>OY992536.1:300338616-303061731 GCA_963921195.1 Pegoplata infirma | reverse complement strand
GTTTACATTTTAGTTGTCGATATCTTGACAAACAAACAAAAAATTTAAACCGTAATGAAAACACGGTATGGATTTTATATTATAAACTCAAACTGAAAATTATTAAAACCCAACAACAAGCAACTTAACCTCAATAGTAATAATAATAATAATGATGATGATGATGGTTGGTGTTAATATTAAATAAAATATTGTATATACAACACTATACGACACGTCCTTGCATTCATGATAAAACTGAACAGATTCTAAATAAATCAATGTGGGTAATCGATACCTTCTCAATACCGTTATCCGTTTCAAAACCCTTTAAATTGAATACCGGTACCAATACCAATACCGAAACTCAGTTTTGGTATCGGATACCGGTATCCAAAAACCTTTTCCTTCGGTACCGGTATTGAAACGGGGTTTCCTGAAAAAACATGTTTTTTTTTACAAAAAAAAAAAATAATAGAAAATTTGTAATTTTTTTGGTTTTTGTAAATGAAAAATCGTACTCCAAATGCTTCCCCGAAGTCTCATAAAAATCAAAAAATCTTTGGACACCCACATCGTGGATCAAGTAAAAATTTCCAAAAAAAAAATCATACTTTAACCGCTATGCGGGAGCGGAAAAAAATTATTGATTTTCACGAAATTTTTTTGAAATCATTTAGACTCTCAATAGAAACTTTCTGAACCCCTTAGTATAGTTTAGTTTTTTTTGGAGATTTTTATATAATCCGCAATGTGGGTGCCCAAGGATTTTTTGATATTTATAGGACTTCGTGGTTCAAAAATTATTAGCAAAACCGTGAATTTCAAATTGGTTTCACTTTTAGTTCACGTGTGAAAAACGTCAGAAAATTATTTTACAAAGTATTTTTGTCACTCACAAATATTTTTACAATTAAGCAAAAAAACTTACACTCGAAAAAAAAATTTACACTCACAAAAAATGTTGTATTTTTTTTTTTTTTTTTGTTTCAAAAATGACTAAAAAAACTTTTTTACTCAAAATAAAATATTTCTAATCAAAATTGTTAATTTTTTTTAAGTTAGAAAACTAACTATCACTTTAAAAGGGCACCGTGGATATTCATTATTCGAATTTAACTCTTCAATTTTTTAACATTTTTTTTTTTACTTTTCTTTAATAAATGAAACATTTTTATGTCAGAATAACTTCAAAGTCCTGCACCAGATCTTTGATAAATTGATTTTTTTTTTTTAAATGGAAAATTTCCGAACGGATTCTGAAAATTTAAAAAAAAAACAAGTAGAAAAGTTAAATTCGACTTTGCCGAATCTATGAATACCCTCCACAATGCATTTTTTTAAAGGGTAGTACATTTTTTACCGTGAAAAAATTAACAATCTTAATTAGAAATATTTTATTTTGAGTAAAAAACTCTTTTTCGCCTTTTTTTTAAAAAAAAATAAAGAAAAATTACTATTTTTTTTTTTAGTGTAAATTTTTTTCGAGTTTAATGTTTTTTTTACTGTAAAAATATTACTGAATGAATGCACGTACGTATGTACACAAAATATTGTAATTTTTGTAAAAAAAAACTAAAATTTTTTTTTGTGTAATTTTTTTTTTTGAGTGTAAATTTTTTGGAGTGTAAAATATTTTATTTTGAGTAAAAAGCTCTTTTTTTGCTTTTTTTTTTTTTGAAAAGAAAAATTACTATTTTTTTTTTTGAGTGTAAAATTTTTTCGAGTGTAATGTTTTTTTTACTGTAAAAATACTTCTGAGTGAGTGCACGTACGTATGTACACAAAATATTGTAATTTTTGTAAAAAAAAAAATATTTTTTTTTTGTGTAATTTTTTTTTTGAGTGTAAAATTTTTTTGAGTGTAAAATTTTTTTTGAGTGTAAAATTTTTTTCGAGTGTAATTTTTAATTTACCAATGCTTTTAGAACTAAACAAGTTTAAAAAGCATTGCTTTAAAATTAAACAAGTTTGAAAAGCATTGTTTAGTTACCACCAATGCTTTTCAAACTTGAATTAGATTAGATGAAACTAATTTGAAATTCAGGGTTTTGCTTATAACTTTTGAACCACTGGACCACTTGAGCTGAAATTTAATACCAAACAGACCCGGGGAACGGCAAAGATACATGACAAGCTTCAGTAGTCTCATTATTGTCTTTCGAAAGTTATCGTGTTTTTTATCTCGTAAATTCGCGAAACAACCTTGCCGAAATTTACTCTTTTGCTCATAACTTTTGAACCACTGGACCGATTTGGCTGGATTGCAATACCAACCTGACCAGGTAAATGATAAACATATATGCCAAACTTCAGTAGCCTCTGTAAAGTCTTTCAAAAGTTAGCGTGTTTTCTACGGACGGACAGACAGACGGACGGACGGACGGACATCGCTAGATCGACTTAAAATCGATCGAGGATCATAAATATATATACTTTATGGGGTCCTAGACCAATATTTCGAGGTGTTACAAACGGAATGACAAACTTATATATACCCTCTATCAGTAGAGTGGAGGGTATAAAAAAAAATTTAATCGATAGCCCATACAAAACTATACAAGAATTTAAATTTTTGAGATTGTGGCGCATTCCATTTTAATTTGATAAATATTTCGAAAAGTAATCATATCGTCACCTGAAATGCAAAAGGCCCTAACTAACATTTTATTAATTTTACAGGAGAAGCAAAAAACAGTATAGAGTAAAATTTTTAATTTGTTAATAACTTTGTTTGTTTTGATTGAATTGGGCTAACATTTTGTGACGATGTACGTTTTGTGAATACATATCAAAATTTATCAACAAATGATTAGAAATGTGTTTCTAGTTGCGTTCATTGGCGATTTCGCAATTCATATGTTTTTAATTTTTGGCTATAAAATCGCTAATTTTTATTATGTGACCCTAATTTTTTGAAGGGACGTGTAGGTTAATAAAATACACCAGAATCTATCAAAATACCGATTTTGAATTTTTAGTTAGTTAGGCGTTTTGCATTTTAGGTGACGATATGTAAGTTTGTTTTTGATATTTGTTTGTTGGTTGTTTGACTACAATAGTACACTTTTCGTCTTTTAATTCCCAATGGGAATAGAGTCGAATATGTATTAATATTTTTGTTTGATCATAACCGATTTGTCGTTTAAATCCCTTTGCTACTTAGAGCATAGGGTTTTTTTCTAAATAATTTTGACAATGGAATATGACAAATTTTGAAACACGTGTCGATGGAGTCTTGCTAAAATTACCAACATAAATAAAAATTTAAAACAGAAAAATAGTTTTCTTGAAAATTACACCGCTCAACACTCATTTTCCGGTTTGATTTCTGATCATCAATTTTGGTAGACTTTCATCTTCTGATTCCAAATCTGTTCCCCAAATTTTCCCATCACGTCCACATTTTTAATTATTCACGGTTGAAAATGCGAAACATTCAGGGTATTCACTTCAGAATTTTTTGACCCTTGCAATAGTGCAATATTGCAACTTTTTTTAACAAAAAAATTTTATAAAATTTTTATTTTTCTATTACCTTTTATATGATGCGTAGTTGCAAGAAAAGATTTGCAATTTATTTTAATATAAATACAATTGCTTTTATTCTCAAAGAAACATGCAAAAAAAGTTGCAATTTTGACATTGCGCAATTTTGCAAGACTAAAATTTCTGACGTGAATTCCATTATTACGATTTTTGCATTATTTGAAAGCCTGCACAGCAGCCATTCAGTGGAATACAAATCTGGTATAAAGCGCAAAAGTATAATTTGTCTATGGTCTCCAACATAGAACACAATTTTTTTCAAATTATTACGTTTGGTTGGGCTTTACTTGCGTTTTAAAATGATACTGTTAAAATTATCATTTTTGTAAAATTTACCTTAGTTTTTTGATATTTTTCAAAGAAACACTCCAAAAAAATAAACATTTTACAAAATTTAGCTTTCTGTGTTATTTTTTGTATAAACTGAAAGATATCTTGAGTGGGTTTAAAAGTTTGTAAGAAAGAATGAACTTTTGCCTAAATTTTGAGCTCATCGCAGTAAAGATTGATCATCTGGTTTTTGTTTTAGAGCCTTTTAAAAATGGTGCTTTTTCTAATTTTTTTTACAGTGTTTTTTTAAAATGCATGTTTGGCCAATAATAGTGCAACAACTTAAAATTTTTTTGATCATATTTTTGAGATCATAGTTCAATTCTACTCTCACGCTTTATTCCAGATTTTTATTCCACCCAGCGGTTGCTGTGCAGGCTTTCAAAAAAGGCAAAAATCGCGTTTTTTCGCATTTTCAACCGCGAATAATTAAAATTCTAGACGTGATGGAAAAATTTGGAGCACGGATTCGGAATCAGCGAGTCAAAATCTTTAAAAATTTTATATCAAACTTTAAACTGGAGCCAAAAACCTTCGATTTGTTGAGCGGTTTTATTATATGAGAATATAATATTTGAATTTATTAAATAAAAAATGACCTCGAGCTAGATTTTTTTTTAATTCATATTCAAAATTTTTACATTGTATTCATAAATTTGACTAAATTTTAATTTTTAACTTGTTTAGTTAAATTTTCAAAATCTTTTGGGTTTGATGATGAAAGGGTTGAACCAAAAAGCATAATTTGTTGTATAGTGTTACATAATATTGTATAATGTATGTTAAATCACAGCTACTGCTACAAACATGATCCTGCTGTACAACAAATGGTAAATATTTGAGTCACTGTGTGAACATATAAATTTATTTATACATTTATATTGCTCATTTACTTGCATAGTGACATAACTAAAAAAAAACATGGTTTTTGAGTTAACGATACAGGATTATTTGTTATATCATGTTTGAGAAGAGACCATTCCATTACTACATTTTCTATATACCGGACTTTTTCAATGGAAAACCAGTTTCAATTGTAAACTTTAAACGCGTTTTCTGCAAAATCGAATATTTTGAGTTATAACACTATGCAAGTAAATGAGCGATATATGAATTTTATAAAGTAATTATAAACGAATTTTTAGGTTATGAAAGCAAAAATCTTGATATTTAAGCCGATCACCTATTTTCGTCAAAAAGGCTGACTTCCATAATAATTTTGATAAATTTTAAATACAATTGGAAGTTGTTTTATAATTAATTTTATTTTGAGCTCCTTAGATGATATGGACCAAGTTTCTTAAAGCATGTTTTCCAAAGTACCGGTTTTTAATAAATTCTAGTGAAACATCCAAAATATTTTTCAAAACTAAAAGCAATGATGTACTCGATGTGTAAATTTATGTGCTAGTGTCTGTATATTTTTAACATTTGTGTGAAAATGTGTAAAAATTTCGGCCAATGTTTAAAAAAAACAAGTGAGAGTGTTAAATTCGGCTGTGCCGAATCTATTATACCCTCCAACATGTAAAAAAATTAAAAAAAAATTTTGACAGGGGTGTTGTTTTTAGGGGGGCAAGTTAAGGGGAGGGGTCGGTGCGCTGGGGTGACTCCTCGGCCCTCACGGTGTATGTTTACAAGACCATTTTTGTCTGCTTTGTGCACTTAAGTATTATAGTTTTATAATTATTTAAATTATTTTTTTATCCACGCCCGTAAAAGAGGGGCGGGGCAAAAAAAGCAACATTTTTTATTCCCTGGGTCCAAGCGCAGGACTATAAACTTCTACGAACATAAAAATGTCTCATTTGGTTCACAAAAATACAAAAAAACGTCAAAAAAATAAGAATTTTTAAGAGGTTGGTTTAGTTCTTCAAGGGGGAACTTTTTCCCCCTCCTCCGATTTGGCCCATTTCCGAACTTAACCTGCCTAGGACCATAAGACATATTTATGCCAAACTTGAGCGGTCTAGCTCTTTTATTTTGGACTGTATCGTGTTAACTACAGACGGACGAACGGACGGACGGACAGACGGACGGACGGACGGACGGACGGGCATCGCTAGAATGTCTTAGAATCGATCACTGATCAATAATATATGTACTTTATGGGGTCCCGACCGATATTTCGATGCGTTACACACGGAATGACAAAGTGAGTATACCCCCATACTGTAGTTGGAGGGTATAAAAAAAACTATGAGAATAAAATCAAAAATTGACCAATGACTATGACCATAGGCCAAAAATAAACTACACTACAACAGTGTCACAAGAGAAATTGTTTTTATATGACTAACTGGAACTATAGACTACAAACATATCGATTTATTATTTTGAAAGTCATATAACTATGTTTTTATATCCTTAAGGCGGTAAGGGAAAAGGCCAGACATGAAAGAGTGAAAAAATTTGGAAAATATTAGTTTAAAAATAAACAAATTTGATGTGTATCTTAAAAATAAAGTCTTTTTTAAATCATTCTAGGATATCCTTACCCCATATATAAATATTTCCACATTGTAAGAGAGATACTACAAAAACTAGAACAATACAATAACAATTGAATGCATCAAATAGCAATTCATCAAAATAGAATTTCAATTTTAAATTAATTATATGCAATAACTAACAAAAATCAATATTACCATCAGTTAGCCAAATATTTATTTATAAAATACTGACAGATTTTAATGCACATTTAGTTGAATTGATATTATTTTAAAAATATAAAAAAAATGTTTGATAAATTACACAGTACAACAATTTTAAACTTTTTCCAAAATTACGGGGTTTCGACGAATGAGTCTGGTAGAGGAGCCAAAAAAAAAAAAAAAACGTGTGTCGCGTTTTAAAAGATCACATCGGAATTTTATTTTACACTCAAAATAATTCTACAGTAAAAGGTTAAGTAAGTGCTTTTGTACCAAATTCTACTAATTATTTACTAATTTTAGTGTCTTCAAAGTACAAAAATTTGTAATTTTTACTGGTTTTCTATCATTTTAGTAAAACATTTTAATATTGGTTACCAATTTCTGCACAAGGACTAAAATTTAGTTAAATTTTTAGTATTGAATACCCACGTTTTTTTTGGGTGTAGATGCTGGTAAAATTTCCCAGCTTTGGCCTGTTCTTGCAGCATACCGGTATATAAGACTATGTTTTCTTGATATCTGAGGTATTAGACTGACATTTTTTTTTTTTGTTAACTTTCGATTTTCCGTAGTGTCCGGGCAAAATTTTTATTGTCCTAGGTCTAAAACTTATGTGGTAAAAATTTGAGGTCAAGCGGATTAAATTAACCGGTGGCGCCCAGCGGTCAAAGTTTTGGATTTTTGAAAAATTTTTAAAAATAAAATTAAAAAAAAAATATCTTTCGACATATCATACGAATATCAAAAAAATATTAAAATCGCTCGATCGGTTTTCGAGATATCGCCATTTCAAATTTGTAAAAAATGGCGGTTTTTTCCTACGTTCAAGAAATTTTTTAAAAAAAAGTCTCAAAATTTCATTCTGCGACCCTTTTGTAGAGCTTGAGACAATCTTTCATTTAGAACAAATTTGAGCCAAATCCGATCATTTTAAGCCGTGGCGCCCATCGATCAAAGTTTTGGCTTTTTAGAAACTTTTTACCAAAAACCCTAAACTTTGAGCGAAGGGTGCCACGGGTTAAAATGATCGGATTTGGCTCAAATTGAGCTTAAATGAATCAAGCTCTATGAAAGGGTTAAAATAAAGAAATTTTTTTTTTTTTTTAATTCTCAAACGTAGGAAAAGACCGCCCATTTTGCAATTTTTTGACAAATTTTAAATGGCGATATCTCGAAAACCGTTCGACGGATTTTATAAATTTTTTGATATTCGTATTCAGCATGATAAAATTTATAAAAATAATGTATCGATAGATATATTTTTTTTATTTTTTCATTTTTAAAAATCCAAAATATTGGTGGAAATTTTCCAAAAGTCCACAATTTTGACCGAAGGGAGCCACGGGTTAAAATGATCGAATTTGACTCAAATTAGTTTTAAATGAAAGATTGTCTCAAGCTCTACAAAACGGTCGGCGGAATGAAATTTTGAGACTTTTTTTAAAAAATTTCTTGAACGTTGGATAAAACCTCCAATTTTTGCAAATTTCAAATAGCGATATCTCGAAAACTGTTCGACTGATTTTAATTTTTTTTTGATATTCGTGCTCAGCACATCAAAATTAACAAATAGGATGTGTCGAAAGATATATATTTTTTTTAATTTTTTTTTTTTTTAATATTTCAAAAATCCAAAACTTTGACCGCCGGGCGCCACGGGTTAATTTAATCCGATTGGCCTCAAATTGGTACCACATGAGGTTTAGGCCTAGTAGAATAAAAAATGCCCGGACTTTAAAAATTGGAGAAGAAAAAATTTTGCTATACAGAAAAATGCCAGTCTACTGAGGTATAGGGTATGTTTGGCAACTTTGTAGAAAAAATTATGGCAAATATTAATGTGCAACATATTTAACCCTCTAACTGCCCCTAATAATGGTGTTTTTTGGCTCTTTTTTAACAAATCGTAAAAAACCCCGAAAAGGGAAAGGGCGGGGATAAATTGTTCTACAAAAATGTTGGCCATACAATTTTAATCCACACAAAAAATCTTGTCAAAAGTTTTGTCAAAAAGTTTCGTAATTTCAATTTTACCAATATTTGATAGATTTCCATATTTTTTTTAACAAAAAATGTTCGATCAAAAAAATTCACTAGAATCCCTTGCAAGTATTATTGCACCAAAAAAAGTTGTAAATTTACAATTTTATTGGTAAAAATATTGTGAAATTACCAAAAAAAAAATTTTACTAGGAATTCTCGTAAAATGGGAGGTAGCAAAAAATCTAGTAAAGTCACGAGACCTTCTTGTAAGTTTTATCGCGTCAAAAAAATTTAAATTTACAATTTTATTGGTAAAAATCTTGTAAATTTTACAAAATTTTTGGTAAAAAGCTTGGAAAATTACAAATAAGAGGTAGCAAAAAATTAAAGTTACAAGTTTTTCTTGTCATTATACCCTCCACTTAGTGATAGAGGGTATATATAAGTTTGTCATTCCGTTTGTAACTCATCGAAATATCGATCTGGGACCCCATGAAGTATATATATTCATGATGCCCGATCGATTTTAAAACATTCTAGCGATGTCCGTCTGTCCGTCTGTCTGTCTGTCTGTCTGTGGAAAATGCTGTCGCGGACAAAATATTGCACAGAGATGACTGAAACTTAACATATTTATTGAAAGTTCTCCCGAGAAGTTTGGTATTGCATTTGAGCGATATCGGTTCAGCGGTTCAAAAGTTATGAACGAAAATGTAAGCACACCTCAAAATTTTCAGTACATTCAACATAACCTAAAAATACAAAATGCTTTAATTTGGCTTATGGTTGTCATATGTGAACATAATTGAACACCAAATGGTATTTAAACAGGTACGAACATATTTTTTGACAAAAAAAGAAAAAAATCGCTTATTTTTTTTACCAAAATTTTTTTTCGCGGAAATTTTTTTTTTTTTCAAAAGTAATTTCCTTTTAAATAAAGTTTTTTGCAATAATCTTTTTGAAATTGTGGAGGGTATCACCATATTCGGCAAGGCCGAATTTAACTTTTTTACTTGTTGTACAATGTTTTTTTTTTTTTTAGTGTATGATTTCCTAGAAAATTTAAATAATATTATTTTACAATGTTTTTTTTTAAGTGTATGATTTCCTAGAAAATTTTAATAATATTTTATTTAAATTTCATTAATTTTAATATGAACTATTTTATCATAATTAAAATATTATCTTTCAGAATTTATTTTTTTTTTTCATATTTATTAAACAAAGTGCCTTAAAATAAAATATAATGTTGTGCTATTATAAAATTTTTGAATAGCTATTTAAACAAAATCTAGGAAATAATCTATGCAAAATATTACAAATATTAAAAAAAATATTTTTTAATAGAAATAAATATCGTTTAGAGATTACTAAATTCATTAATTTTTGTTATACATATATAAATTCTAAACAATTTATGATTTTCAAATGAAAAAGAAATCTAAAAACAAAAAATAAAGTGAAACAAAATCCATTATTTATAATTTATCAGCTGCACAGTAGGTTGGAGCAATTTTTTGAGCAAAAGAAAACAGCAACAAAAAAATATTTTTACGTACCAAAAAAAATGTTTTCCCTAAAAACACTTTTCCAGTAATGTTTGAATATTAACAAAGAAATTATAAGAAAAATTATTTTCACTTTGCTCGAAACTTTTTGATTTTTAAGTAAAATTAACCCAAAGACATATATGTCTTTGAGTTAATTGTTTTACTATTTATGTCAAGGCAACTTTTCCGACCCCAACGTTTTTGAAATTCGAAAAACGGAAAATTTGCTCCACCATATTGTACAATTTGCTCCACCTTAGTGCACAATAGGGTGGAGCAATTTTTCCTTTCTTTCAGATTTCAAAATCGTCGGGTTCGGAAAAGTTGCCCTTTAGGGTCAATATTAACACACACAAATATTGGAGCCGTAGAGCAATGTCTTTGGGTTCCTTTTTTGTCTTGCAAATCGAAAAGTTGCGAACAAAGTAAAAAAATAAATTTTATTTGGAGTTTTTTTTAGCTAAAAATATTAGTTAATATTCGAATATTACTGGAAAAGTACTTTTAAGGTAATTTTTTCCAATTTTTGGTCTGTAAAAAAAATTTTTTTTTTGTTCTGTTGTCTTTTCCTCAAAAAAGTTGCTTCAACCTACTGCACAGTGAGTTGCTTCACTGGTAGGTATGTGGATTTTAAACATCTTTTTATACAAAAACGTTTGTGCGGGGTACGTGTTACTAAAACTTAAGAACCGCTGGACCGATTGCCACCAAACTTGGACAATATATTAGTTTAGTCTGAAGCCAAGTTTCTATAAAGTTTAATCCCGATAGGTGGCGCTGTTATCGCATTATTTAAATTTTTGGGTATATATGGTACGATTTGCCTAAACTTCACAAAATATATTTTTAAAACTAAAATAAGTCTCCTGAAAAAATTTGGACCTGATAGGTGGCGCTGTTGTCTTCATAATTCTATTTTTTGTATTTATGGTGCAATTTGAGTAAAATTCACAAGATATATTTATTAAACCAAAATAATGTTTAACGGATAGCAATGATTTTTCTTAAAAAACTTTTATGTTATCGATAACAGTAAAATTTCTATTGCAAATTTTATGCTAAATTTTCTATAAAAAAGAGAAAATTTTGTATAGACAATTTTTGTGTTATGGATAACAGTAAATTTTTTGCAGAAAATTCTGTGTAATCGATAACAGTAAATTTTGTATAGAAAATTCTGTATTATCAATATCAGTTATATATTTCGATAGAAAATTTAGTGTTATCGATAAGTGAAAATTTTTGGTAAAAAATTTTTAATTATCTACAACAGATTTTATTTTATCAAAGAAAATTTTATCAAGAGAAAATGTAAAAAATTTTGTGTTATCGATAACAGAGAATTTTCTGTAGATAATTTTTTGTTACCGATCACAGTAAATTTTCTATACAAAATTGTGTTATCGATATCAGTAAACTTTACTTTTATACTAAATTTTGTGTTATCGAAAACAGTAAATTTTCAATTGAAAATAACAGTAATTTTATATAGAAAAGTTTTATAGAAAATTTACTGTTATCGATTACACAAAATATTTTATAGAATATTCACTGTTATCGATTAACAAATATTCTTTAGAAAAGTTACTGTTATCAATAACACAAAATTTTGTATAGAAAATTCACTGTTATCTATAACAAACAATTTTGTATAGAAAATTTTCTGTTCTCGAAAACACAAAATTTTACTGTTATCGATAACACAAAATTTTCTGTTCTCGATAACACAAAATTTTCTATAGATATCACAAAATTTTGTGTTATTGATAACAGTAAAATTTCTGTAGAATATTTTGTGTTATCGAGTACAGTAAATTTAAAAAAAAAAATTGTACAATCGACAAAATTTTCTGTTATCGATATCGGATTTTTTTTATCTATTATAGTCCATTTTTGAAAGACAATTTTGTGTTATCAATAACAGTAAAATTAAGAAAATTTTGTGTTATCGATAACAGTAAAATTCTGTGTTATCGATAACCGAGAATTTTCTATTACATTTTTTTTATCGATAACAGTGAATTTTCTATACAAAATTTTTTATTATCGATAACAGTAAATTCTCTTAAGAAAATGTTGTGTTATCGATAACAGTAAATTTTCTATAGAACATTTTGTGTTTTCGATAACATTAACATTTTTAGTTACGATAATAAAAAATTTGAAAAATTGTGTGTTATCGATAACAGTGAAATTTTGAGTTATCGATAACAAAGAATTTTCTATAGAAATTTTTTTGTTATCGATAACAGTAAATTTTCTATACAAAATTTTGTGTTATCGATAACAGTAAATTTTTTATACAAAATTTTGCGTTATCGGTAACAGAAAATTTTGAAAATTTTGAGTTATCGATAACAGAGAATTTTCTATAGAAAATTTTTTGTAATCGATTATAGTAAATTTATATATTATGTGATATCGATAAAATTAAATATTCAAAAGAAAATTTTGTGTTATCGATAACAGTAAATTTTCTATAGGACATTTTGTGTTATCGATGACAGTACAATTTTGAGTTATCGATAACAGAAAATTTAGAAAATTTTGTGTTTTCGATAACAGTAAAATTTTGAGTAATTGATAAATTTTATAATAATCGGTAAATTTTTTATACAAAATTTTGTGTTATCGATAACAGTATATATTTATACAAAATTTTCTGTTATAGAAAACAGAACATTTTGAAAATTTTGTGTAATCGATAACAGGAAAATTTTGAGTTATCGATAACAGAGAATTTTTTTCTGAAGAAAATTTTGTGTTATCGGTAACTGAAAAATTTTGAGTTATCGATAACAGAGAATTTTCTATAGAAAATTTTTTGTTATCGATAACAGCAAATTGTCTATGCAAAATTTTGTATTATCGATAACAGTATATTTTCTACAGAACATTTTTTTCTGAAGAAAATTTTGTTTTATCGGTAACAGGGTAACAGTAAATTTTCTAATGAAAATGTTTTGCTATCTACAGCAGTAATTTTTGTGCTATTGACAGTAGTAATTTTGTTTTATCGACAACACAACATTTTCTACAGAAAATTTACTGTTATCGATAACAGTAAATTTTGTCGATTGCACAAATTTTTTTTAAAAACTTTTCTGTTACACAAACACAAAATATTCTACAGAAATTTTACTGTTATCGATAACAAAAAATTTTCAATAAAAAATTCTCAATAGAAAATTTTGTATTATTTTCTATAGAAAATTTTGTGTTATCGACAACAGAAAATTTTCTATACAAAATTTTTGTTATCGATAACAGTCAATTTTCTATAAAAAATTTTGTGTTATCGATAACAGTAAATTTTCTATACAAAATTTTGTGTTATCGATAACAGTAAATTTTCAGTACAAAATTTTGTGGAATCGACAGTAAATTTATATTGAAAAGTTTTATAGAAAGTTTACTATTATCAAATTCCGATAAATTTTTATTAAAAAATAAAAATTGTTTTATTTAACCTTTAAAATATTATATTTTGAGGATGTTTATTCTGGCTCGAGGTCAATATTTTCTTTACTAATTAAATTAATTAAATTAGTAAAGAAAATAATGACCTCGAGCCAGAATAAACATCCTCAAAATATAGTTTACTATTATCGATTAAACAAAATATTCAATAGAAAATTCACTGTTATCGATAAACAAATTTTCTATAGAAAATTTAATGTTATCGGTAACACAAAATTTTCTATAGAAATTAATTTTACTTGTGTAGATAACACAACATTTTCTATAGAACATTTTGTGTTATCGATAACAGTAAAATGTTGAGTTATCGATAACAGAGAATTTTCTATACAAAATTTTGTGTTATCTATAACAGCAAATTTTTATACAAAATTTTGTGTTATCGATAACAGGAAATTTAGAAAATTTTGTGTTATCGGTAACATTAAATTTTCTAAAGAAAATGTTTTGCTATCTACAGCAGTAATATTTGTGCTATTGACAGTAGTAATTTTGTTTTATCGATAACACAACATTGTCTATAGAAAATTTACTGTTATCGATAACAGTAAATTTTGTCGATTGCGCAACATTTTTTTTTTAATTTTCTGTTATCGATAACACAAAATGTTCTATAGAAATTTTACTGTTATCGATAATAAAAAATTTTCTATAGAAAATAAATTTAATACTTTTATCGATAACACTAAGTTTCTATAGAAAATTTACTGTTATCGATAATACAAAATTTTCTATAAAAAAAAATACTCTTATAGAAAACACTAAGTTTCTAGAGAAAATTTATGTTATCGATAACACAAAATATTTATGAAAAATTTGCTGTTATCGATAACAAAAAATTTTCTATAAAAAAAGGTACATTTATCGATAACACAAAATTTTTTTATAGAAAATTTACTGTTATTGATAAAAGAAAATTTTCCATTGAAAATTTACTTTTATTGACGACACAAATTTTCTTAAGACAATTTACAGTTATCGATAATACAAAAATTTTCTATAGAAAATTTACCGTTATCGATAACACAAAACTTTCTATGTAAAATTACTTATAACAGATAGAAAATTTGAGTTATCGTTAACAGTACATTTTATTTAGAACATTTTGTGTTAGCGCTGGCAGTAAATTTTGTGTTATCGATAACAGTAAATTTTTTATAGAGATTTTGGTGTTATCAGTAATTTACTTAGAAACTTATTTGTTATCGATAATATCAAATTTTCTATTGAAAATTTTGTGTTATCAATAAATTTTATAAATCTTGAATAGAAAATTTTGTGTTATCGATCACCGTAAATTTTCTAATAACATTTGTGTTATCAATAACAGTAAATTTTCTCTAGAAATTTTTTTGTTATCGTTAACAGAAAAATTTTCTATAGAACATTCAGATACATATTGATAAAAATATATTTTGTGTTATTAATAAAATCAAATTTTATGTAGAAAATTTTGTGTTGACTGTGACAGTAAATTTTCTATAGAAAAATTTGTGTTGTACAATAAATTTTGTATTATCGATAACAGCAAAACTTAGGTAAAAACTTTTCTATCGATAGTAGTAAATTTTCCATTAAAAATTTGTTTGAGAGAAAAATTTTTTAAGAACGTTTTGTGTTATCGACAACATCAAGTTTTCTATAGAAAATTTTATTTTATCGAAAATAAAATTAAAAATATGTGTTATCGATGACAGTAATTTTTTTATAGAGTATTTTTGATTATTGATAACAGTAAATTTCATATAGAATATTTCTGATTATCGATAATAAAAAATTTTGTTTTATCGATAATAATTAAAAAAAAATTTATAGAACATTTTGTATTACCGAATAAATTTTTTTTAGTAAATTTTTTTTAGAAAATTTTGTGTTTTTGATATTAAAAATTTTTTTTATCGATAATAATAACTTATCTAAAAAATAGTTTGTGTTATCGATAATGGTAAATTTTGTATTATTGACAACAGAAAATTTTCAATAGAATTTTTGTCATCGATAACAGTAAATTTTTATAGAAAATTTTCTGTAGAAATTTTTGTGTTATTGATACATCGATAGCTCTGAATTTTAATCCACCAAATTATAAATTATATAAAAAGCTTTAAAGTTGCCACTGCAATTATTTTGTATATACATGAACTAAAACACCCCAGCAACCAATTGACATTGCACATTTACAACATATAAAATATTGTTGCCTGGTTAAAAAAACATTTCCGTGAATTATAAAAAAAAAAATTACACATTTCCATAAAAACATTAAAATATTACGCATACATTAAACAAAAAAACCAACTCATAAACTCAACTTTAAACAATTTGTTTTACAATTAAGCGAGTGACTTTATTTTTCACCCAACCCACATTACACAGATGAAGTTTAAAACAACGGGTTAAAAGTTAAGTGTTTTTATATAAAATTTAATATAAATTTTAATTTTTTTTTTGAATTTGCATTTACCGCAAAATAAATTTATAAAAAAAAAACTGTAAAGAAGAATAAACAAATTATTCAATAATATATGAGAAATATTTATTTTATTGTAATCCCTGCGTTATTTTCGTTTTTGTAGCCGCTACTTTTTAAAAGAGGGTATATAAAGTTTGTCATTGCGTTTGTATAGTAATCGAATAATAAATCTATAAACCCATTTGGGGATATATTAGATTGTTGATCGGTTTGCAGACGATCCTGCGATGTTCTTAAGTCCGTTAAAATTTGTGATTTTGTCGAAAGTGGATCAAAAGTAAAGCAAGTTATCCAGACCCCAGATGACCGATAAGTCGATACTGAAACCTTAAAAGAAACCCTTGAAACCATATTTAAATTGACATTTTTTAAACTTTTTTTGTGTTGTCTCTGAATATAAAATTATTTCCGATCGTGAAGCATCATTTAAGATTCGTCTTTGCCGCCATCTTGTAAAACACTCTTTTTATGTTTTTCCTACATTTCAAGCAGTTTTACGGTCATTGATTGTGGGTTCCATCTATATGTGCTAACCCAGTTTTTTTTTTTTTGCTTTTTGCTATTTGCAATTGCATTTTTGTTTTGTTTGTTTGTTTATTATAAATTGAAAACCATTAAATATTTCTGTTCTTTACACACATTTTCAATATTTTCATGCATTTTTAAAAATATTTTTATTCAACATTTGCCCCTACAGCTTTTAGATTGTGTTTTGTTAAGTTAATCGGTATTCAGTTGCATGCGTTGGCCCTTTTTTTTATTTTTTTTTGTAATTCTCATATATTTATCTACACATAAACATTCTTTTTGCCTTCCCTATTGTAATTCAGTTTTCAATGTTTTCTGTTTGTTGAATGTAGGTGGAAACGTATAAGTGTTGGTAAGTTTCCCAGAGCTAAAAAGAGTGAATTCATAAAGATTTAATTTTTTTTAATTAAAAAAATCAGCACTCAAGTTCTGAAAAATACTACAAAGCAATAACCAAAGCAAGAGTTTTAAATTGAACTGCGCAAAAAATTTTTAAACGAAAAAAAAAAAATGTTTCTACTAATTGTAAGTTCGAGGTCAATTACTTTTTGCCATGTAAACTCGTGTGCTGAATCCGAAAATGAAGACCAAAATTTCACATGTGATGCAGTTTTCGAGATATTGCTAACCTTTAAAAATTCAAACTTTTAAAAAAGTCGTTTTACTTAAAAACAAGTAGAAAAGTTAAATTCGACTTGGTCGAATCTATGAATACCCTCCACAATGTTATCTGATAGTAACTTTCTAAAAAAAAATTAAACAAATTGCATTACAAATTTTTTATTAGAAACATATTATTTTGAGTAAAACTTTTTTTAATCAATCAAATTTTTTGAGTGTAAAATTTTTTTGACTGTCAACATTTTTTTGAGTGTGATATTTCATTAAAAAAAAATTGTACATTTTTTTTGAGTGTAACATTTTTTTGAGTGTAAATATTTTTTTAGTGTTCAATTTCTTTGAGTAAAATAACAAAATTACTTTGTAAAATATTTTTGTTGTTTTATACCTAAGTATATGTAATACAAAAAAAACTATTTCACATATTTAACTCTTTTTATTTTACCATCCCCTTCATTAAAAACCAAAAACAAACTAACATTCAATCATATAAAAAACACTTTTTTTTTCCAAAAATACTTACTATACACCGTTACATACAGTTACAAAAACAATAACAAAACAATAACAAATATTTACTTGTCTAACAACTAAACTGCACCCCACTGCAAGAACACAAACAACAACAAGTTTAAAAAAAACTGGTATTTCACCATGCTTTTAAAACTTCCCAGGCAGAAAAATACATACGGGCCAGATCTGGCAAAGTTATTAATAAGGTAGTATTAATACTGGCTAAGTACCTTTTTTTTGGGTTTTTTGTACTTGCTAAGATGCTAAATGATAACACCATTTAGTAGTGGCAAAGTAATTGTTGAATCAAAATAAAGTAATATAAGAGTACATTGAATACAACAAATATTGGGCTTTCCCAGTACTTTCCAGAGCGTTTCCCAGTAATTTCAAAAGTAATATCCGAGATATTTTAAAATTTACTTTCCCATGCATTTTAACCTAAATAATTAATTGGAAAATTTAAAATGTGTTAAATTAAATTATTTTTTATTTAATTCGTACTTACGAAATATTTTTTTTTTTTCATTTTAAAAAAATTATATATTAATTATCCTTTTAAATAAATTATATGTTAAAGTTAAAAAATATTTTCTTTTAAATAACATTTCAAATGTTAATATAATCGAATTTGATTTAAATGGTTATGTAGTTTTATCGTATTTTTATCGTTCAGTTCGACCTCCGCATCGATCCTTTGCTGCGGATAGCCAGCGACTTATCTTTGAAAAAACTGTGGCTTCAGTTTCACTCGGAAACTGTTTCGTGAGGAAAGCTTTAAAAATTTATTTTAATAAACTTAAATGATTAGCTTCAAAACCGACGTTCACGATGAATTTATTGAAGCTCAAAATCTTGAAACAACGGATGAGGAAATTTTTTGTGAAGTTGACAGCGATGAGGAATCTAGTACAGAGGATTTTATACCTGAAACAACGGAAACTGATTTTAGCAACCTTATTAACGGCCATTTAGAGCTCAGGTTAACGAATTGGGTTTTAGGAAATATAAAAACCCTAACTCAAAAGTCAATCGATGAACTTTTAATAGTTTTGAGAGAAGAAGGATATACGTCACTACCAAAATCCTCTAAAACATTGCTAGGAATTTCAGCTGTACACTAAAAATATTTTGTAAGTAAATTCAACTGAAAAAACGTTTAAAACAATCGTTTTTCCTTTTAAAAAACGGACTACTTATATTTCATTTGAAACAACAGACTTTTTCAGTTATTTTTAAACATTAATAAATGACTAGACATTCCGTAAAAACAAACGATATTTCAGTTATTTTAACCGTTTACAATTTTTCATTTTGTGGAGTAAAAATTAAATTTTTTGAATAACAAACTACAAAAACCGTTCTTCTGTAAAATTATACGGTATAATCAGTCACAAATAATTCAACTGATAAAAATATTTTTCCGTAACTTTTGTAGTTTATTGTTTTAACAACTGTATAAATCATTTAATATTTTATTTTCTTTGAAAAACAAACGATAAAACGTTTAAAACAACTTTAACTAAAAACTTTTTGAATAACCGTAAAAAAGTTACTGTAAAACTTTTCTGGGTGTAAGCGGTTGCACAAAAATTATGAAAAGTTCAGATGACACTTTTGGGAAATTCCAGTATTTTGGAATAAAATCAAATCTTGTTGATATTGTGAACCCTAAACTGTATGTTGAGGCAGGTATATTGTTGATAATTCATGTGGATGGCATGGATGTCTTTAACAAATCAAAAAAAGGTTTTTGGTCTATTATGGGAAAAGTGTTTGCACCAGATTATATGAGTAAACCTTTTTTAATAGGCTTATATTACGGAAATTCAAAACCATATTCCTCACAAGAGTTTTTGGAAGAAGTCGTTGTGGAATCCAATTTGTTAATAAATGAAGGTATAATATTTCTAAAAAAAATGAATTCAAGATTAATTTTGGTTTTATTTTTAAAGGTGTAAATATAAGTGGAAAACATTTTAACTTTAAAGTTCTAGCATTCTGTTGCGATATGCTTGCCCGTGCCTTTATTAGGTGCACTAAAAGCCATACTGGATTTTTTTCCTGTGAAAGATGCACAGTACGAGGAGAAACAGATAACAAAACTCGAGTTTTTAAAGAAATTAACTGCGATGAAAGGACTTTGCAGTCATTTAAAGAAAAAATAAATTCAGAATATCATTTAACAAAGGAAAATAGCCCACTACTTGAAATTTTAAATATTGACCTAGTCAAGAATGTTGTTCTGGATGAGATGCATATGTTGCATCTCGGCATAAGCAAATATTTGCTTCAAAAGATGATTTATAAGAAATCATTTTCATTTATTTCTACAGAAAATGTTGCTGTTTTACAAAAAAACTTTTTAAATTTGTCTCAAGATATTACATAAGAGTTTCAGAGGAAGTCATTCGATTTATATGATATAGGAAACTGGAAAGCAACACAATTCCGATTTTTTTTATTATACGGTGGAGGTATCATATTGAAAAACGTTTTAAAATCTGATCAATACAAGCATTTTTTAATTCTTTACACGGCATGCAGAATTTTATCATCAAAGAAATTGGCTACATTAAAAAATAAGTTTGCTAAAGCAGATTTTAAGAACATTTGTTGAACTTATGCCAAGTTTTTACGGTTCTAATTCCCAAACAATGAACATCCACAACTTAATTCACATTGCAGACGATGTAGCTAATATGGGCGCCCCTATATCACAGTTTTCGGCATTTGATTTTGAAAACAGTCTTGGTTATTTAAAATCTATTATAAAATCCCCAACTAACCCTATTGCTCAAATCCAAAGAAAACTACATATTTTTCATTCCGATAACTCAGTTAATAATATTCCATTGCTATATCCGCTTAATAGAAATTCCAAATACTCTCTAGGAAATATAAAACAAAGCTCGGAATCAAAAGTTGTATTTTCTTTCGTAAACATTAAAGGTTTTAAAATAAAACCTATTCATCCAGATAACGTATGTTTACTCGACAATGAAAACGTTATTATCGTTACTGAAATTTTTAGTAGAAAGCAGTCTAAATACAAAAGTGATGATATATTTTTGAAAGGCAATATTTTCACTGAATGTAGCGATTTTTTTCAATTTCCACTACCATCAAGAGAAATAGGACTCTACAATGTTAATAAATTAGATAAAAATAACATTGAAATCAGTATCAAAATAGTAGAATCAAAATGTATTCTTACTAAATTTTATAATGACACCATTGCAATTGCTTTATTACATAATTCAGAGTTTTTTTAAATGTTAAAATTTAGTAAAATTATTAAAAAAAAATATTTCAAATAAATAATATAAACCGCCTTTAGTTTGATAAAAAAGTGTTAGCAAAGTAATTAGTTCGGTAAAACCAAGTACTTTACTAAAAAGAGCTTGGTATACAAAAAAAAGTTGCTTTCCCAGTACTTTTTTTTTGGAACGGTTGGCAATTTCTGGCTGGGTTGTTTAACGAGTTTTCAACAGCTTAAGGTGAAAACAGTCTGAAATTCAGGGCTTTGCTTATAACTTTTGAACCACTGAACCGATTTTGCTGAAATTCAAAACAAAACAGACTTGGGGAACGACAAATATATATGCTAAGCTTCAGCACCTTCAGAATTGTCTTTCGAAAGTTAGAGTGGTTTTAATCTCGTAAATTCGCAAAATACCCTGGCCGAAATTTACTCTTTTGCTCATAACTTTTGAACCACTGGACCGATTTCGCTGGATTGCAATACCAACCTGACCCGGTAAATGCTCAACATATATGTCAAACTTCAGGAGCCTCTGTAAAGTCTTTCAAAAGTTAGCGTGTTTTCAACAGACAGACAGACAGACGGACGGACGGACGGACATCGTTAGATCGACTTAAAATCGATCAAGGATCATGAATATATATACTTTATGGGGTCCTAGACCAATATTTCGATGTGTTACAAACGGAATGACAAACTTATATATACCCTCTATCACTAGAGTGGAGGGTATAAAAAAATATCTCCGGAAAAAATCAGTGGATTTTATTTAATCCTACGTACAACATTTTTCAATCTTATTATCGCCTTAGGAGCTATTAATTAATATACCGATAATTTTGGATTAATTTTACCGAAATTTGGGGGGGAAAATAAAATCTATTGTATGTATTTCAGAAATAATAATAAATTATAAAATGAATTTTTCTCTTTACAGTTTCAGTATTGAGAAAATCCGTTGAAAATTGTAAAAGATGCAATTTTTTTTATCGATGATTAACATTTTTTTCACGCTGAATTCTAAAATTAATCCACTTTGTTCGATGTGTTTCGGAATTTGTCAGATTACATTGTCAAGATTATTTAGCAAAAATAGAAATAGACTCGTTTGCTACTTTGTAGTAAATCATTTCTATTTTTGCTAAATAATCTTGACAAAGAAATCTGACAAATTCCGAAACACGTGTCGATTAAGTCTTGCAAAAATGACCAACATAAATAAATTTAAAACAAAAAATGGTTTTAATTAGTAAAGAAAATGATGACCTCGAGCCAGAATAAACATCATCAAAATATTTGAGATTTTTTTTATGCGAACAACGTCTCAGAGCTCAATACCAAAAATGTCTTAGAATCTGACACTTTATTAATATGAATCTGAGACATTTTCTTTACGAAAAATGTCTTAGCATCTAAGGCTTTTTTTATACAAAACATGTTTTAGTATATGATTTTTTCGATACGAAAAACGTCTCAGAATCTGATGCTTTTTCCATACGAAAAATGTCTCGAAATCTTAAGACTTTTTTATACGAAAAATGTTTTAGAGTATGAAAATTTTTTCTAAACTGTGAATGTTTGTGAATCTGAGATTTTTTCTATACGAAAAAAGTCTCAGAATCTGAGACATTTTCTATACCAAAAATGTCTCATAATCTGAGACTTTTCCTATACGAAAAATGCCTCAGATTCTGAGATTTTTCTGTACGAAAAATTTCTCAGAATCTGAAATTTCTTCTATACGAAAAATGTTTGAGACTTTTTCTCTATAAAAAATGTTTCAGAATGTGAGATTTTTTATACACGAAAAATGTCTTAAAATCTGAAACTTTTTATTTTGGCAAAAATTCTATGAACTTTTGATTTTTAAGATCTCAGAATCTGAAACTTTTTCTAAAAAAAATTTCTATGAATTTGAGAAATTTCTCCTATAAAAAAAGTCTTACATGTATACGAAAACTCTGTTAGTTTTTCTTTAAAAATAAATTAAAAAAAATGTTGCTTCATTTTGGTATAAGCTAATTTATTGAAATTTCGGGGGCCCTGAGCACGTTCCCAGTGTGCCCTAATGATTAAAACGGTGCTGTGCCCTTTCAAATCTTAACTTTCGAATTTCGTGTCGTACTACCTACCGAAATATAATAATAGCTGATTGCGAGATTTTGGCAACCAGCGGCCAAAATTTGAAAAATAACGTTTTTCGGACAAAATTCATTTCTAAATTTTTTAAAAAAGTTCAGCTCACAAATGAGTTATTTTTACATACTTTATAGGAAAACTATTTAAAAAATTCCAAAATAGCGTTTTTAGTCGACAGAGTAAAAATGTTTATATATATCCCAGCAAAACTTAGATTACCAAATAAGGTATAAAATAAGGTATATGATCTCTTATTTTATACATTGCAGCATTGATGATTTTAACAAGCGATGAGACTCAAAGTAATGCATCCACATTATCACATAGAATACCAGTAAGGTATAAAATAAGTCATAAATTTATAACGAAGAATACCAGTAAGGTGTAAAATATATGATATTTTATAGGTTACGAGTAAGGTATATAATATAGCATACCAGAACGTAATATATAAGGTGTTACGAGTAGTGAAAAAGTAATTTTGTATTAAATTTACTCACGTGATTGTAAGTGAGTGTAAGTAGATATAATATGCTAGTGAGTGTGTGTCGTTAGAAATTTCTTGTCGTAAGCCCATCTCTAGTTTTAACTTATGCATTTTTTTATAAAATAATTATTTTTTATGTTATTATAATGCATTATGCATTTAATTATAAATAATGCATTATTTCAAACTTTCAAATAATACATAATGTAACCAAATATAAATCATCCATGATATAATGTTTAGAAATAATAAATATGAAATACATTTTTCCAATAATCATGCATTACGTAGCAAATTATTAGTAATGCGTTATTTTTCACTTTAAAATAATACGTTGTGGAACAAATGTTTGGTAAGACATCCTAAAATAATGCTACAAATAAGGTATATACATTACCAGGTAATGTGTTATATAATCACTACCCATTACCAAAGTTTTGCTGGGATATTTTTATATATCACATCTGATTCGAGATTTGAAAGATCAGTACTGATCCGATTAAAACTGATCCTTCACATTTTTACTCGGGATGAAAATAAATTTTTAATCCAAACTGGTCCCAGAAATTGAAAAATGTTAAATATGTTATCTATAAAATGTTAAACAAGTAGAAAAGTTGAATTCGAAATCTTCTTAGTTTTTTTTTGCCATTTTTGCAAGATAAAGAAAACCCAGCAAAACTTAGATTACCAAATAAGGTATAAAATAAGGTATAGGATCTCTTGTTTTATACATTGCAGCATTGACGATTTTAACAGGCGATCAGACTCAAAGTAATGCATCCACATTATCACAAAGACTACCAGTAAGGTATAAAATAAGTCATAAATTTATAACGAAGAATACGAGTAAGGTGTAAAATACAAAATATTTTATAGGTTACGAGAAATGAAATAATATAGCATACCAGAAGATAATATAGTATAAGGTGTTACGAGTAGTGAAAAAGTAGTTTTGTATTAAATTTACTCACGTGATTGTAAGTGACTGTAAGTAGATAAAATATGCTCGTGAGTGTGTGTTAGAAATTTCTCGTTAGAAATTTCCTGTCGTGAGCCCATCTCTAGTTTAAACTTATGCATTTTTTTATAAAATAATTATTTTTTATGTTATTGTAATGCATTATGCATCCAATTATAAATAACCCGAGTAAAAAAAAATTGTATGGTAAAACATGTTATCTTATAAAATTATATATAATTTATTGGATCTGATTTTGCTAAATTTCATCCGAAAATTGGCCGCGCCAAAGTTATCTCCTAACATCATATAATATATGAAGTTAGAGTTTAATATTTGACTGTATGTCATTTCATCCGAAAATTGGCCGCGCCAAAGTTATCCCAAATTATCTATTATCATGATTTTGTATTAAATATGATATGATATGATGTAATTTCATCCGGAAATTGGCCGCGCCAAAGTTATCTTAAAATATCCAATATCATGATTTTATATTAAATTGGATATTATATAATGTAATTTCATCCGAAATTTGGCCGCGCCAAAGTTATCTTATAATATCTGATATCTTGATTTTATAAAAAAATTATTGGATACATTTTTATCCAAAAAATGTTTCTGTTTTTAGATTTATTTTTAGATATAATAATGTCAAACTGAAAATAAATAAAAAAAAAACTTCGAACGGACGGGGATTAGAACCACAAGTCTTCCGTTTTGTAATCGCAATCTCTACCCTCTAGACCAGCGGACGTTGTTAGCAAATAACAACTTTAAAAGACTTAGTTTTAAATAAATTGATCGTATCTAATTATATCAAATTGATCTAACATATAGTAATAAATGATTACATCCAATTAAATATGTTATTCACTTGTACACAATTTTCAAAAAGACTTTTTTTTTGATAAAATTTGCAAAAAAAAAAAATTGGAATGACGTACGGCGCTATTAGGGGCTTCCATGGTAAGCTTAAACAATAATTTTAATGTAACGGCATGCCTTTTTTCCAAGTCATAGGCTTCCAAAGTGAAATAAGACTTTGGCTTGAAAGTTTGAAATTTTTCATGGAATCAGGAAATCAGAATTAGATTTGAGATCGGGTTCCAAAAATCATTGATAATTTGATAATTTAAACCAAATATAGCTATTATTAACTATATAAATGCAATATACATTTTTAAAAATGATTGCAAAAATTCAAAAAGTAAAATTTTTTAAGTTCTAAAAAAAACAAATGCAATAAAAATGTGTTTTCTATTTAAAAAAAAAATAAAAAAATATATTTTTTTCTGGAATCGAACTCGGGTTCCCAAAAATGATAGATAATTTTATAATAAATTAAATATAGTTATATATAACTATATAAAAGCAATATAATTTTTTAAAAGTGATTGCAAAAATTCAAAAAAAGAAAAATTTTTAGTTCTAAAAAAAATAAATGCAATAAAAAGTGTTTTCTATTTAAAAAAAATAAAAAAAATATATTTTTTTTTCTGGAATCGAACTCGGGTTCCCAAAAATTACAGATAATTTTATAATAAATCAAATATAGTTATATATAACTATATAAAAGAAAAATAATTTTTTAAAAATGATTGCAAAAATTCCAAAAATGAAAATTTTTTAGTTCTAAAAAAATTAAACGCAATAAAAAAGTGTTTTCTATTTAAAAAAAAAAAATAAAAAAAACTTTTTTGTTCTCGACTGGGTCGGGAATCGAACTCGGGTTTCCAAAAATCATATGTAATCTTATATGATACAATAAAAAGTTTTGTATAACCATATATGTTGACACACAAAAACAAATTTTGAAATACTGGCATATATAATTATATATGGCTAGTGGTTTGGTCAAAAAAATATTTTTTTTATACATTATTATATCAAAATATATATTCCATTACATATGCGACCATTTATAAATATATATTGAGTTTTGACGAAATTTGCGTATATATAGTACCATACAAACACAGATATGTTATCGTTTAAGACACATATAATTATATCTATTATTTTTGTTGAAAATTTTTTTAGTATGGAACCATATATAATTTTAAATGGTATTATATTAGTCATATATAATTATACAGAAATTGATACTGGATTTTTTGCTTAGTAAAGTCCTATACATAATTAGATATAAAGTCACGTATAATAATGTATGAAATCGGATTAAGTTTTATGTGCAACGTATGATTACATCTACTATTTATATTAATATATTATGAACAATATAATTAGATATGATTTTATATGACATCATTTAAAAAAATTGGAAAATTTCAAAGTGAGATATAATTTTATACTTTGACTCATATAGTTGTATATGGTTTTATGAAAACATATAAAATAATATACATTTATATAAATTCCTTTTTACTCGGGAATGCATTATTTCAAACTTTGAAATAATACATAATGTAACCAAATATAAGTCATCCATGATTTGATGTTTAGAAATAACAAATATGAAATACATTTTTTCCAATAATCATTCATTACTTAGCAAATTATTAGTAATGCATTATTTTTCACTTGAAAATAATACGTTGTGGAACAAATGTTTGGTAAGACATCATAAAATAATGCTTCAAATAAGTTATATGCATTACCTGGTAATGTGTTATATAATCACTACCCATTACCAACGTTTTGCTGGGAATTGCTATTTTTTTTCGAGTGTAAAATTTTTTTTTTTAATGTAAATTTTTATTACTGTAGAAATATTTCTGAGTGACAAAAATTTTTTGTAAAATTTTTTTCGAGCATAATTTATTTTTTTTAAGTGGAAAAATATTTTTGAACGACAAATGTACTTTTTTTTAATATTTTTCTGACATACAAATCGCTCCTTTACTTGTATAGTGTCACAACTCAAAATATTTGATTTTGCAGAAAACACATTTAATGTTTACTATTGAAACTGGTTTTTAATTGAAAAAGGCCGATATATAGAAAATGTAATAATGGCGTGTACTCTTCTCAAACGGTGAGTTTAAAAGATATTAATACGAATTTTTGACACAATATAAAGCACGATATAACGAATAATTCTGCATCATTAACTCAAAAAACGCATTTTTTGAGTTATGACACTATACAAGTAAAGGAGCGAAATGTTTTTAAATGGGGTTTTCAACAGTTGAATTTAAGGGGAAACCAATTTGAAATACACGGTTACCTCAGAATTTCAAAATTTGACATGTAGGATCCTTAAAAATCAAATAAGGATTCCAAAGAGAAGAATTATAGATATGTGGACCCCAGTCCTTCCATTACCCGGTATTAAATATTACCGGTAAATAAGTACCAGCAGGTATAATAGTATCACATAAAATAATTGGTTCTTTTAAATTCCTGATTGTGTTTCTGTATTTTTGTAAATTGTTTGTTTATTGTGCATGGTATAATTTTAATAAATTGTTTTGCCGCTTTTTCTACTAAATACAATAGTAGTAAACCAGCACAGCCACACTGTAGTTACATTAGAGTGGAGTAACAAGAACATTGTGGTAAAGGGTGGTTTCTATCCTTTTTCTAAAACTTTTATTTTTCTTTAAACCCTTATGATGTTGACTTTTTAGAATCTTTTTCTTGTCTTTTTGTAGGGGTTTTATAAAAAAATTTCAAAATTTCAAATTTGTTTGAAGTAATTTTCAAATTTTTGTAGAAAAAACCTACAAAAAGACAAGAAAAAGATTCTAAAAAAGTTAACATCATAAGGATTTTATTTATTTTTTGTTTTGGAACTGCAATCAAATTTTAATAGTCGTGTTTAAAATATTTTCTTAAAATTGTCTTTAACCCATACACGATTCTTGAAAACAACCTCTGATTCTTAAAAACAACCTCTGACGGAGCCCAAAAAGTGGGCCAACTTCATTTTTAATACAATTTTATTTTTCTTAACACTCTAATGCTAATGTACAAGAAAAACAGCAAAGTTTTAGCAAGGACACTCATACTCTGATAGCAAGAAACCACCATTTGCACACATACACACACACACATGCAAACATAAATACTTTGCCATAAATAAACTGCAGGCGTTAAACATTATTTGCAGTTGTTTTTCTTTGTATATATGCTCCGTTTATATTTTACACTGACCTTTACTCGGTTTTCTTAATATAAAGTTCATGTAGTTCATTTACTCACACCAACACTGAAAATTATTTTAATAAGGTTAACCAGCAACAATATGAACTAGAAACAGCTGTTTAAAGGGAGTCTCAAGGCAAAAAATGGTTTTAAACCTAAACTTTTCGAGCGTGATTTTGTAGCAACATGTCACACAGAGCACATTTTCGAAAGCAATGATAAAAGCTATAAGCATGCAGTGAAATTGAGTTATGCAGTAAATTAGGTGTTCGTGCAATGAAATCATGGTATTTTTTTTATTATTTAATATTTTGTTTCTGTTTATTATTTAATATTTTGTTTGCATTGAGAATATCGTCCAACAAAACTTCCTCGAAAGATAAAAAAAGGAAAATTTTAGCTTACCTTATTTTTTTGTAGCTCAGTGTACTTAACACTTTTGCCAGTATCATAACTAGAGAAGGCGAGAACAGAATTTACCTTGTTTTGTTGTTTTTTTTTTTGTTTAGTTTATTTGTATTTAATTCAATACAAAAGAAAAACAAAGTTTTCAGTATGCGTGCAAAGAGTTTATTAAATATAAATTCAATAGAGTGTTATAGTATAAGGTTATAAATATTTGTTTAAATAAAAACATTGGATATCCAAAACATTACAGAATACATAAGTATGTATGAGTAGGGCAATGTTTTTTGAAGTGAAAAGTCTTAAATTAAAATTTATAAATTTAGATTTAATGTAATTTAAAAATGTCCTAGCAAACAATAGATATGGTAATGACTTACGTTATGCATAACGACCAGCGACGTATCCAGGAATTTTAAAACAGGGGGGCACAACTTTTTGTAGTCATCACCGATTTAACTAGGACTACATCCCCTGCCACCCCCCCCCCCCCCCCCCCTATACGATGTTATCTTTATTTATTCGAAAAATGTTTTGGAATATCATATCTTAGGCCTTTTTGGTGTTCTACTGCTTCGTATTCATAACTCAGCGCGTTCCATTATCGAAACATTCAAGTTTGAAGAATTAAGAAAAATCGTATTTATTACTTCACGTAAGAGTCATAAGTCCACATTCATATTCATTAAAAAGTCTGGTGACCGCGCTGTTTTAGATTTAAGCTTGTTCCGCGGTACCATGTAATGATTTTTCTAAAAAAAGATTCAAAATTTAAGATTTTTTTGATAGAAAAAGTACCAGCATCTAAAAAGTTTTTATATTATAATTGTTTCAGAATCTGATATATTTTTGTATAAAAAATATTTAAGAGTATGAAAATTTTACTATGGAAAATATAGCTTAGAATCTGATAGTTTCTCTATAAAAAAAATACTAAGAATTTTAAAATTTCTATAGAGGAAATGTTTCCGAATCTAACAATTTTTCAATAAGAAAAAAAAAAAAACTCCCAAATTATAGGAAATTTCCTGACGAAAAAATGTATAAGAATCTGAAAATGTTTCTATAAAAAAATCTTTTTAGAATCTGAGAATCTCCTATAGAAATAATATTTCAGAATCTCACAATTTAATCAGAATCTCACAATTTAATATATATATTAAATTGTGAGATTCTGAAATATTACTATATATATATAGAGAAAATGTTTAAGAATCTTATAGTTTGAAATTTTTTTAAAATTTTTTTATGATCCTGATGCATAATTTTTATTAGATAAACCAATTGATGTGTTTTTAAACATATTTTACAGATATTTCGATATAAATGACTTTTAAGAAACAAAATTACATTACACTCTGGAGTTTTTATAAAAAAACTAAAATCTTTTCTTAAAAAACTCAAAATATTTTGAAACCTGTGTATTTTTTTGTACAATGCGCTGCAATGTATTAATTTTTAAAAATTTTCAAATCGAAAAGGGGGGGGGGTACGTGCCCCCTGTGCCCACCCCCTGTATACGTCCATGATAACCACCAAATGCATGAACAAAAAAAATAATAAAAAATCCATCTATTTTTGCCACTTACCATACGCATTTCATTTGAGATTTTCTATATAAAAATAATTTGTTTCTACACTAAAAAAAATCCTTGTAAAATGAGAAAAAGCTTGTTATTTTTATTTTTGCTACCTCCTATTTGACAAAAATTTCTAGTAATTTTACAAACTTTTTACCAATATTATTTTAAATTTACAATTTTTTTGGAGCAATAAAACTTCCAATAAAACTTCCAATTATCGTGATATAACTAATTTTTTTTTGTAAAATTACCTTGGAAGATAGACAAATTTTTGTTAAAAAACAAGAAAAACTGTCAAATATTGGTAAAATAGGATTGTGAGACTTTTTCTAGCAATTTGACAAAGTTGTTTTTTTACAGTAAAGGACAATGGTCAAGAAAATATTTTTCATATTGACTGGTTCCATTTAAAATAGCATAGGCAATCAGCCGATGGTGGTTCTATTAATTCAAAAATTAACATATCCATTCTTCTGATTTTTATTGAATTTCGGATTTTGTTATTTAGTCGAAATTGTGAATGGTTCGCGTTTTATCGCTGTTCAAAGTTGGTATTTTGCCACAATTTTATGAGAAATACATAATGTTTAAATGATCGTATCTTTGGAACGCATCATCCGATTATCACGAAATAAAGCACAAAATAATGGTTATGTCCTCTACTCAAAATAGAATTTTGAAAAAGGATAGGATAATTAGCAAAAACGATATTGAAATTAAAAAAATTTCCTTAATTTGCAAATATCTCAAAATGCGTATCTTTAATTTTCCTTTATTTTTTTGCACATATAGCCCAAAATGTACTTAACAACATATGAAAATCCCAAATTGGGGTGATAAGCGGTTTAATTGTAAACGCGGTTTCAAGAAACGCCTTATTGATTTTTGTTAATAACTCTCGTTTACAAATGAAAAACAATTTCTGCCCACTAACCGCGAATAATTTTTTTATATGTATTTTTGATCGCTAAACTCAAAAATTTCATTAAAACAACATTTCGCGAATACATTTTTGTTAAATGAATTTTTTAGCGTTTTTTGGAGGTATTTTAACTATTTTGCTTGTATCTTAAGTTCTGTTTAACTGATCTTCTCGCAATAAAAACCAAACTAAAGATAATCAAATTTCCAACAAATCCTACTTTCATCATTTTTTCATAAGTTCATAGCTTTACGCGCAAATAAATTTTTTAACGTTATTTGGAGGTATTTTGACTATTTTTCTTATATCTTGAGTTCCGTTTATCTGATCCTTTCGAAATAAGAACCAAATTAAAGACAATCAAATTTCAAACAAATCCTTCATTCATTATTTTTATATCAGTTCATAACTTTACGCGCAATAGGCAAACAAAGAAAACCATTTTTTTTTATTAACAAAGCTCATTTAAAAAAAAAAATTAAAAAACAGAAATCGTTACAAATTAGAAATTTTTTTTATTTATCTTAAAAGCCTGAACATTTACAACAATTATAAAAGGGGTTCATTCAAATCTATGAGCAAATTCAAAGTTATGAAAAATTTTATGAAACTACCCTAAAAATTTTCCTTGTTTTTTTTAAACAGCTTAGGGCTGGTAACTCATCACAATATAATCAATGATTAAGGCTAATCAGTGTTTGCAAACGTCAAATTTATATGAAAACACTATGATTAGTATTAATCATTGATTAGCTTTTTATATATCAATATAATACCTTTAGTGCTTTTCTCATGTATTTTCATATAATTTGTGATAACTTCGGAGTAAACCTATTGATTTTCATCAAATCAACTTTATTATATTTCTAAATGTTCAGGCTTTGCAGATAAATAAAAAAACTTAATTAATTGCAAATATTTCTTTTTCTTTAATTTTTTTTAACGATTTGTTAATAAAAAAACTTATATTAGTCATATGTTTGCATATTGCGCGTAAAGTTATGAACCGATATAAAAATAATGAATGAAGGATTTGTTGGAAATTTGATTGTCTTTAATTTAGATCTTATTTCGGAAAGATCAGATAAACGGAACTCAAGATATAAGAAAAATACACAAAATACCTTCAAATAACGCTAAAAAAAATTATTTGCGCGTAAAGCTATGAACTGACGAAAAAATAATGAATGTAGGATTTGTTGGAAATTTGATAGCCTTTAGTTTGGTTTTTATTGCGAGCAGATCAGATAAACAGAACTAAAGATAAAGCAAAATAGCCAAAATACCTCCAAAAAAACGCTAAAAAATTCATTAAACAAAAATGTATTCGCGAAATGTTGTTTTAATGAAATTTTTGAGTTTAGCGATCCAAAATACATATAAAAAAAATATTCGCAGATAGTGCGCAGAAATTGTTTTTCATTTGTAAACAAGAGTTATTAACAAAAATCAATTACCCGAGTAAAAAAAAATTGTATGGTAAAACATGTTATCTTATAAAATTATATATAATTTATTGGATCTGATTTTGGTAAATTTCATCCGAAAATTGGCCGCGCCAAAGTTATCTCATAACATCTTATAATATATGAAGTTACAGTTTAATATTTGATTGTATGTGATTTCATCCGGAAATTGGCCGCGCCAAAGTTATCCCAAATTATCTATTATCATGATTTTGTATTAAATATGATATAATATGATGTAATTTCATCCGGAAATTGGCCGCGCCAAAGTTATCTTAAAATATCCAATATCATGATTTTATATTAAATTGGATATTATATAATGTAATTTCATCCGAAATTTGGCCGCGCCAAAGTTATCTTATAATATCTGATATCTTGATTTTATAAAAAAATTATTGGATACATTTTTATCCAAAAAATGTTTCTGTTTTTAGATTTATTTTTAGATATAATAAGGTCAAACTGAAAATAAATAAAAAAAAAAACTTCGAACGGACGGGGATTAGAACCACAAGTCTTCTGTTTTGTAATCGCAATCTCTACCCTCTAGACCAGCGGACGTTGTTAGCAAATAACAACTTTAAAAGACTTAGTTTTAAATAAATTGATCGTATCTAATTATATCAAATTGATCTAACATATAGTAATATATGATTATATCCAATTAAATATGTTATTCACTTGTACACAATTTTCAAAAAAACTTAGAAAATTTTTGATAAAATTTGCAAAAAAAAAAAAAATAGCGCTGTACGTCATCAGCGCTATTAGGGGCTTCCATGGTAAGCTTAAACAATAATTTTAATGTAGCGGTATGCCTTATTTCCAAGTCATAGGCTTCCAAAGTGAAATAAGACTTTGGCTTATAAATTTGAAATTTTTCATGGAATCAGGAAATCAGAATTAGATTTGAGATCGGGTTCCCAAAATCATTGATAATTTGATAATTTAAACCAAATATAGCTATTATTAAATTATTAAATGATTGCAAAAATTCAAAAAGTAAAATTTTTTAAGTTCTAAAAAAACAAATGCAATAAAAATATATTTTTTTCTGGAATCGAACTCGGGTTCCCAAAAATGATAGATAATTTTATAATAAATTAAATATAGTTATATATAACTATATAACAGCAATATAATTTTTTAAAAATGATTGCAAAAATTCAAAAAAAGAAAAATTTTTAGTTCTACAAAAAATAAATGCAATAAAAAAGTGTTTTCTATTTAAAAAAAATTAAAAAAATATATTTTTTTTCTGGAATCGAACTCGGGTTCCCAAAAATTATAGATAATTTTATAATAAATCAAATATAGTTATATATAACTGAATAAAAGAAAAATTATTTTTTAAAAATGATTGCAAAAATTCCAAAAATGAAAATTTTTTAGTTCTAAAAAAATTAAACGCAATAAAAAAGTGTTTTCTATTTAAAAAAAATAAAAAAAAACTTTTTTTTTCTCGACTGGGCCGGGAATCGAACTCGGGTTCCCAAAAATCATATGTAATCTTATATGATACAATAAAAAGTTTTGTATAACCATATATGTTGACACACAAAAATAAATTTTGAAATACTGGCATATATAATTATATATGGCTAGTTGTTTGGTCAAAAAAATATTTTTTTTATACATGATTATATCAAAATATATATTCCATTACATATGCGACCATTTATAAATATATATTGAGTTTAGACGAAATTTGCGTATATATAGTACCATACAAACACAGATATGTTATCGTTTAAGACACATATAATTATATCTATTATTTTTGTTGAAAAATTTTTTAGTATGGAACCATATATAGTTTTAAATGGTATTATATTAGTCATATATAATTATACATAAATTGATACTGGATTTTTTGTTTAGTAAAGTCCTATACATAATTAGATATAAAGTCACGTATAATAATGTATGAAATCGGATTAAATTTTATGTCCAACGTATGATTACATCTACCATTTATATTAATATATTATGAACAATATAATTAGATATGATTTTATATGACATCATTTAAAAAAAATGGAAAATTTCAAAGTGAGATATAATTTTATACTTTGACTCATATAGTTGTATATGGTTTTATGAAAACATATAAAATAATATACATTTATATAAATTCCTTTTTACTCGGGTAGTCGTTTCATGAAACCACGTTTATAATTAAACCGCTTATCACCCCAATTTGGGATTTTCATATGTTGTTAGGTACATTTTGGGCTATATGTGCAAAAAAATATAGGAAAATTAAAGATACGCATTTTGAGATATTTGCAAATTAAGGACATTTTTTTAATTTCAATATCCTTTTTGCAAAGCATCCTATACTTTTTCAAAATTCTGTTTTAAGTACAGGACATAACCATTATTTTGTGCTTTATTTTGTGGCAATCGGATGATGCGTTCCAAAGATATGATCATTTAAACATTGTGTATTTATCATACAATTGTTTCAAAATACCAACTTTGAACAGCGATAAAACGCGAACCATTCACAATTTTGACTAAATAACAAAAACCGAAATTCAACAAAAATCAGAAGAACATATATACCAAGTTTTAAGAGAATTAAAATAGGTAAGGCCGAAAAAGTGTTTTTTTTGTAGTCAAAAATTTTGGAATTCTTCTATAAGTAAAAAAATATTATTTTTTTTTTTGACACGTTGTTAGCATCACAGGATAGGTGTTTTAAATACCTTTAATCTGATGCCAAATATGCCTATATTAAATTTGAGTAAATAGGCGTAAATCGTAAAGAACTGAAAAAAGGCAATTTCCCCCCACACAAATTGACCCCCCTCAAAGTGAGGTTGGGCCGTTAAAAAAAATTTGTGTCGATTTTTTTTTCGTTCTGAATATAATTTCCAAATTGCATGAAGATCGGAGGGTGACACCAGGGAGACTCTCCTTGTTAATAACACTAAATGCGTTTTTGTTGTTGCAAATATTTCTATTTGCGAGTGTAATACCATATTTGTTTAAATTCTGATTAATTTTTATTAAAAAATAAAAATTGTTTTATTTGACCTTTATTTAAAATATTATATTGTGAGTAGGTTTATTCTAGCTCGAGTTCATTATTTTCGTTACTAATTAAAACTATGATATTCTCATAGAATGATTTTAAAGAAAATTATATAATTAATAAAAAAACAATTTATTTTTTTTTTTCGTTTTTAAAACATTTAAATACTTTCCGGTAAAGCAGGTTTTACATTATTACACTTTGTATAATGAGTTTTTTATAATTTACTTTTTTTTTTTAAATGCACGGTAGCCTGTCCCGAGAAATAAAATTAAAGGTAATAGCAAAAAAACAATGCTCTTTCAAGAGCTGATAATGGGAAAAATAATCCAAAAAAAAATTAGAGTATGTCTTTGCCTTCCCACAACCGTCTGAAGTTGTAGTGTATTTTGTAAAAAAAAATACTTTTTGGTTTGGCTGAAATTGGTGTCGAAATTTTAAAAATGTGGAGCACATTAAGGGGAAAATATTTGAATGGTGAAATTAAATCCACTTATTCAATTTTTGTTACAAAAACTAGTGAAATAAATATTTTTTTTCGAATTTTTTTTTTACTTTTTTTAAGTGGCTTAAAATGGTACTAAAAGAACATGGACGATTTAAAGTACCCTTTTGAGATTGATTGAGTAACATCAGCGTCAATATAAAAATTTAAAGTTCAATTTTGCCAAAAATTTATAATTTTTTATCTTAAAATGCTCTGGTGGACGAAAATTATTCCATGAGAACTTTTTAATATTTTTCCATTAATTTACTAAACATTCCGCGAATTTTGACACCAATAGTGGCCAAAACAAAAAATATTTTTTTTTTGACAAAATACACTATGATTGTGAACTTTAACCGGTTGTAGAGAGGTAAAAACATACTCCAATTTTTTTGCATTATTTTTCCTATTATCAGCTCTCTCATACGCGTAATTTTTTTGCTATTACCAAGCGAAATTCCAAAAAGAGGCCATTTTCGGGACTGGCTAATACACGGTGAGTCTCAGCGAAGTTTCGGTTGAACTTTAGTGTCGACTAAAAGTGTAAACTCACAATCAGTTCGATTTCTACATGATTAAATGTCACAAAAATGTTAACAGCGATATCGTAGCTGCTCGCATTGGCGAGATATCGCGAAATTAGTGTTTTTTTATTTTCTAAAATTTTGACAATGAAGTTTTTCAAATATCTTGAAAACTGAGTACACAGTTTTAATTGTATTTGTTTACAAGTCATAAAATATTTAACATCGAAATCATATCATCTCAATTTCGCAAAAAATCGGTTTTTGGGTTTTTTTTTAACAGTTTGACTATTATTATTTTGACAAGAACCTCTAAAACCATAATTTAGGTACAACATTTTCTAAAAATGAGCACAGATATGGAAAGCTGAAAAAATTTCCATTTAAACAAGACCACTGCGGTTCAGGTCAATCATTTACTAATTGCAATAAATATTTCCAAAATATTAGTCTTATTTCCGGATTTCCTGAGCAACAAATTTTCTCGTAAAAAACCGGAAACTCGATTTTGATTTAAGAACCATGGTTTCTTTGGGAAAAGTTCTTAGAATTACCCGTAGATAACAATTTTGCTATACGCTTTGTCACGTTTTTTGGGCCCAAACAAATTGACCCACCCTATTGCTCATATTTTTTTTGTCACAACGGTTGTTACAAAACCATTGCCAGGGGACCACCATTGCCAGGGGACAACCGAAGGTTTGGAGGTAGTGTGTTTTCTAAGTTTGTTACAAAACCAGGATTGGTTCTGGACTTAACCAAGTTAAAGCCGATAAGTTCCGTTACCTTGTATACGCAGCACTCGGTCTTGACCTACTATAATTTTCTTAATTGTTTTTGGAGAATGTACATCAGTTTTAACGATATCTTTGTTCCAAGCACAAATTGTATATCAGTTACAAAATCGCATTAAATATTTTATTAAATTCTTTGAAAAAAATTTTAATAACCCAAAATACAGTTATACAAATTTCGTTTTTATAACAACTTTAATATATATTATTTTATATTTTTTCGCATTCATCCATTAATTTTTATAATCACTCTCTTCTGTTTATAATCATAATTATCTGTGTCTGTGCGAAAATACATATGTGTATTAGGGATGGAACTTCATAGGGAAATTGTTACTGAACTGGAAGCAGCTTTTGGAAATAGGAGTTATGAGCCAAAAAATAGCTACCAAACCTGTTCGTTTACTGCTCGATTCGAGGAAAATTAAATAGAATAGAGCACACTGCAGCCATTTTACGAAAATTAGTAATTTAATTTAATTAAAAAAAAATTTTAAGTTAAAAAATTTAAAATTACTAAAAAATATTTTGAGAAAGTTTATTCTAGCTCGAGGTCATTATTTCATTTACTAATTAAAACTATGATATTCTCCTAGAATAATTGTCAAGAAAATTATTTTTCTGTTTTAAATATATTTATATTGGTAATTTTTGCAAGACTTAATCGACACGTTCAAAAATTACCATTAACATATCGCTCATTTACTTGTATAGTGTCATATCTCAAAATGTTTCATTTTGCAGAAAACGTGTTTAAAGTTTACAATTGAAACTGGTTGTTCATTGAAAATGGCCGGTACATAGAAAATGTAATAATTACGTATTTTCTTCTCAAATGATGAGTTTTAAAGATATAAATACGAATTTTTGACACAATATAAAGCATGATATAACGAAAAATGTTGCATTATTAACTCAAAAATCGAATTTTTTGAGTTATGACACTATACAAGTAAATGAGCGATATGTAAATAAGTCTAAAACAGAAAAATAATTTTCTTGAAAATTATTCTATAAGAATATCATAGTTTTAATTAGTAAAGGAAATAATGACCTCGAGCTAGAATAAACTTTTTCAAAATATAATATTTTAAAGGTCGAATGAAACAGTTTCTATTTTTTTTAATAAAAACTAATCAGATTTTCAACAAAATGGTTAGCACGCCATGGTGAATACCCCATGTTTGGTATTACACTCGCAAATAGAAATATTTGCAACAACAAAAATGCTTTTAGTACTACTAAGGGTAATCAGATGTATGACTGCTTTTAATATTTATTTGTTGGTTAGTTGACGATGGTAATCTTACTACGATTGTAAAATTTTCGTCTTCTAATTCCCAATGGGAGTAGATTCGAATATGTATTAATATTTTTGTTTAATCTTTAACGATTTGTCATTGAAATCCTTTTTCTACTTACAGTATAGGGTTTTTATGTTTGCTAAATAATCTTGACAATGGAATCTGACAAATTCCGAAACATGTGTCATAAGTTCCGAAATACGTGTCATAATATAAATAAATTTAAAACAGAAAAATAATTTTCGTGAAAATTATTCTATGAGAATATCATATGATTTTAATACGTAAAGAAAACAAGGACCTCGAGTTAGAATAAACTTTATAAAAAAAATATAATATTTTAAAGAGGGAATAAAAGAATTTTTACTTTTTAATAAAAATTAATCAAAATTAATTAAAAAATATTTTTACACCAAATTTATTTTTGCTTAAATGTTTTGGGAATTGTGGAACTTTTTTATTAGATTTAGTTAGTCCTACCCCTAATTTGTTTTTTTTGTTAGTAAATTAAATTAAAAATAACATATGTTTTTATAATCTCCACACATACATAACATTTAAGTATTAAATAATTTAGATTATACAATGATAAAATAAAAATGTTTATGTACATGAATGGTTGAATGATACAATTTTTTTTTTTTAAATGCTACACTGATACTAAATCCCTCCACTACTACCACTACAATGCCGGAATGTTCTATGTAACCATATTTTAACACAGAGACAACGACGACAACAACTAAACATCATTAAATATCAGGCATGACTTTTCCAAGGAGGTGAATTTTATTATGTTCTTTCACCCAACGAAAAAAAAGTATAAAAATATAATTTTATTTTTCCAAAACAATTTTGTTTTTCTCGTTTTGTTAGGCTCAAGTCAAAGGAGATGAAAATGTAGATGGTAGAAAAAAAAAATGGGAAAAGCTTTTATGTTGATTAAATTATAAATTGTGTAATATTTTTTTTTTTTTTTGCGCGACAAGCAGATAAAATATACGAATGTTTATATGAAGACACACATATACATATGTTTAAAAATTATATATGTGTGAGTACGACTTAATGTGACTGTGTGAAGGTTTTCTAAGAGTTTAGTATATCATCAATGCGTTAAATTTTTAAATTTTATTGAAGAAATTAAATTGTCTTTTGTAGATTTTGGATTTTAAAGAATTTGAGTCGGAACAGAATTTTAGAATTCATAAAAAAAAAAAAATTATTTGAAACAAAAAATTTTTTAATTTATATAATTGAAATAATAATTCTACGCATACCTTCAACATTTTTTTTAATTAAAACTACAATAATTGAAATTATTTAAAAAAATTCTTAATATCAATTACTTTTTTAATTGAATCAATAAAAAAAAATATTTGAAAAAAATATTTGTTTTAACAAAAAATTTTATTAAACATTTTTTGCAATTCACGGTATTTAACATTTTCGAAGTTAAAAAATTGTTGATATCAGCTCATATATTGTTTGTTAAGTTTAATGTTACAACGTGTGAGTGTATTTTTGTATATTTGATTCAACAAAATGATATGCAAAGTCAGCAGATAAAGAAGTTCGTTCTTTGAATGTTTGTATGTGTATGTATTTATATTGTTAATGTTTAACAGAAGAAAAGTAGGAACAAAATATTTGTCATGTGTATGAATATGGTTTGACTTTTAGTAAACAACATTCTAAGTAAATATATTTAAAAATGTAGGTAGATAGTTTACAGTGAAATTTGTAAAAAATGGACAATATTAAATGAATTTTGATAAAAACCAATTGTTATAGGGACTAACATTTATTTTAAAATACCAAATAATTTACAAAAGATATATTTGTAATACACACAATTTTTAAACAAGAAAGATTTCTAAATATTTTTTGAATTTTTTTTACAAGAAAATTATCTCAAACTAGGATTTAAGATTGTTTCTCAGAAAATTTTACTTTTCTTTAAAACACACATTATTAATAGAAACAAAACCCTCCTTCTATAAAAGAAGATTCCCTGAATCTCAAAATTTTGTAATCTCGCATTATGAAAATGTTTCTCAAGGAATGTTTCAGAGTATATTCTTTTAAGGCAAATATGTCTAAAAAATTGAGAAATTCTCATTATTTTTTATTAAAAAATAAAAATTGTTTTATACGACCTTTAAAATATTATATTTTGAGTAGGTTTATTCTAGCTCGAGGTCATTATTTCTGTTACTAATTAAAACCATGATATTCTCATAGAATAAATTTTAAGATTTATTTATGTTGGCCATTTTAATCGACACGTGTTTCGCAATTTGTCAGATTACATTGACAAGATTATCTAGCAAATATAAAAACCCTATACTACAAGTAGCAAACTAAAATATTCATACATATTGGACTCTACTCCCATTGGGAATTAGAAGACGAAAATTGTTCCATCGTAGTAAGATCGTCTACTAACCAACAAACAAATATAAGAAAACAGACTAACGTATACCCAGCCAGAAATTGCCAACGGTACAAAAAAAGATGTACTGGTAGAACATTGCCCAGGCAGAAATTACGACTCTTCGAAAAATACAATACCATTATAACATTGGATATACAAAAATACGACTTTAAAAATTCAATACCTTGAAAACAAAAAATTTAATACCATTACAACATTGGATTTTAAAAGAACCAACGTTACATAAGAGTTTAAAATTATAATCCGAAAAGGTTTACTATGGTAAACTTTTACAAAATTTCTGATTTTAATTTATTTAATTATTTCTTTATACCTTTTTTGACAATAGAAAATATTTTTTTGTGTAAAAATGCCACTGCATTTTTTTTTTCATTATGAAATGTGCAAGGTGAATAAGGGTTCTATAGTCGAAAAGTCGATTAATTGACTTTTTTGTATAAAAAAATCAAAATGGACTTTTTCTTTCGACTTTTTAGTTTTTTCACTTGGTGGCAGATGAAAAAAAATCTTCTCAAAAAAAATTTACCAAAAAAAATACAAAAAAAAACGCAAAAAAATCGATTTTTTTTTTTGACAAAAAATGTAAAATAAATAAACTTAAAAAGCTTACATTTAATTCTCTACAAACTGAAAAAAACAGATCCTAAATCGGTCCACCCGTTTGATCTGTATTTTGAGCTTGTTTAAATAGCTGCAACTTTTTTGTTTCTAACAATTTTTATATTAAATTTTGGTAGAAATCGAAATATTAAATAAAAAAATATCGCATATTATTCTTTGGCGGCTCGTTGTTACCATGAAGCAGAAAGTGTTTAGTGGATTTTTTATACCCTCCAACTACAGTGTGGAGAGTAACGCATCAAAATATCGGTCCAACATTCTAGCGATGTCCGTCCGTCTGTAGTTAACACGATGCAGTCCAAAATAAAAGAGCTAGAATATGTCTTATGTTTCTAGGCAGGTTAAGTTAGTAAATCAGCAACATCAGACCAGGGGAAAAAAGTTTCCCCTTTAAGAACTTAACCAACCTCTGAAAAATACCATGTTTTTACATGATTTTTTGTGTTGCAACATTTTTATGCTACAAGAAGCTCAAAGTGCTACAAGAAGTTCAAAAGTGGTTTAAATAATGATAACCCGGATATTAAAAAAAATATAAAAAAAAATATTTTGAAAAATGTATATTTATTTAAAATTATTTTTATATACTGTATTTCTAATATAAAACACCCCAAAATAGCGCCAAAAATATGTCGAAATAACGTTATTCAGTGTTGTCTTTGAATACCATCCTAAGGTCATAAACTTATTATTACAATGTAATTTTTACCCAGTAAATTTGATTTTTTGGTGTTGTGCCGACGTCGGAAACAAAAGTCAGGCGATTGTTTTTTGGCGTTATCATTTCAATGTTATAGTAACACCATAAATTTTGTAAATATGATCTCACTTTGGTGTTGGAATGCCCTCCGCCAACTCTATTCTGACGTTATTCCGATTGCATTTTTCTGCCCGGGTGGCTACACAAAAAATACTACGCTTTGCAGAAATACCGAAAAGTACAAAAAAACATGTACTGGCAAAACATTGGCTACACAAAAAATACTACGCTTTGTCGAAATTTCTCACTACATATACAGTACAAAAAAAAATGTCCTGGCAAAACATTGGCTACACAAAAAATACTGCGCTTTGCAGAAATATCGATTAGTATAAAAAAATTTACTGGAAAAGCGCAGTTTTTACACAAAATATTACACTTTGTCGAAATTTTCTCATTATATACAGAACAAAATAAAATAATTTTTTTTTTATTAAATTTATTTTTAAAAACTTATTAATTAATGTTTTAATGATTACACAGCTCAACAAGAAAATGCGTATTGGATTCTGGTTAGTGATTTAGATAGTGTCTGTTCCGCTAATTCCAAATCCGGAGCCCAAATTTGTCTATCTCGTCAGGATTTTGAGTAATTCGCGTTTAAAGTGCCGAAAAGGGCATTTTTGACCCTTTTTAAAAGCTTATAAAATAAGATCCTAAAATGCAAATGACTTGGTATCAAGATCATTCGAAAGCCTGTAATTTTCTCTTAAAGATAAGATAAAATGTTCTAAAAATTTAGTTTTCTAAAATGGTAAAAAAATCATTAGCAAAAAGCCATCAATTTTTTCAATATTTAGTTTATTTACACAGTGTTTTTTTTTAACAAATTTCCATACAAATTCATACGTAAATTTTAGATTTAAAGCACTTGTAGCTAACGATTTTTTTACTATTTTAGAAAACTAAATTCCAAGAAGATTTGATCTTGTCTGAAAGAGAAAATTAAACACTTTCGAATGAGCTTGATACCAAGTCATTGGCATGTCAGGATCTTATTTTAAAGGCGTTCAAAAATGGTCAAAATGGGCATTTTTTGACACTTTTACCGCGATTTTCTCAAAATTGTCACGTGATAGAAAAATTTGAGTGACCGTTTTGGAATCGGGGCACCAAACCCTATCAACTTTTTTTGGTTTCATCCAAAACGCATCGACAAACCTCAGATTTGTAGAGCGGTGTTAACTTAACATTTAAGAAATTAATAATAGAACTGATAAATATTATTTAAATTACGCATGTAAAAGAGTCATTGCAATTTTTTCGTTATGAGATGTTGTGAGAATACATTTAAACCATGCTTATATTAATTTCAGTGCAAATTTCATCTAAATTTTCAACACGATACAAACCAATTTCACTTAAATAATCAGAAATTTTAAGAAAAATGTTTCCCTTTAAAAATATGTCTTTAGAATGTTTACGCATTGACTGTTTACGCATAGCATTTTTTGTTTTGACCACTGTTTGCCAACGTTTGCTAGAACCGTGGGCACACGTACAACTGGCGTTATCATTTAGATATTGTGCCAGTACAGTATTTTTTGTTTTTAATACGGTTTGCCAACATTGGCTAGAACCGTGGGCACACGTACAACTGGCGTTATCATTTAGATATGCCAGTACAGTATTTTTTGTTTTGCCCACAGTTTGCCAACATTGGCTAGAACCGTGGACACACGTACAACTGGCGTTATCATTTAGATATTGGGGCAATACGGTAGTCGTTGTAGAACGGATGTTTTGCCAACGTTTGTTGTACCGGTTACAACGCTTTGCCAATGTAGGCCCCACCGTATTTTTCTGGCTGGGTAATTACCCTTGATAATACTATAGGCTTTGTTGTTGCAAATATTTCTATTTACGTGTGTAGTAATATATATGGGGTATTCACCATGGTGTCGTCTTCTATTTTAATGGTTATTGTTTTAAAATATCAAAAAACTATCAAGTTAACTAAAAATATAGGTTTGGCAAAAATCTGACGTTATGTGACCAAGCTATTCTCGAAATACTGGACTAGGATCGGCTATAAATGAGAAAATAAAAACGATAACCACTACTTGAAGCATTTTTTTAAGGCATTTACTAGCGCTATATAAAAATCCAAATTTCATACAAATCGGATTATAAAGAACAATTTGTCCAGCACTTACAGCTTTTGTATGCAAAATGTGTCCTACTTTAGGGGCCCCTGGAGGTGTCCCTATAAAACATGGGGGCCCCACCACCCAAACTTAAGTTTGAAATTACGTTGGCTATAAATTTCACTGGAATCGGTCCAGTACTTACTGAATGGAGGAATTATTTCCAAAAAACATATATTTTAAGCCACTGTATGCTGTTTTGTGATATAAAGGATGTTTCTTGGCATGTGACGCTGGAGGTCCAGGGTTCAATTCCTGGTTTAGCCAACATTTATTTATTTAAAATTTTTTTAATCAATTACATATCGTCGAACTATATTCAATAAATGTCAACTCTAAAAAGCTTACTTTTCAGGAGAGCTAAAAAACTAGTAATTTCGCATATTATTGCAAAAATGAACAATGTACCTTCCACAAGATGGTTTAAAAATTCTAAATAATTTTTACCTATGCAAAAAATTTCATATTTTGCACTTGTTTGCGTATTTTTCAAAGATGGAATTTATTACTACATCAAAAAACAAATATTTTTTTAGAGTTGGCATATTTTGTCGGAAAATAAAAATACATTTTTTTTAAAAAATTTTTTATTATTATTTTTTTTTTTTTTTGGATTTTGTTATCCTTAGTACTGTTATTGCAACAACTAAAAAAAGATAAAATTCTTTACATATTTTTAAAAGTTACAAGCTCCGAAAGCCTTTAAATCTCGGGATGGTTAACTTTGGCACTCTGTAACTCACGCTTTATTGTAGAAGGCCCACTCCAAACTAGCTATTTTGAAAGCTTATATCATTGACAGTATTTGGCCCACTCATAATGTTTAAATCTGATGAATAGTTTGAAAGTTACATGTATATAAGCAATTTATTTTTTGCAACCACTATTTACCGATATTTTCAAAATGGCAATATCTCGAAAACTAGCCATTAGATATCAAAATCTTTACCGGATTCGTGTTCAGAATGGCAAATGCAATGGAATATGAGGTATAAATTTAAAAAAAAAAAAAAATTCTGAAAAATTTTTTGAAATTTACAATGGGAGTTGGCATTTATTTTCACCAAAAAAATATCTACTTTGAGATAGCAAAATAACAAAAATGGATGTAAAACGACAACAAACTACTTTTTTGCTCTGAAATTTTTATCACAGATGGGTATTTCATAGGGGAGCTTTTTGCCATCGGAAACTCATTATGGTCAAATTTGACCATAATGAGATTTTTGTATTATATTCTGTTTGTGAAAAATGCTACATCTTTTCAAAAAAACACATTCCAATGATGCACCCTTTTTTTGTTCAGAAAAGAAAACACCATAAATTCGTAAATTGGCAAAATCGGAAAGGAGTAAGCAAAAAATAAAAATTCAAAATGGCGCATCCAAAATGGCGGAAATGATTTTTTAATTATTTTCTTATTGTATTTAATATAAACATTGCAGATGTATTTGGGATCGTTAATAACGAATATGAGCTCATACGTTTAAAATTCAAAATGGTGAATCCAATATGGCAACAAATTCAAATTTTAGATTTTTTATATGCCGTCGATTTTGATGGTTTTTCGGCTGTTAAAACTGATTTTGAAATTTAAATTCAAAATGGCGGATCTAATATGGCGGATATGCTTTTGTAATTCTTAGCTAATTGTACTTAAATTAATCACGGTCGATGTATTTAGGGTCGGTAATTACGAATATTAGCTTAAATAAAATATTAAGTTTTTTCTATGTTGTCTGTTTTCGATTTTGGTGGTTTTTCGGATGCCAAATCTGATTTTAGAATCAAGTAGCGGATCCGAAATGCGGACAAGGTATTAAAATTATTGATTAATCTTTCAAAATATTACTAGGAAATGATTGCGCAACGTAAACCACGAATACGAACTCAGATTTTTTGAAACCAAAATGGCGACTCCAAAATGTAGGACAGCTTTTTAAAAAAATGCACAATGATTAAATTTCTAAGTTTTTATAAATCCATATTTTTGATTTTACCAGAAGATTTCAATAAAAAAACTTTCCTTTTAAATGCTTCAAAAAGTTTATAAATTCAATGGCACATTTAATAGGGAACTTTTTTATTTCTAATTAGCATTTGCCACCCGAGTAAAAAAGTTCCTATATATGTAGTTGTATATAATTTTTTAAACATCATATATGATTAAATAGAATTATATGGAATTTGATGCGAAAAATAAGTCGATAAAACTATATAAAATTTGACCAATGTTTCTTATATTTTGATAAATTTTTTATATAATTTTATGCGAATTTGGACCCCTATTTTTATATAATAACAGCAAAATTATATAATCAGATATAATTATATAAAAATATATAAAATTGTATAAAACCGTATAAAACTATATAAAGTTACATAAAATTATATATAATTATATATAATTAAAACAAAATTTTATGATTTATATAAAACTTGATATAATTTTATATAACTTTATAAAATTATATATTGTTTTATATAATTTGATATAGTTGTATATAATTATATCTGTTTTATAAATTTGCTGTTGTTATATAAAAATAGGGGTCCACTTTCGCATAAAATTATATAAAAAATTTATCAAAACATAAGTAACATTGATAAAATTTTATATGGTTTTATCGACTCATTTTTCGCATCAAATTCTATATAATCATATATGATGTTTATAAAATTATATACAACTATGCAAAAACTTTTTTACTTGGGATGTTAATTTTTTTAACATTTATCGGACGTACCTTTTCAAAAAACCGACCTGGTCAACATTTTTATTTTTTTTAGTTTCTTAACATGTTGGGTATATTAGATTCAAAAAAGAAAAAATATTTTTTTAAGATTTAATTTATAATATCTACCAAAGATCCCGCTAATGATACATTTCACATTACAATTTTACACTTAACATAATAATGTTAATTATACTTGATATATTTATATTTGTTTATCAGCATAAAGTTATTTTTTTTCTATTTTCCAATTAAATCTATTGTTTCTACAGGAATAATAAAAAAAAAATCCTTATATAAAACTTAACAAACTAATTTAATTAATTAATTATTTAAATATTTATATAAATTTAAGTTTGTTGTTTAGTTTGTTTTATGAAGGTAGTAATAATAGTTATTTAACTTTTAAATTTTTGGTTTATTTGCATTTTAATTTTTATTTATCTTTTAATTAAATTAAATTTTTTTTCCAGATAGGAAATCAAATATTTTTTCAATTTCCGATATGAATATTAATTTTTACTATATCCTATACTGTCTATGTTTTTGTATTTTGTTTGTCTAAAGTAGTTTTTTTTTTCACGTTTTATTTGTATTTTTTTGAATTCATTGCAAATTGTTAATTTAATAAATAACAATTTTTAACGTTTAGTTTTTTTAGTTGTTATATTGACAGTTTGTTTTAAATAAATACATTTTACACTCTTTTTTTTTGTTAAGCGATAGTTAGAATGAAAAAAAATATGTATTTTTAATTTACACACACACACATTTACAATTTACACTTATACAAACATACAGTTGGAAGCCAACTATTAAAAACGGATGTAGTTGTTGACAACTCAGGCATTTTATTATTTAATAAATTGAACGTAACAAAGTGGTTTCCTTTGATATAGTATTCACAAAAAAAGTATATATATCGATCATTCACTACAATAATGACATAACTCCAAAAACAGTATTTGTGAATTTATGATGGCTGTTTGTTATTTTTTGGGTAAAAAATTCGTATTTAAAACTTAAAGCCATTAAAAAATTTCTACTACGAAAAATTTATAAAAACCTATCCATGTCTGTTAAGCAGACATCCCAAAAAAAAACCAAGAAAAAAATGTTTGGTTAATTATAGCTTAAATCTTATTGTTAGTTCTGCCAAAATGTTTTCTTTCCTTTTTTTTTTAGCCAAACTTTCTTTTTTTACGCAATTAATTTCCCACATTTCTGCTACATTAATTGATACCATTTTTCTGGTTAATTTCTTTAACCTCTTATTTAAGGGATTATTAAGATGAGAACAACAAATACAAAAAAACAAACAACAACATCAACAACAAACAACATGTAAAACTTAAGAAAAGTATCTTAAAATTCTACTCCAGAAAATTTGATACTTTGTTCCAGACTACTTAACACTCTTAACAAATTGGCTAAAGGCCAAAGTGAAAAAAGAAAATCTAGCGATAGGAAAAAAGAAAAACAAAAAATATCCGTAAAGAATACGTAAACATAACATCAATGTATAACAAGATCCTAAATATATAAAAAGAATAAACAATAAACACTGGGAAAATAATGATAGTCAAGATTTTTCCCACTGAAATGTTTTAAAATTCTGAGATTTTAAGAAACAACATCAGTTTCAAGACATTTTTCTATAATATCTCTGAATCAAAGATATTTTACATAAACATAAACTTCATTTATACTGATTAGGCGGTGAGTGTTTTTTGACCCCCACTTTATATCTTTTAAGAAAAAAAAAAATTATCTGAAAAATTTTGGCGCCCAAGCTGGGGCTGATTACGTATCAAAAAGCGGAAAATATTACCAACAAGTGTACCGTAAGGATAGAGATTATGTTAAAGCTAATTGCTCTAAAGGAGGTGGCGTAATAATTGCTGTAAAAAGATGTTTGCTGTCTTCGCTTTGTATTTTATCGAATTCTGATTCATTGCTGGATCAGCTATGCATATCCTTGTCGGGATTAAAGGGTAATATTATTTTAAATGTTTCTTATATTCCGCCTAGTAGTTCTGATGTCTTATACGATGCTCATGTTCAAAATATTATTGACGTGACATCTAGATTTGATGATTACGAGTTAGTAGTTTTGGGTGATTTTAACCTCTCAAAAGTTGTGTGGTCCTTATTGCCAAATTCTAACTGTTTAAGTCCCTCTAATGTTAATAATTCTTTTGAAATCAATGTAATTGATAGCTTTTTTAGTTTGGATTTGATACAAATCAACAAGTTTTTTAATCGTTTGAATAAAATATTAGATCTTGTTTTTATAAGTAGAGATCTGAAATTCGATATTGATGAATCTCCGTTTCCTTTTTGTTGTGCTGATATGCACCATGTTGCGTTGGAGTTAAAAATCGAGTTTTTTTCTTACTCCAATCTTAGTAATGAAAGTTTGCTTGAATATGATTTTAATAAGTGTAATTTTGATCTTGTTAATTTGGTAATTCAGGAGGTGAATTGGTTTCAGATCTTTGCCAATAAACAAGCTTCGGATTGTTATGAAATTTTTTTAAATACAATAAATGGCATTTGCGCCGCTTATATACCTCATTTAAAGCCCAGAATTCATAAATTGCCTTGGTATACTAAAGGTTTAAAGAAATTGAAAAATTTGCGAAATAAGCATTATTTAAAATTTAGGTCTACAAATAGTCTGGATCAAAAAAATTTATATGAACATTATTCCAGAGAGTTTAATTTTCTTAATAAATTTCTGTATAAGCAATATATCCTTGGTTTTGAAACTAATATTAAGGAAAATCCTAAATCTTTTTGGAATTTCATTAATTCAAAAAGAACATGTTCGAATTATCCTTCTAAAATGTTTTATGAAGATAAAATTTCTAATTCGTCATTGGAATCAGTTAATTTGTTTGCTGATTTTTTTAGCTCAAATTTTGTTTCAGACGATTTTTTTAATGGAAGTCATACTACTTATACTCATATGAGTGCAAATTTAAATTTTGGAATGTTACAGTTAGTGGAAGATGATGTTTTATTTGGAATATCTAAATTAAAATCTACTTTCAGAATGGATAATGATGGCATTTCAGCATTCTTTCTTAAAAATTGCGTTAATTCTTTATCTCTTCCATTACTGTATATTTTAAATTGTTCTTTAAAGGAAGGCGTTTTTATTGACAGGTGGAAGGTCGCTTCGATTAATCCTATATTTAAATCAGGAGCTAAGGATAGTGTGATTAATTATAGACCGATTTCAAAGTTATGTGTTATAGCTAAAGTTTTTGAACATATTGTTTTTGAGAAAATGTACTTCTCAGTTAAGAGTATTATCTCACCTGCTCAACATGGTTTCGTTAGAAATCGCTCTACAGTTACAAATTTAACTAGTTTTTCTCAGTATTGTATATCTAATATGGAGCTTGGCTTTCAGATTGATACACTTTATACTGATCTTTCTAAAGCTTTCGACAGGGTTTCACATAAAATTCTTCTTTTTAAACTTAATGCGTTGGGATTTCATTCTACGTTTTTAGATTGGATCAAATCATATTTGTTCAATCGAATTTGCTTTGTGTCTATTGACTCATTTAAGTCATATTCGTATGTTGCTACCTCTGGGATTCCCCAGGGTAGCATTTTAGGCCCATTGTTATTTATTTTATTTATTAATGACATATCAGCTAATGTTATGTGGTCCAAAGTTTTACTATATGCTGATGACCTTAAAATTTTTCTGAGCATTAAATCGCCACTTGATTCTTTTCATTTGCAAGAGGATTTGAATGTAATTGTTGAATGGTGCTTCAAAAATTGTTTACAAATTAATATTTCTAAATGCAATTATGTTTGTTTTTCTAAATCAGTTTCTCCCATATTCAACTTGTACTTCATTAACAATATCCCTTTGGAAGCTGTTAATGAAGTTAAGGATTTAGGGGTTATTTTTGATTCCAAATTTACGTTTATAAATCATATAAATTCAATCATTCCAAAAACTTATTCTTTGCTGGCTTTCATTAAAAGGAATTGTCGAGGCTTTTCTGATGTGTATACCTGGAAATTAATTTATACTTCTTTAGTAAGGTCCAAGTTAGAGTATGGCAGTATTGTTTGGTCGCCATTTTATGACAATAATATTTTAAGAATTGAAAGAATTCAAAAAAATTTTGTAAAATATGCTTTTAAATCGATTAATTTTTTGGATCCTCAACCTTCATATATTGATAAATGTAGATTCATTCATTTGGAAACACTCGAGAATAGAAGAGATCGTTTATTAATAATGTTTCTTTACAAGTTAATTTGTGGACTTGTGGATTGTCCAATTTTGCTTCAAAGTGTAAATTTTAAGGTACCAGATTTGCGTTTGCGTTGCAATGATGTATTTAATGTTCCTGTTCATAGAACGAATTATGCAGCAAATGAACCTATTATTCGGGCTTTAAATGAGTTTAATAGAATATCTAGTACTAAATATGTTAATTATTCAGTTAAGCTACATTTTAGTGATTCATTTTGTAAATTTTGTAATTCACTAGATTTAATTTACTTTTAATATAATTTACTTTTAATTTAAGTTCTAGTCTGTAAGGAATTTATTCCATAGACTCAAATAAATAAATAAACACAAAAAGAGGCGTTATAAACTTCAAAGTCAGAGAGAGTCTTTCGACCACCACTCACGAACAACTTTTAATAATCACCAACGCGATCCCATCTTAAACATCCCGACTAAAAAAAATATACAGGTCCATATATAATTTGAAATTGAGCGATATATAATTTAATACTGCCCAACACGTATTTGGATAAAATAATATTATGAAATTGTTGGCTCAAAATTTGTTATATTAGATTAAATATGATCATTTTTGATCCGAATATTGGGTTTATCTAATTTGATATAATTTTAAATCATAAGATAAAATATGTAGAATTTTGTATATTTTTTTTTTATCTCATAATTTTCAAATTTATCCCATGTACCCAGTTTTTTCGGGAAACGAGAAAAAAACTGCAAAAAAAAAAAATTGTGTCCGGGACTTTTTCAAAATTTGTATAAATAAAGAAATTACTTTTGAAAAAAAAAAAAAATTTTTTTTGAAAAAAAATTTCCGCGAAATCAAAATTCTGCGATTTTTTTCTTTTGTTGTCAAAAAATATGTTCGTACTTGTTTAAATACCATTTGATGTTCAATTATGTTCACATATGTCAACCAGCAGCCGAATTAAAGTATTTTGTATTTTTAGGTTATGTTGAATATACTAAAATTTTTGAGGTGTCCTTTTGTTTCGTTCATATTTTTTGAACCGCTGAACCGATATCGCTCAAATGCAACACCAAACTTCTCGGGACAACTTCCAATAAATATGTTAAGTTTCAGTCATCTCTGTGTAATATTTTAGCCGTGATTACCATTTCCACAGCCAGACGGACATCGATTGAATGTCTTAAAATCGTTTGGGGATCAATGAATATATATATTTTATGGGGTCCCAGACCGATCTTTTGATGAGTTACAAACGGAATGACATACTTATATATACCCTCTATAGCTAAGTGAAGTGTATAAAAATCGTTGTATATTTAATTCATCATTCTTTGGGTAATACATCAAAATATCATTTTCGGATTCCATAAATTTAATACTATTTGTCCTTGAAAGATTTAAAGACGCTGTAGCGATGTTTGTCCGTCTAAAAAATATCATATAATAACATATACCAAAAATAACCTGAAAATTTTTGGCGCCTAAGCTGGAGCCCGATTCCGGATCGAAGAGTGGAAGCTTTCGCCAATGAGAAAGAGTTGTAATAAATTTTTCAAACTTTACTCACAATTACTAGTGAGTGATAATCTTTCGACTATCATTCACACATCGAAATATCGGTTTCGACCACTTTATATAAATACAATTGGTTCTTTATAGATTTAAAAACGATGTAGCGGTGTTTGTCCGTCTAAAAATTAACATATCTTTATAAAAAAAAAAAACTAATTTAAACAAGTAAAAAAGTTAAATTCGGCCTTGTCAAATGTAGTGATATCCATAATTTCAAAAAGATTATTGCAAAAAAACTTTATTTAAATGGAAAATAATTTTGAAAAAAATTTTTTTTTTTTAAATTTCCTCGAAAAAAAATCGGCGATTTTTTTCTTTGTTTGGCAAAAAATATGTTCGTACTTGTTTAAATACCATTTGGAGTTCAATTATGTTCACATATGTCAACCAGTAGCCGAATTAAAGCATTTTGTATTTTTAGGTTATGTTGAATATACTAAAATTTTTGAGGTGTCCTTTTGTTTCGTTTATATTTTTTGAACCGCTGAACCGATATCGCTCAAATGCAACATCAAACTTCTCGGGACAACTTCCAATAAATATGTTAAGTTTCAGTCATCTCTGTGTAATATTTTAGCCGTGATTACCATTTCTACAGCCAGACGGACATCGCTTGAATGTCTTAAAATCTATCGGGGATCATGAATATATATATACTTTATGGGCTCCCAGACCGATATTTCGATGAGTTACAAACGGAATGACAAACTTATTTATACCCTCTGTCACTAATTGTAAGTGGAGGGTATAAAAATCGTTGTATATTTAATTCATCATTCTCTCTAGATGACAATGTCAACGCTTCTGCAGAAATGATCGTGAATGTGATTACGCTGGGAATGAAGTCATTTATTCCATCTAAGCGTATTTCGATTAAACCAAAGCATAAGTGCTGGTTTAATCAGACGTGCAGGAATGCAATCAGATCCAGAGAGGATGCGTTCAATAACTGGCGGAATGACAAAACTCCAGTTACTGTTCGGCTACGTAAACAGGCGAGAAATGAATGTGCCAGAGTACTCAGACGTGAAAAGCTTCTATACGAACAGCGTCTGCGTACTAAGGTTCTTGATGCTCCACGGGGTAGCAAGACCTTTTGGTCATTTGTTAAAAGAGTAAAGAATAATGCTAGTTCGTCTATTCCAACCCTTTTAAGGAATGACCAAATATTCACAGACCCGGTTGATAAAGCTAATCTCTTCGCTGAGATTTTTGCAAGCAACTCGAACTTGCCGGTTAGCAATCAATCACTGCCCGAGCTCGAAAGAGTATCCTATACTATGCCCAAGATATTTTTTCGGGCTCGTGCAGTAAAAAGGGTTCTTGATGATCTCAATGTAAACAAGTCCCCGGGGCCGGATGGAATTACTGCACTGGTGCTGAAACAGTGCTCTTCGACGCTCGCTCGCCCATTGGCTAAACTTTTTAGCTTTTCCTACCGTGGAGGGATCTTCCCCTCTTGCTGGAAGGTGGCCAATGTTCAGCCTATCCCTAAAAAGGATGAGGCCACAAACCCTGACAATTACCGCCCAATTGCAATTTGCTCTGCGCTCGCGAAGGTTATGGAGAGCATGGTTAATTTCCATCTTGTGAACTATCTAGAGTCTAATTCACTTCTATGTGATCGACAGTATGGCTTTCGTAGAAGTCGTTCTACGGGAGACCTGTTAGCGTTCCTTACGGAGCGTTGGAGTCGATCCATACACCAATTTGGTGAGAGTAAATTGGTGGCTCTGGATATTTCCAAAGCATTTGATCGTGTCTGGCATGACGCACTCGTATCAAAACTTATTGCATTTGGTGTCGGTGATGATTTCTCTCGATTTATATCGAGTTTTCTCGGGAACCGCACTATACGTGTTATTTTGTATGGGGTTTCATCCAACGAGTTTCAGCTTAATTCAGGGGTACCACAAGGTTCCGTTCTTTCTCCTACCCTTTTGCTAATTTTTCTAAACGACCTTCTTAGTCAAACTTTCAATCCTATATACTCTTATGCAGATGACAGCAATATTTGTCATTCATTTTCTTTTGATCATAGGCCTAGCCTTGTAGAGGTTCAGGCCATGAGACAGAATATGAATGACACACTTAATCATGACCTTTCTACAATCTCCGAGTGGGGTCTAGCGAATAGGGTCGATTTTAATGCTCGCAAGACCCAATGTTGTATGTTGACCCACAGACGATCTGTGGAATCAACGTCATCTGTATCTATGGGTGGTATAAATATTGAGGAATCAGACACTCTTGATGTTCTGGGCATGAAAATACAATGTGACGTTCGCTGGAATCAACATGTTTTGCAAGTGTCGAAAGAAGCATTCAAGTGCCTTGGTTTCTTAAAACGGTGCTAAAATTACTTCACTCCGTCTGACCTCCTTACTATTTATGCCGCCTATATCCGGCCGAAGTTGGAATACAACTCCCATATCTGGGCAGAGGCTTCAAAGTCTGTTTTGAAGTTCTTGGACCGGGTGCAAAGGAGTGCGTTGAAGCTCATCAATGACAGTAGGGTATCCAACTCTATTGATTCATTGGAGCATCGTCGGAACGTGGGTTGTGCGTCATTGTTCTACCGATATTATCATGGTAAGTGCTCTGCTGAGATAAGTGAACTTATCCCCGAGACTCGGGTGTACGTTCGCAATACCCGTCAATCCAGTAGATCACATCCTTTTGTTGTCGATAGTCCAATGAATCGCACAGCGCATTACAGAGAGAATTCGTTTCTCAGTCGAACTAGTCGTATGTGGAGTTCACTCCCCGCAGAAATCTTCCCAGTCAACTACGATTTGGAAAAGTTTATACTAAACGTCCACAAACACTACTCCCTCTTTCCTCCTCCTCATAACCTATTTTCCTAATACCAACACAATGCACTGCATTAGTAGGGGGCATCCCCTGAGTGTTGGCTCAAAGTAAAAAAAAAAAAAGACGATGAAGCAATGTTTGTCCGTCCAAAAAATAACATATAATAACAAAAACCAAAAATAATCTGAAAAATTTTAGCGCCCAAGCTGGGGCCCGATTCCGAATCGAAGAATGGAAGCTATCGCCAATGAGAAAGAGTCGTAATTATCTTAATAAACTTCACTCACAATTACTAGTCAGTGAGGATCTTTAGATCACCACTCAAGAAAAAGTTGTTCCAATCACTTATGCCCAACATCAAGAATCGTCGCATATTAACTTATCGTTCTTTGGGTAACACATCGAAATATCGGTTTCGGATCTCATAAAATAAAAACTATTGTTTCTTGATACATTTAAAGACGTTTTATAAAAATTATGGCGCTTAAGCTGAAGCCCATTTCCGGATTAAAAAACAAACACTATCACCAACGAGAAATAGTCTGAATAAACTCAATAAACTTCACTCACACTTATTAGTCAGTGAAAGTCTTTAGAACACCACTCACGAAAAGCGTTTTTCTCACAAGCCATCATCAAAAATCGGTGTATATTAACTTCGTAATTCTTTTAACAACACATCGAAATATCAGTTTCGGATCCCATAAATTAAATACTACTGGTCCTTGATAGATTTATAGGCGATGTAGCGATGTTTGTCCGTCTAAAAAATAAAATATTTTTATAGAACAAAATTAATCCGGAAATTATGGCGCCCAAGCTGGGGTCAAATATGAATCCAAAAGCGAAAATCATCGCCAACGAGGAATAGTCGAAAGAAACTTAATAAACTTAACTCGCATTCACTAGTGAGTATTTTTTAATTCTTCCTTACTAAAAACATTTTCTTATCACTCACACTCACGCAAAACCATCATCGGATCGGGCTAAATTAACGCCAATATTCTTTGTTTAACACATCCAAATATCGGTTTTAGATCCCATAAAGCGTGTCTATAGGAGAAAATTTTTAACATTTTATAATTTTTTTTAAGAATTTAGTGGAGTTAAAAATAATGCCGGTATTTATTTTGAAAAATTTTCGCTTCTTGAAATCTGAAATCTCGAATTTTGAGCTGATTTTTTTATTTTCTCTGCTGCCACCCGAAGAAGCGAAAAGGCGAAAACCATCACCAAACGGCAGGGATCAGTAGGAAAACCTATTACGGTCCCGTGGTATCACAATGGACCTCAGAGTCTACGTGTGCTGACGTTATACGTCAGCAGCCATTTAAAACCTAACCTAACCCCATTACAACATCTGGTTTAAATTATTAAACTAAATGGCTCACAAGTGGTGCCCTAACAACAACGAGGAAGTGTCATAATCAACTCATAACAACAAGGGATACGGCAGTGTCGTAAATCAGAATTTGTTGAAGAACATCTTCAAAGGCAGTTAATCGAGAAAGTACTAATATTAACTTACCCAACTTAGTGTAATTTACTAACAAAAAACAAATGGTGCCCATCTGACTCCAAGTCTAAAAGTGGAAACTATAGCCAAATAGCAGGAGTCAGAACACACTCACTACAACAACTGGTGTAGTTTACTAACAAAATCAAATGGCGCCCAAGCAGATAACCAATTCTGAATCGAAAAACGGAACTGCCGCCAACGGGGGAAAGTCGGAGTAAACTCATAACTGGTAAAACAATGTCGCTAATCAGAATTTACTGTAGAATATCTTCAAATGCAGTTAATCAAGGAATTTACAATCAAACTTAATCGATTTTGTGTAATTTATTAACGAAAGCAAATGGCGACCATGCTGGAGCTCAATTATATTGCCAACTAAAAAAAATCTGACAAAAATCGGACTAAAATCGTAATACCAACTGGAGAAGGTTAGGGTGCGGTGTCGGGCTACTCCTTGCAACATTGTTGCATCTACTCCTGGTGAGGCGCGTCTTTTACAACTAGCGTCTTAAATAAGTCCAATATTCTTGGCATGGATGCCGATAAGACAATGACTAGTTATTATCCCAGTCAGAGCTCGACATTCCCTTCTCGTATGTGATAGTAGATATTTAGTTTTCCCTTGATCATAACCTGGCCACAAAATTTTGCTGATTTTGCATGTTGTCAGTTCTCTCCACTTCCTGTTTGGCTTTTCAACTTTGATGGAATTCCGTTTTAGTTTATAGTGTTGAAGCGGGGATAAAACTGGCACCATGTTAACTATACCGTTAGCTCCAAGTTTCGCAAGTTCGTCTGCCTTTTCATTTATCTCTATTTCGTTGTGTCGTGGTACCCATAGTAAATTAACGTGGTTGTGTAGTTACAACATCTGCAGCTTCTCGTAAAAAAAAGGAGAAGTTTACTAATGAAACTTTTAAGTAAATGGCGCCCAAGCGGGGGCCCGGTCTGTTATCGAAAACAAAATCTATCGCTGACAATGAAATTTCCTAATCTAACAACAGAAACTATCACCAACTAGTAAGATAAGAACTAACCTCATTACAACGGCTGGTAAATGAATGTCGTCAATCAAAATTTTTAATTTTTGCAAAAAATCTTCAAAGATAAGTCATAACACCAACTGGTAAATTTACTAACAAAATATATATGCAAATGGCGCGCAAGCGGGTTCTTATCGAAAACAGAAACGGTTACCTACTATGAAATTTCATCGGCTTATTTTAATTTACTAACAAAACCTAATGGCGCCCAAGTTGGAGTCCGATTCCGGATCGAAACGTGAAAACCATCGCCAACTAGGAAGAGTCAGACTAAAATCATTACAACGAGTGGTAAAATTTACCAATAAAACATTCAAGAAAATGGCGCCCAAGCTGGGGCCCGATTCTGACTCCCATTCGAAAAACGGAAACTATCACCAACATAGAAGAGACAGACTAAACACTTTACAACAGCTGGTCGGTGAATGTCGTAAATCAGAATTTACTATGGACAGTTAATCGAGAAACTACCAATGAAACTTCATCGATCAGCCTTTGAGAAAATGCCAATCATCAAACTTGTGAAAAGTTTCCTACCTTGACCAACTACCGATTTTGGTTTCCTGTTATTTTAATATATAAAACAGCGGAAACGTAAATATAATTTGACCTTCTTAAAAACAATAAGACAAAAGTTTTATTCAAATTTTTCACAACACTATGAAATTGTTAACCTAGTTTCATTTCTTTTTTCGTGGGTGTACAAAAGCAAAATACAAAACCACAAAATCAGTATTAAAGTATGATAAACATAATGATGACGATGTTGGTGACGGTGGTAAAGAGAAAAACAAAATGAAGGATATAGAAAAAACCCCAAAAAAAATCCAAATTAAAAGCAAAAGATAATAATAAAAAATCCACAACGAAAGAAAAGTATGTATTTAAGCCTAAGGCAAGGAAAAAATACTTAAACAAAAAAAATCTTAACAACGTCAAAGAAAAAAAGCTACAAAAAAGACAAATTGATGAGATCCAGAAACCAAAGAAAACCTTAAGTAAAATACATACGAAAATTTGAAACATATACAAATGAAAGCGCAAGCCATTTAGTACAAACCAACAGAAAGAAAAAAACAAAATTGAGAAATAGAATCAGATTAAAGGAGTTTATATAAATGTTAAGGGATATTAGAGGTTATTTGGCAGATGAATGGTTTGAGATTCATAGGGAAGACAAAAAGAATAATGGTTCGAGGGTTATTAGGAAACCCTAAGTATTATATACTACTTAATCGAAAATACTAAGTATGAGTACATGATGCTCATACTGAACTAAACGCGTTATTTTCATATAATTTTTTTTGTTTGTACTCTAATTGGGGATGGATGGTAATATAAGTTTTTCACTCAGTTTGTAATGCTACAAACTGAGCGATGCTAGTTTCTCAATTGAAATCTTGTTTTTTAAGGCGAAGTCGGTCCTGTGGAATAGTGTATTTTCTCACCATAACCTAAAAATATGTTCTTTCGGTTTCGATGTATTAGTTAGTTTGATCGTAAATCTACCTAGTTGGGGGACTGACTAGGAAGTTGAAACTTATAAATTCACCTTCTGAAATATTGGTCATAGAAACTGGAAATTGGGTGGAGGGTGCGGGGTAGTAGGGATTGAATACCCCTGGGTTTAAGTTAGTGGTTGTCAATTGTGGGGGCTCACCAACAGCCTACATCTTGGCCAAAAATAGCTTAACTACAATTTTTCTATAAAATTTAAATGATGTGAATATAACAGCGGCTAGCTTGGAGCTAAATGGAAAGTCTATTTTCTAATGCACATCATATGATATGGGAAAGTATAGACACAAACGGTAAAGGCGAGTCACTTTTTTAGTTTTTGTTAAGTACTAACCTGTATAATTGGAACAGGGGTATTAAACCAACTTTCGTTACAAGAAGGCGGCAAGAGATTCTTGATACATTATATATATTATTATACTCTTATTTTATTTTAACATTGTACGAATGAAATTTTAATGTAGTCAGTTCGTCAGACTCATTAGTCAGTTCGTCAGACTCATTTTGATTAGTACAGTAGTTAATCTACTACCACTAATCACAATAAGCTCAAGCCAATTAGCCAGTGTGGTAAGTAAATCTTTCGACTGGGGAATATAACATTGTAGCCACACAGAAGCTCGGCGTTAGCGACGACTTCTATTTGCCTTTTTGAGACCGACGTTAACCGACGGTATCTCACTACGCAGAAGTTCGGCGTCAGCGACGACTTCAATTTGCCCATTTTGAGACCGACGGCAACTCAGTTACCCAGAAGCTCGGCGTTAGCGACGACATCAATTTGCCCATTTCGAGACCAACGTTAATCGACGGCATCTCAGTTACCCAGAAGCTCGGCGTTAGCGACGACTTCATTTTGTCAATTTGAGACCGACGTTAATCGACGGCATCTATTCTGCCCAGAATCTCGGCGTTAGCGACAAATTCATGAGGTGCGCGTAACCGACGTTAACCGACGGTATTCATATCCACAAGGTCGGCGTAAATCGACGACTGGGCAACCGTTTTAAAAGATTCTGCGTGAAAAGTATTTATATTCCCTACTCATCGTCTACCTCCGTCTACGGGCTATAGCTTAAGTGTGCGCGTATTGTACCGGGGAATAGTTAGATTTAAGTTTAAATATCAATAAATTTTTTAACGTTTTACGAAAACCCCGTGTGTTTCTCTCTCTCCGTCTAAATATAAATTTTTGTAACGAACCCTGGGTACGATGAGCTCTGCCCCAGCTAAAAGGTGAAAACACGTCGTTACAAATTTCATTCATCAACTCCACTATAGGAACCGAGATATCAGATTCGACTCGTTCCCCAACCGACTCGGAGCCATTTCTTGCACATTCATCAGCTAATTCGTTACCGTCGACCCCACTATGCCCAGGGACCCAGATTAGCTTGACTGTGTGCCTACTGATTCGATGAAGAGATTGTATACAATTACTAACAATTCTCGATTTTACAGTGTGTGACCCTAAGGCCTTCAGAGCTACAAGACTGCCCACAAAAATGTTGATGGCGCAAGGACTTAGGTCCTTTGTCATAATCATCTGCGCGGCTTTGTCAATTGCAAAAACCTCGGCCTGGAAAACAATACACTTGTCCGGGAGCCTTACTGAGGCCCTGATTTCGAGGCATTCAGAGTATACCCCCAAACCTGTACCCATCTCCATCTTCGTTTCGTCCGTGTAAATTGAGATCACATTCCCCGTTATAACAGAGTTTGCCGTCCAGTCTTCCCTAGTTGGTATTTGGACTTCGAAGTTCCTATTAAAGTTCGTCTGCGGTGAGATATAGTCGGTTTATTGAGTTATTACTCAGGGAGCTCGGCCCGGTTGAGGCAGTCTCTAGATATCTGAAAAGAACAAACTGGGTGAAATATACGAAGTAGCCTTATCTGAACCGCATACACTCAAAAAAAAAAAAACTGTAATGTTAGCAAAAAAAGCTTGTAAACCTACAAGAAAATTTGCTGATTTTGAACCCACAATTTTTTTGCTAAAGTTAGCAAAAATGTTTTGCCAATAATTAGTTAACTAAATATTTTTTTTTAACTTAGTTTATACACATCTGAGGACCCCATTGGGTTCGGACCCGATAGGTCCAGACCCCGATGGGCCTAGACCTAGTTGGGTTCCTTAAAAATCGTCATAGTTTTTGATCCAAAATTTGTGTCCGTTTCGCTCTACCTTGCTTAGTTTTTGAGATACGTGATTATTGGGGACCACTGGGGTCTTGAGAATTAAAAAACTCTATAACTTCAAAAATATTACTCGGAGAGCTTTTGACTATTTTGCGGTCTTGTTCTACGTGTTGAGAGCTACAAAAACGCTTTTGGACTTTTTGTTGTGTCGGCAATATTTACCGAGATATGAGCATTTTAAAATTTTCGGGAATGCTAACTTTTTTGGATCCAAAGTTAGGGCCCATTAGGGTCCACACATGTGAAGAGGACCGGCGATACTATGGCGATTCTAAGAACCAAAAATGGCCTCCATTTTGCTCTATCTGGCTTAGTTTCCGAGATAGCGCCATTTTAAGTTTTCTGAAAATAAAAAAAAATTTACCATTTATTTTGCTAATTTCAAATTTAGCAAAAGAAATTAGTTCAAAGTTTGTTTAAAATTGCTAATGTGCTAAATGAAGTTTACAAGAATTTTTTGCTAACATGCTAATCTCAACTAAAAATTTGCTAAAAGTTAGCTAACTAGCGTTAGCAAAAAAAATTAGTAAATCTACTAACGTATTGTTTTGAGTGTAGTTTGGCAGAAATAACTGTCTGGTTGTTCATGTAACAAATGCTTGTAATAGGTCTCTCGATCTTCTTGATCTACTTTTAAGCCTAAGAGCAAAAAAAAAAAAATCTTGGTGGTCAAATGACTTGCAGACGAGCAGAGCAATTACATGACGTCGTTTAAAATTTTCAAACTTTTTGACGCCCAAGCATCTGAAATTATTTCGGTAATAATAAATATACCAACATTAATCTGGAAGATAAGAAGCTTCAGATCCTACAAATTCCCTGGACCTGATGGTATAATCCCGGCTTAGATGCAGCAAGTGTCTTACTATATAGCCCCTTGGCTGCATAATCTCTAAACGGCCTTTATAAACTGGTCGTATATTCCTTTAAAATGGAGGAATGCCAGAGTCGTTTTTATCCCGAAGGCTGGGAGAGGATTTCATACCAATTAGTCTATCTTTTTTTATGTTAAAGAAGACAATGGAACAAATGATAGATTCATATTTGCGTAAAGTGATTGACCCGGTGTTGCTTTGGAAAAGGCAACATGCATACAGCAAGAGTAGATCAGCGGAAACTGCTCATTTTAAGCTTGTTGGTATTAGATGTATTGGGTAGGGAGTATGCGGCTACGTCGATAATTCGACTCAATAGTACACTGCAATGGAAAAGCGGCGATTGTGACCTTAGCGCGATCTTGAAGAAGAGAACAATACCACAAAATGTTGACTGTGATAATTCTTTGAACCTTTTTGAGCGCCACTTTACCACTATGATATTGATGAAGGGCATTCCTGGTAGTGGATTCTCCATAAATTTTGATACGGATGGAGGGAGGCTGCACAAACAAGTAGGCTTTGGTGTTTATTCGGGGGAGCTTGGTTTAAGCCTTGCTCCAAGATTGCCAGTTCATTGCAGTGTTTTCCAGGCAGAGATGCTGGCAATAATGGAGGGGGCAATGTATTGTCTAGAAGTGCAGTCAACATGTATTCTGACAGTAAAGCCGCGGTCAAGTGTCAATGTTTCTGAAAACAAAATCTGCCCTTAACTGTCGCAAGCTTTAAGTGAGATGGCCAAGCAGTTTGGCATACGATTCATATGGGTCCCAGGGCAAAAAGGCATTCCAGGGAATTGCAAAGCCGATAAGCTTGCAAGACTGGGAAGCACCTTACAGGTTCAAACAGAATTGGAATGCGTTGGTAATCCTCTACACCATTTGCAATTGTATTTCAGAAATTATCAGTTGAATTTCAGTAGTTATCAATTGTATTTCAAAACAAGTGAGAGTGTTAAATTCGGCCGTGCCGAATCTGTTATACCCTCCAACATGCAAATAAATAAAAAAAAATGCATGGGCGTTTTATTTTTTTTTTTGGGGGGGGCATTTCTTCTCAAATATGTGTTTAAGAATTCATTATTATACTTTTTGTTCTAAAGAAATACAAGTTTATCATTATTTAAAAAAAAATAATTATTCCACGCCCATAAAAGGGGGGCGGACCGAAAGATCGGCATTTTCTAATTCTGTGGGTCCAAATACAGGACTTTGAACTTTTGTAGCAGAAAAATGTTGTATTTGTTAAACAAAAACAAAGAAAATCATGTAAAAATATGGAATTTTTCAGAGGTTGGTTTAGTTCCTCAAGGGGGAACTTTTTTCCCCCTGGTCCGATTTTGCTCCTTTACGAACTTAACCTGCCTAGGAACATAAGACATATTTGTGCCAAATGTCGGGAGTCTAGCTCTTTTATTTTGGACTGCATCGTGTTAACTACAGACGGACAGACGGACGGACAGACGGACGGACGGACATCGCTAGAATGTCTTAGAATCGATCACTGATCATAAATATATATACTTTATGGGGTCCTAGACCGATATTTTGATGCGTTACACACGGAATGACAAAGTGAGTATACCCTCATACTGTAGTTGGAGGGTATAATTAATCAATTGAATTTCAGAAGTTTTCAATTGTACATCAGAAATTATCAATTGTTTTTCAAAAGTTATCAATTGTATTTTAGATTTAATCAAATGCATTTCAAAAATTATCAATTGCATTTCAGAAAATAGAAATTGTATTTAAGAAACCATCAATTGTATGTCAGAATTATTAATTGTATTTCAGGAGTTATCAATTGTATTACAAATATTATTAATTGTATTTTAGAAATTATCAATTGTTTTTCAGAATTTATCAATTGTATTTAGGAAATTATTAATTGTATTTCAGAATTATCAATTGTATTTCAGAAATTATCAATTGTATTTCAGAAGTTTTCAATTGTATTTCAGAAATTATCAATTTTATTTCACACTTTATTTTTATACCCTCCAACTACAGTATGGGGGTATACTCACTTTGTCATTCCGTGTGTAACGCATCGAAATATCGGTCGGGGACCCCATAAAGTATATATATTATTGATCAGTGATCGATTCTAAGACATTCTAGCGATGTCCGTCCGTCCGTCTGTCCGTCCGTCCGTCCGTCTGTAGTTAACACGATGCAGTCCAAAATAAAAGAGCTAGACCCCTCAAGTTTGGCATAAATATGTCTTATGGTCCTAGGCAGGTTAAGTTCGGAAATGGGCCAAATCGGACCAGGGGGAAAAAAGTTCCCCCTTGAAGAACTAAACCAACCTCTTAAAAATGCTATCTTTTTTAACGTTTTTTTGGTATTTTTGTGAACCAAATGAGACATTTTTATGTTCGTAGAAGTTTATAGTCCTGAGCTTTGACCCAGGGGATTAAGAAATGTCTCTTTTTTTGCCCGCCCCTCTTTTAGGGCGTGGATAAAAAGTAACTTAAATAATTATAAAACTATAATACTTAAGTGCACAAAACAGACAAAAATTAACTTTTAAACATATACCGTGAGGGCCAAGGAGTCACCCCAGCTCACCGACCCCTCCCCCTACCTTGCCCGCCCTTAAAAAAACGCCCCTGTCAAAATTTTTTTTTAATTTTTTTACATGTTGGAGGGTATAATAGATTCGGCACAGCCGAATTTAACACTCTCACTTGTTTTTAAACAAAAGTGTAAAAGTTTTACTCTAAATTACGCAACTTTTAAGCCATAATTCGAGATGTGATCGCAACTTGTTTTGTATCCAATTCTATCTTCTGTACCTCAATTGTACTTTAGAAACTAACCTTCGTAAAGCAATTGAAAATTTCTAAAATACAATTGATAATTTCTAAAATACAATTGATAAATTCGGAAATACAATTGATAATTTCTGAAATACAATTGATAATATCTCAAATACAATTGATGAATTCTGAAACACAATTAATTAACTCTGAAATACAATTGATAATTTCTGATGAACAATTGATAACTTCTGAAATACAATTGATAATATCTAAAATACAATTAATAATTTCTAAATTACAATTGATAATTCTAAAATACAATTAATAGTTTCTAAAATATAATTGATATTTTCTGATATAGAAATTATAATTTCTAAAATAAATTTGATAAGTTCTTAAATGCAATTGATAACTTCTGAAAAGCAATTGATAATTTCTGAAATACAATTGATAATTTCTGAAATACAATTGATAACTTCTAAAATACAATTGATAATTTCTGAAATACAATTGAAAATTGTGTAGAAACTTAGAAAATCTAAGGGTGTGTTCCGCGACGGAGACAAATCAAAGGTGGGCACATGTTTTGACGTGTGAGATTACACGACAGATTTGTCCTTCTTTTAATCAGATGCGCTCAAGTGAGCTGATATTGCTTCCAAGAGGAAATATTTCGATGGTGGTTGCTGTTATAACCGGACACTGTCTTATAGGAAAGCACTCATAGCGGTTAAATGTGTTGTCAAATGATTTTGCATGGATGAGGAAACTATCGAACACTTTATCTTTCATTGCCCGGCACTTTTTGTTCAGAGACTTGATTCACTGGGATCTAGGGAGCTGCATCTTTCTGATTCGTCGGATGACAAAATTTAATGTCTTATGAGTTTCATAAGAAGCTCAAAATGGTTTAACGGTAGGGACTAGTAGGGAGACCTATTACGGTCCGTAGATATCGCAACGGACCTCAGGGTCTATGTGTGCTGACGTAAAACGTCAGCATCCATTAGGTTGTAACCTAACTTAACTGGAAATTTTTAATTTGGAAATTTTGGGTCCTATACCGATAACTTGGAACTTAATTTCCGAACGTAAAGCTTTAAAAGAGAAAATGAATGCTTCCGAGGACTGTGATGAAAAAAGTAGTTTAGAAGCTAAATATCGTAAATATCACAAGACGGTACAGCGAGCAGTGCGACGAGATAAAAGAAAGCACATAGACAGCCTTGCAGAAGAGGCCGAAAATGCAGCAAACTCTGGCGATACGCGAACTGTTTTTGAGATTACGAAAAAACTTGCAGAGCAAAGAATGCGTACCGAACACCCAGTACGTGACATAAGTGGAAATCTGCTCATCACTGACCAGGAACAACTCCAAAGATGGAAAGAACATTTTGCAACGGTATTAAACAACATGATTGATCCTGCAGCTCAACCACCTATTTTCGCAAGTTCTATCACTGCAACAAACCCTAGGATTCGAATCTCGCCCCCAAGCCTTGCAGAAACCATAGCAGCTATAAAACAGCTTCCAAATGGCAAAGCTGCGGGTATCGATGGTATCCCAGCTGAAATATATAAATGCGATCCAAACCTTACGGCTGAACTACTACACCCCCTTATATGTGAATCGTGGGAAATTGAGTCCTTCCCAGACGAATGGAAGGATGGTATAATAGTCAAGATTGCAAAGAAAGGAGACCTGAAGAACTGCAGCAATTGGCGAGGCATATGTGTGTTACCAACCATAGCAAAGATAATTGCAAAAATAATCCTTAATCGCGTTAAAGAGCACCTAGAAAATACCATCAGCTCATGCCAAGCCGGTTTTCGCAGTGGATATTCCTGTGCGGATCATATCAACACCTTACGAATAATCACAGAGCAGTGTGTGGAATTCAACTCCAAGCTCCATCTTCTTTTTATTGATTTTGAAAAAGCTTTCGATAGTATTAACCGGGAGTTCATATGGTTAGCTTTGCAAAGAAGAGGTATACCGGAAAAACTTATATCGCTGATCAAGGAAAGTTATAACCAAGCCAGATGTTTCGTTCTTCACAAGGGGAAGCTATCTGACCCATTTATGGTGCAAAGTGGAGTTCGCCAGGGATGTATATTGTCTCCTTTGTTATTCCTTGTCGTGATAGAAGATGTTCTAAGTTCCATAGAAAATAGCAGCCATGGTATCCAGTGGCAAATCAACAACAAATACCTGAACTACTTGGCATACGCAGATGACATATGCTTACTTTCGCACAGACTTTGTGATTTAAAACAGACAACACTAAATTTGCAAGACAAACTGCGCTGTATAGGTCTTAAAATAAATACCGGAAAAACAAAGGCACTGAGTGTAGGAGTTGACTCTCCATCAACACTAAATATAGGCGACCAAATTTACGACTACACGTCCAACTTTTGCTACCTTGGTTGTGAGATTGACGAAAATGGAGGTGCCGACTTAGATGTAGAGAGTAGAATAAACAAGGCAAGATCATCCTTTGGCATATTAGCCCCAATATGGCAAAACAACAAAATAAGTCTTCGCACTAAGCTTAGAATTTTCGAAGCAAATGTCAAATCGGTACTTCTCTACGGATGCACAACCTGGAAAGTTACGAATATTATTACCCACCGCCTACAAACATTTGTCAACCGCTGTCTCAGAAGAATTCTTCGCATTTTCTGGCCTCGGACAGTCTCTAATGCCGACCTGTTAGTGCAGTCAAGACAGATTCCGATAGAAATTGAAATACAGAAGCGCAAGTGGCAATGGATTGGTCATACACTACGACGAAACGACGACAACGTGGCCAAACAGGCACTTCGATGGAACCCATTTCAACAATTTGGCCGGCAACCTGGCAGACCACGTACAATGTGGCGACGTTCCACCGAAACTGAGATGAACAGTCTTGGCCTATCTTGGAACGAGTTAAGATCAATGGCACAAAATCGGGTCCGCTGGCGATCAGCTGTTATTGGCGCCCTATGCTCCAATGGGAGTTAGAGGAACACATATATATATACCGATAATTTGTTCCGTTATACACAGAATGACAAAGTGTAATAATGGTGGAGGGTATTTTTAATTCGTTGCTGGCAAATATGTTTTATATATTTTATAAAGTCCAAAGGCTTTCTCCCCTTCAAAAAAAAAAAAAAAATATATGTATGAAACTAGGTCAATTTAGGTTCAAACCAAAAATGCAAATGTGCCTTAATAAATGATGGCTGATTTGCTTAGTTCACTCTCTAACTATAAGCCATGACTGCTTTGCTTAGTTGCTTGTTCCAACTGCTACTGCTGCTGTTGGCCTTTTTTTTCAAAAAAAAAAAACATTGTACGTTCGATTGGTTGGTTGGATGAGTGAATGCTTGGTTAGGTTAGTCACTGTCTATTTGTATGTAGGTACGTATGTATGAACGTCTGTCCGTCCGTCTGCTTTTTATTATCCTTGTAATAACAATAACGGCTTTAAAAATTATGCTGGTGCTCGTATTTTAAGCTTCTCTTGTCCCCTCTTTAGTACTTGTTCTTTGGCACTTTTCCGTATTCATTTGTATGTAGTGGGGAGGATTGTATGTGTGTATGTCTGCTACTATAGTTATATATTTCATAAATATAATGATGGAAATGTTATAGTCGTTCGTTGGTTAGTTTTTTTTTTTGTATTTTTTGTATTTTTTTAATGTTAAAACGTCATGTTGCCAATGATTAAGCATAAAATCAATTTATATGCAAGTCGGGTAAAGTCATAGACAAAAGTTAAGTATAGTAGATGGAATCAGTTACATAAAAACTGTTAGACAAATTATGGTTTTTAATAGTTTTTGAATATATGAATGCAAATTATTAGATTAAAGGGATTACAAAAAAAAAAAATCATAGGCAAAATTTTGTTTAAATATGCTAGGGGAATTGTGAACACAAGTAGGATAGCCCATCAACATATCAAAAAGAACGATTAAAAGTTGTGAGGTAATTTACAAGGTAGAATCCTCATCTATTTTATAATTTAACCTTAAAATGTATTCTGTAGTAACATTTTTGTGTGGCGAAACAAATAATGTTGTAAAAAAATGCTCGGAAAATCTTTTGACGTAAAAAATTGGTAAAATGTAAAGTTTGATCCGCTGAACTGATATCACTCAAATCCAATACCAAACAACTTAAACAGAATCGAGCACTGATCAACAATATATATTAGAGTTCGTTTGGTGATTACGTCACTTCATCTGTTTATCGGGTATCATAATTTTTTTGATGGATTTAGGGAAGCTAAAATGAATGCCGGTATTTTTTTTTTTTGAAAAACTTTCGTTCCTTGTGGTTCAACCCATCTGAAAACACGGATTTTGAGCTAATTTTTCTGCAGAGAAAAAACCGCTGAATATATTGCAAATCTGATTTCACCAGTCGATTCTACAGCAAAAATTAATACAATGGCAGCTTTTTTTCAACTCTTTAAATAAGTTCCGAAATCCCACAGCAGGGAGCAGAAATCTCGATTTAAAAAAAAAAAAATTAAATTATTTTTTTTTAGTCGTGCAAGATGAAGAGGCAGGTTTTTCAAAGAAAATTGGTACAAAAAGCACTTTTCTATCACAACCCATTAAAAAGTTATATGACTTCAAATTTTTTTTATAATGCCAAAATTATAAAACACTGAGCGGCACTTGAAAAATTTTCTGAACACACGTTTTCGATTAACCTATCAATGCTGATTCCAAATCTGGTTTCCAAAGTTTTCCAAAACGTCAGGTTTTTGAGAAAATTGAGGTCAAAGTTCACAAAATACTCATTTTTGTGCATTATTGAAGGCATTTTTTATGATTTTTTGATGATGTTCTGGGATCGTACCACTCGTTTTCGATTAACATTTCGATGCTGAAAAAAGCTTTAAAAAAAAAACGTTTTTTTTTTGACACAGAACTAAAATAAATGCTACCATTTTGTGGAAAAGGCCCTTTAATCAGGAATATTTAAAAAATTAATTAAAAAAGAAAGGAAAAAATTTAACCTGTGATATTTTATATTTTTTAGTAATTATACAATTAATTGTTTGGTTTTATTTTTGTGTTTAATTGTTCTATGTGTAATTTTAAAAACAAATTTAAATTAAAAGTTAAAATGTAAATGCAGATTTAAGATATTGTAAGTTGAATTGTTCTTTAAATGTTATGGCATATTGTTTGATGTGTTCTTAATATTATTGTTTTTATAATTTGTGGTTGCCAGATTCAATAAAATTTCCCTGAAGAGGTAGGAAAACAACCTACGAAACGACGGAGAAAACATGAAATAAGTCTTTTATTTGCATATTAGATAAACAGTGACCTTGAAAGCCTGATTGGAAAGCTCCAAAACCATTAATATAATTAAGAAAAAAGGTCGATAAAAATTAAAATAATAAGGAAAAATCTTGTATTGTCACCCTCTGTGGTGGGTTTTTAGAACTTTTTTTAAGAGTTCAAAAAATTACAATTGCACCATTTTTTCCGGTAGAATCGACTACTGGAATCAGATTTGCGATATATTCAGCCGTCTTTTTTCTTCAGAAAAATCAGCTTGAAATCAGCGTTTTCAGATGCGTTGAACCACACCAAAGAGCCAATTTTTTTCCAAAAAATATAGGCATTATTTTTAGCTCCCCTAAGAACTTCAAAAAAATAGTGATACCCACAGACACTGTTACCAGATTTGACGATTTCTCTGCATTTTGACGATTTTTACTCCCCAAAATAGCAAAATGACGATTTTTGCCCAAAAATAACGATTTTTAAAAATAACAAAAACCTGTCAATTTTGTCTACTTTTTAAAAATTTTTGAATGAAACTTTAGTATTCAATAATTATTTTTTGCTTATTGTTATTTAAAAACAAGTGAGAGTGTTAAATTCGGCTATGCCGAATCTTTTATACCCTCCAACTAGAGATGGGATCGTGAGTGACTTTTCAATCACGATCACGCACGCTCACGAAAAAATATATTGTAATCACGCACGATCACGCACGAACATTTTTTTTCTGCTCACGCTCACGCACGCTCACGTGAGTAGAAAAAAAATTAATCACGCTCACGACGTAATCACGATCACGAAATACTCACGAATTAAAATATGTGAAAAAATGTATGTCATATTTTCTTTATGCATTACCCAGTTGTGAAAGTCCTTGAGCCATCCGTGGTGACGGCTCGCTGACATGTCAGAGTCACACCTGACATCACCATGACAGCTCTATATACCGAGTTAAGGACGGGTTCATAAAAAACTTCAAAATTTCTCCAATCATAATTATCAGTTGTCAGGGGGTGCTGACATTTCCATGACATTTCCCTCCCCTAAGTCGTCTTTGTGAAAATGTCTGATATAGGTCATACGAAAATGCAAAAAATCTTCTTTTTTCACAGAAAAAATTTGAAACGAATTTCAATCAACAAAAACGCGGATTCAATAAATTTTTTGATTGAAATTCCTCCAATTAAAAAAATTGTTATGCCAATCATCAAATTATAGGTGATTGATTGAACATTTTTCAATCAAACATGTTTTCGATTTTGATCAAAAATTTGATAAATTTTTTATTTGAAGTCAATCAAAATAATGATTGATTTAACAAATGAAGTGTAAGCTTATGACAAAATTATCAAAAAATATTTTTTGCATTCTAATATGTTGCAAACAAAGTAAAACCCGATTATTTTGTACATTTTTCAATTAATCTAATCAAATAAATTAAAGCGACAAAAAATTTTGTATGTTGAAAATTTGTATTCGACTGTTTAAGAAAATAACAAAAATTTCAATCAAAACATTGATTGACTCATTTAAATTTTGTTGATCAATAGATTTAATTGAAAATATTAAGCCAATAATTTTTTGTGTGTTCCATTAGTTTTTACTTCCATCAATTTTCATTTATAAATTATCTTTATCATAACCTTTTCTGTCCGAAAAACGTTTCAGAATCTGAAAATATTTTTATACGAAAAACGTCTAGGAATCTGAGAGTTTTTCAATACGGAAAATGTCTCAGAATCTGAGAATTTGCATACGAAAAGTGTCTCAAAATCTGAACACATTTCCTCATGGAATGTTTTGAAAGACCATAAAAAATCAAGAAAACGTAACCGAACAAAAAAAATCGGGAAAACAATTAAAGTCACGAAAAATTCACGCAAGAATTTTACTCACGCACGATCACGCATGAACTTTTTTTTGTTACTCACGCTCACGCACGCTCACGTGAGTAGGAACAAAATTTACTCACGAATCACGTGATTCATGCGTGATTCACGTGATTCACGTTAATCACGTGATTGGTGCCCATCTCTACCTCCAACACCTTAAAAAAAAAAAAAAACAGGGGCGTCTTTTTTTTTGGTAGGGGGGGGGGGGTTTCGTTATTGGGAGACAACCTTCCTGAATCCAACTACAGGACTTTAAACTTCTTCTGACATAAAAAATGTGTCGTTTGTTAAGCAAAAGTACAAAAAATCTATAAAAAATGGCGTTTTTTTCAGAGGTTTGTTTAGTTCTTAAAGGGGGAACTTTTTCCCCCGAGGTCCGATTTTGTCCATTTCCGAACTTAACCAGCCTATGACCATAGCACATATTCGTGCCAAATTTCAGGAGTCTAGCTCTTTTATTTTGGACTGTATCGTGCGTTACACACGGAATGACAAAGTGAGTATACCCTTATACTGTAGTTGGAGGGTATGAAAAGTATCCACCAATTTTTTGTACAAAAAGGGACAAAGGGAACAAGTGAGAGTTACATTCTCTTTTTCCCTCCAAAAGGTAAAAAAATTAAAGTGGGGTTTTTTTGGCGGAGGACACCTTTCTTTTCGTGATAAATGTTAACAAATTGATTTATTATTATTTACGCAATTGTATCGTTATAATTTTTTATGGAAGTGTCCACAGAACCTAATTTGACCCAACTGCATGACATTTTCTTTCATAAAAATATTTCAATGATAAATATACCTTTTTTATTTTGACGATTTTTTGACGATTTCTGCAAATGGACGATTTTGACGATTTTTTTTATAAAAATCGTACAATTTTGACGATTTTGTACCCAACAATTCTGGCAACCCTGCCCACAGATGAAAGCCCCCTTCTTGAACCTTATTTCTCATGACGCGTCCTTTTATCCATGAAATAGAAAATATTATTTCACAAACTTTGAGGAGTTACAGTGAGTAAGTGGATGAAATTAGCGACTTTTTCTACAATTCATCTGTTAGAACATTTACCATATCTTTAACCTGAACAAAAATAATCGCCGAAAACTGTGCCTGTGATTGTTAAATGGTTAAAAGCTCACTTGTAATGTCTTTTGCGCATAACCCAGCAAAACTTTGGTAATGGGTAGTGATTATATAACACATTACCAGGTAATGCACATAACTTATTTGTAGCATTATTTTATGATGTCTTACCAAACATTTGTTCCACAACGTATTATTTTCAAGTGAAAAATAATGCATTACTAATAATTTGCTACGTAATGCATGATTATTGGAAAAAATGTATTTCATATTTGTTATTTCTAAACATTAAATCATGGATGACTTATATTTGGTTACATTATGTATTATTTGAAAGTTTGAAATAATGTATTATTTATAATTGGATGCATAATGCATTACAATAACATAAAAAATAATTGTTTTATAAAAAAATACATAAGTTTAAACTAGAGATGGGCTTACGACAGGAAATTTCTAACGACACACACTCACGAGCATATTTTATCTACTTACAATCACGTGAGTAAATTTAATACAAAATTAATTTTTCACTACTCGTAACACCTTATATAATATCTTCTGGTATGCTATATTATTTCATTTCTCGTAACCTATAAAATATCATATATTTTACACCTTACTCGTATTCTTCGTTATAAATTTATGACTTATTTTATACCTTACTGGTATTCTTTGTGATAATGTGGATGCATTACTTTGAGTCTCATCGCCTGTTAAAATCATCAATGCTGCAATGTATAAAATAAGAGATCCTATACCTTATTTTATACCTTATTTGGTAATCTAAGTTTTGCTGGGAAGAAATACAATTTTATCATTATTCAAATAATTTTTTTATATCCCCGCCCATAAAAGTAGGTGGGTCTAAAAAGTGACATTTTCTAATCCGCTAAGTCTAACAAAAGTACAAAAAAAAAAATCAAGTTTTTCCGAGGTTGGTTAAATTCTTAGTCATTTGTAATTTGAAAAAGATCAATCGTTACTCTAAAATTATCAATTGTAATTCGAAGAAGATCAACTGTAATTCAAAATAGATCAATTAGTTTGTAAAATATCAATTTTAATTCGAAAATTCAAATTGTAATTCGAAAAAGATAAATTTTTATTTGAAAAAGATCCATTGTTAATCGAATTAGATCATTAGTAACTCGAAAAGATCAATTGTAATTCGAAAAAGATCAATCGTAATTCGAAGAAGATCAATTGTAATTCGAATATTCTAATTGTAATTCGAAAAATATCAATATATATTAATAATAATTAATCTATTTCTAATTACAATTGATCTTTTTCGAATTACAATTGATCTATTTCAAATAACAATTGATCTTTTCGATCTACAATTGATCTTCTCCGAATTAAAATTGATCTTTTCGAATTACAATTGATCTATATAAAATTACAATTGTTCTTTTTAGAATTTAAAATTTAATCTTCGAATGGAATTTTCGAATTACAAGAAGAATCTTCAAATTACCCAGCAAAAACTTGGTAATAGGTACCCCTTCCTGCCTCGCTTACGTGGTAATGGCATTGAATACTACTAATTACCATTAGCACTACATAACGCCAAAATAGGCAAAATGTGGTTACCTCCAATGACATAACCGTGTTAAAGTAATTAACATTGAAATTGGGAGGTAACTAATTACTCTTATTTTTGCTAACACCTTAAGTTAACTACTTGGTAAGCAAAGTTTTTGCTGGAAATTTTCAAATTACAAATGGAATCTTCGAATTACAAAAATAATCTTTGAATAACAATTGATTTTTTTTTTTTCGAATTACATCTGTAAATGTTTTTGTAAAAGTCCAGAACAGAAGAAACATTTCTCTGATAGCAAAAGTTCATGATTCAGAAACCATTTTTCAATAGTTTGTTTCCAAGCTTACTATAAATTCTTTTTTGTCGGTATAGTAATTTGTAAGTGCAATAATTATTCAATTATCAGCCCTACCCTTTTTTTACAAACCGGTTAAATCTGTCGTCATAAATGTTGCATGCAGCACGCATTTACTGTCCACGTAGTTATTATTCAAGAAATTGTTTTATTACAAGTTAATAATCGACTATACAAAATAAAATTTCTTTACATTAAAAGTCAATCACTCATGCATGTTTTGAAAAAAAAAAACCCATCAGAACTCAATTATTTATTTCCTGTAGCTTATTTTCTGATTACGGATGAACCTATAAATAGTCCGCATAATTTCTATTCAAGGATTTACGTCAAACATTTTCTACTCTCAAAAAAAAAAAACTTCCCGAGTAAAAATGTTTAGATATAATTATATCTTACAAGATATGATGGTATATATTCATATCTTATGCGAGATCAAATTATATATAACCAGATATGTTAGATCTGTTCCTACATACGACGATATCTTCTACCATATCTTGTTATATCTTCTATCATATCTGTCACTAGAGCAATATTTATATGCATTCATCTATAAACTCAATCAAACAACTTAGCGTTATACAATTCGATTTTAAATGAACACCCTCTATTTTGAAAATCTTGATCATTTTAATTTGTTTTGATACCGAATGAAAACAAAATAAAATATCGTCGAACTATATTCAATAAATGCCAACTCGAAAAAGCTTACTGTTCAGGAGAGCTAAAAAACTAGTTATTTCGCATATTATTGCAAAAATAAACAATGTACCTTCCACAAGATGGTTTAAATATTCTAAACAATTTTTACCTATGCAAAAATTTTCATATTTTGCACTTGTTCGCGTATTTTTCAGAGATGGCATTTATTACTATATCAAAAAACAAATATTTTTTTAGAGTTGGCATATTTTGTCGGAAAATAAAAATACATTTTTTTTTTTTAAATTTTAAAAATTTTTTTTTTTTTGGTTTTTGTTATCCTTAGTACGGTAATTGCAAAAACTGAACAAAAAATTAAAAATCTTTGCATATTTTTAAAAGTTACTAGCTCCGAAAGCCTTTTAATCTCAGGGTGGTCAACTTTGGCACTCTGTAACTCACGCTGTATTGCAATAGGTTCACTCCAAACCAGCTATTTTGAAAGCTTATATCATTGACTTTATTTGCCCCATTCATAATGTTTCAATCTGATAAATAGTTTGAAAGTTACATAAATATAAGCAATTTTTATTTTTGCAAACACTATTTACCGATATTTTCAAAATGGCAATATCTCGAGAACCAGTCATTAGATATCAAAATCTTTACAAGATTCGTGTTTAGCATGGCAAATGCAATAAGATATGTGGTCTAATTTTTTTTTTTTAAATTTTTGAAAATTTTTTGGAAATTTACAATGGGAGTTGGCATTTATTTCCACCAAAAAAATATGTACTTTGAGTTAGCAGAATAACAAAAATGGATGTAAAACGACAACAAATTATTTTTTTGCTCTGAAATTTTTATGGCTGATAGGTATTACATAGGGGAGCTATTTGGCATCGGAAACTCATTTCCGTCAAATTTGAGTTGGCATATTTTGAATATAGGTTCACGATATGTTGATACAAAAAAAAATCGAATTTGCTGTCAAATAAAAAAAAAAACAATGTTTTAATTTAAAATTTTTAAATAAATAAAATATGTATTTTGGAACAAAAATTTTATTATACATATGTATCAATCAAAATGCGGAATTTCAATTCAGCTTTCAATGTTCTTATCGATGATGTAAGTATTTTGGCAATGAAAACGAAAATTTAGTATTAACAATTTTTCCTAATTTGCAGATTTTTTTCGAAATATGTACATAAATGAGGGAAAATTGGATAAGCATATCTTGAATTTTATGGACATGAAGATTCAGCCAAATCAACAATTTTTTCCAAAAGCAATTGAAGAACATCAAGTTTTCCCAGCAAAATTGCAAAAGGATCCGTTTGCCCATAATGTGATTGTTTTTTTTTTTTAATATCCACAGATGTCGATATGGTATTTACATGTACTTCAAACAAACTCAAAAAAAAAAACAGGATTTTTGCTAATGTAAATACAATTTATCGAGAGATTCTACAAATTTAAAGTGTCATTTAATCTTGAAGTTTAGTCTAGAAGATTTTAGGTAAAGTAGAGTGCTTCAAAATTTTTTTTTTGCGTTCTTAACTCATCGTTTTATCTTATTTGGTGCAAAAAGCTTTGCCTGATTTTTTAGATTAAAAAAAAAACGTTTAGAACTGTTTTAAGTATCAGTTTGCATCCTTAGTACATTGGGGGGATAAAAAACATATTTTTTTGCGGCTTCACCTCCCTTCCCTTTCCCCATTTTATTATATTTTGCGCAAAAAGCCTAGCTTGATTTTTTTCAGATTTGCAAAAAAAATTTAAGAGGTGTTTCAAGCATCATCAAATGCACTATTATGTTTGAAATACTTCTAAACATTTTTTAAAATGTCTAAAAAAATCAGGAAAACCTTTTTGCACCACATAACATAGGAGGTTTTAAGCATCATTTTGCACTACGGATGCAAAATAATGCTTGAAACAGTTACACACATTTTTTAAAAATCTGAAAAATAAGAAAGCTTTTTGAACCAATTAAAAGATAGGGTGAACCACTTTAATATTCACCGCACGTACTAAAATTCTTACGTTTCGATTCTACTGGAGTTAGCATGATACTTGCATTTTTTGGCGAACTTTTCAAGAAACTTTATCAGGGTTTTTAAGTTAAAAAAAAAAAACTGGTATTCTATTTTCCTTATGCCTCTAGCTCTCATTACAACAAGAATAAATTAGCCTTAATAATTGTTTATCTTTTTTATAAAAACTTTTTAAAAAATATTTTTTACCTATTTTATTGTATATAAATCATTATTAGTACTAAATAAAATTTAATTATTATCATTTGTAATAAAAACGTGTTTTTTTCTATTTGTTTTTAAAAGAAATTTTGCAAAAATCAATATTATTCCAATATACTACAATATCAGTTCTGATCAATTCAGATCCAATAAGATCAGAATATATATGGGACAAATGTCGGATCCAACGAGATCTAAATTGATCAGTTTGTATCAGAGCTGATATAATTAGATCAGGTCAATTTCCGGATCTAATAAGATCTGATTATATATTGATCGAGATCTAAATAGATATGGTGCAGTATCAAAATTTTTACTCGGGTTTATAAATTTTTCTTTTGAAAACCAAACTTTATTTTAGCATTCATTAAAAATTCATTTGAAAAACAATAAATTTTTTTATTATCTTTTTATCCACATCTATACATGTCAATTTAAATTTGTCTTATATCCTGCCATTAAATGTTTATAGTAAATATTTTTCTAATTGCCATTAATTGAAAACGATTCAACGCCAAATTTGTAACATTTACAATTGTCATCATTAAGTGGCATTTAAAACGCCTGCTTGTCAATTTTGTGGTCACTTTACATTAACTGTTTTAGAAATCTCTAACGTAACCAATACAAAGTACCCACTAAACTGCCACCACCACCACACCATCCCAGCTACTGCCACTTATGGTTGCAGTTAAAAGGAATAAGAACAATTTGTTGGATATATAATTTTTTTTGGCAAAAAAACCGCAACATTTAACAAATCGCACAAAAGTAAGTACTTGTGTTATGTGGATGTATGTATGTGTGTAAGTTATAAACAATATCTACACCATTTAGTCATTTACAGATGTTATTCGAAAAAAATCAATTGTAATTCGAAATAGATCAATTGTGATTCGGAATAGATCGATTGTAATTCGAAACAGATCAATTGTTATTCGAAACAGATCAATTCTTATTCGAAAAAGATCAATTGTAATTCGAAAAATTTCAATTGTAATTCGAAAAAAATCCATTGTTATTCGAAAACTATCAATTGTTATTGAAAAATTATCAATTGTACTTCGAAAAAGATCAATTGTAGTTTGCAAAAAATCAATTGTAATTTAAAAAAGATTAATTGACTGTCGAAAAAGATCAATTGTGTTTCGAAAAAGATCAACTGTAATTCAAAAAAATCCATTGTTATTCGAAATAGATCAATTGTAATTCAAAAGATATTGTAATTTGAAATAGATCAATTGTCAAAAAAGATCAATTGTAATTCAAAAAAGATCAATTGTATATTTGAAAAAGATCAATTGAGATTTGAAAAAAAATAATACAAAAGATCATGTGTAGATCGAAAAATATCAGTGGTAATTCGAAATAGATCAATTGTTATTCGAAAAAGATTTATTAAAACGCGAATTAGATCAATTGTACTTCGAAAAATATCAATTGTAGATCGATAAATATCAATGGTAATTCGAAATAGATCAATTATTATTCGAAAAAGATCCATTTTACTTCGAAAAAGATCAATTGTAATTCAAGAAAGATCACTTGCGATTCGAAAAATATCAATTGTAATTCGAAAAAGATCAATTGTAATTCAAATAAGATCATTTGATTAGTTGTACTTCGAAAAATAATTATTGTAGATCGAAAAATATCAATGGTAATTCGAAATAGATCAATTGTTATTTGAAAAAGATCAATTGTAATGCGAATCAGATCAATTGTACTTCGAAAAAGATCAATTGTAGATCGGTTAATATCAATGGTAATTCGAAATAGATCAATTGTTATTCGATCTTTTTCGATCATTGTACTTCGAAAAAGATCAATTGTAATTCAAGAAAGATCACTTGAGTTTCGAAAAATATCAATTGTAATTTGAAAAAGATCAATTGTAATTCAAATAAGATCACTTGAGATTCGAAAAATATCAATGGTGATTCGAAAAGATCAATTGTAATTCGAAAAATATCAATTGTATTGCGTATTAGATTAATTGTACTTCGAAAAAGATCAAGTGTAGATCGAAAAATATCAATGGTAATTCGAAATAGATCAATTGTTATTTGAAAAAGATCAATTGTAATGCGAATTAGATCAATAGTTCTTTGAAAAAGATCAATTGTAGATCGATAAATATCAATGGTAATTCGAAATAGATCAATTGTTATTCGAAAAAGATCCATTGTACTTCGAAAACGATCAATTGTAATTCAAGAAAGATCACTTGAGATTCGAAAAATATCAAGTGTAATTCTAAAAAGATCAGTTGTAATTTGAAATAGATCAATTCAAAACAGATCAATTTTAATTCGAAATAGATCAATTGTTATTCAAAAAGATAAATTTTAATTCGAAAAAGATCAATTGTAATTTGAGAAAGATCAATTGTTATTCGAAAAAGATGAAATGTACTTTAAAAAAGATAAATTGTACTTCGAAAAGGATCATTCTTAGATCGGAAAGACCAATTCTTATTCAAAATGGATCAATTGTAATTCGAAATAGATCAATTGATAATTTGAAAAAAAAAGATCAATTATAATTCGAAAAAGATCAATTGAAATTCAAAAAAATTAATTTTCATTCGGAAAAGATTAAGTGTAACTCGAAAAAGATCAATTGTTATTCGACAACGATCAATTGTAATTCTAAAAAGATTAATTGAGATTCGCAAAAGATCAATCAATTGTACTTTGAATAAGATCAATTGTATATCGAAAAATATCAATGGTAATTTGGAATAGATCAATTGTTAATCGATAAAGATCCATTGTACTTCGAAAAAGATCAGTTGTAATACGAAAAAATCAATTGTAATTCGAAAAAGATCAATTGAGATTCGAAAAAGATCAATAGTGATTCGAAAAAGATCAATTGTAATTCGAAAAAGATCAATTGTAATTCAAATAGATCAATTGTACTTCCAAAAATATCAACTGTAATTCAAAATAGATCAATTGTTATTTTAAAAAGATCAGTTGTTATTTGAAAAAGGTCAATTGTAATTCGAAAAAGATCAGTTGTAATACGAAAAAATCAATTATAACTCGAAAAAGATCAATTGAAATTCAAAAAAGATCAATTTTCATTCGGAAAAAATTAAGTGTAACTCGAAAAAGATCAATTGTTATTCGACAAAGATCAATTGTAATTCGAAAAATATTAATTGAGATTCGAAAAAGATCAATTGCAATTCGAAGTAGATCAATTGTAATGCGAATTAGATCAATTGTACTTCGAATAAGATCAATTGTAGATCGAAAAATATCAATGATAATTTGGAATAGATCAATTGTTAATCGAAAAAGATCCATTGTACTTCGAAAAAGATCAGTTGTAATACGAAAAAAATCAATTGTAATTCGAAAAAGATCAATTGTAATTCTAAAAAGATCAATCGTTATTCAAAATAGATCAATTGTAATTTTAAAAAGATCAATTGTACTTCAGAAAAGATCAATTGTTATTCGAAAAAGATCAATTGTTTTTCGAAAATTATCAATTGTACTTCGAAAAAGATCAATTGTACTTCGAAAAAAATCAATTGTGCTTCGAAAAAGATCAATTGTTTTTTGAAAAAGATCAATTTGGAATTCGAAATAGATCATTGTAATTTGACAAACATCAGATGTAATTCGAAATAAGTCAATTGTAATTAAAAAAGATCAATTGTTATTCTGAATAGATCAATTGTAGTTTGAAAAAGATCAGTTATAATTCGAAATAGATCAATTGTAATTAAAAAAAGATCAATTGTATTTCGAAAAAGCTCAGTTGATCTTTTATGAATTACAGTTGATCCATTTCGAATTACAATTAATCTTTTTTGAATTACAATTGATCTTTTTCGAATTACAATTAATCTATTTCGAATTACCGATGATATTTTTCGATCCACAATCGATCTTTTTCGAAGTACAATTGATCTAATTCGCATTACAATTGATATATTTCGAACAACAATTGATTTTTTCGAATTACAAATGAAATTTTCGAATAACAAATATAATTTTCGAATTAAAAATAGAATATTTGAATTACAAATGAAATCATCGAAATACAAATGAGGGGCTCAAAGCACAAGGGGTTCAAGTGACTTTTTTTTAAAAAATTGAGTTAACATATGGAATTAGTAGGTGAAGTTCACAGAAGTTTAGAGCACAAGAGCTCAATGTAAAATTCTTATTCGTTAGCGATATATGGCGACAATTTTTTGCTCTTGTTACTAAAATACCTGTTTTGCTTGGAGCACAAGGGGTATATGAGCACTTAAACCCCTTGTGCTCCAAGCAATTATTAAAATTTAATTTTTTACGTGGACAAAGTGGTTGAAGTCCTAGAAGTTCGTGTATTAATAGTAATAAAATTTAGCAAGAACATCTTAGGTCGGTAACCAGCGGCCAGAATTTGAAAAAAATTGCGTTTTTCAATCAAAATTCATGTCCAAATTTTTTCACCAAATCCGGCTCAAAAATTAGGAATTGTTGCGTACTTTATAGGAAAAATATAAAAAAATACGAAAAAATGTTGGTCCACAGATGCTGATTTTTGAACATATAAATAATTTTTTTTATCCAAATTGGTCTCAAAACTTTGAAAATGTAAAGCATGTTGTATATTAAAAAATATAAAAAACACGATTTTAGTTCAAAAAAGCTGATCAAAGATTTTGGTCCACAGATGCTAATCACCATTTTTGGACCAAAATCGTGTTTTTATATTTTATGTATATTCCACATAAACTTCTCAACATTTTTCGACTTTTAAGACAAATTTTGTTAAAAAATATTTTTTATGTTTGAAAATCAGCATATGTGGACCAAAATCGCTATTTTGGAATTTTTTAAATATTTTTCTAATAAAGTACCCAAAACTTCTTTATTTTTGAGCCAGATTTGGTTCAACAATTCGGATACGCATTTTGGTCCAAAAACGTCATTTTTTTTAACTTTGACCGCTGGTTGCCGTCTAAACTAAAGATGACCTTGCAAAAATTTTTCATAAATTTTCCCACAATTAGCTACTCCGTGGCCAACGTTCGGCAGGTATTACGGCACAAAATTCGAAAGTTTAGATTTGACGGGACGCCCTAATGAGGATGAAGATGAGCCCAATGATGTCAAGGAATCTGATTACAACGACTAAAAAATGCAACAAAGAACCATTGAAGATTTTCGTAATAAAATGTGGTTTTCCTTTTACGTATGACTACCGATTTTTCATATATGGGGCAAAACGCGTCAAAGGTCCACACCAAAAAACAAATGTTGTCCAATTTAAGTATAATTTTGGTAAAATAGTAGGTTAATGATAGGTATTCTAAATTACAAATATAAAATTTTTTGATGAAATATTGGCAGAGTTACAGGGTTGGAAAGTTTTGATGTTTTTGAAAAGAACATATTTTGGTGAATTTTAATTAACATTTTGATGAAACAAAAAATATAATTTAAAAAACGACTTTTAAAGTATTTTTGACTGCCTTTAAAATGGCATTTGTGTTTTTTTTTTTTTTAAATAAATTTAACCTTAAAATTCAAGGTCAAAATATTAAATTGTAATTATCTTATAAGGGTCGCACTTTTAAATTTTTTTCACTAAGCCCATTAGAAAGCTTGATATTTTTTTTAATTTCGGTTTTTTTAAAAAAAATGGTATGTATGATACTTTATGAGAAATCAATTTTTTAGGAGTATATAACACTCAAATTGTACTGAAATCGCTTTGATCTGCATATAATAACAACAACAAAAATCAATGCTTAGATAAAGTGTGCGTTGTAAACACACACAACAAACGTTACACGCATAAAAAATAAAGAAATCAGTACAGTTTGGGTGTTATGTACTCGTAAAAAAATTGATTTCTCATAAAGTATCATACATACCATTTTTTTTTAAAAAAACCGAAATTAAAAAAAATGTCAACCCTTCCTGTGGGCTTAGTGAAAAAAATCTAATAGTGCGACCCTTATAAGATAATTCCAATTTAATATTTTGACCTTGAATTTTAAGGTCAAATTTATTTTTTTCAAAAAAAACACAAATGCCATTTTAAAGGCCGTCAAAAATACTTTAAAAGTCGTTTTTTAAATTATATTTTTTGTTTCATCAAAATGTTAATTAAAATTCACCAAAATATGTTCTTTTCAAAAACATCAAAACTTTCCAACCCTGTAACTCTGCCAATATTTCATCAAAAAATTTTATATTTGTAATTTAGAATACCTATCATTGACCTACTATTTTACCAAAATTATACTTAAATTGGACAACATTTGTTTTTTGGTGTGGACCTTTGACGCGTTTTGCCCCATATTTAGAAATTTATAAAAAAAAAGTTAGAGCACAAGGGGTATAAGTGCGACTTACTTACTTCAAAGGCAATTTTTGGCTTTTTGCATTTGTAAAAGATGGTATTTTTTTAACTTGTTAGATAAAAATATATCTCAGGAACTATATTAACTAAAAAATAATATACTAGATATCATCTAATTTTTGAGCCAGATTTGGTTAAATAACTCGGATATAATATTTTGTCGAAAAATGCCATTTTTTACAAACTTTGACCGCTAGTTGCCGGCTGAATATGACCTAGCAAAAATTTTCATAAATTTTCCCACAATTACCTACTCCATGGCCATCGTTCGGCAGGTATTATGATACGAAATTCGAAAGTTTAGATTTGACGGGATGCCCTAATGAAGATGAAGATGAGCCCAATGATGTCATGGAATCTGATTATGACGACTAAAAAATGAAACAAAGAACCATTACAGATTTTCTTAATAAAATGTGGTTTTCCTTGTACGAATTTACAAATTTATAAAAAAAGTTAGAGCACAAGGGGTATAAGTGCGACTTACTTACTTCAGATGCAATTTTTGGGTGCAAAAGGGTGTAAAAGATGGTATTTTTTTTAACTTGTTAGATTAAAATATATCTCAGGAGCTCTATTACCTTAAAAATAATATACTCGATAGCACCTAACATTTTTTATTGCAATTTAGCTTTAACCCCTTTTTTTTTCATTATTAAATATAAGGCACTTGAACCCCTTGTGCTCTAAATAGAAATTTATAAAAAAAGTTAGAGCACAAGTGGTATAAGTGCGACTTACTTACTTCAAAGGCAATTTTTGTGTGCTTGTATACGTAAAAGATGGTATTTTTTTATCTTGTTAGATTAAAATATATCTCAGGATCTCTATTAACTAAAAAATAATATTATAGATAGCATCTAACATTTTTTATTGCAATTTCACTTTAACCTCTTTTTTCTCATTATCAAATATAAGGCACTTGAACCCCTTGTGCTCTAACCCCCTCAAATGGAATCTTTGAATTTTTCCTTTCCCTTTCCTTCTTTTTCCAATTGCATATGTAAATGGTGTAGTGCTTTTTATACTAAACCGTTTATAAGTATGAGTAAATTTTCGAGTATATATTAGACCAATACAAGTACTTAAGGCTTGTCACATCAACCACGAAATTAAAGAAGACAGCAAACATTGATGTCCTTGCCTTTCCTATTCAGTTGGAAAGACAAATTAAAAAAAAAATATAAAAAAAAACCAAAGAACAGTTAACTGACCAAAACAATAATCTCCTGGGGTGTTATAGTTAGAGGGCACAATTTGTTGGAGGCATTTGTATAAAATTATACATATGACTATGACCTCATCTCCGCCACTACCAAACCATAAGTGGCTTGACTGACTTGACTAACTCTGGCTGCTTGGTTGGTTGATTCTATTGGTCTGCTAATATTGGTTGGTAAAAGTCAGTCGTTGTATAACACTCATAAGTCAAATTTAATTGGGCATTTAACCGAGCATACAAAATCAAAAAAAGCCAAAGAAAAAAAAAAGAATTATCTATTTCTAGTAGAGATTAAAGGCCTGATTCAATAAAACGTTTGCCTTGAAACATTTTGGATTTTTTTTATAAATTTATTTTCTTACACAAATCTTTGAAATGTTTTACTGAATCTGTCTTTAAAAAAAAAAAAAAACATTTTGAATTGACTTGTAAAAAAAGAAAATATAAACGAAAAGAAACATGAAAAGAAAAACGTTATAACTCAATTGCTAGTGTTTTAAAAAAACAACATTTAAAGTCAAAAATTATAGCATTTTTTTTCTTTTTGTAGACACACAAATCTTGAAAGAATATTAAAGTCTATAGTTTCCTTTTATCGTATACATAAACTATTTTATCGTTTCTTTTTTTTAGTTTTTTTTTTTAAAGTAACTAAATTCAAAATGAAATCAACGAAATTGATTTAATGAAAAGGACAAAAGAAAGTAAATTATAAACAAGTAAAGAAGACTAAATTGGCCGGATACATTAATACTCGAGTTGCCATCCGATTAAGAATAATTCGATTAATCGATCAAACAAAACCAAACACTTGTTCGATTAATTTAAAAATGACAGTTTTCGAATAACGAATAAATCGATTAATTTATGCCAATTAATCGAACAATTATTTTTTTATACCCTCCAACTACAGTCTCGAAATATCAATCTAGGACCCCATAAAGTATATACACTCAGAAAATTATGTAAGTTACTACATGTTAGTTGTCTGTATATTTTACAGTAGTTAGTTGTTTTCAACTACAAAGTCAGTTGTTTTTGTAAAATATCAAACAACTATTTTTGTTAGTCGCTTTTTTGAACAACTAACAAAAAGCACTGTAATGTAGTAACAGCTATTTAATGTAGTTAAATTTATTTATCTCTAAAAAATTTTTAAATTTTTTTTCGCTTTTTTGAACAACTAACAAAAAGCACTGTAATGTAGTAACAGCTATTTAATGTAGTTAAATTTATTTATCTCTAACAAATTTTAAAAATTTTTTTTTTTTTTTTTTAAATCTTGAAAAAAATTTGGTCTTCAATTTTTTTTTTGTAAAAAATTTTTTGAAAAAAAAAATTATAATTACATATTGATTATTTTATTTTTACTACATGTTAGTTGTTTTGACTACAAATATAAGTAGGTTTTACTACACTGATAGAAAAACGCTTCATATCACTAATGAATGAAATTCATTAACATTGTTACATCAATAATGAAATATTTCATATGCTGAATGAAATTTCATACATATTGTGCAGGATTTTCATTATATTTCGTAGTTTCATTAAAAAATTGCATTAGGTTTTGTTTACAAAATTTGCTGTTTTTTGCCACCTGCCGTGTCGCGTCTGTTAGTTTAAGCTCGCAAAAAACAGCTGATCAGAGCGTGATTTTTTTTAGAATTTTTGTGTTTTTTTTTTTTAACTTGGTTATTTTGTGATTTTTTTTTAGAATTTTTTATGAAATTTTAAATAAAAAGTAAATTATTTATTTTATATTTACTAAATTCGTGCTGTTTTATACTAGTTCGTGGTTTTAATTATGTATTGCAATTTAAGGTTGGAGTACAATTTTGTGCGAAAAAACTAAGTGAAAACCATTTTTTTATTATTTTTAATTTTGCATTTATTTAATGAAAGTATTTCATTTCAAAAATAAAAAGTAGGGTTTATTCAATGAAAGTATTTCATAAGAATTAAATACTTTTTTTTTAAAGTGTGACGACCAAAAGTCACCTATTCCTAGTTCCTACTGGAATATATTATATTTATTATTATTAAGATTAGAATAGCGCCACCTAGTATAGGATAGTAGAATTAAGATACTACAGAAAATGCGACACTAACAGGCCTATTCACAGAACAAATTATGACTCAAAAGTAGTCATAACTCATAAATTATGACTTAAGTCTCAAATTTCGTATTCACAGAAGCAAATAGTCTCAATTTATAATGTCAAAATAAAGACCTGGTCGGTAGACCGTCTTAGGCAGTCACTGATTAATAAAAAACAAAAATGAAATAAAAAGAAATCAGTTTGAAAAGAAATCTATATATATAAAAGAGTGTGGTGACTGACTGACTGACTGACTGACTGATTGGCAATAATCATCGCCCAGCCCAAACCGCTGAAGCTAGAGACTTGAAATTTGGAATATAGGTTCGGCTCCCGACAAAACCACCCACTAAGAAGGGATTTTTGGAAATTCCGATTCTAAGGGGGGCAAAAGGGGGAAAATAGGGCCCTTTGGGGGATTTTGTATCTTTTGAATTAATAGTCCTAGAAACTTCAAATTTGAACTCTATTATCCTCTCGCGGAAATAAAATTTCGGAAAATTTTTTTTTGGAAAATTCCGCCTCCAAGGGGGGAAAAAGGGGAAAATAGGGCAAATTGGTACATTTTTTATATTCTAAACAAATGGTCCCAGAAACTTGAAATTTGAAGTCTAGGACCCTCTCGCGGAAATAACATTTTGGAAAAAGTAATATTTTGAAAATTCCGGTTTTAAGGGGGACAAAAAGGGGGGAAATAGGGCAATTTGCTGAATTTTGAACTAATGGTCCTAGAAACTAGATATTTGAACTATAGTATTATTTTTTGACTCAAAATTTTTTTTCACTCAAAATTTTTTTTTCACTCAAAATTTTTTTTTACAAATTTTTTTTTTTTTAAATTTTTTTTTTTTACTAATTTTTTTTTCACTCAAAATTTGTTTTTACTCAACATTTTTTTCACTCAAAATTTTTTTTTTATCAAAATTTTTTTTCACTCAAAATTTTTTTTTTACAAATTTTTTTTCACTCAAATTTTTTTTTTCACTCAAAATTTTTTTTTACTCAAAAATTTTTTTTGTACAATTTTTTTTTTACTCAAAATTTTTTTTTACTCAAAATTTTTTTTACTTAATTTTTTTTTTTTTTAATAAAATTTTTTTTCACTCAATTGTATTTTATTCTTCAGTTTTTTTACTCATTTTTTTTACTTAATTTTTTTACGTGTTTTCACCCAAATTTTTTTTTACTAAATTTTTTTTACTCAAAATATTTTTCGCTTAATTTTTTGACTCAAATTTTTGACTCAATTTTTTTTTCTCATTTATTTTTTAATTTTTGGGAATTTATTGATTTAATCACTTAAATTTATGGGGAAATAGGACAATTTTTAACATTTCGATCTTCTGAACTAATGGCCCCAGTAACCTAAAATTTGGACTATAGGATCCTCCCGCGGAAATAATACTCTAAAGAAAGTTTTTTTTTAAAAAAAATAAGAAGGGAAAATGGGGAAAAAGGGCAATTTGGTACATGTTCTATCTTCTGACCTAATGGTCCTAGAAACTTAAAGTTTGGACTATAAGATCCTCTAACGGAAAAAACATTCTGAAACAAAGTTTTTTTTAATTCTGATTCTAGGGGGTTGAATGGGGGAAAGTAGGATAATTTGGTACATTTTGTGTTTTCTGAACTAATGGTCCTAGAAACTTAAAAATTTGGACTATATGATCCTCTCGCGGAAATTATGTTCTGAGGAAAGTATGTTTTGAAAATTTTTCATTCAAATTTGGGGGGATTTTGAACATTTTCTATATCGTGAACTAATGGTCCAAGAAACCTGAAATTTGGACTATATGATCCTCTCGCGGAAATAATATTCTGAAGAAAGTACTTTTTTAAAAAGGCACTTCTAAGAAGGGGAAAAGGGGGAAATTGGGCAATTTCTTACATTTTCTTTTCTCTGACCTAATGGTCCTAGAAACTTAAAGTTTGGACTATAAGATCCTCTCGCGGAAAAAACATTCCGAAACAAAGTTTTTTTTTTCAATTCCGCTTCTAGGGTGGTAAAAAGGGGGATAATAGGACAATTTGGTACACTTTGTATGTTCTGAACTAATTTTCCCAGAAACTTAAAAATTTTGACTATGGGATCCTTCGCAGAAATAACATTTTGAAGAAAGTTCTATTTTGAAAATTTCGCTTCTAATTGGGAAAAAGGGGAAAGTAGGGTAATTTTGTATCTGCTGAGCTAATGGTCGTAGATCCTTGAAATTTGGGCTGCACGATCCTCTCGCGGAAATAACTTTCTGAAAGAAGTACTTTTTGAAAATTCCGGTTTGTATCTGCTAAACAAATAGAACTGCATGATCCTCTCGCGTGGACTGCACGATCCTCTCGCGGAAATAACATTCTAAAAAAAGTACTTTTTTGAAAATTCCGAAGTTAGGGCAATTTTGTATCTGCTGAAAATATGGTCCTAGGTACTTGAAATTTGGAGTGAACGAACCTCTTGCGGAAATAACATTCTAAAGGAAGTACTTTTTCAAAATTCTGGGGGGAAATCGGGAAAGTAGGGCAATTTTGAATCTGCTGAACTAATGGTCCTTAATACTTGAAATTTAAACTGTACGATCCTTTCGCGAAAATAACATTCTTAAAGAAGAACTTTTCAAAAAATCCGCTTCTACGGGGAAAAAGGGGGAAAGTAGGGCAATTTTGTATCTGCTGAACTAATGGTCCTAGATACTTGAAATTTGAACTGTACAATCCTCTCGCGGAAATAATATTCTAAAGGAAGTACCTTTTGAAAATTCCGGGGGAAAAAGGGGGTGAGTGGGGTAATTTTGAATCTGCTGAACTCATGGTCCTAGATACTTGAAATTTCAACTGTACGATCCTCTCGCGGAAATAACATTGTTAAAGAAAAACTTTTTTAAAAATTATGCTTCTACGGGGAAAAGTAGGGCAATTTTGTATCTGCTGAACTAATGGTCCTAGATACTTAAAATTTGAACTGTACAATCCTATCCCGAAAATAACATTCTAAAAGAAGTACATTTTTGAAAATTCGTTTTTAAAGGGGGGGGGAATGGTTTTTAAAGGGGGGAAATGGTTTTTAAAGGGGGGGGGAATGGGTTTTAAAGGGGGGGAAGGGCAATTTCATATCTGCTAAACGAATGGTCCCAAAAACTTGAAATTTTAACTCTACTCTCGCGGAAAAAACATTTTGTAAAAAGTAATATTTTGAAAAATCCTTTTATAAGGGTGGGGGTGGTGGGTAGAAGGGGTTTAATAGGGCAATTTTGTATCTTCTAAACAAACTTAAAAATTTTGAATCTGGATGCTCTCGCGGAAATTATTTTTTGAAAAATATATTTTTTTTTTTTAAATTTTGGTTTTAAGGAGGCCCAAAAGGGGTTTTAAGGAGGCCCAAAATAGGGCAATTTGCTAAACTTTAAATTAATGGTCTTAGAAACATGAAATTTGGAATATGGGATCATATCGCGGCAATAACATTCTAAAAGAAGTACTTTTTTGAAAATAGTTCAATTTTGTATATGCTAAATAAAAAATATCCTAGATACTTGAAAATTAGACTGTACGATCCGCGGAAATAACATTCGGAAAGGAGTACTTTTTTAAAAATTGCTCTTTTAAGGGTAAAAAGAGGGGAAAATAGAGCAATTTTGAAAAGGGGGAAAGTAGGCCATTTTGTATCTGCTGAACTAATGGTCCGGGAGACTTGAAATTTGGACTGTACGATCTTTTCGCGAAAATAACATTCTGAAAGAAGTACTTTTTAAATATTCCGATTTTGAGTGGGAAAAGTAGGGCAATTTTGTATCTGCTGAAATAATGGTCTTGAAATTCGGACAGTACGATCCTCTCGCGGAAATAACATTCTCAAGGAAGTACTTTTTTGAAAACTCTATTTTTAAGGGGGAAAGAGGGGAAGGTAGGGCAATTTCGTATCTGCTGAACTAATGGTCCTCGATACTTAAAATTTAACTGTACAATCCTCTCACGGATATAACATTCTAAAAGAAGTACTACTACTTTTTTTTATATTGCTTCTACGGGGGGAAAAGGGAAAAAGTAGGGTAATTTTGAATCTGCTTAACTAATAGTCCTACATACTTGAAGTTCGGACAGTACGATCCTCTCGCGGAAAGAACATTCTAGAAGAAGTACTTTTTTGAAAGTTCTCCTTCTAAAGGGGAAAAAGGTGGAAAGTAGGGCAATTCTGTATCTGCTGAAATAATGATCCTAGATACTTAAAATTTGAACTGTACGATCCTCTTGCGAAAAAAGTACTTATTGTGGAAAGTTCCGCTTCTAAGGGAGAAAAGGCGGAAAGTAGGGCAATTTTGTATCTGCTGAACTAATGGTCCTAGATACTTGAAATTTAGACTGCACGATCCTCTCTCTTGGAATTAACATTCTGAAAGAAGTACTTTTTTTGAAAATTCCGATTTCAAGGGGGAAAACGGGGAAAGTAGGGTAATTTTGTATCTGCTGAACGAATGGTTCTAGATACTTGAAATTTGGCTGAACGATCCTTTCGCGGAAAAACCATTCTTAAGAAAGTACCTTTCAAAATTCTGGAGGAAAAATGGGGAAAGAAGGGTAATTTTGAATCTGCTGAACTAATGGTCCTAGATTCTTGAAATTTGAACTGAACGATCCTTTCTCAAAAATAACATACTTAAAGATTTTTTTTTTAAATTCCACTTCTAAGGGGGAAAAAGGGGAAGTAGGGCCCTTTGGGGGATTTTGTATCTTTTGAACTAATAGTTTTAGAAACTTGAAATCTGGACTCTATAATCCTCTCGCGAAAAAAAAAACTAAAAAAATATTTTTTTGAAAATTCCGCCTCCAAGGTGGGGAAAATAGAGCAAATTGGTACATTTTTTATCTTCTGGACAAATGGTCCCAGAAACTTGAAATTTGGACTCTAGGATCCTCTCGCAAAATTAACATGCGGAAAACAAAATTTTTTGAAAATTCCGCCTCCACTCCAAGGGTGGGAAATCGGTGAATTTTTAATCTTCTGAACGAAACGTGAAGTTTGGTCTTTAGGATCCTCTCCCGGAAACAACATTCCGAAAAAAATATTGTTTGAAATATTCCTCCTCCACGGTGGGAAATGGGGAAATAGGGAAAATCGATGCATTATTTATCTTTTAAACAAATGGTTCCAGAAACTTGAAATTTGAACTCTAGGATCATCTCGCAAAAAAAACATCTTGAAAAAAGTAGAAGGGGGAAAATAGGGCAATTTTGTATCTTCTGACCTAAATTTTAAGTTTTGATCCTCTCGCGGAAATAATTTTTTGAAAAACACACTTTTTGAAAATTTTGGTTTTAAGGAGGGCCAAGAGGGGCAAAATAGGGCAATTTGGTAAATTTTAAACCAATGGTCTTAAAAACATGACATTTGCAATATAGGATCATCTCGCGGAATAACATATTGAAAGAAGTACTTTTTTGAAAATTACTTTTTAAAGGGGGAATGATGGGCAATTTTGTATCTGCTGAACTAATGGTCCTAGATATTGAAGTTTGGACTGTACGATCCTCTCGCGGAAATAACATCTGCTTCTATAGGGGGAAAAAGAGGGAAAGTAGGGCAAATTTGAAATTTGAATCCTCTTGCGGAAACAACATTCTAATGGAAGTACTTTTTTGAAAATTTCGCTTCTACGGGGAAAAAGGGGGAAATTAGGGCAATTTTGTATCTGCTGAACTAACGGTCCTAGATACTTGAAATTTGGAGTGTACTATCCTCTCGCGGAAAAAACATTCTGAAAGAAGTACTTTTTTGAAAATTTTGTTTTATAGGTGGATAAGGGGGAAAAGTAGGGCAATTTTGTATCTGCTGAACTAATGGTCCTAGATACTTGAATTTTGAACTGATTGTATCTGCTGAACTAATGGTTCTAGATACTTTAAGTTTGGACAGAAAGATCCTCTAGCGGATATAACATTCTGGAAGAAGCACTTTTTAGTAAATTCTGCTTCTAAGGGGGAAAATGGGGAAAGTAGGGCAATTTTGTATCTGCTGAATTAATGGTCCTAAATACTTGAAATTTGGACTGTACGATCCTTTCGCGGAAATAACATTCTAAAATAAGTACTTTTATGAAAATTCTGCTTTTAATGGGGAAAAAGGGAGAAAGTAGAGATACTTAAAATTGGTACTTTACTATCCACTCGCGGAAATGACATTCTGGGAAAATAAATTTTTGAATTTTCGCTTCAATATTGTTCCTTATGCACTAATGTTCCTTGAAACTTAAAGTTTGAACTATGGGATCGTTTCGACCAAATAAGATTTTTTGCAACTTTAAATTTAATCAAAATATAATATTTAAAAGGTCGAAACTTACAATTTTTATGTTTAATATAAAATTAATAAGAATTTGAAGTAATAAAGTTTTTTTTGTTTTTTTTTACAGCTAACCGGTAACGAAGTATCGGGCGAGTTAGCTAGTAAAATATAATTGAAGCAAAAGTCAGAAAAAAACAAACAATAAAATAAACAAAATAAAACAATTATATTTTTTAAAAACATTAAAAAAAAAGGAAATCGAAATTTAAAAAAAAAATATAGAATATGTTTGTCCGTTGGAACAGGCTACATTGTCATTGGTCAGGGCTTTAATCGATAAGACACATAAACACAAAACCACCATAAGAATGTGGAAATGGCATTGGAGGTACATTTTTACCAATGGACCATCGCTGTCTAGCAGTCTTTTGGTGTTTTGATTGAACTTGCCGTAAAATTTTAACTATTTAACGGGTTAATTTCCAATAAAGTATTTAAAATGCCGGAGATTTTGGATGAAATGTTCAAATCAGCGTATCAGAAATTTCCACGCATTAATCCAAAATAATAATCAATTTGTTTATTGTTGTACGGCATCTTTTTTCTGCAATAAACAAATTTGCTTGCGTTTCACATTTAAAGAAAATATAATTTTTATAGTTTTTTTGTTTTATTTTTTATTTTGCTTCAAAATTGTAAATTCCATAAGTTGTCAAAAAGGCACTTTACAGAAATAAAAGTCAGTTAACATAGAATGTTAATAAAACCAAATTGTTATTTTATGACTATGTTAACAGAATACGAAATTATGATTGAGTCTTAAAAATATTATATCTTTTCAGTCACAAACATTTTTATGATGTTTTCCTGTGAATAGACCTGTAAATCATGTTCTTACCAGAAATATACAACACAGAGCTACTACTATAAAATTGCCACACTGTTTATAAAGCAGCTGTTAGGATCGTGTCAATGTAGTTGTGTCTGTTAGTGTGTAGCGCAGTTGGGTATAAAAGAAGGAAGAAGGAACTCAACAGAAATTTTGGGAATCAGCCAGTAGACGGCAAAGTGGTAAGACCTCTAGTACGGCGCATACCTTAGAAGATCGTGGCAACACCCGACTTCTCATTGAAGGGAGCAGAGTAACTACAAGGAAACCGTGATCTCATTAGCTTCCCTTGTTTTGCCGAGTATGGTAGTAGAGTTCGTGGTCTCACTCGGCTCTCATCACTCTACAACTCACCATCCACCTGTATTACAGCCGAGTTCGTAGTTTCACCAGACTCTCGTAGCTACCATTCACTCGTCTCACGTGATTTTTAAGAGTAAATGTTTAAAAAGTGGTTTCACCCCTCTCAATAATTATAGCTACTCTCCGACGTTCATTCGGGAGGATAATTGAGCCAGAGGTTCCACCCGTCTCATTGGTACTGCCGCCCATCATAAATCCTTGTCGTCTGGCTTCACCGACGTGATTTTGTGTCGTACCTAATTTTAAGCCGCTTAAGTGGAAAATATTTAAATAAATGAACATTACAACGTTTTATGAAAAGAAATCAAGCAAAACGTGTTTTCACTCTCTCTTGGACAAAAATAAATAAGTGTAGCGAACCCTGGACAGCCGCGAGTTTTGCCCCAGCAATCAAGTGGAAAAACACGTCGTTACAAAAGTAATGAAAAATTTGCATAAAATACAATTTATATTTTGTATGAACAATTTTCATTAATTTAATGAAACTTTTCTTGCAGTTGCATTTTTTGATACCTAATTCATTATTTCAATGAAACCCTACATAGGTTCCTTTTTAACGTCATTATTCATACTAATGTAGATTTTCATTATTTTCATGTACAAATTTCTATCAGTCTACATAAGTCAGGTGTTTTTTTGTCAGTTAAAATAACATTGTTAGTTGATTTAACTGAAAAACTTACAAAGCTGTTATTTTAACTGACATTTTCTGACAATATTGATCAGTGATCGATTCTAAGACATTCTAGCGATGTCTGTCTTGGGAGGTCACGATACAGTCCAAAATAAAATGGAAATGGTTCGAAAGCAAATTCGGATCGGAGAAAAATGTTTTCCCTTAAAGAACTAAAACACCACTAGAAAAATAAAATTTTTTTTTAAAGTTTTTTTTGTATATTTGTTGAACAAATGAAATATTTTTATGCCATATGAAGTTCATTGACCTGCATTTGGACCAAGATGGGGGGGGGGGGAATTTCTCCCAGACCAAATTTCATTAAAAACAGAAGAGGAAATTAAAGAAACAGAAGGAAATTTGTTTAAAATAGTCCAAAGAAAAAATTTTGAAATCCGAAATTTTTATACAAAATAATCTTACATTTTTCAAGAAAATATCTGAAAATTTTGATCTAAAAAAATTTTAAAGGATAAATGTCACTAAATATGAAAATATTTTGTGAAAAAAATATCTGTCAATCCGAAAGTTCTTATGATGGTCTCAGAATCTAAGACGAAGAAGATCTCAGAATCTGAGACTATTTCTATAGAAAACTGTCTCAGAATCTGAGAATTTTTCTGTATCAGAAATTGAGATTTATACTTTTTCGATAGAAAAAAAAACCGCAGAATCTGAGACTTTTTCGATAGGAAAAAGGTTTACAAATCGGAGACTTTATCTAAAGGAAAAAGGTCTCAGAATCTTTGAATCAGATCTGAAACTTTTTCTCTCGTAAAAACTTCTCATAAACATTTATACATCTGAAACATTTTTTTTAGATAAGGGTCTCAGAATCTCTCTTTTGATTCTATTGGAAAATGGACTCAGAGTCTGAGTTTGGTTAGTTTAACCTAAAGCGAATCTAGCAAGTTTTAAATTTTCTTTTTTAAAACCATTTTATGACGTTCGTTATAATTGAGTTTTACTGTTAAAGTTGAAGTTTATTATTTTCCGAGTTGTTAACACTCATATATTATCGTAAAAATTTTAAAAAAGTTATTTCAAACACAATGTTTATTTTTAAAACACACACCTACACAGGCATACAAATATAGCCATGAGTCACGATCATATAACTCTCATATATTTATTTATTTATTTAGCCTGTGAAAAGTTTTATCAATATAACATGCACTTGATATATGTCTGTGTGGACTACTAACTAATACATTTAAAAAAAGAAATGTGCTTTACCAATGTGTGTGTGTGTGTTTTAGTGCCCTCCACAGTATGTGGGTATACTTAGTTTGTCATTCCGTATGTAACACGTCAAAATATCGGTCATATACACATAGGAAAGTTTTCCCATAGAGAACTAAAAAAAACTCACTTTTTTTAACTTGTTTTTATGTATTTTTTTAAAATAAATTATACAATATATTCAATTATTCTAGCTCGAGGCCCAAATATATTTCTATTACGAGAATATCATTAAAAGAAATATTTTTGGTCCTCAATAAAAAAAACACACTCAAAATATTTTGTAGGCAAAAACAAAAGAAAAACACACTTAAAACAAGTGAATAAACAATTGAAAACCATCCCAGTAATTATTCATTTATTTTAACAAATATCAACATTTATTTTTTACTGTTGACAAAATTTTCTAAAATAAATAACATTAAACATTAAAAAATTACGTTTTTTTCACTCTTTTTTACAAACATATTCGAAAAAAATAACCCACGAAAACATTAAAAATTAATGATAGTTCTGTTATTTTTACCAACAAATTCCAAAAAAATAACCTACGAAAACATTAAAAATTAATGACTCCGTAGGTAATTTTATACAATTTTCTATTGAAATATTTTTTTAAAAATTTTTAAAAAAATTTTGGGGAATCGATCCCGCAACCAACTACATTCTGGCCAGACACTCTACCCATCGTGCCAAAGTCACTTGATACAAACATGTTTTTATATTTCTATAAATATTTTTTTGATTTTTTTTCTACAAACAAATTACTGACTTGTGTAGGTAAAAACTAATGATATTTCATTAAAAAATACCAACAATTTAAAAAAAAAATGACTTACACAAATCATTAAAAATTTAAAGAATAATCAGTAGTTTTTAGCTACAGAACAAAAATAAATGACTTTAAAAATTAAATGTGAATGAAAGTCTTTATTTTTTAGTGTGTTATTTTTGAAACAAAGGACAGAAGAAGTCATTAATAAAAACTGAACATCAAACAAATGTTTTTGCTTTTAAAAACGACTAAACGGAAAACTTTTTAAATAAACTACAAACAGTTAATGACATAATTTTTTAAGTGCATGAATAATACAATTTTATGTCAGAAGAAGCCCAAAGTCATTCCTATGAACCCAGGGGGATTATAAAATTTAATTTTTCCGGTATGCCCCCTTTTGTGGGCGTGGAGTTAAAAAAATAATTTAAATACAAACAGCATTAGAATTGAATGAGTAGGCATTTATCGCGAGAGAAAAAGTGTCTTCGAACATGACCCGGCTTCTCCTCAAAACTCCTCTGACAATTTTTTTTATAACCTACACCACTCTGTGGTACAGGGTATATTGAGTTTGTGCTGATGTTTGTAACTACCCGAAATATTGGTCCTAGACCTACCTTTATGTATACCGATCGACTCAGAATTACTTTTTGAGTCGATTTAGCGATGTCCTTCCGTCCGTCCGTCTGTCCGTCCGTCTGTCTGTCTGTCCATCTATTGATTTAAGCACGATACAGGTCGCAATTTTCAATCAATTGACTTGAAATTTGAAACTTAAGCACCCAAGGATGAAGCCTTTTGAAATTGGAGAAAATCGGTCCATGTTAAGACCTAGCCCCCATACAAACGACCCCTTTGGATTCGACTTAAATGACTCTTATAACCGTATTATAATAGATATCGCTTTGAAATTTATCAGGTAATCAAGTTTTGTATGCACAAATCACCATTCTAAATTTCAAAGGGATCGGGTCAGTTCTTCTTGTAGCCCCATACAAACCACCCTCCCGATATTCACATAATTCCCTCAAAATTTATAAAAATGGAAATATTTGATAAAAATTTTATTTTTAGGTGTTAAACGTGTACTTTAGTATCCTAATCAAATCGCAATATAATTGGACCATTTTTGGACTTAGTCCCCCATATACAAATTTCGACCGATATTCAGTTAAATCGGTCAATTGACAAAAATATAAACCAATTCCACTAAAATTTAATCTGTGTGTGTTTTCTACACTTAATAAAGATCTAACATAAGAAAGATCCAATCGCTCCATATTTGGACTTGGGACCCATTTTCCGGGAAACGCTGGTGTAGGGTGTCATATGGTCGGTCTTAACCGACTATAACTTTCTTACTTGTTTTTTATTCTTTTTATAATTTTTTCACATATAATAATTTTTCACAGCGTATAAAATATTCGTATATGTTTGAGTAGGTTGATTCATATGCAGAATATTTATTTTTGTTTCAGTTTCTGCCCACAAGCATTAATAAAGTGCGTTTTATAATTTCTACGTCTGCTATTGCAATCCTGGTATGATTTTGAAGGTATACTTGGTTTAAGTGGGAGTTTTTTTTTTATTTCATGTAGCAAACGATTTTTGTTTTTTTGTTGAAATGTTTTATGTTTGTTTCATTTTCTTTCTGTAAAGCATTTTATAAAAAGCATTTTAAAGTTATGAATTGCACTTTTGTGTTCTATAGAAAAGTTTGTTTTTTTTTTTTGCATAGTATAGTAGAAGTAGTAGTTTCTGTATGTAGTGTTATTAGTTAGCAGTTTCTACTTCTAGCAGTATTAGTAGTAGTTGTTACTTTTGTTGTAACAGTTATGTAGCAGGTGTTTTAAATTGCGTTAAAATGCTAGATGTAAAAGTTTTGTGTTTAGTGTTTTTCAGCTTTTCAATTTTTTTTTAGTTTTTTGTTGATAAATATGTATATTTTTATTTTTCCAAGTATTTTACTATTTGCTATTTTTTGAGTAAAGTCTTTTTTAATTATTTGTTTTTATATATTTGTTTTATTTTTAGTTTTTCGCATTAAATGGTAGTGTGTTTGTTAGTTAAAAGTTTTTTTTTTCTTTTTTAGTTATTAATTAGATTTTATTTTCGTTTGTAAACAAGTGTTCGAGTGTAAAAACATTTGATAAAAACTAAAATTTGTGTTTTCATAAATAACTATATCCCAATAAACCAAACGATACCGTTATGATATCGAAGCAATATCACCTAGGTGATATTCATTATCATAAGTGATTATTATAAGTGATACGAAAACGATAGTGTTTTCGTTCTAAAGTGTACCTTTCCTTATGATATCGTTTTCCAATGAAAAAGTGATACCGTTTTCGCTATCGGTAGGACGATAGTAAAGTCGCCTTAGTCCAGTTTAGTATCGAAAATGTATCGTTATTCCAGGCGATTATGATATCATTGGCAATACTGGTAGTGATATCATTTGCGATATTTTTAGTAATATTATTTATGATAGAATTTTTAGTATTCATATAAGAAAACTGCAATTTTAAGAAAATCCTTAAAAAAAATTTGTTTGTAATGCTTTAATTTTTTTTTGCACCATTGCTTGCAGAAAAAAGTACAATGTTTTTATTTTAATAACAATTTTATTCACATTTACATAAAAATCTACATTTATTTACATTTTTAAAAAGAAATATATAAAATCCTTTGTAAAACATGGGTTACGTTAACAATTCCACGATGATGAAACTGACATTTTTTTTTCTAACCTTGACGTAAACTGGGCAACATAAAAATTCTCAAACAGCATTATATAAATCATGAATTTATCACCGAACTGATCTTTACAATGGTTGAATTTTTTTATTGTACTTGTTTCTTTTTCCATTGACGCGAAAAAGCCTTTCTTGAATACGAATACGCGATCAATTACATTTGATAAAATTTGTTTTTTTTTTAATTTTCAAAAACTTGTCTTCTGTTATATATAAACACGTACGACTGAATTTTGTTTTTAAAATAAAAAATAATTTGTGAAAATTTTTGAAGTTTATTTCAAATTTAAATATTCCAATTTTCAAGTAGCCGATTTAAGTATCATATAGGTAATAACGTTTACGCTATCATATCGTTCTTGTGTTTATTGGGATACAGACGTATGAGCAATAAATTATATAATTTAATTAAATATTACTTATACGTATGGATGGCAAACAAAAAACATAATATCCCAGTAACAAATTTAAAAGTAATATACCATAATTCAACAAAATGAATATATCGTCACCTAAAATGCAAAAGGCCCTAACTAACATTTTATTAATTTTATAGGAGAAGCAAAAAACAGTATTGAATAAATTTATATATATTTATATATATATATATATATATTATATTATATTATATATATTTATATTTTGTGAGGAATTAAGTTTTTTTAATACACCAGAGTCGATCAAAAAAAAGATTTTTATAAGGGTTCAAGTTGAAAAAATGCAGAAGAAAAATTGAATTTCTAAAAATTATAGACATTTCTGGTATTTCCTATACCGGTTTCAAACACCCCAGTTAGTGTCATCATCAGTAGGATTTTAAATGTCGGTTTGTCTTGTTAATGAAAACTGTTTTTATATATGTGAATATTTTTAGTTTCTACAGAATAAATTTTGACAGTTTCCAACACTACAATTCTATTTCTTCTATTTCTAGCAATCTCAACCTCACTTCATACTTTCTTTCAACTTTTTTGTCTCTTACATTAAAGATTTTTAATTTTTTTGTTAGCTAGGGCCTATTGCATTTTAGGTGACGATATGGGGCTTTTGTCTTCCCATCTGTTGTCTTCCCATCTAGATGAATTTTCACCAAGGTTAGTCCTACTATTATCCAGGATTTTATTTTGTAAGGGCCCAAAAAATTTTTTTAAGAAAAAATTTACATATTAGCACATATTTTAGAATTTGTCCTCGACCGCCATACCAGTGAGGCTCTGATAGTTTTTTCTTTCCAATCAAAGTTCTATTTATACCCTCCACTCTAGTGATAGTGGGTATATATAAGTTTGTCATTCCGTTTGTACACTCAAAAAAAAAAACTTGTAAAGTTACCAATAAATCTCGTGATTTTACGAGGCTATTCTCGTAAAATATGACGTAGGTAAAATTCTCGTAAAATTACGAGGATTTCCTCGTAATTTTGAATGCACCAAAAATTGGTAAAATAACCAATTTTATTGGTAAAAATGTTGTTTTAAAACCGGAAAAATAAAAAAAAAATGGTAAACTTACAAGAAAAAATGGTAAATATGTTTAAAAAAAATGGTTAATTTACAAACCAAAATGGTAAATTTACAAAAAAAAATGTTTGTTAACAACATAAATCCTCGTAATAAAACAATTTTTTGTAAAATAACTGTTTTTTTTTGTAAATTAACTACTCCTCCTTAAATTAATCCTCGTAATAAATTTTTCAAAATTTTGTCAACTTTTTTTTCAAATATTTTTCAATAAAAAAAAAATACAAAAAAAAAAGTTTTTTTGTTAAACAACATAAATCATCGTATAACATAATTTTTGTAAAATAGAGTTTTTTTTTGTAATTCAACTAGAATCCTCGCAATAAAAATTTTGTTGTAAAATTACAGTTTTTTTTGTAAAATAACCTTTCAAAATGGTAGAATACAATTACGAAAATAAACTTGTAAAATTACCAATAAAACTGTAGTTCTCGTTTGAGCAAAGTACAAGATTTTTTGTTAAAAAACAAGGAAAATTGTTAAATATTGGTAGAACGGGATTACAAGGAATTTTACCAGGCGTTTTACCAGTTTATTTTTTTGAGTGTAACGCCTCGAAATATTAGTCTAAGACCCCATAAAGTATTTATATTAGAGTTAATTTGGAAAATTTGATCTGCGGGCATCATCATTTTTTGAAGGATTTAGGGGAACTAAAAAGAATGGCGGATTTTTTTTGGAAAAAAATTCGCTCCTTGGGGTGGGTGGTTCAACGCATCTGAAAACGCGAATTTTGAGCTGATTTTTTTCCAGAGCATAAACGGCTGAATATATCGCAAATCTGATTTCACCAGTCGATTCTACAGCAAAAAATAATACAATGGTCGCTTTTCAAACTTTTAAAAAAAGTTCCGAAAACTCACCACAGAGGGCGGAAATATAAGGTTTTTCCATTTTCTTTTTAAATTAATTTTTAAAATATGCACAATTAGAGGGCATTTTCAGCTTAACAAAATGATACCAAATTTTCCGTTCTATAACAACCCGTTAAAAAGTTATAAGCTCTCAAAAATGGACAAAAACACGTTTTTTGAGAACTTTGCCCTCAATTTTCTCGAAAACATGACGTGATAGAAAAATTTGAAAACTATATTCAGAATCAGCTTCGAAATGTTAATCGAAAACAGGTTTTATGATCCCAGAATATCATCCAAAAACATCACAAAAAATGCTCTCAATAATGCACAAAAATGCGTTTTTGGTGAACTTTGACCTCAATTATCTCAAAAACCTGACGTTGCGGAATACTTTGAAAACCAGATTTGGAATCAGTATTGAGAGGAAAATCGAAAACGAGACTGCTGACCCATCCAAATATTTTTCAAATTTCGGTCAGTGTTTTATAATTTTGCCACCAGAAAAAAAAACTTTGAAGCCTTATAACTTTATAATGGGTTGTGATAGAAAGGTGCTTTTTGTACCAATTTTCTTAGCAAAAACTGCCTCTTCATTGTGCATGAATAAAAAAAGAATTTAAATTTTTTTTTTTTTTAAAATCGATTTTTCCGCCCCCTGCTGTGAGTTATTGGAACTTTTTTTAAGAGTTCAAACAACTGCTATTGTATTAATTTTTGCTGTAGAATCGACTAGTGAAATCATATTTGCATTATATTCAGTCGTTTTTTCTCTGCAGAAAAATCAGCTCAAAATCCGCGTTTTCAGATGGTTTGAACCACCCCAAGGAGTGAAAATTTTTCCAAAAAAAAACGGCATTCTTTTTAGCTCCCCTAAATCCTTTAAAAAAATGATGACGATCTAGCGATGTCCGTCCGTCTGTCTGTCTGTTGAAAACACGCTAACTTTTGAAAGACTTTACGGAGGCTCCTGAAGTTTGGCATATATGTTGGACATTTACCTGGTCAGGTTTGTATTGCAACCCGTCGAAATCGATCCAGTGGTTCAAAATTTATGAACAAAAGACTGAATTTCGGCAAGGGGTTTTCGTGAATTTATGAGATAAAAAGCACTATAACTTTCGAAAAGCAATTCTGAGGATGCTGAAGCTTGGCATATATATTTTTCGTTCCTCTAGCCTAGTTCGTATTGAATTTCAGCTAAATCGGTATAGTGGTTTAAAAGTTATTAGCAAAACCGTGAATTTCAGATTAGCTTCACCTTAATTTCACGTGTTGAAAACCCGTTAAACCTGTTTTAAAAACATTGGTAAGTCACAAAAATATTTTTCAACGTATTTTTGTCACTCAAAAATATTTTTATACCAAAACAAAAAAAATACACTCGAAAAAAATTTTACACTCAAAAAAAATTTTATACTCCAAAAAAAATTAGTAATTTGGAAATACTTTTTAAAGAAAACAATATAAGAAATCCAATTGTAATTGGTGATTTGAATATAAGAATTGGATTGTTACAAAAAAATCTTGAAGATTTCCATAAATCTTTGTTTACTGCAGGAACTGATGAGCGAAAATCTAGAGATACTGTTATAGATGCAAGTGGAAGAAAGTTTTTACAGTTCTGCTATGATTATGGTTTGGTAATTGCAAACGGTATGACAAATGGAGATGAAGAAGGTGAATATACGTTTTTAAGTGGTGTCGGAGTATCTGTTAATGACATCTGTGCGATTTCCCAGGACTTTCTCAAACACATAAACAGCTTTACTGTAGGTCCTCATATATGGTCTGACCATCAACCTATCTCTCTGCAGTTAAAAATTCAGAGTAATCAAGTAAGAAAAGAGAACTCAAATCTTCTACCAAAATTACAATGGAATCCAAAGAAACTCTTGGAGTACCAAACAAATGTAATCAAGATATTACAAAGTGAAAAACAGCATAAGAATAGCTTTGAATTTGGTGACCTAACAAACATTATCCAAAAAGCATATAAACAAATTCGTAAAGAATTACCAAAATTTACACAAAAACAGAAATGGTTTAATTTAAAATGTCATTCTGCTCGAGAGACATCATTTCATTGGCTAAAAAAGTGTAGACGTAATGCTAGCAACGAAAATAAACAAAAGTATTCAAAAGCAAATAAACGTTACAAACAAGTTTGTGAAGAAGCTAGGGTACAATACTATCAACAATTGGATTTTAAAATTGAAAGGGTTAAGGATATCAAAGAATGGTGGAAAATAGCTAAAGAAATTAGAAATGAAGACACCTCAAATGGTATATCAGTTCAAATAGAAGAGTTAAAATATTATTTTCAAAATCTACTGAATCCTCCCAAAACATCATTAGATACCCAATATGCTTACTGCCATCGAACAGATGACGAATTAGATAAACCTATAACAATAACTGAAATAAAATATGTACTATCAAAAGCTAAATTAAATAAAGCGCCAGGAGAAGACCGTGTTCCGTATGAATTTCTTAAAAATGCACCCAACGAACTACTGGAAGAAGTTGTGAAAACATGCAATGTGTTGTATGATTTAAGTAGAGTGGACAACTCCTTCGTGCAAAGCATAATATACCCAATACATAAAAAAGGTGACGTCACACTGCCAAGCAATTACAGAGGGATATCATTCATGAATTCTATAGCAAAAGTCATGATGGGTATACTTACAGAAAGGCTGTCTAAATGGGTTGAAAGTTTCAGAATACTAAACGAATATCAAGCTGGATTTCGGAGAAATTACTCAACGGCTGATAATATCTACAATCTAGCGTCTATAATTCATTTAAATTTTGACCAAAATAAGAAAACATATGCTTTTTTTGTAGACTTCAAAGCTGCTTTTGATAAAGTATCTAGGAAAGCTCTGATTTATAAATTGCATACTATTGGTGTATCATCGAAAGCTGTAAAGTTTATAGAAAGTGTGTACAGTTGTACGAAATCATCGGTTTGGACGGGACAGGAGTTTTCAGAATCTTTCGATACAGAATCTGGTGTGAAGCAGGGTTGTCTGATATCTCCATTACTTTTCGCATTATATCTTAATGATTTGCATGAGTATTTGAAAGGTGGAACAACCGTAGACGATTTAAATATCCGGCTTTTAATGTACGCAGACGACATTGTTATCTTAGCCGACAGTGTATTAGTTCTGCAGCAAATGATAAACAGATTAGAAGATTATTGCAAACTTTGGAACGTGGAGGTGAATTTAAGCAAATCCGAAATAATGATTTTTAGAAAAGGTGGTACTTTAGCAAGAGCCGAAAAATGGACATATAATGGTACAGAAATTAAAATCGCTTCAGAGTATTGTTATCTTGGTGTAACACTGACTCCAAAAATGGTTTTTAGAAAACATGTGGAAAAAAGGAATAAAACAGCACAAAATTGTATAAATTCCACATGGCAGAACTTCATCGGAAAAAATTCAATATCACTAAAATCCAAGTGGAAATTATTTCTAGCTGTTTGTAGGTCAGTCCAAACGTATGGCGCGCAGGTTTGGGGTTTCTCCTTATTTGAAGAAGTGGACAAGCTTCAAATTTATTTTGCCAAGAAAATATTAAGACTCCCAAACTTTACTCCGACTTATGCCTTAATGTTAGAAACGGGAATGGAAAATGGCCACTTATTCTCGCTAGACCTACATTTAAGATATATCAACAAAACTTTATTTGAATATTCTGAAGAAAGATTACCCCACCAATTATCAAAAAAACTGTTAAATCGTCAATTGTTTTGGGTAAAAGAGCTAAATAAACTGGGAACACAAAATGGTATCGAATGGTCAGATCGTAATCTTAACAAGCAACACTGGAATGAAAACCGAGCAAATCTTTTGCAAACTTTAAAGACAAAATACCACGATGAATGTATATTAAAGAAATATCAAACTAGTAGAATATATAAATCGCTGGACATACTGGCATGTCAAAGTTACATGGTGGAAGGTTATACCCAAGAAGAAGTAATGTGGATATTTAAGTTGAGAAGTGACCTAATAAAGTTGAATGGAAACCGATTTCCGGCAACTGCTACAAAATTATGCTCACTTTGCAACATGAGGCAAATAGAAGATATATCACATTTTTTAGGCCGTTGTCCAATTTTTCAAAGCATAAGAAAAATTTATTTCAAAAAGGTTTTTCTAGATGAGACTGAGATCATTAATTTATTGAATGGTATGATAATAGATTGGAAACTGCTTGTCAAATATATTAAAATTTGTTTGAATTATAGGAATCAGTTAATTATTGAATTTAATTATTAAATGTAAATATGTATGTATTTCTAATTTATTTTTTTTATAGTTTGCCGACTAACGACAGTATGTCAAAGTCGCATGAAATTCAATTTTATTTTTGTACTTATGTAAGCAATTAAGTTTAAAATTGTAAAAGAAATGTATATTGCTAAAAAATTACGAAAATAAAGAATCTACTACTACTACTACTAGTAATTTTTTTTTCAAAAATTACTAAAAAAAACTTTTTTTAGACAAAATAAAGTATTTCTAATCAAAACTGTTATTTGTTTCACATTAGAAAATTTACTATCACTTAAAATGGGCATTGTGGAGGGTATTCATAGATTCGGCCAAGTCGAATTTAACTTTTCTACTTGTTTCAGCTTTTGAACTTAAATCTCATTTCCGAAAATGTGTGTGCTCTTTGATTTTTTTAAAACTTTTTTGTGAAAACTTCTGTCGATTCTACAAATTTTTTCCCCAGTGGGTTCGTGGTATAACGATTATTACTACTTTTTTAAATTTTTTTATTGTAATTTTTCCAATCTTAAAATCATTGCTCACATGGTGCGCCGTAAAGGGGTCAAAAACAAGACAGACACCCATTAATTTTTATGCCTTAACATTATTTTACAGCAAACTAATACTGTATCTTTAATTTTAAAGGGGGTGCTCATACAAAATAAGATTTTTTTTAATTTTCCCCAACCGCTCTAACTGCCCTTAGAGTGCCCCTAGAACAATCAAATGTAAGACCAACCCACAAAATTTTTTTATTTCAAACATTTTCTCTGAACGCACCTACCCACTAGCTTTTACTCTCAAGGCGGTCCCCATATAATTGCTTGTATATTTTATAAATTTGTTTTATTTAATCCGCTTCTACCGGTCCAATAGTGCGTTTTGGAGGGGTTATACGTGAGACCAACCTTATTTATTATTTACCCTCAAAAATTAAAAAAAAAACAACTCCTTATCCCACCTCCCTAAGTGGGTTTTCATTAATTTTTTTTTTATAAGATTTTGCCCAACTGTAACTTGCTTGGTAGCCCACTTAGGGAGTAGAGATAGGGCGTAGGTATGTTTTAAAAAAATTTTTGAGGATAAAACTAAAACGGTCTCACTAATGACCCCTCTCGGACGCACCATTACACCGGTAGAAGCTGATTAAATAATTTAAATTTATAAAAAATTAAAAAAAAATGTATGGGACCGCCTTAGGAGTTAAAGAAAGAGGGTAGGTGTGTTTAGAGAAAATATTTGGACTAAAAAATATTGTGGGTCGGTCATACATTTGATTGCTCTAAGGGCACTCTTAGAGCAGTTAGAGCGGTTGGAGCAAATTTTAAAAAATGTCATTTTGTGTGGAGCCCCCTTAGAAAATGGAGATAGGTTATTAGTTTGTTCCGAAGAAATGTTAAGACGTAAAAATTAATAGGGGTCGATCTCTGTGACGCACGAGCAGTAGAAATGATTTGAAGATTGGAAAATTACAATAAAATTTTTTCGAAAAATTAAAAAAAAAGTAATAATCGTTATCCCACGATCCTACTGGGCAAAAAATTTGATTTTTTTTTTTCAAATTTAAATCTTATTAAGATCCTTCGGCAAAAAAACATTTTGGAAAAAGTACTTTTTGTAAATTCTGTTTCTAAGGGGAATGAAAGGGGTAAAAAGTATACTTTTAACATTTCCTGAAATAATAATCCTTGCCACTTAAATTTCAATCCTTTGGTAAACAAAAAAATATTCTGGTAGTTTTTTTGGATCTCAAAAAAAATGGGACCAGAAACTTAATTTTGTAATGTAGGATCCTTTCTTGTGTCGCTCACTGTATGCAGATTTTTTCCCCATCTGCCTTATTCCATTACTGTCATTTTGTTTTAATGCTTCTCAACTTAAGTAAACTACTTTCATTGTAAACATCTTCCTTAGCATGCATATGCAGCCCATAATTTAATATTTGAATATTTTATTTTAGCCTTTGGCTTCACAAAAAAAAAAAAAAAATTAAAGAAATGTTGTATAGCACTGTTGTAGTTAATGTGACTCTGCCAGTTGCAATTTAATGTTTTTTTTTTTGTTGTGCATGCACTTTTTATTTAAATGAATTGTCTGTTTTTAATTTTATTTCTCTTTGGAGTGTATTTTATTTATTTAAAACATTTTTTCTTCATGACTTACAAGGAAGTTCTTTCGGTAGATATCCAGCGATGTTCATATTTTTGAAAAATTTTCTTAAAGGGGACAAATAACTATTGAGTTAAAACACCTCAATTCAACCGAAAAAAGTAGAATTTTTGACCTTACCCCTTTCGAATTTGATGAAACTTGGAATATTGTTGGGCCCTTACAAAAAAATCATAGTGCCAAAATTTTGGACTTCTGGTGCTTTTTCTTCCCGAGATATGGGGTCTTGAAAATTGGCAAAATCGTATATATTTGAGAAAAGTGTTCTGAGATAAATAAAGATAAATCGAAAAGTAATTACAATATACGTCTCAGTCAGGTCGCAAATAATAGGTAATAAGACAGCCTTTAAAATGGCATTCCCCAAGATTTTTTTTGAAAAAGGTCAAAGGTCATTGGTTTTAACCTTAATTTTTGGAGAGCTCTATCTCAAAAAACGATATTTTTAAAATTTTGGAAAAAATATATGTGATTAAGAATCATCTATACTACTTAAGTTTAAATTTTCAGGATGGAGACTTCATTGGAACTTTTTATATTAATAGAAACGTTGTGACAGGAAAGAAAAAGCGGTGTAATTTCCCTTAGAAAAAAAATATTTTTTTTTGTCTTTGAAATCCTGGTATCAAAATTTATTTTTCTGAATCTTTTTGACGTGCTGAGTCCAAATATGACCTTTGAACTGGCCTCTCGCTATTAGTTTTCGAGATATCTGCACATAAATATGTGAAAATTGCTAAAATGCTATTGCTGTGTTATTTTTGAAAATTTAGGTGCATATATCTTGAAAAGTAATAGCGATAGGCCAGTTCAAAGGTCATATTTGGACTCAGCACGTCAAAAACATTCAGAAAAATGAACTTTGGTACCAGAATTTCAAAGACAAAAAAAAAATATTTTTTTTTAAGGGAAATTACACCGCTTTTTCTTTCCTGTCACAACGTTTCTATTAATATAAAAAGTTCCAATGAAGTCTCCATCCTGAAAATTTAAACTTAAGTAGTATAGATGATTCTTAATCATATATATTTTTTCCAAAATTTTAAAAATATCGTTTTTTGAGATATAGCTCTCCAAAAATTAAGGTTAAAACCAATGACCTTTGACCTTTTTCAAAAAAAATCTTGGGGAATGCCATTTTAAAGGCTGTCTTATTATCTATTATTTGCGACCTGACTGAGACGTGTATTGTAATTACTTTTCGAGTTATCTTTATTAATCTCAGAACACTTTTGTCAAATATATACGATTTTGCCAATTTTCAAGACCCCATATCTCGAATACTGGAATGACCAGAAGCCTGAAAAATTGGCAAAATCTCTTTTTTGTTAAAGTCAACATCAGTACTTAATTTCATTAAATTTTGAGGGGGTGCGGTCAACTCCTCGGTTGAATTGAGGTGTTTTAGCTCTATTTTAGGTTAAAAGGTGCAAAGTTTAAAATTAATTTTTTTTTCTATATAAGCAAATCAGGTTATTCTTGCGATCAAAACTTAATAAATTTTCGCTGATTTTCAATAAAACATAATTTAAAAAAAAACAAGTAGAAAAGTTAAATTCGACTTGGCCGAATCTATGAATACCCTCCACAATGCCCATTTTAAGTGATAGTAAATTTTCTAACGTGAAAAAATAACAGTTATGATTAGAAATATATTATTTTGTGTAAAAAAATTTTTTTTTAGTAATTTAATGTAAAATTTTTTTGGAGTGAAAAATTTTTTTCGAAATATACTTAAAAAAAAAAATTAACTATTTTTTTTTTTTTGAGTGTAAAATTTTTTTTTTGTAATTTTTGAAAAAAAAAAAATATTTTTTTTTTGAGTGTAAATTTTTTTTGAGTGTAAATTGTTTTTTGAATTTTACATTAAAAAAAAATTTACCAATTTTTTTTTTTAGTGTAAAATTTTTTTTTAGTGTAACATTTTTTTCGAGTGTATATTTTTTTTGTTTTGGTATAAAAATATTTTTCAGTGACAAAAATACGTTTTAAAATATTTTTGTGACTTACCAATGGTTGTAGAACAGGTTTAACGGGTTTTCACCACGTGAATTTAAGGTGATGCTAATCTGATATTCACGGTTTTGCTAATAACTTTTGAACCACTGGACCGATTTCGGTGAAATTCAATACCAACTGGGCTGGAGGAACGAAAAATATATATGCCAAGCTTTAACGTACTCAGAATTGATTTTCGAAAGTTATAGTGCTTTTTATCTCATAAATTCACGAAAAACCCTTGCCGAAATTCAGTCTTTTGCTCATAACTTTCGAACCACTGGATCGATTTCGACGGGTTGCAATACCAACCTGACCAGGTAAATGCCCAACATATATGCCAAACTTCAGGAGCCTCCGTAAAGTCTTTCAAAAGTTAGCGTGTTTTCAACAGACAGACAGACAGACAGACGGACAGACGGACGGACGGACGGACGGACGGACATCGCTAGATCGTCTTAAAATCGATCGAGGATCATGAATATATATACTTTATGGGGTCCTAGACCAATATTTCGAGGTGTTACAAACAGAATGACAAACTTATATATACCCTCTATCACTAGAGTGGAGGGTATAAAAATTGGGCCATATTTTAAAATGTTACATACAACATTTTGTGATGATTTATTTTTTCCTCCAAGAGGAAAAAATGGTAGAAGCTTCAAAATGGCCATTACTTACAAATAGTGTCCAACCGAACAGTTCGGCCAAAAAACGTCAGTTAATCAAAAACTTGGTATTTGGAAGTACTTTTAACAACTTTTTTTATATGGAGTAGAATTGTCGAGGCGATGGAAGACGATTCTGAGTGTAAAATTTAAGAACAAGCACGAAGTTAAGCCACAATTTCTAATTTCGGTAACCGATCTTTTTTCAATTTTTCGCCTAAACCCATAAACGGCCATCAGAAAAAGCTGTTAAAAATGCTTGCAAATATTAATTTTTGGCCAATACCGTTTTTTGGCCGAACTGTTCGGTCGGACACTACTTACAAATCGACCTCCCTGAAGAACATAATAAAATTTTACAAATCTTGGTTTTGAGCCCATAAAATTACCTTCCTTGTTAGTAGTAGAATGACTAATGTATTTTCTGAATGGTATAAAGTTAGTTTTTTTTTACTTAAAGAAAATTTATTTATATTACACTATTTTTAAAGAAAATTTTATGGAAGTAAATTTTTGCTTAAATTAAAGATTTCCTAGGCAGAAGCTACATAAAACATTTCTAATTGCAAAACCAATTTTTACCAAATAACACATAAAAAATAAATTATGCACTTCAATTACGAAATTCTTTGATTCAGTTAAAAAATTTGTTGATATTGGACGTAACACCAAAATATGCATATTAATTACTCATATAAGTAAAAAAGTTAAATTCGACCTTGCCGAATGTATTAATACCCTCCACAATGTAAAAAAAGTTTATTTGCAAAAAAAAAAAAAAACTTTTGAAAAAAAATCCGCGAAAAAAATTTTTTGGTGAAAAAAAAAAAATTTCGCAAAATTGTTTTTTTTTTATTAATATGTTTGTACTTGTTTAAATATCATTCGGTGATTCTGTTCAAATGTGTCAACCAGCAGCCGAATTAAAGCATTTCTTTTTAGGTTATGTTAAATGTACCAAATTTTTCGAGGTATGCTTACATTTTCTTTTATAACTTTTATTTGGAACCGATTTCGCTCAAATGCAATACCAAACTGCCTACACCCAAAAAAAAACGTGGGTATTCAATACTAAAAATTTTACTAATGAACTAATTTTTTAGTCCAAAATGATCTAGTGCAGGCGTTGGTAATCAATACTAAAATTTTTTACTAATATTATTCAAAACCAGTAAAAATTACTAATTTTAGTACTTTGAAGATACTAAAAAACTACCGTACTACTGGTAATTAGTAACTTATTAGTAGATTTTGGTACCAAATCACTTACTAATATTATTACTGCAGAATTATTTTGAGTGTAGGGCAACAAACAGTAATTATGTTAAGTCTTATTGTTAGTCATATGTAAGAGACAAACAAGCTTAAAAAAATATGAAGTGATGTTGAGATTGCTAGAAAAAGAATTGTAGTGTTGGAAACTGACCAAATTTATTTTGTCGAAACTATAAAAAATCACATATATAAAAAAATAATGCCCATTAACTAACAAACCGACATTTAAAATCCTACTGATGATAACACTAACTGCAGTGTTTGAAACCGGTATGGGAATACGAAAAATGTTTATAATTTTTAGAAATTCAATTTTACTTCTGCATTTTTTTAACTTGAACCTTATAACTAAGAATTTTTTATTTGTATAAAAATGCTGGAGTTGGTCTTTTTGGCATCTTAAATTTTTATTTTGGTCCCGAAGCCAAATCAATTTTGTTTCTTTTTAAATTAAATGAAATAAGGTGTTGTACGTAAAAATTTTGTGTTAACTTACTGTTTTTTTTTTAATGATAAAATAAAAAATAAAATATATGGATTTGGTCAGGTTGGCTTAAATTTTTTATTTTTGGCCTGAAGCCAAATCAATTTTGTTCCATTTTAAATTAAATGAAATAAAGTGTTGTACTTACAAATTTTGTGTTGACTTACTGTTTTTTTTAACTACACTCAAAATAATAACTCTGCTAAATTACAGAAAAACTCTGCTAATTTAACAGAGTACATCATACTTTTCCAGCTAGAGACATTTCTTGGTAATTTTACTAAAAAACTCTGTAAAATGATTTTGACAAAAAAAAACTGTTAATTTACAGAGTTTATAGTTAAATATTGGTTAAATAAAACACCATTTAGCAAAGAAAAACTCTGTAAATTTACATATATTTGTAAAATGCATTTAATGCAACCAAAATTTTACAGAAAAAAACCCGGTAAATTTACAAAGTTTGTTAAAATACATGTTATTTTGTAAAATTTTTATACGATTTTTAAAAAGATTTTTTTTGGTACTTTTTTAACATTTTCTTAAAAAAAAAAAAAAAAGATCAAATTTTTGTGTTTTTACAGATAACTCTCTTATTAACTACTAGCTTACAATCCCGGTACTTCGTTACCGGTTGTATTGAATACCGGATAATAGAAGGATCAGGATTACTTTATCGATTTTCAAAAAATTCCCCTACGTAGTCTTTGTTTTATTTATTTGTCGACGTTTAAGTCTTCCATAAAAAAATATTTCAATGAATAATATAAACAATAAAATTTTAATAACTTTGCTGGTACGTTATCATGTTCGTTCCGGGGGAAAAATGTAATGACAATTTTCGAGCCTTATGTCGGGATTTTGGATTTTGAGTGAATAAATATTTCAGTAAAAAAAGAAATTGGAATAAAAAAAATATGGAGTAAAAAAAAGCTAAACACCGAAAATTTGAGTTAAAAATATAATTCCATATTGTTCCCTGCTCTATTCCATATTGTTCCCCGTTCTACTCCATTTCATTTCCAATTCCATCTCCATCTTCTAAGGTCATTATTATAGGTACAGAAAAAGTACCAAAAGTACACTTTATTACCCCCATTAGAAACGGAATTTAAAAAAAGTACCTCTTTCAGAATGTTTTTTCTTCACCGAAGGATCCTACAATCCATATTTCAATTATCTAGGATCATTGTTTCAGCAAATATTAAAAGTACTTTTTATCCCCGTTAAGAAACGGAATTTCCAAAAAAAAACTTTTCCCAATCTCTTTTTTCACCGAAGGATTTTACATTCCAAATTTTAAGTTTCTGGGGCCATTATATCAGGAAATAAATAAGTACACTTTTTTATTCCTTTTAACCCTATTATTTTCCGAGAGGCGAACCTTTTCCAATTTTAAGTTTCTATGTTTATTATTTCAGGAAATAAAAAAGTACCAAAAGTGTACTTTCGGCATATTTAACAAAACGTACTTTTTATGGATGGTACTTTTTATCAAAGGTACTTTTTATAAAAGGTACTTTTGATAAAAGGTACTTTTTATAAAAGGTACTTTTTATAAAAGGTACTTTTTATAAAAGGTACTTTTTATAAAAGGTACTTTTTATAAAAGGTACTTTTTATAAAAGGTACTTTTTATAAAAGGTACTTTTTATAAAAGGTACTTTTTATAAAAGGTACTTTTTATAAAAGGTACTTTTTATAAAAGGTACTTTTTATAAAAGGTACTTTTTATAAAAGGTACTTTTTATAAAAGGTACTTTTTATAAAAGGTACTTTTTATAAAAGGTACTTTTTAGAAAAGGTACTTTTTATAAAAGGTACTTTTTATTAAAGGTACTTTTTATAAAAGGTACTTTTTATAAAAGGTACTTTTTATAAAAGGTACTTTTTATAAAAGGTACTTTTTATAAAAGGTACTTTTTATAAAAGGTACTTTTTATCAAAGGTACTTTTTATAAAAGGTACTTTTGATAAAAGGTACTTTTTATAAAAGGTACTTTTTATAAAAGGTACTTTTTATAAAAGGTACTTTTTATAAAAGGTACTTTTTATAAAAGGTACTTTTTATAAAAGGTACTTTTTATAAAAGGTACTTTTTATAAAAGGTACTTTTTATAAAAGGTACTTTTTATAAAAGGTACTTTTTATAAAAGGTACTTTTTAAAAAAGGTACTTTTTATAAAAGGTACTTTTTATAAAAGGTACTTTTTATAAAAGGTACTTTTTATAAAAGGTACTTTTTATAAAAGGTACTTTTTATAAAAGGTACTTTTTATAAAAGGTACTTTTTATAAAAGGTACTTTTTATAAAAGGTACTTTTTATAAAAGGTACTTTTTATAAAAGGTACTTTTTTATAAAAGGTACTTTTTATAAAAGGTACTTTTTATAAAAGGTACTTTTTATAAAAGGTACTTTTTATAAAAGGTACTTTTTATAAAAGGTACTTTTTATAAAAGGTACTTTTTATAAAAGGTACTTTTTTATAAAAGGTACTTTTTTATAAAAGGTACTTTTTATAAAAGGTACTTTTTATAAAAGGTACTTTTTATAAAAGGTACTTTTTATAAAAGGTACTTTTTATAAAAGGTACTTTTTATAAAAGGTACTTTTTATAAAAGGTACTTTTTATAAAAGGTACTTTTTATAAAGGTACCATTATTTCAGTAAATTAAAAAAAGTACCAAAAGTACACTTTTTTTCATTTTACCCCCGTAGAGTCAACATTGGCAAAAACCTACATGGCAAATTTTAAGTTTCTAGGACCATTATTTAAGAAAATATAAAAGGTACCAAAAGTACAGTTTTTTACCCTTTTTACACCTAAAAATCAACATTGGCAAAATCCAGCCTTAGTAGATTTATATTCCGGGAGCTGAACCTACATTCAAAATTTCAAGTGTCTAGGACCATTTTTTAAGGAAATATAAAAGGTACCAAAGGTACATTTTTTTACCCCTTTTACCCCCTTAGAATCAACATTGGCAAAAATCCGGCCTTACTGGATCTATATTCCAGGAGTTGAACATACAGTGCAAATTTCAAGTCTCTGTGACCATTATTTCAGGAGATATAAAAAGTACCAAAAGTACAGTTTTTTACCCTTTTTGTCCCCTTAGAATCAACATTGGCAAAAAATCCGGCCTTACTGGATCTATATTCCGGAAGGTGGACCTACAGTCCAAATTTCAATTCTCTGTGACCATTATTTTTGGAGATATAAAAAGTACCAAAAGTACAGTTTTTTACCCTTTTTGTCCCCTTAGAATCAACATTGCCAAAAATCCGGCCTTACTGGATCTATATTCCGGGAGGTAAACATACAATCCAAATTTCAAGTCTCTATGACCATTATTTTAGGAGATATAAAAAGTACCAAAAGTACAGTTTTTTACCCTTTTTACCCCCTTAGAATCAACATTGGCAAAAATCCAGCCTTAGTGGATCTATATTCCGGGAGGTGGACCTACAGTCCAAATTTCAAGTCTCTAGCTTCAGCGGTTTGGGCTGGGCGATGATGAATGAGTATGTCAGTCAGTCAGTCAGTCAGTCACATTACTCTTTTATATATATAGATGAGATTAACATTACATAGAATAAGTAAAAATACAGATAAAACTTTTTTTTTTGGCTATAAAAAGTACAGAGTATTTCGCTTAAATCTGTATTTCAACAGAAAACTCTGTTAATTATCTGTAAAATTAAGATTACAAAGTTAAAAGTTATATAACAGATGAAACTTTGTTTTTTTTTGTCACAACAAAATACAAAGTTTCTTCTTTAAATCTGTATTTTGACAGAAAACTCTATCAAATATCTGTTGAATTGAGATTACAGTCATTTTACAGAGTATTTTACAGAGTTATTATTTTGAGTGTATAAAATAAATAATAAAAAATATGGATGTGGTCAGATTGGCTTCCTAATAGCAATTTTCCTATAAATTTTGAACGAAACCAAATGATAAAAACCGTTTAAAATTAAATTTTTGCTTCATATTAGCACTCAAAAAAAACCTTGTCGAATTACTATAAAAAGTCCCGCTATCCCATTTTACCATTATTTGACAGTTTTTTTTTTTAAACATTCGATCAAAATTTATGTTTTTCTTTGTAATTTTACAATTTTTTTTCATAAATGTCTAAATTTCCGATGTTATTTTACAAAAAAAAATTTTGTTAAGTCACGAGAATTCCTTGTAAGTATTATCGCATCAAAAAAGTTGTAAATTTACAATTTTATTGGTAAAAAACTTATTAAATTACAAAAAAAAAATCGTAATTTCTTACGCAATTTTACAATATATTTTTTGAGTGAAGATAATACGATTATGGGGGTTAACATTTTTCAAAGAAAAATCTTACGATTTAAGATAAAACAAAACCATTTTTCCATGGTTTTAGTAACTTTTGCGTTTTTAGACTAAATAATATATTAACAAATAGAAAAATTTAATTCGACTTGGTCGAATCTATGAATACCCTCCACAATGTTATCTGATAGTAATTTTCTAAAAAAAATTTAAAAAAATTGCATTACAAATTTTTTATTAGAAATATGTATGTATATTATTTTGAGTCAAACTTTCTTTTAATCAATCAAATTTTTTTGAGTGTACAATTTTTTTGACTGTCAACATTTTTTCGAGTCTGCCATTTCATTAAAAAAAAAAAATAATAATTTGTAATTTTTTTTTTTGAGTGTAACATTTTTTTTTTTGAGTGTAAATTTTTTTTTGAGTGTAATTTTTTTTTAGTGTACAAATTCTATGAGTAACAAATTACTTTGTAAAATATTTTTGTTGTTTTATACCTACATATACATATGTAATACAAAAAAAACTATTTCACATATTTTTCTCTTTTTATATTACCATCCTTTTCTTTAAAAACCAAAAACAAATTAACATTCAATCATACACATACTTTATTTGATTTTTTCCCGTTACATACAGTTACACTAACAATAACAAATATTTACTTGTCTAACAACTAAACTGCACCCCACGACAAGAAAACAAACAACAACAAGTTTTACAAAACTGGTATTTCACCATGCTATTAAAACTTGTTTAACGAGTTTTCAACAGTTTAAGGTGAAACAAATCTGAAATTCAGTGCATTGCTTATAACTTTTGAACCACTGAACCGATTTTTCTGAAATGCAAAACCAAACAGCCTTGGGGAACAACAAATATATATGCTAAGCTTCAGTCCCCTCAGAATTGTCTTTCGAAAGTTATAGTGGTTTTAATCTTGTAAATTCGAAAAATACCCTTCCCGAAATTTACTATTTTGCTCATAACTTTTGAACCACTGGACCGATTTCGCTGGATTGCAATACCAACCTGACCCGGTAAATGAAGAACATATATGTCAAACTTCAGGAGCCTCCGTAGAGTCGTTCAAAAGTTAGCGTGTTTTCAACGGACAGACAGACAGACAGACAGACAGACAGACAGACAGACAGACGGACGGACGGACGGACATCGCTAGATCGACTTAAAATCGATCAAGGATCATGAATATATATACTATATGGGGTCCTAGACCAATATTTCGATGTGTTACAAACGGAATGACAAACTTATATATACCCTCTATCACTAGAGTGGAGGGTATAAAAAACATATAAAATTACTTGTTTTTATTTGTATGCATAAATAATTTTGTAATTAATTGTCTTTTCTATTTCTTTTCAGGTACGTAACAAACAATTTTTAAACAATAGTTGAGACTGTAAGTTTTCGTTTATATGAGAGGATTCAAAAATGTCAATCAAACAAAAACACTAACCTTTTTTGATTTCACCCATATAAGAATTAATGCCATATTTATGAAAAAAAAGTTTAGATTTACTTTGAGGAAAATTAATAAAAATTAGAAGAAAAAAAATATGGGAAATATTCAAATTTGAATATTTATGGTAGAGATGCGCGCGTGACACGAATTTTTCGTGATTCACGTGAGTGAAATTTATTTTTACTCACGTGATCGTGAGTGCTCGTGATTATAAAAAATTGTTTCGTGCGTGAGCGTGCGTGAGTAATTTTTGTTTCGTGAGTTTGCGTGATTGTTTTGTGATGTTTGAAACAGAAAACGAGTAAAAAAACCGTCATTATATTGAATTTAGAGGGTAATTAATACAAAATTGTGATTTAAATAAATTTTTATTGTTGTTTTAAGGAAATTAAATACTTTTTGTGCAAGAAATCGAAAAAAGTAAAAAAAAATTTGCTAATTTTAATTTCGTGAGTCTTCGTGAGCGTGATTATTTCGTGAGCGTGAGAAAAATTTTAGTTGCTCACGTGAGCGTGCGTGAACGTGACCAGAAAAAATAATTTCGTGCGTGATCGTGCGTGAGCAATATTTTTATTTCGTGAGCGTGAGCGTGCGTGAGTCAAAATTCACTCACGCGCCCATCTCTAATTTATGGTCAATGCCTATTTCAAAGTCAAAACGGTTTTTGAGTTTTTAAGCAAATATATCTCTATAATATCGATGGCATTTTGTGTTTATGTGCTTATTCTTTTACATAGTTGACAAAAATTACTTCATAAGTGCTTAGCCATTTGCCAGTTTCTATTTATCTCCATTTCAATAGGATTAATAAAATATTTTAATATCAAATAATTATGCTGCTATTATTTGATTGTAATCTAATTTTATTATAATCCACATTTAATGACAATTTTATATGCCTAGCAGTTTTTTTTATAATTTTATTTACATTACTATTTAGCAACTGCATTAGTTTTTTTTTTTACAAAATATTAATTTATAAAAATTTTTGTTCATTATTTAAACATAAAAATGTTTAATTTTAATTACCGTCATTTATAATATGATTACTTGCATTACAAAATAATAATCATAATAATAATGATGTAATGTGATACCAGCAAAAATTATTATTATCTGTTGCACTTTATTAAAACAAGTACATAATGTTTTTTACTATAAATTGAGTAAATTTCAACAAATTACAAGTTGATATTACATAAAAAGCGTAAATTTCCACCAATTTTAAATAAAATTACACAATTTGTTGGAATTCATGGACCCTTTCAATTACTTTTCAAGTACTTCTAGTTAAAACTAAATATAAATAGGCGATGGCAAACAATTTTGGGAGTTGTGCCCCCCCCCCCTTTTCAAATTCCTGGATACATCGCTGTTGGAATTTAAGGTATTTTACGTGGGAAAATTTTATTTTTATTTTAAGTCGACTGCAGATAATTCGGGAGCTGCGTAAATATGATTATTTGACATCAAACAAGTCATTATTAGGGATGCAATTTTTAATACAAAAGTATGTTTTTTATAAAAAGTTAAAAAATGATTTCGGCAAAATATCTTTATGAATCAAAAAAAACGCGTTAAAATCGCATCGATTTGCTATTTTAATGAAAATGCATATTATGGTGAAATTCATATTGTGGTTATAAATTCATATTTTATGCATATTTGCAACATTTAAATGCATATTTATAATAAATTATTTCCAAGGAGAGGACTTTTATACAAATGCATAAGTTTTTACTGTTTGTCTAAGCACAGCAAAACCAAACATCTTTGCAAATTGTAGAATTTGCTTTAAAATGGCATCGAATCGTTAGTGCATATTTTTGCATATTTTGCTGATAATGCATATTTTTAAATATTCTGCTAGTACAAATTCTGATTAATTTTTATTAAAAAATAAAAATTGTTTTATTCGACCTTTAAAACATTATATTTTGAGCAGGTTTATTTTAGCTCGAGGTCATTATTTCCTTTACTAATTAAAACTACACTCAAAAAAAAAAACCTTGTAAAGTTACCAAAAAATCTCGTGATTTTACGAGGCTATTCTAGTAAAATAGGAGGTAGGTAAAATTCTCGTAAAATTACGAGGTTTTCTTGTAATTTTGAATGCGCCAAAAATTGGTAAAATAGCCAATTTTATTGGTAAAAATATTGTTTTAAAACCGGAAAATAAAAAAAAAAATGAAAAACTTACAAGAAAAAATTGTAAATTTACAAACCAAAATGGTAAATTTACAAAAAAAAAAATAATAAGATAAAAAAAATTGTAAATTAAAAAAAAAAAATTGTTAATTTACCAAAAATATTGTTTAAATTTTACAAATTTTTGGTAGTTTAAAATTCTATAGAATACATTGAACCAGGAATTTGTTCCAAAAAATTTTCCTTGGTTTTTGTTAAACAACATAAATCCTGGTATAACATAATTTTTGTAAAATAACATTTTTTTTATGTAATTCAACTAGAATCCTCGTAATAAAAACATTGTTGTAAAATTATAGTTTTTTTTTTTTGTAAAATAACCTTTCAAAATGGTAGAATACAATTACGAAAATAAATTTGTAAAATTACCAATGAAACTGTAGTTCTCGTTTGAGCAAAGTACAAGATTTTTTGTTAAAAAACAAGGAAAATTGTTAAATATCGGTAGAACGGGATTACAAGGCATTTTACCAGGCGTTTTTCCAGTTTTTTTTTGAGTGTATGATATTCTCATAGAATAATTTTCAAGAAAATTAGTTTTCTGTTTTAAATTTATTTATGTTGATAATTTTTTGCAAGACTTAATCGACACGTGTTTCGGGATTTGTCAGATCCCATTGTCAAGATTATTTAGCAAAAATAAGAACCCTATACTACAAGTTGCAAAGGGTCTTTAATGACAATCTTTAATGATCAAACTAAAATATTAAGTCGAATATGTATTAATATTTTAGTTTGATCATTAAATATTGTCATTAAAGACCCTTTGCTACTTGTAGTGTAGGGTTTTTATTTCTGCTAAATAATCTTGACAATGGGATATGACAAATCCCGAAACACGTGTCGATTAAGTCTTGTAAAAAATTTAAAACAGAAAAATAATTTTCTTGAACATTATTCTATGAGAATAACATAGTTTTAATAAGTAAAGGAAATGATGACCTCGAGCTAGAATAAACCGACTCAAAATATTCTGCTAGTATTCTGCTATAAATGCATATTTTTGGGTCTTATTTTGAATAAAATTTTAGTTTTAGCTTATTTTGCCAGTTTTTATGGACATTTTTATTAACATCAAAAAAGTTCACAGCTTTTTAGTGCATGAAGGTTTTGTCCCTGATAATCATTTCTTCGAGCGCTTTTATCCGGGCAGTGAATATAAATTAAAACCATGTCTTTTTTATACCCTCCAACTACAGTATGGGGGTATACTCACTTTTTCATTCCGTGTGTAACGCATCGAAATATCGGTCGGGGACCCCATAAAGTATATATATTATTGATCAGTGATCGATTCTAAGACATTCTAGCGATGTCCGTCCGTCCGTCCGTCCGTCCGTCTGTCTGTCCGTCCGTCCGTCCGTCTGTAGTTAACACGATGCAGTCCAAAATAAAAGAGCTAGGAACCTCAAGTTTGGCACAAATATGTCTTATGTTCCTAGGCAGGTTAAGTTCGGAAATTGGCCAAATCGGACCAGGGGGAAAAAAGTTCCCCCTTGAAAAACTAAACCAACCTCTAAAAAATACACGTTTTTACATGTTTTTTTTGTATTTTTGTTAAATAAATGAAACATTTGGTATATTTATCGCGATGGGAAGGTGCTCTCAACGTGCCCCACTGACCCTATCAAATCCCCTCCCCCAAAAAAAAAAGAAACGCCTCTGTCAATTTTTTTATTTTTTTACATTTTGGAGGGTATAAAAGATTCGGCACAGCCGAATTTAACACTCTCACTTGTTAATAATTGTATAGTTACTGCCTTACTTTATGGCAACTAGTATGCAGTTTAGTAAGCGACAAAAAAATCTCTACCTTACACCACTGCATTTTATATGCAATTGTGCAAAAACTATAACATCAACATTCTTTCTCTTACACAAGTGCATTTTTGCATCCCCAGCTTTTAAAATCTCGATTATTTTTTTTTTTTTCGCTGGGACATAATGTGCATAAAATTGCTGACTTTAATTTAAAAAAAAATTATTTAATTATATCATCATAAACATATAATAAATTTGAATTGTTTTTTGTTTAGCTACATATTTAGTTTTGATTTTATTTGTTTATTTGTTTTTAGTTAAATAAACTAAAGTATTAAAAAATTTACATATTCAAATAAACAGTGGGAGACAAAATATACTGGCTTAAAGACGCAGTTCTGAAAAAAATTTAAATAACTATAAATTTAAAAAACGTGCCAAAAAAAATGTGGAATATTTTTTCTGTAATCTACGTTAAATTAGCAATTATAATCAAAACAAGTAAAAAAGTTAAATTCGGCCTTGCCGAATGTAGTGATACCCTCCACAATTTTTAAAACATTATTGCAAAAAAATTTATTTAAAAGGAAATTACTTTTGAAAAAAAAAATTAAAAAAAAATTTCCGCGAAAAAAAATTTTGTTAAAAAAAATACACAATTTTTTTCTTTTTTTTGTCAAAAAATATGTTCGGACTTGTTTAAATACCATTTGGTGTTCAATTATGTTCACATATGTCAACCAGAAGCCGAATTATAGCATTTTGTATATTTAGGTTATGTTGAATGTACTGAAATTTTTGAGGTGTGCTTACATTTTCGTTCATAACTTTTGAACCGCTGAACCGATATCGCTCAAATGCAATACCGAACTTCTCGGGAGAACTTCCAATAAATATGTTAAGTTTCAGTCATCTCTGTGCAATATTTTGTCAGTGACAGCATTTTCCACAGACAGACAGACAGACGGACATCGCTAGAATGTCTTAAAATCGATCAGGCATCATGAATATATATACTTTATGGGGTCCCAGACCGATATTTCTATAAGTTACAAACGGAATGACAAACTTATATATACCCTCTATCACTAAGTGGAGGGTATAAAAATAATAAAAAAAATTGGAAAATGAAAAAAGATATAAATAAATCAAAATTAATTCAAAATGGACTTATTAATTCCTAGAGTTTACTTGGATTAATTGTCATTTACCCAGCCAGAAATTGCCAGCGGTACAAAAAATATAGTACTGGCAAAGTACCTTTTTTTTTGGAAAATAGTGTACTGTTCCAGTATTAAAAATAACAACCCAAAAAGTGTTTTACCAGTACTTTTTTACAAAAAAATGGAACCGTTTATTATTGTTATTGTTTTTTATTTTTACATTATTGGTGTGAATTATACCTATAGTTTCCCCTTTTTTATGTAAAATTCTGCAAGATGTTTATAAAATCAAAAAATGCTGATTCTGATCATTTTACAATACGTTTTTCAAAACGATAGCACTACTATATAACAAAAACAAGTAAGAAAGTTATAGTCGGTCAAGACCGACCATATGATACCCTACACCAGTGTTTTCCGGAAAATGGGTCCCAAGTCCAAACATGGACCGATTGTATCTGTCTTTTGTTAGATCTTTATTTAGTGTAGAAAACACACACAGATCAATTTTAAGTGGAATTGGTTAATTTTTTTTGTCAATAGAACAATTTAACTGAATATCGGTCGAAATTTTTATATGGGGGACTAAGTCCAAAAATGGTCCAATTATATTCCGATTTGATAAGGTTGCTAAAGTACGCGTTTAGCACCTAAAAATAATTTTTTTATCAAATATTTCCATTTTTATGAATTTTGAGGGAATTATGTGAATATCGGGAAGGTGGTTTGTATGGGGACTACCAGAAGGACTGACCCGATTCCTTTGAAATTTGGAATGGTGATTTGTGCATACAAAATTTGATTACTTGCTGAATTTCAAAGCGATATCTATTATAATACGGTTATTAGAGTCATTAAAGCCGAATCCAAAGGGGGCGTTTGTATGGGGGCTAGGTCTTAACATGGACCGATTTTCTCCAATTTCAATAGGCTTCGTCCTTGGGCCAAAAGATGCTTAAGTTTCAAATTTCAGGTCAATTGATTGAAAATTGCGACCTGTATCGTGCTTAAACCGATAGACGGACAGACGGACGGACAGACGGACGGACGGACGGACGGACGGACGGACGGACGGACGGACGGACATCGCTAAATCGACTCAAAAAGTTATTCTGAATCGATCGGTATACTTGAAGGTAGGTCTAGGACCAATATTTCGGGTAGTTACAAACATCAGCACAAACTCAATATACCCTGTACCACAGAGTTAGCTTTTTTCTGACAGCTTCAGTTTTCGAGTTATCAAAAAGAGCATAAATATTCAGACAAAATTAAAGAGGTCATAAATTTAAAAATTTTATTTTAGCGATATCTCCAGAATCAGCATGTCCAACATACTCAAAATCGTCATTCACTTTTTGGATGTAAGATAAGTGGTGGTAAATATGGACTCACAAACATACCAAAAATAGCCTATTTTCAAAGATTCCTTAGGCCCTGTGTAAAAAAATATTCCAAGATTAATCAGAAAATAAATGCACTTTTTGAAAAACACAGCAATTGTTACAAAGCTTCTGCAGCATCCAAATTGTATTTTGAATGTAGTCCTATTTTTAATAGATAGACGGAAATTACTAGTTATTTTTTAAATAAAATCGATCAAGGATCATGACTAGGGATGAGATTTTCATGCACTAAAAAATCTAAAATATGCGCTAAAAAAATCAAAATATGCACTAAAAAACCTTAAAATTGCACTAAAAAATAAAATGTGTGTAATAAAAATCTTGTTTTCATAGGAAAAACTTCTTAAAAAGCAAAAAATAACGCCGGAATGAAATAGTAACATTTAAAACTTTATGTAAGCAAGATTTTTTAGAAATTAAGAAAATCTATAAAAAATTAAAAACAAAAAAAATAGTTTTTCTTATTTTCCAAAAAAAATTTTAAAATTTAAAATAGTTTTTAAAAAAAAAAATAAATTTTAATTTGTGTTTTTGCTTATTTATGCCAAAATATGCAAAAATATGCACTTAAAAATTGGAAATATGCACAAAATATGCATTTAAAATCAAAATATGCAAAAATATGCATTTTCACCAAAATATGCAAAAATATGCAAAAACAAATCAATGCCATTTTAACGCAAATTTCTTGATTCGGAAAGATAATTGGTCGATATCGTTTTTAGACTATCGACAAAAAACATGCATTTGCATGGAAATCTCATCCCTAATCATGACATTTCGAGGTGTTACAAATAAAATGACAAACTGCATTTTGATAGAAAAAAAAAATTAATATAAAAACAATTTCTTGCCGTGCATTATTTGAACAAATTTTGGTACAAACATTGATATTAATCAAGTTATTTTCCAGATTGTCATTATTATTCTCATGTTAACTGATAAGTTTTTATCGACACTGTATATGCAATTTGCACGCAGTGTTGGATTATACATTTAATTTATTTAAATAATAATAACAATAATAATAATAGTTAATAGATTATTGTTTTTTCGTCATAACTATCAAATTTTATTAAAATATAATTTATAATGGAAAGTCAATTTAATTAATTAGAGATATTTTGTTGCAGTTTTTACAATAAAGTTGTATGCACAAAAATTACACAAAAATGGGAGAAAAAACGAAAGTGTGGATAATAATGGTTCTTTAATGAGAAGATCTTTAGTTTTTGATTTTAAATTAAATAAATTTAAAACAAATTTAAGATTCTAAGATATTTTCCAATTGTAAAAAAACTGCAATAGATATTAGAAAAATTATTTGATATTTACTTTCCTTTTATTTTTTTAGATTTTTTTATTTAAATTCCGCACGTATGTCATTAACTAATTACGTATTCTGATACATTTGTTATTTCTAATTGTAGTTATTATTATTTCAACTTTATAACGTTGATTCCAGTGAATTAAACGACTTATAATTCAAATTTACTAAATATCCGGTACAAACTTACAAGAAAAACAAATAAATAGTGTAATATACTCAATGAAACATAATGGGATAGGAGCTAAAACAAACGGATATATTTGATTTGAAAAAACGCAAAGGCATTCTGTTATACAAAAATTTTAAGTCAACATCTCAACTCAAATCCTTGCTTTTCAAAACTAAAAAAAAAATTAATTTTTAGAGTAGAACCCCAACGGCCCTAATTTTTTTCTAATTCAATTTTTAAGCGGAAGAGCTTATTTCACCAAAATGAAATTTTAAGTCGTTAATCAAGTAAAATAATTAAAAGAAATAAAAAAATAAAAAAAAATAAATAAATTTGGTTTGTATGATGGGAAAAATTTTTTTAGGAAAAAACTTAAACCCCCCAAAGGTACGGGTTAATTTTGTCCGATTTGGCTAAATATTTAAACAAAGAATTTTTAGACCAAAACGAACCATAATTTGACCGGCGATCGACGAAATTCGAAAAAAAGTTATGTTGTGTCATATAGTATTAATACTGCATCAAATAGCAGGAATTAAAAACAAAAAAATAAGAAAGAAAACTTTTTTGCATGATCTTGCAATCCTTAAAAATATTATCCTTGAAGCTCTTAAAGTGTTACAAACAAAAACCAACAATAGTCAAAATTTATTCTGTGGAAACTATAAATAAGTGTGTTTTAATTCTTATTAAATAATAAAAATTAGTTATTTATTCGACCTTTTAATTGTGCAATGAAAAAGAGTTTATTCTGATTCGAGGCTTTTTCATGTTCCCCATTATGAATTAACATAACAAGTACTTATGATAACTCTACTTTCTTTATTGAGATATTCTCCCAGTAAATACTCATAGAGTTTCTTTCTTTCAAAAAATTTGGCAATTTTCAGGAATGAATTGTCGATCGTTTCGGGGGTTCCAATTCCCCCATCATCAGAATTCTTTAGAAAATTAGGTAATACACTCTTATAAATTTTTGTTGAAATTTACCCACTTTATTGTAGGTAACTGTTCTCCTACATTAAAGTGGGTAAAAATACTCAATGTGTTTAAATTTCAACATTTGCACACAAAGTGTGTACAACTAATAAACATTTTGTGTGTAAACCAACAAGTTAACTGCTTTCAAAATTCTCTGGCAGTACACACAAAATGTGTAATTTTAGCTTATTTGTGCTCAAAAATAGATTTAAAATGTTCAAAATTGAATCTTAAATGTTTTCTTTTACATTTAAAGTGTTTGATTTTTATCAACCTGCAAAAATTTGTATTCCTATAAAAAAGTAAAACCAAAAATGCATTTTTTATGATTTTTATAGTTTTTATTTAAGCTAAAATGAAATTTTGTATAATAGTTAAATATAATATTCGTAAACTATAATTTAAATGCAACTTTTTTTCGTGTTTATAAAATTCGTAATAAAAACAAAAGATCAATAACAAAAGAAAAATAACACGTTACAATAAGTATATAAACGATAAAATTTGGTTAATTAAAGAACTTATTTTTTGAACATTATTAATATTTGTTTGTCCCTCAAATTTTTGATGATAGGATTAAAAAATAAAATCCATCGTCAGACAGATTTCAGCAGAGGATATAAAATGTTAAATGTAAATAAACAAGAGCCACTTGCATATGCTGTTCTATTATATCCACATTTTCGCCCATTAGTATTTTTTATGAGTCTTCTGTTTTTTAAACTATTTTTTTCGTTGGACTTTTCTAATCATTAATTGGTGTCCCAAACTGCAAGTATAAAAAATTTCACATTATTTACGAGATATTTCTGATATTTAAACTATACAAGAGAATATGTTCAGAATCTGAGAAATTTCTGTATACACAATTCTCAGAATCTGAGAAATTTTTTCAATAGAAAAATTCTCAGAATCCAATATAATATTTCTATACAAAACATGTCAGAACCTGAGACATTTTTTCCTTAAAAAATTTCTAAGAATTTGAGATATTTTGCTATAGAAAAATTCTCAGAATCTTATATATTTTGTATAGAAAAAATTTAAGAATATATTTTTTCTATAGAAAACATGTCAGAATCGGAGCCATTTTTTCCATACAAAATTTCTTAAAATCTGAGATATTTTGCTACAGAAAAATTCTTAGAATTTTAAATTTTTTTATAGAAAAATATTATCAGAATTTGATATATTTTTTCTATAAAAAAATTCCATGAATCTAAGATATTTTTTTATGAAAAAATTCTCAGAACCTAAGATATTTTTTTATGTAGAAAACTTCTCAGAATCTGCGATATTATTTCTATAGAAAAATCCTCAGAATCTGAGATATTTTTTCTATAGAAAAATTCTCAGAATCTGAGATATTATTTTTTATAGAAAAATTCTCATAACCTGAGATATTTTTGCTATAGAAAATTCTCAGAATCTGAGAGATTTTATCTATTGAAAAATTCTCAGTATCTGAGATATTTTTTCTATAGAAAAATTCTCAGAATCTGAAATATTTTTTCTATAGAAAAACTCTCAGAATCTGAGATAGGTTTTCTATAGAAAAATTTTCAGAATCTGATATATTTTTTCAAAATCTTGGAAAATTAAAAAATTTTCGGAATCTGAAATAATTTTTCTGCTCAAAAATTCTCAGAATCTAAGATATTTTGTAATAAAAAAATTTTCAGATTCGAAGATATGTTTTTCTATATTAAAATTCTTAGAATCTGAGGAACTTTTTTTCTATAGAAAAATTCTTAGAATCTGAGATATTCATTCTATAGAAAATTCTAAGAATCTGATTTGTTTTTTCTATAGAAAAATTTTTCAGAATCTGATATATTTTTTCTGTAGAATATTTCACTGAATTTGATTTTTTTTTATAGAAAATTGCTCAGAATCTGATATATTTTTTCTATAAAAAATTTTTCAGAATCTGATATAAATTTTGAATCTAAAATATTTTTTCTTCAGAAAAAATCTTAAAATCTAAGATATTTTTTTATATACAAAAATTCTCAGAATCTAATAAAGTTTTTCTATAGAAAAATTCTCAGTATCTAATGAATTTTTCTATAGAAAAATTCTCAGAATCTGATGCATTTTTTCTATAGACAAAACAGAAGAATCTGTGATATATATTCTATAGACAAAATATAAGAATTTGAAATATTTTTTCTATAGAAAAATTCTTAAAATTTGAGATATTAATTTTATAGGAAAATTCTTAGAAACTGAGATATTGTTTCTATAGAAAAATTCTCAGAATATGATTTGTTTTTTCTATAGAAAAAATCTTAGAATCTGATACATTTTTTCTATAGAAAATTTCTCAGAATCTGATATATTTTTTTCTATAGAAAATTTCTTCGAGTCTGATATATTTTTTTTTTATAAAATATTTCTCAGAATCTGATATTTTTTTTCTATAAAAAAATTCTTAGAATCTGAGATATTTTTTCTATAGAAAAGTTTTCAGAATCTAAAATATTTCTTATATAGAATAATTCTCAGAATCCAAAATATTTGTTCTATAGAATAATTTGCAGAATCTGAAATATTTTTTCTATAAAAAAGTTCTAAGAATCTGAAATAATTTTTCTATAGAAAAATTTTCAGAATCTGATACATTTTTTCTGCAGAAAAAAAATCTGTAAGAATCTAAAAACTTTTATTGAAATATTCCCAGAATCTGGTTAGGATTTAAAACATTTTTTTCTGTAGATAAATTCTCATAATCTGAAAAACCTTTTTCCTTATAAAAAATATCTCAGATTCTTGTATCCAGACATTTTTGTAAAGAATAATTCAAAAGTCATTTGTGGTACTTACGTTTCTGATTTATAATTGCAAATCTTTAAGAAAAACATGCAATTAACAGTATACTATTTTTCTTAAATATTACGAATTTATAACAATCGGATCAGCTTATTACAAATTTTACGTTGCATTTAAATTTTGAAACTATTGGTTAATATTTTCACTTTTTTTAACTATATTTCTTTTTATTTTATGGGTTTTTCGCGTTATTTAAGTTTAATTGCGAGCACAACAAAATTTTCTAATTATATTTTTCTTTTTATTTTATTTTGACAATTTCAAAATTGTTGAACATTACGCATTTAATGTTTAATATCAAAAATTAAACACTAAATGTTTACAATAAACATTAAATGTGTAATTTTAAAATTTTTGTGTTTATAATTTTATAAAAATATTTATAAATTCACAAAATACTACATAATGTGCGTAATATTCAAATTTTTGTGTGTAAACTAAAATTTTAAACACTTGGTGCTCAATTTTAGGCGTTGTGTGTTATTTTACATAAAAAATTACCCACTTTATAGTAGTATTTTTACAAGGATTTTTTAGAGTGTACTTTTAGCGTGTAAACATTAAATATTCATACTCTAAATTATCTCAACTTACAAGGGAAGTATCTCAACCCTTATGAACCGAATTGCATGAAACGTAAAATATATATAAAAGAGACAATTCTAAGGTTAAGGTGTCTCGGCTAATCGGCCATATCGGGGATTTAGGGGTTCAAAACATGGGTAAAAAAATGGCGAAAAAATCGTTTTTTTAACTTTTCAGTCATTTCTTTCTAAGAGACTATATGATGTTTACATATGAGAAGAAAGGTTTTTTTAATGCCTATACAACGGGGCCATAACCTTTTAAAAGTTAGGCTTCGCTAAATACTTTTTTCATGAAAATGTGTAAATTTTGGAGGGTATTTATATGAAAACATAGTCCTACGATGTCCATATGAATACGAAATAATCTTTATCAAATTTAAGTCGACACGTATTTTTTCTCTAGAGGATATTCCGGTTATTTCGGGAGTTATCGAAATTTTCCCGGAGGTCCACATTGTTTCATAAGGGGACAACGAAATTTTGAAACACTGATATGGCCGATAAGACGAGACACCCCAACCTTAAAATCGTCTCTTTTATATATATTTTAAGTTTCAGGCAAATCGGTTTATAAGGGTTGAGATACTTCCCTTGTTAGTGAGAAAGCAAATATGATTTTCGAAGTTTCACCAGCATTACACCAAATATAATTTGAAAAGCAAGTTTTTTGGCTACTGCATGTTCTACCGTTGGTAGATATTAAATACAGTTTTTGTTTTTGCCTTCTGTTATAGAAAACAAATTCTCCCGTATCAAGAGGGTGACCAAGTGTGTTTTAATTTTTATTAAATAATAAAAATTAGTTATTTATTCGACCTTTTAACTATGCAATGAAAAAGAGTTTATTTTGATTCGAGGCCTATGAGTATTTAATGGGAGAATATCATAATAAAGAAACTAGAGTTATCATAAGTACTTGTTATGTTAATTCATAATGCGGAACATGAAAAGGCCTCGAATCAGAATAAACTCTTTTTCATTGAAACTATAAATATTTATAAAAAACAATTTCTAAGTATTAACAAGACAAACCGACATTTAAAATCCTACTGATGATAACACTAACTTGAGTGTTTGAAACCGGTATGGAAATACCAGAAATGTTTGAATTTTTAAAAATTTAATTTTTCTTCTGCATTTTTTTTAATTTAAACCCTTATAACAAATATAATTAGAACCCTAGCTCGATCTGTACTTACAAAAAAAAAAAAAAAAAACAATAAAATTACTGTCAAAATATGTCGCCATTAGGCACGTCTCCGAAGACTGTCAACATTTATTATGAAGAAACTATAAAAATTACATATTTAAAAAACAATTTCCATTAACAATACAAACCGACATTTAAAATCCTACTGATGATAAAACTGGTTGGGGAATAGCAGAAATGTCTATAACTTTTAGAAACCCAATTTTTCTTTTGCTTTTTTTTAACTTATACCCTTTTAACAAATATAATTATAGCCCGAGCTCGATCTGTACTTATTGTTAGAGAAAAAAAAAAAACAATAAATTGTTCTTTAAGTTTTGCACATTTTTATTAAATTTTTTTAGATGTTCGGCTGTTTCCAATTAATCAAAAATTTAAGTCTAATTTTTGGAAAGTTCTCTTTCGAATACCTTACTAAAATTTTTTTGTGCGTAGAACTGAGTTCAATCTTAAAGTTAATGTTTTTTTTTAGTTTTTAACTGTTTTCTGTTTTTATTGCCCCTTCTAAAATTCTACAAATAGTCGTCCTTATTCGCATCAAATTTTCAATTGTTAAGAATATTTTGGGCATTGTGCAGGGTATTAATGGATTAGGTCAAGCCGAATTAAATTTTTTTTTTTCAAAATCTTATGTTGGAGAATGTCACTAGTGTCAAATATATTTAACCCCATTGTGTTTAAGTATTTAAATATTGTTATATAATTTATACTCATTAAGTATACTTAAACATAAATAACACTTTCTCTCTTTTCTTCAGTTAAAATGGTAAATATTTATTTCATACATATCATATTGCAGTTGTATGCGTACACTTAAAAAAATTATGTCTTTTATATGCTTGTAATTCATTTAAAAAGTAATCAGTGACATTACTTTTAACTGAAAAATTAATTGTTTTACAAACAATGTTAAAGATTTTATATTTAAAATGAAATGTTGCTGGTCCGATGTTTATACGAAAACTCATTGTCAGTTATTTTTGTAGTCCTTACCTACATACTTCCTTTTTTTTGTTAGTGTATTTATGAATGTATGCGTGTCATTAAATAATCAATGAAATGTTTTATTAACAAATATATATATTTTGTGTTAATAAATAAATAAATAAAATGATTTCGTGCGTCCTTTAGTGACACTCTTAAATACAATAAATAAACTGTCGATTTTATATTATTGAGAGAAAGTAAATTAACAAGCAAAAGAAAGAACATAACGAACAAATGAATAAGCAAATAACACTGTGCAACAGGATTTTGTATCTTGAGTTGAGGGTGTGTTGTACAAGCCTAAAAATAGTTAAATTTTGTATCTTAATTAGGATAAAGTGTAAGTAAAGTTAGCATTTCAGGCCCGTCGTAGGTTGGGGGCCCTGGATGGTAGGTATAAAAATTAAAAACTTCAGTGGGCTATAAAAAATAACTCGAGCTAAGTTTTCAAAAGAATTTTTGGTCTGCTAATGGTATACTTTCATTTATTTTTGGTTCTATTCAAAATACACTCGTTAACCCTTGTTGCACAGTGTAATTTCATGTTTGTGTGTGTGCTCGTGCTTATGTAAATATATGTGAGAGTTTGTATATATTTATAGCTGTGTGTGTGCGTTTGTTTAAATGAATATTACCAAATAACTTTAATACAGCAATTATTTATTTTTGTTTACGAACACTTTAATGGATTAATGACACAAAAACAACAGCAAGAACAACAGCAAAAACAACAACCAAAACAACTATCAAAATATAACAAGGGCAGTAGCAGCAGCAGTAACAACAACACAAAACAACATACAAACACATTGATTTATTACCGATATAACTTAAGCTTTATTAAAGCCAAACATATTAAATTAATTAATAATATTACACTTTATATTAAGGAGAGACTATTTTATGTATTTTTTTTAAGAATTTAACACACAAAAAAAAAAACTAAAATCTGACAAACCTTAGTCTGTAAATGAGTTTTCTGGATTCAATTGTTGCCGTTAATCGATTCCTGCTTTTTCACTAATTACACAGTGCAACCACCCAAATCGGAATAGGATGAAACCAAAATCAAATAAAAGTTGACATTTTTCAAAACAAAACCCTCAATTTTTTTTAGTTAAGTTCAAGACTTTGTTTACACGAATTGAAGTTGATAAACTATTATTATATGAAACTGTATTCGGGGCGTATACTTAATTTTGGAATTGCCTTTAAATAACAATCATACGCAACGGTGCTCAGATGGCAGCGTTATTTATACGGTTAAAGCTAACTTAATTTTGAGCTAAAGTTTGGACGCTGGCCTCCATATTTCCCATAAGGGAACCAAAAGAGGTCCCTAAAGAAATAAAACTGTTTTAACCTAATGAACTACGTTATAAAAACTTAAAAATTTATCGCCACCCTATTGTTTACACACACACACAAATACAGTCGATAAGCATATGTTATTTATTATGACAATATTTAAAACTACATACTTATATGAATTAGCTTTATCAAATGTGTACTTAATCATAATAACTTTGAAAAGTAAATCACCATTTTTTTTTAATTCCAACATATTTTTTTAAGGTGTTAAATGAGGATTTAACTATATGATAAATAGAAAAGCTTAAAAAGGCATTTAAAATTATTATGGTTAATTAAAATTTAAAAAAAATAGGTAGGAGAAATTTAGTTATAGCTTATACAAATCTTAACTTTCTAATCTCATGTTTTAATACCTATCAAGCGATGGCCACGGAATAGCTTATTGTTGCAAAATTTTTGAAAAAAGCGTCTTCTGTTGACAACCTGCGGACAAAGTTAAACAAAATTAAGTTTTTTGACCAAAATTCATTTTCGAATTTTCTTCCAAATCCGTGTCAAAAATGAGCAATTTGCGTACTTTTTGGAAAAAATACTCATTTAAAAAATTCGAAAATAACGATTTTGGTCCACATTTAGAAAAATTCTCAGATTCTGAGAAATCTTTCTTACAGAAAGATTGTTAGATTCTCAGTTTCTGAGACATTTTCGTATAGAAAAATTCTCAGATTCTTAGACTTTTTCCGAACCTGTGAATTTTTCGAATAGAAAACTTTTCAAAATTTAACATTTTGCGTATAGAATAATTCTCAAATTCTAAGACATTTTTCGTATAAAAATATTATCAGATTCTGAGACATTTATCGTATAGAAAAGTTCACAGATTCTGAGTCATTTTTCAAATCGAAATATTGTCAGATTCTGAGACATTTATCGTATAGTGAAATTCACAGATTTTAAGATATTTTCCGTATATACAATGTCTCAAGTTCTGAGACATTTTTCGTACAGAAATAAATTAAAAAAAAAACTATATGAAAAATAAAAACAAACTTATAACAAACTGTTTATACTTATGTATTTGTTTTTGTGTGTAAAACAATCAGGGATGGCAAACTTAGTACTTTAGTACTTTTTTTTTAGTACTTTTTCACTTTTCAAGATACCATAGTAGCCCCGCGACTGATTTAGTACTTTTTTTAATACCAGACATTTTGATACATTTTTCCACAAAATCTAAAAAGTCCTGAAAATGTATCGATTTTCATTTGAAAAATGGTTCAAAAGCTTTAAATTAAAGAAGTATGAATGGATAAAAATGTCATCCATTTACAAACTTTTATACTAAACCGTCACGTGCGAAAAAGTAATTTTTATACCCTCCTAACTACAGTATGCACACAAAAAATTATTGGCTAAAAAATTTCAATTAAATCTATTGATCAACAAAATTTAAATGAGTCAATTATTGTTTTGATCAACATTTTTGTTATTTTCTTTAACTATCAAATTAAAAATTTTCAACATACCAAATTTTTTTCGCTTCAATTTATTTGAATACATTAATTCAAAAATATACTTTTTACTTACTAGGGTTTTACTTTTTTTATTGTCGGAAACATATTGGAAAGCAAAAAATATGAATTTCTTCATAATTTTTCCATAAGCTTGCAATTCATTTGTTAAATCAATCATTATTTTAATTGACTTTAAATAAAAAATTGATCAAATTTTTTATAAAAATCGAAAAAATGGTTAATTGAAATAAAAATCAATTAATCACCTACAATTTCATGATTGATATAACAATTTTCTTTATCGGAGGAGTTTCAATTAAAAAATTAATTGAATCCGCGTTTTTGTTAATTGACTTTCGCTTTCAATTCTTTCTGTGTGGGGGTATACTCACTTTGTCATTTCGTGTGTAACGCATCAAAATATCGATCTAGGACCCCATAAAGTATATATATTTATGATCTATTCTAAGACATTCTAGCGATGTCCGTCCGTCCGTCTGTCCGTCTGTAGTTAACACGATGCAGTCCAACATAAAAGAGCTAGACTTGCCGACGTTTGGCACGAATATGTCTTATGTTCCTAGGCAGGTTAAGTTCGTAAATGAGCAAAATCGGCCCAGGGGCAAAAAAGTTCCCTCTTGAAGATCTAAACCAACCTCTGAAAAATATCACTTTTTTACATGATTTTTTGTATTTTTGTTTAACAAATGCCACATTTTTATGCTACAAGAAGTTCAAAATCCTGCATTTGGAGCCTGAGAATTAGAAAATGTCGTTTTTTGGTCCGCCCCCCTTCTATGGGCGCGGAATATTTTTTTTTTTTAAAATTATGATAAATTTTCATTTCTTTAGTGCAAAAAGCATAAGAATGAATATTTAAACACATATTCGAGAGGAAATTTCTCTCCCCCCATTACCCTTACCGACCCCCCACCCCACTTACTACAAAAAAAATAAAAATCCTCTGCTTTTTTTTTTGTTTTTGCAAGTTGGGGGGCATTAAAAAAATCATTCCTCTTATATGAAAACATTATATAGTTTCTTAGAAAGAAATGGCTGAAAAATCCAAAAAACGATTTTTTCGACATATTTTGACCCATGTTTTGAACTTCTAAATCCCCAATATGGCCGATAAGCCGAGACATCCCAACCTTAGAATTGTTTCTTTTATATATTTTACGTTTCATGAAAATCGGTTCATAAGGGTTAAGATACTTCCCTTGTTAGCACAGAAAAAGAAAACAAAACAAAAAATAAAGCTAAAAATTTATTTTAACAATTTATTATATTAATTAAATATTTAATTAATATTAAACTTTAAAACAATTAAAATGTTAATTAAACTAAAAAAAAAAAACGTGATATATCGCGAAATTGGCGTTGTTGTATTTTCTTAAATTTTACATTGAAGTTTTTTAATTACACTGTGCTACACCAAAAATATGCAGGGGTTCTCATATAAAAATTCGGGTTGGTTGGAGTCCATAGAGTACTGATATACTCATAGTTTTTCTGGATCACTTCGTTAAGTACGTTTTTTATTGGCAAATGTGTTGAAAAACGGAAATTCTTAAATTACAATTTTAAAAAATTATTACTTTGTTAGTTTGCAACCGATTTTCGATTTTATGGATTTTTTTGAAAGGTATAAGTCTTACCTTTCAAACAAAACAAAAATATTAAAAATCGATCAAGAATTGGCTGAGCTACGATCGCTTAAGTAAAAAAAAAACGAATTTTTTGAAAAATTTGTCATATTCTTTACACTCTAAGTTGAAAGTGAATCATTAAACAATTTTTTTTGAATTTTTGTAAAAAAGTATAGTAAAGTGGCTTTCCAAAACACCAAAAAACATAACAATCGGTTAAAAAATGAATGACTTATGCTAAGTTTTGTGATAGGACATTTTTAATTTTTTTCAGAAACGCTTGTAATTCAAGCATTATTCATAAATCTTGTTACTAGTAGTAATTTTATGCGCATATGCATATAAACTAGAGATGGGAACGTAATTAGATTTGTGCGTGATTCACACATGATCAGAAGTGAGCATGATTAAAAATTAATTTTACTCACGTGGTTGTTAGTGAGTGTCAGTGTGAGTGAAATAAAAAAATGGGCGTGTCAGTTACTTCCAAATCCTATTTATAATTTTTTGGGTTTGTTTAAAAAATATCAGTGTAACTTCTTAAACAAAAAAATATTGAGAATAGGTTAAAAACAGGCTAAGGTGCGCTTGTTTAAGTAAAAAACCTTTTTTGAAGAGTTATACCTGCAACATTTTTATGACAGAAAAAGCTGTGCGCTTGCAAACATGTTTTTTTAAAACGAAATTGCTAAAATTGTGGGATCATTTGATGGAAATTTTACCTGTTTATAAATATACATGTGACGCATTCCACACCAAATGTTCAGTGAGAAAAAAATTGTGTACCACAATTTTTTCAATGGGTCCCGGGTAAAAAAGTTTTTTATTTTTTTGGTGAAAATACATATTTTTGCATATTTTGATTTTAAATGCATATATTGTGCATATTTCGAACTTTTAAGTGCATATTATTGCATATTTTGGCATAAATTAGCAAAAACACAAATTGAAATTAATTTTTTTCAAAAACTATTTTAAATTTTAAAAATTTATTTTGAAAATCAGAAAAATTACTTTTTTTTCTTCTTAATTTTTTTTATAGATTTTCTTAATTTTTAAAAAAATCTTGCTAGACAAACATCTAATCTTAAAAAAAAAAATTACAAAAAAAACAAAAGTGGCCGGAATTTTTATAAATTGACTTTTTTAAAAAATGGAAAATTTCAGAACGGATTTTAATCGATAGCCGATACAAAACTATACAAGAATGTAAATTTTTGAGATTTTGGTGCATTTCGTTTTTATTTGATATATATTTAAACAAGGCAACTTGACACAAACTTGACCATTTTTCCAATATTTGACCACGCCTCCTAAGCCCAGTTTTTGAAAAATTGAACAACCAAAAACGTAATTTTCTTAGCTCCATATATGAGGCATTCCACACCAAATGTTCAGCAAAAAAAAAAAGTTGTGTCGTGTCAATATGAAATCATTTTCAAAGTATTCGCTCTTAGGGTACTATTGAATAACAAAAATAGAATTTAAGTTTTTTCAAAAAGTGGGCCTTGTAGGCGTGGTCAAAAATTGAAAATATCTAACTTTTTTGCCTGAGCATCTTTACTTCAATATTTATGCAAATTAAATGAAACACAGTAAAGTCTTAAAGACAAAAGCTGTTTATAGATTTTTGAATGGGCTATCAATTAAAAAAATAAAAATTGGAACATTTTCAGAAGAAGTTCTGAATTTTTTAAATTTAAACTTAAACTTTATTTATCAAAAAACATGCCGCAATTTTATTTGTTTTTTATTTTTTTTAAAAAAGTTAAAGGAATTTTCTATCTGATCTGAAATTTTTAGAGATGTGTTTTGCCTTGTTTTCGAAAAATCAAAATTCAAAAATTGCAACACGCTTATTTTATACAATAATGGTATTTAAAACGTGTGCGTATGAGTAAGATCAATACTTAAAAAATATTTTAAAAGGCGATGGTAGCGTGAGTGAGTTTTTAATAACGATTACGCACGCTTATGAAAGAAAAAATTTAGTCACGCACGATATTTTATTTTGCTCACGCTCATTCACGCCCACGTGAATGAGCGTCGGCGCTCACGCTCACGATGTTCACGTGAGCGTGAGTAAAATAAAATATCGTGCTTGAATATTTTTTTTTCTTTCATTAGCGTGCGTGATCGTGAATAAATACTCAGGCAAAAAAGTTTGATATTTTTAATATTTGACCACGCCTACAAGGCCCACTTTTTGAAAAACACTTAAATTTTATTTTTGTTATTTATTAGTACCCTAAGAGCGAATACTTTGCAAATAATATCCCATTGAAACCACTATGGTTTTTCTGTAGTGGAACAGTTGGTGTGGAATGCCTCACATGGCTATCCATACAACCCATTTAAAAATTTACGGTTCACATGTTTTTTTTTCGCTGAACATTTGGTGTGGAATGTCTCATACGTATATTTATAAACAGGTAAAATTTCCATCAAATGATCCCACAATTTTACCAATTTCGTTTCAAAAATGTCAAATGTTTTTTGTCATAAAAATGTTGCAGGTATAACTCTTCAAAAAAGGTTTTTTACTTAAACAAGCGCACCTTAGCCAGTTTTCAACCAATTCACAATATTTTTTCGTTTAAGAAGTAACACTGATATTTTTTAAACCAACCCAAAAAAATTATAAATAGGATTTGGAAGTAACTGACACGCCCATTTTTTTATTCCACTCACACTGACACTCACTAACAACCACGTGAGTAAATTTAATTTTCAATCACGCTCACTTCTGATCATGTGTGAATCACGCACAAATCTAATTACGTTCCCATCTCTAGTTTATATGCATATGCGCATAAAATTACTACTAGTAACAAGATTTATGAATAATGCTTGAATTACAAGCGTTTCTGAAAAAATTTAAAAATGCCCTATCACAAAACTTAGCATAACTCATTCATTTTTAAACCGATTGTTATGTTTTTTGGTATTTTGGAAAGCTACTTTACTATACTTTTTTACAAAAAACTCAAAAAAATTGTTTAATGATGCACTTTCAGCCTAGAGTGTAAAGAATATGACAAATTTTTCAAAAAATACGTTTTTTTTTTACTTAAGCGATCGTAGCTCAGCCAATTCTTGATCGATTTTTAATATTTTTGTTTTGTTTGAAAGGTAAGACCTATACCTTTAAAACAAATCCATAAAATCGAAAATCGGTTGCAAACTAACAAAGTAATAATTTTTTAAAATTGTAATTTAAGAATTTCCGTTTTTCAACACATTTGCCAATAAAAAACGTACTTAACGAAGTGATCCAGAAAAACTATGAGTATATCAGTACTCTATGGACTCCAACCAACCTGAATTATCATATGAGAACCCCTGCATAAATTATTTTTGGTCTTTTGTAGCACAGTGTTATCTTCAAAAACTGAGTATACAGTTTCAATTGTATTTATTTGCAGGACATAAAACAGTTAACAGCAAAATCATATTTTCTCAGTTTCGCGAGAAATCGCAAAATTTAAAAAACAAGTAGAAAAGCCAAATTCGACTTTGCCCAATCTATGAATAGTATTCATTCATTGAATACCCTCCACAGACAGTGTCCTTTTGAGGTGATAGTAAATTTTCTAACGTAAAAATAACAATTTTGATTAAAAAAAATTTTTTTTTTTTGAGTTATTTTTGAAAAAAAATAATGTACTAATTTTTTTTTGAGTGTAAAATTTTTTTGAGTGTTAATTTTTTTTTTTTGAGTGTAAAATTTTTTTCGAGTGTATTTTTTTTTAGTGTAAAAATATTTTTGAGTGACAATAAATACTTTGTAAAATATTTTTGTGACTTACCAATGTTTTTAAACATGTTTAACGGGTTTTCAACACGTGAAATTAAGTTGAAACTAATCTGAAATTCACGGTTTTGCTAATAACTTTTGAACTAATAGACCAATTTGGCTGAAATGCAATACGAACCAGACTAGGGGAACGATAAATATATATGCCAAGCTTCAGCATCTTCAGAGTTGTCTTTCTAAAGTTAGGGTGTTTTTTATCTCATAAATTCACGAAAAACCCTTGCCGAAATTCAGTCTTTTGCTCATAACTTTTGAACCACTGGACCGATTTCGCTGGATTGCAATTTTAACCTGACCAGGTAAATGTCCAACAATGCCAAACTTCAGGAGCCTCCATAAAGTCCTTCAAAATTAGCGTGTTTTCAACCGACAGACAGACAGACAGACAGACAGACGGACGGAAAGACGGATGGACATCGCTAGCTCGTCTTAAAATCGATCGAGGATCATGAATATATATTCTTTATGGGGTCCTAGACCACACTCAAAAAATTATGTCATTAACTATTTGTAGTTTATTTTAAAAATTTTACGTTTAGTCGTTTTTAAAAGAAAAAACATTTATTTCATGTTCAGTTTTTATTAATGACTTCTTCTGTCCTTTGTTTCAAAAATAACACACTAAAATAAAAAGACCTTCATTAACATTTAATTTTTAAAGTCATTTATTTTTGTTCTGTAAGTAAAAACTACTGATTATTCTTTAAATTTTTAATGAATTGTGTAATTAATTTTTTTTTTTTAAATTGTTGGTATTTTTTAATGAGATATCATTAGTTTTTACCTACACAAGAAGGTTATTTTTTTGTAGAAAAAAAAATCAAAAAATTATTAATAGAAATATAAAAACATGTTTGTATCAAGTGACTTTGGTACGATGGGTAGTGTCTGGCCAGAATGTAGTTGATTGCGGGATCGATTCCTTAAAATTTTATTAAAAATTTTTAAAAAAATATATCAATAGAAAATTGTAAAATATAACCTACGAAATCATTAATTTTAAATGTTTTCGTAGGTTATTTTTTTGGAATTTGTTGGTAAAAATAACAGAACTATCATTAATTTTTAATGTTTTCGTAGGTTATTTTTTTCGAATCTGTTGGTAAAAAAGAATGAAAAAAACGTAATTTTTTAATGTTTAATGTTATTTATTTTAGAAAAGTTTGTCAACAGTAAAAAATAAATGTTGATGTTTGTTAAAACAAATGAATAATTACTGGGATGGTTTTCAATTGCTTATTCACTGGTTTTAAATGTGTTTTTCATTTGTTTTTGCCTACAAAATATTTTGAGTGCAATATTTCGATGTGTTACAACAGAATGACAAACTTATATATACCCTCTATCACTAGAGTGGATGGTATAAAAATAAATAAATCGTATTTTTTATGTAAATTAGCAGTCAAGATATTGATTTTGCTACCATTTACCCGTACACTAAAAAATTATGTCATTAACTGTTTGTTTTTTATTTAAAAAGTTTTCCGTTAAGTCGTTTTTAAAAGAAAAAACATTTGTTTGATGTTCAGTTTTTATTAATGACTACTGCTGTCCTTTGTTTCAAAAATAACACACTAAAAAATAAAGACTTTCATTAACATTTAATCTTAAAATTCATTTATTTTTGTTCTGTAAGTTAAAACTCTTGATTATTCTTTAAATTTTTAATGATTTGTGTTAATCATTTTTTTTTTTAATTGTTGGTATTTTTTAATGATATATCATTAGTTTTTACCTACACAAGTAGGTTAGTTTTTTGTAGAAAAAAAAAAAAAAATTAAAAAAAAATATTTATAGAAATATAAAAACATGTTTGTATCAAGTGACTTTGGCACAATGGGCAGAGTGTCTGGCCAGAATGTAGTTGATTGCGGGATCGATTCCCCAAAATTTTAATTAAAATTTTTAAAAAAATATTTCAATAGAAAATTGTAAAAAATAACCTACTAAATCATTAATTTTTAATGTTTTCGTAGGTTTTTTTTTCGAATTTTTTGGTAAAACAATGAAAAAAACCGTAATTTTTTAATTTTTAATGTTATTTATTTGGGCCATTCCAGAAAATTTAGCTCAAATTTTAGTCATTTTTGGAAATGGTGTCTCAGATTAATTTGAACCTTGACACATAGATAGCCCTCATAAATATGATATATGTACCATATATCGTTTTTTTACATTTGGTGTATTTAACGAATTATGGCGGGTCAAAGATTGACTTTTTAAGCAAAAGTAAGAAAAATACATCATGTTTAAAGAGCTGTAACTTCTTAACCAATGACCCGATTTTCACAAATTTAGGCTCATGTGAAAGCTGGGGTTCTTCTTTTAGAAAATATTTTTAAAATAACACAGTTTTTTTTACGGAAATGATGCAAAAATGCAAAAACATTTTTTCTTTTCGAATATTTAAAAAAACACATCTTTGATTTTTTTTAAAAAAATTCTGGTGAAAAATAACAATGTTTTGTATAACATATTCAAAATTCAGAGTGGGATCTTCATGGGATCAAAAACTATTCTGTTTTAAGTACGAGGTTCTCATATTTTTCCCTTAGAAAATTTAAATTTCTAATGTTTTGAATGTTTTTCAAAATTTTAATAGTATAATTTTCTTTGAAAATTTAAATTTTTATATTGAAGAAACATAAAATTTTAATTTTCTAAGGTAAAATTTAAGAACTTCGTACTAAAACCAGAATATTTTTTGATCCCATTGGGATCCCACTCTGAATTTTGGATATGTTGTACAAAACAGTATTGTTTATCCCCAAACTTTTTTTAAAAAAAATCGAAGATGTGTTTTTTTAAATATTCGCAAAAAAAAAAAATGTTTTTGAATTTTTGCAACACTTCTGAAAAAAAACCGTATGTTTTTGAAAAGATTTCCTAAAAGAAGAAGAATTAAGCTTTCATATGAGCCATTACTTGTGATAATCGGATTACTAGTTAAAAAGTTAGAGCACGTTAAACGTCATGTATTTTTCTGACTTTTGCTAAAAAAGTCGAACTTTGACCAGCGATAATTTGAAAACTACAGCAAATTTTGAAAATCCAAAAATGCAACATATCTCATATAAACGTGGATATCTATGAGCCAAATTCTCAGTGGCGTCCAAAGGCATGTTTCCGAACAGTGGGGCGAAAATTTTTGGAATTACCCATTTTAGAAAATTTTGTCAACAGTAAAAAATAAATGTTGATGTTTGTTAAAACAAATGAATAATTACTGGGATGGTTTTCAATTGTTTATTCACTGATTTTAAGTGTGTTTTTCATTTGTTTTTGCCTACAAAATATTTTGAGTGTAAACAAAAAACAACTGCTCTCTAAAAATTTAAAAATTCTCTTTAAAGCTTTCATTTAAAAATATATAAAAAAAATATCTTTATCCAAAATTTGAAAAATTCAAACCCACTGACGTTTTTTCCACAAATAATGCCAATCGATAGCCTGTAAAAAACTCTATTAAATAGATGTGTTGGGATTTTTCAGGATTGTTTAGTTAGTGCAGAATAAATGAATCATAAAGCTATTCTTGGATATCCAAAGTCATTTATCTCCAAAGCAAAAAATAAGTGCACTCAGAAAATTTCACATTTTTTGGAGAATTTAATGAATGTTAATTTAATATTTTTGAAATATCATTAGAAATGGAGTCTTTATCGAGAAACTATTTCAAAAGTACAGAAACATATTGTGTTTGTAAGTCGCTAGTACTGGTTATTTCTCCACGAGTACTATAAGATAACGGGGTCTAAAAATACTCAAACAAATGTTCCTTTTAAGGAAACGTCGTTTTACCCAGCAAAAACTTCGCTTGCCAAGTAATTAACTTAAGGGGTTAGCAAAAATAAGAGTAACTAGTTACCTCCCAATTTCATTATTAATTACATTAACACGGTGATGTCATTGGAGGTAACCACATTTTGCCTTTTTTGGCGTAAAGTAATGCTAATGGTAATTAGTAGTATTCAAACCCATTACCACGTAAGCGAGGCAGGAATTACCATTACCAAGTTTTTGCTGGGTACTTTTCCACGTGTTGAACGCCAACAAAATTAAAACGAATAGTTCTGCTAAAATTGTTCAGAAAAAATTAATTTTTTTTAATGACTAAGATTATTAAGATAACAATTCAGCAAACCGCGTCTGCTTAAGACACCATAATGGTCTTATGTCTACCTAATTCCTGTTCAGAATTTGAAGGCTTCAAGTTACGTCCACTTCAAATTTTATTTTCTAATTCCAAGCAATTGGTGTTGATTGGCTTCACACAAAAAAAATATATATATTTATATTTTTATAAGAATCTAAGATTTTTTTTGGTTGCCTATTATAATCAAATTATTTTAATTGTAATTAGTTATGGTTTATACTTATTTTGTAAGTCCTTTGTGAACATAATTATTATATACTAGCTGTTTTGCACCCGGCGTTGCCCGGGTTGAAAAAAATATTATATAATGAATAACAGTTTGAAATGCCCTATGGTTGCATCCTCGGTTAGCACTACATCTGGTGAAAATTTCAATTTCGCATTACTTTACACCACCTCTGTCCGATCGCGCGCTGACATGACCCATTATTCCCGCCTTGTTTAGTACTCGACGTTTAAGCGTGATAACCGAAAAGGCAGAAATATCCAAAGTTATAAAGTAATTCATCGACCCTTTTATAGATCTGGCATCACCAAAGATAATTGGAAAATTCTGGCAATGCCAAACTAACGTAAAGCAAAGAGGGACAAAAAACAATCTGCATTCTCACTGTAATACTGGTATCTTCCATCTCGCTCTTATTTCGATTTGTGTTAAAATATCGTAAGCAATACCATATGGTTTTTGTTTACTACTTTTTCAAACGCCATTTGTTATCCTACTCTATGACTCCTGAAATATCTTTCAATCAGTGACGGTCCGTGAAGTTGTCACTAATTTTTAAAAACAGCAAATTTAAGTATAAAATTCATGTTTTCCTGGACCTAACGCATGTCCGAGAGAGATAAAGACCCGATGTTATTTGTTTTGTATAGTTCGAGTAAGATGCAGCCCAAATTCTTTTTTATTGCCGTTTTGTTGCCTCACCACATCGACAATTAACAAAAAGCATTATTTCGCAAATAAATGGAGCACAAAAGTGAATTTTGACTGCATGTCAATAAAAAATAATAAAACTGAGACTTTGTTAATCGCGGGAACGTGTTACCTCCAGAAAAACGTACATTATATCCGTAATTTTGATATTTTAAATAAGTAGAGGACACCCAGTGACAACTTCACGGACCGTGACTGCTTTCAATATATTATAAATGGGTGTGGCAATTTAAGTCCCTTTGTTCGATCGCACACTGATATGAGCCCGCATCGGTTAGTCAGTTATTAAAAATTGGATTAGCCGTTTTTGCGTGATTGCGGAACTGGCAAAAATACACGCCTTTGCCCAATCACGCGCTAATATGGCATATTGTTTCCGCCTCGGTTAGTAAGTAATATATGTGTTGAAATTTTGTTAAAATCAGTTAAGGCGCTTAAGCGTAATTACGGAACAGACAGAAAATAACTTTCAGTGTGTTCCAAAGGGGCGTTACAACTTACGCCCCGTGGTCTAAACACTCTCTATTATGGTTCCCGTTTCGGAAGTACTATATGTGGTGAAAAATCATTTAAAATCGTTTAAGTCGTTTAAGCATGATTATGGGACAGGCAGAAATAACTTTCAATGTAATACAAAAGAGCGTGGGATTTTACTCTTTTGTGGCCTATAGTTCCTGCCTCGGTTAGTACTATCTGGGGTGGAAATTTCTTCAAAATCAGTTAAGCCGAATAAGCGTGATTGCGAAAAACGCAGAAAGGAGGTGCAATAAATTTAACAGGGCGTGTCATTTTATGCCCCTTTGTCCGATCGCTCATTTTATGTTCTATAGTTCCCGCCTCGTTTAATACTATCTGTTGCGAAAATTTCATGTTAATTAATTCAGCCGTTGATGCGTAATTGCGGAACTGACAGACACGGATGGGAAATGTGGCACAATAGTGTCATTTTTGGCACTATTCAATGTTCAGTGGCACCATAAAAAACTGTTTTGGCCCTTTTTCATTCTCACCTAATATTGGTAAATTTTTTTATATCCCCTTACCCACTCTAAGTCCGCAAAGTTTGTAAACTAAAATCGATACTTAGGGACAAAAGGATCATTACTTGTCAAGCGAAATTTAGCTCAAGAAGCGGGTTAAGAGATCCGATATTTAAAGAATAACAATTTTTGAATAGATCTTAATAACAACAACGAAATAAAAAGAAAAACAAACTCGCTTTGGCCAAAAATGTATGGTAAAATTTGTTTGGCCCTTTTCAGTCCATTTTGGCCCTTTTTAGACTTCAACTTGGCACTAATCAAAAATTCTCAAATACCAACACTGCTGGCAGAAACAACTTTTAGTATATTACAAAAGAGCGATGCAACTAATGCCTCTTTATCCAAACGCTCTTTATTATGGCAGTCAAAAATAATTTGAAATTAATACAAAGAGCGGCATTTTAAAACGCCTTTGCCCAATAACGTGCTGATATGGCATATTGTTCCCGCTTCGGCTAGTACTATCTGTGTTGAAAATTGCAACAAAATCTGTTCAGACGATTAAGAGTGATTACGGAACTGGCAGAAATAACTTTCAATGTAGTACAAAGGGGCGTGTGATCGCCGCCCTATTATGAACTATATTTCCCGCTTGGATTAGTACTGTATGTGATGAAAATTTCTTTAAAATCGGTTCAGCCGTTTAAGTGTAATTGCTGAAAAGGCAGAAATAATGTTCAATATAATATAAAGGGGCGTGGCATTTTACGCCCACTTGGCCGATCGGTCTCTCTTATGGCCTATAGTTCCCGTCTCGGTTAGTACTATCTGTGGTGAAGATTTCATGTAAATCGGTTCAGCCGTTTATCCTCGATTGTGGACAGAAAGACAGAAAACCAACGGATGCCACGCCCCTTTGTAAGGATCTTAAAAAGAGGTGTGGCTTCCAATCAAGATGCGGGATGGCATATATTTCCTTGCAATAAACGCCCTATTAGTATGCCAAATTGCATGTTTCTCGGTAACAAACATCCAAATATAGTATAACAACCAAATATATTGAAAAATCTGAAATTCACAAAAAGTGGGCGTAAAAGGAGGCGGGGCATCCAATCGAGATGCCATTGGTGCCATTTTTCATTCCAGGAAACGTACTATCTACGTGCCAAATTTCATTTGAATCGGTTCAGTAGTTTTTTTCTGAAAGCGACACAAACAAACAAACATACAAACAAACAAACTAACATGTCATTTTTATATATATATAAGTAGGGCAAGTACTTTCATGCATCTAAAAAACGAAAATATGTGCCTATAATATGCATCTAAAAATCCAAAATATGCACTAAAAACTTCAAAAATATGCATCTAAAAATTATTGTTTTTACTAAAAAAAAATTTGTCAACATAAATTAGGCTTTGTCCAATACTTTAAGGCCCTCGACAATTCTTAAAAATGTTTTTTTTGAGTGGAAACAATTTTTAAATAGTAAAATATTTTTTACTTGAGAAGTTTTTGCTTTGAGCCACTGAATATTTCTGAAGTTAAAAATTTTATAAAAGAAAAAAAATATATACAATCTAAGTATTTCTAGAACAAACTATTTTTAAAAACTTTTTTTTTTTTTTTTTTAATATTTTTATACCCTCCACTTAGTGATAGAGGGTATATATAAGTTTGTCATTCCGTTTGTAACTCATCGAAATATCGATCTGGGACCCCATAAAGTATATATATTCATAATGCCCGATCGATTATAAGACATTCTAGCGATGTCCATCTGTCTTTCTGTGGAAAATGCTGTCACGGACAACATATTGCACAGAGAGAACTGAAACTTAACATATTTATTGGAAGTTCTCCCGAGAAGTTTGGTATTGCATTTGAGCGATATCGGTTCAGCGGTTCAAAAGTTATGAACGAAAATGTAAGCACATCTCAAAAATTTCAGTACATTCAACATAACCTAAAAATACAAAATGCTTTAATTCATCTTCTGGTTGACATATGTGAACATAATTGAACACCAAATGGTATTTAAACAAGTGCGAACATATTTTTTGACAAAAAAAGAAAAAAATCGCGGATTTTTTTTACCAAATTTTTTTTTCGCGGAAGTTTTTTTTTTTTCAAAAGTAATTTCCTTTTAAATCAAGTTTTTTTGGGTATCACTTCATTCGGTAAGGCCGAATTTAACTTTTTTACTTGTTTTTAAATATTTTTTTCTTTTTTTGGAATTTTCTGATTTTCAAGTCAAAAAATTAACTCAAAGGCAATAAAATCTTAAATTCGAAAACATTTTTTTCTACGAGAAGTAAAATATTTCAGAATAGGAACATTCTAAATAGGAAACATTTCTCAGAATCTAAAATTATACTTCCAGAATCAATTTTCTATATAAAATGCATCAGAATACGATTTCTATAAACAAGTACATTTTTCTAAAAGAAATTTAAATTTTCCTAGGGAAGTTTTGAAAAAATATTGATGAAATTTAAAAAAAGGCAAATTTATATGAAAATATGCAAAAATATGCATCTATACCAAAATATGCAAAAATATGCATCTACAAATCAATGCCATTTTATTGCAAATTCATTGATTCGGATAGATATTTAATTTATGTTATATTTACAGTGCTGAGTAAAAATATGCATTTTCATGAAAGTACTTGCCCTATATATAAGGATTTTCTTTTTTTTTTGTAATAACCACTAAAAATTCTAATTAGATTTTTATTAGCTAGACTTTTTTTGTCTATATATATAATTATCTCTATTAAATATCTCTATTTATATTTTTGCTGCCTTTCATAGACAAAATTTCTATAGATTTTTTTTATGTATTATATAATTTTCTACATGTTCTTGTTTTGGGCGCCAAATTGTCTAAACTGTCGATGGCTTATCAAAAATAATGAATATTAAAAAATACTTTAGCCTCAACTTCATAAATGACGGCGAGAAAAAAAACTAACCCAGCAAAACTTTGGTAATGGGTGGTGATTATATAACACATTACCAGGTAATGTATATATCTTATTTGTAGCATTATTTTATGATGTCTTACCAAACATTTGTTCCACAACGTATTATTTTAAAGTGAAAAATAATACATTACTAATAATTAGCTACGTAATGCATGATTATTGGAAAAAATGTATTTCATATTTATTATTTCTAAACATTAAATCATGGATGACTTATATTTGGTTACATTATGTATTATTTCAAAGTTTGAAATAATGCATTATTTATAATTGAATACATAATGCATTACAATAACATAAAAAATAAATATTTTATAAAAAAATGCATAAGTTTAAACTAGAGATGGATTCACGACAGAAATTTGTTAATGACACACACTCACCCAGGAGTATATTTTATCTCGCTTACAATCACGTGAGTAAATTTAATACAAAATTACTTTTTCACTACTCGTAACACCTTATATATTACGTTCTGGTATGCTATATTATATACCTTACTCGTAACCTATAAAATATCATATATTTTACACCTTACTCGTATTCTTTGTTATAAATTTATGACTTATTTTATACCTTACTGGTATTCTTTGTGATAATGTATATGCATTACTTTTAGTCTCATCGCCTGTTAAAATCATCAATGCTGCAATGTATAAAATAAGAAATCTTATACCTTATTTTATACCTTATATGGTAAGGTAAGTTTTGCTGGGAAACAATGAAATTAAAGGCCGCATAACAATAACTAATTGTAAGTACAGTTTAAATTAAAAGTGAGTGATCACTAAAAATTTATATTTTCTTTAAATTTGATTTTTTTTAATAAGTTGATTTTGCTAAATCTACTATAAATACCCTAAACAATGAAATTAAAAAACAAAAAATATTTTTAATATATTTTTTTTTATAAAAACAAAAACTATTTAAAATTTCCAGTGATCACTCACTTTTTGAGTCAATTGTATATGAAAGTCCATGCCAACATTATAATTGAAGTGTGACAACAGGCTTCTTAACTTCGGAAGGGAAGTCAATTTACTTAAATTACATCGCAGAACAAAAGGAATTCAAGGAACAATAAAACAAAAATACTTGGGTGGACAACAAAATAACATAATGTTCATAATAAAATCTAAAATATCAAAATAAAAAATAAATTAAATAGCTTTGTTAATAACACATAAAGGTTACACATTAGTTAATTAAGATTTATCGGATATTGATTTATAATTTAAATATGAGGGAATGTTTTTTTAGTGTCCTTAAATCTGGGAATGCTTAAGTTTAATTTATTTTTCCAAATATCTGAGAATTTTTCGATAAGAAAAATATTTGAAAGAAATAAAAGATGTGTCAAAATCTAAATATTAGAATTAGAATCTAATCACGAGAAAATTACTAGTATTTTAGAATTATTCTCTACGAAAAATGTCTCAGAGCCTAAGAAAATTTTTCTTCAAAAAATGCCTCAGAATCTGAGAATTTTTTTATACCAAAAATTTCTTGGAATTTGAGAATTTTCTATAGAAAAATGTCTCAGAATCTGGGAATTTTTCTACACCAAAAATGTCTCAGAACCTGAGAATTTTTCTATACGAAACATGTCTCCGAATCTGAGAATTTTTCTATACGAAAAATTTCACAGAATCTGATAACACTGTGCAACAAATTCGGGGTCTTCGAGTGTATCTTAAACGGAACAGAAAAAAAAATTAAAGTATACCAATAGAAGAACAAATCCACCGAAGGTTTTTGAAAACGTAGCTGGAGTTCGTTTTTACTGCCAACTGAAGTTTTTAAATTTTTTTCGAAGGCGTTGTCAATAAATAACAAGTATAAAAGTTAAATTCAACTTGGCCGAATCTATGAATACCCTCCACAATGCCCTTTTTAAAGGATAGACATTTTTTTAATGTGAAAAAATTAAAAATTTGGATTAAAAATATTTTAAGTTAAGTAAAAACTTTTTTTTGGCATTTTTGTAAAAAAAAAAATAATTTACTATTTTTTTTTTTTAGTGCAAAATTTTTTTTCGAGTGTAATTTTTTTTTAGTGTTAAAATATTTCTGAGCGACAAAAATACTCTGCAAAGTAATTTTGTGGCTTATCATTGTTTTTAAAGCTTGTTATTTAAAATCTCGGGATTTTCAACACGTGAATTTTAGGTGAAACCAATCTGAAATTGAGGGTTTTGCTTATAACTTTGGAACCACTGGACCGATTTGGCTGAGATTTAAAACGAACTGGACCAGAGGAACGACAAATATATATGCCATACTCCAGCATCCTCAGAATTGTCGTTCGAAAGTAACCGTGTGTTCTAGTAAATTCGCGGAAAACCCTTGCGAAATTCACTCTTTTGCTTATAACTTTTGAACCACTGCACAGTGCCACATTTGGCCAATCTAGCACGACAAAAATCAAAAAAAAAAGTTCCCCGATTTTTATGATTTGTTTGTATGTATTATAAAACATTTCTAATAACACGGAAATACTCATATAAGAACTATAATTCTATTCGTTATTAAGATGTGGGTGCATAAAGTTGCATCTTGTAAAATTCTGAAAGTAGTGTTCATTATTTCGCATTAACTAAGTCGATTTTAAACTGTTGTAACTTTTTAACAAAAAAGGTATTTTTACACTCTTTTTTGGTAATTTTAAAGGATATTTAAAGGCTTTAAGTCATATCTTTTCTTCTTTTTTTAAATAATTTTTTCTATTTTTTATTTAATTTTTAACATAATAAAAATTTTTAAAAAGAAAATTATATATTTATTTTTTTTGATGGAATAGAAATTTTGTGTTTGGTCTCTATTGGTCGCCGGACTCTTTCAGACATATTGACCAATATCCATAGTACTTATTTTAACGGCTAACTTTTGCGACCGTCTGCGACGCTGACTACAGTGGGGCGATATGTAAACCTTGTTTTTACATATTTTTTAAACATATTTTTAAAAAGTGGGCGTGGCAAATGTCTGACCGCCCCCTTTTTTTGTGTTATTATTTCTACAGTCCTTCAGAGTATATATACCAAGTTTAAAGAAATTACAACCAAAATTAAAAATTTTTTTTCAAAATGTTGTTTTTGAAGTTAAAACGAACATTTATACCGAATTTCCAGTCAATATAAATAAAATTGGATTTTTGTCGTCCTAGATTGGCCAAATGTGGCACTGTGCACTGGGCCGATTTCGCTGGATTGAAATACCAACCTGACCAGGTAAATTACAAACATATATGCCACACTTCAGGAGCCTCAAAATTTTACAGGATACAATTTTATAAAATATTTTTTTTAGTGTTTGTACTTGTCCTAGGATGCCACTATTGACAGTAAATGAAAGAAGAGGATCTCCCCTAATTTTTCGATTTTGTTATTTTACATATTAAGAAAAAGGAGGCAAGTTACGTCGATTCAAAAATGTGTGCTTAAATATCATTCAAAATGTTCGACAAAATATTTTGGTAAAGTTTTCAAATGACTTTATTCACATCCTTTTATACTGATATAGCAAAATAGAAAAATAGAAAAATTTGAGGAGATCCTCCTCTTTCATCTGGGGAGATCCTCCTCGTGCATCTGCCATCACCAGTGTCATCCTAGGACAATTACAAATATTTCAAAAATATTTTACAAAATGTATCCTTTAAAACTTTGAAGTACTTTTAAAAGATAATATGATCACGAAATGAAAAACGGTAAATGCAGTTTTACTCCATTTGATCTCTACTTTCAGACGTAATTCATCCGGTTCATGTTTAATATTGGCTGTTGGACGGTGTTATAATTAGTTAAATTCTGTTTCACTAAAATATTTTACATTTTTACTTTTTAAATCATTCGCATGAATTTTTGGCCTTTGACAACGCCTAGTGAAATTTGATGACGGAAATGTTTGTAGAACATTTTTATTTGAAAAAAAGAACAAAAATGACCCCTAAAAATGGGAGATAGAGGGTTAATATATTCCAAGAAAAGAACCGCCATCAAATTTCACTGAAGACGTCAATTATCGTAATTTATGTCAGAAGCAGATTTATAACATTTTTTCGAATTATTTCGCACGACTTTAATGAAAAACAATTTAATAGTATGTTTTAATTTACAATTTAACTATTTTAAGCATTTTGCACTTTTCGCACGAACTTTTGATCTTTGACAACCCCTAGTGAAATTTGATACAGACATTTTTTTTTAAACATTTTAACCCATTAAACACATATTTTATTGGCGTTCTATGAGGATATTTGAAAAAAGGATCAGTATGACCCCTAAAAATGGGAGAGTATAGGGTTAAAATATTGTAATAAAAGAACCGCCATCAAATTTTACTGAAGACATGTCTTAACATTATTTACCTCGGAACTAGATTAAATATTTTTTTTTGACTTATTTAAAATGCCTTTGGGGAAAATTTGAAAACTTCAGTATAACTCGAGCTAAATTTTCAAAACCATACAGGAGTTTTTCTCTACTGTTGTTATACTTTCAATTTGTTGGTCCCATCCAAGATACAAAATCGTGTTGCAAAGTGTTATTCATAAAAAATCTCTGGTACGTCAACATGTTCGTTCCGGTGAAAAAAAGATATTGACAATTTTCGAGCTCTTATATCGGGTTTTTGGATTTTGAGTGAATAAATATTTCAGTGAAAAAATAAATTTTAAGAAAAATAAGATTGAGTGAAAAAAAAAATTGAGCAAAAAGTTTCATTCCATATTGTTCCCTGCTCTATTCCATTTCGTTCCCCGTTCTACTCCATTTCATTTCCAATTCCATCTACTACGAAGGACCAAACATTACAAAATTTAAGCTTTTAAGGTCATTATGATAGGAACAAAAAAAGTACCAAAAGTAAAAAGGATCTTTTTATAAAAGGTACTTTTTATAAAAGGTACTTTTTATAAAAGGTACTTTTTATACAATGTACTTTTTATAAAAGGTACTTTTTATAAAAGGTACTTTTTATAAAAGGTACTTTTTATAAAAGGTACTTTTTATAAAAGGTACTTTTTATAAAAGGTACTTTTTATAAAAGGTACTTTTTATAAAAGGTACTTTTTATAAAAGGTACTTTTTTTATAAAAGGTACTGTAAATATTTGCCGATTTTGGCTATTAATTTCTTTATAAATATTTGCCGATTTTGGCTATTAATTTCTATATATATTTTATTTGGATTTTTGGTTAAAACAATTTTTGATCATTTTCGATCGAGTTTTATTTTCATAATGACAATTATATAAAAAGAAAATTCTACAAATTCAAAAAGAAAATTCAATGAACAATTTTATAAAATATTTTCAATAGTTTTCAAGTAGTAACAACTACTTGAAAACTATTGAAAATATTTTATTAAATTTTTCATTGAATTTTCTTTTGAATTTGTAAATTTTTTTCAATAGTTTTCAAGTAGTAACAGGTACTTTTTATAAAATTTACTTTTTATAAAAGGTACTTTTTATAAAAGGTACTTTTTATAAAAGGTACTTTTTATAAAAGGTACTTTTTATAAAAGGTACTTTTTATAAAAGGTACTTTTTATAAAAGGTACTTTTTATAAAAGGTACTTTTTATAAAAGGTACTTTTTATAAAAGGTACTTTTTATAAAAGGTACTTTTTATAAAAGGTACTTTTTATAAAAGGTACTTTTTATAAAAGGTACTTTTTATAAAAGGTACTTTTTATAAAAGGTACTTTTTGTAAAAGGTACTTTTTTATAAAAGGTACTTTTCATAAAAGGTACATTTTATAAAAGGTACTTTTTATAAAAGGTACTTTTTATAAAAGGTACTTTTGATAAAAGGTACTTTTTATAAAAGGTACTTTTTATAAAAGGTACTTTTTATAAAAGATACTTTTTATAAAAGGTACTTTTTATAAAAGGTACTTTTTATAAAAGGTACTTTTTATAAAAGGTACTTTTATAAAAGGTACTTTTTTTAAAAGGTACTTTTTATAAAAGGTACTTTTTATAAAAGGTACTTTTTATAAAAGTAAAAAGTAGTGGGGTCGTTCTTACATTGCACCCCTCTAAGAGCGACTACGAGGCAATTGTAATATAGGTTATCTTATGGTCGGTCTTTACTTACTATAATTTTGTACTTATTATTATATTAATTTTAATATAATAATGAAAAATAAAATATTTTTATGCTGAAAAAAATTAATAATAATAAAATACAAATTACCTTAATTACCCATCATTTTTAATTAATCAAACACTTATTAAATGTAAATATTTACACATACATATTGATATAATAACACAATAGAGGTATTCAGAGTCTTGTTGCCACCCCTGGCAATGTAGCAAAAGAGTACTTCTTTCAAAAAATACATGTATTTTGAAAAGTAATTTTGAAAAGTGCTCTTTTACCACCAGTGCCAGGGCTGGCAAGCAAGACTCTGAATACCACTAATGCAACAGGAATTAATATTATAAATGGAAGCAACGCAAAATGAAAGTAGAAACAGAGGCAAACAGAACATTCTCAGAGTTCAGGAAAGTTACAAAAGTTAGTTTTATTTCAAAGGCATGTGTTCAGCATAATTTTAAGCAGCAAATATTTCCACAACATGTTTGTTAAGCCTTCAAATGGCAATTGTAGTGAGGTTGGAAAAACTACTTGATATTCAAAAATAATACAGCCCTACAAAAATATAAAAAGGTTCTGACCCAGAAACTAGACTCTTTAGTCCTTATATATTTTATTCTCCTGAAATCGATTCCGCCATCAGAATTAAATTCTATTGTGGTGTTTTCCTGTAATTTACAAAAATGACCGCAAAACGAACCTACCTAATTTGTAAATTTGATCAAGTTAAAAAATATAAAAATAAAAATTTCGGGATTTCATTTGGGAATATATTCGATGACCGAAAATTTGTTACACAGTGCCGTTTTATTGCCATGGCAAGTATTTGCTGCCAGCCACTTCATTACCCCCCTTTTATGAAATAATATTTATATATACCCAACAAGAGAATAAATATACGATTTAGATGAAGTTTGTTACATCCAGAACATTTTCCGACAATGAACCATAACAGCTAAAAAACTTTAACAAAAACAGCCATACTCCCCACATACAATAGTGATGGAGGAGGATATATAAAAATTTGACAAAACGTTGTTGTACTAACAAACAGTTTACGTTTGTTGAGAAAAAAAAATTAATTTTTTATTCAACAACAAAATTTGTCAATACAATTAAATTGTCTATTAATACAAAAACGTTTTAATTAAAATGAGCCAACAATACAAACAACAATTCTCTTGGGTGATTAATGCCATAAAATTAATTATTTAAATTGTATAATTAGTTCAAATATTTACTGGGTAGTACTCATATGATAATGTAGGGTACCATATAATTGTCTTTGCCATATTATTAAATTCTCCCTTGTTTATAATTGTTTAACTTAACATTGTATTAACAACTTTTGTTATAATTGTTGTCTGGTAAATATGGATTTTTTTTTCGCTGTACAGCAACGCTGGGTCATTATTATTAAACATAATAAATAAATAAAAAAAAATAATTAAACAATAAAGGTATTATTAATATTGGCTTTATATATTTTTTATTGTATTGCTTGCAATTAATATCATAAAACAAATAAAAAAAGTGCTTTTGAAAAGTTTTTTTTCACTCTTAACTTCCTGCACTAATAAAAATAATAATCCATAATATCAGGCACTGATTAACAGGGGTGGTGGATGAAATTTACAGTTAAACATATTTGCTCCAAAAAATAAAAAATATGGTTTTTACAAAAAATTTACTAAAGCAAGTAAATGAATAAATTTGATTCGACCGAATCAATGAATACTCTCCACAATGATTAAAGCACTTTTTTATTTTTGTACAAAAAATTTTTTTTTGAGTTATAAAATTTTTTTTGAGTGACAAAAAAAGTAATTTTTGGGCATTCCCGAAAAACCTAATGTAAATTTCACAGATTTGGTAATAACTTTTGAGCCACTTCACTCAAAATATTTTGTAGGCAAAAACAAATGAAAAAAATATTTAAAACAAATGATAAAACATTTGAAAACCATCCCAGTAATTATTCATTTGTTTTAACAAACATCAACATTTATTTTTTACTGTTAATAAAATTTTCTAAAATAAATAACATTCAACATTAAAAAATAACGTCACTTTCATTTTTTTTAACAACAAATTCGAAAAAATAACCTACGAAAACATTTAAAGTTAATGATTGTTGTGTTATTTTTACCAACAAATTCAAAAAAAAAAAATTACCTACGAAAACATTAAAAATTAATGATTTTGTAGGTTATTTTGACAATTTTTCTGTTGAATTTTATTTAAAAAAAAATTTTAATAAAATTTTTGGGGAATCGATCCCGCAATCAACTACATTCTGGCCAGACACTCTACCCATCGTGCCAAAGTCACTTGATACAAACATGTTTTTATATTTCTATAAATATTTTTTTTTTTTTTTAATTTTTTGTCTAGAAACAAATAACCAACATAAGTAGGTAAAAACTAATGATATTTCCTTAAAAAATGCCAACATTTAAAAAAAAAAAATAACATAAATAAATCATTAAAAATTAAAGAAGAATCACTTATTTTTACTTACAGAACAAAAAAAAGTTAAAAAAAAAAATTAAAAATTGAATGTTAATGAAAGTCTTTATTTTTTATGTCGTTATTTTTGAAACAAAGAACAGAAATAGTCATTTAAAAAAAAACCAGTGTTGGCTACCGTTACCCTTTCAATACCGTTACCGATTAAAAACCCTTTAATATTGACTACCGTTACCGTTACCAATACCGAAATAAAAATATTTAAATACCGTTACCGATAAAAAACCGTTACCTTTATTCGTTTTTTTACCGGTATTATAACGGTTTTGTTTCGGTTGCATTAATATTACTTATTTTAATTTTTTTGTGGATTAAAAACATATTAAAATATTTTTAATATACTTAAAATAAAAAAACAAATTTTTGTTCATTGCCAATTCAACCAATGATTACATTCGCAATTAACAAAATTCGAATATAGGTCTTGGACCTCATAAAGATTTTATATTATTAATCCGTGATCGATTGTATGCGATGTTCGTCTTTCCGTCTGTAGAAGATACGATACGATCCAAAATAAACGTGTTACTCTTCTGGTACGAATACGTATTATGGTCATAGGCTGGTTAAGTTCCGGAATGGGAAAATCGGAACAGATGAAAAAAGTTCCCCCTTGAAAAACTTACAAAACCACGAAAACATATTTTATTAAATTTTTTTGTCTATTTGTTTAGAAAATGAAAAATTTTTATGCCGTGTGAAGTTCATTGACCAAGATTAGAAAATGCGATTTTTTTCGGTCTGAACTTTTGGGGGCTTGGCTATAGCAAATTAAATTAAATATTGATAAAATTGTATTATTTATGCGTAAATATAAATAAAATTAATTTCCCAACATCTATGGCGAGAGGAAAGGTGTCCCTCCGATACCGCCCACCCTCCTCGTTAAAAAACATCCCCTGTAACATCCTTGCCAATTTTTTTTTTATCCCTGCCGATTTTTTTTAACAACAGGACAAACAATTTTGATCACATCCTGAACTGTTTATTTGAAATCAGCAGATTTTTCTATTAAAATCAGCAGATTTGTCTGCTGTCTTGACGGTTTTTTTAGCAGATTCTACTGGATTATCCAGACAGAAATTTAGCAAACCGCGTCTGCTATAATCAGCAGATTTCTCTGATTTTTTTGCTTATTGGACAAAGGTGTCTCTACGAACATGAGTTCGTATTTGTTGAATTACATTACTGCGTGAATGTTTTATTTTAATTCTGAATTAATTCATAGTATTTAATATTAGTACATATATAATTATGTATAGAAAAGGTACAGAATTTAACAATTTTTTTAATTTTTTTTTTCGGATTTTTAACAAATTTGTGACTTGTTAACATTTTATTTATAATACCGGTACGTACCGGTATTGATGTTTCGGTAACGGTTCACCGTTACCGAAATAATCGAAAATACCGTTACCTTTACCGTTACCGATATAAAAAATATTTAATACCAATACCGTTACAGATACCGTTATTCGTTTCGGTTGCCAACCCTGAAAAAACTGAACATTGAACAAATGTTTTTTCTCTTAAAAACGACAAAACGTAAAACTTTTTAAATAAACTTCAAACAGTTAATTGCATAATTTTTTGAGTGTTGGATAAAAAAAAACATTTCTGTGAAAATTTTGTAGGGTATTTTTAATTAAGCACAACCGTTAATAGCATTTTAAAACTTTTTGTATTTAAACAAATAAAATAAATTTGCTTTATAAGTATTATTTTAATAAAATTCTTAACAACTTTAAAAATGTATATTAAAGAACAAATAATTTTATACATTGTAAAAACTCTTGTGTCAAAGTTTATTTAAAAATAAAATTAAATATTGCTATTCTTGCATATTTTTTGTTCAATTTATTTTTACAATTCAATTTAAATTTTGGTTTCCAATACGATTGTCTTATTTCTATAATTAATTCAATTTTCTTTCTTTTATTTTTTTTTTTGCATAAAATTTATAATAGCTTTATAAGAAAATATCTAATATTACACATACATATACATTAGGGTGGAGCAAATTAAATTTTTTTTCGGAATTTCGAAAACGTTGGGGTCGGTAAAGATGCCTTTTAGGGTCAATAATAACACACAAAAATATTGGATCTGTAGGCTAAGGGCTTTGGGTGTCTTTTTTGACTTGAATATCTAGAATTTTCGAACAAAGTTACAAAAATGCCTGCAAATTTTGTACTCTTCCACAAAACATTAAATCATGATAATGTTTTGCGGAAGATTTGGGTGTACTTGCCAAAGCAATTTTTTTTTAGAAAAAATAATGTTATATTACCCCATTAAGTTTATATATTATTGATCCATTTCTAAGACACTCTAGCTATATACATCCGTCCATCTGTCTGTGGAAAGCAAGATGCAGTTCAAACCAAAAGAGCTGTACATTTGGTAAATGAGTGCAAAAATAAGTGCAAAAAATTGTTTTTACATTTTGGAGAGTATAAAAGATTAGGCACCGAAGAATTTAACACTCTCCCTTGTTTTATGTACATTTGATAAACAAATGGAACATTTTTATGTAAAAAGTTTAGACTTGTTGAAAAAGTAGTTTTGGTAAAAAAGGGGAAATATGATTTTTGGTGACAAAAAAATGTTTGATGGATAAAAAAAGTTTCTGATGAAGAAAAATTTTTTTTTATAAAAAAAAAATTGATGAAAATAAGAATTGATGAAAAAAAAAATTGATGAAAAAAAAATTTGATGAAAAAAAAATTATGGGGAAAAAAATTTCTTAAAAAAACAAAAAAATTTATGAAAACGAAAAAAAATTTGACGCAACAAAAAAAAATTTATGAAAAAAAAATTGAAGCAAAAAAAATTTTTGATGAGAAAAAAAATTTGACGCAAAAAAAAAATATGCAAAAAAAAATTTAATGAAAAAAGAAAAAAAAAATTTATGCAAAAAAAATTTGATGGAAAAAAATTTGATAAGAAAAAAAAAAATGTTGATGAAAAAAAAAAAAAAATTGATGAAAAAAATTTGATGAAAAAAAAATTTATAAAAAAACACAAAATCTAATATACTTTTAAAATGATGTAGTTAAGGTTGTAGGTCTCGTCGAAAAGATCACAAAAATGCCCATCAAACTTGCCAGACACCCTCAAATTTTAAAGTTATTGTCAAAAAACGTTTTTTTGGGACTTTTCTCACTAAACCACGTGTAACTTAAACATTTTTCAACTGCCCGAGTAAAAAAAAAACTTTTCAGATCTAATTTGATCTCAAAATTGGCTGTATCAAGTTGGATCAGTTATTGATCTAATTGTATTATTTGAGATACACAAATATAAAAAATGATACAATTAGATCAAAATTTTGGTCACATCTAATTAAATCCACTTGATATTATTTTATATAAATTAATATAGATTTATATAATTACATAAAGTCATATATATTTATGTATAACCTCAGATAAGAAATTGGATCCGAAATAAATATTAGATAAAGTTTGATCTGAACATATAAAAAGTCATATATAATTTAATATGATTGTATCAAATTATATATCATTATATCAAAACTTTTTTACTAGGGTGGTTTTAAATTTTTCAACTGTTTTGGATAGAAGAAGGATAGGGCTTTTCATGTGTGTAAATTGGTCTATACATATAAGAAAGATATGTATTGATTTTTTCAACAATATCTATCGGCCATTCCATGAAAGAACGGCGATTTTTGCGGGATAAAGCTTATCGTATTTAGAATTAAATTATCTTCAAAACAACGCTCATAAATATATAGGTTGTTAAACGAACTATAGCAGAAAAAAATCGATAAATTCGAAAAATTTTCAAAAAATAACAAAAAAAATTTGATTTTATAGAAAAAATCAATAGATATCTTTCTTTTGCGTTTTGACCAATTCACACACATGGAAAGCCCTATCCTTTTTCTATCCAAAACAGTTTAAAAATTTAAAATCGGTTTTTTCTGAATTACACAAGGTTTAGTGAGAAAAGTCCCAAAAAAACGTTTTTTGACAATAACTCTAAAATTTAAGGGTGTCTGGCAAGTATAATGGGCATTTTTGTGATCTACTCGACAAGACCAACAACCTATACTATGTCACATCAGAAGTATTTTTTCACTGTAGCACAGTGTAATTATGCTACTTTTTATTCACCAGCTGGTGAAAAACGGTTCTATTCGCCACGATGCACATAGGGGCAAAATGGTATGTTTTATGGCATCAATAAAACCGCTGTATTTTTTTAGTCGTTATGCACACTGTTTTAAAGAGCATAGTTTTCGGATTAAATTTATGTAAAAACATGTAAGACTTTATTTGCAAAATTGCGAAAAAAAAGACGCAAAAAAAATAAAAGGAAATAGTTTGAAATATAAAATTTTGTAAATTTTCATGTTATTATGTGACAATGGTTATCGCTAAAATCAGTAAGTAATAGAATAACATACATATGAAGTATTCCACACCAAATGTTCCACCAAAAAAAAAGTTATGTCGAATAAATTTGAAATAGAAAAATAACGATTTTTAAGTCTTTTTGGGAAGTAATGGTGAAAATTGGCCGTGAGGATGTTTCGGGAGGTGTCTGGCGAGACCATCTTCCACGCGATAAGTATTTACAAATTGATTTAGTAAGATATTTATGCTTTAAAATACAATTTTATCAAATTTGTATATTATTTACATATCCACGCCCCCAAAAGTGGGCGGGACGAAATAAATGGCATTTTCTATTATCCATATTTGTTTGGCAGATCAAGGAACTTCTTATGTCATAAAAATGTTTGATGTTTTGAACAAATGTAAGAAAATCCTGTAAAAAATCGTGTTTTTCAAGATTATTTTTAGTTCTTCAAGGAGAAACTTTTTTCCCCTTGTCCGATTTTGCTCATTTCGGAACCTAATCAGCCTATGGCAAATAGATATATTCGTGCCAAATTTTAGGAGTCTAGCATTTTTCGTTTGGACTGCACGTGGTTTAGTAATATAAAATAAGTCATATTTTTAAAGTGCAGTTGCACAAAGAGGGCGCTTTTGGTGCAAGTTTCCATGACTGATTCTAGTAAAGAGTTATACCACTTATTACTGTTTAAAAATATCTAAGGATATTGTAGGATAAGTCTTGACTTTTTGACCTTTGCACAAATGTTTTTAAAAACTTCTTAAAAATAATGTTCTTAGAACAGCTATAACTACTTTAATATTCAATGCAATTTGGTCAGGATGAATGAAAATATTTTGTGCTAAAATTACCTTTTAAATGATGTGTATAGTTCCAACATTTTTTATTGCTTTACCTTTCATTTGCAATTTTCAACTTAAGACTATTTAAAATATTTTTTTTGTTTTTTGAACTTTTATTAAATTTAACACAGTGCCAAGAAAGGAATAATGGAAAAACCAAAAAAGTAAAAATGCAGTTATGCGTAAAAAAGTATAGGCTTTCGATATAAAATAACAAATTTTACAAAATCGCTTTTTTAAAAATTGAATTGTTGCCAAGAAGCCCCATATAGCTGCCCCTATGTGCGATGTGATTAATTATTCAAGTTACAAACCCAAGTTACTAAAATTTTTGGTTTTAAGAAAAATAAATTCTAGTTCGAGGTCATTATTTCCTTTACTAATTAAAAACTATGATATTCTCATAGAATAATTTTCAAGAAAATTATTTTTCGTATTCTAATTTAAAATGGGAGTAGATTCGAATATTTATTAATATTTAAGTTTGATCATTAACGATTTTTCATTAAACCCCTTTGCTACTTGTAGTATTGGGTTTTTATATTTGATAAATAATCTTGACAATGGGATCTGACAAATCCCAAAACACGTGTCGATTAAGTCTTGCAAAACTGACCAACATAAATAAATTTAAAACAGAAAAATAATGTTCTTGAAAATTATTCTATGAGAATATCATAGTTTTAATTAGTAAAGGAAATAATAACCTTGAGCTAGAATAAGCCTACTCAAAATATAACACCGCTCAACACTCATTTTCCGGTTTAATTCTGATCATCAATTTTAGTAGACTTTGATCTCCTGATTCCAAATCTGTTCTCCAAATTTCCCCATCACATCCAGATTATTAGTTATTCACGGTTGAAAATGCGAAAAAATCACGATTTTTGCATTATTTGAAAGCCTGCACATCAGCCATTCAGTGGAATGCAAATCTGGTATAAAGCGCAAAAGTATAATTCGTCTATGGTCTCCAACATAGAACACATTTTTTATACCCTACACCACACTGTGGTACAGGGTATAATGAGTTTGTGCTGATGTTTGTAACTACCCGAAATATTGGTCCTAGACCCACTTTTAAGTATACCGATCGACTTAGAATCACTTTTTGAGTCGATTTAGCGATGTCCGTCCGTCCGTCCGTCCGTCCGTCCGTCCGTCTGTCTGTCCATGTAAACGGTGTAAACACGATACAGGTCGCAATTCTCAATCAATTGACTTGAAATTTAAAACTTAAGCCTCTTTTGGCCCAAGGACGAAGCCTATTGAAATTGGAAAAAATCGGTCCATATTCAGACCTAGCCCCCATACAAAGGTCCTCTTTAGTTTTGGCTCAAATGACTCTAATAGTCGCATTTTAATAGGTATCTTTTCAAAATTTGGCTGGAATTAATGTTTTATACACACAAATCACCATTCCGAATTTTAAAGAAATCGAACCAGTTCTTCTAGTAGCCCCCATACAAACCACCTTCCCGATTTTCACATAAATCTCTCAATATTCATGAAAATAGAAAATATTTAATTAAAATTCTGTTTGTGTATGTTAAACGCGTACTTTAATAACCTTATCAAATCTAATTATCATCGGACCATTTTGGACTTAGGTCCCATGTGGAAATTTCGCCCGATATTCAGTTGAAGCGATTTATTGTCAACAAAAAGAAGCCTATTCCACTCAAATTTGATTAGTGATTGCTTTTTACACTTATTAAAGATTTGACAAAATATAGATCTAATCAGTCCATGTTTGAACTTGGGACCCATGGTCCGGGAAACTCTGGTGTAGGGTATTATATGGTCGGTCTTGACCGACTATAATTTTCTTACTTGTTTTTTTTTCAAATTACTAGGTTGGGCTTTACTAGCGTTTTAAAATGATACTGTTAAAATACCATTTTTGTAAAATTTACCTTAGTTTTTTATTATTTTTCAAAGAAAAACTCAAAAAAAAATAAATATTTTACAAAATTAAGCTTTTTGTGTTATTTTTTGTACAAACCGGTAGATATGTTGAACGCGTTTAAAAGTCTTAAGAAAGAATGAACTTTTGCCTAAATTTTGAGCTCATCGCAGTAAAGATTGATCATCTGGTTTTTGTTGTAGAGCCTTTTAAAAATGGTGCTTTTTCTAATTTTTTTGACAGTGTTTTTTTTAAATGCATGTTTGGCCAATAATAGTGCAACAACTTAAATTTTTTTTGATCATATTTTTGAAATCATAATTCAATTCTACTCTCACGCTTTATACCAGATTTTTATTTCACTCAGCGGCTGCTGTGCAGGCTTTCAAAAAAGGCAAAAATCGCGGTTTTTCGCATTTTCAAGCGCGAGTAATTCAAATTCTAGACGTGATGGAAAAATTTGGAGCACGAATTTGGAATCAGCGAATCAAAATCTTTAATAATTGTATATGAAACTTCAAACCGGAGCCAAAGAACTTTGATTTGTTGAGCGGTGTAATTTTAAAACAATAAAATAATTTTCTTGAAAATTATTCTATGAGAATATCATAGTTTTAATTAGTGAAGGAAATAATGACCTCGAGCTAGAATAAGCCTACTCAAAATAAAATTTAAAAAATATTTTTATATCCATTATTTTTTGTGTCTTAATACTGACCATAAAAGTCAACAAGTTCTGACCCCGAAATCGAAAAAAAGAAAATCGCTCCACCCATATAAAAAATGTATGTAATATGCAGCAACAGCAACATAAAAACTAATCAACTTTTTATTATTACATTTTACTTGCAAAATAGAAAAAAAAAAATAAAAATAAAGGAAAAAACATGTAAGTTTTGTTTTATTTTATTCAAAATAACTCATGCTTGTAAATGTTGTTTAAGTTTGCTTTTGTATGTGTAAGTGTATAGTAAATTTTTTATAGTCCTGATTTGTTTAACGCATTATAACATATGAGCCTGGTTTTTCTCATACATCAGACTTACACATATCTGATTGAAATTCATTAAAATTTCCATATACTACATAAACATATAGTAGGCATATACCAAACCCAACAAAATTTTAAGTTGATGGTCTTGAAACTTGAAATACATAAGATTTTTACGAAGTGGCATCAAAACCTTCTTAACCATTAAAAATCGAAAGTTACAAAATTTTTTCAAACATTAAATTTAGAAAAACTAAAAAAAAAAAATCCAGAGTAATCGAAAAAATTTCTGGAAATTTATAAAAAGTTCAGAAATTTTTTTTTGCAGATCTAAGAATATATCAGTCAAACTCTTTAAAATTCAAAAATCAGAAAAAGTTCTGACAAATCGTAAAAATCCGTTCAAAATTTTATAGAATAAAATTTGAAAAACTTAAAAATAAAATTAGAAAAGTTCAGAAATATTTAAGAAAATTTAGTAAAACTTAAACATTTAGAAAGTTCTTTAAAATGTATAACAAATTTGAAATTTTCAAAAAGTTTGGAATATTCACTGTTTTGCTCCAAAGTTATTAACCACTTGAGCGATTTCACAGAAATTCAATACCAACATAACCAGGAGAACGGAAAACATGTTTATCAAGCTTCAGAAGTTGCCTTTCGAAAGTTAACACATTTTCTACAGATAGACAGAAAAATGGACAGACGCACGGCCGGACATCGCTTGATCGTCTTTAAATCGATCACGAATAATGAATAATGAGCTATTAGATCAATATTTCGTTGAACTTTCCTTGTAAGTAAAGGAAAATGTTCAGGTAGTTTAAGAAAACTTGTAAAAAAAAAAGAATTTTAGAAAGAGTTTTAAATTCGGCTATGCCAAGTCTTTGATACCCTCTAACATGTAATAATATACTTTATGGGTTCCCAGACCCATATTTTGATGCGTTGGAGGGTATACAAAATTATGAAAAAGTCAGTAATCGAACTAAGCAAATATTTTTTCAAAATAAATTTTTGTTGTTGTTGGAATTGGTTATAAAAATTTTGCCTGGATACAATTTCTTCAACAATATCTTGAAAATTTATAAAAAATCATGCATGAGTATTACACATAAAAAATATTTAATTTGCTAAAAATTTTCAATTAAATCTATTGATCAACAAAAAACAATTAAATCACAACAATCATTGTTGTGATTTAATTGTTTTTTATTTTCCTTAACTGTCGAGTTACAATTTTTCAACATAACAGTTCTTTTTTCGCATTAATTTTCGAATTAATTTGGGGGGAGACGTTAGTGGCGTTCATCCTGCGATTTTAAACTTCTTCTGAGATAAAAATGTTGCATTTGTTTAGAAAAAGTACAAAAAACCCTGCAAAAAATGCGGTTTTTCTTGGGTTGGTTTAGTTCTCCAAGGGGGAACTTTTTCCCCCTTGGTCCGATTTTGCCCATTTCCGAACTTAACCTGCCTAGGAATATAAGACATATTCGTGCCAAACTTCGGAAGTCTAGCTCGTTTAGTTTGGACTGTATCGTGTCATCTACAGACGGACAGGCGGACAGACGGACGGACGGACGGACGGACATCGCTAGAATGTCTTAGAATCGATCACTGATCAATAATATATATACTTTATGGGGTCCTAGACCGATATTTCGATGCGTTACACACGGAATGACAAAGTGAGTATACCCCCATACTGTGGTTGGAAGGTATAAAAATATACGAGCATTTTATTCATAAGTTTGTCATAAGCTTACATATCTTTCGATTAATCAATCATTATTTTGATTGACTTCAAATAAAAAATAATTAAATTTGTGATCAAAATTTAAAAATATTTGATTGAAAAAATATTTAATTAACCACTACCAAGGAAGGTCTTTCACAGGGCAAACACCGATTGTTTTAAAACTTGGATATAGGAAAGAGGGGAGTAAAATAAGAGCGACCTGTTTTTTATAGCTCCCCAATCTCAAATTTAGCGGGTCAAAGGGGAGGGGGAAAAACGGGATTTTTTTCCTTTTTTTTTTGAGGATTTTTCCCATTTCTTCAAAAGAAACTATATGAACATTTTATACAGGTGGAAAGGTTTTTTCAATGGTGTATCGTGAAGCCCTATTTAATGGTGTGTCGTGCTCAAATTCGGCTTAGTTAAGTTCGTTATTGTCAAAAATATATAATCGTATATTTGAGATATATATTTCGATCGCCAAAAACATATATAATAATCTCTATCAAAATTAAGTTGACCCGTATTTTTTCGTTTGGCGAAAGTCCGCCAGTTCGGCCTTAATCGGATTTTTCCGAAAGGCCTTACTTTTTCATAAGGTGGCAACCCTTTTTAAATTTGAGATTAGGCAGCTAAAAAAAACAGTTAACTCCTATTTTTTCCCACTCATTCCCATATTCAAGTTTCAGGACAATCGGTGGGTGCCCTGTGAAAGACCTCCCTTGTTAGTAATTTGGTGATTGTTGTAACAGTTTTCTTCATCGGAAGAGTTTTAATCAAAAAAAATGATTGAAACCTGGTTTTTCGTGATTAAAATTCGTTTTCAATTCTTCCTGTGTATAAAAACAATATACAGTATGCACAAATTCATGCATACTATTTGTGGTTCAGCTGTTTAGAAATTAAATCTGAAAAGTTTATATAAAAAAGAGAAGAAGATGAATTTGTATTGTATACAGTAACATGGGTGTTCCATATACAAAATTATATAGAAAATTAAAGTATCAATCACATTTTATTAATGATTTTGAACTATGGATAATAGATCTAAATATGCCGAATTATAGATAATAAATTGTTTTTTTTCGATTTTGTTTTTATATGTTGTAAGTGTTAGAAATATAAAATTTATCTTTCTTAGGTATCATCACGTGGTGATAAAGAGGAATTCGATGAAGAAAATGGATTTTTGTCTTTAAAAAATTTAAAAAAGTTTTCCTGCAACCTAATCTACAAACTTTACTTTGAGCCAGCCTAATATACAAATGTTTCCAAACATTTAATCTAGACAAGAAAAATAAAACTTATAATATTTTAAATTGCAAATCTTTATTTAATATAAAGTATTCTGCATACACCATGGACGTATACAGGGGGTGGGCACAGGGGGCACGTGCCCCCCCTTTTCGATTTGAAAATTTTTAAAATTTAATTTTTAAAAAAATTAAAAAAAATCATTTCTATCGAAATACAAGTAAAATATATTTAAAAACACATAATATTGGTTTTATCTAATAGAAATTATGTATCAGGATCATGAAAATAATACTATTAAAAATTTTAAAACTACTATAAAATTCTACTATAAAATTCTAAGAGATTTTTTTTATATTAAAATCTGAAAAAGTTTTTTCTATAGAAACATTTTTAGATTCTAATACATTTTTTCATATTGATCTCACTTGCAGCTCTTACGTGAAGCAATAAAACGATTTTTTTTTAAATCTTCAAACTTCAATGTTTTGAAAATGGAACGCGCTAATGCCTTTATGATACTTGCTTTTTTCAAGTTACTTGTTGCTGCATTTATTAGGGTTTTTCTATGGGAATTTCGATAAATTCAAAATTTTTGGTTGAAGTTATCGAAATTTTTATAGAAAAACCCTAATAAATGCAGCAACGAGTAACTTAAAAAAAAAACAGATATCATACGCACTTAAGTTACGAATACTTAAGTTACAAATACTTACTAGCATTAGATCCACAAAAAGGCTATTTTCCTATGTTCGAGTTCGATATATCGAACGCGAACATAGGAAAATAGCTATGCGCTTGAAATGTTTGGTAAGATGATTAGCAGGGAAACCAAAAATATGCAGTATCATGTTTTTTCCTGCGCATTGTATTGATAATTGGATAAGGTATTTATCCGTTTCAGAAGATTTTAAGAAATCTGGCATTGATTTGTTAGAGCATATTTTTGCATATTTTAGCCTTAAGAGCATATTTTAGCATATTTTATGTTTAAGAGCATATTTTAGCATAAGAGCATATTTTTAGAGCATATTTTCAATTTTAAGAGCATTTTTTCACTTTTTAGAGCATTTTTTTAAATTCTTAGAGCATTTTTTGAAATTTTTATAGCATTTTTTTAAATTTTTAGAGCATTTTTTTAAATTTTTAGAGCATTTTTTCCAAATTTTTTTATAACAACACTTATTTTTAAAATTTTTTGGGATTTTCCAAAATTACGTTGTTTTGACGATTGATTCCCCTTTGGCCTGTTCATGCTTCATATCGGTATGTGAAACTATGGCCCTTACCACAAGAAAACAAAAAGTCTATTTTAACAAAAGTTTTATTTTAAATTTCTAATTTTCAATACATTTTTTGAAAGTCGATTTAAAAAACAAAAACAATTTGTATGGAAATAAAATTAAAAGCTCATTTTAAATTTATTTTATTTTCTTGTGGTAAGGCTGTATGTTTTCTTTAGATCTGAGTGTAGGGTGTATTAATGCAAATATTTTTGTAGAACATATTAACCCTCTAACTACCCACATAACGGTATTTTTTGGGTATATTCTCTAACAAATTGTAAAAAAGCACCGCAAAAAAAGGATACATAATTTTTTTAAGAGCATATTTTTTCTGTTTTTAGAGCATATTTTCCGTTTTTTAGAGCATTTTTTAAGCGCATAAAACGTGTTTTTTAGAGCATATTTTTGGTTTCCCTGATGATTAGGAATAAGGAGGTCAAACTCTAGTTCATAATATGAATATATTATATACTGATTTAGGAAAAAAATTATAATTTTTTGCAATTCAATGGATTTTTGCAAAAAGTATAATATAACATTTCTGATAGTGACACTTTTAGGTTACACTTGTTCCCAAGAACCGTTTCTTAAAAAAAGTCTCTGGATCTGAGAATTTGGTAGACATTGAGAATTTGGCATTCATCAAAAATTTAGTTTTTTAAATGAAAATTCGCAGATTCAAAGATTTTGAGATTTCTAGACATTTTTTTTAAATTACGATAAAATCGCGATGTGGGGAGGAGGGTTGTCCTAGTTAAAAATAAAGATAAAATGGCAATGACAAACAAAGTTTTAAAATTGTGCCCCCTCCTTTTCAAATTTCTGGATACGTCGATGGCATACACATACACAAATCAGCATAAACACACGATCCTTAATAAACGTATGTATAATAACAAAATCTACACTATTTCCAATTAGGTTTTCAAGAACATAAATTTAAAATTTGGAAATGGTTGAAATAAAGATTTCACCCTCCATTTCAACCATTTTCAAATTTAAAAAAAAAGTTTCATTCTCATATAAACGGGTTGGTCCAAAGCGACCTTTAATACAAATAATGTATCGCAAGTCATATTGTAAATTGAATGTGACAAAAAAAAATGAATAGAACAACCAAAAAAAATGAATAGTACAACAAAGCCCCTGAAGGGTTTTTAAAACTTAGCTCGTGTTCTTGTTTTATGGCCCACAGAAGTTTTTAATTTTTTTCAAAGGCATTTGGGACAAGTCAAAAAAAGTATTAAATCTAATTCAGAAGTAAATAATGTTCACTAATGTCTTCAGTATAATTTAATGGCGGTTCTTTTCTTAGAAAAAATTAACCCTTTATTTACCAGTTTTATGGGTCATATTAGTCCTTTTTTAAATATCATCACGAAAAACCAATAAAACGTGCGTTTAAAGTGTTAAAATGTTCTACATTAATTTTCTGCATCAAATTTCATAAGGGGTTGTCAGAGGCCAAAAGTTCGTGCGAAAAGTCCAAAATGCTTGAAAATGAAAAACTGTAAATACCATATACTGTTAAATTGTTTTTTCATAAATAAGCCGAAAAAGATTTGAATAAATATGTTTCTGAGCTAAATAGCGTTAATAGATGTCTTCAGTTGTCTTCAGATTGACAGCGGTTCATTTTTAAGAACATATTAATCCTCTATCTCCCATTTTTAGGGGTCATTTTGAACCTTTTTTAAACATTTTCATAAAACACGACTTTAAATGGTAAATTTGTTCTACAAACATTACTAGGGGTTGTCAAAAGGTCAAAAGTTCGTGCGATATAAGCAAAATGATTTATATTTTCATAATTTGTTAAATTATATTTCACCAAGATACTTTTACTTTTTTAAGCATTCTGCACTTTTTGCATGAACTTTTGGCCATCCGCTAACCCTAGTAAAACTTGATGCAGAAAATAATTATAGAACATGGTAAACCTTTAGGGACACGTTTAAGTAGTGGGAGATAGAGGGTTTTTATGTTTTAAGAAAAGAACCGCCATAAAATTTGGCTAAAGACATCTATTAAACACTAAGCTTAGAAGCAGATTGATTTAATTTGTTTGGCTTATTTCACACGACTTCGTTGAAAAACAATTTAATAGTATGTGGCAATTTACAATTTTACTTTTCACCTTTGGCCTTTGACAACCCCTAGTGAAATTTAATGCAGAAATTTTTTTAGAACGTTTTAACCCTTTGAAAGCACGATTTATTAGTGTTCTACGAGGGTATTTAAAAAAGGAACAAAAAACCCCATGAAATGGAAGATAGAGGGTTAATGTGTTCAAAAAAAAAAAAAACACCATCAAATTTCAGTGAAGACATCTCTTATCAATTATTACCACATAATTAGATTTAATACTCTTTCCAAACACCTCTGAAAAAAAATTTAAAACTTCAGTGGTCAATAAAAAAAATAATTTTAGCTAAGTTTTCAAAACAATTCGGGGGTTTTGGTCAATTGTTCGTATACTTTAATTTTTTTTTTTTAATCCAATCCAAGATACCAAATCGTGTTGCACAGTATATTATAAAAATCTAAAGTTTTGGAGAAAATTTTCCAAAAACTCAAAACTTGGATCAGTATCCGTCACAGATTAAAATGTCCAATAAGGGTGGGATAGTGTTGTGTGAGATTTTAAGCAGCAATATTTGGAAGCGCTAGAACCGCTCATTTTGTGAGGTTGGTAAAAAAAGTGTTTGAGCCAAAAAATGGGGGAGGTCGGATAGGATCTAGGGGTCGCTCATCGAGGTCAAAGTTGGGCGTAGAGGGGAAAAAATCCACAAAAAGGCCCAAAACTCCCCTGGTTTTGCTCCTAGAGGGGTCAAATATGAGACCGGCCCCCATTATTTTTTCCCCCTGAACACTTTTGCCAAACATACCTAAGCCCTATCTCCAATCCCTAAGGGGGGTCCCATACAAAGGTTCAATTTTTAAAAAATCTTGCTCCTACCGCTCTAGCTGTCCTAGAAGTCACCCTAGAGGAATCAAATGTATGACCGACCCCCAATATTTTTTCAACCCCAACATTTTCTTAGAACATACCTACCCCCTATCTTCAATCCTTAGGGTGGTCCCCATACATTTTTTTTTATTTTTTCTTAAATTGTCATATTAAATCAGCTCCTACCGGTCCAATGGTGCCTCCTAGAGGGGTCATTATCAAGACCAACCCCCATTAATTTTTAGCCCCCAACACTTCTTCTGAACATACCAATTCCATATCTCCAATTCCTAAGGGGTCTCCCACACAAAACGACATTTTTGTAAATCTTGCTCCCACCGCTCTAACTATCGCAGGGGTGACCCTAGAGAAGTTAAATGTGTGACCGACCCCCAATATTTTTTCAGCCTCAACATTTTCCTCAAACAAACCTACCCTCTATTTTTAAGCCTTAAGGGTGACCCCACACAATTTTTTTTTTTAAATTTTTTTTTATAAAATTTGCGCCTACCGTTCCCACTGTGCCTGTTAGGGACTGGAAATGCAGACTGACCCCCATTAATTTTTGTCCCCTACATTTTTTCTGAACATACCTACGCCTTATTTCCACTTTGTAGGGGTGCTCCCCTGGGGAAAACTAAGTGTTTGAAACCAAATTCGGCAAAACGTCTGGACCAGGAGTGCTAATGTTGCGCGTTTTAAAGAGCAGTGGGAAAATATAAAAGACAAACCGTCTTGGCATATAAGATGAGGAAGTGGCAGGCAACATACCAGCTCAAGTCCAAACTGACATCAAGTTGTTTTGTTGGGCTCAAATAAAAGAAAAGCAACCCAGAGACGACTACAAGGAGTTTCTTGAAATTGTTTTATTATACCTTGGCGAAAATATTCCTAATAAGCATTTTAGCCCACCAGGACCCATCAGTCATGCTCGATGGATGGCAAAAGGCATATATTGCCTAAAAATGTTTTTGTTCCGAAAATATATATGTTTGGCCAAAAAATAATTAAATGCACTTCTTGATGTGACCGTTTTCATCATAACAATTTACGTAAAAGCTTGGTTTAGCGCTACCAAAGCAATAGAAGTTCCAAATAATGATTTATGCTTCAATTGATAAGATTCTGTCGCAACGATTGGTCAAGAGATTCTGTGGACATCTCTGGTATCTCAGTGGGGAAGCTGTTGCTCTCGCACTATTTGATCCGAATATCTCTTGTGAAATAAAACGAAAAATGTCGAATGCAATTCGTATATTTGAAGAAGAGAAAGTGGAATTGGAGGAAGAGTTATCTGACGATGAGATGGACGAATCGTCTAACGAAGACAGCGAGGAAGAAGAAGACGATGATATCGGGGAAGAAGATGCCTCAGAGGATAGCGGCGACAGTGGCAACAAGGATTGTAATCCTCCAGTACATGTTGTTGGATTCGAAGGTGTGAAAAGAATTAACATGGCATCGAAACAAGTGAATCAAGAACTCATGAAAACTGATTTAAGCCACTACGTCACACCTGAGACTCCAAAATTTTTTGCACGCTTCGGAATAACAACAAATTTCATTGCTTCCGATCCAAATACTTGGGAAAATCGTCAGGACTACCAGCGAGCGCTGCAAATATTACGTAAATTGCATGTTGTCAACGACGCTGCCGAAAGAGGCGTAAAATTAATAGAAGACTATAACAACGTGTTGTGCCGTAACGAGGAGGAAAAAATAGTTTTGCTTCAGGTCGTGGCCGAAAATCGGAAACAATATCCATCACACGATAAAAATAAATTAATTTGATTTATAGTTATATTATTTATCATTTTTTATTATTTTCAAGTTAAAAAAAATATTTTTTACGCTTAACAAAAGTTACTATTAAATTACAAATTAAAGACCTTGGATTTCTCGATAAAATAAATAAAACAATTGTGGGGTAACACCTTGAAGATAGAGGGTAGGTATGTTTGAAGAAAATGTTTTGGCTAAAAAAATATATTGGCAGGTCATACATTTGACTTCTCTACATACATTACTAATTTTGTTTTCCCCAGGGGAGCACCCCTACAAAGTGGAAATACGGCGTAGGTATGTTCAGAAAAAATGTAGGGGGTAAAAATTAATGGGGGTCAGTCTGCATTTACCGTTCCTAAAAGTCAGAATGGGAGCGGTAGGCGCAGATTTTATAAAAAAAAATTAAAAAATAAAAAAAATGTGTGGGGACACCCTTAAGGCTTTAAAATAGAGGGTAGGTTTGTTTGGGGAAAATGTTGGGGCTGAAAAAATATTGGGGGTAGGTCACAGATTTAACTTCTCTAGGGTCACCCCTGCGATAGTTAGAGCGGTGAGAGCAAGTTTTACAAAAATGTCATTTTGTGTGGGAGACCCCTTAGGAATTGGAGATATGGAATTGGTATGTTCAGAAGAAGTGTTGGGGGCTAAAAATTAATGGGGGTTGGTCTTGATAATGACCCCTCTAGGAGGCACCATTGGACCGGTAGGAGCTGATTTAATATGACAATTTAAGAAAAAATAAAAAAAAATGTATGGGGACCACCCTAAGGATTGAAGATAGGGGATAGGTATGTTCTAAGAAAATGTTGGGGTTGAAAAAATATTGGGGGTCGGTCATACATTTGATTCTTCTAGGGTGACTTCTAGGACAGCTAGAGCGGTAGGAGCAAGATTTTTTAAAAATTGAACCTTTGTATGGGACCCCCCTTAGGGATTGGAGATAGGGCTTAGGTATGTTTGGCAAAAGTGTCCAGGGAGAAAAAATAATGGGGGCCGGTCTCATATTTGACCCCTCTAGGAGCAAAACCAGGGGAGTTTTGGGCCTTTTTGTGGATTTTTTCCCCTCTACGCCCAACTTTGACCCCGATGAGCGACCCCTAGATCCTATCCGATCTGCCCCATTTTTTGGCCCATGCATTTTTTTTACGAACCTCACAAAATAAGCGGTTCTAGCGTGTCGAAATCGAAAACTCGTGCACTATCCCACCCCTAATGTCCAATTTGTATAAAGTTAAGTTTGAAGAGGTCAAGGAAAATGACTTTTGAGCTTTTTTTTTAATTTCTCGACCAACTTTTTAAGCAGTTTGGCCGATTATAAAAATTTAAATAAAAATTAATAAATATGATGAAAATAAAAAAAAATTGGGTTTGCCCCTTAAATGATGATTATTGAAGAACTGATTACGGAAAAAAAAAAAAAAAATTTAGAGGTCATCTTCAAGGTAGTACAACCAGCCATGGCGTATACAGGTCGGTAGAATTTGAAACTTTTCAACTTAAGATTCTAATGAAAAATATCTTAGAACCTGAAATTTTATATACACAAAAAATGTACCTAATTGTAAGTAAAATGTAGTCAAATCTTAAAATGCGACTTTGTCTTTTAGAAAAATGTCTCAGAACTATTTCTTAAAACAATATGTCTGAGAATCTTACACTTTTCTAAAAAAAATGTCTCAGAATCTAAATCTTTCTATACACAGAAAAAATTTGAAAGGAATTTCAATCAACAAAAACGCGGATTCAATCAATTTTTTGATTGAAATTCCTCCAATTAAAAAAATTGTTATACCATTCATCAAATTGTAAGTGATTGATTGAAAATTTGTTCAATCAAACAATTTTTCGATATTGATCAAACGATTGATCAAGTTTTTATTTATAGTCAATCAAAATATTGATTGATTTAACAAATGAATTGTAAGCATATGACAAAATTATCAAAAAATGCATATTTTTTGCATTCCAATATGTTGCTAACAGTAAAAAAAAGTAAAACCCGATTATTTTGTATATTTTTGAATAAATCTATTCAAATAAATTAAAGCGAAAAAAAATCAGGTATGTTGAAAATTTGTAATTCGACAGGTAAAGACAATAACAAAAATTTTAATCAAAACATTGATTGACACATTTAAATTTTGTTGATCAATAGATTTAATTGAAAATTGTTAGCCAATAATTTTTTGTGTGTAAGACAAATGTCTGAGAATCTAAGACTTTTTCTATAGGAATAATGTCTTAAAATATTGGACTTTTTCTCAGATTCTAAGAAAAATGTCTCAGAATCTGAGACTTTTTCTATAAAAAATTCTCAGAATCTGAGGCTTTTCTATATGAAAAATGTTTCAGAATCTGAGAACTTTCTATAGGAATAATGTGTCTGCATCTGAAAAATGTCTCAAAATCTGAGATTTTTTTTATAAAAAATACTTAGAATCTGAGAATAATTTCTCAGAATAAACGAATTTTTCTTAAGGAAAATTATCTAAAAATCTAAGATTTTGTGTATTGGAAAAATGTCTCAGAGACACAAGCTGAGACTTTTTGTAAAGAAAAATGAATTGTAAAAATATCTTTTTCTATAAGAATAATGTCTCAGAATCTGAGTATTTTTCTATAGGAAAACTAATTTTCTTTAGGAAAAATGTCTCAGAGTCTGAGGCTTTTTCTATATGAAAAATGTTTCAGAATCTGACAATTTCCTAAAGGAAGAATGTGTCAGAATCTGAGACTTGTTCTAAAGGAAAATGTCCAAGAATTTGAGACTTTTTCTATAGGAAAAATGACTCAGAATTTGAAACTTTTTCTATAGGAAAAATTTTCTCAGAATCCCAGAATTTTTCTTTAGGAAAATAGAATCTAAGACTTTTTTCATACTGTTTTCTTTTTAAAAAGGTCTCAGAATCTGAATTATTTATTTTATAGAAAAGCGAAGATTTTCTCAGAATCTAAAATTTTTTGTGTAGAATGTTTCAGAATCTGAGAAAATGTGCTAGACTAGAAATATCTCAGATTCTGGGAAAATGTCTTACAATCGGAGTCTTTTCTTTTGGAAAATTATTTTATGAATATGTTTATAGAATCATTTTCTAAAGTGACTTTTTCCCGAGAAACGTTTTCCATTGGAAATATGATTTAGAGTCTTTGACTTTTTCTATAACAAAAACTGTCTTAACTGGAAATTGTAATAGAATCGTACACTCAAAATAATTCTTCAGTAAAAGGTTTAGTAAGTGATTTTGTACCAAAATCTACTAATTAGTTACTAATTTTAGTATCTTCAAAGTACTAAAATTAGTAATTTTTACTGGTTTTGACTAATATTAGTAAACAATTTCAGTATTGGTTACCAATTCCTGCACTAGGTCCGTTTGGACTAAAATTTAGTTAAATTTTTAGTATTGAATACCCGCGTTTTTTTTTTTGGGTGTAGACTTTGAAAAAAAAAATTAGATTCTGATAATCTTATACAATTTACACTTTAAAAAAAAGGCTTAAGTCTCTCAAAAAATTTTAAAATATAAAATTTTTTTTGTTTTTTTCCCAACAGTTTTAAACTTACACAAAAATGAAGAATCTGATTGTGTTACATTCAGTTCAAGGAAAAGATCGAGAAAAATTCTAAAACATGTTGTTATGTAAATTTTTTGTAAAAAAAAAAGTTGACAAAAAATGTTGGGCCCCCACCGAAATAAAATCCTGGATACGCCCCTGCAACCAGCGCACATTGGGTTGAATGAGAGGCAAAGTGGCGCTTTATTCAGGGAAGCAATAATTTTAACATATAATATTTTTTGATTGATGAATGATGAATAATACATTGGAAAGCACCCTTTTAAAGAGAAAACATGTGTTTTTTTATTTTTTTTTAACCTGTCAGAATTTTTTTAGTGTTTCTTGAAAATTGAACTTGATTCACAATTTAAGCTGTAACTTTTAAACCAAAATCGATAATTTAATGAATACAAATGCAAATTAAAGTGTTTTTAATGCGATTATAAAAATTTAAAACAATAAAAAATAAATGTGTGTTAATACTTGCATAAAAATTTTTTAAAGTCGGATTTTTGTGTTTCACCAAATTTTAAATTTTCTATAAAAAAGTCAGGAAAGTTGTAATTTGGAACTATTCATTTTTTTTATTGGCATCTAATCATTAATAAGTAAAATACAACCATTTTTGAAAAAAATTAACATATTAGGCGCGTGGTTATGCTTTATTTCAGGAAAAAACTAAATTCACAATTTTTACTGTATCTGTGAAATTACAAAACACAATATTTTGAAACAAAGAACAAATTAAAGTTTATGTAAAGTGCTTTTATAAACGTTTAACAAAAATTATATGTTCTCATATAAGTACTTAATTTATTAAGAAACCTAATTTTTTCATAAAAATTCTTGAATGTTTAAATTAACTTTTTTAACTTAAGCCTTGGAAATTGAAAAAAAAATATATATCAGCTGCGTTATTCATAATAAATAAAGTTAACATCATGCATGTTTTTTGTCAGATATTATATTACACCACCCAGAGACATCTGCTTACGCCCCCCCCCCCCCCTTCCCACTCACCACAAAAACCGTCCCTGTCAGTTTTATTTTTTTGATTGTTGGAGGGTGTCAAAGATTTGGCACAGGCACTCTTACTTGTTTATATATAGATTACAAAGACCCACAAAAAAAGGTCTTGACCCACTAATACTTATATATTTTTACCTTCTAAATTCAATTCCACGATCAAAATTAAATTCTACCGCTGGGTTTTTCTGCAATTTACAAGGAAAGTCCGCAAAAGTGAACCGATCTGATTTCCTTGTAAATTTGACCAACAATAAGTTAACATTTTTGAAAATTTTATTTCGGTATGTAATGTTCAATTCTGATTTATTACGAAGAAAATAAGAGGTTTTTTATAAAATCCATCAAAAATTGCAGAAGTTACTTGCATTTGAAAAAAAACGCATTACTTCACAACATAAATACAACTGTTTTTGTATAAAACTGAAATAACGCGTTTTTGTTCAAATGCATGTAACTTCTGCAATTTTTTACGGATTTTATTTAAAATACTCTTATTTTCTACGTAATAAATCAGACTTGAACCTTACATACAGAAATAAAATTAAAAAATTTTGTAACTTTGTCAAATTCACAAGGAAATTAGGGGGGTTCACTTTGCGGACTTTCCTTGTAAATCACAGGAAACCCCAACTATATAATTCAATTCTGATGGCAGAATCGATTTCAGAAGGTCAAAATACATAATGATAAGTGGGTCTAGTTTCTGGGTCAGAAACTTTTTTGTTTTTTAGTGATGAAGTGTTATTGAAGCCACCATATTTTTTTCATAAAATCTTAAATAAAAAAATAACGGCATTAAACGCGGACCTTTTTTTTCATTTAAATTAAAGCTTATACTATATGCTTTATTATCACAATGTATAAGCAATAACAACCTCTTACATATTTTTTTATATTCCATCAAGTATTGAAAATACTCCAATTTTAGAACATTTTACAAAAAAATTTAAAAAATATTTTTACAACAATTTTCAAAAAACAAAAAACAGAAATGTATTTGAAAATGCCATAATAAAAAAATTACCTTTAAATGAATAAATACAAAAAAAAATTATTGAAATAAGTTGATTTTCAATTTTTAGCACCATATTCAAAAACACAAAAATTTATTTGATTTTGACGGCGGATTGCAAGAAAAGTAAACAACTCAGAATAATAGTTGTGACAGATTTTTTAGTGTAATTTTATATACTTTAACCCTAAATTAATAATTTTTGTAAAAAAAAATTTTTCAGTTTTGAATAAAGCGCCACTTTTGATCCATTTCAACCCAATGTGCAGCGATTAAAAATTGCATCCGTAGTGAATTTTGTAAAAAAAAAAAAAATTATCTTTTGACGTGATAGAGGGTATATGAGCAAATCCATGGGAAATTTAACTGACGGATCACTGATTTTGTTAATTTTTGGTTATTTGATAGATATTCATAAATGATTAAAAATCATATATATATGTATATTTTTTTTTTGGATCAATACTTTGGAAGATATGAGTTTAAAAAAAAAAACACTTTTTTGACAATATGGACTTTTAGATAGTTTTTTAACATTTTTGTACTCGGAAACCATAAGTCATACAAAACATGTAAAAACAATATTATAGATAAAATAATGAAGATTTAAAATTTAGAATAAAAAAAATGTCTTTTTTAAAAATTTCAACAAAAAATTTTGAAAATGATATTTGAATGTCCTATTTTCCTGGGAAGGACACCCTGGATTGCCAAAGAAAAATTTTTTATTAAAGTTTATAATGCCCTTTTAACGGTATTAAAATTTCAGAGAGGTGTTATTTCGTATTGTTGCGCAATAAATTTTCAAAGTTTATTAGAGAGCCAAATATTTGATTTTTTTTCTTCAAAATTTTGACAATAAATCAAGTAGTTGGCTTCAGACAGTTTTTTTGTGTTTTTTTTTTAGTCCAAAACAGTAAGTTTTACGAAAAAACTTTGTGTGACAATATTGCTGATAAAATTATGGAGATTTAAAATTTAAAATCAAAAAAAAAAATTCAAAAAAAATTCAACAAACATTTTTGAAAACCATATTTGAGTGACATTTTTTTCTGGGAAGGACACCATGGATTTCCAAATACAAAATTTTGTATTAAAGCTTAGAATATCCTTTTAACACTGTTAAAATTCCAGGGAGGTGTTTTTTCGTGTTGTCGAAAAAAAGCTAAATTTCAGATTTTTTTTGCCAAATTTTGGAAAAAATCAAATATTTGGCTATCTAACAAACTTTGAACATTGATTGCTCAACAATACGAAAAAACACCTCTCTGAAACTTTAAAAGCGTTAAAAGGATATTTTAAACTTTAATACAAAATTTTGTGTTTGAAAATCCATGGTGACTTTCCCAGGAAAGAAGGACATTAAAATATGGTTTTCAAAATTTTTTGTGGAAATAAAAAAAAAAAAAAATCTCAATTTTAAATCTTCATAATTTTATAAACAATATTGTTTTTATAAGTTTTTTCATACGACTTACGGTTTCCGAGCACACAAATTTTAAAAAACTTTCTAAAAGTCAATATTGTAAAAAAAGCTTTTTTAAACGGCCATATCTTCCAAAATAGTGATTCAAAAAAATACGGGTTTTAATCATTTACGAAGCTCTATCAAATAACCAAACACAAACAAAATCGGTGATCTGTCAGTTAAATTTCCCATGGATTTGCCCATATTTAAGTTTCTCACCTCGAAATTTTAGTCTAGGACCCCATGATCCTCAATCGAGTTTAAATCGATCTAGCGATGTCCGTCCGTCTCTCTGTCTGTCTACACTCAAAAAAAAAAAAAAACTGTAATGTTAGCAAAAAAAGCTTGTAAACCTACAAGAAAATTTGCTGATTTTGAACCCACAATTTTTTTGCTAAAGTTAGCAAAAATGTTTTGCCAATAATTAGTTAACTAAATATTTTTTTTTTTGAACTTAGTTTATACACATCTGAGGACCCCATTGGGTTAGGACCCGATAGGTCCAGACCCCGATGGGCCTAGACCTAGTTGGGTTCCTTAAAAATCGTCATAGTTTTTGATCCAAAATTTGTGTCCGTTTCGCTCTACCTTGCTTAGTTTTTGAGATACGTGATTATAGGGGACCACTGGGGTCTTGAGAATTAAAAAACTCGATAACTTTAAAAATATTACTCGGAGAGCTTTTGACTATTTTGCGATCTTGTTCTACGTGTTGAGAGCTACAAAAACGCTTTCGGACTTTTTGTTGTGTCGGCAATTTTTACCGAGATATGAGCATTTTAAAATTTTCGGGAATGCTAACTTTTTTGGATCCAAAGTTAGGGCCCATTAGGGTCCACACATGTGAAGAGGACCGGCGATACTATACAGATTTTAAGAACCAAAAATGGCCTCCATTTTGCTCTATCTGGCTTAGTTTCCGAGATAGCGGCATTTTAAGTTTTCTGAAAATAAAAAAAAAATTACCATTTATTTTGCTAATATTAGCAAAAAATCTTGTAAAAATGTAGTCAACTCAATTTCAAATTTAGCAAAAGAAATTAGTTCAAAGTTTGTTTAAAATTGCTAATGTGCTAAATGAAGTTTACAAGAATTTTTTGCTAACATGCTAATCTCAACTAAAAATTTGCTAAAAGTTAGCTAACTAGCGTTAGCAAAAAAAAATTTGTAAATCTACTAACGTATTTTTTTGAGTGTACCTGTAGAAAACACGCTAACTTTGGAAAGACAATTTTGAGGAACTTGAAGTTGGGTTTTGGTTTGTCATTCATCTAGGCAACTCCCTCAGTGGCAAGTGGAGCTTGGCATATACATATATTTGTCAATCCCCTGCACTTGAGTTTTAGCAAAATCGGCATTAAAATTCAGCAAAATTGGTTTCACCTTAAATTCTCGTGTAGAAAAACCCGTTAAAAGCTTGCTTAACGGGTTTAGTAAGGTTTAATAATATTTTACAAAGTATTTTTCTCACTTAAAAAAATGGTTTCACTTCAAAGTGCGTTTAAATGTGTGACAATCCGAAAAGTGCTGACGAAGAAAGCTGTTGACATCTACACTCAGCATGTGTTGTAATTTTTTTTTTCTTTTATTTCCAAAACTCAATAACTTTAATCGCAGGGCTCCACGTGTTTATTTTATCCGTTTAGCTTCACGTTTGTACCAAATAACCATGTGCCTGGTTTAAATATGACTGGTCCCCAAACTTATGGGCGCATACGTTCGAATTGAAAATTGGTCAGCTAATCAGAAAGAACTGATCCCGTGACATGTTCACTAAGGTGAAATCTGTGACAAATTTGTTAACCCCGTCTTAGGGCATAGCCGTAAGAAAGTGAGAGGTCGCTTATAAGGAAAAGTTCCAGTCTGGGATCGGTCCTTGTTGATTCCATATGGTGTTAGAAATTTTCCTGATTTGATAGGTTTTATTTAAAAAAAGGTTTCAAAAGCTTTCAAGAAAATATTTTTTTATGAACAGGCATGATTTCGGGTTGAAACTGTGTTAAAAAAAATTTGAGTTAAAGAAGGAGCTCATTTGCCAATGATAATGTTGATGATGATGACGGCTACGACTTTGACTACGACTATGATGATTTGTTCATAAAACACATGAGACTTGCATATGATTGTGCATAGACAAATAACAATGTTTCTAACAAAGTATAGTATATGTGGGTAAGAGTATGCAAGTATGTGTGTGTACAAATGTGGTTTTGGGATTTAAGAATGAAATAAAAAGAAAAAACAATAAATATATTTTCAATTCTATTCTGTTTGGTACTTTTATTTTGTTTATTTATTTTTTTTTTACAACTTCTCATGGTTTTGTATTAAAATTTGTATATACGAATATTTTGAATACAATATACAGAAATTTCCGTTATATGTATGCAAAAATATTTCTATACACTTGTCATGTAGATATTTAACAAACCCCAAAATATTTATTTATACATACATATAAAATACAATTGAAAATCTGATTCAATTCAATGCAGCCAAGCAAAGTAACCAAACTCAATTTTATATGCATTTGAAAATCACAAATAAACTAATACACATTATTGGCAATGACTAGGGCCAAATGTGTCAATGTTTAAACTAGTGCAATAGAGCTATTGTGGTACAGATTTAATTTTAAAAGGGGGAGGTTGTGTTTAAAGGGACAGGATGAGTTTATTAGATATTTAAAAATTTTATATTTTAAATTGCATTTATAAAGAATTAAAAAAAAAATAAATTATTTAAAATAAAAAAAAATGGTGAATAAAAATTTTGGTAAAAAAATTTACATTTTAAGGAAATAATTTAGCAAAAAAATAAATACTAAAAACGTTTGAAAGTATTAAATTCGATTTGCCTGATCTTTTATACCCTCCAAAATGTATAAAATAAAAATATTATAAAAATTTGTTAAATAAAATTTTAAAATTTATTCTAGCTCGAGGTCACATTTCTTTACTAATCATTATAATTACTTTAATTATTTACTTATAATCTACTCCCCAAAAACATAAATTAAAAAAATAATCGAATTTTTTATCCCCTGGGTCTAAATTGAGAACTCTGCTCTTCTTTTTACATATGAGCAATTGACAATAACTTTTAATATTTATAAAAAAAAAAAATTTAGATTTTTTTTTCGTGGCACATTGATAAGTCTTTGTAAGTTAATAACATTATAATTAAGAAATTTGAATCCGTTCGCGTGTATTAATTTGAGCGATCGCACCCAAAACTATGGCGGTTTAAAGTTAACATTTTTAAAAAAATTGTCAAAATTACATTTTTAGTCCGAAGTTTACCAAACTTACCATTTTGTATTAAAATATTAAAATACATAATCAAACATGCATAAAATCTTTGCTAAATATCGAGATATTTGCATTAAACCAATTTTTTCGGCACATTTTCCAATATTTTGAAAATAAAAATGTTCCAAGCGGTTTAATTTTTTTAGAAAAATATTACCAAATGCATTAAAAAAATCTCAACAAATTCTTAGTTGATACTATTATTCTATCTCTAATAGGTACGAAACAGCAGTGGTTTAAAGGGAACATTTTTGAAAAAAAAATTTAGTAATTTTTGATTTTTTTTTTTTTAAATATTTTAAGTCTGATTTTACAGTGTTGTCCTTCACTGAATATTGAAACTATTCAAAGCATGATTAATAATGCTAATATTAAGGTTATTACGAAATTTTTTAACGTTATTACTAATTTTATCAAGGTTATAAAAAATTTTAGCGATTTTTCGCGATTTTCGCGACTGCAAAAATCAATGGACTAATTTTGAAATATTATTTGAATAAGACATGTCAAAATCTATCAAAATACATTTCTTTTCTACTTTTTTTAAGTAATGTAAGATTTTATATAAGCATTAAATTTAAAAGTATCAAAAACTTAAAACCACCGAAAAACCGCTTAAACGTTAAATTTTTTCGGGGGCGAATTAATTGAAGTTATAGCATTAAAAAGACTACCAAGCGCGCCTCCCACCGACCAATTTCTATAAGCGACCTGGATGTGCCTTACAAAAAAGCGAAAACTGAAAAACACCTCGGAATTCGTCAATATTAACTTTTGATCAATGTTGCTTTCCATGATTTATTATATTTGCACATACCATTGTTTCTGCATGTTCAACTTTCAGCCATGCATATTTGGCTGTCCATTAACGCAAAACTAAAATATCGAAATTTTGCAAAAAATTTAAAAAACTCATAAAATTTTTGCAATTGAATATTTTTGGGGTGCGTTTGTAAATCAAGTGGGAAATTATGGATTATAAAGTTCACAAAGTATTCGGAACCATTCGGAATAAAGCTGGGAGTGTGCCTCCCAAAAAACAGACTTTTTAAAAAATTCACGTTTTTTCTTCCCAAGTTTGGAGAGCTGCAGATTCGTAACCATTGCGAGCACATCACTCGAATCAAACTCAAATTGTGCGTATTTACAAGGGCTTTAACTATGTGTATTTAAATTTTGAAATTACAGTTTGCACCAAAAGCTACAATCAAAAAACCTCGAAAAATTGAAAATTGAAAAAAATTGGTATCAAAGATTTGAGTCCATGTAACTTTTTTCTTATCAATGGCACATCCACTAAACCTACACCAAATAATTGCCCAAGTCTACTGATTAAGCGATATTAATTTTGGAGTAATAGCTTTAACGCACCCAACAATATGAAACATTGGACGAAAAATTTCGTGAGTGTATCAAGCGGTTTTTTTACATTTTTCAACTTTATACATTCCTTACCATGAACTAATGAGACCTTTTGCGCTGTGCCTTTGCACAATTACTCTTTAAGGTTCCCTTAACTTATCATCATTCACAGGTTCCACCTAATATACAAATAAAAAAGTTATTCCAAAATTAACAGAATATCATAAGTGTTAAAAGTTAATGACAATTGTCCATATATATTTTTTTTATTTCTTGAACAAAAGCTCAAACACCTTTGAAAAAAAGTTAAAAACTTCTGTAGGCCATAAAAGAGAAATCCAAACTGACTTTGCAAAACCCTTTGGTGATTTTGTCTATTTAACGGTGTACTTTCATATGGGTTTTAAGACATTGAGGCTTATTTTACTTTTTGTACAGTGTAATTCATTTATGGTTCCTCGACCTACATACATATTTCGATGCGTTACACACCGAATGACAAAGAAGTGGTGGTATGAAAATCTCTTCCACAATATAGTAAAACTTACAATGACGATTTTATATGCGTATGATTAATATTTAATTCATATTAAGAAATCTGCTCTAACATTCATACGCACGCTGTCAAGCAAACTGCACTATCGTTGGTATTTATATGTGGTTTGCAAATATAAAAATTAGAATTATTTTAAAATGAAGAGAAAATTCTGGAATAATCTATGTATATAAAAGAGTTGGATAAGGAACTGACTGACTGAATAATCACCTCCCAGCCGAAACCGCTGAAGCTAGAGACTTGAAATTTTGAATTTAGGTTCACCGCCCGAAAAATAGATCCACTAAGTTTGGATTTTTGCCAATGTTGATTCTTTAAGGGTAAAAGGGAGAAAAAAAGTGTATTTTCCCGAGTAAAAATTTTTATATGATGCAATATATATTGATATGTAATACAATATATAATTAAACGCAATTTGATCCGAAAAATGGTGGATGTTTTTGCATTAAAAAAGATCAATTTGTATAAAATATGATTTGATTTCATCCGAGTTTTGACCAGACATTGCCATATATTAGTGGATCTAATTAGATCTAATTGCATAAAAACATGTAAAATCCTGGTGTTTTTTGGTTTGGGTTGAGTTACACCACAGGTCAACGATACATTCACCAAACATATAATTTTCTTAAACAAAAAAATGTTCGGGTACGCTTCGAACCAGATAGGTGATATACATAACTCTAACAAGGAAATGTTTAGGAACATTTTAAAAAGTTTCTTATACTTTGCCTTAAAAACTTAGAAAATTGTTGGTTAAATGGAAACATATAGTGTTATATATGGGACAGAATAGGATATATATAATTTTATATTAAATTATACAGAAAAACAAATTTTGTATTGACCCTCATGTAATTTTATATAATTATATCAACCGTACACCTTTTAATCCGAATCATGATTCAATTATATATTACTACATATGACTGCATTAAAAAAAAATGGAAAATATCTCACGGATGTATAATCACATATAATTTATTATGTTTGTATCAAGTTATATATTGTAATATATGTTTATTTTTACTCGGGTTGAAATAATAAATCCATCAGCTGAAAAAAAAAAATTGGAAAAAAAGTACTTCTTGGTAATTTAGATTCTATGGAGGAAAAAGTGGTGTAAAATAGTGTACTTTGGTACTTGTTTCTTTTTTCTTGAATAATAGGGTTAGAAAATTGAAATTGAAATGTAGAAAAAAAAATGTTTTGAAAAAAGTACTTTTTGGAAATTCTGTTGTTAAAGGTTGTAAAAAGGTGTTCTTTTGGTACCTTTTATATTTCCTGAAATAATTGTCCTAGAAACTTGAAATTTAAAAAGTAGAAAAAAAATCAGAAAAAACTTTTTGTAAAAAGTGCATTACAGGTACAAAAAATGAACTTTTTAGAAATTTCGATTCTAAAAGGAGAAACTGGGGCAAAATAGTATACTTTGGTGCTGTTTCTGAAATTATGGGTCTCAAAACTTGAAATTTGAAATGTATTTTATACTTTTATATTTTACCCCTTTTTTGAAAAGGTCCAAAAAGCGGTAAAATAGTTTTTTTTGGTACTTTTTTCTGAATAAATGGTCATATAAACTTGAAATTTGGAATGTAGAATCTTTTTGGTGAAAAAACAATTTGGAAAAAGTATTTTTTTGTAATTCTGGTATAGAAAAGTGAACTTTTAGTACTGTTTATATTTTCTAGAAAAATGTTTCTAGAAACTTATTTCCTGAAATAATGAATTTAGAAACTTTAAATTTGAAATGTAGAACCCTCCGGCGGAAAAAACCTTTCGGAAAAGGCGCATTACAGGTACAACAAATTTGGAATGTAGGACATTTCTAAGGGGACAAAAAAGAATAAAATAATGTTCTTTGGTATTTTTTTCATTTTTTTTATAAAAAAAATGGTCATAGAAACTTGAAGTTTTGAATATATGATCCTTCGATAAAAAATATTCTGAAAAAACTACTTTTTGGAAATTACATTTTTAAGGGATAAAACTGTGAGCTTTTGGTACTTTTTATAGTATCTAAGAGTTCTTCAGGGTTAAAAGGAAAAAAAAATGTACTTTTAATACTTTTTTTTATTTTCCTCGGTAAAATAAACATTCGAGGAAAAAATTATTTTTGAAAATTAATTTTTTTTTTGGGTAAAAGTGATAAAAAAAACAACAATGATCCCATGAACTTAATAATTAGAATATATGATCCATTAGTGAAAAAACATTTTAGAAACAGTACTTTTTTAAAATTCCGTTTCTAAGGGTCGTAAAAAGTGTAAATTATTGTACTTTTGTGTAAATAAATGTACTTGGAATTTGGAAGGTATGATACTTCGGTGAAAAGAACGTTCTGGAAAAAGTACTTTTTTGAAAATTCTGTTTCTAATGTAAAAAGGGGATAAAAGTTGTACCTTTGGTACTGTTAATATATTCTGAATTGTAACGTGCCGTTACAAGGAAAATACTTTTCCATATACCTCATCACTCTACTTGTACCCATACCCAATATAGAGTTGTTTGTTTGATAGTTATTACTAGCAAACAGTTAATACTATCTCGCGATTCTCGTTGAGTTGGTCAAATTGTTATTTATAATGACAAAGTTTGGCTGACCAGAACAACGAGAATCCAGTTGGAGTTCGTGCTATATTTCGTACTGCAGACGTTGTATAACCGTAAGCTAACAAGATTCCTGTTCCCGACTCCGCCGTATGCCGTAGTTGGTCCGTAGATTATACGAACGCCGATTATTGTCCGTATATACTTTGTAGCTTGATAGTATATTACTAACCCCAACGCCGATTATTGTTCGTATTAGCCGTCGTATTTACTTCCCCGAACGCCGTTTATTGTTCGCATTTAATTTGTAGTTTGAAAGTATCTTACTAACCCGAACGCCGATTATTGTCCGTATTAGCCGCCGCATTTACTTACACGAACGCCGTTTATTGTTCGTATTTATTGCATCTTGCTAACCCGAACGCCGATTATTGTTCGTATTAGCCGTCGTATTTACTTAAACGAACGCCGTTTATCGTTCGTATTTATTTTGTAGTTTTGAATGCACCTTACTAGCCCGAACGCCGATTATTGTTCGTATTAGCAATCGTGTTTATTTACCCGAACGCCGTTTATTGTTCGCATTTAATTTGTAGTTTGAAAGTATCTTATTAACCCGAACGCCGTTTATTGTTCGTATTTACTTTATAGTTTTGAATGCACCTTACTAACCCGAACGCTGATTATTGTTCGTATTAGCCATCGTATTTACTTACCCGAACGCCGTTTATTGTTCGCATTTACTTTGTAGAGTGAAAGTATCTTACTAACCCGAACGCCAATTATTGTTCGTATTATCCACCGTATTTACTTTCACGAACGCCGTTTATTGTTCGTATATATTTTATTAACACGAACACCGTTTATCGTTAGTGTTCACTTCGTAGCTTTGCATTACTTCAGTAACCCGAACGCCGTTTATCGTTCGTTTTACTCAGTGGTATTACATTAACCTTTTCAACCGAAACGCCAAGCTCTTTGTCTCCCGCTCTTAATATTTTGGAACTTTTTAACAGAAGGTACGAAAACTGTTAGACGAGGAAAATACGATAATGTTAAATTAACATTGTTGGTTGCACAAATAATGCTAACTTTTTATATCGAAAAAGCGCTTAATAAATTTTGAAAAAATGTATCAATTTATAATTATTATGGTAATATTATTTAAGAAATACCTTTAAAAGTGTTTAAAACAAATTCTCAGCAAATAAAAAGTCATTGGATTTCCCGATAATCCACAAAAAAAAAACTTTTTTTACAGCTAGATGAAAAAAAACGCTAGCTTTAGTCTGAAAATCGCCAAATTTCAACACTTTTTTTTTTATATCGAACTTAAGGGATTTTTTTTGTTTTTATCAAACGTCCAGTTCGATGGCGGACTTAGCAAAGGGAATTTAAGAGAGGGTTTAACAGAAGAAGGGAGACTTCACATATCTTTAAGTATTGGTAGTCTTTGGAAACGCCTATTATAGTTTGTATTGGCAATCTTATAAACATACACAAACGACGTGTTTTGTTCGTGTCTCCTTTATAATATTGAACAAATCCTTGAGAGCCTGCAACCAACGCCGTGGTTGCCGTGGTTGACCTTGAAGCGAATCGTCATTGCCGAAGACGATCGAGGAGCCGATTGAATTTATATTAGCTTAAGTAGTATAAGACGACTAGGTTAAGATCTTGGTAATAAAGTTGTGTGCGAGATAAGATCGTACTATTGTAGTTAAACCACAAAAGCATTCGTCTTTTATTTATTCAGAGGAAGCAGACCTTTGCCGAACCTGGACAGACTGAGCTCTATCCTAGCTGGAAAATAAAACTGCATCACAGAATAGTAGACTTCGGTAAAAAAACATACTGGAAAAAGTACTTTTTGGAAATTCCGCTTCTAAAGGGGTAAGAAAGTATATGTTTGGTACTTTTTATTTTTTATAAAAAGTTCTTTTTGGAAGTTCCGTTTCTAGGGGTGGAAAAACATGTACTTTTGGTACTTTTTATATATCCTGATAGTACTTTTCTTATTTAACAAAGAATTTTTGTCACCCAAAAATATTTTTCAATTAAAAAAAGAAAATTACACCCGAAAAAATTTCACTTTTGTTAACAATGTTCCCATTTAAATGTCCATTCCCTGTAATTGTTATTTATACAATGTATAAATTGCTACGCAAAGAGAAAAAATAATAAAAATACTTAAATTTGATTATAATGAAGTGTTATTACAAAATAACAATACATACACATGTCTCGGACAATGCAGTTACAAAAACAGGTGCTATAACCATAAAATTGAAATTATTTAAATTTTGTGTATGCAAATTTTCCTTACATGCTCTACATTCAAAACGACAGACTGGCCGACCAGGACAATTGGCAGACTTGAAGTCAGACTATCTGTCTGTCTATCCAACTGACTTAAGTATAAATCTTCTTATTAGTTTTTTGTATTGTTGATGACGAGTAAGTAGTTTTACATTATTGCCTAATCGACAAATGCAAACAAACTAACAAAAACTTAACAATATAATTTCTCAACAATCACTTCAGCAAATTGTAATAGAAATCTTCTCTTTTTTTTGCAATTGTTATTACAAAATTAACAAATATTGATGATGCACAAAGATTGCTATTGTAAAATTTTAAGATTTAAATTAGTTTATCATGGTACATGAATAAAACTGCATGCAACAATGTATGGGGTTGCATATTTGAGAATCATATAAATATTTTAGTACATGTAATTTGATTTTAGATTAGACTTATTTGATAGGAAAGTTATATATAAAATTATATTTAGACACAACAACAGAGGATTTATACTTGGGTTGGCAATAATAATATTTTGGCATATTTTCAAATTAAATCTGAAAATTCACAATCAATATATTTAAACATTTTTCGAAATTTAAAAGATTTAAAATCCAATTAACCTTTTTTGCAAAATTGTTGTAAGAAATTCTACTAAGCCAATTAAAATTAAATGTGCTATAAAACAATGAAAACACAATTATATTAAACCTCCTACCATAATTTTTATGCGCGTGAAAAATTATCATTAAAACCGCTAATTAAAATTAACATTAAAATGAAAACAAAAACAATGTAATAAACAAAAACAATGTAATAAACAAAAAGAAAAATTTAATTAGATTTCACCGAATCCATAAATACCCTTCACAATGGCAAGTTTTTTTCTATCGTAAAAACTTTCAACGGAAAAGTGTTTACTCTAGTTCGAGGTCATTTATTTTCTCTGTTTGAATTGTAATAAAAGTACCTACTTATGTTTACTTTGCTTTATCTCTGTTGGGGGAATATCTTAAGAGAGACAGTAGAGCTTACATTCGTACTTGTTATTTAAATTCATAACAGGGAAAATTAATGACCTCGAACTAGAATTTATAAAAAATTAAAAATAACAAAGTTTTTTTTATATTTTGGTAAACATTTTTTAGTAATTAAAAAAAAAAAAAAATGGGGTAAAATCATATATAGACCTATATTTCGAGACGTTACAAATGAAACGAAAAACTTATATGTACCCTATAACACTTATTGTAGGGTATAACATTAATATAATCTCCTCACTCTTGTTAAACCTTTAAAACTTAATTAAATTCAAATTTATTAATGTTTCTTTGAATAAATTGTTGATGTCAAAAATTTAAAATTTTCTTTTATAGAAAAACAAGAGAAAAAAACTTGAAAAGGAAATCCTTTTATTTTCTTTGGTAAACAGCAACAATAACAAGAAATTTAATTCATTCATGCAACAACAAAAACACCTCATTTACCGGCAAAAACATTTTCCGCTTTTTATAAATTTTTGTATAAAAAAACAAAATGCGCCGAGCTTGTATTGTAATTTAAATGAATATTTTCTTGCTTTTGCTGAGCAGTACAAAAATAAGAAACAAAGATAATTCTTGTACAAAAAAGCACACACAAGGCAAAGAAATTTTTTAGATTTTTCTATAAGAAAAATGTCTCAGAATCTGAGACTTTTTCTATAAGAAAAATGTCTCAGAATCTGAGACTTTTTCTATAAGAAAAATGTCTCAGAATCTGAGACTTTTTCTATAAGAAAAATGTCTCAGAATCTGAGACTTTTTCTATAAGAAAAATGTCTCAGAATCTGAGACTTTTTCTATAAGAAAAATGTCTCAGAATCTGAGACTTTTTCTATAAGAAAAATGTCTCAGAATCTGAGACTTTTTCTATAAGAAAAATATCTCAGAATCTGAGACTTTTTCTATAAGAAAAATGTCTCAGAATCTGAGACTTTTTCTATAAGAAAAATGTCTCAGAATCTGAGACTTTTTCTATAAGAAAAATGTCTCAGAATCTGAGACTTTTTCTATAAGAAAAATGTCTCAGAATCTGAGACTTTTTCTATAACAAAAATATCTCAGAATCTGAGACTTTTTCTATAAGAAAAATGTCTCAGAATCTGAGACTTTTTCTATAAGAAAAATGTCTCAGAATCTGAGACTTTTTCTATAAGAAAAATGTCTCAGAATCTGAGACTTTTTCTATAAGAAAAATGTCTCAGAATCTGAGACTTTTTCTATAAGAAAACTGTCTCAGAATCTGAGACTTTTTCTAAAAGAAAAACGTGTCAGAATCTGAGACTTTTTCTATAAGAAAAATAACTCAGAATTTCAGACTTTTTCTATAAGAAAAATGTCTTAGAATCTTTGACTTTTCTATAAGAAAAATGTTTCAGAATCTGAGACTTTTTCTATAAGAAAAATGTCTCAGAATCTGAGACTTTTTCTATAAGAAAAATGTCTCAGAATTTGAGACTTTTTCTATAAGAAAAATGTCTCAGAATCTGAGACTTTTTCTATAAGAAAAATGTTTTAGAATTTGGGACTTTTTCTAAAGGAAAAATTTCTCAGAATCTGAAATTTTTTCTAAAGGAAAAATGTCATAGAATCTGAGACATTTTCTATAGGCAAATGTCATAGAATCTGAGACATTTTCTATAGGCAAATGTCTGGGAATTTGAAAATTTTTCTAAAGAAAAATGTCTCAAAATCTGAGACTGTTTTTTCGGAAAAATGTCTCAGAATCTGATACTTTTTCTATAAGAAAAATGTCAATCGTTAAACCAAATATTAACCGTTTTGCGTGCCTCTTCCCCCAGTGTATTTTGGCACAACACGAAAATCTTTTACCTCCTGCTACTTGCTCATCTTCTTCTTCTTCATCTCCTTGCTTAATATTCTTCTAGTTGCGTTTATATTATTTTAAGCTGTACAATATTGATGGCGCGAATAACAATGAAGTATCAGAAGAAGAAACATATTTTCATTGTGGCCTGCCTTTGATTGTTGTACATTGTTGTAGTTATTATTTTTGTTTTTCCAGAGTGAAAATGCAATTTAAATGTTTCCCTTACTTAATTCTCAATATTTTTCGCTCCCACTGGTATGTCCTTCAGTTGTTGTAGTGGGGTTATTATTCGCTCCAACTACAGTATGTGGGTATGCTCACTTTATCATTTCATAAGTAACGCATCGAAATATCGGTCTAGGAAATCATAAAGTATATAACCTCAGTAGTCGATTCTAAGTCTATCAATCGATGTTTGTCCGTTCGTCTGTCTGTAAAAGACACGATACAGTCTAAAATAAAATAGACATACTCCTGATGTTTGGAACAAATATGTCTTATGGTAATTGGCTGGTTAAGTTTGGAGCTAAGCAAAATCGGCCTATGCGAAAAAAAGTTCTCCCTTGAGGAATTTAACCAACTTCTAAAAAAAAAAAAAACATTTTTACCGGTTTTATTATACTTTTATTAAAAAAATTATACGTTTTATTAATTTTTAAAGTTCTAAGTCCTGCACTTCGATTCCAGGAATTAGAAAATGTATTTCTTTTCGTCCCGCCCCCCTTTTGTGGGCGTGTATGTTAAAAAACTATTCAAATGATTATAAAATTGTATTACATAAAATTGTATTACATAAAATTGTATTACTTCAATGAAATTGTAAAGATAAACTGCGAGGGAGGAAAGCGACCCCCAATGACCACCCCTGCAATTTTTTTTTAAATTTTTTTTACATGTTGAAGGGTATAAAAAATTCGGCACAGCCGATTGTAAAACTCTTACTTGTTTTTTTTGGTTAAAATGTTTATGTTTTTGGGTTATTATTCCCCTTTAAAAAGAGAATACAAATTCTTTTAAATCCCATGAAGGCAAACAGTCAGTATTATCTGGTGCTGACATTAACAACATTGAAATATTTTTGTACTTACCCAGCAAAATTTTCGGTTGCAAAGAACCGATTGTGGAACAACTTATACTTCCCTAGAACCTGTTCTTATTCTTGTGCAACACCGATTCTTTTAACAAAGGGATTGTCCCAAAAGCAACAGGTGTTTGTAAGCAAAATTAGAACATATTTTTGTTCCTCGGAATCAGTTCTAGAAGTGAAATTTGGAACAGAAATGAGAATTAAAGAAATATTTTGAATTGCATTAATTTATTAAACAAAGATAAAAACAATTAAGTATATATAAATAATATATATTTACAATTTTTTAACACACATTTATCCTTTTTCGCCTCCAAAGATGCATTTTGGGCCTTACAATAATGACATACCAGAACATGGATTTTCTGCAAACAAAACTAAAGAACATAATATTATTAGTATTTGACCCGACCCAGATAATGAAAATGTAATTTACTCACCATTGTTTCAACAGGCGTACTGACATAGCGCCCAAGTGTATATCGCCCAATTTGAAAAAGTCATTACACCCAAAAAAAATGTGTGTTAGTTGTTGTTGCAAAATTTTTTGGACGATAAGGCCATTATTTTTGGGTATTTTAACAATTTTCTTTAAATTTATATAAATTATCAAAAATGTCATATTAACCAAATATCAAAATGTTATATTTATAACATGTCATAGCACCCAAAAAAATAATCATAAAACTCACCAATATTGTTTTTTTTTTAACACAATATTTTAAAGTTTTTATGTGTAGCCGGCCTTTGGACGGGCCGGGCTTAGGGATTACAAAATCCATGCATTAGACCCACCCCCTCCGCAAAGTAAAGTTTTCTAGGGTAGCAGTCCTTTACGCTACAAAATTTGTTATGCCTCAAAAAGGCCTGATAACCAAAATAGCTTTGGTTTGCAGAGAGGGTGGGTTTAATGCATGGAGTATGTAATCCCTAAGCCCGGCCGAAGGCCGGCTACGCAGAAAACCTTTATTACAATAAAACAAATCATCGTAATTTCGACATTTCGCCCAAAAAAAATATTTTGGATTTTTTGACAATTTTGTTTTGGGAGAAATAACATTTTTAGACCTATCATTTTCCACTTAACTTGTTCTGAATAATTAAAGTGTAATAGTGTATGGTTACCGAAGAACCTGTTCTAGAACAAGAATCGGTTCTGAAAAATTTTCCTGGGTATGTTTTGTTCGTTTTATATTTTTTTTTTAAATTTTTTTTTTTAATTCAACAACAATAACGTTTAAGGAAATGCAAAATTTTTTTGCAAGCAAAATTTTTAAAAAAGAAAGTTTTTCTTTGCTTTCGAATTTATATACTTTACAAACAGGGGAAGTCTCACAACCGTTAGACACCGTTTTGTATGAAACTTAAAATTTATTTAAAAGAGACGATTTTAAGGTTGGGATATCTCGGCTTATCGGCCATAAAAGTTTTTCGTAATTCCAATAACTCCTAAACAAACAGAAATATCTTATAGAGCAAAAATATGTATCAACTTAAATATATTATAGATTATTGTATATGGGGCATTCCAGGCCGGATCACTCACTTTTAGACCCGACCCCCTTCGATTAATTTTTTTTGGATATGTTTTAGTATGTATTAAATGCAACTTCCACTCAAATTTTCAGTCTTTTATACCAAGTTGGTGTTGAGTAATCAATTTTTCAAAATGGCGATTTTTAAAAAAAAAATCAAAAATTGAAATTTTCAATTAATTTTGACCAGTAAAAAATATAGATATCTTAAAAAAATTGGACAACATTTTGTTGGTATTTAAATGTTGTTTTAGAAAAAAAATATGAAAAAATTATTCGAAGTAATTATCACTTATTTTTTAACGTTTAAAAATTAAAATCGACTTTTTGAAAAAGTCCGAAACCTTCGCTTTTTTTTTTTAATGCCCCTATTCTAAAAAATTTGTCATCTATAATAAATGACAAAATTATAATAAAATTGAGGTGAGAGACAATTATTCAAATTTTGGTATTCTTGAAAAATTTGTCATAGAAAAACCATGACAAATTTGTTATGATATAAGAACCACATAACAAGCAATATTTTGTTTGTTATTTAAATATTTTTTAAAAAAATTTATTGAAAAATAATGTCCAGAGAATGAATATTAATAATAGTGGATAGGAGGTCAAAATTAGAAAGCCGGGTAATACTTAAAAGCCTTAACAGCAAATCTGATCCATTTTCTGTGGATGAGAGGACGTTAAGGAGGCATTTCAGATTTCTTCGTTCCCTTTGTCTTGAACTTATTAAAGATATGGAAATTCTCTATTTTTTACCAAGGGTTTATGGAAAACAAATATTTATTTCAGGTTCATACAAGAAGGAGGAGGAGAAGATATAATTATAGCGAATTGTGGGAATGGTTTGTGATTAGGGAGGGTAACTAAGAGGATACGGAGTGTGTATTCCGTAGCACTCGGTCATTGTGATAGCGGACGGGGAGGCCTTTTCATTAAGGTCCTTTTCCATGGTAATAAATTCCAACTTGAGGAGCAATTTATTGCACCCATATTGCAATAATAGCACCTCCCAGTCGCGATAATACTTCCGCTTATTTGTGTACAAAGAATACACGTATTCTTTTGATTTTGATGAGTGACCAATAATTGCTTAAAAAATCTAAACGAATTTTGTTTTATTTTTTTATTTATTTTTTATTTTTTGACAAATAAAAACTTTTACCACATTGAGGTGAATTTAATTATTATTTTTTTGTCATTATGGGCATAGAATACCAAAACAAATCTATAACAAAAATTATAACAGAAAATATAACAACATTCTATAACAAAAAATTTTGTTATATTTTTATAGAATAGGCCCATAAGTCTAAAAATTCTACTGTAAATTGCGCAACTTTAAGGCCATTATTCGAGATATGAGCACAAATCGTTCTATTTTTTTTTTTTTTAATTTTGAAAATTGCATTTTTTTTTTGCTCTGGTTACTTTATATGGTGCTCAAAAAAAAAAATAATTTTGTAGATATTGATCCTAACTTACCGTAAATACATTCAGTAGGTTAAAATATGTCTCACAAAAATTAAGGTTGATCGGACATGGGTAAGGCCCTTGAATTTTAAAAAATGGATTATAAGGAAAAATATGATTTTTTCTCAATTTTTTTGGTATTTTGAGTTAAATTTCAATTCATTTGAATTTTGCTTTGGAGTAAAATTCCTCTCTAATAAGATACTAAAAACTAAAATCGGTTGAAAATCAGCCAAGTTATTAAAACTTCCCCAATAATCGAACGTTTGGCAGACCACTTGATTAAGACATGCAATCCGATTTATGAAATTCATTGAAATTTTCTACTATTATAAAATTTTTTCATTCGTCATGTTTCAGTGTAATATTTTTTTGGTTTTTCTAAATTTTTTGTAAAAAAAAAAAAAAATGGAGATTTCCAACGAGTGTTGAAAAATCAGGCATTTTTAGCATTAATTTAAAACATGTTAGCAAAACACAATTTGAAAAATACTTCTCATCTAATAACATTTGAACATAAAGAATAAAAAAATATTATAACAGTAGAAAATTTCAATGAATTTCATGAATCGGATTGTATTCCTTAATCAAGTTGTCTGCCACACTATAAATGCTTGGCTGATTTTCAACCGATTTTAGTTTTTAGTACCTTATTAAAGAGACATTTTACTTCAAATTATAATTCTGAAACAATTTGAATTCAAATTTAACTTAAAATACCAAAAAAATTTAGAAAACTGAAAAAAATTCATATTTTTCCTTGTAATCCGTTTTTTTAAAATTCAAGGCCGATGCGGCATGCCTTAACCATGTCCGATTAACCTAAGTTTTTGTGAGACATATTTTTAACTACAAATGAATAGGGTCAATATCTACCAACTAAATTTTTTTGGAGCACCATATAAAAAAAACAGAGTCAAAAAAAAGTGCAATTTTCAAAATTTGAAAAAATAGAACAAATTGTGATCACATCTCGAATTATGGCTTAAAAGTTGCGAGACTTAAAAAAAAATCTAAGGTTTTGGACTTTTTCAAAAAGTCGATTTTAATATTTAAACGTTAAAAAATAAGTGACAATTATTACGAATAATTTTTTCATATTTTTGTTTAAACTGCATTTAGATACCAGCAAAACGTTGTCCAACTTTTTTATGACATCTATATTCTTTACTGGTCAAAATTAATTGAAAATTAAAATTTTTTAATTTTTTTGAAAAAATCACCATTTTGATTACTACTAAACTCCAACTTGGTATTAAAGGCTGAAAATTTGAGTGCAAGTTGCATTTAATACATACACTCAAAATAATTACTCTGTTAAATACTCTGTAAAATGACTGTAATCTCAATTCGACAGATATTTGACAAAGTTATCTGCCGAAATACAGATTTAAAGAAAATACTTTGTATTTTCTTGTGACCGAAAAACAAAATTGTATCTGTAATTTTACTTTTTTCTTTGTAATCTCTATTTTAAAGATAATAAATAGGGCTTTTTTTTTGTTAAAATACAGATTTTAGAAAAATAATTTGTTTTTTTCTCGTAACCAAAATACTAAATTTCATCTGTAATTTTACTATTACTCTGTAATACAGTTTTCAAATTAAAATCTCTTTAAAAAACGTCCAAGTATTTCAACCCCTCTTTAAAAAACTTCTTAAAATGCAATAAAATATGCTAAATTTTACGAGGTGTAGTGCAAAATTGAAGGAACTCGTAATTTTCACAAAAAAAAGTTAATTTACAATTTGGAAGCATTAAAGCGGGCAAATTTACATGATGGCATTTCCCAATTGTCAAAACAACTTGCACATTAAGGAAGGAGAAATTTATCAGGAATCAAATAGGGACCATTGTGTAAAAGCCATATCAAGCGCATTTTAAAGATATACAATAAAGTCAAGGCATTCTTAAACGATTTCCCTTCAATTTTATAAAAGTGTTTACTGGAATGACCCCGCTCAAATGTGGAACTGAAGATGAGAAGTTTATTAAAAAAAAACCGTGAGAACATCCAGCGAGTTTATAAATAATTTCTACAAAGTTAAATATTCGCGTGCGAAACATTTAAGCGGGCGCATTTAAATTATAGCATTTGACTTTATTTTGTGTCAAGTTATTACTATCCATGCTTCCTGGTAAAATTCTGGTCGCTTTCATCAACATTTTACAGATAATTCTGTAAAGCTACAGTTTTTTTTATCGAAATCATTTTACAGAGTTTTCTTCGTAAAATAACAAAAAATCTTGCTGGTTGGAAATCTATGGTATTTTCTGCTGGCTCAGCAGAGTATCTCTGTAATTTAACAGAGTGATTATTTTGAGTGTACTAAAACATATCCAACAAAAAAATTAATCGATGGTGGTCGGGTCTAAAAGTGAGTGATTTGGCCTGGAATGCCCCATATTCATATGGATCTCGTAAGGATATGTCTTCATATAAAACCACCCCAAAATTTAAACACTTTCCTGAAAAAAAAAAAAATATTTAACAAAACCGAGTTTTTATCGGTATTAAAATTTGACTTAAAAACGATAAAATTGTTATTGGATCTTAAAATTTTTGAACCTCTAAATCCCCTATAAACCGAGACACCTCAACTTTAAAATCGACTCGATTACCTGTATTTTAATTTTCCCGCAAATCATTGTATTCTGGTTAGGAGACTTCCCTTATAAGTATTGTAGAGTATTAATTTTAATTCAAAATGCATATTTAAATTGCTTTTAAGTAGGCAACAATTGAATTGGCACCAACTAACAAACCCCAACAAGAAATATGAAATTACATAAACCCCTTCAAAAAATTCCGCAAAAAAATAACAAAAAATATGCATAAATCTACTAAATAGTTGTACGCAAAATGAAAGCAAGAAAAAAAATGTTTGCAAAACACATTCTAGGTCAATGGAATACAAATTTTTTTTGTTAATGTTATAAATTAAGAGAAAATTTTAAAATAGTTTTGCAAGTTTTGCATGACATTAAATAGATGAATACTAAAATTATTTAACTTTCAAAAATGTTGACACATTTTAATTTTTTAACTTAAATAAAATCAGCAAAAGTGATTTTAAGAGATTTTATTATAATTTTGTTTTATTAAAACAAATAAACTTTTATAAATGTTAATAAAATTTTTTTGTTTCTTTTTAGGTAAGTACTGGAAATTTTAAATGGTATCTACATAAAACTAAACGAAAACAGGTACACACAAAAAATTATTGGCTAACAAATTTCAATTAAATCTATTGATCAACAAAATTTAAATGAGTCAATTATTGTTTTGATCAACATTTTTGTTATTTTCTTCAACTATCAAATTACAAATTTTCAACATACCAGATTTTTTTCGCTTCAATTTATTTGAATACATTAATTCAAAAATATACTTTTTACTACGGTTTTACTTTTTTTTAATTGTCGGCAATATATTGGAAAGCAAAAAATATGAATTCTTCATAAATTTCCCATATGCGTAAAATTCATTTGAATGTGGGTGTGGAACAAGGTGCTATAATCCAAAAACCAAATTGTATAGGAGAAGCAAAAAACTAAATAATTAATTTCTTAATTTTCTTTTTGCAGATCGACAAAGATCGACCATTTGCATCTATGTACAAAATTTCATAAAAATCGAATGAGCGGAGGTAGCAAAAAATTGCATGTGAAATTTTGTTCTAGTGGAATAAGGTGCTATGTTACAATTTCTACTAGGAATTTCAAAACATTTGCCAAGTAGTTTTATGTTTTTTGTGTTATTTTTTTAAAATTAAAATTTGGCATGATGAATTCTGCAAAATTTAGACGGGGTCCAGCAATACTCATTTTTATATAAGAATAATAAAAGGTAGTTAATTTAAAAAAAAACAAGTAGTTTCTGGTTTATTTTGAACAGATTTTCGCGTAATGGGTTAAAAAAAATTTGCACAATTTATAATATAAGTTACTAACCATTCAATTTTATAGTTTTAACTCAAAAATTGTATAGATTATCTAAATCCGCCCTTAGTATTTCGTAAAACAATATTGTGTTTTTGTATGGATATAGCACCTTTTTCCATATTCACACTTTAACTATAGATAAATTAGATATGAAAGCGTTTTTTGCCAAACCAAGGGGCACATGTTAAAGCCTAGGATGTTTTCTACACGTTAACCATCTCACATGCAAGAATTTTGATATACCACCTTTAGTTTAACTGCAAAATACATTTTAGTATTCGGGGGAAAAATATAAAATATTTCCAAAAATAGTTAAAATTGAACTTTTAAGGTCAATTTTATGACAGAAAATGATCTAGTTTTTAACAAATTTGTTTGCAAATAGATCGAACTATTGAAGGAAGATACGATTTTGCAAAAAAACGCGATTTCCAAAAATTGGATTTTAGCACCTTCTTCCACACACACATTCATTTGTTAAATCAATAATTATTTTAATTGACTTTAAATAAAAAATCAATCAAATTTTTGATCAAAATCGAAAAAATGATTAATTGAAATAAAAATCAATTAATCACCTACAATTTGATGATTGATATAACAATTTTCTTTATCGGAGGAGTTTCAATTAAAAAATTAATTGAATCCGCGTTTTTGTTGATTGACTTTCGTTTTCAATTCTTTCTGTGTATATAAATAAAAATTTTGTAAATCAAATTTAATTTAGGTCTTTCAACCAATTTATTAAACTTTGAATGAAACAGTTTTTGTTTTTTTTTATTTGTATTACACGGCACAGTGAGTTTATTTCTATTGAAAAAGTCATATATGTTCTATAGGAAAAAGTCACAGATTTTGAAACATTTTTCCTAAAAAAAAAAAAAAGACTCAGATTCTGAGACATTTTTCCTAACGAAAAAGTCTCTAATTCTGAGAAATTTTTCTTATAGAAAAAGTTTTAGATTCTGAGACATTTTTCTTATAAAAAGAAGACATTTATCTTATAGCAAAAGTCTCAGATTCTGAGACATTTTTCTTATAGAAAAAGTCTCAGATTCTGAGACATTTTTCTTATAGAAAAAGTCTCAGATTCTGAGACATTTTTCTTATAGAAAAAGTCTCAGATTCTGAGACATTTTTCTTATAGAAAAAGTCTCAGATTCTGAGACATTTTTCTTATAGAAAAAGTCTCATATTCTGAGACATTTTTCTTATAGAAAAAGTCTCAGATTCTGAGACATTTTTCTTATAGAAAAAGTCTCAGATTCTGAGACATTTTTCTTATAGAAAAAGTCTCAGATTCTGAGACATTTTTCTTATAGAAAAAGTCTCAGATTCTGAGACATTTTTCTTATAGAAAAAGTCTCAGATTCTGAGACATTTTTCTTATAGAAAAAGTCTCAGATTCTGAAACATTTTTCTTATAGAAAAATTCTCAGATTCTGAGACATTTTTCTTATAGAAAAAGTCTCAGATTTTGAGACATTTTTCTTATAGAAAAATTCTCAGATTCTGAGACATTTTTCTTATAGAAAAAGTCTCAGATTCTGAGACATTTTTCTTATAGAAAAAGTCTCAGATTCTGAGACATTTTTCTTATAGAAAAAGTCTCAGATTCTGAGACATTTTTCTTATAGAAAAAGTCTCAGATTCTGAGACATTTTTCTTATAGAAAAAGTCTCAGATTCTGAGACATTTTTCTTATAGAAAAAGTCTCAGATTCTGAGACATTTTTCTTATAGAAAAAGTCTCAGATTCTGAGACATTTTTCTTATAGAAAAAGTCTCAGATTCTGAGACATTTTTCTTATAGAAAAAGTCTCAGATTCTGAGACATTTTTCTTATAGAAAAAGTCTCAGATTCTGAGACATTTTTCTTATAGAAAAAGTCTCAGATTCTGAGACATTTTTCTTATAGAAAAAGTCTCAGATTCTGAGACATTTTTCTTATAGAAAAAGTCTCAGATTCTGAGACATTTTTCTTATAGAAAAAGTCTCAGATTCTGAGACATTTTTCTTATAGAAAAAGTCTCAGATTCTGAGACATTTTTCTTATAGAAAAAGTCTCAGATTCTGAGACATTTTTCTTATAGAAAAAGTCTCAGATTCTGAGACATTTTTCTTATAGAAAAAGTCTCAGATTCTGAGACATTTTTCTTATAGAAAAAGTCTCAGATTCTGAGACATTTTTCTTATAGAAAAAGTCTCAGATTCTGAGACATTTTTCTTATAGAAAAAGTCTCAGATTCTGAGACATTTTTCTTATAGAAAAAGTCTCAGATTCTGAGACATTTTTCTTATAGAAAAAGTCTCAGATTCTGAGACATTTTTCTTATAGAAAAAGTCTCAGATTCTGAGACATTTTTCTTATAGAAAAAGTCTCAGATTTTGAGATATTTTTCTTATAGAAAAAGTCTCAGATTCTGAGACATTTTTCTTATAGAAAAAGTCTCAGATTCTGAGATATTTTTCTTATAGAAAAAGTCTCAGATTCTGAGACATTTTTCTTATAGAAAAAGTCTCAGATTCTGAGACATTTTTCTTATAGAAAAAGTCTCAGATTCTGAGACATTTTTCTTATAGAAAAAGTCTCAGATTCTGAGACATTTTTCTTCTAGAAAAAGTCTCAGATTCTGAGACATTTTTCTTCTAGAAAAAGTCTCAGATTCTGAGACATTTTTCTTCTAGAAAAAGTCTCAGATTCTGAGAAATTTTTCTTATAGAAAAATTTTTCCTATAGAAAAAGTCTCAGAATCTGAGAAATTTTTTTACAGAAAAAGTTTTAATTTCTGAAACATTGTTTTAAGCGAAAACTATTTTAGGTTTTGTTGAATTTACTACATAACTTTCTAAAAATAATCATCCACTGTGCATAGTACAATACAATTTCAAAATGAATGCAAAAATCTTTTAGCATTAACAAATATTTGATTGTTTGTTATTGCTGTCAAAAAAAAAATAATAAAACGGAGTTTCATTTATTGATGATACATGAAAAAGCAATGTAGTATGTGTGTGTATATGTGTGTGTGTGTGAGAGTATTGTATACATATACTCTTATTTGTGATGAAAATTCCTGTTATAAATTGAAAATAATATGAAAAAGAAAAGCGCAATAATTTTTATGAATTGTATCTATTTTTTTTTTTTTTCTGTGAAATCCATAAATGACAGAAACATCAACAACAATCAGGCACCAACATAGACATACAAACACTTTGTACATGTATGTATGTGGTGTATGATCATCGTAGCATACAACTACATATTTCTGCCATTCATAAATGCAACACGCATTTTATCCTGTGCCATAGGGTGGCAATAAACATTTAGCACTATGTAGACTGGTCAAATAATAAATGTTTTCATGGAATTTGTTACTTACAGGGGAAGATTTTGCTGCTTCAATTCTTTGGAACACAAGGTTGAATTGCAGGTTTTCAAAATATTGATAAGTGAACCCTTAAAAATCAAATACCTGCATTAATTCTTGTGAAAACTTTTCAGTTGAAAAATAATAAATAATGTCCCTTATAAAACAGTTTCAGGATCTATAGCATTTTCCGAATAGTAAAAGTCCTATATTCTGAAATAGAAAAACAGCAAATATTGGACATGTTTCATTCAGAAAATTTTCTGAGAAATTTTCATAACAAAAATTTAAGATTTCGTGAAATTTTCTCAAAAGAAAAATGAGGTATTTTGTCCATAGAAAGGCTTATGGCATTTGTGAATTTCTTGTACAGAAATATTTTTTGTACAGAAATATACACAGGTTCTTATGTGACCCGATATTTTTCTAAAGAAAAAGTATCAAATTCAAAATCATTTTTCCTACAGAAAAAATATTAGATTCTGAGACATTTTTTTCCATATAAAAAGTTTTAGATTCCGAGATATTTTTCATTTCTTTAGTTTCTGAGGCATTTTTCAATAGAAAGACAACCTAATTGTGAGACATTTTTTCTATTGAAAAATTAGCTTAAGCTGAGACATTTTTCAAATAGAAAAATTCTCAGATTCTAATAACTTATTTCTACACATAAAAAACCTTGTCAATGTACTAGAAAAAGTCTTATATTTACATTTTACTAATATATGACAGTTTTCCTTTTTTTTACAAAAAATTTGCGATCGAAATTTAAATTTTTTTTTTGTAATTTTATAATTTTTTTTGTAATTTTCCAAATTTCCAAGATTTTTTTACAAAAAAAAAATAAAACTTAAAAGGAAATTTTTTGAATTTACGAAATTTCCTTTTAAGTTTTATTTTGCCAAAAAAGTTATAAATTTACAATTTTATTGGTAAAAATCTTGTAAAATTACAAAAAAGTTCGTGATTATTACTAGGAATTCTCGTAAAAAAGGAAGTAGCCAAAAATCTAGTAAAATCACGAAACCTGTAAGTTATATCGCGTCAAAAAATTGTAAATTTACAATTTTTTGGTAAAAAGCTTGTAAAAATACAAAATTATTGGTAAAAAGCTAGTAAAATTACAAGGAATTGTTGTTAAATAGGAGGTAGCAAAGAAAAAAAAGTTACAAACTTTTCTTGTCGAATTACTAGAAAAAGTCAATATTTGACAGTTTTTCTTGTGTTTTTAACAAAAAATTTTCAATCGAAATTTATTTTTTTTTGTAATTTTAGATTTTTTTTTGGTAATTTTACAAAGGTTTTTTTACAAAAAAAAAAAAATCTAGTAAATTCACAAGAACTCCAGGTAAGTTTTATTGCGCCAAAAAAGTTGTAAATTTACAATTTTATTAGTAAAATGCTTGTAAAATTACAAAAAAGCTCGTAATTTTTTCAAGGAATTCTCATAAGGGTAGCAAAAAATGTAGTCACGAAACACCCTTGTAAGTTTTATCGCGTCGCACAAATTGTAAATTTGGCTGCAGACTTAACTAGAAAAAGTCTCAGATTATTTTCCATATTATTTTAATAAAAAAACTAGCTGAAGCCCCCGGCGATGCCTGGGTTGACATGAATATCTATACAGTTTCGTCCCAGCGCCATCCATTTATAATCCCCTATCGGAATTAAACTTAAGAGAAACCTGGCTCCAAACTAAACTTATATATTGTCAAAGTTTAGTGTCAATAGGTTCTTAAGTTTTAGTAACGCGTATCCTCACAAACGTTTTTATATATTCAGTCAAGTTTTTCCAAAAGTAAACTATCAGATTTTTTTCTAGTAAAAAATTCTTGCACTTTTCCTACAGAAAGATTCTGAGAGTTTTTAAATCGAAAAATTTAATGGTTTCGAGACTTTTTCCCTATAGCTAAATTCAAAGACTCGCAGATTTTTCCTATAGAAAAATTTTAAGATTCCAAGACTTTTTTCTTGTAGTAAAATTCTAAGATTGCGAGTGATTTTTCCCATAGAATTTTTCTTTTTTTATACCCTCCAAGTACAGTATGGAGTAGTGTGGTTCGTATATGGCACTTTTTTTTTTTTTTTGGATTTTTGTATGGGGCACCCGGAATATATATTAAGCACCATGAAAAACTGACCCGTGATTTTTTTCAAATTTTTTCATTAACATTTAGGGGTCGCTACCGGGCCCTAAACTTTGGGTCATAAAAAAAAATTTTTCACACAATGAAAAAAAAAAAATTTCGTTTTTTTTATATTTTTTTTTTTATTATAATTTAACTTCATTAGCTTATTAACGTCAAAAGATTTCATTTTGGTGGGACAAGTTTTTCAGTTCCAAAATTGACCATGAAAAAAAAAATTGAGGCTGGTTGGGGTCTTACTCTAAAATTTTTTTAAAATTTTTTTTTTTTTAGTTTTGATAAGCTTACGCTATAGGTCTTTAGTCCCTCTTGATACTACATTCTTCGTAAAAATTTTTGTTCTTTCCGAAACATTATTAACATGCGGCGAAAATCAAACGGATATTAAAAAAAAAAAAACATATTTTCAATGTAAATTTTGGAAATTACATACTTTTCCGACCATATCGAATTTTTGTTTGCCGTTAATAAGCTGGATTAGCTTATCAAATTATAATTAAAAATTAAAAAAAAAAAAAAATCGATTTTTTTCACCGTTTTTTTTTTTTTTTTTTTTTAATATCCGTTTGATTTTCGGCGCATGTTAATGATGTTTCGGAAAGAACAAAAATTTTTACAAAGAATGTATTATCAAGAGGGACTAAAGACCTATAACGTAAGCTTATCAAAACTAAAAAAAAAAAAATTTTAAAAAATTTTAGAGTAAGACCCCAACCAGCCTCAATTTTTTTTTTCATGGTCAATTTTGGAACTGAAAAACTTGTCCCAACAAAATGAAATCTTTTGCCGTTAATAAGCTAATGAAGTTAAACTATAATAAAAAAAAAAAATATAAAAAAAACGAAATTTTTTTTTTTTCATTGTGTGAAATTTTTTTTTTTTTATATCCCAAGGTTCAGGGCCCGGTAGCGACCCCTAAACCTTAATATAAAAATTTGAAAAAAATCACGTGTCATTTTTTCACGGTGCTTAATATATATTCCGGGTGCCCCATTCAAAAATCCAACTTTTGTTTTTATGAACCACCCTAGTATGGAGGTATACTCACTTTGCCATTCCGTATGTAACACACCGAAATATCGGTTGGGACCCCATAAATAATATATGGGGCATTCCATGTCAAATCGGACATTTAAAAAAATTTTTTTTTTAGATTTTCCCAATTTGTTTACAGTTTTTAGTACCCTTCAAAAACTCCTTCGTGGTAAATTTTCAGATTTTTTTGATGACCCGTTCAAAAGATATCGAATTTTTAAAAATTGGTAAACTTCTTTTCAAAATTACATTTTTATAAAATTTGCTCCAACCGTTATTTGTATGGGAGCCTACTGAGGGAGTTGTAGGGTAAAAATAATTGGGGGTCGGTCCCACTAATGACCCCTCTCGGACGCACCATTGGACCGGTAGAAGCTGATTTTATAAAACAAATTTACAAAAAATAAAAAAAAATTGTATGGGGACTGCCTTAACAGTTAAAGATAGAGGATAGGTGTGGTCAGAGAAAATGTTTGGACTAAAAAAATATTGTGGGTTGGTCATACAATTTGTTGCTCTAAGTGCATTATTAGGGCAGTTAGAGCGGTTGGGGCAACTTTTAAAAAATGTCTTTTTGTGTGGGAGCCCCTTTAGAAATTGGAGATAGGGTATTAATTTGTTCCAAAGAAATGTTAAGACGTACAAATTAATGGGGGTCGGTCTTATAAATGACCCCTCTAAGACGCACCATTGGAGCAGTAGAAATGATTTTAAGATTGGAAAATTACAATAAATTTTTTTCAAAAAATTTAAAAAAATAGTAATTATCGTTATCCCACGATCCTCCTGGGCAAAAAATTTGTAGAATCAATAGAAGTTTTGCACAAAAAAATTTCAAAAAATCGAAGAGTACAAACATTTTCAAAAACAAGATTTAAATTTTAAAACTTAAAAATCGCATACTAGAGCGCTTTTAAGATTTTTTGGGATTTTTTTTTTTTAAAGTACGTAAAAAAACAAAAATTTTGAAAAAAAAAAATTTGAAATTTGGACCATTATTGAGGAAGTTATAAGGAAAAGAAGTTTGAGTAAAGGAACAAACTACCAATTTTTAAAAATTCGATATCTTTTGAACGGCTCATCAAAAAAATCTAAATTTTACCACGAAGGAGTTTTCGAAGGGTACTAAAAACTGTAAACAAATTGGGAAAATCTAAAAAAAAAAAAAATTCAAAGTGTCCAATTTGACATGGAATGGCCCATATGTTACACAGGACAAGACTATTTTTTTGCACGGGATCTCATTGCTTATTTTGGATAATTGGGGTACGCTGATTTCAAATCTGGCTTTTTTGGGTCTGCTCTAGTTTTTTGAGATATGTCATAAGGAATCTATTAAAGTGTGCTATTTTTGGCATGTTTGTGAGACCACATTTACCAACACTCGTCGTGTATCAAAAAATTGAATGGCGATTGAAGGTATATTGGTACACCCCTCTTCAAGCAAGTTTATGTGGTGTTAAAATGGTGAAAGATCGGCAAACGGCATTTCACTTCTCTTTATTTTGAACTTTAAAAATCGTTAACACACCTGATCCTGTTTTCGAATTATTGCTAAATAATTACACTGCACTATGGCCGAAAAACCCCAAATCGCGGCAAAAACTATTTCCCGACAAGCTAGCCTCACCAAATTTGGTATGCAGGGTTCTTCTGTCAAAATATTTGATTTGAGAAAAAATGGGCGGTCCACGCCCCCTTTTTCTAGTGGTCCGCCCATAAGGGGGATTTTCGAAAAAAAATAATGCTCACAAAACTGTATTTAATTAAAATCTTCCTTAATAATTTGAAGTGTCTGACCGAATATTCGGTAGGCAAAAAAGTACTATTCGGCCATTATTCGGCTTCGGTCACATTTTTGGACGAATATGGCCGAATAATTGTAAAAAAAATTGTAGTCAATTGTTGAAAAACATATTCAAGTAGAAAAACACTTTTTTAGTGATAGTAATTTATTAAAAATATTATTATTTTGAGGAAATTACGTTTTTGAATAACATAAAAAAAAATTTTTTTGAGTGTACAATTTTTTTGAGTGTATAATTTTTTTTGAGTGTATTTTTTTTTTTTATTTGAGAATAAAAAGTTTTTTGAATAAAAAAACACTATAAAATATTTTTGTAGCTTTCCACTAAGCTTTAAAGCGTTTTTAGTGTGTTTTTAAACACGTGAATTTGCGGAAAAAAAACCATCCAAAATTCACGTTTTTGCTAATAACTCATTCTTTCGCACTCGTTCGCATACTATATTAACATACAATAAAACCTGAGCTTTCTACGAAGATTTACATGTATAAAACTGTTTTAACAATTGTTAACATTTTAAGTTATACTCCGCGAAATACGATAAAACTATTCACAATTTCATAAAAAATTACCCCTAAGAAAACTCAAAAATAGCTACGAAATAAAATTTTTTTCCCAAATATGTTAAGAATTCGTAAAAATACTCACCTCGAGTATTAAAATTCATATTCACAACATTTTTTTTAACCAAAATATATTTAAAAAAAAATATATAGATTTATTAAAATTTGGTTGCTTTACAACTTGCAACACGGGTTATAAAAACTGTATACATTAGCAGCTGTTTACACATCGACAGTGTATCCAACTATCATAACTTTTTTAAATTTTTTCTTACCAATATATTGGGAATTGAACACAATCAAAAAATTTTTGAAAATCTATACTTGAAAAATTGACTTTTTGCCGCCAAAATTGAAAATTCGGCCAAAGTGCACTGTTTGAAAACAAAAACCTCCCAGTGAAATATCCAACTGATTCTTATAGATTTGTATCTTCTGAATCCAGACCTGCCATCTGATTGTTTCTAGCACGTATCGTTTTAGAGATATTCGCTGTTAAAAAGTCAAAAAACCAATATTTTCGCAATTTTGTAATATTTCACTGGGAGTTTTTTCTGTCGAACGGAGCAGTAACTCAAAACAGGATCAGATAGGATTTTACCCGATATTACCCGATTTTTTCCACCGATTTTACAAAACCTAAACTCCCTTGGAGAGGGGTATGTCTCATTAAAAACAATGCAGATTTTTCAGCAAAAAATTAGCAGATTCTTTTTTTTTTTTAACGGAAGATTTTTCAGCGGTCTGGTCAGATTTTTCTGCTGCTTCGCCAGAGTTTATCAAGATAAATATTTAAAAAACCAAGTCTACTCAAAGTAGCAGATCATATGGCTCAAAATGACTGAATATTCTTCAGCGGAGATTGAGGTTTTACGTGAGGTTTTTTAGTGTGACACACAATACACCCTAATATACAGGTATCTTTTGATACAATCTCAAAAAGAGAAACGAAACGTTTTATATGATTTTCGTTGCTTTTGTTGGTTGCCAGTTTTTTATATAAATTTATATGGTGCACATTTATGTTTTTATGTGTAGCTGCATACTAAAAACAGTGGTGGTCAAAAAAGGTGTTACAAAAAAAACATTTTGGTTTAAGTGAAAATTGTCGGGGACTAAATAAACCGATTTGTTTTAAATAAAGTTCAAATTTAAGCTTAAAGTTCGTTAACAAATTTGAAACAGCGCTAATTCAGCAAACCGTTTGACCGATTATGTTTTTGTTTATTTAAAATTTCAACATATAAAATATTTTACTTTAAAATGTCACGTAAGTTATGTTGCAAATATTTTGTCTGACACTGTATTATTGTGTTCACAAAAGGTTATACTTTATAAAACGTTTTCTTTTATAAATTTAACCTTTTATATATTTTTTTAGTATTTTATTTTTATATATTTTTTTGTAAACCAAATAGTGTTTGGGAATTCCCAGACTTTTTAATTTCCCGGGAAACGGGAAAAAAATAATTTATTTCCCGGGATTCCCGGGAATCCCGGGAAATTTTCATTATTAATATAAATCATAAAAAACATTAAAAATTTACCAACTTTTTATTAAAAACAGTTTTATTACAGATAAACAAGTAATTAAAGCATAAAAATATCAAAAAATAAAAGTTAAAAATCCTGAAATACAATAAAACAAAACATAAAAAATATTGCAACTTTTTCCCCCACAAAAAATCGCAAAAAATAGCTAAAAATCGCAAAAAACTTTAAAACTGCGTTATCGAGCAAAAACTAATATAGTTGGCAGCACTTTTAATATTTGTTCTGGAAATATAAATTCTAGGTTCAAAATTTTTATATTTTTTTGACAGTCTTAGCAAAATTATCATTAACCGACGTATATTATTTTACTTTTTAAGTTTTTTCATGATATTTTCATACTTTTTACACTTGGTCAGTTTTCCTATGAATATATATTTGCACTGTTCTTCCAAATAGAAAATCTACAAAAAATAGCAAATGAAATTGTACCTGTATGTAAAAAAATATTAAAAATTAAATTATGGATTATTTTATAAAATTCCCGTTAGTCTTTTCCCGGGAATTCCCGGGAAATCCGACCTGGGAATTCCCGGACCCCAAACACTAAAACCAAATCATAAATATATTTTTGACAAAGAAATATATATATATTTATTAGAGTTAATTTTGAAAATTTGATCTGCGGATATCATCATTTTTTTGAAGGATTTAGGGGAACTAAAAAGAATGGCGGTATTTTTTTGGAAAAAAATTAGCTCCTTGGGGTGGTTCAACGCATCTGAAAACGCGAATTTATAGCTGATTTTTCAGCAGAGCTAAAACGGCTGAATATATCGCAAATCTGATTTCATCAGTCGATTCTACAGCAAAAAATAATACAATGGTCATTTTTCGAACTCTTAAAAAAAGTTCCAAAAACCCACCACAGAGGGCGGAAATATAAGGTTTTACCATTTTCTTTTTAAATTAATTTTTTAAATAAGCACAATTAAAGGGCATTTTTAGCTTGACAAAATGGTACTAAATTTTCCGTTCTATCACAACCCGTTAAAAAGTTATCAATTTTCAAAAATGGACAAAAACACGTTTTTTGAGAACTTTGACCTCAATTTTCTCGAAAACATGACGTGATAGAAAAATTTGAAATCTAGATTCAGAATCAGCATCGAAATGTTAATCGAAAACGAGTTTTATGATTCCAGAATATCATGCTAAAATATCACAAAAAAATGCTCTTAATAATGCACAAAGAATGCGTTTTTTGTGAACTTTGACCTCAATTATCTCAAAAACCTGACGTTACGGAACATTTTGGAAACCAGATTTGGAATCAGCATTGAGATGAAAATAGAAAACGAGTGTCCAGACCGCGGACCATTCCAAAAAATTTTCAAATTCGGTCAGTGTTTTATAATTTTGCCATTAGAAAAAAAACTTTGAAGCCTCATAACTTTTTTATGGGTTGTGATAGAAAGGTGCTTTTGATACCAAATTTCTTAGCAAAATCTGCCTCTTCATCGTGCATGATTAAAAAAATAATTTAAATTTTTTTTTTTAAAAAATCGATTTTTACGCCCCCTGTTGTGGGTTATTGGAACTTTTTTTAAGAGTTCAAAAAACTGCTATTATTTTAATTTTTGGTGTAGAATCGACTGGTGCAATCAGATTTGCAATATAATCAGCCGTTTTTTCTCTGCAAAAAAATCAGCTCAAAATCCGCGTTTTCAGATGCTTTGAACCACCCCAAGAAGTGAAAATTTTTCCAAAAAAATACCGGCTTTCTTTTTAGCTCCCCTAAATCCTTTAAAAAAATAATGATATCCGATAAACAGATGAAGTGAGATAGTCACGAAACGAACTCTAATATTTATACCCTCCACTTAGTGAAAGAGGGTATATATAAGTTTGTCATTCCGTTTGTAACTCATCGAAATATCGGTCTGGGACCCCATAAAGTATATATATTCATGATGCCCGATCGATTTTAAGATATTCTAGCGATGTCCGTCTGTCCGTCTGTCTGTCTGTCTGTGGAAAATGCTGTCGCGGACAAAATATTGCACAGGGATGACTGAAACTTAACATATTTATTGTAAGTTCTCCCGAGAAGTTTGGTATTGCATTTGAGCGATATCGGTTCAGCGGTTCAAAAGTTATGAACGAAAATGTAAGCACACCTCAAAAATTTCAGTACATTCAACATAACCTTAAAATACAAAATGCTTTAATTCGATTGCTGGTTGACATAATTGAACACCAAATGGTATTAAAACAAGTACGAACATATTTTTGGACAAAAAAATCGCGGATTTTTTTTTCGCGGAATTTTTTTTTTTCGCGGAATTTTTTTTTTTTTTCAAAAGTGATTTCCTTTTAAATAAAGTTTTTTGCAATAATCTTTTTGAAACTGTGGAGGGTATCATTACATTCGGCAAGGCCGAATTTAACTTTTTTACTTGTTTTTTTTTTAAGATTTTAAAAAATTTCCGTGAAAATTCCATAAAAAATGTTTCTTTAAAATTTCCGTTTAATTTCAATTTTACTAAAATATTTGTTGGTATTGAATGCATTTTTTATATGATATCATTATTATTATTATTTTTTCAACATATTTATCAAACTTATTTATTTGAGAATGCTGAAAGCATTTTTAAAAAAACTTTTTGAAATAGTAGAAGTAAGTTTATATGGCATACTTTCATACTCATATGAATGAAACGGCCTTTGAAAATTTTATAGCATGTTTGGTTTGGTTCGGATTTCAATACTATTATTATTGAATGACAACAATTTTTTATAAATATTTTTTTTTTTTTTTTTTCAATACAAAAAATATAGTTGTGGTATTATGAGTATTATATTAATATCAGGATGACGGTGATGAGTATGACATTGATGGAATGCGAAAGAATTGAATATGAAAGCCAGCATGCAACAGTGTATTTGTGTGTTGGTATGTATGGTATGTAATGCCTGCCGAGTGCATTTTATTATATTTAAACTGTTCATAAGTACTGACAGTGAAGGTTTAAGCAGCGTAAAAATATGAAGATTTAAAGATAAATGTTAAAAAAAAATCTGAAATTTAAATTTGTATAGAAAAGAAAAATGTTTTAGAAACTGTAACTATTCTGGTATGAAAAATGTCTCGGAATCCGGGAAATGTCTTTGTGACAAATGTCTCAACATCTCAGAATTTTCTACACGCTTCTTTAAAACGAAAAATTTTTCAGAATCTGAGAAATTTCTAATTCTGATTAATTTTTATTAAATAATAAAAATTGTTTTATTTATTTTAATAAAACAATTTTATTATTTAATAAAAACTAATCAGAATTTGAACATAATTGTTGGCACGCCATAGTGATGAACAACCCTAATGTGATATTATTACACTCACAACAACAAATAACATATTGTTGTAGTCCAATGGACTATCATATGTAAAAATGTTTTAAATATTTTTGTTGGTTATTGACAATCGTTGCCTTACTAGTGTAGTACAATTTCTTCGTCATTGTAATTCTCATTGTGGATAGAGTCGAATATGTATTAATATTTAAGTTTGTGCACAAACGATTTGTCATTAGACTCGTTTGCTACTTTATAGTAAATCGTTTCTATTTGTGCTTAATAATCTTGACAATGGAATCTGACAAATTCCGAAACGTGTCGATTACGTCTTGCAAAAATTACTAACATAAATAAATTTAAAACAAAAAAATAATTTTCTTGAAAATTATACTATGAGAATATCATGGTTTTAATTAGTAAAGAAAATAATGAAATCGAGCCAGAATAAACATCCTCAAAATATAATACTTTACAATTTTACTTTTTTAAGCATTTTGCACGAACACTCAAAATATTTTGTAGGCAAAAATAAATGAAAAAAAAACATATTTAAACAAGTGATAAAATATTTGAAAACCATCCCAGTAATTATTCATTTGTTTTAACAAACATCAGCATTTATTTTTTACTCTTAATAAAATTTTCTAAAATAAATAACATTGAACATTAAAAAATAACGTCACTTTCATTTTTTTTACCAACAAATTCGAAAAAAATAACCTACGAAAACATCAAAAATTAATGATTGTTGAGTTATTTTTACCAACAAATTCAAAAAAAAATTACCTACGAAAACATTAAAAATTAATAATTTCGTAAGTTATTTTTACAATTCTTCTATCGAATTTTATTTAAAAAATTTTTAATAAAATTTTTGGGAAATCGATCATGCAATCAAGTACATTCTGGCCAGACACTCCACCCATCGTGCCAGTCACTTGATACAAACATGTTTTTATATTTCTATAAATATTTTTTTGAATTTTATGTCTTCAAAAAAATAACCAACACAAGTAGATAAAAACTAATGATTTCGCTTTAAAAAATGCCAACAAAGATAACGTACACAAATCATTAAAAATTAAAGAAGAATCACTTATTTTTAAATAACTTAAAAAATAGAAATATTCATTTAAAAATACTGAACATTGAACAAATGTTTTTTCTTTTAAAACCAACAAAACGTAAAACTTTTTAAATAAACTACACACAGTTAATGACATAATTTTGTGAGTGCAGCTATGTACAGTAAATATGGACATGTTTGGTACCAAAAGAAATGTACTTTAAGGCCTATCTAATGATATATCAAGCATTTTAAAACAATACTCTGTTTTTGAGCTGATCCGATAATTGTAAAAATTTATGGGTTTTTGATATTTTATTAAATAAAATAACCCGAGTAAAAATTTTTATACGATACAATATACATATGTAACACAATATATATTTATACGCAATTTGATCCGAATAATGGTGGATGTTTTTGCATTAAAAAAGATCAACTTGTATAAAATATGATTTGATTTCATCCGAGTTTTGACCAGACATTGCCATAAATTAGTGGATCTTATTTGATCTAATTGCATAAAAACATGTAAAATCCTTGTGTTTTTTGGTTTGGGTTGAGATACACCACAGGTCAACGATACATTCACATAACCCTAACAAGGAAATGTTAAGGAACATTTTAAAAAGTTTCTTAAACTTTGCCTTAAAAACATAGAAAATTGTTGGTTAAATAGAAACATATAGTGTTATATATGGAACAGAATAGGATATATATAATTTTATCTTAAATTATACAGGAAAACAAATTTTGTATTGACCCTCATATAATTTTATAAATTTATATCAACCGTACACCTTTTAATTCGAATCATGATTCAATTATTTATAACTACATATGACTGCATTTAAAAAATTATGAAAATATCTCACGCGATGTATAATCATATATGATTTATTATGTTTGCATCAAGATATATATTGTTATATATGTTTATTTTTACTCGGGAAGCGTGTTTCGACGTTTTATTATTAACAGTTAGATAGAACTCGACAATACATTTTTTTTGGTACTAAACATGTCTATACTTACTGGTAATTATTGTGCACACAAATTCATAAAAGAAAAAAAGTGCAGAAAGTGCGACATTTTTTTCCGAAAAGAAAACGATATTATATTCGTATAAAAGTAGACAAAATCAGAATTGCCCAAAAAACAATGTAATTCAGCTTTTAATTTTAAACAACCTGTCTGTCCATACATTTAAAAAATACCATCGTACAAAGATCTGTATTATAAACCCTGTGTACATGCAATGTTCTCATACGCAAGTATGATGTTCATTACACTCAAAAAATTATATTAGTAAAATCAACTGAAAATGTCAGTTAAAATAACTACTTTGTAAGTTGTTTTGTGGTCAACTACTTTTTCAGTTAAATCAACTAACAATGTTAGTTATTTTAACTGACAAAAAAAAAACTGACTTATGTAGTAAAAACTACTTACATTTGTAGTCAAAACAACTAAAATGTAGTAAAAATAAAATAATCAATACAAAAATTTTTGCTTTTCAAAAAAAATTTCAGAAAAAAAATTGAAGACCATTTTTTCCAATTTTTTTTAAATAGTTGTGAATAATTAAAAAAAAAAAACGAAAATGTGTTTTTATTTTTTGAAAAAAACTTTGAAAAATTTTCAGAGATAAAAAAAATAAAATTAACTACTTTAAATAACTGTTACTACATTACAGTACTTTTTGTTTAGTTATTCAAAAAAAAAACGACTTAAAATAACTAACAGAAATAGTTCCCAGCAAAACTTATATTACCAAATAAGGTATAAAATAAGGTATAGGATCTCTTATTTTATACATTGCAGCATTAATGATTTTAACAGGCGATGAGACTCAAAATAATGCATCCACATTATCACAAAGAATACCAGTAAGGTATAAAATAAGTCATAAATTTATAACGAAGAATACGAGTAAGGTGTAAAATATATGATATTTTATAGGTTACGAGAAATGAATCAATATAGCATACCAGCAGGTAATATATAAGTTGTTACGAGTAGTGAAAAAGTAATTTTGTATTAAATTTACTCACGTCATTGTAAGTGAGTGTAAGTAGATAAAATATGCTCGTGAGTGTGTGTCGTTAGAAATTTCCTGTCGTGAGCCCATATCTAGTTTAAACTTATGCATTTTTTTTATAAAATTTTTGTTTTTTATGTTATTGTAATGCATTATGCATCCAATTATAAATAATGCATTATTTCAATTTTTGAAATAATACATAATGTAACCAAATGATCCATGATTTAATGTTCAGAAATAATAAATATGAAATAAATTTTTTCCAATAATCATGCATTACGTAGCAAATTATTAGTAATGCATTATTTTTCACTTGAAAATAATACGTTGTGGAACAAATGTTTGGTAAGACATCATAAAATAATGCTAAAAATAAGTTATATACATTACCTGGTAATTTGTTATATAATCACCACCCATTACCAAAGTTTTGCTGGGATATCTTTCTTATATGTATAGAGCAATTCACACACATGAAAAGCCCTATCCTTCTTCTATCCAAAACAGTTGAAAAATTTAAAATCGGTTGAAAAATGTTTAAGTTACACGTGGTTTAGTGAGAAAAGTCCCAAAAAAAGTTTTTTGACAATAACTTTAAAATTTGAGGGTGTCTGGCAAGTTTGATGGGCATTTTTGTGATCTTTTCGACGAGACCTACAACCTTAACTACCTCATTTTAAAAGTATTTTCGATTTTGTGTTTTTTGTAGCACAGTGTAATCGTCCAAATTGCATTTTTTTTTCAAAATTTTTGTTTTTTACGTAAATCTTAAAAGTGATTAGTGTCGTTTTCTTTTCTGGCAAAAAATGTGACATTTTGTAAAATTTTTTTTATTCTTTGAATTTTTGTATTCTGTTCTAAAAAAATGCACACATTTGAAAAAATGTAATGTTCTTTTCTCAAAATATTGCCTGCCCGTGATGTAAAAAATGCATTTTTTCCACCCCAAAATCAAATGACTGCCTTGTTATTCTCTCATGTAGCAAAACTCAAATTAAGCGCACAAGTTAACTGGTGATGTTGTGGTGCAGAGGAAGTGTCGTGACATCTGATGCTGGAAGTCCGGGGTTCAAATCCCGGTATGGCCAACATATTTTTTTTTTTTTGGTTCTGGTATTTTGTTTTATTCAATTATATATTTTTTTTTATTTAATAATGTTTATTTTAATAATTTAATAATTAAAAAAAAAATAGTTTTCATATAAGTAAAATCGACTAAATTTATTTATTTTTTTTTTTAAGTTTAAATTTTCGAACCTGAGGTGCGCAATATAAGCGAAAAACACATCAATCGAAGCAGCAAATCAGGTCAATTTGCGTTTAAAACAGATTTTTTTTGTGTTATTTTCTGAGTGTAAAAAATGCTACATCGTTTCAGGGCCATGCCAACATTTTAAAAGTACACATTTTTTTGGTCAGAAAAGAAAAACTTTTCTTTCATCTCATTTTTGAAAATGTAAGTACTCTTTGATTTTTCTTAAATTTTTTTGTGTAAAACTTCTAATGATTCTACAAGTTTTTTGTCCAGTAGGATCGTGGATAACAATTATTACTATTTTTTAAAAAAATGTTATTGTAATTTTCCAATCTTAGAATCATTTTTACTGTTCCAATGGTGCGTCATAGAGGGGTCATTTCCAGGACCGACCCCCATTAATTTTTACGCCTGAACATTTCCTCGGAACAAACTAATACTCTATGTCCAATTTCTAAGGGGGCTCCCACACAAAATTACATTTTTTAAAATTTGCTCCAACCGCTCTAACTACCCTTAGAGTAGGTCACTCTAGAGCAATGAAATCGACCCACAACATTTTTTTAGTCCAAACATTTTCTCTGAACGCACCTACTCTCTACCTTTAACTATTATTTAACTATTTTTTTTTATTTTTTGTAAATTTGTTTTATATAATTAGGTTCTACTGGTCCAATGGTGCATCCGAGAGGGGTCATTGGTGAGACCGACCCATTTATTTTTACCCTTCAACATTTTTGTAAAACGTACCTACGCCCTATCTCCACTCCCTAAGTAGGCTCCCATACAAATTACAGTTGGAGCAAATTTTATAAAAAATTAATTTTTATAAAACACTATTGTTTGGTTAGGTATTTCGCCGGTGGTGGATTAGTATATAGTAGTACAATTTTTGCTTTAAAAGAGTTATTTTTGTTGGAAAACAGATTTTGGACCTTCATAATAGTATTTCTCATTTAACTTATGAAATTTATGAAATATTATGTTTGGTTTGATGTTTGATTGACCAACAATGATTCTGTAAAATCTTCTGAAGATCCCTTATTAGGGGTGAAACTGATCAGTACAGATATACTATGAAATGAGTAACTTTTTAAAGCAATAAATTAAAAATAATCTATTATGACAATATCATAAATAGAAAGATTTTTGGGACTCGAGCTAGAATAAACTCTAATCGAATATTAATACATATATAAAGGCCGAATAAATACATTTATTTGTATGTACCTTTTGGTACTTAAAATAAAAAACAACAATAAATATTAATATTTAAAAAATCTTTTACAAAAATAAATCCTCTAAAACTTTGGAGTCATTTTAAAGGAAACCGGATCACGAAATGAAAAACTAGAAATGCAGTTTTACCACATTTACTCTCTAGTTTTAAACATATACTATCCAGTTCGTGTTTAACGACTTTCCATAGAAAGATCTCCCTTGTAAGTGCTTTGCCAGTGCTGTATTTTTTATACAGTCATAAATTTCTACTTGGGTATTACTGTAATTTTTCCTGTAATTTATTGACCTAAATTAAAAAAAAATGTCCCTGTTGATTGGTGGTGTTTAGATGATTCAGTGTATGCGTGCTATGTAAGTCTTTTCTAGCCTTGTAGTTTCTAAATGTTTATATAATATTTTAAATATTCACTGAATTTTAAATTTTGTTGTTTGTGTTTGAGTTATTTTGTTTTGTATGTAGTCGTCTTGTTTATTTTCGTCTTTATTAAGTAAATTTTCTTTATTCATATAATTTAAGTTAATTTTAATTGATTCATCACCCCCTTCATTTGTTGGTTTCCTTTTGAATGTTGTTTAAGGAAAAAAAACGTTATAAATAAATTGTCACTGTTATACTTTGATGTTTTATTCACAAAAATAACACCCACTGTTTGGTATTTAATTTCCTTATGGTTTTTTTTATATTTTTTTGAAGAAGTAGAAGAAATGAAAAGTTGAAACAAAAATATGGGGTGTTTTTTATCGTTTGGGAAACTCGTAAGTCAAAACTAAGTATTTCTCATTTTTTGATTGTCGACTTTAAAGTGCAAATTAAGATATAAAATCAATAATATTAAGAAAAGGATAGAAAACTTCATAAAGTTTCAGAAAAATAAAATGAAAGCAGAAAAAATCAATTAAATTTAAAATGTCGGAAGATTTCGAGGATGTTTTCATCCGCCATAGTCTAAAATCCTGTTTACCATATTTTTTAACGCATTGTTTTAAAATATACAACCCCGGAATTATTAAAGCTATGTTTACACCATACCACGGATGATTTTTATAAAAAAGTAAGAATTTGCTGTAGCATAATTTTAGGCATTTTGTAAATATATGATCTGAAAATTAAATCCCAGCAAAACAATGACATTTATATATGTTTTGTTAACAAATCGACTTAAGATTAAATAAATTGTTATGTTTGTTTATAAATTTAGCAATGTATAGAGTTTTGTCGCTTTCAAATAACAACCACATATTTACTACATGCCTAAAATTATGCTACAACAAATCTAGCTTTTTCATAAAAATCATATGACTCACAAGGGAAGTCTCCCTAGTGTCACCCGCGGATCTTTATGGAATTGGTTTTATTTTGTAGATCAGAAAAAATAAAGGGACACGTATTTTTTTTAGCGGCCCAAATTCATATTTAGGGGGTAAAAGTGAGGGGGGAAGACAAGGCCATTTTTCAGTTTTTTTCGTTTATCTCCTATATTATGCAAAGAAACCTGATCATGTTACATACCAAATGAAAAGTCTTTGGAAAACCTATCTACATGTGCTAAAAACATGTCCAAACATGCACAACTTTTCGTCATATTGAGTAAAATACCAAAATTTTAGGACATTTTTGTTAATAAGTCAAAAAATATTAACTTCTTTGGCCCGTCGTACACTCAAAAAAAAAACCTTGTAAAGTTACCAAAAAATCTCGTGATTTTACGAGGCTATTCTTGTAAAATAGGACGTAGGTAAAATTCTCGTAAAATTATGAGGATTTCCTCGTAATTTTGAATGCGCCAAAAATTGGTAAAATAACCAATTTTATTGGTAAAAATATTGTTTTTAAATCGGAAAAATAAAAAAAAAAATGGTAAACTTACAAGAAAAAATGGTAAATATGTTTAAAAAAATGGTAAATTTACAAACCAAAATGGTAAATTTGCAAAAAAAAATTTTTTTGTTAAACAACATTAATCCTTGTAATAAAATCATATTTGTAAAATAACTGTTTTTTTTTTTTTTTTGTAAATTAACTAGAATCCTCGTAATAATTTTTTCAAAATTTTTTCAACTTTTTTTTTTTAATATTTTTCAACAAAAAAAAATGTCCGGGACATAAATCCTCGTATAACATAATTTTTGTAAAATAACAGTTTTTTTGTAATTCCACTAGAATCCTCGTAATAAAAACTTTGTTGTAAAATTAAATTTTTTTCTTGTAAAATAACCTTTCAAAATGGTAGAATACAATTACGAAAATAAACTTGTAAAATTACCAATAAAACTGTAGTTCTCGTTTGAGCAAAGTACAAGATTTTTTGTTAAAAAACAAGGAAAATTGTTAAATATTGGTAGAACGGGATTACAAGGCATTTTACCAGGCGTTTTACCAGTTTATTTTTTTGAGTGTAAAAAGCTGAAAAAGGTCAAAAATCGATAAACTCAAAAAATTTTCAAAAAATATCAAAAAAATTAGATATTGTTGAAAAAATCAATACATATCTTTCTTATATGTATGAACCAATTCACATACATAAAAAGCGCTGTCCTTCTTCTATCCAAAACAGTTAAAAAATTTAAAATCGGTTGAAAACTTTTTAAGTTACACGTGGTTTAGTTAGAAAAGTCCGAAAAAAAACGTTTTTTGACAATAACTTTAAAATTTGAGGGTGTCTGGCAAGTTTGATGGGCATTTTTGTGATCTTTTCGACGAGACCTACAACCTTAACTACCTCATTTTAAAAGTATATTCGATTTTGTGTTTATTGTAGAACAGTGTAATTAAACTCCATACTTTTACAGCACTTATTGAAAGAAATTGTATGATTAATGTTTTAGAAAACATAGAATGCTTTTAGGCGCTTATGAATTTTAAACGAATTTATAAATTTTAAATTTTTTTTTCGTAAATTATAAAGAATTTTTCAAATTATAAATATATTTTGTACATAAATTAAAGTGCATATTAAATATCATTCATGCATGGAGTAAATGTATACTCAACATACATTTGCATAAAATTTAAAAAGTTAGAAAAAATTAAAATTTACAAAATTGTATGCCCCCAGTCTTTAATTAAATAATTAAAAAAGTAATCTGTTTTGTAAGCTATAAAAGTTTTCAGTAAGATTTATATTCATTAGCCAATCTGTTATTATTTTCTTTTTCAAACATTCAGGAAATCTTTTAATACCCAGTACAAATTAAAATATAAAAAAAAAATAGCAACCCGTATTTAAGCCACTATTGCTAATGAGTAAATATTTTATTTAGTCACAAGTAAATGAATAAAATGTATAAATTAAATATACAAAATATTACTTCAAATACTGTTGATGTTGTTATATTCGTTAATATATATTCAAAAGAAAATAACTAAGAAAAAATGTTAGGGAATGGAAATTTCTAAAGGGAATTACCACTAACATGGTTTTATTTAAACTAAATCCTTGTTAAACGCTGAAATTTTCTGTGGGGGATTTTTGGGGACTTTTTTTTAAGTCTATCTTCTTTTAAGAACTGAACTTATTTATAAACATTAAGGATTTTTAAACAAATTTTAGTATTTTTGCAATATTTTTGTAGCATATCTTAAGTAGCGAACCGTTACTTGCTCTTATTGCATCATACAGTGAGTTATAGCGCCATCCTTTGTGTTTTATTTAAAATCTTAGTTTTTTTATTTTTCTGCAATTTTAAATCATATTTATGGAATAATAATGGAAAACAAACTTTATAAATCTAGGCAATTGAAAAACACAATAAAAAACTGCAACATTTTTAAACTGCAAGGATAATCTTCTGAGAAACAAACTCGAAAAAAATTTTAATAAATAGTTCACCTCACTTTTAGTCCAAAGTGAAACCATCGTTTCGCCTTTATTGTTAAGGTTGTTGTCAGTTTATTGGATTAATTAAGTATATAAGCAAGAATTTTCCCTAATGTGTGTTTCAAAAATGTTCAAAAAAAGAAAGACAGTTTCTTATCGATTGATCCTCAAGATAGGCTTTAAATATATTACAAAAATACTTAAAACCATTACAGAAAACATGAAGAGTGGTAACTGTATTAAAACTGTATTTGATTAAGAAAGCTTAAAATCTTAAGAGTTTTTCAGTTCACTAGCTTTATTACATTCGTATATAAAGTTATAGATGTATAATACAGTGGCTGACACCGTAAGTTGGGCAATAGTGGCTGACACCCTAAGTTGGGTTAAAATGTTCCACAAAAATGTTTTGCATCAAATTTCATTAGGGGTTGTCAAAGGCCAAATGTTCGTAAGATGTAAGCGAAATGCTTAACCCTTAATATCCTACTGGTTCCGCAAGGAAACAACCAAAAAAATCGGTAACTTTGTTATACAAAATTTTTGTTGAAACTTCCTTCTGGGACTTAAACAATGTTTATTGATACAATATCTAACATTTTTCACCACTTTCACCATTCAGTATCAACTTTTTTTGACACCCGTAGGTTCATCAGAGTGTCCCAACCTCAAAAAAACCAACAAATTTGGTGAAATTACGAATTTTCGAAAATTCGTTTTTTGTGTTAAATACATCGAAATCGAAGCTGAAAAAAACATTTCCGCGAATTTTTTGAATTTTCATAATGTTTAAACCAAAAAAAAAAAATGTGTTACAAAAAGACCTTGGTAAAATTTTGATCTCCGGGTGCCTGGTTGATTCTCAAGGGTTGGACCTAGGTTTTCTTCACATAGTTGAGGTAAATGTAACCTATAAACAAAGTCGTTGAACAAAAGTTGTTTAGAATTGCGAGATTTATAACATATATTATATTATTTTCGTCTTAAAAAACAAATCAGGATATTAAGGGTTAAAAAAGAAAAATTTTAAAGTTTCATATTTTATTAAATTGTGTTACACCAAAGATACTTTACAATTTTACTTTTTTGAGCACTTTGCTAACATCGCACAAATTACACTGTGCAACAGTATAGGTTGGTCTTGTCGAGTAAATCACAAAAAATGCCCATTAAACTTGCCAGACCCTCAAATTTTAGAGTTATTGTCAAAAAACGTTTTTTTGGGACTTTTCTTTTATAGAAAAATTATCACAACACTGTCAATTATTATCCGATTTTTTTGGCATAAAGCTCATCGTATTCACAATTGAATTTTCTTGAGGGATACGTTTATTAATATAAATATTGTTGAACAAACTATAGCAGAAAAAAATCGATAAACTCAAAAAATTTTCAAAAAATAAAAAAAATTATATATTGTTGAAAAAATCAATTAGTGTTTATAAAAAACCGACATTTTGGAAAACCGGTTTCTCGGTTAACCGAAATTCAGCTTTTTCGGTTAACCGGTTTTCTCGGTTAAACCGGAATAAAAAAACCGGTTAACCGTTTTTTTTTCTTTAACTGACAAACCCAAAAAATACTTTAAAATTGCTAATTTTTATTAAATAAAAAAGCGAATGTAACTAAAGTCAACATATTTGTTTCTTTCAGCAATGTAAGCAACTGTTATCATTTAAAAATAGCGGTATTTAAATACGGTGCTTATTTTTCCTATATTCACCGGAGCTTTATTTTAATTTTTATTGGTTTTATTTAAAAAACAAATACATCAATTCGTTATAAATTGTAGTCCGTATTTTATATTAATGTTCTTTTATTGACATTTTCTCCATTAATAAGAATTTTAGTACCTGGTTAACAGTCACTTATTAAGTTTTTAATGAAACTGTCCAAAGAAAGCTTGTAACGGGGATAATTCAAATATTTACCAGATTAAAATTCCTATTTGGAAAATCGTTTTTTGAAGACAAAAAGTATTTTAGACTTCCTTTCTCACGGATTTTCAAGGTCTTTTTAATGAAATTTTGAAAATATCATAAAAAAGTGCAAACCCTTAATATTTGCAAAATAATCCGTTTGAATGTATTTAAAAAAAACCGGTTAACCGACAGAAAAAAAACGGTTTTCGGTGCACCGGAATTTTTCAATTTCGGTTAACCGGTTTGCAAAAAAACCGAAATTTTGGGAAAAAACCGGTTTTTCGGTTAACCGGTTAACCGGTTTATAAACACTAAAATCAATACATATCTATATTCTTATATGTATAGACCAATTCACACACATGAAAAGTCCTATCCTTCTTCTATTCAAAACAGTTGAAAAATTTAAAATCGGTTGAAAAATGTTTAAGTTACACGTGCTTCAGTGAGAAAAGTCCCAAAAAACATTTTTTTGACAATAACTTAAAAATTTGAGGGTGTCTGGGAAATTTGATGGGCATTTTTGTGATCTTTTCGACGAGACATACAACCTTAACTACCTCATTTAAAAAGTATATTCGATTTTGTGTTTTTGTAGCACAGTGTTATTGCCCTTTGACAACCCCTTAGTAAAATTTGATGCATAATATTTTTGTAGAACATTTTAACCCTTTAAATGCACGATTAAATGGTTTTCGAGGAGAGCATCAGAAATGAGGGCAAAAATTACCCTTGAAAATGGGAATAATATATTAATATATTCAACGAAAAGAACCGTCTTTAAATTTTACTAACAACATGTTTAAACATTCTTTAGCTCACATGATTTAATAAATTTTTCGACTTATTTCACACTACTTTGGAAAAACACAACTTTTTTTATTGGCGTTTTTCGCGAAAACTCGAATTGATCTAGAAAAACTGGGAGACACGTGTATTTTATTTTTGAACCTACTTTCAGAACTTGTCGGTCTGGTCCATGTGTACAAAAGTGTGTCGGACGGTGTAGATTTAAAAAAAATGTCAACAAAAAATTGTAGAAAAAGTTTTGGAATGACATTTTTCCTGCCAAGGACAACATGGATTTCCAAACACAAAAATTTCTATTAAAGTTAAGAATGCCCTTTTAACGCTATTAAAATGTCGGGTAGGTGGTTTTTTGTATTGTCGATCAATCGTTTTTGGAGATCCATATGTTTGCTTTAAAAAAAAAAAATGTTAAGAAATCAAATGAAGGTCTTATTGTAAAAAACTCACTTTATGGTGGTTTTTGCCTTAAAACTTTTAAAATAATGTAGAAAATAGAACTTTTGCTGAACTTTTATTCTCAATATACTTCTACGAAGGGTTAAAGCAAGACTTCTGCCAGAAATCTGTCAAAGGAACATCAGCAGAATGCGAAAAGCACGAAAAAATAAAATGTTGCTTATCAAGTTCTTTCAGTAAGCCCTTCAAAAAGTTGGCTTCCGACAGTTTTTTGGGTTTTTTTTTTACTCGAAAACCGTAAATTAAACAAAAAATATTTCTGTGACAATATTTATGACGAGTTGTGAACATCGCCAGCAACAAAAATTGGACTGTTGGCACAACCCTCAAGGATCCGTATTATGGTGTCGGAAATAGCGTCGAAGCCATTAATGGAATTCGCTGTTTCCGCACACGGGTTCCTATAAAGAAAACCAAAAATGCAAGATGTGCGTACTAATTCTGAATTTTAATCAGAGATAGTTAAACTCAGCATCATTTACATAGAATTGTTGCTGGCCCTGGCACGCAACATCATTGCGAATGTATACCCCAAGGCCCCTATGAAAAACAAAAAGCGAAAGAAGGTGATAACCAGGTATGTTAAAATCCTGTGGGTCGGTATCCCCACATACATGGGTCTCGAACAAGGCTAAAACATCCGTACGATGTAAAAATATTGATATTATTATATGAAAAACTTACCACAATAGTGAAGAAAATTGTGGTTATTGATAAATTTATGAATGAAATTAAAAAAACGGCCGATAAACCCGATATTTGGCAAAGATTCGATTTGTGAGATCTCTAAATCTCAAAACTATCTTACCCAACAAATTATTCTTTTAATAAATAAAAATAACTCTGATTAATTTTTATTAAAAAATAAAAACTGTTTTATTCGACCTTTAAAATATTATATTTTGAGTAGGCTTATTCTAGCTCGAGGTTATTATTTCCTCTACTAATTAAAACTATGATATTCTCATAGAATAATTTTCAAGAAAATTTAATTTTTTTCTTTTAAATTTATTTATGTTGGTCATTTTTTGCAAGACTTAATCAACACGTATTTCGGGATTTGTCAGATCCCATTGTCAAGATTATTAAGCAAAAATAAAAACTCTTTACTACAAGTAGCAAAGGGTCTTTAATGACAATCGTTAATGATCAAACTAAAATATTAATACATATTCGACTCTACTCTCATTGGGAATTAGAAGACGAAAATTGTACCATCGTAGTAAGATCACGATAATCAACTAACCAACAAACCAAATAAATAAAAATAAAAAAAAAATCGCTTGAATTCGAAAACAGGACCAGCTAGGACTTTCGTGTTATCGATTTTTAAAGGTCTAAACAAAAAAAGAAATAAAATGGCCATTAAACTTGCTTGAAGACGGGTGTGTGGAGGATTTACAAATTGTTTTTAATTAAAAAGGTGTTAATGAGAAAAAAATACATTTATTAAATGAAAAAAGTTTTTGGTGAACAAAAAAAATTTTTTGTGATGGATGTATTTATAAAAAATATTTCGTTAGCTACGATGTGCAGCAAACAAACTCGGAATTGGATGAAACCGAAAGCAAATGAAAGTTGATATATTACATAACAAAACCCTCTAGGATTTTTTAGTTCAGCGCTAGAAAACTCTTAAGGCGTTTTTTTTTAGTTCAGCGCCAGATTATTTTTTTACACGCATTAAAAGTTGGTGAACTTCTATTATAACTAAAACTATAATAGGCGTATGATTAACTTTGTAATTGCCTTTTAATAACAATCATACGCAATGGTGAACAGTGGATTATTTTTAAAAACACAGCCCTACAAAAATATAAAAAGGTTCTGACCCAGATCGACTAATTTCTTTGTATGCAGGTACGGGACCGATTGCAGCCCAATAATGGCATCACCAGGGGCCCCTAATGGGGGGGGGGGGTAATAAAGGCCATATGGCTTTATTACCAACACGATTGAGCAATAAAGTCATATTGATTTTGCAACCAAAGTGGAAATAAAACCATATCAGTTGAAAATGTGGAAATATATTTCCCCGTAAATCCTGCTACCCCAAAAAAAAAAATTATTTAGCGAAGCCGCTAAATTAATTTATGGAGTTTGTAATCCCTAAGCCCGGCCAAAGGCCAGCTACGCAGAAAAAAATTTTTTTTTTACTATCTTTAAATTAAAAAACCACATATACCAGGAACCTCGGAACTTAGAGGGGTCTAGAGGCACCATTTTTTTATTGGCCGGGTTTTTAATTTAAAGATTGTTTAACAAAAAAAGTTTTTCTGTGTAGCCGGTCTTCGACCGGGCTTAGGGATTACAAAATCCATGTACTAAACCCACCCTCTCCGCAAAGTAAAGTTTTCTAGGGTAGCAGGCCATTGCGCTATCAAATTTGTTATGCCTCAAAAAGGCCTGATAACCAAAATAGCTTTGGATTGCAGAGAGGGTGGGTTTAATGCATGGAGTATGTAATCCCTAAGCCCGGCCAAAGGCCGTCTACGCAGAAAACCTTTATTAAAAAAAAAAAACAAATCATAGAAGTCGTAATTTCGACATTTCGTCCAAAAAAAATATTTTGGATTTTTGACAATTTGGTTTTGGGAGAAATGACATTTTTAGACCTAGCATTTTGGGCTATATGTCGTAGCTTGAGCGATATGACATTTACGGTTTTGGGCGATAAGACCTTGGTCGCTATGTCCGTACGCCATTTCAAACTCCATAAATTAATTTAGCGGCTTCGCTAAATAATTTTTTTTTTTTTTGGGTAGCAGGATTTATGTGGAAATATATTTCCACACCCTCCGCAAAATAATGACGAACATTTTTAAAAAATATTTAAATGAGTAACAAAGCCATATATGGCTTTATTTCCAACAGTGGTTGGTAATAACGCCATATGGCCTTATTTCTCAATTCTTTGGGAAATAAGGCCATATGGCCTTTGGTATGACATGTTTTGTACACAAATGCTTTAAAATCGCCAACTTTAAATGAGTGTAAAAAATAATCTAACGCTGAACTAAAAAAAACGCCTGAGGGCTTTGTTATGTAAAATGTCAACTTTCATTTGCTTTTGGTTTCATCCCATTCTGGATAGGAAATTTCGATTAGATTAGATTAAAGAAGATACTACTTACTGCCCGAGTTGCGTTGTGAGCCACTGTATATTTCTTTATGATGAAATACACAGTGAGTTACAGTTGAGTAAAAATCAAATTACAAAAAAATAGAAAACAAAAATCAACACCATCATAACAAACCAACATTTTTAATTAATCATTTGCTTGTCAAAAAAATACAGAACAACTTTTTCTCTTTCTTCTTCCTGTTTATTTTTGTTTTTTTGCCATAAAGTTAGTTAAGTTTAGGAGTAGAATTAAACTAAATACAACAAAAGCAAATGACATAGTAACGTTTAATTTCTAAACTAGAGAAGTATGAAAATTTCATTACGAAAAAGTAACCAAAATCAAACAAAACAATAACTAGAGAGAGAGAGAAACAACAACAAAAAATAAAATTACAAACTTTTGCAAATAATGCTGGTTGGTGGTGATAGTGATGATGATGATGTTGTTAATTTTTTTTTTCTTATGATATTTTATGCCACTTTCTCTACCCATCGTCCCCTATTTTTTAGAATTGAAGATTTACTAATTTTTTTAACACTATGATTAGGAAATGGAAAGAGAGGCAGGAAAAGTCAATTGAGATATTCAATGAACTAAACATTACAAACTAGTTCATTTATTTAAAAACGTTAAGGTCTTTTTCTTTTATGATTCGAAAAGAGAATCGGAAAAAAACGAATTCAATTGAACTTTCTACTGAACTAAACAATTTGAACTAGCTCATTTATTTCAACTCTTTATGGTGTTTTCTTTCATTTACTTAAATCAATTGTTTAATACATCGTTCTGTTCTTTTATGAATAGAAAATAGAAAGAGAAGCAAGTTTAGTATATAGTTGTGGCATTCACAAACGAAAATGTTTTACTGAACTGTTTACTAAACTAAACAATTTGAACTAGTTCATTTATTTCCATTTTTTTACATCATTGTGTTTTTTAGTAAAAAAAATATTTTTCTGATTCCATAAAAATGATTTTATAGAAAAAATGTCTAAAAATATGTTGCTATGTTTTTGAGTAAAAAAAATTTCCCGTTCCCATTTGAAAAACATCCTCTTCTGTACTTCTTGACCATAGTGTCACCATTAGTGTTAGCATTTGTTTTACTTTATCAAAATAGTTTGAAATAAAGTTTTTATTTATTTTGGATTTTTTCTTTATTTAAAGTCGCACGATTGTGTTGCAAAAATATAAAAGTTTATTTTATCTTAAACAACTCAAATTACATGCTTTTCCCCATATATATTTGTTTTTATTTTTCACTTATTTTTTGTTTGACTAATGTTGTGTGATGATGTTGATGAAAGTATCATGATACTACTTTTATTTTATATTGTTGATGACGATGATTCTTTTATGGTGACTAGTCTAATAAAGATTTTTTTGTAAGTAGAAGCTAAATGCTTTTAATGGCATTATTTTTTTTTTTAAATTTTTACATGCTGGAAGATGTAAAACTTAAAAATTTAAAACCAATATGGGCAAAATCGGCTGCAGTTGTCCAGCAAAAACTACTGAACCGATATTGAATATATTTTTTTATTTGTAGGCCATTAAATTCTGTAGTACTTACCGTGGCCATTTCTTGAAAAATATTGATTTTCTTAAAGTTATGCTCATGTAAACTTGAAAAAATGGAAAAAATTTTACTTTTCTTATTTCATTAAAAACATATTTAGGTCAAAATTTCAAAAAATGGCCACGGCAAGTTGTAAAAAATTAATTAATCAACAAATCTAAAAAAAAAAATAATCAAAATCGGTTCAGTAGTTTTTGCTATAAAACTTCAACCGATTTTGGCCTTTAAAAAATCATAATACAATTGAGTGACAAACCTGACAATTCTAGTTAAGCAAATTTTGTGTTATAAAATTTTAAAGATATTAGAATAATTTACTTATCTTTCAAATTAAATAAACAGAATTAAAAATTATTGAGTGTTTGTTTGAGTGAAGTATCTATCCAAATAAATGTCTTTTTTTCTTTGTAACTCAAAAAAAAAACAGGTTTAAATTTTTTACAATATGCTCTGGAATAGTGCAGGAGTTTTAGATTTCGATCCGCTACATCCCATAATTTTGTTAGTTTCAAAAAAAAAAAAGCATGAGCAAAAAATGCGGGAGGTAGGGTGAGGTCATATGGCCACTCAACGGGGTCCAAATAAGGAGTAAGCCCTAAAACTGCCCCAGAAACGCCCTCGTAGGGGTGCAATGTGAGATCGACCTCAATTAATTTTCCGCCCCAACAATTTCCCTAAACATACCTAACACCTATCTCAACTTCCTGAGGGGGCCACAAAACTCTAAAATGAAAATTCCTAAGCTTTCTTTTGAGCAACAAAAATAAAATAGGTCCATTTTTAAAAAAAATCAAAAATGTTTCTGATTTTTCAAAAGTCAATCAAAACAAGTGTGAGTGTTAAATTCGGCTGTACCGAATCTTTGATACCCTCCAACATGTTAACACATTAAACAAGTATAATAGCTAAATTCGACTTGGCCGAATCTATGAATACCCTCCACAATGCCCTTTTTAAAGGATATTAAATTTGTTAATGGGGAAAAAATTATCAATTTTGATTACAAATATTTTATTTTGAGTAAAAAACTTTTTTTTTTGTAGTTTTTGGAAAAAAAAAAAAAATTTACTAATTTTTTTTTTTGAGTGTAAAATTTTTTTCGAGTGTAAATTTTTTTTGTGTTAAAATATTTCTGAGTGACAAAAATAATATGTAAAGTAATTTTGTGGTTTATCATTGTTTTTAAAGCTTTTTTTTAAGACCCGGGTTTTTCAACACGTGAATTTTAGGTGAAACCAATCTGAAATTCAGGGTTTTGCTTAAAACTTTTGAACCACTGGACCGATTTTTCTGAGATATGAAACGAACCGGGACAGAAGAACGACAAATATATATGCCACACTTCAGCACTCTCAGAATCGTTCGAAAGTTATCGTGTGTTTTATCTTGTAAATTCATGAAAAACCCTTGCCGAAATTCAGTCTTTTGCTCATAACTTTTGAACCACTGGACCGATTTCGCTGGATTGCAATACCAACCTGACCAGGTAAATGCCCAACATATATGCCAAACTTCAGGCGCTTCCGTGAAGTCTATCAAAAGTGAACATGTTTTCAACCGACCTACAGACGGACAGATGGACAGACGGACGGACGCACGGACATCACTAGATCGTCTTAAAATCGATCGAGGATCATGAATATACTTTTTTGCCCCTGATCCAATTTTGCCCATTTCCTCGGCCTATGGCCATGAGACACATTCTTGTCAATTTTCAGGGGTCTAGCTCCTTTATTTTTGACTGAATCGTGTTTTATACAAACGGACATTCATAGAATGACTTAGAATCGATCATAGATCAATAATATATATTCTTTATGGGGTCCTCGACCGATATTTTTATGCATTACAAACGGAATGACAAAGTGAGTATTTCCTAGTGTGTCCCATCGACATATGGAAAAATACCAAGTATAACGCACAGATCAACATACTTCAAAATATGAAAGATGGCATTGTAACGAGCAATTTACGCCAAATTTCCGCACCCTACGACGATTGGAAGGGGATGCTAACTGATCACATGTTTTGCAAAATCCGAAGAAATCTTGAAAATTTTTGTTTACTTGTAATCCTAAAAGTAACTTTATGGAATGGTAGCTTTCCAAGAGTACCTAAATCATCATGGACCAAAATCATCATTTACCTAAATCATATATGGACCCTTAAGTTGCGATAAGGTTCATTTGAAAGGTTATAAAAAAACCTAAAGTTTCCATTGTCAAAAAATATAAATGGATGCATTTAAATTAATAATCATTTTTTATATATGGTTTTGAATTGAGAAAAGTGTGAAAGAAAAATTTTAATTTTTCTAAAAATTTAGACATCCTGGTTTGTTTCTTACTAGTTTCATATTATCCAGTTATAACATTTTTGTTTTTTTTTTTCCTAATTTGAAACTAAAAGGACCTTTTGGTCCTTTGTAGACAATTTTATTTTTAAGATTGCAAAATAAATTTTTTTGAGATTTCTTCAGAGGCTGCAAACACATATCGCTCATTTACTTGTATACACCCAGAAAAGTTGTACAGTAACTATTTACGGTTATTCAAAAAGTTTTTAGTTAAAGTTGTTTTAAACGTTTTATCGTTTGTTTTTTAAGGAAAATAAAATATTGAATGATTTAAACAGTTGTAAAAACAATAAACTACAAAAGTTACGGAAAAATATTTTTATCAGTTAAATTATTTGTGACTGATTATTCCGTATAATTTTACAGAAGTACGGTTTATGTAGTTTGTTATTCAAAAAATTTTATTTTTACTTCACAAAATAAAAAAATGTAAACAGTTAACATAACTGAAATATCGTTTGTTTTTACGGAATGTCTAGTCATTTTTTAACGTTTAAAAATAACTGAAAAATTATGTTGTTTCAAATGAAATATAAGTAGTCCGTTTTTTAAAAGGAAAAAACGATTGTTTTAAACGTTTTTTCAGTTGAATTTACTTACAAAATATTTTGAGTGTAGTGTCATAACTCGAAATATGTCGTTTTTGAGTAAAAGCTACACAATTATTTGTTATATTCTGCTTTATATTGTGTCAAAAATCCGTATTAATATCTTCTAAACTCACCGTTTGAGAAGAGAACACGCCATTTTTTATGTACGGGCCTTTTGCAATGTAAAACAACCCAGGTAGAAAAATACAACCGTAAAAACGCTTTTAAAGCGCTCTGCATGGTAGTACGAATGCTTTCAGATCATACGGAAAACCATCCTCAGAGCGCTCTCAGATAGTCCTAATGATAACACCGTTAAACGGTTTATATAAAGCGTTTTTAAAGACATTTATAATGGTGATTTGAGAACGCTTCGTTAAAGCATTATTAAAGCGTTAAAAAGCAAAAAAATATATCAGTTTTAAAATTTTTGTAAACTTTGTCGTACTGGACGACAAAGTTGTATCTTGGTATAGGCAAGAAATTGCTGCAAAAATTAGTTGTAAAAATGTTAAAGTTTGCAATAAAATGTAATATTGCAACAAAATTTTAATAAAATATCTGATGACATAACTTTATAGTTTCAGAGGAAATCTTTCGTTTTAATGGATATTGAAAATTGGAAAATTAGATATTTTGTTATATGGTTGAGCAATAATTCTAAAAAATGTTGTGGAATTTAAGCAGTACTGACACTTTAAATTCTTTATACAGTTTGTCGTACTTTTCCATCCAGAAAAATAGATACTTCAAAAGCGATTAATGCGAAGACAATTTTAAGAAAATTATTAGAAACAATGAAATTTCACAAAATTTTTCACATCGCAGATGATGTAGATAATATGGAAGCTACAATATCTCAGTTTTCTGACTTCGATTTTGAAACCAGTTTCTTAAAATCAATTGTAAATGCTTCATACAAATTCTCAAAATTAAACGCCACTCTACAAGAATAGAATCCAATGCAACAAAATTGGTGTTTTCTTATGGCTGCCTCTCATCCTGATAACGTATGCCCAATTTGAAATGTAAAACCTATGATTGTAAATCAAATTTTTATCACAAAATTATCCAATATCTTCAATGAAATGAACAACATTTTATAACCCAATTTCATCAATAGATACAGGACATAATAGGATATAATGTTAAAAATACTTTGTAATGGGAAAATCATGATAGCAAACCCAATTTTTTCAAACCAAAATCAATTTTGACAATTCTTGTTTTTTGAATGGCAGTGAAATAAAATCATAGGTTTGGTTGAAAAGTATTCTCAAAACGCTTTTACGAATCGTTCGAAAAGCGTTATGAAGTTATGCTTTAAAATTGAGTTATTTTTGATAAGTCTTGAATTTATTTTATAACCATCATGAATTTATACTTGAGGGTGTTTTGAAAACGCTTTTTCTTATTACCGTCATGAATTTCTACTTAAGAGTGCTTTAAAGACGCTTTATTTTTATAACCGTCATGAATTTCTACTTGGGAAGTTTCAGTTGTAAATTTTAAACAGGTTTTCTGTAAAATCAAAAATTTTGCGTTATGACACTATACAAGTAAATAAGCGATATTATCAGTTAGCAACCCCTTCCAATCGTCGTTGAGTGCTAAAAATTGGTCGCAAAAAAATCATTACGATATCATCTTTTATTTTTTGAGGTACGTTGACCTGTGGCGTAGCAAAAGGAATTTTTGGCCACCATAGCATACTCCCTAGCTTATGCTAAAAACAAGATGTCATAAGCAGGAACAGAAACTTCATGCACTAAAAAGCGATGTTCTAAGCGCCTAAAATATGCACTAAAAATCTTGAAATATGCACTAAAAACTACAAAAATATGCCTTTAAAACCAAGGTAGATTTATTCAAGGCAAATTTATAAAAGGTATTATCCAATAACCTAACTTTTCCTCCATAGTAATTTATTTGACAAATTTAAAAACAATAATATTTACGAATTTTCAAAACGAAATAAAAATATTTTTTTCGGCATAAATGACTCGAGTTCACACTACACTATTTACGCTTAAAAACATTTGAACTTTTTTTAAATTGTGTCTTCGAAAATAAAAGGATTTAGTTTGAGTTTCAATATTTTTTTATAATTTAGTTGTTTTCTAAAATTTTAAAGGCCTAAAAAGCGTTAAAATTGGTTAATGTGTGCACTGAACATTTGAGTCGTTTTTGCCGACTAAAATTATGTTGAAAGAAAATTGTTTTCATTTCCGTCACAAAAATATTACCTTTATAAATCTACCTTGGATTTATTCAAGGTAAGATCCAATAACCTCACTTTCCTCCATAGTAAGTTTTTTGACAAATTTAAAAACAATAATATTTACGAATTTTCAAAACGAAATAAAAATATTTTGTTCGGTATAAATGACTTGAGTTTACACTACACTTTTTATGCTTAAAAATATTTTAATTTTTTTTAATTTTTATCGTCGAAAATAAAATAATTTTGTGTGAATTTCAATATTTTTTTATAATTTAGTTGTTTTCTAAAATTTTAAAGTCTTAAAAAGCGTTTAAATTGGTTAATGTGTGCACTAAACATTTAAGTCGTTTTTGCCGACTAAAATGATTTTGAAAGAAAATTGTTTTCATTTACGTCACTAAAATATTGCCTTATATAAATCTACCTTGTTTAAAACTATAAAAATTGGGCATTTCACAATTTTGAAAAAAATTAAAAAAAAATATTTTTTAATAATTTTTACTTTGTTATCATATTAATGAAAAAAATATCATATCGGTCAGACAAGTATTTGACCTCGAAAAAATTTTGTCAGGCCTTCAATTAATGATGTTAACAAACAAATTTATAAAAAAATTTGGGAAAAAATAAACTAAAACTAAAATTTTATACAAAAATATGCATTTAAACCAGAATGCAAGCGAAATATGTAAAAGTATTTATTTCAGAAAAATATGCAAAAATGTGCACACTAAGAAAATTATGTCATTAACTGTTTGTAGGTTATTTTCAAAAGTAATCAGTGAAGTCATTTTAAAAGAAAAATCACTTATTTTATAAAGGATTTAATTTATTTACTGTTTCTGTAGTTTAAAAAAAATAATTTACTGTATTAAAAACGAATTTTCTGTTACATTTAATTTCGGCAGTAAAAAATTTCTTCTATAGTTTTACTGTTTTTCAATACAAAATAACTGAATATTCACTAGTTTTTTAATGTTTTGGTTAGTCATTAAATTAACATTTAAAATTGACTGTAATGTGTTTTTATTTTAAATGAAAAAACAGTGGAATGGTTTTTAAATAAAATTTCATTTGTTTTAAGTGAATATTCACTGGAATTTACCTACATAATTTTTTGAGTGCACTAACGAATCGATGTCATTTTAAAGAAAATTATTTGATTTGCAAAGATATTTGATTTATGCTATTCTAAGACTAAGGTGAAAAAACATGCATTTGCATGAAAGTCCTCTTCTTGGTTATAAGTTAAATACATTTATCCGAAAAACATCTGTTTGGTGTTTTTCGCTTACCATACCGATAAAACGAGATCTGACAAGAGAGAGAGATTGTGTCTAAACTACTATCCAATAAGACTAACCTTATCCCTATCGGAAGACATCGGTTTAAAAGTTTTGTCACTTGCGATGCAAAGCCCCATAAATAAATTATTTTTTTTTAATTAAGTCCTTTGTTAGCGAAATATCTTAATTAAGTCCCAAATTAATAAGTTTGTTTGTCTTAATATATATTTTTTAAATTATCTTAAAACTATAATCATTTTTATAAACTCTACTTACTTAATTATAGATACATATTTTTCAATTCAATTTGTCAATATTATCAATTTTTAAAATACCCAATTGTAAATTCACTATACACTAAGAAAATTATGTCATTAACTGTTTGTAGGTTATTTTAAAAAGTAATCAGTAAAGTCATTTTAAAAGAAAAATCACTTATTTTATAAAGGATATAATTTTTTACTGTTTCTGTAGTTTAAAAAAAATTATTTACTGTATTAAAAACGAATTTTCTGTTACATTTAATTTCGGCAGTAAAATATTTCTTCTATAGTTTTACTGTTTTTCAATACAAAATAACTGAATGTTCACTAGTTTTTTAATGTTTTGGTTAGTCATTAAATTAACATTTAAAATTGACTGTAATGTGTTTTTATTTTAAATGAAAAAACAGTGGAATGGTTTTTAAATAAAATTTCAGTTGTTTTAAGTGAATATTCAGTGGAATTTACCTACATAATTCTTTGAGTGTAAATATAAATATAAAATAAAAACTACTAAAAATCCCGGTTATCGTCACTATCACAATCACGCCACATAAGTACAGTTGCTTACTCCATAATTCGTGTAGTAGATAGAAATTTTCATCAACATAGAATAAAGAGGGGAAACCCTAACGGAATTGAACAGGGAATGAAAGAATGAAGTACAATTTTTTTTACAAATATTACTCTAGCTCAAGTACCAATTTTCAAGAAAGTTGTTTGTTTTAAATTGATTGGTTTGGTTATTTTGCAAAATGACCTCGAGCTAAAATAAACCTACTCAAAATATTATATTTTAAAGGTCGAATAAAACAGTTTTTATTTTTTTAATAAAAATTAACCAGGAAATGAATAATTTTTACGTAGGAAGATGCTAAAATTTCTGTATTTTAGGACCCAGAGGGGAAGAAAAAAATTTAAAAAAATGTTAACAAAAAATGTAATTATCCAGTTTGATTCTTGTAGTACATTTATTATTAACTCAATCTGGACGCCATCAAGCTGAAATTTATACTTAATAAATTGTTTGATAATAAAGTTTGGTGTTATTAACTCTGTTTTTATCGAATTGCTGCTATCTACTGCCCGACTTACGATGCTAACCACTGTATGTATGTAGTTGCAGTTGTACTGTAAATATACTTGTATTCGAATATATTTATTTTTGTATCTACAAGTATAAACTTTCATTACATGTGTATTAACTGATGTTGTCGCAATGATGTCGTTGCTGCTGTTGTTGGTTTTATTTTTATTTCTCTCTTTCATTTCGACTTGTTACACTGACTTGGCTTATTGGCACCACTTGTTTATACACTAGTTTACTGAAAGCTACAGAGTGTCAGAAAATTTAAAATGTAAATAATTTAATATTATTTTTTCTTTTTTATATATTTGAGTCTGTTCTATTTCTGTAATATTTTTTCTGTTTTTCTTTTTCCCCTCAATTTTCTGTGGTTTTTTGTTAAAAAAAAGAATACAAGAGAAAAAATACTAAGGATAAATCAATGAAAAAATACTAAGGATAAATCAAACTTAAGCTTGGTTAAAATTTATATTAAGCAAAAAAGAAGAAATCTCTAAAAAAAATCATGGAATAAAATTGAAACTTTAAGTGGCTAACAAGTGGTAATGTGTTTCAGAGAATATTAAAATAGTTTTTTAACTAATAAGTGTATAAAAGTTATAAAAAAATAATTAAATATTCTATTTTTGCATAATTTTTCTTTTTATATTTTGTTTTATACTCGTGTGTTATTATTTATTTTTTGTTTCTAAGGGCGGATTACTCAATGAAAAGTTAGCTGCTAACTGCCGATTTAACGGAGCCTTATGTCAAAATTTGTATGAAAAAGTTAAATTTAACGGAGAGTTATTTTATAACGGAGCATTGAGTAATCCAGCCTAAGACATTTTAAATTAAGAAACATTAATTAAAAAGTAATTACAAAATGGCGAGATTCATAATCAGGGGGAAAAAATGCCCTCAAAAACGGAAAATTTGCTCTAAAAACAATAAAAATATTTGATTAAAAAAACTATGTCGGTGTTTTTTTACAAAAATTATGCGGTGTTTTTTACCATTTGTTAGAGAATAAACTAAAAAAAATACCGTTATGTAGGGTAGTTAGAGGGTTAATATGTTCTAGAAAAATATTTGGCATAACATTATCTACGAAGTTGTTGAATTAACCCTACACTCAGATCTAAAAAAAAGTATGCTGTGTTTTTCAATAAATGGATTTATTTTCGGATTAATTTTATTTAGTTTAAAATAAATATTTTAACATGCCAAAACACATTTGGAATATTTTTTTCCGTAATCTACGATAAATTAGCATTTATAATCCGAAAAAATAATAAAAAAAAATCTGGAAAATGAAAAAAGTTATAAATAAATCAAAATTAATCAACCTAAATTTTAGTATTTAATAAGTTCATTTTGGAATAATTTTGATTTTTTATAATTTTTTTCATTTTCCAAATTTTTTTTTATTATTTTTTCGGACAATAATTGCAAATTTATCGTAGATTGCCGAAAAAAATATTGCAAATTTCATTTATTGAAAAACACAGTAATAGTTTCATATACCGATATGAAGCAAGAACAGGCCAAAGGGGACCGTAATTTTGGAAAAAGTTTGAAATTGTTGTTCAATGTATTTTTTTTTCTAGCAGAGTTACCAGACATTTCAAACTGACAAGAAAACCAAACCAAAACGAACATTTTAATACACTTACCCGAGTAAAAATTTGAATATGGCGTCACATAAAATTACACTGTGGAACAAATTTAGGTTAGCAAAAGTTAGGTCGATTCTGAGAATGAGGGGTGAAAAAAGAGGCTGAATTAGAAGACCCGTATCGCGGCTTTTGTGTATGTTAGTTCGATTTTTTTTTTAATCGACCTTCGAACTTTGCAGTCAAATGCCGATTTTCAGCATATTGTTTATATGGTTTTTTGGCTATAACTCGTCGACTAATTGATATTTTTTCAATCTGTAAAAGCCAAATTATTGCTAGAGACCTGTCCAAGAATTAAGTTTTTTTTTTTTTTAAAATTCATTTAGAAAATTTTTGTGGTGCTTATAAAGCAAAATGTTGTAAAAATTGTTGAAGATAAAAATAATTTTTCCAACATTTTGCTTCATAAGCACCACAATTTTCTAAATCAATTTCTTAAAAAAATTTTAATTTTTATACAGGTCTCTAGCAATAATTGGGCCAACAATTAAATTTTTTTAAAAAATTCATTTAGAAAAATTATGTGGTGCTTACGAAGCAAAACGTTGGAAAAATTGTTGAAAAAAATAATTTTTCCAACATTTCGCTTCATAAGCACCACAAAAATTTTCTTAATCAATTATTTAAAAAAATTTAATTGTTATACAGGTCTCTAGCAATAATTTGGCTTTTACAGATTGAAAAAATATCAATTTGTCGAAGAGTTATAGCAAAAAACCATATAAACAATATGCTGAAAATCGGCATTTAAATGCAAAGTTCAAAGGTCGATTAAAAAAAAAATCGAACTAACATAAACAAAAGCCGCAATACGGGTCTTCTTATTTAGCCTCTATTTTCACCCCTGACTCTCAAAATCGACCTAACTTTTGCTAACCAGAATTTGTTCCACGTGTTTTATAACGTTTTATCTGTCCTCGAATACAATTAGATATAATTTTATCCCAAAAATGAATAGACCCGATTAAAAACAATAATAAGGCGGCATATATCATTTGATCCCAAAAATGGAGGATCCAAAAATATATGATTATATCTTATAAGATCAAATTTGATATAATTATATACAATCAGATCCAAAAATGGAACGATAAATACATATTATCTAATTTGATGTTATAAAAAACTAGATCTATCTACTATCATATGAAAAATGTTTTAAATATTTTTGTTGGTTATTGACAATCGTTGCTTTACTAGTATAGTACAATTTCTTCGTCTTTTTAATTCCCATTGTGGATTGAGTCGAATATGTACGAATATTTTAGTTTGTGCACAAACGATGTGTCATTAGACTCGTTTGCTACTTTGTAGTAAATCGTTTCTATTTTTGCTAAATAATCTTGACAATGGAATCTGACAAATTCCGAAACATGTGTCGATTAAGTCTTGCAAAAATGACCAACATAAATAAATTTAAAACAAAAAATAATTTTCTTGAAAATTATGCTATGATAATATCATGGTTTTAATTAGTAAAGAAAATAATGACCTCGAGCCAGAATAAACATACTCAAAAGATCCAATAAGATTTAATATTATATAATTATATCTCATTAGATCTAATATGACCTTCAATATCAAATGAGATAAAATTTTCCGCTCCATTTTGGGGATCTAATTATGTCTAATAATATCAAATTTGATCTAATAACATATAATCATATATTTTTGGATCCTCCATTTTTGGGATCAAATGATAGATCAACTTATATATAATTATATAACAAAATATATGATTATATCAAAACTTTTTTTACTCGGGGAATTGCATTTAATTATATTTATTAATATCTGATTTTATTCATTTGTATATAGTTTGATACAATTTTGTCCGAAATTTGTCTCTACTAGAGTAAAAAGTTTTGATACAATCATATATTTTTTAATATTATTATATACTACTTAGCAGGCCTGCCTGGAACTTTGTCACCGGTAATATTAAATACCGTATTAAAAAAGGATCAGGATTAGAGTCCCCTTTTCTTAAATTCTCCCCTACATTATTACATTTTTATCGTTGTCGTCTTTCATAAAAACAATTTAGAATAAACAATAACACAGCCCTGTTTAGCCCGGAATCATGTTCGTTTCGGTAAAAAATTATCTTGAACATTTTCGAGCCGTTATATCGTAATTATTGAAATCATTTTGTTCCCCAGTTTAATCCATTTTGTTCCCCTTTCTATTCCATTTTGTAATATAACGTTCTATTCATTCCAATTCTTCGAATTTCAATTCATTTCGATCCATGTGGGCGTCTGTGTAACATGTGTTAAAGAAATAAAAACATTTTAGGGTCATTATCTCAATTGATATAAAAAGTACCATATTTAACCCTTAAAAATTTAATTTCAAAATATATCCTTCTCTTCATTGTTAATTCTGCTGAAGAATTTCAGGGGATAGTAAAAGTACCACAGTACAATCATTTAATTAAATTTCCGGAAGGTACTTTTTCAGAGTGATTTTTTGGGCTGGAGGATCCCACATTTGAAGTTTCTATGATAAATATTTCAGGAGATAGAAAAAGTTACATAGTTCGCTACTTTGCACTTATTATTAAAATCGAAAAAGGACATTTTTCAAAATGTTTTGAAATCGGATAAGTAGTTTTGGAGTTTTTTAAATTTTACGTCTTTTAACCCAAAGTGGATTTGGTCACCCTAGTAAAAATATTATTCTAATTTTACTAAATAGATCTAATTTGATCCGTAAAATGGTTGTATCAAATAATATCTAATTGTATTACTTTAGATCAAAAAATATAAAAATTGATACAATTTGATCCTGAATTTGGTCAAATCTAATTATATCAAATTGATCTTATAATATATATTTTTATACAATTTGATGAGCAAAACCAAAAAACGAATCTAATCATATATGGAGCAATATCTAACCATATAAAGTGGATCAACCGTATCAAAATGATAGATATAATTTTATATAAATTTATATGGAAGCATATTAACTCATATAAGATTGTATCAAATTATATATGATTATATCAGAAAATTTTTACTCGGGCAATGAAACCTACCCTAACTCCGACTGAAGGAGAATTCTAACTGTTAGTGAAATCATTTTTGAAATCTCATTAAAAGTTTCGTATATTTTAAAATTTTCCGTCGATGAACCGTAGCCTATGTTGAACCTGAAAGACCATTCCTAACATTGGATTTTTTTAAATCGAATGAGCAGTTTGGGAAATTTTTAAAAATGTCCACCCTAAAGGACCATTCTTAATATATATTGGTGATAAAATTTTTGCAATCGGATGAGCAGTTTCATCATATTTAAATTTTACGTTTTTCTTACCAAAAGTGTGCAGAAAATGGGCATGATCAATGAAACCCAGCATATTTCCACTCTGAAGAACCATTCCAATCATTGATAAAAAAATTTTGAAAATCGGATGAGTAATTTTAAAGATTTTTAAATTTTTTTTTTTTTTTGCCAAAAAGTGGGTGTAGAAGTGGGCGTGGTCGATGAATCCTAGCCTATATCCACCCTGATTATATCTTATTAGATCAAATCTGATATAATTAGATATAATTTGATCCCAAAAATAAAACGGTAAATTGCATCTTATTTGATATTGAAGATCATATTATTATCATATGATTTAATTATTTATTATTACATCTTATTAGATCTATTTTTTTATAATATCAGAACAGATTCTATTAGTTATTTTCTACATACACTCACATAATAAATGCAGTTGCCAAAACCGAAAATATTTTAACCTCTTTTTTGAGGTTGTCGAAACCGGCCGTTCTGTTATAACAATTATATTTCAGTTGTCATAACTTTATTGCAGTTGTCACAACCGAAGTGAGTTTGTGATAATTGCTTTACCAGTTTAGATAACCTCGAAAGTTAAAATATTTGCGGTTGTGTCATGTGGATTTGTTATGTGAGTGTAACTGCTTAAATTTAATCTAATTTGCATAATACATATTTGTTTTCCTTCTTCTGCTGATTTATTTAATTTAATTTCATTAATTTTAATTTAATATATTTTTACTCATTTTACTTTTCAATTTTATACATTAATATTCCTTTGCAACCACTACTCTACTCTACATTTTTTTGGGGCTAAAAATGGTAATTAAAATAAAATTGCCTGCAATTAAATTTTTCAACAAAACTATGTGGTAGACAGACGGACACACTGACAGACAGACATTTAGACCAACATAACATAGACCATTTCATTTTATATACTCATACACCTTTAGACAAATATCATTTGTTTGTATAGAAAAAGCAAATAAGTAATAAAAACAGAAAAAAAATAGATTCAAACGAAAAACAAATAGAATAACTAGAATCCATTGCAGCAATTTGTTCATTTTGCTAAATGTGGCATTGAGAGAACATTTAATTTTTAACTTTATTTACAATTGAATTATTTCTACCTGTATGTTTATTTAAGTTTGGAAAATTTTGACTGGATAGACTTGTATTTACTTTTTTATGTTTAAACGGTTTTTTTTTGTAAAAAAAAATTGCCAATAGAGGAGAAAAAGATTTAAGCAGGTTAAATTTTTGAGGTTTTTGGGGTAAATTGAAAATTATATCACTTTATCATGAGATTTTCAACATCTTTATTGAAAATAAAATTTATTTTAAAGCACGTTTGTAATTGAATTGTTTATGGGGTCAGTGTTTAAATAGTCTTTAAATAAGAAATTATATGAATCAAGAGGAAAATTTTAACAAACCTTGAAAAGTAGGACACAGACCATTTTTAATACGGCTGAATTTCATATACAATATTATAAACTTTCATATACATTATTATAAACATCCTCGAACCGACCGTCTGCTGGTCCAAAGCCGGAAACGAGTAAGACCCAAACAATTATTTAAATCTTTAAATTATAGTTTTAATAATAGTTTTAAATCTTCATCATAGCTGATAAATTCTTTTGTTATTAAATTCTCAATTTTTTAGAAATTCCGTGCCGTTTTCCTTCTGTTTAGGTTTTCATAAATATTTTTTTTAATTACCAAACTGTTGTTAATTGATTTTTGCTTATAAAAAACAAGGTGTCACACAAAACACATAATTACAATTTAATTGTATACACATTTCTTACATTTTAATTACATCATAAAAATTATGAGGTCACATAAAAAGTTTTTGTTTTAGACATTAACACATAAAATTATAATTGTTTTCAAAATGCTGAAAATTAATTTTTGAATTTATGACATGAACTGTTTTTGTAATGACAACTTCTTCTTCTGTGAAATTCTAATGTCATGGTAGTAAATTGAAATTATTTCTAATAAAATTTTACTTTTGTATGTATATAGTTTTAGAAATTATGAAGAATTTTGATATAAACATTATTACATTTGTACATATGAGGCATTCTATGGTTAATATCTAAAATGTCTTAAATTATTTATAAAAAAAATGCTGTCAGAATAACAAAATGCATTTAAGTCAATTTAAAAATAAACTCCATATTCTTATTATACCCTTCAACGACAGTTTGGGGTACACTCACTTTGTCATTCCGTATGTAACGCATCGAAATATCGGTCGGGGACCGCACAAAGTATATATATTGTTGACCCATAATAGAATCTAAGACATTCTAGCGATCACCGTCCGTCTGTAGAAACCACGACGCAGTCCAAGCCAAGAGAGATAGAGCCCATAAGTTTGGCAAGAATATCTCTTATGATACTGGTAAGGTTAAGTACGAAAATAGGCTAAATCTTAACAGGAGGAAAAAAAGTTCCCCCTGGAAGAACTAAAACAACCCCTTAAAAATATTTTTTTTCAATTTTGCTTAACATATGTTTGTAACATTTTTATGCCATATTATGTGTCTGTACTTGGATTAGGAAACTGTATTTTTTTTCAGGTATCCCCCCTTTTGAGGGCGTGGGTATAGAAAATAATTAAAAAGTAAAAAAAAAAATGCGTTACTTAAGCGTAAATATCATAAAAAAAAAAAATTGTAATCCTTTAAGCGTGTGGAAAGGTGCCCCCACCGACTTCACCTCGTGAATTTAAGGTGAAACCAATCTGAACATCGCGGTTTTGCTAATTCGTTTTGAACCACTCAACCTATTTTGTTGAAATTCAATCCGAAATTCAATCAATCAAGGGGATTGACAAATATATATGTGATTAGCTTCAGTAGTCTAAGAATTGTTTTTCGACACTCTTTTGCTTATTCACTCAGAAAAATATACTACTGTATATTTTACAGTAGTTACTTGTTTTCAACTACAAAGTCAGTTGTTTTTGTATGAAAAATACTACACAACTTTTTCTGTTAGTTTAAAATAACTACTAACAAGAAAGTACTGTAATGTAGTAACAAATTTTTAAAGTAGTTAATTTTATCTCTGAAAAATTTTCAAAGTTTTTTTCCAGAAAATAAAAGCAAATTTTATTTTTTTCAATTTTTTTCTAAAATTTTTTGCAAAAAAAATTATAAATTGTTTATTTTATTTTTACTCCATGTTAGTTGTTTTGACTACAAATGTAAGTAGTTTTTACTACATAAGTCAGTTGTTTTTTGTCAGTTAAAATAACTAACATTGTTAGTCGATTTAACTGAAAAAGTAGTTGACCCCAAAACAACTTACAAAGTACACTCAAAAGAAAAACTCTGTCAAAAAATCTGTAAAACGACTTTCAATTTGAATTAGCAATCTTTTAGCAGATTCTTCTGCTGAGAAGGATATTTTTACTAAAATCCCTGTCATTAAGTTTAAGAAAATAACAGACATTTTACTATGTTTATACTAATTTTGTTTGCTGAATTTCATTATTTTTTCAAGAAATTTTTACATATAAAAAAAAAGCAGAACAGATTGTTCTGCTGAAATCAGCAGACTGTTCTGCTGAAATCAGCAGATTGCTCTGCTGAAATCAGCAGATTGTTCTGCTCAAATCAGCAGATTATTCTGCTCAAATCAGCAAATGTTGATTTTTTGCAGATTTTTCTGCTAATATCAGCAGATATTTCTGCTAAAATCAGATTTCTCTGCTGTCGAACAACACACATGTTTAATAACTAAAAAGCCAGATAAAAACTATAAGCTTCCGTAGCGTAGTGGTTAAGAAGTGTACTTTCAAATCGGAAGATGGCGAGTTCGATGCTGGCTGGCGGCGTATGTTTTTATACCCTCCAACTACAGTATGGGGGTATACTCACTTTGCCATTCCGTGTGTAACGCATCGAAATATCGGTCGGGGACCCCATAAAGTATATATATTATTGATCAGTGATCGATTCTAAGACATTTTAGCGATGTCCGTCCGTCCGTCCGTCCGTCCGTCTGTCCGTCCGTCTGTAGGTTAAGGTTCGGAAATTAAGTTCGGAAATTGGCCAAATCGGACCAGGGGGAAAAAAGTTCCCCCTTGAAGAACTAAACCAACCTCTAAAAAAATACACGTTTTTACATGTTTTTTTGTATTTTTGTTAAATAAATGAAACATTTGGTATATTTATCGCGATGGGAAGGTGCTCTCAACGTGCCCCACTGACCCATTCAACTCCCCCCCCCAAAAAAAAAAAAGAAACGCCCCTGTAAATTTTTTTTTTACATTTTGGAGGGTATAAAAGATTCGGCACAGCCGAATTTAACACTCTCACTTGTTTTTTATACCCTCCACTCTAGTGATAGAGGGTATATATAAGTTTGTCATTCCGTTTGTAACACCTCGAAATATTGGTCTAGGACCCCATAAAGTATATATATTTATGATCCTCGATCGATTTTAAGTCGATCTAGCGATGTCCGTCCGTCCGTCCGTCCGTCCGTCCATCCGTCCGTCCGTCCGTCTGTCTGTCCGTCCGTCCGTCCGTCTGTCTGTCCGTCCGTAGAAAACACGTTAACTTTTGAAAGACTTTACAGAGACTACTGAAGTTTGGCATATATGTTTGTCATTTACCTGGTCAGGTTGGTATTGCAATCCAGCCAAATCGGTCCAGTGGTTCAAAAGTTATGAGCAAAAGAGTAAATTTCGGCAAGGGTGTTTCGCGAATTTACGAGATAAAAAACACGATAACTTTCGAAAGACAATCATGAGACTACTGAAGCTTGGTATTTATCTTTGCCGTTCCCCGGGTGTGTTTGGTATTAAATTTCAGCTTAATCGGTCCAGTGGTTCAAAAGTTATAAGCAAAACCCTGAATTTCAGATTAGTTTCATCTAAAATGCCACGTGTTTTTAACAAGTTTTAAAAGCATTGGTATTAACTAAACAATGCTTTTTAAACTTGTTTAATTTTAAAGCAATGCTTTTTAAACTTGTTTAGTTTTAAAAACATTGGTAACTTAAAAATTACACTCGAAAAAAATTTTACACTCAAAAAAAATTTTAAACTCAAAAAAAATTTTACACTCAAAAAAAAAATTTACACAAAAAAAAATTTTGTTTTTTTTTTACAAAAATGACAATATTTTGTGTACATACGTACGTGTATTCACTCAGAAATATTTTTACAGTAAAAAAAAACATTACACTCGAAAAAAATTTTACACTCAAAAAAAAATTAGTAATTTTTTTTTTTTTTTTTTTTAAATGACAAAAAAAATTTTTTACTCAAAATAAAATATTTCTAATCAAAATTGTTAACTTTTTCACGTTAAAAAATCTACTACCCTTTACAAAATGCATTGTGGAGGGTATTCATAGATTCGGCCAAGTCGAATTTAACTTTTCTACTTGTTTTTTTTCGCGGAATTTATTTTTTTTTGCGTAAATTTTTTTTTTTCGCGAAAAAATCAATAAATTTTCTAAATTTATATTTAAAAACTATTCCAAAAAATAAAAATTTTATTTTTATTTTACTTTAGCTTTACAATTTTAAATCGCAAATATCGCGAATACGAACGCTAGCTTCTAAAAACGGGTAACGCCATTGAATTCAGCGTACTCGAATTAGATTTACCAGCAAGGTGACCAGCTTGTTAAAATTTGCAACTAGCACAGTGTAGTTTTGTTAAGGATGGATATTCGTCCTTTACGCTTTCCACACTTTAATGTCTTATAGCTCAAGAACGGTTAAATTTTTTGTCAAAACAATAAGTGCCGTTTGTTCCTAGTAATGTTCTTTTAACACATTGTTACCGAAAGTAAAATTTTTTGAAAACATGCTTAAGAAAAATTTAATTTCTAAAAATTATTAACATTTCTGCTATTCCCATAACGGTTACAAACACTCCAATTAGTGTTATCATCAGTAGGATTTTAAATGTCGGTTTGTCTTGTCAATGGAAATTGTTTTTTTATATATGTGAATATTTTTACTTTCTACAGAATAAATTTTAACAGTTTCCAACACTAAAATTCTATTTTTAGCAATCTCAACCTCACTTTATATTTTTTTTATGTTTTTGTGTTGTATTTAATCAAGATTGTGCGTCAGTTCACTTCCAATTTAAACAAAAATATAAAAATATACGAATTATTGCACTTTTTAAATTCTTTTTTTTTAGACCAAAAAGTCAAAATTTTCCCAAAATTTGTGCTGAGGATTGTAGGGTTCTGCTAAAAATGCATTTATATAAAAAAAAAAACATATTGCGAAAAAGTGGTACATTTGTCCTTATTCGCATGAACTGTTCAATTTTTTAGGTTGACACTTACACAGAAAAAATTCAAAACGAATTTCAATCAACAAAAATTCGCATTCAATAAATTTTTTTATTAAAATTCCTCCAATTAAATTGTCATACCAATCATCACATTGTAGGTGATTGATTGAAAATTTTTTCAATTAAACTTTTTTTCGATTTTGATAAAAAATTTTATCAATTTTTTATTTATAGTCAATCAAAATAATGATTGATTTTTCAAATGAAGCTAATGACAAAATTATCAAAAAATTAAATTTTTGATTTCCAATATGTTGCCAACAATAAAAAAAAAATAAAACCCGATTATTTTGTATATTTGTGAATTAAACTACTCAAATAAGTCAAAGCGAAAAAATCTGGTATGTTGAAAATTTGTAATTGGCCAGTTAAAGAAAATAACAAAAATTTTAATAAAACACTGATTGACTCATTTAAATTTTGTTGATCAATAGATTTAATTGAAAATTTTTAGCCAAAAATTTTTGTGTGTATCTGATGGAGATCGTTGATGCTTATCATGAAACTCGAAATATTCTGGTAGAAAAAGTGTGTGTGAATTCTTAAAAAAAGTACCTACTTATAATCGGATGTGGTTGAATCCACCGTATAATTTCTAACCACTAAATTTGGTTTAAAACTTTGACAGCAGTTATTTTAAATATAAAAAAAAAACTAAAATACTTACACAAATGTTAAATGTTTATAAATCAACCTGTTTAGAGATTTTTTAACAATATTTCACTATAAATTTTATAATTAGTTGTGTTTACATTAAATGTAGCATTAGGCTAATTCGTAAATAGCAAAATATTTTTTTTTTAGATTTTTTAAAGATTTAAAAAAAAAAGAAAATTGATTTCTTTTAATTGCTGCATTCAAATAACTAAGAAATTTTAAATTATTGAAAACTTTGGAGAATGTGATTTTGAAACAGCACTGGACTTTTAAAGCTTAAGTTATAAAGTGTCAAAGATGTCCTAGAATGATTTTTTTTTATGAATACCCCTAATGTTACATTATTATAATATGCATTTCCTAAAATTTCTGTATGTTACCAGTCATTTTATTTAATATACATATATTATGGCTGTGATGCCATACATACATACAAATAACGAGCAGTAATATTAGTTTGTAATTTTACAAACATTTAATATTTAATTAATTTACCACTCATTTAAAATTTACCATACCTTATACTGAAATGGTAATAATAGAATAAAATACAGAGTCTAACATCATTTTAAATTAAATTTTATGTACAACATTAAAAATTACAATAGGTATTAAAATGTGGTAATTCACATTATATGTCCGTTTTTTTGTTAAAATATGTACATTTATACATACTAAATGTACTATTTTATGTACATATACTATTTTTAGAACACATCCAGATGTGGTAAATGGCAAATGTAAATGCATCTAATTGTTCAAATATTTTTTTTGTTGTTATTTTTAAAGTATATAAAATTCAATTTTCGAACGAATTTTTAATCATAAACATAATGTAGGTTCTAAGTAAATATTTATACATGTTGTTATTTTCAAAATTTTAAGTTTAAAATCATGTCAAAATGTATAAAATTTTTGAAATGTTAATATTAAACATTAGAGTGTTTTGTTATATTTGGGACCAACATATTTTTGTTAATTTCAAACTGAAATTCAGTTGATAACACACGTATACAAAAAACGGTTCTGAACCAGAAACTAGACCAACTAATTCTTATGTATTTGACTTCCTGAATTCGATTTCGCCATCAGAACTGAATTTTATCATTATACTCAAAATATTTTGTAGGCAAAAAACAAATGAAAAACATACTTAAAACAAGTGATAAAACATTTGAAAACCATCCCAGAAATTATTCATTTGTTTTAACAAACATCAACATTTATTTTTTACTGTTAATAAAATTTTCTAACATAAATAACATTGAACATTAAAAAATTACGTCACTTTCATTTTTTTACCAACAAATTCGAAAAAATAACCTACAAAAACATTAAAAATTAATGATTGTTGTGTTATATTTACCAACAAATTCAAAAAAAAAAATTACCTACGGAAACAATAAAAATTAATGATTTCGTCGGTTATTTTTTACAATTTTTCTATTGAATTTTATTTAAAAAAAAAATAATAAAATTTTTGTGGAATCGATCCCGCAATCAACTTCATACTGGCCAGACACTCTACCCATCGTGCCAAAGTCACTTGAAACAAACATGTTTTTATTTTTATATGAATAATTTTTTGAATTTTTTTTACAAAAAAATAACCAACATAAGTAGGTAAAAACTAGTGATTTCTCTTTAAAAAATGCCAACAATTTAAAAAAAAAAACAAGTAAAAAAGTTAAATTCGGCCTTGTCGAATGTAGTGATACCCTCCACAATTTCAAAAAGATTATTGCAAAAAACTTTATTTAAAAGGAAATTAATTAAACAAACAAAAAAAAAAAAAAAATTTTAAAAAAAATTTCCGCGAAAAAAAATTTTGGTAAAAAAAAAATCCGCGATTTTTTTCTTTTTTTGTCAAAAAATATGTTCGTACTTGTTTAAATACCATTTGGTGTTCAATTATGTTTACATATGTCAACCAGAAGCCGAATTAAAGCATTTTGTATTTTTAGGTTATGTTGAATGTACTGAAATTTTTGAGGTTTGCTTACATTTTCGTTCATAACTTTTGAACCGCTGAACCGATATCGCTCAAATGCAATACCAAACTTCTCGGGAGAACTTACAATTAATGTGTTAAGTTTCAGTCATCTCTGTGCAATATTTTGTCCGCGACAGCATTTTCCACAGACAGACAGACAGACAGACGGACAGACGGACAGACAGAATGTCTTAGAATCGATCGGGCATCATGAATATATATACTTTATGGGGTCCCAGACCGATATTTCGATGAGTTACAAACGGAATGACAAACTTATATATACCCTCTATCACTAAGTGGAGGGTATAAAAATAGCGTACAAAAATCATTAAAAATTAAAGAAGAATCACTAATTTTTACTTGCGGAAACAAAAATAAATGGCTTTAAAAATTAAATAATTATGAGTCTTTGTTTTTGTTGTTGTTATTTTTGAAACAAAGAACAGAAATAGTCATTAAAAAAACTGAACGTTTAACAAATGGATTTTCTTTCAAAAACGACAAAACGTAAAACTTTTTAAATAAACTATAAACAGTTAATGACATAATTTTTTGAGTGTAGAAAAACACACAGATTCAGTGACATTTTTCCTATAGAAAAAGTCTTAAATTCCGAATATTTTTAATATGTGGAAAAAGTCACAGAATCTAAAAAATTTTTCGTATAGAAAAAATCTTAGATTCTAAGACATTTTTTCTATAAAAAAAAATCTCAGATTTTAAGACATTTTTCCTATAGATAAAGTCTCAGATTCTAAGACATTTTTACTATAGAAAAAGTCTCAGATTCTTAGAAATTTTTCTTATAGAAAAAGTCACAGATTCTGAGACATTTTGTCGATAGAAAATGTCTGAGGTTCTGAGAAATTTCCTACTGAAGAAGTCTCAGATTATGACACATTTTTCTATAGAAAATGTCTCAGATTCTGAAACGTTTTTCCTATTAAAGAAGTTTAATTTTTCCAATAGAAAAAGTCTCAGATTCTGAGATTTTTTTACTACAAACAAAAATTTTAAATTCTGAGATATTTTTTCTTTAGAAAAAGTCTCAAAATCCGAGACTTTTTTCTATAGAAAAAGTATCAAATTCTGAGACAGGTTCTGCAACATTATTTCTTTAGAAAAATATCAATATTTTGAAAAATATTTTCTAAGGAAAAAGTATCAGATTCTTACACATTTTTTCTATAAAATATATCTCAGATTCTAAGACATTTTTCCTATAGAAAAAATCTGAGATTCTGAGACACTTTTCCTATAGAAACAACTTCAGATTTTGCGACAGTTTTAGAAAAAAAGCCTCTGATTCTAAGGCAGTTTTCCAAAAGAAAAAGGCTCAGATTGGAAACATTTTTCCAGTAGAAAACAGTCTGAGACATTTTTCCTATAGAATAAGTCTCAGATTCTGCAACATTTTTTCAATAGGAAAATCTCAGATTCTGAGAATTTTTTTTGATAGAAAAGTCTAAGATGCTGAAAAAACAATTTCTGCAGTGAAAGTCTAAGATTCTAAGAACATGTCTCAGATTCTGAGATATTTTTCCTATAGAAATGGTTTCTGATAAAACATTTTTCCTATAGAAAAAGTCTCCGATTCTGAATTTTTTTTTATAGAAAAAGTCTCAGATTCTGAGACATTTTTCCTATACAAAAAGTCGCAGATTCTGAGATATTTTTCTTATAGAAAAGTCTCAGAGTCTGAGACATTTTTCCTATAGAAAAGTATCAGACTCTGAGAATTTTTTTTTATAGAAAAAGTTTCAGACTCTGGCACATTTTTTCTATAGAAAAAGTTTCAGACCCTGAGACATTTTTCTTATAGAAACAATCTCAGCTTCTGAGACATTTTTCCTATAGAAAAGTTCGCAGATTCTGTGATATTTTTCCTATAGAAAAATTTTTCCTATAGAAAAATTCTAAGAAATTTTTCCTATAGAAAAAGTCTCAGATTCTGAAACATTTTTCCCACAGAAAAATTCTTAGATTCCGAGACATTTTTCTAAAAAAAAAGTCTCAAATTCTAAGATATTTTTCTTTTAGAAAAAGTCTAGATTCTGAGACATTTTCCCATATGAAATATCTCAGATTCATAGACATTTTGCACTAGAAAAATTCTCAGATTCTGAGAAATCTTTTTGGAATCGGTCCAAATCGTTCTTTGAGGTTTAAGGGTTTTTAACTTTAAAACCCAAAAGAAAACAAGTAGAAAAGTTAAATTCGACTTTGCCGAATCTATGAATACCCTCCACAATGCATCTTTTTTAAAGGATAGTACATTTTTTAACGTGAAAAACTTAACAATTTTGATTAGAAATATTTTATTTTGAGTAAAAAACTCTTTTTTTGTCATTTTTTTTTTTTAAAAAAGAAAAATTACAAATTTTTTTTTGGGTGTAAAATTTTTTTCGAGTGTAATTTTTTTTTTACTGTAAAAATATTTCTTACACAAAATATTGTCATTTTTGTAAAAAAAAAAAAAAATTTTTTGTGTAAATTTTTTTTTGAGTGTAAAATTTTTTTGAGTGTAAAATTTTTTTGAGTGTAAAATTTTTTTCGAGTGTAATTTTTAAGTTACCAATGCTTTTAAAACTAAACTAGTTTAAAAAGCATTGCTTTAAAATTAAACAAGTTTGAAAAGCATTGTTTAGTTACCACCAATGCTTTTAAAACTTGTTAAAACACGTGGCATTTTAGATGAAACTAATCTGAAATTCAAGGTTTTGCTTATAACTTTTGAACCACTGGACCGATTGAGCTGAAATTTAAAACCAAATAGATTCGGGGAACGGCAAAGATACGTGCCAAGCTTCAGTAGTCTTATTATTGTCTTTCAAAAGTTATCGTGTTTTTTATCTCGTAAATTCGCGAAATACCCTTGCCGAAATTTACTCTTTTGCTCATAACTTTTGAACCACTGGACCGATTTGGCTGGAATGCAATACCAACCTGACCAGGTAAATGACAAACATATATGCCAAACTTCAGTAGCCTCTGTAAAGTCTTTCAAAAGTTAGCGTGTTTTCTACGGACAGACAGACGGACGGACGGACATCGCTAGATCGACTTAAAATCGATCGAGGATCATAAATATATATACTTTATGGGGTTCTAGACCAATATTTCGAGGTGTTACAAACGGAATGACAAACTTATATATACCCTCTATCACTAGAGTGGAGGGTATAAAAACATATTATTAAAACCAGGTCGATCATGTTTAGTCACAAAAAAAATAATTATATAAATATTTTTTGTTTCCTTAAAAACCACAATACACCAAAAACACCAAGATGTCATGAAAAAAAAAATTAAATAAGAATAAACAGACACAAAACAGAAAAAAATATCAAACTAATTATATACATCACATTTTAATGAGTATAAAATGCCAAAGTTTATGTAGAAATTAGTAAAATTTTTAAGCTACCGACACTAACAAACGTGGACAATGTAGCGGCAACACTACAACATTAAAGGACAATAACAACAACAAAAAAATGACAGTAACAAAACAGGACTGTTGACCCTTAATAATTTTTAAGGGAAAATAAAAATTTAAATAAATTATAAATTTTTATTTTATAAAATTTGAAAAATGGTGGGAGTATTTGAAAATAAAAAAAGAACGCGTCTTGTTGGTTTGGTGTATATAAACAAGTGAGTATATTTATTTAATTCTTTTTCTCTTCATAGTTTTTTCTTTTCAGCAGGAGCCGTTATTTTTTACATTATAAGCAATATTACAAAGAAAGGATTGCCATCAATAATTTATTTTAACATTAAGTCATATTTATTCATTTTTGACTTGTACTTTAAAAGAATTAATTCATTAAAAATTTAATAAAAAAAAAAACAATTAATAACTGAGTTATTATTAAAAAAAAGTAATTAAAAAAAGTAAGTATATAAAAAAAATATGTATTAAAAAAGGGGAAAAAAAATAAATAGGGTAAAAAAAACCATCGGTGTGGAGAAAACCATCTAGGCTAAAAAACTCCACGGTGACGCTCCAACATTCCGGCCCCATTGAACGATCGCAGGTCTTCAATCACATGGTAGTGGGGCTAGTTTTGCAATTGGCCGTTTAAATATGCCGTTTTTCGTTTTTACCTCCGCTACTCTGACCTTGCCGTCTGGACCCGCGGTTGCGGCGACGACTATCCCGGTCAACCACTCTCGGGGCGGGAGATTGTCCTCGTGGACCACCACTACTTGGCCGATTTTCACGTTGGGCTCTTCTTTGTGCCACTTGCCCTTGTCCTGCAGCCCCAGGACGTACTCTTTGGACCAGGCCCGCCAGAACTTCTGCTTGAGTTCGCAGAGCATCCGCCATCGCCTCAAGAACGTCCCCTTGTTGCCGTTGGTTCCTTCTGCGGATTCTGGCGGCAGCGAACGCAGACCCTCTCCTATTAGCAGGTGCGCTGGAGTTAGCGCCTGCCCGTCGTTCGGGTCTGGAGACAGCGGTGCGATTGGGCGACTGTTGAGCACCGCCTCTACTTCTGCGAGCATTGTCTCCATCTCCTCTTGCGTCAGCGACGCGTTGCCCACGGTTCGCAGAAGCAGGAACTTCGCTTGCTTCACGGCGGCTTCCCACAGACCTCCGAAGTGAGGAGCCCTGGGCGGTATAAAGGTGAAGTCTACCCTGGACGATGCTCCGTACGACTCCACCTCTCCTCTGTCCTTCACGAACGCCTCGTATTGCGCTTTCAGCACCCTGTCTGCTCCGACGAAGTTGGTGGCGTTGTCGCAGTACACTTTGTTGGGGAGTCCTCTCCTGGCCGCGAACCTTTTAAAAGACAAAATAAAGGCATCAGTTGATAAGTCGGAAACTAATTCTATGTGAACTGCCTTTGACGTGAAACAAATATAAACCGCAATATACATTTTAATTGGGGGTCTGCCGCGAATTCGCAAAGAAACATTCACGGGACCGCAAAAGTCTACGCCAACTATTAAAAATGGCCGTAAGGCTCTCAACCGATCGGTTGGTAAATTACCCATTATCTGAGTCATTAATTTGGGTTTATAGCGGAAACAGTGAACACAATTCCGCACTATTTTACTGCACTCATCCCTGGCATTAATTATCCAAATATTTTCCCGTGAAAGGGATATTAACGCCTTTGTCCCAGCATGACAATTCCTAAAGTGCAAGTCACGTAAATAGCGGGTCACAAAGAGAGATTTCTTTGGCAATAAAAGTGGGAATTTCGTATCGTACGGTAATGGTGCATTAAGCAACCTCCCACCTACCCTCATTAGTGAAAAATTTCGATTTTCCTCTGTAAAATTGTGGATAAATGGTGTTAGCCTTTGAATGTTTGACGGCAACACAAGAGATTTTTGCAATTTTTTAATCTCCTCAGAGAATTTTTCTCTCTGGATTATTTCCACAAGCCTATAAAAGGCCCATTTCATCTCCTTTGCAGTAGGGTGATTTGACTTGGATATTTTGCATTTTCTACCACAGTCAATGAATCTTAGTACAAAGCACATGATTCTTAAAATTTTATCATATGAAGAATGATTTTCAATCAACTTCAAAAATATATTTCCTATTGCTTCTTCCGGAGAAATCTTATCAGAAGATTCCGGAGATGTATCAAATTCCTTAGAATTCTCTACTGATAGGAGGACATTGGATTTTCGTATTTCCAACGACTTTTGGCTTTCTGTTAATTCAAAATGTTTATTAACAGGCCATTTTGAAGCATCTTGGAGTAGAAAAGAAGGACCCTCAAACCAAATTGAGTCCTTTATCTCATCTACATCGCATCCTCTCGAAACAATGTCAGCCGGATTTTGTTTTGTAGGCACATGGCGCCACAAAGCGCGGTCTGACCATTCCTGTATTTCGGCAACTCGGTTAGAAACAAAAGTTGCGAGTGTAGAAGGATGGGTTTTAATCCAATGTAAAGTGATTTCTGAATCAGTCCAGAAATTTACACTCTCGATTTCAAAGCTTATCATTTTCTCAATTCGATTCCACAATTTAGTCAAAAGGTGTGCTGCACATAACTCAAGTCTCGGAAGAGATTTAGTCTTGAGTGGAGCGACTTTAGATTTGGCCGTAAGTAACCGACAAAAGACTCCATTTGAGTCTCTACTCCTAATATATATGCAGCAACCATATGCACGAATTGAAGCATCAGCAAATCCATGAATCTGAATATTTGCTGTCGAAGTTGTGTGGACGAATCTTGGGATTTGTATAGAATCAATTTTCGATAAATTTTCCTTAAAATTCTCCCATGCAGTATTTAGTCGCAAGGGTATTGATTCATCCCAGTCGAGTTTTTGAATCCAAAGTTCTTGTAACAGCATTTTGGATTTAGTTATAATTGGGCATAAAAGTCCGAGAGGATCAAACAACCGAGATGAAACAGACAGAATGTTTCGTTTTGTTGCTTTAAGATCATGAAAGTTATCTTCCAAATGAAACGTAAATGAGTCATTCTTCGGAATCCAATGTATGCCCAAAGCTTTTGCTGAATCGGAATCTTTTTGTAACAATTTTTCTGCATTGTTTGAAAAATTTAAATCGGGGTGATTTGAAAACCATTTGGTTAAATTAAAACCAGCTGAACACAAAATTTCAGTTACTTGGTCTCGAATAGTTACTAGATCCTCGTAACTATCGGCGCCAGTTAGCAAATCGTCGACGTAGAAATCACTGCGGATAATATTTGCCCCAATTGGCAAAACATCTCTAAATAGATCGCTGAGATAAATTAGACATCTGATCGCTAAAAAAGGTGCTGATGATGTACCGTACGTAACGGTGTTTAATCTATAAATTTGCAGCGGATCAGATGAATTTTGTCTCCAAAGTACTAATTGATAATTGCGATCTTTTTCACTAACCAAAACTTGGCGATACATTTTCTCAATATCCGCAGTGATTACATACTTGTGAAATCGAAAACGGATCAAAGTCGAATATAATTCTTCTTGTACGGTCGGTCCAACCATCAACAAATCATTTAGAGATGTTCGTGAAGAAGTTCGACTCGAAGCATCAAATACCACACGAAGTTTGGTAGTTGTGCTCAGAGGACGCAATACGCACTGATGCGGAATAAAATAATGAGGAACATCCGGTATATTATTGTCCATAATAGACATGTGACCTAAGTCAACATACTCTTTCATAAAATCGTGATACATTTCTCCAAAATTTCCGTCGTGGGAGATTTTACGCTCAAGCGCAAGAAAACGCCGTTTGGCCGTATCATATGATGATCCCAAAAGATTAGGATCCGATTTGAAAGGCAACGAGACCTCAAAACGTCCTGACGATAATCGTCGTACCGAATTTTTAAAATGATCCTCACATTTTTGTTGCTCCTCGCTAAAGATAACTGTAGATTCGTTCGAAATTTCCTCCAATTTCCATAATTGTCGAACAAGTGAATCTACAGTTTCCTCATTTTCAATAACGTTACTAACATGGCATATTGTTGACCTAGAACCCACAGAACGATTATGTTTTCCACACACAATCCATCCAAGAGATGTTTTATGGAGTGTCGGGGTAGTTGGACCAGTTTTAATTTGTCCAACACTTAAAAGGTCAAAAAAGAATTCACCACCGATTAACAAATCAACTCTTTGAGGTTTATCAAAGGATGGATCAGCCAGTTCAATATTTTTTGGAACATCCCAATCTTTTGTAGAAATTCTACGATCGGGTTGGCATTTTGTTATTGATTTTAATACCCAATAATCCGCTGAGAATTGAGTAGAATTAATTCTCGACATGACAGATACTTCGACATGAGATTTTGAACTATATGGCAGTTCGCCAACTGCATTCATATCTAATCTGCCTCCTTCTCGTTTTAATCTGAGTTTCTGTGCAAGATCTTCGGTAATCAAATTAGATTGAGAACCCGAATCTAACAAAGCCCTGGCATAAACATATTGCCCAGAAGAAGTTTTTACTTTAACCACAGCTGTGGCAAGTATGACATTCACATCAGCCGATGAGCAATTCACCGACGATTGAGAACATGAGGGCCTCTCTGTATTTAAATTCACAGAGGTATTCTCAACACTAGTTGCACCCTGAACCCCAGAACTGTAGCGATGTAAAAGCTGGTTGTGTGCCCCATTGCAAACCCTGCATTTATGAGCATTACATCTTGCTACGGTATGTCCTTTTTTAAGACAGTTTATACACGCAGGCACGCCCTTAATAAAATCAAAACGTTGCGAAACAGGCACTGCGGCAAAAGAAGGGCAATTAAAAATCTTATGTTCTGTAGATTTACAGAAAAGACATTTTTCAGCAGATTGTTTAACTTTTGTGACTGAAAGTGATGTTTTGGAATTATTTTTAGGCGGAAAAACAGGTTTCTGTTTTACTATTTTGGGTTTAGCACCCGTAGATTCGTCAGCAGAAATATGCTGAAAACGTTTATTCAACATCGCCTCACAGTCTGACCACAATGGGAGCTTGTCGTAATCAAGCTGTTCATCCCACTTGGATTTAGTGACCGGATCAACTTTCGACATCACTAAATATATCAACATGCCATTACAAATCTTTTTATCATCGCCAATAGAAAGCAATGAATCATAAATGGCGGAAACCGTATCAATCATGCCTCGCAAAGCTGACGCCGAAGGTTTACTGATCTCAGGGAGATCAAAAAGCTTAGAAATATTTTTAGAAAAAATTAGAAAATCATTATCGTAAACCTTCTTTAAACTCGCCAAGGCTTTGGGGTAATTTTCCTCAGAAATCTGAAAAGCTTTAACGGTTCCTAAAGCTTCATCGGATAAGCATGATATCAAATGATTGAACTTTTCAATATCTGCCAAATTCGGATCATTATGAATTAAATTTTCAAACAGGCTCATAAAATTCTTATATTCGGAATATTTTCCGCTGAATTTAGGGAGCCGCATATGTGGTAGCCGAGAATGATGTGATTGCATCATAAAAGAAGTTTCTGGCAAACTGGTTCTTCTATTCTTGGCCTGAAGACTCAATAAAAGAGACTTCGTAGTCACACATAAATCTTCAAGCTCGGATCTATCATCATTTGAAGGATCTAAATTATCAATCTCAGACTGATATTCCATAGCTTGAGTGATATGGTCTTTTAAAATATCCAATCGACAATCGATCTCAAAGGGGTTGAACGAAATTGTTTTATCTATAATAGATTTTTTAATTCTAGCTATATTTTCAACCACCTTGGCTTTACGCTGTATCAATTTCTCCAAAGCGTCTGATACAGGTGGAGTTTGGTGTTTTTTACCACCAGCCATATCGAAAAAATAACGAGTGTATATTAAGCACAAAAAAAGTTATAATAAAAGATGGAAAAATATTCCAAATTTCTCAAAAACTTAAGTTTTTTCCGATGTTGTTAATGAATTTATCAATTAAATTCAGTAAATTGTGTATAAATTGCAATAAATTGCGAAAAAATACACTGCGCTCAAAAACAATAATTTATTTTAGCAGATTTTAAAATGTGACAATGTAAAGTGGCCACTAAAAATGAGTAAAACTTGAAATCTGACCGAAATTCAGCAATAAAACTTAAAAAATCTGCAATATTCACAAAAATTGTTTTTGGAATTGGTTTAACACAAACGATTTCTACTCTAAAAAAGAAAGAAATCACCAACACGCTAATAAAATTGAAATAAATAAATGAAAAAACAGTTTCTGGCAAATAATATCCAACAAACACAGTTAAATTTTAGAAAAATTACAAAAAGTTTCTAAAATATCACGATACCAATTGATTTTAGGCTTTAATGTATAAAAAACAAAAAGCACCGCGCTCGTTTTTCCAAAATAATTTATAAAAATTATCTCGCCGGCACAAAGTTTTAATTTAATTTCCAAAATTGGCAATAATTTCGCACTAAATTCTTATTAGTTTTTACGTTTGTTATAAAACTTCACTAAATTATTATATAAAGTTGTCACTTTTTGTTTCAATTTTCCAACTTTCCTTTTAAAATACAAAAATGTCAACTTTTTTCCAGCTTTTGATATTGAAATATAATATTTTCATCAAATAATTAAAGAAAATTACTTTAAAACACTTTATATTATTAATATTTATAATTTTCTTTCACAACAAAGGGATAATTTTAAAAATTTCCAATGAACTATTTTCAATGAACTGTGAACTATCCCAGTGTTGGTTTGAGCTGGCAATGCTACTCAATATATCTGGCAGCACTAAATGTCTGGTAACTCTATAAATTGACAATAGGAACAAACCGGAATGAAACACAGATGAGATCAATAATTGACAACAACAAAAATAAATGTGAAATTTAAGAATAATAACAAAGAAAACCAAAAGAAAATTATAAATTAATTTTTTAACAAAAAAATTAACAAAATTAGCCGAAAAAAGCGCGAGTGTATAAATAAATAAAATTTAATTAAATTAATTGTTACCGACGGTGCGGAAAAATACAATACGAACGGATAATTATTATTCGGTACGCGATCACAAAATTATATGACGTGTGTGTGTGTGCTTTTGTCTTTTCAACCCTTATTTATTGGGAATAAAGACAATTATTTCAATTAATTTATAAAATAAAAAAAACACTCGCGAAATTATTTCACTAAGGCGTTATGTTCACTGATTAAATAAATGTATTTTAAGTGAAAAATGAAGCGTAGATATATTTGTGTTTTTACTCGCAATTGAGCGGAAATAAATTCTAAATAAATTATAGAATTCTTTAATCTGAATAATTTACAGATTAAGGATTAATTAACACAAATATTTTTCTACGCTTTTACCTCGGTTCTGGTACTCTCCTGGTTATGTGAACGGCAACTACGGCAACGGCAATTACGGCAGCTAGTCATGGATGCAGCAAATTAACACCAAAAAACAGCAATCAGGAACCACAACCGAAACTTTGCGACTTTTTTGTTTTTAAATACAAACGATTAAATCGCGCACAACTACACTTTTTTATACACCCAACAAGATGAGTTTTTATTGCAATAATTTAGCAAAAAAAAATATAAGGAGTGAGATCATAAAAATGTTAACACACATTTTTGCCTACAACTTTGGTGTAAAGCTTCCAAATTTTTTTTTTTCGGCAGTTTACATTTTAAAAATATGTCAGTTAATAAATTAATTTACATCATGAGTTTTAATTTGCAATTTTTTACACAATGGACGATGAAAGAAAAGTGCGTTCAAAAATAATTAAATATTTTCAACAAAACCAAACATGGACATACAAAAAAATTGCCAAAGAAACTAATGTATGCCGCCAAACAGTTTCAAAAGTGGTAAAAAGGTATCTGGAACACCTAACAATTGAAAGGAAGCCGGGAACAGGAACAACGACTGGTTATTGTAACATTGGTAAGGCATATAAAGTTAAAAGCATCCTTAAGAGAGCTCCTAACACATCTGGCAGAAAAACAGCTCGGTTAGCCCAATGCTCAGACTTTTTTGTACGTAAAGTGAAACGTAAGGCGGGACTAAAGTCCTACAAAGTTCAAAAAGTTCCCGATAGAAACGCTTTTAAAAATTTGGAGGCCAAAACCAGAGCTAGAAAATTGAAATCAAATTTTATAAAAAAATACAACTGTTGTGTAATGGACGACGAAACTTATGTCCTGGCTGATTTAGCGCAGCTCCCTGGTCAAGAATTTTATGTTTCCGATGTTCGAGGAAATGTTGCGGAAAAATTTCGGTCAAAAAAGCAAACGAAATTCCCCAAAAAATTCCTAGTATGGCAAGCCATATGTAGCTGCGGCCAAAGAAGCCAGTCATTTGTGACATCTGGCTCTATAAACAGCGAAATTTATATCAAGGAGTGTTTGCAGAAGAGACTTCTTCCGTTCTTGAGTCAGCACAATGTATCCACTTACTTTTGGCCCGATTTAGCATCTTGTCACTACAGCAAGAAAGCGCTGGAGTGGTATAATGATAATAATGTGGTTTTTGTACCAAGAGAGGCAAATCCACCAAACTGCCCGGAGCTCAGGCCAGTGGAGAGATATTGGGCTCTTGTTAAAAAAGAATTAAAGGGCACAAAAAAGGTCTCCCAGGACATGCAAGATTTCAAACGTAGATGGACCACCTGCTCTAAAAAGGTGACAGAAACTACCATAAAAGCCTTAATGGGTGGGTTTCCGGAAAAAGTGGATAACTTTGTTCGTAGTGGTTAGAGTTCCATGCGGTTTTTTTGTTATGATTTTGTATTAAATTTTATTTAATAAAAATTTGGTTTGAAGTCTTAAAATTCAGTAGTCTGTTTTTTATTTAACTTTATGTGTGTTAACATTTTTATGATCTCACTCCTTATAATTTTATAAAAATTTATAAAATTAACAAAAATTTTGAATTAATTTATCAAAATTTATAAAAACTTTTTCAAATACAGTCCCTGCTCGGGCGCCAAAATGTTGACCCTTAATAATTTTTAAGGGAAAATAAAAATTTAAATAAATTATAAATTTTTATTTTATAAAATTTGAAAAATGGTGGGAGTATTTGAAAATAAAAAAAGAACGCGTCTTGTTGGTTTGGTGTATATAAACAAGTGAGTATATTTATTTAATTCTTTTTCTCTTCATAGTTTTTTCTTTTCAGCAGGAGCCGTTATTTTTTACATTATAAGCAATATTACAAAGAAAGGATTGCCATCAATAATTTATTTTAACATTAAGTCATATTTATTCATTTTTGACTTGTACTTTAAAAGAATTAATTCATTAAAAATTTAATAAAAAAAAAAACAATTAATAACTGAGTTATTATTAAAAAAAAGTAATTAAAAAAAGTAAGTATATAAAAAAAATATGTATTAAAAAAGGGGAAAAAAAATAAATAGGGTAAAAAAAACCATCGGTGTGGAGAAAACCATCTAGGCTAAAAAACTCCACGGTGACGCTCCAACAAGGACCTCTATTAACAAAAAAAAATAAATAAAAACGTAGAACAGCCAAAACAAAAATAACTAGAAAAAAGGAAGAAAAAACCTTAATGGGAAACAAAACTGCCATTACAACACAAGCATACACACACACATACATACAGAGTAAGATAATGTAAGCTAAACGAAAACTCAGGGTACGATTACAACAGCGCAAATCGAGACAGACAAGGCATCACTAACACTACTAATTATTTCGACATTATGCAGGCTATTTCGCTTTTAATTATAAAAAGTAGAAACATATACAAAGATTTTTATACACAAACATACACTCTCTTACACACACACACATACATATTTACACCTATAAAGACCAACCTAAAGAATTAATTGCTGCTATAGCTGTTAAATACAGCAACATTGTAATGTTTTATGTTTGTATGTGTAGGTAAGCATGTTGGAAATATAAAAAAATAGAAACTACTACATACATACACCTTGTTATAAACATGAACAATGACCAAAAAAAGCGCAAAAGTGAAATAAAATGCAATATATGTATGTTAAAAAGAACAGGACATTGTATTTTTTGTTAAATAATCTCTATGAAAGTAAAAGGTAAAAAAGAAGTAGTAACAAGGAAGGTCTTATAAAGGATGTTCATCGATTAACTTGAAATCTTTATTATTTTAGACAGGCGTAGATCCACGAGGGAAGAGGAAATTCCGCGCCACCCCCCCTAAACGAATTTTTCTGTATAAAAAATCAAAGACTTTTTCTATAGGAAAATTTTCTACACACTCAAAAAATTATGTCATTAACTGTTTGTAGTTTATTTAAAAAGTTGATAAAAATCATATAAAGAATTTTTCTAGCAAATATCAAACAATCAATTTAATGTAATTACCTACCGATGACGTAGAAGTGGCTATATAAACCATGGTCTAGGGTAAATCCAAATTTAATTTAATCTTTAGAAGACAAAATTTTCTTCTTCAATCAAAAACACAAAACAACAAATTAAATACACTTGGCTTACGCCGAAAAAATATAATAAATAAAAAGTTTTACGTTTAGTCGTTTTTAAAAGTAAAAACATTTGTTTGAAGTTCAGTTTTTATTAATGACTACTTCTGTCCTTTGTTTCAAAAATAACACACTTAAAAATAAAGACTTTCATTAACATTTAATTTTTATAGTCATTTATTGTTGTTCTGTAAGTAAAAACTACTGATTATTCTTTAAATTTTTAATGATTTGTGTAAGTAATTTTTTTTTTTTTAATTTTTGGTACTTTTTAATGAGATATCATTAGTGTTTACCTACACAAGTAAGTTATTTTTTTGTAAAAAAAAAAAATCAAAAAATTATTTATAGAAATATAAAAAGATGTTTGTATCAAGTGACTTTGGCACGATGGGTAGAGTGTCTGGCCAGAATGTAGTTGATTGCGGGATCGATTCCCCAAAATTTTATTAAAAATTTTTAAAAAAATATTTCAATAGAAAATTGTAAAAAATAACCTACGAAATCATTAATTTTTAATGTTTTCGTAGGTTATTTTTTGGAATTTGTTGGTAAAAATAACAGAGATATCATTAAAAAAATATTTCAATAGAAAATTGTAAAAAATAACCTACGAAATCATTAATTTTTAATGTTTTCGTAGGTTTTTTTTAGAATTTGTTGGTAAAAAAGGATGAAAAAAACGTAATTTTTTAATGTGTAATGTTATTTATTTTAGAAAATTTTGTCAACAGTAAAAAATAAATGTTGATGTTTGGTAAAACAAATGAATAATTACTGGAATGGTTTTCATTTTTTTATTAACTTGTTTTAAATGCGCTTTTCATTTGTTTTTGCCTACAAAATATTTTGAGTGTAGGAAAAATTTACGGATTTTTCAAGAATTTTTCTATAGGAAAAATTTAAGAATTTTTCTGTAAAAAAATCTAAAAATTTTTCTATGGGAAAAATTTGTGCTGGTGGAGGGAGTGTAATAAAAAAAGAAAAAGGAAATAATCTCTAAATTTTTTTTTGTAAGAAAAATTTCTGGAAATGTTAGAATTTTTCTATTGGAAAAAAATCTCGCCATCTTTGAATTTTTTGATAGAAAAAATCTAAGAATATTTCTATAGAAAAAAACTAAAAAATTTTCTATTGCAGAAATGTGAAAATTTTCTTCAAGAAGGGTCGCACGAATTATGACTTTTTTCGAATTTCGTCGATTGCCGAGCAAATTATGGTTCTTCTCGATATAAAAACTCTATGTTTAAATGTTTTAGACACACACAAAAAAAAAAAATCTTGTCAAATTACTAGAAAAAGTCTTGTAATCCCATTTTACCTTGTTTTTTAACAAATAATTTTCGATCGAAATTTAAATTTTTTTGTAATTTTACAGTTTTTCTTGTAATTTTACAAATTTCTAAAATTTTTTACATAAAAAATCTAATAAATTTACGAGAATTTTTTGTGAATTTAATTTCGACAAAAAAGTTGAAAGTTTACAATTTTATTGGTAAAAATTTTGTAAAATTACAAAAAAGCTCGTAATTTTTATTAGGAATTCTCGTAAAATAGGAGGTAGCAAAAAATCTAGTAAAATTACGAAACCTCCTTGTAAGTTTCATTGCGTCAAAAAAGTTGTAAATTTACAATATTTTTGGTAAAAAGCTTGTAAAATTACAAAATTATTGGTAAAGAAACTTATAAAATAATAAGTAATTTTTGTCAAATAGGAGGTAGCAAAAAAAAAGTTACAAAAAGTTAAAATTATGTTTTAATTTTACAAGTTTTTTTTTTGAGTGCAAATCGCACAAAATTAACACGTGCCTTTGGGGCACGTATTTATCTGTATCGTGTTCTGAAATGCATCAAAAAACAGCAAAACAATTTTGTTGATGGCCTTGCAAAATATCGGTTATAGTGGTGTAAAAACTCTATGTTTAAATTTTTGGCCAAATCGAACAATTTTAACCCGTGCCCCTGAGGGTTTAAAGCTTCTTGTTTTTTCAAGGCTAAATTTTAAAACCCCCAGCGGCACAGGTTAAAATTGTCCGATTTGGTTAAAAACTTAAATACAGAGTTTTTAGACCAAAGCGAACCATATTTGCCCGGCAATCGACGAAATTCGACAAAAGTAATTTTTTGTGATAATATATAAAATGTGAAAAAAATCGTAAAAAGTACATTTTTTTCTTTTTTTCGCATTTAGTACACAATAAGGATGTCACAGATAAGAACAATATTTTTTTTTTGGGTATCAATATCTCAGCTAAAATCCTTTCAAGTCAAAACTAAAAAAAAAATGTTTTAAACATTTTTAGAGTAGGAACCAAACGGCCCAAAATTTTTTTTTGGAAGTCAATTTTGAAGCGGAAGGGTTTATCCCACCAACATGAAATTTTTAGTCGTTAATAAGATAATCATCTAATCTAAAAATCCAAAAAAAATTATTTTGGGTTTCTATGGGAATTTTTTTTTTTTTTGGGCAAAACTTTAGCCCCCCAAAGGCAGGGGTTAATTTTGTCCCATTTGGTTTAAAATTTAAGCATAGAGCTTTTAGACGAAAACGATAATTTGCCTTTTCTTACCTGTTTTCCGTTTTTGTTATTAAGTGTTAAAGATTTTCATTTTGTTTTTCTTGAACATATAATTTTAAGAAAGTCTCTGGGTCCCTTTTTGTAGATCGACCTTGTTTTTTAGGATAAATACTACTAACCAAGTTTTTAGTAAAGCTACAACGAAAAACCATAATAATAAAAAATAAAAAAAAAATATTTAACTCTCTGCAAGTTTTAATGAATGTAGCACAGTGGGTCATAGCAAGTGTAAATTTTTGGAAATGGATATTACAAGAACTTCTTCAATACGTTAAATAAATTGTAATTGGAAAAACTTAAGTAATTTATTTTTATACCCTCCACTCTAGTGATAGAGGGTATATATAAGTTTGTCATTCCGTTTGTAACACATCGAAATATTGGTCTAGGACCCCATAAAGTATATATATTCATGATCCTTGATCGATTTTAAGTCGATCTAGCGATGTCCGTCCGTCCGTCCGTCCGTCCGTCTGTCTGTCTGTCTGTCCGTTGAAAACACGCTAACTTTTGAAAGACTTTACGGAGGCTCCTGAAGTTTGACATATATGTTCTCCATTTACCGGGTCAGGTTGGTATTGCAATCCAGCGAAATCGGTCCAGTGGTTCAAAAGTTATGAGCAAAAGAGTAAATTTTGGCAAGGGTATTTTTCGAATTTACAAGATTAAAACCACTATAACTATCGAAAGACAATTCTGAGGGGGCTGAAGCTTAGCATATATATTTGTCGTTCCCCAAGGCCGTTTGGTTTTGAATTTCAGCGAAATCGGTTCAGTGGTTCAAAAGTTATAAGTAAAGCACTGAATTTCAGATTTGTTTCACCTTAAACTGTTGAAAACTCGTTAAACAAGTTTTAAAAGCATGGTGAAATACCAGATTTGTAAAACTTGTTGTTGTTTGTTTTCTTGTCGTGGGGTGCAGTTTAGTTGTTAGACAAGTAAATATTTGTTATTGTTTTTGTAACTGTATGTAACGGTGTATAGTAAGAATTTTAGGAAAAAAAATCAAATGAAGTAAAATTAAAAGAGGGAAATATGTGAAATATTTTTTTTTGTATTGCATATTTGTATGTATAAAACAACAAAAATATTTTAACAAGTAATTTTGTTACTCAAAGAAATTGTACACTAAAAAAAATATTTACACTAAAAAAAAATGTTACACTCAAAAAAAAATGTATACATAATTTTTTTTTAATGAAATGCCACACTCAAAAAAATGCTGACAGTCAAAAAAATTTTACACTCAAAAAAATTTGATTGATTAAAAAAAAAGTTTTACTCAAAATAATATATTTCTAATAAAAAATTTGTGATGCAATTTTTTGAATTTTTTTTAGAAAATTACTATCAGATGACATTGTGGAGGGTATGCATAGATTCGACCAAGTCGAACTTAATTTTTCTACTTGTTATAGCCTACAACCATAGTATGGGTGTATAATTATTTTGTCATTTTGTGTGTAACGCACTGAAATATGGGTCAAGGATCTTATAAAATAAACATATATCACTAGCTTAACAAGAAAAGGAGCTATGTGCAGAAAAAACATTTAACAGGAAAGATGAATAACTTGCTAAAAATCATGTGTTTTTAATAATAATCTTTTAATGATATTTTATTTTATCTTTGGCTCCAAAAAATTATTTCCTTGTAAGCTCTTTTGTGACTTAGAACTTTTGAAAATTAGCAATTTTTCGTAAAGGCCACCATATTAGAGTGGATGGAATTTTGCTTTTTTGTGACTATGGTTTTTTTCTCCTTCACAAGTATTTTGTTAACATTTTTTTAAAAACATATCTCCTTACCACAGTGTCAAAGGCAAATGGTTGCTTTGTGAATACCACTGTTTTTTTATACCCTACACCACTATGTGGTACAGTTTATAATGAGTTTGTGCTGATGTTTGTTATTACCCGAAATATTGGTCTACCCACCTTCAAGCATAGCGATTAACTCAGAATAATTTGTTGAGATGATATTCACAAAAATCTCCCAAAATTCATTAAAAAAGTTAATTATTTGGTTAAAAATTTTTTTGTAGCCCTTAAACTTGTATTTTGGTAATCATATTAAATTAAATAATTAGATTTTTTGAGCTCAAGAAGGTCAGTGTTATTTTAATTAAATCTTCCTTTATTTTCTTCCAATATTTCGACTTTCATCGAAAGTCATCATCAGGGAGTAACTTTAAATTAAATACAAACAATAAAAATCACAAGTAAGTATAAATTTTAAATAATAAATAAATAATTGACAATGTGTACGAACAATAAAACATTTAAGTGTATAAATATTTGTATAAATAAACAACAACAACAATATAAATAACAGTAAGACAACAAATACTTTTTAGAATTTACGTTTTAATAACACAAGCACTCACAAGTGGATGAAAGTCGTAATATTGGAAGAAAATAAAGGAAGATTTATTTAAAATTACTGGCCTTGAGCTCAAAAAATCTAATTATTTCATTAAAATTTGAAAGGTCGAATATTAACAACTATAATTAATCATATTAAATATTATTTTTTTTTGACTTACAATTAGTCCCCATTTAAAAGTTTTGACCGATATTCAATTAAATCGGTCTATAAAAATCAAAATAAATCAATTACTCCCCAATTTGGTTTGTGTGTGATTTCTAAAATAAATCAAGATTTAATCAAGGATATAAGCAATCGGTCTTTGTTGGAATTGGGACCCATTTTCCGAAAAACACCGATATAGGGTATTATATGGTCGGTCTTGTTGTTTTTTTATTAACGTAAGTTTATACTGTTGTTTACAGATTTTGTTGTTACAGATTTTCCTACACTCAAAAAAAAAAAAACTGTAATGTTAGCAAAAAAAGCTTGTAAACCTACAAGAAAATTTGCTGATTTTGAACCCACAATTTTTTTGCTAAAGTTAGCAAAAATGTTTTGCCAATAATTAGTTAACTAAATATTTTTTTTTTTAACTTAATTTATACACATCTGAGGACCCCATTGGGTTCGGACCCGATAGTTCTAGACCCCGATGGGCCTAGACCTAGTTGGGTTCCTTAAAAATCGTCATAGTTTTTGATCCAAAATTTGTGTCCGTTTCGCTCTACCTTGCTTAGTTTTTGAGATACGTGATTATAGGGGACCACTGGGGTCTTGAGAATTAAAAAACTCGATAACTTTAAAAATATTGCTCGGAGAGCTTTTGACCATTTTGCGGTCTTGTTCTACGTGTTGAGAGCTACAAAAAAATTTACCATTTATTTTGCTAATATTAGCAAAAAATCTTGTAAAAATGTAGTCAACTCAATTTCAAATTTAGCAAAAGAAATTAGTTCAAAGTTTGTTTAAAATTGCTAATGTGCTAAATGAAGTTTACAAAAATTTTTTGCTAACATGCTAATCTCAACTAAAAATTTGCTAAAAGTTAGCTAACTAGCGTTAGCAAAAAAAAATTAGTAAATCTACTAACGTATTTTTTTGAGTGTAGGTAAAATTAAAGTAGTATGTTGCTAATGTTTTTTTTTTCAGTTTTGTTAATAATCTGGTTGTTTATAACAGAGTACCAGCCAACACCGAGTTTCCTACCATGACTTAAGTAATTTAGGTTTTTTTCTTCTACTGACATTGTACTTTTTTTATATCCAGTTTTTTTAAAGGCTTGATTAACTTTAACATATTTTAAACTATAAAACTTTAGGTTGCCAAGGTATATAGTATACTCGTATGTATGCTTTATTACATTTCAAGAGATTTTTTTGCCTTTTTTGCGTCAAAGGCAATAGTAAAAAAATATGAAAAAAAAACACAAGAAAAATGAAATCAAATTACAATTAAGTTTTACGACATAACATGACACAGGAACATTTTTATTTATACAATAATTTTTTTATACTATTAAAAAAAATACAAATTTTTATTTTTTGTTAACAAGATGTGTGTATGTTTAAAAAGTATACGGAATTTAAGAACAACAAGTAGAATATAAATTTTGACTTGCCGAATCTATAAATACCCTCACAAATAACAAAATTGTTATGAAATTTAAAGTTCAAATGCGATTTTCTCGAAAAAAAAGATGAACGTGTTTCTGATTTTTTTTGTGTGGATGGACAAACATCTAAACTTTTAAAAAAATAAATAAAAAAGAAAAAAAAAAAGTGGCCGGATTTTTGATAAATTGACTTTTTTAAAAAATGGAAAATTTCAGAACGGGTTCTGAAAATTTTCCAAAAAAAAAAATTTAATCGATAGCCCATACAAAACTTAATAAGAACGTAAATTTTTGACATTGTGGTGCATTCCGTTTTAATGTGATAAATATTTAATCAAGGCAACTCGCCACAAATTTTACCATTTTTCCAATATTTGACCACGCCTCCTAAGCCCAGTTTTTGAAAAATTGAAAAACCAAAAACGTAATTTTCTAAGTTCCATATAGGGCTATCCACACCACCTATTCAGAAGTTTACGGTACACATGTTTTTCTGTAGCGGGACATTTGGTGTGGAATGCCTCATATATATTATTAATCTATGATCGATTATAAGTCATTCTTTGAATGTCCGTCCGTCCGTCCGTCTGTATAAAGCACGATTTAGTCCAAAATAAAAGAGCTAGACTGCTGAAGATTGGCACGAATGTGTGTCATAGTCATAGGCCGGTTAAGTTCGGAAATGGGTAAAATCGGATAAGGGGCAAAAAATTTCCCCTTTAAAGAACTTAAAAACCCTCTATAAAAACGCCATTTTTTTACAGCTTTTTTGCATTTTTGTTAAACAAATGAAACCTTTTTATGTCAGAAGGAGTTAAAAGTCATACAGTTAGACCCGGGGGGCTACAAAATATTGTTTTTTTTTTATTTTTGCCCGCCCCATTTTGTGTGCGTGGATTAAAAAAAAAAACATAAAAATTATGAGAAAATGGTATAACTAAAGTTCAAAAAGCATAATAAATAATTTAGTAAACATTTATCGCGTTGGAGAAGGTATCCCCCAGCACCCCCACAGAGCTCCTCCCCAAAAACGCCTCCGAAATTTTTTTATATGTACTTTAACATGTTGGAAGGTATCAAAGATTCGGCACAGCCGAATTTAACACTCTCACTTGTTTGAATTAAAATTGATCTTTTCCAAAAAACAATCGATTTTTATACCCTCCACTCTAGTGATAGAGTATATATCGTCACCTTAAATGCAAAACAACGTAACAACAAAAAAATCAAAATCGAGTTTTTGATTGATTATGATGCATTTGACTAAACTACATGTCTCTGGAAAATTTTGGAAGTCAAAGTTCAAAAATTGCGAATTTATTAACAATAAACAAAAAACCGTATCAGCAAGTGCATGCATTTCATAAACCAAAACAACGTAACAGCAGTGTTACACACACAATTTATATATAATCGAGCAAATATTAATATATTTCAATATATTTTTATATATTGAAATCGCATAAATATTTAAGACATTACAAATTGAATAAATATTTCTGATTAAAATTTACTAAAATTTTCAAAAAATGTATCTTTTAAATTTTTCCAAAATTGTATAATTTATTTTTAATTATCGTTTTTTAACCAAATATTTTTTGTTTTAATTTAATAGGTCCGTTCGATTACGTTACGACAATCTACTCTTTTTTACTATTTTTACTACAGATGGAAATTTTTAATACAAAAAGTAAACAAGACTTTCCAGTTGTAGTAAAAATAGTTTGAATTTTTGGTAATCGAATTGACATAATGTTTGGCCTTGTTAAAAAAGAACGTAGCTTCTATTTAAAATTAGTTTTGAGAAATTGAATTTTAAAATGTCGTTTTTTTAACAGTAATTCCGTGGGTTATTTTTTTTTTTTTTTTGTAAATGAAAATAGCTAGATCCGCAGGTTTTTCGAATCCTGTTTAAAATTTTGTGTAATTTACCAGTTCAATTGAAAAGTATTTCCTAAGAATACACAGATTTTTTTTAAAAATGTATCGTTTCTTCCTAAAATTTTTCCTATACCAAACCAATTTCAAGAACTTATATGGTAAAACTTTAAAATTTTCTTTCCAAAAACAACCCTATTCATTCTGAGGTAAAACTTTAGGTAACAAACAAAATCATACAGGAGGGAGCCCGTTTTCTTATAAAGAAACCTTCGGGTTCTAAATATTTTTTTTAACCAAGTGAGATCAAAAACTTTAATTTTTTGGATCTTTACTACAGCAAAATTCTTTAAATATGTTAATAAACCCTTACCTTTTAAAAGAACTCTTAAGTATTTTATAGAATCTGAAAGATTTTATATAAAAAATGTTAAGTATAAAGGTTTTTTTAAAAAATTTTTGAAGATCTCGAAGTTTTTTTTTGAAAGATGCAAAGCAAATGCTTAAGTTTTGTTTTTGAAGATATTGACGATATTATACCATTATCGCATTCATTTAAACTAGTTTATTTATTCGTTCTCTCAATACGTTAAACTGCAAATTTAAACGGCGTTTTATTTTGACAGATAAATTGTATAGGAAAACGAAATATGTATCTAGTTTTAATGAATGCGAATATGGTATTAAATCAGTTTAAAATGTTTAAGAACCAAAAACGAATGGAAAAATCTTTGTTGGCTTGTAAAAATGAATGGGGTTTGGTTACATTGCACCCTTCTAGAAGCGACTCCTAGGCAATTGTTTTGGCAAAAAAGTGGCGGTAAAAGGTAAAAAAGTACCAACGATTGCCTCGGGGTCGCTTCTAAAGAAGTTCAATGAAAGATTGACCCCCAGTCATTTTTAGAACCCAACATTTTTCGTAACAGTTCTACTCCTTCTCGTTACTCCTGAAGGGAGCATCCATACAAAATGAAATTTTTATAAAATTAACTCTCATCTCTGTAACTGTCCCAAGGATGCTCCTACACTGAAAAAAATTTCATGAATTTTCATAAAATTTAGTTAAATTTAACTAAAAAATGGGTAATTTTCCTTACTACAAGGAAAATAAAGGCGGCAGCCAAAATTAGGCCAATTTTGGATGGTACTGGCGGACGCAATATTTACACCTCGGATTTTATTTTTGATTTAAACTCATCTAGACGTGCTTTCAAACTAGTAAAAATAATCAACATGTTTTGAACGAAACTTTTTATCTAGAGTCAAAAGAGTGTTGGTACTTTGTACAAAAAAAACGTATTTTTTTAATTTTTAACTTTAAAATAATGCATTTTCGGACTAAAAAAAAAATCGGTGTGTTATTTTTTTTTTTTTAAATCAGAAATCTGTATGGTTTTCAAATGAAATTAGTTTAAAATAAATTGGAATAAATGCGGCTTTGCAATTAGCAAAAAACTGGAACCGGATCGGTAAAATTTTTAAATCATACATTTTAAAATGGTTCTATCTCGGAAAGTATAAGAGATAACCACACCCAGGGCGATACTAGCACATTGTCCGCATATATTTTTTTAAGAAATATAATAACAAACAAAAAAAAATGGCAATTGTTTTAAGTGTTCGTATACAACAGGTGCCCTCCTTTGGGGGGTTCTGCTGCCTCGCCCGTTCAACCGCTGGACTCCATCTTCCAAACTCAAAAATACGTTAGCTATAACCACTACAAATTTCATGGCTCTCGGTCCAGTACTTACTGAATGGCTGAATTATTTCCAAAAAAATAGCAATTTATTCAACTTTGTGATGTTACGTCGTTTTGTTTTACAAAACACGATTCCACGAAAAACGTAACCCACATATCTCAAAAAATAATTACAAAAACGACTTTTTTATTTCAGAAATGGATTTATCGCTGTTTTCTAAGCTAACACTTCACAAAAGTCTTTTATATTGCAAATATTTTTCATTTAATAACGTTTTTTGCTTCTCCTGTAAAAATCTAAAAAGTGTTGTTACGTTGTTTTGCATTTGTGGTGACGATATATTCATGATCCTTGATCGATTTTAAGTCGATCTAGCGATGTCCGTCCGTCTGTCTGTCTGTCCGTTGAAAACACGCTAACTTTTGAAAGACTTTATGGAAGCTTCTGAAGTTTGGCATATATGTTAATGATTTACCGGGTCAGGTTGGTATTGCAATCCAGCAATCGGTCCAGTGGTTCAAAAGGTATGAGCAAAAGAGTAAATTTCGGCAAGGGGTTTTCGCTAATTTACGAGATAAAAAACACGCTAACTTTTGAGAGACAATATTGAGACTGCTAAAGTTTGGCATATATCTTTGTGGTTCCCTAGGTCTGTTTGGTATTAAATTTCAGCTCAATCGGTCCAGTGGTTCAAAAGTTATAAGCAAAACCCTTAATATCAGATTGGTTTCATCTTAAATGCCACGTGTTAAACAAGTTTTAAAAGCATTGGTGGTAACTTAACAATGCTTTTCAAACTTGTTTAGTTTTAAAGCAATGTTTTTTAAACTTGTTTAGTTTTAAAAGCATTGGAAACTTAAAAATTACACTGGAAAAAATTTTACCCTCAAAAAAAAAATTTTACACTAAAAAAAAATTTTACACTCAAAAAAATTTTACACTCAAAAAAAATTATTTTTTTTTTTACAAAAATTCCACTATTTTGTGTACATACGAACATAAGTACGCATTCACTCAGAAATGTTTTTACAGTAATAAAACATTACACTCGAAAAAAATTGTACACTCAAAAAAAAAAAATTTTAATTATTTTTTTTTTTTTTAATTGACAAAAAAATCCTACTGATGATGACATTTAAAATCCTACTGATGATGACACTAACTGGGGTGTTTGAAACCGGTATGGGAAATACCAGAAATGTCTATAATTTTTAGAAATTCAATTTTTCTTCTGCATTTTTTCAACTTGAACCCTTATAACAAATATAATTAGAGCCCGTGCTCGATCTGTACTTACAGAAAAAATCAAATAAAATTACTAACAAAATATGTCGCCATTAGGCACGTCTCCGAAACTGAAAATGCAAATTCCTTCATTTGTGTCTGCAATTCAAGATCATGTTGGTAACCCTTGCGAAATAATGTAAGAGACAAAAAAGTTGAAAGAAAGTATGAAGTGAGGTTGAGATTGCTAGAAATAGAATTGTAGTGTTGGAAACTGTCAAAATTTATTCTGTAGAAACTATAAATATTCACATATATAAAAAACAGTTTTCATTAACAAGACAAACCGACATTTAAAATCCTACTGATGATGACACTAACTGGGGTGTTTGAAACCGGTATGATAAATACCAGAAATGTCTATAATTTTTAGAAATTCAATTTTTCTTCTGCATTTTTTCAACTTGAACCCTTATAACAAATATAATTAGAGCCCGTGCTCGATCTGTACTTACAGAAAAAATCAAAGACAAAAAAAGAGTTTCTTAAAAAATGTGGTATCCTTTAAAAATGGCATTGTGGAGGGTATTTATAGATTCGGCAAAGTCGAAATTAACTTTTCCACTTGTTTTATATTGATTTCATTATTTGTTTTATATTTAGGCCAAATATGCTCTCCAAAAAAATATTTTTTTAGCAAAAATTGGTAAAAAAAACAAATTTTTACCCGTTACTTGGCAAGACCGCCTCTAGGCAAGATACTAACAATTTTATCTGAACAGAAAACCGCAAAGTTTTTTTATATTTTTTAGTACAGATATTTTTTTTATTGAAAAACAGAACTGGCCGGTTAGAGGGTTAAATACCCTATGTCCTAAAGTAGAGACTCTAAAAACAAAAACAATTATTTTTAAAAGTTTTTTATTTATTTACATACATATATGAATTTGTATCTATGTACGACTGTTTGTATTTTTGTAAATATTTTCGCTTACATCAACAATTGTAGTTTTATAAATTGTTTAACAACTAAAAAAAAAGCTTGCAACAATATGAGCAAACAAAAATAAACAACCCGAGTAAAAAAGTTTTTATATACCCGAGTAAAAATTTTTATATGATGCAATATATATTGATATGTAATACAATATATAATTAAACGCAATTTGATCCGAAAATGGTGGATGTTTTTGCATTAAAAAAGATCAATTTGTATAAAATATGATTTGATTTCATCCGAGTTTTGACCAGACATTGCCATATATTAGTGGATCTAATTAGATCTAATTGCATAAAAACATGTAAAATCCTGGTGTTTTTTGATTTGGGTTGAGTTTCACCGCAGCACAGTGGGTTCGATGGTACCCAAAATGGCGATTAATTCAGATAAGCAGTAGTTTTTGAATATTATATTTTTTTATTAATGACATAATATAAACACGTAAAAATACACATTTTGGAAAAAAAAAATTGGAAAAAAAAAATTTTTTTAACCTGTTAGGCGTTTTTTTGTTTTTCGGAAAAAAGGGTTATAGTTCACAATTTTTGCTGTAACTTTGGAATGAAAAGCGATAAATTAATAAAAAAAATGAAAATTAAAGTGCACATAATGTACTGTCAAAGTAATTAAAGAAAGAACGCATAATATGTATTTATAGTATTATAATTTTTTTTTTAAATCCAATTTTTGTTTTTCACAAAATCTCATAAATGTACAAATTTATCTGAAAAAAGTGATTTATGGGAATATTATAGTTTTTTATTAAGGAATTATTATAAATACATAAAATCACAGCATTTTATAAAAAAAAAAAATTAACAAAAAAATTTTTTTTTTAATCTTTTAGTCGTTTTTTATGTTTTTGGAAAAAAGCACGAAACCCTTGAACATGTAATAAAGCTTCAAAAAACAAATTGAGGAGACATTTTTTTCGCATAGGGGGAAGGGTTCACCGGGAGACTATGGGGGACACCTTCCCTTCGCGATAAACGTTGCCAAAAAAATAGATGTCAGCTTTTGCACCTAATTAATACAAATTTATCATTATTTAAATTATTTTTTCTATACACGCCCCCAAAAAGGGCCGGACCGAAAAAATTGGCATTCCTGATCCCTCTTGGTTCAAATTCAGGTCGATGAACTTCATATGGCATTAAAATGTTTCATTTATTGAACAAATATACAAAAAAAAATTTGTAAAAAAAATATTTTTCTGGGGTAGATTTAGTTCTTCAAGGGGGAACTTTTTCCCCCCTGGTCCGATTTTGCTCGTTCAAGAACTTAACCAGCCTATGATCATTATACATATTTGTGACAAACTTCAGGATTCTAGCTCTTGTTTTATGTACTTTATGGTGTGCTCAACAACAGACGGACGGACGGACACACGGTTAGTCACAGAATGTCTTAGAATCGATCATTGATCAATAATATACACTTTGTTGGGTCCTAGACCCATATTTCGATGCGTTGCGTATGGAATGACAAAGTGAGTAAGCCCATACTGCAGTTGAAGGGTATAAACACACATATAATGGATTTGTTTAATAAATGATACCCAGACTTTTTACACAAAAATGAGAATAAAAAAAAAAGGGCCGGGCATTGTCCGTACTTTTTTTTCTTTTAAATAAAAGCTGATATTCTATACTTTTTTGAAATCCACAAAACTAAATCCAACTATTACTAACTTAATATGTGTGGCCCATTAAATATGGAAAATATCCCAATTTTGGACCCTTTTTAAAAAAATTATTAAAAACATTGAGACACAATTTTTATAAACAAAAAAAATTTTAAAATTTAGCTTAATCCCTGGTGTTTAAGGTTCCATTATAAAAGATTTTCTTTTAAAAGACTTAATACCACTAATAATCGCTTTAATTGTGAAAAATTTCAATTTTTTTACTTTTTTCAAAAACTGCAATAATTTGTTAACTTTGACAGCTCACCGAAAAAAAAGTAAACAACTTAGTTGATTGATTTTGATAACTAGTGTTGCAGAATTTTATCTACTTTTACCCCATACCAAATTTTATAACAAAAACTTCATTTATAAATTTCAATTAATCGCCACTTTGGCATCATTTGAACCTAATGTGCGCAGGTCAACGATACATTCACCAAACATATAATTTTCTTAAACAAAAAAATGTTCGGGTACGCTTCGAACCAGATAGGTGATATACATAACCCTAACAAGGAAATGTTTAGGAACATTTTAAAAAGTTTCTTATACTTTGCCTTAAAAACTTAGAAAATTGTTGGTTAAATGGAAACATATAGTGTTATATATGGAAGAGAATAGGATAAATATAATTTTATATTAAATTATACAGAAAAACAAATTTTGTATTGACCCTCATATAATTTTATATAATTATATCAACCGTATACCTTTTAATCCGAATCATGATTCAATTATATATTACTACATATGACTGCATTAAAAAAATTTAGAAAATATCTCACGGATGTATAATCATATATAATTTATTATGTTTGTATCAAGTTATATATTGTAATATATGTTTATTTTTACTCGGGTAGTTGTATATAATTTTATAAACATCATATATGATTAAATAGAATTATATAGAATTTGATGCGAAAAATGAGTCGATAAAACTATATAAAATTTGATCAATGTTTCATATATTTTGATAAATTTTTTATATAATTTTATGCGAAATTTGGACCCCTATTTTTATATAACAACAGCAAATTTATATAATTAGATATAATTATATAAAAAAATATAAAATTGTATAAAACTGTATAAAACTATATAAAGTTACACAAAATTATATATAATTATATATAATTAAAACAAAATTTTATGATTTATATAAAACTTGATATAATTTTATGTAACTTTATATAGTTTTATACAGTTTTATACAATTTTATATATTTTTATATAATTATATCTAATTATATAATTTTGCTATTATTATATAAAAATAGGGGTCCAAATTTCGCATAAAATTATATAAAAAATTTATCAAAATATATGAAACATTGATCAAATTTTATATAGTTTTATCGACTCATTTTTCGCATCAAATTCTATATAATTCTATTTAATCATATATGATGTTTATAAAATTATATACAACTATATAGGAACTTTTTTACTCGGGAAATTAAAAATAAAAAGAAAAACAAAAACAAAATTCACAATAAACAAAAACAAAAAAAAAATCCCTTTAGAGATGTTGTCATGTTGTCATCACATGTTAGTAAAAACTTTAACAGTTGAGGTAGGTTCAGCTCAGTTTAGTTCGTTTCGTTTTATGTTGTTTTGTTTTTTCAAAATGTTTATTCATGCGTACAAATTGTGAAAATGTTAAGAATTGTATGTAATAGATGAAATTTTATTACATTTTTTTATGACTACATATATTTTTTTCTATGAACAATATAAAATTTTATATATAAAATTGTTTGTATGTATATTTAACAACATACACATTCAAATTAGTGTTTGTTGATATTATTAACTTTGGATAAGAGAAAAAATATTTTTCATAATTTTTTTTTGGGTGATTTTTTATGATTTTGATTTGAAAGGATTTCTTAAAAAATAGGGATTAAGAATCGGAGTTTCAAATTTAATTAAAAAACATCCTTTAATTAAATAGAGAAAAATTTTAATACTATAAATTTTGTAAAATTCAACAAATTTCAATTACCGTCCGACAGCCACTGTTAAACATGAACCTAATTTAGACATCAAATGTAATAAAACGGCATTCACAGTTTTTCATTTAGTGATCCTGTTTTCTTTTAAAAGGACGATAAAGTTCTAAATAACACTGTGCTACAGTAAAAATATACTTCTGATGTGACATAGTATAGGTTGTTGGTCTTGTCGAGGTGATCACAAAAATACCCATTAAACTTGCCAGACACCCTCAAATTTTAGAGTTATTGTCAAAAAACGTTTTTTTTTTGGGGACTTTTCTCACTAAACCTTGTGTAATTCAGAAAATTTTCAACCGATTTAAAATTTTTAAACTGTTTTGAATAGAAAAAGGATAGGGCTTTACATGTGTGTGAATTGGTCAATACGTAAAAGAAAGATATCTATTGATTTTTTCTATAAAATCACATTTTTTTATTTTTTGAAAATTTTTCGAGTTTGTCAATTTTTTTCTGCTAAAGTTAGTTTTTTATATTTATGAGCGATTTTTAAAGATAATTTAATTCTAAATACGATAAGCTTTATCCTGAAAAATGGGATAATAACACCGCTCAACACTCATTTTTCGGTTTGAATTCTGGTGATCAATTTTAGTAGACTTTGATCTCCTGATTCCAAACCTGTTCTCCAAATTTTTCCATCACGTCCAGATTTTTAGTTATTCATGGTTGAAATTGCGAAAAATTACGATTTTTGCATTATTTGAAAGCCTGCAGAGCAGCCATTCAGTGGAATACAAATCTGGTATAAAGCGCAAAAGTATAATTTGTCTTTGGTCTCCAACATAGAAAACAATTTTTTTCTAATTATTGCGTTTGGTTGGGTTACAATTGCGTTTTAAAATTACTCTGTTAAAATTATAATTTTTTTTTTGATATTTTTTAAAGAAAAACTAAAAAAATAAATATTTTACAAATTTAAGTTTTCTGTGTTATTTTTCTTATAAACCCGAAGATATCTTTAATGGGTTTAAAAGTCTATAAGAAAGAATGAATTTTTGCCTAAATTTTGATCATCACAGTAAAGATTAATCATCTGGTTTTTGTTTTAGAGCCTTTTAAAAATAGCGCTTTTTTAATTTTTTTGACAGTCCCAGCAAAACTTAGATTACCAAATAAGGTATAAAATAAGGTATATGATCTCTTATTTTATACATTGCAGCATTGATGATTTTAACAGGCGATGAGACTCAAAGTAATGCATCCACATTATCACGTAGAATACCAGTAAGGTATAAAATAAGTCATAAATTTATAACGAAGAATACCAGTAAGGTGTAAAATATATGATATTTTATAGGTTACGAGTAAGGTATATAATATAGCATACCAGAACGTAATATATAAGGTGTTACGAGTAGTGAAAAAGTAATTTTGTATTAAATTTACTCACGTGATTGTAAGTGAGTGTAAGTAGATATAATATGCCCATCTCTAGTTTAAACTTATGCATTTTTTTATAAAATAATTATTTTTTATGTTATTGTAATGCATTATACATCCAATTATAAATAATGCATTATTTCAAACTTTCAAATAATACATAATGTAACCAAATATAAGTCATCCATGATATAATGTTTAGAAATAATAAATATGAAATACATTTTTCCAATAATCATGCATTACGTAGCAAATTATTAGTAATGCATTATTTTTCACTTTAAAATAATACGTTGTGGAACAAAGGTTTGGTAAGACATCCTAAAATAATGCTACAAATAAGGTATATACATTACCTGGTAATGTGTTATATAATCACTACCCATTACCAAAGTTTTGCTGGGGTGTTTTTTTAAAATGCATGTTTGGCCAATAATAGTGCAACAACTTAAATTTTTGATCATATATTTAAGATCATAATTCAATTCTACTCTAACGCTTTATACCAGATTTTTATTCCACCCAGTGGCTGCTGTGCAGGCTTTCAAAAAGGCAAAAATCGCGTTTTTCGCATTTTCAACCGCGAATAATTAAAATTCTAGACGTGATGGTAAAATTTGGAGCACAGATTTGAAATCAGCGAGTCAAAATCTTTCAAACTTCAAACCGGAGCCAAAAACCTACGATTTGTTGAGCGGTGTAATTGACAGAGTTGTGATAATTTTTCTAAAAAAGAATATTACGATTTTGCAGGAAATCGCCGTTCAGATAACCCAGACAAAAAAAATAAATTTATCATATATGGTCATTAGGCTGGGTCGTATTCCAACAAAGTGCTCAGATCAACTATTAATAGTGAAAAAAAGTTGGTACAAGTAAATACAAGCAATTTAAAACCAAAATGAACAAAATCGGTCCATGGCTTCCGTTCTCGCATCGCGGGTCAAAATTGCGGTTTTTGAAAAAATGGACATAATTAAAAAAAAAAAAAATTATTATTAAAAAAAAATTATTTAAAAAAAAAAAATTTTTTTGTATTGCATTAATTCAAAGATATTTAGAAAAATTTTGTCTGTTTTTTTCGGATATCGATAACCCACCCAAACGTGAGGCCAAAAAAAACTCACATTTTTAACATGGAGCTCAAAACTACTTTTTCACTATTTTAAAAATTTAGTGAAACAAAATTTTTAAATATATTGGTTTATCCACTTGATATCATTGAATACATCTCAGGGATTGTAGAAAAAAATTCTTAGTTAAATTCCTTCTTCCAGTTGGTGTGTGGAGCGATTTGAAGTTAGCGGATTTCCAGAACATGTGTTTTTATCGACATTTTTGACTAATTTGTAGTTGTTAGCAACATTTTACTTAAATTAACCAACTTTTTTTGTTCAAATGGTTGTTCTGGACCATAGGGTTACTACTTTGAAATAATAGGCTTTTTGGACAACGTTAACCCTTGCCGGCACGGGGTTAAAAAATTCCTCCAATGAAATTTTTGAAAATTCCTCACTCTAAAATCGTGTATGTGTTTAAATAATCAACAATTGCGCACTTAAGCGGAAAATGCTTAAAACTAAATAAAATAAAAAAAAGATGGCATCCGAAATTTCATTACGTCTTCGTCGTTTTTACTGTGTAAAGCTAAAAGTGAAAAACATATTATTTAATATGTCAAAAAAGTCCATTTGACTATGAGCAAAAAAACAGCTGTTTGAAATTTATTGGGCGTTCGTTCAACAAGGGTTAAAGATGTCCTTCAAGAAAACTTTGTATAAATTTGTAATTGTTGATTATTTAAACAAATACACGATTTTAGAGTGAGGAATTTTCAAAAATTTCATTGGATGAATTTTTTAACCCCGTGCCGGCAAGGGTTAACGTTGTCCAAAAAGCCTATTATTTCAAAGCAGAGTTACTATGGTCCAAAACCACCATTTGAACAAAAAAAGGTGGTTAATTTAAGTAAAATGTTGCTAACAACTACAAATTAGTCATAAATGTCGATAAAAACACATGCTCTGGAAATCCGCTAAATTCAAATCGCTCCACACACCAACTGGACGAAGGAATTTAACTAAGAATTTTTTTCTACAATCCCTGAGATGTATTCAATGATATCAAGTGGATAAACCAATATATTTAAAAATTTTGTTTCACTAAATTTTTAAAATAGTAAAAAAGTAGTTTTGAGCTCCATGTTAAAAATGTGATTTTTTTTCGGCCTCACGTTTGGATGGGTTATCGATATCCGAAAAAAACAAACAAAATTTTTCTAAATATCTTTGAATTAATGCGATACAAAAAAAATTTTTTTTTTTAAATAATTTTTTTTTTTAAATATTTATTTTTTTTTTAAATTATGTCCATTTTTTCAAAAACCGCAATTTTGACCCGCGATGCGAGAACGGAAGCCATGGACCGATTTTGTTCATTTTGGTTTTAAATTGCTTGTATTTACTTGTACCAACTTTTTTTCACTATTAATAGTTGATCTGAGCACTTTGTTGGAATACGACCCAGCCTAATGGTCATGTTCAATATTTTTAAAGGTTTTTGGCTCGCTGAATCCAAATCTGGCCTTAAAATTGCTCTATCTCATCAGGTTTTTGAAATATTTAACGTAAATTGATATATAAAAAACTTAATAAGATATCACCATTTCAAGAGCAAATTCGAATTCAGGAGGTCAAAAACCTTTAACGCGACCTCTCAGTATGTTCGTTTATTTTTGTATTGTTTTTGTCTGGGTTATACAAACGGCAATTTTAAGCAAAATCTTAATTTTTTTTTTAGAAAAATTATCACAACTCTGTCAATTATTATCTGATTTTTTCGGCATAAAGCTCATCGTATTCACAATTAAATTTTCTTTAAGAATACGTTTATAAATATAAATGTTGTTGAACGAACTATTGATAAATTCAAAAAAAATTTCAAAAAATAACAAAAAATTAGGTATTGTTGAAAAAATCAATACATATCTTTTTTACATGTATAGACCAATTCACACACATGAAAAGCCCTATCCTTCTTCTATCCAAAACAATTGAAAAATTTAAAATCGGTTGAAAAATGTTTAAGTTACACGTGGTTTAGTGAGAAAAGTTCCATAAAATCGTTTTTTGACAATAACTTTAAAATTTGAGGGTGTCTGGCAAGTTTGATGGGCATTTTTGTGATCTTTTCGACGGGACCTACAACCTTAACTACCTCATTTTAAAAGTATATTTGATTTTGTGTTTTTTGTAGCACAGTGTTATCGGAGATTGTTATCTTTCATTTGCCATCAATAGTGACATTATAAGACAAGTACAAATATTAAAAAAATATTTTATAAAATTGTAATCCTCTAAAACATGGATGTCATTTTAAAAGAAAACAGGATCACCCAAAAAAAATCGTGTTTAACGATTGTGTAAATAGTGTAAATTTTTACAAATTTTACACGGAATAGAAATATGTTGAAATTTATCTACTTTTAAGTAGAAAACTGCTCTCATTTTAATAAAGGTTTTTTTTTTTGCTTACTTGGCTATCGAGAGCGAATATACAAAACTTGCTTAGTGAAACAGAATATACAAAACTTGCATAGTGAAACAGTTTTAGGAATCAAAAACAACTATTATTTTTAAGTAATTCTAACTCAGGGTTAAATAGTAATCTTTTTTCTAAAATATATTTAAAAACAATTGCTTTTGAAATAATATTTAAATTAGAAATTAATTTAATAGATGACACCTAAATCTGTGAACACATTTTTATCGAAAAGTGTCTTTCGAAAATATTGAAGATAGCCAGTTTTGAATATTTCCCCTCGATAAAGTTCACACCAATAATTTATTTTTATACCCTCCAACCACAGTATGGGGGTATACTCACTTTGTCATTCCGTGTGTAACGCATCGAAATATCCGTCTAGGACCCCATAAAGTATATATATTATTGATCAGTGATCCATTCTAAGACATTCTAGCGATGTCCGTCTGTCCGTCCGTCCGTCCGTCCGTCTGTGGAAGACACGATACAGTCCAAAGTAAAAGAGCTAGACTCCTGAAATTTGGCACGAATATGTCTTTTGGCATTGGGCTGGTTAAGTTCGAACATGGGCAAAATCGGATCTGGGGGGAAAAAGTTCCCCTCTTAAGAACTAAACAAACCTCTAAAAAAAAACCATTTTTTATAGGTTTTTTGTACTTTTGCTTAGCAAACGAAACATTTTTATGTCAAAAGAAGTTCAAAGTCTTGCAGTTGGATCCAGGAACGTTGTCTCCCACTGACGTTACCCCCCCAAAAAAAAAAAACAAGACGCCCCTGTTTTTTTTTTTTTTTAACGTGTTGGAGGGTATAAAAGATTCGGCACAGCCGAATTTAACACTCTCACTTGTTTGTTTTTAAATGTTGTATTTATAAATATGAAACCATTTTTATTAATTTTGGTTCAATTTAGTGGCAACCTGCGTTTTACATCAATGATGTGCAATAAACTTATGGCATTTTTCTAAAAAAAATTTCACCAACGATAACATTTTTGTCAGTTAACATTGGATGATTGAATAAACCATTCAGTTATTGACAAAATCATAACATATTTGCTACAATCATAACATATTTGTTACAAAATTAAAATTATTGTCAGCAATTATAACACATTCCGCAAACAAAAAATGCAAATAAAACACTTTAATATTTTCGATTATAAGTTTTTATTTAAAATGGAAAGTTATTTTTAAACCGCACAATAAATAAATTATATAAAGTAGATTTGTATTTTATTTCCTTCTGCGTTAATACAATTTTTTAACTCAAATTGCCTTAAATTTTTTAAAGAACTAATTGTAAGTCGCGTCTTTGCGACTAACTGCTTGCTGGCAAAACACTAAACTGATGATAAACCTGACAATGTTTGCAAAAATCAATTTTCATTAATTTGTGATTATCTAATGATTGTTATAATCATAATATGTTCAAATTTTTGGTGTGTCGAGAATATAATTAACTATAACATTGTTACAACAACCATATTGTACTTTTGGATGTAGCAATTATTTTTTCATGATTGAAGCGACTATTAAATGTCTAAACCAACCATATAAATGTTTAACTAAAATTTTAAAAAGTATAACGTGATTGCTGCAATCATAACTGGGTTTAGAGATCATAGTATAGTTGCCGTGATCATGTCGCAACCATATTTTTTCTCTGCGTGTATGTTAACAAATCGAGAAGAAAATTGAAATTTCTATGTTTGTATTTTTAAAACAATATTTTTTTTTTCCAAAATCTAATAATTTTCATTTAAAACAAAATGTTAATGTATGTTTATGGTTATAACCCAACAACAGCAGCAACAACAAACAGCAATAATGTACAAACATTATACAAATGTATTTGTATATGTATTCATGCTTGCTTTTGGCCTTGTTAATGAATGCATAACAATAAAACAAAGGTAATAATGTTAGTTAGTGTTGTAGCAGTAGTCCTTTTCTCTAATGACAATTAACATATACATATGGGGCATTCCATGTCAAATCGGACACTTTAAAAAAAATTTTTTTTAGTTTTTCTTAATTTGTTTACAGTTTTTAGTACCCTTTGAAAACTCCTTCGTGGTAAATTTTCAGATTTTTTTGATGACCCGTTCAAAAGATATCGAATTTTTAAAAATTGGTGTTTGTTCCTTTACTCAAACTTCTTTTAATCATAACTTCTTCAATAATGGTCCAAATTTCAATTTTCAAATTCAAAATTTTTGTTTTTTTACGTACTTTTAAAAAAAAAAGTCCCAAAAAATTCTTAAAAGCGCTCTAGTATGCGATTTTTAAGTTTTAAAATTTAAATCTCATTTTTAAAAATGTTTGTACTCTTCGATTTTTTTGAAATTTTTTTGAGTAAAACTTCTATCAGTTCTACAAATTTTTTGCCCAGGAAGATCGTGGGATAACGATTATTACTATTTTTTAAAATTTTTTGAAAAAATGTTATTGTAATTTTCCAATCTTAAAATCATTTCTACTGCTCCAATGGTGCGTCATAGAGGGGTCCTTAATAGAACCGACCCCCATTAATTTTTACGTCTTAACATTTCTTTGGAACAAAATAATACCCTATCTCCAATTTCTAAGGGGGCTCCCACACAAAACGACATTTTTTAAAATTTGTTCCAACCGCTCTAACTGCCCTAATAGTGCCATTAGAGCATCAAAATGTATGACCGACCCACAATATTTTTTTAGTCCAAACATTTTCTCGAAACACACCTACCCTCTATCTTTAACTGTTAAGGCGGTCCCCATACAATTTTATTTTTTTTTGTAAATTTGTTTTATTTAATCAGCTTCTACCGGTCTAATGGTGCGTCCGAGAGGGGTCATTACTGAGACCGACCCCCATTTATTTTTACCCTACAACATTTTTTCAAAACATACCGACGCCCTATCTCCACTCCCTAAGTAGGGTCCCATACAAAATTACATTTTTATAAAATTTGCTACAACTGTTATTTGTGTGGGAGCCTACTTAGGGAGTGGAGATAGGGCGTAGGTATGTTTTGAAAAAATGTTGTAGGGTAAAAATAAATGGGGTTTGGTCTCACTAATGACCCCTCTCGGACGCACCATTGGACCGGTAGAAGCTGATTAAATAAAACAAATTTACAAACAATAAATAAAATTGTATGGGGACCGCCTTAACAGTTAAAGATAAAGGGTAGGTATGTTCAGAGAAAATGTTTGGAATAAAAAAATATTGTGGGTAGGTCATACATTTTGTTGCTCTAAGGGCACTATTAGGGCAGTTAGAGCGGTTGGAACAAATTTCGAAAATGGAGATAGGGTATTAGTTTGTTCCAAGGAAATGTTAAGACGTAAAAATTAATGGGGGCCGGTCTTAAAATGAATTTAAGATTGGAAAATTACAATAACATTTTTTCAAAAAATTTTAAAAAATAGTAATAATCGTTATCCCACGATCTTCCTGGGCAAAAAATTTGTAGAATTGATAGAATTTTTACACAAAAAAATTACAAAAAAATTAAAGAGTACAAACATTTTCAAAAATGAGATTTAAATTTTAAAACTTAAAAATCGCATACTAGAGCGCTTTTAAGAATTTTTTGGGATTTTTTTTTTGAAAGTACTTAGAAAAACAAAAATTTTGAAAAAAAAAATTTGAAATTTGGACCATTATTGAAGAAGTTATGATTAAAAGAAGTTTGAGTAAAGGAACAAACTACCAATTTTTAAAAATTCGATATCTTTTGAACGGGTCATCAAAAAAATCTGAAAATTTACCACGAAGGAGTTTTCGAAGGGTACTATAAACTGTAAGCAAATTGGGAAAATCTAAAAAAAATGGAATGCCCCATATGTATGTGTTTGTACATACATATAGATGTAAGGGACTCTGTGTATATACACACATGAGCACAAGTGCACAGGGACGGAGGTGGCACCCGTAGAATCTGACAGGTTTTCGAAAGTTTTAACATTTTTTTAATTAGTTTTTCAACAAGTAAGAAATTGTACTTTAACTTTGACGAATCCATTAATACCCTTCACAACGCACAACACATTGTGAATACAGATAAATTATTGGGATTCGGTTTTACATGGACCGGCCTTAAATGAACCCACAATTGCCACGAAGTCACTGCTAGAAAGGTGCATTGTAAGATTCCATTAATTTGTATGCCATCAACATTTCTTCTGAATAAACCTACTTCTTATCTCCATTTCCTAAAGGTATTCCCATGCAAAATGACATTTTTAAAAAAATTTCTCACTCACAAGAATGGCCCTAGAGGAAACAAATGTATGACCGACCCCCAATATTTTGTCAAAAATATTGGGGGTCGGTAAATTTTAGCTGAAAATGTCTTTACTGCATGTCATTAGAGCCCCCTTCAAATAAACCAAATATTTTTTTTGTCCACGTTCCTGCATTTACGTATGCTTATCCTATAGGAATTTATAAACCATGTAATTTTATTAGATTTCATTTTAATGTTATGTTGTTTTCATGGTAATTTCTTATGTTACATTTATAAAATTACATTTAATTTGGGATTTAGTTTTGTGTAACAAAAGAAAATTTATCATTTTTGTGGGGGATTTTTCTATCAAAATATGTTTCATAGAGCCTAAATAAACTGTTGCTTAATTTTATGTAATTTAACATAGTTTTATTAGTTTTGTTGTTAGTTTATTATTCTTCATACATATTTATTTTTCAGGGGGGTGGGAGGGAGTTACAATTTAAAACAAAGTAAAAAATACTTACATTAATTTTTAGTAGTTTTAAGTGCACCATAGCGTATACCTATTTTTGTTGATAGTCTAACAAAATATTACTCATACGCTGTGTGGTATAAATGTAAATAAATTAAATTTAAATTCTTGTTAAACTTTCTACATAAAATGTACAAAAGTATTTATTTTATTATTGCTAAAATATTTTTAATTAAAAAAAATAAATAAATTTTAATGCTTAAGCCTTTTAAAAATTCATAATAAAATTAAAAAAATTCCAGAAATTAAGTTTTTGTTAAAATATGTTTGGAAAATATATTTAATTTAACAATTAATCGCATTATATGTACGTTTGTGTATAACAATGAAACAAGCATTTTTCTCTATAAAATATTACTTTCAAAACAATTTTCACAGGAATTGTTAAATTATATTAATATTATTTACAATTATGTTTTAAAACAAAATATATGAAAAATTATTCTACCGAAACATTTTTCTAAGATTTTTATATTGCAACATATGTTGTTTTTATTACTCGGAAGTTAAAATTAAGACTAAATAAGTAAAAAAGTTATATTATAGCTATACGAAAAATTTCTCTGAATCTGATACTTTTTCTCAATGTTGGCAATCGATACCTTTTCAGTACCGTTATCCGTTTCAAAATCCTTTAAATTTAATTTTGGTACCAATACCAATACCGAAACCCTGTTTTGGTATCGGATACCGGTATGCAAAAACCCTTTCCTTCGGTATCGGTACGTACCGGTATTGAAACGGTTATTCTTAAAAAACCATGATTTTCAAAAAAAAATATATATTTTCCAAAAATTTGTAAATTGTGGTTTTGCAAATGAAAAATCTATTAACATGGCGCATGATTAATAGATTTTAATTTGCGTTGATAGCACAGTTTTTCCTTTGGTTTTCGTAAAATGTATTCACTTATTAACTTAAACAGTGCGTTTCTACTCAAATTTAATCTGGGCATCATGCATTGTAGAGTAGGCGTATCGATTTTCACTAAAAATATCACATATTTCATCTTATTTCTAGGCAACCAAGCTTTTTTGTTGGTATTATCTATTTGGAAAAATATGTCTTAACATGCAAAAATATTGGAAAAAAATTTTGCCAACTATGGGACTTATAATTAATACAAAATCGTGAAATCGTAGCTTCATTAGCGATTTCTCCGAGTTAAGCCACTAAAAAATTATGCTATAGTGAAAAACCTTCTGCTGGAACTCCAAATGCCTCCCCCGAAGTCTCATAAAAATCAAAAAAAATTTGGGCACCCACATCGCGGATAAAGTAAAAATTTCCAAAAAAATACTTTAACAGCGATACGGGAGTACTTATAAGGAAAATATTGATTTTAACGAAATTTTTTATAGTCATTTTGACTCCCAATAGAAACTTTATGGGTCTCTTTAAGCTCAAAAAAAGAAGAAAAAAAATGATATGGCCATTGTACTCGTATAGTATAGTTTTTTTGGGGATTTTTATTTAATCCGCGATGTGGGAGCACAAGAATTTTAACATGATAATGTTTTTAGGCTGGTGTATAATTTTAAAAAAGTTGCAGGACGCTGATGTGACTATATAAGCTAAAAACAAGAATTACTATTTTCATTTTCTTAAAACCAAAAATTTTAATAACTTGGGTTTGTAACTTGGATAATAATTCACCTTGTGGTGAATAAACCTGTTTTTCACCAGCTAGTGAACGAAAAGTAACATAATTATTTTTCAACAAAAAAAAATTGTTTTTTCATAAATTTTTTTTTTCATATTTTTTTTTTATTAATTTTATTTTTTATCAAACTTTTTTTTTCATCATTTTTCTATTTTGTCATTCCGTTTGTAACACCTCGAAATATGACCAATAAGACCCCATAAAGTATATATATTCATGATCCTCGATCGATGATGTCCGTCCGTCTGTCTGTCTGTTGAAAACACGCTATTTTGAAAGACTATACGGAGGCTCCTGAAGTTTGGCATATATGTTGGGCATTTACCTGGTCAGGTTGGTATTGTAATCCAGTGAAATCGGGCCAGTGGTTCAAAAGTTATGAGCAAAATACTGAATTTCGGCAAGGGTTTTTCATGAATTTACGAGATAAAACACGCGGTAACTTTTAAACGACAATTCTGAGAGTGCTGTGGTGTGGCATATATATTTGTCATTCCTCTGTCCCGGTTCGTTTCAAATCTCAGCCAAAGCGGTCCAATGGTTCCAAAGTTATAAGCAAACCCCTGGTTTTCAGATTGGTTTCACTTAAAATTCACGTGTTGAAAACCCCGAGTTTTAAAAAACAAGCTTTAAAAACAATTATTAGCCACAAAATTACTATACAGAGTATTTTTGTCACTCAGAAATATTTTTATACTAAAAAAAAAAATTTACACTCGAAAAAAAAATTTACACCCAAAAAAAAATTAGTAAATTATTTTTCTTTTACAAAAACGACAAAAAAAAAAGTTTTTTACTCAAAATAAAATATTTCTACTCAAAATTGTTAATTTTTTTTTGCATTAAAAAATTTACTATCCTTTAAAAAGGGCATTGTGGATGGTATTCATAGATTCGGCCAAGTCGAATTTAACTTTTATACTTGTTTTTTATCAATAATTTTTTTTCATCAATTTTTTTTTTATCAAATTTTTTTTTTCATCAAACTTTTTTTTTGTTGCATTAATTTTTTTCATCAATTTTTTTTTCTCATCAAAATTTTTTTATTTTATTCTGTTTTTTTTTTTTTTTTTCAAAAAAAAAATTTTTTTCCATCAATTTTTTTTTATCATATTTTTTCATCAATTTTTTTTTCATCAAATTTTTTTATCAAATTTTTTTATCAAATTTTTTATTATCAATTTTTTTCTCACCAAAAATTTTTTTTTTTTCATATTTTTTTTCATCAATTTTTTTTTACATCAAAAAATTTTTCTTTTCATCAAAATTTTTTTTCACCAAAAATTTTGGATTCATTAAATTTTTTTTAGTTAAAAAATGGGTCAAATCAAGTCCAGAATTTTTTTTTATAATTTTTTCTGAAATAACATACAATTAGTAAATATACACAGAAAAACAAATTAAGCTTTGTCCAAAATGCAAAGAATGAAAAATAAATTTAGTTAAATCCTACACTCAAAAAAATAAAACTGTAATGTTAGCAAAAAAAGCTTGTAAACCTACAAGAAAATTTGCTGATTTTGAACCCACAATTTTTTTGCTAAAGTTAGCAAAAATGTTTTGCCAATAATTAGTTAACAATTTTTTTTTTTTTGACACATTTGAGGACCCCATTGGGTTCGGACCCGATAGGTCCAGACCCCGATGGGCCCAGACCTAGTTGGGTTCCTTAAAAATCGTCATAATTTTTGATCCAAAATTTGTGTCCGTTTCGCTCTACCTTGCTTAGTTTTTGAGATACGTGATTATAGGGGACCACTGGGGTCTTGAGAATTAAAAAACTCGATAACTTCAAAAATATTACTCGGAGAGCTTTTGACTATTTTGCGGTCTTGTTCTACGTATTGAGAGCTACAAAAATGTTTTTGGACTTTTTGTTGTGTCGGCAATATTTACCGAGATATGAGCATTTTAAAATTTTCGGGAATGCTAACTTTTTTGGATCCAAAGTTAGGGCCCATTAGGGTCCACACATGTGAAGAGGACCCGCGAAAGTATGGAAATTCTAAGAACCAAAAATGCCCTCCATTTTGCTCTATCTAGCTTAGTTTCCGAGATAGAGCCATTTTAAGTTTTCTGAAAATAAAAAAAAATTTACCGTTTATTTTTGCTAATGTTAGCAAAAAATCTTGTAAAAATGTTGTCAACTCAATTTCAAATCTTAGCAAAAGAAATTAGTTTGTTTAAAATTGCTAATGTGCTAAATGAAGTTTACAAGAATTTTTCGCTAACATGCTAATCTCAACTAAAAATTTGCTAAAAGTTAGCTAACTAGCATTAGCAAAAAAAAATTAGTAAATCTACTAACGTATTTTTTTGAGTGTAGGATTAACTCAAATTTATTTATTTCTGGACTTGATTTGATCCATTTTTTAACTAAATAGAGTTAATCCTAATCTTAATCCGGTCTGCAAAAAACAGGGCTTTATCATGATTTTATGTTTTGGGCAAGAGTACAAAATTCGCAGGCATTTTTTTTGTCTCATTCAAGATACAAAATCGTGTTGCACAATGTTATGTATAATAAAAGTTTGCATTTAAAAAATTATCTAGCACTGAATTAAAAAAAAAAACTTTAAGTGTTTTGTTATGGAATATATCAACTTTCATTTGCTTTTGGTTTCATCCCATTCCGATTTTGGTTGTTGCACTGTGTTTTTATATTTTTAATTCTAATTTTAAACTATTCTATTCAAAATAATGAAAATTAAAAAATCAAAACAAAATTCTAAGAGAAACCCCAAATGATTTATAGGTTTTTTTACAGAAATTATTTCTTTTAAATTTCATTTCGAGAATTTAGAAATAGATTTTGTTTGTCAACACAAAAAAGAACTACAAACCAAAAAAAAAAAACACAAAAACACATGCCTTTATTTAAGTTTGATTTTTTTTATTGGTTTTTGCATATTTCATTTTATTTTTGGTTTCTACTTTTTTAAACTAAAAACGAACAAAACAGTATGAAAACAATGACTTGAAAAATAAAATGAATGAATCAGAGGCAGGATATACATAAGTAGAAAGAGAAGGTGGACTTTTAGGAAAAATGGCATAAGGTTTATCAAAGATGTTTAAATAAAATAATGGTTTAGAATATGTGTGCCAACACAAAAAGTAGTAGTAGTAGTGGTAGAAGTAGTGGTAAGTAAGTATGTTAGTCGTCGAAGTGAATGTAAAAGTATGTCTGTGACAGTTTAAGCCAACTTCTGTTTTTACTGTTTTTTTTTTGTTTTATACAAACAAAAAAAAAAAAAAAACCAAAGTGATAAATAGACTTGGCTGTAGTATAAAGTGGGTCATTTGGATAATGACACACAAATACTCTGGAAAAGAAAAGACATATCAATATGCACACACACACACTCATACACACTCAAAATCTATGTTCTTATGTAGATAGATAGTAAAGAAGCTTTAAATTCGAGTCAGAGTTGAATTGTTTGTAGTTTGTATAAAATTGTCATTTACTTACTATGAGAGGAAACCGCATGTACATGTCTTTAGCACATACATAAACAATCAATACACAGACACTCACACAAATAAGAAGAAAGAAAAAAAAAAAAACATTGACAAACATTTTTCTTCCATACTCGTAAACACTCTGCCATAGACGACAGACACAGACAAACAAATACTGGCACACATTAATACATACACCAGCAGCAGCAGTACCAGTAGTAGCAGCAATAACAACAAATATATTTACCATTTCACATTTCACATTGACACTTAATATTTATCGTTGCACACAAATACACTCATCCCGTTTTCATATTGTACACAGTCATACAAACAATAGTGCTTTTTTTTCTTGTTTGTGTCTCTCTCTTATATTGAGTGAAAGAAATTGTCTTCTGTTTTTATTCTTCTTGGATTTTTTTTTTTATTTTTTTGCTTTATTGATTGTGATTGTGTGTGACATAAGAAAAGTTTATGTTCATATGTATAGGTTAGTTTATATATGGGTTATTTCATGACAAATCGGACACTTTGAAAAAACATTTTTTTTGAAGTTCCAGATTTTTTTAAAAGTTTTTAGTACTCTTCGAAAACTTCTTCTTGGAAAACTATCAGATTTTTTTGATGATCCTTTAAAAAGATATCGAATTTTCAAAAATTCGAAGCTGGTCTTTTGCTTGTTTTTTTATACCCTCCACTTAGTGATAGAGGGCATATATAAGTTTGTCATTCCGTTTGTAACTCATCGACATATCGTATATATATTCATAAAGTATATATATATTCATGATGCCCGATCGATTTTAAGACATTCTAGCGATGTCCGTCTGTCTGTCTGTGGAAAATGTGATCACGCCCAAAATACAAAACAGAGGTGACTGTTGTTAAACATATATATTGGAAGTTTTTCCGAGAAGTTTGGTATTGCATTTGAGCGATATCGGTTCAGCGGTTCAAAAGTTATGAACGAAAATGTAAGGACACCTCAAAAATTTTAGTACATTCAACATAACCTATAAATACAAAATGATATAATTCGGATGTTGGTTGACATATGTGAATATAATTGAACAAATGGTATTTAAACAAGTACGAACATATTTTTTGACAAAAAAAGAAAAAATCGCAGATTTTTTTTTACGCGGAAATTTTTTTTCAAATGTAATTTCCTTTTAAATTAAGTTTTTTGCAATAACCCAGCAAAACTTAGATTACCAAATAAGGTATAAAATAAAGTATAGGATTTCTTATTTTATACATTGCAGCATTGATGATTTTAACAGGCGATGAGACTCAAAGTAATGCATCCACATTATCACAAAGAATACCAGTAAGGTATAAAATAAGTCATAAATTTATAACGAAGAATACGAGTAAGGTGTAAAATATATGATATTTTATACGTTACGAGAAATGAAATAATATAGCATACCAGAAGACAATATATAAGGTGTTACGAGTAGTGAAAAAGTAATTTTGTATTACATTTACTCACGTGATTGTAAGTGAGTGTAAGTAGATAAAATATGCTCGTTAGTGTGTGTCGTTAGAAATTTCCTGTCGTAAGTCCATCTCTAGTTTAAACTTATGCATTTTTTTATAAAATAATTATTTTTCATTTTATTGTAATGCATTATGCATTAAATTATAAATATTGCATTATTTCAAACTTTGAAATAATACATAATGTAACCAAATATAAGTCATCCATGATTTAATGTTTAGAAATAATAAATATGAAATGCATTTTTTCCAATAATCATGCATTACGTAGCAAATTATTAGTAATGCATTATTTTTCACTTGAAAATAATACGTTGTGGATTAAATTTTTGGTAAGACATTATAAAATAATGCTACAAATAAGTTATATACATTACCTGGTAATGTGTTATATAATCACTACCCATTACCAAAGTTTTGTTGGGATATATAAGTTTGTCATTCCGTTTTTAACTCATCGACATATCGTATATGAGTCATTCCACACCAACTGTTCCACTACAGAAAAACCATTGTGGTTTCAATAGGATATCATTTGCAAAGTATTCGCCCTTAGGGTACTATTAAATAACAAAAATAAAATTTAAGATTTTTCAAAAAGTGGGCCTTGGAGGCATGGTCAAAAATTGAAAATTTCAGCATTTTTTGCCTAAGTATCTTTATTTGAATATTTATGCCAATAAAATGAAACACAGTGATGTGTTTAAAATAAAAGTTTTTTATAGATTTTTGTATGGGCTATCGATTAAAAAAATAAAAATTGGAAAATTTTCAGAAGAAGTTCTGAATTTTTTAAATTTAAACTTAAACTTTATTTATCAAAAAACATGCCACAATTTTATTTCTTTTTTAAATGTTTAAAAATTAGTTAAGGTGTATATCTATCTGTTCTGAAATTTTCAGAGATGCATTTTTCCTTGTTTTCGAGCAAAAAAATGTTGAACATTGCACTATGCTAATAATTTACAATAATGGGGTATATTATATATGCGAATGAGTAATATTAACTCTTAAAAAACATTTAAAATAGAGATGTGATCGTGGGTAAGTTTTTTTTTACCATCAAGCACTCTCACCAAGGAAATTATTTTAATCACGCATGATAATTTATTTTGCTCACGCTTAGTCACGCTCACGTGAGTATCGTGCCCGTGACAAAATTTTTCTACTCACGCGAGCGTACGTGAACGTGAGGAAAATTAAAAATCGTGCATGATAAGCGTGTGTTTCATTTTATTGGCATAAATATTCAAAAAAAGATAATTAGGCAAAAAATGCTGAAATTTTCAATTTTTGACCATGCCTCCAAGGCCCACTTTTTGAAAAATCTTATATTTTATTTGTGTTATTTAATAGTGAACTAAGGGCGAATACTCTGCAATTGATTTCATATTGACACGACATCACTTTTTTTTTTGCTGAACATTTGGTGTGGAATGCCTCATATATATTCATAAAGTATATATGGGGCATTCCATGTGAAATCGGACACTTTGAAAAACTTTTTTTTTAGATTTTCCCAATTTGTTTACAGTTTTTAGTACCCTTCGAAAACTCCTTCGTGGTAAATTTTCAGATTTTTTTGATGACCCGTTCAAAAGATATCGAATTTTTATAAATTGGTAGTTTGTTCCTTTACTCAAACTTCTTTTAATCATAACTTCTTCAATAATGGTCCAAATTTCAAATTTTTTTTTTTCAAAATTTTTGTTTTTTTACGTACTTTCTAAAAAAAATCCCAAAAAATTCTTAAAAGCGGTCTAGTATGCGATTTTTAAGTTTTAAAATTTAAATCTCATTTTTGAAAATGTTTGTACTCTTCGATTTTTTTGAAATTTTTTTTGTGTAAAACTTCTATCAATTCTACAAATTTTTTGCCAAGGAAGATCGTGGGATAACGATTATTACTATTTTTTTTAATTTTTTGAAAAAATTTTATTGTAATTTTTCAATCTTAAAATCATTTCTACTGCTCCAATGGTGCGTCATAGAGGGGTCATTTATAAGACCGACCCCATTAATTTTTACGTCTTAACATTTCTTTGGAACAAACTAATACCGTATCTCCAATTTCTAAGGGGGCTCCAGCACAAAACGACATTTTTGAAAATTTGTTCCAACCGCTTTAACTGCCCTAATAGTGCCCTTAGAGCAACAAAATGTATGACCGACCCACAATATTTTTTTAGTTCAAACATTTTCTCTGAACATACCTACCCTCTATCTTTAACTGTTAAGGCGGTCCCCATACAATTTTTTTTTTATTTTTTGTAAATTTGTTTTATTTAATCAGCTTCTACCGGTCCAATGGTGCGTCCGAGAGGGGTCATTAGTGAGACCGACCCCCATTTATTTTAACCCTTCAATATTTTTTCAAAACATACCTACGCCCTATCTCCACTCCCTAAGTAGGCTCCCATACAAATAACAGTTGGAGCAAAATTTATAAAAATGTAATTTTGTATGGGAGCCTACTTAGGGAATGGAGATAGGGCGTAGGTATGTTTTAAGAAAATGTTGAAGGGTAAAAATAAATGGGGGTCGGTCTCACTAATGACCACTCTCGGACGCACCATTGGACCGATAAAAGCTGATTAAATAAAACAAATTTACAAAAAATAAAAAAAATTGTATGGGGACCGCCTTAACAGTTAAAGATAGAGGGTAGGTGTGTTCAGAGAAAATGTTTGGACTAAAAAAATATTGTGGGTCGGACATACATTTTGTTGCTCTAAGGGCACTATTAGGGCAGTTAAAGCGGTTGGAGCAAATTTAAAAAATTTCGTTTTGTGTAGGGGCCCCCTTAAAAATTGGAGATAGGGTATTAGTTTGTTCCAAAGAAATATTAAGACGTAAAAATTAATGGGGGTCGGCAGTAGAAATGATTTTAAGATTGGAAAACTACAATAAATTTTTTTTTTTTAATTTAAAAAAATAGTATTAATCGTTATCCACGATCCTCCTGGGCAACAAATTTGAAGAATCGATAGAAGTTTTACACAAAAAAATTTAAAAAAAAATCGAAGAGTACAAACATTTTCAAAAATGAGATTTAAATTTTAAATCTTAGAAATCGCATACTAGAACGCTTTTAAGAAATTTTTGGGATTTTTTTTTTTTTAAAGTACGTAAAAAAACAAAAATTTTGAAAAAAAAACTTGAAATTTGGACCAGAATTGAAGAAGTTAGGAGTAAAAAAAATTTGAGTAAAGGAACAAGCTACCAATTTTTAAAAATTCGATATCTTTTGAACGGTCATCAAAAAAAATCTGAAAATTTACCACGAAGGAGTTTTCGAAGAGTACTAAAAACTGTAAACAAATTGGGAAAATCTAAAAAAAAAAATTTTCAAAGTGTCCGATTTGACATGGAATGCCCCATACATATACTTTATGGGGTCCCCGACCGATATTTCGATGCGTTACACACGGAATGAAAAATTCAAATTAGGAACCATTTTTGAAAAAGTTAAAATAATTTTGTTTAAAGAAACAAGCTGTGTATTTTCGAAAATTCGATATCTTTTGAAGAGGTCATCAAAAAAATTTAAAAATGCATCGGTAATGTTTTTTCGAAGAGTACTAAAAATTCGTAAAGTACTAAATTAAAAACAAGTAAGAAAATTATAGTCGGTCAAGACCGACCATAAAATACCCTACACCAGAGTTTCCCGGAAAATGGGTCCCAAGTTCAAACATGGACTGATTAGATCTATATTTTGTCAAATCTTTAATAAGTGTAAAAAGCACTCACTAATCAAATTTGAGTGGAATAGCTTCTTTTTGTTGACAATAAATCACTTCAACTGAATATCGGGCGAAATTTCCACATGGGACCTAAGTCCAAAAATGGTCCGATGATAATCAGATTTGATAAGGTTATTAAAGTACACGTTTAACATACACAAACAGAATTTTAATTAAATATTTTCTATTTTCATGAAATTTGAGAGATTTATGTGAAAATCGGGAAGGTGGTTTGTATGGGGGCTACAATAAGAACTGGTTCGATTTCTTTAAAATTTGGAATGGTGATTTGTGTTGATAAAACATGATTACCTGCCAAATTTCGAATAGATACCTGTTAAAATGCGTCTATTAGAGTCATTTGAGCCAAAACTAAAGACGACCTTTGTATGGGGGCTAGGTCTAAATATGGACCGATTTTTTCCAATTTCAATAGGCTTCGTCCTTGGGCCAAAAGAGGCTTAAGTTTCAAATTTCAAGTCAATTGATTAAGAATTGCGACCTGTATCGTGTTTACACCGTTTACATGGACAGACGGACGGACGGACAGACGGACGGACGGACGGACATTGCTAAATCGACTCAAAAAGTGATTCTAAGCCGATCGGTATACTTAAAAGTGGGTCTAGGACCAATATTTCGGGTAGTTACAAACATCAGCACAAACTCATTATACCCTGTACCACAGTGTGGTGTAGGGTATAAAAAAATTGGAACATCTAAAAAAAATTTAGTTGGCCGATTTGGCTTGGAATGCCCCATTTGTAAAAATATGTTTGTAAATTTTTTCAGTGCATGTGTTTTGTTCGAATGTTTATTGTTTAGAAAAACAAAAGTGGGTGTAGAAAGTTTTAGTACTTTATTTATTTTTTTTTTTGTTTAACGGGTGACCAATTTTTCCTACTTTCTGAGTATAGCTCTCAAAAACCCATGGGTTTAATAATATGATTCAAAAAAAGCAGTTTTTGAATTTTTGGATATTTCTAATTCATCGAGTTTTTAGAAAAGCGATTTTTTCGTTATACGAGAAACCGTTTAAATAATACTGTTACAAAATCGAACTTTAAGAATCGGATTGGTATGAAACCAAAAGCAAATTAAAGTTGACATTTTACAAAACAAACTCCCCAAGGCGTTTTTTAGGCAATAACAATATTAAGTATACGCCACTTATACAGTATTCAGGCAATTATTATTACAGTTATAATAAAAGTTCAACAACTTCAAATACGTGTAAAAAAATCTAGCGCTGAACTTAAAAAAAGCCGTGATGGGTTTGTTATGGAATAAGTCAACTTGCATATGCTTTTGGATTTATCCCATTCCGATTTTGGTTGTTGTACTGCGTAACTATACACTTGAATATTTTATTTTGTTTAAAAACTCATACTGAATTACTCAGTAAAAAATTTTTTGTAAAAAATTATTAAATTAATTAAAAACAATTTCCAAAATTAATCGTCACAACACAGGCAGAGTGAAGGTGATGACAATTTTCGTGGGTTTCTTTTTTATTTTCTGTCATCAGTGCTCTTTGGTCGTTAACATTTGTTAGGGTCAGATAAAAACTTCTATTTAAATTTAACTGTAATCAAAAATGTAAATATAATATTTTTTCACGACAAAATAATTATATAATAATTTTTTTCTTTTTTTGATTTTCAAATTTAATAACAACCAGTACGTATGGTCAGCTTTTTTATTTATATGTCATTAGTTTAATACAAAAATATATATTTCTACTCTTACCTACTTTTTATTGTGAAATTGAATGCAATTTTATTTATATTCTCTACAATTTTTTATAAACGTTTTTGTAATAATTTATTTTCCCCCTACATATTTTTTTTTTGGTATGTAAGTATGAGTTTTTTTTTTATTTACACATAAAGTTTGCATTATTTTTATGTCATTGTTACTAAATTCAATGAACTTTGATGGACATCTTTAAGTAAGTTAAAGAGACATATGGGTGGCATTAGATTGACTTTTTTTTTGCATGGCCAAAAAAATGCAGCGATTTTGAAGGTCCGGGAAAATTTTTATACTCCTAGGTTCAAAAGTGCCCGGCGATCAAAGATTTTGATGTTTAAAAATTTAAAATAAAACAATTAAGAAAATTATAGTCAGTCAAGACCGACAATATAATACCCCACACCAGCGTTTTCCGGAAAATGGGTCCCAATTCCAAATTGGATCTATCTCTTGTACGATCTTTGATTAGTGTAAAAACACACACAAACGAAACGTTTTTGGCTTTTGTTGCCAATAGACCGATTTCACTGAATATCTTGCGATCTTTTATATGGGGTATAGGAAATGGTCCAATTATAATAAGATTTGATTAGATTACCAAAGTCCAAGTTGAACATCTACAAACAAAATTTATACAAAATGTGTATAATTTTTATGAATTTTGATAAATTTATGTGAAAATCGGTGTGGGTTGTAGGTATGGGAACTACAAGCAGGACTAGTCCGATTTATTTGAAATTTGAAATGATTATTTATGAAAACACGGTTATTAGAGTCATTTTAACCAAATTTAGAGGAAACGTAATGGGACTTGAGTCAATACACTCACATTACAAATACAGTTGTCACAACCGTAAATATTACAACCTCATTTTTGAGGTTGTGTCAACCGGTCATGCGGCTGTCACAACCCCATTACAGTTAAGGCAACCGTAATACAGTTAAGGCAACCGCAATACGAAATGAAGTTGTAACCACCGAATGACCGGTTGAAACAACCTCAAAAATGAGATTGGAATATTAACGGTTGTGGCAACCGTATTTTTTATATAAGTGTAGAAGCTTAAGTTTCAATTTTAAGGTAAATCGATGTAAAATTGCGACCTGTATCGTGCGCACAACGTTTACAGGGACAGATGGACGGGCGGACATCGTTAAATCAACTCAAGAAGTGATTGTGAGTCCAGTGGTACACTCAAAATATTTTGTAAGTAAATTCAACTGAAAAAACGTTTAAAACAATCGTTTTTCCTTTTAAAAAACGGACTACTTATATTTCATTTGAAACAACATAATTTTTCAGTTATTTTTAAACGTTAAAAAATGACTAGACATTCCGTTAAAACAAACGATATTTCAGTTATTTTAACTGTTTACATTTTTTTATTTTGTGAAGTCAAAATAAAATTTTTTGAATAACAAACTACAAAAACCGTACTTCTGTAAAATTATACGGAATAATCAGTTACAAATAATTTAACTGATTTTTTTTTTTTATTATTGTTTTTACAACTGTTTAAATCATTGTTTTTACAACTGTTTAAATCATTCAATATTTTATTTTCCTTAAAAAATAAACGATAAAACGTTTAAAATAACTTTAACTAAAAACTTTTTGAATAACCGTAAATAGTTACTGTAAAACTTTTCTGGGTGTATGCTTGATGGTTGGCCAAGGATCAATATTTTAGGTAGTTACAAACACCAGCATAAAGTCATTGTACTTTCTACCATAGAGTGGTATGGGGTATAACAATTACAAAAATATGTCTTGTGACGTGTTTGCGCTAAAAACTAATATAAAAAAAAAAATTAAAATCGGTCAAACGGTTTCCGAGAAATTACTGTTGGAAATTTGCAAAAAATTACGTTTTTTCCTATGTTCAACAATTTAAAAAAATCTTGTACTTTTTTCCCCTTAAATTAAACTTTATTTGAGCCAAATCCGAACATTTTAACCCGGGGCTTCCTTCTTTCAAAATTTAGGAAAATTTAAACCAAAAATTTTGGATTTTTGAAAAAATTTAAAAAGTCAATAATTGTGTCTTTTTATTAATTTTTACAGGCTAAACATGATTATCAAAAAGTTTCTGAAATATTTCGGAAGGGTTTCCGAGATATCGCCATTGAAATTTGTAAAAAAAAATCATGAAAAAATCTTAAAACTTTTTTCCGCTAACTATTTTATAGAGCTTGAGACAAACTTTCAGTTAAACTTAATTTGAGACAAATCAGAACATTTTACCCATTCCGCCTTTTGATCAAAATTTAGAGTATTTGGTGAAAAATTTTCCAAAAAACCAAAACTTTGATCAAAGGGCGTTAAAATTATTGGGTTTGGCTCAACTTAAAGTTCAATAAATGTTTGTATCAAGCTCCACGAAAGGTTCGCGGAAAAGAAAACTTGAGATTTTTTTCCAAAAATTTCTTCACCGTAGAAAAAAACCGCCATTTTTTGCAAATTTCAAATAACGATATCTTGAAACCCGTTTTTTTATTATATGCAAATTTGAAATAATAATAATAACACTGTGCTAGTCGCAATAATTAACAAGCTGGGCACCTTGCTGGTAAAGCTAATTTGGGTACGTTGAATTCAATGGTGCTAGTCGTTTAACGAAGTTAGCGCTCGTATTGGCGATATTCGCGATTTAAAATTGTAAAGCCTAGGTACTACGAAAATTAAATTTTTATGCTTTTAGGATAGTTTTTAAATATAAATTTAGAAAATACATTGATTTTCCCCCGAAAAACTTTTTTTCGCAAAAAAAAAAAAATTCCGCGAAAACAAAAAAAAAAAATCCGCGAAGTTTTTTTTTTTTTTTTAATTTTGTGTTTTTTTGTATATTCAATAGATTTTAGGTGATAAAAATTCAGCAATTGTCTAAATAATATAAAAAAGTAGTATTTTTTACTTAAAAATAAAAAAAAAATCGCGAATATCGCTAATACATACACACAGAAAATTAAATTTCCAATCGAATTATTTAGTAGTATCAACTCATAATTCGGTTGTCGCTATCATTTTGTGGTGTGACAACCGAATTTTGTTGTTGTATCAAATAAATGTCTGCTGTATTAACCCAATTTTAGTTGACACTACCGATATTCAATTAAGACAACCTAAATGTAAATGTATCAACCGATTTTTCGTTGTATTAACTGAATTTCAGTTGGATATTTGGAAAAATTTTTTCTGTGTGTACGCTAACATTGAAAAAATTGATATTACAACGGGATTTAGTGTATACGAACTAGCTTAACCAGATGGCTTTCGTAAATTCAAATCAAGCTAAAAATATTTGTATTGGACCAGTTTTTTTTCACGAAAATAAAGATTTTTCGCGAACAAAAAATATTTTTCGTGAAAAAATTCACGGTATTATGGTTTGTTATGTTAGTTTAACAGACTTGAAAGGTTTGACATTAAAAAATTATCGCAAAAGTTTAAAAATATCGTTTTTATTGTACTTTAACATCAAAATTTTAAATCGCGAATATCGCACATACGAGCAACTTCGAAAAATGGCAAGCACCATTAAATTCAGCGTACTCGAATTAACTTTACCAGTAGGGTGCCCAGCTTGTTAAAGAAAAAAGTGTCAAATTCGAGCACAGTGTAATTAATAATAATTTTACTTATTTTAATGCATTCAAACACCTTAAGTCAGATTAGTTTGAATGGAATGCATAAATTACTTCAGGGGATATTTCACAGAATATTTTATGAGTAGATTTCATCGCGCTGACGGGTACATCATGTTTAAAGGATTAGGTTAGGTTGAAAATTTTGTTAAAATTTACACTTTTTTGAACTCAACATATTTAAGTATATTTAAAAAGTGCCTACCCGGCTAAAAATGAATTGTATATGAGCATATATGAACACATCTGACCATACATCATTAATTCGAAAACATATATGATCATATAAGAACATATATTAAAATTGGCGCTTATTCAATATATGGCCATATATTGTAAAACATATGATAATATGCGATCATATATTGGCCCATCCTTAACATAAATTATCATATATGATCGTACATGAGCTTGTATACATTATTTTTAGCCGGGTACATAAAATTTAACTGCATAGAGTTGCAGTTTCAGCCTCTTAATTTTGTAAAGCAACAACGTACTCTCTAAATTCCAATAATCTCCCTCTTCTATGATAACACAGCCCCACAAAAAAAAATTCTGACCCAGAAACTGGACCCACTAATCCTCATGTATTTTGGCCTCCAAAAAATTCAATTCCGCCATCATCATCATTAAAAAAAAGTTCCATTAACAAGCCAAATGTAATCAGTTGTAGTTGATTTTGTATAAAGCAGAATTTATGCATTTTTGTTCAAATGCTTGTAATTTATACAATTTTTGACGCTTTTTTTTAAAAAAGTGTCTTATTTTCTTCGTAATAAATCAGACTTGAATTTTGAATACAGAAATAAAATTAAATTTTTTTTACGGATACACAGTTTCCAGATTTAAAAGGTTAAAAATTAATTCCTTTCAAAATTAAGAATGACATGCTCAAATATTTATTTAATTTATTGATTGGTATTTATTGAATATCTTCCTTTTTCTTTATACACAGTATTGTCATCACATATTTTTTTTTTTTTTCATATTTTTTTCACACATTATTTTCACACTTAAATAAAGTAGTCTTTATGGCAATTTATTTTCTTACAATACACACACACAAATCTTAGTCTCTGCTTGATACGTTAACAATATATAAGTAAGTGATGTGTAATGTATAAACAACTCTGCTTGGCTATATATAAGTGTGCATAAGTGTTAGTGTATGTGATTGTATTTATGTTGACAATTGATTGCAGACCAAATTATATGTGGGTCATTGATTATAACGGTAACGATGACTACAGCAACGACAGCAATGATACACAATTGATGTGTGTTGATAATATTATTAGTGTGTGTGATACACTCTTACACTTTAACACAACCATACACTCACCCATCACAGCATTTACTCACACATATGAGCAAATCCGTGGGAATTTTTTATAAATGATGAAAAACCAATCAATACTTTGGAAGATATGGCGCATTTAAAAAACGTTTTTTTTTGGCAACATTGACATTAAAACAGTTTTATGAACATTTGAAATTTAGAAAAAATTTCAACAAGAAATTTTAACACCAATATTTAAAAGTCCTTTTTTACAAGGGCAGCATGGATTTTCAAAAACAAAATTTTGTATTAAAGCTTAGAATGTCCTATTAACGCTGTTAGAATTTCAGAGAGGTGTTTTGTCGTATTGTAGAGTAATCAATTTTCAAAGTTTGTTAGAGAGCCAAATACTTAAAAAATTTAGCTTTATTATGTAATAAAGGCAATAGGCCGACTTTCTTTAACAGAATTAGGGAACAGGTTATCGATATAACCTTGGTTACGAATACGGACTTAGTTAGAATTTCAGACTGGAGGGTATCGACTGAATGCTCTTTCTCGGACCATTATTGGATACTCTTTAGCATTCACCTCTCAATCGAGAATAGGATCCCGTATAGGAACCCCAAGAAAACAAACTGGGTTAAATTCCGTAGTCTTGTTAGAGCACTACCGGCCCCTGAAATGGATAAACCTGTTCAGTGTACCGGGATTTTTATAAGCCATAGGGATACTTTGCAGAAAGCAGTCAGGAAACCATTGAACTTCTGATGGACACCCATTTTCCGGGTAATAGTGACGAGGTGAAAAGAAATATTCTCTCGGGTACACTTTCACCGACTACAATCCCGGTAAATGAATTCATCAAAACAGTGGTGGACGAACGCAAGATAACGTGGGCGGTCCACTCCTTCAAGCCCTACAAATCAGCAGGGCCTGATGGTATATTTCCGACACTCTTGCAGGAGTCCCTCGGGATAATCATGCCATGGCTACTACGTATCTTTATGGGTAGCTTGGCATCGGGGTATATACCCTCCGAATGGAGGGAGGTAAGGCTGGTCATTATCCGCAAAGGACTATAGACCTATCTGTCTGTCATCGTTTTTATTGAAAACACTGGAAAGACTGGGAGATGTCTATGTGAGAAGTACCCTCACATCGCCACATCTTAAAGGTAGGTCTGTTGAAACGGCTTTAAGCGACGTTGTCGTGCTGATTGAGGATACTCTTCACAGAAAAGAGTATGTTTTGGCATCATTTTTGGACGTGAAAGGTGCGTTCAACAATGTCAAAATATCATCTATTCTTAATGCCCTACAGAATACAGGCACGAACACACAGATTACTTTATGGACGGGCAACATGCTGAAAAGCAGGGCAATTAACTCAAAGATAGGCGATGGTGAGGCGAGGAAAATAGTTACAAGGGGCACTCCACAAGGAGGAGTCATCTCTCCTCTTCTGTGGAATCTTGTAATAAATGAAATCCTCGAGTCACTCAACGAAATGGATATCAAGGCGGTTGCCTACGCTGATGACGTTGTGATCCTAATAAAAGGTAAGTTTTTACCAACGATTAGTGAACTCATGGAATCAGCGCTTAAGATACTCTCAACGTGGGCAAAGAAAAACGGTCTGGGAGTCAATCCCGCCAAAACCGAACTCGTCTTGTTCACAAAAAAGATGGAATCACCCTGGAGCTATCCAATGAGGCGAAATACCTGGGTGTGATCCTGGACTCAAAGCTTTCTTGGAAAAGAAACACAGAGGAAAGGATAAAAAAGTCGTTATGTGATTTTTACACCTGCAAATGAACTTTCGGGAGAAGGTGGGGTCTAAAACCGTATATTCTACACTGGATGTATGGTGCGACAATTAGACCAATACTTACTTATGGTGCCCTTGCGTCATTAACATTTTCGTGGATAGTCTCGCAGCTCTGAAGGCCTTAGAGTCAAATACTGTAAAATCGGGAATTGTTAGGAATTGTATACAATCTCTTCGTCGAATCAGTCAGCACACAATCAAGCTAATCTGGGTTCCAGGCCATAGTGGGGTCGCTGGGAACGAATTGGCTGATGAATGTGCGAGGAATGGCTCTGAATCGGTGGGGGAACGTGTAGAACCTGACATCTCGGTTCCTATAGTGGAATTGATGAACGAAATTGATAGGATATCTGAAATTAGGATGAAGGATAGGTGGATATCACTGACTACGTGCTGGATATCTAGAACCCTGTGGCCACTGCCGAAGAGGACAAAAAGTCTTCTTACTTTTGGCAAACGGACGGTTAGCCTATTAGTAGGAGTACTTACAGGACACTGTATAATTGGCCAAATTTCTGATAGGGACTATTGTAGAAGCTGTGGGGAAGTGAAGGAAGAGGAGTCAGTGAATCACTTGCTATGCGAATGTCCGGGCCTAATGAGGAGCCGCCTTAAGCATTTGGGACAAAGATTTTTCGATGACCTGGACTGCCTAAGCGGTGTCTCACTGACGTCTCTAGCGGAATATCTCAGGGAAACGGGGTGGTTTAAAAAGTAGAACTTTGTATCAGAGGGGAGATGGGAAATATGATTAAGATAATCACAATGGGCCTTATGTCCTCCGAGTGAATTCGCCAAATGGCAAACGCCCATTCAACCTAACCTAACCTAGTAGCTTTATTAACAACTTTGAAAATTTATTGCACGATAACCCCAAAAAAAAAAACACCTCCCTGAAATTGCAACAGTATTTAAAGGACATTCTAAGCTTTGATAAAAAATTTTGATTTTTGAAATCCATGGTGTCGTTGTCAGGAAAAACAGACATTCCAATACTGTTTTTAAAAATTTTTGTTAAAATTTTTTTGAAATTTTTTTTTATTTATAAATTTTAGGTCTTTATAATTTTATCAACAACACAGATAATTTTTTCGTACAACTTGTGGTTTCCGAAGCAAAAAACCCCAAAAAAATTGTCTAGAGCCAACTTTTTGATTTTTAATTTTTTTAAATCAATTATTTGGCTTTCCAACAAACTTTGAAAATTGATTCGACAATACGAAAAAAACCTTTCTGCATTTTTTGCAGAATTAAAGGACATTTTAGATTTTAATACAAATATTTGCTTTTGGAAACCCATGGTGTCCCCTGCCAGGAAAAAAAATCATTCCAATATTGTTTTCTAAGTTTTGTGTTGAATTTTTTTAATTTTTTTTTTTTTATTTTAAATCTTCATAATTTTATCTACAATATTGTTTTTATAAGTTTTTTCGTACGACTTGCGTTTTCCGCGTATAAAAATGTTTAAAAAATCTGTCTAAAAATCAATATTGTCAAACAAGCGATTTTTTAAAACGCCCATATTTTCCAAAATATTGATCAAAAAAAAAATATCATTTATAAAGCTTAATAGAGCTTACAAACATTAGCAAATTCGGTGGTCCGCCATTTAAATTTCCCATGGATTTGCTCATATACAAAAAAAGAGACAGAGAGTCATTCATTCAACCATTCATGCATTTATTCATTTAATGTTGATGATTGTTGTATAATGTTAAATCGTTTTTATTATTGAGATAATTTTTTCGTAAATATATATTTTTTCTGTTGGGGAGTGGGGAAAGGAAGATCGAAATCACTTTTCAACTTTTTTTTTTACAACTGACTTTATTACATGTGTCATTTTAAGTAGGGATCTATTTAGACATACATATGTTTGATTTATGTTGCTATTCACGCTTCAAGGTTGTTTGGTTAGTATTTTGTGGTGTGTTTGTATGTGTGTTAATGTTTGTATCTGTGTCTATGTGCATTTGAAATGTTAAATGTAATAAATCACTTTTTGAGAGGAGGGTTCAAACATATTAAGGGTTTGATTAGATTAGATAAATATTAAGGTTGATATTTAAAAAAAAAGTGCTAAATAAAAAACTTAATGTTTGCAAAAGGATTTTAAACGTTTAACAAAAAAAGTTTACTTTTTTTTGAAAGTTAAACAAAAAATATAATTTATTATAGAGAAAACATTTTTGGGGTCGTAATGGTTCATTACATATTTTTTTTTGTACAACAAGATTTAACGAAGAAAAATTATGGTTTCCTAAACATTTTTATCAAAAAAAAATTGTGGAATAAGGTGTTTTTAGTTAATAACAAGGTACTTGAAGGATACCTTACAAGGACGGTATCCTGTGGAGCACTACATTTGTTTTTTTTTTTTTTTAATTTTAAATGTTATGTATAGGAAAAAGGACAACATTTTTTTGCGGCTGATTTTTTAACAAAATTACTTTAAAAAAGTTTTGGATTAACTTTTATTGAATTTTCTGATGTTGTTTTATTTTAAATTTAATTTTTTTTTTTTAATTTACAGAATTTTTGTTTTTTTTTTTATAAATTTTTTTTTTAATTTTTCTAATACTGTGAAAATTAAGTTTGATAAAGTTGGGCCAAATGATTACATTTGATTAAAGAGAAATGATTCAATCTAAATTTCCCTTTACTCAAAATTTCATTTAAATTGTTAAATTAAATCTGATACATTAAAGCTGGATTACTCAATGATCCGTTATAAAAAAACTCTCCGTTAAATTTAAATTTTTCATACAAATGTTGACATAATTCTCCGTTAAATCGACTGTTAGCAGCATAGGCGTAGAAACGGGGGGGCTGGGGTGGGCAAAGCCCACCCTAGACTCGATTTAGCCCACCCCAGACGTTTTGCATTTAGCCCACCCCAGACAATTTTCCTTTTTTTAATTATTTAAACTTTGATATGCTTAAATCCAAAATTGTCAGGAATATTTATTTAAACTTTTAGAAGTAGCAATAAGCCTATCTTTTAGTTCCGATAGTTGTGAAACAGGTTTCTAAGCTATGCGTTGAATAAAAACGTGGTTACGAAGTGCAATGCTTCAGGAACGATTTTCAAATTAAGAAGTTTCAAATGTTAAAAATAAAAAAATGAAAAAAGTGAAATGTAACGTTTTATTCAATCTTTCCATTATAAATTGATTTTAATATACTAATTGCACTACACTACAAAAATCATCTTCTTTCGCACAGAGTTCTAGGGTACAACTTCTAAATTATTTAAGCCTCCTAAACACGCCTTCTCGAGATATAGGCATTTAAATTTTTTATGGAACAAGCCCTCAAAATCGAAAAATGTTTTAATATTTTAAAATTTTATGTATAAGATATTCATAATTTTTTTATTCAAATTCCCAATAAAATTACTTAATTTTTGCAAGAAATCCGGATTCGGTGCGATCAAGGGTATCATCAGGACATTATAAGGAAGTTCAAGATGTCCTTTTTATGGTTACATCCTTATAAGTATTCGAATTTCGCAATAAATATCCTGAAATATTTGAAAATTTTTGAAAGAGAAATTTTTGAAAAAGAAATCAAAGTTTTGAACCAAATTTGCATATTATTTTCGCACCAATTTTTATGATTTTTTTGGTAAAATTAAAAAAAAAAAGATTAAAACAAATTTTACAAAAAAAGTTGCCCCCTAAACACTAATGAGTCATCAGAAAAATTGTATCAAATCGCCTTCTTGAGATATAGCCATTTTCAATTTTTGTGGAACAAGTTCAAATAGAAAAAAAATATTATTATTGACTTTAACATACACTTTTTTAATATTAAACAAATTTCAGTTTTGAGGGCTTGGTCCACAAAAAATTAAAATGCATAAATCTTAAGAAGGTGATTTGATACAACTTTTCTGATGACAGATTCGTGTTAAGGAGGTCAAAATATATAGAAAATGTATTCAATATGTCTGTGCAAAAACCGTGTAGAGTTAACGAAAATAGTAGTTAACTTTAATTTTTTAAGGCTGGATTACTCAATGTTCCGTTATAAAATAACTCTCCGTTAAATTTAACTTCTTCATACAAATTTTGACATAAGGTACCGTTAAATCGGCAGTTAGCAGCTAACTTTTCATTGAGTAATCTGCCCTTAAATATATTTTTATGTTTTTTAGTTTTAATATTTTTTTTTAAAAAAAAGTTTTTTTTTTTTTTGGGAAGGGGAGGGGGGCTTTTGCCCACCCCAGAATAATGGTCTAGCTACGCTTATGGTTAGCAGCAAACTGGACATTGAGTAATCCGCCCTAAATGTTGCAATCGAAAAACGCTAAGGGCAGCTTCGCTTAAAGTGTACTGTAAAAATAAAAATAAACAAGTAAAAAATTTAAGTTCGGCCTTGCCGAATGTAGTAGTAGTAGTAGTAGTAATAATTCTTTATTTTCAAAAAAAAATTTTAATACAAAGATTTCACCTTAAAATTAAAGAAGAAAGAATTTACATACGGCTTTGACATTGTCGTTAGCCGGAAAAAGTGGCTTAAAAATATAAATAAATATGTTTATCACTATTTGAATTAATAACTGAATTCATCTATCAAAAGTTTTCTATATTTTATTGCGTTGATAATATAATTAACAAGAATTTCGTAATTAAATAGTTCACCGTCTAAGATTTTTACTAAAACTTCTTCTGATATTGTTACGTTATTAAAATATTGCAATCTGAAACTGTTTAAAATGGGGCATCTGCACATAAAGTGTTGAATGTTTTCTATTTCATTGGTATTACATAAAGAACATTCCTGTCTGCTTCTTCCAGAGAACCTTGTGCCATTTAAAAGGATTAAGTCACAGCGAGCTTTAAAAATCCACATAACGTGTTGTTGATTATTCATATTCATAAAGTAGTTTTGCACCCTTGTAAAGTTTACGTTTTTAAAAAATGATTGAGTTTGTGTAGCTCTAGACAAGCGCTCCTCATGATATTGTTTTTTTAATGAGATTAATATGTATAATTGCTTTTCATTCCACTCTTCCAAGGTAATACCCGACTGCCATTGAACGTTCCTGTTTCTTCCCAAATCATTGTAACTTTTTGCCCAAAAAATTTGTTTTTGTAGTATTTTTATACTTAATTTATGAGGAAGACGTAGCTCTGAGAACTCGAAGAGAGTGCGACTTATGTAGCGTAAGTTCAAATTTAAAGTATACAAATGAGAATCTTCCAGACCCGACTCGAGCATTAATGCATAGGTTGGAGTTGAGTTTGGAAGTTTAAGAACTCTTTGGGGAAATACCTCTGTAATTTATCTACTTCCTCAAAATGACTATAACCCCAAACTTGAGCACCATAAGATTGAATGGCTCGACTTACTGCACCAAATAAGTGGCATTTTGTCTTAGTTGTGATATTATTCTTATTTAAAAACGAATTCCATGTAGCGTTTATACTACTTCTTGCAGAGCCGGTTCTTTTCTGAACGTGTTTCGAAAATACCATTTTCGGAGTTAAAATCATGCCAAGATAGTTATACTCATTTACTATATCTATTTCTTCACCTTTAAAAAACCATTTTTCTCTTCCTGATAATTTGCCACCATTCCTGAACACCATAATTTTCGACTTAGAGAGGTTGACTTCTAAATTCCAAAAATCGCAATAATTAGACAATCTATCAATCATGTTTTGCAGAACTTGTATTTCCTCAGCCAAGATTACGATATCATCTGCGTAGAGCAGTAGTCTAATATTTAGTTCCTCAATATTTATACCACCTTCAAGGTGCTCATGGAGATCATTTATATATAGAGAAAATAGAAGCGGTGATAATAAGCAGCCTTGCTTTACACCTGAAACTGTATCAAAAGGTTCTGATAATTCAGTTCCATTCCACACGGTGGACGCAGTTGTAGAGTAGATGTTTTCCAAAAAATATACCAACTTTGTTGAAATTCCAAGGGAATGTAATTTATATATTAATGATTTACGAGATACTTTGTCAAAAGCTGCCTTAAAATCAACAAAGAAGGCGTACACTTTCTTCTTCTCGTTTAGCTTTAGATGCACGATTGCTGCTAAATTATAGACATTGTCCACTGTGGAATATCCTCTCCTAAAACCTGCTTGATATTCCGTAATAATTTGATGTCTCTCGGTCCAATTATAAAGTCGGTTGTTTATAATACCCATTAAAATTTTCGCCACACAATTCATAAAGGATATACCTCTGTAATTGCATGTTAAGTTTGGATTGCCCTTTTTGAAAATTGGGTAAATGACACTTACTGTAAACGATTTATCTACTTTCATAATGTTGAACAATTTGTTGTAGCATTGAGCCAATTCAATAATAAGTTCAATAGGTGCATTTTTAAAAAACTCATAAGTGATTCTATCTTCCCCTGGTGCTTTGTTGATTTTAGCATTGCTTAGAACATACAGAATTTCAGATATTGTTATTTCTGCGTCTAAAGAGGGATCCTCATGGTATATTGGAGCATAACTCAGTACATTTGCAATTTGTGGTGGGTTTAATAGTGTCATAAAATAATCTCTAAACTCTGTAGAAGATATATTTGTCACTTCAATCGATTGTTGATTACGAATTTCTTTTGCTAATTTCCACCAGGATTTGCTATCACACACGGTGTTAAGCTTCAATTCTAGCTGTTCATAATACTTTATTTTACTTTCTTCGCAGATATTTTTGTATATTGAATTGGCTTGTAAATATTTTCTTTTGTTTTCAGCTGTATGTGATTTTTGAAACTTATTTAACAATTCAAATGATTTTGCTCTCGCTTTATTACATTTCCAATCAAACCATGGATTTTTGGGCAAATTTTTAACATTCACATTCTCATTTTGTTGCGTAGCGTTTTTTATTATACCAGTAATATCATTTAGATCTAACTCAACATTACTTTCTTTCATTTCATGAATGCGATTTTTTATATTTTCCATATACTTTGCTTTTTGTTTTTCATGCCACTTAAGTTTAGGAAGGAGTTTTTCTGATTTTTTGTTAAATTTTTTTATATTAAATTGTAACGATAAACAAATAGGTAAATGGTCTGACAAAGTTTGTTCTTCTACACAAAAACTATCTATATTTGGGAATAAATCCTGAGATATCGCACATATATCGTTTACGGATTCTCCTTGGCCACCTACAAACGTAAAATTTCCATCTTCATCCCCTTTTGTTACTCCATTTGCTATTATCATACCATGGTCTTCACAGAAATCAAAGAACTTTTTACCTTTATCATTGACAATAAAATCTTTTGATTTTCTTATTCCCAAATAAGCCGAACACCAGTCTTGAACCTCCTCATTAATTATCTGTTGCATATTTCCAATTCTTATATTGAGATCCCCGATTATAATTGCATTACCACCACCATTTTCCATAAAATAATTATCAATTACACCAAAATCTTCTTTCCAAGTTGCGCTACGCAAATATAATGGGTATATATCAAAAAAATAACTTTCCGTTTTAATGTGCAATTTATCAACTCCCGAGTTATTACTGAACGTACAACTTATTCCCGTTTCAATCATATTTTTGTTAATACCAAACAAACACCCACCGATTGCTCTTCCATACCTGCTTATTCTAAATGCTGGTTTCCAGAATGTATTGTGATATTTGAAATATTTTTTAAACCGTTCGATTTTATCCTCAGAGATATGCGTTTCTAATAAAATAACAATATCAAAAGAATTTATATAGTTAAAAAAATCATTACGTAATATTTTATTTTCTAGGCCATTAATGTTATAGGAAAGAATTCTTAGCTTTTTAATAACAAAATCAAAATTTTCTGGTATTATATTATCAACACCTCTACTACAAATTGTTTTATTTAGTTTTTTGAAATAATTTTCTTAAGAATGTTTTCATAATTTAAATCTAAGCAAGCTATCACATCTCCATATAAAGTCTTTAGGACATCTTCTGCTTTCTGAGAACTACAGATCAGTTCCTTGTTTTTATTCCATTTAAACCAATTGTTTTCTATTTTCATTTTATCGTTTCTTACGCTTACAACCTTGGTTTTGTTGATGAAAAGAATGTCTTTTTTTAGCTGTAACAAAACTTTTTTGTCTTGTAGGCGGTCACTACCTAAATCACATTCTATACTTATACCAGTGTCTTTCAGATTGCCCGTATGCTTAAAAATTTCTTGTACCATTCTTTCAGAATTCAATTCGACAATCACACTCATTTTGCCTTCATTTTCATACAACTTCCGTATATTTTCAAATTCAATAAACGATGTAATTTTTAGTTTTGATTTCATCACCTGATCTACAGCTTCATAATTTGATTTTCCCGTATCAATACCACGTATTATAATATTTTTCCTTTTCATTTTTTCTTCTAAACGAACAATAACATCATGTTCTTTATTTTTATTTTCCTCCAAAATTCTCACTCTTTCTTTTAATAGTTGATTTTCTTTAACGATTTCATCCATTTTTGTAGTAAATGATTCCACTTTCGTTTTTACTTCATCGAGATCCTCTTTTGTAGGTAATTTTTTTAACTTTTCATCTAGTAATGTTGCCATAGATCCTTGCATCATCTCCATCAACACGCTAACGTCCATTTTTCCTACAACACCTTGATTTGCCATATCTTCTGGGGATGTTTCAGCTAATTTTCTTTTTGGGGTATGTGTAAACGCAAAAGTTAGATGACTCAAAATGTTTTTATTTACGTTGCTGATGTTAGTAACTCATACAAAACAACAAATCAGCTGATTAATTTTTTTATAACAGTTTTGATTCAATTTGTATGTTTCTTTTTGTGTTTATTTTTATAAGGTTTTTGAGTTTTTTTTTTTTAAATTGATTGTTGTTTAACAAAGATTGATAATCAAAAAACCAGTATTATTTTCCGATAAAGTACACTTTCGGTTTCCACTTTAACTACACTTGTACTTTTGAAATTATTTAAAACTTATAAAAAATTGTATTTATATTAGAGCTGTAATCACGAACGACTATACACGCCAAGAGTTGCCAGACTCATTGCCAGACGCCTTGCCGAATGTATTGATACCCTCAAAAATGTAAAAGAAATTTATTGCAAAAAACTTAAAAAAAAAAAATAACTTTTGAGAAAACAATTTAAAAAAAAAATATTTCTCAAAAAAAAAAATTGTGAAAAAATCCTGATTAATAACACTGTGCTACAAAAATCACAAAATCGAATATACTTTTAAAATGAGGTAGTTAAGGTTGTAGGTCTCGTTGAAAAGATCACAAAAATGCCCATAAAACTTGCCAGACACCCTCAAATTTTAAAGTTTTTGTCAAAAAACGATTTTTTTGCACTTTTTTCACTAAACCACGTGTTTTTCAACTGTTTTTTTTTTTTTTTTTTTTTTTTTTTTTTTAAACCATTTATTGAAAATTATATTATACATATTCACAATAATTTATTAATTTAAAGTTAAGAGATCAATCTGTACAATTTTTCACCTTAAATATTTAAATACCAAGTAATAATATATATGTATACAAAAATATAATCTTTTTTGAAGGGAAAAGTTAATAAAAAAAACCCATTGAAATATGAGGAAAAAAAAAAAAAAATCGTTTAAAAAGTAAAAAAATTATAAGTTCAACTTATAAACATAGAGAGTTGATGTGGGAATAGCTAGAGTATCGGCAGCGATTTGCGAAATTTTCATATAAAATTAGAAGTTTATCACTTACTAATTTTATGTTGGACATAGAGTGTAGTGTTGATGTCGAAAAATGATTTGGAAGATTGTATATCATTTTGAGAAGTTTGTTTTGACAAACTTGTAGTTTCTTTAAATGACACTTAGAGGCAGTATACCACACAGGAGCCGCATAAAACAAAATGGCATGAAAAACTGCTTTTAATAATAGAAGCTTGTTATCGATGCTCAATTCTGAATGTCTATTAATTAACGGGTACATAACTTTTTTTGTAAAGTTTATTTTATGTATTATATAGCTTATATGATCGTTAAAAAGCAATTTTGTATCTAGTACAACACCCAAATATTTAACTTTTGTTTCCCAGGGGACCCTAGTATTTCCAACCGTAATATTAGATTGGGGAACGAAACACTCCTTTCTTCTCCTAGTAAAAAATATAGATTGCGTTTTGGAAGGGTTTATCATGATTTTCCATTTGTTGAAAAAGTCGACTACTATTTTTACTGAAATTTCCAAGTTATTAATGATTTCTTCTGCTAAAATGTCAGTGCTTAAAATGGCAGTATCATCTGCAAATATTGAGGAATTGCAACCATCCAGGACTGGGAAGTCATAGGTAAAAATATTGTATAAAATAGGTGATAAGCACGAGCCTTGTGGACAACCAGCAGGAATATTATAAGTTTGTGAAGCACTGTTTCCAATATGAACTTTAAAAGATCTGTTCGACAAAAAACTTTTTATTATTTTTATAATAGACATATCCATGCCAATTGTCAACATTTTGTGTATAAGTGCATCGTGCCATACGGAGTCAAATGCGGCTTTAATATCCAATAGGATCATTGCAGTAGATTTTCCACAATTAAAATTACTTTTTATAATATTTTTTATTCTCACAAGAGGTTGTATGGTATTATGCTGCGCTCGAAAGCCAAACTGCTGTGATGGTAAAATGTTATTATCATCAATAAAGTTAACAATTTTTTCCTTTATAATTTTTTCTAATATTTTACTTAAGGTGTTAAGCAGACTAATGGGACGATAAGATTCTGGACAGTTACTGTCCTTACCTGGTTTGGGAATTGCAATAATCTTCGACTGCTTCCAGATTAAAGGGAAGTAGCTTTGATTTAAACACGAGTTATAAATTCGACAAAGTAACTGAAGACCCTTGAAAGGTAATTGTTTTAAACAACGATTAGAAACCCCGTCAATACCCGGTGATTTCTTTGCTTTTAGTTGTTTAATTATGGCTTTAACTGAGCTAACACTTACTATAATATTATTTGTAAGTTGACTTTGATTTTCAACCATATCAATTGAATTGCTAACAAGCCGTTTTGTATTCTGATCACTTAGGTCAGAAGAAATAGTGTGATTCAAAACAAAAGTTTGAGCCAGGATTTCTGACTTTTGATTGTTCGTTATATAAACGTTACCATTTTGTTTAAGTGATGGAATACATTTATTTTTCTTCTTAATAATTTTTGATATATTCCAAAATTTAGTAGAAGCTTTTGGCAAACTATTCAATAGATTGTTCCATTGCGAATTTCTAAACTGGAAAATTTTTTCAGATATGAGGTTATTTAGAAAAGTCATTTGAGCCTTATCTAAAACGGTCCTATGTCTTATCCATTTCCGTCGAGATTGGTTTCTCAACTTAATGAGGTGCAAAATTGGTTGTGGTAGCCTTTTTACAAAAATGTTGGATACTATCCTTTTTGGTACACTGATATCAATAGCATCTTGAACAACTTTTGTAAAAAGTTCTATTAAATTATCCACGTCATCATTTCCATTTACTTCCATGTCTAAAAGCGTGTCAATATTGCTATTAATATAGTTTTTAAATGTAGCCCAGTTTGCCTTTTTGTAATCAGGTTTTAACAGATGAGAACGTGTGGTAAATAAGTCAATAAAAGTAAGCACTGGTAGGTGGTCTGAATTTAAACTATTGAGAACTTCAGCACCAGTAAGTTTATCAGGAATATTAGTAATGAAAAAGTCTAAAACAGAAGCATTTGCTGTACTACTCGCAGGAACCAGTGTTGGATTAGGCGGGTAGTTTAATGCAAAAGCATTAACTGTAATTAAATCAAAAAGTATATTACCCCAGCAATTGGCTTTTAGGCATCCCCAACTTTGATGTCGGCAATTAAAATCGCCTCCTAAGATATATTTACCTTTGATTCTAGCAAATTTCTTTAAATCTAATTTAAAATTATTTTTCTTTACGTCTAACGGACCAGCGGAGCCTCCAGGAAAGTAACAGCTATAAATATCTAAAGTTGAGTTATCGGAAAGAGTGATTTGTATGCCAATATTTTCAATAAGTTGTGTGTCAATTTCAGAAAGAAGCTCGTGTTTTATATGTTTTCCTATAAAAATTGCAACTCCCCCTCCTTTCGACCCTATTCGATCTTTTCGGTAGCTAAAAAAGTTTTGATGTTGTACAGATATGTCTTGACTTAACCAAGTCTCGCACACCAACGCTACATCTATATTTTCTCTTAATAAATAATCAAAAAATTCTTTAAGTTTTTTACGTATACCTCTAGCGTTCCAAGTTAATATTTTAATTTTGCTATCCATGTTTACGACAAAAATTTAAAGGCCAATGATGTAATAACATCAAGGTGCTCTAACTTTGTCTTACAATTTTTTAAACTATTAATGAGCTCAAAAGTCATTTCTTTAAGTTGATCAACAGAAAATAAATCATTTGAAGCAGTATTACCACCATTTGATGAGACAATATTAGCGTAGCTCAAATTACTCGATATTGGTTGATTTGGTACTATATTTTGATGATTATTAGTTGGCCTTACTTGACCAGCGTTTTGTTGAGTAATTCTAATTTTTTTGCTCTGAAATTTTTACCACAGATGGGTATTGCATAGAGGAGCTATTTTCCATCGGAAACTCATTTCGGTCAAATTTGAGTTGGCATATTTTGAATATAGGTTCACGATGTACATAATTTTAGAAATTATGAAGAATTTGATTTGAACATTATAACATATGAGGCATTCTATGCTTAATATCTAAAATATTTCAAATAATTCATCAAAAAAATTTTAAAAAGCTGTCAGAATACTACACACAAAAAAAAACTTGTCAAATTACTAGGAAAAGCCTTGTAATCCCATTTCACCAATATTTGACAGTTTTCTTTGTTTTTTAACAAACAAATTTGGATCGAAATTTACATTTTTTTATTTTTTTTGTAATTTTACATTTTTTTTGTAACTTTACAAATTTTAAACATAATTTTACAAAAAAAAAATCTAGTAAATTCACGAGAACTCCTAATTATTTTTATTGCGCCAAAAAAAACTGTAAATTTACAATTTTTGGGTAAAAAGCTTGTAAAATTACAAAATTATTGGTATAAAGCTTGTAAAATTACACTGTGCCACAAAAAACACAAAATCGAATATACTTTTAAAATGATGTAGTTAAGGTTGTAGGTCTCGTCGAAAAGATCACAAAAATGCCCATCAAACTTGCCAGACACCCTCAAATTTTAAAGTTATTATCAAAAAAGGTTTTTTTGGGACTTTTCTCACTAAACCACGTGTAACTTTAACATTTTTCAACCGATTTTAAATTTTTCCAACTGTTTTGGATAGAAGAAGGATAGGGCTTTTTATGTGTGAGAATTGGTCTATACATATAAGAAAGATATGTATGGATTTTTTCAACAATATCTAATTTTTATATTATTTTTTGAAAATTTTTTCAGTTTATCGATTTTTTTCTGCTATAGTTCGTTCAATAACATTTATATTTATACACGTATTCTTAAAGAAAATTTAATTGTGAATACGATGAGCTTTATGCCGAAAAAATCGGATAACAATTGACAGAGTTGTGATAATTTTTCTAAAAAAGAAAATTAAGATTTTGCTTGAAATTGCCGTTCGGATAACCCAGGCAAAAAAAATAAAAAAATAAACGAACATACTGAGAGGTCGCGTATCATTATTTTAAAGGTTTTTTGCCTCCTGAATTCGAATTTGACCTTTAAATTGCGCTATCTTTTTTAGTTTTTGATATATCAGTTTATGTTAAATATCTCAAAAACATGACGAGATAGAGCAATTTAAAGGCCAGATTTGGACTCAGAGCGCCAAAAACCTTTAAAAATATTGTACATGACCTCTTATGATAAAATTATTTTTTTTGCCTGGGATATCTGAACGGCGATTTCCTGCAAAATCTTAATTTTCTTTTTTAGAAAAATTATCACAACTCTGTCAATTGTTATCCGATTTCTCCAGGATAAAGCTTATCGTATTCAGAATCAAATTTTCTTTAAAAATACTTTTATAAATATAAAGGTTGTTAAATGAACTATAGCAGAAAAAAATCGATAAACTCAAAAAATTTTCAAAAAATAACAAAAAAACTAGATTTTATAGAAAAAATCAATAAATATCTTTCTTATATGTATAGACAAATTGACACACATGGAAAGCCCCATCCTTCTTCTATCAAAAACAGTTTAAAAATTTAAAATCGGTTGAAAATTTTCTGAATTACAAAAGGTTTAGTGAGAAAAGTCCCAAAAAAACGTTTTTTGACCATAACTCTAAAATTTGAGGGTTTCTGGCAAGTTTAATGGGCATCTTTGTGATCTACTTGACAAGACCAACAACCTATACTATGTCACATCAGAAGTATTTTTTCACTGCAGCACAGTGTAATTATAAAATAATAGTTTTGATCACATCACATGATCAATTATTTTTATTTATTCTCTTTATTTATTTACAAACTCATTTTTAATAAATTCGACCTAACCGAGAACTGGTAACAATGACCGTCGTCTCGTTGTAGCGAAAAAAAACCAAGGGTTCTGGTGGGAATCGAACCCACGACCCCCAGGTTGAAAGGCTAGCACTCTACCAACTAGCCTACGGGGACCCCCCTGATTATTATTATTTAAATACCATCGGGGTTCAATTTTGTTCACACATGCCAACCTGCAGCCGAATTAAACCATTTTGAACTTTTAGGTTATATATTGAATGTACCAAAATTTGCGAAGCGTCCTTACATTTTTATTCATAACTTTTAAACCACAGCACCGATATCGCTCAAGTGCAACATTAATATTATCGGGGCAACATCAAGATAATATGTTAAGTCTCAGTCATATCCGTGTGACGTTTTGGCCGGATCGCCATTTTTAACAGACAGACGGACGGACAGACGAACATCACTAGAATTTTTTAGAATTCATCACTGATCAATAACATGAGGAATTCCATATGAGGAATTCCACACAAAATGTCCAGCGAAAAAAAAACACGTGTCCCATGAATTTATAAATAAAGATCTAAGCAAATTGCGTTGTGGGATTAGGAGGAGGCGTATCTAAGTATTGAAAGGTCAAATTTGTATTGAGTTGCCTTGAATAAATATTTATAAAATTCAAATGGAATGCACCACAATCCTGAAAATTAATTTTTGTATCTTCTTTTATGGGCTCAATTATATATATATTTTTTTTTTTAATTTTCTGAAATTTTCCATTTTTCAAAAAAGTCAATTTATCAAAAATCGGCCCACTTTTTTTTTTTTTTTTAGTTTAGATGTTTATTTAATTAATGAGTTATTCTCGCGTGATCACGTGTGAGTGTGACTGAACTCAATTTCACTCACGTGATAGTGTAAAAAAAATGTGTGAGTGAGTGAGTAAGATTTATGCGTGAGTGAGTGTGAGTCGATTTTTGTGCATGAGTTTGCTTGATATTCTCTTCATATTTCCTTTCGCCCCGAAAAAAACAAAAAAAATATGTAAAAGGCTAAAGTTGAAATTTTTCCCGAAAAAAGCAAAAGAATTTGACTTACGGGAAATATTTCAACTCTTTTGAACCAATTTGCTTGAAACTTAAAATATATATTAAAGAGACGATTTTAAGGTTGGGGTGTCTCGGCTTATCGGCCATATCGGTGTTAAAAAATTTCGTTGTCCCCTTATGAAACCAAGTGGACCTTCGGGAAAATGTTGATAACTTCCGAACTAACAGGAATATCGACTAGGGCAAAAATACGGGTCGACTTAAAATTAATAAAGATTATTTCTTATTCATATGGATATCGTAGGTCTATGTCTTCACATAAGTACCCCCCAAAATTTACACATTTTCCTAAAAAAAATTGTTTAAAGAAGCCGAATTTTTACGAAGTTATGCTACCATTGGATAGATATTAAAAAAAACCTTTCTTCCATATAAAAACATCATATAGTTTCTTAAAAAGAAATGACTGAAAAATCCAAAAAACGATTTTTTTGCCATTTTTTTACCCATGTTTTGAACCCCTAAATTCCCGATATGGCCGATAAGCCGCGACACTCCGACCTTAGAATTGTCTCTTTTATATATATTTTAAATTTAAGGAAAATCGGTTCATAAGGGTTGAGATACTTCCCTTGTTTGCTTCAAATTTTGTTAGATTTTTGAAATATAATTTTTTTTTTGTATAAATAAAAGTTTCGTGAGTATGAGTCAACGTGAAACTTATGTGAGTGCACGTGAGAGTGAGAAATATAATCACGTCTAAGTGAGTGTGAGTATAAAAAAAAGCTCTTAAGTGAGTGTGTGTGATTGTAAAACTTTTGTCGTGAACGTGAGCGACATAAATAAATTCAGAAATGCCGTTTTTTGTTGTTTTTTTTTCGAGAAAATCACATTTTAATATTGAATTTCATAACAATTTTGTAATTTGCTTGTATTTTCTTGTTTCAACATAGCGCATGAGTAACAAATATTTGCAAAAATGTTACACATACGCTATGTTGAAACAAGAAAATACAACGAAATTAAAAAAATTGTTATGAAATTCCATATTTAAATGCGATTTTCTCAAAATAAAAAAAAAATAAAAAACGCTTTTCTGATTTTTTTAAATAAAAAATAAAAAAGAAAATAAAAGAAAAATTTCAGAACAGTTTCTGACAATTCTCCAACCAAAAAATTTAATCATAAAAAAATATACAAAAATGTAAATTTTTGGGCATGTGGTTTTAATTTTATAAATATTTAATCTAGTAAACTCGACCCAAATTTTTACTATTTTTTTTAATATTCAGCCACGCCTTCTAAACCCAAGTTTTAAAAAATTCCAACAGATATTATTTTTTTTATACTCGTGTTCATAACATATCGCTCATTTACTTGTATAGTGTCATAACTCAAAATGTTTGATTTTACAGAAAACCTGTTTAAAGTTTACAATTGGTTTACGTTGCAAAAGGCCCTTGAGTAGAAAATGTTATAATGGCGTGTTCTCTTCTCAAACGGTGAGTTTAAAAGATATTAATACGAATTTTTGACACAATATAAAGCAGGATATAACAAATAATTCTGTATTGTTTACCCAAAAACGACATATTTTGAGTTATGACACTATACAAGTAAATGAGCGATATGTTATGAAAACGAATATAAAAAAAATAATATCTGTTGGACAGTTTTTTGAGATACTGCTATTTGAAATTTGCAGAAAATGGCGGATTTTTCCTGTGTTTTAATTTAAAAAATTAAATTTTTTTCCCTTCACCGTTTCATGAAGCTGGAGACAGTCTTTCATTTAATCTTAATTTGAGCCAAATTCGATTACCCTTGAAAAACTGAAAAGTCAGAAAACACACAATTTTTTCATAAGTTTTCGTTAAAGAAATTAAAATATTTTTATATGAAAAGGTGCTGAAAGTTCTGCTTTTGGACCCAGGGAATAGAAAATGCCGTTTTTTAGTCTTCTCTATTTGGAGGGCATTTAGTGATGGGCACATAAGAATATTAGTGAGTGAATCATGTGATTTACGCGTGATCACGCGTGAGTGTGACTAAAACTCAATTTTACTTACGTGCTTGTAAGCATAAGTAGAAAAAAAATCCGTGAGTTAGCGTGCTTATGTAAGATTTTTTCGTGACTCAGTGTGCGTCAGTTGATATTGCATGTTTATTTTCTTTTTAAATTTTTTTTAGTCCCAAAAAAAGCAAAAAAAAATAATCGTAAAATTTAAATAAACTTAAAATTTTGCTAAAAATTTTGTTAGATTTTTGAAAATTTTGATTTTTTTTTTTATAAATAAGAGTTTCGTGAGTGTGAGTGACGTGACTGTGAGCTGTCTTAAATTTACTAACATGATTGTGAGTGAGTAGAAATAATATGTTCATGAGTGAGTGATTGTGCGTGATTGAACAATTTCTGTCGTGAGCGCGGTGGGTGTGAGTCCAAAATCACTCACGTGCCCATCTCTAATAGACCATAAAGAAAAAAAAAAGAATGCAAATTTTTTTAATTACACCTAGAAGTGAAAACATTTAATTGGATTCAAGTCATTTGGATTCAATAAAAATTTAAGCAAATCAAAGATAAAAAATATTCAAAATTAAATTTTTCTTAAATTACAATTTAAATTAAGTTCTTTCCTGAAATTAAGTTTAAAATCAATTGATTAAAATATTTATTTCACCAAAAAACTCTACGTTAAATTTTCTGAAAACAAAATTTTGTTTGAGTGTATTGTACCATCAAAACTACTTACGGCCTCAGGGAATATCTCTAAACAATTAAAATATGTGGGATTTGTTTTTTTATTTATTTCGCACGCAATTAAGTAACTATTAAATAATATATCAAGCGTAAAGTAAATATTTAAGAACGAGGGTGGATTTAAAAGTTATTGGAATAAAGTGGAAAAAATTTTTAATGTTACAAGTCTACAGTGATAAATAAACACAGAGCAATAAACGTGATTTGCAAGGGAGTTATTTCTAGCTCGAGGTAATTTTTTCTTTTACTAATTAAAACTATATGCTAATTAAAACTATATATCGTGAACCTATATTCAAAATATGCCAACTCAAATTTGACGGAAATGAGTTTCCGATGGCAAATAGCTCCCCTATGTAATACCTATCTGCCATAAAAATTTCAGAGCAAAAAAATAATTTGTTGTCGTTTTACATCCATTTTTGTTATTCTGCTAACTCAAAGTACATATTTTTTTGGTGGAAATAAATGCCAACTCCCATTGTAAATTTCCAAAAATTTTTCAAAAAATTTTTTAAAAAAAATTAGACCACATATCTTATTGCATTTGCCATGCTAAACACGAATCTTGTAAAGATTTTGATATCTAATGACTGGTTCTCGAGATATTGCCATTTTGAAAATATCGGTAAATAGTGTTTGCAAAAAAAAAATTGCTTATATTTATGTAACTTTCAAACTATTTATCAGATTGAAACATTATGAATGGGGCAAATAAAGTCAATGCTATAAGCTTTCAAAATAGCTAGTTTGGAGTGACCCTATTGCAATACAGCGTTAGTTACAGAGTGCCAAAGTTGACCACCCTGAGATTAAAAGGCTTTCGGAGCTAGTAACTTTTAAAAATATGCAAAGATTTTTAATTTTTTGTTCACTTTTTGCAATTACCGTACTAAGGATAACAAAAACCAAAAACAAACAAATTTTAAAAATTTTTCCAAAAAAAATTTATTTTTATTTTACGACAAAATATGCCAACTCTAAAAAAATATTTGTTTTTTGATATAGTAATAAATGCCATCTCAAAAAAATACGCAAACTAGTGCAAAATATGAAATTTTTTGCATCAGTATAAATTATTTAGAATATTTAAACCATTTTATGGAAGGTACATTGTTTATTTTTGCAATAATATGCGAAATAACTAGTTTTTTAGCTCTCCTGAACAGTAAGCTTTTTCGAGTTGGCATTTATTGAATATAGTTCGACGATATGCTCATAGAATATTTTTTAAGAAAATTATTTTTCTGTTTAAAATTTATTTATGTTGGTCATTTTTGCAAAATTTAATCGACGCGTGTTTCGAAATTTGTCAGATTCCATTGTCAAGATTATTTAGCAAAAATAAAAACCCTATACTACAATTAGCAAAAGGGAATTTAAATGACAAATCACTAATGTTCAAACTAAAATATTAATACATATTCGACTCTACTCCCATTAAGATTTAAAAGACAAAAATTAAACCATCGTAGTAAGATCACGATCGTCATCATAATTAGCGATTTGTCATTTAAATTCTTTTTGCTACTTGTAGTACTGGTTTTTGTATTTGTTAAATAATCCTGACAATGGAATCTGACAAATTCCAAAACAAGTGTCGATTAAGTCCTGCAGAAACTACCAACATAAATAAATTTAAAATAGTAGTAAAGAAATTAATGACCTCGAGCTAGAATAAACTAACTCAAAATATAAATTAACGAAATTTTAAACAACATTTTAAAACAGGCTAACTTTAAATTTTTGTTCCCCAACACATTTGTCATTTTGTTTTCTAATAGCTATAAGTTAAAATTTTCTACGAAATATAATTTTTTTTCTGTTCACTAATAAAACTGTCAAAAATCTGTCATATGAAACATTTTCAATATTGCATGTATGATTAATTCCTCAATCCATAGATGTGTATGTGATTGCGAATGTTTTGTAGAATTTTTTTTATTGTTCTAGGCCATTCATTGCTTAGCTGGCAGGATAAACAAAAATAATCACAAAATATTGCTACTGAAATACAATATTGTGAATATCACATCGCATTATTATTCAACGGCAATATTAAAGATTTTGCATCGATTTTTGTTTTTAATATTCTTTTGTTGCTGTTGGTATTGGATGGGGTACAATGGAATTAGGAAACAAAAATTTTATTTTATGAAATCTACACTGATAGGAAAATGTATTATCTAATGTTTCAGCAATTTTTGTGATGGTAATGTAACATATCATCAATGTAAAGAAGTGTTGATATCAGAAACGATCTTGATAAGAATATCCTAATTATTAATAAAACTTTTTATCCTATTAATGACTAACAGAGCCCGTCTGGTATTTAAAAAATATGGTTTAAAGTCTTCGTTTCTGAAATTCTCACATACAGAATCTTTATTGAATTTAATTGTGGTCGTTTAAGTCCGTATCAGATAATAATGGGACTTATCACTAAACTTTCTTAAAAAAAACTAATCCTGTGACCGCACAGAAAGAATTGAAAACGAATTTCAATCAACAAAAACGCGGATTCAATCAATTTTTTTATTGACATTCCTCCAATTAAAAATTTGTTATACCATTCATCAAATTGTAGTTGATTGACTGAAATTTTTTTCAATCAAACATTTTTTTGGTTTTCATCAAAAATTTGATCAATTTTTTATTTATAGTCAATCAAAATAATGATTGATTTAACAAATGAATTTTAAGCTTATGACACAATTATCAAAAACTTCGTCTTTTTTGCTTTCCAATATGTTGCCAACAATAAAAAAAAGTAAAACCAGATTATTTTGTATATTTTTGAATTAATCTATTCAAATAAATTAAGGCGAAAAAATTGAAATGTTGAAAATTTGTAATTCGTCAGTTAAAGAAAATAACAAAAATTTTAATTGATTGACCCATTTAAATTTTGTTGATCAATAGATTTAATTGAAAATTTTTAGCCAATAATTTCTTGTGTGCGGAGACAATAGGACAATTTTTCAGTTTTTACCAAGTTACGAACAAAGTTTAAACATTTCCTAAGCCCCAGACACATTTTTTGTGTTTTGTAGTAAAAGCTTTCATTCAAAACTGATTTGATAAAAAAAATTTCATAAATTTTTAAACAGTCCCAAAAACTTATTTGAAAATTTTCAAAGTTCCAAACAAAATTTTTTTTAACTGTTGTTTTTTTTTTTAATCTGAGACTTATTCTTAATGAAAAATGTCTTTTTTATATATAATCTGAGACTTTTCCTATAGAAAATATCTCAGAATCTGAGACTGTATAATAATTTTGACCATATGATCAAGAATTTTTATTTCATTTTTTTACATTTGATTACAATACATTTTTTTATTATCTCAAACTAAACGAGAACTGGTGACAATGACCGTCTTCTCGTTTTAGTGAAAAACAAGGGTTCTGGTGGGAATCGAACCCACAACCCCCAGTGTCAAAGGCTAGCACGAAAGCACTTTTTTGAAATCAGCTACCCCAAAAACATAAAATAGCATTGTTAAATACTTTTGTCGCCCTAGTTTTGGAATCGGAACCAAAGTGCGTCGCAGAAACTAAAAAATATTTTGGAATCTTAATAATTTTTTCTTAGGGGAATAATTCAAAATTTAAGAATTATTTGCTAAAGAAACATTTTCATTTTCCCGTCAAACTTTTTCTTGAAAAATAAATTTAAAATTTTTTTGGGATACCCCCAAGCAAAAGAGTGAATTTCGGCAAGGGTTTTCCCCATATTACAAGATAAAAAATAACAATTATTAAGGAAACTGTGAATTTCAGATTGGTTTCACCTTAAATTCAAGTGTTGAAATATTTTACAACGTATTTTTGTCACTTAAAAATATTTTTACACTAAACATAAAAACATAAACATAATAACATAAACATAAAAAAATACACTCAAAAAAAGTTTACACTAAAAAATTTTACACTAAAAAAAATGTACGCTCGAAAAAAATTTATAATTTGTTTACCCTACACCACACTGTGGTACAGGGTATAATGAGTTTGTGCTGATGTCTATCCGAAATATTGGTCCTAGACCCACCTTTAAGTATACCGATCGACTCAGAATCACTTTTTGAGTCGATTTAGCGATGTCTGTCCTTCCGTCTGTCCATGTAAACGGTGTAAACACGATATAGGTCGCAATTTTTAACCAATTTACTTAAAAATTTTAAACTTAAGCCTCTTATGGCCCAAGGACGAAGAATATTGAAATATTTAGACCTAGCCCCCATACAAAGGTCCTCTTTAGTTTTGGCTCAAATGACTCTAATAACTGTACTATAGTAGGTATCTTTCCAAAATTTGACAGGTAGACGTGTTTTGTCTTTACAAATTCCGAATTTTAAAGGAATCGGGCCAGTTCTTCTTGTAGCCCCCATACAAACCACCTTGTGAAAATCGACATAAATCTCTCAAATTTCATGAAAATAGAAAATATCTAAATAAAATTTTGTTTGCGTATGTTAAATGCGTACCTTATTTAATCTGATTATCATCGGAACATTTTTGGACTTAGGCCCCATGTGAAAATTTCGGCCGATATTCAGTTAAAGCGGTTTTTGTCAACAAATAGAAGCCTATTTCAGTCAAATTTGATTTGTGAGTGTTTTTTACACTTATTAAAGATTTTTCAACATATAGATCTAATCAGTCCATAGGACCCATTTTCCGAGAAACTCTGGTGTAGGGTATTCTATGATCGGTCTTGACCGACTATAATTTCCTTACATGTTTTCTTTACAAAAATTACTTAAAACAGTTTTTTACTTAAAATAAAATACTTCGAATCAAAATTCTTTTTTTACATGTTAGAAAAATTTTCTATCACTTAAAACGGGAATTGTAGAGGGTATTAATAGATTCGGCCTAGTAGAATTTAACTTTTCTACTAGTTTTTTTTTAAGTTAAGATGTTTGTCTATCCACACAAAAAAAAATTAGAAACGCATTCTTCTTTTTTTTTTTTGAGAATATTGCATTTGAATACTGAATTTCATTACAATTTTGTAATTTGCTTGTATTTTCTTGTTTCAATATAGCGTATGAGTAACATTATCGGAAATATTTGTTAATCATTCGCTATGTTGAAACAAGAAAATACAAGCAATTGTATTTTTTTCGAAAAAGTTTTTCTGATTTTTTTTAATTGTTTAAATAATGATTAAATTATATTAATTTAGTGAGAAAATCATAATAAATTAATTTGTCAACATAAATCGCAAGGGGAAAGTGTCCCCAACGCCGTTCGCCGTCCAACCAAAAACACGCCCATTACGTTTTTTTATACCCTCCACTCTACTGATAGAGGGTATATATAAGTTTGTCATTCCATTTGTAACACCTCGAAATATTGGTCTAAGACCCCATAAAGTATATATATTCATGATTCTCGATCGATTTTAAGACGATCTAGCGATGTCCGTCCGTCTGTCAGTCAGTCTGTCTGTCTTTCTGTCTGTCTGTTGAAAACACGCTAACTTTTGAAACACTTTACGGAGGCTCCTGAAGTTTGGCATACATGTTGGGCATTGACCTGGTCCGGATGGTATTGCAATCCAGCAAAATCGGTCCAGTGGTTCAAAAGTTATAAGCAAAAGACTGAATTTTGGCAAGGGTTTTTCGTGAATTTACGAGATAAAAAACACGCTAACTTTCGAAAGGCAATTCTGAGGATGCTGAAGCATGTCATATATATTTGTCGTTCCCCAGGTCTGGTTGTATTGAATTTCAGCCAAATCAATCCAGTTGTTCAAAAGTTATTAGCAAAACCCTGAATATCAGATTAGTCTTACATTAATTTCACGTGTTGAAACCCCGTTAAACATGTTTTAAAAATATTGGTACACTCAAAATAATAACTTTGGTAAATAATCTGTAAAATGACTGTAGTCTCAATTCAACAGATATTTGACAGAGTTTTCTGTCAAAATACAGATTTAAAGAAAAAACTTTGTATTTTGTTGTGACAAAAAAACAAAGTTTCTTCTGTAATATTACTTTTGACTTTGTAATCCTAATTTTACAGATAATTAACAGAGATTTCTGCTAAAATACAGATTTAAGCGAAATACTCTGTATTTTTTATAACCAAAAAACTAAGTTTTATCTGTATATTTACTTATTTCTATGTAATCTTAATTTCATAGTTAAAAACAGAGTTTTCTGTAAAAACACCAACATTTTTTTTTTGAGAAAATGTTAAAAAATTAAAAAAAAAATCTTCTCTAAAATCTTATAAAAGTTTTACAAAATAACATGTTTTTTACTAAATTCTGTAAATTTACAGATTTTTTTTCTGTAAAATTTTGGTTTCATAAAATGCATTTTACAAATATATGTAAATTTACAGAGTTTTTCTTTGCTAACTGGTGTTTTATTTAACCAATATTTAACGATAAACTCTGTAAATTAACAGTTTTTTTGTCAAAATCATTTTACAGAGTTTTATAGTGAAATTACCAAGAAATGTTGCTAGCTGGAAAAGTATGGTGTACTCTGTTAAATTTGCAGAGTTTTTCGGTAATTTAACAGAGATATTATTTTGAGTGTAAGTCACAAAACTATTTTAGAACGTATTTTTGTCACTCAAAAATATTTTTACACTACAAAAAAAAAAAAAAAATACACTCGAAAAAAATTTTACACTCAAAAAAAATTTAGTAAATTACTTTGAAAAAAAGTTTTTTTAAACAAAATAAAATATTTCTAATCAAAAATTTTATTTTTTTCGCGTTAGAAAATTTACTATTACTTAAAAAGAGCACTGTGGAGGGTATTCATATATTCGGCCAAGTCGAATTTAATTTTTCTACTTGTTATTTTTTTATTTTTTACATTTTGAAAGATATAGAAGATTCGGTACAGCCGAATTTAATACTCTCACTTGTTTGGTAATATTTTGTGTCGATGGAGAATCCTAAATTCCAAAAATCAAGCGTTTATGACCATCATTTTAGAAGATAGAAAAAGTACCAATGTACAATTGTTTACCTTCTTAGAGTCCAGAACCATTATTCCAGGTGAAAGAAAAAGTACCAAAGTACAAATACATTTAAACTTTGTGTTTGTAAAAGTACAAATACATTTGTACTTTTACCTTTTTACCCAATTTATATGGGGGTTTCTAAAAGTTACCTTTTGCAGAAGGTTTTTTTTTTGCTTTAGGTTTCTAGTTCAGGAAATAGAAAAAAAGTACCAAAGTACTTTCCTTTAGAACGGAACTTTTTTTAACAACAAAATTAATGTTATTGGCATTTTTTTCTATGTGCACTTTATTACATAAATGAAATGTCTGAAAAAATCACCATTTTATTCAAATCTTGACTTAAGCAAAAACATTTTTTATTAAAGTTTTAACATATTTTCTAACAGAGTTTTTGGTTTAAGTGTAGTTTTCTATCTATCAAACTGTCACTAACATATTGTGTTGTATATATGATGCATAAATACAGGTTACATATTTTTTTGTTGCTGTTGTTGTTTTTGTTTTTAGACATAAATGATATTTATGGTACCAAATATTCAAATAAAAATCTGTCCATCCATTTATTTAGAGAGTAACAGGCACTGACTGACTGGCAACATCATGATTGTCATTGGACACGTTGTTATACATTTTGTACAATCCTTGTTGTTCCATATTTTTTTATTTTTTTTTTTAAGGTATTTTTCATAGCCGTAAAATTGCTTTCATTTAGAATTTAGTTGTTTAGAGAGATTGCAACAAAAGCATTAACATCGCCAGCAACGATGTTAATAATACCTACCAGAGGCCATAGCTCTATCACTGGCTGCTGCTGATTTTCACTTTTTTATATTTTCTATGATGCAGCTACTTGTTGTAACAACCTGCTGTCATCATATGAATGAAAATCTATACACAGTCAACTAAACAATACATGCTTCTGGCATATATTAACTGTATAAAAATGTTATACTTCCACTATGAAATGTCCCCATACAAACATATTTCTCCTCACCGCCCTCTAATACCCTCCTTTTTCATAGTTTGTTATGGCGAATGTTGAATGACTTTTTTAGTTTTTTGGGTGGAATTTTTGTTGCTGAGATTTTTCAATTGAAAAATGATCAGGAAATTAAACTGGCTGGATATATGAATGGCTATTACAATGTTATACATATATGTATTTTGAACTATTCTACATATTGTATACAGCGCGGTATTTAAAAAGGGAAACCAGAAAATCTTTTGTTGTAATACAAAATTAATCAAAATTAAAACAAGTAGACAAGTTTAATTCGACTTGGCCGAATCTATGAATACCCTCCACAATGCCCTTTTTAAAGGATAGTAAATTTTCTAACTTGAAAAAAATTAACAATTTTGATTAGAAATATTTTATTTTGAGTAAAAAACTTTTTTTTTGTCATAAAAAAAAAAAAAAAATACTAATTTTTTTTGAGTGTAAAATTTTTTTTGAGTGGAAATTTTGGCGCTATGAAAAAACCCCCAATGAAATTACCCCAAAATAGGAAAATGAAAAAACCCCCAATGAATTTACCCCCAAATAAAATGAAATAAGCCCCAAAGAAAAATAATGAAATTACACCCAAAACAAATGAAATTACCCCCAAATAAAAATGAAATTAACCCCAAATTTTGGGGTTTATTTCATAATGCAATATTTCCCAAATAAAGATATGAAAAAACACCCAAAAAATTAAATTAAGCTCAAAATAATTTAAATCACTTTTTAAAATTGAAAATGTTTCATCATTAATATTTTTCTATTTTTAATTTCGATCAAAATGGAAACGCAATACGGAAAATCCTTTTTCGTTGAGGCAAACTTTAAAAGTGGGAGACTAAGACAGAATTTTTTAATTAACCGTTATAAAAAGTAACCAATTTTCAAATAAAATTAGACTTTTTTATGTATTATTTGATAAAGTTATATAGAGATTGCTTATTATTAGATGTAATTTTATCCGAAAATTGGTCACATTTTTTATGTAAACCTAAGGTTTGCGCAAAGCTTCAATAACATTTTCTAGAGTCTATTGAGACGTCTCAAAACTTAAGAGGCCCACATATAATTTATGTTTATAAAAGAGAGGAATGTACACATTATTAGATTCTAGCATTTATAAAAATAAAATGCTTACCTTTAAAAGATTTGAATGCATAAAAAAAAAATCGCGCGATTTTTTTTTTTATTTTTTGTTAAAATTTCTTCTAAAAATTTTTCGCCTGCGGCGCTTTACACATACCCATATGCATAAAAATCTTTTGCCCTGAGTTTTTGACATATCACTTCAACTTTGTTTCAAACTTCGTTTAGTTAAACTTTATTAAATTAAAACCAACCTTTACTAAACATTCTGTTTTTAGTTAAAGTTTAGCAAATGCCATAAACGTGGTGTTGCCACCATACTGAATATCGCATTTCCAATTAGAAAAGTTGCCACCATTGCTAATTTTTACCAATTAAATACCAAATCCTGCCAACACTATATTTGAAAATTAGCGGTTTTTAGTTTACGTTTCTGTACATTAGTCCAAGAGTTTAGCAAAAAAAAATAAATTTAATCTGAATTTGATTTTTTTTTAACTCGGTTTACAACTACAACAAAGATAAGTTGTTCCGGTAATGCAAAACTCTCAAAAAAATTAAATTACCTTCCAAAATCTAAACAAATGAAAATATCCCCAAATATTTTTTTATTTCTTTTTTCATTTAGGGCTTACTTCATAATGAAGAAAACCACAAAATAAATAATGAAACTACCGCCAAAATAAATGAAAAAATCTCCAAATTAAATTTTAGCATTTTTTTGGGGAATTTTATCATTTTTCTGTTTGGGGGTTATTTTATTGGGGGTTTTTTCATAGCGCCGAAATTTTTTTATTTTAGCGTAAAAATATGTTTGAGTGACAAAAATACTGTGTAAAGTTATTTTGTGACTTAATTATGTTTTTAAAGCTTTTTGTTTTAAAGCTCGTTTTTTTCTAACACGTGAATTTTAGGTGAAACCATTCTGAAATTCACGGTTTTGCTACACTCAAAATATTTAGTAGTTAAAAAACAAATGAAAAACACATTTAAAACAAAAGGTAAAACAATTGAAAACCATCACAGTATTCATTTGTTTTAACAAACATTAACATTTATTTTTTACTGTTTATAAAATGAACGTCTTTTTAAAAATTAATGATTGTTGTGTTATTTTTACCAACAAATTCAAAAAAAATTACCTTCGAAAACACTAATAATTAATGATTTCGTAAGATATTTTTGCAATTTTTCAATTTAATTATTTTTTAAAAAAATTTGAATAAAACACAAGTGGGTAAAAACCAGTGTTGGCTACCGTTACCCTTTCAATACCATTACCGCACTGCCGAATTAAACACTATTACTAGTTTTTTATCGCTTCTTTTATTAAAGTGTTCAAACTGTTTTATTAAAGTGTTCAAACTTTTTATTCTGCTTAAATCAGCTGATTTATCTGCTGTCTTATCAAATTTTTCTGCAGACTCTACCTGGTTTATTGAGACAGAAATTAAGAAAACCTCGTCAGCTAAAATCGGCAGATTTCCAAATGACTCAAAATGCAGATTTTTCTGTTGATTGACAGAGGCATCTAATTACCACGTAAAAAATTAAAAAAATATTTCTTAAATTACAAAATTTTGTGAATACTTTAAGTAAATTCTGAGTTAATTACTAGTAATTAATTCTTTTATATTATTAGGTTTTAAAAATTCAGTGTTTTTTTTTAATATTATTTAATAAATTTTTGATTTTTACGTGTTTTTAATGAAATTGTGAAAATGTTGGGAAAATTTTATTCATAATACCGGTACGTACCGGTATCGATGTTTCGGTAACGGTTTATCGTTACCGAAATAATCGAAAATACCGTTACCTTTACCGTTACCGATATAAAAAATATGTAATACCAATACCGTTACCAATACCGTTATTCGTTTCTGTTGCCAACCCTGGTAAAAACTAATGATTTTTTTTTTCAAGAAATGCCAATAGTTAAAAAAAGGTACATAAATCATTAAAAAACTACACTCAAAAAAATAACTTAGTCAAAATATTAGTAAAAGGTGTTGTAATTTACTTCAACCAAACTTTAACAAAAAAAATTGTAAAAATTTAACTTTTACAGTTTTTTTTGGCAATTTACTATTGGTAAAATACAAAAATTTTTTGGTATTTTTACTATATTTTCTTGCTAGTTTTTTTTTTATTTTACTATAATTTTAGCAAAAATATTAGTATTTTCCTTAAAGAAATGGTAATACTTTTTATTTTTATTTTTTTTTTCTTAGTTTAAAAAAAAAATTGTTTCAAGTGTTCTAGTGTGAAAAAAAATCATTGCAGATTGATGATGCTGCCAACACCATAGCAAAGTAGCCATCCATCAACTGCATGTGCGCTCAAAAATAGGCTACACAATTTTTAGTATTTTTTACCATATTTTTTGCTAATTTTACCATATTTTTTGCTAATTTTATATGAAAATTTTTTAAAATTTGCCACCTAAATTGTTAATAAAAAGTTGATAATTTTGAAAAACTATTTTTTTAAAATTTTAACACATAGTTAGATATCTAATCTTCAATATCCAAAAGTTTTTTTTTTATTTTTTTTTTAAATACATGTGAAAAAAATTAAAAATTCGAAAAAAAATTGTTAATTTTTTACAAATTTTACCCGAAAATGTAAGAATTTTCTTGTGTAGACTACTACGCAAATCTCATTTGTTCTACTTAAGCTAAAAAAATGACGCAAAAAAAATAAAAAAGTGAAGTGTTGTTCTTTAAATTTTTTGTTTAAAGTGTTTAAGTGAAAAAAAAAATCATTTTGGATTTTGATGTTGTTGGAAGTCCAGTTACTGCAACTACAGCTGCTGAGAAGAAGGCAAAAGAAGATGCCATCAAGCCGAAGAAACCATCCAACAACTGAAGTAATAGTTGATGCTGCTATTACTACATTTAAAGAATGTGGTGCTCAAAAACAGGCAAAAATTTTTTTAGTATTTTCACCAAATTTTAAATCAACTACTAATCAGAGAAAAAAATTACTAAATAAAACAGTTTTTTTTACCAAATTACAAATTTTTTTATCTATTTCAATTTTACCATTTTTTTTTGGTAATTTTACCATATTTTTTGATAATTTTACAAGGTTGATTTTTTACAAAAATAAAATGGTATTCTTGTAATTTTACCATTTTTTTCCTAATTTTTTGATTAGCAAAATGGTTTTGCTAATATTACCAAAATTTTTGCAACGTCCAAAACTACAGTTTTTTTTGCTAATTTTAACCATTTTTTTTGCTAGTTTTACAATATTTTTTTTTTGAGTGTATGAAATTTCCGTGCGAATTAGAGTTTGCAAAACGATTAAAATCGTAATCGTAATCGCGATTAATCGACCCAATTAATCGTAATCGTAATCGGCAAAAATATCATGCGATTGCGATTAATCATTTTCAATGAAATATACGCTTTTTGTAACGAATTTAAAATTTTTAAAATCTTGGTTCATGATTTATTTAACTTGTTTGCAATTTTTCTTTCTTTTTTATATAAATGTCATTCAAATTTAAAGTAAAATTTAAATTCTGATCTTACGAGGAAGGTCTTTCACAGGGCACGCACCGATTGTCCTGAAACTTGAATAAAGGAAAGATGGGAGCAAAATAAGAGTTTCCTGGTTTTTTTATAGCTCCCTTATTTTCCTGGTATATAGGGGAGGAGGAGAAACGGATTTTTTTTCGTTTTTTGAGGATCTTTCCCATTTATTCAAAATAAACTACATAAACATTTTATATAGGCCGAAAGGTTTTTTGCAGGCCTATCCAATGGTGTATCGGTCGTGTCCAAATTTAGCTTCGTTAAATTCGATATTGTCAAATATGTATAATCGTTGGGGTAGTTAATATGGAGATGTATATACGAACGGCCGCCAAAATCATATATAATAATCTTTACCAAAATTAAGCTGACCCGTATTTTGTCGTTTGGCGATATTCCTGTTAGTTCTTCTTTTATACGGATTTCCCCGAAAGCCCTTATTTTTTCATAAGGTGGCAACCCTTTTTTATACCCTCCACTCTAGTGATAGAGGGTATATATAAGTTTGTCATTCCGTTTGTAACACATCGAAATATTGGTCTAGGACCCCATAAAGTATATATATTCATGATCCTTGATCGATTTTAAGTCGATCTAGCGATGTCCGTCCGTCCGTCCGTCCGTCCGTCCGTCCGTCCGTCCGTCCGTCTGTCTGTCTGTCTGTCCGTTGAAAACACGCTAACTTTTGAAAGACTTTACGGAGGCTCCTGAAGTTTGACATATATGTTCTTCATTTACCGGGTCAGGTTGGTATTGCAATCCAGCAAAATCGGTCCAGTGGTTCAAAAGTTATGAGCAAAATAGTAAATTTCGGGAAGGGTATTTTTCGAATTTACAAGATTAAAACCACTATAACTTTCGAAAGACAATTCTGAGGGGACTGAAGCTTAGCATATATATTTGTTGTTCCCCAAGGCTGTTTGGTTTTGAATTTCAGCAAAATCGGTTCAGTGGTTCAAAAGTTATAAGCAATGCACTGAATTTCAGATTTGTTTCACCTTAAACTGTTGAAAACTCGTTAAACAAGTTTTAATAGCATGGTGAAATACCAGTTGTGTAAAACTTGTTGTTGTTTGTTTTCTTGTCGTGGGGTGCAGTTTAGTTGTTAGACAAGTAAATATTTGTTATTGTTAGTGTAACTGTATGTAATGGGAAAAAATCAAATAAAGTATGTGTATGATTGAATGTTAATTTGTTTTTGGTTTTTAAAGAAAAGGATGGTAATATAAAAAGAGGAAAATATGTTAAATTTTTTTTTTTTTTATTACATATATGTAGGTATAAAACAACAAAAATATTTTACAAAGTAATTTGTTACTCAAAGAATTTGTACACTAAAAAAAATTTACACTCAAAAAAAAATTTACACTCAAAAAAAATGTTACACTCAAAAAAAAAAATTTACACATTATTATTTTTTTGAATGAAATGGCAGACTCAAAAAAATGTTGACAGTCAAAAAAATTGTACACTCAAAAAAATTTGATTGATTAAAAGAAAGTTTGACTCAAAATAATATACATATTTCTAATAAAAAATTTGTAATGCAATTTTTTTAAATTTTTTTTAGAAAATTACTATCAGATAACATTGTGGAGGGTATTCATAGATTCGACCAAGTCGAATTAAATTTTTCTACTTGTTGAATTTAAGATTGGGCAGCTAAAAAAAAACATTCATTCCCATATTCAAGTTTCAGGACAATCGGTGGGTGCCCTGTGAAACCCATTTTTTGTTAGTAACCCCTACATTTGGCTTTAAAAATATATTCAAAAGGCTCTGGCCAAATTTGGTCAAAAAATTCGGACGTGAAATTTTGTCTAAAAACGTAATTTTTCAAAACTTTGACCGCTGGTTTCCAACTGAAGATACTCATATCTGAAATTTTATCAAAAAGAATTTTATATTATAAGTTTTTGAAAAAAAATCTTATCAACAAATTTTAAATGTTTCTCCCTTACATTTATTGCATTCGCAAGAGAGCACTTTAGATTCGCTATGACACGCCAAAAAAAAAGAACATGTGCTGTCAAACTCTTGATTTATTGCTGGGGAAGTTCGAAAGTTAACAATTTTATTCCTGAAAAATATTTTATTTTGTAATTTTATACCTTCTGAAGTGTAAATTTTAATACAGTTTTTCAATAAAGCTATGGCCATTCAAATTATTGAAAAATTCGATTAGTCGATAATTGCGATTAACGGCAATTTTTTTAATCGTAATCGCGATTATGAAATACCTCGATTATTTGCAAACTCTAGTGCGAATAACCCAGGCAAAAAACAAAAAAAAAAAATAAGCAAACATACTGAGAGGTCGCGTATCATTATTTTAAAGGTTTTTGACCTTCTGAATTCGAATTTGACCTTGAAATTGCGTTATCTTATTAAGTTTTTGATATATCAATTTATCCCAGGAAAATTTTTTGGAACAAATTCCTGGTTCAATAGATTCTTGAATACATTCTACGGTAATCACAACAACATTTTCTATGTAAAATTATTTTTCAAAAAAAACTACTTGCTCTAAAAAACGATTGCTTTCGGGACAATTTCAAACAAAAATAATTGATTCTGGAATGTTAAGTAGAACTGGTTGCAGGGTAGTTTGGTGCGTTCCGGAACCGATTATTTGGACCAGAAAATTTTGCTGGGATGTTAAATATCTCAAAAACCTGACGAGATAGAGCAATTTAAGGGCCAGACTCGGATTCAGCGCCCCAATATCCATTAAAAATATTCTACATGACCATTTATGATAAATTAATTTTTTTTGCCTGGGTTATCTGAACAGCGATTTCCTGCAAAATCTTAATTTTCTTTTTTGGAAAAACTATCACAACTCTGTCAATTATTGTCCGATTTTTTCAGGATAAAGCTTATCGTATTAAGAATTAAATTATCTTAAAAAAAACGCTCATAAATATAAAGGTTGTTAAACGAACTATAGCAGAAAACAATTGATAAACTCGAAAAATTTTCAAAAAATAACAAAAAATTTTTTTTTAGAAAAAATCAATAGATATTTTTTTTTTAAGTATTGACCAATTCACACACATGGAAAGCCCTATCCTTTTTCTATCCAAAACAGTTTAAAAATTTTAAATCGGTTGAAAATTTTCTGAATTACACAAGGTTTAGTGAGAAAAGTCCCAAAAAAACGTTTTTTGACAATAACTCTAAAATTTGAGGGTGGTAGGCAAGTTTAATGCACATGTGATCTACTCGACAAGACCAACAACCTATACTATGTAACATCAGAAGTATTTTTTCACTGTAGCACAGTGTTATACTTGTACTCGGATAACACTGAAATTATTGTTATATGAGAGAGAGTGAGATCTCCCAAAATTTTTCCATTTTTTATTTTGCCACATCAGGGTAAAGGGATGTGAATAAAGTCATTTGACAACTTTGAAGGATACAATTTTGAAAGGATGTAACTTACCTTCTTTTTCCTGATATGTAAAAGTAATAAAATAGGAAAATTAGGGAATATTCTACTTTTTCATTTGGTATCACTAGTTGCATCCTAGTACAAGTACAAATATTAACAAGTAGAAAAGTTAAATTCGACTTTGCCGAATCTATGAATACCCTCCACAATGCATTTTTTAAAGGGTAGTACATTTTTTAACGTGAAAAAATTAACAATTTTGATTAGAAATATTTTATTATGAGTAAAAAACTCTTTTTCTGTCATTTAAAAAAAAAAAAAAAATTACTATTTTTATTTTTTGAGTGTAAAGTTTTTTTCGAGTGTAATGTTTTTTTACTGTAAAAATATTTCTGAGTGAATGCACGTACGTGTGTTCACAAAATATACATTGCCATTTTTGTAAAAAAAAAACTTATTTTTTTTTTTGAGAGTAAAATTTTTTTGAAAATTTTTTTTGAGTGTAAAACTTTTTTCGAGTGTAATTTTTAAGTTACCAATGCTTTTAAAACTAAACAAGTTTAAAAAGCATTGCTTTAAAACTAAACAAGTTTGAAAAGCATTGTTAAGTTACCACCAATGCTTTTAAAACTTGTTTAAACACGTGGCATTTAAGATGAAACTAATCTGAAATTCAGGGTTTTGCTTATAACTTTTGAACCACTGGACTGATTGAGCTGAAATTTAATACCAAATAGACCTAGAGAACGGCAAAGATACATGTCAAGTTTCAGCAGTCTCATTATTGTCTCTCGAAAGTTATCGCGGTTTTTATCTCGTAAATTCGCGAAATACCCTTGCCGAAATTTACTCTTTTGCTCATAACTTTTGGACCACTGGACCGATTTGGCTGGATTGCAATACCAACCTGACCATGTAAATGACCAACATATGTATATGCCAAACTTCAGTAGCCTCTGTAAAGTCTTTTAAAAGCGTGTTTTCTACGGACAGACAGACGGACGGACATCTCAAGATCGACTTAAAATCGATCGAGGATCATGAAAATATATAATTTATGGGGTCCTAGACCAATATTTCGATGTGTTAAAAATGGAATGACAAACTTATATATACCCTCTATCACTAGAGTGGAGGGTATAAAAAAATATTTTATAAAATTTAATCCACTAAAACTTTGAAGGACTTTTAAAAGGAAACAGGATCACAATTTGATAAAAATTATATCTAATTATATCAAATTATATATAATTTTATCTTATTTTATCAAATATATATAATTGTATATAATTTTATCATATTATATCAAATTATATTATATTTTTACTCGGGTTTTCTACTTGTTTTTTCCCAGGTTCACAAATTCAGATACTCAGATTTCTACATTTTTTCTACAGAAAAAGTCTCCTGTGCTGAGAGACATTTTTCATAAAGAAAAAGTCTCAGATTTTGAGACATCTTTCATATACAAAAAGTCTCAGATTTTGAGACATCTTTCCTATAGAAAAAAAACTCAGATTCTGACACATTTTTCCTTTAGAAAAAGTTCCAGATTCCGGAGCATTATAATTATAGAAAAAGTCGTAAACTCTGTTATTCTCTTGGTGTTTAGAGTTCTCAATTAGTTTATAGTTTTTTGTATATGTATATTAGAGTGTCCCTTATTTTGGAAATGTTGGAAATGTTGAGACGGTACCCCCTCATTTTTTTCCTTTTGACTAAAAAATAACTCAGGAAAAATTTTACGCCCCTACGACCACGCCTTCCCTACGCGACGGGGCCGTAAAGAGCGGGGCCTCAAAAATCATTTTTCCATACAAAGCAAAAAAATTTTTTTTTGATTTTAAATTTTTTTGTTAGTAATTATAATATTACTTGGTTAGCTTATTCACGACAAAAAATTTGATTTTGGTGGGATGAGGCTTTCAGTTCTAAATAATTTTTCGAAAAAAAAAATTTAGAACTTTTGGGGTCCTACAGTAAAAATTTTTTAAATTTTTTTTTTTTTTAGTTTTGACAAGCAACGGTTTTAGTTGTAATGTTGCTTTTAATGATATATATTCATAAAAAAATATTATTCATATCTGTGACATCTTGATCGTGTATCGAAAAACATCAAAAATGCATTTTTTAGATCACGATAAAGATGTCACAGATAGGAATAATATTTTTTTATGAAAATATATCATTAAAAGCAACAATTCAACTAAAACGGTTGCTTGTCAAAACTAAAAAAAAATATTTTTTAAAAAATTTTTACTGTAGGACCCCAAAAGCTCTAAATTTTTCTAATTTTTCGAAAAATTTTTTAGAACTGAAAGCCTTATCCCACCATAATCAAATTTTTTGTCATGAATAAGCTAACCAAGTAATATTATAATTAATAACAAAAAAATTTAAAATCAAAAAAAAATTTTTTTGCTTTGTATGGAAAAATGATTTTTGAGGCCCCGCTCTTTACGGCCCCGTCGCGTAGGGAAGGCGTGGTCGTAGGGGCGTAAAATTTTTCCTGAGTTATTTTTTAGTCAAAAGGAAAAAAATGAGGGGGTACCGTCTCAACATTTCCAACATTTCCAAAATAAGGGACACTCTAATGTATATGAAAGTTTTTAAGTGATAGTTAATTTTCTAACGTGAAAAAAATTACATTTTTGATAAGAAATATTTTATTTTGTTACTTTTATTACTTAAAACTTTAGTTTAAAGTAATTTTTGAAAAAAAAAAAAATACTAAATTTTTTTTTTGAGTGTACAATTTTTTTTGAGTGTAAAATTTTTTTCGAGTGTAAAATTTTTTTCCAGTGTATTTTTTTTAGTGTTAAAATATTTTTGAGTGACAAAAATATGTTTTAAAATATTTTTGTGACTAACCAATGTTGTTAAAACAGGTTTAACGGGTTTTCAACACGTGAATTTAAGGTGAAGGAAATTCACGGTTTTGCTAATAACTTTTGAACCAGACCAATTTGGCTGAAATTCAATAGGAACGAGGCCAGAGGAACGACAAATATATATGATAAGCCTCAGCATCGTCAGAGTTGTCTTTCGAAAGTAAGCGTAGTTTTTATCAGTCTTTTGCTCATAACTTTTGAACCACTGGACCCATTTCGCTGGATTGCAATATCAACCTGACCAGGTAAATGCCAAACATATGTGCCAAATTTTAGGAGCCTCCGTAAAGTCTTTCAAAAGTAAGCGTGTTTTCAACAGACAGACGGACAGGCGGGCGGACGGACATCGCTAGATCGTCTTAAAATCGATCGAGGATTATGAATATATATACTTTAAGGGGTCCTAGACCGACATTTAAATGCGTTACAAACGGAATGACAAACTTATATATATCCTCTATCACTGGAGTGTAGGGTATAAAAAAGTGAAACTCTTTTAATTTAACAAAAAAAAAAAAAAATGATAAATTTTGAGTAAATATTTACTTGACACAATTAAAAACTTACTTAAAAAAATCGAAAAATTTTAAGTTTTAATTGTGTCAATTAAAAATTTAATTAAATTTAAGTAAGCATTTAATAATTTTTTATTTAAAGTTTACTAAGTACTATTAAATTGAAAATGAGTAATTTTTTACTAAATAGCATTAAAAATTTTCTCAAAAAAATTTTTTTTGTGTAAAAGATGAATTTAAATCTATGGTAGTTTGTAAAATATTTAACAACAATTTGTCTTTGACACATAACATTTTAACTCTTGTGATAGTGATGAATTAAAATTCCAATTAACAATAAATGTATTAAATGTCAAAGTATTCTGTGTGTTTTTGTGTAAAATAACATTTATATAGGACACTCGTTATACTCAGTCATCTTGTTTGAACATGCACTTTGTACGTAAGTCAACAGTTAGTTGCATGTATGAAACATAAACAGCTGTTGCAAGTATTACAGAGCAAAAAAGAAAATAAACATATAACAAATATTTAAATTGTAAAACAAGTTATGCTAAAAAAGTATTAAAAAAATATAAAAATGTTCTTGGACCATAATAACTGTTAACAAATCGAGAGCTCTAGAAAGCCAAAAAAAATTTTATAACACAAAGATAAAAATCGAATTTTTCGAATCGGAATGGGAATGGGATGAAACAAAAAGCAAAGGAGAGTTGACATTTTCATAGCAAAACCCTTAAGGATTAGTACTTACAAAAGCCATTGCGCACCGTTGCGTATGATTGTTAAAGGCAATTACAAAATTAATTATACGCCTCTTATACAGTTTTCAAGCAATTATAATTATAATAATAGTTCGCCAACTTCAAATGCGTGTTCAAAATAATCTAGCGCTAAACTAAAAAAAGCCATGTGTGATTTTTTGTGAAAAATTTTTACTCAAATTTGCTTTTGACTACATCCTATTCCGATTTTATTTTTTGCACTGTGTAATTGCAAACAATTTTATGGTTCCAAATTTCCCTAATAAAAATTTTTAATTTACAAATTCTTTATACATTTCCACCAAAGTGTATGTTAACATCCATACAATTACAAATACAAGATTGTTTATGTTGTTATAGTCCCAAAATTTTATAAATATAAATTCTATACAATTTAAACAAAGTGACCATATTTCACATAAACTTATGCAGTTAAAATTGTGTATGGTCGAGACAAGAACATTCCATAGAAAATTTATAATAAAATAATAAATATTTTCACAAGACTTCTTAAATGTTGTGTGTAAAAATTGTATACGGGAAAATATTGTTTCTTGGTCAATATCTGAGGACATATTTTTTTGCACACGATTTTCACTGTATTTATTTTATAGATCAGTTACTAAAACATATTCGTCAAACCCACTATAATGGAAATTGATGGTCCAGAACCAGTTGTAGAAATAGATCTGACCCTGTACATCAGTAATAAAATTTTTTCTAGTTAAGACCATTTATTTTTTTGTTTTCTAGTTAAGACCATTTATTTAGCAAACTTTCAGCAGATTTTTCTGATAAAATGGATGTTTTTACTAAAATATCTGTCATTCAGTTTTAGAAAATAACAGAAATTTTACTGCGTTTTTACTGATTCTGTTTGCTGAATTAAAAAATATTTTTGAAATAATTTTAGCAGATTATTTTTTAATTATACAGAAATAATTTGCTCTCATTCTTTTTTCAAAATGTCTTTTTTTAAGTGTTAATTTTTTTTTGTTTTTTTATGCAATCAAAACGATATTATTAAACATATTTTTAGCAGATTATTTTGTAATTTTACGGAAATAGTATGCTGTCATCCTTTTTTCAAAAAACTTTCTCAATTTTTTTTCAAAGTGTTATTTTTTTTGTTTCTATACAACTAAAACGATTAATAACACCGTGCTACAAAAAAATCGAATATACTTTTCAAATGAGCCAGTGAACGTTGTAGGTCTCGTCTAAAAGACCACAAAAATGTCTGTCAAACTTGCCAGACACCCTCAAATTTTAAAGTTATTGGCAAAAAAACATTTTTTGAGACTTTTCTCATTAAACCACGTGCAACACGGAAAATTTTCAACCGATTTTTCATTTTTTAACTGGTTTGGACAGAAGAAGGATAGGGCTTTTCTTGAATTGGTTTGTACATTTAAGAAAGATATGCGACATTTCATGTCAAATCGGACACTTTGAAAACATTTTTTTTTAGATTTTCCCAATTTGTTTACAGTTTTTAGTACCCTTCGAAAACTCCTTCGTGGTAAATTTTCAGATTTTTTTGATGACCCGTTCAAAAGATATCGAATTTTTAAAAATTGGTAGTTTGTTCTTTTATTCAAACTTCTTGTAATCATTACTTCTTCAATAATGGTTCAAATTTAAATTTTTTTTTCAAAATTTTTGTTTTTTTACGTACTTTAAAAAAAAAAATCCAAAAAAATTCTTAAAAGCGCTCTAGTATGCCATTTTTAAGTTTTAAAATTTAAATCTCATTTTTGAAAATGTTTGTACTCTTTGATTTTTTTGAAATTTTTTTGTGTAAAACTTCTATCGATTCTATAAATTTTTTGCCCAGTAGGATCATGGGATAACGATTATTACTATTTTTTAATTTTTTTTTTTTTTTTTGTAATTTTTTAATCTTAAAATCATTTCTACTGCTCCAATAGTGCGTCATAGGGGGTTCATTTCCAAGACCGACCCCCCATTAATGTTTACGTCTTAACATTTCTTTGGAAAAAACTAATACCCTATCTCCAATTTCTGAGGGGGCTCCCTCACAAAACGACATTTTTTAAAATTTGCTCCAACCGCTCTAACTGCCCTAATAGTGCCCTTCGAGCAATCGAATGTATGACCGACCCACAATACTTTTTTAGTCCAAACACCACGTGTAAAACAAGTTTTAAAAGCATTGGTGGTAACTTAACAATGCTTTTCAAACTTGTTTAGTTTTAAAGCAATGCTTTTTAAACTTGCTTAGTTAAAAATTACACTCGAAAAAAATTTTACACTCTCAAAGAATTTTACACTGAAAAAAAAATTTTTTTTTTACAAAAAATTACAATATTAAATATTATGTACATAAAATTTTTGTGTACATACGTACGTCGTACATGCATTCACTCAGAAATATTTTTACAGTAAAAAAACATTGCACTCGAAAAAAATTTTACACTCAATAAAGAAATAGTATTTTTTTTTTAAATAAAAAAAAAGAATTTTTTACTTAAAATAAAATATTTCTAATCAAATTTGTTAATTTTTTCACGTTAAAAAATGTACTATCCTTAAAAAAATGCATTGTGGAGGGTATTCATAGATTCGGCAAGGTCAAATTTAACTTTTCTACTTGTTTTTTAATCAATATTTTTTCCTTATCAGTAGTTTTTTTTTCATCAGTATTTTTTTCCCATCGATTTTTTCATCAAAATTTAATTTTTTAAACAATTTTTTATGAACTTTGGATATTCATCAAAAATTTTTTTCACCAAAATTATATGTTCACCAATTTTCCATTTGTTTAACAAAAGTACAAAATACATGTGAGGGCTAATAACAAAAACGAACTGCATCCAAGTTGCAGTTTTTCAGAGGTTGGTTTAGTTCTTTAAGGGAATTCTTCTTTCCCCTGCTACGATTTCGTTCAATATTTGTGTATGTTAATATCGACCCTTAAAGGGTACTTTACCGACCCCGACGTTTTCAAAATTCGAAAAAAATACTAAATTTGCGCCACCCTAGAGTGTATTAGTTCCAGTTTAACAGTGACATGCCAGAAAACACATTTTAAAGGCTTACTGCAAAAACTTGATAAGCAACATTTTATTTTTTGTGTTTTTTGCCTTCTACTGATGTTCCATTGAAATATTTTTGGCAGAAGTCTTGCTTAAACCCTTTGTACAAGTATCTTGAGAATGAAGTTCTTCAAAAGTTAGATTTTTTACATTATTTCAAAAGTTTAAAGGCAAAAACGACAATAAAGTTAAATGTTTTTACAATAAGCTTTTCATTTGTTTTTTTTTTGGGACTTTTCCAAAATTTGTCAAAAAAAACTTTCCAAAAACGTAAAAAAAGCTAAAAATGTTTTTGTCCGGGAAACACAAAAAATAACATAAGAAAAATTTGGTCTGGACATTTTTCCGGAATAATATTCTGAAATAATTTTTAATGAATTTCTTCAAAAAACTAAAAATAAATTTGTGTTTTTTGGACCTAGAAATTCATCTAAAACTTTAAAAAGAATACTTTTTTCTTACCCAATATAATTATTAATATTAACCATTTCTTGTATAAGTATTAAACAAGTAGAAAACAATTGTATGTTATTAATGTTAATGTTTAAAGCACCAGACAAGAACCAGAACAATATATAAGTAATTCATATCGACAACTAAAATGAAAAAGTTCGAAACTACACCGAAAATTAACGTATTTTTATAAATTGTGATGCAAGCCACATTGAAAGCAAAATAATCATCATATTAATGAAAAGTTTCATACGTTTTTCGTTTATTTCATCATATTGATGAAGCATCATCTTTCAGTGACTCTTTCATCAAAACCAATCAAAATCAAATTTGGATTTCTTATAATGTCCCTATGGCGTATTTAATTTTATAAAAAGATAAAAAAAATTAAATCATGAAAAACTTCTCCACATTCATTAAAGTTTTTCTTCAATATTTTTTTCAACTTTTTTCTTAAATTTTCATTGAAAACAGTTGAAACAATAAAATTTTTAAGAAAAAATCTAAAGCAGTAATTACAGCCTTTTGCATTTTAGATGACGATATCTTCATGATCATTTAAAAGCAAAACATTTGTCATTAGATTTAACAAATTTTATACATAATAGCAGCAACAACAACAGCAAAGAAACAACAAGTGTACCAACAACTGACCATTAATATGTACACACACACAAATAGCATTTGTATGTGAGTGCGTGTTTAAGTAACCTCTACATTAGGGTGCACCAAAAAAACGAAGTTGTTAGATATTGACCGGGCCCCCCTCCAAAAATGTGCATTTGGGGGTAAAAACATGTCTCACAAAATTTTAGGAAAATCGGATATGGGTAAGACCTGCCGCATCGGCCCTGAAGTTTGAAAATCGAATTACAAGGGGAAAATATGACTTTTTATCCATTTTCTCAATTTTTTCGATATTTTGAGTTAAGTTTGAATTCAAATGGTCACAGAATTGTGATTTGGAGTAAAATGTCTATCGAATAAGGCATTAAAAACTAAAATCGGTTGAAAATCAGCCAAGTTATTACAACTTCCCCAGGCAACTAACGTGTGTCAGACCATTTAATCAAGGGATTCGAGCCCCATTTTTGAAATTTATTGAAATTATCTACTGTAACAACATTTTTTTATTCTTCAAGTCTCAATGTACTAAGAAGATAAATATTTTTCATATTGCGTTTTGCTAACTTGTTTTAAATAAATGCTAAAGTGGTCTGAATTTTTCAACACTATTTTCAAACCTCCAATTTTAAATTTTTATTTTTTTTGTTAAAGAAATTTTAAAAAATCGACTATTGGAGTTTAAGGATTTGTTAAGCACATATAAAGGAATAAAAACCCCAAAAATTGTAGGATTTGCTGTTTTCAATTGGCTATTACAGTGATGTAATTTCGGCGGATTTCGGGAAAGTAGTGATTTTTGGCACTTTTTTAGCTTTTAATTTTTTTTTTGTTTTTTTTTTACAAACTTCATATGTTTTGGACCGAATTATATCAACACGAGACAGAATACTTCAATTCGCAAAATTAGGGCGAAATTGAGATATAAAAAATTGCCCCTGTTAAGGGTCAAAGGTCAAATTTCTGAAAATTTTGAATTTTTAAACATTAAGAGATTTGCTCGGCGGATTTTGCTGAATCTACTTGATGTTATTTTAATTGGTCTAAACTAAAAAATTCAGACCACTTTAGCATTTATTTAAAACAAGTTAGCAAAACGCAATATGAAAAATATTTATCTTCTTAGTACATTGAGACTTGAAGAATAAAAAAATGTTGTTACAGTAGATAATTTCAATAAATTTCAAAAATGGGGCTCGAATCCCTTGATGAAATGGTCTGACACACGTTAGTTGCCTGGGGAAGTTGTAATCCCAGTTGGCAAAATAAAGTCACACCTGACATACTGCTGACACTCCCTTTATGAAATCGCTGACATCTTCATACAATTTTTCAAAATGTCATCAATGACATGTCAGCAGTTGGTCAGCAGTGTCCACCAGTATCGGTGGCCACTAAGAAATCGTTTAAACAACCGCTGACCAACTGCTGACATGTCACTGATGACATTTTGAAAAATTGTATGAAGATGTCAGCAATTTTATAAAGGGCGAGTCAGCAGTATGTCAGGTGTGATTTTTTTTGCCGACTGGGATAACTTGGCTGATTTTCAACCGATTTTAGTTTTTAATACCTTATTCGATAGACATTTTACTCCAAATCACAATTCTGTGACCATTTGAATTCAAACTCAACTCAAAATATCGAAAAAATTGAGAAAATGGATAAAAAGTCATATTTTCCCCTTGTAATTCGATTTTCAAACTTCAGGGCCGGTGCGGCAGGTCTTACCCACATCCGATTTTCCTAAAATTTTGTGGGACATGTTTTTACACCCAAATGCACATTTCTAGAGGGGGGCCCGGTCAATATCTAACAACTTCGTTTTTTTGGTGCACCCTACTCTACATAAGTAAGTATATAAAGAAATTTATACACTACATAAGCAATTATCATTACAAAACAAACATATGGTTCAACACAATTTTATGTAAACAAATATAAACAAACAAGTAAGCATACAAACGCAAACACACAAATACTAGCACAAAGAACGACACGCACTCATACGCACACAATATATACTAACTTATATAAATATAAATGCTCCAAAGATTTACTGACACACATTTATTTGAGTAATAACCAATGGGCAAATTCTTTAAGATATCGGATAAATATTTGAACAAGTCCATATGATGTCAATAAAGGAATACCGATGAGAGCCCATAGTTTGTCAAATTATATAAGACCTCAAAATACACTACCCCTATAAGTGATCGTCGTTCATTTAAGATCAGTTTTTTTAAATCTTTAAAATATCGATTTAGCTAAGTTTGTTTTTCTGTTTGTTAAAATGACGATCACGGCCAAATACACAGAGAACACAGTACATAACCTTCAAAAATTTCGGCTACTGGGGCACATGACAACATAATGATATTTAAAAAACGGCAAAGGATTTTTCGTCAAAATGTTGTTCACCAAAAATATTGTTTCGCTGAAAATTTTACAACCCGCTGAGCTTTTTTGAAAAGTTTCTTTTACAACGTTTTGGCCAACTGGGTTATTAACACAAATACAAACATACATACTACTTTGTACCAGTATAATGAACAAAATTCAATTTTAAAGGCAATTTACAATTTCGCCATCATTATGATTATACAATTTATGATTTGACATAATAAGGAAAATAAAAGCTTTTAACAGACATTTTCAAATTGTGAGGCAGTCAAATTTTAAACACGTAGCTGTTTCAATAACTATTGAGGCTATTGATAAAATGATGTTCTTTGTAAGAAAACAAAAATATTGCTTCCTGCAATAAAATCCTACTCAATAGAAAAATTACGTCAAAAAATCTTTAAAGAAAACTTTAAATTAAAATTACACTCAAAATAATTCTACAGTAAAAGGTTTAGTAAGTGATATTGTACCAAAATCTACTAATTCGTTACTAATTTTAGTATTTTCAAAGTACTAACATTAGTAATTTTTACTGGATTTGACTAATATTAGTTAAAAATTTTAGTATTGGTTACCAATTTCTGCACTAGGTCCTTTTGGACTAAAATTAGTTAAATTTTTAGTATTGAATACCCACGTTTTTTTTTGGGTGTAGCATTAAAGGTTGTTTTTTTTTTAGAACCAAAAGGTACAAAGAAATAAAAATATATTATTCACATATAGTGTTATTTTAGCTTGAGGCCCAAACATATTTCTGATATTCTCATAATAGATTATTTTTTTTTATTTATTGTATATCTGTACTGATCTGTTTTACCCCAACTAAGGGATCATCAGCAGATTTTAGGGCAATATTCTTCGTCAATCAAATATTAAACCAGGCATAATAATTCATATATTTTACAAGTTAAATGATATGTATATCTTATTATGATAGTGTTATTAAAATATTTTTGGGCCTCGAGCTGGACTAATACTGTAATCAAATAAGCCATATTTTAACAGATTTTTCTGCTGAAATAAATATTTTAAATAAGTTCTCTCTCATTCAGTTTAACCAAAGCAACTCAAGTATTTCTATAATTTTACTGATTCTGTTTGCTGAATTTTAAAATATTTCTGTAAGATTTCAGCAGATTAGATATCTCGGACCCCATTTAGTATAAATATTATTGATCTATGATCGATACTAAGACATTCTGTGAATATACGCCCTTACATCTGTATTAAGTAAACTCGATGCAGTCCAAACTAAAATAACTTAAACGCAGACGCTTTGCACGAATATGTCTTAGGGTGTTATGCTGGTTAGGTTCGTAAATTGGCAAAATCGGACAACGGGAAAGAGTTCCGCGCTTAAAAAACTAAATTTACCTCAGAAAATCCTATTTTTAGTTTTTTTTTTCGGAAAAAGTTCAACGTGCTGCACTTGGACCCAGGAGATTACGAAAATTACGTTTTTTTAGAACCACCCCCGTTTGTGGACATGGATTTAAATAAAATAATTAAAATATTAATAAAATTAAAGAATTATTACAACTTTATAAGCCACATTATACTTGATGTTTTTTCATTCTTCTTGACTTCCCCAAATAGATATTTGTAGAAGACATGCTTCGATCCTTACAAGGGGAGTATTCCAACCGTTACGAGACGATTTGTCTGAAACTTAAAATATATATAAAAGATATGATTTTAAGGTTGGGATATCTCGACTTATCGTCCATATCACTGTTTTAAAATTTCGTTGTCCCCTTATGAAACAATGTGGACCTTAGGGAAAATTTCGATGACTGCCGAACTAACAGGAATGCCGTTAAGAGCAAAAATACGTGTCGACTTAAATTTAATAAAAATTATTTCCCATTCATGTGGATATTGTAGGTCTATTTCCTCACATAAATACCCAAAAATTTACACTTTCGTTAAAAAAAAATATCGCCATTTCCATCAAACAGCACGAGCAAATGTGTATTTTTAGACCAGGTGTTTTCAGATTTTTTCATATTGTGTATAAAGGTACGCTATGGAGCCATCTCGATATTCCTATTTACAGTTTAATTAGATTCCAAAACTCGCGATTTTATTCACGGTTTTATTTTTTTAAAAATCACGATCAAATGAAAAAGTGGTGTAATTTGAAGATGTATAACTTCTTAAGTAAATATCGGATTTTTTATAACTAAAATTGAAATTAAAAGCTTAAGTCCTCTACTTTAAACGTAGGAGTTCAAAAAATGGTGTCATTAAAAACATGCATTTTAAATGCAAATGCATTTTTTTAGTGCATTTTCGTCAACTTTCGCCACTTTTGATTTTTTTTAATTAACATTTCATTAAACTGTGACATTTTATCGAAAATAGAATCAGCCATCATTTTCATGGGACACATCTATTTTTAATATTTTTCTAATTTTTTTTCATACAAAAATGAAAAAATATAGATATTTTTTTGTTTTACAAAACATTATAAGTAAATGTTTTCTTAATTGTTTTTCAATGCATTTTTGTTTCGGATTTCGATAATCAAAATTGATATGGAAAGCTTGAATCCTCTATTTTGAACACAAAAGTTCAAAAAAATTGTGTCATTAAAAAATGGATTTTTAATGCATTAAAAAATTGCATTTGCATTTTTATATTGAGACATTTTTTGTAAACTTTTATTTTCTTCAATTTTTCTTCTGCATTTTTTCAACTTGAACCCTTATAACAAATATAACACTGTGCTACAAAAAACACAAAATCGAATATACTTTTGAAATGAGGTAGTTAAGATTGTAGGTCTCGTCGAAATCATAACAAAAATGTCCATCAAACTTGCCAGACACCCTCAAATTTTAAAGTGATTGCCAAAAATGTTTTTTGGGGCTTTTCCCACTAAACCAATTTTTTAACTGTTTTGGACAGAAGAAAGATAGGGCTTTTAATGTGTGTTTTGAATTGGTCTATACATATAAGAAAGATATATATTGATTTTTTCAACAATATCTAATTTTTTGTTATTTTTTGAAACATTTTTTGAGTTTATCGTTTTTTTCTGCTATAGTCCGTTCAACAACATTTATATTTATAAACGTATTCTCAAAGAAAATTTAATTGTGAATACGATTAGCATTATACCGCAAATAGCGGATAACAATTGACAGAGTTGTGATATTTTTTCTAAAAAATAAAATTAAGATTTTGCATGAAATTTCCGTTCGGATAACCCAAGCAAAAAAATAAAAAAATAAACCAACATACTGAGAGGTCGCGTATCATTATTTTAAAGGTTTTTAGCCTCCTGAATTCGAATTTGACCTTGAAATTGCGCTATCTTATTAAGTTTTTGATATATCAGTTTATTTTAAATATCTCAAAAACCTGACACGATAAAGCAATTTAAAGGCCAGATTCGGATTCAACGCGCCAAAAACCTTTAAAAATATTGATAAAAGAGTTTTTTTTCCTGGGTTATCTGAACGGCGATTTCCTGCAAAATTTTACTTTTCTTTTTTAGAAAAATTGTCACAACTCTTTCAATTGTTATACGATTTTTTCAAAATAAAGCTAATCGTATTCAAAATTAAATTTTCTTAAAAAATACGTTTATAAATACAAAGGTTGTTAAATGAACTATAGCAGAAAAAAATCGATAAACTCGAAAAATGTTCAAAAAATAACAAAAAAATTTGATATTATAGAAAAAATCAATAGATATCTTTCTTATATGTGTAGACCACTTCACACATATGAGTAGACCTATCCTTCTTCTATCTAAAACAGTTAAAAAATTTAAAATCGGTTGAAAATTTTCAGAATTACACAAGGTTTAGTGAGAAAATTCCCAAAAAAAAAAACGTTTTTTGACAATAACTCTAAAATTTGCGGGTGTCTGGCAAGTTTAGTGGGCATTTTTGTGATCTACTCGACAAGACCAATAATCTATACTATGTCACATCAGAAGTATATTTTCACTGTAGCACAGTGTAATTAGAGCCCGAGCTCGATCTGTACTTACAGAAAAATTACTAAAAAAAAATTATATTTTTTAATTTTTCTTAAGAAAAAATTACTGAAAAATCCAAAAACCGATTTTTTCCCAATTTTTTAACTAATAAATGGGAAAATAAAGATTTGTTTCCAGACTATGGGACGTCACGCCAAAGCCAATATTATTTTTTCTCACACACATATCATAGAGTAAAGAATAATATCAGAGATTTTGATAGGCACCAAAACAATATGTCACTTTATATAAATTGGTTCTCTTAATGTTTAAGAGAGTTTTTACATGCAATAGCATAGGCAACACTAAGAGAACCAACTTTTTGAGAGAGGAAATTAAATAGTAGCCAACCAACCTGATACCCACTGACACATATTTGTGTAGAAAAAAATGTAAAGATTAAATTTATTACTTGTTAGACAATTATCTCAATTGGAGCGGCAAGCGGTTTTCCGCAATTGTCCTCATAAAAATAGAATTGAATCTAGTTTGGCGGAAAAACGCGGCGTTTTTTTGTTTTTATACAAAACGTGTGTGAACAGTTGCGGAAAAACGCTTCCCGCTCCAATTGTGATTATTCTCTTATGCATGATCAAACTTTTTTTTATTCATATACATACTTCAAATAATAAACCAAGTGTGAATTGCACAAGCAAGCAGGAAAAAAAAAGTAAATCAATATTTTTCCCAAGTTATGAAAAATTTACTAAAATAGTGGAAAAAAACTTCCTCAAATTAAAGAGGATAAATATAGAAAACTAATTGGTATAATATAACGTCCTAAACCTGAATTTTTCGAACTTAATTCTGTTTAGGAAATATGTCTTAAAAATATTTTTTTTTATACCCTCCACTCTAGTGATAGAGGGTGTATATAAGTTTGTCATTCCGTTTGTAACACCTCGAAATATTGGTCTAGGACCCCATAAAGTATGTATATTCATGATCCTCGATCGATTTTAAGACGATCTAGCGACGTCCGTCCGTCCGTCCGTCCGTCTGTCCGTCTGTCTGTCTGTTGAAAACACGCTAACTTTTGAAAGACTTTACGGAGGCTCCTGAAGTTTGGCAAATATGTTGATCATTTACCTGGTCAGGTTCGTATTGCAATCCAGCGAAATCGGTCCAGTGGTTCAAAAGTTATGAACAAAAGACGGAATTTCGGCAAGGGTTTTTTGAATTTATGAGATAAAAAGCACTATAACTTTCGAAAAGCAATTCTGAGGATGCTGAAGCTTGGCATATATATTTTTCGTTCCTTCACCCAAATCGGTCCAGTGGTTCAAAAGTTATTAGCGAAACCGTGAATTTCAGATTAGCATCACCTTAAATTCACGTGTTGAAAACCCGTTAAACCTGTTTTAAAAACATTAGTAAGTCATAAAAATATTTTACAACGTATTTTTGTCACTCTAAAATATTTTTATACCAAAACAAAAAAAAAGTACACTCGAAAAAAATTTTACACTAAAAAAAAGAAATTAGTAAATTATTTTTTTTTTTGTCAAAAATTACTAAAAAAAAATTTTTTACATAAAATAAAATATTTCTAATCAAAACTGTTATTTTTCACGCTAGAAAATTTACTATCACTTAAAATAGGCATTGTGGAGGGTATTCATAGATTCGGCCAAGTCGAATTTAACTTTTCAACTTGTTTTCATATATTTAGGGAAAATTTCTTTGGCGGTAAGAATTTCTTCCATGTATTAGGGAATTCTATTTAAGAACAAATGATACTATTTTACAGTATATGAGCTAAAATTGTTTCCCAACAGTTAAGAAAATTTCCTAACTTGTAGTTAAATTTAACTAAATTTTTGGGAAAATTTATTAACTATTTGAAGAAAATTTTTCCAAAGTTTAAAATAAGTCTTTTTTTCTGAGTGTGGAAAATAAATGCAAAATGTCTCGGATCAAAATTTCTATAAACTTGCGTAATCGACGAAATTCCAAATAAGTCATTATGCTGTCAATCCAAAACTAAGTAAAAAAGCATGTTTTAAAACGAAGGTGTTGGCTTGTTAGTAAAAGTTATAATAAACAGTTTGATAAAATTCGTAACAACTTTTTCTGTAAACAAAATGCCTGCCATTTACAAAACAACCTCTGTATATAAACTTATACACATACACACACTAATACACCTAATCATAATTATGCAAATTTTTTTGAAAAAACAAAATTTTATTATAATTTCTGTAGATTTTCTTTCCTTTTCAATATTCTTTCAACAAGTTTATACATACATAAGTACTAAAAATACACAAATACAAACATAATAATCATCAACATCATCATACTCATTTACATTCAAGTAGGAATAACAACATATTTTTATTAACAACATTTAGTGTTTGCTTTAGCATACTTAAGTATATGTTTACTAAACAACTTTGTGTACACATTGTGCAAGGAAAACATTAAGATTTTCTAAGAAGTCCTTTGGTATCGTCTTATTTTCTGTTTGTTGTTATACTTTAAAAATGACACACTTGGCTTGTTCTTTGGCTAATTCTTTGGCAGCCGGTTTTCTTTTTTTGCTAACTTGCTGTTTATACTTCCTTACCATATGTCTAAGCATTGTTGGATTTCGTTTTCCATTTTTTTCTTAACAATCTGTTGGCCTTTAATTAACAGTTATTTAAAGTAATTAACAGTGTTCTTAGTAATATTAGGACTATAACAACAACTGCAACATTTAAATGAGGCCAATGATTTTAATAGCTATTACATTTTTTTTTATATGACAACAATATTAACATATTTTAATGAAAAATTTAATTATTTTATAATTTTATGTTTGTTTTTATTGTTTGGGTTTTATTATTGTCAAAAACGAACTGTTAATTATTTTAAAGCGTTATTATTTTAACTCTCACTGGATTTTGTTAGCAAGTTTTTTAAAAGTTTATGTTGATAACACTGTGCAACAGATTTGGGGTCACCGTGTGTATCATAAATGGGCCCAAAAAAATTAAAGTGTACCAATAGAAGACCAAAACCGTCGAAGAGCTTTGAAAACTTAGCTCGAGTTCTTTTTTATGACCTTTTTTATGACTGAAGTTTTTATTTTTATTAAAGGCGTTTGGAATAGGTCAAAAATAGTATTAAATCTTATTCTGAGGCAAATAATGTTAAAAGATGTTTTCATTGAAAATAAATGGCGGTTGTTTTCTTGGAACATATTAACCCTCTATCTTCAATTTTTAGGGTAATTTTAGTATTTCTTTCAAATAACCCCAAAGAACACCACTAAAACCGTGCGTTGAAAGGGTTAAAATATTTGCTGCATCAAATTTCATTAGGGGACTTTAGTAAAAAATAACACTGTGCTACAGTGAAAAAATACTTCTGATGTGACATAGTATTATTGTTTCCAATTCGGTTAATCGATTAACCGATTCCTCGATTAATCGCCTCTATTTCGGTTAATGTCGAAACAAATAATTTAAAACGCAAATAATTATTTGACCCAATTAATCGGTTAAAATGGTTCGATTAACCGGTTAATATTATTATCTCTATATTCTACTATAAAAAAAAAAAAGTCAAAACTACAGAAAAACAAGTAGAAAAGTTAAATTCGGCCTTGCCGAATGTAGTGATACCCTCCACAATTTCAAAAAGATTAATGCAAAAACTTTTTTTAAATGGAAATTACTTTTAAAAAATTTTTTTTTTTAAAAAAAATTTCCGCAAAAAAAAAAATGTTAAAAAAAAAATTTGCGATTTTTTTATTTTTTTGTCAAAAAATATGTTCGCACTTATTTAAATACCATTTGGTGTTCAATTATGTTCACATATGTCAACCAGCAGGCGAATTAAAGCATTTTGTATTTTTAGGTTATGTTGAATGTACTAAAATTTTTGAGGTGTTCTTACATTTTTGTTCATAACTTTTGAACCGCTGAACCGATATCGCTCAAATGCATTACCAAACTTCTCGGGAGAACTTTCAATAAATAAGTTAAGTTTCAGTCATATCCGTTTAGTATTTTGGTCGTGATCACTATTTCCACAGACAGACAGACGGACATCGCTAGAATGTCTTAAAATCGATCGGGGATCATGAATATATATTAGAGTGTCCCTTATTTTGGAAATGTTGGAAATCTTGAGACGGTACCCGCTCATTTTTTTCCTTTTGACTTAAAAATAACTCAGGAAAAATTTTACGCCCCTAGGACCACGCCTTCCCTACGCGACGGGGCCTTAAAGAGCGGGGCCTAAAAAATCATTTTTCCATACAAACCAAAAAAATTTTTTTTTGATTTTTAATTTTTTTGTTATTAATTATTATATTACTTGGTTTGCTTATTCACGACAAAAAATTTGATTTTGGAGGGATAAGTCTTTCAGCGCTAAAAAATTTTTCGCAAAAAAAAAATTTGGGCGGCCGGGGTCCTACAGTAAAAAATTTTTAAAAAATATTTTTTTTTAGTTTTGACCAGCAACGGTTTTAGCTGCTATGTTGCTTTAAATGAAATATATTCCAAAAAAAAAATTATTCATATCTGTGACATCTTTATCTTTTTCGAAAAAAAAAATTTTGAGCCGTAGGAATCATACGGTAAAAAATTTTTAAAAAATATTTTTTTTTAGTTTTGAAAAGCAATGGTTTTAGTTTTTATGTTGTTTTTAATGATATATATTCCAAAAAAAATATTATTCATATTTGTGACATTTTTATCGTGTATCGAAAAAAATCATCAATGCATTTTTTACCCTTTTTTAGAACACGATTAAGATGTCACAGATACAAAAAATATTTTTTTATGAATATATATCATTTAAAGCAACATAGCAGCTAAAACCGTTGCTGGTCAAAACTAAAAAAAAATATTTTTTAAAAATTTTTTACTGTAGGACCCCGGCGGCTCAAAATTTTTTTTTGCGAAAAATTTTTTAGCGCTGAAAGACTTATCCCACCAAAATCAAATTTTTTGTTGTGAATAAGCAAACCAAGTAATATAATAAATAATAACAAAAAAATTAAAAATCAAAAAAAAAATTTTTTGGTTTGTATGGAAAAATGATTTTTTAGGCCCCGCTCTTTAAGGGCCCGTCGCGTAGGGAAGGCGTGGTCCTAGGGGCGTAAAATTTTTCCTGAGTTATTTTTAAGTCAAAAGGAAAAAAATGAGCGGGTACCGTCTCAAGATTTCCAACATTTCCAAAATAAGGGACACTCTAATATATATACTTTATGGGGTCTTAGACCGATATTTCGATGAGTTACAAACGGAATGACAAACTTATATATACCCTCTATCACTAAGTGGAGGGTATAAAAATATTCAGAAACCAGCAATTAACAGTTAAGAAAAGCAAAATAAAAATTTAGAGACATAATTTAAAACTCAGAAATCCTAATTAAAGTTTTCAAACGCCATTTTGAAAATCTCAATTAATATTCAGAAAATCTCAATTGAAATTCAGAAAAGCTAATTCAAATTCCGAAATTCCAATTGAAATTCAGAAATCCAATTCCAAATTCAGAAAAGCTTATCGAAATTTAGAAATCCTAATTGATATTCAGAAACTCCCAATTTCACAAAATTGAAATTTATAGAAACCTACTGAAATTAAGAAGTCTCAATTGAAATTTACAAATGCAAAATTAAAATTCAAAAACTCTTAATGAAATTCAGAAAAGATAATTCAGTTTCTGAAGAGCTAATAAAATTCAGAAATCTTAATTGAAATCCCAATTGAAATTCAGAAAAGTGAAATCAAATTATATAAATCAAAATTAATATTTAGAAGACACCAATTAAATTCTGAAAAACACAATTAAAATTCAAAAATCCCAACTGAAATTAAGAAATACAATTGAAATTTAGAAAAGCCAACTGAAATTCACAAATCTGAATTGATATTTATAGTTAAGAAAAAAAAATTTACTTAAAAAATTACAATTATAAGTTAATTGAAATCCCAATTGAAAAACGGAAATGGCCAATTGAAACTCAGAAATTTCGACTGAAATTAAGAAAATTCCAAATAAAATTTAGGAATTTTCATTATATCTAAGTTTCAATTAGTTGCGTTTTGGTTTTCCCTTAAAAACTGCACTAAAAAAATTTTAAAGAAAAAAATTTTAATTAAAAATTTTAAAAAGTTCGATTTTGTTTTTAATAAATTTTTAATTGATATGATAAATTTTTTAATAGATTTGGAAAATTTCCGTGAATTGAGAATAAATGCACTTTTGAGATATTAAACTTTTACAATTTTAGTAATTAATACTATTAATTTCTTGATAGGTGCAAAATCAATTAAAATAGTAATTGAAACTCATTCTCATTTTTTGTGTGTGTGTGTATAAAGACTGAAAATGAAATTTTAATTAAAATACTTTCATTTTTTGTTACATTACTTTTAAAAAATCGTTTAAAATTAATTTTTCATTGTTTTTGACGATTAATCGATTAATCGCCACTTTTTCCGATTAATCGACCCGAAATAACCGATTAACCAATTTTCGTCAATTTTCGAATAATGCCCTAACCGGTTAACCGGCAGGGTCGAATAATTGGAAACACTACATAGTATAGGTTGTTGGTCTTGTCGAGTAGATCACAAAAATGCCCATTACACTTGCCAGACACCCTCAACTTTTAGAGTTATTGTCAAAAAAAACGTTTTTTTGGGACTTTTCTTACTAAACCTTCTGTAATTCAGAAAATTTTTAACCGATTTTAAATTTTTAAACTGTTTTGGATAGAAAAAAGATTGGGCTTTCCATCTGTGTGAATTGCTCAATACGTAAAAGAAAGATATCTATTGATTTTTTCTATAAAATCAATTTTTTTTTTGTTATTTTTTTTAAATTTTTCCAGTTCATCGATTTTTTTCTGCTATAGTTCGTTTAACAACCTTTATATTTATGAGCCTTTTTTTAAAGAAAATTTAGTTTTAAATACGATAAGCTTTATCCTGAAAAAAATCGGATAATAATTGACAGAGTTGTGATAATTTTTCGAAAAAAGAAAATTAAGATTTTACCCAGGTAACCCAGGCAAAAAAAAAAATTTATCATAAATGGTTTTGTACCATATTTTTAAAGGTTTTTGGCGCGCTTATCCCGAATCTGGCCTTTAAATTGCTCTTTCTCATCAGGTTTTTGAGATATTTAACATAAATTGATATATAAAAAACTAAATAAGATAGCGCAATTTCAAGGTCAAATTCGAATTTAGGAGGTCAAAAACCTTTAAAATAATGATACGCGACCTCTCAGTATGTTCGTTTATTTTTTGCCTGGGTTATCCGCGCGGCAATTTCATACAAAATCTTAATTTTCTTTTTTAGAAAAATTATCACAACTCTGTCAATTGTTATCCTATTTTTTTGGCATAAAGCTCATCGCATTCACAATTAAATTTTCTTTAGGAATACGTTTATTAATATAAATGTTGTTGAACAAACTATAGCATAAAAAAATCGATAAACTCAAAAAATTTTCAAAAAAAACCAAAAAATTTAGATATTGTTGAAAAAATCAATACATATCTTTCTTATATGTATAGACCAATTCACACACATGAAAAGCCCTATCTTACTTCTATTCAAAACAGTTGAAAAATTTTAAATCGGTTGAAAAATGTTTAAGTTACACGTGGTTTAGTGACAAAAGTACCAAAAAAACGTGACAATTACTTTAAGATTTGGGGGTGTCTGAAAGTTTGATGGGCATTTTTGTGATCTTTTCGACGAGACCTACAACCTTAACTACCTCATTTTAAAAGAATATTCGATTTTGTGTTTTTTGTAGCACAGTGTAATTTAACAGTATGTGATAATTTACAGTTTTACTTTTTTAAACATTTTAAATTTGAGGCAGAAAATTTTTGTAATACATTTTAACCCTTCTAAAACACGTTGTAATTATGTTCTATGCGAATATAAACAAGTGAGAGTGTTAAATTCGGCTGTGCCGAATCTATTATACCCTCCAACATGTAAAAAAATAAAAAAAAAAAATTTTGACAGGGGCGTTGTTTTAAGGGGGGGGGGGGGGCAGGGTTGGGGGAGGGGTCGGTTAGCTGGGGTGACTCCTTGGCCCTCACGGTATATGTTTACAAGTTCATTTTTGTCTGCTTTGTGCACTTAAGTACTATAGTTTTATAATTATTTAAATTATTTTTTTATCCACGCCCTTAAAAGAGGGGCGGGGCAAAAAAAAAGCGATATTTTTTAGTCTCCTGGGTCCAAGCGCAGGACCTTAAACTTCTACGAACATAAAAATTTCTCATTTGGTTCACAAAAATACAAAAAAACGCAAAAAAAAATAGCATTTTTAAGAGGTTGGTTTAGTTCTTCAAGGGGGAACTTTTTTCCCCCTAGTCCGATTTGGCCCATTTCCGAACTTAACCTGCCTAGGATCATAAGACATATTTATGCCAAACTTGAGGGATCTAGCTCTTTTATTTTGGACTGCATCGTGTTAACTACAGACGGACGGACGGACGGACAGACGGACGGACGGACTGACGGACATCGCTAGAATGTCTTAGAATCGATCACTGATCAATAATATATATACTTTATGGGGTCCCCGACCGATATTTCGATGCGTTACATACGGAATGACAAAGTGAGTATACCCCCATACTGTAGTTGGAGGGTATAAAAAAAGCACCATACTGACCTGTAAATATGGGAGATATAGGGTTAATATGTTCAAATAAAAGAACCGCTATCAAATTTTACTGAAGACATTTTTTAACATTATTTACCTCAGAATTAGGCTTATAACTTTTTTGACTTATTCAATACTCTTTGAAAAAAAATTGAAAGCTTCAGTGGGCTATAAAAAAGTCTCTTCTGTTATAAAATCAACTTTGACCTATTTTTATACATATATATATTGTGCTTGAAACTTGAACAACAACAAACACTAAAAGAAACATTTTTTGTCTCCTTTACTACACAAACAAAATTTTGTTGTTGTTTTAATTAAAGAAAACAAAACAAAATGGAAGTAATGCACTAAAAATGCATTACATTAAAACTCATTTTGATTTTATTTGCTTTTATCTTCATAACACCTGGACCGATTTTGCCATAACTTATACCAAAATGATCAGACAAATTATTAGAATAATAAAATATCTTCACTCAGAGAAAAAGCTTCTTCATATTGATGAAAAGTTACATCAATATGATGAGACGTTACGTAATTTTTCGTTCAATGTAACGTGTCATCAATATGATGAAGCGATGTCATCAATATGATGAAAGTGTCACCAATAATTTTTTTCTATTTAAAAAATAGAAAAAAAATTAACTAAATTTTTTTTGTTATTTGATGTTTTTTAATTTATTTACTTACAATTGTTTCGTATTTTCTATTTTTAAAAACTTACATCTTTTTTTCGTATCCACCAAGATTTAAACTCCGGACCTCTTGTTCGTTGGGCTTAGCCTCGAGCCACTTACCTACAGCATATCAACCAATAATAACACTTAAAAGCCGTTAAGGTTTGTGGTGTGCTAATTATAACGCTAAAAGTTTGTGTGTAACTATGCTCTTCTAAAAGCTGTGAAAGGGAAAGAGAGGGATATTGTGATTTAATAAAATGTTTGAGTCTTTACAAATCTTGATAAGCAAACGTTTTAAAACATGTATGTATGCATCAAAAAAATTTGAGTCTACATATACATGCAAACTAGAGGTGTCCTTAGAAATGATTGATGTTAATTGATGTTTCGAAACATTTTTTTTCACCGGTGAACAACTTACTTAGCTTTAAGATAAAAAAAAAAATTTGGGAAAATATTGAATCTGTTGATCAATTATTCCACACGCACATTAATGTTTGTCTTTGAAAACAAAATTGGAACATAAAAAAATTCTAAATATTTTGAACGGTTTTCGAAATTCGCTATTTTAAATTTGCGATTTTTTTTTTTCTTGAAAGTAGGAAAAAATCCTGCCATTTTCGCAAATTTCAGCGATTTTATTCAAAACCAATTTTTAAACTTTTTGATATTTAGTTCAGCACATCAAAATTAATAAATTAATAACACTGCGGAACACTAAAAAATAAACAAGAGTTACGACCATCATTTCTATATATTTCGGACATGCTGATTCGAATGGTGTACTCCGTTTTTCGATGTATGGTACAGTTTTCTTGCAAAATGTCGTTAAAGATTTGTTGATTTCGAGCCAGTTTTTTAACAAAAAAATTTGCAAAGTAAATGGTTTATAAATTTTATGACATGGAAAACAAAGATATGACTTGTAGCAACATTTCTTATGCAAATTTGGTTTAAAGCTTTTCAATTTAAGCACTTAAATTCGCGAATTTCTTATTTTTTTAAGGTTTTCGCGAAATTAACAGCCAAATTGGTCTTTGATAAACAACTTGCTTTTAATGAATCAAAAATGCATCCCTAACAATACGAATAGTGGACAAAAAACAGCTATGTTATATGGACCATCATGATGAAAATCGCGAAAAACTGTTTTTTTGTATATGCCAGCATCACTTTACGACATGATTTAAGGTTCCATCTTTTAGTATATAATGTGGGAACCTTTACCAACTAACTGACCAAAAATTCGGCCAAAAAAGTTTTCATTTGCAAAAGTTATCTTAACAAAAACTATTATTTCAGTGTTTGCGATACAATAATTATAGTTTTTGTTAAGATAACTTTTGCAAATGAAAACTTTTTTGGACAAATTTTGGGTCAGTTCATTGTTTAAGGTTCCCACATTATATACTAAAAGATGAAGCCTCAAATCATCTCCTAAAGTGATGCTGCCATATAAAAAAAAACGTTTTTTCGCGATTTTCATCATGATGGTCCATACAACATAGATGTTTTTTGTTCACTATTCGTAGTGTCATGGACGCCTTTGTGATCCACAAAATGCAAGTTTTTTATCAGAGACCAATTTAGCGGTTAATTTCGCGAAAACTTAAAAAAATGAAGAAATCCGCGAATTTAAGGGCTTAAGATGAAAAGCTTTAAACTAAATTTATATTAGAAATATTGCTACAAGTTATATCTTTGTTTTCCATGCCATAAAATTTAAAAATCATTAGCTTTGGATTTTTTTGTTAAAAAAGCAACGGAAAATCAGCCAATCTTTAATGACATTTTACAAGAAAACTGTACCATACATCGAAAAACGGAGTACGCCATTCGATTCAGCATGTCCGAAATTTATTGAAATGATGGTCGTACCTCTTGTTTTCTAAAATAGTGGTTAGTTTTGTCACGCAGTGTAATTTACATGTTTTTATTTTTTCTGTGGAGTAAGACATCTTAGGTTAGGTCGGTTTTGACCAAAAAAAATAATCCCTCTTGTGAGTTTTTTGATATGCTTGATGATTGACTACAGAGGTCTGATGTTCTAACATTACTAACACTTATACCTTGTAAGTAAGTTCTTTGAATAACAAAAGCAAATACCGTCTCTCCCAAATCCTATGAGAAAATTGAAAAATATTGTTAATTATTGAAAGTTAAAAAAAATTTGTTTGGGAAGGTATTGAAAAATTCTACTACATAGGCTAATGGACATTTTATTAAACATCTTTAAGTGACATTTCTTAAAGTGCAGACTACTTTTAGTCGGTTTTAAGTCGATTTTCATAAAATTTTATATTGTCAAAAGTATTTTTTTTTTGATGGACCTAATAGATCTTGCTGGAGCTGCGCCATTTGGTCCCAAACGAATGACAAATATCATCTGGATTATTTGGAAATATTTTCCACAGAGGATTCACATATTTCAAATATATCCATTTTTAAACGTTTTTATTTCCAGGACTTTTAGTCTTAACAAATTTTGAACAGATGCTGTATTTCAATTTTTTTTTTTAGCTTATCCTTAAAACTTCATACGTATTTACTCTTGTATATAATATTACAAGTACATACTACATTTTTGTGTAATATACATACAAATTTTAAAAATAATGACCAAGGTATACATTTTTTGTGTAAAGAAAATTTTAAAATTTATTATGGTTTAACATTTCAAGTACTTAAATATTTTTATGAAAAAAAGTTAAACTTCAAGAGCAAAAATATCTTTCTAAAATCCTTTAACAAAAAAAAAAAACAGACAATGTAACAGAAACTAATTGAACTTTATATTTGGTAAAGATAAACTGCACTATGGGATGATATAATATTTGATAGTTTATTTTTTTTTTTTAATTATGGCGAATGACTGACGAGAGATTTAGAAATGAAAATATGACTGCATAAACAAAAACTGTGAAAAGAAATTGGGTAATCAATCCAAAATGTAATTATTTTTGCTGTTTTTTATGGAGGAACCAAAACAAAAAGTGTGGATTCTTTAAATTAATAGTACCAAAATAGTATGTTTTATAAAAAGTACAGTTGAATTTTTGTTAAAAGCACTAAATATAAAAATAAGAACAAAAATATTGCTTTTCGTAAAAAATAACAAACAAAATTACAAAGTTGTTATTTATATTATAATTAAAAATTCCAATATTGTTTTAAAAATATAAAATTACCAAAAATAGTACTTTTTTTAAAAAAGTACCATTATAAGTAGTAGTAAGTACATTAAAAAGCAATAAAAAAAAGTAAATTTTGGGTACCTTTTTGATTAAAATTTCTTGTTTAGTACTTTTTTTTATTAAAAAGTAATAATTTGTTACTTGTAATAAAAAACCATTATATTAATACTTTTAATTTTAATTTAAATACTTTTATACAAAGGTCCCTTTTTTAATAAAAAAGTATCAAAATATTTTTTTTTTAATAAAGAAGTATTAAAATAGTACTTTTTTAAAATAAAGTATCAAAATGGTAATTTTTAATAAAAGAAAGTACCAAAATAAAAACAATCCTTTGTAAAGTTTTTGTAAAAAAATTCTATTTTGTTGCTATTTTGAAATTTTTTTATTAAAAAGCACTATTTTGATACTTTTTTATTGAAAAGTACTATTTTGATACTTTTTTTATTAAAAATTACTATTTTGATACTTTTTTATTAAAAAAAAACTATTTTAATACTTTTTTATTAAAAAAACTATTTTGATACTTTTTTTCTAAAAAGTACTATATTCATACTTTTAAAAAGGGATCTTTTTACGTTTTGTTAAAAAGTACTATTTTGATGCTTTTTAGTAAAAATTACTGTTAGACCTCTAGAAAACATTTTGAAAATCTAAAAAAAAAAATTAGCTAAAATATAGTTCTTTTTGGTATATTTTGTTCAAAAGTACTAAAACAGTAACTTTTTTTAAAATGTATAAAATAAGAGTAAAATACTAATTTAATACTTAAATATTGCCGAAAAAGTCCTTTTTTAAAAAGTACTTTTACTAAAAAGTACCAAATTATTGTTTTGGTACTTTTTATAAAAAAGATAATACCACAATAATAGTACTTTTTCAATGCTCTAATTTAAAATAAAGAAAACCAAGTACTAAATTTCTAGTTTTGAATAAAAAAGTACAAAAAAATGCTTTTTATACTTTTTGTAAAAATGTACTCTTGTATTTTTTTTACCGTTTAGTACTTTTACCAAAGAACATATTTACTTAAAAGTACCAAATTATTGTTTTGGTACTTTTTGTAAAAAAAGTAATGCTTTAAATTAAAATAAAGAAAAACAAGTACAAAATTTCTACTTTTGAATAAAAAAAGTACCAAAACATGCTTTTTATACTTTTTGTGAAAATGTACTCTGTGTTACTAAAATTTTTCCCTTGAAGAACTAAACAAACAGAGTCAACGTGTGTTGACGTAAAACGTCAGCAGCCACTTACAACCTAACCTTAGCGTAACGTAATTTTTTTACAGATTTTTTTGTACTTTTGTTAAACAATAAAGTTCGAGACTTTGGAGGAAATTACGAGGATAGACCTGAAGAGCTTGAAACAATTCGCAATGAAGGTCAATGTATTTTGTTTACATCGATAAGCGGAAAAAGTTTTGTGGTATCGCTATGACCAATTGGTCTATGCGGAGTGCCCATCTGGCACCGCCACCCTAACCTAACCTAAACAAATAAAACATTTTTTAGTCGTGCAAAGCTATGAGTCCTTCACTTGGACCCAGTGGACTTTAAAATAGTACTTTATTGGCCTGCCCCCTTTTTGGACAATGATCATAAAATAAAAGTAAAAATATTTATAAAGTTGTGATACTTAAATGCAAAAATCATAATAAATAAATTTTCTATGAGTTTTTGCAAGCGTGTAGGCCGGGTTAGCCTAAAACGTAACCGTAGCGTAGACTCTATATAATATTCAGTAAGCAAAAATAGTACAGAACATTTTTATTTATGTTTTGTTTTTTTCCAACGCATGGTATTTTATGTCACGCTAAAACGTAAAGAGAACCTGTTGAAAATAGGTTCTCTCTACGTTTAAGCGTGACATAAAATACCATGCGTTGGAAAAAAACAAAACATAAATAAAAATGTTCTGTACTATTTTTGCTTACTAAATATTGTATAGAGTCTACGCTACAGTTACGTTTTATGGCTAACCCAGCCTTGTCTGTCAACATCTCCCCGACCCATTCCAAAATCATCTCTGTCGAATTTTTGTATGCTTTTGTAAAATTTTTCAACACTTTGAAGGTTATGAAATATTTGGCAATTCAATACTATTTCTTAGTTTTATTCAAAAGTTTTATTTTGGTACTTTTAATAAAAAACCTTCTATATTGGTACTTTTTGCAAAAAAAAGTACCTTTTTAGGACTTTTAATTTAAATGCACCAAAAAGTACTATTTCGGTAATTTTTAAAAAAACAGTACCAGATATAAGAGTTTTTTATTGAAACTAAAAACCCAAATATTGCGTTTCAATAAAAATTACTAAAACGTAGTTTGTTTATACCTTTTTTAAAAAAGTACTTTTTTGTTACGTTTTTAGTGATTTGGTAGTTTTGCATTAAAAATAATTTTTTGATCCCTTTTACAAAAAAGTACTATTTTGGTAATTTTTAAAAAATTACTCTTTTGTTACGTTTTTAGTAATTTGGTAGTTTTGTATTAAAAAGAATTTTTTGATCCCTTTTACAAAAAAGTACTATTTTGGTCATTTTTAAAAAAGTACTTTTTTTACTTTTTGTAAAACAGTACTATTTTGATACTTTTTTAGAAGATAGTACTGTTTTAATAGAACCTAAGTGTATCATAAATCATAGCAAATAATTTTTAAATTTGCTATAATTATTCCCAAGGGGAATATTGTCCCAAAACATTCCCCGCCGACCCCTTCGAAAAACCCCTCTGTCAACGTTTTTTTTTTTTAATTTTTTAACATTTTGAAGGTTATAAAATATTTGGCACAGCCGAATATAACTTTATTTTTTATAAAGTATTGTTTTGGAGCTACTAATAAAAAAGTACTATTTTAATACTATTTATAAATAAAAATTTTTTTGATACTTTTTGTTTAAAAGTACTATTGTGGTATTTTAAATTAAAGGTACCAAAAAATAAATATTTTGGTATTTAAAATTAAAAGTACCAAAAAGTACTATTTAGGTACATCTATAAAAAATGATCAAGAATAATCACTTTTTTGAATTAATCTAAAAACAGAAATAGTACGTTAAAAAAAAAATACCGAAACATACTTTGTTACTATTTTATTAAAAAGTGCTTTCTTGGTAGTTTTTTTTTTAAATATACGTTTTTTGGTTACTGAAAAGTAGTTTAATACTTTTTAAAAATGTGCTTTTTTACTTTTTTAAAACAATTATTTTTTGATACTTTTAAGTAAAAAGTACTTTTTTTGTTAGTAATGAGTGTTCTGGAGACCTTGAGTGTTCTATAGAATCAAATTGTTTAAAAAAATGCTTTCTTTATGAAAAATTACTCAAAATCTTAGAATTAATTAAAGAAAAAGTGTCTCAAAATCTGAGAATACTTATTTAAGTGTATGTACTATATTTTTTTAACTTTCTATCCCATAATGTGTGATTTTAAAACATATTTTATGTATTTTTTTGTTTGTAATACTTTAAATTTCAAGAGGTTCCTTATTGAAATTTCATAAATTTTTACTTATTCTAACAAAATTTTTCATTTTCATTAAAATTAAAAATTTTTGTAATTTTCTTAAAATAAATATTTACTTTAGTCTTTAAAAGATTTTTTAATCAATTTTAATAAATGAACTCTTTTTTTCTTTTCTTCCTTTTTTGTTTTTTTCTTTGTGTTTTATTTTATTTTAGATGTTACAAATTTAGAATATGAAAAAATTATAGCAGATGCTGGTAAAAATGTAACCATACCCTGTCCGGGTGTCACAGAACATTCTCTAGTGGATACACTGGTATGGAAAACAGCCACTACAACAATAGCCCAATTTGCCAATCGCATACCATTGTTACATAGTCCTAGGGTAAGTATTTTAATATGAAATAAAAATTGAAATAGAACATAGACATATATTTTTGTAGTAAATACTAAAGCAAATGGAATTTTGAAATCACAAAAATTTTATGCGTATTTTTTGGTTACGGTTTTTAGTCTTCCCAAAGACAAAACTTGTTTAAATTTATAACCTTTTTTTGTTGGTATATTAACAACTTTCTTTTCATATGGTTTATTTAACTGACAAGGAAGGTCTTTAAATGGTCACCGGCTAGTTGTGCTGAAACTTTTTTATGGGAAGAGGAGAGATAATAAACGACACCTAAAATAGCTGCCTGCCCCATCTGATTTAGCAGGCCAAAGGCGATAGAGATAATGGGCTTTCTTGATTTTACATTAAAGTACTATTTTGGTACTTTTAATAAAAAAGTACAATTTTGGTACCTTTAATAAAAAAGTACTATTTTGGTACTTTTAATAAAAAAGTACTATTTTGATACTTGTTGTTAAAAAGTACAATTTTGGTCGTAGTAGTAAAAGTAGGAAAAACTAATATTTTGGTAACTTACCAAGAATAAGTACTTTTTTTGGATTAAACTTAAAAATCGAAAAAAACGTACGTTTTTATAAAAAAGTGCCAAAACATAGTTTTTTTATACATTTTGTGAAAAAAATACTATTTAGTTACATGTTTTTTATTAAAAATTGACAAAAAATAAAAAAGTTTTAGCTGCCCAATCTAATTCAGCGGGACACTTGTGATAGAAAAAATGGACACTATTTTGTTTTTTAGAACTTTTTTATTTTTTGGTTTTATTAAAAAGTATTATGTTGGTACTTTTAACATAAAAGTAAAAATTTGGAAGCACATATTTACATATTTAAACTAGCAAAAAGTAGTATTTCGCACTTCTTGATTTTATTAAAAAATATTATTTTGGTACTTTTAAATGAAAAAGTACAATTTTGAAAGTATTAGAAGTAGCAAAAAGTATCATTTCGGTACTTTTATAAAAAAAAGTACCAAAAAATAAGTTTTTTTTTATTAAACCTAAAAACCGAAAAAGTATGTTTTAATAAAAAAAGTACCAAAAGAGTAGTTTTTTTATACCTTTTGTGAAGAGAGTACTATTTTGTTACGTTTTTATTAAAAACTGACAATAATAAAAAAGTTTTAGCTGCCCAATCTGATTTAGAGGGTCAAATTCTATATAGAAATGTACACTATTTCGTTTTTTGAAGATTTTCCACATTTCATGTATTTATTAAAAAGTATCATTTTGGTACTTTTAATAAAAAAATAACTATTTTAGTACCTCTTGTTAAAAATTACAGTTTTGGTAGTAGTAAAAGCAGCAAAAAGTATTTTTTCGCTACTTTTAGAAAAAGGACCAAAAGTAAGTACTTTTTTTGGATAAAAACCCAAGAACCGAAAAAGTTCGTTTTAATGAAAAAGAACCAAAACATAGTTTTTTTTTGTACCTTTTGTAAAAAAAGTACTATATTTTTACTTTTTTATTAAAACTGACAATAATAAAAAATTTTTTGCTGTCCAATCTGATTTAGCAGTAAAATTCGATAGAGAAAATGGGTACTATTTCGTTATTTTGAGGATTTTTCACATTAATTGGTTTCATTAAAAAGTATTATTTTGGTACTTTTAATAAAAAAAAAAATATTTTGGTATCTTTTTGTTAAAAAGTACGGTTTTGGTAGTAGTAAAAATTAGAAAAAGTAATATTTCGGTACTTTTATAAAAAAGTACCAAAGAATAAGTACTTTTTTTGGATTAAACCCTAAGAACCGAAAAAGTTCGTTTTAATTAAAAAGTACAAAAACATAGTTTTTTCTATACCTTTTGCGAAAAGAGTACTATTTTGTTATTTTTTTTTATTAAAAACGACAATTATAAAACTTTAAGCTGCCCAATCTGATTTAGCGGGTGAAATGCGATGGACTCTCTTTGGTTTTTGAGGATGTTTCACATTTCTTGGTTTTATTAAAAAGTATTATATTGGTACTTTTAATAAAAAAATTTACTATTTTGGCACCTTATGTTAAAAAGTATAATTTTGGTAGCAGTAAAAGTAGCGAAAAGTAATATTTCGGTACTTTTATAAGAAAGTACCAAATATAAGTACTTTTTTGGATTAAAACCTAAGAACCGAAAAAGTACGTTTTGACAAAAAAAAAGTACCAAAACATAGTAATTTTATACGTTTTGTAAAAAGGACTATTTTATTATTTTTTATTAAACACTGACAATATTGAAAAGTTTTAGCTGCCCAATCTGATTTAGCGGGTAAGAGGCGATAGAAAAATTGGACAGTATTTCGTTCTTTGAGGATTTTTAAAATATTTGGGTTTTATTCAAAAATATTATTTTGGTACTTTTAATAAAAAAGTGCTATTTTAATACCTTTTGGTAAAAAGTTTTGGTAGTAGTAAAAATAGCCAAAAGTAATAAAAAAGTACCAACAAAAAAAAGTATTTTTTTTACCTTTAGTAAAAAGGGCTATTTTATTATTATTACTTTTTTTTATTTAAAATTGATAATAATAAAAAAGTAGTACTAAAAAAATTGGTACCAAAAAGTTTTAGTACCAATTCGCCAGTCAAAAGCGATAGAGAAAATGGGCAGCATTTCGTTCTTTGAGGATTTTTAACATTTTTTGGATTTATTAAAAAGTGTTTTTGTGGTATTTTAATTAAAAGTACTTTTTTGGTACTTTGTTAAAAAGTAGAAATTTGGTAGCACATAATAAAATTAGCAAAAAGTAAAATTTCGGTACTTTTATAAAAAAGTACCACAAATAAGTATTTTTTTTTGGATTAACAATAAGAACCGAAAAGTACGTTTTTCAAAAGTACCAAAACATAATTTTGTTAGACCTTTTATAAAAAAAGTACTATTTGTTACTTTTTTTATTAAAAACTGACAATAATAAAAAAGTTTTTGCTGCCAATCTGATTTAAAGATAGAAAAAATGGACAGTATTTAGTACTTTGAGGATTTTTCACATTTTGTGGTTTTATTAAAAATCATTATTTTGGTACTTTTTAAAAAAAGTACTATTTTAGTACCTTTTGTTAAAAAGTACAGTTTTGGCAGTAGTAAAAGTAGCCAAAAGTAATATTTCTGTAATTTTATAAAAAATAACGTTTTATTAAAAACTGACAATAATAAAAAAGTACCAAAATATAGTTTTCGTACTAAAAAAATTGGTACTAAAAAGTTTAAGCTGCCCAACCTGTTTTTGAGAATCAAAGTCGATAAAGAAAATGAACAGTATTTCGTTCTTTGAGGATTTTTAAAATTTGTTGGTTTTATTAAAAAGTGTTATTGTCGTACTCTTAATAAAAAGTACTTCTTTGGTACTTTGTTAAAAAGTAGAAATTTGGTATCACATAATAAAATAAGCAAAAAAGTCATGTTTCAGTACTTTTATAAAAAAGTACCACAAATAAGTACTTTTTTTGGACTAAAACCTAAGAATCGAAAAAGTATGTTTTAATAATAAAGTACCAAAACATAGTTTTTGTGATACCTTTTGTAAGAAAGTACTATTTTGTTACTTTTTTTTATCAAAAACTGACGAAACTAAAAAAGTTTTACCTGCCCAATCTGATTTAGCGGGTCAAATGCGGTAGAGGAAATTGACGGTATTTCGTTTTTGAAGATTTTTTACATGTTTTGGTTTTATTAAAAAGTATTATTTTGGTACTTTTAATAAAAGCAGTGTTAAAAAGATGTACAAATTTCGTAGTAGTAAAACTAGTAAAAAGCAATATTTCGGTACCTTTTTTAAAAGTACCAGAAATAAGAAATTTTGTTTTATTACACCTAAGAACCGAAAAAGTACGTTTTAATAAAAAAGTACTATTTTGTTACTTTTTTATTAAAAACTGACAATAATAAAAAAGTACCAAAAAAAGTACCTATTTGTTACTTTTTTTTATTAAAAAGTACTATATAGTTAGTATATTATTAAAAAGTGACAATTTTAAACTGTTTCAAATTTTTTTAAAACATTTTAAACAGGTCAAAAGATTTTTTGAAGGCCTATCGGTCGTGAAAAAAATTTGGCTCTTATTTGAATTTTCCCGAAACATCATATTTTTGAATAAAAATTCAAGCTCGGTTAAAAAAATGAGATTGAGCACTAGTTTTTCTCCCCTCTTTGCCTTATGCAAGCTTCAGCATAATCGGCGGGTGCCCATTGAAAGACCTTCCTTGTGCGAAACTGTTCATTGTCTTTTGTATCAAATAGAAATAGAAAAATAAAGAAGGATGTATATTTTATTTTTGCTTTTTCCTATTGTTAAAGTCACTTGGGAGTGGTTTTTATGATATGGATAAAATTAAAAGATTGTGTATATTTGTTTATATGAAAGAGTATTTTATCTTCATTCATTTTTGCAAAGCTAACAATTTTTTTTAATGTTTTTAATCTATGGGGTCAAAAAATGTTTATGAAATCTGTAAAATATTTTATTAACTATTTTATATATTAAAAAGTTTTTGTATATTTTTTTTTTTTAGATATACGAAGTACTCTCATAAAATTGAATTTTTGGCTTTGTACCAATTTATTGAAGTTGTTTAGTTAAATCCCTTAAGTATTTGTACAATATTGTCAATAGTGTTATTTTTAAGAAACTACACCGTTTCCAAATGAAATTTGGGAAAAAAATAAATGGAAATTCGGTGCAAAAAAAACTTAATTTATCAAAGTTTTCAGCATTTTCCTGAATTTTTACATAGTACTTTTTTAAAAATTTAATGTTCTGGAACATATACGCATAAAGTGATTTTTATAACCACAAGAAATAAAAAGGGAAAAAAGTGTACTTTTGGTACTTTTTATATTTTCTGAAATAATGTGGCTAGAAACTTGAAATTTGGGTTGTAGGACCCTTCGGTAAAAAAAAATTATAGAAAAGTACATTTTAAAAGTACTTTTTTATATATTTTCAAAAAATATTGATCCTAGACACTTAAAATTTGGAAAGTAAAAAGAAAAAACAATTTGAAAAAGTACTTTTTGAAAATTTCGTTTTCAAGGGGCCAAAAGGAGTAATGTAGGATCCTTCGGTGAAAAAATAACATTTAAGAAAAGTACTTTTTTTAGAAATTCCGTTTCTCAGGGGGTAAAGGGGTAGAAAAGTGACACTTTAAATTTAATATGTAGGATCCTTTGGTAAAAAAAATTCTAAAAAAATTTATTTTTTTAATTCCATTTCTAAAAGGGCAAACGCTGTTAAATTATGTTCTTTGATACTTTTTATAATTCCTATAATAATAGTAGTAGAAATTTAAAATTCATTACATCAGACTTTTGAGAAAATTGAAATACATAAAAATCGCGATTTAGGGCATATTTGACAACTCATAGCGTATGAACCCGCTGTGCGGACGACTTAAAAAAAGTCAGTGGTGAAGCCCAAATATTTCTCTTTAAGATTCATAATTTATTTGACCTGTCGCTTTAACCGTTAGAGTACCAATTGTCTTTTATTAAGGTATTTTCCCCCCAAAATTTTTTTTAAGGCGGGGAACAAGATATCACTGAATGACACTTGTTGTCCAAAGGGTTAAACCGACTGACCAAATAAGTTTTGCTTCTTAAAGAGTGATGTTTAAACTTTATTCTCGACTTATTTTAAAGTTTCTACCACATCGCACAGTGGTTTCCCTTATATGGACAAGCGGTCAAAAATCAATATATCCAAAACTAAAAAAACAAGGGGCTTCAAAATTTTTCAGCACATAGTATGCCCGAAGAACTTAAAGTTTGCAAATTTGTAGGAAAAAATATTAACAACTGTAGCCACAGTAGCCATTTGATCTTTTAAGGGTTAATTGGCTAAAAGACTTGTTTTAAGATTTACTTTTTATACCCTCCAACCACAGTATGGGGGTATACTCACTTTGTCATTCCGTGTGTAACGCATCGAAATATCGATTTAGGACCCCATATTATTGATCAGTGATCAGTGTCCGTCTGTCTGACCGTCTGTCCGTCTGTCTGTGAAAGACACAATACAGCCCAAAATAAAAGAGCTATACTCCTGAAGTTTGGCACAAATATGTCTGGTGGTCATAGGCTGGTTAAGTTCGGAGATGGGAAAAATCGGACCAGGGGGAAAAAAGTTTCCCCTTGAGGAAATAAACCAACCTCTGAAAAACACCATATTTTTACATGATTTTTTATGTTTTTGTTTAACCAATGCAACATTTTTATGCCTCAAGAAGCTCAAAGTTCTGAATTTGGACCCGGTCGATTAAAAATATCGTTTTTTTCAGCCCGCCCCCTTTTGTGGTCGTGGATTAAACAAATTAAAAATAATGATAAACTTGTATTTCTTAAGTGCAAAAAGCATAAGAAAGATATTTAAACATATATTTCGGGGGGAAATTTGCCCCCCCCTAATGACCACTGCCGACCTTCCTCCCCCCCTAAAAAAAACAAACGACCCTGGATTTTTTTTTTTTTTCATGTTGGAGGGTATAAAAGATTCTGCACAGACGAGTTTAACACTCTTACTTGTTTTTCTTGTTTTTAATACAAAAATATTTTTTTTTTTGAATATTCGGCTGCGGCTTCGGTTTCGGCCGAATAGTGAAAATTTGGCCAAAAAAGGTGTATTCTGTCGGACCCTAGTAACTGTTATTGGTTGCAGATCTTAAAAATCATAGCTAGTAGCAAATAGCTTTGCCCAAAAATGCGGAATCGTCAAAGGGCAAATTTTTTCAATAAAAAATAAAGGAGAAGGACAATTTCTTCAAAAAAAGTGTTTTCTCTTTACTCAGAACTGTAAGTCAAATACCATAAAATTGCAATATTAAGTTAAAAATAACAATAATTAAAAAAATATTTCACTTTACTAATAATCTTAAAAAGAAATAGTACAAAACAAAATGCAATTTTTCACCATTTTTCGTTGGATGACTATGTAAATCACAACCATATGCGAAAATATGCAAAAACCCGCGGCCACAATATTTTTTAATTTAAAGAGGGGTAAAAAATCTTCAATTTGATGTATAAAAGGTGGTGGGCAGATGAGGGCCAAATAACTAAAAGTCTATGTGAAAAAGTGGTTTTTAAAAAACGTGTGTTTTGAAAAGGTCAAAAAAGTGTTCTTCAGGGATTTTTTAATGGGCTTATATTTTTGCAGCTTTTATTATTTAATTTGGTACAAAATAGGTTAAACTTTAATGTTTGTTGGGTTTTTGGAAACTTCTGCCACAATATCGCGAATAACTTCTTAGATAAACTAAAGTATTATTTTATGACTATGCATCCACAATATATGCAATATAAACATTCCCCAACTTCCAACGAACGCAAACATCAAATCTCGTAAAAAAAATCAGAAAATTGGTTAGATTCATAAAATTTATAGTGTTATAAATAAATTTAGTGCAATAAAGCTTGGAAAAAAAAACATAAATTTTTTTATTTTTGACCAATGGGGGAAACCACTGTGCATCGGGTTCATCAGCTATGAGCTGACCAAAATGCCCAAAACGGCGATTTTTTTGAACTTTGACCTCAATTTTTTCAAAAACCTGATGTAATGGAAAAGTTTGGAGACCGGACATTTGGCAAGTACAACTATTGTAATCAAATGTATAATGTCGCGTCCCAGTCGTACTTTCGGTGTTAAGTAGTGTAATTTATTATAATATTTTTAAAATTTTATAACACAAAATTTGGTAAACTGTTGAAAAGAGTCTCAGATTTTAAGACCATTTTCCTTTCGAAAAAGTCTCATATTCCGAGACCTTATTCCTTTAAAATAAGTCTCAAATTCAGAGATTCTGAGACCTTTTCCTATAGAAATAATTTCAGATTCTTAGCCCTTTTTCCTGCAAATAAGTATCGAATTGCAAGACTTTTTTTAATTTTTCCTTTAAAAAAATTCTCCGATTATGAGACATTTTTCCTATAGAAAAAGTCTCAGATTCTGAGACATTTTTCCTTTAGAAAAAGTCTCAGATTCTGAGACATTTTTCCTATAGAAAAAGTCTCAGATTCTGAGACATTTTTCCTATAGAAAAAGTCTCAGATTCTGAGATATTTTTCCTATAGAAAAAGTCTCAGATTCTGAGACATTTTTCCTATAGAAAAAGTCTCAGAATTCTGAGACATTTTTCCTATAGAAAAAGTCTCAGATTCTGTGACATTTTTGCTATAGAAAAAGTCTCAGATTCTAAGACATTTTTCCTATAGAAAAAGTCTCAGATTCTGAGACATTTTTCCTATAGAAAAAGTCTCAGATTCAGAGACATTTTTCCTATAGAAAATGTCTCAGATTCTGAGACATTTTTCCTATAGAAAAAGTCGCAGATTCTGCGACATTTTTCCTATAGAAAAAGTCTCAGATTCTGAGACATTTTTCCTATAGAAAATGTATCAGATTCTGAGACATTTTTCCTATAGAAAAAGTCTCAGATTCTGAGACATTTTTCCTATAGAAAAAGTCTCAGATTCTGAGACATTTTTCCTATAGAAAAAGTCTCAGATTCTGAGACATTTTTCCTATAGAAAAAGTCTCAGGTTCTGAGACATTTTTCCTATAGAAAAAGTCTCAAATTCTGAGACATTTTTCCTATAGAAAAAGTCTCAGATTCTGAGACATTTTTCCTATAGAAAAAGTCTCAGATTCTGAGACATTTTTCCTATAGAAATGTCTCAGAATCTGAGACTTTTTCTATAGGAAAAATGTCTCAGAATCTGAGACTTTTTCTATAGGAAAATGTCTCAGAATCTGAGACTTTTTCAATAGGAAAAATGTCTCAGAATCTGAGACTTTTTCAATAGGAAAAATGTCTCAGAATCTGACATTTTTCCTATAGAAAAAGTCTCAGATTCTGAGACATTTTCCTATAGAAAAAGTCTCAGATTCTGAGACATTTTTCCTATAGAAAAAGTCTCAGATTCTGAGACATTTTTCCTATAGAAAAAGTCTCAGATTCTGAGACATTTTTCCTATAGAAAAAGTCTCAGATTCTGAGACATTTTTCCTATAGAAAAAGTCTCAGATTCTGAGACATTTTTCCTATAGAAAAAGTCTCAGATTCTGAGACATTTTTCCTATAGAAAAAGTCTCAGATTCTGAGACATTTTTCCTATAGAAAAAGTCTCAGATTCTGAGACATTTTTCCTATTGAAAAAGTCTCAGATTCTGAGACATTTTTCCTATTGAAAAAGTCTCAGATTCTGAGACATTTTTTCTATTGAAAAAGTCTCAGATTCTGAGACATTTTTCCTATTGAAAAAGTCTCAGATTCTGAGACATTTTTCCTATTGAAAAAGTCTCAGATTCTGAGACATTTTTTCTATAGAAAAAGTATCAGATTCTGAGACATTTTTCCTATAGAAAAAGTCTCAGATTCTGAGACATTTTTCCTATAGAAAAAGTCTCAGATTCTGAGACATTTTTCCTATAGAAAAAGTCTCAGATTCTGAGACATTTTTCCTATAGAAAAAGTCTTAGATTCTGAGACATTTTTCCTATAGAAAAAGTCTCAGATTCTGAGACATTTTTCCTATAGAAAAAGTCTCAGATTCTGAGACATTTTTCCTATAGAAAAAGTCTCAGATTCTGAGACATTTTTCCTATTGAAAAAGTCTCAGATTCTGAGACATTTTTCCTATAGAAAAAGTCTCAGATTCTGAGACATTTTTCCTATAGAAAAAGTCTCAGATTCTGAGACATTTTTCCTATAGAAAAAGTCTCAGATTCTGAGACATTTTTCCTATAGAAAAAGTCTCAGATTCTGAGACATTTTTCCTATAGAAAAAGTCTCAGATTCTGAGACATTTTTCCTATAGAAAAAGTCTCAGATTCTGAGACATTTTTCCTATAGAAAAAGTCTCAGATTCTGAGACATTTTTCCTATAGAAAAAGTCTCAGATTCTGAGACATTATTCCTATAGAAAAAGTCTCAGATTCTGAGACATTTTTCCTATAGAAAAAGTCTCAGATTCTGAGACATTTTTCCTATAGAAAAAGTCTCAGATTCTGAGACATTTTTCCTATAGAAAAAGTCGCAGATTCTGAGACATTTTTCCTATAGAAAAAGTCTCAGATTCTGAGACATTTTTCCTATAGAAAATGTATCAGATTCTGAGACATTTTTCCTATAGAAAAAGTATCAGATTCTGAGACATTTTTCCTACAGAAAAAGTCTCAGATTCTGAGACATTTTTCCTATAGAAAAAGTCTCAGATTCTGAGACATTTTTCCTATAGAAAAAGTCTCAGATTCTGAGACATTTTTCCTATAGAAAAAGTCTCAGATTCTGAGACATTTTTCCTATAGAAAAAGTCTCAGATTCTGAGACATTTTTCCTATAGAAAAAGTCTCAGATTCTGAGACATTTTTCCTATAGAAAAAGTCTCAGATTCTGAGACATTTTTCCTATAGAAAAAGTCTCAGATTCTGAGACATTTTTCCTATAGAAAAAGTCTCAGATTCTGAGACATTTTTCCTATAGAAAAAGTCTCAGATTCTGAGACATTTTTCCTATTGAAAAAGTCTCAGATTCTGAGACATTTTTCCTATAGAAAAAGTCTCAGATTCTGAGACATTTTTCCTATAGAAAAAGTCTCAGATTCTGAGACATTTTTCCTATAGAAAAAGTCTCAGAATTCTGAGACATTTTTCCTATAGAAAAAGTCTCAGATTCTGAGACATTTTTCCTATAGAAAAAGTCTCAGATTCTGAGACATTTTTCCTATAGAAAAAGTCTCAGATTCTGAGACATTTTTCCTATAGAAAAAGTCTCAGATTCTGAGACATTTTTCCTATAGAAAAAGTCTCAGATTCTGAGACATTTTTCCTATAGAAAAAGTCTCAGATTCTGAGACATTTTTCCTATAGAAAAAGTCTCAGATTCTGAGACATTTTTCCTATAGAAAAAGTCTCAGATTCTGAGACATTTTTCCTATAGAAAAAGTCTCAGATTCTGAGACATTTTTCCTATAGAAAAAGTCTCAGATTCTGAGACATTTTTCCTATAGAAAAAGTCTCAGATTCTGAGACATTTTTCCTATAGAAAAAGTCTCAGATTCTGAGACATTTTTCCTATAGAAAAAGTCTCAGATTCTGAGACATTTTTCCTATAGAAAAAGTCTCAGATTCTGAGACATTTTTCCTATAGAAAAAGTCTCAGATTCTGAGACATTTTTCCTATAGAAAAAGTCTCAGATTCTGAGACATTTTTCCTATAGAAAAAGTCTCAGATTCTGAGACATTTTTCCTATAGAAAAAGTCTCAGATTCTGAGACATTTTTCCTATAGAAAAAGTCTCAGATTCTGAGACATTTTTCCTATAGAAAAAGTCTCAGATTCTGAGACATTTTTCCTATAGAAAAAGTCTCATATTCTGAGACATTTTTCCTATAGAAAAAGTCTAAGATTCTGAGACATTTTTCCTATAAAAAAAAGTCTCAGATCCTGAGACATTTTTCCTATAGAAAGAGTCTTAGATTCTGAGACATTTTTCCTACAGAAAAAGTCTCAGATTCTGAGACATTTTTCCTATAGAAAAAGTCTCAGATTCTGAGACATTTTTCCTATAGAAAAAGTCTCAGATTCTGAGACATTTTTCCTATAGAAAAAGTCTCAGATTCTGAGACATTTTTCCTATAGAAAAAGTCTCAGATTCTGAGACATTTTTCCTATAGAAAAAGTCTCAGATTCTGAGACATTTTTCCTAAAGAAAAAGTCTCCGATTCTGAGACATTTTTCCTATAGAAAAAGTCTCAGATTCTGAGACATTTTTCCTATTGAAAAGTCTCATATTCTGAGACATTTTTCCTATAGAAAAAGTCTCAGATTCTGAGACATTTTTCCTATAGAAAAAGTCTCAGATTCTGAGACATTTTTCCTATAGATTTTTCCTATAGATTTTTCCTTTAGAAAAAGCCTCAGATTCTGAGACATTTTTCGTATAGAAAAAGTCTCAGATTCTGATATGTTTTTCTTATAGAAAAATTCTAAGTCATTCTTTATATTAAAATTGTCACGTTCGCAACAATTTTTCCCATAAAAATTATTTTTCATTATAAGAACTTCGAGCTTGACAGATATTTTTTCACAAAAAATTTCCAGACTTAGTCGCATTTTTCCTTTTAGAATTTTTAGATTTTCCCTATAAAACTTTTCAGATTTCCCCTATAAAAATTGTTAGATTTTTCCTTTAAAAATGTTCAGTTTTTTTTCCATGATTTTTTATTTTTACAAAAAGGTCTGAAGGGGGAAATTTTAGTGAAATTCAAAAATATCTAGTGAAAACTTGAAATTCCAAAAAATCCCTTGGTTTGTTTTGTTAATGGAAATTGTTTTTTATTTATGTGAATATTAATAGTTTCCACAGAATAAATTTTTACCGTTTCCAGCCCTACACCTCACTTCATACTTTCTTTCAACCTTTTTGTATTTTTTATTATTTCGCAAGGGTTACCAACATGATCTGGAATTGCAGACACAAATTAAGGAATTTGTGTCGCTATTTGGAATGGCGACATATTTTGTGAGAAATTTTTTTATTATTTTTTCCTGTACAGATCAAGCTAATTATATTTGTTATAAGGGTTTTAGTTGAAAAAATGCTGAAGAAAAATTTAATTTCTAAAAATTATAGACATTTCTGGTATTCCCATACCGGTTTCAAATACTCCAGTTAGTTTTGATGTCATCTGATTGACTTTAAATTTCTACCACAAAAGCCCATAAAAATGACTAAGACTTTAAAAAAAAAGACTTTAAAAATCGGCTTAAAACATACATATCGTCACCTAAAATGCAAAACGCTCGAACTAACAAAAAATTCAAAATCGGTATTTTGATAGATTCTGGTGGTTTTTATTTACCTACACGTCCCTACAAAAAATTATGGTCACATACACTCAGAAAATTATGTAAGTTACTACATGTTAGTTGTCTGTATATTTTACAGTAGTAAGTTGTTTTCAACTACAAAGTCAGTTGTTTTTGTATGAAAAATATCAAACAACTATTTCTGTTAGTTATTTTAAGTAGTTTTTTTGAATAACTAACAAAAAAGTACTGTGATGTAGTAACAGTTATTTAAAGTAGTTAATTTTATTTTTTTTATCTCTGAAAAATTTTCAAAGTTTTTTTCCAAAAAATAAAAATAAATTTTCGTTTTTTTTTATTTTTCACAGCTTTTTTTAAAAAAAAAAAAACTGAAAAAATTTGGTCTTCAAATTTTTTTCTGAAAAATTTTTGAACAAAAAAAAAATATTTATTGATTATTTTATTTTTACTACATTTGAGTTGTTTGACTACAATTGTAAGTAGTTTTTACTACATACGTAAGTTGTTTTTGTCAGTTAAAATAACTAACATTGTTAGTTGATTTAACTGAAAAAGTAGTTGACCCCAAAACAACTTACAAAGTATTTATTTTAACTGACATTTTCAGTTGATTTTACTAACATAATTTTTTGAGTGTAAAAAAAATTAGCGATTTTATAGCCAAAAATGAAAAACATTGCATGCAACTAGAAATACATCTTTTAATATTTTGTGATTAATTTTGATACATATTCACAAAACGTACGTCCTTACAAAATTTTACCCCAATTCAATCGAAACCAACAAAGTTATTACAAATTAAAAATTTTATTATATACTGTTTGTTGCTTCTCCTGTTAAATTAATAAAATGTTAGTTAGGGCCTTTTGCCTTTAAGGTGACGATATATTCCTCATACATACAAATGTCGGTTTAATATACATATTTGTATGTTTTCATCATTAGGAAATTCCATATTTAATAAATTAATTAGTCGTCAAAATAATATATTGGTACATAATGATAAAAACAAAAATTAAATTTGTTTTAATATTACAATAACTCATGCATAAGGAAAATTTTAAATAAATTAATGTTAAATATTAGAAGTAATATGCATATCTTAAAAACTTTATTAAGTATTCAAACATTATTCGAAGGCCCTCTGATAACTTTCTGCAATTGGCAATAATTTAAAAGAAAGACTCAAACAAGATACAAAAAATGACTGTTTTCTCAGAAATATTCCAAGAATTTTATACAAAAAATATTTTAAACTTCTTTAGCTTTTTTCGCACAGACTTTGTATTGATTTGCATACATGCCTCGTAAGCTTTTGTATTTAAATTCAAATAGTCAAATTGCATTCCTTGTAATCAATTAAAAACTAATGAATACTACAGAGAATTCATACAAATCCCCTAGTAGTAAAGACAACTTTTCAAATCAATAGAATCATTTGTGATATACAACATAATTTCTAGAATTTACAATATGAAAAGTTAATAGATATTTTAAAGGAAACCAATAGTAAATTGTGTATAATATAAGAAAATAGCCCAGCAAAGTAATTTATTAATGGTAAGATATTTAGCTTCTAAAACACTTTTACATCGTCCATTTACAAGGAAAGTTTACTCAAAAACATTTTGTCAAAATATCATGAAAAGGTCTTTGAGAAAGATTACTCTAGCTCGAGGTCATATTTTTTTACTAATCATTACGATGATATTGTTAAAGTAACAATTTAAGAAAATATTTATAAAAGTTTTTTGTTTTAAATTGATGATGTTTTAATAGAGCATTTTGTTTGAAGTTTACGGCTGTGCTATGTTGAGTATTTAGTACATAATTTTCATTATGTCTACTTACAACAAATATTAGTCCTTATGTTTTGCAATTAACGATTGTCCATTTTCTTAATACTCTTGACAAGACTCCGACAAGATCGAAGCAACATTATAAATAGTTCCTTAAAAATTTTTATTTTGACAATGCCACCGTAATGATTAGTAAAAAAATTTGACCTCGAGCTAGATCTTAAAAAAAATGGATAAATCCCACGTTACTTAACAAAGGAATCTTGTATTTTGGTCGATCAAAATTAACAGTTTTATTTGTAATTTTAAAAATATTCAGGTTGGTATTGCGAGTGAGCAAACTTTGCCAGGCATTCAAAAGCTCGGTGAAATTAACATTGGGGTTTTCGCGAAAACACACTAAACATGATTTAATTGACATTGGTGCGCCTTAAAGACGTTAACCAAACTGGTTTTGACTATCAAAAATGTTAACACTTTTACTTTTTACACTCAAAAATAAATTTTACACTTAGAAACTTAAGTTTGTACAAAAATGATTAAAAATTTTTTTTTTGCATAAAATTTTAAAACTTCTAGTCGCAATTTTTTAAAGTTTTTTTTTTTTTTTATGTTTAACAAATTTTAATCACTAAAAAGTGTTTAAGGCAATGTGCAGGGTATTCATGGACTCAGTTAAATCGAATTAGTTTTTTTTACTTGTTTTAAAACAATGGTAATTTTGTTTGTAAAACTATTAAATTACAATTTTGTGTATGGGTCATTATTAGTGAAATCAATCATGAATATTTTTGACCCCCTCCGATATTGATGAAATTTGGTTAAGTTCTTACACTACGTAAAAAACTAACAAATACAAATTTTCAGCCCTCTAAGTCAACAGGGGCCGAAAATACGAAGGGTTAAAATATCCCCCAAAATCTCCCAGTCGCGACACTTTACACCGTAAAAACTTAATATCGTTGGTTCTATTATAGCTAGAAAGCCCATTTTGGGTTTGTTTTGAAGCTCATAATATGCTCTACAAGACTTACCATAACCAAAAAATTTTCGAAAAAAATAAGGGTTACCTTCCTTATTTTAAGGTCGTGATAAAGGGAGGAGAAAATGGGGAGGATGGTATCCCCCGATTTTTTTTTTACTTGATAGTTTTATAGAGAAAGTTCAAAAGAATATATTCTAAAATTTTTAAGTTGGGACAACAATGGGATCACTCAAAATCAAAATTTTTCACAATTTCCCCTAAAATCTCCAAATCGCAACACTATTGAACCTTAAAAATTTAATATCATAAGTGCTATTGTAGCTACAGAGCCCATTTTTGTGTGTTTTAAAGCTTATAGTACGCTCTACAATACCTACCTTAACCAAAAAATTTTAGAAAAAAAGGAAGGGTGCCCCCTTATAAAAAGGTCTTGGCAAAGGGTGGAGGAAATGGGGGGAAAGTATCCCCCGAGTTTTTTTTTACTTGGTATTCTCAAAGTGCAAGTCCTAATGAACATATCCTAAAATTTTTATGTTGGGACAGCAATCAGATCGACCAAAATCAAAATTTTTCACAATTTCCCCCAAAATCTCCAAATCGCGTCAATCTTGTACATTACAAATTTAATATCGTGGACTGTATTGTAGCTACAGAGTCCATTTTTGGCTTGTTTTAAAGCTCTTAATATGCCCTATAATATTACTATCACAAAAAAAAAATTGGGGGGATAGTATCCCCCAATTTTTTTTCACCTTGTTTTTTTAAAAGAGTAAGTTCTAGAGAGCATATCCTGAAATTTTTATCTTGGGAGTCCAATGGGAGGTGCAAGAATGTCGCGATTTGTTGATTTTGGGGGAAAATTTTAAAAAATTTTGATTTTGATCGACCCCATTGTTGTCCCAACATAAAAATTGTAGACTATCTTCATTAGGACTTGCACTTTGAGAATACCAAGTAAAAAAAAAATCGGGGGACACTTCCCCCCATTTTCTCCACCCTTTGCCACGACCTTCAAATAAGGGGGGCACCAATTCCTTTTTTTTGGAAAATTTTTTGGTTTTGGTATGTCTTGTAGAGCGTATTATAAGCTTTAAATAAAAAAAAATGGGCTCTGTAGCTACAAAAGCACTTATGATATAGAATTTTTAAGGTTAAAGAGTGTTGCGATTTGGAGATTTTGGGGAAAATTGTGAAAAATTTTGATTTTGAGCGATCCCATTGTTGTCCCAACATAAAAATTTTAGAATATATTCTTTAGGACTTTCTCTAAAAGATTAGCAAGTAAAAAAAAAATCGGGGAATACCATCCTCCCCATTTTCACCTCCGTATATCACAACCTTAAAATAAGGGAGGTAACCCTTATTTTTTTCGAAAATTTGTTGGTTATGGTAAGTCTTGTAGAGCATATTATGAGCTTCAAAACAAATCAAAAATGGGCTTTCTAGCTATAATAGAACCAACGATATTAAGTTTTTACGGTGCAAAGTGTTGCGACTGGGAGATTTTGGGGGAAATTTTGACCCTCCGTGTTTTCGCCCACTGTTTACTTAGAGGGCTGAAAATAAGTGTGCGTCAGTTTATCACTTAGTGTTACAACTAAACCAAATTTCATCAAAATCGGAGGGGGTCACGAAAATTTTTAGCTATTTTTGATTGATTTCACTAAGACTGACCCGTATGTCATAAAATAATGACATTTGGAACAATGAAAAATTATTGGTCATTGACATACAAAATGTCGTACATGACAATTATGGGAAAATTTTTATGTTATAAAAACACTTGCTAGCAATTTTGTTTTAATAATTTCTATTAAACACATGTGCACTCAAAGAAAAAGCTTCATTATATAGTGTTGTCGGGGAATCTGCCCCAGCCCAAAGCTTCCACTATAGATTGTAAACACAGAGTATAATTTCAAAAATGCTTTATTTACGATTAATCTCTAATGTTAAAATTCTTTTTAGTATGGTAACCAAGAGCACAATTTTTGTTAGTTATGGCCTGAATCTCAATTAATACTTTTTAAAAATGGCCTCGAAACAATCAATTTTATATGACAATTCTCTTTCTAACCCGCGTGGAAATTATTTTTATATAAACCAAATACAATATTACAAAAATTCACTCAACAAATACATGTAAACAAATTTGACATTTGGAAAAGATATGTTTAGTAGACGATTAATAAGATAGCAAAAAATTATTAAAAAAACACTTTTTAAATATGATTTAAGGCATTGGCGGTAACATATAGTTTTAATAAAACTAAATGTTACAGTTTCATAAACACAATGAAGTAGTTTCATAATTAATCATAGGGTCAATATTTACAAAATTTTTCAGTATATTTATGAAACTCTTCATATATATTATGAATGCTTCATAAATACGATGAGAAATTTAAAGATTTAATTTATTTTTTCTTAAATATTTGATAATATTTGGAAACTATTTCACAGTATTTTTGAACTACTTCATTGGCACTATGAAATAGTTCCATATTTATAATGAAATACCCAAAAAAAATAATATTATTTTTATACTTTAATGACAATTTTCATTATATTTATGAAAAAGTTTCATAGTATTTATGAAATGTTTCATTAATAAAGCAAATGCATTATTTTTTTTTTAGAAATAAAATTTATAATATTTACATTGGAAGAACTAAAATGATGAATACAAATTTTCAAAATCGTTTTCAGGAGCTATAATTGTTTAGCCCCAATTTTTTAATCATATTACAAAAAATCATATGACACATTTATGATTTTTTTTATGAAATCATAAAATTTTAACAAGTGCATTTCATAGACTTTTCCATTAAAATTCATTATATTTATGAAGGTTTCATAAATAAAATGAAATTTTGTGACAAAATTATTTATGAAACCATGTCATAAATATTATGAAGCATTTTTCTGTGAGTGTGTAAATATCATTTTATTTTTTATTGGAAAAAAACAGCCCCTGCCAATTACACTGTACAACAATTTCAAACTTTTTCCAAAATTATGGTGCTCCGAAGATTGGTTCTGGTAGAGGAGACAAAAAAAATATACGTGTGTCTGCACTTTGAAAGATCACATCGGAATTTTATTTTAGAGCCGGTTACAGTTTAGTAATTTAGCTCAAACATGAAGGTAAAAAATTTCTTTATTAAAATTGTTTAAATTGTTTTATTAAAAATGTTTAACCCCTCACAAAAAACTGCCACCCCAAATTTATATTTTTTGACTACCAACTAATTTGTTTATTGTAAATTTTTATTTTTTAATAAATATACAAAACATTTAAACAACTTCCTATTGTTAAGTTTTGTTTTTATGTTTATACATATATTATTTATTTTTCTTTTGTTTATAAAAAAAAAAAAATATATTTTTATTTGGGAACTCATAGAAACAATTTGTCTACAAATATATTTTTTTTTTATAATTTAAAAAAAAAATATTACCCGAGTAAAAATTTTTATATGATGCAATATATAATGATATATAACACAATATATATTTATACGCAATTTAATCCGAATAATAGTGGATGTTTTTGCATTAAAAAAGATCAAATTGTATAAAATATGATTCGATTTCATCCGAGTTTTGACCAGACATTGCCATATTTCAGTGGATCCAATTAGATCTAATTGCATAAAAACATATAAAATCTTGGTGTGTTTTGGTTTGGGTGAGTTACACCACAGGTCAACGATACATTCACCAAACATATAATTTTCTAAAACATAAAAATTGTTTGGGTACGCTTCGAACCAGATAGGTGATATACATAACCCTAACAAGAAAATGTTTAGGAACATTTTAAAAGCTTCTTATACTTTGCCTAAAAATCTTAGAAAATTTTTGGTTAATTTGAAACATTTATATAGTTACATATGGAACAGAATAAAATATATCTAATTTTATATTAAATTATACAGAAAAACTAATTTTGTATTTACCCTCATATTATTTCATATATTTATATCAACCGTATACCTCTTAATCCGAATCGTGATTAAATTATATATTACTACATATGACTGCATTTAAAAAATTTAGAAAATATCTCACGGATGTATAATTATTAAGGGTGGGATAGTGTTGTGTGAGATTTTAAGCAGCAATATTTGGAAGCGCTAGAACCGCTCATTTTGTGAGGTTGGTAAAAAAAGTGTATGAGCCAAAAAATGGGGGAGGTCGGATAGGATCTAGGGGTCGCTCATCGGGGTCAAAGTTGGGCGTAGAGGGGAAAAAATCCACAAAAAGCCCCAAAACTCCCCTGGTTTTGCTCCTAGAGGGGTCAAATGTGAGACCGGCCCCCATTATTTTTTCCCCCTGAACACTTTTGCCCAACATACCTAAGCCCTATTTCCAATCCCTAAGGGGGTCCCATACAAAGGTTCAATTTTAAAAAAATCTTGCTCCTACCGCTCTAGCTGTCCTAGAAGTCACCCTAGAGGAATCGAATGTATGACCGACCCCCAATATTTTTTCAACCCCAACATTTTCTTAGAACATACCTACCCCCTATCTTCAATCCTTAGGGTGGTCCCCATACATTTTTTTTATTTTTTCTTAAATTGTCATATTAAATCAGCTCCTACCGGTCCAATGGTGCCTCCTAGAGGGGTCATTATCAAGACCAACCCCCATTAATTTTTAGCCCCCAACACTTCTTCTGAACATACCAATTCCATATCTCAAATTCCTAAGGGGTCTCCCACACAAAATGACATTTTTGTAAAACTTGCTCTCACCGCTCTAACTATCGCAGGGGTGACCCTAGAGAAGTTAAATGTGTGACCGACCCCCAACATTTTTTCAGCCCCAACATTTTCCCCAAACAAACCTACCCTCTATTTTAAAGCCTTAAGGGTGTCCCCACACATTTTTTTATTTTTTAATTTTTTTTTATAAAATTTGCGCCTACCGCTCCCATTCTGCCTTTTAGGAACGGTAAATGCAGACTGACCCCCATTAATTTTTGCCCCCTACATTTTTTCTGAACATACCTACGCCGTATTTCCACTTTGTAGGGGTGCTCCCCTGGGGAAAACTTAATTAGTAATGTGTGTAAAGAAGTCAAATGTATGACCTGCCCATATATTTTTTTAGCCAAAACATTTTCTTCAAACATACCTACCCTCTATCTTCAAGGTGTTATCCCACAATATTATTATTTATTTTATCGAGAAATCCGAGGTCTTTAATTTGTAATTTAATAGTAACTTTTGTTAAGCGTAAAAAAATATTTTTTTAACTTGAAAATACTAAAAAAATATAAATAATATAACTATAAATCAAATTAATTTATTTTTATCGTGTGATGGATATTGTTTCCGATTTTCGGCCACGACCTGAAGCAAAACTATTTTTTCCTCCTCGTTACGGCACAACACGTTGTTATAGTCTTCTATTAATTTTACACCTCTTTCGGCAGCGTCGTTGACAACGTGAAATTTACGTAATATTTGCAGCGCTCGCTGGTAGTCCTGACGATTTTCCCAAGTATTTGGATCGGAAGCAATGAAATTTGTTGTTATTCCGAAGCGTGCAAAAAATTTTGGAGTCTCAGGTGTGACGTAGTGGCTTAAATCAGTTTTCATGAGTTTTTGATTCACTTGTTTCGATGCCATGTTAATTCTTCTCACACCTTCGAATCCAACAACATGTACTGGAGGATTACAATCCTTGTTGCCACTGTCGCCGCTATCCTCTGAGGCATCTTCTTCCCCGATATCATCGTCTTCTTCTTCCTCGCTGTCTTCGTTAGACGATTCGTCCATCTCATCGTCAGATAACTCTTCCTCCAATTCCTCTTTCTCTTCTTCAAATATACGAATTGCATTCGACATTTTTCGTTTTATTTCACAAGAGATATTCGGATCAAATAGTGCCAGAGCAACAGCTTCGCCACTGAGATACCAGAGATGTCCACAGAATCTCTTGACCAATCGTTGCGACAGAATCTTATAAATTGAAGCATAATTGGCAATCGCTTTCAAAAAATTCATATCATTATTTGGAGCTTCTATTGCTTTGGTAGCGCTAAACCAAGCTTTTACGTAAATTGTTATGATGAAAACGGTCACATCAAGAAGTGCATTTAATTCTTTTTTGGCCAAACGGATATATTTTCGGAACAAAAACATTTTTAGGTAATATATACCTTTTGCCATCCATCGAGCATGACTGATGGGTCCTGGTGGGCTAAAATGCTTATTAGAAATATTTTCGCCAAGGTATAATAAAACAATTTCAAGAAACTCCTTGCAGTCGTCTCTGGGTTGCTTTTCTTTTATTTGAGCCCAACAAAACAACTTGATGTCAGTTTGGACTTGAGCTGGTATGTTGCCTGCCACTTCCTCATCTTATATGCCAAGACTGTACGGTTTGTCTTTTATATTTTCCCACTGCTCTTTAAAACGCGCAAACATTAGCACTCCTGGTCCAGACGTTTTGCCGAATTTGGTTTCAAACACTTAGTTTTCCCCAGGGGAGCACCCCTACAAAGTGGAAATATGGCGTAGATATGTTCAGAAAAAATGTAGGGGGAAAAAATTAATGGGGGTTAGTCTGCATTTCCCGTCCCTTAAAGGCACAGTCGGAGCGGTAGGCGCAAATTTTATAAAAAAAATTAAAAAAAAAAAAAAATTGTGTGGGGACACCCTTAAGGCTTAAAAATAGAGGGTAGGTTTGTTTGGGGAAAATGTTGGGGCTGAAAAAATATTGGGGGTCGGTCACACATTTAACTTCTCTAGGGTCACCCCTGCGATAGTTAGAGCGGTGGGAGCAAGATTTACAAAAATGTCGTTTTGTGTGGGAGACCCCTTAGGAATTGGAGATATGGAATTAGTATGTTCAGAAGAAGTGTTGGGGGCTAAAAATTAATGGGGGTTGCCCTTGATAATGACCCCTCTAGGAGGCACCATTGAACCGGTAGGAGCTGATTTAATACAACAATTTAAGAAAAAATAAAAAAAAATGTATGGGGACCACCCTAAGGATTGAAGATAGGGGGTAGGTATGTTCTAAGAAAATGTTGGGGTTGAAAAAATATTGGGGGTCGGTCATACATTTGATTCCTCTAGGATGACTTCTAGGACAGCTAGAGCGGTAGGAGCAAGATTTTTTAAAAATTTAACCTTTGTATGGGACCCCCCTTAGGGATTGGAGATAGGGCTTAGGTATGTTTGGCAAAAGTGTTCAGGGGAAAAAATAATGGGGGCCAGTCTCATATTTGACCTCTCTAGGAGCAAAACCAGGGGAGTTTTGGGGCTTTTTGTGGATTTTTTCCCCTCTACGCCCAACTTTGACCCCGATGAGCGACCCCTAGATCCTATCCGATCTGCCCCATTTTTTGGCCCATGCATTTTTTTTACGAACCTCACAAAATAAGCGGTTCTAGCGTGTCGAAATCGAAAACTCGTGCACTATCCCACCCCTAATAATTATATATGATTTATTATGTTTGTATCAAGTTATATATTGTTATATATGTTTATTTTTACTCGGGTATTTAAACTTTTTTGTTTTGTTGTTAAAAACAAAAAAAATATTTTTTTTTTGGAAAAACGTTTATTATTTTGTAGCAAATGATTTATAGATATAAAAGTATAAAGTGGTCCAAACAAAAAATAAACTGATTTTTTTTTTTTTTTTTTTTAAATTTGCAGTATCTGAAAATATTTCAATATTAAAAATGTTAGTCTACATGTCTCAAAATCTAAGAATTTTATTTTAATAAAATTGACTTGGAATCTCAAAATATTTCTATAAGAATTTGTCTGAGAATCTAAGACTTTTTCAGCAAAAATGTTTCAGAAAAATGTTTCAAAACCAAAATTTGGTCTACAAAAAAAATTATTCCCGAATCTGAAATTTTTCTAAAAAAAAATTACAGAATCTAATGGCTCACACAGCTCTTCAAGCAATTTAAGGTTTTGTAAACATGGGACAAAATCGGGTAATGCCAATTTATTACTCTTTTCTACACTGTTCTTTTTGATTTTGCCTGATTCCAAATCTGTCATCCAAAATTTTTCTACACTCTAATTAAAATGATTTCAGTTTCCTACTATAAATTGGGTAAATTTACACAAATTGCGTAATTCTACTTAAAAATATTGGAAATTTACTCAATTTATAGTAGTATCTTTTTTGAATTTGTTTAAATTTACCCAATTTATAGTAGGAAACTGGACTCATTTTTTTAGGGTGTAGCAAATACCGTTTTTGAGATATTCGCTGTTAGAAAGACAAAAAAACAAACAATTTTACTCTTTTGGGGGCCACTGTTGCATATTCTTACGTTGCTTCCAAAAATAGCCCTTGATTTCGTATAAAATATTTTCAAAGTATACAAATTTAATATTTGAAAATTTGCAAGAAAGTTCAAGGCTTATAAAATTTCAGCTCACTCTAATTTTTCTGTTTGAGTGTTATATTAGCATAAATGAACATAAAGCCTCAAGTGATTTTTTTTAGACAATGAAATGTTTTGTCATAGCATGTTTTCACACGGAATAAATAACTATTTTGTATGTGGGTGGTGCTAGAAGCAATTTGCCAAATTACACTGATAAACAGCATAACACGGTTTAAATTCCAGCAAATGATTCACACAGAATTTGATCTACCGATTCTAAAATAGCTTAAGAAATTCTTAAAACCAAAAATTTTAGTAACTTGGGTTTGTAACTCGGATAATAATTCACCTCGTGGTGATAAACCCGTTTTTCACCAGCTGGTGAATAAAAAGTAACATAATTATTTTGCAACAAAAAACATTTTTTTCATTTTTTTTTTTCATAATTTTTTTTTTTCATATTTTTTTTTTTTTTCATAAATTTTATTTTTTTCATCAAATTTTTTTTTTTCATAAATTTTTTTTTTCATAATTTTTTTTGTTTATCAATTTTTCATCAAATTTTTTTTGCATCATTTTTTATTCATAAATTTTTTCATTAAATTTTTTTTTACATCAATTTTTTTTTCATCAAATTTTTTTTATCAAATTTTTTATTACATCAAATTTTTTATAAATTTTTTTCTCATCAAAAAAATTTTTTTTTTCATAAATTTTTTTACATCAAAAAAATGTTTTTTCATCAAAATTTTTTTTCTCAATTTTTTTTTTTCAAAAAAAAAATTTGTTTTAATGTCTTAGAAATGGATCAATAATATATAAACTTAATGGGGTCCTCGACTGATATTTCAATTCGTTTTGCATAAAATAGCAAAGTAATATAACATTATTTTTTCTAAAAAAAAACTTTGCTTTGGCAAGAACACCCAAATCTTCCGCATAACATTATCATGATATAATGTTTTAGGCAGAAGTACAAAATTCGCAGGCATTTTTTAGCTGCCCAATCTCACATTTAAAAAATGGTTGCCACCTAATGAATAGCTATGGTATTTCGGGATAATCGATATAAAAGCCAAACTAGCAGGAATTTCAGAAAAACCATAAATACGGATCGGCTTAATTTTAATAGAGATTATTATCGGCCACGATAAGTAGTTAAAAAAAAAAAAAACAAGTAGAAAAGTTAAATTCGACTTGGCTATGAATACCCTCCACAATGCCCTTTTTAAGTGATAGTAAATTTTCTAAGCGAAAAAAATAAAATTTTTGATTAGAAAAATTTTTAATTTTTTTTTGAGTGTAAAATTTTTTTTGAGTGTAAAATTTTTTTCGAGTGTATTTTTTCTTTACTTTTGTGTAAACATATTTTTGAGTGACAAAAATACGTTTTAAAATTTTTTTGTGACTTACAAATGTTTTTAAAACATGTTTTAATGGGTTTTCAACATGTGAATTTAAGGTCAACCTAATCTGAAATTCACGGTTTTGCTAATAACTTTTGAACCACTAAACCGATTTGGCTGAAATTCAATATGAACTAGGTCAGGGGAACGGCAAATATATATTCTTAGCTTCAGCATCCTCAGAATTGCCTTTCGAAAGTTAGCGTGTTTTATATATCGTAAATTCACGAAAAACTCTTGCCGAAATTCAGTATTTTGCTCATAACTTTTGAACCACTGGACTGATTTCGCTGGGTTGCAATCCCAACCTGACCAGGTGAATGTCCAATATATATGCCAAACTTCAGGAGCCTCCGTAAAGTCATTCAAAAGTTAGCGTATTTTCTACAGACGGACGGACATCGTTAGATCGTCTTAGAATCGATCGAGGATCATGAAGATACATATGGGGCATTCCATGTCAAATCGGACACTTTGAAAAAATTTTTTTTAGATTTTCCCAATTTGTTTACAATTTTTAGTACCCTTCGAAAACTCCTTCGTGGTAAATTTTGAGATTTTTTTGATGACCCGTTCAAAAGATATCGAATTTTTAAAAATTGGTAGTTTGTTCCTTTACTCAAACTTCTTTTAATCATAACTTCTTCAATAATGGTCCAAAATTTCTATTTTTTTTTCTTCAAAATTTTTGTTTTTTTACGTACTTTCTAAAAAAAAAAAATCCAAAAAATTCTTAAAAGCGCTCTAGTATGCGATTTTTAAGTTTTAAAATTTAAATCTCATTTTTGAAAATGTTTGTACTCTTTGATTTTTTTGAAATTTTTTTGTGTAAAACTTCTATCAATACTACAAATTTTTTGCCCAGAAAGATCGTGGGATAACGATTATTACTATTTTTTAAAATTTTTTAAAAAAATATTATTGTAATTTTCCAATCTTAAAATCATTTCTAATGCTCGAATGGTGCGTCATAGAGGGCTCCTTTATAAGACCGACCCCCACTAATTTTTACGTCTTAACATTTCTTTGGAACAAACTAATACTCTATCTCCAATTCCTAAGGGGGCTCCCACACAAAACGACATTTTTTTAAATTTGTTCCAACCGCTCTAACTGCCCGAATAGTGCCCTTAGAGCAACAAAATATATGACCGACCCACAATATTTTTTTTGTCCAAACATTTTCTCTGAACACACCTACTCTCTATCTCTGATTGTTAAGACGGGCCCCATACAATTTTTTTTATTTTTTGTAAATTTGTTTTATTAAATCAGCTTCTACCGGTCCAATGGTGCGTCCGAGAGCGGTCATTACTGAGACTGACCCCCATTTATTTTTAATATACAACATTTTTTCAAAACATACCTACGCCCTATCTCCACTCCCTAAGTAGGCTCCCATACAAAATTACATTTTTACATAATTTGCTCCAACTTTTATTTGTATGGGAGCCTACTGAGGGAGTGGAGATAGGGCGTAGGTATGTTTTAAAAAAATGTTGTAGGGTAAAAAAAAATGGGGGTCGGTCTCACCAATGACCCCTCTCGGACGCACCATTGGACCGGTAGAAGCTGATTAAATAAAACAAATTTACAAAAAATAAAAAAAATTTTGAAGAAAAAAAATTTGAAATTTGGACCATTATTGAAGAAGTTATGATTAAAAGAAGTTTGAGTTAAGGAACAAACTACCAATTTTTACAAATTCGATATCTTTTGAACAGGTCGTCAAAAAAATCTGAAAATTTACCACAAAGGAGTTTTCGAAGGGTACTAAAAACTGTAAACAAATTGGGAAAATCTAAAAAAAAAGTTTTTCAAAGTGTCCGATTTCACATGGAATGCCCCATATACTTTATTGGGTCCTTGACCAACATTTTGAGGTGTTGAACACGGAATGACAAACTTATATATACCCTCTATCACTACACATAAAAAATTATTGGTTAAAAATTTTCAATTAAATTTATTGATCAACAAAATTTAAATGAGTCAATCAATGTTTTGATTACAATTTTTGTTATTTTCTTTAACTGTCGAATTACAAATTTTCAACAGACCAGATTTTTTTTTTCGCGTTAATTTATTTGAATAGATTAATTCGAAAATATACAAAATAATCAGGGTTTACTTTTTTATTATTGGCAACATCTTGGAAAGCAAAACAGATGAATTTTTTGATAATTTTGTCATAAGCTTACAATTCATTTGTTGAATCAATCATTATTTTAATTGACTATAAATAAAAAATTGACCAAATATTTTATCAAAATCGATAAAATGTTTGATTGAAAAAATTTAAATCAATCACCTACAATTTGATGATTGGTTTAACAATTTTTTTGATTGGAGGAATTTCAATCAAAAAATTTATTGAATTCGTTTAAAATTTTTTCTGTGTTAATTTCAAAAGAGATTATTATCGGCCACGATAAGTAAATAAAAAAAAATAATATTGTAATAAAAATATTTAGGTTTCTTTCACGTTTTGAAATCTTTTAATCAAATCCTATAAAATTGTTACGTCCCCCTTCGAATCCAAAAATTTGTTACACAGTATTGTGTTTTATAAACTTTTTTCATTGTGCTAATTTTGTTTTTAGTAAAATTGATATTTTAAAGGCATTAAATAGTATTAAGTTTTGTATTTCAATTCACAACAAGCAATAATGCAAATTAAAATAGAAAAACTTATTTGGGGGAAATACTAATAATTTATTTTGAAGGAAAATATAAATATTAGGGGAAATTGAAAAATTATTTGAATTGAGTTCATTCATTTTTCTATTTCTATTTAATTTTGTAAATTTGTTTGCTGTTTCTAGTTAATTTTAAAACTTATCTTTAAATATATCGATTTTATAAGCAATTTAAATTCAAAAAAAAAAAAAAAAAACTTTTTTTATTTTGCAATCTAAAACATTTTGAACTCAAACTAAATATTGAATTTACAAAAGTTTTTATTTATTTTTTATTTACCTAAACATCCGTTTATAATTACATTCCTCTTAACATTGCTGTTGGTTCAATGACTACATTCATTCACTCCTATCAACTTTACAGCTGTTAAAAGTACAAACAAAAAAATTTATACAAAAACTTTTTTTACCACCAATTGTTTGGCTAACACAGAGTGAGAGATTTCTATTTAAGTGGTTGTTAAAGTTTATAAAATTATTTATTTTTTTTTAATTTGTTTTATATATTTTTCTAAATAAACATGTAAACAAATATCCGTTTAAACTAGGTAATTCAATAATTATGAAAACTTTAAAATATACAGTGGCACACACATTAAATGGTCCAGCAAATAGTTGATACAAATTCGTTATTAAAGACATTTTTTTTGCAATGTTGTGTAGATAACAGAGACTCGATAGTTTTGGCATTGTCTGGTCTAGGAGTAAAGCGTGGGATCGTTTTAATGGTGGCAAACCTACTTGCCAATATACGTATAACGTCTGAATTGGGAGCGTCCGTCACATCTCGATTTGTTAATAGGGGCACACCACAAGGAGGTGTTCTTTGGAACCTGGCACTGAATTCAATGCTGCTGTCTCTAGAAGCACGTGGTTGTCATGTTGTCGCATATGCTGACGATGTCGCGATAGCGGTAAAGGGGAAGCATTTGCCAACATTGAGGGACATTCTTCAGGGTTCTCTGAAAGATCTGTCTAAATGGGCAAGAGACTGTGGTCTAGGAGTCAATCCAAGTAAAACAGAGCTTGTTTACAAGGAAAAATAAGATTCCTGCTTTTGATCCTATTTCTCTGGACGGCACATTGGTTCCAAATCAAAATCTAGCTGGACAAAAGTCCAAAAATTAGTGTCCTTAAAATTGGGAATTAATAGTGCTAGGGGCAAGCTAAGGGTGTGTTCTGATCAAACTAATAACCATTTTTTGGAATTAGGTCTTTAACTTTGTTAAATATGCGAATGAAATAACATTTTTGGTATCCAATATTTAAAAAAAAATATATATATATTTAAGTGTTCAACTAATAACATCATATTATCCATGTTACATCAATGGTTTCAAAACGGTTTATGTACAAGAAAGCTACAGATTTATACTTATTCTGGACATTAATAAGAAATTTATTATCGATCTTCTTCTTATATTTTTTGTACTTTGAAGTATGGTCAATAATAACAATATTTTTGAGGACTTATGAAACTTTCGCAGCTTGCCAAAACCGAATCCAGGCATATCATGTCGAATTACTACATACAACTTATAGGTAATTTATTACTGAACGTTGTCATGCAGACATTTCTTGCAGGTTTTTGCAGGTTTAAAATTAATCACATTTTTTATGAAAATAGATTTTCGCCTAAAATTTTTTTTCTAAATAAAGTATCGAATTTTTGTAAGTTTTTAATAACTTTTAAGTATTATAATTATGCTTAGCTTAAATAAAGCATTAAATGTAATGATTCCTATTAAACCGCGGCCAACTACAAACTTCGACTAAATTCAAAAATGTCCGTCCGTCTGTCCGTCTGTAGAGGACACGATACAGTCCAAAATAAAAGAGCTAGACTTCCGAAATTTGGCACGAATATGTCTTATATTCCTAGGCAGGTTAAGTTTGGAAATGGATAAAATCGGACCAAGGGGAAAAAGTTCCCCCTTGGAGAACTAAACCAACCTAAGAAAAATCGCATTTTTTGCAGAGTTTTTTGTACTTTTGCTAAGCAAATGCAACATTCTTCTCTCCGATGAAGTTCGAAATGGCAAGGGGAAGGTGCTCCCTAACGTTCGGCATAGCCGAATTTAACACACTCACTTGTTTTTTTCAATTACACTTCTCGAAAAATTTTTTTTTATTTTTTAGAGATTACAAAACTTTAAAAAAATAAGTTTTTGCATTTCATATTTCTGTTCTGCATATAAACCATTTTTGTCATTAATGAATTACTGAAATTAGAAAAAAAATAAAAATTTGTCGATTAGTGTAATTGTCTTAGAACAATTTAAACACGTTTTTTGAACTCAGCGACCCCAAAAACATATAAAACGGTGATAAAATAATTTTGTCCAGCTAGATTTGGATTGGAACCACTGTGGACGGCACTGAAATCACCTTCTCAGATGGAGCCAAGTATCTTGGAGTATTTCTAGATAGGAAGTTGAATTTCAGGCGTAACATTGAGGAACGGGTGAGAAAAGCAACGATTGCTTTATATTCCTGTAAAAGGGCCATTGGAAAACGATGGGGTTTTAGCCCTCAAGTCGTTCATTGGATCTATACAGCAGTGGTGCGTCCAATTTTGCTGCATGGAATCATTGTCTGGTGGCCTGCTTTAGAAACAAAAGCGAACTGTGTCTTTATCACGAAGGTACAGAGAATGGCGTCGATGTGCATCACTGGTGCTCTTCGTACTACACCTACGGCTGCATTAGAAATCCTCCTTCACCTGATACCATTGGACATATTGGGTAGGCAGTATGCGGCTGCGTCGGCAATTCGATTGTGGCCATAGCGCGATCTTGAAGAAGATAACAATACCACAAAATGTGGACTGTGCTCCCTCTTTGAGGCTCTTTGAGCGCCACTTTACCACTATGATACCATCCAGGGAGTCTTGGATGGGGGATACTCCGGGTAGTGGAGCTACCATAAATTTTTACACAGATGGATCAAGGCTGCACGAACAAGTGGGCTTTGGAGTCTATTCGGAAGAGCTTGGGTTGAGCCTGGCTCGTAGATTGCCAGATCATTTCAGTGTTTACCAGGCAGAGATGCTGGCAATAAAGGAAGTGGCTGACTGGTTGAGCTGCAATGTCTTGTCTACAACCGCAGTCAACATCTATACTGACAGTCAAGCCGCGGTAAAGTCCCTGGATTCAATGTTTCTGAAAACAAGATCTGCCCTTAACTGCCGCACGTCTTTAAATGAGATGGCCAAGCAGTTTAACAATCGACTCATATGGGTCCCAGGGCACAGAGACATTCCAGGGAATTGCAAAGCGGATGAGCTTGCAAGACTAGGAACTACCTTACAGGTTCCAACAGAATTGGAATGTGTTGGTATGCCTCTAGATGCTTGCAAGCAAAACCTACGGCTTTGTTCTGCGACGGAGACCAATCAAAGACGGGCAAATGGATGGACGTGTGAGACAACACGACTGATTTGGCCTTCTCTTAATCAGGGGCGACCAAGTGAGCTGATATCGCTTCCAAGAAGAGAGATTTCGACGGTGGTTTCTATAATTACCGGGCACTGTCTTATAGGGAAGCACGCAGAGCGGTTAAATGTGCCGTCTAATGACTTTTGCCGAAGTTGCAAGGATGAAGAGGAGTTGGAAACTATCGAACACTTTATTTGCCATTGCCCGGCACTTTCTGGTCAGAGACTTGCTTCACTGGGATCTAGGGAGCTGTACGATCTTTCTGATTTGTCGGATGTCAAAATTCCACATCTAAGGAGTTTCATAAGAAGCTCAAACTGGTTTAACGACAGGGACTAGTAGGGAAACCTATTACGGTCCCGTGGTATCACAATGGACCTCAGAGTCTACGTGTGTTGACGTAAAACGTCAGCAGCCACTTACAACCTAACCTAACCTAGATAACACAGACCAACAAATTTGTAACCAATAGACCAAAAAATAATTTTTCTAAGGGTCTGAGTTGCGCTGAATCCGAATCTGGTCTCAGAATTTGCCTTTCACATCAGGTTTTCGAGATATCGTAGCTAGGAAATTGAAAAAAAAAACGTTTTTCGCCATATTCGAGACGTTATAACTGCGAAAATTCAAATTTGTTTATAAAACCTGACATGTAGTCTGAAAGTCCAACAAATTAATTAATGAATAATTAACCTTTGTAATATCTTGTTTCATCTCTGAGATATCTTAACCTGAAGTTTGTTCTCGTTTCGTAACTCTGGATGCGAGTGAGAGTGGCATGTATTCATTAAAGACATCATATAAATTTCAACGGGCGATATCTCAGCAAATAGACAATATATCTAAACAATTCAAAAAACATTTTGTTTTTTTTTAATTGGGAATTTAAGAATTTTATAAGTTCGTCGTAAAATAAAGGCGAAATGTAGCAAATTTGCATTCATAGGAAAAATACCGTGGATATAGCGAAAATCTAAAATGTTTTAAACTTCTTGTTAAGATATCTGAGAAAAGAAACAAGTGGTTAAAAATTTATTTTTAAGGTATGAAGTAGGAATTTCAGACTACATATCAGGATTTATAAATAAAGGTGAACTCGCACAGTTATGACGTCTCAAATATGGCGATAAACAGGGTTTTTTCAAACTTTAAGCTAATATACATATCTCGAAAACCTGATGTGATGAAGAAATTCTGAGTACAGATTCGGACTCAGCGCAGCGCAACCCCTTAGAAAAGTATATTCTAGTCCCGGGGTTTCGACCTTTTTCAAATTTTGTTGGCCTGTGTAGCTTTCAGATTGATTAAATTATAATTGTGCTACGAGGTTCGAACTCGAAATAAAAATAGTTTTTAGAACATTTTAGGAACAAGTTCTGATTAATTTTTTTTAAAAATAATTCCAGATCATGTTGGTAACCCTTGCGAAATAATGCAAGAGACAAAAAAGTTGAAAGAAAGTATGAAGTGAGGTTGAGATTGCTAGAAATAGAATTGTAGTGTTGGAAACTGTCAAAATTTATTCTGTAGAAACTATAAATATTCACATACATTCACATATTCATTAACAAGACAAACCGACAATTAAAATCCTACTGATGATGACACTAACTGGGGTGTTTGAAACCGGTATAGGAAATACCAGAAATGTCTATAATTTTTAGAAATTCAATTTTTCTTCTGCATTTTTTCAACTTGAACCCTTATAACAAATATAACTAGAGCCCGTGCTCGATCCGTACTTACAGAAAAAATCAAATAAAAATTGTTTTATTCGAGCTTTAAAATATTATATTTTGAGTAGGTTCATTCTTGCTCGAGGTCATTTTTTTTTTACTAATTAAAACTATGATATTCTTCTCATAGAATAATTTTTAAGAAAATTATTTATCGTTTTAAATTTATTTATGTTGGTCATTTTGGGAAGAATTAATCGACAAAAATTTAAGTTATCCGAAAAATCTAGGAAGCATTAAATTTTAATTTTTTTTTTTAAGAGATACCAAACATCGTTTTCTAATAAGAGTGCCCTGAAACTGTTTATTTAAAGCTATTTTCTTATTTTGGAATATCATAAATTTGATTTTTGTTTAACTACTTATTTCTAAGTCTGATTAAATTATTCATTTAAAAACCAGGCCACTCTATTTAGAAAACATCGTTTTCTAAATAGAGTGGCCTGAATTAGGTTTTTTTAAGCAATTTGATTATTTTGCAAGAAGGTAGATTTAATTTTTGTTTAACTACTATTTCTTAGTCTGGTTAAATTATTCATTCAAAACCAATGAGTCTTTAAGAAAAAATAAAACAAAGAAAACAAATCTCAGTTTTTATATAAAGTTTATTTTTTATTTTTTTTCTCACCTAAATGGAATTTGGTTCCATAAAATACATGTTTGTTAAAATCAAGGCATAATTTGGAAAATTTCCTAACACACTCAAACACAAATATAAACTCTTAAATGCTGCTCACTATCACAAAAACTTAACTTAAGGTGTATATAATGGGGTGACATTTAATTTTGCATTTTAGATTTTAGATAGTTTATGAATAGCTCTTAAGAAAATAAAACAGGTCAGACAATAAATATTTGATCCTTGATTAAACTCAGTAAACTTTTGAAAAAATCAGAAAAAAGTTAATTTTTATTATATTCGGTTTGAGTCCATATTAATTATTTTCGAAAAAAATTTACTCACGTGGCAAATGAGTGTGAGTAGAAAAAATATGCTCGTGAGTGGGTGTCCTTGATTCGAAAATTCCTGTCGTGAGCCCATCTTTAGTTTAAACTAATGCATTTTTTTATTAAATATTTTTTTTATGTTATAATAATGCATTATGTATCCAATTTTAGATAAACCATTATTTAAAATTTTGAAATAATACATAATATAACCAAATATGAGTCATCCATGATTTAACGTTTAGAAATAATAAATATGAAAAACATTATTTTTCAATTTGAAGTAATATATTGTTGAACAAATGTTTAGTAAGACATCATAAAATAATGCTACAAATAAGGGATATACATTATCTGGTAATGTGTTACATAATCACAACCTATTACCAAAGTTTTGCTAGGTAGTTTTGAAATTACTGTAAAAAAATAAGTAAGAAACAAAACGAAACTTGCCGGCGGCTGTTTTATTTTTTTAATTTCAATAAATTTTTTATTGATTCAATAAAAAGTTTATAGAAAACTTTTTTTTAAATACACGTGTTTATTAAATATTAAAAGAATGATCAGTTATCTTTACTTAAAAAAAATAAAAAATGGCTTTAAAAACTAAAGAAACACTTTATTTTTTATGATGTCGTTTCTGAAAAAAACGCACAGATGTCATTAATTGATAAAAGCTGAATATTAAACCTGTTCTTAAATACAAGGGAAATTTTCAAAACGTACATTCAAAATATTTTGTAGGCACAATCAAATGAAAAACACATTTAAAACAAGGGATAAAACAATTAAAAACCACCCCAGTAATTATTCACTCGTTTTAACAAACATCAACCTTTATTCTTTTAAAATTTTCTAAAAAAAATAACATTGAACATTAAAAAATAACGTCACTTTCATTTTTTTTACCAACAAATTCGAAAAAAAACCTACTAAAAAACATTAAAAATTAATGACTAGAGTGTTATTTTAACCAACAAATTCAAAAAAAAAATTCCTACGAAACATTAATTATAACTGAAGTTTTTATTTATTTCGGTTTAAGTCCATATTAATTATTTCTGAGAAATAATTATTTTTGTTGTACAATGAGAAAATCTAAAAAAATTAATTGACAACACAGGCTAAGTGGAGATATCGCCAGCTTTCGGAAGAATCCACCCTTCCTTCGTCAGCACTCTTCGATTGTCACTGTAGGTGTGTAAGATTAAAATCTGCTATTTAAACGTACATTAAGGTGAAAAAGCGGACGGGAATTATATCACATTTCATCACCCATACGTTACGTTTAGCAGGAACTTAATCAATCTATTTTTAACTTTTTCTAACACAGTTGTAATTTCTTACACTGTAGTAGATTTTCTCAGAGTTGCAACCCTTAGTAGGACTTTTCAAGTCTTGAAAAATGTCCGTTAGGTTTGAATTTATATTTCATATTTCTAATTCTTAGAAATATTACTAAATTGCATGGTACCTTATGAGTTAAGTATTAATTCTGTTTTCTTTATTGTTGGACTTTATGTTTTATAACTGAAGTTTTTATTTATTTCGGTTTGAGTCCATATTAATTATTTCTGAGAAATAATTATTTGTGTTGTACAATGAGAACCGAAATAAATAAAAACTTCAGTTATAAAATATAAAGTCCAACAATAAAGAAAACAGAATGAAAACACTAATTTTAAATGTTATTTTTCATTAATTTTTACCAACAAATTCGAAAAAAATAACCTACGAAAACATTAAAAATTAATGATTGTTGTGTTATTTTTACCAACAAATTCAAAAAAAAATTACCTACGAAAACATTAAAAATTAATGATTTCGTAGGTTATTCTTACAGTTTTTCTAATGAATTATATTTTAAAAAATTTTTAATAAAATTTTGGGGAATCGATCCCGCAATCAACTACATTCTGGCCAGACACTCAAACATGTTTTTATAGGTCTATAAATAGTTTTTTTTTTTATAAAAAAAAACAACACAAGTAGGTAAAAACTAACGACTTTTCTTTAAAAATCATTAAAAATTAAAGAAGAATCACTTGTTTTTACTTACAGAACAAAAATAAATTACTTTAAAAATTGAATTATAATTAAAGTCTTTATATTTGATGTTGTTAATTTTGAAACAAAGAACTGAAATAGTCATTTGAAAAAACTGAACGTTAAACAAATTGGGTTTCTTTTTAAAACGATAAACCGTAAAACTTTTTAAAATTACTTTTCCAAAAAGCCCAAAAAAATTTAGTTTTTATTTGCAATTATCTTTCTAACCAGCTACAAAACACTAAAATCGGATGAAAAATGACAAAGTTATAAATACTTCCCCAGATCATAAGACCGCAATTTTTTTGGATGAGAAACAAAAATATTTTCCATTATGTTGTCCAATTTGTCTTAATTTTATTCTACACCAGTTTTAGATCTAATGGAATGATAACTATCATTTGCCCAACAATTGAAAAAAAATATTTATTTTTTCATATAAAAAACAAGTAAGAAAGTTATAGTCGGTCAAGACCGACAATATGATACCCTACACCAGTCCTTTCCCATAAATGGGTACCAGATCCAACCATGGACCGCTTGGATCTGTCTTTTGTTAGATCTTGATCAAATTTTAGTGGAATTAGTTTATTTTTTGTCAATAGACCGATTTAACTGAACTTCGGTCGAAATTTTTATATGGACGACTAGTCCAAAAATGGTCCAATTATATTCCGATTTTATTAGGTTACTAAAGTACACGTTTAACACCTAAAAATAAAATTTTTATCAAATATTTCCATTTTTATGAATTTTGAGGGAATTATGTGAATATCGGGAGGGCGGTTTGTGTGGGGACTACCAGAAGGACTGACCCGATTCCTTTGAAATTTAGAATGGTGATTTGTGCATACAAAATTTGATTACCTATATATTATATCTATTATAATACGGTTATTAGAGTAATTTAAGCCGAATCCAAAGGCGGCGTTTGTATGGGGGCTAGGTCTTAACATGGACCGATTTTCTCCAGTTACAATAGGCTTCGTCCTTGGGCCAAAAGATGCTTAAGTTTCAAATTTCAAGTCGATTGATTGAAAATTGCGACTTGTATCGTGCTTAAACCGATAGATGGACAGACGGACGGACGAACATCGCTAAATCGACTCAAAAAGTAATTCTGATTCGATCGGTATACTTGAAGGTAGGTCTAGGACCAATATTTCGGGTAGTTACAACCATCAGCACAAACTCAATATACCCTGTACCACAGAGTGGTGTAGGGTATAATTACGGTATAATGGTCTGGGGAAGTACATATAACTTGGCCAATTTTCCTCCGCTTTCAGTGTTTTTTCTCATTAGAAAGATATAGATGTATATAAAAAAATCTTTTTTTTTACTTATTTGAATAAGTATGTCAAAAATATTTTTTTGTTGTAAAAACTAAAAAAAGTGTTTTCCCCCTTAAAAATCACTTTTTCCCTTTAAAATCACTTTTTGGGCCCTCGAATTTGAATTCGTTTTGCATTGAATGACAAATGGATAATTTTTTTTAATAAGTTCAGCAAAACGTTATCATAATTAAAAGTTGTTTGTGCAAAAGTACAAAATTCGCAGAAATTTTAGATTTTATGTTTTCTATTCTTTGATTACATTTATCACCCTTATAAAATTCCATACTCCTTATAAGGAAACATGTTCTAGTTGAGTTGAGAAACTTCTAACTTTAACATAAATTATGTTACACAAAACAAAAACTCAACCAACCATGCAGGCATGAAGGCAAAAATGAAAGAAATCCCTTTTTGTTTTAAATAGGTCTGAAGCATAACACAAGTAGGTGAGGGGGGGGGGGGAGTTTGCGAGAGAGTAGGTAAGTTTTTATAGTTACCAAGAATGTGTATGATAAAAGTATGTTTTAGGGAAGTCTTTTTAGTGCTTGTGTCTTGAAACTGAAAACTATTTTAATGTTGGTAATTTGGAAACAAAATGACTTAAAACTAAATGTTTACCATTCTATGTATGAAAATGTATAAGGAACATTAAAGACGAATAGCAGCAGTGGCAGTAGCAGCACAAGGAACAATAATAAAGTGTAAATGTAGGTGAAAATCTTTGCTATACCAATAATAAAGACTAAATAGAAGAAATGTAAAAAGTGGGGAAGAATTTCAGAAATTTTTAGTTAAAACAAATCTCATGTGCCAAATTATGTGCTACTATAGAAGGCTGCACAATGGGACTTTAAATGAATAATATAGGGAGAAAATTTTTAAATTTTAATGGGAGAATCCATAACATTAGTCAGAAATCAATATTAATGTGTCAGAGTAAAAACATTAAACTAATTAGTTTTATCCAAGTACAAAGGAAATATTTTTGGAACAGATTGAAAAATCGATTCTTATAGTCTACACTGATAGAAAAACGCTTCATATCACTAATGAATGGAATTCATTAACGTTGTTTCATTACAACAATGAAATATTTCATATGCTGAATGAAATTTCATACATATTGTGCAAGATTTTCATTAATTTTGATTCATTAGATTTCGGAGTTTCATTAAAAAATTTCATTAAGTTTTGTTTACAAAATTTGTTTTGACACCTGTCGTGTCGCGTCTGTTTAGTCTGTTAGTTTACGCGCGCAAAAAACAGCTGATCAGAGCGTAATTTTTTTTTTAGAATTTTTATACGAAATTTAAAATGAAATGTTGTTGAATAATTATAAGCAGGGAAACCAAAAATATGCTCTAAAAAACACGTTTTATGCGCTTAAAAAATTCCCTTAAAAACGGAAAATATGCTCTAAAAACAATAAAAATATGCTCTTAAAAAAAAAATATGTCCCCTTTTTCGTGGCGTTTTTTACAATTTTTTAGAGAATAAACCAAAAAATAACGTTATGTGGGGTAGTTAGAGGGTTAATATGGGTTAATGAAGCAAGAAGGGTAGTTAAAGGGTTAATATGGGTTAATGAAGCAAGAAGAGGGCAAAGCGTTATCAATCGTTAGAACCCCGTTATTTTGAAAAAAAAAACAAACACTTCAATCCACTTACAAAATTATAACAAAAAATCATCCCACAAAAATTAACAAATTTTAAAGTGTTGTTATAAAAAAATTGGAAAACAAATTCTCTAAAAATAAAAATATGCTCTAAAAACTTAAAAAAATGCTCTAAAAAGTGAAAAAATGCTCTAAAAATTGAAAAATGCTCTAAAAATATGCTCTTATGTTAAAATATGTTCTTAAACCTAAAATATGCTAAAATATGCTCTTAAGGCTAAAATATGCAAAAATATGCTCTAACAAATCGATGTTTCTTAAAATCTTCTGAAACGGATAAATACCTTACCCATTTATCAATACAAAGCGCAGGAAAAAACATGATACTGCATATTTTTGGTTTCCCTGATTATAAGTATTTATTAAACTCGCGTTGTTTTATATTACTACGTGGTTTTACTAATGTATTAAAAGTAAATGTTATAGTAAAATTTTGTGTGAGAAAACTGAGTGAAATCTATAGATAAAATAAAAAATATGTAAAGTGTTTTTTTAACTTGGTTATTTTGTGATTTTTTCTGACTTTTTTTTATGAAATTTGAAATAAAAAGTAAATTATTAATTTTTTATTTACTAAATTCGTGCTGTTTTATATTAGTTCGTGGTTTTAATTATGTATTACAATTTAAGGTTGGAGTAAAATTTTGTCCGAGAAAACTAAGTGAAAACAAATATTTAATTTTAAAAATAAAAGTAGCATTTATTCAATGAAAGTATTTTATTTCAAAAATAAAAAGTAGGATTTATTTAATGAAAGTATTTCATAAGAATTAAATACTTTTTTCATTAAAGTAATGAAAAATTTTCATAAAATATTATTTATATTTTGTATGAACAATTTTCATTGATTTAATGAAACTTGTTCTTGCAATTAAATTTTATGATACACACAGAAAACAAATTTGCTAATTTCCAACTGAAATTCAGTTGTTGCAACACAAAATAGGTGGATGCATTTGAATTAAGGTTGAAACAACGAAATATCGGTAGTTACAACAAACTTTTGTTATTACAACTGTCTTTTACTTGAACCAAATATAAAATTCGTTAGCCAAATCAAAATATGGTGTCAGCAACCGAATTTTGAGTTAATACAACTGAAAAATTCAGTTGGAAATTTTTTTTTCTCTGTGTACCTATTTCATTAATTCCATGAAACCCTACATAGGTTCCTTTTTAACGTCATTTTTCATAACATTAATGTAGATTTTCATTATTGTCATGTACAATTTTTTATCAGTGTACGGTAATTATAACATAATTTTCAATTTTAAAAAATTTTCGAAAAGGCTACTTGCCTTAAAAAAATATTGCTTTTGTGAAAAATTTTGTAACAAAAATCATTGATTATGAACACAGAAAAAAATATTCAATGGAAAAAAACAATTAAATATTTGCTCAGCTTAAAATTTGACATTCAATTAAATTTTACTTGAATCCATTAACCATTTGCTCAAATCTGAAAAATTCACAAAAAAAATCATAAACACAAAAAAACTCATCATAGCAGGCTTTGAGTAACAATGCGATGAACGCTGTTGCGTTTTTTGTTTTAGTTTCAGTTAGTCGTCAAATAGAAAAGTTCTTTCACGCACACAAGACGAAAAAAAAACAAAATAATATAAAGCACAAAAAAAAAAAACAATTTGAACAAAAGACTTGAAAAGACTGACAAAAACACTACAACTGTATAATAATGATTAACCATTCACTCAGATCGAGCATTGGATTAATCAAAAATAACACAAAATTATTGATTAACCGCTCACTCAAATCAAGGATTGGTTTAATCAAAAATAACAGAAAAATAACAATTAACAAATTACTCAAATCAAGCATTGGTTTAATCAAGGAACAGTCAATGACTGACCTACAATTTTCGTGCTTGATCCAACAATTTTCCTCATTAGATGACTTTTAATTAAAATAATGCTCAAGCTGGTGTATTTCGTGCTTGATCTAACAACTCATTTTTATCTGTGAAATGTTTATTAGAATGACTTGCATAATATTATTCGTTCTGGAAACGATTATTTAGAACGAAAAATTTTAATCTGTAATTATGGATAAGATCTTCACTTCTATCTTAATTTCTCCCCCATAGTGCACTTTAACAAACTAAAACTATTTAAGTTTTTTTCCTCTTCTTTTTTTTGCCAGCTTCTTAAAACTAATGAAGATTTTCAACATACTCATACTTTTAAACATAATTTACAGTCATGTTTGAAAGATTTGTGTAACATCTTTTCATCCTTTTCATTACTGATCCATACATTCATCCCTCCAACCAAGCAACTAACCTTGCCTGTACTCATTTTATTAAAAAGTTTACAAGTAGCAACACGTACTTTAGTTTTTCTATATACTATAAAATACATTTTTATAAATTTGTTTTTTATTTGCAAAATTTCTTACGGAAACGCACGATGAAAATGTATTAAATAGCATAGCGGGACACTTTAAAAAAGTACAGTTTTTATTGCAGTTTTTTTTTACTGCAGAATAATTTTTTTTGTAAACTACTAAAGGATGCAAACGAAAGGAGGTGACTTATAACCAGGGACAGGATCTATATGCATTAAAAAACTACATTTTAAGTGCCTAAAATATGCTCCAAAAATCCCAAAATATGTATTACTAGCAGGCCCGCCCGGAACTTTGTCACCGGTAATAATAAATACGGAATTAAAGAAGCATCAGTATTAGAGTCCCCATTTCTAAAATTGTCCCCTGCAGAATCTTTATTTTATTAAATTTTTATCGTTGAAGTCTTAAATAAAAACTATTTAAAACAAACAATAAAATTCAAACACCCCCCCCCCCCCCCCCCCCCCGTTTAGGCCGGAATCATGTTCGTTCCGGTAAAACAATTTCTTGAACATTTTCGAGCTCTTATATCGTTATTATTGATATCCTTTCATTCCCCGTATCATTCCATTTCGTTCCCCGTTCTATTCCATTTCGTTCCCTGTTCTATTCGTTTCAATTCTTTGAATTCAAATTCATTGCGTTCCATAACATGCGTTGAAGGAATAATGATTTTTTGGACAGGAGGATCCCACATTTCAAGAAAAGGTTACAAAGTTCACTTCTTTGCAACTGTTTGGTCCATTAAAATCGGAATTTCCAAAAAGGGCGTTTTCGGAATGTTTTGAAATCGGATGAGTAGTCTTAAAGGTTTTTAAATTTGAAGTCTTTTGACCCAAAGTGATCTTTAAAATGGGTGCGGTCAATGAAACCTACCCTAACTTACCCTGAAGGAGATTTATAAATATTAGTGAAATCAGTGTTTAAACATCATAAAAGGTTTCGTCTATTTTAAAGTTTTACGTCGATGAACCCTAGGACCATTCTTAATATTTGAGAAAAAAAATTTTAAACCGAATTAGTAGTTTTAGAGATTTTGAAATTTTACGTTTATTTTTAACCAAAACTGGGCGTAGAAAGGGTGTGGTTGATGAAAGCTAGCCCATGTCCAACCTGAAGGACCATTCAAAATGTATATTGGTGATGAAATTTTTTAAATCGGATGAGTAGATTCATAATATTAAAATTTTACGTTTTTCGTGCCAAAAGTCGGCGTATAAATGGGCGTGGTCAATAAAACTCAGCATATTTCCACACTTAAGAACCATACTAAGCATTGGTGGAAAAATTTTGGAAATCGTATGAGTAATTTAGGAGATTTTTAAATTTTAGGTTTTTTGGCCAAAAAGTAGGCGAAGAAGTGGGCGTGGTCGATGATTCCTAACCTATGTCCACCCTGGAGGAATACTCTAAATATTATTGAAAAAATGTTTGAAATTGAATGAGTAGTCTCATAGATATTTAAATTTTAAGTTGTTTGCAAAAAGTGGGCGTTGAAGTGGGCGTGGTCGAAAAATCCTACACTATGCCCACTCTGGAGGACCACTCTAAATATTGGTAAAAGCATTTTTTAAATCGGTTGAGTAGTTTCAAAGATATTTAAATTTTAAGTTTTTTGCCAAAAGTGGGCGTAGAAGTGGGCGTGGTCGATGAAACCCAGCATATGTCCATCATGAAGGACCATTCCAAGTATGTATTGGTAAAAAAAATTTGAAATTGGTTTAGTAGTTTTGAAGATTTTTAAATTTTACGTTTTTTGTCAAAAAGTGGGCGTAGAAGTGGGCGTGGTCGATGAAACGTAGCCTATGTCCGTCCGGGAGGAACACTCTAAATATTGCTGAAAACTTTTTTGAAATCGGATGAGTAGTTCCGGAGATTACTTTCTACAAACAAACAAACAAACAAACAAAAAAACATACAAACATTACCTCTTTATAATATTAGTATAGAAAAATGTCTGCGAAATTTGTACTATTTTCCAAAACATTAAATCATGATAATATTTTGCTGAAGATTCAGGTGTACTTGCCAAAGCAAAGTTTTTTTTAGAAAAAAAAATGTGATATATGTTTGTCATTCCATGCAAAACGAATTGAAATATCGGTCGAGGACCCCATTAAGTTTATATATTACACCATCCGACAAAAATTTAAAAAGTCGTTGAAGACGAACTGGATAATATACTTTTGAAACTAGAGACTAAATGTACAGTTATATAATTCAAAATTTTCAACAAAATATTTTGATAAAGTTTTCAAATGACTTTATTCCCATCCTTTTATCCTGATATGGCAAAATATGAAAATGATAAAATTTGGAGATCCTCCTCTTTCATCTGCCGTTACCAGTGTCATTCCAAGACAATTAAAAATATTTAAAAAATATTTTACAAAATGTATCCTTTAAAACTGTGAAGTTCTTTTAAAAGGAAACAGGATCACGAAATGAAAAACTGTAAATGCAGTTTTACTCCATTTGATCTCTTCTTTCAGACTTATATCATCCGGTTCACGTTTAATATTGGCTGTTGGACGGTGTTATTGATCCATTTCTATGACACTCTATCTATAAACATCCGTCCATCTGTCTGTGAAAAGCAAGATGCAGTCCAAACCAAAAGAGCTGTAAATTTGGTAAATGAGTGTATTACTTAAGTGCAAAAAGTGTTTTTACATTTTGGAGAGTATAAAAGATTCGTCACCGAAGAATTTACCACTCTCACTAGTTTTTTGTACACATGTTAAGCAAATGGAACATTTTTATGTCAAAAGTTTAGAAAAAATTATAAAAAAACAAGTAGAAACGTTAAATTCGACTTGGCCGAATCTATGAATACCCTCCACTATGCCCTTTTAAGTGATAGTAAATTTTCTAACGTGAAAAATAACATATTTGATTAGTTTTTATTTCGTGTAGAAAAAGTTTTTTTTAAGTAATTTAAAAAAAAATAATATATTTTCTAATTTTTTTTTTGAGTGTAAAATTTTTTTTCGAGTGTATTTGTTTTTTAGTGTAAAAATATTTTTGAGTGACAAAAATACCTTGTAAAATATTTTTTTGGCTAACCAATGTTTTTAAAACATATCTAACGGGTTTTCAACTCATGAATTTAAGGTGAAACTAAACTGAAATTGACACTGGACCGATTTGGCTGAAATTCAATGCGAACCAGGCCAGGGAAACGACAAATATATATGACAGGCATCAGTATCCTCAGAATTGCCTTTCGAAAGTTAGCGTGTTTTTTATCTAGTAAATTCACGAAAAACCTTTGCCGAAATTCAGTCTTTTGCTCATAACTTTTGAACCACTGGACCGATTTCACTGAATAGCAATATGAACCTGACCTGGTAAATTGCCAATATTTATGCTAAACTTCAGGAGCCTCCGTAAAGTCTTTCAACACGTTTCGTGTTTTCGACAGACCGACGGATGGACGGACAGACGGACGGACATCGCTAGAGCGTCTTAAAATCGATCGAGGATCATGAATATATATACTTTATGGTGTCTTAGACCAATATTTCGAGGTGTTGCAAACGGAATGACAAACTTATATATACCCTCTATCACTAGTGTGGAGGGTATAAACAATTTTTTTTGAGATATTTTTTGAGTTCAGTTGGGCAGCAACCCAGTTCTCAACGTCCATCAGCCATCCTTGGATGGGCCGCTGACATGTTGGAGTCACACCTGACGTCCCTGAGGCGTCAGGTTGAGGACAGTTTTATATAAAATTTCAAAATATCCTCAATCATAATCAGTAGTAGTAAGGGGAAGCTAGGGTTATATAGTCGCAACAAAAAGTAGACTTTTTTCGATTTCTAAAAAGTCTATTATTCCGACTTTTCGACTTTTTTCAAATTTTAAAAAGTAGGCTTTTTTCGACTTTTCGACTTTCTTTGACTTTTTAACTTTTTCGACCTTTTCCAACTTTTAAAAAGTCAATTTTTTTGTAAATAAAAGTTTAGTTTTGACTTGTTGTAAACATATACGTGCTATTTTTATACCCTCCAACCACAGTATGGGGGTATACTCACTTTGTCATTCCGTTTGTAATGCATCGAAATATCGGTCGGGGACCCCATAAAGTATATATATTATTGATCCATGATCGATTCTAAGACATTCTGTGAACATCCGTCCGTCTGTAGATGGCACGATGCAGTCCAAAATAAAAGAGCAATTTGGCACGAATATATCTTTTGGTCCTAGGCAGGTTAAGTTCGTAAATGGGAAAAATCGGCCCAGGGGGAAAAAAGTTCCCCCTTGTAGAACTGAACCAATCTCTGAAAAAATACACTTTTTTTTACATGTTTTTTTGTATTTTTGTTAAATAAATGAAACATTTGTTATATTTATCGGGATGGGAAGGTGCTCTCAACCTCCCCCAATCACCCCCCCCAAACAAACGCCCATTTTTTTACATTTTGGAGGGTATAAAAGATTCGACACAGCCGAATTTAACACTCTCACTTGTTTTGGTTATATTTTACTTATCAAAAAAAGTCGAAAAAATCGAAAATGTGGAAAAGGTTGAAAAAATCGAAAGCAAAAAGAGTCGACTTTCGATTTATAGAACCCTATCACTGAGGTGTTTACATAATCAAAAATAATGGTAAATATTGCACTTAACACTTTCTTACTCATGAATTTGGCATTGACATTTTTGCTTCACATACAAAATACATGGAAATACCAATGGCTTCAGTTGTTATTAAACTCGGCTCTCATTTGAAATTTTTTTCAGAAGAAAGAAATTATTATCATCTTGCAAAAATAAAAAAAAATAAAAATAAAAAAATCTAAAAAAATCAAATAAGTCAAAGCAAAAGTCGACTTTTCGACTTTTTAAGAACAAAAAAATCGATTTCGACTATTCGACTTTTTCATACAAAAAGTCGATTAATCGACCTTTCGACTATAGAACCCTAGGGAAGCTGACATTCCCATGACATATCCATTAAGTCGTCTTTAGGGAAATATCTGATGTAGGTCATACGAAAATTATAAAAAATCTTGGTATTTCCTTTAGTTTTTAGTTTAATTCATTTTTAATCCAAATTATGTATTTGATATTAATAAATACTGGATCTGAGCCTCGAACCTCCAGTTTATTAGTCAACAACACCTAACTACTTGATCTAAACTTTTAAAAAAAAAAAAACTTGTACAATAGGGCTATAACCAAATTTTTGGCATAGCACCACGTGATGGACAATGTTGTTTTATTAAACAAAATCGCTTTCTCCGATCATTTTGCAAAAAAAACCACACGCACCAAATGCATTTTCTAAAAGTCCTCAAGATTCTTTTTATTAACACAAAATTTATGTATTTTTTATTTAACAACAAGTAAAAATGTTAAAAAAATTCTAATGTTTATTTATTGAAGGAAATAAACTTTAGATTTAAAGTTCGTGCTGATTTACATAAAGGATAAATATCCTGGACCACCATAGTGGCACATTCCTCGCAAATATAACTACTTTGCTGGTTTGGAATTATTGATTCTTTTTTTTCCCCAATATCTTAAGAAGCATCTGAGCGTTTTCAAATCTACCTAGCGACTCCTCCAGAGATTTAAAGTCATCTTCCCTAAATCAGTGATCTGAGAACTATATGTCAAACTATTTTCCACAAATAAAGGCACATATTGGGTAAAGCTCAGTTTGGTAACTTAATATTTAAATGAACGTTAAAATGTTGTTGGGAAGGTGGGTAGTACCCCATGGGTCCCTTCCCCGCCTACCTTAGTTTTAGTTTCGGAGTTGATTAAAGCGGAATCATAGTTAAAATAGCTACATTTTGCGATTAAAAAAAAAAAAATACAAAAATAGTAATTTAAAACTTCATCGCGTTTGGTGCGTGTACTTTTTTAACATCCGCGAAAAAGTGAAAACATTTTTCTTTATAGTTTTTCACGGTCTATATGACTGTGCTATGCCAATTTTGATATTTTCAAAAAATGTAAAAAACGTATAGCCCTATTGTACAATAACAAGAAAAACTTGTAACTTTTATTTTTTGCTACCTCCTATATGACTAGAATTCCTTGAAATTTTACAAGATTTTACCAATAAAATTGTGAATTTACAATTTTTTTGACGCGATAAAACTTACAAGGAGGTTTCGTAACTTTACTAGAGTTTTTGCTATTTTACGAGAATTCCTAGTTAATTTTACGAGCTTTTTTGTAATTTTATATGTTTTTTACCAATAAAATTTTAAATTTACAACTTTTTTGGCGCAATAAAACTAACAAGGAATTCTCGTAAATTTACTAAATTTTTTTTTTGTAAAAAAAACTTTGAAATTTTTAAAATTACAAAAAAATTTCTTAAATTACAAAAAAAAATGTAAATCTCGATAAAAACAATTTTGTTAAAAAAAACAAGGAAAACTTTCAAATATTGATAAAATTGGACTACGAAACTTTTTCTAGTAATTTGACAAGGCTTTTTTTGTGTGTACCCGATGGCCGATAATGGCCATACAGTCAGTTGATTGGACTTTCAGTATCTGTATTTATTTCGTGTACATTCTCTGCCATTCAGTACTTCTTCTTTAAAAGAAAACTTTCCCCTACAATTTGTTAAGTTTACTTTTAGAAAAAAAATTAAAAAAATATGCCTTCATTAGTCAGACGAACAGAAAAAATAAAAAGTTTTCTCGATTTTTACCACTATCATCATAGTACACTGTAAAAATTATTGTTGATGATATCAAGGATATATTTGTTTTAAAACCAATTTATATTTACCTAACCTATGAAAATTTTCATAAATACAGTACTTTTTTTTTATTAATTACCTAAAAAAAATTAATTAATCTAATTAAATATTAATTAGCTTCATCTTCACGAATAATAAAAATAAATATTTTCAGTGTATGTATATAAATTTGTGGATGTGTTTATACATCACATTTTCCAGATTATGTGTGTGCGTTATATATGTGGGCAATTTACTTTCAATGTTTGTTTTATGTTTCCAAAGTTAAGAGATTTATTAAAAAGTTTTAAGCCTTTTAACCCCCTCTCTTCAAACAGACATTTTCTGTGCTTATTCTACATATTCAGAATTTATTAAGCTGATGAGTTCTATTAGGCAGTTTAGATAAAGTTTGCATATATAGCAGGTATTTTATTAATTTAAACAAGGATAATAAAGTCAATGAATTAGATGTGTTTTAAAAGTTTAAAATGAATTAATTCTTTAAGTCAGTGTGTTTATTTAGGTAATTTAGAGAAAGATTTCAAAATTGTTTATGTCAAAGTAATGTCTAACACAAAATCAGTATTTAAATATTTTTTTTTGCACTTCAATGAACAGCTGATAAATTGTGGACCGTAGCTAATTCTATACCACATCATGGAATATTTTCCAGAGCTTTTAATTCGGAGCTGTTATGTATGACAGTTAAGCAAGAACAAGCTCTTGAATAAGTTCTAAAACTGGTTGTAGAATATCGGTTTAAGTTTTTTTTAAACGAATCCATTCTAGGACATCCAATAAAAAAGATTTTGTGGAAGTTTAGTTGATCTAAAAGCATTTTTTCTAACCATAAATTTAAAAATCTATGATGCTTAAAAAATATTATCAATCGTTTGATTTAAGCCTTTTAAAGTTCTGTAAACATTCATACGCACGCATGTTGTATGCAAGTTAAAACTAATTTGCGTTAGCTTTTCACCTTAATGTTTACAAAACCAACAAATATTTAAAATATTAAAAATAATTAGTTAAGATTTAATTACCACAAAAACATGATTTTGAACGATAATTTAGAAATTAATTTTAGGGGTTAAAAAACATAACAAGATGTGAACTGTGCAAATTCCAGGTCGCAAAATTTAGAAATATTAAAAAATAACAAAAAAATTCCATAGAAAATTCTAAAGAAAATTTTATAGTTAACGCAACGTGCAATAGAAGTTATCGATAGCACAATTTTTTATAGAAAATTCTACAGCTATCGATAAAAAAAATGTCTACAAAAAACTCTACAGTTATCGCTAATATGGATTTTCTAAGGAAAATTCTATATTTTCGATAGCAAAAAAAATTCTACAGAAAATTTTATGCACTCAAAATATTTTGTAGGCAAAACCAAATAAAAAACCCATTTAAAACCAGTGAATAAACAATTGGAAACCATTTCATTAATTATTCATTTGTTTTAACAAACATCAACATTTATTTTTCAATGTTGACAAAATTTTCTAAAATAAATAACATTAAACACTAAGAAATTAATTTTTTTATATTCTTTTTTACCAACAAATTCGAAAAAATAACCTACAAAAACATTAAAAATTAATTATAGTTCTGTTATTTTTACCAACAAATTTCAAAAAATAACCTACGAAAACAATGATGATTTCGTTGGTTATTTTTTACAATTTTCTATTGAAATATTTTTTTTTAAATTTTTAATAAAATTTTGGCGAATCGATCCCGCAATCAACTACATTCTGGCCAGACACTCTACCCATGGTGCCAAAGTCACTTGATACAAACATGTTTTTATATTTCTATAAATAATTTTTTGAATTTTTTTTTCTACAAAAAAATGTAGGTAAAAACTAATAATATCTCATTAAAAAATACCAACAATTTAAAAAAAAAAAATTACTTACACAAATCATTAAATATTTAAAGAATAATCAGTAGTTTTTACTTACGGACCAAAAATAAATGACTTTAAAAACTAAATGTTAATGAAAGTCTTCATTTTTAAGTTTGTTATTTTTGAAACAAAGGGCAGACGTAGTCATTAATAAAAACTAAACATCAAACAAATGTTTTTTCTTTTAAAAACGACTAAACGTAAAACTTTTTAAATAAACTAGAGACAGTTAACGACATAATTTTTTTATTGTAGTAATCGATAACAAACAATTTTCTATAGAAAATTATGTAGTTCTCTATAGCAAATACTATATTCTCTATAGAAAATATTATGTTTATCGATAACAAAAAATTTTCTATAGAAAATACTATAGTTATCGATAACAAAAAATTTTAGAAAATTCTATAGTCACCGATAACAAAAAATGTTCTATAGTTATCTATAACAGAACATGTTCTAAAGAAAATTCTATAGCAATCAATAACAAACATTTTTTATAGCAAATTCTATAGTTATCGATATCAAAAAATTTTCTTTAGAAAATTCTATAGTTATCGATAGCAAAAAATGTTTTATAGAAAATTCTATAGTTATCGATAGCAAATAATTTTTTATGGAAAATTCTATTGTTATCGGTAACAAAAAAATTTCTGTACAACATTCTATAGTGTCGATATAAATATTTTTTACAGAAAATTCTATAGTTGTCTATAACGAAAAATTTTCTATAGAAATCCTTTAGTTATCGATAAGAAAAAATGTTCTATAGTTAACGATAAAAAAAAATTATAGAAAATTATATACTTATCGATAACAAAAGAATTTCTATAGAAAATTCTATAGTTATCGATAACAAAAAATTTTCTATAAAAAATTCTAAAGTTGTCGATAGCAAAAAAAATTCTATAGAAAATTCTATAGTTATCGATAACAAAAATTTTTTTTAGAAAATTCTATAGTTATCGATAACAAAAAATTTTCCATAAAAAATTCTATAGTTATCGATAAAAAAAAACTTTCTATAGAAAATTCTGTAGTTATCGATAACAAAAAAATTTCTGTAGAAAATTCTATAGTCATCGCAAACAAAAAAATAATTATAGAAAATTCTTAATTGTCGATAGCAAAAAATTTTCTACAGAAAATTCAAAAGTTATCGAAAATAAAAAAAAATTCTACAGAAAATTCTATAGTTATTGATAACAAAATACTTATCGTTAGCAAAATATTTTCTAAAGAAAATTCTACAGTTATCAAATATTTTCTATAGAAAATTCTACAGTTATCAAGAAAAAAAATTCTATAGAAAATTCTTAAGTTATCGATAACAAAAAAAATCTATAGAAAATTCTTAAGTTATCGATAAAAAAAATGTTCTATAGAAAACTCTATAGTTGTCGATAAATTAAGATTTCTTTAAAAAATTCTTTATAGCAAAAAACTTCTGTAGTTTTCGATAACAAAAAAATTTTTATAGAAATTTCCATATTTCTAAAGAAATTTTTCCAAGCAAAAAATTTCATTAGAAATCTCAGAGAAATCGATAGCAAAAAATGTTCATCGGAAAATACTTTAGTTTTCGATAACAATATAATTTCTATAGAAATTTTTTTATCTATTGATAACAAAATAAACAACTATTGAAATAAGTAAAGTTATCGATAACAAAAATAAGTCTATTGAATTTTCAATTGTTATATGAGGAGTTCCGGCTAAGACTTAAAATTTGAGGTAAAAAAGATGTGATTTTTGTTTTGATGGCACATCGATGAAAGTTGGCATAAATACTAGAAGCTATTTAAGAATAAGAAATTCGTTCGCGTCAATTAAATCGCGCAAGGGGATCAAAAGTTATGGCGGTTTTAAGATTTAGCGGTTGTAAAATATCAAAGGATATATCATTTCTTCTAAAATATATGATATAAATTTAACCCTTTAATGACCAAACGATTTAAAAAAAAAAATATCTAACAAGGGAAGTCTCCCTGGTGTCACCCTCCGATCTTCATGAAATTTGGATATGTTGTTAAGAACGAAAATTAATTCGACACGTATTTTTTTATAGCGGCCCAAACTCATTTTTTAGGGGGTTCGATTTGTATGGGGGGAAATTGACCTTTTTCAGTTTTTTTTCGATTTACTCCTATTTAAACAAAATTAATATAGGCATGTGTGGTATCAGATTAAAGGTATTAAAAATACCTATCTCGTGGTGCTAATAACGGGCCAAAGAAGTTAATATTTTTCGACTTATTAACAAAAATGTCCTAAAATTTTGGTATTTTGCTCAATATGACGAAAAGTTGTGCATGTTTGGACACGTTCTTAGCACACGTAGATAGGTTTTCCAAAGACCTTTCATTTGGTGTGTAACATGACTAGGTTTCTTTGCATAGTATAGGAGATAAACGAAAAAAACTGGAAAATGGCCTTGTCTTCCCCCCTCCTTTTTACCACCTAAATATGAATTTGGGCCGCTAAAAAAAAATACGTGTCCCTTTATTTTTTCTGTTTTTTATAACATATTTTGGCAATGCGCGTTGGTATTACTGAAAAAAAAAATCACGGAAAATCGTATCATTGTACCAGTGTTTAAAAAAATCGGTGATGCTTTTTTATAACAAGAAAATTTAATATGGTCCAAAAAATCTATAATCATCAACATTTTTTAACCCGCCTCTGATTTTATGATGATACATCAAGTGGGCTTTCATTTAAAAAAAAATCATCCGATTTCGTGTAAAGCCTTGGATGTGCCAGATCAAAACAGGTTTAGATAAAAAAGCAAATCAGTTCTACTCGTTAAGGCACGTCTTTTGGTATATTAAAATGAACATGATGCATTAATTGCTACTAAAAAAAATTGGAAACAGATTTTCAAATTTCGCACAATTTTCAAAAATGCCATAAAATTTTAGCAATTTATATTTTATAAAACCGCCAGTTATTTTTTTATGTAAACTCCTAAAAAACTCGGTTTACGCAAGAGTCCACCAAATTTCGAATGAAACCGCGAATGTGCCTCGCGAAAAACTGGTATTTTAAAAAAATTACGTTTTTTCTTTCGAACTTTAATCTGCTTAAACTCCTTAACTATTCGTGGCACATTAACGGGATTAATTCCAAAATGTTAAGAATTACAACAGCTACTAACTCTATTTCAACTTTTTTCATTTTATAGAGGGGACCGAAATCCCTGATCAAAAAACCTCGAAAATTTAAAAACTCTTAAATTTTGGTTTCAAAACTTAACCGTCTTATAACTTCTTACCAAGCGATGAAGCATCTATCAAGCCAACATTAAAATAATCTCTTATATGTACTGATTTTGTGTTATGCCGGAAAAGATTGATATATAAGGAGAACTTAAAAAAAAAAGCGAAAGAATGTAAAAACTATGGATTATTTCAAGCCATTTTTATCGATTTTTCAACTTTAACCCTCTGTAACTTTTACGGATAAAGTGGGGTAATCTTTAAACATTGCTTAGTGATGTTTCAAGGTCTTTTTTACACAACTGCATTTACAGTTTTTCTAAATTCAGTTTCACTGAGTTGAAATTTAAAAAAGATTTCATGATATACAAAACCATTTTTACTAGGGTATTGATAACAGTTTTATTTAGAAAATTCTTTGATCATTGATATCAAAAAATTTTATGTAGAAAGTTGTATAGTTATCGATAACAAATAATTGTCTATAGAAAATTCAATAATTTTCGATAGCAAAAAAAATTCCTAACAAAAGAATGTGTAAAGAAAATTCTACAGTTATCAACAACAAAAAAAAAATATTGAAAATTCGATAATTATCGTGACAAAAAAAATATTATGAAAACTTCTTTAGTTATCGATAACAAAAAAATTTGTGTTGAAAATTATAGTTATCGATATCAAAATTTATTTTTCAAAAATAGTTATTGACTTTAAAAAATTTTCTATAGAAAATTCTTTAGTTATAAGTAACTAAAAAGTGTAGTTATGGATAACAAAAAATTTATAGAAAACTTTATAAATATCAAAAACGAAAAATTTGCAAAAAAATTTCTCAAGTAATCGATAACCAAAAAATAACTTTAGAAATATCTATATTTATCCAGTACAAAAAAAAATTAAAAAAATTTCTGTAGTTATCGATTAAAAAAGTTTTCTACAGAAAATTTTATAGTTACCGATAGCAAAAAAAAAAATTATAAAAAATTAAATAGTTTTCGATAACAAAAAATTTTTCGTATTTTTTTTTTTAAATTCTATAAAATTGTTAATAGGAAATTCAATTTTAATCGATAACATAAAAATATTTTTAACTAAAAAATTTTCTGTAGAAAATTCTATTTTTATCGATAACAAGAAATTTATTTCTTTAAAATCTTTAACGTTGCATATACTAAAATTCTATTAAAAATTAATATTTTCCAGCATTTTTTTTATAAAATTTTCAACAAATTACTTTTTTTTTAAACGACATTTTTCCTAGATTCATTTAACGCAAATTGTTTCATTAAGGATTTTTTTTTAAATAAATTTTTTTTCTCTCTCTCGTATTTTTTTATAGATACAACTTTTGTCAGAAAACTTTGCATTACATTTTGCACCAGCCTTAGCCGTAGATACAGCAGAATATATATGCCTAGTAAATGACCGTCATATACCAGAAGCAATTGTTGATTTACTGGTGCAAGGTAAGTTTGATACGTCGAAACAAGTTTTTCTTTTTATGTATGTATGAGACTGTAAAATGTTTCAACACATACTTTTGTTACATACACCAATGCAATACACAAATACATGGTAACAAAAAGAAAATAAATAAAAAAAAAAATAGTGGTAACACAAAGTGCACTACTGTTAACTATACAAAGTTAAACAATTTTTATTTTACAAGCAAAAAAAAAAAAAATATTTATATTTTTTTGTAATTTTTACTCTATTTGGTTTTACGTTTTTTTTTTTTTTTGTTTTTATATCAATGTAGATGTACCAGATCCACCTGAAAGACCATTGCTGATAAGTTTTACTTCACGTTCAGTTAACTTATCGTGGGCCCATTCACAGCATCCACGAAATGCTCCAGTAACGCATTTTATTGTTGAAACAAGGTAAGTAACAGATTTTTTGCAAGGGGGTGATAGGAGGTTGTTATGAGGGTATAAAGTATAAATTTTGTAGTATATAACTTTGTATACTTTATCTATAGGCTTTTATTACTTGTATTTGTCTATGTGTGTGAATGTGTGTGTGTATGTATGTCAGAATTTTTAATGGAGAATACTAGACAATATACCCTTGCATTTTACTGTTCATACATATTCAATCTTTTCTCACTCATTCGTTATTTATGTAAAGTAATTGTTACTTTGTCTAGGCTTTAGTCATATATTTAAATTTTTTTTAAACTGTAACAGGGAAGTATGACAAGGAAATTTTTTTGCTATTGATAGAATTTTCTATAGAAAATTTTTTGCTATCGATAGAATTTTCTATAGAACATTTTTTGCTATCGATAGAATTTTCTATAGAAAATTTTTTGCTATCGATATCGATAGAATTTTCTATAGAAAATTTTTTGCTATCGATATCGATAGAATTTTCTATAGAAAATTTTTTGCTATCGATATCGATAGAATTTTCTATAGAAAATTTTTTGCTATCGATATCGATAGAATTTTCTATAGAAAATTTTTTGCTATCAATAGAATTTTCTATAGAAAATTTTTTGCTATCGATATCGATAGAATTTTCTATAGAAAATTTTTTGCTATCTATATCGATAGAATTTTCTATAGAAAATTTTTTGCTATCGATATCGATAGAATTTTCTATAGAAAATTTTTTGCTATCGATATCGATAGAATTTTCTATAGAAAATTTTTTGCTATCGATATCGATAGAATTTTCTATAGAAAATTTTTTGCTATCGATATCGATAGAATTTTCTATAGAAAATTTTTTGCTATCGATATCGATAGAATTTTCTATAGAAAATTTTTTGCTATCGATATCGATAGAATTTTCTATAGAAAATTTTTTGCTATCGATATCGATAGAATTTTCTATAGAAAATTTTTTGCTATCGATATCGATAGAATTTTCTATAGAAAATTTTTTGCTATCGACATCGATAGAATTTTCTATAAAAAATTTTTTGTTATCGATATCGATAGAATTTTCTATAGAAAATTTTTTGCTATCAATAGAATTTTCTATAGAAAATTTTTTGCTATCGATATCGATAGAATTTTCTATAGAAAATTTTTTGCCTTCGATATCGATAGAATTTTCTATAGAAAATTTTTTGCTATCGATATCGATAGAATTTTCTATAGAAAATTTTTTGCTATCGATATCGATAGAATTTTCTATAGAAAATTTTTTGCTATCGATAGAATTTAATATAGAAAATTTTTTGCTATCGATAGAATTTTCTATAGAAAATTTTTTGCTATCGATATCGATAGAATTTTCTATAGAAAATTTTTTGCTATCGATATCGATAGAATTTTCTATAGAAAATTTTTTGCTATCGATATCGATAGAATTTTCTATAGAAAATTTTTTGCTATCGATATCGATAGAATTTTCTATAGAAAATTTTTTGCTATCGATATCGATAGAATTTTCTATAGAAAATTTTTTGCTATCGATATCGATAGAATTTTCTATAGAAAATTTTTTGCTATCGATATCGATAGAATTTTCTATAGAAAATTTTTTGCTATCGATATCGATAGAATTTTCTATAGAAAATTTTTTGCTATCGATATCGATAGAATTTTCTATAGAAAATTTTTTGCTATCGATATCAATAAGATTTTCTATAGAAAATTTTTTGTTATCGATATCTATAAAATTTTCTATAGAAAATTTTTTGCTATCGATATCGATAGAATTTTCTATAGAAAATTTTTTGCTATCGATATCGATAGAATTTTCTATAGAAAATTTTTTGCTATCGATATCGATAGAATTTTCTATAGAAAATTTTTTGCTATCGATAGAATTTTCTATAGAAAATTTTTTGCTATCGATATCGATAAAATTTTCTATAGAAAATTTTTTGTTATCGATATCGATAAAATTTTCTATAGAAAATTTTTTGCTATCGATATCGATGGAATTTTCTATAGAAAATATTTTACTATCGATATCGATAGAATTTTCTATAGAAAATTTTTTGCTATCGATATCGATAGAATTTTCTATAGAAAATTTTTTGCTATCGATATCGATAGAATTTTCTATAGAAAATTTTTTGCTATCGATATCGATAGAATTTTCTACAGAAAATTTTTTGCTATCGATATCGATAGAATTTTCTATAGAAAATTTTTTGCTATCGATATCGATAGAATTTTCTATAGAAAATTTTGTTGCTATCGATATCGATAGAATTTTCTATAGAAAATTTTTTGCTATCGATATCGATAGAATTTTCTATAGAAAATTTTTTGCTATCGATATCGATAGAATTTTCTATAGAAAATTTTTTGCTATCGATATCGATAGAATTTTCTATAGAAAATTTTTTGCTATCGATATCGATAGAATTATCTATTGAAAATTTTTTGCTATCGATATCGATAGAATTTTCTATAGAAAATTTTTTGCTATCGATATCGATAGAATTTTCTATAGAAAATTTTTTGCTATCGATATCGATAGAATTTTCTATAGAAAATTTTTTGCTATCGATATCGATAGAATTTTCTATAGAAAATTTTTTGCTATCGATATCGATAGAATTTTCTATAGAAAATTTTTTGCTATCGATATCGATAGAATTTTCTATAGAAAATTTTTTGCTATCGATATCGATAGAATTTTCTATAGAAAATTTTTTGCTATCGATATCGATAGAATTTTCTATAGAAAATTTTTTGCTATCGATATCCATAGAATTTTCTATAGAAAATTTTTTGCTATCGATATCGATAGAATTTTCTATAGAAAATTTTTTGCTATCGATATCGATAGAATTTTCTATAGAACATTTTTTGGTACCTTTTAATTTGATTCCGGTACCTTTTTTAATCACATTATTTTCCCTAGTAGACCCTCCCTTAAAGTTTCTCGTTTTTTAAATTTTATAACTGGCACTGACTTAATTTTAATTTTATTTTCCTTTTAACTATAAACTTTATCTCCGTCTTCTTCCAATTCTCCTTTATTTAGTCATGAGTTTAGCACAGTCGCTTCTATGTCTATTATTAACAAGAACCTAGAAAATATGAACAGAATGAAAAACAAGTAAAAAAAAGTACATTTTTAATCGTATTGAGTGTTAAATAAAGTTTATTTCTACTTCTGCTCCTTCATACAACAGAAATAAAGAAAAGAAAACGTACATTAAAGTGTGATGAACCGTGCTTTGTAGTTGTTGTTATTGTATGCTAGATGTGTAAGACGAGGAAAATCATAGAAAGAAGATTTCATTAGCAGAGTTTTAAAAGAATGTTATTTTGGACAAAAAAAAACAAGAAATTATAATTACACAAATACCAGATTCTAAGAAATTTTCTTTTCTATAGGCAAAAACTGAGATTCTGAACATTTTTTTCTATAGAAAAAATTTCAGATTCTGAGACAGTTTTCTATAGAAAATGTGTCAGTTTCCAGGACATTTTTTCTATAGAAAAAGTCTCAGAATCTGAAACTTTTCATAATAAAAAAGTCACAGATTCTGAGACATTTTTTCTATAGAAAAAGTCTCACATTCTAAAACATTTTTTCTATAGAAAAAGTCTCAGATTCTGAAACATTTTCTCTATAGAAAAATTCTCAGATTCTGAGACATTTTTTCTATAGAAATAGTCTCAGATTCTGAGACATTTTTTCTATAGAAAAAGTCTCAGATTCTGAGACATTTTTTCTATAGAAAAAGTCTCAGATTCTAAAACATTTTTTCTATAGAAAAAGTCTCAGATTCTGAAACAATTTTTCTATAGAAAAAGTCTCAGATTCTGAGACAATTTTTCTATAGAAAAATTTGCAGATTCTGATAAATTTTTTCAATAGTCTCAGATTCTGAGACATTTTTTCTATAGAAAAAGTCTCAGATACTGAGACATTTTTTTCTATAGAAAAAGTCTCAGATTCTGAGATATTTTTTCTATAGAAAAAGTCTCAGATTCTGAGATATTTTTTCCATATAAAATTTCTCAGATTCTTCGATATTTTTTCTATAGAAAAATTCTTAGAATCTGAGACATATTTTCTATAGAAAAATTCTCAGATTCTGAGACATTTTTTCTATAGAAAAATTCTCAGAATCTGAGACATGTTTTCTATAGAAAAATTCTCAGATTCTGAGACATTTTTTCTATAGAAAAATTCTCAGATTCTGAGACATATTTTCTATAGAAAAATTCTCAGATTCTGAGACATTTTTTCTATAGAAAAAGTCTCAGATTCTGAGACATTTTTTCTATAGAAAAAGTCTCAGATTCTGAGATATTTTTTCTATGGAAAAAGTCTCAGATTCAGAGACATTTTTTCTATAGAAAAAGTCCCAGATTCTGAGACATTTTTTCTACAGAAAGAGTCTCAGATTCTGAGATATTTTTTCTATAGAAAAAGTCTCAGATTCTGAGACATTTTTTCTATAGAAAAAGTCTCAGATTCTGAGACATTTTTTCTATAGAAAATGTGTTTCAGAATCTGAAAATTTTTCAGATTTCATACTTAAATTCAAAAATAAATTCTTTTAAATGTCTGCCTTCAAACATGTTAGTAAATTCATTCATTCATTTGTAAATAGGTAAAAGTAGAAGGCGTTTTTCAAAGTAATTGTCAAAGACGCAGCATTTAGTCTTCAAGAGAACATCTGACACTATAAAACATCTGTCACATTTCTTTAAGTCTTGAAAACGGAAACACAATTGAACTGTTGAGAAATATCTTGAAACTCAAGTTGTAGGTGTATTTGAATTGTATGTGTATGTGTTAATAGGGTGGTGTTTATTATAAAGTGTAATGAGTGGGAAATGAAAGCAGCAACAGCAGTTTACAACAAAAAAAAAAAGGAAAAACGAAAAGTTTTAAGTGCTTAGTTGAAGTAAAAATTGTGACAACAAAGTTTAATGTTGTGTATGCGTGTAATTTTTTTTTTTTTTTTGTTGTATGTGTATCATGAACATACGATGTAGTAGTTCAAAAGTAGGTGTATGTGTGTAAATTCTATGAATCAAAGTAGGGAAATTAAAGATTTTAAAATCTAATAAATTTTTTATTTTGTAATAAAATATTTATTGTCAAACGATAGCTACTTAAATGAAGTAGAACGAACGCCACAGTAATAAATTTACGTTCACAACGTTTATAAAATTAATTACTTTGTTTTTATTTCAAAAAAAGTGGAGCACATAGTTTTCAAATATAAAAAAAAGACGTTAACATAAAACTAAATGAATTAATAACGATGTAGTTTAAGTTAAGGTTTATTTAACGTTCAGTGAACTTTTAAATTTTTGCATGTCATTAAAATTAAATTGGAAGAAAATTAAGGTTTAAAAAAAATGTATCGAATTCTGAAAAAAAAAATTTGTATAGAAAAAGTCTCAGATTCTGAGACATTTTTCCTTTAGAAAAATTTTAAGATTCTGAGACATTATACCTGTAAAAAAAGTCTCAGATTCTAGGAAAATTTTCTCATAGAAATATTCTCAGATATTTTTCTTATTGAAAAAGTCTCAGATTCTTGAGACATTTTTCCTATAGAAAAAGTTTCAGATTCTGAGACATCAGATACGAAAAAATATCAGATTCTGACACGATTCTCAAAGTGAAAAAGTCTCAGATTCTAAAACATTTTTCTTATATAGAAATCTAAGATTCTAAGTCATTTTTTCTATGGAAAGTCTCTGGTTTTGAGAAATTTTTTTAACACAAAAAGTCTCAGATTCTGAGACACAGATTCCGAGATATTTTTCTCATAGAAAAATCTCAGATTCTAAAACATTTTTTCTATAGAAAAAGTCTCAGATTGTGAGATATTTTTCCTATAGAAAAATTCTTAGATTCTGGGATATTTTTCCCACAGAAAATGTCTCAGATTCTGAGATATTTTTCTCATATAAAAGTTTTAGATTCTAAAACACTTTTCTATAGAAAAATTCTCAGATTCTGGGATATTTTTCCTACAGAAAATGTCTCAGATTCTGAGTCATTTTTCCATAGAAAAAGTTTCAGATTCTGAGAACTTTTTTCCTATACAAAAAGTTTCAGATTCTTTGTTATTTTTCTCATAGAAAAATCTCAGATTCTAAAAATATGTTTCTATAGAAAGTCTCAGATATAAGGAAAAAAGTTTCAGATTCAGAGACATTTTTTATATAGAAAAAGACACAGATTCTGAAACATTTTTTTTATATTGAAAAAAGTCTCAGATTCTGAAAAATTTTTTTATATAGAAAAAAGTCTCAGCTTCTCAGACATTTTTTGATAAAGACAAAAGTCTTAGATTCTGAGTATTTTTTTTATATACAAAAAAGTCTCAGGTTCTGAGACATTTTTTTTTTTATAAAAAAAAAGTTTTAGATTCTAAGACATTTCTAAGACATTTTTTATATAGAAAAAAGTTTTAGATTATGAGACATTTTTTATATAGAAAAACGTCTTAGATTCTGATAAATTTTGTATACCCTCCAACCACAGTATGGGGGTATACTCACCTTGTCATTCCGTTTGTAACGCATCGAAATATCGGTCGGGGACCCCATAAAGTATATATGGGGAATTCCATGTCAAATCGGACACTTTGAAATTTTTTTTTTTTGGATTTTCCCAATTTGTTTATAGTTTTTAGTACCCTTCGAAAACTCCTTGGTGGTAAATTTTGATTTTTTTGATGAGCCGTTCAAAAGATATCGAATTTTTAAAAATTGGTAGTTTGTTCCTTTACACAAACTTTTTTTCTCATAACTTCTTCAATAATGGTCCAAATTTCAAATTTTTTTTTCAAAATTTTTGTTTTCTTACATACTTTTTAAAAATAAAGCCCAAAAATTTCTTAAAAGCGCTCTAGGATGCGATTTTTAAATTTTAAAATTTAAATCTCATTTTTGAAAATTTTGTACTCTTCGATTTTTTTTTTTTTAATTTTTGTGTGTAAAACTTCTATCGATTCTAAAAATTTTTTGCCCAGGAGGATCGTGGGATAACGATTATTACTATTTTTAAAATTTTTTTGAAAAAATTTTATTGTAATTTTCCAATCTTAAAATCCTTTCTACTGCTCCAATGGTGAGTCATAGAGGGGTCATTTATGAGACCGACCCCCATTAGTTTTTACGTCTTAACATTTTATAGGAACAAACTAATACCCTATTTCCAATTTCTAAGGGGGCTCCCACACAAAATTACATTTTTTAAAATGTTCTCCAACCGCTCTAACTGCCCTAAGAGTGCCCTCACAATCACATGCAAAATTTTCTCAGAACATACTACAAATTTTTTGCCCAGGAGGATCGTGGGATAACGATTATTACTATTTTTTTAAATTTTTTGAAAAAAATTTATTGTACTTTTCCAATCTTAAAATCACTTCTACTGCTCCAATGGTGCGTCATAGAGGGGTCATTTATAAGACCGACCCCCAATAATTTTTACGTCTTTTCATTTCTTTGGAACAAACTAATACCCTATTTCCAATTTCTAAGGGGGCTCCCACACAAAACTACATTTTTTAAAATTTTCTCCAACCGCTCTAACTGCTCTAATAGTGCCCTTAGAGCAACATAATGTATGACCGACCCACAATATTTTTTTAGTCCAAACATTTTCTCTGAACACACCTACCCTCTATCTTTAACTGTTAAGGCGGTCCCCATACAATTTTTTTTATTTTTAGTAAATTTGTTTTATTTAATCAGCTTCTACCGGTCCAATGGTGCGTCCTAGAGGGGTCATTAGTGAGACCGACCTCCATTTATTTTTACCCTACAACATTTTTTTTAAAACATACCTACGCCCTATCTCCACTCCCTAAGTAGGCTCCCATACAAATAACAGTTGGAGCAAATTTTATAAAAATGTAATTTTGAATGGAGGCCTACATAGGGAGTGGAGATAGGGCGTAGGTATGCCTCCTGCAATTTGACATGAATATGTCTTATGGTCCTTAGCAGGTTAACTTCGTAAATGCGCAAAATCGAGTCAGGGGGAAAAAGTTTTCCTTTAAGAACTGAACCAACCTCTGAAAAAATTAACTTTTTTACATTTTTTTTGTATTTTGTTAAATAAATGAAACATTTGTTATATTTATCGTGATGGGAAGTTGCTCTCAACGTCCCCCACTGATCCCCAACACCCCCCCCCCCCCAAAAAAAAAAACAAACGTCCCAGACAATTTTATTTTCATTTTTTTTACATTTTGGAGGGTATAAAAGATTCGGCACAGCCGAATTTAACACTCTCACTGATTTTTATATAAAAATAACTCTCAGATTCTGAGACTTTTTACATATAAAAAAATGTCTCAGAATCTCAGAAATTTTTTTATCCAGAAAAAAAGTTTCAGTTCAGATATAGAAAAAAAGTCTTAAATTTTAAGATATTTTTTATATAGAAAAAGTTTCACATTCCGGGAAACTTTTCCTATAGAAAAAGTCTCAGATTCTGAGACTTATATAAAAAGCGTAAGATTCTGAGACATTTTTCTAAAGAAAAAGTTTTAGATTCTGAGAAATTTTTTTGTATAGAAAAACGTTTTAGATTCTGAGATATGTTTTTATATAGAAACAAGTCTCAGATTCTGAGAAATTTTTTATATAAAAAAAAAGTCTCAGATTCTGAGGTTTTTCTATATTTATAGAAAAATTCTCAAATTCTGAGACAACTTTCTATATAAAAAAGTCTCAGATTCTGAGTTATTTTTGTAGATGGAAATAAGCTTAGATTCTGAGACATTTTTTTTTGTATAGAAAAATGTCTCAGATTCTGCGACATGATTCTGAAACATTATTTCTTAAAAAAGCCACAGATTCTGAGGAATGGGAACTCTCAGATTCTGAGACATTTTTTATAGAAAAAATTTCGAATTCTCAGAAATTTTTTCTATAGAAAAAACAAAAAAAAAAATGTATAGATGCTGATACTTTTTCTATAGAAAACATCTCTGATTCTGCGACATTTATCTTAATAAGCATCAACCTCTAAGAAATGTTTCCTATATAAAAAAGTCTTTTAAACTGGAATCTTAGACAGTTTTCCTGCAGAAAACTTTTCTTATAAAATTTTTTGTTAGATTTAAAGACATTTTTCCTATAGAAAAAGTCTCAGATTCTAACACATTTTTCCTTTAGAAAAAGTCTCAGATTCTGACAAATTTTTCCTATAGAAAACGTCTCAGATTCTGAGACATTTTTCGTAGAGAAAAAATCGCAGTTTCTACAACATATCCCTATAGAAAAAGTCTCAGATTCTGAAACATTTATCCAATGAATAAGTCTCAGACTTTAAGACAATTTTCCAGTGAAAAAGTCTCACTTTTCTGAGATATTTTTATATAGAAAAAAAAAATCTTGTGTTCTGAAAAAATTTTCCTATCGAAAAAATCTTTGATTTTTAGACATTTAAAATTTTGATTTTAATTTTTCCTAAAGAAAATCACGGATTTAAACTAAACTTTTCCGTTAGCAAAATATTATAATTTTTTCTATAGAAAAATTCTCCAGTTCTAAAAGACAATTCATTAAAAAGCTCAACCAATAAAAGTCAATTTACCCCATACGTATGAGCAATTTAAATATATATCATACAAAATATTACTCATACGCTTCAATACCTTTAAAATGTTTTGTTATTTTAAATTTTTTTAAAATAAACAATAAATATTTTTATTGACACATTTTCATTTATTATTGAAACAAATTAATAAAACAAATAAAGAAACGCTATCTTATACATTTGACAAAACAAAATATACTCTGGGGAAACCAACAAAAATCATATATTTATGATGAAACTGATGTTGATGATGATGATGGCATAAAATGACAAAAAAAAAGTAAAGAAAACAAATAAATGAAAAAGTAATAGAACCAAATAAGACATTTCCAACAAAAAAACAAAATACTTTTCCAAGAATTGACATATTATGGCAGAAAAATGAACAAAACATGTCAGTATTTTTTTAAGAAAAAATCATAATATTTTCAGAAAAATACCAAACAAAAAAATTCTAAATGACAGGAAGTGAATTTGGAAGAAAAACAATACAAAACAAAAATATTTTTTTGTAACACAAAAAAAAGTCTATAAAAATTTAAACAGGAGTAAAAAGATATTCCTTTAACACAATTAAAGGAATATTTAAAAATGAGAAAAAGTAAAGTAAATAAAACGATTAAATTATTTTTTTCTTATAAAGAAAAATATGCTTTTTATAAGTATAATGAGAAAGTTATAATTAAAAGTAACCAAGTATTTTTTTTTTGTTAAAACCCAAACCTTTGCTTGAAATTCTTATTAAAAAAAATCTTTCAATTACAAAAAAAGGCCAAACCAATATTTGCTTAATCCATTAAATCACAGTGTGGTTTTCCCGTTTCCTGTATAGACTCTTTTAACAGCAAATGATTTTTATTTGCAAAAAAAAAACAACACGCAACAACTTGTAAATATAATAAAAATAATTGCACCATACTGCGTACAATACTCAGGGAATAAAACAAAATCGGACAGAAGGTACAGGATTTTACATGAAAGCCACCTACAATTATAACCTATTGATAGTTAAGGTGAGTGAAAAAAATTTATTCGTCTTGACTAAATGAATCAATACCCTACACAACAAATCCCTGAAGTTCCCAAAACATAGAAAAATTTATAGAAAAATTTATAGAAAAATTTATAGAAAAATTTATGTTAGACATAATTTTTTATAGAAAAATTTATGTTAGACATAAATTATTAGACATAATTTTTTATACAAAAATTTATGTTAGACATAATTTTTTATACAAAAATTTATGTTAGACATAATTTTTAATACAAAAATTTATGTTAGACATAAGTTTTTATAGAAAAATTTATGTTAGACATAAGTTTTTATAGAAAAATTTATGTTAGACATAAGTTTTTATAGAAAAATTTATGTTAGACATAAGGTTTTATAGAAAAATTTATGTTAGACATAAGTTTTTATAGAAAAATTTATGTTAGACATAAGTTTTTATAGAAAAATTTATGTTAGACATAAGTTTTTATAGAAAAATTTATGTTAGACATAAGTTTTTATAGAAAAATTTATGTTAGACATAAGTTTTTATAGAAAAATTTATGTTAGACATAAGTTTTTATAGAAAAATTTATGTTAGACATAAGTTTTTATAGAAAAATTTATGTTAGACATAAGTTTTTATAGAAAAATTTATGTTAGACATAAGTTTTTATAGAAAAATTTATGTTAGACATAAGTTTTTATAGAAAAATTTATGTTAGACATAAGTTTTTATAGAAAAATTTATGTTAGACATAAGTTTTTATAGAAAAATTTATGTTAGACATAAGTTTTTATAGAAAAATTTATGTTAGACATAAGTTTTTATAGAAAAATTTATGTTAGACATAAGTTTTTATAGAAAAATTTATGTTAGACATAAGTTTTTATAGAAAAATTTATGTTAGACATAAGTTTTTATAGAAAAATTTATGTTAGACATAAGTTTTTATAGAAAAATTTATGTTAGACATAAGTTTTTATAGAAAAATTTATGTTAGACATAAGTTTTTATAGAAAAATTTATGTTAGACATAAGTTTTTATAGAAAAATTTATGTTAGACATAAGTTTTTATAGAAAAATTTATGTTAGACATAAGTTTTTATAGAAAAATTTATGTTAGACATAAGTTTTTATAGAAAAATTTATGTTAGACATAAGTTTTTATAGAAAAATTTATGTTAGACATAAGTTTTTATAGAAAAATTTATGTTAGACATAAGTTTTTATAGAAAAATTTATGTTAGACATAAGTTTTTATAGAAAAATTTATGTTAGACATAAGTTTTTATAGAAAAATTTATGTTAGACATAAGTTTTTATAGAAAAATTTATGTTAGACATAAGTTTTTATAGAAAAATTTATGTTAGACATAAGTTTTTATAGAAAAATTTATGTTAGACATAAGTTTTTATAGAAAAATTTATGTTAGACATAAGTTTTTATAGAAAAATTTATGTTAGACATAAGTTTTTATAGAAAAATTTATGTTAGACATAAGTTTTTATAGAAAAATTTATGTTAGACATAAGTTTTTATAGAAAAATTTATGTTAGACATAAGTTTTTATAGAAAAATTTATGTTAGACATAAGTTTTTATAGAAAAATTTATGTTAGACATAAGTTTTTATAGAAAAATTTATGTTAGACATAAGTTTTTATAGAAAAATTTATGTTAGACATAAGTTTTTATAGAAAAATTTATGTTAGACATAAGTTTTTATAGAAAAATTTATGTTAGACATAAGTTTTTATAGAAAAATTTATGTTAGACATAAGTTTTTATAGAAAAATTTATGTTAGACATAAGTTTTTATAGAAAAATTTATGTTAGACATAAGTTTTTATAGAAAAATTTATGTTAGACATAAGTTTTTATAGAAAAATTTATGTTAGACATAAGTTTTTATAGAAAAATTTATGTTAGACATAAGTTTTTATAGAAAAATTTATGTTAGACATAAGTTTTTATAGAAAAATTTATGTTAGACATAAGTTTTTATAGAAAAATTTATGTTAGACATAAGTTTTTATAGAAAAATTTATGTTAGACATAAGTTTTTATAGAAAAATTTATGTTAGACATAAGTTTTTATAGAAAAATTTATGTTAGACATAAGTTTTTATAGAAAAATTTATGTTAGACATAAGTTTTTATAGAAAAATTTATGTTAGACATAAGTTTTTATAGAAAAATTTATGTTAGACATAAGTTTTTATAGAAAAATTTATGTTAGACATAAGTTTTTATAGAAAAATTTATGTTAGACATAAGTTTTTATAGAAAAATTTATGTTAGACATAAGTTTTTATAGAAAAATTTATGTTAGACATAAGTTTTTATAGAAAAATTTATGTTAGACATAAGTTTTTATAGAAAAATTTATGTTAGACATAAGTTTTTATAGAAAAATTTATGTTAGACATAAGTTTTTATAGAAAAATTTATGTTAGACATAAGTTTTTATAGAAAAATTTATGTTAGACATAAGTTTTTATAGAAAAATTTATGTTAGACATAAGTTTTTATAGAAAAATTTATGTTAGACATAAGTTTTTATAGAAAAATTTATGTTAGACATAAGTTTTTATAGAAAAATTTATGTTAGACATAAGTTTTTATAGAAAAATTTATGTTAGACATAAGTTTTTATAGAAAAATTTATGTTAGACATAAGTTTTTATAGAAAAATTTATGTTAGACATAAGTTTTTATAGAAAAATTTATGTTAGACATAAGTTTTTATAGAAAAATTTATGTTAGACATAAGTTTTTATAGAAAAATTTATGTTAGACATAAGTTTTTATAGAAAAATTTATGTTAGACATAAGTTTTTATAGAAAAATTTATGTTAGACATAAGTTTTTATAGAAAAATTTATGTTAGACATAAGTTTTTATAGAAAAATTTATGTTAGACATAAGTTTTTATAGAAAAATTTATGTTAGACATAAGTTTTTATAGAAAAATTTATGTTAGACATAAGTTTTTATAGAAAAATTTATGTTAGACATAAGTTTTTATAGAAAAATTTATGTTAGACATAAGTTTTTATAGAAAAATTTATGTTAGACATAAGTTTTTATAGAAAAATTTATGTTAGACATAAGTTTTTATAGAAAAATTTATGTTAGACATAAGTTTTTATAGAAAAATTTATGTTAGACATAAGTTTTTATAGAAAAATTTATGTTAGACATAAGTTTTTATAGAAAAATTTATGTTAGACATAAGTTTTTATAGAAAAATTTATGTTAGACATAAGTTTTTATAGAAAAATTTATGTTAGACATAAGTTTTTATAGAAAAATTTATGTTAGACATAAGTTTTTATAGAAAAATTTATGTTAGACATAAGTTTTTATAGAAAAATTTATGTTAGACATAAGTTTTTATAGAAAAATTTATGTTAGACATAAGTTTTTATAGAAAAATTTATGTTAGACATAAGTTTTTATAGAAAAATTTATGTTAGACATAAGTTTTTATAGAAAAATTTATGTTAGACATAAGTTTTTATAGAAAAATTTATGTTAGACATAAGTTTTTATAGAAAAATTTATGTTAGACATAAGTTTTTATAGAAAAATTTATGTTAGACATAAGTTTTTATAGAAAAATTTATGTTAGACATAAGTTTTTATAGAAAAATTTATGTTAGACATAAGTTTTTATAGAAAAATTTATGTTAGACATAAGTTTTTATAGAAAAATTTATGTTAGACATAAGTTTTTATAGAAAAATTTATGTTAGACATAAGTTTTTATAGAAAAATTTATGTTAGACATAAGTTTTTATAGAAAAATTTATGTTAGACATAAGTTTTTATAGAAAAATTTATGTTAGACATAAGTTTTTATAGAAAAATTTATGTTAGACATAAGTTTTTATAGAAAAATTTATGTTAGACATAAGTTTTTATAGAAAAATTTATGTTAGACATAAGTTTTTATAGAAAAATTTATGTTAGACATAAGTTTTTATAGAAAAATTTATGTTAGACATAAGTTTTTATAGAAAAATTTATGTTAGACATAAGTTTTTATAGAAAAATTTATGTTAGACATAAGTTTTTATAGAAAAATTTATGTTAGACATAAGTTTTTATAGAAAAATTTATGTTAGACATAAGTTTTTATAGAAAAATTTATGTTAGACATAAGTTTTTATAGAAAAATTTATGTTAGACATAAGTTTTTATAGAAAAATTTATGTTAGACATAAGTTTTTATAGAAAAATTTATGTTAGACATAAGTTTTTATAGAAAAATTTATGTTAGACATAAGTTTTTATAGAAAAATTTATGTTAGACATAAGTTTTTATAGAAAAATTTATGTTAGACATAAGTTTTTATAGAAAAATTTATGTTAGACATAAGTTTTTATAGAAAAATTTATGTTAGACATAAGTTTTTATAGAAAAATTTATGTTAGACATAAGTTTTTATAGAAAAATTTATGTTAGACATAAGTTTTTATAGAAAAATTTATGTTAGACATAAGTTTTTATAGAAAAATTTATGTTAGACATAAGTTTTTATAGAAAAATTTATGTTAGACATAAGTTTTTATAGAAAAATTTATGTTAGACATAAGTTTTTATAGAAAAATTTATGTTAGACATAAGTTTTTATAGAAAAATTTATGTTAGACATAAGTTTTTATAGAAAAATTTATGTTAGACATAAGTTTTTATAGAAAAATTTATGTTAGACATAAGTTTTTATAGAAAAATTTATGTTAGACATAAGTTTTTATAGAAAAATTTATGTTAGACATAAGTTTTTATAGAAAAATTTATGTTAGACATAAGTTTTTATAGAAAAATTTATGTTAGACATAAGTTTTTATAGAAAAATTTATGTTAGACATAAGTTTTTATAGAAAAATTTATGTTAGACATAAGTTTTTATAGAAAAATTTATGTTAGACATAAGTTTTTATAGAAAAATTTATGTTAGACATAAGTTTTTATAGAAAAATTTATGTTAGACATAAGTTTTTATAGAAAAATTTATGTTAGACATAAGTTTTTATAGAAAAATTTATGTTAGACATAAGTTTTTATAGAAAAATTTATGTTAGACATAAGTTTTTATAGAAAAATTTATGTTAGACATAAGTTTTTATAGAAAAATTTATGTTAGACATAAGTTTTTATAGAAAAATTTATGTTAGACATAAGTTTTTATAGAAAAATTTATGTTAGACATAAGTTTTTATAGAAAAATTTATGTTAGACATAAGTTTTTATAGAAAAATTTATGTTAGACATAAGTTTTTATAGAAAAATTTATGTTAGACATAAGTTTTTATAGAAAAATTTATGTTAGACATAAGTTTTTATAGAAAAATTTATGTTAGACATAAGTTTTTATAGAAAAATTTATGTTAGACATAAGTTTTTATAGAAAAATTTATGTTAGACATAAGTTTTTATAGAAAAATTTATGTTAGACATAAGTTTTTATAGAAAAATTTATGTTAGACATAAGTTTTTATAGAAAAATTTATGTTAGACATAAGTTTTTATAGAAAAATTTATGTTAGACATAAGTTTTTATAGAAAAATTTATGTTAGACATAAGTTTTTATAGAAAAATTTATGTTAGACATAAGTTTTTATAGAAAAATTTATGTTAGACATAAGTTTTTATAGAAAAATTTATGTTAGACATAAGTTTTTATAGAAAAATTTATGTTAGACATAAGTTTTTATAGAAAAATTTATGTTAGACATAAGTTTTTATAGAAAAATTTATGTTAGACATAAGTTTTTATAGAAAAATTTATGTTAGACATAAGTTTTTATAGAAAAATTTATGTTAGACATAAGTTTTTATAGAAAAATTTATGTTAGACATAAGTTTTTATAGAAAAATTTATGTTAGACATAAGTTTTTATAGAAAAATTTATGTTAGACATAAGTTTTTATAGAAAAATTTATGTTAGACATAAGTTTTTATAGAAAAATTTATGTTAGACATAAGTTTTTATAGAAAAATTTATGTTAGACATAAGTTTTTATAGAAAAATTTATGTTAGACATAAGTTTTTATAGAAAAATTTATGTTAGACATAAGTTTTTATAGAAAAATTTATGTTAGACATAAGTTTTTATAGAAAAATTTATGTTAGACATAAGTTTTTATAGAAAAATTTATGTTAGACATAAGTTTTTATAGAAAAATTTATGTTAGACATAAGTTTTTATAGAAAAATTTATGTTAGACATAAGTTTTTATAGAAAAATTTATGTTAGACATAAGTTTTTATAGAAAAATTTATGTTAGACATAAGTTTTTATAGAAAAATTTATGTTAGACATAAGTTTTTATAGAAAAATTTATGTTAGACATAAGTTTTTATAGAAAAATTTATGTTAGACATAAGTTTTTATAGAAAAATTTATGTTAGACATAAGTTTTTATAGAAAAATTTATGTTAGACATAAGTTTTTATAGAAAAATTTATGTTAGACATAAGTTTTTATAGAAAAATTTATGTTAGACATAAGTTTTTATAGAAAAATTTATGTTAGACATAAGTTTTTATAGAAAAATTTATGTTAGACATAAGTTTTTATAGAAAAATTTATGTTAGACATAAGTTTTTATAGAAAAATTTATGTTAGACATAAGTTTTTATAGAAAAATTTATGTTAGACATAAGTTTTTATAGAAAAATTTATGTTAGACATAAGTTTTTATAGAAAAATTTATGTTAGACATAAGTTTTTATAGAAAAATTTATGTTAGACATAAGTTTTTATAGAAAAATTTATGTTAGACATAAGTTTTTATAGAAAAATTTATGTTAGACATAAGTTTTTATAGAAAAATTTATGTTAGACATAAGTTTTTATAGAAAAATTTATGTTAGACATAAGTTTTTATAGAAAAATTTATGTTAGACATAAGTTTTTATAGAAAAATTTATGTTAGACATAAGTTTTTATAGAAAAATTTATGTTAGACATAAGTTTTTATAGAAAAATTTATGTTAGACATAAGTTTTTATAGAAAAATTTATGTTAGACATAAGTTTTTATAGAAAAATTTATGTTAGACATAAGTTTTTATAGAAAAATTTATGTTAGACATAAGTTTTTATAGAAAAATTTATGTTAGACATAAGTTTTTATAGAAAAATTTATGTTAGACATAAGTTTTTATAGAAAAATTTATGTTAGACATAAGTTTTTATAGAAAAATTTATGTTAGACATAAGTTTTTATAGAAAAATTTATGTTAGACATAAGTTTTTATAGAAAAATTTATGTTAGACATAAGTTTTTATAGAAAAATTTATGTTAGACATAAGTTTTTATAGAAAAATTTATGTTAGACATAAGTTTTTATAGAAAAATTTATGTTAGACATAAGTTTTTATAGAAAAATTTATGTTAGACATAAGTTTTTATAGAAAAATTTATGTTAGACATAAGTTTTTATAGAAAAATTTATGTTAGACATAAGTTTTTATAGAAAAATTTATGTTAGACATAAGTTTTTATAGAAAAATTTATGTTAGACATAAGTTTTTATAGAAAAATTTATGTTAGACATAAGTTTTTACCCGAGTAAAAATAATTTAATATGATCTTATATACTTTTATATAGTCATATTATTTCATATATGATCATGTGTGACACCATATCTTGCGAGATAAATTTATATAATAAATTTTGATGTGCGATTTTTTTAAGATATCGTCATACATAACTTTATGTTGTAACATCTGGTCCCATGCATCATTCCAAATTTCTAAGTATTTTATATAAAATTTTATATGCCTCCATTATTTTTTAATTTTTCTAAGTCTTTTCCAAGAACATATTTTTATCGCGAATATTTTCAAAGTGTTTTATATAAAATTTCATATGACTCCATATTTTTTTATTTTTCTAAGTTTTTTCCAAGCACAACTTTTTTATCACGAATATTTTCTAAATGTTTTATATAAAATTTTATATGAATCCATTTTTTCAAATTTTTCTAAGTTTTTCCAAGGACAAATATTTGTGAGAATATTTTGTAAGTGTTTTATATAAAGTTTAACATGACCCCATTTTTGAAATTTTTCTTAGTTTTTTTCAGAACAACTTATTTTTATTATTTTAATTTTTAAACTTTTTATTAAAAACTAAAAAACATCCGATTTATAAAATTGTATAAATTTTAATATAATTGGATATAATTTAATATCATTGGATTAGACCAAAACGTATCAAAGTCGATATAAAGTAATATAAACTGATATTATTATATAATGTTCGATCAAATCTTATGAAACCATTTTTCGTATAAGTTTACATCAAAATAGACACGAACCCATATTAAATTATATATTGTGTCATATCAATTTTTTTACTCGGGTATAGAAAAATTTATGTTAGACATAAGTTTTTATAGAAAAATTTATGTTAGACATAAGTTTTTATAGAAAAATTTATGTTAGACATAAGTTTTTATAGAAAAATTTATGTTAGACATAAGTTTTTATAGAAAAATTTATGTTAGACATAAGTTTTTATAGAAAAATTTATGTTAGACATAAGTTTTTATAGAAAAATTTATGTTAGACATAAGTTTTTATAGAAAAATTTATGTTAGACATAAGTTTTTATAGAAAAATTTATGTTAGACATAAGTTTTTATAGAAAAATTTATGTTAGACATAAGTTTTTATAGAAAAATTTATGTTAGACATAAGTTTTTATAGAAAAATTTATGTTAGACATAAATTTTTATAGAAAAATTTATGTCAGACATAAGTTTTTATAGAAAAATTTATGTCAGACATAAGTTTTTATAGAAAAATTTATGTCAGACATAAGTTTTTATAGAAAAATTTATGTCAGACATAAGTTTTTATAGAAAAATTTATGTCAGACATAAGTTTTTATAGAAAAATTTATGTCAGACATAAGTTTTTATAGAAAAATTTATGTCAGACATAAGTTTTTATAGAAAAATTTATGTCAGACATAAGTTTTTATAGAAAAATTTATGTCAGACATAAGTTTTTATAGAAAAATTTATGTCAGACATAAGTTTTTATAGAAAAATTTATGTCAGACATAAGTTTTTATAGAAAAATTTATGTCAGACATAAGTTTTTATAGAAAAATTTATGTCAGACATAAGTTTTTATAGAAAAATTTATGTCAGACATAAGTTTTTATAGAAAAATTTATGTCAGACATAAGTTTTTATAGAAAAATTTATGTCAGACATAAGTTTTTATAGAAAAATTTATGTCAGACATAAGTTTTTATAGAAAAATTTATGTCAGACATAAGTTTTTATAGAAAAATTTATGTCAGACATAAGTTTTTATAGAAAAATTTATGTCAGACATAAGTTTTTATAGAAAAATTTATGTCAGACATAAGTTTTTATAGAAAAATTTATGTCAGACATAAGTTTTTATAGAAAAATTTATGTCAGACATAAGTTTTTATAGAAAAATTTATGTCAGACATAAGTTTTTATAGAAAAATTTATGTCAGACATAAGTTTTTATAGAAAAATTTATGTCAGACATAAGTTTTTATAGAAAAATTTATGTCAGACATAAGTTTTTATAGAAAAATTTATGTCAGACATAAGTTTTTATAGAAAAATTTATGTCAGACATAAGTTTTTATAGAAAAATTTATGTCAGACATAAGTTTTTATAGAAAAATTTATGTCAGACATAAGTTTTTATTGAAAAATTTATGTCAGACATAAGTTTTTATAGAAAAATTTATGTCAGACATAAGTTTTTATAGAAAAATTTATGTCAGACATAAGTTTTTATAGAAAAATTTATGTCAGACATAAGTTTTTATAGAAAAATTTATGTCAGACATAAGTTTTTATAGAAAAATTTATGTCAGACATAAGTTTTTATAGAAAAATTTATGTCAGACATAAGTTTTTATAGAAAAATTTATGTCAGACATAAGTTTTTATAGAAAAATTTATGGCAGACATAAGTTTTTATAGAAAAATTTATGGCAGACATAAGTTTTTATAGAAAAATTTATGGCAGACATAAGTTTTTATAGAAAAATTTATGGCAGACATAAGTTTTTATAGAAAAATTTATGGCAGACATAAGTTTTTATAGAAAAATTTATGGCAGACATAAGTTTTTATAGAAAAATTTATGGCAGACATAAGTTTTTATAGAAAAATTTATGGCAGACATAAGTTTTTATAGAAAAATTTATGGCAGACATAAGTTTTTATAGAAAAATTTATGGCAGACATAAGTTTTTATAGAAAAATTTATGGCAGACATAAGTTTTTATAGAAAAATTTATGGCAGACATAAGTTTTTATAGAAAAATTTATGGCAGACATAAGTTTTTATAGAAAAATTTATGGCAGACATAAGTTTTTATAGAAAAATTTATGGCAGACATAAGTTTTTATAGAAAAATTTATGGCAGACATAAGTTTTTATAGAAAAATTTATGGCAGACATAAGTTTTTATAGAAAAATTTATGGCAGACATAAGTTTTTATAGAAAAATTTATGGCAGACATAAGTTTTTATAGAAAAATTTATGGCAGACATAAGTTTTTATAGAAAAATTTATGTCAGACATAAGTTTTTATAGAAAAATTTATGTCAGACATAAGTTTTTATAGAAAAATTTATGTCAGACATAAGTTTTTATAGAAAAATTTATGTCAGACATAAGTTTTTATAGAAAAATTTATGTCAGACATAAGTTTTTATAGAAAAATTTATGTCAGACATAAGTTTTTATAGAAAAATTTATGTCAGACATAAGTTTTTATAGAAAAATTTATGTCAGACATAAGTTTTTATAGAAAAATTTATGTCAGACATAAGTTTTTATAGAAAAATTTATGTCAGACATAAGTTTTTATAGAAAAATTTATGTCAGACATAAGTTTTTATAGAAAAATTTATGTCAGACATAAGTTTTTATAGAAAAATTTATGTCAGACATAAGTTTTTATAGAAAAATTTATGTCAGACATAAGTTTTTATAGAAAAATTTATGTCAGACATAAGTTTTTATAGAAAAATTTATGTCAGACATAAGTTTTTATAGAAAAATTTATGTCAGACATAAGTTTTTATAGAAAAATTTATGTCAGACATAAGTTTTTATAGAAAAATTTATGTCAGACATAAGTTTTTATAGAAAAATTTATGTCAGACATAAGTTTTTATAGAAAAATTTATGTCAGACATAAGTTTTTATAGAAAAATTTATGTCAGACATAAGTTTTTATAGAAAAATTTATGTCAGACATAAGTTTTTATAGAAAAATTTATGTCAGACATAAGTTTTTATAGAAAAATTTATGTCAGACATAAGTTTTTATAGAAAAATTTATGTCAGACATAAGTTTTTATAGAAAAATTTATGTCAGACATAAGTTTTTATAGAAAAATTTATGTCAGACATAAGTTTTTATAGAAAAATTTATGTCAGACATAAGTTTTTATAGAAAAATTTATGTCAGACATAAGTTTTTATAGAAAAATTTATGTCAGACATAATTTTTTATAAAAAAATTTATGTCAAACAAAATTTTTTATAGAAAAATTTATGTTAGACATAATTTTTTATAGAAAAATTTATGTTAGACATAATTTTTTATAAAAAAATTTATATTAGACATAATTTTTTATAGAAAAATTTATGTTAGACATAAGTTTTTATAGAAAAATTTATGTTAGACATAATTTTTATAGAAAAATTTATGTTAGACATAATTTTTTATAGAAAAATTTATGTTAGACATAATTTTTTATAGAAAAATTTATGTTAGACATAATTTTTTATAGAAAAATTTATGTTAGACATAATTTTTTATAGAAAAATTTATGTTAGACATAACTTTTTATAGAAAAATTTATGTTAGACATATTTTTTTATAGAAAAATTTATGTTAGACATAATTTTTTATAGCAAAATTTATGTTAGACATAATTTTTTATAGAAAAATTTATGTTAGACATAATTTTTTATAGAAAAATTTATGTTAGACATAAGTTTTTATAGAAAAATTTATGTTAGACATAAGTTTTTATAGAAAAATTTATGTTAGACATAAGTTTTTATAGAAAAATTTATGTTAGACATAAGTTTTTATAGAAACATTTATGTTAGACATAAGTTTTTATAGAAAAATTTATGTTAGACATAAGTTTTTATAGAAAAATTTATGTTAGACATAAGTTTTTATAGAAAAATTTATGTTAGACATAAGTTTTTAAGAAAAATTTATGTTAGACATAAGTTTTTATAGAAAAATTTATGTTTGACACAATTTTTTATAGAAAAATTTATGTTTGACATAAATTTTTAAAGAAAAATTTTCTGACAAAAATTTATCTTTACAAAAAAATTATGTTTCCAGTTGTTACTAGCAAAATAACAGACTTATAAACAAATCTATTCCAGGTGTAGGGTATAAAAATAAAAACTCATGGATTTAATATCGAATTCCCATTCTCTTTTACATTATTTGTGTTAAAAATTAAGCATGCAAATGCATGCAGCATAAGGAGAAACAGAAAGTCATCAAGAGGCAAACCAAACGCAACTGGGAGATTTTATCTCTTTCTTTAACCGAAATAAGCATAACTTGCAAGAATATGTATGTGTTTGAAATTTAAACAGAATTTTTTTTTCGTGTATAAAATCTGATGCAATTTAGCCATTTTAAACGAAAATTTTGAATTTTTTGCAAGCAAATTTTCTTTTTGCCTAAAATGCCAACAAATTCTATTTAGCATTTGAGTTTTCAACGTTTTTCTTTTCGAAAATACCTGTAAAAAATTGTGTTCGTAGGGGTTAGATTAGTTCTTCAAGGGGGAACTTTTCCCCCCCTTTCCGATATTGCTAAAATATTTTACAAAAATTTTAACAAAAACTAAATTTAAAAAATGAAAAAAATATTTAGGAAACAAATTTACAAAAAATGGATTCGGTCAGATTTATAATAAATCAGAGACGAAAGGAACATTTCCCAAACCCCACAATTTTATATGAATCATATAAAAACAATTGACCAGCTGTAAATAACGACAGTTGTTCAAGTTTTAATGGGACGAGTTGAAAAAAAAAAAAATAAAAGAATAAACGAATGAATGCAATGGAATGGAATTTTAAAGAAAAGAAAGACTCAATTTCTGTGCTGATGTTAAATGAAAGTAAAGATAGATGAACGAAAATATATATATTTTTTCCTGTTACCAGTATCTGAATAACAGTTAAGTGGTTTCTAGGGAAATTCGCCAGGTTAACCAAGTATAAAGTACCAATATGTATGTGAATGTGTGTTAAATTGAGATTTTGCTTTTTTATTTTCCTCTTGTCAATTTTAAACGAAAAAAAAAGGAAAATGAAACCACCCACTGGCCGACAAACAAAAAAAAAATAAATAAAACGGAAAACACATTAATAAATATGTATATGAAAAGGAAAATAAAAAAAAATACATAAAATAACCAAATGCGTGAGAGATTTTGGTATTCAGGCATTTCAGGATTAAAATCAGATTTTTATTTCAATCGTTTTTTTTTTGTCGTGTTATATTATAGAGTTTTTTTTTTGCATTCATCCAAAAATGTTTTAAATAAATTTTCATTGTACGCATCAGCATTACAGTTAACATCCATTTGATCAGATCTGAAATATTGTTGGTGGAAATTAATACAAAAAAAAAAAAAAAAAAAAACAGAAAAAAATGTGTATAAAAAACAATTATAACTTATGGGTTATTGTTTATGGTTTATTACGGGGGAAATTCATCATTATACGAGTATTTATTTATATGTATATGAAATTAGAACGGCATTTTCTTGCATGGCAAACAAATTTTTTTTTCAAATTTTGAACGGCCGGCAAACTTTTATTCTAATCTGCCAAAAACTTAGGTGGTATTTTTAAAAATTAAAAAATATATATGGGGCATTCCATGCCAAATCACTCACTTTTAGGCCCGACCCCCTTCGATTAATTTTATTTTTGGATATGTTTTAGTACGTATTAAATGCAACTTCCAGCCAAATTTTCAGCCTTTTATACCAAGGTGGTGTTGAGTAATCAATTTTTCAAAATGGCGATTTTTTCCAAAAAATGAAAAAATTTAAATTTTCAATCAATTTTGACCAGTAAAAAATATAGATATATTAAAAAAAGATGGACAACATTTTGTTGGTAGTTAAATGTAGTTTTAGAAAAAAAAATATGAAAAATTATTCGAAGTAACTATCACTTGTTTTTTATCGTATAAAAATTAAAATCGACTTTTTGAAAAAGTCCGAAACCTTCGATTTTTTTTTAAAAATGTCAAAAAATTCTACTCTAAATTACGCAACTTTTAAGTCATAATTCGAGATGTGATCGTAATTCGTTCTATTTTTATTCAAATTTTGAAAATTGCACTTTTTTTTTTTTGACTCTGGTTTATTTTATATGGTGCTCCAAAAAAAATAATTTGGTAAATATTGACCGTAACTTCCCCTAGATATATTAACTTGGGTGTAAAAATACGTCTCAGAAAATTTTAGGATGATCGGACATGGGTAAGGCGTGCCGCATCGGCTTTGAAGTTTGAAAATCGGATTACAAGGGAAAATATGCATTTTTTTCTGTTTTCTTAATTTTTTTGGTATTTTAAGTTAATTTTGAATTCAAATAGTTACAGAATTGAAATGAAGAGTAAAATGTCTCTTTATTAAGGTCATAAAAACCGAAATCGGTTTAAAATCAGCCAAGTTATTACAACTTCCCCAGGCATCTAACGTGTGGCAGGCAACTTGATTAATCAATACAATCCGATTTTTGAAATTCATTGAAATTTTCTACTGTAATAACATTTTTTTATTCTTCAAGTTCAAATGTTATTAGATGACAAGTATTTTTCATATTGTGTTTTGCTAACATTTTTTAAATTAGTGCTAAAAATGCCTGCATTTTCCACACCCTTTTGAAATCTCTATTAAAAAAAAAAAAATATTTTTTTTGTTTTAAAATTTGGAAAAGTCAAAAAAATATTACACTGAAACATGAATAATGAAAAAATGTTATTACAGTAGAAAATTTCAATAAATTTAAAAAAAGGGCCTCGTATTTTTTAATCAAGTTGTATGGCACACGCTAGATGCCTGGGGAAGTTGTAATAACTTGGCTGATTTTCAACCGATTTTAGTTTTTAGTACCTTATTAGAAAGGCATTTTACTCCACATCATAATTCTGTAATCACTTGAATTAAAACTTAACTTAAAATACCAAAGAAATTGCGAAAACAGAAAAAAAATCATATTTTTCCTTGTAATCCGTTTTTTAAACTTCAAGGACCATGCTAAGCGCCTTACACATGTCCGATCGTCCCAAATTTTTGTGAGACGTATATTTACCTCCAAATGAATATATTTAGGGTAAGTTAGGGTCAGTATCTACCATTTTTTTTTTTTTTTTGGAGCTTCATATAAAATAAATCAGAGCCAAAACATAAAAGGTGCAATTTTAAAAATTAAAAAAAAAATAGAAAGAATTGTGATCACATCTCGAGTTATGGCTTAAAAGTTGCATAATTTAGAGTAGAATTCTTTTAGTTTTTTACAAAAAAATCGAAGGTTTCAGACTTTTTCAAAAAGTTGATTTTAATTTTTAAACGTCAAAAAATAAGTGATAATTACTTCGAATAATTTTTTCACATTTTTTTTCTAAAACTACATTTAAATACCAACAAAACGTTGTCCAACTTTTTTTAAAATATCTATATTTTTTACTGGTCAAAATTGATTGAAAATTTAAATTTTTTCATTTTTTGGAAAAAATCGCCATTTTGAAAAATTGATTACTCAACACCACCTTGGTATAAAAGGCTGAAAATTTGGCTGCAAGTTGCATTTAATACGTACTAAAACATATCCAAAAATAAAATTAATCGAAGGGGGTCGGGCCTAAAAGTGAGTGATTTGGCATGGAATGCCCCATATATATCTTGCGACACATCATATTTATTAATTTTGATGCGCTAAATATGAATATCAAAAAAATATAAAAATCGGTTGAACGGTTTTCGAGATTTTGGGGTGGCATTAATAGTAGCCACCTTCCAGCTTGTTTCAGTGTTTCCCATTAAACCCGAAACTGGATAAAATGGCGTTTTTTCGTAGGTTCAGGAAATTTAAAAAAATATATTAAATTTTCTTTCCCTTGACCTTTCATAAATCTTGAGGCATTCTTTGGTTTAACTTAATTTGAGGCATCATAATTTTTCGACCGATTCTAATAAACATGATAATGTTTTTAGGCTGATTTCTAATTTTAAAAAAAGTTGCAGGATGCCACCTCAGTTTGACTATATAAGCTAACGACTAACAAAAAAGAAAATTAGAATTACTGTTTTCATTTTCTAAAAACCAAAAATTTTACTAACTTGGGTTGTAACTTGGATAATAACACTGTGCTACAGTGAAAAAATACTTCTGATGTGACATAGTAGAGGTTGTTGGTCTTGTCGAGTAGATTACAAAAATGCACATTAAATTTGCCAGACACCCTCAAATTTTAGAGTTATTGTCAAAAAACATTTTTTCGGGAGTTTGCTCACTAAACCTAGTGTAATTCAGAAAATTTTCAACCGATTTAAAATTTTTCAACTGTTTTGGATAGAAGTAGGAATTGGTATACACATATAAGAAATCTATCTATAGTGTTTTTCTATAATATCTAATTTTTTTGTTATTTTTTGAAAATTTTTCGAGTTTATCGATTTTTTTCTGCTATAGTTCGTTTAACAACCTTTATATTTATAAACGCATTTTAAAAGAAAATTTTATTCCGAATACGATAAGCTTTATCCTGAAGAAATCGGATAATAATTGACAGAGTTGTGATAATTTTTCTAAAAAAGAAAATTAAGATTTTGCAGGAAATCGCCGCACTGTGGCCGAAATCACTGATCTAGCGGCGCTTAAGTCAAAATTTAAAAATTAAGATCGATAAATGTTTTTGCACTGCATCGTTTACCTATACTTTTCAGAAAAAATTTACGTTTTTACTTTTGTTTTGCTTTCAATATTCGCACAGCTGTAAGCTATCAAATATACATTTTCTGCAGCAAGTGTATTACAGGAATTTGGGGCCTAATTACTCAGTGAGTTTTTCTTGACACTTTTAAGTCAATTTTTCATACATTTTGAGCCAAAAAGTTTTAATTGAAAGTAAAAGGTATGTTTTAACTAAAAAATAAATGTTTGTGGCCTGTTTGTGTCTAGTTTATTATTAGAAGTTTACATTTGTGATATAAACTATAGTTTCATGGACTGCAACTTTTGAAATTCGATCGTATTCGGTCCATTTTCTGTTTTGTTTATTATTTTGGGTTATTTTTGTTGTGACGTTTCAGTATGGCGTGCTAGTTCGCGCAAGTTGTTCGGTTTTTAGGGTCCATCTGCCTGTCCAAATAAACAGTATAAACGCGATACAGACCGCAATTTTAAATCGATTTGGCTAAATTTTGAAATTTAAGATTTTATATCGAAAGAACAAAACCTATTAAATTTTTGACAAAATCGGTCCATGTTATCCCATAGCCCCCATGTTAATTTCCCCTTCCAGTGTTACTTAAAAAGCCCTAACAATAGTATTTTAACAAATATCCTCTTGAAATTCGACTGTTAAATGTTTTTTGCAGCCATAAATAATCACTCTAAATTTTAACGGAATCGGAACATTTTAACTTCTAATCCTCATACAGACCACCCTCCCGATATTCACATAAATTTCCCAAAATACATAAAAACACTGAAATAAAGAAATATGGTTAAAAATTAAATTCTTTATAAGTTTTATAATCACAAATATGCTTTGGGATTTATTATTTTACATTTCCGAATTAAGCGCCGCTAGATTGCGTGTTCGGCCACTGTGTGCCGTTCAGATAACCCAGGCAAAAAAAAATAAATTTATCATAAATGGTCATGTATCATGGTTTGGCGCGCTGAATCCGATTCTGGTCTTTAAATTGCTCTATCTCGTCAGGTTTTTGAGATATTTAATTGATATATCAAAAACTTAATAAGATAGCGCAATTTCAAGGTCAAATTCGAATTCAGGAGATCAAAAACCTTTAAAATAATGATACGCGACCTCTCAGTATGTTCGTTTATTTTTTTTGCCTGGTTATCCGCACGGCAATTTCATAAAAAATCTTAATTTTCTTTTTTAGAAAAATTATCACAACTCTGTCAATTGTTATCCGATTTTTTGGCATAAAGCCAAAGAATACGTTTATAAATATATGTAAATGTTTTTGAACGAACTATAACAGAAAAAAATCGATAAACTCAAAAAATTTTCAAAAAATAACAAAAAATTAGATATTGTTGAAAAAATGAATACATATCTTTTTTATATGTATAGACCAATTCACACACATGAAAAGCCCTATCCTTCTTCTATCCAAAACAGTTGAAAAATTGAAAATCGGTTGAAAAATGTTGAAGTTACACGTGGTTTAGTGAGAAAAGTCCAAAAAAATCGTTTTTTGACAATAACTTTAAAATTTGAGGGTGTCTGGTAAGTTTGATGGGCATTTTTGTGATCTTTTTGACGAGACCTACAACCTTAACTACCTCATTTTAAAAGTATATTTGATTTTGTGTTTTTTGTAGCACGTGTAATTCACCTCGTGGTGAATAACAAAAACGCAACATAATAATTTTTCTTGAATATTTTTTCTTGAATATAATTTTTTGAAAAATTGAAAATCGGTTGAAAAATGTTGAAGTTACACGTGGTTTAGTGAGAAAAGTCCAAAAAAATCGTTTTTTGACAATAACTTTAAAATTTGAGGGTGTCTGGTAAGTTTGATGGGCATTTTTGTGATCTTTTTGACGAGACCTACAACCTTAACTACCTCATTTTAAAAGTATATTTGATTTTGTGTTTTTTGTAGCACAGTGTAATTCACCTCGTGGTGAATAACAAAAACGCAACATAATAATTTTTCTTGAATATTTTTTTTTTTTTTCATAATTATTTTTTTTTTTTCATAAATTTTTTTTTTTTTTTCATCAATATTTTTTTTTTCATCAATATTTTTTTCTCATCAATATTTTTTTTTTCATCAATATTTTTTCATGATTATTTTTTTTCATCAATATTTTTTTTTCATCAATATTTTTTTATTCATCAATATTTTTTTTTTTTCATCAATATTTTTGTTTTTTCGTGTCCAGTGCATCAAAATAAATAATATGGTGTGTCGCAAAACGTTTTTGTAAATATTTTTTTTTTTATTTTCAAAAATCCAAAACCTTGAACACCGGGCGCCACGAGTTTTATTTAATCCAATTGATCCATAATTTGTAATACATAACTTTAAGGTCTAGTAGAATAATAAAAATTTGCTCGGAAACTTGGGAAAGTCAAAAAAATCAAAAAATTGAAAATAAAATGTCACTCTAATATGGCATGTATTTCTATAGTTTATAGTGGTATATGGTCGTTGGTATTATTATTATTTCAATATGGGATTTAAGCTTAAAAGTATGTAAGAAATAATAAAAAAAAAAATAATAAATTTTTAAATCCCACAAATAGCATTTTAATAAATCTTATTCAAAAAGTATTTTTAAATAAGAAATTAATATGTAGAATTGAAGTGCAATACAATTTTATCAGATTCATTTTCAGTTTATAATACAATTATGATCATTAATATTTGGTTAAAATATCTACTTAATATGTGAGCGATAGCAACATTTTTTGTTTAAAACCATTTTGAAAATTACCGCACACAGAAAACAAATTTGCAAATTTCCAACTGAAATTTAGTAAAAACAACTAAAAATCGATTGATACATTTGCATATTGGTAGTCAGAATTGAATATCGGTAGTCTCAACTAAACTCGGTTGATCCAACAGACATTTAATTAAAACAATAAAAAAACTCGGTTGCAACACCCAAAAAATAGTAGCGACAATCGAATTATGAGTTGATACAACTAAAAAATTCGATTGGAAATTTATTTTCTGTGTGCGGTTATAGCAAACGCAATTTCGAGCGTAAGTTTCGACGGTGGACCCAATATGTCCAATTTGTTTTTCAAGTATAATTTTCCAAAAGTTAACAAATTTTATTATTATTTTTTCTAGAAAAGTATTCAGGCACCGTTTATTAAAAATAAAAAAAAATAAAAATGGGGGTAGGTCTTACATTGCACATCTCTAGGAGCGACTATATCCGGCTGTGAGAAAACTCTCGTAACTACTATAAAAAATTAAAACGTTCAATAACACAATTCAATTTTCAACTACCTAATTCTTTAACAAATTTGTCGTTTTTATATTAAAATAAAATTTGCCTTAAAATTACTAATAAACTGACGAAAAAATATCAGCAACTCTATATGCCACATTCACATACATATTTTTAAACTAGTTTAAGCACTTAAACATGTTTATGTACCGTAACAAGTTTAAATTTAAACATGTTTAAGTGGTTAAACATTAGGGTGGGTCGATGAAATGCATATTTGCGAATCTCGTTAACTAATAGCAAAAACTCGACGCGCATTTTCGAGCTGATAACGGGAAAAATCATGAGAAAATTTTAGGAGGGTACTTTTAGGTTTTCTACAAGCGGTTTTAGTTCGCGGTTTTTGGAAAAAAAATATTTTTTTTAATTTTTTAAAAATATTTTAAAAATTAAGTAAAATAATGCTTGTTACGAAACAAGTTCCAAAAAAAAATTATCTCGCCAATTTTAGCCCGTGGATGCATTTTTATACCCAGGAAAGTTCGATTTATACATGTAAAAAAAAATATTTTATATTTCATACACGGTGAGCCTCAGCGATGTTCAGGTTGAACTTTAGTGTCGACGAAAAGTGTAAGCGCAGTTCGATTTCTACATGAATAAATGTCACAAAACTGTTAACAGCGAAATCGTAGCTGATCGCATTCGCGAGATATCGCGAAATTAGTGTTTTTGTATTTTCTAAAATTTTGACAATGAAGTTTTTTAAATATCTTCAAAAACTGGGTATGCAGTTTTAATTGTATTTATTTACATGTCACAACACAGTTAACAGCGAAATCATATCTTCTCAATTTCGCGAGAAATCGCGAAATTACTTTTTTGCTGTTTTTATTTTTGTTTTTATCTTCATATATGATTTTTTAAAATTTCATAAAAACATGGTATGCAGTTTTACTTGTGGTTGATCAAAGGTCACACAGCTGTTGACATCAAAATTGTAGGTGCTAAATTTCGCGAGATATCGCGTAATTATATATATATATTTTTTTTTTTATTATATTTTAAACCCGGTTCTTTAGAAATGATAAAAAAAAGTGGTAAGCAGTTTGATTTGAACATGCTGGAAGAAACTAAAACTGCCCCAAAAAAATTATAGCTGCTCACTTTCGCGAGAAATAGCGAAAAACAGCTTTTTGGGGGTATTTTTTGTTTTGATTAATAAAAGAAGTTTCTTTAACATTGTTGAAAAACACGAAATGCAGTTTGACTTGCTATTGATCAAAGGTCATAAGGCTGTTAACATTTAAATTCTAGCTGCTTAATTCTTCGAGATATCGCAAAAAAACTCGCTTATCTACTATTTATTCATTAATTTGTGTTATTTGTGGTCTGTAAGAACATATACTTCAATTAACGACAAAAATGTGGTATGCAGTTTGAATTCGAGGTTATTAGAGGTAACAAAACTGCAAGCATAAAAATTATATACGATCAATTTCCCGAGACATCGCAAAATTACTGTACGAGCTTTTATAATAAATTACTTTTTTTTCTTTGGTATCAAAAAAAAAAAAAAATTAAGTAACGACAAGTATATGGTATGCAGTTTAAATTGCCCGTAACTGAAGGTGGTAAAACTGCTGAAATCTATATATTGACGCTAATTTTCGCGAAAAATCGCGAAAAATTTTTAAATTTTTTTTTTCATTTATTTTGTATTGTAATATTATTATGCTCTCTCTTTTTCTTCAAATAATTCATAACCATTTATTGACTGTCATATTATTTTGAATTATAAGAAATAATTTTTTGGTATTAAATGTGAAAACGAGTTACTAGTTTACAAACAAATTAAAAATTCACCATTTCAAAAGAACATGCAAAATTGAAAAATAAAAAAAAAAAATAAAAAATATATAAATAATTCCGCGATATCTTGCGACAGTGTACACCTACAACTTTGATGTCAACACCCTTATGACCTTCGATCACGTACACATTAAAGTGCATATCAGCTTTCCACAACATTTGAAAAAAACCTAGAAAAAGTTGAAAAACAAAAATTGACAAAAAAGTTATTTCGCGATTTCTCGCGAACTAAAGAAGATAGGATTTCGATGTTTACTGTTTTGTGACCTTAAAATAAGTACAATGAAAACTGTATACTCAGTTTTTGAAAATATTTAAAAACTTCAATATCAAAATTTTTTAAAATATAAAATCACTAATTTCGCGATATCTCGCGAATGCGATCAGCTACGATTTCGCTGAAAACAGTTTTGTGACAACTAATCATGTAGAAATCGAACTGCATTTACACTTTTCGTCGACACTAAAGTTCAACCTGAACATCGCTGAGGCTCACCGTGCATAATAGCACTCAAATGGTGCATAAGGCCGATTTAAGAACATGAATGATAAAAATAAAAAAATTTCGGGTATTTTTAGCAATCCACAAGTGCAAAAATTTCGCAAATTACAAAAAAAATAAAAATGGGTATCAAAATTTTGGTAAAATAAAGCGTTTTAAGAAAATGATAAAAAAACAAAACAAATTGGCGGCTATTTATAACAATCCGCAAGTGCAAAAAATTTTGGTACTTGCGAATTTTTTGCACTTGCGGATTGTTATGAATAGCCGCCAATTTGTTTTGTTTTATTATCATTTTCTTAAAACGCTTTATTTTACCAAAATTTTAATACCCATTTTTAATTTTTTTGTAATTTGCGAATTTTTTGCACTTGTGGATTACTATAAATACCCGCAATTTTTTTATTTTTATCATTCATGTTCTTAAATCGGCCTTATGCACCATTTGAGTGCTATTATGAAATAAAAAATATTTTTTTTTATATATATAAATCGAACTTTCCTGGGTATAAAAATGCATACACGGGCTAAAATTGGCGGGATAAATTTTTTTTGGAACTTGTTTCGTAATAAGTATTATTTTACCTAATTTTTAAAATATTTTTAAAAAATTAAAAAAAATATTTTTTTTTTCCAAAAACCGCGAACTAAAACCGCTTGTAGAGGCCTAAAAGTACCCTCCTAAAATTTTTATCATGATTTTTCCCGTTATCAGCTCGAAAATGCGCGTCGACTTTTTGCTATTAGTTAACGAGATTCGCAAATATGCATTTCATCGACCCACCTTATTAAACATGTTTAAAAACATGAATGCGAATTTGGTATTAAACAACATTTGAAAAACCTTGAAATCGACACGCTTAAAATTGAAATACCACACGCATATTGAATCTTTATACCCTACACCTTACTGATAAGGGTAACAACAACCCACTCATTTTGTTTGTACACTCAAAAAAAAAAAAAAATCAGTAGAAAAATCAGTTTTGAATTCAGAAAAAAAATATTTTTAAAAAATGCCAAGCATTTGCTGAATTACAGTTAAAAAATAAAATACATATAAAATTTTGTAGAAAAGAATGAAAATATCATTGCTTTCCAGATTTTCTATCTTTTATTTAAATTTTGTATTTGTCACAAAATAATAATTCTTTTTTAAAAACATGAAAATTTGAACACCTCTGTTAAAAAAATATTTTGTATATAGACTATAGTCTAAAAAGAAGGTATTCAAAATTCGACCAAACTGATGACAACAATCCTTTTTTATTTATTGATATTCTGTGTTCAAGCTACAAAAAAAAAACATTTATTGAGACATTGACATTTATCGCTACATATTTATAACAACTTTGAAACTGTATTAAGATGTTGAGTTTTTTATTTACATATAAAACGAAAACTGTACATTAGACGGGTACAAAGTGGATTTTGCAATTTTAAATCTAGTACACTCAAAAAAAAAAATTTGTTAAATTACTAAAAAAAAGTCTCGTAATCCATTTTACCAATATTTGACAGTTTTCCTTGGTTTTAACAAATACTTTTCTTGTAATAAATGTTGTTTTTTATTTTATGTACCAAAAGGGACATAAAAATGAAATATATTTATTCGGCCTTTATATATGTAAATATATTCGATTAGAGTTTTATTCTAGTTCGAGGCCCAAAAATATTTCTATTTACGATGTTGTCATAATAGAGTATTTTTAATTTATTGCTTAAAAAAGTTACTCATCTCATAGTCTGATAGAAAACAGATTTTGGACCTTCATAATAGTATTTCTCATTTAACTGGTGAAATACATCAAATATTATGTCTGGTTTGATGTTTGATTGACCAACGATGATTCTCTAAAGTCTGCTGAAGATTCCTTAGTGGGGATGAAACTGATCAGTACAGATATACTATGGATGAGTAACTTTTTTTAAAGCAATAAATTAAAAATACTCTATTATGACAATATCATAAATAAAAATATTTTTGGGCCTCGAACTAGAATAAAACTCTAATCGAATATACTATATACTTTTCTTGTAATTTTACAAATTTCCAAGATGTTTTACAAAAAAAATCTAGTAAATTAACGAGAATTTTTTGTAAGAAATTACAGAAAATCTGTAACATTTTCTATAGTAAATATGTTACAGAAAATCTGTAACATTATTTATATTAAGAATGTTACAGAAAATATGTAAAATTTTCCATAATAAAAATGTTACAAAAAATCTGTAACATTTTCTACATTAAAAAGCAGTTACATTTTCAATAGTAAAAATCTCTAACATTTTCTATAGTAAAAATGTTACAGAAAATCTGTAACATTTTCTATAGTAAAACTGTAACAGAAAATCTGTAACATTTTTTTAGTGAAAATGTAACAGAATATCAGTAACATTTTCTATGGTAAAAAATGTTACAGAAAATCTTTAACAATTTCTGTAGTAAATATGTTACAAAAAATCTGTTACGATTTCTATAGTAAAAATGTTACAGAAAAATCTGTATCATTTTGTTTAATAAAAATATTACAGAATATCTGTAAAAAAAATGTTACAGAATGTGTAGCATTTTCTATAGTAAAATGTATCAGAGAATCTGTAACATTTTCTTTAGTAAAAATGTTACTGAAAATCTACCACATTTTCTGTAGTAAAAATGTTACGGAAAATCTGTAACATTTAAAATGTATCAGGGAATCTGTAAAAATGTTACAGAAAACCTGTAAAATTTTCTATAATACCAGATTTTCTGTAACATTTTCTACAGTAAAAATGTTACAGAAAATCTTTTTCTACACAAAAAATCTTTTACATTTTCTATAGTAAAAATCTGTAAAATTTTCTATAGTAAAAATGTTACAGAAAATCTGTAATATTTTCCATAGTAAAAATGTTACAGAAAATCTGTAGCATTTTCTACAGTAAAAATGTTACAGAAAATCTGTAAATGTAACAGAATATCAGTAACATTTTCTATAGTAAAAATGTTACAGAAAATCTGTAACATTTTTATACCCTGCACTTAGTGATAGAGGGTATATATAAGTTTGTCATTCCGTTTGTAACTCATCGAAATATCGGTCTGGGACCCCATAAAGTATATGGGGCATTCCATGTGAAATCGGACACTTTGAAAAACTTTTTTTTTAGATTTTCCCAATTTGCTTACAGTTTTTAGTACCCTTCGAAAACTCCTTCGTGGTAAATTTTCAGATTTTTTTGATGACCCGTTCAAAAGATATCGAATTTTTAAAAATTGGTAGTTTGTTCCTTTACTCAAACTTCTTTTAATCATAACTTCTTTAATAATGGTCCAAATTTCAATTTTTTTTTTTCAAAATTTTTGTTTTTCTAAGTACTTTCTAAAAAAAAATCCCAAAAAATTCTTAAAAGCGCTCTAGTATGCGATTTTTAAGTTTTAAAATTTAAATCTCATTTTTGAAACTGTTTGTACTCTTCGATTTTTTTGTAATTTTTTTGTGTAAAACTTCTATCAATTCTACAAAGTTTTTGCCCAGGACGATCGTGGGATAACGATTATTACTATTTTTTAAAATTTTTTGAAAAAATTTTATTGTAATTTTCCAATCTTAAAATCATTTCTACTGCTCCAATGGTGCGTCATAGAGGGGTCCTTTATAAGACCGACCCCCATTAATTTTTACGTCTTAACATTTCTTTGGAACAAACTAATACCCTATCTCCAATTTCTAAGGGGGCTCCCACACAAAACGACATTTTTTAAAATTTGTTCCAACCGCTCTAACTGCCCTAATAGTGCCCTTAGAGCAACAAAATGTATGACCGACCCACAATATTTTTTTTGTCCAAACATTTTCTCTGAACACACCTACCCTCTATCTTTAACTGTTAAGGCGGTCCCCATACAATTTTTTTTATTTTTTGTAAATTTGTTTTATTTAATCAGCTTCTACCGGTCCAATGGTGCGTCCGAGAGGGGTCATTAGTGAGACCGACCCCCATTTATTTTTACCCTACAACATTTTTTCAAAACATACCTACGCCCTATCTCCACTCCCTAAGTAGGCTCCCATACAAAATTACATTTTTATAAAATTTGCTCCAACTGTTATTTGTATGGGAGCCTACTTAGGGAGTGGAGATAGGGCGTAGGTATGTTTTGAAAAAATGTTGTAGGGTAAAAATAAATGGGGGTCGGTCTCACTAATGACCCCTCTCGGACGCACCATTGGACCGGTAGAAGCTGATTAAATAAAACAAATTTACAAAAAATAAAAAAAATTGTATGGGGACCGCCTTAACAGTTAAAGATAGAGGGTAGGTGTGTTCAGAGAAAATGTTTGGACCAGACATGAGCTCAAATGTACTCCCTTCTTCGCTGACACCAAATCATTCGCTTCAGAGTACACTACTTTTAGAGTACAGTGTTTGGGAATGAGAATGTTTACTATGATGCTAAACAGCAAATTAAAAAATTTGCTATGCTTTTTTAAACGAACGAGCAACATGTCGTGTTTGAACGATTAGAATGTGAACAAACCATCGTTTTTAGAATATCAAACATAGTAGAGATCTAAAAATTACACCGTGTGTTAGAATTTTTTTTATATACACTGATCATTTAGAATGTTTTATAAAAAAAAATGTAGAAAAAATATTACAAATATGGGGGTAGCAAAAAAAAAAGCGTTTTGTATGTAAGAGAAAATATGTATGTATGTATGTTTTGTAGAAAAAAATAAGTAGTATGTATGTACAAAAAAAGGTTTTATATGAAAGATATTATAGTGGATTGAAAAAAAAAATGATTTTCTACATGCGTTAGCGTATTATGAAAGTTAAAACATTAAGGGGGACGGAACAAAAATGCTTAATTTTAAAAGACAAAATATATTAGGCTGAACCAAAAAAAATAAATTTAAGGAAAACTGACTTCACTATGTGAATAATATTAGGATAAATTAAAATAACCATCTATATGAGAAGACATATCAAGATAGATTATTTCTTTTATTTTATGTAATATGGCGTTTTTTAAATTGGAAAACACAAACATATGGCTTAACTAACAAAAACTTATTATAAGGTTGGATAAAAAAATGGAAAAATTTAAGAATAAAAAAAAACAAAATCGTTATGCTATATAATTAATTATCCCATTTCGATCCTCTGTTCGATTTTTCGAACAGTAGAGAACATCTTTTTCCAAAAAATATTTTTGTATGAATGAGGTGGAATTTCGGGTAAAGGTAGAAACAGAACAAGCACGGCACGGGGGACGGTTGCCGTTGCCGGAGAATATAGGCCCAAAACAATGACGGGGGACGGCGACGGCAAAAAATGTCATTTGTTTGTTCAGTGGTGCTAACTTTTTATAAAATTAGAGTAATTTTACAGAAAAAATCGCTTATCACATAGTCAATGTGATTAAGTTGGCACTACTGTACGTTTGTTACACCATTGTGAATGAAAAAATAAAAAATTGTTGAGAAAATGCGGCAACCCTGGAGTGTGAGAGGGAGGGAGATTGAGAGAACCCGGAGATAAAATAAAATAAGTTTTAATTTTTTGTCGTGCCGGTCACGTTTTTTAACTGTCAAATCGTATGGAAAAAGTCGTGCCGGGCTTGTTCTGTTCAGACCTTAAATATGATTAGGAATGTTAAGTCTCATCTTTCTGCAATTAAAAAAAATATCCCCGCTTGACCACCGCAATTTCTATGTCCATGAAGTGCAATGCAAATCAGCACAGAAATTGTTTCAAGCAAAAACGATAATTTAGCATTTTTTAATTTTCGGCTTTTAACTTTTTTGACTAATTTAAATTTTTTTTTAGATTTAATTAATGATCAAATTCCACTAATTTGAATTATTTTGAAATGATTTGTTTTGAAAATAATGAAATAAATTAATAAAATAGCAAATAAATCCAAATATTAAAATTGCATAAAAAGTTGAAATGCAGGCTTTTCTGAGAAAACGGCACATTGAAAAATTTTTTTTGACAAGATTTTTGAGATCAGCGGGTTCTAATTATCCTAAAAAAGTACCTTTTTCCAAAAAAGAAAATTGAATCTTGGTCCAAAATGGGTTATGCAAGGCTGGATCAATAAAAATAAACCGGATTAAGATTAGGATTAACCTTATTTATTTAAAAAATGGTTGAAATAAAGTCCAATTTTTTTATATTTTTACAGTTTGAAATTTTTCTAAGTTTTTTTTTTACAGTTTAAAAATTTTACAAGTATTTTTACAGTTTGATAAACTACATCTTCTGGTTCGAAGCGTGCACAAACTTTATTTGGTGTATGTATCGTTGGCCTGTGATATGTATGTTATTTCAACCAAAAAAAGATTCACTATAACCCGATAAAATGTTATACAATTAGATATAATTGGATCTTATTGTATCCAATCACATATAATTTGATGCCATTGGATAGAGACAAATTTCGGACAAAATTGTATTATACTATATACAAATGAATAAAATAAGATATTAATAAATCTAATTTAATGCAATTCTATCCACCATTTTTGGGATAAAATTATATCTAATTGTATTCGAGGACAGATCAAACGTTATATAATTTTATGTGACGCAATATTAAAATTTTTACTCGGGCAGTCAGAATTTTTTGTTTTACTTTTTAAATACATTTTTAAGCTTGTATAAAAATTGTTTAAGTTTAATAATACACGTTTAATAGGAAAAAAGTCACATATTTGAAAAATAATTAAAAAAGAATTGCCCGAGTAAAAAAAAAATTTTTAGATCTAATTTGATCTCAAAATTGGCTGTATCAAGTTGTATCAAATAATTATCTAATTGTATTATTTTAGACACACAAATATAAAAAATTATACAATTGGATCCGAATTTTATTCACATCCAAATAAATCCAGTTGATCTTATTTTATATAAATAAATGTAGATTTATATAATTATATAAAGTCAGATATATTTATGTATAACCTCAGATACGAAAATGGAGCCGCATCAAATCTTAAATAAAATTAGATCTGAACATATAAAAAGTCATATATAATTTAATATGATTGTATCAAATTATATATTATTATATCAAAACTTTTTTACTCGGGTGCAATAATTTCTATTAATAAAAAAATATTTCATAAAAATTAAAAAAAAATCTTAACATTTGTTTAATTTATGTATTAAAACAATATTATATATCTACTAATATCAAATAATTTTCATCAAATAATTTTCTTTCTATTACAATAAAATTATTTTCTTCTGCGTTTTCAAATAATAGAACAAATGCCAAAACCATTCGTTCGAAGCCAAAGCCTCTGTTGTGATTTTTGGCGCATGTCGTTGCCTCACGAAATATAAAAAACTACCATCAACTAAAAAGATCATAACTACAATAAGAAAACAAATATTTTTCGTTGCAAACTCAAGCTGGCATTTTTTCTCTCCCTCTTATTGAAATTGTTCACTTGTTTTCTGTCTTTAAAAAAAATGAGTATGACAGTTATTTTTTATTTATGTATTTTGTATTTTGCATTGTTTATTATTGAGTCTTATTTTTCTCAATATATTTTTTTTTCTATATTTTGCCTCTCGTAAAAATATTTGAGACCAAAAAATTTGTGCATCAAGAAAGTAATTAAAAGTTTTGTGAACTTGCAATAACAATAATTTTGTTTTTGTAACCGAATAATTGGCGTTGGCCAAAGAAGGTGTTTTTGGTCATACACTGTATATTTAATTATTACACCGTCCGACAAATTTCAAATTTTGGCTGTACACATGAACCGGACTAAAAAATTCTGAGAGTACGGCCGAAAATAAAATACCCGTGTCTCCCAGTTTTTTTAGATCAATTCGCGTTTTCGCGAAAAATGCAAAAAAAAAAAAATTCGCACTTTAGAAAAAATTCACTACAGTCAGAAAGTAGGTATAAAAATAACATTCCCGTATCTCTCAGGTTTTTTAAATCAATTCGCGTTTTTTCGCGAAAATGCAAAAAAAAATATAATGTTAAATTGTGTTTCACAAAAGAAGTGTGAAACAAGTCGAAAAAATATGGAAAATTTACTTCTGAGAAAAATAGTGTTAACAGATAAGTTCAGTAGAATTTAATGATGGTTCTTTTCTTGGAATATATTAGCCCTCTATCTGCAATTTTTAGGGTTAATTTTTGTTCTTATTTCAAATACTCACCTAGAAAAGCATTAAATCGTGCGTTTAAAGGGTTAAAATGTTCCACAAAAATCTTTTGCATTAAAATTCACTAGGGGTTGTCAAAGGCCAAAAGTTCGTAAGATGTTAGCAAAATGCTTAAAAAAGTAAAATTGTAAAGTATCATATTTTATTAAATTGTGTTACACCACACATATTTACAATTTTACTTTTTTGAGCATTTTGCTAACATCGCACAAATTATTGGACTTTGACAACTCCTAGTGAAATTTGATGCAGAACATTTTTGTAGAACATTTTAACCCTTTAAGTGCATGATTTAATGGTTTTCTAGGAAAACATTAGAAATGAGGACATAAATGACCCCCAAAAATGGGAGACAGAGGGTTAATATATTCCACGAAAAGAACCGTCTTTAAATTTTACTAAAGATATGTTCAAACATTATTTAGCTCACAAGTAGATTTAATAAATTTTTCGATTTATTTCACACTACTTTGGAAAAATACAACTTTTTTTATTGGCGTTTTTCGCGAAAACACGAATTGATCTAGAAAAACTGGGAGACACGTGTATTTTATTTTCAGCCCTACTTTCAGAATTTTTCGGTCTGGTCCATGTGTACAAAAGTGTGTCGGACGGTGTTATATGCCCTTACAATTTGTACCATAAAGCAAAATAATTTTGTTGACGTTACATATTTTTCTTTTTTTTTCGAAATATAAAAAGATTTTTTCAATCTACTCTAATATTTATTTTCGTGTCTTAATGTACCTACAGACGACGCAAAATTATGTACAATATGCAAGTATATTGATTGTGTGTGGGTAAGATTAACGAGTGTACAATGGTAAACCTTTTTTATCTACTCTTATGTACATATGTATGTACAAATATATTTTATTTTCGCTAATAACAAAACGGTGTTTTTTTAATTTTCCCCATAATGATTTTTTTTATTAACCATTACATTTATAATGTTTTTTTAGTTCGCCCCAATATTTTCCTTTATATAAGAATTCTTTCCAACAGCAAAACGATATTTTTTTAATGCTCTTTTTTTATTAAAAAATTTATTCTATTCACACGCTTCAGAGTACAGTATTTCCAAATTATTTGTTGTCTGTGTGCTCCTTTTTTTGTCTGGAAATTTTTTTTTATTTTTTTCTTGTTTTGCAATAAAAAATATTTTTAATTAGTTTTTTGCTGAAAACATAAATATAAAATAAAAAATAACATTTTTTTTTTAATTTTTTTACAGAAAAAAAAAATGTTTACAATAAAAACAAATTTCAGTAATCTCCAAATTAAACTAATATTTTAAGCAAAAAAAGTATAATTTGCTCCACCCTAATGCACATACAAAAAAAAAAATAGACAAACTTTTGATACATTCGGCGTAGGCAAAAAAATTGTATTCGGTCACACACTATATACTTCATCATTATAGGCCCTTACATTTTCCGCCATAAAACAAAACAATTTTTACCACATTTTACATTATTTTTCGAAATAGAAAAATATTTTTTTAATCCACCATAATATTTATTTTCATGTATTAATTTTTTTTTATCCACTCTTATTAATATATTAATTTTCCCCGTAATTATTTTTTATTTACCTCTTCATTTATTCTACATAACAAAATGTTTATTTTAATTCGCACTTGCATACATACATATATACATATATACATACATACATACATACATACATATATTTTTTTTATAAAAGAATTCCCCCAAATAGCCAAACAATATATTTTTTTTTTTTTATAAAAATCATTCTAAGTACACGCTTCAGAGTACAGTATTTTCAAATCATTGGCTCTCTATGTACTCCCTCGTTGGTTCATTCGTGTTACGAATGTCGTAACACTAGTGTGTGTAGCTTTCTCATGCACTGTGAGCATAGAATGAAAAACTCATTCGTTTTGAACGCTAAGAATAGAATATTGTCCACATTCTAAATTTTTTAGAATGTCTCTAAACGCATTTTAACACCATCCGTGCACATGTCTGGTTTGGACTAAAAAAATATTGTGGGTCGGTCATATATTTTGTTGCTCCAAGGGCACTATTAGGGCAGTTAGAGCGGTTGGAACAAATTTTAAAAAATGTCGTTTTGTGTGGGAGCCCCCTTAGAAATTGGAGATAGGGTATTAGTTTGTTCCAAAGAAATGTTAAGACGTAAAAATTAATGGGGGTAGGTCTTATAAAGGACCCCTCTATGACTCACCATTGGAGCAGTAGAAATGATTTTAAGATTAGAAAATTACAATAAAATTTTTTCAAAAAATTTTAAAAAATAGTAATAATCGTTATCCCACGATCGTCCTGGGCAAAAAATTTGTAGAATTGATAGAAGTTTTACACAAAAAAATTACAAAAAAATCGAAGAGTACAAACAGTTTCAAAAATGAGATTTAAATTTTAAAACTTAAAAATCGCATACTAGAGCGCTTTTAAGAATTTTTTGGGATTTTTTTTTAGAAAGTACTTAGAAAAACAAAAATTTTGAAAAAAAAAATTTGAAATTTGGACCATTATTGAAGAAGTTATGATTAAAAGAAGTTTGAGTAAAGGAACAAACTACCAATTTTTAAAAATTCGATATCTTTTGAACGGGTCATCAAAAAAATCTGAAAATTTACCACAAAGGAGTTTTCGAAGGGTACTAAAAACTGTAAACAAATTGGGAAAATCTAAAAAAAAAAGTTTTTCAAAGTGTCCGATTTCACATGGAATGCCCCATATGTATTCATGATGCCCGATCGATTTTAAGCAATGTCTGTCTGTCCGTCTGTCTTTCTGTCTGTCTGTGGAAAATGCTATCACGGACAAAATATTGCACAGAGATGACTGAAACTTAACATATTTATTGGAAGTTCTCCCGAGAAGTTTGGTATTGTATTTGAGCGATATCGGTTTAGCGGTTCAAAAGTTATGAGCGAAAATGTAAGCACACCTCAAAAATTTCAGTACATTTAACATAACCTAAAAATACAAAATGCTTTAATTCGGCTTCTGGTTGACACATGTGAACATAATTGAACACCAAATGGTATTTAAACAAGTACGAACACATGACAAAAAAAAGAAAAAAAATCGCGGATTTTTTTTTACAAAATTTTTTTTTCGCGGAAATTTTTTTTTCAAAAATTTTTTTTTTTTTTCAAAAGTAATTTCCTTTTAAATAAAGTTTTTAGAATTGTGGAGGGTATCACTACATTCGGCAAGGCCGAATTTAGGTTTTTTTACTTATTTTTTTGTAAAAATGTACCAAAATATTAGTAACATTTTCTATAGTAAAAATGTTAGAGAAAATCTGTAACACTTACTACACCATTTACAGATGTAATTCGAAAAAGATCAATTGTAATTCGAAGATTCTATTTGTAATTCGAAGATTCCATTTGTAATTCGAAGATTCCATTTGTAATTCGAAGATTCCATTTGTAATTCGAATACTCCAATTGTAATTCGAAGATTCCATTTGTAATTCGAAGATTCCAATTGTAATTCGAAAAAGATCAATTGTAATTCGAAAAAGATCAATTGTAATTCGAAAAAGATCAATTGTAATTCGAAAAAGATCAATTGTAATTCGTAAAAGATCAATTGTAATTCGTAAAAGATCAATTGTAATTCGAAAAAGATCAATTGTAATTCGAAAAAGATCAATTGTAATTCGAAAAAGATCAATTGTAATTCGTAAAAGATCAATTGTAATTCGAAAAAGATCAATTGTAATTCGTAAAAGATCAATTGTAATTCGAAAAAGATCAATTGTAATTCGAAGATTCCATTTGTAATTCGAAGATTCCATTTGTAATTCGTAGATTCCAATTGTAATTCGACAACCAACGAGTAAAATCGTTTCTTACGCCTTTAAAAACATTGTGTTTTGTTGATTTACTCGTTGGTTTTCGAATTACAATTGGAATCTTCGAATTACAATTGGAATCTTCGAATTACAAATGGAATCTTCGAATTACAATTGATCTTTTTCGAATTACAATTGATCTTTTACGAATTACAATTGATCTTTTTCGAATTACAATTGATCTTTTACGAATTACAATTGATCTTTTTCGAATTACAATTGATCTTTTACGAATTACAATTGATCTTTTTCGAATTACAATTGATCTTTTTCGAATTACAATTGATCTTTTTCGAATTACAATTGATCTTTTACGAATTACAATTGATCTTTTACGAATTACAATTGATCTTTTTCGAATTACAATTGATCTTTTTCGAATTACAATTGATCTTTTTCGAATTACAATTGATTTTTTTCGAATTACAATTGGAATCTTCGAATTACAAATGGAATCTTCGAATTACAATTGGAGTATTCGAATTACAAATGGAATCTTCGAATTACAAATGGAATCTTCGAATTACAAATGGAATCTTCGAATTACAAATAGAATCTTCGAATTACAATTGATCTTTTTCGAATTACATCTGTAAATGGTGTATATTCAAAAATGATAGAGAAAATCTGTAACATTGTTTTTAGTAAAAAATTTACAGAAAATCTGTAACATTTTTAATATAGAAAATCTTACTTCTATTTATTTACAAATGGTTAGTTTGTTTCAGTTTTTTTGCCGTTTTTTTAACAGGAGAAAGTTTTTAAAATCTGAGGATACAATCAAAATAAATTCTCTGTCCAATCAGCAGAAAAATCTGCTAAAAATACACCCATTTCGAGCCATATGAGATATCTGCTGAATTAAGCAGATACGATTTGCTTAAAATCTGTCATGATAATGTAGGTGAAAACAGCAGAGAAATCTGCTAAGACATTTTCTAGAAAATTCTTGTTTTTAGTAAATTTGTTTTCATGAAAACTTTAATACTGTTTTTTATCTTAAACTTAAAAAAAAATAAAACATTGTTTTTTTAGCTTTGTTTACTTTTAGTTTTAACTGCTTTAATTCATTAAAACACGAAAAAAAGTTAACACTTTGAAAAAAATAACTTGAAGTTTTCTTGAAAAAATGATGACAGCAAACTATTTCCGTAAAATTACAAAAAATATATTTAAAAATATTGTGAAATTCAGCAAATAGAATCAGTAAAAATGCAGTAAAATTTCTGTCATTTTTTTAAGCTGAATGACAAAGATTTTAGTAAAAATATCCATTTTAGCAGAAAAATCTGCGGAAAGTTTGTTAAATTAAATTGAAAGTCGTTTTACAGATTTTTTGACAGAGTTTTTCTGTTGAGTGTAGTTAACGCACAATTTTTTTTTTGTTTAACATTGGACCACTCTAATGTATATAAACTAAACCTAAATATACAAAACATTTTAACATAAAATAAAAATCAGTTACAAGAATGTAAATAACAAAAAAAAAATAAAAATTTAAAGAAAATTCAGAAAACTCAAGTATAAGGCATTCCACACAAATTACATTTTCAAGCTTAAATGTTTTTAAAGGAACACATTTTTCTATATACAGGGCTTATATTTAAAACTCTCTATGGCAAAAATACCCGATTTTCAAAAGATCTAAAAAAAAAATTTTATTTCGCTCATTCTATATTCCGACTCCGATTGGAAATCTTTCGAAAATGACCAACATTTTTCAAATTTATTACTACAATAGATTCGTGTTAAACACTCAAATTTTACTTAAGGTGGTATGATACTTGCTAGTTTCTGTATTGGATTTTTTTTAGGATTGATCGAATGAAACAACAAAGGCGAGAAAGAACAAGAAATACAATAAAATAAAAACAAAACAAAAAAACAATATTGCCAACTTTTATTTTCAAAATAACTCGCCCAAAATAGCTAAAAAACGCTCAAAACAAATGTAAAACCACTTCATTCAAGCAAAAACTAATAAAATTGGCAACACTGTTAACATTTTGTTCTGGAAATGTCAATTTTAAGTTGAAAATTTTTATATTTTTTTTGACAGTCACTGCAAAATTATCGATAACACACGTTTAATTTTTGACGTTTAAAGTTTTTTCATGATATTGTCATACTCTTTACGCTTGGTCAGTTTTCCTATGAAAATATATTTGCACTGTTCTCCAAAATATAAAAAATACAAAAACTAGCAAGTATCATAAGACCTTTATTTTATTTTTAGGATTTTGAGATAGAATTCGTTATATAGAGGAAATAACACAAGTGTTATTGAAAAAGCAAATCAAAATTTACAACAAAATATAAAAAAAGGGCTGTATCTTGCCGATGGAAGGGTTTCTTAAAACATTTAAATATATGTATGTCAAAAAATTGGGTTGTTCTGTATAAAGTGTTAAACAACAATTGTTTTCTAGTAAATTCATTTAAAGATTTCTTTAAATAAGTTTAAAAAGAATAGTTTTATATAAAATCAAAATTTAAAGTCAAAAATTAAATTTCTTTGCATTTTTATATTATCACGCACTGTTGAGATGGAAATATAAATTTTGTAGAAAATATATGTGGAGCATAAGAAATTTTTACGCTTAAATTATAACCAAAGCATAAAATTATTGTTTGTTGGTATTAACAGAGCAAAAAAACTAAATATTTTTTTTTATATATAAATCTTTAACAAAGCATAAAAATAAACTGTGTTTTTATACCCTCCACTTAGTGATAGAGGGTATATATAAGTTTGTCATTCCGTTTGTAACTCATCGAAATATCGATCTGGGACCCCATAAAGTATATATATTCATGATGCCCGATCGATTTTAAGACATTCTAGCGATGTCCGTCTGTCCGTCTGTCCGTCTGTCCGTCTGTCCGTCTGTCCGTCTGTCCGTCTGTCTGTCTGTCTGTCTGTCTGTGGAAAATGCTCAATATTGCACAGAGATGACTGAAACTTAACATATTTATTGGAAGTTCTCCCGAGAAGTTTGGTATTGAATTTGAGCGATATCGGTTCAGCGGTTCAAAAGTTATGAACGAAAATGTAAGCACACCTCAAAAATTTCAGTACATTCAACATAACCTAAAAATACAAAATGCTTTAATTCGGCTTCTGGTTGACATATGTGAACATAATTAAACACCAAATGGTATTTAAACAAGTACGAACATATTTTTTGACAAAAAAAGAAAAAAATCGCGGATTTTTCAAAATTTTTTTTTTTTTAAAAGTAATTTCGTTTTAGGGCAATTCCAAAAATTTTCGCCCCACTGTTCGGAAACATGCCTTTGGACGCCACTGAGAATTTGGCTCATAGATATCCACGTTTAATTGAGATATGTTGCATTTTTGGATTTTCAAAATTTGCTGTAGTTTTCAAATTATCGCGGGTCAAAGTTCGTCTTTTTTAGCAAAAGTCAGAAAAATACATGACGTTTAACGTGCTCTAACTTTTTAACTAGTAATCCGATTATCACAAGTAATGGCTCATATAAAAGCTTAATTCTTCTTCTTTTAGGAAATATTTTCAAAAGCATACGTTTTTTTCAGAAGTGTTGCAAAAATTCAAAAACATTTTTTTTTTGCGAATATTTAAAAAAACACATCTTCGATTTTTTTAAAAAAAAAGTTTGGTGATAAACAATACTGTTTTGTACAATATATCCAAAATTCAGAGTGGGATCCCTATGGGATCAAAAATATCCTGGTTTTAGTACAAAGTTCTTGAATTTTACCTTAGAAAATTAAAATTTTATGTTTCTTCAATATAAAAATTTAAATTTTCAAAGAAAATTATACTATTAAAATTTTGAAAAACATTCAAAACATTAGAAATTTAAATTTTCTAAGGGAAAAATATGAGAACCTTGTACTTAAAACAGAATAGTTTTTGATCCCATGGAGATCCCACTCTGAATTTTGAATATGTTATACAAAACATTGTTATTTTTCACAAGAATTTTTTTTAAAAAAAATCGAAGATGTGTTTTTTTAAATATTCGAAAAGAAAAAATGTTTTTGCATTTTTGCATCATTTCTGTAAAAAAAACTGTGTTATTTTAAAAATATTTTCTAAAAGAAGAACCCCAGCTTTCACATGAGCCTAAATTTTTGAAAATCGGGTCATTGGTTAAGAAGTTACAGCTCTTTAAACGTGATGTATTTTTCTTACTTTTGCTTAAAAAGTCAATCTTTGACCCGCCATAATTCGTTAAATACACCAAATGTAAAAAAACGATATATGGTACATATATCATATTTATGAGGGCTATCTATGTGTCAAGGTTCAAATTAATCTGAGACACCATTTCCAAAAATGACTAAAATTTGAGCTAAATTTTCTGGAATGGCCCTTTAAATAAAGTTTTTTGCAATAATCTTTTTGAAATTGTGGAGGGTATCACTACATTCGGCAAGGCCGAATTTAATTTTTTTACTTGTTTTATATAAACTATTTAGTGATAGAGGGTGTGTATAAGTTTGTCATTACGTTTGTAACATTTTGTATTATTGGTATTCGATACTTAGAAAAAATAAAAAAAAAATCAGAAAACCTAGCAAAAATTTTGAAAAAATCGGTATATTATTTTTTATAAAAACGCCCACAAAAGTGGGCGTGACGAAAATTAGCATCATCTTGGTCCCAAATGCAGGACTGTTTGAAATGTTGATTCAACTCTCTGAAAATAGATTCACTATTGCAGAGTTTTTCGAAATTTCGATTCTAAGAAAGTAAAATTGGTTCCTTTCATATTTTTTTGAAACAATGCACTGTGGCCGAAATCACTGATCTAGCGGCGCTTAAGTCAAAATTAAAATATTAAGATCGATAAATGTTTTTGCACTGCATCGTTTACCTATACTTTACAGAAAAAATTTACGTTCTTACTTTTGTTTTGCTTTCAATATTCGCACAGCTGTAAGCTGTCAAATATACATTTTCTGCAATTTGGGGCCTAATTACTCAGTAAGTTTTTCTTGACACTTTTAAGTCAATTGTTTATACATTTTGAGCCAAAAAGTTTTAATTGAAAGTAAAAGGTATGTTTTAACTAAAAAATAAATGTTTGTGGCCTGTGTGTATCTAGTTTATTATTAGTGCATTATAGAAGTTGACATTTGTGATAATCTATAGTTTCATGGACTGCAACTTTTGAAATTCGATCGTATTCGGTCCAATTCCTGTTTTGTTTATTTTTTAGGGTTATTCTTGTTGTGACGTTTCAGTATGGCGTGCTAGTTCGCGCAAGTTGTTCGGTTTTTTAGGGTCCATCTGCCTGTCCAAATAAACAGTATAAACGTGATACAGACCATAATTTTTAATCGATTTGGCTAAAATTTGAAATTTAAAATTTTTTATTAAAATAACAAAACCTATTAAATTTTTGACAAAATCAGTCCATGTTATCCCATAGCCCCCATGTTAATTACCCTTCCAGTTTCACTTAATAAGCCCTAACAATAGTATTTTAACAAATGTCCTCTTGAAATTCGACTGTTAAATGTTTTTTGTAGTTAAAAATAATCACTCTAAATTTTAACGGAATCGGAACATTTTAACTACTAGTCCTCATACAGACCACCCTCCCGATATTCACATAAATTTCCCAAAAAACATAAAAACACTGAAATAAATAAATATGGTTATAAATTAAATTCTTTTTAAGTTTAATAATCACAAATATGCATTGGGCTTTATTATTTTGCATTTCCGAAGTAAGCGCCGCTAGATTGGGTGTTTCGGCCACTGTGCAATGGTCCGAGAATCTTTTACGAAAACCAAAAACATTCTGAAAAACGTACTTTTTTGCAATTCCCAATCTAAGGGGCAAATTCCAAATTAACATATCCCGATTCGAGGAGTATGATTAAATAAAATTCCTTCAATTCTCTTAACCGAAATATCAAGTTTATTAAGTTCATTAAAAAGTAAAAGTTAACAATACGTGTTCTCTGTTGAGATTTATAAAAACGAACGAATGACAGAACAAAAATATACAGTGTTGTCAACTCTCAAAAACAGCCAAGTTGACTATACTACAGTTCCTCCCCCAACAAGTAGTCATCCAACCGCTTTGGAAATCTTCTCTGTCGCGTGGGTCGTGACAATGGTGTAGCTGTTTCTTCCAAGCTGGCTGATTCAGATGCCTGAGCATTTAAGTCTGTTAAAACATTATCATCTAAAGTATCATTTAGAGGGTCATGGTTACCAATATCCGCCGTATGAGTTGTAGATGTCAATTTTACTGGAACTGGAATTTTACCCGCTTCTGTAGGTGCTGAAGGCTCTACCGGACTTATATTTTTATTTGTCGTTTGCGTATTCGAAATCCGTTGTCGTAACTGGTCAATATGCCTCGACTGGATAGTTCCGTTTGCCATAATTGTATAATTTCGAGCACCTGCTGATTGTATGCATCCAGGTAACCATTTTTCTCCTCTTCCGAAATTTCGATACCATACATCATACCCGGTTTTAAAACTTCTTTCTTGTTTTGCTGGCTCGATTTGTTGGTCATCGCTTTTATCGTTTCGTGGATGTATGTGGTCTAATAATGTCTTTAGTTTTCTTCCCATTAATATTTCCGCTGGACTTTCGTTTGAATTTACCGTTGGCGTTGTCCGAAGGTGTAACAAAATGTTTGCCAAATTTATATGAATATTTGATGATGACATTTTCTTCAAATGATTTTTTATCGTTTGTACCACTCTCTCGGCCTGACCGTTCGATGATGGGTGATACGGTGCCGTGAAAATATGTTTAATACCATTTGCCTTCATAAATGATTCAAACTCGTGTGAAACAAAATTTCGTCCATTATCGGACACAATTTTGTCTGGCAAACCATGTGTTGCAAAAACATCTCTTAACAATTCGATAGTTCTTGCTGAATTCGTATTTTCAGTAATTTTAACCTATACCCACTTGCTGTGTGAGTCGACTATTATCAAGAAATTTTTTCCCATAAAAGGACCCGCATAGTCAATGTGTAATCTTGACCATGGTTTCAAAGTTGTGGGCCATGGTTTTGCAGGTGCCGCAGGATGATGTTTGCTATTTTGACAACATTTTTCACATCGTCTGGCTGTCATTTCGATGTCTTCATCTAGTAGACCTGGCCACCAAAAATAACTTCTTGCTGTTGCCTTCATTGCCGTCATACTCTGGTGTACTTCATGAAGCATATCCAACATTCTAGAACGCAACTTCGATGGTATGATGACTCTTGCACCCCATAGCAAACATTGTGCATTTACAGATAATTCTTGAATTCGTCTAGAATACGGCTTAAACTGGTCTGATTTAACTGGTAAATCAGAATCTTTACGTTGTACGTGTCGTAAAACTTCGGATAGTACTGGATCCCTTTTGGTAGCCTGAGCAATTTGTTGAGATGTTACTAAGAACTGGTCTTCTACCTCACCACAATATAAAATTTCCGGCACATTTGGCACATCAACTTGTACCTCTAAAGGTAACCGACTTAATGCATCAGCATTCTGGTGTTTTTTTCCCTCGCGGTATCTAATTTTATACTGGTAAGCCCCCAGCATCAATGACCACCGTAACATCCTGGGTGAAATGTGTTGGGATATGGGCTTCTTTGTATCGAACAATCCTAAAAGTGGTTTATGGTCGGTAACTATTGTAAATTCTCGACCGCATACAAACTGATGGAATTTTTTAATACCAAAAATGATCGAAAATGCCTCTTTATCCAATTGCGCATAATTTTTCTCGGCTGGTTGTAATGTTCTTGATCCAAAAGCAATAGGAGCCTCACGACCGTCTGGCATTATGTGAGCCAAAACCGCCCCCACCCTGTAAGGCGAGGCGTCCCCACACAAAATCAAAGGTAAATCTGGAGAATAATGTACCAATAAGTTATCTGACTGAAGTATTCTCTTCGCCTGGTTAAAGCTGTATTTTTGCTGACTACCCCATTCAAATTTCGAGTCCTTTTTCAATAGCCTGTAAAGAGGTTCAAGTAATTTACCTTTATCTCGAAAAAATCTGTCGTAAAATGTTATTAAGCCCAGAAAAGCTTGCAACTTTTGTTTATCTGTAGGTTCCGGTGCATGTGCAATAGCTCTAATTTTCTCATCCGTTGGCCTGACACCCTCTTGAGTTATATTAAATCCCAAAAACGTTACCTCATTTACTGCAAAAATACATTTGGACTTTTTTAGTTTAAGCCCTGCTTCCTGTATACGCTGGAGTGTATTTTGGGTTCGTTCCCACATTTTCGCCATACTGCTACCACCAATAAGGATATCATCCAAATATACTACCACTCCTGGTATGTCGCCCAAAATACCTTCCATAATACGTTGGAAAATACTTGGTGCCGTTGAGACTCCAAACGGTAATCTGGTTACTTCGAAAAGACCCCGGTGAGTGTTCAGTGTTAAAATTTTAGCCGATTTATCATCTACTTTTACCTGTGTGTATGCCCTATCCAAATCTAATTTTGAAAACCATTTACAATTTGCGAGAGTTGCCAAAACTTCGGTATTCGTTGGTAATGGGTAAGTCTCCTTACATATCATCTGGTTTACTGTACATTTGTAGTCACCACAAATTCGGATACTACCATCCGGTTTTACAACCGGTACCACTGGAGTCGCCCACATACTAAATTTTACTGGACGCAGTACCCCTTCGTCGATCATCACCTGTAATGCTGCCTCAACCTTTGGTTTCAATGCAAAGGGCACTTGACGATTACGAAAAAATTTTGGACTACCTGAACTCGACATCCATAGCTTAACGGGTTCACCCTTATAGTCGCCTAGCTGTTCATCAAAAACTGAATTAAATTTAGAGATCTCGTGCGGTACTGATTCGATCTTGTGAAGCTGATTTGTAATACGAATTCCTAAATCGTGAAACCAATTTCGACCAATCAACGCTGGTCCCTCACCACCAATCACTAACAATGGCAAATCTATTTCATTATCTTCCACCGTCACTGGCACGTTAACTTCACCACACAATCTCAGATTCTGATCGCCTCCCCAAGTTCTTAGCTGTATTTGACTCTTCTTTAACTTAAGGTGGTAACAATTTTTATTAAATGTTTCCTCGCCGATAATAGAATGACTGGCACCGGAATCTATTTCCATTAAAATCGGCTTGTTACAAATCATAACCGTTTGCATTATGGACGAGACCGTTTTACCATTTATCGATAAAATGTAGTCTCCCCCATTTTCCTTCCGGCCAGTATCCACACGATTTACATTGGAAGGATTTTTTCCCTTTCCATAACCACCTGTCGCATTTTCACTGGTTTTCGTTTTCGTAATACATGCCCTCTCGATGTGTCCACGCTTTTTGCAAAACCGGCACTCAACCTCCTTAAACCTACACTGGTCCGGTTTGTGATTACCACCACATCGATAGCAACTACGGCCATGGTGTTCCTTCGTATTATTAGTGATTTTGTTAAGTTCCGGTTGGTTTTCCACTTTTAAAGCTGCCATGTTCTTTTGGGCCTCCTCACAGGCTAGAGCCTCCTCCTGGGCAATTTTTAGAGTTAGTTTGTTGTTTGACAACAATCGTTTCTGAAGATTTTCATCCCGAGTACCACATACCAATCTGTCCCGTAACATGTCATCTAAATCCTTAAATTCACAAAATTGGCTAAGTTTTCGAAGTGCTGCTAAAAATTCAGGTATTGATTCACCCTCTTTTTGTTCTCTACGATAAAAGTGAAACCGCTGTATAATTTGGTTGGGTGGTGGACAAAAGTGTTTCGATAGCAATTCAATTGCGTTTCCATACGTAAAATTATCATCCATAATATTATTCGGTATGGCCACGGATTTAAGTAGCGTATACGTATCCGCTCCACATGACGATAAAAATATCTTTTTAATCTTTTCATCGACCAATCCATTTGCCAAAAAGAAAAATTGCATCTGCTCCAAATACACACTCCAATTTCCGTGTGTCACATCAAATTGGCACAACTCCCCGTATTTCGACGCCATTTTAAAGTTGCGCGTGCCTTTATTTTCTTTACTGATTTGTTGATCCTCGTCGCCACTTAACATATCCCGATTCGAGGAGTATGATTAAATAAAAGTCCTTCAATTCTCTTAACCGAAATATCAAGTTTATTAAGTTCATTAAAAAGTAAAAGTTAACAATACGTGTTCTCTGTTGAGATTTATAAAAATGAACGAATGACAGAACAAAAATATACAGTGTTGTCAACTCTCAAAAACAGCCAAGTTGACTATACTACACAAATGAATAGACATAATTGGCTGCAGTTGTACAGCTAAAAGTACTCAACCGATTTCGATGAAAATTTTTTTGATTTGTAGATTATTAAATTCTATAGTAGTACTTATCGTGGCCATTTTTTTTTTAATTTTGACCTAATTACAAAGAAAAAAATATGGAGGAAAATAATTTAAGTAATCACTTGTTTAAATAAAAAAAATGAGTAATTTTTTAATTGACTCAATTAAAAATTTACTCAAAAACTTAAAAAATAATTTAGGTAAATAATTTAATAGTTTTTTTAATTTCCTTTTAACTCTCATAGTTTTTTTTACTCAATAGTATTAAAAATAAACCCAAATATTTTTTTTATTTTTTTTTTGTGTATGTTTTTATGAAATAAGAAAAATAAGTTTTTTATAAGGGTCCAAGTAAAATTGAATTTCTTACAGACATTTCTGATATTCCCATACCGGTTTCAAACACTCCAGTTAGTGTTATCATCAGTAGGTTGTAAGTGGCTGCTGACGTTTTACGTCAGTAGGATTTTAAATGTCGGTTTCTCTTGTTAATCGAAATTGTTTCTACAGAATAAATTTTGACAGTTTCCATCTATTAAAGAAGGATCTTGTACCAATATTTCGGGCAGTGACAAACATTAGCAGAAACTCATTATATCCTGTAACACAGAGTGGTGTAGGGTATAAAAATGAAAACTGAAGAGTGTAGTTTTGATTCGGCACAACCAAAAATTAAAAATTTTTCTTTCTTTTCTTCTTATACAAATATATTATTCTTTATAAATACATATAAAATATTTTGTGGGCCAAAAGAATGTTAATATTTGTGCAGCTAGAGTGGCTAGACGTATGTGTGTTTAAAAATGTATGTATGTATAAGTGAGTGAATGTTCTTATGTGCATTTAAGTAGTTTTCTAAAGAACTAAACAAACACAACTTTCTACTTAAGCCATCCATTCAATTGAATTGTGTGTTATTTTGTTCTCAATAGAGAGAAAATTGAATTAAAATACTTTTTTCAACTATATAAGATATAAGTAAATATTATTTTTTAATACTTTTTTTTTTTTTTTTGCTCTTCTGTTGGACCTGAACTGACCTCTTTGTTGTTTTTTTTTTCTTCCTTTTCTCCATTTTATTTACAGAGTGGGTGAGAATGGTCAATGGGATCAAGTGCCGCAAATACAAACAAAATCAAATGTGACATCGTATCAAGTAACTGGCCTGATACCATTTACTGTGTATAGTTTTCGTTTAAAAGCAGTCAATAAATTGGGCATCAGTACAGCCTCAAAAGAATCCTACTACATAGTGACCTTACGTGAGGGTAAGTAGATTTATATAATTTTTTTTTTTTTGTTTGTATTTTTTTTAAAGGTTTATTTATTTAATTATTTATTTATGGAAAGGTAAATGTTAAGTAATTGAAAGGAAACAAAACTTTTACTCAAACATAAAAAAAACGATGAAGATATTAAATACTTTTGCTACTAAAAAATAATAAGAAAAAATCATAAAATGATTAATCGACTCAGAATTACTTTTTGAGTCGATTTAGCGATGCCCGTTTGACCGTCCGTCCGTCTGTAGATAACACAATGCAGTCCAAAATAAAACAGCTAGACTCCTGAAGTTTGGCACAAATATATCTCATGTTCATAGGCAGGTTAAGTTCGTGAATGGGCAAAATCGGGTCAAGGGGGAAAAGTTCCCACTTAACGAACTGAAGCAACCTCTGAAAAAATCAACTTTTTTTACTCTCTCGTCCCTCAACGTCCATCACTCACCCAACTCACACCCCCCCCCCCCCCCCCCCCGAAAAACGCCCCTGACATATTTTTTTGTAAAGATTTTGCACAGCCGAATTACAAAATCCAAGATCCAAAAGGAAAATTCAGCATATTAAAAAAACAAGAAATATGCAAAAAAAAATCTGGAAAATTTGTAACAAAAAAAAAAAAATTATAAAAACGCCAGCAAAAAATCTAAAATTAAAAAAAATATATATCTCTTAATAATTTGACATATAGAGTTCAATTACCTATTAACTGAATAAATTGGGCATTTCAAATTTTCTAAAGATTATAATAACTGGATTATATGAAACTAGTAAAAACGAACCATTTAATTTCTCTTTCACAACTTTTTCAATTCAAAACCATATATAAGAGAATTTAAACAAGTAAAAAAGTTAAATTCGGCCTTGCCGAATGTAGTGATACCCTCCACAATTTCTAAAAGATTATTGCAAAAACTTTATTTAAAAGGAAATTACTTTTGAAAAAAAATTTCCGCAAAAAAAAATTTTGGTAAAAAAAAAATCCGCGATTTGTTTCTTTTTTTGTTTAATAATATGTTTGTACTTGTTTAAATACCATTCGGTGTTTAAATATGTTTACATAAGTCAACCAGCAGACGAATTAAAGCATTTTGTATTTTTAGGTTATGTTGAAAGTACTAAAACTTTTGAGGTGTCCTTACATTCTCGTTCATAACTTTTGAACCGCTGAACCGATATCGCTCAAATCCAATACCAAACTTCTCGGGAGAACTTCCAATATATGTGTTTAATAACAGTCACCTCTGTTTTGTATTTTGGACGTGATCACATTTTCCACAGACAGAGAGACAGACGGACATCGCTAGAATGTCTTCAAATCGATCGGGCATCATGAATATATATGGGGCATTTCATGTGAAATCGGAAACTTTGAAAAACTTTTTTTTAGAATTTACCAATTTGTTTACAGTTTTTAATACCCTTCGAAAACTCCTTCGTGGTAAATTTTCAGATTTTTTTGGTGACCCGTTCAAAAGATATCGAATTTTTAAAAATTGGTAGTTTGTTCCTATACTCAAACTTCTTTTACTCATAACTTCTTCAATAATGGTCCAAATTTCATTTTTTTTTTCAAAATGTTTGTTTTTTTACGTACTTTTTAAAAAAAATCTCAAAAAATTCTTAAAAGCGCTCTAGTATGCGATTTTTAAGTTTTAAAATTTAAATCTCATTTTTGAAAATGTTTGTACGATTTTTCGATTTTTTTTGAAATTTTTTTGTGTAAAACTTCTTTCGATTCTACAAATTTTTTGCCCAGGAGGATCGTGGATAACGACTATTACTATTTTTTTAAATTTTTTTAAAAAAATTTATTGTAATTTTCCAATCTTAAAATCATTTCTACTGCTCCAATGGTACGTCATAGTGGGGTCCTTTATAAGACAGACCCCCATTAATTTTTACGTCTTAACATTTCTTTGGAACAAACTAATACCCTATCTCCAATTTCTAAGGGGGCTCCCACACAAAACGACATTTTTTAAAATTTGCTCCAACCGCTCTAACTGCCCTAATAGTGCTCTTAGAGCAACAAAATATATGACCTACCCACAATATTTTTTTACTCCAAACATTTTCTCTGAACACACCTACCCTCTATCTCTAATTGCTAAGGCGGTCCACATACAATTTTTTTTATTTTTTGTACATTTGTTTTATTTAATCAGCTTCTATCGGTCCAATGGTGCGTCCGAGAGGAGTCATTAGTGAGACCGACCCCCATTTATTTTTACCCTCCAACATTTTTGTAAAACATTCCTACGCAGTATCTCCACTCCCTAAGTAGGCTTCCATTCAAAATTACATTTTTATAAAATTTGCTCCAACTGTTATTTGTATGGGAGCCTACTTTGGGAGTGGAGATAAATGGGGGTCGGTCTCACTAATGACCCCTCTCGGACGCACCATTGGACCGGTAGAAGCTGACTAAATAAAACAAATGTACAAAAAATAAAAAAAATTGTATATGGACTGCCTTAGCAATTAGAGATAGAGGGTAGGTGTGTTCAGAGAAAATATTTGGACTAAAAAAATATTGTGGGTAGGTCATATATTTTGTTGCTCTAAGAGCACTTTTAGGGCAGTTATAGAAATTATTTTAAGATTGGAAAATTACAATAAATTTTTTTCAAAAATTTTTAAAATATAGTAACACCGTCCAACAAATTGCAACTTTTGGCTGTACACATGAACCGGACCCGAAAATTCGGAAAGTTGGGCCAAAAATAAAATACCCGTGTCTCCCAGTTTCTCTAGATCAATTCGCGTTTTCGCGAAAAATGCAACAAAAAAAAAAGTTTTCACAATAGAAAAAAATTATGCTATTCAGAAAGTGGGGTTAAAAGAAAAACACCCGTGTCTCTCAGGTTTTCGCGATCAATTCGCGTATTCGCGAAAAACGCTAAAAATTTTTTTTTTTGCACTGTTAAAAAAAAAAAATTGGGTTTAAATCTAAGCATTTATGTCTCAGTTATTTCATATCAATTCGCAAATTTTTAAAAAAAAAAATATTTTGTTCTTTTTAGCACACTCGCAAAATTTCAAGTAGAGTTAAAAAGAAATTTCCCATGTATCAGAGTTTTTCCAGCTAATTTAATTTTAATTAAAAAAAAAAATAGGTGAATATTTTATTTTTAGTCCCACTTTTCGAATGTAGTAAATTTTTTTTAAGTGTGCAAAAAAATGCATTTTCACGAGAATTTTATTTTTAGCTATTTTTGTATAAGGACCGTAATTCTACTGTAAATCATGTATATTTATTAGAGATGGGAACATGCGCAGATTAAAGCGTGATTCACGTGAATCACGCGTGACTGTGACTGATTTCAATTTTACTCACGTGATTGTGAGTGAGTGTGAGTGGAGAAAAAAATTGCGTGAGTGAGTGTGCGTGAGTAAGATTTTTGCGTGAGTGAGTCGTTTTTTTTGCGTGAGTTTGCGTGAATTATTTTCTCTTTATATTTCCTATTGTACCAAAAAAGCAACAAAAAAATTTTTAAAATTTGGCTTAATTTATGATTTTGTCCCAAAAAAAGCAAAAAAAAAATGTAAAATTTCGCTGAACTGTAAATTTTGCTGAAAATTTTTGAAAGATTTTTGAAATTACAGTTTTTGAAATTTTCGTGAGTGTGAGTAGAAAAATATGCTCGTGAGTGAGTGTGCGTGATTCAAAAATTCCTGTCGTGAGCGTGAGTGAGTGTGAGTCAAAAATCACGCACGCCCCCATCTCTAATATTTATGTTTTATATTTATAAAAAAAAATGCAATTCATTTTTTCAAAATTGCATTTTTCGTGAATTAATATGGAAAAACTAGAACAATATTTTATTTTAAGCCCTATTTTCGGAATGCAGTAAATTTTTTCAAGTGTGTAAAAAAAACTGCATTTTCGCGAAAACGCGAATTGATATAGAAAAACCGGGAAACACAAGAATGTTATTTTGAGCCCCACTTTCTGAAAAGCGAACATTTTTTTTACATGTAAAATTTTTTTTTTTTTTGCGTTTTTCGCGAAAACGCGAATTGATCTAGAAAAACTGGGAGACACGGGTATTTTTTTTTTGGCCCTACTTTCAGAATTTTCGGGTCCGGTCCATGTGTACAAAAGTGTGTCGGACGGTGTAATAATCGATATCCCACGATCCTCCAGGGCAAAAAATTTGTAGAATCGATAGAAGTTTTACACAAAAAAATTTCCAAAAAATCGAAGAGTACAAACATTTTCAAAAATGAGATTTAAATTTTAAAACTTAAAAATCGCATACTGGTGCGCTTTTAAGATTTTTTTGGGATTTTTTTTTAAAAGTACGTAAAAAAACAAAAATTTTGAAAAAAAAAAATTGAAACTTGGTCCATTATTGAAGAAGTTATGAGTAAAAGAAGTTTGAGTAAAGGAGCAAACTACCAATATTTAAAAATTCGATATCTTTTGAACGGGTCATCAAAAAAATTTGAACATTTACCACGAAGGAGTTTTCGAAGGGTACTAAAAACTGTAAACAAATTGGGAAAATCTAAAAAAAATATTTTTCAAAGTGTCCGATTTGACATGGAATGCCCCATATATACTTTATGGGGTCTCCGACCGATATTTCGATGCGTTACAAACGGAATGACAAAGTGAGTATACCCCCATACTGTAGTTGGAGGGTATAAAAAAATATCTGTTAATAATTTGACATATAGAGTTCAATTAACTATTAACTGAATAAATTGGGCATTACAAAGTTTTCTGAAGATTATAATAACTGAATTATTTGAAACTAGTAGAAACGAACCAGGATGTCTTAAATTTTTCGAAAAATTTAATTTCTCTTTCACACCTTTTCTAATTCAAAACCACCCTGCAAAAAAAGTCAATACCACTTCCCAGTGGAGTGCTTTAAAACTAAAACAAACGTAATGAAATACAACAAAAATAACAAAAAACACAAGACAAAAACACACAAACAGTTTTTTCTACTCCAGAATTCATAGATATTCAGCTCTTAACTCATTACCTATCGCGACACCTCCATACAAATGTAAGTAGATATTCAGTAGATAAGAACTACTCCAGGGAAGTAGTTGGAAGTTGTTTGAAAGCTCGGAGTACTTCTTATCTACTGAATATCTACTTACTTTTGTATGGGAGTGTCGCGGAAGGTAATGAGTTAAGAGCTGAATATCAACATTTTATGGAGTAGAAAAGAAGTCCTTTGCGATTTTTTCTTGTGTTTATTGTTATTTTTGTTGTATTTCATTACATTTGTATAGTTTTAAAGCACTTCAAATAGAAGTACTCCGCACTTTTTTTGCTGGGCATAGATCAGAGAATTTAAAAAAAAAAACTGGGAAAATTCAAAAGCAAATCAGAAAAATTCGAATAAGTTTGAAAAAATAAATTTTCATAAAAATGTCAGAAAATTTTAAAAAAATTAAAAAAACGTTTAAAAAACATGGGAAAATTTAACGAAAATCAGGAAAATTCGTATAAGTTTTGGAAAATTTATGTTCACTCTGGAAAATGCCCAAAAATTCTGAAATAATTTTTCGTAATTATCCAGTATTTACTTACAAGAGAAGTCTTTCTAATGTCACCCTCCGATCTTCATGAAATTTGGATATGTTGTTAAGAACGAATTTATTCGACATGTATTTTTTTTAGTGTCCCAAACTCATTTTTAGGGGGCACAGTGGGGAAAAATTTACTTTTTTTTGTCCAATTTTGCCTACAGGTCGCAATTCTCAACCGATTTTAGATTTTCTTTTTTTAAATTTTAGCTTATAAAATTCCACATCGATCTGTCATGGCGGATTTCTCAAAAACGTTTTAGTTTTCTTTTAATATTTTTTTAAAGTTCCGAAAATATTAATTTTTTTAGAATTTTTGATCTAAAAAATTTAATAGGCAAGGGACTAATAAGCTGTATGGATAAAATGAAAAATTATTATTTTACTTTTTATAAACATATAAAAACTCAAAATTGTTCACTTTTAGGTACCTATATAATATGAAATAATGTACCAATTTCAATGAATTTTTTTTTGTTGGTTATTGACAATCGTTGCCTTATTAGTATGGTACAATTTCTTCGTCTTTCTAATTCTCATTGTGAATAGAGGCGAATATATATTAATATTCTAGTTTGTGCACAAACGATTTGTCATTAGACTCGTTTGCTACTTTGTAGTAAATCGTTTCTATTTTTTGCTAAATAATCTTGACAATGGAATCTTGACAAATTCCGAAACACGTGTCGATTAAGTCTTGCAAAAATGACCAACATAAATAAATTTAAAACAAAAAAATAACTTTCTTGAAAATTATGCTATGAGAATATCATGGTTTTAATTAGTAAAGAAAATAATGACCTCGAGCCAGAATAAACATCCTCAAAATATAATATTTTAAAGGTCGAATAAAACAATTTTTATTTTTTAATAAAAATTAATCAGAATTTGAAATAGAAAAACATTTAAGAATCTAAAATTTTTTGAAGAAAAATCTCAAAATCTGAAAATTTTTTCTTAGAATTTGAAACTTTTCAACTTAAGATTCTAATGAAAATATCTTAAAACCTGAAGTTTTATGGACACAAAAAATGGACCTAATTGTAAGTAAAATGTAGTCAAATCTTTAAATGCGACTTTGTCTTTTAGAAAAATTTCTCAGAACGAGACTATTTCTTAAAAAAAATGTCTCTGAATCTAAGACTTTTTTATAGCAATAATGCCTTAAAATATAAGCCTTTTTCGCAGAATCTAAAATTTTTTCTATAGGAAAAATGTCTCAGAATCTGAGACTTTTTCTATAAAAAACTCTCAGAATCTGAGGCTTTTCTATGTGAAAAAAATTTCAGAATCTGAGAACTTTCTATAGGAATAATGTCTCTGAGTCTGAAAAATGTCTCAAAATCTAAGATTTTTTCTATAAAAAAAATTCTTAGAATCTGAAGCTTTTCTATATGAAAAATGTTAGACTTTTTTTACGAAAAATGTTTCAGAATCAACTAATTTTTCTTAAGGAAAATTATCTCAAAATCGTAGATTTTGTATAAAGGAAAAAAGTCTCAGAGACACAAGCTGAGACTTTTTGTATAGAAAAATGCTCAAAATCTGAGAGTTTTCAATTGTAAAAAGCTCTTTTTCTATAAGAATAATGTCTCAGAATCTGAGTATTTTTCTATGGAAAAAAATTTCAGAATCAGCGTTTTCTATATGAAAAATGTTTTAGAATCTGACAATTTCCTATATGCAAAATGTCTCAGATTCTGAGACTTGTTCTATAGAAAAGTGTTTAAGCATCTGAGACTTTTTCTATAGGAAAAATGTCTGAATCTATGAAATTTTCTGTGGAAAAAATGTCTAAAAATCTGAGACATTTTCTATAGGAAAAATGCTGAAGAATCTGAGAGTTTTTCTGTAAGAAACATGTCGAAGAATCTGAGACGTTTTCCATAAGAATCTTAGACTTTCTATAGGAAAAATGTCTCAGATTAAGAAACTTTTTCTAAAGGAAAAATGTATAAGTATCTGAGACTTTTTCTATAGGAAAAATGTCTAATAATCCTAGATTTTTTCTATAGGAAAATGTTCTCAGAATCCGAGAGTTTTTCTTTAGGAAAAATGTTTTAGAATCTAAGGCTTTTTTATACTGTTTTCTTTTTAAAAAGTCTCATTTTTCTTATAGAAAAAGCAAAGGTTTTCTCAGAATCTGAAACTTTTTGTGTAGAATGTTTCTGAATCTGAGAAAAACTAAAAATATCTCTGATTATGGGAAAATGTCTTACAACCGGAGTCGTTTCTTTTGGGAAAGTATTTTATGAATATGTTTATAGAATCATTTTCTAAAGTGACTTTTTCCGAGAAAAGTTTTTCATTGGAAATGTGATTTAGAGTCTTTGACTTTTTCTATAACAAAAACTGTCTAAACTGGAAATTGTCATAGAATCTTAGACTTTTCTTTTAAAAAAAAATTTTAGATTCTGATAATCTTCTTTGTAAAAATGTATCAGCATCTGATACAATTCACACTTTAAAAAAGGCTTAATGTAAATTTTTTGTAAAAAAAAATATTGAAAAAAATGTTGGGCCCCCACCGAAATAATATACTGGATACGCCTCTGCGTGTCCCATTATTTTTTAGCTCTACAAAATAAAGATCCGCGGGTGACACTAGGGAGACTTCTCTTTTTAGTTCCATATCAATTAATTTATTATATTTATTTAAATTTAAAACATTCATCTATACCAGCTAGAGTCATGATAATTAAGACAACATAACCCCTGGCAAGAAATTGTTTATATTTACAAAAAAATAAAAAAGTTTGCAACATTAAACGAAAAAAAAATCTTTTAAAATGAAAACTTTAATAACAGAAAAAAAACAAAAATAAACTTTTTACAACTCACCTTCTAGGGAAGTTCGTAAGTTCAATTACAAAACCAAGGAGAAACAAAAATTTACAGTAATTTTTTGATATAAAGAGCCTACTTATATATCGCTGACCGAAATGCAAAAGGATATTACTAAAAAAAAATATAGAGCAACATGATTTTATTAACAACTTAATAAAAATTGTACAAAAAAACTCTATTCCAGATTTTTTTGTAAGTTTTTCCCTTTGCTTCTCATTTAACGATATAATTTTTTTTTACTAAACTCATAAATTACAAACATCCTCAAGCTTTTTAAAGTTTATCATCACATCAATCCATGGAATGATAGGATACCAACCAACCATCCAACCATCCTTATTCAGCTTCTGTTTGCATATTAACAATTTTAATTATTCCAACCATATGTTTATAGTCCTCATATCACTCTCATATGTTACCTAAAGGGTGGTCGGCCGTTTTTCCATAAACACTTTGTTCATTCTTTTTTTATGTTGTTATGTTGCTGGTGGTGTTGCTGTTTTGAACTGTAAACAACTGACGGTTTATGTGTTCTTCCTTCATTACCGTTAAAATTGCAAAGTTTTTAATGTTTTTTTTTTTTACTTTATTATCACCTCAACAGTAATATTTTGTTGTTGCTGTTGTTAGTTTTGTTCCCAACTTTTTTTTTTTCATTTTTGAGATATTTTTCCTGCCAGCCTGTCGACAAATAAGAGGAAAACTCATAAACATTTTTATTTTTGTGTGTGTGAGTGAGTGCAATTACACTGTATGCAAAAAGTTTACTTAAGCTATGTTTACAACATACCACTGAGTCGTATGATTTTTATGAACAAAGCAAGATTTTTTATAGCATAATTTTAGGCATGTAGTACATATATGATTGTAATTTAAAAGCGACAAAAAACTCTACATATTGCTAAATTTATAAACTTAAGATAAAATAAATTGTTATATTTGTTTATAAATTTAGCAATATGTAGAGTTTTTTGTCGCTTTTAAATAACAATCATATATTTACTACATGCCTAAAATTATGCTATAAAAAATCTTGCTTTTTCATAAAAATCGTACGACTCAGTGGTATGGTGTAAACATAGCTTTAACGGACATTTAAATTTTTCTAAAATTTATTTAAATTTTCCAAAACTTTAATAAAATTTCATGATTTTTCTGAATTTTTCTAATTTTTCCTGCGTTTTCTGATTTTTTTTTTCATTCTTTCTTAATACTTTTTTACCATAGTTTATGTTATTTTAACAGCTGCTTTATCATTATTCTGTTGTCATTTCTGTTGTTTTTATTATTGTTACTTTGGGTGGAAATATAAAATTTCCTATTTCACAAAAAAAAGTTGTTGCCTACTTTTAGGAACCAGTTTAAAATGTTTTAACAACTTAACCAACATTTTTAGGTTATGGCATATAGACTGTGTGTATCTGTGTGTATGTGTACATTTTGCCTATTTTATATATTTGTTTGTGTGTTTGTTTATGTTGAAAATGATTATGCAAAAAATGCAATAAAATTCTCGTTTGAACTATATATTTGAAAATTTTTTGATATGCAACTATGACAACACAAAAATGTGGTTGACAGTGTAACAAAATCATAGAAATTTGATTTGGGAAAACAGAAAAGTTTTTGTTGTCGATAAGTTCTGAATTTTCTATAGAAAATTTGTTGTTTCTTATCGATAACTATAGAATTTTCTATAAAAAATTTGTTGCTATCGATAACTATAAAATTTTTAATAGACAACTTTTTGCTATCGATAACTATAGAATTTTTTAAAGAAAACTTTTTGGTATCCATAACTACTTAATTTTCTATTGAAATTTTTTTGTTATCTATAAGTATTAAATTTTTTATGAAAATTATGTTGTTATCGATAACTATAAAATTTTCTATAGAACATTTTTTGCTATCGATAATTAGAGAATTTTCTATAGAAATTTTTTTGTTATCGATAATTAGAAAATTTTCTATAGAAATTTTTTTGTTATCGATAACTATACAATTTTCTATAATTTTTTTTTGCTATCGATAACTATAGAATTTTCTATAGTTAGGGATAACTATAGAATTTTCTATAGATTTTTTTTTTTTTTTTTGAATCGATAACTTTAGAATTTTCTACAGAAAATGTTGTTGGAATCGATATTAAGAGAAATTTCTATAGAAAATTTTATGTTATCGATAATAAGAGAATTTTCTATAGAAAATTTTTTATTATCGATATTTAGAGAATTTTATATAAAAAATAGTTTGTTATCAATAAATAGGGAATTTTCTATAGAAAATTTTTTGTTATCGAATACTAGAGAGTTTTCTATAGAAAATTAAAGAATTTTCTATAGAACATTTTTTGCTATCGATAACAACAGAATTTTGTACAAAAAAAATTTTGTAATCGATAACTATAGAATTCTTAATAGAAACTCTTTTGTTACAGATAAAACTATAGAGTTTTCTATAGACATTTTTTTTCTATCGATTATTTTTTGTTATGTATATTTATAGAATTATTTTTTTTTATCGATAACTATATAATTTTCATTAGATTTTTTTTTCTATCGATAACTAGGAATTTCCAAAAGAAAATTTTTTGTTATGGATATTTATAGAAAATGTTTTGCTATCGAACACTATAGAATTTTTTTAAGATAATTTTTTTTATCGATATTTTCTATTGGTTATTTTTTTTTATCGACAACTATAAAATGTCTATATAAAAAATTTGTGTTACCAAAAAACAATAGAATTTAGCTAGAAAATTTTTTTAAGAAAATTGTTTGTTTTCGATAACTATAGAATTTTCAATCGAAAATTTTTTGTTATCCATAACTAAAGAATTTTCCACAGAAAAATGTTTGCTATCGATAACTATAGAATTTTCTATAAAAATGTTTTTGTTATCGATAACTTTAGAATTTTCTATAGAAAATTTTTTGCTATGGTTAACTATACAACTTTCTATAGACAATTTTTTGGTATCGATAACTTATGAATTTTCTACAGAAAATTTTTTGTTATCAATAACTATAGAAGTTTCTATAGAAAATTTTTTGTTATCGATATTAAGAGAAATTTCTATAGACATTTTTTTGTTATCGATAATTAGAGAACTTTCTATAGAAAATTTTTTGTTATCGATAATTAGAGAATTTTATATACAAAATTTTTTTGTTATTAGTAATTAGGGAATTTTTGCTATCAATAACTATAGAATATTCTATAGAAAATTTTGTGTTTCCGAGTTTTCTTAAAAATTTTTTTGTTATCGACAACAATAAAATTTTCTATAGAAAATATTTTGCTATCGATAACTAAAGAATTTTCAATAGAAATTATTTTGTTATCGATAACTAAAGAATTTTCCACAGAAAAATGTTTGCTATCGATAACTATAGAAATTTCTATAAAAATGTTTTTGTTATCGATAACTATAGAATTTTCGATAGAAAATATTGTGTTATGGTTAATTAGATTTTTCTACAGACAATTTTTTGTTATCAATAACAATAGAAGTTTACATAGAGAAAATTTTTAGAATCGATAATTAAAGAAATTTCTCTAGAAGATTTTTATTATCGATAATTAGAGAATTTTCTATAGAAAATTTTTTATTATCGATAATTAGAGAATTTTCTATAGAAAATTTTTTATTATCGATAATTAGAGAATTTTCTATAGAAAATTTTTTGTTATCGACAATTAGAGAATTTTCTATAAAAAATTTTTTGTTGTCGATAGCTATAGAATTTTCTATAAAAAATTTTTGCTATCAAAAAACTATAGAATTTTCTATAGATTTTTTTTTTTGTTTCCGGTAACGATAGAATTATCCATAGAATTCTTTTGTTATCGATAACTAGAGAATTTTCTATAGACAATTTTTTGCTATCGATAACTATAGAATTTTCTATAGAACATTTTTTGTTATTGATTATTAGAGAATTTTCTATAGAAAATTTTTTGCTATCGAAAAACTATAGAATTTCAATAAATTTTTTTTTGTTTCCGGTAACTATAGAATTATCCATGGCATGTTTTTGGTATCGATAACTAGAAAATTTTCTATAGACAATTTTTTGTTATCGAAAACTATAGAATTTTTTTTTAGACAATTTTTTGTTATCGATATCGATAGAATTTTCTATAGAAAATTTTTTCTTGTCGATAACTATAGAATTTTTTACAGAAAATTTTTTGCTATCGAAATTTTTTTTTGTTATCGATAACTATAGAATTTTCTATAGAACATTTTTCGCTATCGATAACTTAAAAAAATTGTACAGAAAACTTTTTGTTATCGATAACTAGAAAATTTTCTTTTGAAAATTTGTTGTTATTGATAACTATGGAATTAACTACAGAAAAATGTTTTTATCGATAACTATTGAATTTTCAATTGATATTTTTTTTGTTATCGATAACTACAGAATTTTCTGAAGAATTCTTTTTTTATCAATAATTTTAGAATTTTCTGTAGAAAATTTTATGTTATCGATAACTATAGATTAGGCTATAGAAAATTGTATGCTTCGATGACTTAAGAACTATCTAAAGACAATTTTTTGTTATCGATTTCTATAGAATTTTCTTAAGGGAATTTTTCGTAATTGATTGACTATTGAATTTTGCATAGACATTTTTTTGTTATCGATAACTATAGAATTGTTTATAGGAAAGTTTTTATATCGATAACTATAGAATTATTTATAGGAAAGTTTTGATATCGATAACTATAGAATTTTATAGATAACTATTAAATTTTCTACAGAATTTTTTTTTTGCCATCGATAACTATAGCACTATCTATAGACTATTTTTTATAACCGATAAGTATAGAATTTTCTATAAAAATATTTTTTTATCGATAACTATAGGATTTTCTATAAAAAAAAATATTATCGATCACTAGAAAATTATTTATTGAATTTTTTTTTACTTACGATAACTTTATAAAATTGTTCTTTATAAAATTTTTTGTTATCGGTAGCTGTAGAATTTTCTTTAGAAACTTTTTTGCTATCGATAATTGGAGAATTTTATATATAACATTTTTTGCTAACGATAACTAGAGAATTTTCTATATAATATTTTTGGCTAACGATAGCTAGAGAATTTTCTGTAGAAAATTTTTTGCTATCGATAGCTACAGTATTTTCTATAGATTTGTTTTGTTTTCGCTAACTATATAATATTCTATAGAACATTTTTTGTCATCGATAACTATAGAACTTTCAGTAGAAAATTTGTTTGTTATCGATTACAATAGAATTTTTATAGGAAAGTTTTTGCTATCGATAACTTTAGAATTTTCTAAATAAATTTTTTTGTTATCGATTCCAACAGAATTTTCTATTGATTTTTTTTGTTATCGATAACTATAGAATTTTGTATAAAGTTTTGTTTGATATCGATAACTATAGAATTTTCTTAAGAAAACTTTCTTGTTATCGATAAGGAATTTTCTAGAGAAAAGTTTTTCTTATCGATAATTGTAAAATGTTCTATAAAAAATTCTAAAGCTATCGATATCAAAAACTTTCCTATAAAAAATACTATTGTAATCAATAACAAAAAATGTTCTACTGAAAATTCTAGAGTTACCGATAACTATATGATTTTCTGTAGACAATTTCTTGTTATCGATCACTATAAAGTTTTCAAAAGAAAATGTTTTGTTATCGATTGTTGTAGAATTTTGTAAACATTTTTTGTTATTAATAAATTTAGACATTTCTAAGAAATTTTATAAAAATTTTTTTCTTATCGATAACTGTAGAATTTTTTAAAGAAATTTTTTGACGATAACTAAAGAGTTTTTTACAGACAATTTTTTTTATCGATAACTTTAGAGTTTTCTACGGAAAAAATTTGTTTAGATAACTATAGAATTTTCAATAGAAAACTTTTTGCTACACTCTAAAAAAATGAGTCCAGTTTCCTACTATAAATTGGGTAAATTTCAACAAATGCAAAGAGTTTTAAGAAAGAATTTTAAGTAGAAATACGCAATATGTGTAAATTTACCCAATTTATAGTAGGAAACTGAAATCATTTTAATTAGAGTGTATTGTTTATTGCTGTAACTACCGAAATATTTCTTTTCTAACTATATAAATTTATTTATGATTTTAACATCTATGATGACAACTAAATAACCAGAAGCTTATTGTCCCTACTCACGTGATACAAATACCATTCATGCGGTGTGACATTTAGCTACTTCCGATTTTTAATGATACATAACATTTAGCTAACGACACATACGTCATTTCACTAAAAGGTTTATTTATGCTATCAGCCGTGAAAATATCATTCTTTAAACATTCTTTCATGTTAGCTTTATATCACAAATATTAACTTTACAAAAAAAAAATTGACTTTAATAGTGAGACCCTAAATAAGTGATGATTTTCACAGGAATGTTAGCACTTTATACCATCAAATATTAACATTAGGAAAAAGACTTTAAAATTCATTCGAACAGCTCCGCACGATTATTTTCGTATTTCTTAGAATTTTTCTTAATTATAAAAATAGAGACATCTATTTCAACAACAAGGGCAAAACTGTCAAAGTTCATGAAAGAATCATTATAAATTTGTATGAAAAACGTTGTAGACGTATGATTAATATTGAATTCATAGAAAGTAACTCAACATTACTCATTCGCCCTAACTCAACACTTCCTCTAAAACATTTTGGTTAGAATTTATAAGAAATCCATGAATTTTTATTCTAGCACAATTTTTGCAAAATGTATCAAATCATCTCCCTAATCAATCACGTTCATCAATAATTTTTAGACCTAGCAATTAACAAATTTCCGCTTTTCCTAGAATTTATACTAAAAATTAATATTTTGTATATTTTATTCCTAAACATCATTTCATACCCACTGTACGCTTTAACCCCGTTTAATGTTACAATAACGAGGGCTTTATTATTTGGTATGAATAACCACAAATTTTTGCCAATTTTGCAATAAAAACACTACCAATATAAACACATAAATGTACATGTGAATGTTTGTGGATGAATAAGTTAGTCTGTGTGTATATGTATTGGTGTACCGCTGATTGTATATTCGTGTGAGTGTGAACTAAAGTTTATGTAAGTAGACTGCGAATGAATACAAACTTGAATACAAACCAATCTACATGTGTAGATATTTAAATTTTAACAAAAGTGTAAGTAAAACTAAAAATGTTTTCGATTAACCTGAATGTTTTTATACGCCTTTAACGAAAAAAGTGTAAAAGCCGCCAATTGAGTATGGTGGTAAAAATATACTGGTATGTAGAATATACATTGTAGATAAAACGAAGAGTAATTGAAAAGTAACTAGATGAATTTAAGAAAATTTTTCAAAAAAAACGATAACTTTAGAATTTCAATGTAGTCGATATATCGATAACTATAGAAGTTTCTACAGAAAATTTTTTGTTATCGAAAAATATAGAATATAGAAGAAAACTTTTTGATATCGATAGCTATAGAATTTTTTATAGATTTTTTTGTTTTCGATAACTTTTGAATTTTCTACAGACATTTTTTTGTTATTGATAACTATCGCATTTTGATTATATATTTTTTTTGTTCCTATCGATAGATATAGAATTATCTATAGAAATTTTTTTGATATCGATAACTATAGAATTTTTTTAAAGGAAATTGTTTAGTATCAATATCTACAGAATTTTCTATAGAATTTTGTTTGTTAACGATAACCATCGAATATTGTATAAAAAATATTTTGTTAGCGATAGCTATTGCATTTTCAATAGAAAATTTTTTGTTATCAAAACAATAGAAATTTTTATAGAATTTTTTTTATTAATACCTAAAGAATTTTTAGTATCGATTACTACATATTTTTTTAGTTATCGATTACAAAAAATATTTTATAGAAAATTCTGTTGTTTTTCATACCAAAAAAATTTCCCATAAAAATTCTATAGTTATCAATAGCAAAAAATGTTCTTTAAAAAATTCTACAGTTATCGATAACAAAAAATGTCTATAGTAATTTCTACAGATCTTGATAACAAAAAATTTTCTATAGAAATTCTATAATTATCGATAATTATAAAAATTTTTATATAAAATATTTTGTTATCGATAACTATAGAATTTTCTATAACAAATTTTTTGTTATCGATAACTATAGAAAATTCTTTGTTATCGATAACTATAGAATTTTCTATAAAACATTTTTTGTTATCAGTATTTATATAATTTTCTATAGACAATTTTTTGTTATCGATAGCTATTTAAACTATCTGTGGAAAAAGAGAACGATAGCTATAGAACTTTTTAAAAAAAGTGTTTTACTATCGATAACTTTATAATTTTCTATTGATAACAAAACATTATCCATACAAAATTCTATATAATATCGATAATAAAAAATGTTCTAAAGAAAATTCTATAGTTACCGATAGCAAAAAAAAAAATAGTTATCGATTACGAAACATTTTTATAAAAAATTCTATAGGAAATTCTATAGTTATCGATAACAAAAAAATTCTATTGAAAATTCTGTTGTAATCGATCACAAAAAAGTTTATATAGAAAATTCTTTAGTTATCGATAATAAAAATTTTTTTATAGAAAATTCTTAATTATCGATAACAAAAGATTTTTGTTGAAAATTTTATAGTTAATATAATATAAAATATAATATAATAAATATAATATAATAAATATTCTGTAGTTATCGATCACAAGAAAGTTTATATGGAAAATTCTTTAGTTATCGATTATAAAAAATTTTCTATAGAAAATTCTTAATTATCGATAACAAGGATTTTTATAGAAAACTCTATAGTTATCGTTAACACAAAATATATATAGAAAATTCTATAGTTATCGATAACACAAAATTATATATAGAAAATTCTATAGTTATCGATAACACAAAATTATATATAGAAAATTTTATAGTTATCGATAGAAAAAAAATATCTATTGAAAATTCTATAGTTATCGATAACAAAATTTATTTTTTTTTTAATTTTTATAGTTATCGATAAGAAAAAAAATTCTATAGAAAATTCTATAGATCTCGATAAAAAAAAAAATATTGAAATTTTATAGTTATCGATTACAAAAAATTTTATATAGACAATTCTGTAGTTATCGATAACAAAAAATGTTCTTTAAAAAATTCTATAGTTATCAATAACAAAAAATTGTCAATTGAAAATTCTATAGTAATCGATAACAAACAATTTTTGTACAGAAAAGTCTATTGCTATCGATAATAAAAAGTTAAATTGTTACTGATAAAAAAAAGTTTCTATAGAACATTCTATAGTTTTCGATAACAAAAAATTGTCTATATAACATTATGTAGTTATCGATAACAAAATATGTTCTATAAAATATATAGTTATCGATAACAAAAAATTTTCTATAGAAAATTTTATAGTGTTCTATAACAACAAATTGTCTATATAACATTATATACTTATCGATAACATAAAGTTTTCTGTAGAAAATTCTATAGTTATCGATAACAACAAATTTTTTTATAGAAAATTCTATAGTTATCGATAACAAAAAATTTTCTACAGAAAATTCTATAGTTATCGATAACAAAAAATGTTCTATAAAAAATGCTATAGTTATCGATAACAAAAAAATTTTTATAGCAAATTATGAAGTTATCGATAACAAAAAATTTTCTATAAAAAATTCTATAGTTATTTATAACAAAAAATGTTCTATAGAAAACTCTTGTACAAAAGTTTCTATAGAAAATTTTATAGTTATCGATACCAAAAAATGTTCTATAGAAAATTCTATAGTGACTGAAAACAAAAAAATGTCTATAGAAAATTCTATAGCTATCGATAACAAAAGATTTTCGACAGAAAATTCGATAGTTTTCGATACCAAAAAATTTTCTATGGAAAATTCTATAGTTATCGATAGCAAAAAAATTTCTGCAGGTAATTCTATAGTTATCGATAACAAAAAAATTTCGAAAGAAAATTCCATAGTTGTCGATAACAAAAAAATGTTCCATAGAAAATTCTATAGTTATCGACACAAAAAAAATTTACTATAGTAAATTCTATAGTTATCGATAGCAAAAAATTACCTATTGAAAATTATATAGTTATTGATAACAAAAAATTTGTTATAGAACATTTTATAGTTATCGATAAGAGGAAAAAAATCTATAGTTTTTCTATCGAAAATTCTAAAATTATCGATATCAAAAAATGTTCTTTAGAAAATTCTATATTTATCGAAAGCAAAAACTTTTCTATAGAAAATTTATAGTTATCGGTAACAAAAAATGTTTTATAGAAAAGTCTATATTTATCGATAACAAAAAATTTTCTATAGAAAATTCTATAGTTATCTATAACAAAAATGTTTCTATTTAAAAATTCTACAGTTATCGATAACAAAAAAAAATTTATAGAAAATTCTATAATTATCGATTACAAAAATTTTTTTTATAAAAAACTCTATAGTTATCGATAACAAAAATTGTTTTATACAAAATTCAATAGTTCTTAGAATATGAAAATTTACTAATTATTAAATTAACCCACGTATGATACATAACCTCATTTACACCTTTTGAACTAGTTATGTTTGAGTATGTATTGTTATAAAAGACTACAATAGAGGAAGAGATAGTTAGTTGTGTGAAACAAAACAGCAACAATAAAACTGTACAAACACGCAAAATTATTCAATCAATGTAAACATGAAATGTTACAACACCATCATCATAAGCAGCAGCAACACCAGCACCAACACTATCACCACCAACAAACAATGCAAAGAATGAGACAATACATACACACATATGAAAAGATCATTCATTAGTTTATACACGCAAGCAAACATTAAAGAATGTTTTGGTTTTAAGGTGGTTTTAGATATTTTGTTATTCTTTTAACGTATCAAGTGGGTAGATAGGCAGACAGACGGCAACTGACTACACTCAAAATATTTTGTAGGCAAAAACAAATGAAAAACACACTTGAAACCAGTGAATAAACAATTGAAAACCATCCCAGTAATTATTCATTTGTTTTAACAAACATCAACATTTATTTTTTACTGTTGACAAAATTTTCTAAAATAAATAACATTAAACATTAAAAAATTACGTTTTTTTCACTCTTTTTTACTAACAAATTCGAAAAAAAATAACCAACGAAAACATTAAAAATTAATGATAGTTCTGTTATTTTTACCAACAAATTTCAAAAAATAACCTACGAAAACAATAAAAATTTATGATTTCGTAAGTAATTTTTTACAATTTTTTATTGAAATATTTTTTTAAAAATTTTTAGTAAAATTTTGGGGAATCGATCCCGCAATCAACTATATTCTGGCCAGACACTCTACCCATCGTGCCAAAGCCACTTGATACAAACATGTTTTTATATTTCTATAAATAATTTTTTGAATTTTTTTTTTCTACAAAAAAATAACCTACTTGTGTAGGTAAAAACTAATGATATATCATTAAAAAATACCAACAATTAAAAAAAAAATTACTTACACAAATCATTAAAAATCGAAAGAATAATCAGTAGTTTTTACTTACAGAACAAAAATAAATGACTTTAAAAATTAAATGTTAATGAAAGTCTTTATTTTTTAGTGCGCTATTTTTGAAACAAAGGACTGAAGTAGTCATTAATAAAAACTGAACATCAAACAAATGTTTTTTCTTTTAAAAACGACTAAACGCAAAACTTTTTAAATAAACTACAAACAGTTAATGACATAATTTTTTTGAGTGTACCTCTACACACATCCAACTACCTTATCTACGAGATACGTACCTAGTAACCTAATAACCTTCTTTGCCATTCTTTTGTATAAAATTAAATTCATATATGAAGTACAATCTCTTCATATGCATAAGGGGTGTTTGTATTTTTTATATATAAGTGTGTGTGTGTGTGCAATACACCAAAGAGGAAATAAGCGAATTTTGTAATGTTTACATTAAATGTAAACATCATATTACATACCAATACATTGCAAAAAATACACATATATATTCATATAAACGTTACTTTGTGTTAAACCATCATCGTCAGAAAACACAAACATTACTACCACATGCACAAACACACACTCAGATTGACAATGACTATCATATATGATTACGTAGTAACAACACAAGGATATATGTAATACATATATGCGAAGTACTTGTTTAAGTATGTGTACAATAGTGAAGTGAATGTTCGTGTATGTGTGTTTGTATGTTTTGAAATAGATTGTTGTATAGAATTTAGAACGCCTTAGGCACCGTTGTGCCTCATTAACGCAACACTCAACATGATGCCGCTGTTTTTATATTTTTTTGTTGTGCTATTTTTTTTTTCATGTTGTAGAGTATGTTCCGCATTTTCAAATTCACATATTTAACGATATTCGTACATTCAACAATAATTAGTAAAATTCGTGGAAAAAAAACTTATTAGTGGGTATTTCTCAATCTGCACTCAAAGAAAAATGCTTCATCATATTGATGAAAAGGTTTCATTATATTGATGAAATGGTTTCATCAAAAAATGATTTGCAATCAAATTTCACTAAACATAAAATTAAACTTAGTTTTCAAAACCCTTCGGGGGTTTTGGTCTACTATTGGTATACTTTCATTTTTGTCCCATTCAAGATACACTCAATGACCCCAAATTTGTTGCACAGTGTAATGTGTCCGGTTCTGATGACAGTGTCCGGTTCTGATGAGAAGCAGCCTCAGGCATTTGACTAAACGGTATCTCATGGACATCCCTAGCAGAATATCTTAGGGCGAGTTTTTGAGTTGTAAAATTTAATGGTTTTAGGTTTAAAGTGAGTTAAAACCACAAACTCTGTTTTGGGATGTGGTTTATTTTAAGTTTAACTCACCAATGTTGGAGAGTTAAACTATGGTACAAAAACGCAAAAAAAACACCTATGATTTTCAAATATACTGGTTAGTGTTGCCATGTTGTGGTATTTTATTGGAAAAAATGTGCGCTGATGGCAACTATTCTAATTGGAAATATGGTATTTGGTATGGCAATACCGCGTTAATCGACATTCGCTAAACTTGAACTGAAAAACAGAATGCTTGGTTAAACTTGGTTTTAATTTATTAAAGTCTAATAAAACTCCCGTTTAAACTAAGTTAAAGCGATATGTCAAAAACGCAGCCTTAGAGAATCGGGGTGGTTCAGGAAGTAAACATTTTTTGTATCCGCGGGGAGTAGGGAAATGACAATTAAGGGAATCAGAGGGACCCCTGTAGGCTAGTTGGTAGCGTGCTAGCCTTTGAAACTGGGGTCGTGGGTTCGATTCCCACCAGAGCCCTTGGTTTTTTTTCGCTACAACGAGACGACGTTCATTGTTACCAGTTTTCGTTTAGGTTGGAATTATAAATGTAAAATATGTATTGTTATTAAATGTAAACAGATTTAATAAAAATATATGATCATAGGATCAAATTATTATTAATGGACCTTATCCGAGTGAATTCTTCAAATTGGCGGACGCACATCCAACCTAACCCAAGAAAGAATGTTAAGCGACAAGACAGGCTAGTCGACAGCTTGACAAAATTAGCCACTCTTCCATCATCAGCGCTTTTCGTTAAACCTCACTTATTGTGTATCACATTATTCTTTAAAAATATATTAGAATTTTAAATTTCAACCGATATTTTCTTACTAAAAATTGGAAACGGTGTTTGCCTGTTTTGCACCTGTTGTTACAAACACTTATTACCGTCATTCAATGTTTACAAGCGCTTCACACAAACACGAATCTCAATATACAACTATACTGTTTTATACAATGGGACGGAAGCATCCTTGATTCGTTGTAATAACTAAAAAATATCTAACAAGTAAAAAAGTTAAATTCGGCCTTGCCGAATGTATTGATGCCCTCCCCAATTTCAAGAAGATTATTAAAAAAAAACTTTTATTAATTTACTTTTGAAAAAAAAAAATAATTTGAAAAAAAAATATCGCAAAAAAAATGTTTGGTTAAAAATATACGCGATTTTTTTAGTTATTTGTCAAAAATTATGTTCGTACTTATTAAACTACCATTCGGTGTTCAATTATGTTCACATGTGTCAACCAGCAGACGAATTAAAGCATTTCGTATTTTTAGGTTATGTTGAATGTATCAAAATTTTTTAGGTGTCTTTACATTTTCTTTTATATCTTTTGAACCGCTGAACCGATATCGCTCAAATGCAATACCAAACTGCCCGGGAGAACTTCCACTAAATATGTTAAGTTTCAGTTATCTCCGTGTAATATTTTTGCCGTGATCACCATTTCAGACGGACACATGGACATCCCTATAATGTTTTAAAATCTATCACTGCTCAATAATATATATACTTTATGGGGTCTCAGATTGCTTTTTCGATAAGCTACAAACGGAATGACAAACCTCTATTACTAAGTGGAGGGTATAAAAATCGAACATGAATATGAAAAACTAATCTTATATTTTTTGTATACTCTGCAACACTCTGTGTTAAATTTTGGTTCTAGTCCCACTTTTTATTATACCAATCAACCCATAATCCACATTTTGGGTCGATTTAGCGATATCCACCGGTTCGCATGTCTGATATATGAAACTTAAACTTTTCTTGGCTTAAGGATGAAGCCTATAGAAATTGAAAAACTCAATTTATACTTTGACATAGCCCGCATTCAAAGGTCCCCATCAAAATTAACTTAAATGGCTTTAACAAGTATATTAAAATAACTATCCTTCTGAAATTTGTCAGGTTAATATATTTTCCCCGTCTGCACAGTTTCGAGGCGACAATTTTTTCGAAGTTATTTCAAATCGATATCGACTCATTTTGCATACTGGGTTATATTCAAAAATCATCACTGCTAGTTCCGACCTTCATCGTGTTTACACCAAAATAAAGATGGTCGGAAGGACGTCGAAAAATCGCTTTGATAAAGGCTCTGAGTCTATCATTATACTTAAAGTAAGGTCTAGGACCTTAACTTTTGTATCAAAAATTTAACCTTTTAACAGCGAATAATTATAAAAACGGCCCATTATGTTATACAACTTAAATATCATTACAATAACATGTACTATTATTATTTTGTTAGAGTGTGTGTTCGGAACACACACACTCTCATCTATAGTCAATTGCTCTGGAGTTTGGGTATGTGTTTATGAGTATGAGTGCTTGTATGCGTAAACATGTATGTGTAAAGCCTATATTTAGCGAAGGGGGTTTTTCTTTGTTGTTTGTTGAAAAAAAAAAAACATCTCATCTCCTGTTGTTTGATGTTTAGATGTTCCATTTGCCATGTTATTACCCACATTTACTTGTACAACGAAATCATACGTATTCGCACAACAACCAAGTGGATGGGTGAGTTTGTAAGCAGGCCAACAACTCATTTTTGGTTTCTGCATCATGTATTTATTAATGTGTGTGTGTGGTAGTTGGGATAGAGTGCTTTGTGAGAAAATAAGTTTCGTAACAAGAATTTCAATAAAATTTAATAATACGGAACAAATTCAAAAGGATTTTTTTTTCATACAGTTTTTATTTAATGTCGAAAAAGTTATGAAAGTCAAACAATTTTTGTGTTTAAACATACAGAGCATATAAGTAGTAAGCAAACAGGGATGTATTTGAAGTATTTTCCGATATGGTCGAAAAAATTCTTTTTTTTTTTTGCTTTTCATAAGCACGAATTGTATTTTTTTAAGGAAAAACGTAATTAACAAAAGCAGATTGTAAAAAAAATATTTTAAAAAGAAAATTTTGAGTAAAAAATATAAAAATTGGAAATTTTAAGCAAAAAAAAATAAAAATTTTTTTTCACTTTGTTAGGAACTTTCCGATTTTCAAGTCCAAAAAGGAACCCAACGCCATTGTCCTACAGGTCCAATATTGTTTGTGCGTTAATATGACCCTAAAAGGAAACTTTATCGATTGCGACGTTTTCGAAATTCGAGAAAGCAAAATTTCCTCCAACCTATTGTGCACTTTCAATTCAACTCTGAATGCATACTGCTTATGTACTGTCGTTTAAAATTATATTATGTATGTGTGTGTATTTTTTTAAATTAGTTATAAGCATTTAAGGTTATTAGCCATAGAATTGAGTGGGAATGTATTAAAAATAAATAAATGCAAGTATAATATTTAAGAGGATGGTACACTCAAAATAATCACTCTGTTAAATTACAGAGATACTCTGCTGAGCCAGCAGAAAATACCATAGATTTCCAACCAGCAAGATTTTTTGTTATTTTACGAAGAAAACTCTGTAAAATGATTTCGATAAAAAAACTGTAAATTTACAGAATTATCTGTAAAATATTGATAAAAGCGACCAGAATTTGACTATTTTATTTACTATTTGATTTCTGGTCAAATAGCCAATCTGGTGTTGACAATTGAAAAATGCCATCGAGTAAATTTCAAGGTTGGCAATCGAAACGAATAACGGTATCGATATCGGTATTGGTATCGTTTTTTTATTTATTTCGGTATCGGTATCGATTACGGTGTTTGAGTTGAATCGGTTACGGTATTACCGATACCGAAACGTCGATACCGGTACGTACCGGTATTATCGAAAAAAATGCTAAAAATATAAAAAACGCATAAAAACTTTAAAAAAAAATATTTTTTTTCAATTTTAATACTAACGACCATGTATAGACTCAATTCCGTTCGGAAGTGGAATAAGTGGTTTACTCGTAAAACGCAAAGCAAATATTTTTTCGGAATGAACACACTTTCATGCAATTCAATTCCACTTCGATTTTTGAAAGTGATTTCATTCTGAAAAAAAATAATATTTGTTTTGCGTTTTATAAGTTAACCACTTTTTTAAATCCGAACGGAATTAAGTCTGTGACATGCCCCTAAAACACGTATTTACGTAATTATTTTTAGCAATTTTGCTAAAATGCCCTTAAAAATGTGAAAAAAAATTAAAATAGCGTTTTCTTAGGGGGTCGGCGGGAACGTTGCCGGACCACACTTACAAAAGGGGGCGGGGCAAAAAACGTAATTTTCTTATCCCCTTGATCGAAGTGCAGGACTTTGAAGTTATTCTGACATAAAAATGTTTCATTTGTTAAAGAAAAGTAAATACAAATGTAGAAGAGTTAAATTCGATTTAGCCGAATCCATGAATATCCACGGTGCCCTTTTAAAGTGATAGTTTTCTAACTTAAAAAAAAAATAACAATTTTGATTAGAAATATTTTATTTTGAGTAAAAAACTTTTTTTAGTCATTTTTGAAAAAAAATTACAAAATTTTTTTTGAGTGTAAATTTTTTTTTCGAGTTTTTTTTGCTTAATTGTAAAAATATTTGTGAGTGACAAAAATACTTTGTAAAATAGTTTGCTGATGTTTTTCAACACGTGAACTAAAAGTGAAACCAATTTGAAATTCATGGTTTTGCTAATATTTTTTAAACCACGAAATCCTATAAATATCAAAAAAATCCTTAGGCACCCACATCGCGGATTATATAAAAATCTCCAAAAAACTAAACTTTACTAAGGGGTTCAGAAAGTGTCTATTGATAGTCTAAATGATTCAAAAAAAATTCGTGAAAATCAATAATTTTCTTCCGCTCCCGCATGCGGTTGAAGTATGATTTTTTTTTTAAATTTTTACTTAATCCACGATGTGGGTGCCCAAAGATTTTTTGATTTTTATGAGACTTCGAAAAGGCTTTTGGAGTACGATTTTTCATTTACAAAAACCAAAAAAATTACAAATTTTCTAGTAATTTGTTTTTTGTAAAAAAAACATGTTTTTTAGGAAAAAACCGTTTCAATACCGGTACGTACCGGTACCGAAGGAAAAGGTTTTTGGATACCGGTATCCGATACCAAAACTAAGTTTCGGTATTGGTATTGGTACCGGTATTCAATTTAAAGGGTTTTGAAACGGATAACGGTATTGAAAAGGTATCGATTGCCAACATTGGTAAATTTGCCCGTTTTAATGCTGCCAAATTGTAAATTTACTTTTTTTATTTTTGTGAAAGTTTTTTACGAGTACCTCCAATTTTACACGACATCCTCGTAAAATTTACCAGGGTTTATTATTACAGAGCAATAAATAAAACTACAGTTGAAATTTTGTATTTTGGTTACGAGAAAAAACATAAGTATTTTATAAAATCTGTATTTTAACAAAAAAACTCTGTTTATTATCTGTAAAATAGAGATTACAAAGTAAAAAGTAAAATTTCAGATAAAATTTTGTTTTTCGGTTACAAGAAAATACAAAGTATATTATTAAAATCTGTATTTCGACAGATAACCTTGTCAAATATCTGTCGAATTGAGATTACAGTCATTTTACAGAGTTTTTAACAGAGTTATTATTATGAGTGTAGCAAATTCAAAGGAATTTTTATTTTGTGTTATCAAAAAATTATTTAATATGTTTTTTTTTTAATATTTTCAGCACCTACAGGTAAACCCATACCTACAGCTGCCCACAATACATCATCCACCTCTGTATATATATCGTGGAAACCACCACCACCAGATACGATATTGGGAGAATTTCTTGGTTATCGTATAACGTATAGACCAAGAGATCGTCATCCCAATGATACCAAAGAAGTTTATATACGTGATTCAACGATTGAGGTAAGTTTTTATAGATAATTAAAAAGGAAACTAAATTAGAGAGATCCCAGACTTATGAATCAATATAGCCCAGCTATGTAAATATTTAGCATCGGAATTTCAGATAGTGTTCTGAAAATTTTAATTTTTAAAAATTTGATGATATAAAGATGGGAATAGATGATAAGGATAAAGATTGAGAAAACTGTTATATTTTATTTTCTTGAGAATCTCTTTAACTATGCATCAGATATAATTTGGGTCCATTATAAATCTTGTAGATTATAAAATTATCCACATGTTTTGTAATGTAAATTTTTTTATGTTACTTATAGTTTTCGAAAAAATTTTAGTTTCCAAAAAAACATTTTGCCCTCATAGTTTAGATTTTTTTCTATAAAAGTTCAACTATATAGAATCCACTTTAGAAATTATCCACATTTCGGCTAAATTAGTTGAAAAAAAAAATTTATTTAACATTTATTTTTAAATGCTTTTTAATTAAAACTTTTTTTCAAATTATGCTGATAGTTGGTTACAAGTTTCTTTTTAATATAAATTACAAAAAATAGTTTATTTTTAGTTTGAAAAATAAATAAAAATTTATAAAAATATAAGTTAAATATGCTTAAAAGTTTTTTTTAGGCACTTAACATTAATGACTGCTTATTTTACAATAGAGTGGTTTAAAAATTAACAAATATAAGTATTAAACTCGGTTGAAACCTTCAATAAGTTTAAAGAAACAAGTGAGAGTTTAAAATTCGGCTTTAAATCGATCAACGGTTTTCAAGATATCGCAATTTGAAATTTGTCAAAGTTGGCGATTTTTTTTTTAAATAAAGAGATTAAAAAAGATAAATCTGTAGACAAACTTTCATTTAAAATTAGCTTACAAGGAAGGTCTCCCAGGTGTCACCCGCCGATCTTTATGGAATTGGTTTTAGTTTGTAGAGCAGGAAAAATAAAGGGACACGTATTTTTTTTTAGCGGCCCAAATTCATACTTAGGCGGTAAAAATTACGGGGGAAGAAACGGTAATTTTTCAGTTTTTCGCGTTTATATAATATATTATACATAGAAACCTAGTCATATTATATACTAAATGAAAGGTCTTTCGAAAATCTATCTTCGTGTGTAAAGAACGTGTCCAAACATGAACAACTTTTCGTCATTTTGAGTAAAATGACAAAAATTTAGAACATTTTTGTTTTTAAGTCGAAAAATATTTACTTTTTTGTCACGTTGTTAGCATCACGAGATAGGTATTTTAAATACCTTTAATTTGATACCAAATATGCCCATATTAATTTTAAGTAAATAGTCGTAAATCGTAAAAAACGGAAAGAGTTAATTTCCCCCCCATACAAATCGACACCCCCTAAAAATGAGTTTGGGCCGCTAAAAAAAATACGTTTCTATAATTTTCGTTTTGAACAACATATCCAAATTTCATGAAGATCGGAGGGTGACACCAGGGAGACTCTCCTTGTTAGCCAAAACCGATAATTTTAGTCAATCGCCCTCCTCGTTCCAAATTTGGGTTTTTAAAAAAAATGGTTTTCGTATTCCACGCCTCGACCGAACTAACTTTTACTTAAAGTTGCGAACACTGTAAATGTCTTTCTTTATTATGAATCTGGGGTGACCCAGTACTATATTTTGACGAAAATCGAAACCTTCGCTAAAGAAGCTTTAAAAAATAATTGCAGTGAAACGTCAAAAAAATTATATTTAAAGCTTATCTTCAAAAAGATTAGAGATGTCCAGATTAACTAAAGAATATTTGTGCTACGACTGTCGATCTGAAAAATGAAAGTATTTATTGAAATTTTTTAAAAAATTTTTTAAAATTATTTCTAAGTAGATTTTTTCTAAGTTCAAAAATTAAAAATTTTAAAAATGGTCCAATAGTTTTTATTCAGTAATCACCTAAATTTTTCAACAACCTAAACAAAAAATTAAGTTGTTTAAATACAGTAGAAGAAATTCGCATTTTTTGACCTCCGATTCTTTTGAGCACACTGAAAGAATTATTGTTCATAATATCTATGTTTAAGGGCGACCTTAAATGAAACACGGTTCGGATTTTGGTTTTTGTGTTTTTTGTAATTTGGTTTTATTTTTAATTTAAATGTTTTTTGTTTAGTAAATGTATTAACAATTTGTTTAAATGTAAAAATGTTAGTTTACAATTTGTGTTCACTGTATGTTTATTTGTTAATTTTAACTATTTGTTCTGTCTTCACTGTTCAATGTTAGAAACTAGAGTGGTTGTTAATAATTTTAGAATGACTATTGATGCTGCTTGCATCAATATGAATTTGAATGTGCCAACAACAACACTAGGAGTTATATTTGACAAACAAATGGATTAGTAAAAGGGAATTAGCAATTAATATAATACATTTTATAGTACCGCTATATACGTGGGTCGGCTCATAAGTTTATGGGTTTTTAGTACGTAGGAAGTACAATAAGTTTAGGGTCATCTCTAAACATTCTCCCCCCCATAACTCGGTGTAATATATCATGGCTTGACTTCACTCCGTGTCGTTGTTTTAGCATATATCAGCTTCGGTGATGATTAGCATAAGCTGCTGATGATTTTGTGGATGAATAAATAAAGCGATGAGTCAGGGTCAAATAATACTTTTTGAAATTTGTTGTTGGTCTCAATTGTTGTTGATCGGCATCCAAACTCGATGGCAAATTTTGTGTGGGTGAATCGGAGCAACTATTTTGATGTGACAACTTAGTAGCGTAAGCACATAATGGAGGCGATAGTCGTCAGATAATTGTTACAGATGTCATTCGAGTAATTTGCTGGCTTTGGTTACGAGGTTTGGATGCCTGTAAATATAAAACAAAAATAAAATTAGAAAATGTTCCGAACTAAGCGGTGTAGATTTATTTTATTTTGAAACAAATCTACGAAATTTTTTAAAATGAGTCTTGATACGACAGCATTTTTTGGTCAAGGGTGAATTTCGTTTTCACCCAGTTCCGTTTGTAGGATGGCAATAGTTTGTTGGGTCTGGGTACGACATTGTTGATGTTGAAATCTTCTTGGCTATCCAATTTATATCCGCGATGATGCTCGGTCAGATATTTTGATTTACATCTGTAGCAAAATGAATTGTTGAAAATTTTGAGGTGAATCGAACAGTTGACTAGGGTCAGATTTTTATGTGTTGAATCTGGATCAGCTGGAGTCAGTAGCAAGATGCCGATAAAGTTGACGAGGGTCTGGTCGTAAGGGTCATTACTAGCAGAACTTGAGGGTCGATAGTTGAAACTGAATTCTTCTTGGGTCAAAATCGGTGACAGCTTTTGAAAAATTAATTCCATATTTGGTACGATTTCTTTCAAGGAATTGTTGAGTGAGTTTACAGCTCCATCCCAAACTTGTGTTTTAAGTGTACCAAGGGTAACTAATTTGCGTTGATTATTTGGACGAGTTAGCTGATTTTGATAACAGTAACTAAGTTCTAGTCGATCCTTTTTTAATTCTGTAGCCCCAACGACGGTTATCACATTATTTGTATAAATGACAACTGGGCAACCACGTCTTATCGTTAGTTGTGAATAAACAGTGTAACGCACTGTAATTCGTTTGCGTTTATTGGGCAAGTTATCTCTGTGAGTGTCAGTTTGTTGAATTTTCACAGATTTTTTATCGGATATTATTTGACGATGAGTTTGTGCAGCTGGTTTAAAAACTTGATTCAAAGGGTCCTCAAAATAATTTGTAAGAGCTTTCACTAGTTTGTGCTCAAGTGATGTGTTTTTGAGATACGTTGATAATCCCAATTGATTTTTTGATGATTTTTGGAGAAATGTTCTTTTGTCTAAGAACGGGGTGACATGAATTCCAAAAATCGTAGTTGTAAATTTGTAATCCACTATAGGATTTTCTTCGGTTTTGCGAAACAATATTCGCTTATATTTAAAATGGGTCGGGTCGATATGTTTTGGTCGATGCGTTGTGTAAGCGTCGGCGTTGTGAACAAATCGGTTGAGTCTCCACTTCAGCACTAACTTTTGTTGAAGTTCGGGTCCTGGGTATAAATCGTGGAAAGTCTTCTTGATAGCAGACAGACTATCGGCGTTAAAAGACCCACGATACTTTGTGGTCAACCAGAGTGGTTTTACTACTGCGTGATGCGGCGAGTAATAATTTGTAGCCTGATTTATGTCCAGGGGAGAAACATCCTTTATGGGTCCCATTTTAAAAGGTTTTGAATTTACCTGAATACTTTGGGTCGTGAAATCAGGTTTTGCGTCGAGTTGTTTCCTCAGTTTCAAAATATGAGGCTCGGTTTTTCTAAGAAAAGTTTCTTCTCCATTTTTTAAGGGTAGGGTAACAATATACCTCCCAGAGTTGATGATATGTGTTGTGGAGTCGAATTTTTTGGACCCCAAAACCTTTTTAGGGGTTTTCTCCACCGCCCAAGAGTGTGTTAATATTCTATTGTTTAGTTGAGTCGATTTCCAAATTTGTCCCCCCACAATCAAGCCAAATGCTGTATTTTGCGTCAAAAGGGATTGAGGTGTTTGGATATCTGGTCCCCCCGCAATCAAGCCAAATGCTGTTTTTTGTGTCAAAAGGGATACAATAGATCGAGACGGTGTTTCAAGGGAGTAATGCAAAGGACTTTGAAAAATACGAGGGTCTGAAGTTTCGAATTTATCAGCCTCGTAGAGTTTTTGTGAGTCCGATGTTGTTGGTAATATCTTAGAAGGAGGGGTCTGTAAGACTGGCGCGCAAACTTCTAGATTTAAACTAAAACCAGTGGCAGGGATTAGTTTTTGATTGGTTGGTTGAGATCCAGGGTCGATGATAGCTCTTTCCTGGATTCTTTTGACTCTAGCTTCATTTTGTGGTATTGTGGTGAACAGTAAAGTTGTTTGATCTGTTAGATTTTGTAAAAATCGGGTGTCTTTTTGTAGGGTCAAGGATTTTATGCTAGTAAAAGCTGAACTGGGAGTGGACTGTATTATTTTGTTTTGCGCTGTGGCATTTGTACTTGGGTGTACCTCATTATTTTCTTGAAATATGCTGTTAAACTGGGCCTCTGTGGCCTGATGCAACAAGGTGTAGTGTCTTTGTTTGCACAGTCTACAGCTGTATTTGCTTGGGCAGTCCTTGAAACTGTGGTCGACAAAAAGACAATTATAACATGCATTTGTGGCTTTGGCTAAGTGATCTGTGACATCTTTTTCTAAAAACTTGGGGCAATATCGTAATGAATGCGACTCTTTGCAATGCGGGCAAGTGTGGGAGTCGTTACGAAAAACTTTAGATTTTGAAAAGTTTGTATTTGTTGACCCGGTGGGTAAATGTGACGTTTGGTGTGACCTTGTCTTCTCAATGGAAGATTCAAAATTGTGTAAATCGGGCTGTGTTGGGAAAAGTGGGGATTTAGCAGAAAATTGGTATTCTGTTGTTTTTTCACAATTTTTGTTAGCGTCGATTTTCGCTTTTAAAAAACTGTAACCACTTTTATATGCTAAGAAACATTTTTTATATTGATCCCGAAGTTTATTTTTATTAATTAGGTCATCTGGTCCCTGGTTTTTGTCCCTGCACTCCTCGTAGATTCTCTTAACTTGGGTCCAATGAGCTTGCAGTTTACAGAGATCGTCTTCTAAATTCAAAATGTTGTCTTTGGCTCGACTTTCGAAATTTAAAAAGTCATTTGTACAATTTACAAATTTAATGAGGGTCATTGTGAGTGATTTTGTTGCTTTAAGTTATTGGCTCAGATGAAATTAATACGAAAATGAGTCGAAAAGTGTAGCTGCTGGTGATCAAAATTGAATTCATACGCAAATAGCGTCAAAAATTTTTCAAAAAATGTTGTAAAATGTTTTCCCCGGAAAAATTCCGAAACTGGTTGAGTTGGCCACCCTGTGACGTGAAACAGCAAATTGTATGTATGTAGCTTGCAAGTGTATCGGTAAAAACTAATTCGAAGTTTTCGGAAATTTGGCGATTATTTTCCCCAGAAAAGTTTGAAATCTTGTTGAGATGGCAACCCTATGGCATAACCAGCGGTTGTACACAAGATTCGTTAAAAAACTGAGTCAAAATTTTCCAAAAAATTGGCGTAATTTCGTACCGAGAAAATGTCCAAAAAAGTTGAGACGGTAACTCTATAATAGTTACAACAGCAACAGCACAAAAAATGTAGGGTCATAAATATGTATAAAACACAAGCGAGTGTACAAATATTTGGAGTTATTTTCGTTTTGAACTAGAGTGTCCTAAATTTTGTTGTCCTTTCCTCTAATTTCTGTTTTTACGAAATTTCATTTGTACTTACTTGCTGTGTCGTTTGGTATACTTATTTGGGTTTGCTGTCGTTGATGCTGCTGGTGTCTTCTTCTCTGCTTGGGTGACGTCTGATCACTGCTTGATGATGATGGATCGCTGCTGACGTTTTGCTGCTCCTTAAAGTTGACTGCGTTTTGGGTCTATGTTTGTTGTTGCTGCTTTTAACAATGATGATTAAGGAACATCACTTTTGTTGTAAGGGTGCCGTTAGGAATTTTTAAAGTTTTTCAAGGTTATCGAAATTTTTAGTTTTTAAGAACTTTTTGTTGTTGTTCTTTTTTATTTAAAACATTTACAAATAATATTTTATTTTATTGTTCACTTTTTGTTTTAAATAATTTAAGGGTCATTTTTAATTATTTAAAAAGTTTTAATTATTTTACAAAAAAGTTTTTTATAAAATATTAAGCACGGGGGTCACTGTTTATTTCGAGTCACAAATTTGTTTTTAGAATTGTTAAAAAATCACAAAATTATTTTTTGCAAATAATTTATTTATCACTTTTTAATTAAGAGTCACAATTTAATAAATGTTTTTTTTTTTTTATTAGAGTCACTTTTTTCCAAACACAAAATTATCCGGTTCGCGAGGACCAAATGTATAAGGGCGACCTTAAATGAAACACGGTTCGGATTTTGGTTTTTGTGTTTTTTGTAATTTGGTTTTATTTTTAATTTAAATGTTTTTTGTTTAGTAAATGTATTAACAATTTGTTTAAATGTAAAAATGTTAGTTTACAATTTGTGTTCACTGTATGTTTATTTGTTAATTTTAACTATTTGTTCTGTCTTCACTGTTCAATGTTAGAAACTAGAGTGGTTGTTAATAATTTTAGAATGACTATTGATGCTGCTTGCATCAATATGAATTTGAATGTGCCAACAACAACACTAGGAGTTATATTTGACAAACAAATGGATTAGTAAAAGGGAATTAGCAATTAATATAATACATTTTATAGTACCGCTATATACGTGGGTCGGCTCATAAGTTTATGGGTTTTTAGTACGTAGGAAGTACAATAAGTTTAGGGTCATCTCTAAACAATCTATGAACAAATTTCATAAAACTAAATTGATAGAAGAATCTATGAAACAATTCATTGGCTGAATGAATATTCATTATTGTGAAATATTTCATATAATTTTATTCATAGATTTTGTTAAATTCATAGAAAAAATTCATAGAATTAATGAATGTCATCAATAAGCCTTTTATTTTTTTTTAATAATTAAAATAATGCTACTATAATTATAAAAATTTAATAAATGTATTAAAAAAATAAAAATAACATAAAAACCGTAAAAAAAAATATTACTGACCTGGCGGGATTCGAACCCAAGACCTACCGGTTGTGAAAATTATTGTTGACGCATTAGCAATCAGCGCCACCAAAGCACAGTGGCCGAAACACCCAATCTAGCGGCGCTTAATTCGGAAATGTAAAATAATAAAGCCTAATGCATATTTGTGATTATAAAACTTATAAAGAATTTAATTTTAAACCATATTTATTTATTTCACTGTTTTTATGTATTTTTGGAAATTTATGTGAATATCGGCAGGGTAGTCTGTATGAGGACAAGAAGTTAAAATGTTCCGATTCCGTTAAAATTTAGAGATTATTTATGGCTACAAAAAACATTTAACAGTCAAATTTCAAGAGGATATTTGTTAAAATACCATTGTTAGGGCTTTTTAATTAAAACTGGAAGGGGAAATTAACATGGGGGCTATGGGATAACATAGACCGATTTTGTCAAAAATTTAATAGGTTTTGTTCTTTCGATAAAAAATCTTAAATTTCAAATTTTAGCCAAATCGATTGAAAATTGTGGTCTGTATCGCGTTTATAGTGTTTATTTGGACAGGCAGAGGGACCCTAAAAAACCGAACAACTTGCGCGAACTAGCACGCCATACTGAAACGTCACAACAAAAATAACCCAAAATAATAAACAAAACAGGAATTGGACCGAATACGATCGAATTTCGAAAGTTGTAGTCCATGAAACTATAGTTTATATCACAAATGTCAACTTCTATAATGCACTAATAATAAACTGGATACACACAGGCCACAAACATTTATTTTTTAGTTAAAACATACCTTTTACTTTCAATTAAAACTTTTTGGCTCAAAATGTATAAACAATTGACTTAAAAGTGTCAAGAAAAACTCACTGAGTAATTAGACCCCAAATTCCTTTAATACACTTGCTGCATAAAATGTATATTTGACAGCTTACAGCTGTGCGAATATTGAAAGAAAAACAAAAGTAAAAACGTAATTTTTTCCTGTAAAGTATAGGTAAACGATGCAGCGCAAAAACATTTATCGATCTTAATTTTTAAATTTTGACTTAAGCGCCGCTAGATCAGTGATTTCGGCCACAGGAGGAAAATCTCGCCAACTATCACTTACAATTAGTTTTATAATGTTCTTTATTTTTTGTTTGCAAATACACAAAAATTTTGTTTCTACAAACACACACACAGCTTTTGGCAGAGCATTGTGGCAGAGCATAGATACAAACTCTATATGTTAAAGCAGAATATTAAACAAAATGGATTTTAAGTGTCATAATTTGTTTATATACTTTAGCTCGGTGGCTAAAAAAATGAAATAATAAAATAAATAAAAATGAAATAAAAAAACAAATAAAAATGAAATAATAAAATAAATAAAAATAGAATTCAAAATAATTTTTTTTATAGCCTATGAACTTTTTCATAGATTTCTGGTTTCTATGAATTTGTTTCATAGATTCTATGAAGGGCATCATTGACTGAATTCTAATGATTTTTTCATAGAATCAATGTACGTTTTCATAGCCGTAATGAACAAAATTCTTTCAGTGGACCAATTTTTTTGTAAACAAAGAAAATTTAAATTATTTTAATATCTCATTAATACTTAGTGCCTGCGGTCAGTACCGTAGTACCGGGAATACCGGAATTCCCGGTTCTCGGTATTCCGAGAATTATTCCCGGTTTCCGGGAATACCGGCATTCCCGGTTCCAGTTCTGACGGTATGCCCGGGACTACCGGTATGAATATTTTGTAAAATTTTGAATAATTTAAATTTTTAAAAAAAAAAATACAAAGCATATGAAAACGCCATTTCCTATTTTTATGAATTTAAGACGAAAATATTTACATGATCTTTAAATAATTTTACAAACACAACTAAATATTTCTGAAATACTGATAAATGGTGTAATTTAAATATTTTGTGGTATAGTATTTTTTGTTTTTTGAGAACCGGTACCAGGATCAGAACCGGGAAATGGGGGGCACAACTCATTACCATTCACTTAGGTGTACAAATATTTATAAACAATAACATATTTTCCTTGTTTACAAAAAATTTGTGGTCAAACGTATTCAAGGTAAAAAATGAGTTTTTTTTTACTGCATTTAAAATTTTTTGTTTGGGTTGTTGGAAAAACTAGTCGATAGCTGAATAAAAACTATTGGATAATTTTTTAAATTTTTAATATTTGAACTAAGAAAAAATTGGCTTAGAAATATTTTTAAAATAATTTCATTTTCCATATCGACCTCCGTAGCACATTTATTATGTACTCAATCAGGACTCTATCAAGCTTAAATTCAAGCTTTATAAATTACCTACATTGCATTTTTTTAAATTATACTCTATTGATAATGATAACGTTGAGTATTATACCATAGAAGCGTTTCTAAAAAAAAATAAAAAATCAATTATTTGGCAATCTAACAAACTTTTAAAATTAATTGCTCAACAATACGAAAAAACACCTCTCTGAAAATTGAACAGCATTAAAAGGACATTCTAAAATTTGATTTTGGAAAGCAATGGTGTCCTTCCCAGGAAAAAAGGACATCCAAATATGGTGTTCAACATTGTTTGTTGAAACTTTAAAAAAAATTTTGTTTCTAAATTTTAAATCTCTATAATTTTATATACAATATTGTTTTTTTAAGTTTTTTTCGTAGGAATTACGGTTTCCAAGCGCAAAAATTAAAAAAAAAAAAACTGTCTAAAAGTCAATATTGTCAAAAAAGTGCTTTTTAAACGCCCATATCTTCCAAAGTATTGATAAAAAAAATACGGTTTTTAATCATTTACGAAGATTTATCAAATAACCAAAAAAAAAACAAAATCGGTGATCCGTCAGTTAAATTTCCCATGGATTTACTCATATTAATACGTAATATACGCAGGTTACAAATGTAAACCAGTCAACCGTTTAGGCGGTATTCTTGAAAAACTGGTAATATGAGGAACAAAAAATGTTTTCTACATTCCTATCTTCTTGCTTTCGATTAAAATTTTAACTTTTAGTTCTCTTATGAAGTTTCAAGAAATTCGAGCAGCTTGTATACAAAAAAAAAGTCTGTCGAAAGTCCGAAAGTTAACATTTGTAAACTGTCAGCCGATTAAGGGTTAAAATTATAAAATTAATTTTTTTAATGTTTCATAATTTTTTTTTTTTCATTCACTCTAATTCGAATTAATTTCAGAGTATGTGCAAGTGTTTTAAAGCGTCTGCAAGTATGTTTGTGTGTGTGTGTAAGTGTATGCATGATTACTATCTCTTGTGAATTATTAAAAATTATATAATTTCATTTTTACTTAAAAAGTCATGCTAGTTAATCCATAAGTGTTTTCAACAAAACTACTAAAAGCAGTAAAAATAACACACACATACATATGCATGCGGATGCATGTATAATAACAACTTAAGTCCATGAGATTTATGCATTAAAAGTGGAGAAAAAAAAGTTTAGGTAAAAAACTTGGAAATAAAAAAAAAAAATGGAATATGTTGCTTATAAAAAACCAAAAAAAAAAATATATATAAAAAAAAAATAAAAAGAATATGAACCATTTACATGTTGCTAGATGTTAGTAAATAGTAAAAGAAAAAGATTTTAAATGAGAGAAAGATAAATAAACAAATTTTGCATAAAAAAAGAGCAAACCATTAAATCTAAGCATTATGGTGGAATTTATTTGGATTAACAAAAGGAATCAAGGGAAGACATGAAGGTACATAATGTGTTTGACATGAAAGACAAGACTGCAAACTTATACTACACAAAAAATAAAATCGTCAAATTTAAATCAACAAACATGAATTGTAAATTAACCAAACATGATATCAACCAAACATTAAGTAAAAACGGCCGCCTGTTAGTCCATAATACAAAACTTCGATTTTGTTTTCAACAAACTCAGTCAAGTAAATTTAATTCAAAATTCTTTTATCATGTCAACAAATAGTGTTTGTTAAATTTCTTTGTTGAAAAAATAAAATTCATTTGTTAGATCAACAAACTGTGTTTGTTGAATTTCTTTGTTGAAAAAAAAATTTAGATTTTTTTTACTTTTGTCAGATCAACATATTGTGTTTGTGTCTGTTGAATTTCTTTGTTGAAAACAAAAAAAAATCTTTTTTCAACAATCAAAATTTACAAACGTTTGTGGATATTACAAATTTCCCAATAGGAGCACTCTCAGTGAAAAAATTAATTGTATTCACAAATATTGGGGTCAATATATCAATTCGTTTTTTTTTTGTGTATGATTCGGAATATAACTCATCGTAATATCGCTTTAAAAACCCACTTAAGGTCAATTGTTACAATAATATTTTTCGTATTAAATATTAAAAAAAATTTATGTAGGTTTATTCTAGCTCGAGGTCATTATTTCCTTTACTAATTAAGACTATGATATTTGCAAAGAAAAATTTTCAAACAAATAATTTTTCTGTTTAGAATTTTTGTTTTTAATTTTAGTAAGACTTAGGCGACACGTGTTTCGGAATTTCTCAGATTTTATTGTCAAGACTATGCATATAAATAAAAAAAACCCTATACTAAGCAGCATAGGGAATTTAAATGACAAATTGCTAATGTTCAAACAAAAATATTAATATATTTTCAACTCTACCCTCATTGAGAATTAGAAGAAGAAAATAGTACATTCTGTACAGTGTTGCCATAAGTTGAAACTGTGACGGTGCTAGTTTTTTAAAAAAATGGGTGCTAGATTGTTCTACAGCTATAAAATTGAGTACTAGATTTTTTTAGTGGGTGCCCCTGATTTTAAAAATTTTGTGTTTTCTTTGCTCCCATACCCTGCATTTCTGAAATAAGTACCTGGCAAATCGGTTAAAATTTCCAATTTCGGCCAAAAATTCACTAAATTTAAAAATTACTTTCAAACTTTTTGAATAGAAAAAGTCACTTTTCTATAATAAAAGTCTTAGATTTTGAGATATGAAGGGCTTATTGTAAAAACTCGATAAGCAACATTTCATTTTATGGTGGTTTTTGCCTTAAAACTTTAAAAGTAATGTAGAAAATAGAACTATTGCAGAACTTTTATTCTCAATATACTTGCACGAAGGGTTAAAGCAAAACTTCTGCCAAAAATCTGTCAATGGAACATCAGCAAAAGGCGAAAAACACGAAAAAATAAAATGTTGCTTATCAAGTTCTTGCAGTAAGCCCTTAATATGTTTTTTTTATCAAAAGTGGCAGACACAAAGTAGAAAAAGTCTCATAATCTGACACCTTTTTCTATAGAAAATCTCAGATTCTGATACATTTTTTCTGTAGAAAATGTCAGATTCTTAACCATTTTTGTTATAGAAAAGGTCTAAGATTCTGAGACATTTTTTCTATAGAAATGTTTCACATTCTGAGTCATTTTTTTTTTTAAGAAAAAGTTTTGGATTTTGAGACATTTTTTTTATAGAAAAAGTCTCTGATTATGAGACATTTTTTTGTGGAAATGGTCTCAGATTTTTTCTAAAGAAAAAGTCACAGATTCTGAGACAATATTTTTTATAGAAAAACTTTCAGATTATAAGACATTTTTTCGATAGAAAAAGTCTCATATTCTGAGACATTTTTTCTATGGAAAAAACTCAGGTTTTGAAAAAAAATTTCTATAGAAAAAATCTCTGACTCGGAGATATTTTTTCTATAGAAAAATCTCAGATTTTGATACATTTTTCTATAGAACAACTCTAAGAAATTTTTTTTTTGGAAAAACATTTAGAATCTGAGGCTTTTAGAGAAAAAGTTTCAGATTCTGAGAAAAGCGTTCAGAATCTGAGAAAAAAAATCCATAGAAAACAAGTAATAGTGTTAAATTTGGCTGTGCCGAATCTTTTATACCCTCCAACATGCAAAATAAAAAAAATGCAGGGGCGTTTTATTTTTTTTTTTGGGGGGGGGGGGGTCAGTAGTGGAAATTGGGGGAAGGGGCAAATTTCCTTTCGGATATGTGTTTAAAAATTCATTCCCTTTTTGCACTAAAGAAATACAAGTTTATCATTATTTAAAATTTTTTTTTCGGACTGAAAAAAACGACATTTTCTAAGTCTCTGGGTCCAAATGCAGGACTTTGAACTTCTTGTAGCATAAAAATGTTTCATTTGTTAAACAAAAACACAAAAAAAATTAGGATAAGTCAGAGTGTCAAATTCGGCTGTGCCGAATCTTTAATACCAACATGAAAAAAAAAAATGCAGAGGCGTTTTCCTCTCGAATATGTGTTTAAAAATTCATTCTAATGCTTTTCACTGAAAGAATTTTGTTCATTACGGCTATGAAAACGTACATTGATTCTATGAAAAAAATCATTAGAAGTGAGCCAATGATGCCCTTCATAGAATCTATGAAACAAATTCATAGAAACCAGAAACCTATGAAAAAGTTCATAGGCTATGGAATAAAAAATTATTATTCAATTCTATTTTTATTTATTTTATTATTTCAATTTTATTTATTTTTTTTTTATTTTATTTTATTTTTATTTTTTTATTTTATTTATTTACAATTTTCTATTTTTAAAAATTTATATTTTTTTTTAACTTATCCCCACCGAGATTCGAACATAGAACCTCTTGTTCGTGAAGCTTAGTCTCTAGCCACTTAGCTAAATTATATAAACAAGTAACAACACTTAAAATCTATTTTGAATAATATTCTGCCAACATATTGAGTTTGTGTCTTTGCTCTGTCACAATGCTCTGCCAAAAGCTGTGTGTGTATTTGTAGAAAACAAATATTTTGTGTATTTACAAAAATGAAGCGTTATAAAACCAAGCGTTAGTTGGCGAGATTTTTCTTCTTTGGTGGCGCTGATAGCTAAGGCGTCAACAATTACCACTTCAGCCGGTAGGTCTTGGGTTCGAGCCCCGGTCAGGGCAGCAATGAAAAATTTTTTTTTATGTTTTTTTATTTTTTTTTTATTTTTTTAATAAATTTTTTCAACTGTTTTAATTAATTGTAACATTATTTTAATTATTTAAAAAATTAAATTGCATATTGATGGCATTTTCTTCTATGAATGACATTCATTAATTCTATGAATTTTTTCTATGAATAAAATTTTATGAAATATTTCAGAATACTAATGAATATTCATTCAGCCAATGAATTGTTTCATAGATTCTATGAATTTGGTTTTATGAAATTTGTTCATAGATATAATGAACAATAATTCTTTCAGTGTTTGCACTAAAGAAATACAAGTATATCATTATTTAAAAAAAAATATTCCACCGGGGGTCGGACCAAAAAAATGACATTTTGTAATTCCCTGGGTCCAAATGCAGGACTTCGAACTTTTTTCCCCCTGGTCCGATTTTGCTCATTTACGAACTAAACCTGCCTAGGAACATAAGACATATTCGGGTCTAATTTCGGGAGTCTAGATCTTTTATTTTGGACTGCATCGTGTTAACTACAGACGGACAGACAGACGGACATCGCTAGAATGTCTTAGAATCGATCACTGATCATATATATATTGTATACACTTTTTGGGGTCCTCGACTGATATTTTAATGCGTTACACACGGAATGACAAAGTGAGTATACCCCCATGCTGTAGTTGGAGGGTATAAAAAGGTCCCAGAAGCTGAGATTAAAAAAAAATATATATACTTTGATTATAAAATAAAATATTTAAACAAGGCGGTAAAAAATTCAATAATTCTGAAGTGGGTGCTAGATTACACCGCTCATTACTCATTTTCCGGTTTGAATTCTGGTGATCAATTTTAGTAGACTTTGATCTCCTGATTCCAAATCTGTTCTCCAAATTTTTCCATCACGTCCTGATTTTTAGTTATTCACGGTTGAAAATGCGAAAAATTACGATTTTTGCATTATTTGAAAGCCTGCACAGCAGCCATTCAGTGGAATACAAATCTGGTATAAAGCGCAAAAGTATAATTTGTCTATGGTCTCCAACATAGAAAACAATTTTTTTATAATTATTGCGTTTGGTTGGGTTACAATTGCGTTTTAAAATGATACTGTTAAAAATAATTTTTGTAAAAAAGGTTAGGTAGATACCTTATTTTTTTTGATATTTTTCAAAGAAAAACTAAAAAAAATAAATATTTTACAAATTTAAGTTTTCTGTGTTATTTTTCGTATAAACCGGAAGATATCTTTAATAGGTTTAAAAGTCTATAAGAAAGAATGAGCTTTTGCCTAAATTTTGAGCTCATCACAGTAAAGATTGATCATCTGGTTCGTGTTTTAGAGCCTTTTAAAAATGGAGCTTTTTCTAATTTTTTTCACAGTGTTTTTTTTAAATACATGTTTGGCCAATCATAGTGCAACAACTTCAAATTTTTTTGATCATATAAGTATTTGAGATCATAGTTCAATTCTACTCTAATGCTTTATGCCAGATTTTTATTCCACCCAGAAGCTGCTGTGCAGGCTTTCAAAAAAGGCAAAAATCGCGTTTTTTTCACATTTTCAACCGCGAATAATTTAAATTCTAGACGTGATGGAAAAATTTGGAGCACAGATTTGGAATCAGCGAGTCAAAATGTTTTACAATTTTATATCAAACTTCAAACCGGAGCCAAAAACCTGCGATTTGTTGAGCGGTGTTATTGTCAAGCTCCCAGTTCTAAAATTTGGATATTAGATCACTAACGCGGGTGCTAGATCTAGCACCCAAAGTGCTGTCATGGCAAGCCTGATTCTGTAAGTTTGATCACAACTGTCATAAATTTTAACCAGAAAAATATTTTTCTTGAAAAATATTCTTTGAGAATATTATGAATTTAATTTGTCAAGAAAAAATTACCTCGAGCTAAAATTTTTTTCCCCAAAAAATTTAGCTTTTTCATAAATTTGTTTTTCATCAAAAATTTTCTTTTCGTCAAAACTTTGTTTTCTTATAATTTTTTTTTATCAAAAACTTTTTTTATTATGTTTTTCTTATTTCTGGTATGTTGGTTGCCACTTCCTCATCTTCTATGCCAGGACTGTATGGTTTGTATTTAATATTTTCCAACTGCTCTTTATAACGGGCAAGGATTGGCACTTCTGCTCCTGGACGTTTTGCCGAATTTGGTTTTAAGCACTTCTTTTGATTTTAGTTCATAAATATAATGTTTGCATGGCAGATAGTGGAGGCCAGTATGCATTTTCCGTCCCTATGAGGCACCATGAGAGCGGTAAGAGCTGATTTCATAAAAAAAATTATAAACAATCAAGTAAGAGTGTTAAATTCGGCTGTGCCGAAAATTATACCCTCCAACATGTTAAAAAAATATAGCGGAACTTTTTTTGGGGGGCTTCGGCTGGCACCTCCTTCTCGCTTAAAATGTTTACTCATTCATTTATTATGCTCTTTACACTATCACTATTTAAACTATTTTTTTTTATAATAACGTTCTTAAAAAGGGGGCGGGCAAAAAAAAAAAAATTTTTTAAACCCCTCCGTTCCTAGTGGTGGACTCTACACTTCTTCTTGCACAAAACATTTTACAAAAATACGTTAGTAAAAATATTGTAAAATGGTTTTTACCCCAAATTTACTACATTTTTACTAATTCTTGCTAAAAACTTGTTTTTAGTAATTCTATTTAGTAAAGTCGCTTTACAAACTTTTGATTTTTTACTGATTTTTTAATAATTTTTTTAGTTGATTTTTTTTTTAATAATCGTGCTAAATGTTGATAGATATATTATAAATCTTACAAAATTAGTTAGTAAATTATGTCAATTCCATCCGAGAAATTTTTAAAAGCAGAAACTCTATAAGTCACTGCCATTTCCATATACCACCCTTATACTCATATGCAAATGTACATACAAATGTAATGTATGCATGCATATTCATGTTTTACAATTTATGCAAATAAAGTAAATATAATTTGGAATCAGAATAAAAAAAAAACCAACTAAAAGATACAGGTAATAAAATTCACATAAAAGAAAATTTTGTTGAAGGACACAATAAATTAAAACCAACAATTATGTAAAAAATACTATATAAAGTAGTTGTAACCGAATATTTTACAGTAGTTTAAACTTCATAGTTATTCGTAAAAACTAGGAAAATTTTTAGAAAAATATAATCAAAGAATATTTTTTGGTTTTCATATACTTTTTTTGTTTGTGAAACAATTAAATTACAAAGTAATTGTGAACAATATTTTACAAAGAAATTCTTGTTATGGTTTGTAAAATGTTTTTCTGTGTAAATGTAACACGCACTAATGCATTTAGAAAACACATAAATGTATTAGTGTCTTTTTTCTTAAATCCATTAACAACTCCAAATGGGTAACAAAAAAATATAAAAAATTAACTAAGCGAGGGGTGGAGGGAAAGTAAATGAGATGTGAAGCCTTCTTTAGAGAAAAAGTTTCAGATCTTGAAAAAAAATTTTATAAAAAAAGTTTCAGATTCTTTGACATTTTTCTTACAGAAAAAAATCTTAGATTCTGAGACTTTTTTCCTATAGAAAAAAAGACTCAGATTCTGAGATAATTTTTTTTGACATTCTGAGACAAGTGCTTTCCTTTTGAAAAATCTCTGGATTTTTGACAATTTTGAATTTAAGGGGAAAAAATGGTAAAAAATTTACTTTTGGTACCTTTTATATTTCCTTTTGTAATTGAAATTTGGACTGTATGTTAACCTCCCGGAATATAGATCCACTATGGATGGACTTTTGTCAATGTTGATTCTAAGGGGGTAAAAAGGGTAAAAAACTGTACTTTTGGTAACTAAGGCTAGGTTTTTGCAAATATTGATTCTACGGGAGTAAAATGGGTAAAAAAGTGTACTTTTGGTACTTTTTTTTTATTTACTGAAATAATGTTCATACAAACTAAAAATTTGAAAAAGTACTTTTTTAAAATTTGGATTCTATGGGGGGTAAAGGGGTAACAAGTGTACTTTTAGTACTTTTTAATTTCTTAAAATAATTGTCATAGAAACTGGAAATTTTCAATGTAGGATCCTCCGGTAAAAAAAAAAATCTGGAAAAGTACTTTTTCTTTGCGTTTCTTAGGGGGATAAAAAGTGTAAAAAATTGTGCTTTTGGTACTTTTTACATAAACTGAAATAATGATCGTAGACACTTGATATTTAGAATGTAGGATCCTTTAGTAAAATAAAACATTCTCAAACAAGTACTTTCTGAAAATTCTGTTTCTAAGTCGTAAATGAGGTTAAAAAGTTTACTTTTGGTACTTTTTATATTTCCTAATATAATGATCCTAGACACCTGAAATTTGGAATGTGGGAAACTACCTTTTATAAAATAACATTTTTTAAAAATATCTTTTTAAAAAGTACCTTTTATAAAAAGTACCTTTTATAAAATGTACCTTTTTTAAAAAGTACCTTTTTTAAAAAGTACCTTTTTTAAAAAGTACCTTTTTTAAAAAGTACCTTTTTTAAAAAGTACCTTTTATAAAAAGTACCTTTTATAAAAAATACCTTTTATAAAAAGTACCTTTTATAAAAAGTGCCTTTTATAAAAATCACCTTTTATAAAAAGTACCCTTTATAAAAAGTACCTTTTATAAAAAGTGCCTTTTATAAAAAGTACCTTTTATAAAAAGTACCTTTTATAAAAAGTACCTTTTATAAAAAGTACCTTTTATAAAAAGTACCTTTTATAAAAAGTACCTTTTATAAAAAGTACCTTTTATAAAAAGTACCTTTTATAAAAAGTACCTTTTATAAAAAGTACCTTTTATAAAAAGTACCTTTTATAAAAAGTACCTTTTATAAAAAGTACCTTTTATAAAAAGTACCTTTTATAAAAAGTACCTTTTATAAAAAGTACCTTTTATAAAAAGTACCTTTTATAAAAAGTACCTTTTATAAAAAGTACCTTTTATAAAAAGTACCTTTTATAAAAAGTACCTTTTATAAAAAGTACCTTTTATAAAAAGTACCTTTTATAAAAAGTACCTTTTATAAAAAGTAACTTTTATAAAAAGTACCTTTTATAAAAAGTACCTTTTATAAAAAGTACCTTTTATAAAAAGTACCTTTTATAAAAAGTACCTTTTAAAAAATGTGCCTTTTATAAAAAGTACCTTTTATAAAAAGTACTGTTTATAAAAAGTACCTTTTATAAAAAGTACCGTTTATAAAAAGTACCTTTTATAAAAAGTACCTTTTATAAAAAGTACCTTTTAAAAAAAGTACCTTTTAAAAAAAGTACCTTTTAAAAAAAGTACCTTTTAAAAAAAGTACCTTTTATAAAAAGTACCTTTTATAAAAAGTACCTTTTATAAAAAGTACCTTTTATAAAAAGTACCTTTTATAAAAGGTACTTTTTATAAAAAGTACCTTTTATAAAAAGTACCTTTTATAAAAAGTACCTTTTATAAAAAGTACCTTTTATAAAAAGTACCTTTTATAAAAAGTACCTTTTATAAAAAGTACCTTTTATAAAAAGTACCTTTTATAAAAAGTACCTTTTATAAAAAGTACCTTTTATAAAAAGTACCTTTTATAAAAAGTACCTTTTATAAGAAGTACCTTTTATAAAAAGTACCTTTTATAAAAAGTACCTTTTATAAAAAGTACCTTTTATAAAAAGTACCTTTTATAAAAAGTACCTTTTATAAAAAGTACCTTTTATAAAAAGTACCTTTTATAAAAAGTACCTTTTATAAAAAGTACCTTTTATAAAAAGTACCTTTTATAAAAAGTACCTTTTATAAAAAGTACCTTTTATAAAAAGTACCTTTTATAAAAAGTACCTTTTATAAAAAGTACCTTTTATAAAAAGTACCTTTTATAAAAAGTACCTTTTATAAAAAGTACCTTTTATAAAAAGTACCTTTTATAAAAAGTACCTTTTATAAAAAGTACCTTTTATAAAAAGTTCCTTTTATAAAAAGTACCTTTTATAAAAAGTACCTTTTATAAAAAGTACCTTTTATAAAAAGTACCTTTTATAAAAAGTACCTTTTATAAAAAGTACCTTTTATAAAAAGTACCTTTTATAAAAAGTACCTTTTATAAAAAGTACCTTTTATAAAAAGTACCTTTTATAAAAAGTACATTTTCTAAAAAGAACCTTTCATAAAAAGTACATTTTATAAAAAGCACCGAGAGAAAAAGTGTAACCAATATTGTTTACATATTGGAGAGTATGAAAGAATTTAAACTCCCGCTTGATTTAATACAAAATGTCGCACATTTCGAGACTTTTTGTGCATTGTAAAAATTCTTAGATCTTCCAACATCTTTTACCAACACTCGTATAATTAGTTTTGATAAAAGTGTTTAAATTTGTTACATATTTTTCAGAAAAGTCTCAGATTTCTAGTTACCCATTTTGTTAAAAAACTCATAGTTTTGGTAAAATTGCTCCTTAAAAAATAGTTTTTAATTAAACTACCTCTATTTTTTTACCAACCATATTTTACCCAACCCTCGTACCATCATACATAAGTTAAAAGACTTAATTTACCTATAAGCCAGGGTTTTACAAACAGCTTTGCTACCATCGTTAGGCATTCATTACTCATACAAAATTAGAAGTAGCAAAAAAAAAAAAAAACTGTAAAAAAACTAACTAGAAAAAACAACAAAGGATAGCAAAAGTGGAGACCACAAAAGGGAAACATTATTTTTTTTTGTATTTGCAAATAGGAGACATTTCCATACAACCGTTGAAACTGTGAACCCCCGCCTCCTCTTTTTAATATTTATTCAAAATATCCCATACCAAACATCCCGTTTTATAACAGGAACTAGTAGGATCTCAAACTAGATATGTACGAGTATGTGTATGTAGCATAAGTGGTGCTCTTGTAACCTCCTGGCTGTATGCCAATGTATTTTTTTTTTTAAGGATTATCATGCAATTTTCATAACTTTAGAGATTTACGTAGGCATTAGTTAGAATTTTTTCTTTCATTTCTTTCACAATATACAAACATATATATCTTTATATGAAAAAAGTTACGTTATGTGACTGGCGTTGGTGGTTGCTATCATCTAACACAAAAAACAAAAAAAAAAAAAATGGAAAATAAAACTCATCTCATATTTCCCAAAAAAAAGAAATGTATTTTTCATATTAATTTTCACTAAAGCTTCCGAAATAAAATACACCAATAAAATTGCTTAAAAAAAAAAATTGAGAAAAAATTCATACATGAACTAAATGCTTAAGAGGAAATAGGAAAAATATATATATTTATATAAAATTTTGGCGCCACATATCATGCACAAACAAACTTGTGCACGTTTAAACGTGGCATATATTTAAAAAAAAAAAAATCCACCAAAAAATGAAATGAAAAAAATAATAGAAAAATTGTCAGTATATGAGTGAAAAATGAAAAATATAACAAACAAGTAGAAAAATTAAATTTGGTCTTGTCGAATTTATTATACCCTTCATAATCATTAAAAAAGTATTGCAAAAAAATTTTATTAAAAAAAAAAAATTAAAAAAAATGTTGGGAAATTTTTTCGTTGAAAACTTCTATCGATTTTGCAAATATTTTACGCCTTAACATTTTTTCAGAACAAACTAATACTCTTTCTCTAATTTCTAAGGGGAATCCACATACAAAGTGAAATTTTTTTAAATTTGCTCCAACTGCTCTAACTGCCCTAAGAGTGCCCTTAGAGCAGTCAAATGTATGACCGACCCACAATATTTTTTTTAGTACAAATATTTTCTCTGAACACACCTATCCTCTATCTTTAACTCTTTAGGCGGTCCCCATACAATTTTATTTTTAAAACAAACTAATATTCTATCATTAATTTCTAAGGGGGATCTACATTTTTTAAAATTTTAAAAAAAAAATTTTAAAATTTAAAAAAAATTTTGAGAAATTTTTTCGTTGAAAACTTCTATCGACTCTACAAATATTTTACGCCTAATTTCTAAGGGGATCCACATACAAAATGACATTTTTTTAAAAATTTGATCCAACTACTCTAACTGCCCTAAGAGTGCCCTTAGAGCAGTCAAATGTATGACCGACCCACAATATTTCTTGTAGCACACATATTTTCACTAAACACACCTATCCTCTATCTTTAACTCTTTAGGCGGTCCCCATACAATTTTATTTTCAAAACAAACTAATATTCCATCACTAATTTCTAAAGGGGATCCACGTTTTTTAAAATTTGCTTCAACTGCTTTAACTGCCCTAATAGTGCCCTTAGAGCAGTCAAATGTATGACCGACCCCCAATATTTTTTGTAGTACAAATATTTTCTCTGAACACACCTACCCTCTATCATAAACTCTTAAGGCGATCCCCATACAATTTTTTTTTAAATTTTTTGGAGCAAATTTTATTAAAAATGTAATTTTAAATAAAAGCCCTCTTATGGAGTTGAGATAGCGCGTAGGTATATTTTGAAAAAATGTTGGAGGGTAAAAATAAATGGGGGTCGGTTTTACTAATGACCCCTCTAGGAAGAACCATTTGACTGGTAGAAGCTGATTAAATAAAACAAATTTATAAAAAAAAATCCATGGGACCACCTTAAAGGTTAAAGACAGAGTGCAGGAGTGTTCTGAAAAAATTTTTGAATTAAAAAAAATTTGTGGGTCGGTCATATATTTGACTGCTCTAGGGGCACTTTTAGGGTAGTTAGAGCGGTTGGAGAAAATTTTTAAGAAAATGTCATTTTGTGTGGGTTTCCCTTAGGAATTGGAGATAAAGTGCTAGTTTGTTTGAAAAAAAATAACCGCTCTAGAACGCGCCATTGGATATTAGCCTGGTGGCTAATCACGTAAAATTAAAACGATTGACGATGGATAAACGACATCAAAATACATAACGTTTTGAAGAGAAATTTGAAAGTTTTTCTTTATTATACATATTATTAAAAAGTGTTGTCTAATCCAGAAATATAAAAAAGTTTGGAAATATTTTGTTTAGTTTAGGAGCAACAAGACTTCAAAAATCCACGATTGTTAACTATCGTTTTACGATATATAATGATAATCCCACGATCTTATTGGACACAAAATTTAAAGAATCGATAAAAGTTTTTCAAATAGAAAAATTTAAAAAATAGGGTCACATTCGCCACTTTTTTGAAGTGCTGTGAAACCTAAACAAATAGAAGTTTTTCCTACATCCTTGTTGATTTAAGAAACTACATATTTTAGCTTTAAATTGTATACTCCAAATAGAATTAATTTGTTTAGCTTCTATTATTATTTTTTTTTTTTTTTTCATTTTTAAAGCAACCCAAATCGGAGAAACTGCCCATCCATGGGGCACGTTCGCCAAGCTGAGGGGAGGGGGGGGACAATTGGCAAGGAATTGGCTTCTATTATTTTTTTTTTTTTTGCATTTTTAAAGCAACCCAAATCGGAGAAACTGCCCATTTATGGGGCACGTGCGCCAAGCTGAGGGGGGGCACAATTGCCAAGAAATAAAATTTCGAGAAATTGGTTTCCATTATCGTTGTTTGGAAGAATTGGTATTTAAAAAATTTTTATTAAAAAAACCATAATTTTGTTTAAACAATTTAAAAAAATATGCTACCCATGGGGCACATTCGCCAGCAAACTATCCTATCCTGAGGGGCGTATCAATCCCACGGGGTACTTTCGCCGGTGAAACTACCCCCATTTTAAGTGGCGTATGTATCCCATGGGGTAAATCCGTCGTCGGCTAATCTGCCCCATGGGGTACATTCGACAGGAAAACTGCCCCATCCTCAAGCTGGAGAATGTACCCCAGGTGCGTGCGCTCACAAAAAAATAAAAATTTTTACACTTACAATATATTTGTAACCAAACCTGTAAAAATGTGTACTTAAGTATTTTTAAGTAAATATTGAAATACTTATACTTGAAGAATTCAAGTTCAAATATTTGTTTTACTTACTTAACATTTTTTTAAGTAAGTAAAAAAAATATTTGTATTCAAAAAATCAAGTACAAGTAAATTCAAATATGTTGATACTTGCTATAAGTAAAATACTTACTATAAGTAAAATACTTATCATAAGTAAAATATTTGAAGAAAATGTTTACAAATAAAATATTTGAACTCAAATAAAATATTTGGCAACATTTTTTCAAATAAATTTATTTGTCAAAAATATTTTCTTGTATAATTCAAAAGCCTTTTTTTTTTTTGCTATTTTGTTAATTTTCAAATTTATACTTAAATTTCGACATGCCTTTTCAATTTTATGGACGGAACTTTTTTGTGATTGCTTTAAGTGGCTCCAAATGAAACCAGCATACTCAACAAATAATCCGATATACATAGATACATATATGTACAACTTTTTGCCCAGGTCGTAGAGCAAAAACTTTAGGAATTTGTCTCATAAAACTTCGACGGGTTTTTTGGTCCCAAGGACGCCACTTTTTTGCAGTTGATTCAAAAGGATCTGTATATAAAAGGGATTGTCTGGATAATAATTTCCGATTTACTAACAGCTTTTTGTTCAGGTCGTAGAACAAAAATTTTAAAAATTGGATGTTAATCTCATTAAGTCATGTGATTTCCACGTATTTACGTACATAATATTGGAACGGTATTTTTTGGTCCCAATGACGTCCATTTTTGGCGGTGGCTTAAAATGACTCCATATGAACCCAGTATATTCTAGACATAAATTTCTGTCTGTCTGCAGTCTTTTCTCCAGATCGTAGTCAAATTTGACAATTTTTTTAGTTTTTTTTTTGGGTGGAAAGGAAATATGAAGGAAAATAATTCACGCAAACTCACGCAAAAAAATCGACTAACACTCACGCAATTAACTACTCACATTCACTCACAATCACGCGTTTGTTAAATAGTTCCAATATTCATATATTTCTGCTGAAAATCCGACATTTTAAACAACATCCTTACAGATCATTATAAAGCTGTATAACAAATACATATGCATTTATGTATAAAGGTGATTTCAAAAATTGGTTGTTATCTAATGTTGAATATTTGAAAAATGTGGGCAAATATAAAAATATTTGAAAAATGTGGACAAGTATTAAAATATTTGAAAAAATGTTCTCAAATATTTTATTTGTAAACATTGTTGACAAATATTTTATTTGTAAACATTTTTTTCAAATATAAAATTTATTTGAAAATATTTGAACTTGAGCTCTTTAAGTAAATATTTTGTTTTACTTACTTGTAAAAATGTTAAGTAAGTAAACAAATATTTGAATTTGAAATTTTTAAGTACAAATACACATAATATTTGAAAATTATAGAAATAAGTAAATATATTTTCAAGTATTTACAGGTCTGTTTGTAACACCCAAAATCAAAAATTTATTATAAAATATACTGACTATAGTCCTTTAGGTAATATTTTTTCAGCAACCTAAAATATACAAAAACACATCTGTCGACTTTCACGTGCAAAGTAGAACGGTCAAAGTATGAAAGAATCATTGATAAATACACATTTGACTCATTTGTCACAATTTGAAACCTCTGTTAGTTTAAGAGATAAGTGGGGGGTGGCGATTGTGCCCCACTGGCGAATGTGCCCCTCTCTACCCTACAAACAGTTTCAGAAATGAGATTTAAATTTGAAAACTTTAAAATCTCGTACTAGAACAATTTTAAGAAGTTTTTAAGATTTTTTTTTGGATACTAGAACGTTTTTGAAGAAGTTATAAGTAAAAGAAGTTGGAGTATAGGAACAATCTATGAATATTTAAAAATTCAATATCTTTTGAATGGGCCATCAAAAAAATCGAAAAATTTTTTACGAAGGCGTCTTCGAAGGATTCTTAAAACTGTTAAAAAATTGGGAAAATCAAAAAAACCGATTTGGCAAGAAATGTCCCTTATATACTTTATGAAATCCCTGACCGATATTTTGATGAGTATCAAACGTTATGACAAACTTAAATATACCTTCACCACTATATGTAGGGTATAAAAAAGACTACAAAAAAATTATATAAATTGTACCAAAATTGAAGATTTAATATGAAACCATTTTATCACAATTTAGTGGCAACACATTTTTTGTTTTTATATGCGCCACTTTGTTATGTTCTGTGAAAAAATTGCATCTAAATGTAGCAACTTTATGAGGGAAATGTATACAACAGTGCATATATTGCATAAACATATGTATTCTACTTACTTGTACATAAATACATACATACGCACATATATTTTAAGCATATCAAGGAAAATAGTACCAATTTTTGTGCTTTTTTTGCAATCCATTTAAGAAATATTTGTGATGTATGAGAATTTTGGAAGAATATTGCAGCACAGTGGAATGAAGCAGTGGCAAACAGTTCAAAAATATTTTTTTTTTAATAAAAGTGCCAAAATCGTAATTTTTCAGGTCACTAACTAGTTTTTTAAATCAATTGAACCTTTTTTTCTGGACTTAGAACTGATATAAGCTTATATCATACTTTTTCATAAATAGTACCATTTAAAGGAGTACATTTTTAAAATATACGAAAATTGCACTTTTGATGAATAGTACCAAATTAGTACTTTTTGATAAAAAAAAGTACATAAAGAATATTTTTATAAAACGTTTTTTTTTTTTGAACTTTATTAAAATCACCTTTTTATTTAACAGTTTTGTAGCACCAATCTTCAATATTTTTGGTACATTTTAAAAAAAACTTAATAAAATAGTACATATTGGCACTTTTTTTAAAAAAAGTACTAAAATATCCCCATTTTAAATATAAATACTAAAATTATACTTTTCTATAAAAAACTCTAAGATATATAGTACTTTTTAATAAAAAGTACCAAATTAGTACATTTTTATGAAAATGTACAAAATTATTTTTTTTATAAAAAGTACATAAATATTAAAAAAAAAGTACCAATATAAGTAGTTTGTACCAAGGTAGTACTTTTTAATAAATAGTACCAAAATAGGACTTTTTCAAATAACACTGTGCTACAAAAAACACAAAATCGAATATACTTTTAAAATGAGGTAGTTAAGGTTGTAGGCCTCGTCGAAAAGATCACAAAAAATGCCCATCAAACTTGCCAGACGCCTGAAATTTTAAAGTTATTTTCAAAAAACGTTTTTGGGACTTTTCTCACTAAACCACGTGTAACTTAAACATTTTTCACCCGATTTTAAATTTTTCAACTGTTTTGGATAGAAGAAAGATAGGGCTTTTCATGTTTATGAAATGGTCTATACATATCAGAAAGATATGTATTGATTTTTTCAACAACATCTAATTTTTTGTTACTTTTTGAAAATTTTTTGAGTTTATCGAATTTTTTCTGCTATAGTTTGTTCAACAATATTTATATTGATAAACGTATTCCTAAAGAAAATTGAATTGTGAATACGATGAGCTTTATGCCAAAAAAAATCGGATAACAATTGACAGAGTTGTGATAATTTTTCTAAAAAAGAAAATTAAGATTTTGTATGAATTTTTGACCTCCTGAATTCGACTTTGTCCTTGAAATTGCGCTATCTTATTAAGTTTTTGATAGATCAATTTATTTTAAATATCTCCAAAACCTGACGAGATAGAGCAATTTAAAGGCCAGATTCGGATTCAGCGCGCCAAAAACCTTTTATGATAAATTTATTATTTTTTGCCTGGTTTATCGTATTAAGAATTAAATTTTCTTTAAACAAACGCTTATAAATATAAAGGTTGTTAAACGAACTATAGCAGAAAAAATCGATAAACTCGAAAAATTTTCAAAAAATAACAAAAAAAATTTGATTTTATTGAAAAAATCAATAGATATCTTTCTTTCACGTATTGACCAATTCACACACATAGAAAGCCCTATCCTTTTTCTATCCAAAACAGTTTAAAAATTTAAAATCGGTTAAAAATTTTCTGAATTACACAAGGTTTAGTGAGAAAAATTCCAAAAAACGTTTTTTGACAATAACTCTAAAATTTGAGGGCAAGTTTAATGGGCATTTTTGTGATCTACTCGACAAGACTAACAACCTATACCATGTCACATCAGAAGTATTTTTCACTGTAGCACAGTGTAATTATCAAAATTTTAGTTTGTTTAAAAAAGGACCAAAATAGTATTTTTTCGAAAAAAAGTACCAACATTTTATTGATTTTATAAGTTTTTCTTTTTTTGAGAGTTATTTTTTTTATCAAAAGTGCCAAAATAGCACTATTAATTTATGTAGATTAAAGCTATGTCTATTATAACTAACCTGACCAACTGTTTTTGGCAGAAAAGCGGGATAGAAAGGTTTAAAAAGCGGGATTTTGACCCAAAAAGCGGGACGTTTTTATACACATCAATTAATGATAGGGGATATACAATTAGTTTGCCATTCCGTTTGTAACTGATCGGAATTAGGTCCTTGGACCCCATAAGTATATAAATTAATAATTTTCAATCGAATTTAAGTCGACATAGCGATGTCCGTCCGTCGACTAATTAATTTTTTTTCAATCTGTAAAAGCCAAATTATTGCTAGAGACCTGAAGAAACTGAGAAGCATATTATAGATCTAACAGAAAGCAAAAAAGACTTACAAGGGAAGTCTCCCTAGTGTCACCCGCGGATCTTTATGGAATTGGTTTTATATTGCAGAGCAGAAAAAATAAAGGGACACGTATTTTTTTAGCGGCCCAAATTCATATTTAGGGGTTATAAAGAAGGGGGGAAGACAATGCCATTTTTCAGTTTATCTCCTATATTATGCAAAGAAACCTAGTCATGTAACATACCAAATGAAAGGTCTTTGGAAAACCTATCTACGTGTGCTAAGAACGTGTCCAAACATGCAACTTTTCGTCATTTTGAGTAAAATACCAAAATTTTAGGACATTTTTAATAATAAGTCGAAAAATATTAACTTCATCGGCCCGTTGGTAGCACGAGATAGGTATTTTTAATACCTTTAATCTGATACCACACATGTATATATTAATTTTGTTTAAATAGGTGTAAATCGTAAAAAACTGAAAAAGGTCAATTTCCCCCCATACAAATGAGTTTGGGCCGCTATAAAAAAACGTGTCGAATTAATTTTCGTTCTTAACAACATATCCAAATTTTATGAAGATCGTAGGGTGACACCAGGGAGACTTCCCTTGTTAGTTTTGTGGAAAATATTTTCAAAAAGCATGAAAAAAATAGTTTTTCTAACATTTTGCTTCATAAGCACCACAAAAAATTTCTAAATCAATTTTTAAAAATTTTTAATTGTTGGACAGGTCTCTAGCAATAGTTTGGCTTTTACAGATTGAAAAAAATCAATTAGTCGACGAGTTATAGCCAAAAAACCATATAAACAATGTGCTGAAAATCGGCATTTGACTGCAAAGTTCGAAGGTCGATTAAAAAAGAAATTCGAACTAACATAAACAAACGCCGCGATACGGGTCTTCTAATTTAGACTCTATTTTGACCACTCACTCTCAGAATCGACCTAACTTTTGCTAACCTGAATTTGTTCCACAGTGTAATACTTTATAAAAAATGCATAGAACCAATTGTTCTTTTTCGTAAAATAGGTTATTTTTAGATATTAAAGGACTTCTAAATTATTTTTTTTTACCATAGGATTCCCATTTTAAATTACAAGATTCTGGTACTATTAATTCAGGATGTAAAAAACAAGTACCTAAATTCATTTATTACCCCTTTTTACCCCACCTGTAAACATCTCAGTATATTAGAAATTTGTCTTGAAACTTTTGATCATAAACAAGAAGTTTTACATTTTTCACTAAAAAACTGAAAAGTAGTAAATCTGATAAGGAAAGTATCCCTTGTGATGTTTATCAAATTCTATCAAACTCTGAATGTGTGCAAGGAAAGAAAGCTAAGCTAAGAAAGTTAGATGTTTAGATGTTTTGAATGTCAGTTAAGTTAATGTTAAATGACAAATGGTTTGATTTTGGAATTCGATTAGTTTACATGTCGGTCTATATAAAATTATTCCCTAGTTGAACTAAAATATATCTCCCAACTATCTACCACAATTTAAGGAGCATTTGTAAACATATCGTTAGGATGACTTCTTGTATGTCAAAATGCAGTACTTCAGAATCATATATTTACAACTACAGCATTTTGAGTTTAGCTATATCTTTTTGTGTATGTGTGTGTGTGTGTGTATGTGATAAAACTACCACAGCTATAACAAAACTACCACAACCATAATATCAGACAATGAAACGAAAACAAACAATTTTTTACGCAAATGATGTTGGCAGCTATTTTTATGAAAATTTTTCTCCACAGTAACATCTCTTAGCAACTAATTTTTTTCGCAATACGCACACACACACACTTACAAACACTCACGCATAAACACTGACTTTAGAAAAAAGTTATAGAAAAGTAACTGCCACTATTTACAGCAATCACTTTGCGGGTTTCTCTATAGAATATGACGAATCAGAGTTTTAATAGAACTAAATTTAAAAAAAAAACCAAAAAAAAACCTTATCTGATCTGCTATGATATGTGATTGCATCTGAATGTATATAATTTTGTTTGGTTGGACATAATTGTTTTGTCAAACTTACGCTAATGTGGACCAAAACCAAGATATAATTAGTTCTCGATTTTGGTCATTCCCAATATAATTGTATGCAATCAGATACGATCATATATGAAAAGATATAAACTGATCTGATTAGATCTAATTCATTTTTACACGGGTGACTAAAATGAATAAATCTAAAAAAGTGTAAGAATGTGTACTTTGTTGTACTTTTGGTTCCAGAAATAATGGTCCTAGAACTTGAAAGTTAAATACCTTCTAGGTACCATTTTTTAATGTGTTTGTTTGCTCTAGAGCCCTCTAATTTAACTTTCAAGTTCTAGGACCATTATTTCTGGAACTATCTTCTGAAGTAATAGTTATAAAAAATTTAAATTTAAATCAAAAAAAAAAAAAAAAACATTCTGACAAAAGTACATTTAAAAAGTTTTAATTCTTAGACGGTAAAATGTCTGCATATAGGCTTTATTGGACGAGGGCTGGTCTGCATATAGGCTGCAAGAATGGCCAAACGTTATTCTTGGATAAACTTCTGTGGAAACATAGAAGACATTTCTGAGGCATCCAGGCTGCGCAAATTTCTGGCTTCTTCTCCTTGCTCCCTGGGATACCCGATGGCTCCTAATGGGGTGTGGTCTACCACCAGTGGAAAGTCGCTGGATCTTCTTCTAAACACGCATTTTCCGGGAAATTCCAAGACGCCGTTTCAAACTTTGGTACATTATAACGCCCAAGCATCTGAAATTGCTTCGAAAATAATAAAAACGCCAACATAAATCTGAGCGACTAAAAGCTTCAAAAAAAATCCAATGGACCTGATAGTATCATCCCGGCTGAGATGCAGCGATTGTCGGACTATATAGCCCCTAGGCTGTATAATCTTTACACAGCATGCATTAACTGGGATACTAGAGTCGTCTTTATCTCGAAGGCTGGGAAAAATTCACACACAGCTCCAAAGGGTTTCACTACAATAAGTCTGTCTTATTTTTTGTTAAGGACAATGGAACAAATGATAGACTTATATTTGCGTAAAGTGATTGACCCGAGGTTGATGTCGACAAGCCAACATTCTTACAGCAAGGGCAGATCAACAGAAAAAGCTCTTCGTGATAGTGTTGGTAACATTTAAAGATCGCTTTTGGTAAAGAAGTACACTATGGTAACCTTTATTGATATAGAGGAGGCTTTTAGTAATTTTATCCGAGACTCGATCAATTATGGCATTGTTTGTCTTTGAGTGAAACGAGGGATCGTTTTAATGATGGAAAATCTGACCAATAGACGTATATCGTATGAATTGGGAGCGTCTGTCTTATCTCGATTTGTCAATAGGGGCCAGTGTTGCCATATATCAAGATTTCCCTTTTTTTGCAAGTTTTTTGAGGTGCTAAAAAGATTTCAAGATTTTTTCTAAAAAAATAAGTTTTTTGGAAAATAACAAAGTTTTTTCAAGTTTTTCTTAATTAGTTAAAAAATACAAAAAGCATCATTTTTTTTTTTGTAAATACCCGAAATATTGGTCGTAGACCAAGCTTTTAGTATACCGACCGATTCAGAATCACTATCTGATTTGACTTAGCGTGTCCGTCCTTCAGTCTATGTAAACGGTTACAATTAAATACGTCTTTATTCCATGAAAATATGAGATATTCGATTATTAAATCCATTTAAAATCAGACCATTCTTTGACTTGGTCGCCATATGAAAATTCCACACGATATTTACTTAAATCTGTAAGTTGCCAACATAGAATAATTGTTCTCTTAAATTGTTGCACTAATAAAAGATTTTACCACATATAGATTAGGGTGTCCCAAAAAAAAAAAGTTGTCCGGGCTCAAGCATAATTTGAAAGCTTTTAGGGTAAAGTATTTTGGAGATTTTTTTCAGATTTTTCGGAAAAGGTTTTAAGGTCGCGCAAATCGATTTTATGCTGAAAATCGGCTTTGCCGACCGTTTTTTTAACTTTCTTTATAAAATCGTCAATAACCACGAGTTTCTTCACTGCTGAGGAAATATTTTTAAAGAAAAATGTCCAAACTTTATTTTTGTGTGCATAAACTATAAGTTTTGGCCACTCTTTTGCTCATTTGGGTACCCTACATTAGATTTTTTCGTAAATTTTCCATAAAATTTGAAAATAACGCTTTGTAACTTTTAAAATTTCTATGAAAGTCAAAAAAAGTAATAATGCAATTTGAAAGATAAATTAATTCTTTATAATTTAGCAACAATAATTTTTGAATTCGCTCTTACCGTTCCAAACTAATACCATTTTAAAGCTTTCAACCCATTGTATAAAACTAATAATAAAATAAAATATTGAATTTAAAAAAGATATTGTCTTCCACTATTTAATATCTTAGGGTAAAAACTTGTAAATATTCTATATATGATGGGTTTAAAAGCTGAATACCGGGACTATGAGATGCAGCTTTCAGAAATAACAAACAAGAGTGTTAAATTCGGTTGTGCAGAATATTTTATGCCCTGCAATATGTAAAAAAAATAAAAAAAATATTTATAAACATGTTTTTTGACAAGGCAGTCTTGGTGGTCCCAAGCGGCGGCCGTAAGGGGAGATCTTCCCCCTCGCGCTAAGTATTACTAAGTATCAATACATTCATTGTGCTTTTTCCACTGAAGTAATCAAATTTTCATCATTATTTGAATAAATCCGCGCCCACAAAATGGGGCGGGCCGAAAATAAGCATTTTCTTATTTCCTAGGCAGGTACATGACTTTATATATCTTCTTTTACAAAAAAGTTTTATTTTTTTGACAAAAATACAAAATATAATGTAAAAAAATACGTTATTTGTTGATTCTTCAAGGGGCAACTTTTTTCCCCCTTGACCGATTTTTCCCATTTGTGAAGATAACCTTCCTATGACCATAAGACATATTCGTGCCTAACATCAGGAGTCTATCTCTTTTATTTTTGACTCCATCGTGTCTTATACAGCCAGACAGACGGACATTTTGACCTACTATCCTAAATTACCACCAAACGTGACTTGTTAGGGAGTTGCTAAAAGCAGTTTTGTGTTCAGCATAAAAAAATCTTAAGGATCCAACTTCTCACATTTCTGTTACTGACCAAAACTCGAATTTTTCAGGTCTGTATAAGAAGATTATTATTTTACTATTAGTTTTGTACAATGGATAGAAATCTTTAAAATGGTATTACTCTGGAACGGTAAGAGCAAATTCAAAAATTATTTTTTCAAAATTATTTAGAATTATTTGATCTTTCAAACTGCATTGTTACTTTTTTTGACTTTCATAGAAATTTTAAAAGTTACAAAACGTTACTTTCAAAATTTGTGGAAAATTTACGAAAAAACCTTATATAGGGTACCCAAATGAGCAAAAGCATAGCCAAAACGTTTAATTTATGCACACAAAAATAAAGTTTGGACATTTTTCTTAAAAAATGTTAACTCAATAGTAAAGAATATCGTGTTTATTGGCGAACTTATAAAGAAAGTTTAAAAAACGGTCGTCAAAGCCGATTTTAAGCACAAAATCGATTTGCGCGACCTTAAAAACTTTTCCGAAAAATCTGAAAAAAATCTCAAAAATACTTTACCCTATAAGCTTTCAAATTATGCTTGAGCACCCAAGAAAATCGAATAAAGGTTTTTTTTTGGGACGCCCTAATATAGATCCAATCCGTCATATATTGTCGAGCATGCACCGGTGTTTGATATTTGCTTACTGTGTACAATTTTCTGAGCCTTCATAAGTTATGACCAGGGAAACCAAAAATATGCTCTAAAAAACACGTTTTATGCGCTTAAAAAATGCCCTTAAAAACGGAAAATATGCTCTAAAAACAATAAAAATATGCTCTTAAAAGAAATATGTCCCCTTTTTCGAGGTATTTTTTTTTTAATTTTTTAGAGAATAGACCCAAAAAATACCGTTATGTGGGGTAGTTAAAGGGTTAATATGGGTTAATGAAGCAAGAACAGGCCAAAGCGTAATCAATCGTCAGAACCCCGTTATTTTGGAAAAGAAAAAAAAAAAAAACATTTCAATCCACTTACAAAATTCAAAAAAACATCCCACAAAAATTAAAAAAAAATTTAAAAATAAGTGTTGTTAAAAAAAAATTGGAAAAAAAATTCTCAAAAAATTAAAACATGCTCTAAAAACTTAAAAAAATGCTCTAAAAAGTGAAAAAATGTTCTAAAAATTGAAAATATGCTCTAAAAATATGCTCTTATATTAAAATATGCTCTTAAACCTAAAATATGCTAAAATATGCTCTTAAGGCTAAAATATGCAAAAATATGCTCTAACAAATCGATGCCAGATTTCTTAAAATCTTCTGAAACGGATACATACCTTACCCATTTATCAATACAACGCTCAGGAAAAAACATGATACTGCATATTTTTGGTTTCCCTGGTTATGACTCTTTCAAGGCTCCAAAAAATTAATAGAACGCTCGACATTTGGATTCCTGAAAGATTCATGTTTGACTCTTAATTCTGGATATGTAAAAAATTCAAAATATGTTTTTTTGAACATTCATAAAAGAGTCAGGAAAGAATACGAACATATATTTTTCAGAATCCTTTATGAGTCATATAAGGCCCCTGTAGGTTAGTTGGTAGCATGATAGGCTATGAAACAGGGGGTCGTGGGTTCGATTCCCACTAAACCCTTGGTCGATTTCGATACAACGAGACGACGGTCATTGTAACCAGTTCTCGGTTAGGTTTAATTAATTATTAAAAATGATTTGTAATTAAATTGCGAAAACTAAATAAAAACTGATCGTTGGATTAAAATTATTATTATGATATTATAAGAGCGCTAAGAAAAAGGGATTATGTTTTCTGAACGTCTAAGAACTCTTTTATGAGTCTTTTCGAGCTCCAAATGAACGCTTGGTTGTTTTTTTTTATTATTTTTTTTACACTTGATATAAAAAATGAATTGAAAATATATAATGAAAATACATAATGTATTAATTTTTAATTTTTATACCCTACACCACTCTGTGGTACAGGGTATATTGAGTTTGTGCTGATGTTTGTAACTACCCGAAATATTGGTCCTAGACCTACCTTCAAGTATACCGATCGACTCAGAATAACTTTTTGAGTCAATTGAGCGATGTCCGTCCGTCCGTCTGTCCGTCCGTCCGTCTGTCCATCTATCGGTTTAAGCACGATACAGGTCGCAATTTTCAATCAATTGACCTGAAATTTTAAACTTAAGCATCTATTGGCCCAAGGACGAAGCCTGTTGAAGTTGGAGAAAATCGGTCCGTGTTAAGACCTAGCCCCCATACAAACGCCCCTTTGGATTCGGCTTTAATGACTCTAATAACCGTATTATAATAGATATCGCTTTGAAATTCAGCAAGTAATCAAATTTTGTATGCACAAATCACCATTCCAAATTTCAAAGGAATCGGGTCAGTCCTTCTGGTAGTCCCCATACAAACCACCTTCCCGATATTCACATAAATCCCTCAAAATTCATATAAATGGAAATATTTGATAAATTTTTTTTTTTAGGTTCTAAACGTGTACTTTAGCAGCCTTATCAAATCGGAATAGAATTGGACCATTTTTGGACTTAGTCCCCCATATAAAAATTTCGACCGATATTCAGTTAAATTGTTCTATTGACAAAAAAAATAAACCAATTCCACTTAAAATTGATCTGTGTGTGTTTTCTACACTAAATAAAGATCTAACAAAAGACAGATACAATCGGTCCATGTTTGGACTTGGGACCCATTTTCCGGAAAACACTGGTGTAGGGTATCGTATGGTCGTTCTTGACCGACTATAACTTTCTTACTTGTTTTCAATACTTTTGTAAAAAAAAGATTTTTTCACAAAAAAAAAGATTTTTTTTCAGAAATAAAAAGTTTTTTCAAAAAAATATATGGCAACACTGATAGGGGCACACCACAGGGAGTTGTTCTTTCGCCGCTTCTTTGGAACCTGGAACTGAATTCAATGCTGCTCTCTAGAAGTTGCCTATCTGCACAAGATTGGTGAGGTGACCTACAGTCGATTTATCGGAACATAGATCAGACCTCACCTGTCCCTTGGGGTGCTCGGTCATATAAAACAAAAGCACAAATTGATGAGTGAGAGGGGAGAAATGGCTCCGAACAGGCAGAATTTTGGTCTCCTCATGTAGGTGGTCTTCGATTGCAATAGAATGACACCTCGTTATCACCCTGATGGCCGTTTTCTGTGCCGTTTGGAGTCGATTAGGGGACGACCGATGGCTTTGTATGTAGTCAAGATCGCCTTTATATTTGCCTCAGGTGCTGCCCTTTAACAATTTCAAAATGGAGTACCTCCCTTTCACTCGCCAGGTCACCTCTTCAGCATGTCTCGCGAACATAAAGAGGCTATCAAAGTGAACCCCAAGAATCTGAGGGTTTTTCACCGTGGAAACTCTCTGTCCACTTATGTGGATATTGAGTTCCCTGGTAACCTCTTTAGTCTACTTTGTGAATAGTGTGTCCGTCGACTTGGGTGTTGGGAGTTCGAGGTTCCTGTTTGCCAAAAAGTCGCCCAGTATTGGCCGATAGCCGTTAAGGGCTTCGATATCCCTGCCTGTGCACAAAATTGTACAGTCATCGGTATAGGATATCAGTTTCAGCCCCGGAGGTGGGGACGGGATTTTGGAGATGTATGTATTGAACAGGATGGGGGAAAGGACCCCTACCTGTGGAACACCTAGTTTATATCTCCTAAATCCCGACCTAGAACTTCTGAACTCTACTTATGACTGCCTTCCGGCCATGTAGATCGCCAACCATCTTTTGTTGGTTTTGGAAGCGAGGAGTCATACAGGTGTGGCAAAAGCTTCGTGTGGCAGACCTTGTCGAAAGCCATAGACAGATCGAGAGCGGCCACAATAGTCCTCTCGTATGGGCGCTTACTGTTAAGGCCTCTGGCTATAGCTGTCGTAATCTCGGACAGTGCAGTCGTTGTGCTGTGACCAGAACGAAAGCCATGTTGATGCTCTGCCATGGGGAGATTCTCCCTAATCGAAGGGAGAAGGACATATTCCAAGACCTTAACCACTGGGGACGGAAGGGTTATCGGTTTGCAAGAGCTCCCCAAATTAATGAGTTTCCCAGTTTTGGGAACGGGAATAATCTTCCCGAGCTTCCACATATCTGGAATCTCCAAGGAGTTGACACCCTTTCTCCCCCACGTGTTTGAGCATAATCATCGCAAGACCATCGGGACCTATTGTCGTGGAGACACTAGCTTCCCTGATAGCTTTAGAGACATCCTCTGTAGTGATCTTTACATGTTCTCTATGTTTTAAAAATCTGATCTTCCTTCGGAGGCCTCTGTGGTCACTTCTGGGTCTGGCTGTCTGCTCTACAAACTCTCGTTTTAAGGCAGCACAGCACCTTTGGGAGTCAAAGTGAGAGTGGATATTCCTCTTATGCGGGTATTAGAAAGGTTCATTATCATCGACCAGAGACGCTTAGAACCTTAATCCGACTCTTCAAGGTGCCGTAACTACAGGTCTTTGCAGTGAGCAGACACTAGACCAAAAACCTCAGCGCTCAACGAGGCTCCGCTGCATTTTTCCTCCGGATGGCATCTCGTCTATTTGCTAGGCGAGATGCCTCCGGCGTGAAATTTGGACGCATCTTTCTGATGCGTCCAGCCGGGATGCAGCGCTTTTTCATATCAACCAAAATCTTGCTTATGTTCCGTTCACCCTCTGATGTTGTAGAGGGAGAAGTCAGATGTCCGAATTCCAGTTCTGACATCTACTTAAATCTGGCCCAATCAAATTTCCGAAAGTTCACAAAAGTTCGTTCTTCAGCAGATATGAAGTCCTGACTTTTTGCGATCTTGACGGTAATCGGGTCACCACACCCAAGTGGTGAAGGCCGCAAGGTCAGGGCTGACTATAGAAATATCTGGTGAGCATTTTGCGGTGGTGCGAGTAGGTTACCTCTCATGGACAACACAGTCACTTTTATTGTCAATTTCTTCTGCGAAGATGTTACCTCTCGCATCATTTTCCAGCTCAGAATGATATCAGGATGAGCTATCATGGTGAGCGTTTAGGTCACCGAGTATGACTCCGTTATCGCTCTCCATTACGAATTCAATGGAAGGGCGATATCTCGAACGGCAGGTTATCATGTTGTAAAGGGAAAGCATCTGCCAATATTGAGGGACATTCTTCAGGGTTCTCTGAAAGATCTGTCTAAATGGACAAGAGGCTGTTGTCTGGTAGTTAATCCAAGTTTACAAGGAATGACAAGATTCCTGCTTTTGATCCCATTTCTCTGGACAGCACTGAAATCGCCTTCTCAGATAGTAATTTCGCGATTTCACGCAAAATTAAGAAGTTAGGATTTTGATGTTTGCTGTTTTTAATCAGCAAATAAGTACAAAAAACTGTTAAAACTGTTTTTGAAAACGTATAAAAAACTTCAGTGTCAAAATTTAAGAAAAATAAAACACAATCTTCGCGATATCTCGCGAATGAGAGCAGTTATGATTTCGCTGTTAACAGTTTTATTACATTTAATTATGAAGAAATAAATATGCGTTTACACTTTTCGTCGTTAGGGAGTTCAACTTAACATTTGCTGAGGTCACCGTGAGGAGAATAAAAATTTGCATGGACGTTCAAAATCGAATCGAGACAACATTTTTTGACATACAAAAAAAAAGCCGATCTAGGCGGGCATGATAGTCTTCACTATCCATTTTTGCGAAATTATACGTTTAAGATTTTATGCTCTAGAAATTTATTACAAAAAATAATTGATTCTTTTATACTTTTGGTGTATTTTGAAACGCATATGTATAAAAGAAATGTGTACGACTTAAAAAGCGTAAAAAATTTAATACAGGATAGTTGCATGAATGAATGAATAAATGACTGAATGGATATGGGGAAAGTTTAACAAAAAAAGAAAACGCAGATAAATATGGGATACGTTACCATCAATCCATCCATCCTTTTACCAAAAGGAAAAAAAAAACCTAGCATGAATGAACAAAGTAACCAAAGTAAAATTTAGTCATGCTAAAGATATGACTTTTTTACACCAACTACTACTACTACTACAACAGTTTTTACTACATTACAACGACCACTAATATGTTCTTATATACTGCAACCAAACCAACCAACTACTACTACCACTACAACTTTTACTTGACTATACTCGACTTTACTACCAATATGAGTTTACTTCATTTTTTCCTATATTTTTTTTTTTTTTGAATATGTGGTATAAAAGTAACAAACACAACAGCATAAAAAGCGAAAAAAAACAAAGATTCCAACAAAATATTCAAAATGAGTCTCACGTTTTTACGCCTCATAGGATAATATATTTCAGCGTATTCTCGTCGTTGAAGTCAGTTTTGGTTGTAGAATATGTAGCATCAACATACTATTATGTAAAATACAACTAAGGGAACAATAAAAAAAATGGCAAAAGCACTGAATTCTGTGGGAAGGAGTGCAATTTTTTAAGGTTTATTTACGTTGTGGATGTTTTTTTTTATTTTTAACAAAATGAAGAAACTAAAAAATTCTGCGATAACAGAAAAATATGCACTTGGGATATATGGAACAAAAAAAAAAGAATAAACTTTTGCATATATGCATATTTATTTGTATGCAAGTGTGTGTATTCATGAATACGTATGTGTGTGTGTGTTTGTTTGTGTAATAAGTAACATTGTGTACGTGAGTATTATCACTGATAATATTTAAATAAATGTCTCGATATTATACCAACAACAACAAACACTTACACAATGGGAGTGAAAATTTATTAACATATACGAGAGTGGTGTGACAAGTTGTGGAACTTAGCACAAGACAAAAATATGTCTTTTTTGATAAGAACCATTAAAAAAAAGCGTATATCAATATGATGGAGTTCTGTTTTAATTTCCTGACCCGACTAAAAAAAAATAATACGGTGCCATATAACATTTGATCCCAAAAATGGAGGATCCAAAACTATATTATTATATCTTATTAGATCAAAATTTAGATAATAAGATATAATTAGATCCCAAAAATGCAACGGTAAATATTATCTAATTTGATATTATAAAAAAATTAGATCTAAAAAGATCTAATAATATATAATTATATCTTATAAGATCTAATATGGTCTTTAATATCAAATCAGATGAAATTTACCGTTCCATTTTTGGGATCTAATTATATCAAATTTGATCTAATAAGATATAGTCATATATTTTTAGATCCTCCATTTTTGGGATCAAATGATGGATCTATTTATATACAATTATATAAAAAACTATATAATTATATCAAAACTTTTTTACTCGGGGAGTGAAAATAATCATAAATAACAATATATAACTTGATACAAACCTAACGAATCATATATGATCATATATCCCGTGAGCTATTTTCAATTTTTTTTAAATTCAGTCATATGTAGTTACATATGGGGCATTCCATGTGAAATCGGACACTTTGAAATTTTTTTTTTTAGATTTTCCCAATTTGTTTACAGTTTTTAGTGCCCTTTGAAAACTCCTTCGTGGTAAATTTTCAGATTTTTTTGACGACCCGTTCAAAAGATATCGAATTTTTAAAAATTGGTAGTTTGAACCTTTACTTAAATTTCTTTTACTCATAACTTATTCAATAATGGCCCAAATTTCAAAAAAAAAATTTTGTTTTTTTACGTACTTTTAAAAAAAAAATCCCAAAAAATTCTTAAAAGCATGCGATTTTTAAGTTTTAAAATTTAAATCTCATTTTTGAAAATGTTTGTACTCTTCGATTTTTTTGAAATTTTTTGTGAAAAACTTCTATCGATTCTACAAATTTTTTGCTTAGGAGGATCGTGGGATAACGATTATTACAATTTTTTTAAAAAAATTTATTGTAATTTTCCAATCTTAAAATCATTTCTACTGATCCAATAGTGCGTCATAGAGGGATCATTTATAAGACCGACCCCCATTAATTTGTACGTCTTAACATTTCTTTATAACAACTAATACCCTATCTCCAATTTCTAAGGGAGCTCCCACACAAAACGACATTTTTTAAAATTTGCTCCAACCGCTCTAACTGCCCTAATAGTGCCCTTAGAGCAACAAAATGTATGACCGACCTACAATATTTTTTTAGTCCAAACATTTTCTCTGAACACACCTACCCTCTATCACTAATGACCCCTTTCGGACGCACCATTGGACCGGTAGAAGCTGATTAAATAAAACAAATTTACAAAAAATAAAAAAAATTGTATGGGGACCGCCTTAATAGTTAAAGATAGAGGGTAGGTGTGTTCAAAAAAAATGTTTGGACTAAAAAAATATTGTGGGTTGGCATACATTTTGTTGCTCTATGGGCACTATTAGGGCAGTTAGAGCGGTTGGAGCAAATTTTAAAAAATGTCGTTTTGTGTGGGAGCCCCCTTAGAAATTGGAGATAGGGTATTAGTTTGTTTCAAAGAAATGCTTAGACGTAAAAATTAATGGGGGTCGGTCTTATAAAGGACCCCTCTATGACGCACCATTGGAGCAGTAGAAATGATTTTAAGATTGGAAAATTACAATAAAATTTTTTCAAAAAAATTTAAAAAAATAGTAATAATCGTTATGCCACGATCCTCCTGGGCAAAAAATTTTAAGAATCGATAGAAGTTTTACACAAAAAAAATTTCAAAAAAATCGAAGAGTACAAACATTTTCAAAAGCGAGATTTAAATTTTTAAACTTAAAAATCGCATACTAGAGCGCTTTTAAGAATTTTTTGGGATTTTTTTTTTAAAGTACGTAAAAAAACACGAATTTAAAAAAAAAAATTAATTGGACCATGGACAAAAATATCAATACATATTTAACTCTTCTCTCATTGAGAATTAGAAGAATAAAATTGATCGTCAAATAAGCAACAAAATGCTATTAAAACAGATTTACAAATGATTATCCATTGGACAAAACTATATGCTAGTTGTTGTTGCAAATATATTCGCCGGAATTTTTCATTTTTTTTTTAGCGGAACAAACAAAAGTCAGGGCTACACAAGTTTATTTATATTTCAATGTTCAAATCATTCTAAACAGTGTTTGTGAACGACTTAAACAAACCATAATTAAGTAAAGACTTTTGTAGGATTATTTTTCAAATTCTCCTCTACTTGCTTTAACTCTAAGACATGCAACTTAAACTTTTTTTTTTTAATAAAGAAGCAGCAATATCACTTCGGTCTAAAGAACACTGCTTGACATAATCTTATTCATATTGAATATTAATTATTTATTTGAATGTCACACAAACTATAAATAGATATTTTATAATACATGCTCTGCTGTTACATGTCATTATATAGTTATCACCAGTTATCAAGATAAGATACAAGCATCATGAAATGAACAAAAAACACGAACATAATAAAAACTAAATAATGACTGAGAATGACTGAAAATGGCTGAGAATTCTAATAGTAAATTTGCTAAAAGGGATTGTCAAGGGTTACTATAAGAAACAAAAAAAAAAAAAAAAACAACGCCAAAGATATGTCTTCTTCTATCTGTGCCATGATTAACTCACGCGTGATATAACAAACACTATTCTTTTGTATAAAAAATTCAAAGATTTTAATATTTTTAAAATCATGTCTAGCATGAACGTATAACAGATATTAACATTATAAATTTCAGACGTGACTCTTTATGAAATCAAATGATATATTGAAAATCATAAGTCATAGACATTTGACATACATTAGCAACAAAAATATTAGAGAAAATGCAAAAAAAAACAGAAAAAACAAAATGATAATATTTTTATATGCACTTCCTAAAACATAAGTTATCTCAAAAATGCCAAACTCCTACTCCAACACACACACACTATTACATTTTTTATATAAACTCACACATTTATATTAAAACAAGTAAGAAAGTTATAGTCGGTCAAGACCGATCATATGATACCCTACACCAGTGTTTTCCGGAAAATGGGTCCCAAGTCCAAACATGGACCGATTGTATCTGTCTTTTGTTAGATCTTTATTTAGTGTAGAAAACACACACAGATCAATTTTAAGTGGAATTGGTTATTTTTTTTGTCAATAGAACAATTTAACTGAATATCGGTCGAAATTTTTATATGGGGGACTAAGTCCGAAAATGGCCCAATTATATTCCGATTTGATAAGGTTGCTAAAGTACACGTTTAGCACCTAAAAATAAATTTTTTATCAAATATTTCCATTTTTATGAATTTTGAGGGAATTATGTGAATATCGGGAAGGTGGTTTGTATGGGGACTACCAGAAGGACTGACCCGATTCCTTTGAAATTTGGAATGGTGATTTGTGCATACAAAATTTGATTACTTGCTGAATTTCAAAGCGATATCTATTATAATACGGTTATTAGAGTCATTGAAGCCGAATCCAAAGGGGGCGTTTGTATGGGGGCTAGGTCTTAACATGGACCGATTTTCTCCAATTTCAATAGGCTTCGTCCTTGGGCCAAAAGATGCTTAAGTTTCAAATTTCAGGTCAATTGATTGAAAATTGCGACCTGTATCGTGCTTAAACCGATAGATGGACAGACGGACGGACGGACGGACGGACGGACGGACAGACGGACGGACGGACGGACATCGCTAAATCGACTCAAAAAGTTATTCTGAGTCGATCGGTATACTTGAAGGTAGGTCTAGGACCAATATTTCGGGTAGTTACAAACATCAGCACAAACTCAATATACCCTGTACCACAGAGTGGTGTAGGGTATAAAAATGTTATATTTGTGTGAGTGCATGAACTAACGTAGTATCTTTACGTATCTAACGAACGTATGTAACCATAAGTCAGTCGAAATGTATGATATATGAATGCATAATATGTGTGTATGTGTGTGTACACATACTATGTGTGAGGTTTTATATGTATTTGTTGCAGGCGCGGATCCAGGAATTTCATTTGGGGGGGGAGATTTTTTTAAAAAAATTTTTTTACCAAAAAAATGTAAAAGTTTGGTTGTTAGCGGGGGGGGGGGGGTGTGTAAATTTTTGTTAATCTTTTAAATATTAAGTAACAAATTGAAAACCAAAAAAAAATTTTTCTTAAATGCGGATCCAGCTTATGGATTTGGGTGAAATTTTTGTATATCCAAAAAAAAATTTAAGATTTACTTCGTAAATTCAAACATTTGAAATTTTATTTGCAAGTTTTAAGACCTGCTCTCGAATCTCGAAACGATCATAAAATTGCCAAATTAAATGTGGAGAAAAATATTGATATTGTGACTTTTCAGTCATTAAAAACTGTGAACAGACTTCTAAACTTTTATATATATGAAAAATCTTATTTCTCAGAAATCTTCCGAAAAAACTTTTTAATAAAGTATGCAATTTTTATGGATGTTTCCTTAACAAAATTTGAGACATTTTTACTACAGAAAATCTCTTAGATTCTCAAATACTTTCATATAGAAAAATAACCCATTTCTGAGATATTTGCCTTTAAAAAATGTTCAGATTCTAAAACCCTTTGATATAAAAATGTTGTTTTATTCTCAGATCGAATTTTCTATAGAAAATATTTTAGATTCAACAAAATTTCGCATAGAAAATGTCTCAGATTTTTAAACTTTATTTTATAGAAATAATCTGAGATTCTGTAAAATTCTTTTTATAAAAAAAATTTCCAAATTCTGATATACTTTTCTTATAAAAAACCTTTTAAATAATTCTTATATTTTTTGTATACACAAATTTTCAGATCCTGAAAAATTTTACAGTTTTTATGCCATCTAATGTGTTCCATGGCAATTTCTTAGATTCTAAAAAATTTTTCATATAGAAAAATTATTATTGTTGGACACAATTTTAAAAGAAAAATTTCCATATTCAGAGACACATTTCCTTTAGAAAAATTCTCAGAATCTGCCAACAGAAAAATTTTCAGATTCGGAGAGATTATGCATACAAAATGGTTTTCTATAGGAAAGTTCTAAAACATTTTTCCTATAAGAAAATCATAGATTTCGATAAACTTTTTCTATAGAAATATTCGTAGATTCTAAAAGATTTTTCAAACAAAGAAATCCTCATATTCTTAAAATTTTTTCCATAAAAAAGTCTAAGATTCGAAAATATATTTCCGCATAGAAAACTAAGATTCTAAGACGTTTTTCCTCTAGAAATGTTATCCGATTCTGAGAAATTTATTTGTAGAAAAACTCTTTTCAGATTCTTAAACCTTCTAAGTTGCTGAGGAATTTTTTTATATAGAAAAGTTATAAGACATGTTTCCTAAATTTGAGATAATTTTTCAATCAAAAATTCTTACATTCAGAGTCAAATACATAAGTACTAGATATTTTCTAAAGACAAAGTCCTGACTACTAAGACATTTTTCTATAAAAAATATTTGAGATAATAGTCTTTCCTTAGAAAATGATAAGAAAATGCAAATTCCTTCATTTGTGTCTGCAATTCCAGATCATGTTGGTAATCCTTGCGAAATAATGTAAGAGACAAAAAAGTTGAAAGAAAGTATGAAGTGAGGTTGAGATTGCTAGAAATAGAATTGTAGTGTTGGAAACTGTCAAAATTTATTCTGTAGAAACTATAAATATTCACATATATAAAAAACAGTTTTCATTAACAAGACAAACCGACATTTAAAATCCTACTGATGATGACACTAACTGGGGTGTTTGAAACCGGTATGGGAAATACCAGAAATGTCTATAATTTTTAGAAATTAAATTTTTCTTCTGCATTTTTTCAACTTGAACCCTTATAACAGATAAGAAAAGTTATTCGGTTCGAAAATGTCCACGACTCTATTGACATTTAAGTTTCTCATATGAAATTTCATAAGTTCTGAAACATTTTATCCTGAGGATGCAAAAATTTTTTTTTGGATTGAGGCTATGTGCGCTGACTTAAATCATCAGCACACATATAACTCTCTTTAGGATTTTTTACCTTTTTTCGTTCTAGGGGTTTTTATCTTTTTCTTTCTATCTTTTTTCTTTTCCCTTCCTTTTTTCCTTTCCCTTTCTTTCTTTTTTTTCCTTTTTTTCCTTTTTTTCTTTCTTTTTTTTTTGAAATCGTTTTGGGGGGGGAGAAATCCCATTCTCCCCCCTCCTGGATCCGCGCCTGATTTGTTGTGATAGAGTGGATTTATTTATAGACAAAAATGAATGCAATATGAAAATATTGCTTAGCACTACCACATACATACTACACCATTTACAGATAAAATTCGAAAAAGATTAATTGCACAGAGCAACAACCAAATTCGGAATGGGATGAAACTAGGGTGTTCAATTAATCGGGTTTTTTTATTGTTCGATTAAACGATTAATCGACATTTGGCATTTTTGACTTATTCGATTAATTGAATAAAATTTTAAAATTAATCGATTAATCGAATAATTTCAAATCCAGAAATTTTCTTAATTACATGATTTATTTAGACAATTTTAGAATAAATTGGTACTTGAGTAAATAAAGAATATTTATTAAAAGTAGATTAGATTTTTAGATTTTAGATTTAGAATTCTTTATTGTTTTTAAAAAATGTTACAAAAATTATTAAAAGTATATTAATAAAATGAACAAAAAACAAAACAAATAAATTGTATCAAAATTTAAGGTTTCTGCAATTTTTTTTGAGAAAATTTAAAAAAAATAATTTTGGAGATTTGAAAAATGTTTCAAATTTTTTTACCAAATTTATATGGATTACCGATATCACAAAAATGTTATATTTATTATCTGATTATCTGATTATCTGCATTTTGCGAAAATGTTAAACGAAAAATATTTTGTTTTGAGTATATTCATAAAAATTCTAATTTAATTTTTTTATAATTAGTGTGTTTTTTTCAAAGCTTTGACCGCGCTTTTTTCAAAGCGCGGTCATAGAGTCAACCGATTTAGGCCAAAATTTTATTTGGTACTTGTTTTAGGTCGTTTAAAAAATCCAAGCTAAAGGAGCAGCGAAAATCCGAAAAAAAAAATTAAAACAAGTAAGAAAGTTATAGTCGGTCAAGACCGACCATATGATACCCTACACCTGTGTTTTCCAGAAAATGGGCCCCAAGTCCAAACATGGACCGATTTGACCTATCTTTTGTTATATCTTTATTTAGTGTAGAAAACACACACAGATCAAATTTTAGTAAAATTGGTTTATTTTTTTGCCAATAGACCGCTTTAACTGAATATCGGTCGAAATTTTTATATGGGGGACTAAGTCCAAAAACGGCCCAAATGTATTCCGATTTGATAAGGTTACCAAAGTACACGTTTTACACATGCAAATAAATTGTTAATCAAATATTTAAATTTTTATGAATTTTGAGTGAATTATGTGAATATCGGGAGGTTGGTTTGTATGGGGACTACTAGAAGTACTGATCCGATTCTTTTGAAATTTGGTATGGTGGTTTGTGCATATAAAATATTATGACCTGTTAAATTTCTAAACTATATCTATTATAATATGGTTTTCAGAGGCATTAAAGTGGAATTCAAAGGGGGCGTTTGTATGGGGGCTAGGTCTTAACATGAACCGATTTTTTCCAATTTCAATAGGCATCGTCCTTCAAAAGAAGCTTAAGTTTTAAATTTCATGTCAATTGATTGAAAATTGCGACCTGTATCGTGCTTAAACCGATAGATGGACAGACGGACGGACTGACATCGCTAAATCGACTCAAAAAGTAATTCTGAGTCGATCGGTATACTGGAAGGTAGGCCTAACACCAATATTTCGGATAGTTACAAACATCAGCACAAACTCAATATACCCTGTACCACAGAGTGGTGTAGGGTATAAAAAGAACCACTCCAGTAAACATGACTGTTTTGTTTTCAATTCCAACAGCCACATACATTTGGTTTGTTTATTTTACTTAAAAATTTAAAAAAATTATGCATATTTCTTGGAAAACCATATATAATAATTATTTGATTAATCCTTTAATCGAAATTATCAATTTAAAATTAATCGAACAATTATTCGTCTAAAATTGTTCGATTAATCGAACAAAAATTAATCGACTGAACACCCTAGATGAAACCAAAAGCAAACGAAATTTGACATTTTCCTTAAAAAATCCTCAAGGCTTTTTTTAAGTTTAGTGATAGATTTTTTACAGACATTTGAATTTGGTGAATTACTATAATAATTAAAATATTTATTTCTTGAAAGCTGTATAAGAGGCGTATACTTAATTTTGTAATTGACTTTAAATAGCAATCATACGCAACGGTGCACAGTTTTTATACCCTCTACTCTACATAGTGATGGAGGAAATATATAAGTTTGCCATTCCTTTTGTAACACATCGATATATGGGTCTAGGATCCCATAAAGTATATGGGGCATCCATGCCAAATCGCAAACATTCGGACCTGACCCCCTTCGATTTATTTTATTTTTGGATATGTTTTATAACGTATTAAATGCAACTCGCGCACCAATTTTCAGCCTTTTATTCCAAGATGTTGTTGAGTAATCAATTTTTCAAAATGGCGATTTTTTGAAAACAATTAAGAAATTCAAATTTTCATTAATTTTGAAATAAAATATTGATATCTACAAAAAAGTTGGACAGCATTTTGTTGGTATTTAAATGCAGTTTTAAAAAAAATATATGAAACAAGTAGAATTGATAAATTCGACTTGGCCGAATCTATGAATACAAGGGTATTCAATCGATTAACCGTTAATCGGTTAACCGATTAATTTTGGTCGATTAACTGTTCGAATAATTTAAAATTGTCAATTTCCAAATAACAAATAAGCCGATTAATTTGTGTCGATTAACCGATTAACCGAAGTTATTTTTTTTAGTACTTTTACCAATTTTTTTGCTTTATTTTGTGTTTTGATGTTTTATTTTTAATTTAAATTACGGTTCTGAGTTTAAAAAAAGGTCTAAAAAAAATTATCAAATTCTCGTTTAGCAATGTGTAAAAACGTCTTCAAAAAAATATTTTATCGAGGTCCTAAAAAGATATTTCGGTTTAAAAAAAAAACAAACTTAGTAACCCTAGCCAATTTTTTTATACATTGCCAACAGAAGATCCGAATCTGGCCTTAGAACTGATCTATCTTATCTTTGTATTTAGATTTATGATTGACAATACTGAATAAACTTAGATTTTCGCAATGTTCGTGACCCTATAAAACCGCGAATTATTTTATGATGTATAAGTAGTTCAGCACATCTGAAAATACTACTATTTTTCTGCAAAATACTTTTGGAAACACTTATTCTTAGATATGTTTTTTCATTACGGAGATATCGACCGATGAAATTATTGCAATAAAATAAAAGAAAACAAATTTGGAAACCAAACATTTTTTTGTTGATATTTTTAGTACCGGATTCGAAACTCTTTAAGGGGTACATCAAAGTCCGGCAGCAATTTGGGTCAGTTTTTTCTTTTTATAAAAATTGCGTTGTTTTTTTTTACATTTTTTTCATTGAATAGGACCCAATTTAAATTGGTCAAATTTTTCAGGGTGCCATACAAAAATTCTTTATTTGAGCTAACATTATAGAGGGTATTTAAAGCTTCGCCATAGCGGGTATAGAATTCTTATTAAGTTCTTAAAAGTATATATACAGTTCGTGGTTTTATATTCAATTTAAATTTTAAATTGATATTATTCGGTTAACCGAATAATTCAAATTTAACCGATTATTAACCGATTAAATCTCAACCCCGATTAATTATTTGCTCGATTAACCGATTAAACCAAAACCTCGATTAATTGAATACCCTAATGAATACCCTCCACAATGCCCTTTTTTAGTGATAGTAAATTTTCTATCGTGAAAAAATAAAATTTTTGATTAGAAATATTTTATTTTGTGTAAAAAAACTTGTTAACTAATTTTTGAAAAATAAAAAAAAAAATAATTTACTAATTTTTTTTTTGAGTGTAAAATTTTTTTGGAGTGTAAAATTTTTTTCGAGTGTGTTTTTTTTTTAGTGTCAAAATATATTTTTGAGTGACCAAGTACGTTGTAAAATATTTTTGTGACTTACCAATGTTTTTAAAACATGTTTAATGGGTTTTCAAGGTGTGAATTTAAGGTGAAGCTTGGACCGAACTGGATGAAACTCAATACGAACCAAGCCAGGGGAACGACAAATATATATTCTAAGCTTCAGCATTCTTAGAATTGTCTTTTTAGAATTGTCTTTTTAGCGTGTTTTCAACAGACAGACAGACGGACGGACATCGCTAGATCGTTTTAAAATCGATCGAGGATCATGAATATATGGGGCATTCCATGTCAAATCGGACTCTATCTTTAACTGTTAAGACGGTCCCCATAAAATTTTTTTTATTTTTTTGTAAATTTGTTTTATTTAATCAGCCTCTACCGGTCCAATGGTGCGTCCGAGAGGGGTCATTAGTGAGACCGACCCCCATTTATTTTTACCCTACAAAATTTTTTTGAAATATACCTACGCCCTATCTCCACTCCCTAAGTAGGCTCCCATACAAATAACAGTTGGAGCAAATTTTATAAAAATGTAATTTTGTATGGGAGCCTACTTAGGAAGTGGAGATAGGACGTAGATATGTTTTAAAAAAATGTTGTAGGGTAAAAATAGATGGGGGTCGGTCTCACTAATGACCCCTCTAGGACGCACCATTGGACTGGTAGAAGCTGATTAAATAAAACAAATTTACAAAAAAAAAAAATTGTATGGGGACCGCCTTAACAATTAGAGATAGAGGGTAGGTGTGTTCAGAGAAAATGTTTGGACTAAAAAAATATTGTGGGTCGGTCATACATTGTGTTGCTCTAAGGGCACTATTAGGGCAGTTAGAACGGTTGGAGAAAATTTTAAAAAATGTTGTTTTGTGTGGGAGCCCCCTTAGAAATTGGAGATAGGGTATTAGTTTGTTCCAAAGAAATGTTAAGACGTAAAAATTAATGGGGGTCGGTCTTATAAAGGACCCCTCTATGACGCACCATTGGAGCAGTAGAAATGATTTTAAGACTGGAAAATTACAATAAAATTTTTTAAAAAAATTTTAAAAAATAGTAATAATCGTTATCCCATGATCCTCCTGGGCAAAAAATTTGTAGAATCGATAGATGTTTTACACAAAAATATTTACAAAAAATCAAAGAGTAAAACATTTTCAAAAATGAGATTTAAATTTTAAAGCTTAGAGCGCTTTTAAGAATTTTTTGGGATTTTTTTTTTTTAAAGTACGTAAAAAAACAAAAATTTTGAAAAAATTGCAATTTAGACCATTATTGAAGAAGTTATGAGTAAAAGTAGTTTGAGTAAAGGAACCAATTTTTAAAAATTCGATATCTTTTGAACGGGTCATCAGAAAAATCTGAAAATTTACCACGAAGGAGTTTTCGAAGGATACTAAAAACTGTTAACAAATTGGGAAAATCTAAAAAAAAATTTTCAAAGTGTCCGATTTGACATGGAATGCCCCATATGTATATACTTTATGGGGCCCTAGACTTATATATACCCTCTATCACTAGAGTAGAGGGTATGCAAATTATTCGAAATAACTATCACTTATTTTTTAACGTTTGAAAAATAAAACCGACTCTTTGAAAAAGTCCGAAACCTAAGATTTTTTAACTTTAAGCCATATTTCAAGATCTGATCACATTTGGTTCTACTTTTTTTCAAATTTTTAAAATTGCACCTTTTTTGACTACTATGTATTTAATATGGTGCTCCAAAAAAATAAAGTTGTTAGATATTGACCGTAACTTCACTAAAATATGTTTATTAGGATGTAGAAATACGATTTACAAAATTTCCGGAAAATAGGACATGGGTATGGATGGTGTGCCGCATCGGCAATGAAGTTTAAAAACGAATTACATGGGGGAAAATACTATGTATTTTTACTAATCTTTTAATTTTTTTTGGATATTTTGAGTACAGAAGAAATTCTTGAATTACAAGAGGGAATTTCGAAAAAACAATTGGAATTTTCGAATTGCAAATAAAATCTTAAAACTACAATTGATTTTTTCGAATTACATCTGTAAATGGTGTAGAGCAACTTGCAATTGTTGTAATAGTGTTAGTAGTTTTAGTATGTGATGTATATGCAAATTGTTGGAAAAATACTCTAAAGAAGATAAATAACAGCATATGTCTGAACTATGCATGTTGATATACACACACATACTTATAAATCGTATAAGTATGTGGTTTTTGTTGTTAATATGAAGTTACTCTTAAAATTGAGTGTACTGGAATATTTATTTCAATTAAATAAATGTCTCAAAAACTGGGAGTTTTTCTATAATCAAATTATTTCTGAAAAAAAAATCTTTCTATAGAAAATTATATCAGAAATGTGTTTCAGAATCTTAAATAAATATTTAAACCTAATAGGCAAGGCTTAACAAATTTGTGAAATGATTATATCGGCAAAAGTAAAATGAAAAATTTTAGTTTTCCAGTTATCTGACACATATTAGTGTGACAATCGAAAAGCACTGATGATGGAATGGTGGCAACTATAAAAGCTGTTGATATCTTCCCTTAGCATGTGTTGCCACTTAAAATAATAACTGATTCATCATCACTCATTTCCAACGTTTAAGAAATTCTTTTAAAAAAAAAATAAAATTTCTTTTCCGTGACACTTTCATAGAGATGGAGACAGACTTTTAAATAAACGTATTTGAGCAAAAAAGGATAACTTTAGCCCGTGGTACCTAAAATCATTTAAAATAAAAATCCGGAATTTTATTCAAAGGCGCTACGGGTTACAATGATCGGATTTGCCTCAAACTATACACTCAAAATAAAATTGGTGTCTAATCAGCAGACAAATCTGCTGAAAATACACCCATTTTGAGCCATATGAGAAATCTGATTATTTTAGCAGACGCGGTATGCTGAATTTTTGTAGTAATTTTTTAGATAACCTGAGTCTAATCAGCAGATTTTTCTGCTGATTAGATTCAGGTTATCCGATGTTTAATATAACCGGTAATGAAGAACCGGCGGCATGCTGGTTTTTCATACCGACACATTCTTAGGTTCTGAAAAAATTTTTAAATGGAAAATTTTTCTGATGAATTATTTTTTTGAATGACTGTACCCATGTGTTTTTAAGTATATTTGTTTGTATGTTAGGGGGGTGGTTATTTATATCTTGGCACACAACAAAAATATGATTTTTCTAAAAGTATTAAAATTGTAAAATTCTAATATTTATAATTCTGTTTCAATACAAAAAAAATGTATAACGGTATAAATTATTGTAAATTATTTGAATTCGTTAAAATATATGCATAAAATATTAAGTTTCACAGCAACAAATTTGTATATTTCAAAATAAATCTTTTAAAAACAAAAATATTTACTAAAAACTAAAGAATGAATGCTATTTAATAACTATTGAAATGTTAAACAAAAATACTACTATGTTTTAATATATTTCAATGGAAACAAAATTATATTAAATATTTTTTCTGCGAAATAGAATTTTAAGTTCACTTAGGAAATTATGTAAGTAAAATCAATTGAAAATGTCATTTAAAATAAATAATTTTTACTTTTTCAGTTAAAACAACTAACAATGTTAGTAATTTTAACTGACAAAAAACAACTGACTTATGTAGTAAAAACAACCTACATTTGTAGTCAAAACAACTTACTACTAAAACAAGTAAAAAAGTTAAATTCGGCCTTGCCGAATGTAGTAATACCCTCCACAATTTCAAAAAGATTATTGCAAAAAACTTTATTTAAAAGGAAATTACTTTTGAAAAAAAAAAATTTTTTGAAAAAAAAATTCCGCGAAAAAAAATTTCCGCCGAAAAAAATGTTGGTGAAAAAATCCGCGACTTTTTTCTTTTTTTGTCAAAAAATATGTTCGTACTTGTTTAAATACCATTTGGTGTTCAATTATGTTCACATATGTCAACCAGAAGCCGAATTAAAGCATTTTGTATTTTTAGGTTATGTTGAATGTACTGAAATTTTTAAGGTGTGCTTACATTTTCGTTCATAACTTTTGAACCGCTAAACCGATATCGCTCAAATGCAATACAAACCTTCTCGGGAGAACCTCCAATAAATATGTTAAGTTTCAGTCATCTCTGTGGAATATTTTGTCCGTGACAGCATTTTCCACAGACAGACAGACGGACAGACGGACATTGCTAAAATGTATTAAAATCGATCGGGCATCATGAATATATATATCATTTATGGGGTCCCAGATCGATATTTCGATGAGTTACAAACGGAATGACAAACTTATATATACCCTCTATCACTAAGTGGAGGGTATAAAAAACGTAGAAAATTTTTCAGAGAAAAAAAATAGCAGACCAAAAAAATTTTTTTTAGGTTTTATATAAAAACAAGTAAGAAGGTTAAATTTGGGCTTGCCGATTGTATAGATACCCTCCTCAATCTAAAAAAAGATTTTTTGAAAAGAAAAATAGCGGAAAAAATTTTTTGGTGAAAAAAAAGTTTATTTAAAAAATTTTACGTTTAGTCGTTTTTAAAAGAAAAAACATTTGTTTGATGTTCAGTTTTTATTAATGACTACTTCTGTCCTTTGTTTTAAAAATAACACACTAAAAAATTAAGACTTTTATTGACATTCAATTTTTAAAGTCATCTATTTTTGCTCTTTAAGTAAAAACTACTGATTATTCTTTAAATTTTTAATGATTTGTGTAAGTAATTTTTTTTTAATTGTTGGTATTTTTTAATGAGATATCATTAGTTTTTACCTACACAAGTAGAATATTTTTTTGTAGAAAAAAAATCAAAAAATTATTTATAGAAATATAAAAACATGTTTGTATTAAGTGACTTTGGAACGATGGGTAGAGTGTCTGGCCAGAATGTAGTTGATTGCGGGATCAATTCCCCAAAATTTTATTAAACATTTTTAAATAAATATTTCAATAGAAAATTGTCAAAAATAACCTACAAAATCATTAATTTTTAATGTTTTTGTAGGTTATTTTTTTCGAATTTGTTGATAAAAAAGAATAAAAATAAATAAATTTTTAAAGTTTAATGTTATTTATTTTATAAAATTTTTTCAACAGTAAAAAATTAATGTTGATGTTTGTTAAAACAAATGAATAATTACTGGGATGGTTTTTAATTGTTTATTCACTGGTTTTAAATGTGTTTTTCATTTGTTTTTGCTTACAAAATATTTTGAGTGTGGAATGACAAACTTATATATTGTAAGTGGAGGGTATAAAAAAAAATAATGAATATTTTTTTTAAACTTAGAAAATTTCTCAGAGATAAAAAATAAAGTTAACTACTTTAAACAACTGTTACTACGAGTACATTAAGTACATTTTTGTTAGTTGTTCAAAAAAAACTACTTAAAATAACTAATAAAAATAGTTGTTTGATGTTTTTCATACAAAAACAACTGACTTTGTAGTTGAAAACAACAAACTACTGTAAAAAATACAAAAAACTAACATGTAGTAACTTACATAATTTTCTGAGTGTTCTATTGTATTTTAATCTTTTATTTATTTTATTTTTTATTTTATTTTGGACTTTTAATTATTTAGAAATGTTCTAAATACATATTTATAACATTTGTAACATATGGCAATAGATTAATATCGAGCCATTACTGCCGAAATAGTGTAAATGACACAATTTTTAATTTTTGTTTTTTTTTAAGAAAATCGATATACGATAAGGTAAATATTCTTTCTGTTGTCTTGGCTAAATTTCTGTTGCTACAACCGAATAATTCCAATCGAATTATTCAATTGGGAGTAAAATCGTTTGTCACTAGGAATCTGTTTTCTCTGTGTAGTTTCTAACCTTAAATTTTCTCTAACAAAATTTTACCGATAGTTATTCGATACGTATGCTTTTCATTGTCCATCTTCAAAAACAATTGTTTTGTTTAGATTTTATGCTATTTTCATTCATTGTTCCTGAATTTTATAATTTTTACATCCTTGTTTATCCTTTCAATTTAACTAATTGTCACAATCTGTCTAATGTGTCTAAACATAAAAACAAAAGTCTTTTAATATGGTTTTATTTTCTTTTTCTTGGCTTACGGAACAAGTTCTAAGAAGAAGAACAAAAAAGAGAAACTCAATTTCCGATTAACGTTTTTGTCATATTTTGCTTTGGCAAATAAGAAAAACTAACAACCAAAGAAGAAAAACTGTAAAAGAAACTATTTAAGAGGTTAGGGCAAAAATAAAATATTTTAAATAAACTACAAAACGTACAGAAAGGAATACAGGAAAAAAATGGAGGAAACAAAATTTGAGTAATCACTTGTTTAAATTTAAAAACAAAAATTGAGTAATTTTTTAATTGACGCAATTAAAAATTTACTTAAAAATTTTAAAAACAATTTGAGTAAATAATTTAACAAAAATTTAATAGTTTTTTTAATTTTTTTTAATCTCTCATAGTTTTTTGAATTTTCGTTTAGTTTAAAGTTTTTTGTGTATGTATATGAAAGTTTGTAATCGTCTTTATAAAGTTTTCCTATGTTTTAGAGACTTAAAAATGTTTGTTAAAGTTTGAAAAAAAAAATAGTTTTTTTGTAAAAAAATTAAAAACTTTTTTAAACTTAAAAAAAATAATAAATAGATAAATTTTGAACAAATTTTTAATTCTGTCAATTAAAAATTTACTCAACTTTTTTTTTAAATATTTAGAAAATTTTTATTAAAAATTTTTATTAAAAATTTACTCAATACTATTAAATCGTTTACTGGTGCAAAATTGAGTAATTTTTTACTCAATAGTATTAAAAATTTACTCAAATATTTTTTTTTTTATTTTTTTCTGTGAAGAGTTATGCAGAAAAAGCTAACTCTATATGCAAGACAAATTTGAAGCCAATTGTTTGTGACAAATACAATTTTGTTAAGGCAAAATATGGTTTGTTAAATGGAAAGGACGTCCCCTTGCAAGAAATATAACATGGACATTTCGTGGAGGATGCTGAAACTAGATACTTCAAATTAGGAATGTAGATTCACCTTCCGGAAAAAAGGTTCACTAAGGGTGGTAAAAATTGTACTTTTGGTACTTTTTATACATACATATTGAAATAGTTGTTCCAGAAAATAGATATTTAAAATATAGAATCCTACGCCAGAAAACCTTCTGAGAAAGTAATTTTTGAACATTCCAATTCTACGGGTCAAAAAGGGGTAAATAGTGTACTTTTGTACCTGTTTCTTCCTCTGGAAATAATGGTGGTAGATATGTATCTAGAAAAAAGGTACCTTTTAGGAATTCTAATTTTAATGGAACTATAGTAAAAAAAAAATCAAATATCATAAAATGTATGGATCCAGCCAAAAAATCTGATGAAAACATTTTTTTAAAAGTTTCGATTTTGATAGGTAAAAAAGGGTTCCTTAGTACTTTTTCGATTCTAAGAGACTAAAATGGGGTAACAAAATGTACTCTAATACTTTTTCAATTTTCCAAAAAAATGTTTCTTACAAAATTTAAATTTTTAATGTAAGATTCTTCAGCCACAAAAATCGATCGGGGCAAAAAGGAGGTACAAAAAAAATGTTTACTTTTTTTATATCGATTGAACTGAAACCAAAAAATAAAAAATACATATATTAGTGTCCCTTATTTTGAAAATGTTGGAAATGTTGAGACGGTACCCGCTCATTTTTCCCCTAATTAATAACAAAAAAAATTAAAATCAAAAAAAAAAATGTTTGGTTTGTATGATTTTTAAGGCCCCGCTATTTAAGGCCCGTCGCGTAGTCGTAAGTCAAATGGAAAAAGTGAGCGCGTACCGTCTTAACATTTCCAAAATAAGGGACACTCTAACATATATTTTTCCTTCATTTAAGAAAAACATATTTAAGAATTTTATTTTTTTGGGTTAATGGACTAATATTTGTTTAGCTCATGGAACGAAATTTGATGAAAACAAGTGAGAGTGTTACATTCGGCTGTGACAAATATTTTATACCCTCCAATATGTAAAAAAAAAAATATAAAAATAATTTCCAGGGGCGTCTTTTTTTTTTTTAGGGGGGGGGGTTTTGTGGGAGAGATGGGGCACCTTCTCCTGACATAAGAATGTTGAATTTGCTTAAGAAAAGTACAAAAAACCCTGCCAAAAATGCGGTTTTTCTTAGGTAAGTTTAGTTCTCTAAGGGAGAACTTTTTTCCCCTTGGTCCGATTTTGCCCATTTCCGAACTTAGAAATATAAGACATATTCGTGCCAAACTTCGGAAGTCTAGCTCTTTTATTTTCAACTGTATCGTGTCCTACAGACGGACAGACGGACGGGCGGGCGGGCATCGCTAAAATGTCTTCGAATCGATCACTGATCAATAAAATATATACTTTATAGGGTCCTAGACCGATATTTCGATGGAATGACAAAGTGAGTATATCCCCATTAGGGTTATAACTTTTTTTGGACAAAAAAAGTCCATCCCACAACGCTATGGGCAATGATCACAGAAAAAAATATGGAGGAAACAAATTTGAGTAATCACTTGTTTAAATTTAAAAACAAAAATTGAGTAATTTTTTAATTGACGCAATTAAAAATTAACTCAAAAATTTTAAAAACAATTTAAGTAAATAATTTAATAAAAATTTAATAGATTTTTTAACTTTTTTTTTTAACTCTCATAGATTTGAATTCTCGTTTAGTTTATAGTTTTTTGTGTATGTATATGAAAGTTTGTAATCGTCTTTATAAAATTTTCCTATGTTTTTGAGACATAAATATGTTTGGTAAAGTTTGAAAAAACAAGTTTTTTGTTTTTTTTTTTTTGTAAAAAGATTTAAAACTTTTTTAAACTTTTAAAAAATATAAATAGATAAGTTTTGAGTAAATTTTTAATTGTGGCAATTAAAAATTTACTCAAATTTTTTTCAAACATTTAATAAATTTTTATTAAAAATTTACTCAATACTATTAAATCGTTTACTGGTGCAAAATTGAGTAATTTTTTACTCAATAGTATTAAAAATTTACTCAAATATTTTTTTTATTTTTTTCTGTGTTGTACAGATAACAAAAATACATTTTTTCGGTCATTTCGGTGAAAAAAGTTCACGCACCGAATGCAATTTCTAAAACTCCCCCAAGAATGATTTTTTTTATTTTTTTGTTTTAAAAATTTTATATTATGACGTCATATCTTAATTATTTGAAAATTATCACAAACTCATGATTAAATATCAGAAGGAACCAACATTTAACTTATTTATAACATCCGCGAAAAAGCATCAAAATTCCGCGATTATAATCTTTAGTTGCGGAAAAGAATTACTGCCTCATAGCACCTATCACTTGAAACTAAAATTTATCTACACTCAAAAAATTATGTTAGTAAAATCAACTGAAAATGTCAGTTAAAATAACTACTTTTGGAAGTTATTTTGGGGTCAACTACTTTTTCTGTTAAATCAATTAACAATGTTAGTTATTTTAACTGACAAAAAACAACTGACTTATGTAGTAAAAACTAATTACTTTTGTAGTCAAAACAACTAAAATGTAGTTAAAATAAAATAATCAATATATAATCTTTTTTTTCAACAAATTTTTCAAAAATAAAACTGAAGACCCAATTTCTTCGTTTTTTTAAAAAAAAAAAAAAGTTATGAAAAATAAAAAAAAACGAAAATTTATTTTTATTTTTTGGAAAAATACTTCGAAAATATTTCAGAGATTAAAAAAATAAAATTAACTACTTTAAATAACTGTTACTACAGCACAATACTTTTTTGTTAGTTGTTCAAAAAAACTACTTAAAATAACTAACAGAAATAGTTGTTTGATATTTTTCATACAAGAACAACTGACTTTGTAGTTGAAAACAACTAACTACTGTAAAATATACAAACAACTAACATGTAGTAACTTACATAATTTTCTGAGTGTAATTAAAAAAATCCGCGAAATAGCGTCATAATATCGCGATTTTTTCGCGCCCTCCATTCAGCTGATGAGATTTTGTTTTTTTATTAATGACATTACAAGAAAATCCTAAATATTTTGCAATTAAATATAATTTGTTTATACTTAAAAGAAAAACTAATATTCAAAACTTCATCGCGTTTGGTGCGTGAACTTTTTTAACGATCGTGAAAAAGTAAGACATCATTTCTTAATATTTTTTCATGGCCTATACGACTATGGGATGGACTTTTTGATATTTGCAAAAAATTCAAAAAGTTATAACCCTAATCCCCATACTGTAGCTTGAGGGTATAAAGAGAAAAAATTGGAATAACACAAGACACGAAATGGAATGAAATACTGAACGACACATAATGGGCTGGTTTTTTTTTTGAAAATTCCGATTCTAGGAAGGTCAAAAGTGGTAAAAAAGTGTACTTTTCGTCTATATATAAAAGAGTAATGTGACTGACTGACTCATCATCGCCCAGACCAAACCGCTGAAGCTAGAGATCATATTGGTGGCAGTGCATAGGGCCTTTTCTAATCTAATTTACGATAATTGACAAAAAATATGTCCAAGAGGACTATTTAAAAATTTGAATTTTGTAGGGTTAAATGGGGTAAGCAATGGATAAAAGTAGGGAAATGGTACTTTTTATCCACATCAATATAAAAAGTATAAAATTTTTTTGGTTTTTAATGCATGCTATATGGAAAATAAAAAAAACCCTTCAAGGAACAAGGAAACGAAATGAAATAGAAAGAGAACGAAAGAACGAATGGAAGGATTAGGCAACGACAAAGAATAAGAAGTGTTTTACGCAATTTTTTTTTTCACTTAAAATTTTTTAACTTAAAATTTTTTCATTCAAATTTTTTTTCACTCAAAATTTTTTACACTCAAAATTTTTTCTACTCAATATTTTTTTTCACTCTAAATTTTAGTATACCTTAATATACCCTCCAACCTTTGTCATTCCGTATGTAACGCATCGAAATATCGGTCGGGTACCCCATGGGTCATCCCATGCCAAATCGGACACTTTAAAAACTTTTTTTTTAGATTTTTCCAATATTTTTACAGTTTTAAGTATCCTTCAAAAACTCCTTCCTGTAAATTTTAAGATTTTTTGACGACCCTTTCAAAAGATATCGAATTTTTAAAAAAATGGAGAAATATTTTTTACACAAAACTACTTAAAATTTTTCTCACATTCCATTTTTTAAATTTTTTGTCTTTTTAATACTAAAAAATTCATAAAAATGTTTCACTCTGCGAATTTTACGTTTTAAAATTTAAATTTTATTTTTAAAATGTTTGTACCTACTTTTTGATTTTTTTAAAAATTTTTGGTTTCTTTAATTCAAGAAAAATTTTTTTTTACACTTAAAAATTTTCCAAAAAAAATTTCAAATAAAATTTTTATTTTTTTACTCAAAATCAATACCAACAAACTTGAGGGGTTGATTACACCGTCCGACAAAAATGAAAAAAAATTGTTGAACACGGACTTGATAATATACGTTCGAAACTAGAGTTTTTCGTTTCGTAATCCTGTTTCTAAAATGACTTCAAAGTTTTATAGGATTAAATTTTATAAAATATTTTTTTAATATTTGTACTTGTCCTAGGATGCCAATACTAGAGTTTGCAAATAATCGAGATATTTCATAATCGCGATTACGATTAAAAAAATTGCCGTTAATCGCGATTACGATTAATCGAATTTTTTTAATAATTTGAGTTGCAATACATTTAAAAAAAATCTTTTGAAATTTACATTTTAGAACGTATTTTTAGGAACAAAAACTGTTATATTTAAGAAATAAAATTAAACGCTTTCGAACTTTCCCAGTAAAAAATATTCGAGATTTTAGCACCACAGTCTCTTTTTTTAGTATATCATTGCGCTCCACAGTGCCACATTTGGCCAATCTAGGACGACAAAAATCCAATTTTATTTATATTGGCTAGAAATTCGGTATATTTGTTCGTTTTGACTTCAAAAACAACATTATGAAAAATATGGGAGGCCAGTTAACGGCCACGCCCACTTTTTAAAAAATTTTTAATTTTGGTTGTAATTTCTTCCAACTTGGTATATATACTCTCAAGGACTGTAGAAATAATATCACAAAAAAAGGGGCGGTCAGACAACTGTTACGCCCACTTTTTAAAAATATGTTTAAAAAATATGTAAAAACAAGGTTTACATATCGTCCCACTGTAGTCGGCGTCGCAGACGGTCGTAAAAGTTAGCCGATGAAATAAGTACTATGGATATTGGTCAATATGTCTGAAAAAGTCCGGCGACCAATAGAGACCAAACACAAAAGTTCTATTCCATCAAAAAAAATAAATATATAATTTTCTTTTAAAAATTCTTCATTATGTTAAAAATTTAATAAAAAATAGAAAAAAAAAATTTAAAAAAAGAAGAAAAGATATGACTTAAAGCCTTTAAATATCCTTTAAAATTACCACAAAAGAGTGTATAAATATATTTTTTTGTTAAAAAGTTACAACCGTTTAAAATCGACTTAATTAATGCGAAATAATGAACACTACTTTCAGGATTTTACAAGATGCAACTTTATGCAACCACATCTTAATAACGAATAGAATTATAGTTCTTGTATGAGTATTTCCGTGTTATTAGAAATGTTTTATAATACATACAAACAAATCATAAAAATCGGGGAACTTTTTTTTTTGATTTTTGTCGTGCTAGATTGGCCAAATGTGGCACTGTGCGCTCGAGCGCCCTTGAGAATTTTTAGTTAAGATTTTTTTAAAACTTATAATTAAAATTCTTTGTTGATAAAATTTCACACATACTTTAGTTTTTGACATCTTTAACTCTTTTTAAATGATCAAAAAGATTTTTGGAGAAAAAGAGAATAATCACAATTGGAGCGGGAAGCGTTTTTCCGCAACTGTTCACATACGTTTTATATGACAACAAAATTCCGCCGCGTTTTTCCGCCAAACTAGATTCAATTCTATTTTTATGAGGACAATTGCGTTTTTCCGCTTCCCGCTCCAATTGTGATTATTCTCAAATACTAGTTTTTCTTACATCTTTATTGAGGTTAAATAAACTCTACAAAGAGTTCTTCAATCAGCGCTGAAAAGTGACATGATTTTACTGGGTCTTAATAGCTTTTTATCTTTGCTACTAAAGAGTACTCTAAACTGTGACTGATTTGGATTCGCACTTTGGATCATGATTTCTTTCCAAAGCTGCTTCCAGTTTACCAAAATTTCTGCGGGGTCGTGTCAAAACACCTGCCGATGGCCAGTTAGCTCTTGTGAGGAAATTTATTTAAAAAATTTACAAGGCATCATTAGTCAACCAGCGGTCAAAGTATGAAAAAATTAAGTTTTTTACGAAATTTCATGTCCAAATTTGTTGACCAAAGGCTTTTGAGTATATTTTAAAAACAAAACTCTTTAAAATTTACTGAGATCAGAATTTAAATTTGAATGACTTTTACGAGAAACGAAAGAAAAATCGCAAAAAAGTTAAATGAATCATGGGTCAACCCATCCAAACTTTCCGGTCTACTTAACATTCCAGAATCAATGATTTTTGTTTGAAATTTTCCCGAAAGTAATCGTTTTTAACACTAATTTAGTTTTTTTGACAAATAATTTTAATACAAACTTTAAAATTGTTTAAATTCGTTATAAAAACAGTGTATTTCATAGAAAATTTTTAATCGTAATCGCATGATTTTTTTTGTCGATTACGATTACGATTAATTGGTGCGATTAATCGCGATTACGATTACGATTTTAATCGTTTTGCAAACACTAGCCAATACTAATAGCAAATGAAAGAGGGGGATCTCCCCTAATTTTCCTATCTTATTAGTTTTACATATAAGGTAAGTTACGTCCTTTCAAAAATGTATCCTTTAATTACAATCAAAATATTTTGATAACATTTTCAAATGATTTTTTCCTGATATGGCAAAATAGAAAAATGGAAAAATCAATAATATTTTACAAAATGTATCATTTAAAACATTGAAGTCCCTTTAAAAGGAGATCATGAAATAAAAAACTGTAAATGCAGTTTTACTCCATTTGACCTCTAATTTCAGACGTATATCATCCGGTTCATGATTAATATTGATAATCAGACAGTGTTATTGTAATTGAATTTTGTAAAAAAATATGTTTTAAGTGTATGGTGGCTATTTAGGATGGCTCTTGGACGTTGCCAACGTTTAATTTAATCCTTTATATGAATCAAGAAACACGTGTAGTCTTTCAACGACATATCGAAAGCAATAATTTTATATATCAGCCCACTCTAAACAACTAATACAATAACAAGGAACAAATCGAGTTTTTGAATATAAAAGTTCTTTTAGAAAGAAATTTTTTGCGCACAATTTCCGTTATTATCAAGTTTTTTTTAGCATATACAATTTAAAAAAACCAAATACTTGTTGTTACCTCAAAGATCTGATGATAACAAAACGAAAAACTACACAAAAATATTAAAAGTTTTTTTTAAATAAATTTAAGTTTTTTATTCAAAATATACCAGCAAATATTAAGATCACTTATGATAAAGAGGGAAAATAGGAGAATATTAAATCTATGAGAACAATTCATTTTGAAAAAAAAGTTAATTATTTTGCGAAAACAAATGATAATTTTTATTTAACAACAAAAATTGTCAATACAACTAAATTGTTTGTTAATATGGCAAGTGATAGGACAAATGGAAGATGGAAATTATATATTCAAATATTTCACCGTCCGACAAAAATGAAAAAAAATCGTTGAACACGAACTGGATAATATACGTTTGAAACTAGAGACTAAATGTAGTAAATCTGCATTTACAGTTTTTCATTTCGTGATCTTGTTTCCTTTTAAAAGGACTTCAAAGTTTTAGAGGGTTACATTTTATAATTTTTTTTTTTTTTTAATTTTTGCACTTGTCCTAGGATGCCACTATTGATAGCAAATGAAAGAATGGAGATCCTCCCCTAATTTCCCTATTTTATTACTTAACACATCAGGAAAAAGGAGCCAAGTTAAGTCCATTCAAAAATGTGTCCTTCAATATCATTCAAAATGTTCAACAAAATATTTTGATAAAGTTTTCAAATGACATTTTTTTATCCTGATATGGCAAAAATATTTTACAAAATGTATCCTTTAAAAGTTTGAAGTCCTTTTAAAAGGAAACAGGATCACGAAACGAAAAACTGTAAATGCAGTTTTACTTTATTTGATCTCTTCTTTTAGATGTATATCATCCCGTTCATGTTTAATATTGCGACAGTTAATTATTTGTTTTTAATCAAATATTGTTGACTTAATTCCATTGCCTCCCTAATATATAACTGGGTTACTTACAAAAGTTTTTGGCCAAAAAAAACTGACTTTTTTATGGATTTGATAAGAAAATAACTTTTATGCATTTTTTTCTCATTTCATAACTATTTTATATATAGGTAAAGAAATACAAAATTCTATAAAACTAATTTTTGTTTTTTCCCCCAAATTTCTTGTATATTTACAGAGTCATGAAATTCTCAATTTAGAACCTTATACACAATATAAGGTTACAGTACAAGTTTTCAATCCTGAGGGATTGGGACCTGAAACTACCATTTTGGTAATGACAGATGAAGGAGGTAAGTGAATATTTTTTTTTAATTTAAATTTTAATAAATAATAACAACTGCATTTTAACATACATATATAAAAGTAAATAGCATATATTTAATGCATATATGCATTATGAGTGTTTATAATAGCAAATTAATTAAAATAATATTTTTGTCTTTGTAACATTTATTTAAATATAATTTAATTGGTTATTATTTATGTGTCAGAAACATAAAATGTGCGAACAGAACACATTTTAATTACTTTTAAACAGAAAACAAACCAACAAAAAAAAAAAACAAATTTTTGTTCTACATATTTAAATGTAATTTGGAAAACAAAGTTAAAACAAATTATTTTAAATGCAGTTAAAAAAACGAAATAATGTAGTACTTTAAATGATTTTAAGAACAACATATTTAAAACAATTCTCTAACAATAAGTTTCTCAAAAAATGTTTGAAAATTTTCGAAAAGAAAAAAAAAAGAAAAAAAAAAAAAAGAAAAATAAAAAGAAAAATAAAAGAAAAATAAAAGAAAGAAGGAAATTTTCTAAAAAATTTTCCGAAGGAAAAAAATCTTGAATTGTTCATAAAAAAATGTGAAAATTTTAATAGGCAAACTTTTTAAATTTTTAAAGGAAAAAATTGAATTAATCTGAAAATTTTATGGGAAAAAATATCTGTCAATCTTATTATGAATTTTGGCATAAAAAAATTACTTCAAATATTTTTTTTTGTACAGAAAATGTTACGGGATCTTAATTTGGTTTACATAAAAAATGTTTGTCTTCTACATAAAAGTAGGAAAAATATTTTAAAATATTAAAAATATTTATAGTAAAACGTACATATCGCTCATTTACTTGTAAAGTGTCATAACTCAAAATATGTCGTATTTGGGTAAACGATACAGAATTATTTGTTATATCCTGCTTTATATTGTGTCAAAAATTCGTGATAACATCTTCTTAACTCACCGTTTGAGAAGAGAACACGCCATTATAACATTTTCTATGTATGGACCTTTTGCAATGTAAAACAAGATTCAATTGTAAACTTTAAACGGGTTTTCTGTAAAATCAAACATTTTGCGTTATGACACTATACAAGTAAACGAGCGATATGTAAAACTATTTTGGAATTTTTTTTCTAAAGAATCTAAGAATTTTTCTATAGGAAAAAGGAATTTTAAGAAAAAAAGCTCCAAAAATCTTAATCCTTTTTAAAAAGAAAAAGGTCTCAAAGTTTGACACATTTTATTGTTGAAATATAGTCTCAGAAGTTGAAACTTACTCAATTGGTAGAAGGTCGCAGAATTTGAGACTTTTTATAGGAATAAGTTCTCAGAATCTCAGAATTTTGGACTTTTTCTATAGAAAAAAATGTCTCAGAATCTCAGAATCTCAGAATTTTTCTATAGGAAACAGGTCTCAGAGTCTATGACTTTTTCTATAGGATAAATGTCTCAAAATCTGAGACGTTATCTATAGCAAAAAACATTTCCGAATCTGTGAATTTTTCTTAAGGAATTTGTCTCAGAATCTCCGTCTTTTTCTATAGGAAAAGGGTCTTAAGATCTGTGACTTTTTCTATAGGAAAAGATTTCAGAATCTGATGCTTTTTCTGGATGAAAAAGGTCTTACAATCTGTGAGTTTTTATAAAGGAAAAATTTCTCAGAATCTGAGACTTTTTCTGTTTGAAAACGGTCTCATAATTTGTCACTTCTTCTTAAGGAAAAAGTTCCAGAATTCGAGACTTTTTCTATATAAAAAATGCTTTCAGAATCTGAGACTTTTTCTTTAGGAAAAATGTTTGAGAGTCTGACACTTTTTTTAGGAATAAGATCTCAGAATCTGAGACTTTTTTCTTTAGGAAGAGGTCTTAGAATCTGAGACTTTTTTACAGTAAAATTTCTCAGAATCTGAGACTTTTTCTGTCGAAAAAAATCTTAGAATCTGAAAACGTTTCTATACGAAACAAGCAAGAAAATTATAGTCGGTCATGACCGACCGTATAATACCCTACACCAGAGTTTCCCGGAAAATGGGTCCGATGGACCGATTAGATCTATATTTTGTCAAATCTTTAATAAGTGTAAAAAACACTCACAAATCAAATTTGAGTGAAATAGGCTTCTATTTGTTGACAATAAACCGCTTTAGCTGAATATCGGGCGACATTTTCACAAGGGGCCTAAGTCCAAAACTGGTCCGATGATTATCAGATTTGATAAGGTTATTTAAGAACGTGTTTAACATACATGAACAAAATTTTAATTAAATATTTTCTATTTTCGTGAAATTTGATAGATTTATGTGAAAATCGGGAAGGTGGTTTGTATGGGGGCTACAAGAAGAATTGGTCCGATTTCTTTGAAATTCGGAATGATGATATGTGAAGACAAAACATGTTTACCTTCCAAATTTCAAAGCGATACCTTCTATAATACGGTTATTAGAGTCATTTGAGCCAAAACTAAAGAGGACCTTTGTATGGGGGATAGGTCTAAATATGGACCGATTTTTTCGAATTTCAATAGGCTTCGTCCTTGGGCCAAGAGAGACTTAAGTTTCAAATTTCAAGTCAATTGATTAAAAATTGCGACCTGTATCTTGTTTACACCGTTTACATGGACAGACAGACAGACGGACGGACGGACGGACAGACGGACGGACGGACGGACATCGCTAAATCGACTCAAAAAGTGATTCTGAGTCGATCGGTATACTTAAAGGTGGGTCTAGGACCAATATTTCGGGTAGTTACAAACATCAGCACAAACTCATTATACCCTGTACCACAGTGTGGTGTAGGGTATAAAAATAGTTTTCTTGAAAATTATGCTATGAGAATATCATGGTTTTATTTGGAAAGAAAATAATGACCTCGAGCCAGAATAAACATTATCAAAATACAATATTTTAAAGGTCGAATAAAACAATTTTTATTTTTTAATAAAAATTAATCAGAATTTGAACATAATGGTTGGCATGTGATGAATAGGGATGAGATTTCCATGCAAATGAATGTTTTTTGTCGATAGTCTTAAAACGATATCGACCAATTATCTTTCCGAATCAAGAAATTTGCGTTAAAATGGCATCGGTTTGTTTTTGCATATTTGGGTGAAAATGCATATTTTTGCATATTTTGGTTTTAAATGCATATTTTGTGCATATTTCAAACTTTTAAGTGCATATTTTTGCATATTTTGGCATAAATTAGCAAAAACACAAATTAAAATTTATTTGTTTCAAAAACTATTTTAAATTTTAAAAATTTATTTTTAAAATAATAAAAACTATTTTTTTTTTTCTTTTTAATTTTTTTATAGATATTCTTAATTTCTCAAAAACTCTTGCTTATATAAAGTTTTCAATATTACTATTTAACACGGCGTTATATTTTGCTTTTTAAGAAGATTTTCCTATGAAAACAAGATTTTTTTTGCACACATTTTATTTTTTAGTGCATATTTTTAGGTTTTTTAGTGCATATTTTGGATTTTTTAGCGCATATTTTAAGCGCATATTTTCGATTTTTTAGTGCATGAAAATCTCATCCCTAGTGATGAATAACCCTAATATGGAGTATTACTCACAACAACAACACAAATTACATATTGTTGTAGTCCAATGGACTATCATATGTAAAATAGTTTTAAATATTTTTGTTGGTTATTGACAATCGTTGCCTTATTAGTATGGTACAATTTCTTCGTCTTTCTAATTCTCATTGTGAATAGAGGCGAATATGTATTACTACTAATATTTTAGTTTGTGCACAAATGATTTGTCATTAGACTCGTTTGCTAATTTGTAGTAAATCGTTTCTATTTTTTGCTAAATAATATTGACAATGAAATTTGACAAATTCCGAAACACGTGTCGATTAAGTCTTGCAAAAATGACCAACATAAATAAATTTAAAAGAAAAAATAATTTTCTTGAAAATTATGCTATGAGAATATCATGGTTTTAATTAGTAAAGAAAATAATGACCTCGAGCCAGAATAAACATCCTCAAAATATAATATTTTAAAGGTCGAATAAAACAATTTTTATTTTTTAATAAAAATTAATCAGAATTAACTAAAATTTATATTTTTTTGTGCGTGTTTTATTGGGAAAAGTCCCAAAAAACGTTTTTTGACAATAACTTTAAAATTTGAGGGTGTCAGGCAAGTTTGATGGGTTTTTTTGTGATCCGTTCGACAAGACCCACAAATTACACTAGCCCGTTTAAAAGGAAATTCAATTTTGTTTTTGTATAATCAATTTTGTTTTTGTAGCACAGTGTAATTTAAAAAAAAAAAAAAAAAAAAACTTTTTTAAACATTTTAAAAACAATTTTTGCAGGAAATTTTCTATATTTACTATTTTCTCAAAAAAAAGATGAATGTGTTCACTAAAGATTTTCTTTCAAAAAAAAAACTACCATACACAGATGAATATTTAGGATTTTTGTTATGGTCGTGCTTGATTTTTTTTTGTTTTTATATAAACTGAGATATGCATTTATAACTTATGTTTACCTTCATCAATGGAGGAAGCCAAGGAAATTCATACAATTTTTCTAAAAGCAAGAAAATTTAAAGTTCACAATTGTTTTTTTTTTTTCTTTTTCATATTTTTTTTTTTTGTGTGTTTCTGAAAGAGTGTGTTGTATTGTGAACAAATATTGCTAAAGCTGTGTAGCTTTTCGCGCTGTAAGCAATTTTGCTTCCGTTTCCGTTTTTAAACACAAAAAATTTACAAAAAGAAAAAAATGCAAAAAAAACCCAGTAACATATACAAGAAACTTAGAGAGCAAAAATACAAGAACAAAAAAAAAAAAATGGACAAAAGCAACAGCTTTACCAACAGGAGAACAACTAGAACATAGAAAAAAAAAAAAAAAAACACCGAAAGCTTAGTAAAGAAATTGACTATGAATACAATGGTTCAGAGATGGGGGCCAACAAAAAAACGATCCCTGTGGTCGTTACGAAAAAAATGAAGGTAACACAAGCATAAAACTGGAAAATCTGTACTGAATACAGTTTAAACAAACAAAAAAAACTATATTTATAGTTTAAAAAAAGAAACGTCTAATGTCAGCATTAATACTAGAAGAAAAAAAATAGCAACAAATAAAGAATACATAAATGTGTGTGTGCAGCTGGAATACATACATTAGAGTGGTACGAAGTATGACTTTTTTGCAGGTCGTCGAAATTTAGATTCGTATGGTCTAAAAACGCTAGAATAAAATTTTTAGCCAAATCCGACAATTTCAACCGGTGCCGCTGTTGTTTGGGTACCTTTTGCATACCAACGCTTTAAAAGCTTGCCATTTTTTTGTTTGATATCAGATTTCCTAAAAAAAATTATATGTGGACAATGTGCTGGTAGGGGCTTAAAAAACCTGCTTAATGGGTGTGGTTATCTCTTATACTTTCCGAGATATACCTATTTTAAAAAGTGAAATTTCAAAGTTTGACAGATCCGGCTCAGTTTTTTGCCAATAGCACTAGTTTTAGTCAGAAATTACACTATTTTAAAGTTAAAAATTAAAAATAATCGGTTTTCACTTTTTTGTTGTTGACATTTCATTATTATGTATTAAGCTTACAATTCAATAGTTGAATCAATTATTATTATGATTGACTTTAAATAAAAAAATTATCAAATATGTGATCAAAATTGAAAAATGTTTGATTAAAAAAATGTTCAGCCAGTAATTTAGTGATTGGTATAACAAATTTCTTCATCGGAGGAGTTTCGATCAAAAAATTAATTAAAATCGCGTTTTTCGTGATTAAAATTGGTTTTCAATTCTTTCTGTGAACCATAATTTTCCCGGCAATTGACAAAATTGGAATTGGATTAATACAAAAAATTCATCATTTTTTGTATTAAGCTTCCAATTCAATAGTTGAATCAATTATTATTTTGATTGACTTTAAATAAAAAATTGATCAAATATGTGATCAAATTTGAAAAAATGTTTGATTAAAAATGTTTACCCAGTAATTTAGTGATTGATATAACAATTTTCTTCATTAAAGAAGTTTCGATCAAAAAATTAATTGAAATCGCGTTTTTCGTGATTAAAATTTGATTTCAATTCTTTCTGTGAACCATAATTTTCCCGGCAATTGACAAAATTGGAAAAAATATTTTATTTTCTACCCTAATATACATACATTTTTTATAGTTATTTCTACATTCTCTCCTTTACATTTTACATCAAAGAAAAGATTATTCCTGTTTAATTTTTTTTTTGTGAAGGAAAAATAATAGAAAAAAATAAAAGTTTACGATATGTTTAAAAAATTATTATTATAAATAATGTATTAGTTATTAAGGAGGATATACTAACATAATAAATTGTTTTTTTTTTTTCAGAAAGTTAATCCTTTAACATGAAAGTCCTTTGCCATAAAAACAGCATGACGTTAACAACAACAAATAAAAAAACTTTCAATTAGAGATTAAAGCCTGACATATTTGTATTAAAATATCTTCAAAATTTATTGGAAATTTGATAAAAAAAAAAGAAGCCTTATGGAAAGATTATCTTTTAAATACATATTATTAGGAATTATTTGTTACATTAACTTTGGCATAAAGGACCGCAGGATTAATGTACACGAAAATTCACAGATTACACTGTTAAACAAATTTGAGGTGACCGACAGTATGATATCAATAAAAAGTAGATCTTTCAAAAAATCTTATGGGAGTTATTGTAAACGTGCATTTAAAAGGTTAAAATATTCTACCCCTTGAGAGTAAGGAATGGCACATGTGGGCACATTTGGCAAATCTGAAATGTACCACAAGTGCCATAGCATGGCACATCTGAAATGTGCCCTGTATGGCACATGTCATATCTGAAATATGCCGTGTGCCTTACAAGGGCAGATGGCACATTTTCCTTGAGCCAGTTATGGGCTCATGGCACACTTCAGATGTTTTTTTTTTTCAATTACACTGGGCACCCTGCTGGTAATGCTGATTCAGGTACGCTGAATTCAATGATTCAGGTACGCTAGCCGTTTTTCGAAGTTAGCGCTCGTATTCGCGATTAAAAGTTGTAAAGCATAGGTACTACAAATATTAAGTTTTTTAGCTTTTGGGATAAAAAAATCCACTAAAAAAATTTTTTTTTCGAAAAATTTTCCGTCTGTAATGAATAGTATTCTACACATTTTCATAAATTAATAGCAAAAAAAAAAATTGGGAAAAAAAATTTCGCAAAAAAATCGCGAAAAAAAATTTCCGCGATAAACATTTTTTTTTTTTTGTATTTTCAGAGTTTAGATGATCAAAATTCAGCAATTGTCTTAAAAATATAAAAAAATATTTTTTTTCAACTTAAAAATAAAAAAAAATTAATCGCGAATATCGCTAATAAATACGCTAACTTTGAAAAAAACTGATATTACAATGGGATTTAGTGTACACACACTAGCTTTACTAGAAGGCTGTCGTAAATTCTAATCAAACTAAAAATATTTAAAAATTTTTCGCGAACAAAAAAAATTTTTTCGAAAAAAATTTACGGTATTATCCCAGCAAAAATTGGCATTACTAGTAATGGGTTTTGTAATCCGAAACAGATGTTAATCAGTAGTTACTTATTGAATGAAACACTAATTATTTTAACAAGGGCGTGAGACAAAAATAACTAGTGAAGAGTATGGAGATAAATAAGTAGTTACTGCCTCGGATTACAAATAAGGAGTGAAAACCCATTACCAATAAGAAGTAAAATAATTAGTTAATTAAAACTTTTAAAATTTAACTTGTTTTTACTAAAACTTAAAAATTGCGAAATTTTTTTAAGTTTTTAATTACTTTTTAAGTTAATTGAATTGTAAAGGTTAAAAACTGCAAGTGCAAGGAGATATTATTACTTAGAAGTTGTTTTATAACATATTACTGAAAAGTAGTTACTTTTGGGCTTAAAATAATGTTAATGGTAATGGGTACTCATTATAAATAATGTACTTGGTAATGATTACTTTTCACAACTCATTACCATGTTTTTGCTGGGTATGATTTGATGTGTTAGTTTAACAGACTTGAATGGTTTAAAATTTTAAAATTATAGCAAAAGTTTAAAAACCGTTTTTATTGCACTTAAGCATCAAAATTTTTAATCGCGAATATCGCGAATACGAGCGTTAACTTCGAAAAATGGCTATTTCCATTGAATTCAGCTTTTAAAATTGAACTTGTTTTTACTAAAACTTAAAAATTGCGTAATTTTTATTAAGTTTTTAAGTACTTTTAAGTTAATTGAATTGTAAAGGTTAAAAACTGCAAGTGCAAGAAGATATTATTACTTAGAGGTGCTTTTATAACATATTACTGAGAAGTAGTTACTTTTGGTCTTAAAATAATGTTAATGGTAATGGGTACTCATTATAAATAATGTACTTGGTAATGATTACTTTTCACAACTCATTACCATGTTTTTGCTGGGTTTGTACTACTTTTTTGAAATCTTTCTTAAAAAAGTACTTTTTTTAGAAAAAAGTAACTACCTTTTCCTAAACAAATCCCTTTTTCTAAAAAGTAACTTTTTTCAAAAAAGTACTTTTTTCTAAAAAAAAATTACTATAATTTGTTAAATAATAAGTTTTAGGAAAAAAGTAAAATTTTATTCTGAAAAAGTACGTGTTTTTCTTAAAATGCTATAGTACTTTTCAAAAATGTACTATTTCACCAAAAAAGTTTTTCTTTTTCTAAAAAAGAACTTTTTCTTCGGTTTTTCCTTAAAAATGTACTATTGTTCTAGTACTATTTTTTCTAAAAAAAAGTCCTTTGTTTCTTAAAAAAGTACTATTTTTTCTAAAAAAAACACTGTTTTTCAAAAAAAAATACTTTTTCTATAGAAACAATGTCTCAGAATCTGAGACTTATTCTATAAAGGAAAAATGTCACAGAGTCTGAGACTTTTTCTGTATGAAAAATGTCGCAGAATCTTAAATTTTTTTCTATAGGAAAAATGTCTCAGAATCTGAGACTTTTTCTATAAGAAAAATGTCTCAGAATCTGAGACTTTTTCTATAAGAAAAATGTCTCAGAATCTGAGACTTTTTCTATAAGAAAAATGTCTCAGAATCTGAGACTTTTTCTATAAGAAAAATGTCTCAGAATCTGAGACTTTTTCTATAAGAAAAATGTCTCAGAATCTGAGACTTTTTCTATAAGAAAAATGTCTCAGAATCTGAGACTTTTTCTATAAGAAAAATGTCTCAGAATCTGAGACTTTTTCTATAAGAAAAATGTCTCAGAATCTGAGACTTTTTCTATAAGAAAAATGTCTCAGAATCTGAGACTTTTTCTATAAGAAAAATGTCTCAGAATCTAAGACTTTTTCTATAAGAAAAATGTCTCAGAATCTAAGACTTTTTCTATAAGAAAAATGTCTCAGAATCTGAGACTTTTTCTATAAGAAAAATGTCTCAGAATCTGAGACTTTTTCTATAAGAAAAATGTCTCAGAATCTGAGACTTTTTCTATAAGAAAAATGTCTCAGAATCTGAGACTTTTTCTATAAGAAAAATGTCTCAGAATCTGAGACTTTTTCTATAAGAAAAATGTCTCAGAATCTGAGACTTTTTCTATAAGAAAAATGTCTCAGAATCTGAGACTTTTTCTATAAGAAAAATGTCTCAGAATCTGAGACTTTTTCTATAAGAAAAATGTCTCAGAATCTGAGACTTTTTCTATAAGAAAAATGTCTCAGAATCTGAGACTTTTTCTATAAGAAAAATCTGAGACTTTTTCTATAAGAAAAATGTCTCAGAATCTGAGACTTTTTCTATAGGAAAATGTCTCAGAATCTGAGACTTTTTCTATAGGAAAATGTCTCAGAATATGAGACTTTTTCTATAGGAAAAATGTCTTAGAATCTGAGACCTTTTGTATAGGAAAAATGTCTCTGAATCTGAGACTTTTTCTATAGGAAAAATGTCTCAGAATCTGAGACTTTTTCTATAGGAAAAATGTCTCAGAATCTGAGACTTTTTCTATAGGAAAAATGTCTCAGAATCTGAGACTTTTTCTATAGGAAAAATGTCTCAGAATCTGAGACTTTTTCTATAGGAAAAATGTCTCAGAATCTGAGACTTTTTCTATAAGAAAAATGTCTCAGAATCTGAGACTTTTTCTATAAGAAAAATGTCTCAGAATCTGAGACTTTTTCTATAAGAAAAATGTCTCAGAATCTGAGACTTTTTCTATAAGAAAAATGTCTCAGAATCTGAGACTTTTTCTATAAGAAAAATGTCTCAGAATCTGAGACTTTTTCTATAAGAAAAATGTCTCAGAATCTGAGACTTTTTCTATAAGAAAAATGTCTCAGAATCTGAGACTTTTTCTATAAGAAAACTGTCTCAGAATCTGAGACTTTTTCTAAAGAAAACTGTCTCAGAATCTGAGACTTTTTCTATAAGAAAAATGTCTCAGAAAAAAATGTCTCACAAGGGAAGTATCTCAACCCTTATGAACCGATTTGCCTGAAACTTAAAATATATTTAAATGTGACGACTTTAAGGTTGGGGTGTCTCGGTTTATCGGCCATATCAGTGTTTAAAAATTTCGTTGTCCCCTTATGAATCAATGAGGACCTTCGGGAAAATTTCGATAACTACCGAACTAACAGGAATATCGCCTAGAGCAAAAATACGTGTCGACTTAAATTTGATAAAGAATATTTTATATTAACATGGATATCGTAGGTCTATGTCTTCATATATATACCCCCCAAAATTTACACATTTTCATGAGAAAAAGATTTAACGAAGCCGAATTTATTGTTATTATTTATTGTTATGGTTATGCCACCGTTGGATAGGCATTAAAAACCCCTTTCTTCTCATATGGAAACATCGTATAGTTTCTTAGCAATAAATGGCCGAAAAATCCAAAAAACGATTTTTTCGCCAATTTTCGACCCATTTTTTGAACCCCTAAAGCCCCGATATGGCCGATAAGCCGAGACACTCCAACCTTAAAATGGTCTCATTTATATATATTTTAAGTTTCAGGCAAATCGGTTCATAAGGGTTGAGATACTTCCCTTGTCAGAATCTGAGACTTTTTTTATAAGAAAAATGTCGCAGAATCTGAGACCTCCATGGATTTTTTTTGAGCCGACTGTGAATCTATTACCAAGTCTGTGCTGGGAAAGATTTGAGTTGCAGCATTCAGTTTATTACTTTTAATACTTTTTCACTTTATTTCATATCAATTCTTTATTTATTTGTTTGTTAGTTTTGCAATTGTTATTATATTTTGTTGATTTTTCCTTTTTTTTTTTTTTTTGTGGTTAGTACTACTTAAAAAACTCATTTTCATAATCTGAGTTAAGAGAATATTCTTAAAATAAGCATTAAATAAGATTTGACAGAGTTTTAAACAACAGAAAAAAATAAATCTCTCAATGTTTTTTCAACCAACAAATACAATAAAACAGATCAAATACAGAAAATATGGTTAAAAAAAAAGAATTATTTAAGTTGAAAAAGTTTATATAATATTTTTTTTTATTATAAGTTTGCATTATTATTTTTTTTTTGTTGTCTGAAAAAGCTACTTAAAACCATAAGAACCCTTCAGTTATCAACAAACAATACTGTTAGTTCATTGGTAGTTAGTTAGCAACTGGATGGTAGGTAGCTGGCTGGTAACTGGTGATGTTACACTTACTCAGTGTCGGTGTGTTAATGCCATTGCATTAATATAATAAACAGCATTTCATTTCAACTACCCACCATCATCATTATTATCATCAACATAAATATTTAAGTGAAGTAAAGTAGATTGGTATTGGAAGAGTGCTTTCACCACCATTCATAAGAATGCAAATAATTTTTCAGATCTTAATAACTGTTTAATGCTAAAAGATTAATTTTTTTTTTCATTTTATTGTATTGTTTTTTTATTTCAACACAAATAATAACATTTGCAAAATGTAAATAATTTCTTTGGAAAATTCCAAAACCAAACACCTGCTGTTTTTTTGCTGCAAAATTTTAAGAACTTTTTTTTTAATATGAAGAATAATTTTTTTAAGTTGAAGTATATTAGAGTAATTTGAAATTGTATAAAAATATATAGATTACACCGTCCGACAGCCAATATTAAACATAAAACCGATGATATACATCTTAAAGTAAAGATCAATTGAAGCAAAACTGCATTTACAGTTTTTCAATTTGTGATCCGGTTTCCTTTTAAAAGGACTTCAAAGTTTTAAAGGATACATTTTGTGAAATATTTCTGAAATATTTGTACTTGCCCTAGGATGCAACTGGTGATGTCAAATGAAAGTGGATGATCTCCCCTAATTTGTCCATGTTTTAATCTTGCGATATCAGTAAAAAAGAATGTCAATAAAGTCCTATGAAAACTTTATCAACATAGTTTGTTGAAAATTTTGAATGATATTGAAGGATAAAGTTTTGAAAGGTTGTGACTTACCTACTTTTACCTGATATGTTGAAACAATCAAATAAGAAAATTAGTTGAAATCCTCTTCTTTCATTTAATATCACCAGTGTCATCCTATATATATATATATGTTCCTCTAACTCCTATTGGAGCATAGGGCGCCATCATCCTAGAACAAGTATTAAAAAAATATTTTATAAAATTTAATCCTCTAAAACTTTGAAGTCCTTGTGTAGTTTCAAACGTCTGTTACCCAGTTCGTATTTAACGACTTTTTTCATTTTTTGGAAGGTGTTATGAAATAATACAATTTTTTTAATCAATTTCAGTTTTTTTATTGCAATTTTGATGAAATTTTACAATGTGTGTAGTTTTACACATTAAATGTGTAATAAAAAAAAAACAATTTTTTAACAATAGTGTTCGTAGAATAAAAAATTAGTTTCACTTCATAAATGTTCTTAAGAAGACACAATAAAGTCAATATTACACATTCAGTGTGTAAAATTTCAAATTAAAATTTAGTAATTTTAAAAACTTAAAAGGAAACTGTGATCTTTTTTATACGAAACATGTCTCAGAAACGGTGAATTATTCAATACGAAAGATGTCTGAGACATTTTGCTAATAGAAAAAGTCGCAGCTTCTGAAACATTAATCAGAATCTGAGACTTTTTGTATTAGAAAAATGTCTTAGAATCTGAGACTTTTATTTTTAGAAAAATGTCTCAGATTCTAAGACTTTTTGTGTTAGATAAATGTCTCAGAATCTAATAGTTTTTTTATAAGAAAAATGTCTCAGAATCTGAGACTTTTTCTATAAGAAAAATGTCTCAGAATCTAAGACTTTTTCTATAAGAAAAATGTCTTAGATTCTGAGATTTTTTCTGAACCATAATTTTCGCAGAATCTGAGATTTTTTTTATACGAAAAACTTTTTCTACACGAAAAACTTTTTTAAACGTAAATCTTTTTCTACACGAAAAACTCGTCTACACGAAAAATATCTCAGAATCTGAGATTTCTTCTGTACGAAAAACGTCTCAGAATCTAAGACTTTTTCTACACGAAAAATGTCTCAGAATCTAAAACATTTTCTAATTTGAAAAATAAAATAAAAAAAAAAAATTGAAATCGGAGACTTTTTCTATACGAAAAATGTCTTATAATCTGATACTTTTTCTACAAGAAAAATGTCTGAGAATCTGAGATTTTTCTATAAGAAAAATGTCCCAGAATCTGAGACTTTTTCTACATGTAAAATGTCTCAGAATTTGAGACTTTCTATAAGAAAAATGTCTTAGAATCTGAGACTTCTATAAGAAAAATGTCTCAGAATCTGAGACTTTTTCTATGAGAAAAATGTATTATAATCTGAGACTTTTTTTTATAAAAAAAATGTCTCAGAATCTCATACTTTTTTTTATACGAAAAATGTTTTAGAATCTGAAAACTTTTTTATTAGAAAAATGTCTCAGAATCTGAGACTTTTTCTATAAGAAAATTGTCTCAGAATCTGATACTTTTTCTTAACGAAAAATGTCTCAGAATCTGAGAACTTTTTTATACGAAAAATGTCTCAGAATCAGAGAACTTTTTTATACGAAAAATGTCTCAGAATCTGAAAACTTTTCTATAAGAAAAATGTCTCAGAATCTGAGAATTTTTCTATAAGAAAAATGTCTCAGAATCTGAGAATTTTTCTATAAGAAAAATGTCTCAGAATCTGAGAATTTTTCTATAAGAAAAATGTCTCAGAATCTGAGAATTTTTCTATAAGAAAAATGTCTCAGAACCTGAGAATTTTTCTATAAGAAAAATGTCTCAGAATCTGAGAGTTTTTCTATAAGAAAAATTCAGAATCTGAGACTTTTTCTATAAGAAAAAAGTCTCAGAATCTGAGACTTTTTCTTTACGAAAAATATCTCAAAATCTAAGACTTTTTCTATAAAAAAAACATCTCAGAATCCGAAACTATTTCTATACGAAAATATGTGTAGTTTTACACATAAAATGTGTTATTAAAATACGATTTTTATACAATGGCTCTCGTACATTTAAAAAAAGTTATATGTACTACTTTAAGGTTCTTAACAAAATACAATAAGTTCATTACTATACATTTAATGTGTAAAATTACATACATTTAGTAATGTTTCAAACTTAATGTCAAAGCAACACATAGTAATTTTTTTATACGAAAAATGTATTAGAATCTGACAGTTTTTCTATACGAAGATGTCTCAGAATCTGAGACTTTTTCCATACGAAATATGTCTCAAAATCTATGACATTTCCAAACGAAAAATGTCTCAGAATATGTTTCAGAATCTGAGACATTTTCTATATGAAAAATGTTTCAGAATCTGCGACTTTCTCTATACGAGAAATGTGTCAGAATCTGAAACTTTGTCTTTCCGAAAAACATATCAGAATCTGAAACTTTTTCTGAAACCTTTTATTTGAGAATCTGAGACGTTTTCTATACGAAAATTGTCTTAGAATCTTAGACTTATTCTATACGAAAAATGTCTCAGAATCTGAGACTTATTCTGAAACTTATACCAAAAAAAAACTATCTCAGAATATGACAGTTTTTCTATACGAAAAATGTCTCAGAATCTAATTTTTTTTTTTTTTTTATTTTTTCTTAAATTCTGAGACATTTTTCTTATAGAAAAGGTCTCAGATTCTGAGATTCTGATGATAATTATGTTGATAGTTAAATTTGACTCGTAATATAGTGTATACAATAAGTTAAATATTACACAATTAATGTGTAAAATTACACATTTAATAATACGAACATAAAACAAGTTACAATTTGAATTTATTTTTTTTTTCGAAAATTATATTTTAAAACTGATTTAATTTTCTTTATTTTTTCAGCAAAAAAAATGGAAGAGATTAAAATATTTTTTTCAGCCCACTCTAAAGTACATCATACCTTTGTATGGATATCCTCAAATTTAAAAGGAATTTATTTTCGAGGCTTTTTCTTTTATAGTAATGTATTCAATATTCAATAAAGTTTTTGTATTTGGGGGAAAAATTAAAAGTATGAGAAAATTATTGTGTCATTTTTATTGAAAAATTCGATAAAAAGCTTTTTGTAAGAAAAAAAATTTGGAATGTGATAAAGAAATAAATTTGAAATGTTAAAAACTACCTTTTATCCTTTAAATATACATTAATAAGTTCGAGTAAAATTGTAAATATTTGAATTAATATTTTTCAAAAATAATTAAAATTTTAAACAGGGGAATATCTCAGAATTTAATAATTTGTCTTTTGAGTCGGAAAAATTTTCTGTGCAAAATGTCGCATAACACTGTTCAATACAAAATAGTATTTTGAAATCCCGAGTAAAAAAGTTTATAAATAATTATATATAATTTGATAAAATTATATAAAATTATATAATTTGATAAAATTATATAAAATTATATATAATTTGATAAAATTATATAAAATTATATATAATTATATAAAATTATATATAAAGGTTAAATTCTTCAAAAAGATGGATAAAATTATAAAAAATTATGTATAATTTGATAAAATTATATATAATTATATATAATTATATATGTAATTTGATAAAAATTTGATAAAACTTTTATAAAATTTTATAAAATTTGATAAAATTTTATCAAATTAGATATAATTTGATATAATTTTATATAATTATATCCACCAAATCCTGGATATTTTTAATACATAATTTTATCAAATTATATATAATTTTATATAATTTTATCCAGCTTTTTAAACAATTTAACCTTTATATATAATTTTATATAATTATATATAATTTTATATAATTTTATATAATTTTATCAAATTATATATAATTATATAAAAAACTTTTTTACTCGGGATGAGAAAAAAAATAAAATATTCTTTTCGTAGATTTTGAAAGTTTAGTTCCAGTTTTTTTTTTTTTCTGGAATACTGTGATTTTTTTCTTAAAAGGCGTTGTACATTCGTGAGTTAATATTATAATTTTTTTTTTTAATAATGACACTGAACATGTCTATAGCATACTTTTTTTATCGTCAAAGATATTAAATTTTTATTTGTCATCACTAACAAAAAAGAAAATAAGAAATAAGAGCAAAAATTGTCAAAAGAAAAAGAGAATTGAAACAGAATCCTTTGAAAGGCAACAAAAGTTTTTGCTTTACGATCTGGCAAATTATTAAAAAATCAGGTCTATTATTCCGTACCTGCCTCAGTGACTATCAGTGACATGTAACAAATCAACCATAATCTTATTTCATCTCTTCTCTTACATTTTTTTGCGTTTAGTCTTCAACTATCAATAACTTAAAAAAAAAATAATAATATCCCTTTTTTAGTGTGTTACAAGAGTTAGTTTCTGTTCTGTTCTGTTCTGTTCTGTTTTTTTTTTTTTTTTTTGGGTTGATTGCAAAAAATAAAAAAAAAGTGAAATGTGATCAGCGTCATTGATTTTGTATGGTTTTGTTTTCTTTTTGTTTTACTTCATCTTTCTATTTTTTTCGATTTTCATCATCATTATTTCAGTTTTTGAAAGGATTTTTTTTGTTGCTTTGTTTTGTTCTTGTGTTGGTGTGGGTGTTTAAAACTTTAGAAAATATTCGTTCAAGCTTAAAATTCTATTTTATTAGTTTCAAAACAATTCTTTATGTTTGTGATGTGTTGTTATTAATATTAGTACATACTTCAAATACATACAATAAATAAGTACCTAAATACGTATAACGTACATACACATAAAGATTCAATGCAACTACTGTGAATTCATGTTTCCCTTTTATAGAGATGCCAATTTTTCGATTTTTGTATAAATACCCAAAATTTTGGGGTTAAAAAATTTACTTTTGGTACTTTTTTTATTTCCTGATATAAAAGTCCTATATACTTTTCAGTAGATACAAAAAACTACGAAAGTACACTATTTTACTCTTTTTTGCCCGTTTAGAATCTGTACTTTTTCAAACCTGAAAAAAAAAATGCTTTTTTGAATTTTTTATTCGAAACGGACAAAAAGGAGTAAAATAGTGTACTTTGGTAGTTTTTTGTATCTACTGAAAAATACTTTACGTTGGTAATTTTCTCTTTCTCTTCTAATAAAATTAAAATTTCGAATTAGACCCTTTAGAAAAAAAAATCTTAAGAAAGTACTTTTTCTAAATTTTTAAAAGAGCTGTACATTTGGTAAATGAAAAACATTTGCTAAACATTTGATAAACGAATGGAAAATTTTTTAATGAAAAGCTTAGTTAGCCTTGGTGAAAAAGTAGTTTTGGTAAACAAAGAATGGAAAAAATTTGAGAAAAAAAAATTTGAATGAAAAAAATTTTTTTGATAAAAAAAAAAAATTTGGTGTAAAAATTTATGAAAAAAAAATTATAAAAAAAAAAAATTATCAAAAAAAAATAAAAAATTTATGAAAAAAAAATTTGATGAAGAAAAATTGATGAAAAAAAAAATTTTTTAAAAATAATTTATGAAAAAACAAAAAACTTAATGAAAAAAAAAAAATTTGATGAAAAATTTAATGAAAAAAAATATGAAAATAAAAAAAAATTGATGAAAAAAAATGCATGAGAAAAACATTTGATGAAAAAAAAAATTATGAAAAAAAATTATAAAAAAAAAAATTTGATGGAAAAAAAATTTTATGAAAAAAAAAAATCATGAAAAAAAAAATTATGAAAAAAAAAAATTTTTTGTTCAAATATATTATGTTACTTTTTATTCGCCAGCTGGTGAAAAACAGTTTTATTCACCAAGAGGTGAATTATTATGCAAAGTTACTAAAATTTTTTGTTTAAAGTAAATGAAAATAGTAATTCTTAAAAACTGAGGTGGCGTCCTACAACTTTTTTTAAAATTAGACACCAGCCTAAAAACATTATCATGTTAAAATATAAAAAAAAAAATTTAAACATTGTCACAAAAGTACTTTTTTGATAATCCGATAACCGATAAAAAGGTAAATTTTTTAAAAAATTGGTTCTAGAAACTTGAAAAAGTTAAATTCAGCTGTGCCGAATCTTTAAGAATTACAACATATAAAAAACTGCAAAAAAATTGTCAGTGGCATATTTCTTTGGCGGGTGGTGTTGTTGAATGCATTAATTTCGGTTTTTAAACTTCATTAATAGAATTTTATAATTTTTTTAATATCCACGCCCTCAAAACATGGAGGGTCGAAAAAACTATAATTTCTAATGTCCTAGGTCCAAGTTCTTTGAACTTCTCCAAACTTAAAAAAAAATTTTTTTGTTTAACAAAAATACAAAAAAAAACTCTAACTCGTTTTTCAGAATCTGGTTTAGTTCTTAAAGGGGAAACTATTTCTCCTTGGTCTAATTTAGTCTATTTCTGGAAATAAAAACTAAAATCTATTGAAAATCAGCCAAGTTATTACAACTTTAATTTTTTATTTCTTTATCTTTATTTAACACAAGTCACTTGAATCCATTGTGCTTTAAGCCCCTTTATGGGGTCTCCGACCGATATTTCGATGCGTTGCACACGTAATGAAAAAGCGAGTTTACCCCCATACTGTATTTAAACAGTATAAAAACCGGCGTAAAACATTTTTTACTACTTTTTACTTTTTTGATACTTTGGTACACTGAAAAAAAAGACATAACTAAAATTAGAGAAAAAATGTCTTTGAAAATTTATCATGAATTTTCCTAAAATTTAGTTAAATTTAACTAAAAAATGAGAAATTTTCTTAACTATGAGGAAAAAAGTTTAGTTCATTTACTTATAATTAGTTCAAAATTTTCTTTAAATGGAATTTTTAAATATTAGGAAAAAAATTCTTACTGCCAAAGAAATTTTAAACAAATCTAAGAAACGTATCTTTATTTTTAAGACACATTTCTTAAAAAACAATTTAGTTCATGTTTAGTTAAAATTTACTAAAAAAACATCATCGTATTTCTCTTCTTTGAATTGAGGAAGTGTACTTCTTAGAATTTAGTTAATAACTTCTGAGAGTTTAGTAAATAACTTCTTAGAATTTAGTTAAAAATTCAAAATGGCGATATCTCGAAAACTAAGCGAGATAGAGTAACACGGATGACATTTTCAAAAGAAAGACAACAAAGAAAAATATGGTATAGCCTAGCTCTGTATATCTGTCGGGGTCTCAAGATCCTAATTTCGGATCTAAAATTTGAAATTCCCGAGATTTTATATATGCATATTTCTCGTATAATACTGCCAACACGAAAAAAGTCCAACGGCATTTTTGTAGCTCTTGAGTTATCCAGTTTTTAAGATTCTCAAGACCCTATCTGACCCCTTATTACCGTATCTCAAAAACTAAGCAAGATAGAGCGAAACGGACACAAGTTTTGGGTAAAAATCTATAAGGACCCTTAAAGGACCCAACGGGGTCTCGAGTTAACAGGGGCTGGACCCATGGGATCCGAACCCATGGGTCAAGGGTCTAGACCCAATCTAGTTTTAAAATGTGAATGAACTAAAGTGTAATATAATTTTTCCCATTTTTTAGTTAAAATTGTCTTGAAATTAATTAACTTTGTTTTCCTTATTTTTGGGAAAATTATGAACTAAACCAAGAAAAAAATCTTTGGAGCCAAATCATTCCCTCTTTTTCTCAAAATTGAGTTAATTTTCCCAGATTTTAGTTCACTTTTTTTTTTGAGTGTACACAGAGAAAAATAAATTTCCAACTGAATTCTTCAGTTGTATCAACTCAAAATGCCACTACTACACTTCGCTGTGACAAACGAATTTTGTAGTTGTTTCAATTAAAACACAGTTGTATCAACAAAATTCAGTTGTAACTACCGATATTCAGTTTTGTTGCAATAACTAAATTTTAGTTGGAAATTACCAAATTTGTTTTCTGTGTGTACTTTTTATTTGTTTTCCTGAAAAGGTTATTGAAATTTAGGACCTTTTAGCAAAAAAAAAATATATATTCCGAAAAAGGGGTAATGGGGTAAAAAATCTCCTGAAATAAAAGTCATTAAGACTTGATTTTTGGAATTTAGGACCCTGCATCAAAACAACACATTCTGAAAAAAATCTTTTAAGGATTTCGGATTCTAAGAGGGTGAAAAATAGTAAGAAATTTTATTTTGGTACTTTTTGATTTTTGTTTTTATTTATATTTTAAGAGGGAAAAGGGGCAAAATCGGAACTTCTTGTTACTTTTGAACTTAAGACCACAGAATCTGAAAATTTTATATGTGACATCCTCAAGCAGAACTAATATCAAACAGAACGCTATAGGATATAGAAATTTAATTTTTAAGGGACAAAATGGTGCAAACAATGGGAAAAAATGGATTAAAATGGTACTTTTTAGAAATTCCGATTTCAATGGAATAAAAATGGTAACAAAGTGTACTATGGTAATTTTGCTGTCTTCTAAAATAATGCTGCAAGAATTTTGAACATTGGAATATACGATTGAACAATGAATATTCGGTCTCCTGAAATTTTTAATTTTTGAATTCTAAAATGTGTTTTTGGTACTTTTTCAATCTCCTGAAATAATGGTCATTAAAACTTGATTTTTGGACTTTAGGATCTTACAACACATTCTGAACAATTTTTTTTTAGCAATTTCGGGTGAAAAGGGTAAAAAATTGGATTTTGGTACTTTTTGATTTCCTAAATGTTTTGAATCTAGGATCCTCCCTCCAATAAAAATAAAAAACATTCTTAACAAAATAATTTTAAAATAGAATATTTTAAGGGTACAAAAATGGGTTAAAGAAGGAAAATCGGTAATTTTGTTTTTAACTTTTGAACTAAAAATGGAAAAGACCAGGGAGCGAAATAAAATTGAGCATGGGAACGAAATGAAATAAAAAATTTTTCTAAAAATTATTGTTCACTCAATTTTGTTTTCACACAATTTTTTTTTTTACTTTCTTTTTTAATTTTTTTTTGCAGTCAATATTTTTTGTTCCACTTAAAGTTCTTATCATTCGTGACTGATTTTTTTTTTTATTTGAAATATTTTTCACTTAAATTTTTTTCCAATTCAAATATTTATTTTTCCAGTTATTCTTATTTCCCCGATAATTAAGTAAATACATATACCTTGGCATCCCTTATTCTATTGTTTCTCATATATTTCTTACAATCATTTGTTCCAAAAATTTCTTCACTTCATCTTCATATTTTCTTTATTTTATTTTTCACAAATGTCTGTCATTGGCAATCGTGTAAAATTGATTTCATAAATTTTCTGTACGATATTTCAATGGTAAATAATGATTATTTTTTTCTGTTTTTCGTTTTTTGTATTATGATAGAAGGTGTCATACGGTTTGTTAAATTTTAAGGATATGATTATGATATATTGAAACTATCCATATGAAAAGATAAAAATAAAGAAGACCAAAAAATATTCGTGTGAAATTTGATGGAAAAAATTTAAAAAAAGAACTATATTAAACAAAAGGTGAAGGTTACATTTATTTTATATGCACATAATATAAAGCTTTCACTTTACTACGTGTTGGGGCAAAATATTTTTAAATGTGTATGGATTTTAATATGAGAAAATCACTTTAAAAAGGGGTGATCTGATGGAAATTGTTTAAAGCAAATGTTAATTGAATGTAAAAATTTCTGATGTGTCACTTTTTAACCCTAATTAAAAAAAAAGTAATTATGTGGAGTGATTTTGTATGGAAAACAGTTTGTTTTGATTTCCCTTAGCGTCGGGATCGGAGCAGTTGCCTTTAAGGGTCAATGTTAACACACAAAAAATATGAACCTGTCGGAAAATGACTTTGGCTTCCTTTTTTGACTTGAAAATTCTTACATCCAAACAAAGTGAAAAAAATATCCTTGGACGATATATGAAAAATTTTGACATTCTGAAGTCTTTAGTTCAGTATTTATAAAAAAAAGTCCAATTGTACTACCCCTCTTTGAGCCCACATTTTCTTTTGAAATTTTTTTGCTGGTTGGTAATCCTACATTCAAAATTGTATCAGGAGTAGCGTTTCCAATTATTTGACCCTGCCGGTTAACCGGTTAGGGCATTATTCCATAATTGACGAAAATTGGTTAATCGGTTATTCGGGTCGATTAATCGGAAAAAGTGGCGATTAATCGATTAATCGTCAATGAAAAATTAGTTTTAAACGATTTTTTAAAAGTAATGTAACAAAAAATAAAAGTATTTTAAGTAAAATTTCATTTTCAGTCTTTATACACACACAAAAAATTCGAATGAGTTTCAATCACTATTTTAATTGATTTTGCACCCATCACGAAAGAAATAGTATTAATTACTAAAATTTGTACAAGTTTACTATCGCAAAAGTGCATTTATTCTCAATTCACGGAAATTTTCGAAATCTATTAAAAAATTTTATCATATCAATAATAAAATAATTAAAAACAAAATCGAACTTTTTAAAATTTTTAATTAAAATTTTTTTCTTTAAAATTTTTTGTGTGCAGTTTTTAGAGGAGAAAACCAAAATTCAACTAATTGAAATTTAGATATAATAAAAGTTCCTAAATTTTATTTGGAATTTTCTAAATTTCAATCGGGATTTCTGAGTTCCAATTGTCCATTTCCGTTTTTCAATTGGGATTTCAAAATTTCAATTTACTTATAATTGTAATTTTTAAATTTAAATTTTGATTTTCTTAACTATGAATATCAATTCAGATTTGTGAATTTCAGTTGGCTTATCTTAATTTTAATTGGTATTTCTTAATTTCAATTGGGATTTTTGAATTTTAATTGTGCTTTTCAGAATTTCAATTGATGTCTTCTAAATATTAATTTTGATTTATATAATTTGATTTAACTTTTCTAAATTTCAATTGAGATTTCTGGATTTTATTAGCTCTTCAGAAACTGAATTATCTATTCTGAATTTCATTTAGAATTTTTAAAATTTAAATTTATATTTCTTAATTTCAGTAGGCTTCTGTAAACTTCAATTTTGTGAAATTGGAAGTTTCTGAATATCAATTAGGATTTCTTAATTTCTATAAGCTTTTCTGAATTTGGATTGCGCTTTTGTAAATTTTAATTGGGCGTTTCTGAATTTCGATTTGGATTTCTGAATTTCTATTGTGATTTCTGAATTTGAATTACCTTTTCTGAATTTCAATTGGGATTTTCTGAATTTTAATTGGGATTTTCAAAATGGCGTTTGAAAACTTTAATTTGGATTTCTGAGTTTTAAATGATTAAATTTTTAATTTTGCTTTTCTAAACTGTTAATTGCTGGGTTCTGAATATTTGTTTTCCGTAGTTTTGACTTTTTCGGAAGTGTTTTTAAAAAAGAGGAAGTGTTTCAAACAAATTATAGTAGAATATAAAGATAAAAATATTAACCGGTTAATCGAACCATTTTAACCGATTAAAATTAAAAATTAAAAAAACCGAATAATTATTTGCGTTTAAATTAATTGTTTTGACATTAACCGAAATAAAGGCGATTAATCGAGGAATTGGTTAATCGATTAACCGAATTGGAAACACTAATCAGGAGACAGAAAAAACACCAATTGTGATTTCCATATTTTTGTTTTTATAAAACTTATACACTAAAAAAAAACTTGTAAAATTACAAGAAAAACTTGTAACTTTTTTTGTTTGCTATCTCTTATTTGACAAAAATTCCTAGTAATTTTACAAGATTTTAACCAATAATTTTGTAATTTTACAAGGTTTTTACCAAGAAAACTGGAAATTTACAAAATTTTTTGACACGATCAACTTTAGAAGGAGGTTTCGTAACTTTACTAGATTTTTTGCTACCTCCCATTTTACGAGAATTCCTAGTAATTTAACAAACTTTTTACCAATAATTTTGTTATTTTACAAACTTTTTACCAATAAATTTGTAAATTTACAGTCAATTTTTTTGTAAAATTATCTTGAAAATTTGTAAAATTATCTTGAAAATTTGTAAAATTATCTTGAAAATTTGTAAAATTAACAAAAAAAATGTAAATTTCGATTTGTTAAAAAACAAGGAAAACTGTCAAATATTGGTACAATGGGATTACGAGACTTTTCCTAGTAATTTGACAAAGTTTTTTTTTGTGTGTACCAAAATAAAATATGTAACCTCTTTTTGTTGGACTTCAATTGCAATTTCCAAAAAAATGAGTCTATGAATTTTTTCATTAGATCAAAAAATTTATGAAAAAATGCATTGCATTTATGAAAATAGTAAAAGATTTTTTGAATTGTTCTCCTTTTAAAACATTTTCATTAAATATATGAAAATTTTCATTCCAATTATTCCAAAACTTTTCATTAATATTACGAAAAAAATGCATTCATCCTATGAAAAATATCATTGGCTCACTTCTAATGAACTTTTCATATATTGTATGAGCATTTTCATAGCTACAATGAAGAACATTTTTCCAGTGTTCTGGTTAAAAGTTTTGAGAAGATCTGTAAAAAGGTAAAGGAAAAGATATTTTCAGGTTTAAAAAAAAAAATCTTAAACTTAGGAAAAAAACGTAAATTTTTGCAAATAATGATTTTTCAAAAAACCAATCGACCAATTTTAAAAATATTGTTAAAACATTTACAAAAATCTTAGGTAATCCACTAATTTCAACAGAATGTTTGCTAATAGTTAGTTTAATCGTGTTACTAAACAAAAATTGTAAATCTACTAATATATTTTTTTCAGTCTTCTTCTTAAAATTTTGTACTCTATAAAAATTAACAAGTAGAAAAGTTAAATTCGACTTTGCCGAATCTACGAATACCCTCCACAATGCCTTATTTAAGGGATAGTACATTTTTCAACGTGAAAAAAACTAACAATTTCGATTAGAAATATTTTATTTTGAGTAAAAAACTCTTTATTTGTCATTTAAAAAAAAAAATTTCAATTTTTTTTTTTTATTGTAAAACTCTTTTTGAGTGTAATGTTTTTTTTATTGTAAAAATATTTCTGAGTGATTGCTCGTACGTATGTACACAAAATATTGTCATTTTTTTAAAGAAAAACTAAATTTTTTTGAGTGTAACATTTTTTTTTTTTTGAGTGTAACATTTTTTTCGAGTGTAATTTTTAAGTTACCAATCCTTTTAAAACTAAACAAGTTGGAAAAGCATTGCTTTAAAACTAAAGAAGTTTAACTGAAGTTTTTATTTATTTCGGTTTGAGTCCATATTAATTATTTCTGAGAAATAATTATTTTTGTTGTACAATGAGAAATCTGAAAAAATTAATTGACAACACAGGCTAAGTGGAGATGTCGACAGCTTTGGGAAGAAGCCACCCTTCCTTCGTCAGCACTCTTCGATTGTCACTGTAGGTGTGTAAGATTAAGATCAGCTATTTAAACGTACATTAAGGTGAAAAAGCGAACGGGAATTATATCACATTTCATTACCCATATGTTACGTTTAGCACGAACTTCTTCCGAAAGCTGTCGACATCTCCACTTAGCCTGTGTTGTCAATTATTTTTTTCAGATTTTCCCATTGTACAACAAAAATAATTATTTCTCAGAAATAATTAATATGGACTCAAACCGAAATAAATAAAAACTTCAGTTATAAAATATAAAGTCCAACAATATATAAAACAGAATTAAAACTAAAGAAGTTTGAAATCTGAAATTCAGGATTTTGCTTATAACTTTTGAACCACTGGACCGATTGAGCTGAAATTCAATACTAAACAGACCTAGGGAACGGCAAAGATATATGCCAAGCTTCAGTAGTCTCATTATTGTCTTTCGAAAGTTATCGTGTTTTTATACCCTCCACTCTAGTGATAGAGGGTATATATAAGTTTGTCATTCCGTTTGTAACACCTCGAAATATTGGTCTAGGTCCCCATAAAGTATATATATTCATGATCCCCGATCGATTTTAAGACGATCTAGCAATGTCCGTCCGTCTTCCGTCTGTCTGTCTGTTGAAAACACGCTAACATTTGAAAGACTTTACGGAGGCTCCTGAAGTTTGGCATATATGCTGGACATTTACCTGGCCAGGTTGGTGTTGCAATCCAGCAAAATTGGTCCAGTGGTTCAAAAGTTATAAGCAAATGAGTGAATTTCGGCAAGGGTTTTTCTGGAATTTACGATATAAAACACACGGTAACTTTCGAACGGCAATTCTGAGGGTGCTGAAGTGTGGCATATATATTTACCGTTCCTCTGGTCTGGTGCGTTTTAAATTTCAGCCAAATCGGTTTAGTGGTTCAAAAGTTATTAGCAAAACCGTAAATTTCAGATTAGTTTCACCTTAAATTCACTTGTTGAAAACCCGTTAAACATGTTTTAAAAACATTTGTAAGTCAGACAAATATTTTACAAGGTATTTATGTCACACAAAATTATTTTTACACTAAAACAAAAAAAAATACACTCAAAAAAATTTTACACTCAAAAAAAATTTTACACTCAAAAAAATTAGTAAATATTATTTTTTTTTTTTCAAAAATTAATAAAAAAAGTTTTTTTACAGAAAATAAAATATTTCTAACCAAAAATGTTATTTTTTTCACTTTAGAAAATTTACTATCACTTAAAAAGGGCATTGTGGAGGGTATTCATAGATTCGGCAAGTCGAATTTAATTTTTCTACTTGTTTATCTCGTAAATTAGCGAAAAACCCTTGCCAAAATTAACTCTTTTGCTCATAACTTTTGAACCACTTGACCGATTTGGCTGGATTGCAATGCCAACCTGACCAGGTAAATACACAAATGCCAAACTTCAGTAGCCTCTGTAAAGTCTTTCAAAAGTTAGCGTATTTTCTACGGACAGACAGAGAGACAGACGGACGGACATCGCTAGATTGACTTAGAATCGATCGAGGATCATGAATAAATATACTCTATGGGATCTTAGACCAATATTTCGATGTGTTACAAACGGAATGACAAATTATATACCCTCTATCACTAGAGTGGAGGGTATAAAAATAAACTCTCAAAAAACTTTATTTAATTTTTGTTCTTCAACTGTAGTTTCTACATGTTTCTTAAGAAGATTTTTTTATTTCAAAATCACTGCTTTTTATAAAGATATTTTTCTTCTAAAAAGTAATTAGCAATTAATATTGTTTTTTTTATCGAATTCGAAAAGAAAATATCTTTCAAAAGAGAAAAGTACAAATGATTGTTTAAAACTCTTTAAAAAAAAAATTAGAAAAGATAAAAGCAGACACATACAAATATAGAAAACAAAAAACCTGGCAGCGTTGATGATAGACAAAATAACAATAACAATATTATCAGCAACAAAAAAAATTATAAAAACTTCAGTTAAACAATAACAAAAACATGGTAAAAAAACAAAAAGTATTTTGAAACAACTTCCGGTGTTAATAATTTACAAACAAAAGAATTTTCTTAAAAACCCGAATAAAAAAATAAAATTTTAGGTAACAATTTTGATAAAAATAACAAAAACAAAACTTAAACAAGTAAGAAATTTAAATTCGGCCTTGCCGAATGTAGTGATACCCTCCACAATTTCAAAAAGATTATTGCAAAAAACTAAAAAAAAATTGGTAAAAAAAAATCCGCGATTTTTTTATTTTTTATCAAAAAATATGTTTACATACCATTTTGTGTTCAATTATGTTCACATATGTCAACCAGCAGTCGAATTAAAGCATTTTGTATGTTTAGGTTATGTTGAAAGTACTACAATTTTTGAGGTGTCCTTACATTTTCGTTCATAACTTTTGAACCGCTGAACCGATATCGCTCGAATGCAATACCAAACTTCTCGGGAGAACTTCCGATAAATATGTTAAGTTTCAGTTATGTCCGTGTAGTATTTTGATCGTGATCACCATTTCCATAGACAGACAGACGGACAGACGGTGGTAATTGAAGGGTATAAAAACGTCAGGTATTTATTAAATAACCAAACATTTTTGTTACAGTGTTTTGTAGAAAATTTATTAAGCTTTAATTTTAGCTTTATATCGTCCAAATTGAGTTAAAACTAAATGTGCTACGAGGGTCGAAACGGAAAATTAAATTATTTATAGACATTTTTTATAAAATAAAAATATTTCTAAGTCAATTTTTTACAAGTTTGAACAAAAAAAATTTAAAAAATAACCCAAAAATTAAAATTCAGTTAAAAACTATTTTTTTAGCAATTCAAACAAAAATTTAAATTTTTTTACAGTAGAAGAAAACATAATTTTTTGACCACAAATTCTTTTAACAACCAAGAATTTGTAAACATAGAAAATGTTAAATTATTTATATTTTTCATTACTATATTCTTAGTTGTACTTAAATTAATTAAAAATAAAATATTTCTTTGTTTACAAAAAATTGGTGGTCAAAATAAGTAAAGCTCATAAAATGTGGATTTTTTCTAATGCATTTAAAAAATTTAAATTCTTGTTTGGATCAATGAAAAAATTATTTGATAACTGAATATAAATTTTTGGTATATTTTTAAAACTTTTTATGTTCGAACTTGTAAAAAATGGACTTAGAAATATTTTTTACAAATTTTATAAAAAATGTCTATAAATAATTTAATTTTCCATTTCGACCCTCGTAGCACATTTATTATTAACTCAATCTGGACGCTATAAAGCTTAAATTAAAGCTTAATAAATTATCTACAAAACACTGTAAAAAAAAAGTTTGGTAATTTTGACTATGTCTTTAACAAATTGCATCTACTATAGCCCTGTAAAAATATTTTTGTCCGGCACTGTAAACAACATTTGTCAAAAAAATCTTTTGAAAAAAAAAAAAAATACAGAACAGCACAATATTTTACTTAAACAAATTGTTGATAGTTGCAACAATTTATCAACAACTCTCCACATAAAGACAGTTTACAATCATTCATTCAACCATCGAAGTTTCAACACAAAAAAGATGAACAAAAAAAAACACAAATTGAAACCGCAGTTTCATCACGAAAAATTAATAAGAAACAACAAAAAATTGCACTAAAAGAAAATTTCCACAGCAAAAATTTCCCCGAAAAAAAAATAAATGAAAGAACATGAAAGAAACCCCCAAAAAAAAGCTTGAGTTTATAAAGGTGAAAGAAACATAAAATTAAAACGAAGCGACAAAAAAACACAACAACTTTTAGTGTTTCTTACAAAACAGCAAACTTTAATGAAGAAATGTGGTTTGGTTGCAGGATATCTTCTCTTTATGAACAAATACTGTCAATACATACACAAAGAAAAGTCAAGAGATCCTGCTGCAAACCAGCAAAAAGCCAACCAAATTATTTAGTAGTTTCAAATAGCAGTATCCCACAAGCAACGGTACCAAAAACCGTTGTTGGAATTATACAAAAGAAAAAAAAAAAAAGGTAACACAAACTGTACCCAAAGAAACTTAACGGATGTTGTATTTGTACAAGAAAATCCATATCCGTTTCCGCCACAGTTATGTTTTGAAGGCATGTTTGTATTATTTAAACATACAAAGAAGATGGTTGGTTTAGTTGTTATTTCACTTTTAACCATTTTTGTTGTATATATTTCTTGTTTTTGAAAGACATTCTATACATCAGTTATACTCAGAAAGTAATTAAATAAAGACAGAGAACATTTTTTTTAAAGAAAAATTACTCAGAATTTAGAACTGATGCTATATGAAAAAAATTTCAGAATCTAAGATTTTTATAAAAGAACAATTATATAGAAAAAATCTCAGAAACTGAAATTTTTTTTTTTTATATAAAAAAATGTCTCAGAATCTGAGAATTTTTTCTATATAAAAAAACGTCTCAGAATCTGAGATTTTTTCTATATAAAAAAATGTCTCAGAATCTGAGAATTTTTTCTATATAAAAAAACGTCTCAGAATCTGAGAATTTTTTCTATATAAAAAAATGTCTCAGAATCTGAGAATTTTTTCTATATAAAAAAATGTCTCAGAATCTGAGAATTTTTTCTATATAAAAAAATGTCTCAGAATCTGAGAATTTTTTCTATATAAAAAAATGTCTCAGAATCTGAGAATTTTTTCTATATAAAAAAATGTCTCAGAATCTGAGAATTTTTTCTATATAAAAAAATGTCTCAGAATCTGAGAATTTTTTCTATATAAAAAAATGTTTCAGAATCTGAGAATTTTTTCTATATAAAAAAAATGTCTCAGAATCTGAAAATTTTTTCTATATAAAAAAAATGTCTCAGAATCTGAGAATTTTTTCTATATAAAAAAATTTCTTAGAATCTGAGAATTTTTTCTATATAAAAAAAAAATGTCTCAGAATCTGAGAATTTTTTCTATAGAAAAAAAATGTCTCAGAATCTGAAAATTTTTTCTATATAAAAAAATGTCTCAGAATCTGAGAATTTTTTCTATATAAAAAATGTCTCAAAATCTGAGAATTTTTTCTATATAAAAAAATGTCTCAAAATCTGAGAATTTTTTCTATATAAAAAAATGTCTCAAAATCTGAGAATTTTTTCTATATAAAAATATGTCTCAGAATCTGAGAATTTTTTCTATATAAAAAAATGTCTCAGAATCTGAGAATTTTTTTTTATATAAAAAAATGTCTCAGAATCTGAGAATTTTTTCTATATAAAAAAATGTCTCAGAATCTGAGAATTTTTTCTATATAAAAAAATGTCTCAGAATCTGAGAATTTTTTCTATATAAAAAAATGTCTCAGAATCTGAGAATTTTTTCTATATAAAAAAATGTCTCAGAATCTGAGAATTTTTTCTATATAAAAAAATGTCTCAGAATCTGAGAATTTTTTCTATATAAAAAAATGTCTCAGAATCTGAGAATTTTTTCTATATAAAAAAATGTCTCCTAATCTAAGAATTTTTTCTATATAAAAAAATGTCTCAGAATCTGAGAATTTTTTCTATATAAAAAAATATCTCAGAATCTGAGAATATTTTCTATATAAAAAATTGTCTCAGAATCTGAGAATTTTTTCTATATAAAAAAATGTCTCAGAATCTGAGAATTTTTTCTATATAAAAAAATGTCTCAGAATCTGAGAATTTTTTCTATATAAAAAAATGTCTCAGAATCAGAATTTTTTCTATATAAAAAAATGTCTCAGAATCTGAGAATTTTTTCTATATAAAAAAATATCTGAGAATCTGAGAATTTTTCTATATAAAAAAATGTCTCAGAATCAAAGAATTTTTTCTATACAAAAAAATGTCTCAGAATCTGAGAATTTTTTCTATATAAAAAAATGTCTCAGAATCTGAGAATTTTTTCTATATAAAAAAATGTCTCAGAATCTGAGAATTTTTTCTATATAAAAAAATTTCTCAGAATCTGAGAATTTTTTCTATATAAAAAAATGTCTCAGAATCTGAGAATTTTTTCTATATAAAAAAATGTCTCAGAATCTGAGAATTTTTTCTATATAAAAAAATGTCTCAGAATCTGAGAATTTTTTCTATATAAAAAAATGTCTCAGAATCTGAGAATTTTTTCTATATAAAAAAATGTCTCAGAATCTGAGAATTTTTTCTATATAAAAAAATGTTTCAGAATCTGAGAATTTTTTCTATATAAAAAAATGTCTCAGAATCTGAGAATTTTTTCTATATTAAAAAATGTCTCAGAATCTGAGAATTTTTTCTATATAAAAAAATGTCTCAGAATCTGAGAATTTTTTCTATATAAAAAAATGTCTGAGAATCTGAGAATTTTTTCTATATTAACAAAATGCCTCAGAATCTGAGAATTTTTTCTATATAAAAAAAATGTCTCAGAATCTGAGAATTTTTTCTAAGTATATAAAAAAAATGTCTCAGAAACTGAGACTTTTTTCTATATAAAAAAAATGTCTCAGAATCTGAGAATTTTTCTATATAAAAAAATGTCGTAGATTCTTAGAATTTTTTCTTTATAAAAAAATGTCTCAGAATCTGAGAATTTTTCTATATAAAAAAATGTCGTAGATTCTGAGAATTTTTTCTTTATAAAAAAATGTCTCAGAATCTGAAAATTTTTTCTATATAAAAAAATGTCTCAGAATCTGAGAATTTTTTCTATATAAAAAAAAATGTCTCAGAATCTGAGAATTTTTTCTATATAAAAAAAAATGTCTCAGAATCTGAGTCTTATTTCTATATAAAAAAATTTCTTAGAATCTGAGACTTTTTCTATAGAAAAAAAATTCTGTAAGAAAAAAATGTTTTAGAATATGAGATATTTTTTCAGAATCTGAGATATTTTCTATAGAAAAATTTTTTTAGAATCTGAGAATTTTTCTCTAGCAAAAATGTCTTAGAATCAGAATCTTTTTCTATTACAAAAATTGTTTTACTCAATTGATCTGTAATATGATAGATTTGTATCTATTACTTAAATTATATTTTTTGTATGTGTGTGTGTGTGTTGATATCCTTGAACACATACAATATAAATATATATGTATATAAATATACATATTTATTCTTTACAAGAAAATTAATTACCTTTGGCTACAATTTCGTTTACTCAAGTCTAGCATAACATTTCATCTCATGTTTATGTTGGATAAATAGTAAAAACTATAAAACTTGTTAAGAATCCAGAACGGAAGAACTGATGAACATAAACCTAAAGACGACGATAGAAAAGTAACCAGATATATGAGGATGATGATGACGATGATGTTGATGAGTTGTTGAAGAGAATGATGATGAAAGTGTATGGGGTTGTGATTGGTAGTACTACCTACACTATTATATATATTTTGTTGTTGCCAAGGCTTTCAATAGAAGTAAAAACTTATTGTAAGGTGTGTGGTTTCTTTTTAAATAGATGTTGAGTAAAACTTCATGGACTTTTTTTTGTATTATTTACGAATACACAGTTTCGGATAAGAGTATTCACTCAGAGCTATAGTAGAAGCAATTGTTAAGGAAAAATTTAAAAATACTAGACATTGTTTTTTATGTAGTTTATTAAGCTTTAATTTAAGCTTTATAACGTTCAGATTGAGTTAATAATAAATGTTCTATGAGGGTTAAACTGGAAAACGTAATTATTTAAAGATATTTTTTTATAAAATTTTTTAAAAATATTTCCAAGTCGATTTTTTACAAGTTCAAACATAAAAAATTTAAAAAATCGTTCAAAAATGTATATACAATTATCAGTTAATTTTTCTAAAGACCCAAACAAATATTACAATTTTTTAAATGCTGTAGAAAAAATCCGCATTTTATGACCTCTAGTTCTTTTGACCACCATTTTTTTTTTGTAAAAAAAAGAAAGATTTGATTGTTAACCGATTGCAGTACATCTAAGTGTATATTAATAAGATATTAAAATAGTTTCACTTTTTCTTTGTTTACAAACAATTGCTGGTCAAAAGAATTAGAAGTCATAAAATGTGGAGTTCTACCATATTTTAAAAATTTTAATTTTTGTTTGGGTCGTCAAAAGAATTTCTCATTAAATGAATATACATTTCTGATCTATTTTTTAAATTTTTTATAATCGAACTTGTAAAAAATCAGCTTAGAAATATTTTAAAAAAATTTTATAAAAAAATTTCTATAAATAATTTCATTTTTCAGTTTGACCCTCGTAGCACATTTATTATTAACACAATCTCGACGCTATAAAGCTTAAATTAAAGCTTAATAAATTACCTACAAAACACCGTGTAAAAATTTCCCGTTTGATAAAAATAAATGGGTGGTATTTTTTAAATAATCGGTAACAAATTGGGTGACATGACATAATCCCCACGGACATAATCCCCATTTCCCATATGGGGACTATGACCTAATTCATTTCGGTCATAATCCCCATAATGGTAGTGGGGAATATGACCGAAAATTATTTGGGCATAATTCCTATAAAAAACGGACATAATTCCCAGATTTATGGGGATAGTGACCACGTAACTAATGGCCATAATCCCCATTATGGGGATTATGTCTTCTATACTAGTTGGTCATAATCCCAAAAATTAAGATTTTTTTTTACTTAAAAGTTTTGCTGCGTAGCCGGCCTTCGGCCGGGCTTACGGATTACAAACTCCATGCATTAAACCCACCCTCTCTGCACAAAACGGGGATTTTGACCAAAATTGCTTTGGACTTACTCCCCATAATGTGAATGGGGATTATGACCGAAAAAAGTTCGGTGTTAATCCCAAAAAGGAACGGATATAATCCCCATTGGGATTGTGACCGTTTTGGAAACGGTCATAGTCTCCACAACTATTATGGGGATTATGACCGTAATGAATTCGGTCATAATCCCCATTTCCGTTATGGGGGTAATGTCCGTGGGGATTATGTCCTGTCACCAACAAATTGCATCTACTTTAACTAGGTGTGCATACTTTTCTCCTGCACTGTATATATTATTGTTTTTACTTTGTCTCCAGTTTTTCTACTCCACAAATAGGAAAAAAAAAATAAAAAATAAAAAAACTAAAAGAAAAATTCTTAGAAAACAATATGTTAAAACATTTACTTTAATGCTGATGCTGCTCTTGGTGCAGATGCTTCTCATACCAACTCTCCAACAATTCCATTCCATTAAATTAAAATTACTTCAAATCTAAAGCTGCCAAGGTAACCACAAAACAACAAACAGAATAAAACTAAAACTGGAGCACTTTGAGTATGAACACAAAACTTTTATATTTGTTGTATTATTTTTTTTTTTTTTTTATTTTTTTATTTTTCATTGCTTTTTTCCACTAATGAAATGAAATTTTAAGTTAAATGCAACTTTCTAAGTGAGTCATTCTACGATAAATGTTCTGGTAACAAGTATTATTTGCAGGAAAACATATATTAGAAGAAATTTTCTACATCAAAATGTTAAACACCGCTTAAATATTAAATGTATTGTGGCGTATGATATTTAATTAAAATATTGATTGCAAAGATCTTATAAACTTGCAGTGGTCTAGTTTTACCATTGATCTACAATTTGTTGTGGAATTCCTGATATAAATTACAATATACTGATGAATTTTTTTCTGACAATGAATTAAAAAAAATTAAAAAACACCACATAATGTTAATGAAATCCTGTATCAAAGATGATCAAAGTATGACTGTTTAAAAACTCATGATTTATTAGATTTAGATTTAAGTAATTTGTTACAAAATTTGTTTAAGTCACACAATGGGCCTAGTTAATAAAAATTAAACAAGCATCAACAAGCTTTTTCCGGTTTAAATTCTGATGGTAAATTTTAGTAGTCTTTGATCCCCTTATTCCAAATCAATTCTGAAAATTTTTCCATATCATCTAAATTTTTTGTTTTTCAAAGTTCAAAATGCGAAAAATTATGATTTTTTTATTTAGAAAGGTTAGGTTAGGTTAGGTTGTAAGTGGCTGCTGACGTTTTACGTCAACACACGTAGACTCTGAGGTCCATTGTGATACCACGGGATCGTAATAGGTTTCCCTACTAGTCCCTGTCGTTAAACCAGTTTGAGCTTCTTATGAAACTCCTTAGATGTTGTATTTTGACATCCGACAAATCAGAAAGATCGTACAGCTCCCTAGATCCCAGTGAAGCAAGTCGCTGACCAGAAAGTGCCGGACAATGGCAAATAAAGTGTTCGATAGTTTCCAACTCCTCTTCATCCATGCAACTTCGGCAAAAGTCATTCGACGGCACATTTAACCGCTCTGCGTGCTTCCCTATAAGACAGTGTCCGGTAATTATAGAAACCACCGTCGAAATCTCTCCTCTTGGAAGCGATATCAGCTCACTTGTGCGCCCCTGATTAAGAGAAGGCCAAATCAGTCGTGTTGTCTCACACGTCCATCCATTTGCCCATCTTTGATTAGTCTCCGTCGCAGAACAAAGCCGTAGGTTTTGCTTGCAAGTTTCTAGAGGCATACCAACACATTCCAATTCTGTTGGAACCTGTAAGGTAGTTCCTAGTCTTGCAAGCTCATCGGCTTTGCAATTCCCTGGAATGTCTCTGTGCCCTGGGACCCATATGAGTCGTATGTTAAACTGCTTGGCCATCTCATTTAAAGACGTGCGGCAGTTAAGGGCAGATCTTGTTTTCAGAAACATTGAATCCAGGGACTTGACCGCGGCTTGACTGTCAGTATAGATGTTGACTGCGGTTGTAGACAAGACATTGCAGCTCAACCAGTCAGCCACTTCCTTTATTGCCAGCATCTCTGCCTGGTAAACACTGCAATGATCTGGCAATCTACGAGCCAGGCTCAATCCAAGCTCTTCCGAATAGACCCCAAAGCCCACTTGTTCGTGCAGCCTCGATCCATCTGTGTAAAAATTTATGGTAGCTCCACTACCCGGAGTATCCCCCACCCAAGACTCCCTGGATGGTATCATAGTGGTAAAGTGGCGCTCAAAGAGGCTCAAAGAGGGAGCACAGTCCACATTTTGTGGTATTGTTATCTTTTTCAAGATCGCGCTATGGCCACAATCACTGCTCCTCCATTGCAGCGTGCTATTAAGTCGAATTGCCGACGCAGCCGCATACTGCCTACCCAATATGTCCAAGGGTATCAGGTGAAGGAGGATTTCTAATGCAGCCGTAGGTGTAGTACGAAGAGCACCAGTGATGCACATTGACGCCATTCTCTGTACCTTCGTGATAAAGACAAAGTTCGCTTTTGTTTCCAAAGCAGGCCACCAGACAATGATTCCATACAGCAAAATTGGACGCACCACTGCTGTATAGATCCAATGAACGACCTGAGGGCTAAAACCCCATCGTTTTCCAATGGCCCTTTTACAGGAATACAAAGCAATCGTTGCTTTTCTCACCCGTTCCTCAATATTACGCCTGAAATTCAGCTTCCTATCTAGAAATACTCCAAGATACTTGGCTCCATCTGAGAAGGTGATTTCAGTACCGTCCAGAGAAATAGGATCAAAAGCAGGAATCTTATTTTTCCTTGTAAACAAAACAAGCTCTGTTTTACTGGGATTAACTCCTAGACCACAGTCTCTTGCCCATTTAGACAGATCTTTCAGAGAACCCTGAAGAATGTCCCGCAATGTTGGCAGATGCTTCCCCTTTACCGCTATCGCGACATCGTCAGCATATGCGATAACATGACAACCACGTGCTTCTAGAGATAGTAGCATTGAATTCAGTGCCAGGTTCCAAAGAAGCGGCGAAAGAACACCTCCTTGTGGTGTGCCCCTATTGACAAATCGAGATATGACAGACGCTCCCAATTCAGACGTTATACGTCTATTGGCAAGTAGGTTTTCCACCATTAAAACGATTTCACGCTTTACTCCCAGACCAGACAATGCCAATATTATCGGTTCTGGGATGACATTATTAAAAGCCCCCTCAATATCAAGAAAGGCCACCATAGTGTACTCCTTTACCGAAAGCGATCTCTCGATGGTACCAACGAGCTCATGAAGAGCTGTTTCCGTTGATCGTCCCTTGCTGTAAGCATGTTGCTTTGTCGAAAGCAACCTCGGGTCAATCACTCTACGCAAATATGAGTCTATCATTCGTTCCATTGTCTTTAACAAAAAAGAAGACAGACTAATTGGTCTGAAATCCTTCGGAGCTGTGTGGGAACTTTTCCCAGCCTTCGGGATAAATACGACTCTGGTATCCCTCCATTTTAAAGGAATATACGACCAGTTGACGCATGCTGTGTATTAGAGTGTCCCTTATTTTGGAAATGTTGGAAATCTTGAGACGGTACCCGCTCATTTTTTTCCTTTTGACTTAAAAATAACTCACGAAAAATTTTACGCCCCTAGGACCACGCCTTCCCTACGCGACGGGCCCTTAAAGAGCGGGGCCTAAAAAATCATTTTTCCATACAAACCAAAAAATTTTTTTTTTGATTTTTAATTTTTTTGTTATTATTTATTATATTACTTGGTTTGCTTATTCACAACAAAAAATTTGATTTTGGTGGGATAAGTCTTTCAGCGCTAAAAAATTTTTCGCAAAAAAAAATTTTGAGCCGCCGGGGTCCTACAGTAAAAAATTTTTAAAAAATATTTTTTTTTAGTTTTGACCAGCAACGGTTTTAGCTGCTATGTTGCTTTAAATGATATATATTCATAAAAAAATATTTTTTGTATCTGTGACATCTTAATCGTGTTCTAAAAAAGGGTAAAAAATGCATTGATGATTTTTTTCGATACACGATAAAAATGTCACAAATATGAATAATATTTTTTTTGGAATATATATCATTAAAAACAACATAAAAACTAAAACCATTGCTTTTCAAAACTAAAAAAAAATATTTTTTAAAAATTTTTTACCGTAGGATTCCTACGGCTCAAAATTTTTTTTTTCGAAAAAGATAAAGATGTCACAGATATGAATAATTTTTTTTTTTGGAATATATATCATTTAAAGCAACATAGCAACTAAAACCGTTGCTGGTCAAAACTAAAAAAAAATATTTTTTAAAAATTTTTTACTGTAGGACCCCGGCCGCCCAATTTTTTTTTTTGCGAAAAATTTTTTAGCGCTGAAAGACTTATCCCTCCAAAATCAAATTTTTTGTCGTGAATAAGCAAACCAAGTAATATAATAATTAATAACAAAAAAATTAAAAATAAAAAAAAATTTTTTTTGGTTTGTATGGAAAAATGATTTTTTAGGCCCCGCTCTTTAAGGCCCCGTCGCGTAGGGAAGGCGTGGTCCTAGGGGCGTAAAATTTTTCCTGAGTTATTTTTAAGTCAAAAGGAAAAAAATGAGCGGGTACCGTCTCAAGATTTCCAACATTTCCAAAATAAGGGACACTCTACTGTGTATAGATTATACAGCAACGGGGCTATATAGTCCGACACTTGCTGCAACTCAGCCGAGAATTATTTAGAAAAGTGAACTAGAATTTAATATCTGGGAATTTTTGTATGCGAACAAATTTTCAAAATCTAAGAATTTTCTCAGAATCTAAGAACTATTTGAAAATCTAAGAATATTTTCGTAATTTTTCTTTTAGAAATGTGATTCAGGAAGAATCTCAAATTTTTTGGGAAACGATTAAAGAAGCATAGCGTCGCTGCTCCGTCGTGATTTGGTATGTGACATTTTTGGATTTTTTTTTTTATTGCATAATATGAAACCTCTATAGGGCATCCGTCTGCCCACTAAACCGTTTAGCGATATCTTGAATGGTTTGGAAGTTAGCAAAAGTAGCTATGTGAAATCCATATGAAAATGTTCCAAAAAAAAGTGGTATGTGTAGTTTAAAACCAGTTTTTGTTAAGAAAACTTTTGCAAATATAAACATTTTTGCTTAACATTTTTAACATAACGGTTTTAGGCATGCTTACATACTATACTAAAAAATTAAGTATGAGATCACATTTTAAAGGGATGCTGCCATTATAAAAAAACGATTTTTCGCGATTTTCAAAAAAGTTATATGTATCTAAAAGTTTTTTTGCAGAAATTAATTACATACATTAGTCTTTTCATACACATGAAATCAATTCGGAAAATTAATTATAGGGTTGCAAAAAAACGCAAAATCATTAAAATATGAGAAAAATCGCGATTTTCAACATTTTAACGCAAACATTTTTATCCAAATTTGTACTATTATATCGTTATGAGTCTAATTCCCATTTCCCATACCAAACAAATTTGCATTTGTAAAAGAAGAATTTTTTTAATAAAAAAAACTGTAACAAAATTCGCATAACTTTAACGATGATTTCCATGAAAACTGTTCCATTGATTCAAAAACGGACTTCACCATTGAAATAAGCATGCCCCAATTATATAGAAATGATGGTCAGATCTCATGGCACAAATTTCAGGAACATTTTTTTGAGTAAAATTTTTTCGCTAAAAAAAAACAAAATTCATTGAAGCAACAGAACTTGAATGCAGATTTGTACAAAATATGGGATTTAAAAGTTTATTTACTATCACTTTATGGCGCTCTCCCAATATTAGGATAGATACTAAAATTAAACTTTTTAATGCCTGTGTTAAGTCAACTCTGCTATTTAGTTGCGAGACTTGGTTCGTTACAAATAGCGTAACCAACAAACTTCAAGTATTTGTCAACAGGTGCCTTAGGTCTATTTTAAGAATCTGGTGGCCACGTCGCATAACAAACATTTCACTTTGGAGCTCAACAAATCAGAACGGCATCGAAAAAGACATCAAAAGAAGAAAATACGGTTGGATTGGCCACACACTAAGAAAAGATTCTGAAGAAATTGCTCATGCAGCTTTATGGTGGAACCCTCAAGGCAGACGGGGTCGTGGGCGACCGAAAACGACTTGGAGAAGAACGATTTCGAATGAGACGAACAAAACCTTTGACCAGCTTCGGTACATAGCCAGAAAACGAGATGAATGGAAACTTTTAGTGAATAGACTAACAATAAGTTCTTAATTTTATTTATAATATTTCGAACATGTCATAATAATAATAATAATAATTTACTATCACTTTAATGAATATGACAATTTTTTGCACTATTATTAAATTTTATAACTTAAGTTCTATGAACAAAAACGGTCATGTGTATAAAAATGTCCAAAAATAAAAAAATTTATACCAAAAATGCTCCAACAAAATGTGTTATGTGTAGTTTTTTATGTAATTCGATAATATCTTCGTTTTAGCTAAAAAATCATTCTTTTTTTTGTGGTACACATCTATAAAACATCTTTATGTATATTAAAGACGCTTGACTTTTATAAAATATGGCAAAATGGCAAAATAAAACGGTTTTTTTGCTCTCCTGAAAACTTCATTAAAAACACATACCAAATTACGACGGAGCAGCGACGATAGAAAGTTTTAACTAAAAAATTACTTAACCGCCTTTCTAATGGGGAACTAAATAAAAATGTCGGTGAAGTTTGTACTCGTGCCCAAACCATTGAATCATGATAATGTTTTGCTGAATAAATAGTTGATCTTTCCAAAGTAAAATTTTTCTAGAAAAAATAACGCTATTTTAATTAGCCATTCCATGAAAACCGCATTGAAATATTGGTCGAGGACCCCATTATATTTATATATTATTGATTCGTAAAATTTTCTAAGACATTCTAGTGATATGCATCAATCTGTTTGTGTTTGTGGATAAAAAACTTTTTGAGAAAAAAAAAAATTATGAAAAAAAAATATTGATGAAAAAAAAAGTATTGATGAAAAAAAAAAATATTGATGAAAAATAAAATTAATGACAAAAAAAATATTGACGAAAAAAAATATTGATAAAAAAAAATATTGATGAAAAAAAAATGTTGATGAAAACAAAAAAAAATAATGAAAAAAAAAAAATATTGATGAAAACAAAAAATATTGATGAAAAAAAAAAATATTGATGAAAAAAAAAATATTAATGAAAAAAAAATATTAAAAAAAAACAAGTAGAAAATGCCCTTTTTAAGTGATAGTAAGTTTTCTAACGTGAAAAAAATAAGATTTCTGATTAGAACTATTTTATTTTGGGTAAAAAAACTTTTTTTTAGCAATTTAACAAAAAAAAAAAAATATTTACTAAATTTTTTTGAGTGCAAAATTTTTTTTGAGTGTAAAATTTTTTTCGAGTGTATTTTTTTTTTTTGTTAGTGTAAAAATATTTTTGAGTGAGAAAAATACGTTGTAAAATATTTTTGTGACTTACCAATGTTTTTGAAACATGTTTAACGGCTTTTCAACACGTGAATTTAAGGTGAAACTAATCTGAAATTCACGGTTTTGCTTATAACTTTTGAACCACTGAACCGAAGTTACCGTGTGTTTTATCTCGTAAATTCACGAAAAATCCTTGGCAAAATTCAGTCTTTTGCTCATAACTTTTGAACCACTGGACCGATTTCGCTGGATTGCAATACCATCCTGACCAGGTAAATGCCCAACATATATGCCAAACTTCATAAGTCTCTGTAAAGTCTTTTAAAAGTTAGCGTGTTTTTAACAGATAGACAGACGGATGGACATCTCTAGATCGTCCTAAAATCGATCGAGGATCATGAATATATATGGGGCATTCCATGTCAAATCGGACACTTTGAAAAAATTTTTTTTTTTAGATTTTCCCAATTTGTTTACAGTTTTTAGTACCCTTCGAAAACTCCTTCGTGGTAAATTTTCAGATTTTTTTGATGACCCGTTCCAAAGATATCGCATTTTTAAAAATTGGTAGTTTGTTCCTTCACTCAAACTTCTTTTACTCATAACTTCTTCAATAATGGTCCAAATTTCAAGTTTTTTTTCAAAATGTTTGTTTTTTTACGTACTTTTAAAAAAAAAAAATCCCAAAAAATTCTTAAAAGCGCTCTAGTATGCGATTTTTAAGTTTTAATATTTAAATCTCATTTTTGAAAATGTTTGTACTTCGATTTTTTTAAAAAATTTTTGTGTAAAACTTCTATCGATTCTACAAATTTTTTGCCCAGGAGGATCGTGGGATAACAATTATTACTATTTTTTAAAATTTTTTGATAAAATTTTATTCTAATTTTCCAATCTTAAAATCATTTCTACTGCTCCAATGGTGCGTCATAAGGCCAACCCCCATTAATTTTTACGTCTTAACATTTCTTTGGAACAAACTAATACCCTATCTCCAATTTCTAAGGGGGCTCCCACACAAAACTCATTTTTTTAAATTTGCTCCAACCGCTCTAACTGCCCTAATAGTACCCTTAGAGCAACAAAATGTATGATACAACCAACAATATTTTTTTAGTCCAAACATTTTCTCTGAACACACCTACCCTCTATCTTTAACTGTTAAGGCGGTCCCCATACAATTTTTTTTATTTTTTGTAAATTTGTTTTATTTAATCAGCTTCTACCGGTCCCATGGTGCGTCCGAGAGGGGTCATTAGTGAGACCGACCCCCATTTATTTGTACCCTACAACATTTTCTTAAAACATACCTACGCCCTATCTCCACTCCCTATGTAGGCTCCCATACAAATAAAAGTTGGAGCAAATTTTATAAAAATTTGATTTTGTATGGGAAATGTTTTAGGGTAAAAATAAATGAGGGTCGGTCTCACTAATGACCCCTCTCGGATGCACCATTGGACCGGTAGAAGCTGATTAAATAAAACAAATTTACAAAAAATAAAAAAAAAATGTTTTTTTAATAATTTTTTAATAAAAATTAATAATTAGAGATAGAGGGTAGGTATGTTCAGAGAAAATGTTGTACAGCAAAAACTACTGAACCGATTTTGATGAAATTTTTTTTTGAGTAGATTTTTTTACCTAGTACTTACCGTGGTCATTTTTAAAAATTTTGGCCTAAATATATTTTTAATGAAAGAAGAAAAGTAAATTTTTCCTATTTTTTAAGTTTACATTAGCATAACTTACACAAAAATCAATATTTTTCAAAAAATGGGCACGGTAACGGCTGGAGAATTTAATAATCTACAAATCAAAAAAAAAAAAACTTCATTAAAATCGGTTCAGTAGTTTTTATTGTACAACTGCATCCAAATTTTGTCTTTAAAAAAAAAACATTCTATAATTGAGTGGGAACCCTGGCAATTCTAGTTGACCAAATTTTGTTTATAAATTTATAAAAATATTACAATAATTTATCTTTCAAATAAAAAAAAAGTTAAAAAATATTGCGTATTTATTTATATCTGTTTAAAAATTGATCACATTAAGGCTATCTTTGTAGTTTAATCCCCACCTAACAAAAAAAAATTGCTCGCCATCTGAGAATTTTTCTAAAAAGAACTTTTGTTATACACACAAATTTTCGAAATTTGAACTAACTGATTCAAGATGAGGAAAAAATTTTTCGCCTGTTTTATTCCTATTAAAAATTCCTATTCAACAATTTAAAGAAAACAAGTTAGAAAGCTATATTCGGCTGTGCCGAATCTTTAAATACCCTCCACCAATGTAATGATTTAAAAAACAAAAAAGTTTGTTTTATTTATACCTCAGGAAATAAAAAAGTACCAAAAAGTGTACTTCCGGTACTTTTAATAAAAGGTACTTTTTATAAAAAGTACTTTTTATAAAAAGTACTTTTTATAAAAGGTACTTTTTTACAAAAGGTACTTTTTTATAAAAGGTACTTTTTTATAAAAGGTACTTTTTTATAAAAGGTACTTTTTTATAAAAGGTACTTTTTTTAAAAGGTACTTTTTATGAGAGGTTCTTTTTATAAAAGGTACTTTTTATTAAGGGTACTTTTTAAAAAAGGTACTTTTATAATTGGTACTTTTTATAAAAAGTTATTTTATAAAAGGTACTTTTTATAAAAGGTATTTTTTATAAAAGGTACTTTTTATAAAAGGTACTTTTTATAAAAGGTACTTTTTATAAAAGGTACTTTTTATAAAAGGTACTTTTTATAAAAGGTACTTTTTAAAAAATGTACTTTTTATAAAAGGTACTTTTTATAAAAGGTACTTTTTATAAAAGGTACTTTTTATAAAAGGTACTTTTTATAAAAGGTACTTTTTATAAAAGGTACTTTTTATAAAAGGTACTTTTTAAAAAATTTACTTTTTATAAAAGGTACTTTTTATAAAAGGTACTTTTTATAAAAGGTACTTTTTATAAAAGGTACTTTTTATAAAAGGTACTTTTTATAAAAGGTACTTTTTATAAAAGGTACTTTTTATAAAAGGTACTTTTTATAAAAGGTACTTTTTATAAAAGGTACTTTTTATAAAAGGAACTTTTTATAAAAGGTACTTTTTATAAAAGGTACTTTTTATAAAAGGTACTTTTTATAAAAGGTACTTTTTATAAAAGGTACTTTTTATAAAAGGTACTTTTTATAAAAGGTACTTTTTATAAAAGGTACTTTTTATAAAAGGTACTTTTTATAAAACCCTAGTAAAAATCATTTCGTATATAGCCATGTATAAATTTATACAAATATATCATTTTATACATACTGAGATCTTATTATATTTAATTATATAAAAAATCAATCAGATAAGACCAAATTTCGTATCAAATTATATAAAATTTGATATAACTCGCGATAAAATTTTATAAAATTTGATACGAATTTTGGTCTTATCTGAAAAATTTTTTATATAATTTTATATAATTAGATAATTTTATGTAAAATTAGATATATTTGTATCAATTTATACATGGATATATACAAACCCATTTTTACTAGGGAAGATACTTTTTATAAAAGGTACTTTTTATAAAATGTACTTTTTATAAAAGGTACTTTTTATAAAAGGTACTTTTTATAAAAGATACTTTTTATAAAAGGTATTTTTTATAAAAGGTACTTTTTATAAAAGGTACTTTTTATAAAGGAACCTTTTATAAAAGGTACTTTTTATAAAAGGTACTTTTTGAAAACGCTACAGAATTTTCGGAAAGAACTTGTTCTAGAATGTTGTATTTTACTAAAGGATCTTACATTCTAAATTTTAAGTTTGAATAACTATTATTTCAGTAAATAAAAAAAAGTACCAAAAGTACTTTTTTACCCATTAGTGAATCTTTTTTTCCGGAAGGTGAACCGACATTGCAAATTTCAATTTTCTAGTACCATTATTTAAGGAAATATAAAATGTAACAAAAGTACATATTTTTACCCTTTTTACCCTATTAGAAACATCATTCGCAAAATCCAAGTCTTAGGGGATCTATATTCCGGGAGGATAACATACAGTCCAAATTTCAAGTCTATGTGACATTTTTTTAAGGAAATATAAAAGGTACCAAAAGTACAGACTTTTTCCCTTTTTACCCCCTTAGAATCAACATTGGAAATAATCCAGCCGTACTGGATCTATATTCCAGGATGTGAACATACTGTCCAAATTTCAAGTTTCTATGACCATTATTTCAGGAGATATAAAAAGCACCAAAAGTACAGTTTTTTACCCTTTTGACCCCCTTAGAATCAACACTGGCAAAACCCCACCCTTAATGGATCTCTTTTCCGGGAGGTGAACATACAGTCCAAATTTCAAGTCTCTATGATTATTATATCAGGAGATTTAAAAAGTACCAAAAGTAGAGTTTTTTACCCCCTTAGAATCAACATTGGCAAAAATCCAGCCTTAGTGGATCTTTATTCCGGGAGGTCAACCTACAGTCCAAATTTCAAGTCTCTAACTTCAGCGGTTTGGGCTGGACGATGATGAATGAGTATGTCAGTCAGTCACATTATTCTTTTATATATATAGATTTTCTGGATTTGGGCGATTTTTGCCATAAAGTTTATTTCTGTCTTTTATTATTTAACAAAATTTATTTTTTTTAAATGAAAATATTTTTTTTTTTTTGAGAAATTTGAACAAAATTGAATTTTGGCGATATTTTCCATCCGATTTGGCGACAAAGCCAAAAAAAGTCTGGCAACCCCGTTAATATGACGATGCAAAAAACATATGCTATGTATGTACATAAAAATAACTATCAATTTTTTTATTATTAATTAACGAACTTTTTTTTAATTAAATTTAGATTTTGTTTTACATATTTTAAAGTTTTTTTTTTGCAGAAAATCACTCATAACTTTTAAAATACTTAACCGATTTAAAAAAAAAAACATCAGTTTTTGCCTGGGAAAATTACGCAACTTTTGGTACCCCAAGCGTTTAAATCGGTTCGGATTATTGCCAAAAACGTGATTTCAACAGACAGACGGACAGACAGACAGACAGACAGACGGACATCGTTAGATCGACTTAAAATCGATCAAGGATCATGAATATATATACTTTATTGGGTCCTAAACCAATATTTCAATGTGTTACATACGGAATGACAAACTTATTTATACCCTCTACATGCGCGGGTACAAGGGGGGGGGGGGGGGAAAAGGGGAAATTTCCCCCCCCAGACCAAATTTCAAAAAGAAAAAAAATAGGGGAAAAAGAAAAAAAAAAGAAAAAAGAAAGAAAAAGGAAGAAAAAAAGAAAGAAGGAGGAAGGAAATTTCAAAAAAAAATTTCCTACTGAAAAAATCTCGAAATCCGAAAATTTTTCATAGAAAAAATATGAAAGTTTTATAGGGAAAATTTAAACATTTTTAAAGGAAAAATGTGACTCAATCTGAACACTTTCCGTGAAAAAAAATATCTGTAAATCTTATTATGAATTTTGGTATATTTTATTTTAGTAGTACTTATATTTTGGGAATTTTTCTACAAAAATCTATAAAAAAAATGTTTGAGGATTGAAAAATTTTTCTTTGTGAAAAATCTGATACTTTTTCTATAGAAAAAAAGTGTCGGAATTCGAGACTTATTCTATAGGAAAAAGGTCTTAGAATCTGAGACTTATTCTATATTAAAAAGGTCTCAGAATCTGAGACTTGTTATAGAAGAAGGTGCAGAAAATCTCTAAAATTTTTCACATTCTCAAACATTTTCTTTTTCGAATTTTTGTAGAGGAATACCCAAATTCTAAAAGTAAAGGAAAATGTTTTAGAATCTGAGACTTTTTCTATAGGAAACAGGTCTAAAAATCTATGAATTTTTCTATAGGAAAAAGGTCTCAAAATCTGCGAGATTTTTTTTTAGAAAAAAAAGTGCCAGAATCTTAGACTTTTTTATATACCTAAAAAAAGGTCTCAGAATCTAAGACTTTTTCTATAGGAAAAACCTCTCAGAATCTGGGACTTTTTCTTTTGGAAAGAGTCTCACAATGTCAGACTTTTTCTATAGTAAAAGGGTCTTAGAATCTGAGATTTTTTCTGTAGGAAAATGTTTCAGAATCGATACTTTTTTGAAGACAAAAGGTATGACAATCTAAGACTTTTTATAATGGAAAAATCTATCACTTTTTCTTTAGGGATAAAAGTGAGACTTTTTCTATAGGAAAAAGGTCGGCGAATTTGAAACTTTTTCTTTATGAAAAAGGTCTCAGAATCAGAGACTTTTTCTATAGAAAAAAGGTCTCAGAATCTAGTTTTTTTTTTTTTTCAGTACGAAACAAATAATCTGAGCCCTTTTTTATAAGAAAAATATATTAAAAATGCTTTTAAATATGAGACACTATCTATCGTAAAGGTTTCAGAATCTTAGACTTTTTTGTGGAAAATAGTTCTAAGAATCTGAAAATTTTTCAATACGAAAAAGTCTCCGATTTTGAGAAATTTTTTTGTAAAGAAGAAGTCTCAGATTTCGACTTTTTATACGTCAAATGTGTTAGAATCTGAGATTAAGTATACGAAAATGTACAATTTTCTTTTAAGACAAATTAAAAAAACAATATCTAAACGAAATACTTATGATCATGAAAAACAAACCTCCTTTAGCAAATACTAATAAATTTGATGATTTTATAGGTTTCCATCACCTTTTTTTCGCAAAAAATAAAACGAATCCCTATTTTTGCTCGTCCAACAAAGATGAATTTATGATTTTTTTTCGAAGTAAAAAAAAAAATTTCCCCCCCCCAAACCCAAAAGCTGTACCCGCCACTGCCCTCTATCACCAGAGTGGAGGGTATAAAAATAACATTTCTGTTTGCCTTAATAAAAAAATACGTGAAGTAGTTAATTTTTTTTAACTCATAAAAAATTCCACTAAAAGGCTTGCTCTTTAAGATTCTTTTTTTAATACCCGTCATACTTAAAATTTTGCAGTGATTTTTTTTTTATAACAAAAAATGTACTCAAAATTATTACACATCCCGGCTAAAAATAATGTATACAACCTCATGTACGATCATATATGATAATTTATGTTAAGGATGGGCCAATATATGATCGCATATTATCATATGTTTTACCATATATGGTCATATATTGAATAAGCGCCAATTTTAATATATGTTCATATATGATCATATATGTTTTCGAATTAATGATGTATGGTCAGATGTGTTCATATATGCTCATATACAATTCATTTTTAGCCGGGATCATAAAAAAAACTATCACCTGTTACAAAAAAAATCACCACAAACACTAGTAAAAGAAAAACTTTGTTTTATGCATTTTTCTTCTTTTCATATGCACATTTTTTGTTGTTAAAAAATCAAAAGTGCAGCATAAACATCAATGGTAATAAAGGATTTTAAAAGATAAATGACAAAGAATGTTATTGTTTTTATACATTATGTCAGATTATGACCATGTGATCACAGAGTATTTAACTTTTTTAACAGAATATTTAGTAAATTTTTAGAAATTAAACTAAAAAGTAAAGCAGATATTAAATATTAACAAAAAAATTCACTAAATTTAGTAAAACTCAATTTTTCTACTTAAAAAACATTTTTTTTTTGTTATTTATTTTTACTTCAATTTAGTGTTTTTATTAAAAAATTAAATTTTTACTATTGGTATTTCATTACCACTTCTATTAAATACCGGATCATTAAAGGATCATGATTTGAGTACCTTATTCTGAAATCCACTCCTACGGAATCTTATCGGTACTTCATCATTGGAATAAATTATAATTTGAATAAATTCTATTTGAATAACATTTTTAGTATGGAGGAAAGTGAGAATGAGGAGAACATTGATGAAATTTTAGTCAAGCCGACTTAAACTATTTCCCCTGGTTTCTTTGTAATTTTCTCACATACTTTTAGCACATAGTGTATGTTAATTCTCAACCATATGCATGAAAATAAAGTTAAATACAATGATTTTGTTGTCATGACCTATAAAATAAAAGTTTTTTTTTGTCAGAAGATCATAATCTTCACAAGAAGAGTATAACAGTAATAACAAAAAACTACAAACATCATCATAATTCTCAATATATTGTACAATAGTTTTCCTTTTCAAAGAATGAAATATAATAAGAAACAAGAAAAAAAAACAAGAAAACAACAAATGTTCTCGACTTAAAAATAGTAAAGTCTCATCTTTAACATGAGCTTTTTGTTTTTATTATTATATTATGTTCTGTTCTGCTATGTTCTGTATATGCAAATGCATAAAACTGAAAACATGTACAACAGGCTCATGTCAATATGTATTGCACACATACATACATATATTGTTGTAAAGCTTGCCATATAACTTGATACAAATAAAATATAAAAACAGAAAAAAAACGTTGCAAATTTTTTAAATTTGATTTAAAAATTGTATATGAAACAAAAGTATAGTTTGAAATGAAACTGACACAATATATAGAATACATTGCACACATACATATGGCCATAACAACAACAAAAAAGTTATACAGACACACACACTTTATTTTTATACAATGTTAACCACAGTATGTTGATATAGAACGGTGGTTATGAAGAGTAGAAAAAATGCAAAAATATATATAATTGCGATATTAACAAAACTTTCTCCGATTTGGATGAAATTTTAATCACATCCCAGCAAAAAAATTTGCATTCCAAATTATCGGTTGCATAAGGAAATATATTATGCTGTAGTCGATTCTACTCAACATTCCCAAATCAATGGTTTATGTTTGAAACTATTACGAATTCTATATAAAATTATTTTTAAAAATAATTTTACATTGAAAATTTTGTTGTAATTACCGTAGAATATATTATAGAATCTATTGCAATAGAAATATGTTTCAAAAACATTTTCCTGGGATTATAGTCGTTAAGTCCATTTCAAAACCAGTAGCCCGTTTCTGTAATTAAAATGAGAAGTTTTCGCATCGAAAAATATGAAACAAAAAATTCCACAGTTTCTCGACTTCGGAATAAAAACTGTTTCTGTATGTCAATGCGAAAACGCCAGCGTTTGTATTGGAATATTCCAAGATAGCTGTCAAAAAAGTAATCAAAGTGAGAAAATAGTAACAAAACAAAAAAAAAAAAATAACACGGAGCAATTCAAATTATGGTTTACGGATCATTTAAAAGCAATAAAAAAAATATAAAAAAATTAAAATTATATATTGTTGTTAATAATGTATAGTGTTGTATTGAAAACAGCATTTTTGCATTTAGAGATTCTTTGATTTTTCTAAAATTTGTGAAAAAATATAATAAATTATATATTTATAAAAACACAAAACAAGTAATTTGTATTTTTCTTACTATTTTTCTCCACTTTTTCATTTATTATTATTTTTTTAATGTTTTTTATTTCTTTTAGCCGAAGTCTCGCACCGTTTTAAAATGTGAGTTTTTTTGACACTTCAAATACAAAAGTTTTCGACCAATTACTTTACAGAAACAGTTTTCTCGCATCATTCCAATAAGTTTAAAAGTTTTCGCACAACAAAGTTACAGAAACAGTAAAATGTGAAAAGTCACTTTTTGTGCCGATTTACAATGTTTTCGTTTCATTTCACATGTTTCATGCGAGAAATCTTTCGATTCGAGAGTTACAGAAATCAGCTACAGGTATAGCGTAATTGCATAGATTTTGTACCACATTGCGTATGAGTGTTGCAGCATTTCATTGTATGAATAAAATATTAAACATACGCATACGAAGCAGAAAATGTTATTTTTAACAATGCGATTTTTTTATACCCAGTGGTAGAGGCCCTCTACTGGAGGGTATATATAATTTTGTATTTACGTTTGTTACTTATCGAGATATGGATCTAAGACTCCATAAAGTATATATGAGGCATTCCACACCAAATGTCCCGCTACAGAAAAACATTTTTCCCGTAAATTTCTGAATAGGTTGTTTGGATAGCCCTATATGGAACTAAGAAAATTGCATTTTGGTTTTTCTAATTTTCAAAAACTGGCCTTAGAAGGCGTGGTCAAATATTGAAAAAATGGTCAAATTTGTAGCGAGTTGCCTTGATTAAATATTTATCAAATTAAAACGGAATGCACCACAATCTCAAAGTGGAAGAGTCAAATTTTGCTATCGACTTTTTTGCGAATTTTTTTTACTCTTTTCGACTTTTTCGTAATTTTTTTGACTTTTTTGGACTTTTCGACTTGTTTGTTTTTTTACTTTTTGCCAAATGAAAAAATATATTTCTTCAACAAAAAAAAAAAACCAAAAGACTCAACTGACAGCGTTGTTAAGAGCAACAACGTTTTTAACATGTATTTTGTATGTAAAGCAAAAAACGTCAATTCCAAATTTCCTTTTCTAATACCGTTACGGTAAAAGAGACGTACCAATCTTTTCGATTATTAAGAAAACCTCAGTGGTAGGGTTCTATAAATCGAAAGTCGACTATTGTTTTCGATTTTTTCAACCTTTTTGACATATTCGATTTCTTTGGAACTTTTTAACATTTATTGCTTTCGGTACCCACAAACTACTATTATTTATAAAAAAAATGTCGAAATATTAAAAAAAGTCAAAAATTCGAAAAAAAAGTTGAAAAAAGTAAGTTTTTTAATAAAGTCGTAAAGTCGGTCAAGAAATCGACTTTTTGAAATTTGAAAAAACTGGAAAAGTCGAAAAATCTACTTCTTAAAATTGAAAAACTTTGTAAAGTCGACTTTTTAGAATATGGCAAAAATAGAAAAGTCGAACCGTCCATAACCCTATATTAGCGATTCAAAAGTTATGAAGAGAAAATGCTTTAAACATTTTAATACATTCCCCATAACCTAAAAACACAAAAGGCTCTAATTCGGCTGCTTTTTGACATCGAGCGATCAATTTTTTTTCACCAACAATTTCTTTTTTGTAAAAATTGTTTTTCATTTTTTTTTTATTTATCCCAAAATTAATATATTTTACCTGTTTTTAGTGTCCGACCGAATACTCGGCTCTGGTTTCGGCCAAAAAACACTATTCAACCTCTGTTCGGATACGGTAATATTTTTGGCCTAATACCGAATAATTGTATAAAATTTGTACTCACGTGTTGACAAACACACTAAAAAGACAATGAATCACATAAGAAGTCACAAAACTATTTTAACAAATATTTTTGCAGCTAAAACAAAATTATAGACTCGAAAAAAATTTTCACTCGAAAAATAATTACACTCGTTAAAATTTTTTTACAAAAAAGTCAAAAAAAGTTTTTTATTAAATATATAACACTGTCCGACAGCCAATATTAAACATGAACCGGATGATATGATATATCCCTACCTACTTGCAGGTAGGGATGAAATGGAGTGAAACTGCATTTACAGTTTTTCATTTCGTGATCCTGTTTCCTTTCAAAAGGACTTCAAAGTTTTAACGGATACATCTTATAAAATATTTCTGAAATATTTGTACTTGTCCTAGGATTCTACTGGTGATGGCAAATAAAAAAGGAGAATCTCCCCTAATTTTTCCATTTTTTATTTTGCCATATCAGGATAAAAGGATGTGAATAAAGTATTTTAAAAAATGTATCAAAATATTTTGTTGAAAATTTTGAATGATATTGAAGGATACATTTTTGAAAGGACGTAACTTAACTCCTTTTTCCTAATATGTAAAAATAATAAAACAAGGAAAATTAGGGGAGATCCTCCTCTTTGATTTTCTGTCAATAGTGGCATCCTAGGACAAGTACAAATATTAAAAAAATATTTTATAAAATTTAATCCTCTAAAAATTTGAAGTCCTTTTAAAAGGAAACAGGATCAGGAAATAAAAAACTGTAAATGCTGTTTTACTACGTGTAATCTCTAGTTTAAAACGTATATTATCCAGTTCGTGTTCAATGACTTTTTTTAATTTTTTCCGGACAGTGTAATCATTGTAGACAATATTTTTTTACATTTGTGAATTCCGCCATGTCGAATTAACCTTTTTTCTTAGTTTTACTAAATAAATATATATTTTTTTTAATATAAAGTTTCGGTTTCGGCCGAATAGTAAAAATTTGGCCGAATATTCGTCTATAAAAACGTGAATTCTGTCGGACAATACCCGTTTTTAAAACGTTTTTTTTTATTTAATAATATTTTTTTAAACTAATTTAAGCCAAATCAAATCATTTAAACACGTGGCTCCGTGCAATCAAAGTTTTGGTTTTTTAGAAAATAACCACCAAAACCTTTAAAAATTTTCTGATTTAGCTGAAATTAAGTTTAAATAAAATTTTCTCTAAAGGTCTATAAAATAGTCAATGGAATAAAATTTTGATATTTTTTAAAAAATTTTCTAATTTTTAAATTTTTTTTTCAAATAACAATATTTTGAAAGCCGCGTGACCGATTTTCGAAAATTTTTGAAATTTGTAGCCAGCATGCCAAAATTAATAAAAAAATAACGTATCGCAAGATAATTTATTTTTGTTTTTTAATTTTTTATCAAAAATTTTTGATAATCCAAAACTTTGATCGATGGACGCCATGGGTTAAAATGATCGGATTTGGCTCAAATAGGGTTTAAATGAAAGATTATATCGACGGCTCCATTCTAAAACATGCTAAGTCTAAACAGCTAGTTTTGAGATAATCGCCTTCAAAGTTTTTTGACGATATCTCGGGAACGGTATGAGATAGAACCTTGAAACCTTTTGTGTTCGAATTACAAATGTAATAGAATTAAGTTAAAATTTATAAATTCGTAGTAGATTAAAGTAACTTGCAATGATATTCTAAGTTCAGATAGCATGTTTTAATTTGGAAAAAAATTAATATTGAAATTCTTTTTTACTACTAAGAAAGAACACTTAGCATAAAACAAAAATAGAATAAACACTTAGCATAAAACAAAAAAAAAAAAAAAAATCGAAACATATCATGCTAAGTATACTTAAAACATTTTCAAAGGAAGTTTTTTTTTTAACTTTTTAAATTATACATAGTACATTTGTGCTTATAACTTTTGATAGCATAGTCCGATCAATACCAAAATTTTACAGAATCTAAGTTAAGAAACGACAAATTTAGAAATGCTACTCCCAGCAAAACATGTTATGTCGACTTAGCATGTTATGGAATAGGACCGTACATATGAGTACACATGAGATAGATCAGGGAAGTATCGAATTGCATTCAAATATGACACTAGCTTATGAAAGTAGCTGTCCACTTAAGACCAGGAAGGTTAAGAGGGATGTTCCATGGTGGAACAACGGTCTTGAACAGCTTAGGCAGGAGGCTAGGAGATTATTCAATAGGGCCAAACAAACAGGTGATTGGGTCACCTATAGGAGGGCACTAACTGAATACAATAGGGAAATTCGACGATCCAAGAGGACTACGTGGCGCGACTACTGTGAGAAAATAAATGATCTTCCAGAAGCAGTGCGACTGCAAAAAGCCCTCTCTCAAGACCATTCAAATGGCCTATGTACTTTAAAAAGACAAAATGGGTCTTATACTGAATCTCCTCTTGAAACTTGTAAACTTCTTTTGGAAACTCATTTTCCAGGATGCATGTCCGTTAGTGAACCATTACCAGTTACAAGAACTCCGTCTTTGACTGGTCGTGATATTCGCTTAACGAACAACATTTTCAGAAGTGAACGAGTTAAATGGGCGATCAGCAAGTTTTCCTCCTTCAAATCACCGGGTCCGGACGGGATCTACCCATGTCTACTTCAGAGGGGAATGGATATCATCATTCCTCAACTGATTAGATTATTTAGATCTAGCCTTCTATTTGGCTACGTCCCGGAACCTTGGAGAGAGGTAAAAGTGGTATTTATACCTAAGGCAGGGAAGAAATCTGAACAACTGGCTAAATCATATAGGCCAATTAGTCTCAGCTCATTCTTCCTTAAAACTATGGAAAAACTATTGGACTGCTTTATCAGAGAAACCTGCTTGAATAGCAAACCGATACACAGGTTTCAATTTGCATATCAACCGGGTAAATCTACTGAAACTGCAGTCCATCATGTTGTCAGAACAATTGAAAAGGCCATAGAAGCAAAACAAATTGCCCTCTGTGCCTTTATCGATATACAAGGAGCTTTCGATAATACATCTTATGATGCCATTAAGAAAGCTATGATAAGAAAGGATATTCCTAGGCTTATAATAAATTGGACTCTGGAGATGTTAACATCCAGAGTGATTATGTTTGATCTTGGCGGCACATCTATGACCATCAACGCAACAAGGGGATGCCCACAAGGTGGTGTATTATCACCTTTGTTGTGGACTTTGGTCATAGATGAGCTGCTCGAGGAACTTAATAACTCTGGTTTTAAGACCTTCGGCTACGCTGATGATCTTGTTATTGCCGTCTCTGGCTGGCATGAGCCGACTATCTCGGACCGCATGCAACAAGCTCTCGATATTACTCAAAATTGGTGTCAGTCAAAGGGGTTATCAATTAACCCATCCAAGACTATACTAGTACCGTTCACTAGGAAAAGAAAATTAAAACTTACCATGCCAACTTTGAATGGCATAACTATAGGATTTTCAGATGAGGTTAAATACCTTGTGATTACATTGGATAAAACCTTGTTATGGAACCAACATCTAAATAATTTAACCATAAAGGCCACAAGAGCTACCTATGCCTGTCAGAGACTTTTTGGGAAAACATGGGGACTGAAACCGCACATGATTTTCTGGTCTTTCAACACTATTGTGAAATCTATGCTAACATACGCTGCTTTAGTATGGTGGCCCAAGGTGGAACAAAGTACAGCCAGAACTATATTAGATAAAGTCTACAGACTCGTCTGCATTGGCATTACCGGTGCTGGCAAAACATGCCCAACTTATGCCATCGGGGACCTACTTAACATCCCACCATTACACATTTCTGTAATGGAGAATGCATTAAAAAGCGCCCTAAGGCTGACGGAACTTGGTAACATGAAGGAAGGTGACTTACGGGGACATTTGAGAATTGCAAAATTCTTCATTGATGACCCTATTTTGAAGGTCATGGACAGAATTTTACCGACAAAAGTATTTATTAGAAACTTTGACACTAAAATCCTTGAACGGAACGTGTGGTCAAACATGACCTGGGACCCAGAACCAAATTCCATAATATGGTATACGGACGGGTCCAAGCAAACCAATAAGGATACAGGGGCGGGGATATTCGGACCAAATTCCTAACGCGCTCTACCCATGGGGAAATCCCCATCAATATTTCAGGCAGAACTATATGCCATTCATGTATGTGTAACCGAATGTCTTCGTAGGAAAACAAATGGTTCCCATATATACATAATGTCTGACAGTCAGGCTGCACTAAAAGCTCTCATAGCTTATGAGGTGACATCCGGACTGGTCATGAACTGCATTGAGTCACTTAACGAACTAGGACGACAAAACGACCTGACACTCGTATGGATTCCGGGACATGAGGGTCACACGGGAAACGAACGCGCTGACTGTTTGGCAAATTGTGGTGCCAGGCGACCCTTTATTGGCCCAGAACCATTCTTTGGTTTGCCATCGGGACATGTTAGGGAAAGACTCAAAATATGGAGTGAATCTAAGTTCATGGAACATTGGAACTATTGCGCTGGGCAGCGGCAGGCAAAAAGATTCATAATTCCATCCAACACTGTATCTAAACGATTACTGTCTTTAGACAAAAAGGATCTTCGAATCCTAACGTCCTACCTTACTGGACATTGTAACCTACGTTACCAACTTAGAAAGAGAAATCTATCTGACACGGACACGTGCAGATTCTGCGAGATAGAGGAGGAAACAGCAGAACATATACTTTGTACATGCCCAAGACTGACTGGTAGAAGACTTCAACATCTAGGGGGACACTTAATTTCTCCGACCGACGTGTGGAACTCTCTGCCAAATAGGATTCTCGGCTTTATTAAAAGCCTGAACATTTAGGGCACCCTTTTTAGGCTGCACAATAGATCTTTCTGGTCGCAGTGCATAGGGCCTCTTTAATCTAATCTAATCTAATCTAATCTAATCTAATCTAATCTAATCTAATCTAATCTAATCTAATCTAATCTAATCTAATCTAATCTAATCTAATCTAATCTAATCTAATCTAATCTAATCTAATCTAATCTAATCTAATAGGACCGTCGATATCTCCTAGTGCAAGTGTCAGGAAAGAAAATTTTGAGATTTTTTTTTTTTTTGTAACTTATTGATCGTAGAAAAAACCGCCATTTTTTTAATGAAAAAATGGAATGAAATGGGCTATTATAATTTTATTGTTTAAATCATTTTAAAAAGATTTGGTATCTCCCGCAGAGAAAAATTTCAGAAATGGGGACTTAAATCATAATCCTGTTTTTATCCAGTATATAATGTAACCGGTGACAAAGTAGCGGCAGGCACGCTTTTTTACTATAATGTATTCATTAAAATTGTATAAAATAACGAATATTTCAATTCAAAAAAAATTTATTTCCCCACTCAATCTTTAGTCCCACTGTAAAATTCACAAATCCAAAAAAAAACGGAAATGGCTAGCATTGCATAAACCTTTTAGTAGCATGTAATAGTAAAAATGAACATGTATTCATGCATGTATGTGTTAAATGTAAAAACTTTCTGTTCTTTTTTTTTCTTCTTGTGCACAATAATATTTTGTAACATCAGCATCTCTTGTCCTTGTGACAATTGTTAAGAAAATATTCTTAAAAATACAGAAATTCAAGGCAAAAAAATAAAATATCGTCATACATATTTGAAACAACAAACGACATTCGTAACATTGGCAAACAACACAGAACCATAATATTCATTCATATAATTCCATTCCAAAAGGATTCTATTCTCTTCTTTTTTTTCTATTTCCTGTGACACACCAAAAGAAAGGATATGGTAAATTGTCATTTTTTTTTTTTTGTATTTTAGTCGCATTTAGGATAAACGGCAAATATTCTAAACAGGATTTACAAGTTTGTTTAAATAATTTCTTAACACTCAAGAGTAGTTTTTGCATAATACATTACATACATATAATATTATAAAAAAACCACCTACTCAGTTGGTTGGTCGGTGCTGGAGGACGATGATGTTTTTTAGATAAGATTTTTCTATTTTTAGTTTAAAGTGAAAAACACATTTTATGCAAATGTATTTATGCCTGTCTTTAAAATGGGCAAAACAAAAATAAAACGTCTTGGGTATAAAGGTTTCCGGTGATAAAAAAAAACAACAAAACAAAACGAAGATCTCAAGGTAAAAGGAAAGTATTTTGTTGGTTCTGCTTACCTATTCGCTAATGTTAGAGAGGAATGTAAACATCATTTTGTTGTTACCTTATTTTTAGTAAAAAAAAATTAATACAACTCAAATCTCTTTTCTGTATCAATGTTTTATTGTCTACTCTTTTCCCTAATTGAATTTTAGAAAGTCCTAACAAAATTTAAAAAAAAACTTAAATCAGACTTATAGAAGCTCATATTAGCTAAAAGCTATTTTCTGTAGCAATGTTTTATTGTCTTCGCCTTTCCCTAATTGTATTTTAGAAAAGCCCCAACAAATTTGGATAATTTAAAATTAAAACTCAGAGAAATCCACTAAAAATGCAAAAAAGCTCATTTCAGATTTACAAAGTCATAAATTTGCTTAAAGCTATTTTATATATATTTATTTTATATCTTTTATTGTCTAATCTTTTCCCTAATTAAATTTTAGGAAAGCTCAATTAAAATTTAAAAAATCGCAAACTGAAACTCAGAGAAGTCCACTTTTAATTCAAAAAAAGGTCAATTCAGATTTATTAAAGCTCATATAGAAACCACAGTTTAGAGAAAAAAAAAATGGCAGCTCACATTTCTAACTAAAAGCTTTAAGTACTTTTTTGTAACGATGTTTCATGGCTACACTTGTTATCAATTGAAATGTAAAAAATCAAAATTGCAATTTACTGAAATTCAAAAATAGGAATTCACCTAAAATTCGGAAAAAAGCTGCCTGCAGATTTATAAAAGCTTATTTGAAATTCTGAAAAGCTTTATTGAAATTCAGAAAGGCCAATTAATATAAAAAAATCCAGATTGTAATTAAGTAAAGCGCAATATCATTTCAGTCTACTTAAAACTAAGAAAAGCTTAATTAAAATAAAAAATGCTCGATTGAAATTCAGAAAAGCTCAGCTGATACATACATATATCAAAAACACAAAAGCTCAATTTAAATTCAGGAAAGCTCCACTGATTAAATTTAAATTCAGAAAATTTTACAAGAAATTTTTATTGAAAATTTCTAAATTTTAATTGGGCTATTCCTAAAATTTTGAGAATTCTAAACAAAAATTCCTAAAAGTCCACCTAATAATCAATAAAGCTCTATTTAGATTCAAAAAGCCCAATTGATATTAAAAAAAAACTCAGTTAAAGTTCAGAAAAGCTAAACGGAAATTTCCAAAAACAAAATAAAAATACAGTCTACTTGAAATGTAGAACAGCTCAATTTTAATTTAAAATTTATTGATTAAACTAATAAGAGCATAATTGAAATTCAGAAAATTTTATATGTAAAAATTTTTTGAAAACTTCCGAATTTTAATTGGGATTGAAACTTTGATAAAGCTCCATATACATTCAGAAAATATCAATTGATATTTAAAAAGCTCAATTGAAATTTAGAAAAGCTCAACTAAAATTTTTAAAAAACACACTAAAAATACAGTCTATTTAAAATTCAGCAAAAGCTCAATTTTAAATTCCAATTTAAATATTCCGAAATTCTTGAAAGTCTACTTATTATTTATAAAAGCTCAATTCGAGATTAAGAAAAGCCCAATCGATTTTTAAAAGAGATTTAGAAAAGCCCAATTGATATTTAAAAGAGATTTAGAAAAGCTCAATTGATATTTAAAAGACCTCAATTGAAATTCAGAAAAGCTCCACTGAAATTCCAAAAAACACAATAAAAAGTCAATCGATTTAAAATTTTAAAAAACCTAATTCAATTTCTATAAAGCTAGATTGATATTGAATTTATTGAATGAAATTAAAAATTTGAAATTTTCTTAAAAATTTCCGAATTTCAATTAAGCTTTATCGAATTTAAAGTTAGATTGAAATTTGAATTACACTAAACTGAAATTTCGTAAAGACCGCTTAATATGTAAGACAGCTTAATAGTGTCCGACCGAATACACCTTTTTTGGCCGAAGCCGAAGCCGAATATTCGGCCAAATTTTCACTATTCGGCCAAACCGAATCCGAAGCCGAATATTAAAAAAAAAAAATATTAATGTAGTAAAAACAAGAAAAAAATAAAAGTCGACTCGGCGGGATACTCAAATGCATGAGAATGCTGTCTAGAATGATTTTATTTTAAGCAAAAAATTTTTTTGGACATTTTTGTAAAAAAATATATTTTAGAGTGTAAATTTTTTGCGATCGAAAAATTTTTCTGAATGTAGAAAATGTTTTTAGTTGCAAAAACACTTATTAAAATATTTTTGTGGCTTACTAATGTGATTAAAAGTTAGTTTAGTATGTTTTTCAACACGTAAGCACAAATATTATACAATTATTCGGTATTCGGCTATTCGGCCAAAATTGTGGCCGAAGCCGAATAGTGGCCGAATAGTGCTTTTTGGCCGAAGCCGAGGCCGAAGCCGAATATTCGGTCGGACACTACAGCTTAATAAGGATTCAGAAAAGCTCAATTAATATTTAAAAAAAGCTCACTTGAAATTTCAAAAAACACATTTAAAATGCAGTCTATTTGAAATTCGGAAAAGCTCAATTTTAAATTCAGAAAGGCTTAAAGATATTGACTGGATTGATTGTCAGAATTTAAATTCAGAAAAATTTCTATAAAATTTTAATTGAAAATTTTCGAATTTCAATTGGGTTATTGCGAAATTCCTGAAAGTTCACTTTACATTTAATAAAGCTCAATTCAGATTTATAAAAATTCAATTGATATTTAAAAATGAAGCTCAATTGTAATTAAGAAAACTCGACTGAAATTTCGGAAACACATTGGAAATGCGATTTAAAAAGGATTAATTCAATTTCATAAAAACTTGTTTGATTTTGAATTGATTGATTCAAATAAACAAAATTTTGGAATGAAATTTGTATTGAAAACTTTTGTTTTTCAATTTGGATTAAAAATTTTAAGTATCCTAAACTGAAATTTCTAAAAGAACGATTAACATTTAATAAAGTTCAATTCAGATTCAAAAAATCTTGCTTAATATTTAAAAAAAGCTCAAAAGGAAGGTATTTCATAGGGCACCCACCAACTGTCCTGAAACTTGCATATGGGACAGAGGGGAGGAAAATAAGAGTTACCTGTTTTTTCTTAGCTGCCTAATCTCACATTTAGCGGGTCAAAGGGGAGGGGGAAAAATGGGATTTTTTGTTTCTTGACGATTTTTCACATTACTTCGGAAGAATCTATATGAACTTTTTATACAGATCGAAAGGTTTTTTGAAGGCCGTTTCCAAATTCGGCTTTGTTAAGCTCCTATTTTCGAAAATATAAAATCGTAGGTGTAGTTTATATGGCGAGGTACATACGTAGGACCGCCAAAATCACATGAAATAATCCCTATTAAAATTAAGCTTACCCGTATTTTTGGGTTTGGCGAACTTCCTGCTAGTTCGGATTTTCTCGAAAGACCTAATTTTTTCATAAGGTGGCAATTTTTTAAATTTTAGATCGGGCAGCTAAAAGAAAACAGTTACCTCTTATTTTTCAGGTACCTCTTATTTTTCTGCCTTCCTTGTCAGTTGAAATTTCGGAAGACTCAACAAAAATGCAGTCTAATTGGAATTCAAAAAACATTTATTCAAATAAGAAAAACTGGTTGAATAAAGTTTTTAAGTTTTTAAGAAAAAATTCAGAAGTTCAGAAAATTTTATATTAAAAATTTCGTAATTTTTATGGGACTATATTCATATATTTCAATTTAGGCATTTGTATTATGACTGAGCTCTTCTAAATTTGAATCAAGATTTTAAGAATTTCCATAAAGCTTTTTTAATTTTAACAGTGATTTTATGTATTTTATAGGGACTTTTAAAATTTGAATTCGTTGTTTAAAAATTTCAATTGTTTTTATCTAAAGCTCGAAAGCTCGATTGATATTGAATTGATTTATTTAAACTAAGAAGAGCATAATCGAAATTAAGAAGTTTTATATATATCAATCGAGATTTTTCAAATTTCAATTAAGCTTTTCTTATTTTAAATTTGACTTCCATGGATTATAATTAGGATTTTCTGAAATTTAACTGTGCTTTTCGGAACTTAAAATGAGCTTTTATAAGTTTTAATTGGGCTTTTATGATTTTTCATTAAACTTTTCTGAATTTTAGATGTGTTTTTCAAAATGTCAATAGAGATTTTCTAGATTTCAATTCGGTGTTTCTAAATTTTAATTGCTGTTATACGAAGTTCAAATGCTATTGAATTAATTGACTGAAAGTAAGAAGTGCAAAATTAAAATTTAGACATTTCTGTATAAAATGCCAAATTTTAATTTGGATTGTAAAGATATCAATCGTGCTTTTTTTTAATTTCAATTAACCTTTGCAATTTCAATCGGCCTGCCAAAAGCTTTTATTGTCCCTTTTTTTATTTTAATTGTGTTTTTTTTTTTCAATTTCAATTGAGCTTTTCTGAATTTAAATCAAGCTTTTCTGAATTTCCATTAAGCTTTTCTTGAATTTTAACTGTTTTTTCCAAATTTTAAAAATAATTTTCTTAATTTCTGCTGTTATCTAAATTTAGATTTTTGATTTCCAAATAAAACTTTATAAGTTTCAATTACAAAAATTTGTAAGGAAAAAAAATTTTTCCCCACCCCTCTATTATTTACATATGTATGAAACTATGTTTCTTTTTAGTTATTTAAAATCTACCAACCACTACAAATATTTGTTGTCTTCCATTTCTAAATAGTGAAAAATAAAATATAAATAAATGAATAAATAAAAAAAACCAACTGATTTACATTTAAAATGTTAAGAGCTTCAGAGATTCCAGTTATGTGTCGCGCTGTGCACGGGGAATGTGCTTTGGAATTTTACTATGACTGAAGTACATGTGTAACAAAAGTAATGGAGTTGAGTCTAGCAATTTCGTTAAGTGCGGTTTGTAGTTTTGTTTTGCTAAATCGTAATGGAAAGAATAATACGGGAATAATACGAGATAAAATAGTGGCTGCTACTGGAGCTTTTGTAGTATAAATGACATTTAACAATTTTTCGTAGTAATGATATTATTTTTATTATTTTAGTATATTTTTAGTAGTGTATGTTTTTTTCCAGCGGGAAAGGATATTTAAACTTTCGATAAAGGGCAAAAAGAAAATATTAAAATTTAAAAATAACACTGTACAACATGAATTTATATCTTGAATATTAAAAATTTGTTGCACAAACCTTTTTTATTCAAATTTGTTTCTTTGTGTAATTATTTTTCCTAAAGTTTAAAAATTTTAGGATGACAAAAATCCTTTGTCATTATCCAATTTTGTTCATTTTCGAACTCAACCAGTCCAAGATTATAAGGCATATTCGTACCAAACTTCAACGGTCTAGGTATTTTACTTTGGACTGTATCGTGTTTTCCACAAACAAACGGTCAGACAGACGGACGGACATCTCTAGAATGTCTTAAAAAAATATATGCTGAGGATGAATATAAAAAAATAAATCAGTTTTCGAGATATCACTATTTGAAATTTGCATAAAAGATGGTTTTTGCTACGTTCAAGTTTTTTTTTGCCCTTTAATAGAGCTTGAGACAGTCTTTCATTTTAACTCAATTTGAGCCAAATCCGATAATTTTAACCCGTAAAGCCCTTCGATCAATGTTTTGGATTTTTGCAAAATTTCCATTAAAATTTTCAATTTTAGAAAAATTACAAAAAAAAAAATATTTGGCGATACATTATTTTTTACTATCGGTAGAACTGTTTTCGAGGTAATAATACCATTTAAAATTTGTCAAAAAAAAAATTAAAAAATGGCGGTTTTTTCATACCTTCAAAAAAATGTTTAGCAAAATCTAAAAATTTTGTCCAAGCTTATTTAACACGTCTAATAGAGCGTTTGCTATCAGAAGTTAAAGAAAATATGTCACTTTAATGGTCATTCTCCTATTCCAGCTCTACCCCTGTAGTTTTCATTAAAAAACAAATTAAAAAGTTCCCCACCTGCTGTCCCTAGAATATGCAATGCAATATTTTATTTTCCTTTATCCTTCACATTTTTTTAAGTCCGTATTTATATCACTAAACATAATACTTTGTTGATATTTTTAACTAAACACATTTATATTTAAACAAATTGTTGGCAAAATATAAAATAAACACTTTTTATGAAAAAATATTTTAAAAAAAACACGTAAATCTTCATAATCCTTTTTCATTTCATGTTTTCATGTTAAAATCGTGAGTTTTATAAACCCTTTTACAAAAAAAAAATATGTAAACGAAACATAAAATAATAAATCATAAACAAGAGTTTAATATTTATGGGAAACTGTCGTGCATTTTTATTTAAATTTAAATAATTTACAATTAAAAAAAATAGAAAAAAAAGGTAAAGTAAAGTGAAAATAGGGTAAAACGTTTTATTACAAAGTTATTAATTTAAGGTGGTACTAAATTTTGAACTTGGAGTATTCAATTTTATAACAGAAATATTGTTAAAATAAATTTTCATTTTTCAAAATATGCCACAAAGAGAAATTCAGTAAAGTTATGAACGAAAATTAAGGAATGGTATAAAAGCAAGTATACATATTTTTTTCACACAAAAAACTTTATTTCGCTGAAAATCGTTTTTCTTTCTAAATTTTTAACTTACATTTTTGTTAAAATTTTTACAAAATTTTTACTAAAATTTTACAAAAATTTAAATTAAAAAAAAATTACAAAATTTTTACTAAAATTTTACTAAAACTTTTACAATTTTTTTTCTAAAATCGTTTATACTAACATTTTTAATAATAATGTTACTAATTTTTTACTACAATTTCTGCTAAAATGTTTACTAAAATGTCTACTTACAAAAATTGCTAAAATTTTTATAAAATTTTAACTAAATTTTTACTAAATTTTTACTAAAATTGTACTAAAACTTTTACATTTTTATACCCTCCAACTACAGTATGGGGGTATACTCACTATGTCATTTCGTGTGTAACGCATCAAAATATCGGTCTAGGACCCCATAAAATATATATATTTATGATCATCAGGGAAACCAAAAATATGCTCTAAAAAACACTTTTTATGCGCTTAAAAAATGCCCTTAAAAACGGAAAATATGCTCTAAAAACAATAAAAATATGCTCTTAAAAAAATTATGTCCCCTTTTTTGTTGTGTTTTTTACAATTTGTTAGAGAATAGACCCTCCAAATACAGTTATGTGCGATAGTAAGAGGGTTAAATATGTTCTACAAAAATATTTTCCTTAATGTTTTCTGCCAAGTTGCTGAATCTAAAGAAAACATAGTTTCATATACCGATATGAAGCAAGAACAGACCAAATGGGAAACAATCGTCAAAATTCCGATAAAAAATTTAAAAATACATGTTGTCATAAAAAAAATTGGAAAAGAATGCTCTAAAAATTAAAAAAAAAAATGCTCTAAAAATGTAAAAATATGCTCTAAAATGTGGAAAAATGCTCTAAAAATTGAAAATATGCTCTAAAAATATGCTCTTATGCTAAAATATGCTCTTAAACCTAAAATATGCAAAAATATGCTCTTAAGGCTAAAATATGCAAAAATATGCTCTAACAAATCGATGCCAGATTTCTTAAAAACTTCTGAAACGGATAAATATCTTACCCATTTTTCAATAAAATGCACAGGAAAAAACATGATACTGCATATTTTTGGTTTCCCTGATGATCATTGATCGATTCTTAGACATTCTAGCAATGTCCGTCCGTCTGTCTGTCCGTCTGTCCGTCCGTCTGTCCGTCTGTCCGTCCGTCTGTCCGTCTGTAGTTAACACGATGCAGTCCAAAATAAACGAGCTAGTCTCCCGACATTTGATGCAAATATGTCTTATGTTAATAGGCAGGTTAAGTTCGTAAATGAGCCAAATCGGACCAGGGGGCAAAAAGTTCCCCCTTGAAGAACTAAACCAACCTCTGAAATATAGCATTTTTTTACGTGATTTTTTGTGTTTTTGTTTAACACATGCAACATTTTTATGCTAAAAGAAGTTCAAAGTCCTGCACTTGGACCCAGAGAATTCGAAAATGTAGTTTTTTCGGTCACCCCCACCCGCCCCCCAAATGGGCGTGGAATAAAACATTTTTCTTAAATCATGATAAACTTGTATTTTTTTAGTGCAAAAAGCATCTTATTTTTTAAACACATATTCGAGAGGAAATTTTCACCACCCCCACCCAATTACCAATACCGACCCCCCCAAGAAAGAAAACGCCCCTGGTTTTTTTATGCATGTTGGAGGGCATAAAAGATTCGGCACAGCCGAATTTAACTCTCTTACTTGTTTTTACTAAAAGCGTTTATACTAACATTTTTACTAAAAATTTTACTAAACTTTTACTAAAATTTGTACTAAACTTTAACTAAAATTTTTACTAAAATCTTAACAAATTTTTACTAATACTTTTACACTTTTTTTTACTTAAATCGTTTATGCTAACATTTTTATTAAAATTTTTACTAATTTTTTACTAAAATTTCTACTAAAATGTTAACTAAAATGTTAACTAAATTTTTACTTAAATTTTTACTAAAATTTTTACTAAAATTTTTACTAAAACATTTCCTAAAATTTTTCCTAAAATTTTTCTTAAAATTTTAACTACAATTTTTACTAAAATTTTTACTACAATTTTTAATAAAATTTTTAGTAAATTTTTAATAAAATTTTCAATTAAAATTTTTACTAAAACTTTTACTAAAATGTTTACTAAAATTGTTATTAAATTTTTTACTAAAATTTTTACTAAAATATTAACTAAAATTTGTACTAAAAGTTTTACTAACATGTTTACTAAATGTGTTATTAAATTTTTTACTAAAATTTTTACTAAAATGTTAAATAAATTTTTACTAAAATTTTTACTTAACTTTTACCAAAATTATTGCTAAAATTTTTACGAATACTTTTACAATTTTTTTTTATCGTTTATACTAACATTTTTTGTAAAATGTTTACTAAATTTTTTACTACAATCGTTATTAAAATTTTTACCACAAATTTTTACAAAACTTTTACTAAAATTTTTACTTCACTTTTATTAAAATTTTTACTAAAATTTTTTACTAATACTTTTAAAATTTTTTTACTTATGTATATCGTTTATACTAACATTTTTACTAAATTTTTACTAAAATTTATACTAAATTTTTACTAAAATTTTTACTAAAATTTATACTGAAATTTTACTAAAATTTATACTGAATTTTTACTAAAATTTATAATAAATTTTTACTAAAATTTCTACTAAAATGTTTACTATAATTTTTACTAAAATTTTTACAAAAATGTTTTCTAAAATTTTGATTACAACTTTTACTAAATTGTTACTAAAACTTTTACTAAAAGTTTCACAAAAGTTTTACTCAAATTTGAACTAAAATTTTTACTAAAATTATACAATTTTTACTAACATTTTTCTTAAATTTTTTCAAAAATTTTAACTAAAATTTCTACTAAAATGTTAACTAAAATGTTTAAGTTTTTCTTAACATTTTTTACTAAAATTTTTACTAAAATTTTTACTAAAATGTATACTTAAATCGTTTTTACTAAAATGTTTGCCAACATTTTTACTAAAATTTTATGTCATACATTTTTTTACAATAATAGTGTTAAAATAAGCAGGCGGTCTAAGAAACGTTTGTAATTTTTATTTTTTGTTGACTCCTCTTTTACGAGAATTATAGCTTTTTTGTAATTTTACAAGCTTTTTACCAATAAAATGGTAAATTTACAACTTTATTGACGCGATAAAATTTACACGGAATTCTGGTGAATTTACTAGATTTTTTTTTCTACCCCCTATTTTACGAGAATTCGTAGTAAAAATTACGAGCTTTTATTAATTTTGCAAACATTTTACCAATAAAATTTACTAGATTTTTTACTAAAATTTTTCCTAAATTTTTACTTGTACTTAAACTTTTACTTAAATTTTTACTAAAATTTTTACTCAAATTTTTACTTTAATGTTTACTAAAATTTTTACTAAAATTTTAACTAAAATGTATACAAAAATCGTTTTAACTAAAAATTTATGTCATACATTTTTTTCCAAAAAATAAAAATGACAAGAAAAGCTTATAATTTTTATTTTTTTCTACCTCCTATTTGACGAGAATTCCTAATAAAAATTAATAGTTTTTTTTGTAATTTTACAAACTTTTTACCAATAAAATGGTAAATTTAAACTTTTTTGACGCGATTAAATTTACAAAGAACTCACATGACTTTATTTGATTTTTTGATACCCCCTATTTTAGTTTTAGTAAAATAAAGACTTTTTTGTAATTTAACAAGCTTTTTACCAATAAAACTGAAAATTTACAACCTTTTTGGCGCAATAAAACTTACAAGGAATTTTCTTAAATTTACTAGATATTTTTTGTAAAATTATCTTGAATATTTGTAAAAAATTGTAAAATTACCAAAAAATTTAAATTTCGATAAAAAATTTTTTGTTAAAAAAAAAACAAAAACTATCAAATATTGGTAAATTAGGATTACGAGACTTTTTCTAGTAATTTGACATGGTTTTTTTGTGTATGATACCGATTGAGGTATCACCTTAAATTAAATTTATGATACCATTTTCAAATTTGATGCGATTTTGCCATCGTCATTCCAGAAAATGTTGATAGCGACAACTGTATTCGATTATCATATCGAAACGATATCGTTATCGCCTGGAATAACGATAGTTTTTCGATAAATTCTGGAAAATGGAAATTTTACTATCGTTATGACTGGTATTAACGATAGCAAAAATGATATAATATTTTTATAAAAAAATCGATGTCATAAACAATGGTACTTAAGAACGAAACGATATAATTAGGTGATATTGCCTCGATATATATCATAACGGTATCGTTTGGTTTATTGGTTACTATTACTTCTTTTACTTGTTTTTTCTGAACACTTTGTATGGCATCTCTCATATATAATTTTACAATTTTTTTTTTACATAAAACATCATCACCATCATTATCATCCTTTAGAATCATGTTAAACATTATGCTAGTGAAAAAAAAAAAATATTATATGATTTATTAAATAAATGTATTTTTAAAATTAAAAGAGGGGAAAATTTATATGAAAATTTAATTTTTAGTTAAAAATATTTGTTCGTCTTTATTTTTGTTCATTGACGCACTTTATTAAATGTCAAAAGAGTTAAAGTAGTATTAAAACATCTGGTGCTGGTTTTGAAACTACAAGAGGAAAAAAAAAAAACTATTCCATTCTACTAATAATATTGGTCTTGTTTTTGTATGGACTTCAGTTTTTTTTATTTTTTTGATATTTGGAATATTCTTCCTTGGATTCATTTTTGTTTCTGTGTGTATGTGAGTATTTTTTTATGGTATCTTTCAAGTCAAATTAAAAAGTTTTGTGCCAAACTTATATTTTGCTAGCAAAAAAATAAAAATTGTATTAAACAAATTTTAGGGTAAATTTTTTTTTTTTGTGTGTCCAACTAGTAAAATGTTAAGGGTAAAGCAAACTAACAAGAACATAAAATTAAGACAAAAGCCAAGAAGTGAAAAATCTAAATGACAATCCTAAAATTCAAAGAAACTTATAGCTTTGTGAGCTTTTCAAAAGGTACCAACTATGCAGCTTAACATGCAATTGAAGCTACATGTATTCAGAAACCAAAAAGGTATTCAGGGAATGGACTTTCCAAGCTCTATAAAATTTTATATATTGAGAAAATAAGCATGAACTTTTTAGTTGCCCAATCTTAAACAATTCAATGACTTAAATTTTTATTAAATTTGCTGCTAAGAAACAATAAATATTAACTTTTACTTTTAAAATGCCTAAAATGGCTCAATTGTAGTTCAAAAACACAATTGAAATTTAAAAATTTTGCTCAAATGACTTTATCTGAATATCAATTGGACTTATCTGATTTTTTTTGGGGATTTTATGAAATTTTGCCTCTCCTTGAAGAACTATACCAACCTCTGAAAATTCGAAATTTCGGCCCGCCCCTTTTGTGGGCGTGGATATAAAAAAATATTAATTTGTATAACTTGAGGGCAAAAAAGTTTTTTTTTTATTTGGAAGATACATAAGAATCGGCACATTTAACACTCTCACATTTAACATTTTTTGGAATAAGGCCTTTAATTTTGCTAAAGCCATAATTCCTCTTACAGGGATGATCTACTATGCTAGTTGGTCATAATCCTAATATTATATGAATCATTTTGTTTTTTTTTTTTATAAATTTTTCTTTCAAAAGATTTTTTGTGATTACAAAAAAAAAACTATTTTTTGGGTAGCAGACCTTTACTGACAATACCCTACACACAAAAAAGTCTAGTCAAATTACTAGAAAATGTCTCGTAATCCCTTTTAACCAATATTTGAAAGTTTTCCTTGTTTTTTTTAACAAAACATTAATCATCGAAATTTAAATTTTTTTTTGTAATTTTACATTTTTTACAAATTTCCAAAGTTTTTTTTACAAAAAAAATCTAGTAAATTCACAAGATTTCCTTGTAATTGTATTGCGCCAAAAAAGTTGTAAATTTGCAATTTTATTGGTAAAAATCTTGTAAAATTACGAAAATGCTCGTAATTTTTACTAGGAATTCTCGTTAAATAGGAGGTCGAAAAAAATTTGGTAAAAACACGAAACCTCCTTGTAAGTTTTATGGCGTCAACAAATTTGTAAATTTACAATTTAATTGGTAAAAAGCTTGTAAAATAACAAAATTATAGGTCAAAAGCTTGTAAAATTACAAGGAATTGGTGTCAAATAGGGGGTAGCAAAAAAAAAAGTTACATTTTTTTTTGTCGTTGTACAAGGAATTTTTATTTTTTGAGTGTAGGGTACACAAACGAGCAAAATCATTGCCAAAAATGCACATAAAAATAAAATTTGGAAATTTTTCTTTCAAAATGATACCTCAATAGTGAAGAAAATTAACGTTTTTGAAGAATTTTTATTGAAAATTCAAAAAACTGTAGGCAAACCCAAAATCGACTTGTTCCGAAAAATCTGAAAAAATTTGTCTGTTGGATACACGTATGCAGGATTGTTTTTTCAGGGCCCAACAACAACAACAAAAAAATGTTGTGTTTTTAAATACATACGTGTTTTTAAATACATATAAAACAAGTAAAAAAGTTAAATTCGGCCTTGCCGAATGTAGTGATACCCTCCACAATTTCTAAAAAATTATTTGAAAAACTTTATTTAAAAGGAAATTACTTTTGAAAAAAAAAATTTTTTGAAAAAAAAACTTTCGGCGAAAAAAAAATTTGGTAAAAAAAATCCGTGATTTTGTTCTTTTTTTGTCAAAAAATACGATTGTACTTGTTTAAATACCATTTGGTGTTCAATTATGTTCACATAAGTCAACCAGCAGCCGAATTAAAGCATTTTGTATTTTTAGGTTATGTTGAATGTACACTCAAAAAAAAAAAACCTTGTAAAGTTACCAATAAATCTCGTGATTTTACGAGGCTATTCTCGTAAAATATGACGTAGGTAAAATTCTCGTAAAATTGCGAGGATTTCCTCGTAATTTTGAATGCGCCAAAAATTGGTAAAATAACTAATTTTATTGGTAAAATAACTAATTTTATTGGTAAAAATATTGTTTTAAAACCAGAAAAATAAAAAAATAATGGTAAACTTACAAGAAAAAATGGTAAATATGTTAAAAAAAATGGTAAATTTCCAAAAAAACATTTTTTTTTTGTTAAACAACATAATTTTTTTTTGTAAATTAACTAGAATCCTCGTAATAAATTTTTCAAAATTTTGTCAACTTTTTTTAAATATTTTTTAATTTAAAAAAAAATCATTAACAAAAAAAAAATGTTTTTATTTGTTAAACAACATAAATCCTGGTATAACATAATTTTTGTAATTCAACTAGAATTACTCGTAATAAAAACTTTGTTGTAAAATTACAGTTTTTTTGATAAAATAACCTTTCAAAATGGTAGAATACAATTACGAAAATAAATCTGTAAAATTACCAATAAAACTGTAGGTCTCGTTTGAGCAAAGTTCAAGATTTGTTTGTTAAAAAACAAGGAAAATTGTTAAATATTGGTAGAACGGGATTACACGGCATTTTACCAGGCGTTTTACCAGTTTATTTTTTTGAGTGTACTAACATTTTTGAGGTGTCCTTACATTTTCGTTCATAACTTTTGAACCGCTAAACGGATATCGCTCAAATGCAATACCAAACTTCTCGGGAGAACTTCCAATAAATATGTTAAGTTTCAGTCATATCCGTGTAATATTTTGGCCGTGATCACCATTTCGACAGACAGACAGACGGACAGACGGACAGACGGACAGACGGACAGACGGACAGACGGACAGACGGACATCGCTAGAATGTCTTAAAATCGATCGGGGATCATGAATATATGGGGCATTCCATGTGAAATCGGACACTTTGAAAAACTTTTTTTTTAGATTTTCCCAATTTGTTTACAGTTTTTAGTACCCTTCGAAAACTCCTTCGTGGTAAATTTTCAGATTTTTTTGATGACCCGTTCAAAAGATATCGAATTTTTAAAAATTGGTAGTTTGTTCCTTTACTCAAACTTCTTTTAATCATAACTTCATCAATAATGGTCCAAATTTCAAATTTTTTTTTCAAAATTTTTGTTTTTTTAAGTACTTTCTAAACAAAAATTCCAAAAAATTCTTAAAAGCGCTCTAGTATGCGATTTTTAAGTTTTAAAATTTAAATCTCATTTTTGAAAATGTTTGTACTCTTCGATTTTTTTAAAATTTTTTGTATAAAACTTCTATCAATTCTACAAATTTTTTGCCCAGGAAGATCGTGGGATAACGATTATTACTATTTTTTAAAATTTTTTGAAAAAATTTTATTGTAATTTTTCAATCTTAAAATCATTTAAACTTACTGCTCCAATCGTGCGTCATAGAAGGGTCCTTTGTAAGACCGACCCCCATTAATTTTTACGTCTTAACATTTCTTTGGAACAAACAAATACCCTATCTCCAATTTTTAAGGGGGCTCCCACACAAAACGACATTTTTTAAAATTTGTTCCAACCGCTCTAACTGCCCTAATAGTGCCCTTAGAGCAACAAAATGTATGACCGACCCACAATATTTTTTTAGTCCAAACATTTTCTCTGAACACACCTACCCTCTATCTTTAACTGTTAAGGCGGTCACCATACAATTTTTTTTATTTTTTGTAAATTTGTTTTATTTAATCAGCTTCCACCGGTCCAATGGTGCGTCCGAGAGGGGTCATTATTGAGACCGACCCCCATTTATTTTTACCCTTCAGAGCAAATGTTTGGACTAAAAAAATATTGTGGGTCGGTCATACATTTTGTTGCTCTAAGGGCACTATTAGGGCAGTTAGAGCGGTTGGAACAAATTTTAAAAAATGTCGTTTTGTGTGGAAGCCCCCTTAGAAATCGGAGATAGGGTATTAGTTTGTTCCAAAGAAATGTTAAGACGTAAAAATTAATGGGGGTCGGTCTTACAAAGGACCCCTCTATGACGCACCATTGGAGCAGTAGAAATGATTTTAAGATTGGAAAATTACAATAAAATTTTTTCAAAAAATTTTAAAAAATAGTAATAATCGTTATCCCATGATCTTCCTGGGCAAAAAATTTGTAGAATTGATAGAAGTTTTACACAAAAAAATTTTAAAAAAATCGAAGAGTACAAACATTTTCAAAAATGAGATTTAAATTTTAAAACTTAAAAATCGCATACTAGAGCGCTTTTAAGAATTTTTTGGGATTTTTTTTTAGAAAGTACTTAAAAAAACAAAAATTTTGAAAAAAAAAATTGAAATTTGGACCATTATTGAAGAAGTTATGATTAAAAGAAGTTTGAGTAAAGGAACAAACTACCAATTTTTAAAAATTCGATATCTTTTGAATGGGCCATCAAAAAAATCTGAAAATTTACCACGAAGGAGTTTTCGAAGGGTACTAAAAACTGTAAACAAATTGGGAAAATCTAAAAAAAAAGTTTTTCAAAGTGTCCGATTTCACATGGAATGCCCCATATATACTTTATGGAGTCCCAGACTGATATTTCGATGAGTTACAAACGGAATGACAAACTTATATATACCCTCTATCACTAGAGTGGAGGGTATAAAAATAATTTTTGTTGTTGGGGCCCCCCCCCCCCCTCTGAATACGTCGTTAGTCTGTTGAAAACACGCTAACTTTTGAAATACTTTACGGAGACTCCTGAAGTTTGGCATATATGTTGGGCATTTACCTGGTCAGGTTGGTATTGCAATCCAGTGAAATTGGTCCAGTGCACTATAGGAAATTTTACCCTTTTTTTGGCCAAAATTATTTACAGCCAAACGGCTGGACCGATTTGACTGATTTTTTTTTATTTGACTTTTGGAAGACTCTTTAGAGGGAGGGAGTGACTCTTAAAGGTTTTCATACACTCAAAAAAAAAAATTAGTAAAGTTACCTAAAAAATTACCTAATAATTAGTTCCAAACAGGGTTCCCGGGTTATAAGTTGCCGCATCTAAGATTTTTTAGATCCTTGATAGATTATATGGTTTTCTAAACTGTTTTTACAATACATTTTTTTTTGAGTGTACACTAACTTTCGAAGATAACAGTAGAAATTTATTTTAACAATGTTAAAAAGTGTCAAACAAATCTACTTTTTAATAAGGATTTTATTCAAAAATTTTATTTTTGAGTTCCAAGTCGTCAACTACATTTCAAAATGCCACTACGGGCAGCCGTAGATGATGCAAGAGCTAGGGGCTCAACTTCCCTATTTAGATCTTTAGAGGTTTCTGCTGTAACTCGTATTTTTGTTCTCGCAGATTTTGACAAAAAAGTTAATTGCGGTCGCCCAGGTTTCGATTTAGTGGAGGCAGGCTGCGTTTTAAGTTTTTTTTTAGCCAAGTATTGCCTTTAAGCCAAACAGCATGCTGTCTTTCAAAAATTTTCAAACTCCTACAACTTTTAATCCTTTTCATATTTATATTTGAACAAAATATTCTTAATTCCTCCTTTATATATTGTTTAAAGTTTTCGAAACATTCACTCTTAGCAATGTATGAAAAGAAATGGTCAGAAATAGCGGCTCCTTATCCACCTCTGCTTTATTTCTCTCGCCATGTATTAAATAACTCTGAATTTGGCACTCAGTAGTCACCTGGAAAAATGGGTATAAAAAAAAAGTTTGCGCATATCCGACCTTGAAATTTGATAAATTCGGAAGGTAATTGATTGTCCTAGAGAACTTTTATGGTTTTATAGCTAACATATGCTATCATTTTTTTTAAAGTCAAAATAAAATTCCAATTCATACTTCAATAAGTTCATCTTAAGGTCACTTCAATTTTTCCAATAAAATCGATCTAATAGATGAGTTCACCTACATTTCACTATTTATCATTAAAGTACTCACCTTTGACATTATTTTCCATTTTTTAGTTTTTAAAAACTATAAATTCTTAATATAAAAACTTTTGTTAGAAGCTATCACAAAAATCGCTGCTCTCAATCGTTATTTTATAACTAAGTAAGAAATTGCAAGAAAAACTACTGATAAAGTGACAGTACATCAATTCTGTCGAAAAATTGAGAAAGAATTGTTTACTTTGTTAAGTTTTGTTTATATTAATGTAAAAAAAAATAATGTTTGCAAAAATTTTAATTTTGACTTTTGGCCAAAAAATGGGTAAAATTTCCTATAGTGCAGTGGTTCAAAAGTTATAAGCAAATGAGTGAATTTCGGCAAAGGTTTTTCACGAATTTACGAGATAAAACACTCGGTAATTTTCGAACGACAATTCTGAGGGTACTAAAGTGTGGAATATATATTTTCGTTCCTCTAGTCCAGTTTGTTTTAAATTTCAGCCAAATCGGTCCAAATCAAAAGTTATTAGCAAAACCGTGAACTTCAGATTAGCTTCACCTTAAATTCACGTGTTAAAAACCCGTTAAACATGTTTTAAAAACATTGGTAAGTCACAAAAATATTTTACAACGTATTTTCGTCACTCAAAAATATTTTTACACTGAAAAAAAAAATACACTCGAAAAAAATTATACACTCAAAAAAAATTTTACACTCAAAAAAAAAATTTAGTAAATTATTTTTTTTTTCACAAATTAATAGTTTTTACACATAATAAAATATTTCTAATAAAAAAATGTATTCATAGATTCGGCCAAGTCGAATTTATCTTTTCTACTTGTTTTTTTTTTTTTAATTCATTCTTATGCTTTTTGCACTTACGAAATGCAAGTTTATCATAATTTAAAATTGTTTTTTTATTCTACGTCCATAAAAGGGGTGTTGGACCGAAAAAACTACATTTTCTAATTCTCAGGGTCCAAATGCAGGGCTTTGAACTTCTTGTAGTATAAAAATGTTGCATTTGTTAAACAAAAAGACAAAAAATCATATAAAAAAATGTTATTTTTCAGAGGTTGGTTAAGTTCTTTGAGGGAAACTTTTTCCCCCCTTGTCCGATTTCGCCCATTTCTGAAGTTAACCTGCCTAGGACTGATCAATACAATATACAATACACTGATCAATAATAAATATACTTTATGGGGTGCCAAACCGATATTTCGATGCGTTACGCATAGAATGACAAAACGAGTATACCCCCATACTGTAGTTGGAGGGTATAAAAAATTGCAGGTTTTAAATTTCATTTGGGCTTTACTGATTTTTAATATGTAATTTTTTTATTATGATCGCCCCCACAGAAAAAAGCGGGACCAAAAATATTTTTTTTCGATATCCTTGATTGATGAACAGGACTTTGAATTTCTTCTGGCATTTTTCCTTCTGTTTATTTTTTTTTTAAGTTCATAAAAATCTATAAAAAAAATGCGGTTTTTCAGAGTTAAACTTACATAACCTAGCTCTTTTGATTTAAACTGTATCGTATTTTCAGCAAAAGCCAGACGGACAGACATGGGACATTGAATATCTAAGAATCGATCACAAATTAATCTTGTTATAGATTTTCAGGTTGAATTTCTCGAACAAAATAAAAAAGAAAGTGGTTAAAAAATCAAAATTAAATAATTCAATTTTCATCAGATATTTGTCATTCAACATATTTTTAAAAATATGTATATGTGTAAATATTTATGCTGACAAACCGTTTTTATATTTTCAACAAATTTCTTTTTATTTTTCTTTATTTTTCTTTTTTTAATAAAATTTTATGCAAGTTTAAACTTGAATAACATTACCAAATAATTTCTGATCTCCCCCATTCTATAATAATTCTTATTGTTTTTGGACACCAAAAACTAAATAACAAAAAAAAAATAAAAAAAATATTTGGCATACAATTTTAATGCAATAGTCTGGTCTTATGGTTAGTCGAAGTTGATGCAAAAAGGATAACATTTTTTTTGTTGTTTTCAGTTTTCTTAAAGAACAAGAATTTTGTGTTATCTATGATAAGGAGGGATGGTATGGCATGTTAGGTAAACTGTTTTGAAATTAAATTCATTCAGGAGATAGAGGAGATAAATTTTAAATTCGGAATATCTTTTTTAAAGGGGCTAAAGATTTATGTGAAATGTTTCCTTTTGTGCAACGAAAGTGAAAGATTTAAGTGATTAATTTTCTTTGCAAATCCTTATTATCAATTGGTGTCCTTTCCCATTAAGACACTGAAATCACTCTTTTTTTATTTCGCTTAAAACTGTATAATAAGGCTTCTTTCATACTCTTTTTTTTTGGTTGTATGAAACCCTGTGTGCACGTCAGTCCGTCAGAGTTTGTCAGTGCTTGGGTTTTTTTGGTTTAGTTTCAGTTGTTGTTTTTTTTATGAAAATGGTTTGGACTTTTCATATTTGCATAGTTAAGCAGTTTCGTAAAGCATTATAATGAAATAATTGAATAAAGTACAATATGGGTAGGGGGAGTATAATTGGTACCATCATTGTTTAAAAAAGAAGAAATATGTCTGTATGTTGTATAAATAAGTGTGTATGCAAAAATAAATTATGCAATTTATCACCAAAAATTGAGAGAAAACACAACTAAGAAAGGGGAGCAAGATTAAATAGATTGTCATCTAGTTTTTTTTTGATTGAATTAAAAGAATCTGTTAATTTCAAATAAGAAAATTTAAACAAATTTTAATATTTTTGGTGAATGAAATAATTTCAAAGGTTTTGAAAATATGTTTTTCTGCAAAACAAAAAACAATAAATAAAAATTTTGAAAACTAAATTACTTCCTCAAACTAAAAACCTTGAAAATCTTCCCAGTTGGCAAAATAAAAGCACACCTGACATACTGATGACTCTCCCTTTATGAAATCGCTGACATCTTCATACAATTTTTCAAAATGTCATCAATGACATGTCAGCAGTTGGTCAGCAGTGTCCACCAGCATCGGTGGCCACTAACAATTCGTTTAAACAACCGCTGACCAACTGCTTACATGTCATTGATGACATTTTGAAAAATTGTATGAAGATGTCAGCAATTTTATAAAGGGAGAGTCAGCAGTATGTCAGGTGTAATTTTTTTGCCGACTGGGTTACTTAAATATTTCTAAATATTTATTTAACAAAAAAAGTATACGTACACAGAGAAAAATAAATTTCCAACTGAATTTTTCAGTTGTATTAACTCAAAATTCGGTTGCTGCTACTAAATTTTGATCTGGCTAACGAATTTTATAGTTGTTTCAATTAAAAGACAGTTGTGATAACAAAAATTTGTTCTAACTACCGATATTTAGTTGTTTCAACCTTAATTCAAATGCATCCACTGATTTTTTGTTGCAACAACTGAATTTCAGTTGGAAATTAGCAAATTTGTTTTCTGTGTGTATCAGAATTTAAAATACAACTGCCTGTAAGTTTAAAAACATGTTTCAAAACATCAGTCAAAATAATGCATAAATCCTTGTAGTGAAGAAAATAAAGAAAAACTATAAAAAATGTAAACAAATTAACCACTCACCTGCTCCAGAGGACAAACCGATCCACCGAAAAAAAAAACAAAAGAAAATGTAAATATTTTTAAAAAATATACGATTTCAAGAACAAATATAATACAATCTTCTTATTTTTGGTGTTTTAAGAACACCCTAACGCAATGGTTCCCAACCTTTGATTTTCGCCCCACTGGGGGGCAATTTGAATGCTTCAGGGGGCAACGAGCAAATTGTTTCGATTTTTTTTTTTTGTTAAAAAACTAAAAAAATATTTATTTTAGTTAAATTTTGTTTGTTGTTGAATACTTTTGCTAAAAACTTTGTTTAAAAGATGATTTTAACAAAAAGTTTGCTTAACTACAAGTAAATTTTGAATTTTAAAACAAATTTGAAAAATTTACACATTTTTCTTGAGTGTAGGGGGGACATTTTGTTTTTTTTAACTTAAAAGTGGGGCATGGCCCAAAAATGGTTGGGAACCATTGCCCTAACGTATGAGTAAGAACACCGTCCGACAACCAATATTAAACATGAACCGGAGGTATACGTCTGAAAGAAGAGATCAAATGGAGTAAAACTGCATTTACAGTTTTTCATTTCGTGATCCTGTTTCCTTTGAGAAGGACTTCAAAGTTTTAAAGGATACATTTTGTAAAATATTTTTGAAATATTTTTACTTGTCCTAAAATGACACTGGTGATGGCAAATGAAAGTGGAGGATCTTCCCTAATTTTTCCATTTTTTATTTTGCCATATCAGGATAAAAGGATGTGAATAAAGTCTTTTGAAAACTTTTCAAACAAATTTTGTTGAAAATTTTGAATGATATTGAAGGATACATTTTTAAAAGGACGTAATTTACCTCTATTTTCCTAATATGTAAAAATAATAAAATAGGAAAATTAGGGGAGATCCTTCTTCTTCATTACAAAAAGTACAAATACTAAAAAAAAATATTTTTTTAAATGTAATCCTCTAAAACTTTGAAGTCCTTTTAAAAGGAAACAGTATCACGAAAAGATAAAGTGTAAATGCAGTTTTACTACTTACATTTATGGCGTTTTCTTTTCTGGCAAAAAATGTCACATTTTACAGTCCCTTTAAAAAATATTGCACTTTTTTTGTTCTTTTCTAAAAAACCTGCAACACTTTAAAAATTTATTATGTTTTTTTCTAAAAATGTTGCATTTTTAATGTTTGAAAATGTCACACTTTTCCCACTTTCATAAATTGACGGGGTAGTAAAATTGCCTTATAAAAACAGCTGATTGCCAATATTTTGGTTGAAAGAAAAATAATCTCAATTTTTTGTTTTTTTTTAATCACAAAACTGGCAACACATTAAAAGGGTTGTGGCTACATTTTACAAATGATACTATTTAAGGGTGCAACATTTTGTTTCAGAAAAGAAAACGCCATTAGTCTCTAGTTATAATCGTATATCCTCCAGTTCGAGTTTAACGTTTTTTTTTTTGTCGGACGGTGTAATAACTACGTTAATTTTTAACAATTCTCAGGGAAAAACTCGATTATGTCCAAACCAAAAGAACTAGATCCATGAAGTTTGCACGAAAATGTCTAATCGTCATAGTCTAGTTAAGTTTGCAAATGGTAAAAATCCGGTCAGTGGGGAAAAAGTTCCCCCTTTATAAAATAAAGCAAACTAGAAAAGAATAAACAAATTAACTCATAGTTCTTATGGATAAAAAAAACAAATTAAATAATGATGAACTTTTATAAATATAGTGCAAAATGCATAATAAATGAATTAGCGGGAAAAGGTGTTCCCACTGACTCCACCGACCCCACCACTCAACGCCCCTGAAATTTTTATTTTTTTAATTTTTTTTTTAACACGTTTAAGGATATAAAATATTCGGCATAGTCGAATTTAACACTCTCACTTTGTTTTTTTTTTCGTTTAAAACGAATTTTAAAAAAGAAGATGTTTGTAGTAGTACACTTGTACCAAGGGGATTGCTAAATAAACTTTTTCGTTCCGCTCTCTTTTGGGGCGCATAAATTTTTAATTTTTGACAAGACATGAATTTAAAAAAAAAAATAAAAAATTTTTGAAAAAATATTTAGTAAGATCGGACATCAATTTAAAATCGATATTATGAATACACTGTCAACAAAAAGAAAAAAAGTATTAGGTACACTCGCAACAACAAAAAATCATATAGTATTACCAAGGGTAATCATATGTAAGTCTGTTTTAATATTTGTTTGTTGGTTGTTTGACAGTCGTGATCTTACTAAGATAGTACAATTTTCAGCTTCTAATTCCCAATGGAAGTAGAGTCAAATTTGTTTTAATATTTCAGTTTGATCATACACGATTTGTCATTTAAATCCCTTTGATACTTGTAGTATCGGGTTTTTATGTTTGCTAAAAAATCTTGACAATGGACAAATTCCGAAACGCGTGTCGATTAAGACTTTTAAAAATGACCAACATAAATAAATTTAAAACAGAAAATAATTTTCTTGAAAATTATTCGATGGGAATATCATAGTTTTAATTATTAAACGAATTATTGACCTCGAACTAGAATTAAAATACTCAAAATATTATTTTACAAATATTTTTCACATTTTATTATTTTGCTATATCAGAAAAAAAAGAGGTATGTAATGTCCTTTCAAACTTTATCCTTCAATATCATTTAAAATTTTTAACAAATTATTTTGATAAAGTTTTAAAATACCATTATTCACATCCTGTCTCCTGATATGGTTAAATAAAAAATATTTTACAAAATGTATTCCTTCAAAAGTTTGAAGTCATTTTAAAAGAAAACAGGATCATGAAATGAAAAACTGTAAATGCAGTTTTACTCTATTTGGTTTCTATATAAAGACGTATACCATTCGGTTCATGTTTATGATTGGCTGTCGGACAGTAAGGTATCCACTTAATGGGTTCCATTATTACGAGGTGTTACAAAGGGAATGACAGACCTCTATTACTAGTGCGGAGAGAATAAAAATAGGATCTTGAATAAAAATGTTGTGACATTTTTGAATTCTCACATAGCCGTGGTGAAAAATAATGGGGCCACAATGAGGCCGCAGTTAACTGGTTAACATTTGAAAAACTTTGCTACCACAAGAAATATAAATTAAATCTCATATATACACACACATAGAAACAACCAAACATCTTTAATGCTCAACAACGGTTTTAAATGAAAAACAAAACCAACAAAATGAAGTTCTTTTACATGCCATGGATCAGGGATGAACAATGTGTATCTTAATTTTGTAAAAATTCACTTGGATATTAAAATTCTAAAACATAAAGAATCTGAGACTTTTTCTATAGGAAAAATGTCTCAGAATCTGAGACTTAAAAAAAAAAAATACCTCAGACTCTAAGATTTTTTTTCTAAAGAAAAAATGTCTCAGAATCTGAGACATTTTCTATAGAAAAAGTATCTGCTTCTATAGGGAAAAGTCTCAAAATATTAGACTATTTCCATTGTTGAAATGTTTCCTTACCTGAGATTTTATCTTTTGGAAAATGTCTCAGAATTTCAGGCATTTTCTAAGGGAAACGTCTCAGATCTGAGACTTTTTCTATAACAAAAAGTTTTCAGAATCTGAGACTTTTTTTATAAGAAAAATGTCTTAGAATCTGAGACTTTTTCTAGAAGAAAAATGTCTCAGAATCTGAGACTTTTTCTATAAGAAAAATTCCCTGAATCTTATACTTTTTATATAAGAAAAATGTCCCTGAATCTTATACTTTTTCTATAAGAAAAATGTCTTAGAATCTGAGACTTTTTCTAAAAGAAAAATGTTTCAGATTCGGAGACCTTTTTTATAAGAAAAATTTCTAACATTCGGAGACTTTTTCTATAAGAAAAATGTAGCAGAATCTGAGACTTTTTCTATAAAAAATTTCTCAGAACCTGGGACTTTTTCTATAGAAAAACTGTCTCAGACTCTGAGGCTTTTTCTATAGGAAAAATGTCTCAAAATATGTAATTTTTTCTATAGAAAAATCATTTAAAATCTTAGTCTTTTTCTTTAGAAAAAAATCACTCTAAATCTGAAACTTTTCTATAGAAACAATGTCTCACATTATGACATTTTTTGTATAGAAAAAATCACTCAGGATCTGCAACTTTTTCTTTAGAAAAAATGTCTTAGAATCTGATGCATTTTCTGCAGGAAAAGAGACTCAGATTCTGGGACTTTTTCTGTAGGGAAAAAATTTTTTTATAAAAAAGTTCCCGAATCTAAAATTTTTTCTATATAAAAAACGTCGCAGGATCTGAGACTTTTTTCATAGAAAAATGTCTTAGACTTATTCTGTAGAAAATATATTTCAGAATCGAATACTTTTTCTATAGAAAAAATGTATTGAAATCTGAGTCTTTTTTATAGGAAAAATGTGTTGAAATCTGAGACTTTTTTTTAGGAAAAATGTCTCAAAATCTGAGAAAAAAGTCTCTTATGTTGAGACATTTTTCCCATAGAAAAAGTTTCAGATTTTGAGACATCTTTTCTATAAAAATCTGAGACTTTTTATAGGAAAAATGTCTCAAAATCTGATATCCTTTCTATAGAAAAAATGTCTCAGAGTCTGAGAGTTTCTCCACAGTAAATATGTCTAAGAATCTGGAACTTCTTCTGTTGGAAAAATGTCTCAGTAACTGAGACTTTTTCTATTGGAAATATGTCTAAGAATCTGAGTGTTTTTCTATAGGAAAAATGTCTCAGAATCTGAGAGTTTTTTTATACGAAACTTTTTCTGTGTGAAAAATGTCTTAAAATCTTATTGTTAGACTTTTTCTATAGAAAAAATGTCTTAGAATCTGAAACTTTTTCTACAGGAAAAATGTCTCAGAATCTGTGACTTTTTTATAGAAAATTTTTTTTCAAAATCTGATACTTTTTCTGCAGGAAAAATGTCGTAAAATCTGAGGCTTTTTCTACAGGAAAAATGTTTTAGAATCTGATACTTTTTCTATAGGAAAAATATCATAGAATGTGAGATTTTTTAATATACGTAAAATATATTAGAATTTGAAACTTTTTCTATGGTAAAAATGTTTAGAATATGAGACTTTTTATGTAGAAAAATTTCTCAGAATCTGACACTTTTTCTATAGGAAAAATGTCTCAGAATCTGAATTTTTTTCAGATTCATTTTTTCTTTATGAAAATTGTTCTGTAGAAAAATTTCGTAAATTCTGTTATTTTTTTGGTAAAAATTTCCAAAAGAATAACAGTCTAAAAATTTTGTATTGTTCCTAAAATCAGTACTCTTTTATCATCTTTAGTTTGCTCCATAAAATATTCCTTCCAATACACCTACATGTAAATATGTGTGAAAGAAAGGCATAAATACATACACAGGCATAGACACAAACACTACAATTTACAAAAGTGGAAAAACAATTTAACAAAGCGTAGCTTTACTTAACAAGAATAACCAAAATGTTGATATTGAGGAAAAATGCACACAAACACATAAACAAACAACAAGTATTATAACTCATGTTCACATGTCTTTTATATGTATTTTGTTATATGAAGGACAACAACCAACAACATTAAAAAGATGTAGTCAAAAAACCAAAAAAAAAATAATAACAAAAATGCACATAAGAGTTCAGAACAGAAGAAGCAACAGTAGTAAACTTAATGCAAGAGCATGACAATGTTGTTAAAGAAATCTATCATATATGTATGTAATACACAAAATGCATTAAAAATATATATTTACACACACATACAAACACCCAAGCACATGATATCCCAGCAAAAAATTTTTGATAGGATTTAATGTGTGAAACAATTTTTTTCTAGGCAGACTCTTAAGTTTTCTCTACATATTTTTTCTACATCGAGAAGTTTGTGGAAATTTCCACAAATTGTGTAAACTTACAATAAATTTGTTTAAAATCATGCAGTTTTAAGTAAATAATTGAGATTTCTTTAAATTTACCAATTTATACTAGAAATCCTGGGATATTCTCTTGGAAATCTTACAAACATGCATGTTTCTATACAAAACATGTCTAGTTATAAAAATGTGTTGGAGTTTATATTGTTGCCTGCTGTAGTTGTTGCCTTCCTTGACTTTTTTTTTTTTTTTTGTTTTTGCTCTTGCTCTTAGAAGACTCTTGGGCATTTTTGGGTAAACCTCAATGAACGTACTAGAATTTTTCTTTATCTTTTACTTAAAAATATACTAAAAGCAACATGTTTTCATACAAAACTTTTTGTGTGTGTATGTAAATATAAAGTCACTACTACTCAACAGTCATGGATCTTAATTTGACTTTATGTTTATTATTTTCTATATATTTTTATAAAAAGAAATCCTTTACTTGATATATTGCACACAAACACACATGTGCACAGGGTCATACAAGTTTTTATAAAGCTCCTATAAGTATACTAGAGGGATATGAAACAAAAATAATTTGATAAAATTATTTTGGGGCAAGGCAGACAGTTTATGTGAAAATTATTGTTAACAACTCCTTTTGTTCAAGAATTTAAAGTTAAACTTCCATATTTTTTTAATTTTTTCAGCTCACTCTATCATGCATATTTCTGTAATATTTTAAATTTACATACTTTTTCTTAAATGAACAATTTCCTTGTTATTTTTCTTTTTGAATAAGAATTTGAGTAAAAACTGATTTTTTTGTAATTTAATAAATATTTTTTAGTATTTTGTCGGTACGTCAACCAAAACACCTATGTGTAATTTTTTGATTTTCTGAGACTTTTTCTTTTGGATAAATGTTTCAGAATGAAAGATTCTGAAACATTCTCAGAATCTGAGAATTTTTCTATAAGAAAAATGTCTCAGAATCTTAGACTTTTTCTATAAGAAAAATGTCTCAGAATCTGAGACTTTTTCTATAAGAAAAATGTCTCAGAATCTGAGACTTTTTCTATAAGAAAAATGTCTCAGAATCTGAGACTTTTTCTATAAGAAAAATGTCTCAGAATCTGCGACTTTTTCTATAAGAAAAATGTCTCAGAATCTGAGACTTTTTCTATAAGAAATATGTCTCAGAATCTGCGACTTTTTCTATAAGAAGAAAAATGTCTCAGAATCTGAGACTTTTTCTATAAGAAAAATGTCTCAGAATCTAAGACTTTTTCTATAAAAAAAAATGTCTCAGAATCTGAGACTTTTTCTATAAGAAAAATGTCTCAGAATCTGAGACTTTTTCTATAAGAAAAATGTCTCAGAATCTGAGACTTTTTCTATAAGAAAAATGTCTCAGAATCTGAGACTTTTTCTATAAGAAAAATGTCTCAGAATCTGAGACTTTTTCTATAAGAAAAATGTCTCAGAATCTGAGACTTTTTCTATAAGAAAAATGTCTCAGAATCTGAGACTTTTTCTATAAGAAAAATGTCTCAGAATCTGAGACTTTTTCTATAAGAAAAATGTCTCAGAATCTGGGACTTTTTCTATAAGAAAAATGTCTCAGAATCTGAGACTTTTTCTATAAGAAAAATGTCTCAGAATCTGAGACTTTTCTATAAGAAAAATGTCTCAGAATCTGAGACTTTTTCTATAAGAAAAATGTTTCAGAATCTGAGACTTTTTCTATAAGAAAAATGTTTCAGAATCTGAGACTTTTTCTATAAGAAAAATGTTTCAGAATCTGAGACTTTTTCTATAAGAAAAATGTTTCAGAATCTGAGACTTTTTCTATAAGAAAAATGTCTCAGAATCTGAGACTTTTTCTATAAGAAAAATGTCTCAGAATCTGAGACTTTTTCTATAAGAAAAATGTCTCAGAATCTTAGACTTTTTCTATAAGAAAAATGTCTCAGAAATCTGAGACTTTTTCTATAAGAAAAATGTCTCAGAATCTGAGACTTTTTCTATAAGAAAAATGTCTCAGAATCTGAGACCTTTTCTATAAGAAAAATGTCTCAGAATCTGAGACTTTTTCTATAAGAAAAATGTCTCAGAATCTGAGAATTTTTCTATAAGAAAAATGTCTCAGAATCTGAGACTTTTTCTATAAGAAAAATGTCTCAGAATCTGAGACTTTTTCTATAAGAAAAATGTCTCAGAATCTGAGACTTTTTCTATAAGAAAAATGTTTCAGAATCTGAGACTTTTTCTATAAGAAAAATGTCTCAGAATCTGAGACTTTTTCTATAAGAAAAATTTCTCAGCATCTGAGACTTTTTCTATAAGAAAAATGTCTCAGAATCTGAGACTTTTTCTATAAGAAAAATGTCTCAGAATCTGAGACTTTTTCTATAAGAAAAATGTCTCAAAATCTGAGACTTTTTCTATAAGAAAAATGTCTCAGAATATGAGACTTTTTCTATAAGAGATGTGTCTCAGAATCTGAGACTTTTTCTATAAGAGAAATGTCTCAGAATCTGAGACTTTTTCTATAAGAAAAATGTCTCAGAATCTGAGACTTTTTCTATAAGAAAAATGTCTCAGAATCTGAGACTTTTTCTATAAAAAAAATGTCTCAGAATCTGAGACTTTTTCTATAAGAAAAATGTCTCAAAATCTGAGACTTTTTCTATAAGAAAAATGTCTCAAAATCTGAGACTTTTTCTATAAGAAAAATGTCTCAGAATATGAGACTTTTTCTATAAGAAAAATGTCTCAGAATCTAAGACTTTTTCTATAAGAAAAATGTCCCAGAATCTGAGACTTTTTCTATAAGAAAAATGTCTCTGAATCTGAAATTTTTTCTATAAGAAAAATGTCTCAGAATTTGAGACTTTTTCAATGTCTAGAATCTGAGACTTTTTCTATCGGAAAATCTGATAATTTTTCTATAGCAAAAATTTCTTAGAATTTCTCTCTGAGATTTCTGCTATAGGGAAACTATCACAAAATCTGCGAATTATTCTCTACGAAAAATTTCTCAAAATCTAAAAATTTGTCTCTGGGAAAAATGTCTCAGAATCTGAGACGTTTTCTATAAAAAAAATGTCTCAGGTTCTGAGACTTTTTCTATATGTAAAATGTCTCAGAATCTGAAACTTTTTAAACTAAAGGTAATTTATTAATTAATAATTCATTTCAATGTTTAAAAAATCTAAAAATACCAAAACATGTGTTTGTAATTTGTTTTCACAAATTTCTATAATTTCTGTACTTACATTAATTCTTTTTTGTTGTTTTCCTTTTTTTCATTTTTACCATTACCATTACATGAAACCCTTTTTTCCATATTTTGCTATCATGTTAACATATAAATCTCTAGCAAATGTTAATACTTAAAACTTTATGAATCTTCTTGTAAATACATATCTTCATATTCCATATGCACACTAGACTGCCCAGAAAAAAAGCGAAGTTTTTATTTTCTTGGGGGATACCTGCAAATTTTGTTCCTTTTTGTGCAAAAAAATTTCGGTTTTTTTTTGGGATTTTTAAAATAATATCTAGAGGTCGCGATCTCGCGTTTTATAACGATTTATTTTTTTTTGAGTTTTTTATTATTTTAAATTGTTAAATATGATTAATATGATAAAATATTAATAATTTCAGACAAAAAAAAATTAAATTAAAAATTAAATATCGCTCATTCCATGAGATGTCTCCCAGCATCTAATCAAATGTTCCTTAATTTATTTGAAATTTTGCACACATGAACACTATGAAGCTATTAAAATAAATCAGTTGTTAGTTCCGAGAAAATCCGTGAATTCGCGAATATATTCGCGTTCGCGAATTCGTGGATTTTCGCGAAACTAAAAACGAATTTATTTTAATTGCTTCATAGTGTACCTGTGTGCGAAATTTCAAATAAATTAAAGAACATTTGATTAGATGCTGGGAGACATCTCATGGAATGAGCGATATTTAATTTTTAATTTATTTTTTTTTTGTCTGAAATTATTAATATTTTATCATATTAATCATATTTAACAATTTAAAATAATAAAAAACTCAAAAAAAAATAAATCGTTATAAAACGCGAGATCGCGACCTCTAGATATTATTTTAAAAATCCCAAAAAAAAAACCAAAATTTTTTTGCACAAAAAGGAACAAAATTCGCAGGTATCCCCCAAGAAAATAACAACTTTGTTTTTTTCTGGGCAGTCTAATGCACACATAGATATATTTGGGTTATAATTCTGTAACCATACAATGGAATTATCTTAAAACCAATAGAGAGCCTTAAAATTTTAATTTGTGTGTGAGTGTGTGTAAAATTTATCCCTTTTAATAAAAAAAAATAGAAAAAAAGGACACATTTAAGACTTAATTGATGATTGTAACAATGACCCTTTGTTTGTATTTTGTTGCTTCTTGGCCATTTAAAACAACTGAACCGAAAGGAACTTTATGGTAAAAGTACTTGTAAAAATACTTCCCAAATAAATGAAAAAAAAACATACAAATTTTATGGAAAATTTAGTATTTTTCAGGAATAACTACACAACTGAACATTATTTGCTTCACTTTATTTATCCTTTTTTTCTTTCTGACTATGTAAATTTATACATGATAATAAAATAGATTTAAATTTTACACAAGTTTAAGTAAACAAACAAGTAGAAAAAAAAATATATATTAAAGCAAATATAGGTTGACTTGGGAAAATTACAGTTTTTATTTAAAAGTGTTGCAAAATTTGTAAGACTGCATTAGACAATTGTATACAGGGTAATTTTTGTAAGTCATGAAAAGAAATATATTATGATTATAAATTCGATTAGAGCAATATTTTAGTTCGAGGCCCAAAAAATCATTTTATGTCATTCAAAAACTAATATTTCATAGAGTAATTTAAACAAAAAAAAATTAAATAGCTAAGCATAGGGTAATCCCTTATAACGGGATAACCCTATGAAATTAAGTGGAAAATATTTTGCATGAAAAAAAAATTTGGTTAAAAAAAAAATTCATGAAAAACAAGTTTAACTGACAAAAAATAAAGAGAACAAAATATTGAATAATAAAAATTGAGTAAGAAGAATTTGAGAAAACAAATATCGTTCCATATAATTCCCTGCTCCATTCCATCTCGTTTCCAGTTTCATCTCCGTTATTTCCATGCAAGTTTCATTGCTTTCTGAATAATATGCGTTAAAGAATTAAAACACCGTCTGACAAATATGAAAATAGTCGTTTAACACGAACTTGATACTTTACATTTTAAACTAGAGATTAAATGTAGTAAAACTGCATTTACAGTTTTTCTTTTCGTGGTTCTGTTTCTTCTTAAAAGGCCTTTAAAGTTTCAAAGGATTAAATTTTATAAAATATTTTTTTAATATTTGAACTTGTCCTATGATGCCACTAGTGATATCAAATGAAGAGGAGGATCTCCCCTAATTTTACTATTTTATTATTTTTACATATCAAGAAAAAGGAGGTAAGTTACGTCCTTTCAAAAATCAATGTCATTCAAAATTTTCAACAAAATATTTTGATAAAGTTTTTAAATGACTTTATTGACATCCTTTTATCCTGATATGACAAAATAAAAATTGGAAAAATTAGGGGAGTTCCTCCACTTTCATTTGCTATTACCATAGTCATCCTTGGACAAGTACAAATATTTCAAAAATATTTTACAAACTGTATCCTTTAAAACTTTGAAGTCCTTTTAAAAGGAAACAGGATCTCGAAATGAAAAACTACCAGTGCTGTTTTACTCCATTTGAACTCTACTTTCAGACATATATCATCCGGTTCATGTGTAATATTGGCTGTCGGACGGTAAAATAAATAAAAAATCTATGGGCGGATTACTCAATGAAAAGTTAGCTGCTAACTGCTGACTTAACGGAGCCGTATGTCAAAATTTGTATGAAAAAGTTAAATTTAAAGGAGAGTTATTGTATAACGCAGCATTGAGTAATCCAGCCTATATCTTATAAATTTAAAAAGTACCACTTTATACCACTTTTACTAATTTAGATACCCCTTTTTAATTTTAAATTTCAAAATATGTAAGTCCTTCTCTTGGGTGTTATTTTTGCTGGAGTATCCTACATGTCAAATTTTTACATTCTGGGGTTTGTAGTTTAATAGTAATAAAAAGAACCATTTCCCTATTTTCCCCTTTCAACACCACAGAATTAGATTTTTCAAAATCTTTTTTTTTTGATGGATGATCCTAGATTCAAAATATTAATTTTCTCAATATTTTAGGAAATATAAAAAGTCTCAAATGTTTACTTTTTTAACCGTTTATGACCCTTTGAAACGGATTTTCCAAAAAGTATTTTTTTCTAAATGTTTTTTTTTTACTGATGGATCCTACATTTCACGAAATATAAAAAGTACCAAAGGTACTCTTTTTTACACCTATATTATAAAAAAGTACTAAAAATACTGCATTAAAACTTCAAGTTTCTAAAACCATTTTTACCCCCCTTAGAAACGGAGTTTTTTTTTAATGAAGGATTCTACATTCCAAATATTATGTTTCTACGACCATTATTGTAAAAATATAAAAAGAACCAAATTTACATTTTCCACTTTTCTCCCCCTTATAAATTTTCACAAAATACTTTTTCCATAATGTTTTTTTCAACGAATGATCCTACATTTCAAATTTCAAGTTTCTTTGACCATTTTTTTAGAAAATAAAAAAAGTACCAAAAGTACATATTTTTATCCCTATTGCCCACATAAAATCAACATTGGTAAACATCAATTCATAGTTGATCTGTTTTCCGGGAAGTGGACCTACATTCAAAACTTTTAGTTTCTTAAACTACTATGCCAGGAAATTTAAAAAGTACCGAAAGTACACTTTTTACCCCTTTTTACCCCTTTTTCCCCCTTTTCGCCCTTTTTAAAAACGAAATTTTCAAAAAGTATTTCGTTTAGAATGTTTTTTTTACCAAAAGATCCTACATTAGAAATTTCAAGTTTATGGGACAATTTTTTAAGGAAATATTAAAAGTACCAAAAGTAAAATTTTTTACCAGTTTTAATCCAAAATTCTAAGAATGTTTTTTTTTTCACCGAAGAATCCAACATTTCAAATCTTAAAGGAAATATAAAAAGTACCAAAAGTACACTTTTTGCCTTTTTATGACCCTTAGAAATGGAATTTCCAAAAAGCACTTTTTCCAAAATAATTTTTTTTAAAAGAAGGATTCTACATTCTAAACATCAAGTTTCTACGACAATTATTTTAGAAATATAAAAAGTACCAAATTTACATTTTCCCCTTTTCTCCCCCTTAGAAACGAAATTTTCAAAAAGTACTTTTTCTAGAATTATTTTTTCACCCAAGAATTCTACATTTCAAATTTTAACATTCTATGACCATTCTTTTAGAAAATAAAAAAAGTACCAAAAGAAAACTTTTTATCTCTATTACCGATTCAGAATCAACATTGGAAAAAACACATTCATAGTTGATCTGTTTTCGGGGAAGTGACCCTGCATTTTAAATTTTTAGTTTATTTCATTATATTAGAAGCGAAAAAGTACCGAAAGTACACTTTTACCCCTTTTACCCCCCATAGAAACGGAGTTTTCAAGAAGAATATCTTCCAGAATGTTTTTTTACAAAAGGATCCTACATTACAAATTTTAAGTTACTGGAAAAGATTTTTAAGGAAATATTAAAAGTACCGAAATAACACTTTTTACCCCTTTTAATCCCTTAGAGAATCAGAATTTCCAAAAACTACATTCTCAGAATGTGTTTCCACAGAAGATCATTCCAAATTTCAAGTACGATCATTAATTTAGGAAATATAAAAAGTACTAAACTCTTTTTATGACCCTTAGAAACGAAATTTCCAAAAAGGACTTTTTCCAAAATGTTTTTTTTTTAATGAAGTATTCCACATTTTAAAAATCAAGTTTCTACAAGCATTATTTTAGGAATATAAAAAGTACCAAAATTATTTCTCCCCCTAAGAAACCAAATTTTCAAATAGTACTTTCTCCAGAATGGTTTTTTCACCGAAGGATCCAAATTTCAAGTTTATACTACTATTATTTTAGAAAATTAAAAAAAGTACTAAAAGTACACTTTTTTATCCCTAGTACCCACTTAGAATTAATTTTGGAAAAAACCCCTTCATAGTTGATCTTTTTCCCGGGAAGTGAACCTACATTCAAAATGTTTAGTTTCTAGGACCAATACTTCAGGAAATAAAAAAAGTACCAAAAGTACACTATTTTACTCTTTTCACCCCCTTAGAATCAACATTTCCAAAAACCCAGCCTTAGTGGATCTATATTCCGGGAGGTAAATCTTAATCCTAAATTTCAGTCACCTTAAATTTGTTGAACAGTGTTATCAAATCTAACAAAATCTATATAGGTGCGTATGATTAACATTTATTTCTGATATTCATCATACGCTATGGTGTCCAATATAATTTGACAACTAAGAAAATACTCATATTAATCATACGCCACGTCGATTTTTTTTTCTCAAAAAAGAAAAAAATATTTAAACAATTAAATTGATGCTGAAAATGTTTTTCAACATTAAAAAATTTTTAATAATATTTTTAATAAAAAATTAACAAAAAAAAATAATACATAAAAATTTCAATTCCACATGAACACAACATAACTACATACATAAATAGATTATTTTGTACTCCCCACTTATATAAAAAAAAAATATATAATGGCAATCATCTCTTTGGATGTCACCTTTGGGAAAAAACTGTGTGCGAAGCATTTTCAAAATAATAATTCCAAAACAAAAAACAAGAAAATAACAAAAGAAGGCTAAGGAAAAAACCTCAGATATCAACAGACGTACAAACACATCGCAAAAAACCAAATACTACTACAACAATAACACACATACACTTATATTAAACACTGACAACAAAAAGTATGTAAACAAAATTAATTTTTAAGTAAGAAATTTATTCTGCTACCATAAAACTGCACAAACTTATGTATAAAATGTTATACATCAAATGTGTAAAATTACACATTTAAGGTGTAATACACATGTACGGTGTAAAATTACACAAATTGCTTATTAAAACTTTTTTATTAAAATTTCATGGGTAAAATTACACACTTAATGTGTAAAATTACACAAATTGTTCGTGTTAAAGAAAAAAATTGGAAATTTTCCATATAAAATTATAAGTTAGCACTAAAAACGGAATTCATAAAGAAAAAAAAATATTTATTACATCAATACTTTTATAACCTAGTGTAAATACAATCATATGGATATGGAAATACATACATAAATACATAAATAAAGTTTTTTTCTTTTATTTTTTGTCAAATTTTTTATAAACAAGAACTCAACTCTGTAGCTTTTACTGTTATTATTAGATTTTCCACATTTTTAAATATTTAAAATTTAAATTAAACAAATAATACATCTTCATTGCTTTGATAACCTAAAATTTAAAGGATAACTTGAAATTACATAAACAAATATAGAAAAAAGCAATTGTATTAAAAACAATAATACTATAAAATTTAAATGAATTTTAAATGAATTTTAAATCATATTAGGAAATTTAAAATTTAATCTTAACCGAAATTGTAAATTAAATGTCACTCACATTATTTTCGTATGTGGTCTACTGTGTAGTTCCTATAATTTGCAAGATTTAATATTTAAAAATGTAAAAAAAAGAAACATTATTACTCTTATTTATTTGATGTTGTATCTTCAATTTGATAATAAATTTATTAAAATAATCTTATAAAAATTTTTGATATTTTTTTTTTTTTTTTGTTACGAAAATAAATAAAAATTGTAAATTATTTAAATATCAACATATCAATATACACAATAAAATGAAGTTAATTTTATTTGAGGTTTTTTAAATAAACCATAATTGTTAATTAAAAAAATATAAATTTTTTTTGTTCTTACAGAATATGTCTTTGAAATTTTGTATATTTTTCAATCACAATATGGGGTTATCATCACTTTGCCATTCCGCTTGTTTTAGTCGGAGACCCAAAGCACAAATATTATTTTATTCATAATTATTTCGATGATATTCTAGCAATGTCTGGCCGTTCGTCTGTAGAAATCTTAATGCAGTCCAAACTACAAGAGCAAGGCTCCTGAAGTACGGCTCGAACGATTCTCATGGTCATAGGCTGGTTAAATTCGTAAATGGGCATTATCCCTCCATTAAGCACTAAATCAAACGGTTCGTTGCAACGCCTAAAAAAACATAATTTTACCGGTTTTTATACCCTCCAGCCGTATGGGGATATACTCACTTTGCAATTCCGTTTGAAACACCTCGAAATATTGGTCTAGGACCCCATATAGTATATATATTCATGAACCACGATCGATGTCCGTCCGTCTGTCTGTTGAAAACACGCTAACTTTTGAAAGACTTTACTGAGGCTGCTGAAGCTTGGCACTGACCCAATTAGAAATTTTGTCTTTAAGACAATGTCAGTAATGATTAATCAGGTAGAAGTCAGCAAGTGAATACATTTTACTAAAGACAACTTAAGGACATGTCATAATTTTTGTCGGAGCTCCCCAAGCTCTACAATTATACTGACTTGCCATATAAGTTGTCTTATCAATTTAGAAAATTCATGTCATGACGTTCCCCTGTTCTGATTGGTATTGAATTTCAGTAAAATCTGTCTAGTGGTTCAAGAGTTATTAGGAAAAGCGTGAATTTCGGATTGTTTCACAACAAATTCTTGTGTTGAAAACTCGTTAAATTAAAAACATTAGTCACAAAAATATTTTACAACGTATTTTTGTAATTCAAAAATATTTTTACACAAAATTTTTTTTTTTACAAAAATGACTAAAAAAAAGCTCTATACTCAAAATACAAAGTTTCTAATAAAAATTGATAATTTTTTTCACGTTAGAAAATTTTTCTATCACTTAAATAGGGCAATGTGGAGTGTATTCATAGATTTTCCCATTTTTTTTTTTAGTTTTTAGTATCCTTCAAAAAATCCGTCGTGGTAAATTTTCAAAAATTTTTTGATGCTTGGTACAAAAAATATCGAATTTTTAAAAATTCGGAGTTTATTTTTCTATACTCAAACTTTTTTTACTCATAACTTCCTCAAAAATGGTCCAAATTCCAAAACTTTTTGTCTTAATTTTTTTGTATCTACATTAAAGGTGTCCTAACGACTAAGGTAATTTTTCAAAATCACTTTTTAATACGTGGTAGGGTCCTAAATTGTAGTTTTGTATCGAAAAATGAGTGAGCCAAAATCGGATTAAAATAACTCGTGCCGAAAATGGATTGAAGTTTTGGGACACTCTTATCTGATGAAAAAACACGTTTTTTCTAGTTTTTTGAAAAATATTGGTATATGCTATTTTTTGTTAATTTTTTTGTTAAGCAATATGAAAATGGTAATAAATTACCTTTCCAAAAAGCTTAAAGAAATTCAAATCGGATGAAAAATAAGCATTTTACGCATACATGCCCCAGACCATTGCATGGTTTTTAAAGCCAAAATTTGAAAATTTTCAAAATTTTTAGGCAAAAAAATAAAAAAAATTAAATTTTACTTTATAATTATATTAAATACATGTTAAAGATAAAAACTAACAGATATGGTAGTCTAACTTTTTTTTCATTTGGCGTGGGCAGTAATATAATTTCCGCGGATTCCAAAGAAAATGAGTTTTTCTAAAATAATTTAGCAAATATGGGAAACAATTTTCTGTATTGTATTATACGAAGTGAAATACATAAATTCTGTAAATTTTTTGAAAATTCGGGCATCTTTAACCCCTTTTCGTCGAGGTGAAATGACAAATTTGAGACGTTATACATTTCTATAATACACAATATCTGCTTATCTCCGATTTCTCAAAAGTTACAGAATTTACGTTTTACACTTCGATCCGCACAATAGAGCACAAATTTTCAAAAATTTGCTTAATTATTGTAGAAAAACGCATTTTATTTGGAATCCGCGGAAATTTTATCACTACCCGCGTCAAATAAAAAAAAAGCTTGACTACCATATCTGCTATTTTTAATCTTAAACATGTTTTCAATTTGATCATAAAGTAAAATTAAATTTTTACTATTTTTTTGCCTAAAAATTTTGAAAATTTTGAAATTCTGGCTCTAAAAACCATACAATGGTCTGGGGCATGTATGCGTAAAATGCTTATTTTTCATCCGATTTTAATTTTATTAGTCGTTTTGAAAAGGTAATTTAGTATCATTTTCATATTATTTCACAAAAAATTTAACAAAAAATATCAAATACCAATGTTTTTCCAAAAACTAGAAAAAACGAGTTTTTCGTTCTTATAAAAATGTCCCAAAACTTCAATCCATTTTCGGCACGAGTTATTTTTAGCCGATTGTCCCCAAATTTTGGCTCACTCATTTTTGGATACTAAAGAACAATATAGGACCCTACCAGGTATAAAAAGGTGATTTTCGTTTTTAAGGACACCTCTAATCTACATTTAACTAAAAATTTTTAAAAGACAAAAAAACATTTTTTTAAATTTGCTCCAACTGCTGCAACTGGCATAAGAGTGCTCCTAGAGCAGTCAAATGTATGAACGACTTATAATACTTTTTTAATTCAAATATACATTTTGTTTCAAAAATAACAACATAAAAAATAAAGACTTTCATTAGCATTAAATTTTTAAAGTCATTTATTTTTGTTCTGTAAGTAAAAGTAAATGGTTCTTCTTTAATTTTTAATGATTTGTGTACTTTATTTTTTTAATTGTTGGCATTTTCTAAGGAGAAATCATTAGTTTTTACCTACTAGTGTGAGTTTTTTTTTTTTTTTTGTTGGCATTTTCTAAGGAGAAATCATTAGTTTTTACCTACTAGTGTGAGTTTTTTTTTTAGAAAAATAATTCAAAAAAATATTTATAGAAATATAAAAACATGTTTGTATCAAGTGACTTTTGCACGATGAGTAGAGTGTCTGGCCAGAATGTAGTTGATTGCATGATCGATTCCCCAAAATTTTTTTTTAAAAAATTTTTAAAATTAGTTCAATAGAAAAATTACAAAAACAACCTAGGAATTAATTTTTAATGTTTTCGTAGGTCATTTTTTTTAATTTGTTGGTAAAAATAACACAACAATCATTATTATACCCTCCAACCACAGTATGGGGGTATACTCACTTTGTCATTCCGTGTGTAACGCATCGAAATATCGGTCGGGGACCCCATAATGTAGTGTATATTAGACTTAATTTCAAAAATTTGATCTGCGGGTATCATCATTTTTTTGAAACTAAAAAGAATGGCGGTATTTTTTTGGAAAAAAAATTCGCTCCTTGGGGTGGTTCAACGCATCTGAAAACGCGAATTTTGAGCTGATTTGTATGCAGAGCAAAAACGGCCGAATATATCGCAAATCTGATTTCACCAGTCGATTCTACAGCAAAAAATAATACAATGGTCGTTTTTCAAACTCTTAAAAAAAGTTCCAAAAACCCACCACAAAGGGCAGAAATATAAGGTTTTTCCATTTTCTTTTTAAATTAATTTTTTAAATATGCTCAATTAAAGGGCATTTTCAGCTTAACAAAATGGTACCAAACGTTCTGTTATATCACAACCTGTTAAAAAGTTATAAGCTCTCAAAAATGGACAAAAAATACGTTTTTTGAGAACTTTGACCTCAATTTTCTTGAAAACATGACGTGATTGAAAAATTTGAAAACTAGATTCAGAATCAGCATCGAAATGTTAATCGAAAACAAGTTCTATGATCCCAGAATATCATCCAAAAACATCACAAAAAATGCTCTCAATAATACACAAAAATGCGTTTTTTTGTGAACATTGACCTCAATTATGTCAATAACCTGACGTTACGGAACATTTTGGAAACCAGATTAGGAATCAGCATTGAGAGGAAAATAGAAAAGGAGTGTCTAGACCGCTGACCCATCCAAAAATTTTTCAAATTTCGGTCAGTGTTTTATAATTTTGCCATTAGAAAAACAACTTTGAAGCCTTATAACTTATGGGTTGGTATAGAAATCACAATGAACCTCAGAGTCTACGTCAGCAGCCACTTACAACCTAACCTAACCTGGTATAGAAAGGCGCTTTTTGTACCAATTTCCTTTGCCAAAACTGCCTCTTCATCGTGCATGATTAAAAAAATAATTTAAATTTTTTAAAAAAAAAATAGATTTTTCCGCCCCCTGCTGTGGGTTATTGGAAAAAAACTTCAAAAAACTGCGGTATTAGTTTTTGCTGTATTAATTTTTGCTGTAGTTTTTGCTGTAGAATCGACTGGTGAAATCAGATTTACAAAATATTCAGCCGTTTTTTCTCTGCAGAAAAATCAGCTCAAAATCCGCGTTTTCAGATGCTTTGAACCACCCCAAGGAGTGAACATTTTTCCAAAAAAAATACCGGCATTCTTTTAAGCTCCCCTAAATCCTTTAAAAAAATGATGATATCCGATAAACAGATGAAGTGACATAGACACCAAACGAACTCTAGTATATATATTATTGATCAGTGATCGATTTTAAGACATTCTAGCGATGTCCGTCTGTCCGTCCATCCGTCCGTCTGTCTGTCTGTCTGTCTGTCTGTCTGTCTGTCTGTCTGTCTGTCTGTCTGTCTGTCTGTCTGTCTGTCTGTCTGTCTGTCTGTCTGTCTGTCTGTCTGTCTGTCTGTCTGTCTGTCTGTCTGTCTTCTATGATATTCTTATAGAATAATTTTCAAGAAAATTATTTTTCTGTTTTAAGTTTTTTTATGTTGGTCATAGTATTTGCAAAAATAAGTTGACACCTGTTTCGGAATTTGTTAGATTACATTGTCAAGACTTTTTAGCAAATATAATACAATGGCATCTGGAGAATTCCGAAATACGTGTCGACTTTGTCATTTAAATTCCCTATATTTGCTTAATAGTCTTGACAAAGGAATCTGACAAAGCCGAAACACGTGTCGAAGAAGTCTTGCAAAAATGACCTACATAAATAAATTTAAAACTGAAAAATAATTTTCATAGTTTTAATTAGTAAAGGAAATAATTACCTCTAGCTAGAATAGACCTACTCAAAATATAGTATTTCATAGTTTTAATTAGTAAAGGAAATTTATTTTTTAATAAAATTTATTTTTTAATAAAAATTAATCAATTTTTTTTAATAATATTATAAAGTGTATGAATTGGCAAAAAGCAAAATAAATTAATTGTTAAACATTTATCGCTAGCGGGAAGGTGTTTCCTAAAGCGACATTTTCTTGTAAAAAAAATCTAAATATTATTTTTTTAATTCCCAAGCCTTAAATTTGATTGATATACTTTTTAAAAATTCAATTCCATTTAAATAAATCTCCAGGAGATTTAAATAAAAAATATAACATGAATTATGATTATTATTTTTTTGTCATTTGTTTATTATGAAAGATTTATGAATGCAAAACACCAAAAAACATTAAATCATTTATTTAATGTATTCTTGAGAAATGAAAAAATAAAAACGCAAGTAAATAATAAATTTTAATTATTTTAAAATCCGCTTCATACTATAAATCCTATAAAAGAAGAATTTCTACCTTAGCGGTTATTTTTTTTTTGTCTGCCAACAAACAAATACTTACAATTGAAAAATTATTTGAAAAAGGTCAAAGGAAATAAGTATTTTATTTTTTTAAATCCTCAACAATTTCTATATGTGTTTTCAAAAAAAAAAAAAAAACAGGAAAAGGAAATATGAAATTGGAGATTTTTTTGTTCATTGTCGTTATAATGAGAAAAAATTGCTAAAATACAACTAAAGAACAACATTTACAACTACAATGAACGACGTCAATATGTATTATTACAATATATTGTATAAATATAAATAAATTTAAGTGTATGAGTGTGTGGATTGCTGCAAATTGAAATCATTCTCATTTCCTTCTTACAAACTAAAAATATATAAAAAAAAAGCCAAAGGACTTTTAAGCTGCAAAATAAGCAGCAGCAACAACATCAACAACAAATAAAGAAAATCACAACATTTTAAGATTTATTGCCATTTTTGTGTTTTCTGTATTTTTCCAAAATAAACTAAAGCAATGAAAATTTTATCCAATGAGATGAAGAATTGGAATTTTATACTCATACAACTTTTTTTTTATATATTTTTAAATTTTTTGTTTAAGCTTAAAAAAAGCCTTATAAATACAACAATGTAACCAATTTCAAATATTTTTGAAATATAAGAAAAGACTGTGTTTTTTTTTTTTTGTATAATGCCAGCATATGGCTTTAGACTCGATATTTTTTTTAGAGATGCTTAAGAAGCATAAGAAGAAAAGTAAGAAAGTTGAGAACAAAATATATAAAACGATTTCTTTGGACTTAAGTAGCTAAAGCTAAAGCATTTTATATTTTATATACAACCATGAAAGACATGCTGTATTATGGCAAAGAAAAGAACATTTTTTTTTACTGTGTACATATTTTTTGTAATAAATACCAAAACAATATATAGGGCATTCTATGTCAAATCGGACACTTTGAAAAAAAATTTTAGAATTTCCCAATTTTTAGTACCCCTCGAAAACTCCTTCGTGGTAAATTTTCAGATTTTTTCGATGACATGTTCAAAAGATATCGAATCATTAAAAATTAAACTTCTTTAACTCATACACTCAAAAAAATAAAACTGCAAAGTTAACAATTTTTTTTAATTGAGTTAACTGGCTTTTTAGCAAATTTTTAGTTAAAATCAGCGTTTTAACTACTTTTTATACCCTCCACTTAGTGATAGAGGGTATATATAATTTTGTCATTCCGTTTGTAACTATCGAAATATCGGTCTGGGACCCCATAAAGTATATATATTCATGATCCCCGATCGATTTTAAGACATTCTAGCGATGTCCGTCTGTCTGTGAAAATGGTGATCACGGCCAAAATATTACACGGAGATTTCTGAAACCTAACATATTTATTGGAAGTTCTCTTGAGAAATTTAGTGTTGCATTTGAGCAATATCGGTGCAGCGGTTCAAAAGTTATGAACAAAAATGTAAGGACACCTCAAAAATTTTAGTACATTCAACATAACCTAAAAATACAAAATGCTTTAATTCGACTGCTGGTTGACATATGTGAACAGAATTGAACACCAAATGGTATTTAAACAAGTACGAACATATTTTTTACAATTTTTTTTTTTTTTTCTAAAGTAATTTTTTTTTTTCTAAAGTTATTTCCTTTTAAAAAAAGTTTTTTGCAATAATCTTTTTGAAATTGTGGAGGGTATCACTACATTCGGCAAGGCCGAATTTAACTTTTTTACTTGTTTTAGCTCAGCTCAATTTACGAAAATACTAGTTTTGAACAAATTTTGAATTATTTTTTTTTTTTGTTGACTTTAAAACTGAGTTAACGAATTTTTACTAATTAGTTTGCTGATTTTTCGTAACAAATTTGTTAAGTGAAAAGAGCGATTACTATTTAAGAAATTTCTTATGTAGCCTCCTATGCAAATCTCATAAGTTCTACATAAGCTGAACTTAATGCTGTGAAAAAATAGAAAAAATAAGTGAAGTGTTAGTGTTTAAAGTGATAAAAAAAAATGTCAACCTAAAAATGTAAAAAAAAAAATTTACTAAATATTTTGTTAATTTTAGTTTATGAAAAGTAACAAAAATTTAAGCGGTTTTCAACTAATTTTTTTGTAAATATGTACATAAAAATGTTACGAAATTTTCAGCTAAATTTTTAGTTAAAGATACGTTTTTTTTTTGCTACTTTCATTCTACGAAAAGTTAGCTAAATATTTTTAGTTAAAATTTACAAAATATTTTGTTAATTTTAGTTTACGAAAAGTAACAAAAATTTTAGCTGATATCAACTAATTTTTTTGTAAATATGTACATAAAAATGCTACGAAATTTTCAGCTAAATTTTTAGTTAAAGTTACGTTTTTTTTTTTGCTACATTCATTCTACGAAAAGTTTGCTAAATATTTTCAGTTAAAATTTACAAAATATTTTGTTAATTTTAGTTTACGAAAAGTAAAAAAAATTTTAGCTGATTTCAACAAATTTTTTTGTAAATATGTACATAAAAATGTTACGAAATTTTTAGATAAATTTTTAGTTAAAGTTACGGTTTTTTTTGCTACACTCATTCTACGAAAAGTTAGCATAATATTTTTAGTTAAATTAACTAGAAATTTAGTAGGCCCAAAATCAGGTCCTTTTTTAGTTAAATTTAACTTAATTTTTTGCTAACTTTAAAGTTTTTTTTGAGTGTAACTTCTTCAATAATGGTCCAAATTCCAAATTTTGTTTACGTACTTTAAAACAAAATCCTAAAAATTCTTAAAAGTGTTCTACACTCAAAAAAAAAAAACTGTAAAGTTAGCAAAAAATTTAGTTAAATTTAACTAAAAAAGCACCTGATTTTGGGCCTACTAAATTTTTAGTTAATTTAACTAAAAATATTTAGCTAACTTTTCGTAGAATGAATGTAGCAAAAAAAACCGTAACTTTAACTAAAAATTTAGTTGAAATTTCGTAACGTTTTTATGTACATATATTAACAAAAAAATTAGTTGAATTCAGCTAAAATTTTTGTTGCTTTTCGTAAACTAAAATTTACAAAATATTTTGTAAAAAATTGTAAGTTTATTTTTTCTATTTTTTCATCAGCTTAAGTAGAACTTATGAGATTCGCATAGGAGGCTACACAAGAAATTTCACTTAACAAATTTGTTACGAAAAATCAGCAAATTAATTAGTAAAAATTCGCAAACTCAGTTTTGAAGTCAACAAAAAAAATTAATTCAAAATTTGTTCAAAACTAGTATTTTCGCAAATTGAACTTAACTAAAAAAAGTAGTTAAAATGCTGATTTTAACTAAAAATTTGCTAAAAAGCCAGTAAACTCGAGTTAACAAAAAAAATTTGTTAACTTTACAGTTTTATTTTTTTGAGTGTAGTATTAAACTAACAAATTGGGAAAATCTAAAAAAAAAAAAAATTCAAAGTGCCTGATTTGACATGGAATGCCCCATATGTATATTAGGGTGAAGCAAATTTACCCTTTTCAGTGTCAATATTAACACACAAAAATATTGGGCAGGTCGGTCAATGTCTTTGGGGTTTTTTTTTTGACTTGAAAATCGGAATGTTCCCAACAAGGCTCGGGGAATAATTTTCAAAAAAATTAGTTTTCGGTTTGAAATTAGTCAGACTTCATTGTCAAGACTATTTTGTTCTCAGTACCATTCCACTTCGTTCCCCGTTCTATGCCATTTCGTTTTCAGTTCTATTTATTTCCGTTCCATGCAAAAATCTAGAGTATTTATCTCAATAGTTATAAAAAGTAACATTTAATTGTTTACCACTTTTTAATTTAAAGTTTAAAAATATGACCTTCTCTTGAATGGTAATTCTGCTGAAGGATCCTACATATCAAGTTTCGACGTTCTGGGGTTTTTAGTCCAACAATTATAAAAAAAAGTACCGATTATCCATTTTTATCCTCGTTTTTGCCCCTTAAAATTAAAATTTTCCAAACTTTTTTTTTCGAAAAAGTACTAAAGTGTACTTTTTTATCCTCTCAGCAGCCGAATTTTCTATAAAGTACTTTTGGTGGAATGTTTTTTTTTTCGATGGATGATCCTACATTCAAAATTTAAAATTTCTAGAACTATATTTCAGAATAAAGAAAAAGTATCAAAGTACCATTTTCAATCCATTAAAATGGGAATTTCCAAAGGGTATTTTTTTTTTGTTTTCGGCACAAAGATCACACATTTTAAATTTAATAAATGCCTGCGAATTCTGTACTCTTGCCCAAAACATTAAATCATGATAATGTTTTGCGGAAGATTTGGGTGTACTTGCCCAAGCAAAGTTTTTTTTAGAAAAAATAATGTTATATTACTTTGCTATTCCATGCAAAACGAATTGAAATATCAGTCGAGTACCCCATTCATTAATAAACCAAAAGAGCTGTACATTTCGTAAGTGAGTGCAAAAATTAGTGCTAAAAAGTGTTTTTACATTTTGGAGAGTATAAAAGATTCGGCACCAAAGAATATACCACTCTCACTTGTTTTTTGTACATTTGATAAACAATTTTTATGCGAAAAGCTTAGACTTGGTGAAAAAGTAGTTTTCACGAAAAACAAAATTATGTTAAAAAATTGAATGAACCCAAAATTTTTGGTAAAAAAAAAATTTGATGAAAAAAAGTTTTTGATGAATTTTTTTGATGAAAAGAAAAATTTTTTGATGTAAAAAAAAAATTGATAAAAAAAAATTTTTTGGTGAAAAAAAATTGATAATAAAAAATTTGATAAAAAGATTTAATGAAAAAAAATTGATGAAAAAAATATGAAAAAAAAATTGATGAAAAAAAATTTATGAAAAAAAAAATTTATGAAAAAAAAAAAATTGATAAAAAAATGAAAAAAAAGTTTGCTGAAAAAAAACAATTATAAAAAAAAAAAAATTATAAAAACAAAAAATTTGATGAAAAAAAAGTTTGATAAAAAAAAAAAAAGTTTATGAAAAAAAAAATTGATGAAAAAAAAATTTCATGGGAAAAAAATTTATGAAAAAATAAAAAATTTGATGAAAAAAAAAATTGATGGAAAAAAAAATTTCATGAAAAAAAAAAATTTGATGAAAAAAAAAATTTAATGAAAAAAAAAAATTAATGAAAAAAATTTGATAAAAAAAAAAAATTTTTGATAAAAAAAAAAATTATAAAAAAATTGATGAAAAAAAAAATCATGAAAAAAAATGATAAAAAAAAAGTTTGATGAAAAAAAAAATTTATGAAAAAAAAATTTAATGAAAAAATAAAGTTTGATGAAAAAAAAAAATTTTGATCGGAAAAAAAATTGATGAAAAAAAAAATTTGAAAAAAAAAAAAATTATGAAAAAAAAAAAATTTGATGAAAAAAAAATTTTTTTTTGTGAAAAAAAAAATGAAGAAAAAAAAATTTTTTTTTGTTAAAAAATAATTATGTTACTTTTTATTCACCAGCTGGTGAAAAACGGTTTTATTCACCACGAGGTGAATTATTATCCAAGTAACAAACCCAAGTTATTAAAATTTTTGGTTTTAAGAAAATGAAAATGGTAATTCTGGTTTTCTTTTCCGTTAATTGTTTTCTTTTTCGTTAATTGTTAGCTTAGGGCGAGTTTTTGAGTTGTAAAATTTAATGATTTTAGGTTTAAACTGAGTTTAAACCACAAATTGTTTATTTTAAGTTTAACTCACCAATGTTGGAGAGTTAAGCTAAGGTACTACGTAAACGTCAAAAAACACCTCTGATTTTCAAATATACTGGTTAGTGTTGCCATGTTGTGGTGTTTTATTGGAAAAAATGTGCGCTGATGGCAACTATTCTAATTGGAAATGTGGTATTTGGTATGGCAATACCGCGTTAATCGACTTTTGCTAAACTTGAACTGAAAAACAAAATGCTTGGTTAAACTTGGTTTTAATTTAATAAAGTTTAATAAAACTCCCGTTTAAACTAAGTTAAAGCGATATGTCAAAAACGCAGCCTTATATAGTCAAACTGAGGTGGCGTCCTGCAACTTTTTGAAAATTAGACACCAGCCTAAAACATTATCATGTTAAAATATTTCTGGTAAATATTTTTTTCCATTTCGTCCCCATCGAATAGGAATTTTGAAAAAGTGCTGTTTTTAAAATGGGGTTTTCGCTTAGAGTACATTCCGAATTTCAATTTTTAGCACCATTATTTGAGGACATATAAAAAGTTCCAAAGTTCACTTAATAGGAGAAACTATTCCCATTTGTTTGATTTTGCCTATGAATGCAAAATTTAAATATATTTTATATTAAATTTACATTTAATATTCCTCAATTTTTAAAAAAATTTTAAGATTTTTTCCTAATTTTACTGAATTTTTTTTTTTGTTTCTAATTTTTCCTTTTGTTTCCCTTGATTCCCTCAAGGGAATGTTTGAAACCAGGTTTTTAAAAACATTTTTAAAATTTCTCAATATTAGCGTTAATTTTGAGTTCCAGCCAACTCTTCTTAACTCTCATACATGTTATTTTTGCTATTGTTTGCTGTTGCTGTTGCCTTTTGTTAAGAAATAAAACCATCATAAATACAACATTGTTTGTTGCTTATGAAAATACTTTGGAGTTGATGTTGCTCCATGTTTGCACAGTTTTTGTTGTTGTTGTCGAGTTTATTGTTGGCAATGTTGTTTTGTGTTTTGTTGCCAACAGCTGGTTTGTGTTAAAAACTTGATGCTCATGATGAAAGCAGCACCAAATCAATTTTCTTAAATTATTCCTAAGAGTTCATTTACTACATTATAAAAAAAAAAAGTAAAAAGTAACAACAAAACGAAAGCAAGCAGTAGTAAAACAATAGCAAATATGTTAAGGAAGGTATTTAAAAGAAGAAAAATATTGTACTTTGGTACTTTTTTATATTTTCATTGAAGCTGAAAACTTGTAATTCGGAATGTAGGATCTGCCGGCGCGAGAAGGATTACAAACAATTTTTTAAAAAAAGTAATTTTTGTAAAGTCTGATTCAAAGAGGGCAAAAAGGGGTTAAGTAGTGTAATTTGGTACTTTTTCTTTCTCCTGAAATGATCATACAAACTTGATATTTAAAAATTAATGGACTTTCTGCGAAAAAAAGATCATAAGAAAATAAACTTTTTTTGGAAATTCCGATTTTACCCAAATAGAATATTTGTACTTTGGTACTATTTTTAAATCCTAAAATCATCGTTCTAGAAACTTGAAATGTTGAGTACTTTTTAAAATGTTGTGATTCTAAGGGGGTAAGAAGAGTCAGATCTTTATGCAAAAAAAACAACATTTTGAAAAAAGTACTTTTTTGAAATTCTTATTTCAATTGGTTAAAAAAATTGGTCTAAAAAAGGTTATAGTAACTTAAAATTTTGATTATTCTATCCTAGCGAAAAAAAACATTTTTACAAAAGTACTTTTTGAAAAGTCTCGATGCTAGTTGGTTAATTATTGTACTTTGGTACTTTTTTCATTTCGTGAACAACATTTTAAATATAGCATCGTACATCGGAACAAAACATTCCACAAAAAAACTTTTAGAAATTAATAATTCTATGCGGGTTAAATCGGGTAAAAAGTATTACTTTGGTACTTTGTTAATTTTTATTTTTTTATTATATTAAACCAACACTCAGGGGATACCCCCTACGAATACAGTGCATTGTGTTTATATCAGGAAAAATAGGTATGAGAGGGAGGAGAGAGGGAGTAGTGTTTATGAATGTTTGACTTGAACCTTTTTAGATTAAATGCGTTATTTATCCACATACGAAAAGATCGACTGAGAAACGAATTCTCTCTGTAATGCGTTGTGCGAAAGACTGGACTGTCGATTACAAACGGATGAGCTCGAATTGATAAGCGAGTGTATCAAACAAAAACACGAGCTCGTGGTATGAGTTCGCTTATCATAGCAGAACATATCCCATGGTAATATCGTTAGAACAGTGTCACACAACCCACATTCCGACGATGCTTTAAAGAATCAATAGAGTTAGATACGCTATTGTCATTAATAAGCTTCACCGCCCTCCTTTGCACACGGTCCAGAAGATTCAGAATAGACACTGAAGCTCCTGTCCATATATGGGAGTTGTATTCCATTTTCGGTCGAATGTAGGTGGTATAGATAATGCGGAGATCGGATGAGGTAAAGTAGTTCTTACACCTTTTCAGAAAGCCAAGACACTTGAATGCTTCTTTCGACACTTGAAAAATATACTTATTCAATCGGACATCACACTGTATTTTCATGCCCAGAACATCAAGAGTTTCCGATTCCATAATATCTATACCACCCATTGATACAGATGACGGTGCTAATTCCACAGCCCGTCTGTGGGTCAACACACAGCACTTGGTTTTGAGTGCATTAAAGTCACCCCTATTCGCTTGACCCCACTCTGAGATAGAAGAAAGATCTTGGTTGAGTGTGTCATTCATTTTCTGTCTCATTAACCCAACCTCCGAAAGGCTTGGCCTATGTCTAAAGGAAAATGAATGACAAATGTTGCTGTCATCTGCAAAAGAGTAGATAGGATTAGAAGTTTGACTTAGAAGGTCGTTTAAGAAGATAAGAAATAGAGAAGGAGAAAGAACAGGGCCTTGGGGTACGCCTGAATTAAGCCCGCATCTATGACAACACGTATAGTACGGTCCTTGAGAAAGCTCGAAATAAAACGAGAGAAATCATTACCCACACCAAAAGCAATTAGCTTAGACACAAGCGCGGCGTGCCATACACGATCGAATGCTTTGGAAATATCTAGAGCCACCACCTTACTCTCACCAAAATGGTGTATAGACCGACTGCAACATTCCGATGGAAACAGGTCTCCAGTAGAACGACTTATACGGAAACCATACTGTCGGTCATTGAGTTGGATTCCAGATAATTAAATAGATGATAATTGATCATACTCTCCATCACCTTTGAAAGTGCAGACCAAATTGCGATTGGTCGGTAATTTTCAGGATTAGTAGATTCACCCTTTTTCAGGATAGGCTGAACATTGGCAACCTTTCAACTCGAGAGGAAATTCCCAAGCCATAGGAAGTGTTGAAAAGGTTTGCCAATGGACGACATAGCGTCGAAGAACACTGTTTCAGCACCAGTGATGTAATGCCATCCGCCCCCGGTGACTTATTTACATTGAGATCCGCAAGAACCCTTTTAACTTCGCGCGCTCTGAAGAAAATCTAGGGCATAGTACACGATACTATTCCAAGTTCGGGCAGAGGTTAATCGCTTTCCGACAAGTATGAATTCCTTGCAAAAAGTTCAGCAAAAAGGTTGGCTTTATCAACCAGGTCAGTGAATATTTAATGAGAGTTGAAATGGATGAACTAGCATTGTTCTTTACTCTTTTAACAAATAACCAGAAGGTCTTGCTTCCCCGAGGAGCAGCAAGGACCTTAGCACGCAGACGCTGTTCGTAAAGAATCTTTTTACGTCTGAGTACTTTGGCGCATTTGGATCTCGCCTGTTGGCGTAGGCGGTCAGTAACAGGGTTTTTGTCATCACGCCAATTACTGAACGCCTCCTCTCTGGATCTGACTGCATTCCTGCACGTCTGATTAAACCAGCACTTTTGTCTTGGCTTATTCGAAATAAGCTTCGTGGGAATGAATAATTTCATAACCATTTCCGCAGCGGCATCAATATTATTATCTAGAAAACAAATTTCCAGTTTTTGTAAATTCTTAGAAAGATTCGATGTTTATTGATCAAAAACTGTACTTTGGTACTTTTTCGAACTCCTGAAACATGGTCATAAAAACTTGATTTTTGAAATATAAATTTTTGAAATATAAAATCCTCCATTAGAACAAAAAATTCTAAAAAAAAGCTTTTGGTAAGTTCTCATTCTAAAACGGAAAAATAGGGTAAAAAATTTTTACTTTGGTTCTTTTTGGATTTCCTTAAATAATGTTGTTATGAACTTGAAATTTTAAACTATTATCATGCAGCAAAATAAACGTTCTAAAAAAGTAATTTTTGACATTTTTATAAAGTTTTTACGCTAAGAGGGGAAAAAAGTGTACTTTGGTACTTTTTCGATCGCCTGAAATATATCCATTAAAACTTGGTTTTTGAAATATAGAATCCTTTTCATTATAAAAAGTGGCTTTCCAATAAACTCTATTTTTTAAAGGGTAAAATGGGGTACAAAATTTTTTTTGGTACTTTTTTAATTCCTAAAATAATTATCTTAAAAAATTAAAATTTTAAAGTAGGATCATATAACAGCAAAAAAAAAACCTTTGTAAAAAGTAATTTTTTTTCAAATGTTTAGAAAGTTTTGAAACTTACAAGGGAAGTCTCCCTAGTGTCACCCACGGATCTTTATGGAATTGGTTTTATTTTGTAGATCAGAAAAAATAAAGGGACACATATTTTTTTTTAGCGGCCCAAATTCATATTTAGGGGGTAAAAAGGAGGGGGGAAGACAAGGCAATTTTTCAGTTTTTTTCGTTTTTCTCCTATATTATGCAAAGAAAGCTAGTCATGTAGTCATGTTACATACCAAATGAAAGGTCTTTGGAAACCCTATCTACGTGTGCTAAGAACGTGTCCAAACATGCACAGCTTTTCGCCATATTGAGTAAAATACCAAAGTTTTAGGACATTTTTGTTAATAAGTCGAAAAATATTAACTTTTTTGGCCCGTTGTTAGCATCACGAGATAGATATTTTGAATACCTTTAATCTGATACCACACATTCCTATATTAATTTTGTTTAAATATGCGTAAATCGTAAAAAACTGAAAAAGGTCAATTTCCCCCCATACAAATCGCCCCCCCCCCCCCCCCCCCCCTAAAAATGAGTTTGGGCCGCTAAAAAAAATACGTGTCGAATTAATTTTCGTTCTTAACAACATATCCAAATTTCATGAAGATCGGAGGGTGACACCAGGGAGACTTCTCTTGTTAGTGGGTAAAAAGTGTACTTTGGTACTTTTTCGATCTCCTGAAATACACTCACAAAAATAAAACTGTAAAGTTAACAAAATTTTTTTTGTTAACTCGAGTTTACTGGCTTTTTAGCAAATTTTTAGTTAAAATCAGCGTTTTAACTACTTTTTCTAGTTAAGTTCAATTTACGAAAATACTAGTTTTGTACAAATTTCGAATTAATTTTTTTTGTTGACTTTAAAACTGAGTTTACGAATTTTTACTAATTAATTTGCTGATTTTTTGTAACATTTTTGTCAAGTGAAAAATTTTAAACATTTCTTGTGTAGCCTCCTATGCAAATCTCATAAGTCCTACTTAAGCTGAACTTAGTGCTGTGAAAAAAAAAAGAAAAAATAAGTGAAGTGTTAGTGTTTAAAACCAATATTTACCAAACTTAAAATTTTTTACAAAAAGTTTAGCTGAATTCAACTAATAAAAAATGTTACGAAATTTTCAGCTGAATTTTTAGTTAAAATTACGGTTTTTTTGCTACATTCATTCTACGAAAAGTTAACTAAATATTTTTTGTTAAATTAACTAGAAATTTAGTAGGTTCAAAATCAGGTGTTTTTTTAGTTAAATTTAACTAAATTTTTTGCTAACTTTACAGTTTTATTTTTTTGAGTGTAAATAAATGATCTTATAAACTTGAAATTAAGAATCTAAGACCATCCACACACAAAGAAAAATCTTCATTAATATAATGAAACTCATCATAAAAGTTCGTCCAATGAAACTGTTTCATTATATTTATGAAATTTTCATAATATTTATGAAAACTTCATTAAAAAGACGACGAACTTTTATGACAAAATTGTTTTACACATTATGAAAAATTTTTCAAAATGTTTTCGGATGTTGTTTTGGAATATTCTTTAGAATCTGAGAGTTATTGAAAATTTCTCAAAATTTTATGAGACTTTTTTACGCATGAAATTTATTGTTTTTATTTCTGTGTAAGAATTCTAAAGCTCTGCATACTTTCATGTCTCACATTTTCAAATTTGTTAACTTTCTGTTTAAGCACTCATTTGCAACAGCTCACAAAAAATAATTCTTTCATCCAATACAACATTTGAGTGATTTGTTGCAATTTTTTTTTTTTTTTGAGTTTCATTATTACACAAGTAACACAAGCATTTCATTGTGTTGCTTTCTCCTCCTTCTACTTCTAGAAAACATAAAAATGAAACAAGGACACTTAGTAAAAGTTTTCAAAAAAAAGAGGTTTTTAATACATCAACACTATGTTGCCGCCACCTTAAACTTTAAGAATGAAATACAAGATATTTTATTGATTTTTGGTAAAAAAAAAATGTGTAAGGAATTTGTATATAAGGTATTTTAGAAAAAAATCAGGAAAAATCAGAAAAAATTCAGAAAACTGTTGTAAAATAATTAAAAAAAAAAATTAAGAAAGATATAAAAACTTAAGAAAAATTAAAAACAAAACAGGAAAATTCAGAAAAACTAGTAGAATTCAGAAAATGGAAGAAAAAATCTTTGTTTTTGATTAAGAACAATTCTGAAAATTTTAGAAAAAATCAGAAAACCCAAATAAAACAGGAACCATAAAAGAAAAACAAAAAAAAACTAAAAACAATTTATAAAAATTAACAAAAATTAAAAAAAATTAATAACACTGTGTGACGGTGAAAAAGTAACCTGGGTTTTGACCATCAATTTTACATAATTCGGGCATGCTGATTCCAATGGTCCAAGCCATTTTGAAATCTAAGGTACAGTTTTTTCGCAAAACGTCTTTAAAGTTTTTCACGTCCCCGTGAAGTTTTTTGAATAAAAAATATTTTGTGTGCGAAAAAGTCAGTCGTTTATAGTTGAAATTAAAGGATTATATCTGTAACTACATTTTAACTACAAATTCCGCTACTAAAAGTTTAAAACTTTAACAGTGTTTCGCGTTTTATCCCATTTTTTCTCATTTTTTAGCATTTTCGCGATTTTAAATGCCTAAATAAATTCCGACCTAAACAACCGTTTCAGCTTAATATATTTGCACCAAAGGAAATATATTCCCATTAAAATATTTTTCATTTATCAATCGCATAGCACTAAAATTGCGCGATTTGTCAAAATTTCTCTATGACAGCATCACTTTCCAACAGGACCACAAGGTCCAGATTTTGATATATTGTGTAAAAACCTCAAAAAAGTATTTGTGCCAAATTTCAAACAAAAATGTTTTCATCTTAAAAAGTTTTAATAAAAAAACATTTATTTCGCCCTACTAAATTATATTAAACAAGTGTTTTATTTAAATTAGTAGTATTTAGTACAATGTTTTCCTTTTGTTTTTGTAATTAAAATTTAATAATTTAATTTAGTAAGGTGAAATAAAAGTTTTTCTACAATAACTTTTGAAGTTGAAAACATTTTTGTTTGAAATTTGACACAATTACTTTTTTGAGGATTTAACATAATATGTCAAAAGTTAGACCTTGTGGTCATCTTGGAAAGTGATGCAGTCATAGAGAGATTTTGACTAATCGCTCATTTTTGGAGTGATGCGCTTGATAGTTGAAACGTATTTTCATAGAAATATATCCCATTTGGTGCATTTAAACTAATATGAAGCGGTTGTTTAGGTCGGTATTTACTTAAGCATTTAAAATCGCGAAAATGCTAAAAAATTGGAAAAACGGGATAAAACGCGAAATATCACTTGAATTTCAAACATTTGATAGCGGATATGGTACTTAAAATTTAGCTACAGTCCTTCAATTTCAATTGCAAAAGAGGGACTTTTTTGCATACAAAAACTTTTTTATTTCAAAAAGTTCACGGGGACGTGAAAATCTTTGAAGACATTTCGCGAAAAAACTGTACCTTAGATTTAAAAATGGTTTGCAACATTGGATTCAGCATGTCCGAAATATATAAAATTGATAGTCAAATGTCAGGTTACTTTTAACATCCAAGATTTTGTCACGCTGTGTAACAATTAATTAAAAAAAAAATTGTACACGAAAATAAAAATTTAGGAAAGTTAAAATAAAAAATTAGAATAATAGTTGTTTTTTATTTTTTGTATCAAAAGGTACAATGAAATAAAAGTGTATTTATTCGACAGGAGTATTATTCTTGCTCGAGGCCCAAATAATAGATTATTTATTGGTTACTGCTTGACCAACAATAATTCTCTATAATATGCTGCAGATAAGGGTGATACAGATCTGTACACTTTACAGTTTAAAGATGTACTATGAAATTAGTAACTTTTTTAAAGGAATAAATAATTTATTTTGAGATTTTCATAAATATAATTTTTTGGGACCTCGAGCTAGAATCTAATCTAAAAATATATACAAAAAATCTGTTAAAATCAAGATAATTGAGAAATTTATGAAAAACCCTGATGGGTTGGCCTATATTTTTTATTCGGTACTGCCTGTTACGTTCAATTTAACCTCAATTAGTTTTAGCGAAATTCTTCTGTATTATTTTTTATACATTATTCAATGTATCAATAGCTCCTCTAAGACTTTAAGAAGAAAACAATGAAACAATGATTGCAATTTGTCGTTAATAGTTTAACTTTACATTTAAGCACATTGTTTACTTCCTTTTACCCGGCACACCTGAAAATTGCACAAATTTTCTACGTTGAAAAATGTATTTTTTTTACATTTTACAAAGTATTAACGAAAAAAAAGAAATAATTTAAAATCGCAGTAAATTATTTTGTTAGTATGTCTTGTTACATGTTTTACATCAGGTTTTCTTACGTTCACTTTTTATTTTGTAATTTTACATCTCTAATGGAAGTTTTACATTCGTATGGTATTAAATATTTAACATCCATTATAAAGTGTTTGAGTTGTTTTAAGCATGTGTAAAGAACAAGTACGTTAACGACAATAAATGGAAAAATTAAAAACAAAAGAAAATCTTTTAATTGATAGAAAACAAATTAATTTTAAAAAGAAAAGAAGGAAAAGAAAGAAAAGTAACAAGTAGAAAAGTTAAATTCGGCTTGACCGAATCAATGAATTTCCTCCACAATGACCTTTTTAAGTGATAGTAAATTTTCTAACGTGAAAAAAATAACAGTTTTTATTAGAAATATTTTATTTTGTTTAAAAAAATTTTTTTTAGTAATTTTTGAAAAAAAAAAAAAAAAAATATTTACTAATTTTTTTTTTTTTTTAGTGTAAAATTTTTTTTGAGTGTAAATTTTTTTTCGAGTGTATTTTTTTTTTTGTTTTGGTATAAAAATATTTTTTAATGACAAAAATACGTTGTAAAATATTTTTGTGACTCACCAATGTTTTTAAAACAGGTTTAACGGGTTTTCAACACGTGAATTTTAGGTGAAGCTAATCTGAAATTCACGGTTTTGCTAATAACTTTTGAACCACTGGACCGCTTTGGCTGAAACTCAATACGAACGAGGTTGGAGGAACGCTTAAGATATACGCCAAGCTTCAGCATCCTCAGAATTGCTTTTCGAAAGTTATAGTGCTTTTTATCTTAAAATTTCACGAAAAACCCTTGCCGAAATTCAGTCTTTTGCTCATAACTTTTAAACCACTTGACCGATTTCGCTGGATTGCAATACCAACCTGACCAGGTAAATGCCCAACATATATGCCAAACTTCAGGAGCCTCCGTTAAGTCTTTCAAAAGTTAGCGTGTTTTCAACAGACAGACAGACAGACGGACAGACGGACGCAAAAAACTTAATTTAAAAAAAATTTTGACATTTTTTTTTGCAAAACAAATGTTCGCGGAAATTTTTTTTCCAAAAAAAGAGGGGGTAAAAACATATAAGGCATTCTCCACATCAAATGTCCATCGAAAAAAAACATGTGTCATAAAAAACAACTCTGTACCTTAAAAATAGTCGTTTTCGACAAAACAAATCCACAAAAAGCCCCACAGCTGCCTTGCAGTCGCCTCTAGATCAATAAAAAGTAAGACCGACCCCCAATAATTTTTATCTTCTAACATGTTTTCCAAACAAACCTAACCACTGCTTCCACTCCCTAAGGGTGCTCCCATACAAAGATTACATTTTCATGAAACTGTTCCTACCGCTCTAACTGCCCCAATGGTGCCCCTAGAGAAGTTAAATATATGATCGACCCTCAATATTTTTTCTACCCCAACATGTTCACAGAACATACCTACCATCTATCTTAAACACTTAAGGTGGTTTCCATATTTTTTTTTTTAATTTTTTTATTAATTTGTTTTATGAAACCAACTCCACGGCTCTTACACACAGAAAACGAATTTTTCGATTTCCAACTGAAAGTCAGTTATTGCAACAAAAAATTGGTTGGAACTTTTGTATATAGGTCGTCACAGTTGAATATCGATAGTCACAACTCATTTTCGGCGGTCATAACTGTCTTTTAATTGGGGCAACTAAAAAATTTAGTTGTCAGCGCCAAATATAGTAGCAGCAACCGAATTTTGAGTTGATACAACTGATAAATTCGATTGGAAACTTATTTTTCTGTGTGTATGGTGCCTCCTAGAGTGCTTAAAAGTAAGACCGACCCCCATTTATTTTTACCTCTCAAATTTTTTCCGAACATACACCTGCACTCTCCCTAAGGGGGCTCCCATACAAAATGACATTTTTATAAAATTAGCTTAAATTTATGACCGACACCCAATATTTGTGGAGCCCAACTCTTTTTTAGAACATACCTACTTTTTGGAACGTAAAATTTTGTTAACAAAATTTGCAAAAATAAAATCTTCAGTAAAATAGGAGATAATTTGTTGCCAATTGACAGTCAAAAGTCAATATAGGGCAGATTTTTTGGGGGCTGAAAACTGATTACACTGTTGAACAAATTCATAGAAATTCGCACTCCCATGAATTAAATAGATTTTTGACATAATTTTTCTAATACGTAAGTTTTTTAAGATATTCGCGTTTGAATATTGAAAATATGCTAATTTAGCACTTTTTTCTGTTCTCCCTTGTAACGTATTCTTAAGTTGCCCACACAAAATATGATTAGGTTTTGTATAAACATAATCTCTTGATTCCAAATCTGTCATCCAAATTTTTCTAGCGCGTGCCGTTTTTGATATATTGGCGTTTGAAAAACTCAAACTCCACTTTTACGCACTTATATTCTTTATGAATCACACTAAAATTTTGAAACGCGAATATCTCGAAAACGGAACATTCGAACAAGTTGAATTGCAGTTTTAAAATCAGGAGGTTCATTTTATAAAATTATTATAAAATTAAGTCTTATTTTGAAGAAGCAACTTAAGAATACGTAACAATGGATCCCCAAAAAGTGCTAAAATATTGATTTTTTAATTTTTTTCACAGCCTATATCTCGAAAACGATACGTGCTACAAAAATTGGGATGGCAGATTTGAAATCAGGAGACCAGTTATACATTTCACTAGGAGGTTTTCGGTGTCGAACAGTGTTTTAATCAGATTTATTTAAGAAACTAGAAAATTATTAGATTGGGCCGCTGAAGGGTCATACAGTTTTAAAAAAGTACCAATGCCGTTTTTTTTAACAGATTTAATCCTTCTTAGAATCAGATTTCCATAAAACAATTGTTTCAGCATGTTTTTTGTTCTAGAGGATCTATGATTTAAAATTTGACGTTTCAATGGCGACTTTTTCAGGTGATCAAAAAGCAACAAAGCAAACTTTTTCTTCTCAAAATGTTTTTTTTTTTTTTGTTGGAGGATCCTTCACTTCAAATATCCAGTTTGAATGATCATTATTTTAGATGAATTAAAAAAAGTACCAAAGTACACTTTTTTACCCGTCTAGAATCGGCACTATCTAAAAAGTACTTTTTTCGTGGATAATAAATTGTTTTTATCCATTTTTATTGAGGTAGAATATGGACCAAAGTTAAATTTTTAACATTCTTTACCCCAAAAAAAATCAGAATTTCCAAAAGGTACTCTTTATACCCTCCACTCTAGTGATATAGGGTATATATAAGTTTGTCATTCCGTTTGTAAAACCTCAAAATATTGGTCTAGGACCCCATAAAGAATATATATTCATGATCCTCGATCGATTTTAAGATGATCTAGCGATGTCCGTCCGTCCGTCCGTCTGTCCGTCTGTCTGCCTATTGAAAACACGCTAACTTTTGAAAGACTTTACGGAGGCTCCTGAAGTTTGGTATATATGTTGGGCATTTACCAGGTCAGCTTTGCATATATGTGTGGCTTAGTTCGTATTGAATTTCAGCCAAATCGGTTCAGTGCTTCAAAAGTTATTAGCAAAACCGTGAATATCAGATTAGTTTCACCTTAAATTCACGTTTTGAAAATCAGTTAAACATGTTTTAAAAACATTCGTAAGTCACAAAAACATTTGAAAACATATTTTTGTCACAAAAAATATTTTTACACTAAAAAAAAAAAAATACACTCAAAAAAAAATTACACTCAAAAAAAAAATTACACTGAAAAAAAATTATTTTTATTTTTTTTTTCAAAAAATTACTTAAAAATTTGTACATTATTTTTTTTTTTTCAAAAATTACTACAAAAAAATACACTCGAAAAAAAGTTTACACAAAAAAAAAAATTGTATATTAAATTTTTTTTTCAAAAATTTCTTAAAAAAAAGTTTTTTTACTCAAAATAAAATATTTCTAATCAAAAATGTTATTTTTTCACGTTCGAAAATTTACTATCACTTAAAAAGGGCATTGTGGAGGGTATTCATAGATTCGACCAAGTCGAATTTAACTTTTCTACTTGTTTTCTTTTAAGGTAGAAAAATTTCCTATATTTTAGTAAAACTTTACACACAAAAAAAAAACTTTGTCAAATTACTAGCAAAAGTATCGTTATCCCATTTTACCAATATTTGAAAAAACTTCCTTGTTTTTTAACAAACAAATTTGGATCAAAATTTACATGTTTTTTTTGTAATTTTACAATTTTTTTGTAATTTTACAAATTTATAAAATAATTTTACAAAAAAAAATCTAGTAGATTCACAAGAATTCCTTGTAATTTTAATTGCGCCAAAAACAAAAACTGGTAATTAACAATTTTATTGGTAAAAAGCTTGTAAAATTACAAAGTTATTGGTAAAAAGCTTGTAAAATTACTATGAATTCTCGTAAAATAGGAGGTAGCAAAAAATCTAGTAAAGTTACGAAACCTCCTTGTAAATTTTATCGTATCAAAAACTTTGTAAATTTACAATTTTGTTAGTAAAAAGCTTAAAAAATTATTGGTAAAAAGCTTGTAAAATTACTATGAATTCTCGTAAAATAGGAGGTAGCAAAAAATCTAAAGTTGCAAGTTTTTCTTGTAATTTTACAATGTTTTTTTTTTTTTAGTGTACTGAATTTTATAAAAATTCATAAACTTTTTTGGTGGAAATTTGTTCCAAACTTCTAGTTATGTCTTTTTTCAGTGTTTTGCAGATTTTGGTAAACCAAAACTTTTTGTTATTAAATTAAAGTTCCTAATAACAATATTTTCATAGAACAGGATTTATTGAATTCTGTGAAAATCTAATTAAGCATAAAGCAACATCAAGTTTTTGTTTCATATTAGTTAGTGCTAAATTTTAAATTAGCACATTGTAAACACAAACACATTAAAATTCATATTACAATTGTAAGAATTTTAATATATAAATTCTAAGAAGGAAAGTAACCCTGCTAACTTAGTATCCACTTTGCAAAAAAAAATCTAGGTATCAAAGTTGAAATGAATAATGAGAAACGTCTATAGAAAGACTTTGAAATCCCTGCTGTTAACATTATTAGTTTGACAATTAAGGCAACAAGTTCAGTTAAAGGATATTTGACCTTATCTACCCCCCCGTAACTGCAGTATGGTCTTTTTCTATTTGCATGTTGTACACTTTTAAAGAATGCCAATTTTCGAAAGAAAATTTAACAAAAAAAAAATTTTTTTTAAAAATGACAATTTTCCAAAAAATACAAAATTTCGAATGTTTGTTAGCTATAAAGCTATTGAAAATGTGATATGATAAAGGCATACTTTATGTTTGTAAGCTACTTTATTTGTACTTGAAAGGACTAATATCCTAAAATCATACATACACTTTGAATTGGAGCATGTCCTGTTAATATTTGTCCTGATAAAAAGTTTGTATTGAGAATTTGATGCAATTAGACTATGCATATTCAATACTCAAAATCATGTTGTTGTGGGTATTGAATATGAATGGAAACTAACACTGTTTCCTAGTTGATAAAACAGTTGGAAGAAAAAATCTGAGTTACTGACTCATTTATAATAACTAGGGATGCACTAAAAAATCGAAAATATGTGCTGAAAATATGCACTAAAAAATTCAAAATATGCACTTAAAACCCTAAAAATATGCGCTGAAAAATAAAATGTGTGCAATAAAAATCTTGTTTTTATACGAAAAAAGTAACATTTAAATCTTTATGTACGCAAGATTTTCTTAGAAATTAAACAAACTATAAATAAATTAAAAAGAAAAAAAATATTTTTTTTTATTTTCAAAATAAATTTTTAAAATTTCAAATAGTTTTTGAAGCACATAAATTTCAATTTGTGTTTTTTCTAATATTTGTATGCCAATAAGCACTTAAAAGTTAAAAATATGCACAAAATATGCATTTAAAATCAAAATATGCAATTTCACCAAAATATGCAAAAATATGCAAAAACAAATCGATGCCATTTTAACACAAATTTCTTGATTCGGAAAGACAATTGGTAGATATCGTTTTTAGACTATCGACAAAAAACATGCATTTGCATGGAAATCTCATCCCTAAAAATAACCCAACCCAATAAACTAAATCTTAAGATTTAAAATTTAAAATGTAGAATGTACCTCCCGAAAAATAAACAACCTAAGGCTGGATTCTAATGGTGTAATATTGAGTAAAAAGGGCACTTTATAACAAAAGAACCTTTTGAATTTTCCGATTCTTAAAAAAATTTTAATGTCGCATCATCCAGCGGGTAAAAACGTTTTTTATAAGCACATTTTGGAAATTCTTATTTTAATGGAGTAAAACAGAAAACTTGTTGAAAACTTGGATTCCGCGAGGGTAAATAGTTTTGTTTTTGGTACTTTTTTGATATCCTGAACTTAACATAAAACTCCGATTTTACGGGTGTAAAATAATGTACTTTTCATCTCTAGAATTTAAATTTGTAAAAAAGTACTTTTTACACAAAACATGCGAACAGATGTACCAAAGTTAAAAGAGCTGCTTTATTGAGTTTAACAGGTGCAATGGGTTCAACCTCTACAGCATCCCTAGAGATGCTTTTAGGTATTACGCCTTTGGACCTTCATGTTATGGAGACGGCGACCATAACACTCACTAGATTGCATCAACTTGGGTGTTTACGAAATCGAACGGTTCGGCATACTGAGATTCTGGGTGGTCTGGTTACAAATCTTAACACGGACTATAAGACTCCGGCGAACATAGTCAAAGGGAAAATAGACGTATTGTTTCCATCGCTTGATGACTGGATGATGGATAATGTTGATTTTTCTCAGATAAAGGTTTTTACGGATGGTTCAAAAACAGGGACAGGCACAGGAAGTGGTGTGCACTGCTCTGAGTTAGGTATTGATGAATCTTACCGCTTGGAGAATGACACCGCTCAACAGTCATTTTCCGGTTTGGCTTCTGGTGATCAATTTTAGTAGACTTTGATCTCCTGATTCCAAATCTGTACTCCAAATTTTTCCATCACGTCCAGATTTTTAGTTATTCACGGTTAAAAATGCGAAAAATGACGATTTTTGCATTATTTGAAAGACTGCACAGCAGCCATTGAGTGGAATACAAATCTGGTATAACGCGCAAAAGTATAATTTATCTATGGTCTCCAACATAGAAAACAATTTGTTTCTAATTGTTGCGTTTGGTTGGGGTACAGTTGCGTTTTAAAATGACTCTGTTAAAATTATCATTTTTGTAAAAAAGATAAGGTAGCTTAGTTTTTTTTGATATTTTTCAAAGAAAAACTAAAAAAAATAAATATTTTACAAATTTAAGTTTTCTGTGTTATTTTTCGTATAAACCGGAAGATATCTTTAATGGGTTTAAAATTCTATAAGAAAGAATGAGATTTTGTCTAAATTTTGAGCTCATCACACTAAAGATTGATCATCTGGTTTTTGTTTTTGAGCCTTTTAAAAATGGTGCTTTTTCTAATTTTTTTCACAGTGTTTTTTTTAAAATACGTGTTTGGCCAATAATAGTGCAACAACTTCAAATTTTTTTGATCATATATTTGAGATCATAGTTCAATTCAACTACAACGCTTCATACCAGATTTTTATTCCACCCAGTGGCTGCTGTGCAGGCTTTCAAAAATGGAAAAAATCGCGTTTTTTCGCATTTTCAACCGCGAATAATTAAAATTCTAGACGTGATGGAAAAATTTGGAGCACAGATTTGGAATCAGCGAGTCAAAATCTTTAAAAATTTTGTATTAAACTTCAAACCGGAGTCAAAAACCTTCGATTTGTTGAGCGGTGTGATTGTAGCATTTTTCAGGCCGAGGTCTATGCGATCGCCAAGGCAGCTGAGCTAATCTCGATGAGGCCAATATTCTACAGCGATATTGCTTTCTTCATCGACAGCCAAGCGGCTTTAAAGGCGTTAACTACGGATAATATCAACTCCAAGGTAGTCAGCCGCTGCCACAGAGAACTACAAGTTCTCAGGGAGCAGCATAATATACGACTGTGCTGGGTACCTGGTCACAAGGATATTAAAGGTAATGAGAAAGCGGATGTGCTTGCGAAGGCAGGCGCAAGCCTTCCACATGAGCTCGCCGTTGAGGGAATTTTTCCACCACTCTCCCTTACTTTTCACAATATTAAGCTGGACACTAGAAACAAGTGGATTAATAGATGGACGACATCAAATGATAGCATACAGACAAAAATGCTATGGGATGAAAAATCGCAGGATAACAGCAAAATTCTTCTGGATATGGACCGAAGACAGATAAGATCAGTGATAAACCTTATCACGGGGCACAGTAAACTCGCGAAACACATGGTAAGAATCGGGGTTAAAAATACGTGTTTGAATGGAGAGAAGGAAGGAAACAATAGCAGGAATCATAATGGGCCAAACATTGGCCTCTATGGATGTCATTCCCGACAACTTTTATGTTTTGGGGATTGGCGTCATCCTCATTAACCTAACCTAGACAAAACCAATTCGAAGAGTGTAAAAAGTGTACATTGGTACATCAAAAAACAGTATTAAAAAAGGACTTTGCGCTTTTTTATCTTCTAAAATAATAAATGCAGAAACTTCAAATAGAAAACGTAGGATCAGACAAACAAAACGGTACATTCCCCCAGCCCGACTCTTATGTTGGTATTATGCAGTCCACCTTAACTCAAGGTGTTGTACACATTAGCTTTTTATCAATATAAAAAGGGCTTTTCATTAGTATAAAAAAGCTTTTCATTAGTTTGAAAAACCATTTCATATGTATGAAAAAGCTTTTTGTTATTATGAAAAATCTTTTCATTAGTTTGAAAAAGCTTTTTATTAGTATGAAAAAGATTTTCATTTGTACGAAAAAGTACAAAATTAGTACAAAAAAGCTTTTCAATAATATGAAAAAGCTTTTCATTTATATGAAAAAGCGTTTTATCAATTTTTCTTTTTATCAATTTTGAAAAAGTTTTTCATTAGTATGAAAAATCTTTTTATTTGTATGAAAAAGCTCTTCATTGGTATATAAAAGCTTTTCAAAATATGAAAAAGCTTTTCATTAATATGAAAAGGCTTTTTATTAATATGAAAAAGCTTTTCATTTATATGAAAAAGCTTTTCATTAAAATGAAAAAGCTTTTCATAAATATGACAAAGCATTTCATTAATATGAAAAAGAGTTTTGTCAATATAAAAATGTCTTACATCATTATGAAAAAAGGATTTCATAAATATGAAAAAGGTTAACATCAATATGAAAAGAATTTTATCAACACAAAAAACTTTTTATCAATTATGAAAAAGCTTTTCATCAATATGAAAAAGCTTTTTAGCAATAAACAAAAGTAATCTTAAGTATGAAAAAGCTTTTCATATGAAATAGTTTTCCATCATTATGATCAAGCTTTTTATTCATATGTACAATCAAAAAACATTTTACAAATATAAAAAAAGCTTTTATTTATACAATAAAAAGCTTTTACTCAATATAAAAAAGCTATTCTTTAAAATGAAATACCTTGTTTTCTATATGAAAAAGCTGTTTATCTATACGAAAAAGATGTTTTTCTATGAAAAAACTTTTTTTAATATGAAAAAGCTTTTGATCAAGAAAAAAGTTTCTCTGAAATATAAAAAAAAACTATTTATTAGTATGAGAAACATTGTCATCAACATGAAAACTTGTCATAAATATTAAATATTAAAAAGCTTTTTTTCAAAAAGAAAGCTTTTCAGCAATTTAAAAAATCTGTTTATCAATATGAAAAAACATTTTATCAATATAAAACAACTTCTAATCAATATGAAAAAAATGTTCATCAAAAATAAAAGCTTTCAAGATTTTTATAAATATGAGAAAACTTTTTAACAATATAAAAAAACTTTAAATCAATATGACAAAAATGTAAAAAGCTTTGTACTAGAGATGCGCGCGTGACACGAATTTTTCGTGATTCACGTGACTCACGCGTGAATCACGCGTGATCGTGAATGAAATTTATTTTTACTCACGTGATCGTGAGTGCACGTGATTAGAAAAAAATATTTCGTGCGTGAACGTGCGTGAGTAATTTTTGCTTCGTGAGTTCGCGTGATTTGTTTGTGTTGTTAAAAACAAAAAACCAGTAAAAAAATCGTCATTTTATTGAATTTAGAGGGTAATTATTACAAAATTGTTGTTTAAATAAATTTTTATTATTGTCTTAAGGAAGTTAAATACTTTTTTTGCACGAATTCGAAAAAAAAAAAATAAAAATTTGTTAATTTGAATTTCGTGAGTCTTCGTGAGCGTGATTATTTCGTGAGCGTGAGAAAAATTTTAGTAACTCACGTGAGCGTGCGTGAACGTGAGCAGAAATAATTATTTCGTGCGTGATCGTGCGTGAGCAATATTTTTATTTCGTGAGCGTGCGTGAGTCAAAATTAACTCACGCGCCCATCTCTACTTTGTACACACAAAAAATTATTGGCTAAAAATGTTCAATTAAATGTATTGATCAACAAAATTTAAATAAGTTAATCAATGTTTTGATTAAAATTTTTGCTATTTTTTGTTACAAATTTTCAACATACCAAATTTTTTTTCGCTTTAATTTATTTGAATAGATTAATTCAAAAATATACAAAATAATCGCGCTTTACTTTTTTTATTGTTGGCAACATATTGGAAAGCAAAAAAGATGAGTTTTTTGATAATTTGGTCATAAGCTTACAATTCATTTGTTAAATCAATCATTATTTTGATTGACTTTAAACAAAAAATTTATCAAATTTTTGATCAAAATCGAAAAAATGTTTGATTGAAAAAAATTTCAATCAATCACCTACAATTTGATGATTGGTATAACAATTTCTTTAATTGGAGGAATTTCAATCAAAAAATTTATTGAATCCGCGTTTTTGTTGATTGAAATACGTTTCAAATTTTTTCTGTGTATCAATATGATAAAACTTTACATCAATATGAAAAAAATATAAAATAAATTTTAATAATTTAAATGCAACAAAGAATTCTTAAATTGGGAAACAATGTAATTCTTTGCCATTTAATCGTCTTTGCATTTTATGAAAGTATTTTGTTTAACAAATTGCATAATTGTAATATTTTTAGCTTTAAAAGTGTTTTAAAATATTTTTACGCTTTAAGTGTTAGTTATTATTTACAACTCATAAACTTAAAACATTAAAGATTTTTATGAATAGTTTAAAAACAAGTTTTAAGAAATAACAGTAACAAGAAAAAAATTTGTAAAAATTTTCTTAAAATCATATTTTAAATTTATTTTACATTTTTAACTATCAAAACTTGCAATTCATTTTGGAATTTATAATTTGCTTAGTTGTAGTTGCTTCTAAGGTACCTGCTAGGAATGATTTCACTCTGGTGGTGGTATTAGTTTACCAAATAACCACGTCAGTTTGAGTTCATTTCGTGTTTTTTTTTTTTTTTTGCTGCTGCTTCTTTATGGCAAATAGCTTTTTACAACCTTTTATAGTTGATGTGAATTTTATTAGCTTAAGCTCTTTTTTTTTGCCACCATCAAATTTGCTCTTGCAATTTAAAAATGCAATGTGAATGCATTGTTGGACTTTTAACGTGAAATATTTGATAAGTAACTGGAGTCTAAGAGGTCAAACAGAATAAGAACGGCGCAGGGAACGGATACCGGTGAGAGAGAAAACAAGTAAAAAAGTTAAATTCGGCCTTGCCGAATGTAGTGATACCCTCCACAATTTCAAAAAGATTATTGCAAAAAACTTTATTTAAAAGGAAATTACTTTTAAAAAAAAAATTTAAAAAAAAAAAATTTCCGCGAAAAAAATTTTTGATAAAAAAAAATCCCCGATTTTTTTTTGTCAAAAAATATGTTCGTACTTGTTAAAATACCATTTGGTGTTCAATTATGTTCACATATGTCAACCAGAAGCCGAATTAAAGCATTTTGTATTTTTAGGTTATGTTGAATGTACTGAAATTTTTGAGGTGTGCTTACATTTTCGTTCATAACTTTTGAACCGCTGAACCGATATCGCTCAAATGCAATACCAAACTTCTCGGGAGAACTTCCAATAAATATGTTAAGTTTCAGTCATCTCTGTGCAATATTTTGTCTGCTACAGCATTTTCCACAGACAGACAGACAGACGGACAGACGGACAGACGGACAGACGGACAGACGGACAGACGGACAGACGGACAGACGGACAGACGGACATCGCTAGAATGTCTTAAAATCGATCGGGCATTATGAATATATATACTTTATGGGGTCCCAGACCGATATTTCGATGAGTTACAAACGGAATGACAAACTTATATATACCCTCTATCACTAAGTGGAGGGTATAAAAAAATAAGGAAGGACGGCAATGACAAAATATAACATTGGTGTGTAGAGTGATGCCACTAACATAAGCTGTTGTTAGAGAAAATAAACACGATAATATGACGAGGGGAGGCGATGACAAAAACTGTTATTAGTGTACGACCGAATATTCGTCTTCTGCCAAAAAGCACTATTCGGCCACTATTCGGCTTCGGCCACAATTTTGGCCGAATAGATCGAATACCGAATAATTTTATAATATTTGTGCTCACGTGTTGAAAAACACACTAAACTAACTTTGAATCACATTAGTAAGCCACAAAAACATTTTACTAAGTGTTTTTGGAACTAAAAACATTTTTTACATTCAAAAAAAATGTTCGGTCGAAAAAAATTTACACTCTAAAATATATTTTTTTACAAAAATGTCCAAAAAAATTTTTTTGCTTAAAATAAAATCATTCTAGACAACATTTTCATGCACTTGAGTTGCTTGTTTTTACTACATAAATATTTTTTTTTTAATATTTGGCTTCGGCTTCGGTTTGGCCGAATAGTGAAAATTTGGCCGAATATTCGGCTTCGGCCAAAAAAGGTGTATTCGGTCGGACACTAACTGTTATTGTTGTGTTTATGATTTTTTAAGGAAAAAAACTTAAAAATCACTAAATATGTTGCCATCAAAGATTACAGATTTTTTTTAATTTGGCTACATTGGAGAGTAATGAAAAAATAGAGGAAAATTTACCAAAACCATCATAAAATTAAAATAAATTTTAATTTTTCCTGTCGTGCCGGTAACCGGCTTTAACTGTAAAAAACCGTGCTGGTTCTGTTCAAGATCGTTACTGTCAAACTTGTTATAAAAAAAGGATTTTTTTCTGTTTAGTCTCACTTAGGATAAAAATATGAAAAGTGATTATGACTTTCGACTCCTTTCAACAAACTTATCAATTAGACTTTGTATGTTTATGAGTTACCAGTAGTAGTTTCTAAGTGTATATTGAAACGTTATGAAGAAAACACAAATACAAAAAACGAACTGCATATTTGCTATAGTATTTTAGTTAGGCAAATGTGTTAGCATATAAGAGTCAAAATCTGTAAAGAGCTTTAATTGAAAAAACAACAGCATGAAAAATTCAATCTCACACCAGTAGTGGAAGTGACTGGCACAAACATTCATGGATATTAAGTATACACTGAGAAATTTTTCCATTAGAAAAACAAACTTCACAATCAGAGACATTTTTCTAAGAATCTAAAAAAAAATTTATAGTTTTTCTAAATAGAACAAATAAAAAATTTCTCAGATTCTGAGAAAAAAATTTCTCATGTTCCGAAATTTTTTTGATATACACTCAAAATATTTTGTAGGCAAAAACAAATGAAAAACACACTTAAAACCAGTGAATAGACAATTGAAAACCATCCCAGTAATTATTCATTTGTTTTAACAAACATTAACATTTATTTTTTACTGTTGACAAAATTTTCTAAAATAAATAACATTAAACATTAAAAACTTACTTTTTTTCATTCTTTTTTACCAACAAATTCGAAAGAAATAACCTACGAAAACATTAAAAAATAATGATTTCGTAGGTTATTTTTTACAATTTTCTATTGAAATATTTTTTTAAAAATTTTTAATAAAATTTTGGGGAATCGATACCGCAATCAACTACATTCTGGCCAGACACTCTACCCATCGTACCAAAGTCACTTGATACAAACATCTTTTTATATTTCTATAAATAATTTTTCGAATTATTTTTTCCACAAAAAAATAACCTACTTGTGTAGGTAAAAACTATGATATGATATCTCATTAAAAAATACTAACAATAAAAAAAAAATTACTTACACAAATCATTAAAAATTTAAAGAATAATCAGTAGTTTTTACTTACAGAACAAAAATAAATGACTTTAAAAATTAAATGTTAATGAAAGTCTTTATATTTTAGTGTTTTATTTTTGAAACAAAGGACAGAAGTAGTCATTAATAAAAACTGAACATCAAACAAATGTTTTTTCTATTAAAAACGACTAAACGTAAAGCTTTTTAAATAAACTACAAACAGTTAATGACATAATTTTTTAAGTGTAGAAAATTTGTCTCTAATTCTACGAATTTTTCTATAGAAATTTCTCCAATTCTGATTTTTTTATTGAAAAAACGTCTGATTCAGATTCTGAGAAAAAATTACTCATATTTTGAGGTTTTTCGATGTAGAAAATTTGTCTTTTAATAATAATAATTAGGGATGAGATTTCCATGCAAATGCATGTTTTTTGTCGATAGTCTAAAAATGATATCGACCAATTATCTTTCCGAATCAAGAAATTAGCGTTAAAATGGCATCGATATGTTTTTGCATATTTTTGCATATTTTGGTGAAAATGCATATTTTTGCATATTTTGGTTTTAAATGCATATTTTGTGCATATTTCCAACTTTTAAGAGCATAGTTTTGCATATTTTGGCATAAATTAGCAAAAACACAAATTGAAATTTTTTTGTTTCAAAAATTTTAAAAATTGATTTTGGAAATAAGAAAAATTATTTTTTTTTCTTCAAATTTTTTTTTACAGATTGTCTTAATTTCTAAAAAATCTTGCTTATATAAAGTTTTAAATGTTACTATTTAAACCCGGCGTTACCTTTTGCTTTTTAAGAAGTTTTTCCTATGAAAACAAAATTTTTGTTGCACACATTTTATTTTTTAGTGCATATTTTTATGATTTTTAGTGCATATTTTGAATTTTTAAGCGCATATTTTAAGCGCATATTTTCGATTTTTTAGTGCATGAAAATCTCATCCCTAATAATAATAATATAATAATAGTTTTGATCACATGATCAATTATTTTTATTTATTCTTTCTATTTTTTTACAACTCATTTTTAATAAATTTAACCTAACCGAGAACTGGAAACAATGACCGTCGTCTCGTTGTAGCGAAAAAAAACCAAGGGTTCTGGTGGGAATCGAACCCACGACCCCCACGTTGAAAGGCTAGTACACTACCAACTAGCCTACGGGGACCTCTATTTGTCTTTTTTTCTTTTTTAGGAATTTATTTTCTAGGAATGTTTTTTGCCACTGGAAAATCCTACAATCCAATATCATGGTTTTATGACCATTATTGCAGGAGATTGAAAAAGTACCAAAGTCCACTTTTTTACCCTCTACGAATCACATTTCTTAAAAGGTGACTACATTCCAAATTTCAACTTTCCAGAATCATTATTTCAGGAGTTCAATAAAAGTACCAAAGTTCAATTTTATACCCCATTAAAATTGGAGTTTCAAAGAAACTTTTTTCTAAATTATCAACAAATTTTCAAAATTTAATGTTTTGGGGCCATTATATAAGGAGATAGAAAATGTTAGAAAGCATAATTTTTTACCTATTTTTTAGGTGATAAGCAGAGGTGGAAAAGTTTGTTTTTTACTACTTTTTCAGTACTTTTTCACTCTATAAGACCCCCCTAAGTACCCCCGCGACTGATTTAGAACATTTTGTAAACCCGACGTTTTCTAACGTTTGTTCAACCAAATCTAAAGGATATTCCAAAAATCTACCGATTTTCATTTGTAAAATGCTTCAAAAAATTTAAATAAAAAAAAATTGATTTTTGTCAATCTTTAAAATCTAAAAAAAAATGATAATGATAAAAAAATAATCATCAATTTAAGTACTTTTATATTGAACTAATTATTTTAAGCAGTTTTATACTGAATTAATTATTTTTAGTACCGTAGTGTGCGAAAAAGAATTTTTTTAGTTGAGCTCCAGTTTCATTTCTAAATTCCGATTTTCTAACCATGCTGATAGGATCAAAACAGTATTTTAAAGTATTTTTTTATATTTTTTTTTTTTTCGATTTAATTCCTACATTAATATGATTAAGTTCTTATGGTAATTTTTTCAGAAAATCGAAAAAGTACCAAATTACACTTTTGTACCCTCTTGTAATCCAAATTTTCTAAAAAGGACTTTAATCAGTTTTTTTTTTTACTTTTGAATCGGAACTCCCAAAAAGTACTTCTGTCAAAGTAGAAAAAAGTACATTTATAGAAAAAGTACATTTTTAGAAAAAAGTACCTTTTTAGAAAAAACCCTTTTCAGAAAAAAGTACCTTTTGAAAACTCCGATTTTAAAGAGGTAAAAATATCAAGTTTTTATGACCATTATTGCAGGAGATCGTATAAGCGGTAAGGTATATTTTTTCACTCTCTACGAATCGCATTTTTTAAATGGTAACTTTTCAGAATATTTTTTTCAACGGGATGATACTACATTCCAAATTTCATCTTTCCAGAGCCATTATTTTAGAAGATAAAAAAACTACCAAAGTACAATTTTTTTACACTTTTGTCCCCCATTAATATCGGGGTTTCAAACGGAACTTTTTTTTTAAATTATTAAAAATTTCATGTTTTTGGGACCATTATATTAGAAGACAGAAAGAGTACCAAAGAATTACATTTAACTCTTTTTACCTTAATAGAATCAAAACTTGCTTAAAGTATTTTTTCAGAAAATTTTTTTTTCGCTTTAGGATCCTACATGCTAACGATTAAGACATTAGGGTAATTTTTTCAGAAGATAGAAAATGTACCAAATTACACTTTTTAACCCTCTTATAATCTAATTTTTCTAAAAAGGACTTTAACCAGTTTTTTTTTTACTTTAGAATCGGAAATTTCAAAAAGTACTTCGGTCATAGTAAAAAAGTACCTTTTTAGAAAAAAGTACCTTTTTTAGAAAAAAGTACCTTTTTTAGAAAAAAGTAACTTTTTTAGAAAAAAGTATATTTTTTAGAAAAAAGTACCTTTTTTAGAAAAAAGTACCTTTTTTTAGAAAAAAGTACCTTTTAAGAAAAAAGTAACTTTTTAGAAAAAAGTGTCATTTTAGAAAAAAGTACCTTTTTAGAAAAAACACCTTTTTAGAAAAAAGTAACTTTTTAGAAAAAAGTACCTATTTAGAAAAAAAGCCCCTTTTAGAAAAAGTACCCAAGGACCATAGAGTAATATATTCTATAATATAATAAGTAATATATATAATAATAATATTACTCTATGGTCCTTGAAAGTACCTTTTGAATAAAAAGTAACTTTTAGAAACTTCGATATTAATGGATTAAAAAATAATTTTTGGTACTTTTTTAATCTAAACAAAAAATAGTTCTTCAGCGGATTGGATGCTAAATAATAAGCTCTGCCATTTTTTGCTGCAGAAAAAATTCTAAACTTTTTTTTCAAAATCTAAGATTTTCTTTTAAAAAAGGTGTCTCAGTGTTCATCTCCTTTTGGGGTAGAAAAAAGCCATCTATAGAACGATTATTTCTCCAAGTATAATGCATTGGAAAACCCAACTGTCAGTCTTAGAAATGTATGTTTTAGTTTTCATCATTGTCAACTTCATTTGCTTGTTACTTTCTACTTTAACTGCTCCCATTTCTGTTTTTTTTTGGTTAAGGATGTGTTCTGTTGTGCATTGATAACTGATTTTAAAATGTTCATCTTATGGGCTTTAAAAAAAAATTATGTATGTGTGCGTGTGTACGAACACACAGCCAACACATGAGACAATAGTGTGTGATAAAATTTGTTATGTGCAAGATGCTAAAACCAAATACAGTTAGTGGAGTGTAAGACAGTTTTGCAGACAATCCATTTTAATTAAAGTTGATGGAAATGATGAAGACATGGTTTGGTTGTACTACTATTTATGTACAACATTCAATTAAAAATGCACAAATGTTGAAAATATTCAAAAATATTCAAAAACACACTGTTTTGTAGGCAAAGTCAAAGTTTAGCATTTTATATTGAAAATGAAATAATCTTTAAAGTGATTAAAATTTATTAAAATTGATTGGAGAGGAAAGTTTATAGTTTAAAGTGGAGTTTAAAATAGATTTTTATGCAAAATTTAAAGTTTTTAGAACATTTTTTTGCTGACGCTGCGAATGTGGCGATATGAATATAAAAATTTGAGCTGACTAAGATTCTCGGATATTATCAGAAACTTCAAGCCTTTTCCAGCATTATCTTGAGCTGTCTAAGTAGCTGTAAAAATCACTCGAACCACTTCCTGGATTCCCAGTTTTTAAATTACCATCCCTTCAAAAAAAAAAGTTATTCACATTCATCTCTAAATTCTTATCAATTTATTCCTTAAAATTTATTTTAAAAAAAATATAAAAAATATATTTAATTTTTTATTTATATCAAATGTCTGTTGTGTTCTACCACAAATTTGGCTCAGAACATAAAAATAAACCAACATCTCAACCGAACGTATACATTAAACGTAAAACCAATGGAACAACAGGAACATCATCAACAACAACAGCAACAACAACATCGTGGTATGTTTTTATATGAATAATGCTCTTTAACACTTTGGCTATCTATGAAATCTATGCAACGGATATCCGTTTTTTTTGGTTTTTGCGCTACATGGAGCATAAAGTTCAAAAACTAAACGAAAATATACAAATATTTATAAATGTAGTAGAAAATGTAGTTGAAGTGGTGTTAGTTAGAGCAAGAATTTTGTTTTAATAATAAAACATGTATAGATTTATTAGAAAAATAAGGATTAATATCAATGGAATATAAATAATTTTGTTTGAACATTAAACATGCAAAAAATACACTGAAATAAAAACTACAACAAGTTGTAAATTATTTTTTATATAAATATTTTTTACAGATTTTAAGATATTCTTCAAGGTGTAAAATTTTAAAAATTTTACACATTTTTTAAATTATTAAAATTTTAAAAATTTTACACATTAAAAATGTATCAGAATCTTAAGACATTTTTCCTTCAGTAATATTTTTGAAGTTATCGAGTTTTTTAATTCTCAAAATCCCAGCGGTCCCCTAAAATCACGTATCTCAAAAATAAGCAAGGTATAGCGAAACGGACACTAATTTTGGATCAAAAACCATAACGATTTTTATGAACTAAGTTGAAATAAATAAATTTCAGTTAACAAATTTTTGGTAAAACATTTTTGCTAACTGTTGTTTTTTATTTTTAGTACCAAAAGGTACATAAAAATAAAATGTATTTATTCGGCCTTTATATATGTATATATATTCGATTAGAGTTTTATTCTAGTTCGAGGCCCAAAAATATTTCTATTTATGATATTGTCATAATAGAGTATTTTTAATTTATTGCTTTAAAAAAGTTACTATCTCATAGTATGTCTGTACTGATCAGTTTCATCCCCACTAAAGGAATCTTCAGCAGACTTTAGAGAATCATCGTTGGTCAATCAAACATCAAACCAGACATAATATTTTATATATTTCCCAAGTTATATGAGAAGTACTATTATGAAGGTCCGAAATCTGTTTTCCAACAAAAATAACTCTTTTAAAGCAAAAATTGTATATATTAAATCACCGTCGGTAACTATTAATATATGTGTTGCTGTTATTTTACAATAACAACAGTGCCTAACCAAACAATAGTGTTGGTAGGATAAGTCGTACTAAACACTAAGCACTGTTGTTATTGTAAAATAACAGCAACACATATATTAATAGTTACCGACGGTGATTTAATATATACAATTTTTGCTTTAAAAGAGTTATTTTTGTTGGAAAACAGATTTCGGACCTTCATAATAGTACTTCTCATATAACTTGGGAAATATATCAAATATTATGTCTGGTTTGATGTTTGATTGACCAACGATGATTCTCTAAAGTCTGCTGAAGATTCCTTTAGTGGGGATGAAACTGATCAGTACAGACATACTATGAGATAGTAACTTTTTTAAAGCAATAAATTAAAAATACTCTATTATGACAATATCATAAATAGAAATATTTTTGGGCCTCGAACTAGAATAAAACTCTAATCGAATATATATGCATTTTTGCTAACTTTACCAAAAAAATTGTGTGTTCAAAATCAGCAAATTTTCTTGTAGGTTTACAAGCTTTTTTTGCTAACATTACAGTTTTTTTTTTGAGTGTAAAGAAAAACCATTCTGGAAAAATAACTTTTTGGAAATTCCGTTTCTAAGGGGGGTAAAAAAGTGTACGTTTGGAAATTTTAATATTTTCTGTAATAATTGATCCCAGAAACTTGAAATTTGGAATGTAGGATCTTTCGGTAAAAACAACATTCTGGATTTTTTTTTTTTTTTTGAAATTCCCGTTTTTTAATGGGTTTTAAAAATTGTACTTTTGGTACTTTTTATATTTTCTGAAATAATAATCCCAGAAACTTGAAATTTTAGATGTAGAATCCTCCAATGGAAAAAAAAATTGTAAATTCCGATTCTAAGGAACAACAAGTGAGAGTGTTAAATTCGGCTGGCTCGAATCTTTTATACCCTCCAAAATGTATAAAAAATTAAAAAAAAAAAACAAGTAGAAAAGTTAAATTCGACTTGGCCGAATCTATGAATACCCTCCACAATGCCCTTTTAAGGCTGGATTACTCAATGCTCCGTTATAAAATAACTCTCCGTTAAATTTAACTTTTTCATACAAATTTTTACATAAGGCTCCGTTAAATCGGCAGTTAGCAGCTAACTTTTCATTGAGTAATCCCCCCTAAGTGATAGTAAATTTTCCAACGTGAAAAATTACATTTTTAATTAGTTTTATTTTGTGTAAAAAAACTTTTTTTAAAGTAATTTTTGAAAAAAAAAAAATACTAAATTTTTTTTGAGTGTAAAAATTTTTTTTGAGTGAATTTTTTTTTTTAGTGTAAAAATATTTTTGAGTGACAAAAATACGTTGTAAAATATTTTTTTGACTTACCAATGTTCTTAAAACATGTTTAACGGGTTTTCAACTCATGAATTTAAGGTGAAACTAATCTTAAATTCACGGTTTTGCTAATAACTTTTGAACCACTGGACCGATTTCACTGAAATTCAAATCGAACCAGGCCCGCGGAACGAAAAATATATATGCCAAGCTTTAGCACCCTCAGAATTGCCTTTCTAAAGTTAGCGTGTGTTTTATATTGTAGATTCGCGAAAAACCCTTGCCGAAATTCAGTCTTTTGCTCCTAACTTTTGAACCACTGGACCGATTTCGCTGGATTGCATTACCAACCTGACCAGGTAAATGCCAAACATATACATATGCCAAACTTCAGGAGCCTCCGTAATGTCTTTCAAAAGTTAGCGTGTTTTCAACAGACAGATGGGGGGGGTGATAGGGTTAGGGGGGACATTGAGAGCACCTTCCCATCGCGATAAATATATCAAATGTTTCATTTATTTAACAAAAATACAAAAAAAACATGTAAAAAAAGTGTATTTTTTCAGAGGTTGGTTCAGTTTTTCAAGGGGGAACTTTTTACCGACTGGGCCGATTTTGCCCATTCGCGAACTTAACCTGCCTATGACCATGCGACATATTTGTGCCAAACTTCAGGAGTCTAGCTGTTTTATTTTGGACTGCATTGTGTTATCTACAGACAGACGGACGGACAGACGGACATTCACAGAACGTCTTAGAATCGATCATAGATCAATAATATATATACTTTATGGGGTCCCCGACAGATATTTCGATGCGTTACAAACGGAATGACAAAGTGAGTATACCCCCATACTGTGGTTGGAGGGTATAAAAAGGGGTAAAATATTGTACTTTGGTACTTTTTTCTATTTCCTAAAATAATGTTTTCAGAAATTTGGAATTCAGGATCCTTTGTGATAAAAAAAAAACATTCTGAAAAATGTACCTTTTGTAAATTCCGTTTCTAAAGGTCGTAAAAGGGGTAAAAATTTTACTTTTTGTCCTTTTTATATTTCCAGAAATAATGATCATAGACTCCTTAAATTTTAAATGGTTTTCGGCAAAAAAAAACATTTTTTTTGGAAATTCCGATTCCGGGATAAAAGTTGTTAAAAGTGTTTTTTTTTTTTTGGTACTTTTTATATTTGGTCATACAATTATAGAATCTTAAAATTTGGAATGATTCTTCAGCACAAAAAAAATCTTAAAAAGTACTTTTTGGAAATTTGGATTCAAAGGAAAAGAAAGGGCAAAAAACAGTATTTTGGTATTTTTTATAACATTCGAAATAAAGGTCGAAGAAACTTCAAATTTGAAAAGTTGGACCCTTCAGCGAAAAAAAAACGTTTTGAAAAAAGTCCTTTTTGGGAATTCGGGTTCTAAAGATGAAAGAAAGGTTTAAAAATTTTACTTTGGTTTTTTGGGCCATTTAGCAAAAAAAAAAATCTTAAAAAGTACTTTCTGGAAATTTTGATACTAAATGAAAAGAATGGATAAAAAAATTTATTTTGGTACTTTTTATAACTTTCGAAATAAAGGCAAAAGAAACTTCAAATTTGAAAAGTATGACCCTTCAGCGAAAAAAAAAAAGTTCTGAAAAAAAGTTTTTTTTGGAAAATTCGGGTTCTAAAGATGAAAGAAAGGGTTAAAAATTTTTACTTTGGTTTTTTGGGCCATTTAGCAAAAAAAAAAATCTTAAAAAAGTACTTTCTGGAAATTTTAATTCTAAATGAAAAGAAAGGACAAGAAATTGTATTTTGGTACTTTTTATAACTTTCGAAATAAAGGTCGAAGAAACTTGAAATTTCAAAAGTTGGACCCTTAAGCGACAATAAAAAAATTCTGAAAAAAGTACTTTTTGGAAATTTGTTTTCTAAAATGAAAGAAAGGTTAAAAAAATGTACTTTGGTTTATTGGGTCATTCAGCAAATAAAAATCTTAAAAATTACTTACTGGGAATTTTGATACTAAATGAAAAAAAAGGAAAAAATATTGTATTTTGGTACTTTTTATAACTTTCGAAATAAAGGCCGAAGAAACTTCAAATTTAAAAAGTATGACTCTTCAGCGAAAAAAACGTTTAAAAAAAAGAGTTTTTTGGAAATTCGGGTTCTAAAAATGAAAGAAAGGGTTAAAAAATTTTACTTTGGTTTTTTGGGCCATTCAGCAAAAAAAAAAATCTTAAAAAGTACGTTATGGAAATTTTGATACTAAATGAAAAAAAGGAAAAAGTATTGTATTTTGGTACTTTTTATAACTTTCGAAATAAAGGCCGAAGAAACTTCAAATTTGAAAAGTATTACCCTTCAGCGAAAAAAAAATTCTTAAAAAAGTACTTTTTGGAAATTTGTTTTCTAAAGATAAAAGAAAGGTTTAAAAAATTTTACTTTGGTTTTTTGGGCCATTCAGCAAATAAAAATCTTAAAAAGTACTTTCTGGAAATTTTGATACTAAATGAAAAAAAAGGATAAAAATTTGTATTTTGGTACTTTTTATAACTTTCGAAATAAAGGCAAAAGAAACTTCAAATTTGAAAAGTATGACCCTTCAGCGGAAAAAAAAAACGTTTTGAAAAAAGTGCTTTTTGGAAATTCGGGTTCTAAAGATAAAAGAAAGGTTAAAAAAATTTACTTTGGTTTTTTTCTTCTGTAATAATTGTTTTATAAACTCGAAAATTATGATGTAGGATCATAACGCAAAAAAAAATATTGTCAAAATTACTTTCTACAAAGTTTCAATTCTGAGAGGGTAAACAAGTGTAATTTGGTACTTTTTCGATCTTATGAAATAATGGTCATAAAAACTTTAATTTTGAAGTGTGAAATCATCCTAGGTTTTTTCTGAATTTTTTTTAAAAAAAATCTAATTTGTTTCATATTTTTTGATTTGGCCCGAAATTTCCAAAATTTTTTAGATTTTTTTTCTGAGTTTTTTCTGAATTTTTTTTTTTATAAAAAATTTATTTTTAATAAAATTTCAAAAACTACCTAGTAGTCAAAAAGAAAATCACCACTGACATTGCTGACACTAACGTAATGAAATTCTGACATTTTCATATAATTTTTTCAAATGTCTCCAAGGACAAGACCGCAACATTTAGACAACGCTGACCAACTGCTGACTTGTCCTTAGGGACATTTGGTTAAAATTGTATGAAAATCTCACGTAGATTTTTTTTTGCCCACACAAGTTACTTTACTGCGTTATAAAAGTTATTTTTCTGAATGTAAAAAAGGTGTTCATTATTTATTGTATTTTAAAAAATTAGCTCTTTTTTATAATAAAAAATCTAATGTTTTATTTTTCATTTTTATTATTTTTTTTTTTTTCATTCAAAAATAATCTTGTTTTTCATAAATGTATGTATGATGATGAAGTCGTGTTATATTTCTATGCTCTGGGTATTATATGAACAATTTTGTATTTGAAGTCTGTAATCCTTGTTATTGATTATATTTTATTTGATTTTTTTATAATAAATTTTACTTCCTTTACAACAAAAACAAAAAAAAAAAGAAAAGTGGAAAAAAATAAAAATGTTATTGCTGATTTTTATGGGATTTTATATTTTTAATTTTTTTTATTTTATATAAATTTAAAAGCTTTTTATGAATGTTTGTGTTACGAAGAGCTCTTAAATATCTTAACAATAGCAAAAAGTACATTATTGGCAAAAAAAAAACTCCTCCATATACTCCATATAGTTTAAAGCTAAAATACGAATACTCGTAAAATAAGTATGAACAGAAGAAAAAAAAAAGAAACAAAAAATATGTTGAACGAGAAAAAAAAAATAAGTAGCGAGAATTGAAAAAAATATATATAAATAAATGTTACCAACAAACCCCATAAATTTAGCTGAAAAAAATACATCATTCCTAAACATACACACAGACACAGCGAAATTCTACTTCTAACACAAATTTTCTTTTTCGATTTTCTTACAAATACTCGCACATACACACACACACTCAAATCAGCCTTAAGGTAGGCTACACATAAAATGAATGATTTTTATTTTTATATTGTCTGCGGGCATTAAAATACATTTTTTACGCGTTTTTTTTATTATTTCTTTTTTTTTCTGAAGAATAATTTCCCCAATTTCTGTTTTTAGGACGAGTACGTGTTCCTCTTTTGTTTTCATTTTGTTTGTGTATGTGTGTGTGTTTTTTTTTTATAAGTATTTGGGTGCTACTTGAATCATTTGGTGTTATTTCTTTTTACGACCCAATAAATTACTTATACATAAACGCACCAACCGCCATAACAGTAACAAATATTTTCTAATAACACTGAAGTAGAAAAAAAATATATATATTGCATGATTTGCTTTGGAAATATGTTAGGCAACCCCGGCAGCCAGCCAGCCATTAACCATTATATTCATTTACTTACTTTCAAAGCCAATATGACACTTAAAAAGTATAATGTATCAAAATGAGTAAAAAACAAATTGCATTATTTTACACAGTTTCCTAAGGGAATTGAAAGTTAATTTTTTTTCATTAATGAAATAAACTTGGGGGTTTAAAGTAACAATAGCTGTGTTTTTTGTATTTACTTAACTTGATGGGAAAATTGGAAAATCCCCAATCATAATGGGGAACATGAAATGGCCTCGAACTACAGTAAATTATTTTTTATTGCACAATTAAATGGTCAAATAAATAACTAATTTTCATTATTTTTAACAAAAATTAAACAAACTTGGTAACCCTACTCTTAATACGAGAGAATTTGTCTTCTTTAAGAAGCAAAAACAAAAACTGCATTTAACTTTGTTTACTTTCATCATGTTTGGTGTGATACTGGTGATATTTTGAAATCATATTTTTCTACTCACACGAAATTTACAGAATTTATTTATTTATTTTTATTTATCGTATGGCACTGATACAAACAATTACAATTTTAGAGATATAAGCATTACTAGTTTAACAGATTATACAACAAAGTTTAGCATATTTTGATAGAAAAATAGTATAGATAATAATTAGATATTGATGTCAATATTCTTCAGCCACCGGACGGCATCTGGGCCAGCATTGTTTAGTTCGTGTAGTTCGCCAAGATATTTACGATGGGGGCAGTCTTTTATAATGTGGTAAATGGTTTGATTAACATCACTGCAATCACATAATGGCGAAATAGCGGAGCCCCATTTAAAAAGAGTAGCTGCGCACCTTCCATTGTTTGTCCGTATACGGTTAAGCCTAACCCATATAGGCCTAGGCAATTCTGATCCCGGAGGCATACAGGTCAAGTCCTGTATTTTCATTAAGTCATCACATGAAGCTTGGTTCCAATTATTAAACCAGATGTTATATGGGTCATAATTATTGTTTGCGAGACTTTCAGCTAGTTTTAATGGAGGTTTTCGAGATATGAGACGGTCGTCATTAGCAGCTTCAATATATTGGTGTATTTTAAGGCTAGGATTGGCGATTATTTTTCGATGTTCGCGAAGTAGTGCATTCTGACGTCTTAGACTTGGTGGTAGAATATTACTTAGAACAGGTAAAAATCTTATTGGGGTTGAAGACATTGTACCTGTTATTAGTCGCATACATGCATTTAGTTGGGTATCTAATTTGTTTACGTGGGGGCTATTAAGCCAGACCGGTGCGCAGTATTCTGCAGAAGAATAAACCAGTCCGAGTGATGCTGAGCGCAGTGTTTTTGCAGAAGCTCCCCAAGTAGTTGACGCAAGTTTTTGGATAATATTGTTACGCGTTTTAACTTTGTTAGCAGTATTTTCTATGTGCTTTTTAAAAGAGAGTGTTCTATCAAGGGTAACTCCAAAGTATTTTGGTGTTGGATTAAAGGGTAGGATAGTATCTCCAAAACGAACGTTAAGCTTTAGATCAGATTGACTTTTATTGAGGTGAAAACATGTTACTTCCGTCTTGTTGAGGCTAGGACACAGACGCCATTTTTTAAAATAATTTCCAAGTGATAGCAGGTCATTTGTAAGGACAGATTCAGTATCTTTAACTAAGTAGCGTTGAGTGGCTATAGCGATGTCATCAGCGTAGGAGAACTTTTTTGAGTACGTTGATGGGAGGTCATGAGTGTAGAGATTAAATAGAAGCGGGGCAAGTACAGATCCTTGGGGGAGTCCATTATTAAGTTTACACTTCCTGCTTTGTTTGTTTCCAAGATACACTATAAAATGACGATCACTTAACATATTGTTGAGAAGAGTAGCAGTTCGGATGCAAGGGATAACTTTTAGAAATTTATAGATCAGCCCGTCTTTCCAGACCGTGTCGTACGCAGCTTTGAGATCTATAAATGCAACGGATGTCCTGAGTTTTAATTGAAAACCAGCCTCAATGTAGGTCGTTAAGGATAGTACCTGATCAGTGCAGCTACGTCTCGATCTAAACCCCGCCTGCTCTACCGGAACGATGCTATTAATAGTGGGTTCAACTCTGTTATAAATTAGTCTCTCGAGTAATTTGTATACAACGCTTAATAGTGCTATCGGTCGGTAACTTTCAGCTTGTTCCTTTGGCTTGCCTGGTTTTAAAAGGGCGAGTATTTTAGATCTCTTCAGATCCGTAGGCATTACACCAGTTAGTAGTACATTTGAGTAGAAAAGTGTAAGCCATTTTCGAAAATTTTTTCCACTATGTATAAAAAACTCAGGAAATATACCATCCGCTCCTGCGGATTTCCCTGACTTAACATGCGATATTGCGAAGTTAATTTCCTCCTCACTGAAAGGTCCTGAGAACTGTGGGATGATAGACGATTCATTTTTTAATTCTTTAAGTTTCTTTTTAATATTAATGGTGTGTTTCTTCTCCGATACAATTTTTGATGTTCGTTTGATGTTTAGAGCAATACTGTCAGGGTGTATGTTCGATTTCGATGTTGTTATAGGAGTGCTATTACCTAATTTACGAAGGAGGCTCCAAGCTTTTCGGCTGGAATGTGTGAAATTTACATTTTCAACAGTATGGTGCCATTTTTCCCTGCGAGCATTATCAAGAGACTTTAGAAGTTCGTCTGCAATTGTCTCATCTTGAGTAGCTAGATATTCCGAGTGTAGAGTCTCGGTTTCTTCTGACCAGCCAGGAACATATTGTTTCCGGTATCCTCTGGGTATATGTTTCTTTGCAGTAGCAATTACCATTTTCACCATTCTTGGATAATTATTTGGGGTTGGATTTATCCACCTTATGTTAGAGTTTTGTATCGATGGAGGATCCTAGAGGATCAGGAAGTCGGGAAACTAAAAATTTCACTTTTGTCAGAATATGCTTTCATCGCTTGAATATCCTTCATTCAAAACTTAAAGTTTCTAGAACAATTACTCCAAGAGATAGAAAAAGTACCAAAGTACAATTTTTTTACCTTTTTACCCCATATAAACCTTTTTGTGAATGTTTTTTCTTATTTTGGTAGAGAGCCTCTTTATTTCACATTTCAAGTTATTTCAGGAAAACGGAAAAAGTACACTAGTATGCTTCATTTCAAATTTCAAGGTTATAGGTCCATTATTTCCGGAAACATAAAAAGTACCAAAATGATTTTTTTATTCCTTTTTACCTTCTTAGAATTGGGACTTTTAAAAACCTGGCCTTAGGCCGCTGTACACTACTTTTTTCCTCCTAAGAACCGCAATTTCTAAAAAGTACTTTTTATACCCTACACCACACTGTGGTACAGGGTATAATGAGTTTGTGCTGATGTTTGTAACTACCCGAAATATTGGTCCTAGACCCCCTTTTAAGTATACCGATCGACTCAGAATCACTTTTTGAGTCGATTTAGCGATGTCCGTCCATCCGTCTGTCCGTCCGTCTGTCCATGTAAACGGTCTAAACACGATACAGGTCGCAATTCTTAATCAATTGACTTGAAATTTGAAACTTAAGCCTCTTTTGGCCCAAGGACGAAGCCTATTGAAATTGTTAAAAATCGGTCCATATTTAGACCTAGCCCCCATACAAAGGTCCTCTTTAGTTTTGGCTCAAATGACTCTAATACCAGCATTTGAATAGGTATCTTTTCGAAATTTAGCATGTATACATGTTTTGTCCACACAAATCACCATTCCGAATTTTAAAGAAATCGAATACAGGTCGCAATTCTTAATCAATTGACTTGAAATTTGAAACTTAAGCCTCTTTTGGCCCAAGGACGAAGCCTATTGAAATTGTTAAAAATCGGTCCATATTTAGACCTAGCCCCCATACAAAGGTCCTCTTTAGTTTTGGCTCAAATGACTCTAATACCAGCATTTGAATAGGTATCTTTTCGAAATTTAGCATGTATACATGTTTTGTCCACACAAATCACCATTCCGAATTTTAAAGAAATCGGACCAGTTTTTCTTGTAACCCCCATACAAACCACCTTCTCGATTTCACAAAAATCTCTCAAATTTCATGAAAATAGAAAATATTTAATTAAAATTCTGTTTGTGTATGTTAAACGCGTACTTTAATAACACTATCAAATCTGATTATCATCGGACCATTTTTGGACTTAGGTCCCATGTGGAAATTTCGCCCGATATTCAGTTGGAGCGATTCATTGTCAACAAAAAGAAGCCTATTCCACTCAAATTTGATTAGTGAGTGTTTTTTGCACTTATGAAAGATTTGACAAAGTATAGATCTAATCAGTCCATGTTTGAACTTGGGACCCATTTTCCGGGAAACTCTAGTGTAGGGTATTATATGGTCGGTCTTGAACGACTATAATTTTGTTACTTGTTTCAGAATGCTTTTGCACTGGAGTCCATTATTTCGGGAAACATAAAAAGTACCAACATGATTTTTTTAATCCTTTTTACCTCCTTAGAATAGGAATTTTCAAAAACCTGGCCGTAGGCCGCTGTACACTACTTTTTTCCTCCCAAGAACCGCAATTTCCAAAAAGTACTTTTTTCAGAATGTTTTTCCGCCAGAGTATGCTTCATTTCACATTTCAAGGTTGTAGGTCCATTATTTCGGGAAACATAAGAAGTACCAAAATGATTTTTTTTTTATTCCTTCTTACCTCCTTAGAATTGGAATTTTTAAAAACCTGGCCTTAGGCCGCGGTTTCAACAAAGTAATTCACAAAAATTAAAATTTCAAAATTTAGTGGTCTAGATTTCACTTCCGTAAGACGAATGCACTTAATTCATATTATAAAGTGCATTCGTCTTACGAAGGCTTTGGTGGATCAATTTTTATTCCAAATTTCGGATCTTTAGCTTCAGTTGCTTAGGCTGTGCAATGATAAATAAGTCATTTTATTTTAAAAGGGATCCTACACACAAAAAAAAATCCAATAAACGCTTTTTTTAGTATTTATGAACAAATTAATATTCAATAAAAATCATATTCAATGAAAATCAGTCTACACAAAAAAAAAGATCCAATGAACGATTTTCATAGTGTTTATGAACAAATTCATACAATTTACTTTCATAATATTTATAAGCTTTTTCATAGTAATTATGAATAAGTAATAATATGTGAAATTTAAGAACTATTTAACATTTTTCAAAAAATACTATGAAAAAGTTTATAGCTTTTATGAAAAAGTTAATAAATTGTATGAATTTGTTCATAAATACTATGAAAATCTTTCATTGCATATTTTTTTGTGTAGATTGAAGTTCATTCAATCTAGCGAAATCTTTTTTTCTATCCGTCAGAATGTGGAAATCATTTTTTTACGCTAATGGAACGAAGAGCTTAAATTATTCTAAAAGTATTAGAAAAAATAATACTTTTTTAGAAAAAATAGTAATTTCTTAGATAAAATAGTACTTTTTAGAAAAAATATTGCTTTTTTATGAAAAATAGAAAAAAAGTACTTTTTTAAAAAGAACGCGTTTTTTTAGAAAAAATAACACTTTTTTTTTGTAAAATAGTACTATATTAAGACAAAAACGTACTTTTTTTGGAAAAAAGTACTTATTTCGAAAAAAATTTACTTTTTCCTTAAAAGTATTATTTAAAAAAATATAGTACTTTTTTAAAAAAGTAAATTTTTTACTTCTTTTTAGAAAAAAGTACTTTGTTCTTTAATAGACCGAAGAGCTCAACTTATTGTACTTTTAAAAAAAAAAATAATACTTTATTAGAAAAAATAGTACTTTTTTAGAAAAAATAGTACTTTTTTTTAGAAAAAATATTGTTTTTTTAGGAAAAATATAAAAAAGTACTTTTTTAAAAAGAAAGTGTTTCGTTAGAAAAAATAGCATTTTTTTGGTAAATTAGTATTTTAGAAAAGTGCTATATCACCTTTAAGACAAAAACGTACTTTTTCAGGAAAAAAGTACTTTTTTAGAAAAAAATCAACTTTTTCCTAAAAAGTATTATTTGAGAAAATATAGTCTTTTTAGAAACAGATTTAATTTACTTTCTTTTTAAAAAGTACTTTTTTGTCTAAAAAGTACTTTTTTCTAAAATTGTACTATATTTTCTTAAATAATACTTTTTAGGAAAAAAGTACCATTTTTTTCTAAATAAGTACTTTTTCCTGAAAAAGTATGTTTTTTACTTAAAGTTGATATAGTACTTTTCTAAGAAGTACTATTTTATCAAAAAAGTGCTACTTCTTCTAAAAAAAGTATTAAAAACTGTAAAAAAATTGGGAAAATCTAAAAAAAAATTCAAAGTGTACGAAATACATATTTATTTTTCAAAAAGATTACTCATTTCAAATGACGATTTAGCTTACTGACAACCAGTGCTTGCCATATGCTCGATTTCATATGCTTTTTAGAAATGCCCACACGCAAAAAAAAACTTTGTCAAATTACTAGGAAAAGTCTCTTAATCCCATTTTACAAATATTTGACAGTTTTCCTTGTTTTTTAACAAACATATTTGGATCGAAATTTACTTTTTTTTTTGTAGTTTTACAAATTTCCTAGATAATTTTACAAAAAAAAATCTAGTAAATTCACGAGAATTCCTTGTAATTTTAATTGCACCAAAAACAACTGTAAAGTAACAATTTTTTTGGTAAAAAGCTTGTAAAATTACAAAATTATTGGTAAAAAGCTTATAAAATTACTAGGAATTCTCGTAAATTAGGAGGTAGCAAAAAATCTAGTAAAATTACGAAATCTCCTTGTAAATTTTATCGTGTCAAAAAAATTGTAAATTTACAATTTTATTGGTAAAAACCTTGTAAAATTACAAAATTATAGTTAAAAAGCTTGTAAAATTACTAGGATTTTTTGTCAAATAGGAGGTAGCAAACAAAAAAAAGTTACAAGTAATTTTATAAGGTTTTTTTTTAGTGCAAATTAATTCCCAAAAAAGGTATTTATCTTTTATTTACCCATGCATCGGGTAAATACCGGGTAGAATCCCATCACTAGGCATAAGTTCTTGAAAAGGTTCTGTAAAATCAGAAACAAAATTCTGAAAATCTCAGGAAAATTCAAAAATACAAAAAATAATCATTAAACTAAAAAATAATCAGAAAAAAAACTAAAAAAATTAAAAAAAAAAATTTAGAAAAAATCCAGAAAATTTCATAAAACTTCAAAATATTTAGAAAATTAACTGAACAATCACAACAAGGTACTTTTTATACAGTTTATACGATATTTTCATAGTGAATCTCTCGATTTCACTTTTTCTCTCACTCCAGTGTTGCCGCATTTTAATATAAAACCTTTTTTTTCATTTCCAATTCAGGAAACAGTGTATATGACGTTTATTTAATAACCAAAAAAACAGGGGAACATCTTTTTTTATTATCTTAACAATATTTGTTTACAGCAATCAGTTAGTGGTGGTATTAACTTTTATGTCTAATCATAAATGTTGTTCTTGTTTTTTTTTTTTTAAGCATAATTTAGTTGGGAAAATATTTTGTGAATATTGGCAGGTGTAAACAATAATAATTAACACTTGAAAGCATTCCATAAGCCAAAACACGAGTAGACAAATGAAATACTTAACTGAGAACAAGTTGAACATGTAAAAAAGCTAAACTACGGCTAGACCGAATCAATGAATACCCTTTAAAGTGTGCAAAAAAGAACGAATTTGAGTTTAACAATCACAAAATTACCTTAAATCATATTTACATGTACAACAATTTTAGAGACGTTTTGACATTTTCATCAATAACTTTTCACCCGCTGGACCGATTCTGCTGAAATGCAATACCAACCTGTCTAGAACTCTAACAAATATAAAGGTTAAGCCTTAGCAACCTCAAACTTTTCTTTCAAAAGTTAGCGTGATTTGAACAGACAAAAACACAAACGGAAGTAATGACGGTCATATAAAGCTAGATCGTCCTAAAATCGATCGGGGATCACGAAAACATATTCTTAACATTGCCTTTCCCAAAATTTTTAGTTGTTACAAACGAAATGACAAACTTATATAGCCTCTACGATTAATTGGAGTGTATTAAAAAACGTCAACCATCCAAACAATTTACCACCCACTAATCCAGCTCCCATTCATTTGTAGCATTATTATTATTATGACGTTTGTTGTTGCTGGTGTGGTTCACTGGGCTTTTGTATGACTGTCTCTGTTGGCAGGAACGTGCGACTAAGGCATGTCAAGTATTCTAATCATTTAACGAGTTTTTATGACATTGCCTAAGATGAAATAAAAGTATGGTTGGTAATCCCCCCCATTGTTATTCCTACGTATTGTGGTAGCAGGTCTGCTGTGTTAATGTTTAGAATAATGCAAAAAAGGAAAATTTATTGAAAATCTGGTGATAAAGATTATCAGACAAATGTGTTAAAATACAGGTGATATTTGGTATTAAATAAATATTTATTAAAAGAATCTATAAAGAAGTATGAGGTAGTTTGGAAAAAGAAATATTAAAGTTATATTTCTATAAAAAAAGAGTTGGGTGAGTGAGTGACAGACACTCTCATTCATCATTGCACAGCCCAAGCCGTGCAGAAACTTGAAATTTGCAATGTAGATTCACCTCGCGGAAAATAGATCCACTGGGTTTTTAAAATTTTGATAAAAGAATAAAAACTATACCTTTTGATACCTTTTATATTTCCAAATATAATGGTCCTAGCTAGAAACAAATAAAACGGTTTTATAAAATTCTGAATTACTAAAAAAATTCTGAAAAATATACTTTTTGGAAAATTCGAAAAAAATGTACTTTGGTACTTTTTTTCTTTCTCGTGAAATAATAGTCATAGACACTTGAAATTTAAAAAAATGGGATCCTTCAGCGAAAATTTTAAAATTTTAAAAAAAGTACCTTTTTGGAATTTCGAAAAAATTGTACTTTGGTACTTTTTACTTTCACTTGAAATAAAAGTCATAGAAACTTGAAATTTAAAAAATGAGATCCTCCAATGAAAAAACGCTCTGAACCAAGTACCTTTTGCAAATTCGGATTTAAAAGCGTACGAAAATGTACTTTGGTGCTTTTACAATTTCCTGAAATAATGCTACTAAAATCTTGAACATTGAGATAAAAGTACTTTTGTAATAATCCGATTCCAATAGGGTAAAAAGGGAAAAATGTGAACTTTATTACTTTGATCCACTTGCGAAAATAACATGTTAAAAAAGTACTTGTGGAATGTTTCAATTTCACGAGAGCAAAAAGGGGTAAACAAAGTTTACTCTTTACATTTCCTGAAATATTGGTTCTAGAAGCATTTAAATTGAAACGAAGGATCCTTTTGCTGAAATATCATGTTAAAAAAGTACTTATTTAATGTTTTGATTTCACGATATAAAAAAGGGGTAAAAAAGTGTACTTTGAAACTTTTCATATTTCCGAAAATGATGGTCCTAGAAACTAGAAATTTGGAATGTAGAATTCTCCGGTGGAAAAAAAATATAAATTACTTATTAGCAATTCTGACTTCAAGGAGACAAAAAGTGTACTTTTTTAATTTTTCCAAAGTTCTGACAAAGGTACTTTTTATGAAGTTTCGATTCTAATGCATAGTAGTCTGTTCGATTTCACGGAAAAAAATCTGTCAAACTCCTTATAAAAAAAAACAAATATTATACAAGACAATTTAAATTGACGTGAAAAAGTGACATTTAGGTTTGGTAATGATCGTTTCTTTATTATAATTGCTAAAAGTTGTTGATTTTTAAATGTTTTATTGCGATTTGAGGCATTTAAAGTTTAAGTGAAATTTTCACCGTAAAAACAGAGTATTTAGCTTAAGAGGATAAAAAGGTATATTTTAGTACTATTTCGATCTCCTAAAATAAGTAGTGATCATAAAAACTTGCACTGAAAAAAAAGTAAGGAAAAAATTTCTTCGCCCCCTTTTGTGGGAGTGAATATTAAAAATGTCAAAATTGTATTAAAATGTTAAAAAGTGCAAAAAGTATAATAAATGAATTTGTAAATATTTATCGCGAAGGGAGAGGAAAGCACGATGCAGTCCAAACTAAAAGAGCAAGAGCAACAAAAAATTAAAATACATAATTATAATTAGAGCCTGAGCTCGACTGTCTTTACAGAAACAATAATTTAAAAATAACGACTATAAGTCGCCCTAAGTGGCAATAATCAGTATCTTTGGGAAAATGGCAACACCTAACATTTGTGTCTAAAATATACACCATGTCTGGCAATGTTTGCAAAAATAAGTACTTAGATCAGAATTGATGAAGGAGAGGAAGAAGAATAATGATTACTAAAAATAAAAGTTTGTTTACACATAATTACAATAATAACTCTTCTGTTAGAAAAAACAACAGCAACAACCACACTCATACTTGGCGTATCGGTCTAGAGTGATTGTACGTTACAAGCAGTTAATAGCAAAGTATTACAGATGATGATGGGTTCGATCCTTGTCGGCTGCGATCTGTTAATAATTTTCACATATAGAGTTCTATTGACTATTAACTAAATAAATTTGACATTAAAAGTTTTTCTGAAGATTATTATAACTGGATAATATGAAACTAGTAGGAAACAAACCAGGATGTCTTAAATTTTTAGAAAAATTAAAATTTTTCTTTCACACTTTTCTCAATTCAAAACCATATATAGCAAGACTTCTGAAGTTTGGCAAGAATATGTCTTTTGTTCATTGGATGGTTTAGTTCGGAAATGGGCAAAATTGGATCAGAAGGAAACAAGTTTCGCCAAGCTCGAAAAAAACGCCATCCTTTACAGGTTTTTGTCATGTTTGTTAAGCAAATGAAACATTTTTATGGCAGAAGACGCTCAAAGTCCTGCACTTAGACCCAGGGGATTTAAAAAGTCATTAAAATTATTATAAAACGGTATTAATAAAGCGGAAAAGTCATAATAAATTAGTAAACATTTCTCGCGAGGGGGAAGGTATCTCCCACCTTGTTGTTCTCTTAGGATGCTACTAGTGATGGCAAATGAAAGAGGAAGATTTCCGCTAATTTTCCCATTTTATTATTTTGACATATCAGAAAAAAGAAAAATTAGAAAAAGTAAATAACGTGCTTTCAAACGTTATCCTTCAATATTATTTAAAATTGTTCACAAAATATTTTGATAAAGTTTTGAATTCACATACACTCAAAAAAAAAATATTGTAAAACTAGCAAAAAAAAATGGTTAAAATTAGCAAAAAAATCTGTAGTTTTGGACGTTGCAAAAATTTTGGTAATATTAGCAAAACCATTTTGCTAATCAAAAAATTAGAAAAAAAAAATGGTAAAATTACAAGAATACCATTTTATTTTTGTAAAAAATCAACCTTGTAAAATTATCAAAAAATATGGTAAAATTACCAAAAAAATGGTAAAATTGAAATAGATAAAAAAATTTGTAATTTGGTAAAAAAACTGTTTTATTTAGTAATTTTTTTTTTCTGATTAGTAGTTGATTTAAAATTTGGTGAATATACTAAAAAAATGTTTGCCTCTTTTTGAGCACCACGTTCTTTAAATGTAGTAATAGCAGCATCAACTATTACTTCAGTTGTTGGATGGTTTCTTCGGCTTGATGGTGGCAGCATCTTCTTTTGCCTTCTTCTCAGCAGCTGTAGTTGCAGTAACTGGACTTCCAACAACATCAAAATCCAAAATGATTTTTTTTTCACTTAAACACTTTAAACAAAAAACTTAAAGAACAACACTTCACTTTTTTTATTTTTTTGCGTCATTTTTTTTAGCTTAAGTAGAACAAATGAGAATTGCGTAGTAGTCTACACAAGAAATTTCTTACATTTTCAGGTAAAATTTGTAAAAAATTAACAATTTTTTTTCGGAATTTTAATTTTTTTCACATGTTTTAAAAAAAAAAATAAAAAAAAAAACTTTTGGATATTAAAGATTAGATGTCTAACTATGTGTTAACATTTTAAAAAAATAATTTTTCATTTATTTATCAACTTTTTATTAACAATTTAGGTGGCAAATTTTAAAAAGTTTTCATATAAAATTAGCAAAAAATATGGTAAAATTAGCAAAAAATATGGTAAAAAATACTAAAAATTGTGTAGCCTATTTTTGAGCGCACATGCAGTTGATGGATGGCTACTTTGCTATGGTGTTGGCAGCATCATCAATCTGCAATGAGTTTTTTTTTTCACACTAGAACACTTTAAACCTTTTTTATACCCTACACCACTCTGTGGTACAGGGTATATTGAGTTTGTGCTGATGTTTGTAACTACCCGAAATATTGGTCCTAGACCTACCTTCAAGCATACCGATCGACTCAGAATCACTTTTTGAGTCGATTTAGCGATGTCCGTCCGTCCGTCTGTCCGTCCGTCCGTCTGTCCGTCCGTCCGTCTGTCCATCTATCGGTTTAAGCACGATACAGGTAGCAATTTTCAACCAATTAACTTGAAATTTGAAACTTAAGTATCTTTTGGTCCAAGGACGAAGCCTATTGAAATTGAAAAAAATCGGTCCATGGTAAGACCTAGCTCCCATACAAACGCCCCCTTTGGATTTGGCTTAAATGACTCTAATAACTGTATTTTAATAGATATCACTTTGAAATTTTACAAGTAATCAAATTTTGTATGCACAAATCATCATTCCAAATTTCAAAGGAATCGTGTCAGTCTTTCTGGTAGTCCCCATACAAACCACCTTCCCGATATTCACATAATTCCCTCAAAATTCATAAAAATGGAAATATTTGATAAAAATTTTATTTTTAGGTGTTAAAGGTGTACTTTATTAACCAAATCAAATTGGAATATAATTGGACCATTTTTGGACTTAGTCCCCCATATCAAAATTTCGACCGATATTCAGTTAAATCGGTCTATTGGCAAAAAAATAAACCAATTCCGCTAAAATTTGATCTGTGTGTGTTTTCTACACTAAATAAAGATCTAACAAAAGATAGATCCAATCGGTCCATGTTTGGACTTGAGACCCATTTTCCGGAAAACACTGGTGTAGGGTATCATATGGTCGGTCTTGACCGACTGTAACTTTCTTACTTGTTTTTTCTTAAAACTAAGAAAAAAAAAATATAAAAAGTATTACCATTTCTTTAAGGAAAATACTAATATTTTTGCTAAAATTATAGTAAAATAAAAAAAAAAATAGGAAGAAAATATAGTAAAAGTACCACAAAATTTTTGTATTTTACCAATAGTAAATTGCCAAAAAAAACTGTAAAAGTTAAATTTTTACAATTTTTTTTGCTAAAGTTTGGTTGAAGTAAATTACAACACCTTTTACTAATATTTTGACTAAGTTATTTTTTTGAGTGTACTACTAATTTTTTTTGATATGGAAAAATTAGCAATGATTCTTCTCTTTCATTTGCCATCAATAGTCCCATTATAAGATAAGTACAAATTTTTTACAACATGTAATCCTTTAAAACTTTAACGTCCTTTTAGGTGAAAGTTTTACTCCATTTGATCTCTACATTCAGACATACAGTAAGCGTCAAAAGAAAGTGTACAGGTGTAAAGTAGATATAATTCTTAAACGACAAAGTTGATAATAAAAACCTTTGTTATTATCAATCGAATATTATTTTAAAAAAATGCTATATAGGAAAATGTACAAGTTTTAATTTAAGCTTGATAGCGTCCAGATTGAGCTAATATTAAAGAGACCTTTTTTAGAAAATTTTTAAAAAATATTTCTAAGAGGGAATTTACACACACACTTTTTTCCTTGATTTTTTTCAATTCCCTTTTGAAATTTCTTCGTTTTCTTCCTTATTCTGCCTCTTTTGCCCACAAACTCGAATGCAGTAGCAGACATGCATGGAAAAAGTCTGTGTATAAAGTCCGTCTAAGGTGATTTTTCAAGTTCAAACATTAAAAAATTAAAAAATAGCACAATAGTTTAAATTCAGTTATCAGCTCATTCTTCCAAAGATCCAAACAAAAATCTAAATTTTTAAAATGCAGTAAAAAATATGCATATTTTTGACCTTGAATTTTTTTGTAAACAAAGAAAATTTTTAATTATTTTCATATTTCATTAATATACACTTAGATGTACTAAAATTAATAAACAATTAAATCTTTTCTTTGATGTTTGTTTGAACTAGAATAAAATCAACTTAAAAATATTTTTTAAAAATTTTCTAAAAAAACGTCTACAAATAATTTTGTTTTCCAGCGTATCTCTTTTACCATTTGCGCAATCTGGGCGCTATCAAGCTTAAATTAAATTTTGTAAAATTTCCTATAAAGCGTTTTTTTAAATAGTTGATTGATAATACTTCCCAGCAGAAATTTTGCTGAACTGGCAGCAGCTTTTGGAAAGGAAACTTGAGTCAAGGGCCCGCTGAATTCATGCATAGTTGGAAACACATAAAAAGCGCTCTTAAGATGCACTGAAATCAGGTGTGTTTAGAGCGCTGATTAAAGCACTAAAGATGCAGTAAATTAATGTATCTTTTCAGAGCAGATTTAAGCAGAATAAAGATGAAAAAACATTTGACTATTTCTGAAATACAATTGGAAAATCTGATATACAATTGGCTATTTTTGAAGTACAAAAATCTTAAATACAATTGACTAGTTCAGAAATTCCGTTAAATATTTCCGAAATAAAAATATTTTTTTAGTTTAATTTGTAGTATTGTTAAAAAAAATAAAGATTTTTATATAAAAGAAGTTCAAAGGCCTGACTACACCATTTTCACTATAATTTCAGAAAATACAAAATTTATTTCCGAAATTTCCATTTATATTTCAGAAATTTCTATTTTAATATCAGAAATTCCCATTTATATTATAGAAACATCTATTTATATTTCAGAAATTTTCAATTGTATTTAAGTTATTTCCGTTTGTATTTCAAAATTTTTATAAATGATGGAAATATAAATCAATTTTCTGAAAACAAAATTTTAAAATACAAATAGAAATTTTTGAAATTTCTAAAATATACGTAGATTTTTTTTTAATTTAAATAAAACCTTCTTAATAGCAATTATAAAATTTTGAAATGCAAATTGAAATACAAATGGAATTTTCTGAAAAGTATTTAGAAAATTTTGGAAATGCAAATTTAAATTTCTTAAATACAATTGGAAATTTCTTATACATAATTCAAATTTCTGTATATAAATAGAAATTTTTGAAATATAAATGGAAATTTTTTTATTCTTTGAAATAACAAAAATTTGCTGTTTTTTGGTCGTCCTATTCGCCATCATTCAAAATGTGTTAAAGATGTTATGATTGAAGCACTATGCAGCGCCGATTATTGCGCAATAATGATGCACTCAAATCATGTGTCTTTGTCCAAAACTCAATCTTTTTCATTCAAAAATTGTTAACAATTTTAAATAGGAAAGCAAGTGTGAAATTTTATTTAAAAATAATTTTATGTTATAAGTTTTATACAAAAAATCTTACCAGAAAATTAAAATTTGTTCCCCTTACTTTTACTGCATCGTAAAGAGCGCTCTTTGGATGCGCTTCGGTACGCTATAAAAAGATGATGTGTCGCCAAAATCTCGATTTATTTTTGCAGGGTCGGAAAAGCAAGTTATATTTATATTTTTTTTAGCAAATTAATGTAACAAAATTAAGAAAATCATTTAGGTTTGGTATTTATCATTTTTTAATCAATACTACAAAAGATTTTAATGAAATTTCTTTATAAATTATTTTCTGTGTGTAAAAGAAGCTTAACCTAAATTTGTTATAATATTAAATTTCTTAATAAAAATTAATAATTTTTTCTAACCGTTATTATATATTTTTTTTTTGCTATAACCTTTCTGAACAAATGATACCAACAAATTCTTTAATACTTTTATGTATGAGTTTTCATCACATAAAGTAGAATTTTTATCAGTTTTTTTTTTCTATTTTTTTCGTAGAAAATATTAAAAAAGAAATCCCTTTGCAGCCATAGAAGTCGTATTTGCTAGTTAGAAAAAAATTCTATATGTCGTATAACAACAAAAATATCTAAAAAAAAAAGTAGCAGATATATAAAAAAAAAAAAAAGTGTTCTGGGTAACATTAAATGTAACACATTGTTTGACGAAAAACTAATTTAAGTAGGAAATAAACTTATTTTGTTTATTTTTTTTATAAACGGTTTTTTTTTATATTTTATATCCTTCAACATACTTTCGTTCAGGATATTATAAGTTTTCTATTGATTTTTTGGTTAACAATGTGAAAAAAAAAGGAAGTTAGCACAAAAAACACATATTGCCAAAATAAGAAATCCGATTTTTATTTTATGGTGACCTTAAAATAAAATTGTGTTTAAAAAAGATTAAAAATCTAACCTTTATAAAAACAACATGCACTTGTAAGTATGTTTTTGATATATTTTTATAAAAAAAAAGAATTTACTGACATGTAATGGGAATTTTTAAAATTAAACAAGTACTAAGAAAATTGTAGTCGGTCAAGACTGAACAAGTAATACTCTATGACACCTACACTAAAAAAAACCTTGTCAAATTACTAGAAAAAATCTCGTAATCCCATTTTACCAATATTTGACAGATTTCCTTGTTTTTAAACAAATAATTTTGGATCGAAATTTAAATTTTTTTTTGTAATTTTACAATTTTTTTTGTAATTTTACCAGTGTTGGCTACCGTTACCCTTTCAATACCGTTACCGATTAAAAATCCTTTAATATTGACTACCGTTACCAATACCGAAATAAAAAATTTTAAATACCGTTACCGATAAAAAACCATTACCTTTATTCGGATTTTTACCGGTATTATATCGGTTTTGTTTCGGTTGTATTAATATTACTTATTTAAAATTTTTTGGAGATAAAAAACAAAGTAAAATATTTTAAATGTACTTAAAACAAAACAACACATTTTTGTTAATTGCAAATTGTATTGTTATTACTAGGGTTCGGACTTTGATGCAAATGCATATTTGTTGTCGTCAGTCTGAGATCAACAAAAACTAAATATCTTTACGAATTAAGAAATTTGCAGTAAAATGGCATCGATTTGTTAGTGCATATTTTTGCATATTTAGCTTTTAATGCATATTTTTGCATATATTGCTGATATTACATATTTTTGTCGCATATTTTGTAAAAAAGTGTTTTTTTTATTTTATTTTATGATATTTTTACATTGCTGCACATATTTTTTATTTTATAATGTATGCCTTAACACGGTGAGCCTCAGCGATATTCAGGTTGAACTTTAGTGTCGACGAAAAGTGTAAATGCAGTTCGATTTCTACATGATTAGTTGTCACAAAACTGTTTTCAGCGAAATCGTAGCTGATCGCAATCGCGAGATATCGCGAAACTAGTGATTTGATATTGAAGTTTTTTAAATATTTTCAAAAACTGAGTATACAGTTTTCATTGTACTTATTTTAAGGTCACAAAACACTTAACATCGAAATCCTATCTTCTTTAGTTCGCGAGAAATCGCGAAATAACTTTTTTGTCAATTTTTGTTTTTCAACTTTTTGTAGGTTTTTTTCAAATGTTGTGGAAAGCTGATATGCACTTTAATGTGTACGTGATCGAAGGTCATAAGGGTGTTGACATCAAAGTTGTAGGTGTACACTGTCGCAAGATATCGCGGAATTATTTATATATTTTTTATTTTTTTTTTTTATTTTTCAATTTTGCATGTTCTTTTGAAATGGTGTAAAAACGTGGTATGCATTTTTATTTGTACATGATAAAAAGACATTAAACTGCTAACACAAAAGTCCTATGTGGTCAATTCTTTAAGGAATCGCAAAGTTAATATTAAATATATTATTTATAAATCTATTAAGAATTCCTTTAGCCTGTTCATTGATTCCCATTTATGTGTTTTTTTAATAGATGTTCTAAACTTTTAGATACCGCAAAACCTTCATATTTTTTCTTTTTGGAATAAATTTTGTTTCCACATGGTCCGCCAACCTTCTTCCTGTTTTCTTGGTGGCTACATTTGTATCCCATCTCGGAAAATTCGGTGAATTTTTAATTTGTTTGTAAACTAGTAACTCGTTTTCACATTTAATACCAAAAAATTATTTCTTATAATTCAAAATAATATGACAGTTAATAATGGGTTATGAATTATTTGAAGAAAAAGAGAGTGCATAATAATATTACAATACAAAATAAATGAAAAAAAAATTGAAAAATTTTTCGCGATTTTTCGCGAAAATTTACGTCAATATATAGATTTCAGCAGTTTTACCACCTTCAGTTACGGGCAATTTAAACTGCATACCATATACTTGTCGTTACTTAAATTTTTTATTTTTTTTTGATACCAAAGAAAAAAAAGTAATTTATTATAAAAGCTCGTACAGTAATTTTGCGATTTCTCGGGAAATTGATCGTCTATAATTTTTATGCTTGCAGTTTTGTCACCTCTAATAACCTCGAATTCAAACTGCATACCACATTTTTGTCGTTAATTGAAGTATATGTTTTTACAGACCACAAATAACACAAATTAATGAATAAATAGTAGATAAGCGAGTTTTTTTGCGATATCTCGAAAAATTAAGCAGCTAGAATTTAAATGTTAACAGCCTTATGACCTTTGATCAATAGCAAGTCAAACTGCATTTCGTGTTTTTCAACAATGTTAAAGAAACTTTTTTTATTAATCAAAACAAGAAATACCCCAAAAAAGCTGTTTTTCGCTATTTCTCGCGAAAGTGAGCAGCTATAATTTTTTTGGGGGCAGTTTTTATTTCTTCCAGCATGTTCAAATCAAACTGCTTACCACTTTTTCTTATCATTTCTAAAGAACCGGGTTTAAAATATAATAAAAAAAAATATATATATATATAATTACGCGATATCTCGCGAAATTTAGCACCTACAATTTTGATGTCAACAGCTGTGTGACCTTTGATCAACCACAAGTAAAACTGCATACCATGTTTTTATGAAATTTTAAAAAATCATATATGAAGATAAAAACAAAAATAAAAACAGCAAAAAAGTAATTTCTCGATTTCTCGCGAAATTGAGGAGATATGATTTCGCTGTTAACTGTGTTGTGACATGTAAATAAATACAATTAAAACTGCATACCCAGTTTTTGAAGATATGTAAAAAACTTCATTGTTAAAATTTTAGAAAATACAAAAACACTAATTTCGCGGTATCTCGCGAATGCGATCAGCTACGATTTCGCTGTTAACAGTTTTGTGACATTTATTCATGTAGAAACAAATTCAAAAAATTCCTTTTTTAAATAATTGTTTTACTAATTTGTAGTGCTCTTTTTTTTCTTCCGCACTGCGGCTTTCCACTTCAAAAAACGGCTAGCACCATTGAATTCAGCGTACTCGAATTAACTTTACCAGTTTGGAGCCCAGTTTGTTAATAAAGAAGTGTCAAATTCGATCACAGTGTAATTATAATAATGAGAAAATTATATAACTTTTGTGCAAAAATCGTAATAAATAAATTACTAAACATTTTCGCAAGGGGGGAGTGTCCCCTAGAGTCTCAAATTTTTCAGGTTCTCAGACAAATATCAGAAAATTGTTTGGATTCCGAAAATTTGTTCACACTGTGAAACAAGTTTTTCTTCTCTTTTTTCTCCTTTACCTATTGTCTGTTTTTCTTCACTTCCTTTTCTTTTTTAAAATCGGTTTGGGGGGATTTCCCCCATTGGATACACTTCTTAGGGTAAAAAAAAATTGTAAAGACCCCGATGGACCTAGACCTAGTTTGGTTCCTTAAAAATCCAAAATTTGTATCCTTTTCGCTCTACCTTGCTTAGTTTTTGAGATACGTGACTTTAAGGGACCACTTGGATTTTGAGAATTAAAAAACTCGATACCCGAGTAAAAATGTTTAGGTATATTTTTATATATCATGTCTTATCCGAGATTTAAAAGATCTTACTCGGATCAGTACTGATCCGAAATTTGAAAGATCAGTACTGATCCGAAAAATGGATCCCTAAGATTAGATCAGTTTTAATCGGACGGATACAATGTTATCCGAAAAATGGTTTTATATAATTAGATAAACCCACTTTTCGGATGAAATTGTATCCGTCCGATTAAAACTGATCTAATCTTAGCGATCCATTTTCGTATTAGTACTGATCCTTCACATTTTTACTTGGGTAACTTCAAAAATATTACTCGAAGAGCTTTTGGTTATTTTGCGGTCTTGCTCCACGTGTTGAGAGCTACAAAAATGCTTTTGGACCTTTTTGTTGTGTCGGCAATATTTACCGAGATATGAGCATTTTAAAATTTTCGGGAATGCTAACTTTTTTGGATCCAAAGTTAGGACCCATTAGGGTCCACACATGTGATGAGGATTGGTGATACTATGAGCCCAAGAACCAAAAATGGCCTCCATTTTGGTCCATCTGGCTTAGTTTCCGAGAGAGCGCCATTTTAAGTTTTTTTTTAAAAAAACATTTGCAATTAATTTTTGCTAATATTAGCAAAAAAGCTTGTAAAAATTTGGTCAACTCAATTTTAAATTTAGCAAAAAAAATTAGTTCAAATTTTGTTTAAAATTACTAATGCGCTAAATGAAGTTTACAAGATATTTTTGCTAACATGCTAACTAAACATGCAACTAAAAGTTTGCTAAAGGTTAGCTTACTAGCATTAGCAAAAAAAAAAATAGTAAATCTACTGATGTATTATTTTGAGTGTACAATTTAAAAAAAAACACTTAAAAAAACTTACATTTAAAAAATTGTCTTATGTTTTTTCATTGCACAATGCAAAGTTTTAGTAAACTGGGTCTGCTCAAATCAGCAGATTTATCATATCATTCAAACTCGATGTAATTTTAGCAGATTTTTCTTTTGAAATCAACCGATTGCTCAGATTTTTCTGGTGTAATCAGCAAATTTTTCGGCTGTCTTGACAGATTTCTCTGCTGATTTCACCTAGATAATTAAGACCAATATTTAGCAAACTCCGTCTGCTAAAATCAGCAGATTTCTCATATGGCTCAAAATGGGTGTATTTTCAGCAGATTTTTCTGTTGATTGGACAGAAAATTTATTTTGAGTGTGTATATTTAAAGTTTATATTTTTTTGCTATAGAAACTTTCCCTTATAGTTTTTTTTCAAATTCTATGACATTTTTTCTAAAAAAAATATATTTTCTTAACTATTTAAACAAATTTAAACCAAATTTTAAATTTGTGCTGTTTCCCTTTATGTTTACTAAACACAGCCTCACGTGTTATTCTCCATTCTGCTTTTCTCTATAAATATATTTTGTTGTTATTTCCATTTAATAAAAGTTACCTACATTTGTGCCTATTGAGCACAAAGAAAGAGGCTAATAAAGATATAAAAATAAACCCCGATAAGAAGATACCCAAACAAAACAACAAAAGCAAAACAAAAATACCGAAATAATACACAGACAGATAAATTCGCCGCAATTTTAACTAATGGAAAATACGAAAAATACAACTCTGTGGCGAGACACACACAAAAGATAGAAAAAACGGAAAGACAGACCGATACAAAGCAAAGACAGCAAAAAAAAATGAATTTATTTTACAAATAAATTCGCTTCAATAGTTTACGTCGAGAGACACAGACTAACAGCAAATTAAAAAAAATATATAATTTATACTATAGTTAAGTGAATTAAATTAATAATAATATAAAAAAAGACAAAATTCTTTAAATAAATTATAATTAAAATGAATTGAAAGTTAATAAAACGAATTAAAAGAGTCTAAAAAGGCAAAAAAAGTGTGTTAGACAAAAAAAAAGTGCAAAAGTTACAAAAAAAAAAAAAACGATGAAAATGTATTCTTAAATTCATCATGGATACAGCAGGAGTATAAAAAAAATGTATGAGAAACAACAGAAAATAAAATGTCAAATATTAAAAAGTGAAGTGTTTAAATGAAAATATAACAAAGAAAATATTGTTGAAAATGATAATTTGTTAAATATTAAACAAACGTGAATAAACTAACGTGAAAATTTAAAAAATTTCCCCAAAGAAATGAAAAATTGTTACCAAAAAAAGAAAAAAAAAGTTTAGGCTGTGCCTTATTTTTGGGTATATGTTCATAATTTGATATTTCGTTGTTGTTGGTGCTTTTATTTTATATGTTTTTGTATCTTCTTGCAACAAATCAATAAAAAGAGCTGTCAACATTTATGCATTAAATTCATTTTTGTACAATTTCCCATTTCCAAGTGCCCGCACTCACTAACCTAACCATGTGTTTAAGTGTGTAGTTTAACTGCTCTAACGTGCAAAAAGTGGTTGTTAATGTGTCATTGCCTTTTGTCAATTGCATTATCTAGTCATCTCTTTCTTGCCTATACCCTTAACAAACCCCTAAACAAAACAAAAAATAAAAGCGGCATAGTTTTTTTGTTGTGTTTTATATTATTTTTGAAATTCGCTTGAAGTGTTTACATCTGGTTTTTATGATACAATAAGAGACTACGGCCCGTAGTCTACGGGTGCGTTTGCCCTTATATACCACTGTGTTAAAAACAACAACAAAAAAATTAAATAAAGTGATTATCATTTTTTTTTTTTTGCACAAATTTATTTTACTGTTTAGTATGATGTAGCTATGGGATTTTATTATTATATTGTTTTTTTGTTATATGAAGTAAATTAATTAATCAGATGATTCATGTAATTCTTGACTAAACTGCAGTTTTGTAAAAAAAATTGTAAATTTATTAGGGTGGTATTTTTTTTAGCCTCGAACTTATAATGAAATTCGAAATTTATTTAAAGTTTAAAATAAAGGACTTGTATGTATGAAAATATACATTTTTAAATCCTCTTCTTCAGTAATCGGCACCCATAGCACTCAGAACCCGAACACAATCGGCAATTTACACGTACATAACACGAATTCATATATCGTCACCTAAAATGCAAAACAACGTAACAACATTTTTTTTTTCAAAATCGAGTTATTGATATTATTATCAATCATTATATCATTATATAAAAATACATGTCCTCGCAAAGTTTTAGTTCTCTACGTTAAAAAATACAAGTTTTACGATCAAAATTCAAAAATATTATATTTTGCACATTCAAAAATTTTTTGGTTTCCCTATAAAATTATCAAAATCTGATTTTCTAGTTATTCTGCACTTTATTAATCAAAAATAATTCCAAAATTTCAGACCAATCAGATGTAATATGACTTATAAACAAAATTTAAAAAATGCCTGACGATATGTACTCTCTTTCTGCCGACCACTGCTCTACTTCCAAGGAAAGTATCTCAGACCTTATGAACCAATTTGTTTGAAGCTTAAAATATAATAAGGAGACGATTTAAGATTGGGTTGTCTCTGCTTATCGGCTATATCAGTGTTTAAAAATTTCGTTTTCCCCTTATAAAACAATGTGGACCTTCGGGAAAATTTCGATAACTCCTGCACCAGTGCACATTGGTCTGGCAAGCCACATTTTTTGGCCAAAACTAAAATAATCACTTATATACATGAATTCAAATAAAAGACACTATTAACAACAAAAAACATAGATTCTATAAAGTTTTGAAAAATTTTAATCTATTTTTTAACCCATCTAGAGCCGAGGGCACATATTCTCTTCATGTTTTTTTTATTTTTTTTTACTATAACACTGTGCAAACGCTTTTTATCTTGGATGGGACCAACAAAAATTAAGGTATACCAATAGTAGACCAAAATCCGAAGGGTTTTAAAAACTTAGATCGACCTAATTTTGTATAGCCCACTGAAGTTTTCAGTGGATAAATAATGTTACAAGATGTCTTATAACATATTAACCCTCTATCTCTCATTTTTAGGAGTCATAATTCTTCTTTTTAAAATATTCTCATAAAACACCACTAAAACGTGCGTTAAAAGGGTTAAAATGATATACAAAAATTTTCTGCATCAAATTTCACGAGGGGTTGTCACAGACCAAAAGTTCGTGCGAAAAATGCAAAATGCTTAAAAAAGTAAAATTGTAAATTAATAAATTGTTTTTCACCAAAGTCGTGTGAAAAAAAATTATAAATTTGCTTCTAAGCTAAATAATGTTAACAGATGTCTTCAGTGAAATTTTATGGCGGTTCTGTTCTTGTAACATATTAACCGCTATGTTCCATTTTTAGGGGCCATTTTGGACCTTTTTCGCAAATATTCTCTTAGAACACCACTAAAACGTGCGCTTAAAGGGTTAAAATGTCCTACAAATATTTTATGAATTAAATTTCACTCTGAGTTGGCAAAGGCTTTAAGTTCGTGCGAATAGTTCAAAATGCTTAAAAAAGTAAAATTGTAAAGTATCATAGTGAAACACAATTTAACAAAATATGATAATTTCAAAATTTCCTTTTTTAAACATTTTGGTTATATCGCACTAATTTTTGGACGTTGATAACCCGTAGTGAAATTATATGCAAAACATTTTTTTAGAACATTTTAACTCTTTAAACGCACGCATTAGTGGTTAAGAAAAGAACCGCCATTAAATTTTACAGAAAAAGTCTTTTTGTTTCTTCGAATTTCTCCAAAAACACGTTCGGGTTGTTCTTGTTTTTTATTTCCACTCTGCCAAACTGTGAGTAAATCACAATTTTTGAAGCAAAAGTTTCCTGAAACAAAAATTGATTTCTTGAAAATAAGCAACAACTAGCAAAAAGTCATTGATGATTTTTAAGCACCAAATATCACTTTAATTTTTTGTCTTTTTAGGTCGTTGAAATCGCTTGAAATTTTATAAGTTTTATACTATATTTTCTTTTATAAAAAGCAAAAATCACCGATTTTGAGGTTATGAAAGTTTTCATGTATTTTGCTATTTCCATAATTTTTATTGAATATTTCGCTATTAAAAATTCAAATACTTGTCATCGTCATTAATTTTCATAACTAATAGATTGAAAAAGTTTTTTTTATTTTCGTCTAACAAGTATCCTAAGAAAACAAAAAATTACACCACGTGTTTCAGTTTACCACTGCACATAAAACATTGAACTTTCTCACTTCATAGAATACAATTTAATTAAAGTCTGCAAAAACAAATAATTTTTTTTGTTTATCTGAATTGTTTGCTACAATATTCCAACAACAAATCTAGAAAAAAAAGTTTTGAGTTTTGGCCAAAAAAATGGATCTTGGAGACCATTGTGCAGTGGTCGGGACACATTCGGCTATACACATGTATTCAACACGAATGTCAACAAAACTCACAACTAAGAGCATAAAAATACAACAAGAAGCTGGTTAATGTCGCTTTGTTTAAGAAATATACTAACACATGCATATTTATATTCATACAACAATGCATTCATATCGTGAACCTATATTCAAAATATGCCAACTCAAATTTGACCGAAATGAGTTTCCGATGGCAAATAGCTCCCCTATGCAATACCCATCTGTGATAAAAATTTCAGAGCAAAAAAATAATTTGATGTCGTTTAACATCCATTTTTGTTATTCTGCTAACTCAAAGTACATATTTTTTTGGTGAAAATAAATGCCAACTCCCATTGTAAATTTCCAAAAATTTTTCAAAAATTTTTTTAAAAAAAATTAGACCACATATCTTATTGCATTTGCCATGCTGACTACGAATCTGGTAAAGATTTTGACACCTAATGGCTAGTTTTCAAGATATTGCCATTTTGAAAATATCGGTAAATAGTGTTTGTAAAAAAAAAAATTGCTTATATAGATGTAACTTTCAAACTATTTATCAGATTGAAACATTATGAGTGGGGCAAATAAAGTCAATGATATAAGCTTCCAAAGTAGCTAGTTAAAAGTGACCCTTTTACAATACAGCGTGAGTTACAGAGTGCCAAAGTTGACCACCCTGAGATTAAAAGGATTTCAGAGCTAATAACTTTTAAAAATATGCAAAGATTTTTAATTTTTTTTCAGTTTTTGCAATTATTGCACTAGGGATAACAAAAACCAAAAAAAAAAAAATTTATAAAAATTTTTCCAAAAAAATTTTTTTTTATTTTCCGACAAAATATGCCAACTCTAAAAAAATATTTGTTTTTTGATGTAGTAATAAATGCCATCTCTCAAAAATACGCAAACAAGTGCAAAATATAAAATTTTTGGCATAGGTAAAAATTATTTAGAATATTTAAACCATCTTATGGAAGGTACATTGTTAATTTTTACAATAATATGCGAAATAACTAGTTTTTTAGCTCTCCTGAACAGTAAGCTTTTTCGAGTTGGCATTTATTGAATATAGTTCGACGATATACTCTCTTTCTGCCGACCACTGTCCTACACTAACAGGAATTTCGTCTAGGGCGAAAATACGTATCGACTTAAATTTAAAAGAGATTATTTCGTATTCATATGGATATCGTATGTCTTCACATAAAGACGATCTAACTATTTCTATACGTACGGATGTCTGTTGCAATCACGATAACATTCAACAGACTAGTGACAGGTTCCCGAGTCTTAGCGTATACATTTATCATAGCTCTGGTCAGGTTGGTATTGTATTGCAGCGAAATTGGACTAGTGGTTAAAAATTTAGAATTGAAAATGTAAGGACAACTAGAACATCTATATATGGGCCATTTCACGTCAACGGGCAACCCCCGCCACCAAAATTCTATTGGTCGTAGAGAGTTGAGTTATGGCGTAAAATTAAGCCAATGATCTTTGCATTTCAAAGCTTAGTGGTAGAAGTTGAAATTTTTAGCCTCGAACTTATAATGGAATTTGAAATTTATTTACGGTCGAAATAAAGGACATGTATGAAAATCAATATTTTTAATCCTCTAATTAGAAATAAAGATGCCCAATAGAGTATTTTATTCATGATCACCGATTTAAAGTCGATCTAACTATTTCCATACGTACGGATGTCTGTTGCAATCACGATAACATTCAAAAGACTAGTGACAGGTGCCTGATTCTTAGCGTATACATTTGTTATAGTTCTGGTCAGGTTGGTATTGTATTTTAGCGAAATTGGACTAGTGGTTAAAAATTTTGAATTGAAAATGTAGCGACAACTAGAACATCTATATATGGGCCATTTCGCGTCAACGAGAGACCTCCACCACCAAAATTCTATTGTTCGTAGAGAGTGGAGATATGGCGTAAAATTAAGCCAATGATCTTTGCATTTAAAAGCTGAGTGCTAAAAGTTGAAATCAATGGCAGGTGAGCAAATATTGCGGCGCGATTCTAAATACCCTGATCGGAATAAGCTGGAAACTAATGAAGTAGTAATCGGATTTTACTGAAATATGTCATGATGGGGGTTTATTGGGACACTATCGATTTTTATTCATATTTCAAAAATTTAAAATGGCGGATCCAATATTCGTTAAGGGGACTATGATCGAATTGAGTTCGGTCATAAAGCCTATAACTGTGGTGGGTACTTCGACCGAAAAAAAATTAGACATAATAATTTCCAGAAATTATGGTGATAATGCAGCGTGACAAATAGCCATAATCCCCATTGCAGGGACTATGTCACTTATCCAAAATTTTCGCAAAATTAAGGGATTGTGACCGAAAAAATATTGGTCGTAATCCCCACAGCAAATGGCCATAGTGTTAATCGAATTTAATATGGTGATTTTCAGATTCCGCCATTTTGGATTTTAAAAGTAGAATAGAAGATTCGTATTCAGTTATATTATTGGTTTAAGCTTTCAAAAAAAACCTAAGTCACAAGTTTAAAGCACAGTGGAGACTAGTATGCAAACAATGGTGCTAATTACGTACTTTCCAATATGGTGGCATGGTTTTTAGTACAGTATTATCATCGCTGCCTATTGTATGTGTGCCTCAGGGCTGCCAGACTTAGGGATTTATCCTCAAAGTTGGGGATTTCATGCTAGTAAAAAGGACAACAAATCTCATTTGGGGATTGGGGGTTTTTATGGGGATTTCCAAAATTATGTTGGGATTTTTTTTGGGATATTCGAAATTAAATTTATATAATACAACAAGCTAAATTAAATAAAATCAACGATTTTTAAAAATAGTTTTAGTGATAACCACTCTTTACTAAGAGATTACGAAGCTCATTCAGCAAAACTTGTATATTATATTTCAGCTGTAAAATGTATACTAAAATTGCCAAACACCGTTTATTTACGCGTTTGGGGATTTTTGGGGATTTTTTAATTGCTAAATCTACGAAATAAAATTATAATATTACCACTAATATTTTTTTTTTTTTTTTAAATTAAGAAAAAAATTTTTTGTGTAATTATAAAAACGATTTTTTTTATTGTTTGGGGATTTTTGGGGATAGTTTGTAATATTTTTGGGGACAACGGAAAAAAGTACCTGGCAACGCTGGTGTGCCTGTACGTGTGAGCTTTTGTGAATGTATTTTCGTTGTTTGTTTACGTTTTGTATGAAACGTCAAAAGTTACACCGTGCGCTGTCACTAATACTTACACACATCAAATGAAACTCTGTGAACCTACTACTCATGTACTGTGGTTTAAAGTTAATCGGATTAATCTTAAAAAAATTAGTCGCCATTTTGATTCCACCATATTGACTTTTAAAAAATGATAAGAGATTTATATTCAGTATTCCTAAAAATACCAGACCAAAAAGTTTAGGGCGAATAGTAATTAAAACAAGTAGAAAAGTTAAATTCGACTCGGCCGAATCCATAAATACCCTCCACAATGCGAACAACTTTGATTAGAAATATTTTATTTTGAATAAAAACTTTGTAAAAAAAAGTACATTGTTTTTGAGTGTTACTTTTTTTAGTGTAAAAATATTTTTAAGTGACAGAAAGATGTTGTAAAATATTTTTGTGACTTACCATTGGTCAACAAGTTTTAAAAGCATTGGTAACTTACCAATGCTTTTAAAACTGAAATTATCAAATGTTTTCCGAATATATCAATTGTATTTCAGAACTAATCAAATGTACTTCAGAAATCATTAATTGTATTAACGAAAATATCTATTATATTTCAGAAATTGTCAATTGTATTTCGGAATTATCAATTGTATTTCAGAAGTTATCAGTTGTGTTTCAGATATTATCAATTGTATTTCAAAAATTATCAGGTGTATTTCAGAATTTATGAAATACAATTGATAAATTCTGAAATACAATTGATAATTTCTAAAATGTTAATAATATCTGAAATACAATTGATAAATTCTGAAACACAATTGATAATTTCTGAAATACAATTGATAATTTCTGAAATACAATTGATATTTTCTGAAATACAAATTAAAAATTTCTGAAATACAATTGATAAATTCTGAAATACAATTGAAAATTTCTGAAATACAATTGATAGTTTCTGAAATACAATTGATAATTTCTGAAATACAAATGATAGTTTCTAAAATTCATTTGATAAATTCTGAAATACAATTGATAACATGAAAAACAATTGATAATTTCTGAAATGCAATTGATAAATTCTGAAATACAATTGATAACTTCATAAATACAATTGATGATTTCTGAAATACAATTGATAATTTTTGAAATACAATTGGAAATAGTATAGAGTGGTTTCCCGTTTTTCTAGATCAATTCCTTTTCGCGTTTTATAAGCAAAACAATATTTTAGATTAAAAAAAGTAAGGATTACTTCCACAACAGTTGAAATACTTGTAAATATAATCAGATAAAATGTAACTTTCACCGCGAGGGTGAGTTGGCACCCCAAGGACATCACCCATCACCCTCACAAAAAATTTTACAATTTTTTTAAACGTTTTGCAGGCTATAAATGATTCGGATACCAATGTCTGTCAAAGCTTTGTTTTGGTTTCAAAACCAATCTGAAATTCACGGTTTTGCTCATAACTTCTGAACCACTGGACCGATTTTGCTAAAACTGAATATCATGCTGACCAGGAAAATTACAAATAAATACGCTAAGTTGCAGTCTTTTGAAAATTAGCGTGTTTTCTAAAAAATATGCAGACGGAGGGACATCGCTAGATCGACTTAAAATTAATCGAGAATCATGAATATACAGTTAAACCCGGTTATAACGAACTCCGAGGGACCAGCAAAAATAGTTCGTTCGAGAAGAAAACAATAATAATATAAATGAAGGGCTTACTGCAAGAACTTGATAAGCAACATTTTATTTTTCGTGTTTTTCGCCTTCTGCTGATGTTCCATTGACAGATTTTTGGCAGTAGTCTTGCTTTAACACTTCTCAAAGCTTTAAGGCAGAAACCATCATAAAATGAAATGTTTCTTATCGAGTTTTTACAATAAGCCCTTCAAATAAATTTTATCAAAATTATAATATAAACCAAAAATTTCCTGCGAGTTTAACTAACACGATTGCCGCACATTAAAAAATATTTATGGATGTTCGTTATAAAAATGTAAATACACATGAAATTATATTGGTGGGACCATAATAAGCAGTTATAACCGAGTTTGTTCTAAAAGCTTTATTTTGTGTGAAAATTTGTGCCAAAACAACGGGACTTTTGAATTATATTATGTCCTGTGGTTCCTAGTAGGAACAATGGACCGAGGAGTTTAGAATTATTTTGTTATAACCTAGAATTCGTTATAACCGAGTTCGTTATAACCGAGTTTTACTGTTTGTATATAGTTTACGGGTTTCCTAGACCTATATATATTTGGAGGTGTTTTAAAGGGAATGACACCTTGTATACGGAAAAATCTGAAAAATTCCGAAAAAATATAAAATTCTGGAAATTTAAGAAAAATTTAGAAAAGTTCAAAAAATGTTCTTATTAATTTTTATTAAAAAATAAAAATTGTTTTATTCGACCTTTAAAATATTATATTTTGAGTCGGTTTATTCTAGGTCGAGGTCATTATTTCCTTTACTAATTAAAACTATGATATTCTCATAGAATAATTTTCACGAAACACGTGTTGATTGTCTTACAAAAAATGACCAAGATAAATAAATTTAAAACAGAAAAATAATTTTCTTGAAAATTATTCAATGAGAATATCATAGTTTTAATTAGTAAAGGAAATAATGACCTCGAGCTAGAATAGACCTACTCAAAATAGTTCAAAAAATCTTTAAAATCAAAAATAATGTTCCAAAAAAAATCTGTAAAACTTACATTTATATTAATATTTCATGTACAAAAAAAATGCCTCCCTAATATTCGTGCTTTGTACAAAATTAGTTTTGGCTCTCTTTTTGCTTTGTGCATACTCATATAATTTTTTTTGCTGTTTCCTTTTATTTTGTATATCCTTGCATACCTAACTGAAAACATCATCATGATAATGGGGTTTTCGTTTTTTGGGATGCATGACCTTTGATATCCAGTGAAATTTTGAAAAAAAGTTAGAAACATGTATGTACTCTAAAACTTATTGAAATTATTCCAAAATAAATTCAAATTAGAAAAATAAAAAAATTTTCTAAAAAATCAACCAATTTTGTAAAATTGTTGAATTTAGATTTTTTTTTTTTTTTAATTTTTTTTGGGGTTTTGTGTTTGACTGTTTATAGATAGACTCCGTAAACCCAAAATTAGTTACATATAAACAAATAAATTTTAAAAATAATTTTTAACACATCTACCGAAAACTTCAAAAAGGAATGTAAATCTATCCTTGCATAATAAAAATAACAATTAACCCCTGTTGTTATTCACAAAATAGTAGGTGACTTTTGTATGCCGCACCCATTTAAATAATTAGAGCGAAAACATTTAAAATTCAATTGTGCATACAGAAAATTTTCAATACAAAATAGAGCAAAAACCAAGTAAAAGTGTTACATTTGTCTGCACTCAATTGAATTTAACCTTTAAGATAAACTTTTCTTTTGAAATGGTACATACCGAAAAATAAATAATTAATTGTTGTACTTGAATCTATAACACCCTTCATATCATATTAAAAAAATTAACAAATTTAAGGTCTTTCGATTTACTTATTTCATTTGAAGTTATTCTTAAAAATTATGCACAACAGATGGCGCTAATGTGCACTTTATTGAAAGATACTGTTAGATATTGTTGACACCTTAATGTATGCTACAAGATTTTGCGAAAAATTTTGCCAATAATTTGCATAAACTACAGGTCGATTCGAAAACGATTTAGTCCATATTGTGATTTCGTTCTAATAAGTCCATCTATTTGTTTGAAAAATTCTTCTTTTATTATTCAAGGGGTGATCTAGCCCTTACGGCCCTTGAAATAGAATTTATCATTTCAAAAATACAATTGATAAATTCTGAAATACAATTGATAATTTCTGAAATACAATTGATAACTTCTGAAATACAATTGATAAATTCTGAAATACAATTCATGATTTCTGAAATACAATTGATAATTTCTGAAATACAATTGATATTTTCTAAAATACAAATTAAAAATTTCTGAAATACAATTGATAAATTCTGAAACACAATTAATAATTTCTGAAATACAATTGATAATTTCTGAAATACAATTGATAACTTCTGAAATACAATTGATAATTTCTCAAATACAATTGATAACTTCTGAAATACAACTGATAATTTCTCAAATACAATTGATAACTTCTGAAAAACAATTGATAATTTCTGAAATACAATTGATAAATTCTGAAATATAATTGATAATTTCTGAAATACAATTGATAACTTCTGAAATACAATTGATAATTTCTGAACAACAATTGATAACTTCTGAAATACAATTGATAATTTCTGAAATACAATTGATAATTTCTGAAATACAATTGATAAGTTCTGAAATACAATTAAGAGTTTCTGAAATACAATTGATAATTTCTGAAATACAATTGATAATTGCTGAAATACAGTTGGAAATGGTGTAGTAAACTATATATTTGCCAAATTATGTTTTGAGTCGAAGAGATGCGAAAATTATAGACTTACCCTTTTTGTGTGCTCAGATTACACTGAAAAAAATGGGAGGTAAAAATAGGAAAATTAACTAAATGTTGAAAAAAAATTTGAATTATTTCGCTCCAAAGATTTTTTCTTTGTTTTAGTTCATATTTTTCTTAAAAATTAGGAAAATTTTTTTGCTAAAAAGTGGGAAATATTTTACTATATTTTAGTTCATACACACAAAAAAAAAACTTTGTCAACTTACTAGGAAAAGTCTAGTAATCCCATTTTATCAATATTTGACAGTTTTCCTTGTTTTTTAACAAATCGAAATTTACATTTTTTTGTAATTTTACAATTTTTTTTTGTAATCTAGCATATTACCAATATAATTTTACAAAAAAAAATCTAGCAAATTCACGACAACTCGTGTAATTTTAATTGCGCAAAAAACTGTAAATTTACAATTTTATTGGTAAAAAGCTTGTAAAATTACAAAATTATTGTTAAATAGCTTGTAAAATTACTAGGAATTCTCGTAAAATAGGAGGTAGAAAAAAATCTAGTAAAATTACGAAACCTCTGTGTAAATTTTATTGTGTCAAAAAATTTGTAAATTTACAATTTTATTTGTAAAAACCTTGTAAAATTACTAAATTATTGGTAAAACTCTTGTAAAATTACTAGAAAATTTTGTCAAATAAGAGGTAGCAAACAAAAAAAAGTTACAAGTTTTTCTTTAGTGTACACTAGGGATATAACCATTTGCATTTTTTTGCAAATATCAAAAAGGACCTATCATAGTGAGTTAGTGCATAAAAAAATATGAAGAAATGTGCCTTCCTTTTTTCGCGAGCGTTCAAAAAGGTTCGGCACCGATCGCGATGAAGTTTTAGCTTATAATTTTTTTCAGTTTTACAGGAAATCCATAATTCTAACGTCGAAAGCCATGCTGGTCTTTGCATTTCGTGTTTTTTTTATGAAATGGCGATTCCTTGCATTCCAAAAAAAGAAACCAAAAAAACGGTACAAGGGAAGGATGCCCACCATAAAAATTTATATTACAATTTATGCGACAAAAATATAACGTAAAAATACATATATTTTTATTAATATTTACTTCTTAGAAGTTCTCACAAATATTTTTTGGGGAAGGACTCCCACCAAAAAAAATCAATAGTCAAACTAAAAAAACAAACAATTTTATGTAATATTATTGTACGTTTTCTCCGCGTTATCTGCTTCTGGAAACTAGAGAAAGGGAAGGATTCCCATTATAAAACATATGCGTTAAAATATGTATTATTCTCATAGACATTTTTAATTATTTTTCTTTTTTTTAATATAGCTCAGAATTAGTTAAGAAATTTCTACTTGTTTGATTTTTAAAATTGGCAAATTGTGTCTTACAGTAAAAACTGTCACATTTTTAAATTATGTAATATTATTTGATAAATATTTTCGTGTGTTGTAAGTTTTTTTCCCGATTTTATCGTGTTTTTTCCTTTTTAACCGTATTTGATCCGTGTTTTTCGTTTTATTTATAATAATGTCGTTTAAAAAAGTAAAATATGTGTACAAAAAAATGCAAATCTAATCAGACATATAACTGATCTCAAAAATAGCAAAGTTAAATTTAAAAATATTTAAAATATAGAAAAACCATTCAGCGAATGGAATTTTAATTTTTTTACTTTGTAATACAAATTAAAAAAAAAAAAAATGTTTGGTGTTTTAGAAATTGCATTCGGTGCCGAAGGTTTTTGGACCGAAATGACCCCTGATATCGATTTTTAATATCAGTATAACATTGCCCATACCGTAATGATAGGTTCTTATTTTGGTTATACCCCTAGTGTACACATTTGAGGACTAGATTGGGTCCAGACCTCATTGGGTTCGAAACCCATGGATCCAGACCCTATTGGCTCGAGACACCGTGGGGTTATTTAAGGGTCGTCATAGATTTTATTTAAAACTTTTGTCCGTTTCGCTCTACCTTGCTTAGTTTTTGAGACAGGGAAATTAGGACCTGATAGGGTCTTGAAAATCTTATAAGCTGTATAACTCAAAAACTATTACTCGGAGGGCTTTCGAGTTTCCCGCGGAAGTGTTCTACGAGTCAAAAGCTACAAATTTCTGCATACATTAAATCTCGGTATTGTCAAATTTTAGATCCGAAGTAAGGGCCTTGAGACCCTGATTTTCCTATTTGAGCGGAAAATATTTCGAGTGGAAAAAGTTGTAGTTTGAATAAAAAAAAATTGAGTGAAAAAAAATTGGATTAAAAAAAATATTTTGAGTAAAAACAAGTGAGTGATAAATTTGGCTATGCCGAACCCCATAATGTGATTGAACGGTATAAAAAATTAAAGTGAAAAAGAATTTTGAGTAAAAATATTTTACTCTGTGCTATTTCTATTCCCATCCCATTTCATTGCCAGTTCTATTCCATTTCGTTCCTTGCTTCATTGTTTTTCTTTCCCTACGATTTCCCATATTTTTTCCCCCTTCGACTCTAAAAAATGTCTAAATATGTTAAACTCTTGGATGAGAAGGAGGATCCTGCATGTCAAATTTGAAAATTCTTTAGTTCTTTAAATTGATATTTATGGTTTTTCTTTCGGCGGATTATTAATGTTCCAGTTAGCTGCTAACTGTAAATTTAACGGAGCCTTAACAGAGAGTTATTTTAAAACGGAGCATTAAATAATCAGGTCTAAATAAAAAAACCGAGCTCTAAAATTTTTTTACAACAACAGACCTAATATTTATATAACAAATTAAATTATGCTGTAAGAACATTATGATTTTAATTAGAAAATAATGACCTCGAGCCACACTCAAAAAATTATGTTAGTAAAATCAACTGAAAATGTCAGTTAAAATAACTACTTTGTAAGTTGTTTTGGGGTCAACTACTTTTTCAGTTAAATCAACTAACAATGTTAGTTATTTTAACTGACAAAAAACAACTCACTTATGTAAGGGGTGGTCCAATAACTGGTATCTTTTTAAAACATGCAATGAAATGAACAATACTCAATAGTTTTGAAACCTTATGGCTTTATTTGAAAGAGCAAACATTCCCGTTTTTTATGGCAAACGACTTCATTGATGCGACTTCGGCTTGCTCCGCTGTATCGCGTTGTACACTCAAAATAGTTCTGCAGTAAAAATATTAGTAAGTGATTTGGTACCAAAATCTACTAATAAGTTACTAATTACCAGTAGTACGGTAGTTTTTTAGTATTTTCAAAGTACTAAAATTAGTAATTTTTACTGGTTTTGAATAATATTAGTAATAAATTTTAGTATTGATTACCAACGCCTGCACTAGATCATTTTGGACTAAAAAATTAGTTCATTAGTAAAATTTTTAGTATTGAATTCCCACGTTTTTTTTGGGTGTAGCGCAGTACTGCGCTGCCAAACTGCACGTTTTTCGAAAAAAAGTTTTTAACCGAAATAAGGCACTCAAATGAGGTTATGTTAACAAACAAATTGGTACATCTTGGGATCGTAAAACTCGCAAGGTATTGTAAAGAATCCAATTCATCTATAGAAAGCAATAGATTTGAGTATCAGCATCATTACACAATATTTTCAAAAATACAGCTGAAACTCCCATTTTCGTCAAAGCTAACCCAGGCAACCGCATGAATGAAGTCGTTTGCAATAAATAATGGGAATATTTGCTCTTTCAAATAAAGCCATAAGGTTTCAAAACTATTGAGTATTGTTCATTTCATTGCATGTTTTAAAAAGATACCAGTTATTGGACCACCCTGTAGTAAAAATTACTAACATTTGTAGTCAAAACAACTAATATGTAGTAAAAATAAAATAATCAATATATATTTATTTTTTTTAAAAACATTTTTCAAAAAAAAAAAAAAAATGAAGACCAAATTTTTTCCAAGTTTTTTAAAAAAAAAAAGTTGTGAAAAATAAAAAAAACTATTTTTTTTTTTTTTTGGAAAATAAATTTGAAAATTTTTCAGAGATAAAAAAAAATAAAATTAACTACTTTAAATAACTGTTACTACATCACAGTACTTTTTTGTTAGTTATTCAAAAAAACGACTTAAAATAACTAACAGAAATAGTTGTTTGATATTTTTCATACAAAAACAACTGACTTTGTAGTTGAAAACAACTAACTACTGTAAAATATACAAAAAACTAACATGTAGTAACTTACACTCAAAAAATTATGTTAGTAAAATCAACTGAAAATGTCAGTTAAAATAACTACTTTGTAAGTTGTTTTGGGGTCAACTACTTTTTCAGTTAAATCAACTAACAATGTTAGTTATTTTAACTGACAAAAAACAACTGAGTTATGTAGTAAAAATTACTAAAATTTGCAGTCAAAACAACTAATATGTAGTAAAAATAAAATAAACAATATATAATTTTTTTTTTCAAAAAATTTTTCAGAAAAAAAATTGAAGACCAAATTTTTTCAAAGTTTTTTTTTTTTTTTAAAAAGTTGTGAAAAATAAAAATAAAAAAAACTAAAATTTATTTATTTTTTTTGGAAAAAACTTCGAAAATTTTTCAGAGATAAAAAAATAAAATTAACTACTTTAAATAACTGTTACTACATTACAGTACTTTTTTGTTAGTTATTCAAAAAAACGACTCAAAATAACTAACAGAAATAGTTGTTTGATATTTTTCATACAAAAATAACTGACTTTGTAGTTAAAAAAAACTTACTACTATAAAATATACAAACAACTAACATGTAGTAACTTACATAATTTTCTGAGTGTACATAATTTTCTGAGTGCAGAATAAATATCCTCAAAATATAATATTTTAATGGTCGAATAAAACAATTTTTATTGTTTAATAAAAATTAATCAGATTTTTTTTTTTTTAATATATTTTTTTTTGCTGGATAATCCTAGATCAAAACTTAGTTTCTAATAACATTATTTAAAGAATTCGAAAATGTCCAAAGCACAATCTTTTATATCTTTTTAACCTTTTAGTATCAGAAACTCCCAAAAGTTTTATTTCAAGTTCTAATGACCATTTTTTCAGATAATCAAAAAAGTACCAAAGCACGTTTTTTTTTTGTCAAAATGTTTTTTCTTTGGATTATCCTACATTCCAAATTTCAAGTTCTAGATCCATTATTTAAGGAGATAAAAACAGTACCAAAAGTGAAAATGTTTTCCCGTTTAACCCCATTTAAATGGAAATTCTTAAAAGGTACCTTTTTATTTTTTTGGATCAAGGGTCCTACATTCTAAATGTAGAAATTGCCAAAAAAAACTCTTTTTTACCCCTTAGAATCGGAATTTCCAAAAAGTACATTTTTCAGAATATTTTATTATAAAATATTTTTTTTAGAATGGTTTGTTCCGGTTGTTCATTTCAAAAATCAAGTTTTTATGACCATTATATCAGGAGATCGTTAAAGTACCCAAGTACACTTTTAACCCTGTAATAATCGAAACTTTCTTAAAAATACTTTTGTATTGTCTCATATGGCAAAAATCAATGTTTTTTCTAATGTCTAAACAGATTTTCTGCAGGTTACTAATTGTAAGGGGACAACTTACAATTAGTAACCTGCAGGATCGCCACACAAATGTGTAGTGATTACAGGCGAAATTTTTTTATTATCGTTAAAAGAAAGGGATTTCAACACTGACTGCTTTGATAACTGGTCACTGGAAGACACAAAAAAACTAGAAGCGAAAAAATGCGGTATATGATATACGCTATATGCGACTCATTTGATCAGGTGATTTACGTCATCTGTGTAAAAGATCTGAAAATAAATAATGTATTTGAATATTGCCGACTCATCAAAAAAAAAAACATTTATCGTGCTAATTAAGATCACTCCAGGTCATTTATGTTTCTAAAATTATCTTTTCCATTATACTTTTTATGTTTTTACTCTTATTTATACCTAAAAATCATAACTATCCAAAACAGCTTTTATTTCTTTAACCTGAAAACCAATCAGTCAATCACTTATTTCCCCATTACCAAAGACTACCTGTCTGTCATATGTTAATTACTTAATTATCAATGCATTTTAATTTACAAAAAAAATGTACATGAGCTGTGTTTTTTTAAATATTTTTTGAAAACAAATTTACGCTGCTAAATAATTTATTTGTGTAAAAAATATGTTTAAATAACATTTGGTATCCAATTCTGCCCTCATATGTCAACCAGCCGAATTTTTGCATTTTTAGGTTATGTTGAATGTTCCAAAATTTTCAAAGTGTATTTACATTTTCGTTCATAACTCTTGAACCGCTTAACCGATGTCGCTCAAACGCAATGCCAAACTGTTCGTGACAAAAACAAGCAAACAACAGACCGACTTCGCTAGAATGTTTTAGAATCGATAACTGATCAATAATAAAATTTTACATGAAAAACCTACTAATTCGTATACGTCAAAATTAATTTTTTGTTTCAGTTTTAAATTGAGAATTTTATTTCAAGCAACTGTAAAACACAACTATATACACACAAAAAAAAATCAATTATAATTTTCTTTGTGTGGGAAAAATGTTGAAAGAAAACGTACTTATCTCTTATCTAGAACAATCATAAACATTTCAATTTTATTTTAACAATTTTCACCCAAAGTTCAATATGTTGTTGAGTGCTACTTTCAGTTTTTATACCCTCCACTTAGTGATAGAGGGTATATATAAGTTTGTCATTCCGTTTGTAACTCATTGAAATATCGGTCTGAGACCCCATAAAGTATATATGATATTGATCAGTGATCGATTCTATGACATTCTAGCGATGTCCGTCTGTGGAAATGGCCAAAGTATTAAAAATAAATGACTGAGACTTAACACATTTACCTGTTGGTGTCCTAAGTTGTTTGGTATTGCATTTGATCGAAATCGGTTTAGCGGTTCAGAAGTTATGAGCGAAAACGTAAGAACACCTCGAAAATTTTATTACATTCTACATAACCTAAAAATACAAAATGCTTAACCCTTTGACGACCATACATTTTCTGCCGAGGCGATTTTTATTTTCTGTTCATTGTCTTAATATTTGACCTAATAAAAGTAACTAAACAAAAAATTGGACCCCTATCCACTCTCCTTACCCTTCATTTTTCATGGGAAAAAATTTTGCCCTTCGACGATTACGCAGTTCTGGCCAAAGCTATTTGCTATTCGCTGTGATTTTTAAGATCTGAAAATCTATTGTAGTTATTCTACAAGAATTTGGACCTATAAACCCCTCTTCTTGACCCCAATTTTGCTTGACAAGTATAGATCCTTTTGACCCTAAAATAGAGATTTTTATTTTACAAATTTTGGGGACTTACAGTGAGTAAGTGGATAAAGTTAGAGACTAACTGAAAACTAGACTTTTATTGCCATAATACTCCCCTACAATTTACCTTTTAGCACATTTGCCCTATCTTTTACCTGAACCAAAATAATCGCCAAAAACGATTTGGCAAGTATACTTGCCTGTGGTCGTCAAAGGGTTAAATTGGCTGCTGGTTGGCATATGTGAACAGAATTGGATACACAGTGGTAATTTTACAAGTACAAATCTAATTTTTACCAAAAAAAAATCGCGGAATTTTTTTTTCGCCAAAAAAATTTTTCCGCGAATTTTTTTCTTTTTTTTTTTAAATTTTTTTTCGCAAAAAATCTTTTTTTAGATTGTGGAGGGTATCTATTCATTCTGCAAGGCCGAATTTAACTTTTTTACTTGTTTTTTGTTTTTGCTTTTTATTTCAAACTTATTTCTGCTGTACTGTGATTTTCTTTTTATGGCACAAATGACCCAATTAAACTTATATGTTAAAAATGAAAATAAATGCATTGTATTATTGCTAATTAGTTTTTTGTTATTTTTTTAATATGTATATAATTATTTTTTTTAAGTTAAAATAATGTAACATGCATAATGGATTTTTTTGATTATGTACAGTGTGAAATGAAAGTTTACAGACATAGTAAAAGTAGTTTTTGGGTCAATTTTGGAAAAAGTCATTGGATGAAATTTTTTTTAATTATTAGGATTTTGATATTTAACGTACAAAAAAGACGACTTTAGAAATTTTGATAGCAGCTAATACACTTAAAAAATTATGTCATTAACTGTTTGTAGTTTATTTAAAAAAATTTACGTTTAGTCATTTTTAAAAGAAAAAACATTTGTTTGATGTTCAGTTTTTATTAATGACTACTTCTGTCCATTGTTTCAAAAATAACACACTAAAAAATAAAGACTTTCATTAACATTTAATTTTTAAAGTCATTTATTTTTGTTCTCTAAGTAAAAACTACTGATTATTCATAAAATTTTTAATGATTTGTGTACACTCTTAAAAAATGAGTCCAGTTTCCTACTATAAATTGGGTAAATTTCAACAAATTCAAATAATTTACTACTATATTTTGGATAAATTTCTAAGCTTTTTAAGTAGAAATACACAATATGTGTAAATTTACCCAATTTATAGTAGGAAACTGAAATCATTTTAATTAAAGTGCAAGTAATTTTTTTTTAAATTGTTGGTATTTTTTAATGAGAAATCATTAGTTTTTACCTACTCAAGTAGGTTATTTTTTGTAGAAAAACACATTCAAAAAATTATTTATAGAAATATAAAAACATGTTTGTATCAAGTGACTTTGGCACGATGGGTAGAGTGTCTGGCCAGAATGTAGTTGATTGCAGGATCGATTCCCCAAAATTTTATTAAAAATTTTTAAAAGAATATTTCAATAGAAAATTGTAAAAAAATAACCTACTAAATCAATAATTTTTAATGTTTTCGTAGGTTATTTTTTTCGAATTTTTTGGTTTGTTTTCTTTGTAAAATTACATACAAATTAAAATTGCATTAATGAAAGCAAAATAAGTAGCTTCTTAGAATTTCTATAAATAACTCAAACTCAAAGTCTTCTGATAAAAAATTTCTTCAAGTTCTTAAATAAATAAAATAAAAACTGGTATCTTAACAAATAACAATAGTATAATACGGTAATAAGAACATTAATTTAGAACAGGTCAATAACATATAATAAAATTCGATATATTTGACATCAATTTTAAATTATGCTAGCAAAACAAAATGTGCAAAAGAATAATAAACAAAACGAAGTGTGTAAAGTAAACAAAACAAAACTTTACGAAACACGATCTCATATGGCTACTTAGCACTAAATAGCACAATAATATTTGATATCACTTTTACTAATCCGATTAAAATTATGAATATCCCAGCAAAAACTCAAAATATGCGTAAAAAGGCGATGTAATTAAACTTAAATATTTTTTTTTTTGCTTTTTACCCCAAAAAGTAATCCTGTTAGTAATTAGCATAAAAATAGCGATCTGTTCAAAATTTTCACGAGTTCAATTGACTATTAACTGAATAAATTTGACATTAAAAGTTTTTCTGAAGATTATAATAACTGGATTATATGAAATTAGTAAAAAACGAACCAGGATGTCTTAAATTTTTAGAAAAATTAAATTTTTCTTTCACACTTTTCTCAATTCAAAACCATATAAAACAAATCAAAAAAATTATAATAATTAGAGCCTGAGCTCAACTGTCATTACAGAAACCAAAAATTTAAAACTTTTTTTATTACACCAAAATTTTCAGGCTTTGAAACACTATTCTATAGAAAGTGCCTGAGATTAGAAAAATTAAAGACTTTAAAACATTTTTTGAGGCGATTTCCTAGATTCTGAGATATTTTTCTATAGAAAAAGTATTTTTTTTTAGAAAAGTCAAAGATTCTCAAACATTTTTTGAGATATATTTCCTATTGAAAAGATTGAAATTGAAATCCTACAAAATGTCCAGGTTTCTCAGACATTTTTCCTATAGAAAATATCGCATCTTCAGAGACATTTTTCCTATAGAAAAGATATCATCTCCAGTGACGTTTTTCCTACAGAAATAGTCTTTGATTCTGAGACACTTTTATAATAAAAAAATCTTAGAATCTAATTGTAAGACATTTTCTCAGAATCTGAAATATTTTTCCTTAAAGTTTCACAAGTCTAAGGCATTTTTTTTATAGAAAAAATCTCATATTCTGTGTAATTTTTTATCTTGAAAAAGTCAAAGACCACAGAACAGTGTTACCGTTGTGCGACTTTAGTTGCAATTTGCAACCTTTTTGACGCTCTGAGACTTTTTGTGCGACTTTTTTAAACTTGTCTAATTTTGCAACTTTTTCCAACTTTGTGCGACTTTTTTCCCCTTTTTTTGTTAAGTGAAATATTTTTTCTTTTTAAAGATATAAACTGCAAAATTACACATATTTCAATTTTTTTTTTGAAACTTTGGAATTTTAAAAATAATATCTAAAGGTTGCGCTCGCGGCTTTTTTACGTAAATGTTTGAATTTTAGATTTTAAAATTATTCGAATTCTTAAAATGCATTAAAATGGTCAAATCAAAAAAATAATCAAAAAACAGAATTACATTTTCCATAACATTTTACCCATTTTATAAGATAATATCGTGAAATATTGCATGGAAACACCCTTATGAAATGGAGATAGATTGTTGGTATGTTCAGAAAAAATGTTGGGGGGTAAAAATTAATAAGGGTCGGTCTCACTTTTTACCCCTCTAGGAGGCCCCCTTGGAGCGGATATAATAAAAAAAAATTTAAAAAATAAAATGCATTGTTTGGGGACCGCCTTAAAGGTTGAAGATAGAGTGTAAGTATGTTCTGAAAAAATGTTGGGGTTGAAAAACTATTGGGGGTCATACATTTGACTCCTCCAGAGGCACCCTTGGGACAGTTAGGTAGGAGAAATGTTATCTTTGTTATCCTTGTATGGAATAAGATAGGGTTTAGGTATATTTGGAAAAAATGTTAGGGAGGAAAAATTAATGGGGGTCGATCTCACATTTTATCTCTGTTTAGGCGTGTAGGTGTAAAAATTCACAAATACCTCACAACTGTCTCGGAGTCTCCAAAAATGAGGAAAAATGTGAGATTTTTTACCCTAAAATTTTGTCCAAACATACCTAAGCCCTATCTCTACCCCCTAAAGGAGCTTTTATACGAAAACAACAATTTATTCAAAATATTACACCCTTAAAAAAATGTGCGACTTTTATTTGGAAAAACAACTTTTTTGTGCGACTTTTTTTGTAAAAAAAGACTTTTTGTGCGACTTTTTAAAAATTCTCAACGGTAACACTGCCACAGAACATTTTTTTAAATGAAAACTCACAAATTCTGAGACATTTTTTACTATTGAAAAGTCTGAGATTTTTTTTCTGGGATTCTTAGAATTTTTCCCTATAGAAAAGGTCCAGCTTTTCCAATTAAAAAGTCTTATATTCTAAGACATCTTTTAAAATAGAAAAATCTGGAACATTTTTCATATAAAAAAGTCGCATATTCTGTGTAATAAAGTCTCAGATTCTAATACATTTTTTATATAGAAAAATTCTCAAATTTTTTCTGAAGAAAATTTTCTTATTTTTCAATTAGAAAAATTTAAAAACTCCGATACTTTTTTCCTATAAAAAAATTCAAAGCATTAAAACAAATTTGAGATTCTTGGAAATTTTTCTTAGAGAAAAATTCTCAAATTTTTTTTATAGAAAAATTCTCAAATTTTTTTCTAGAAAAATTCTAAAATTTTTCGTCTGGAAAAATTCCCAAAAAAAAAAATTCCCAAATTTTGTTTCAATTCCAGATTTTTCGTTTTTTGAGGATTTTCCAATTTCGTGAAAAGAAGCTATAAGAACATTTTATACAGGTCGAAAGGTTTTTTGAAGACCTATCCAATGGTGTATCGGTCGTGTCCGAATGCGTTCGTTATTGTCAAAAATGTATAATCGTTGGGGTAGTTTAAATGGAGATGTATATACGTACGACCGCCAAAATCATACAAAATAATCCCTATCAAAATTAAGCTGACTCGTATTTTTTCGTTTAGCGAAATTCCTATTAGTTCGGCTTTTATACGGATTTTCTCGAAAGCCCTTAATTTTTCATAAGGTGGCAACTCTTTTTTAAATTTGAGATTGGGCACCCAAAAAAAACAGGTAACTCTTATTTTTTCCCTCTCATTCCCATATTAAAGTTTCAGGACAATCGGTGGGTGCCCTGTGAAAGACCTTCCTTGTTAGTGATAGAGGGTATATATAAGTTTGTAATTCCGTTTGTAACTCATCGAAATATCGGTATGAGACCCCATAAAGTATAAATATTATTGATCAGTGATCAATTCTAAGCCATTCTAGCGCTATCCGTCTTTGGAAATGGTGATCACGGCCAAAGTATTAAACATATATGACGGCGACTTAACACATTTACTTGTTGTTGTCCTAAGTTGTTTGGTATTGCATTTGAGCGAAATCGGTTCAGCGGTTCAGAAGTTATGAACGAAAATGTAAGAACACCTCGAAAATTTTAGTACATTCTACATAACCTAAAAATACAAAATGCTTTAAATTGGCTGCTGGTTCGCATATGTGAACAGAATTGGACACAGAATGGTATTTTTTCAAGTAAAAACCGATTTTTTACAAAAAAAAAAAAAAATTCGCGGAATTTTTTTTTCGCCAAAATTTTTTTTTTCTTTTTCAAAGAATTTTTTTTTGCAAAAAAACCTTTTTATACCCTCCACTTAGTGATAAAGGGTATATATAAGTTTGTCATTCCGTTTGTAACTCATCGAAATATCGGTCTGGGACCCCATAAAGTATATATATTCATGATCCCCGATCGATTTTAAGACATTCTAGCGATGTCCGTCTGTCCTTCTGTCTGTGGAAATGGTGATCACGGCCAAAATATTTCACGGAGATGACTGAAACTCACCATATTTGTTGGAAGTTCTTCCGAGAAGTTTGGTATTGCATTTGAGCCATATCGGTTCAGCGGTTCAAAAGTAATGAACGAAAATGTAAGGGCACCTCAAAAATTTTAGTTCATTCAACATAACCCAAAAATACAAAATGCTTAAATTTGGCTGCTGGGTGACATATGTGAACATAATTGAGAACCAAATAGTATTTAAACAAGTACGAACATATTTTTTGGCAAAAAAAGAAAAAAATCGCGGACTTTTTTTTACCAAATTTTTTTTTTTCGCGGATTTTTTTTTTATTTAAATTTTTATTTTTCAAAAGAAATTTTCTTTTAAAAACCGTTTTTTGCAATTATCTTTTTGAAATTGTGGAGGGTATGACTACATTCGGCACTGCCTAATTTAACTTTTTTACTTGTTTTTATACCCTCCAACCACAGTATGAGGGTATACTTACTTTGTCATTCCGTGTGTAACGCATCGAAATATCGGTCGGGGACCCCATAATGTATACAGTTGAACCTCGATTATCCGGCCCTCTATTAACCGGTGCCTCTATTAACCGGCATGCTGTGTGTTTATTTTTTACCTCTATTATCCGTGCTTTACCTCTACTATCCGTGCAATTCATACATGTACGTACATATTGTATTTATTGTTGTTGTTTTTACCTCTATTAACCGTGCTTTACCTCTATTATCCGTGCAATATATTCACGAACATATACAAATGTAGAAAAATATATAACCTCTTTTAACCGTGTTTTTCGATTATCCGTGCTTAGTCCGGTCCCGTGCAACCCGGATAATCGAGGTTCAACTGTATATATTATTGATCAGTGATCGATTCTAAGACATTCTAGCGATGTTCGTCTGTCCGTCCGTCCGTCCGTCTGTCCGTCCGTCTGTGGAGGACACGATACAGTCCAAAATAAAAGAGATAGACTTCTGAAATTTGGCACGAATATGTCTAACGGTCATAGGCTGGTTAAGTTCGGAGATGGGCAAAATCGGACCACGGGGGAAAAAGTTCTCCTTTAAAGAACTAAATCAACCTCTGAAAAAACACAATTTTTTATTGATTTTTTGTACTTTTGCATAGCAAACGAAAAATTGTTTATGTCAGAAGAAGTTCAAAGTCGTGTAGTTGGATCCAGGAAGGTTTAACACTCTCACTTGTTTTTGTTAAGTTTTCCTATAGAAAAAATCTCAAACTTTTTCATAAAGAAAAGTTCTATCATTGCGAGACTTTTATTATTTAGAAAAATTTTAAGATTTTTTTAAAAAAAAATTCTCAGATTATTTAATTTTTTTCGCTTTCTTTCTTCCTTCTCCTTTACTCTTCTTTCCTTTCCTTTTCTTTAATTTTTTTTTTTTCTTTTTTTTCTTTCAAATTTGGTTTGGGGGGGGGGGGGGAATTGTCTTCCCCGCCGTGGATCCGTGCCTGGTCTTCTTACATACGAATATAAGACTTTATGTTTTGCTACAAACGATTGTCAATTTGCTAAATCTCTTGACAATGGAATTTGACGAATTCCGAAACACGTGTCGAGTAAGTCTTGCACAATAACCAAACCAATCAATTTTTTAAATCTTTATAAATAGTTTCTTGAAAATTGTTACTTTGACAATATCATCGTAATGATTAGTAAACGAAATAAGACCTTGAGCTAGAATAATCTTTCTCAAAAATCTGAAAATCTTATAAAAATTCAGAAAGACTAAAAAAAAACTAAAGAAAAGTAAAAAAACTAAAATTCAGAAAATTTAAATAAAATTAGAAAGATTTTTGAAAATATTTTACTAAATAAATATTTGAGCTCGAGGCCTTACGATTTTTTTTTTGCAAATAATTTTTATTTAAAACCAATATTTCAATAACATACGATGGTGGATACACAACGTATTTTTTAAAGTTTTTTGTTTTTTGTTTTTACGTAAACAATTAATATTCCCCTGAGGATGCATCTCAAAGAAAGGCGAAATATTGGTTTTTAATAAAAATAAAAATTATTTACAAATAAAAATCGTAAGGCCTCGAGCTTGAATATTTATTTATTAAAATATTTAATAAAAAAGGTCGAATAAAATTAAAATTAAAATAGATTTTTGAAAATATTAATAAAATTAAAATAGAAAAGTGTAAAGGGTATTTTAGAGAATTTTTAGAGTCACTCATTAATTGTTTTTATTAATGTGATCTCAATAAGTTAAACCGCGGAAATAAAATCAAAAATTGTGGAAATTTCAAAAAAAAATATTCAAAAAGTTTAAATAAAATCTTAAAAATATTATCAGTTTCAACAATATTTCCATTCAAACAAAAAAAAAATAATTAAAATTTAATGCTTGTATTTTTCAACAATACAGATGTATCTAAAATTTTAGACAATAAATTAAACAAAAAAAACTCTAGTGAATAATAATAAATGACTACTTAAGTGTTAAAAGAAAACTTTAAAAGCACAAACGAAAAAAAAACAACAAAAACAATGTCTTCATTATTATAGACTGTTGAAAAACTTGCCCTATAGCTTGATTTATTAACAAGCACAGTGGGCCTTAAAATAAGAAAAAAACAAAAAACGCACAAAAAATCACAACGCACAAATTTCAGCACTTATATACAAACGGAATCACTACAAAGAATTAAAGCTTCTACAAACGAAAGTAAAAAAACGCACAACGAAATCAAATTCCCAAAAAGGAAAATCAACAAATCCTAAAATCTTAAGTCTCGCACTCATCTTGAAAGTATAATAAAAGTCATGGCACGTTCATCTAAATATCATACCACTGTACGTTTAATTTTGAAATTATTATTATTTACTGCCATAATTCATCAAAATTATGGCAATCCAACATCACCAACACTTTCACCAATACCACCACCATTTGAAATGGAATTATCTTCACCAGTGCCATTTTCCACACGCAAACCAGAGATCTCATCTAAAACTGATTTTGAAAATGTAGTAGCTGAAACTACTGCTACCAGCAGTAGTAGCAGCAGCAGCAGCAGTACTGCAACTTCCACTACTTTAAAATCTATTGATACGAATTTAAAGGATTTGAATGAAGAGACATTTAACAATAACAACAACAACCATAATATTAATAATAACAATAATAATGATAATGATGATAATAGTAACTATGATGATTATTTGGAGACTGATCTTAAAGTTGAAAAAACTACACCCACTTCCATGGAACAACAAGATGATCCTGTTATACCACCTACCACCATAACATTTAGTAATGTCGCTGCTGCTGGTATTTTAGGCAATTCAAATTCAAATATTGATGGTGTTGTTAATGGCGGCGGAAATGGTGGATCTGGTACTATAGGTTCTTTTAATGATGATACTCCACCCTATGATGCTGTCGATGAAAAATATGGTAAGGTTTCTTTTTTTTTAACTATTATTTACAACAAAAAAGGAAAAAACATTTTCGAAAGAGCTATGTTTTTCAAATACATACAGCGAAAACGTGATTTACACATTTCCGATTATAAAACTCATTAAGCTATAACACTAGTTTACAGAAATTTTTATCCACGATATATTATTTTCCATGTAAAATCTTGGGCTGATTACGAAAATGATGTCTTAAGTCTCAAAAGTAGAACAGTTTTCGAACAGTTTCGAGTTTTTAAAATGTTCAACTTCTAAAAAAAGTGGTTTTACTTAAATAAAAATGGAGTTGATTTCATAGTTTTTATCCATTGAAAACTATAAAAGTTAGATGCATTTGAGTAAAAATGCATCTGTTTATTTCGGCACACCCGAAATAAACAAATACAACTGTTTTTGTTAACAAACAAATTTATTCGTTTTTGTTCAAATGCTTGTAACTTCTACAATTTTCTTTGTAATAAATCAGAAACAAAATTTAAATAATTAAAATTTTATTTCAAACACGGAATGGGCTTAATCCCTTGATAGCTTCAATAGCCTTCCCGATTTAATCTTAAAGAGTTTTCCGAATTGTTAAATCGTAGTTGCAGGTGATTTTAGTATCCACAACTCATCCTGGATTTGCCATGTTATGTTAGGTTAGGGTGGCGGTATACGATTTGCACCTCACATAGACCTTTTGGTCCATAGCGATACCACAAAACTTTTTTTTTCGCTAACGGCGCAAGTTGAACACGTTCAAAGTCATTGCGAATCTATTTAATATTCTAAGATTCATTCTCGTTATATCCTCCAAAGTATTAAAGCTTATCTGACCCGTAATCGATCGGCGACTCCTTGCCGCCGCTGAACATTGACAAAGTACACTTAAAATAATTACTCTGTTAAAAACTCTGTAAAATGACTGTAATCTTAATTCGACAGACATTTGACAAAGTTATCTGTCGAAATACAGATTTTAAGAATATACTTTGTATTTTCTTGTAACCGAAAAACAAAATTTTATCTGTAATTTTAGTTTTTACTTTGTAATCTCTATTTTATAGATAATAAACAGAGTTTTTTGGTAAAATACAGATTTTATACATTTTCTCGTAACCAAAATACTGAATTTCAACTGTAATTTAACTTAGTGCTCTGTAATTAGGGTTGCCAGATACTAGAATTCAAATAACTGGAAAATGGAAAAAAATCACCTGGATTTTAAAAAAATAACTGGATTTTTTTTTTAATAACTTAAAACAAATCGACCGATTTTCAAAAGTAAGATATTTTGGACTACTTTTAGAATAAAACATCAATCAAATGACTGCATTTATTGGCCACGGCAAATTGTGCCCCTTTTTAAGCATTTCCGCTACATATTCGATCATCTCGAAATGTTGATGTTGACGTCAATGGTCTAAGATTGATAGCGTAGATTTTTCTTTTCAAATGACCCCACAAAAATAAGTCCGAAGTGATAAAATCGGGAAATCTAGTTGGCCAGTTGAAATCCCCGGGCGACAATAACTGGCCCTTATCTGCAGGTTTGACCGCTCCAGACTTATTTTTTGGCTTTATTTGTTCAGCAAAATGTTCATCAAACAATTCTCAGATCATCGAAGATCTCAAGGAAAACATTCATGATTTCAGCACCACTAGAATGCGATATGCTCGAAAAAGTTATAAAAAAAAGTAGTGAAAATGCAGCAAAAAGGGCACATTTAAAAGTAGTGAAAAGATTTATGTTTTATTCAAAAAGTAGTCAAAAAAAATTAAAAATTTATTAAATAAATAAAAATATTGTTAAAATTAAAGAAATCTTTTTTAACTGGATAAATTATACTTTAACTGGAAACTGGACCAGACCCAAAATAACTGGAAAATCCAGGCCATTCCCGGCCGTCTGGCAACCCTTAATATAGTTTTTAAATAATAACTATATTAATACAGTTTTTAAATAAAAGCTCTTCAAAAAACTCCCAAATATTTCAACCGCTCTTTAAAAAGCGTCTTAAATTACAATAAAACCTGGTAAATTTTACGAGGATGTCGGTTAAAATTGGAGGTACTCGTAAAATACATCGTAATTTTCACAAAAATAAAAAAAGTAAATTTACAATTTGGAAGCATTAAAGCGGGCAAATTTACTCGGTGGCATTTTCCAATTGTCAACACTACTTACACATTAAGGAAAGAGAAATTGATCAGAAACAAATAGTAAATAAAATAGTAAAATTCTGGTCGCTTTTATCAATATTTTACAGATGATTCTGTAAATTTACAGGTTTTTTTTTTATCGAAATCATTTTACAGAGTTTTCTTCGTAAAATAACAAAAAATCTTGCTGGTTGGAAATCTATGGTATTTTCTGCTGGCTCAGCAGAGTATCTCTGTAATTTAACAGAGTGATTATTTTGAGTGTATGTATGTGTTCTATAGTTTCATCCACTTCTGGTGAGGCGCATCTTTTACAACTGGCGTCTGGGATGAGTCTAATACTCTTAGCATGAATGCCGATGAGACAGTGACCAGTTATTATTGCCGTCAGAGCTCGACATTCCCTTCTCGAAAGTGATAAAAGATATTTAGTTTTCCCTTGGTCATAAGTTGGCCATAAAGCTCTGCTGATTTGGCTAGTTGTTATTTGTCTCCACTTCCTGTTCGCTATGGCAACATTTATGAAATCTCGTCTTTGTTTGAAGTGTTGGAGCGGTGGTAAAACTAGCACCGTGGTACCTACACCATCAGCTCCAATAATGAATTCCCCATTCTAGCCATAAAACTCCCGAAGGCCAATACGCTGAGATTTTCGCAGCGCACAATGATCTTGGGCAACTTGTGAATGAGCCAACGCACAATGCGTGAGTTAAAAGCTGTCAGGAAACACTCTCGACCTCTTCCTCACTTCCCACTCTGAAAAGTACGAAGTGAACATACTTGGACCTCTCGGAAATTCGTAGCGTTTCTAACTTGGCATCAAAACGCTCTATTTTCCTTTTTAAAAAAGCTCGCTGGCCCGAGCTCAACGATTTATTTTGGCATAGAAACCTTGTTTACTCGACGACAACGTCGATGCCGCTGAAATGGTTGTATATATTATTAAGCTAGGAATGAAATTTTTTATTCCCACAAAGCATATTTCGGCTAAATCAAAACACAAGTATTGGTTTAACCAGACGTGCAAAAATGCAGTCAGATCCAGAGAGGAAGCGTTCGGTAATTGGCATTCAAATAAGAACGTCGTTACTGATCTGCTTCGCAAATAAGCGAGAACTGAGTATGCCAAAGTACTTAGACGCAAAAGATTCTATACGAACAGAGTATACTTGCGAAAGTTCTCTTGGCTCCTTGCAGCAGTAAGACCTTTTTGTTGGTCGTTCGTTAAAAGGGTAAAGGATACTGCTATTCTATTTCAACTTTTTTAAAGAATGATCAATCATTCACCGACCCGGGTGATAAGGCCAACTTCTTTGCTAAACTCTTTGCAAGAATACTTTCTTGACGGAACGCGATCAACCACTGCTCGTTATCGATACCTTTTATTATGCCTTGGATTTTATTTCGGGACCGAGCAGTCAAAAGGGTTCTTGCGAATTTCAACGTTAACAAGTCACCGGGGCCGGATGGCATATCAGCATTGATGCTGAAACAATGCTCTTCTACGTGAGCACGCTTATTGGCAAACCTTTTTAGCTCTTCGTACCGTGCGGTAGTCTGCCCCTCATGCTGGAAGGTGGCCGATGTCCAGCCAATCCCTAAAAAGGGCACGGCTAACAACCCTGAAAATTACCGCCCAATCCCAATTTACTCTGCACTCTCTAAAGTAATGAAGAGCTTAGTTAACCACCATCTTGTGAAGTATTTAGAGATCAATTCACTTTTGAATGACCGACAGTATGGCTTCCGTGGCGGTCGATCAACGGGAGACCTGGTTGGCGTTTCTATCGGAACGTTGGAGCCGATCTATTCCCACTTTGGTTACTCCAGCTATTTCTTAGGGGTTTATTCGTGTGCGTCGCGGGGCACTCGTAGCTAATCTTGTTGCTTTTGTTGTCGGCAATGACTTCTTTCGACTTATAACGAGTTTTCTTAGAGACCGCACTATACGTGTTGTTAGAGATGGGGTTTCATCCAATGAGTTTCATCAGCTTTATTAAGGGAAGACCATTATTTTCATCAATGATCTTTTTAGTAAAATCCAATCTATTCTTTTGCAGATGACAGCAACACTTGTCATTCATTTTCTTTCAATCATACGCCGAGCCTCGCTAAAGTTAGGGGCAAAAGACAGATTATGAATAACTTACTCAATAAAAACATTTTGAGAGAATCTGATTAGGGTCAAGCGAATAGAGTAGATTCAATGCGCGCAAGACACAATGTTGCATGCTATCACACAGAAGAGCCGTGGAAACAGCATTGTCGTATGTATGGGTGGTATCAATATTGAAGAATCGGATACTCTTGATGATCTGGGCATGCAAATTCAGAGCGATATCCGTTGGAACAAACACGTTTTTCAGGTGTCGAAAGAAACATTATAGTGTCTCGGATTTCAAAATCGGTGTAAGAATTTTTTATTTATATAACCTTCATCCGACCGAAAATGGAATATAACTCTCATATATGAGCAGGGGATTAATAATCTATTTTTAAAGTCTTGGGGCGTGTTCAGAGGAGAGCTACGGCGCTTATCAATGACAGTTGGGTATCCAACTCTATTGACTCGTTTGATCATCGTATAAATGTGGGTTGTGTTACACTTTTCTATCGATATTTCAAGGGCTCGGTCTTTATTCGTAATACTCGATTATCTAGTAGATCACATCCGTTTGTGGTCGATTGTAAAATAGATCGCACAACGTATTGTTTATCAGCCGTACAAGTCGTATGTGGAATATACTTTCAAACACTACTCAATCTTTCCTTCTTTCGATAATTTTTTTTCCTGATATCAACACAATGCACTGCATTTATAGAGGGCATCCCCTGAGTGTTGGTTAAAAAAAATATCATCATTTGCTTTACATGAGCGCGTACATAAGCGGCCGTTGATACGAATTGGTGCTGATGACATTTTCGATATTATTATTTAATAAAATCAGCGGCGTAAAGTGTTCTGCTGAGATAAGTTTATTCATTCTGGTGGTATATGTACTCAGTCGTAATACGCGTCTCTGCAGCAAAACTAATCCATTTGTTTTTGATTGGTCAACGGACCGCAAAAAACACTTTAAAGAAAAGAGACTTTCCGAACACGTTTTTCCTGACATATAAAACATCTACAGATCGAAGTCAAATATCCTTAAATACTACTTTCTCTTTCCTCCCCAAAATCAAAAATATCTATCACATATTCATCCTGGCACACCTTCCTTCATTCCTAGAACAAAATTATATTAAAAAATTTTGCAAATTTTCTTAGACATGCAAAACGTGTTAAAGATGTTAAATTTTTTTTGCATGTACATAAATTTTAAGAACACATAGACAACTCAACCTTAACCCTTTTCGTCAGTTATTAACCAGATAACAGAAAAAAAGGCTAACAGTAGCCACTCAACTTGAAAGATTTTTTTTTTAACAAAAATCATGTTTTGACATGACATAACTCAAACTCAAAAAAAAAAAATCACAAAAAAAAGGCATAAATAAAATGACAAACTTAAGAAGTTATAAAATGTACAATGTGGTGATGAAAACCATGATAATAACAATAATGATGATGACGATGATGATGTCTCAGTCATTTCAAAATGTTGCCCCATACATAAAATAATAATGATAAGTTACTGCTAGAGATGGGCGCGTGAGTGACGTTTGAATCACAATCATGACAGAAATTTTACAATCACGCATACTGACTCAATGGCTTACAATTAGTTTTACTACACAAGCTTCACTAACACTCACGTTGACTCACACTCACGAAACTTTTTTTATAAAAAGAAAATTTTAAAAATTAAATTTTAAAAAATTTTCAAAATTAAATTTGATAAAATTTTCAAAATTAAATTTGACAAAATTTTTCAAAAAATTTGAACACAAAAAATTATTGGCTAAAAATTTTCAATTAAATCTAATGATCAACAAAATTTAAATGAGTCAATCAATGTTTTAATTGCAATTTTTGTTATTTTCTTTAACTGTCAAATTACAAATTTTCAACATACCAGATTTTTTTCGCTTTAATTTATTTGAATAGATTAATTCAAAAATATACAAAATAATCGAGATTTACACTCTTTTTTACTGTTTGCAACATATTGGAAAGCAAAAAAATGATTTTTTTTTGCTAATTTTTTCATAAGCTTACAATTTATTTGTTAAATCAATCATTATTTTGATTGACTATAAATAAAAAATTGATCAAAGTTTTGATCAAAATTTAAAAAATTTTGGATTGAAAAAATTTTCAATCCATCACCTACAATTGGAGATTGGTATAAAAATTTTCTTAATTGGAGGAATTTCAATTAAAAAATTGATTGAATTCGCGTTTTTGTTGATTGAAATTCATTTCAATTTTTTTCTGTGAAGTTTTGTCAATTTTTTTTGCTCTTTCGGGACTAAAGGAAATATGAAGAGCAAATAAATCACGCAAACTCGTGAAAAAAATTCTACTAACATACATCAATTACGCAAAAATTTTACTCACGCAATTGTTTTCCACCCATACTTATAATCACGTGGGTTAAATTAAGTTTCAGTCACACTCACGAGTGATCAGATGGCCTCATGTACCCATCTCTGGGTACTGCTACAAAAACACAATCATAGTAAGGCTTCGGCTACTGCTACAAAATTCTTGTACTGTTTGCTACTCATGCGTGTGCAATTTAAACGTGTGTCATTTGCAGTTGTGGCCAACCAAAGAGTTTAGTCTTGTGGTTAAACTTAATATTTGTTTGGTTGTTGTTGTCGTTTCTGCAAAATGTAAACGACAAGTCAAAACACCCTCATATTATAAACTTGCAGTAGACTTTTTTTTTTGTAAGAAATACCCTTCATCAAAAAAGATGGGGTGATAAAAGTTTTGTCGTACCGTGTGGAACAAATTAAAATAGCGGACTATCAGGACATAGGAAGTTTATGAATTTTAGCCAAAATTCCAGCTCAATATGATGAAACTTTTCATTAATAAGAACTGGGATATCGTCAAACATAATAAAATATTTTATTACATCAATTTAATGAAACGTTTCATAACAAATAACGGAAAGTGTTATATTTCTTCAATACGCTCGAATGGACGCAAATTTTGGAACATTACTTTCATCAATTTAATGAAAGTTTTCATTACTATGATGTCAAAGTTATGTTGGACAAAAAATTAAAAAACAAACTCTTTTGTACTGTCTATACTGTTTCGAATTGTTAGTAGTTTAAATCGGTCTTCAGAGAATATACCCTTCATTCCATGTAGGGTATCTAAAATTCGTCACTTCCCAAAAGAATTCTCTTACTTATTTGTTGTTATGGTTATTGTTGCTATATGATACAACTTTTGCAAAAAAAAAACAACAGTAGCTTTGTTGTTTGGGACTTAAGCTACCGATATACGTAGTCTCAAGTGTATCATCTTAAGATACTCAAAAGGAGTTTTGTGGTTTTACACTTGTGGTCGACTGTAATGGTTTTGTGATTGCATGTTGATGATTTATGGCTAAAATTTCCTTTACTTTATAGATTTACAAGTACACAGAGTAGGAGAAATAAATTAGGTATAGTTAAAATTAATTAAAAAATCTTTTAAATTACTACTTTTTATAAAAGGTACTTTTTATAAAAGGTACTTTTTATAAAAGGTACTTTTTATAAAAGGTTCTTTTTATAAAAGGTACTTTTTATAAAAGGTACTTTTTATAAAAGGTACTTTTTATAAAAGGTACTTTTTACAAAAGGTTCTTTTTATAAAAGGTACTTTTTATTAAAGGTACTTTTTATAAAAGGTACTTTTTATAAAAGGTACTTTTTATAAAAGGTACTTTTTATAAAAGGTACTTTTTATAAAAGGTACTTTTTATAAAAGGTACTTTTTATAAAAGGTACTTTTTATAAAAGGTATTTTTAAACGAAGTTATTTTACAAAAGGTAGTATCCCACATTCCAAATTTCAGGTGTATAGGATCATTATACATATTAGGAAATATAAAAAGTACCAAAAGTAAAAAAATGTCTCATAATCTTAAACTTTTTCTATAAGAAAAATTTCTCAGAATCTGAGACTTTTCTATAGAAAAAATGTGTCAGAATCTAAGACTTTTTCTCTTCGAAACGTGTTTTCTGAGACTTTTCTATAGGAAAAATTAAACAGTGTATCAAAATCTGAGACTTTTTCTGTAGGAAAAATGTCGCAGAATCTAGACTTTTTCTATAGACAAATGTCTAAGAATCTGAGAAAACAGAGTATCAAGATCTGAGACTTTTTCTAGAGGAAAAATGTCTCAGAATCTAGACTTTTTCTGTATAGAAAAAATGTCTTAGAATCTGAGACTTTTTCTAAAATTTTTTCTATATAGAAAAAGTCTCAGTTTTTTCTATATAGAAAAAGTCTCAGATTCTGAGATATTTTTTTTATATAGAAAAAGTCTCAGATTCTGAGGCATTATTTTTATATAGAAAAAGGTTCAGACTCTGAGACTTTTTCTATATAGAAAAAATGTCTCTGAATCTGAGACTTTTTTTAAAACAAAAATGTCTCAGAATCTGAGACAATTCCTATAAGAAAAATGTCTCAGAATCTGAGACTTTTTCTATAAGAAAAATGTCTCAGAATCTGAGACTTTTTCTATAAGAAAAATGTCTCAGAATCTGAGACTTTTTCTATAAGAAAAATGTCTCAGAATCTGAGACTTTTTCTATAAGAAAAATGTCTCAGAATCTGAGACTTTTTCTATAAGAAAAATGTCTCAGAATCTGAGACTTTTTCTATAAGAAAAATGTCTCAGAATCTGAGACTTTTTCTATAAGAAAAATGTCTCAGAATCTGAGACTTTTTCTATATAGAAAAAATGTCTCAGAATCTGAGACTTTTGCTATATAGAAAAAATGTCTCAGAATCTGAGACTTTTTCTATATAGAAAAAATGTCTCAGAATCTGAGACTTTTTCTGTATAGAAAAAATTTCTCTGAATCAGAGACTTTTTCTATATAGAAAAAATGTCTCTGAATCAAAGACTTTTTCTATATAGAAAAAATGTCTCTAAGTCAGATACTTTTTCTATATAGAAAAAATATCTCAGAATCTGAGACTTTTTCTATATAGAAAAAATGTCTCAGAATCTGAGACTTTTTCTATATAGAAAAAATGTCTCAGAATCTGAGACTTTTTCTATATAGAAAAAAAATGTCTCAAAATCTAAGACTTTTTCTATATAGAAAAAATGTTTCAAAATCTGAGACTTTTTCTATATAGAAAAAATGTTTCAAAATCTGAGACTTTTTCTATATAGAAAAAATGTCTCAGAATCTGAGACTTTTTCTATGCACTCAGAAAAAAACTAACTAAAAAATGGGAAAATTAACTAAATTGAAGGAAAATTGATAATGATTTAGCTCCATTGCCATGTGTTCCTACTTTTTAGTCCATATTTTTCCTAAAAATAAGGACCAATGTGAACTAGAAAGTGGGAAAAAATTTCCCATTTTTTAGTTAAAAAAAAACATTTCTGATGCGGACATTTTTCCTAAAAATTAGTTAATTTCATATTTTTGATTGGTTTATTTATAGAATAGTATGTGAATACACACAGAATTCTCATTATGTACATTTTTTATTTTAAATATAAAAAAAACGTTTGTTTCTTATGGGCAACAGTGATGCCATTTTAGCACTTTTAGTGCTAGATCTAGCACTTTTTTTTTGGACTTAGCACTAAAGTTTTGGAAAAAAGTGCCAAGTGCTAAGTTAGCACTTTTTTATAATTTTTTAGCATTTTTAGCATTTTTTTTCATTTTAATTTGTTTTTTTAATCTCTTGTAAAAAAATTTTCTCTGCGGCGCTTTTTTTGCACCTGTATAATTAAATAACTCCCAAATCGTATAGAATTTATTTAATTTTTTTTCTTGGGACTTATTTCATGGCGCCCAATTGAAAATCAGGAATCCCAAGAAATTAAGAAAGTATAAATTGAAATTCAAAAATTTTGAAAATATAAAATCAAATTTTCATGGATTCAGTTATTAAAAAAAAAAAAATGCGTTTTTCTGTCTATTTTCCTTATACATATCTCGCGTTGTATACATCCGAACTTCTCGTAATAGAAACCATTGTAAAGAGAATTATGGAACAAATCGTATAAACATTATTTTTCCAATCAACACATTAGATAACGTGGAATTGGCATACATATGACAAAAATGCATTATTTGAGTAAGAAAATATGAATTTGATTGAAACCGTAACAAAAAAAAAATGTTATGGTTTTTTAAGCCTGATTCTTAACTAAGATAACAAAGTCGGTTTGGTGAAAATCTATGGGTTATCACCGAAGTTATGACTTATTATATGAAAATAAACACAAACAAGTAAAAAAGTTAAATTCGGCCTTGCCGAATGTAGTGATACCCTCCACAATTTCAAAAAGATTATTGCTAAAAACTTTATTTAAAAGGAAATAACTTTAATAAAAATTTTTTGGAAAAAAAAAATTCCGCGAAAAAAAATGTTTGTGAAAAAAAACGCGATTTTTTTCTTTTTTTGTCAAAAAATATGTTCGTACTTGTTTAAATACCATTTGGTGTTCAATTATGTTCACATATGTCAACCAGAAGCCGAATTAAAGCATTTTGTATATTTAGGTTATGTTGAATGTACTGACATTTTTGAGGTGTGCTTACATTTTCGTACTTAACTTTTGAACCGCTGAACCGATATCGCTCAAATGCAATACCAAACTTCTCGGGAGAACTTCCAATAAATAAGTTTCACTCATCTCTGTACAATATTTTGTCCGTGAGAGAATTTTCCAAAGACAGACAGACAGACGGACATCGCCAGAATGTCTTAAAATCGATTGGGCATCATGAATATACACTCAAAAAAAAAAAAAAACTGTAGTGTTAGCAAAAAAAGCTTGTAAACCTACAAGAAAATTTGCTGATTTTGAACCCACAATTTTTTTGCTAAAGTTAGCAAAAATGTTTTGCCAATAATTAGTTAACTAAATATTTTTTTTTTGAACTTAGTTTATACACATCTGAGGACCCCATTGGGTTCGGACCCGATAGGTCCAGACCCCGATGGGCCTAGACCTAGGTGGGTTCCTTAAAAATCGTCATAGTTTTTGATCCAAAATTTGTGTCCGTTTCGCTCTACCTTGCTTAGGTAATTCTCAAGACCACTGGGGTCTTGAGAATTAAAAAACTCGATAACTTCAAAAATATTACTCGGAGAGCTTTTGACTATTTTGCGGTCTTGTTCTACGTGTTGAGAGCTACAAAAACGCTTTTGGACTTTTTGTTGTGTCGGCAATATTTACCGAGATATGAGCATTTTAAAATTTTCGGGGATGCTAACTTTTTTGGATCAAAAGTTAGGGCCCATTAGGGTCCATACATGTGAAGAGGACACGCGATACTATGGAGATTCTAAGAACCAAAAATGGCCTCCATTTTGCTCTATCTGGCTTAGTTTCCGAGATAGCGCCATTTTAAGTTTTCTGAAAATAAAAAAAAATTTACCATTTATTTTGCTAATATTAGCAAAAAATCTTGTAAAAATGTAGTCAACAGAATTTAGCAAAAGAAATTAGTTCAAAGTTTGTTTAAAATTGCTATTGTGCTAAATGAAGTTTACAAGAATTTTTTGCTAACATGCTAATCTCAACTAAAAATTTGCTAAAAGTTAGCTAACTAGCGTTAGCAAAAAAAATTTGTAAATCTACTAACGTATTTTTTTGAGTGTATATACTTTATGGGGTCCCTGAGCGATATTTCGATGAGTTACAAACGGAATGACAAACTTATACAGGGTGATTCAGTCACGACCCGCCAAAAAAAGAAAAAAAAAATCTAGCACTTTTTTTTTGGTCTGTAGAGCATTTTAGCACTTTTTTTTTTGCCATTTAGCATTTTTTCAAAATTCTCTTATGGCAACACTGATGGGCAAGTAATAAATTTCATTAGTTTTTAAAGTCAAATTACAACAAAGACTTTGTCTTTAACGTTTGTTACCAGACTATGGGAAAACAAGCCAAAGCCAAGGCTTTTGTTGTGATTAAAATATTATTTTTTCCCTAACACATACATGTGTAGAAAAAAATGTAAACATTAAATTTATTACTTGTTATACAAGACCAAACTCTCTTTTTCATATACTACAAATAATAAACAAAATGTGAACTACAAGCAAGCATGAAAAAAAAAATAAATCAACAAAACAATTTCAAGTTATGAAAAATTTACTAAACTTGTGGAAAAAACTTCCTCAAATTAAAGAAGATAAATATGATGAACTAATTGGTAGGAAATTACGTCCTAAAACTGAATTTTTTGAACTAAATTTTGCTTTTAGAAATATGTCTTAAAAATCAAGATTATTTTTCAATTATTTAGGGAAAATTTATTTGACGGTAAGAATTTCTTCCATGTATTTGGGAATTCCATTTAAGGAAAATTATGGCCTATTTAACAGTCCATGAACTAAAATTTTTTCCTAAAAGTTGGGAAAATTTCCCAAATTTTAGTTAAATTTAACTAAATTGTGGGAAAATTTATAAACTATTTTGAAGAAAATTTTTCCAAAGTTTAAGTTAATGGATTTTTTTGAGTGTATAGAAAAAATGTCTCAGAATCTAAGACTGTTTCTATATAGAAAAAATGTCTCAGAATCTGAGACTTTTTCTATATAGAAAAAATGTCTCAGAATCTGAGACTTTTTCTATATAGAAAAAATGTCTCAGAATCTGAGACTTTTTCTATATAGAAAAAATGTCTCAGAATCTGAGACTTTTTCTATATAGAAAAAATGTCTCAGAATCTAAAAATAGGAAAAATTTATTTTCCTTAAGCCAAATAATTTCTTTTCAATTTATTGCAAATGTTGATGTCCTGAAAATAAAACTATCAATTTAGTTTCAATCACCTATAGCTCACCTCATTTTATCAATGTATAAAATATTAAAATTATAGCCATTTTTTATTGTTTCTGTTTATCTTGCTAAAAGAAACATCAATTTATACAGTAAAAGTTAAAAAAGAAAAAACAATTACCGATCAAATGTCACATGACACCAGATATAAAACGTATGACTACAAGAAGTCACTGGTGTTAGGACAATAACAAATACAATTTATAAGGACTTGTTTATTGTAGACTTTAACTGGTAACGTTGAAGAATGTATGAGACATAGTAGTAAAATTCCACTTCACTTAACATTTATACTTCAGGTAACAATAGGATAAACCGAACGAATGAATGAATACAAGTTGTTATCATTGCAATAGCAGTTGGTAGTAATAGTTGTAGATGTTGTTATTGTGATATATATTTCTATTAATTCAATTGTAAAACAGTTATTTCAACTCTACAACACACACATTTACATGAATATTACACCGTCCGACAGACAATATCAAACATGAAGCGGATGATAAACGTGTGAATGAAGAGATCGAATTGAAGTAAATCTGCAGTTACAGCTTTTTATTTGGTGATCATGTTTTCTTTTAAAAGGATATTAATTTTTAGAGGATGACATTTTGTAAAATGATGTGAATAATGACTTTTTAAAACTTTATCAAAATGTGTTGTTAAACATTTTTTCAATATCATATTGAAAGATAAAGATTTAAAGGACACTATTTACCTCCGTTTTGCCTGATATGTCAAAATAATAAAGTGGGGAAATTAGCGAAGATCCCCCTCTTTCATTTGCTATCACTAGCGGCATCCTAGGACAAGTACAAATATTTAAAAAATATTTTGCAAAAATTTTATCCACTAAAACTTTGAAGTTCTCATAAAAGGAAACAGGATCAAGAAATGAAAAACTGTTAATGCAGTTTAACTCCATGTGATCTCTACTTTCAGACGTATATATATAATTTTATCCTCTAAAACTTTGAAGTCCTCTTAAAAGAAAACAAGATCACGAAATGAAAAACTGTAAATGCAGTTTTTCTTTAATAAGTCTCTAGTTTCAACCGTATATAATCTAATTCGACTTTTTTGCTTTTTGTCGAACAGTGTAATCGAATAAGTAACATAACGGTAACAGCCAGCACATACAAAACAACTACAACGGAAAACTTGAATGGGAAACTGGGAAACGGAAACGCAAATTTATAGCATCAACAGGAAACCAGATCAGAAACGACTGTTTAACTATAATAAATCGTTTGTTTTTTTTTCTCTCTCTGTTTTTCCATACAATTGTAAGTGAAATTGTATTAGTGAAAAGGACCTGCATACAAATACATAAAATATTGTACATGTATTACAAAAAAAAACAAAACAAATTTAAATATACAATTATTTTTGTTAAGGAATAAAAAAAAAATACAAGAGACTAGAATAAAAATCAATTAAATTACAAACATTGCTACACAAGAGCAGATAAAAACTAAATGAATCGAAGAATGAGAAAACACATTTTTAGAATTACAAAAATAATAAAACAAAAACAAAAAAACTAAACATCATTTTAATATCATTTAAGTTAAAACAAACATTCATTTGATTCATTCATTCAATCATTCATTCAGTTTTTCATCTAACAAACCAGTCAACCATCTATAATGAACTTTATTGACGTTTGTTTTGTTGCTGTTGTGTCGTCCGTCTCTCTATCTATTATTATAAATTTACTTCAACTTCATACAAAAAAAAAAAAAAAATCGGAAAATAAATTATTTGAAGGAACAAATTTTACACGATTTCCAGTTAAACCTTTAACATTTTTTTATGTGCAAGTAGAATCAAAGTTATACAATCAAAAAAATTTTTGTAAAATTACCAAAAATCTCGAAAAATAATTTTTTGCTACCCCCTGGTAAAAATAACAACTTTTTGACGGATAAAATTACAGGGACTTCTCCTGACTTTACTTGATTTTGTGACACCCCCTATTTTACGAGAATTTCTAGTAAAAGTTACGAGTTTTTTTGTAATTTTACCAGTTTTTTACCAATAAAATTTACAACTTTTTTGATGCAATAATACTTACAAGGAATTCTTGTGACTTATCTAGATTTTTTTTGTAGAATTACTTTGAAAATTTGTACATTTACGAAAAAAATTGTAAATTTACAAAGAAAAATTTAAATTTCAATCGAAAATTTTTTGTTTAAAAACAAAGAAAACTGACAAATATTGGTAAAATGGGATCATGTTGAGTTGAGTTGAGTTGAGGATGGGTTGTACAAGCCTAAAAATGGGTAAATTTTTAGGCAAGTCCATGGCGCTCAGACTTAAAATAGTCCATTGTACCGTACCCAGAAAAGAAAGATTAAGTAAGGGTGATAAAAGGTTGAGAAGAAAAAGGAAGAAAAGTGCTTGCTCAGAATTTCTCAGTTGCTTTCACAAACTTGAGAAAATCAGACAAGGGAAGTCCATGGACCGTGTCCATAGACAGAATATCAGAACCCAATATCCGCAGTCTAGCCCTTGAGAACGCTGGACAACAACATACATAATGTTCAGTTGTGTCATCATCCTCAAGACAAGCCACGCATAATGGGTCTGATAAGACACCTAATCTCGTCATATGACGAGCACAGGCATTGTGTCCCGTAATTAAGCCAGTAAGTCTGCGACAGTCTATTCTACTGAGACTGAGTAGATAGTTAGCCACTTTCTTGTCTGGCTTAATTACAAAACGTTTGGTATTCTTGCATGCCAACTCATTTGACCATCTTTCCATGAAAGTTGCTTTCATATGAGAGTTGATCCAACGCATCAGCCATGTCAAGCCAATACCAATTTGAGGTTCCGGATTGTAAGGAATTGTATCAGAGCCAAGATTTGCCAAAGAGTCAGCAATCTCGTTTCCCCGTATTCCCCTATGACCCGGAACCCACAGAAGACTGACGCTATTCCCACATGAGACCTCATTGAGTCTGCGTCTACATTCCTGGACAATTTTGGATGAAGTAACTGGAGATTCAAGTGCAATGAGTGCAGCCTGGCTGTCACTGCAAATACTGATTCTCCTATTACTCCATCTGTTCCCAATTATCCAGGTCGCTACGTCCAAAATAGCAAATATTTCAGTCTGAAATACTGTAGCCATTTTTCCCATAGCAATATAGCATTTGGTCGCATCGTCCAAATACCAGCCAGACCCAGAGCCATTTAAGGTACTGGATCCATCCGTGTAGAAAGTATCCGTGAAATTTTCCAGTAGGTCTGCTGGGTTTCCCCAGTCTTCCCTACTCGGAAATATTACAGTAAACTTCCTACCAAACTCGATGCAAGAGGTTGTATTGTCCAAAGGCATAGAAAACATCGGACAAAGTTCCGATAGCCTATTGAACAGACGACCATGTCCCGCATTGTACTCCCCATGCCATGTTCCGCTTTTGCGGAGCCGGCACAAAGATTTCATGGCTTCTCCTTGAATATGTAAGTCCAAGGGAAGCATATCTAACATAGCGTCCAGAGCTGCGCCTGGGGTGGTGCTCATGGCACCAGTAATTCCCAAGGCAACCGCTCTTTGCAGTCCGTTTAGCTTGGATCGAATAGTTTTCACCATCGTTCTCGGCCACCAGCCTACCGCCGCATACGTCACAATAGGTCTAATTACAGCTATGTACATCCAATGTACATTAGCGGGTCTTAGACCCCATGTCTTCCCAAAAGCACGCCGACACTGCCAGAAAATCCGAAGTGCCCGTGAAACTTTTTGTTCAACATGTTTTGTCCACATTAGTTTACTATCTAGGGTAACCCCTAAATACTTAACTTCTGTGAACAGTTGAAGAGTTATGCCCTTCAACGTAGGAAGCTGAAGACCCTTATGTTTGGTTCTTCGCGTGAACAACACGAGTGTTGTCTTATTTGGATTGACAGACAATCCATGTCGATTGCACCAGTTGTCCATCAAGTCAATAACGGTCTGCATTTTCTTGCATACCAAGTTAAGTGACTTTCCGGATACTAATGCGCACACATCGTCAGCGTATGCCTGTATGTGTACACCTAGAGCTTGTATTTCAACCAAGAGTGAGTTTACCACAAAACACCACAGCAAAGGAGAGAGAACACCCCCTTGGGGGCAACCTCTACTAACCTCAACCGTTACTTTTGTGCCCCACTCATCTTCAGCCGTCAACAATCTCCGGGAGAGCATAAAATGAATCCACTTGACTAGAACTGGATCCACGCCATGCAATTCAGCCGAAGTTTTCATAGAGTCGAAAGTAGCATTATCAAAAGCGCCCTCAATATTAACAAAAACACCCAGAGTATAGTCTTGTTTGTCAATGCCCTTCTCAATATTGACCACAAGATCGTGAAGTGCCGACTCACAAGATCTACCACTCTGATACGCGTGTTGCTGACTATTTAGGGGGCATTCGATTAATGCTACTGACCTAATGAATTTCTCAACCATTCGCTCAAGACTTTTCAGTAGAAAGGATGATAAACTGATTGGTCTAAAACTTTTTGCCAAGGTGTAGTCCTCCTTCCCAGGTTTGGGAATAAAAACAACCTTGACATCGCACCAAGATGATGGAACATACCCATAAGCCAGGCTGGCTCTGAAGATATTTTTAAGTACCTTCACTAGGGTATCTCCACCACTCTTCAACATCATAGGATATATACCATCTGGTCCAGGGGATTTATAGTTATCAAAGGAAGATAAGGCGTACCTGATCGATTCCTCAGAAACTACCCTAGATGCTATATACCAGTCCCTACATGTAGTATTACCAACAGGACTCTCAATAATATCTGTATTTATCGTTGTCACTTTGCATCCTGGAAAGTGAGTAGATAACAGAATATCATTGACCTCCTGTTGGTTGTTTGTGTAGGTACCATCTGGCTTTCTGAGGGAATCAAGCTTCGCTGAACTATCTTTTTGAAAGATTTTACAGAGTCTTGCCGTATCCCTCGTACCATTTACCTCCTCACAGAAAGTCCTATAAGACTCAAGTTTGGCTTCCCTCACTTTTTTCTTATATTCCTTTTGCATGAGGTGGTAATTGTTCCAGTCAGCATCCTTTCGAGATTTTAAGGCTCTATTCAGAAGCTTTCTTGAACTTTTCCTCAGCTTACCAAGTTCCACGTTCCACCAAGGGACTGAGTTACCTGGTCTGCTTTTCCTTAACCGACATAAAGTCTCATAGCAGTCAGTTAAAGTTTTACCTAATTTCTCAGACTCCACTTCAACCGACCCTAACAACCTAACCTAACCGACCCTATACAACTAGGTATTGGGGTGGGACGTAATCTTTGATGTAGTAGTTCCTCAAATCTTTTCCAATCCGCTTTTCGAGGGTTTCGGCCCTGTGTGATTGTTGGTTTATCAATCCCAAGCCTAAACTCGATGTAGCGGTGGTCCGACAAGGATACCACATCAAGAACACGCCAATCCCTTATCATTGTACTCGCCTTACTGTTAGATAAGGTAAGATCAATGACCTGTTGTCTTTGTTGAGTGACAAACGTTGGAGAATCCCAACATTTTAAATCACCAGATTTGAAGACAAGATGAAGTCCAACAATTTTTTGCACTTTGTGCTACCCCAGATGATATGCTGAGAATTGGCATCGCATCCAATAATCAACCCCAAGTTGTTGGCCTCCGCGTATCGTATGACTCTAATAACCTCCTCAGAAGGCGGGGGATAAATAGAATCATAGGGCAGATAGGCAGATACAACAATAGTCTCTACCACTTTACCCTCTATACGAAATCGCACAAATTGCCTCCACACCGAGCTCTCGATTGTCCTAGGGAGAACCATACAGGCCCGTGGCCGCATTTTATTATTACTTTTGTTATTTTTTATATTCGAGCCAGTGTTGCCACTTTGGGGGTTCTCCCCTCAGATTAAGGAGTTTTTTCTCGATTGGGGTTTTTTTAGGGGATTAAAATTTGGTTTATTTTTTTTGTGGGGTTTTTAGGGGTTTTAAAAAAATTGGGGGGTATTTTAGAAAAATGTTTTTCATTGAAATATTTTACAAATATTACTTTTTAAGATTTGTTTTTTTTTTCAAAAATGAAATTAATGATCCTTACAAAACTCTCAATTTCAATTGGAAATGTTGTTTACTAGCAAAAAAGAGAAAATTACAAAAATAACATAAAACATCATTCTATTTTAATGAATGATAAAGTACATGTATTTACCAGCAGTACTAAAAAAGAAAAAACAGTAGTTGTAAATAGTAGAACGGGATAATAGTTTCGGGCGTTGTAATGCCACCTAATCAATGAGTTTAACTTATGTTTTCCTTTTTTCTTACTACATACATATATTTTCGAGTATTTTGTACTTACTCCCTGGCATTTGGAAAATATTAAAAATACAATTTTCATTTAGTAACAATTTCCATTAAAGTTTTATTGTGCTGCTCCAAAGAAAAAGGGGTTAAAAAATTGAGTCTTTTAAGCATTTTTTTCGATGTTAAGTTTTTGAATGGTTTGAGTTGGGTAGAACTAATGGACTAAATAAAAAAAAAGAACCAGAGAAAAAACCACAAAACCCTTTCAATTTGATTGGAATATTAATGAAGTTGTGTTTTCTTACATCAAATACTGATGAATTTATGTATGAATGTTATTAGAAAAACAAACGGGTTTTTTTTTTTTTTGGCAGCAGTTCATGAATGTTTAAAAAAAAAATCCTTCTGGTGCTTTGAAAGTTCTATTCATTATAATTTCGTAAGAGGGGGTAAAAATATAAATATGGGGATTATTCACAAATACCTGGGGAAGTTATGACAGTTTTTTTTTCTCTTTTTCAACCATTTTTCTGATGCAAATTAACCTTTTAATAAAATTTGTTTTTTAGAGAAATTAAATGGAAGGGGGTTAGAGATTTTAAAGAATTTAAATATTAGTTCAAATACTAAATTTTAAGTTTGTTGAACTAAAACCGAAACTAGTTCATAACAAGAGGAATAGATCTAGCAATAGATCATAAATTAAAACAATTATTATAAGAAATTAATATTAAGACAGACTAAGTAATTATTTAAAAATTAATTTAAACTAAATTTTCTACCAAATTTAAATTACTTTACACAATTTTAAAAAACTCATTAAAAAAATTTCCATTTAAATTTTTTGAAGCATTATTTTATCTTATTCAAACATTTGCATATTGTAAAACAACATAAACCTTTTAAAAGGAATAGTATGATATTATATAGATATTATATAATTTCCAAAGAGCAGCAATATTATTTTAATTTAGCATTTCATCATGCATGCATTAACTATTGTTTTTGTGTAACGACATGTGGCCAAGGAAGAATTAACATGAGACATTCCACACAAATTATCCACTGCAGAAACGAAACCCCCTAATTCGAAAATTTGCTTTGAAATTCATAAAAGATCAATGGTTAGTTGCTAAAGTCGAAAAATATTAAATGAAAAATTGTAAGTCGTTTAAAATCATTGAAAGTCCAAAAAAGTCAATTGATATTCGATAATGATCAATTACAATTCGAATATAAAAAGGTCAACTAAAACTCACATATTCTAATTAAAATTCGAAGATCGTCAATTGCAAATCGTAAAAGATCTATTAAATTTTGACTCCACTTTTGGAAGTGGTTTTAAAGTTTTCCTCTTAAAACGCAAAACTAAATAATTTTTTGGAATGAAAGCACTTTTTTTTGCAATTCAATTCCACTTTGATTTTTGCGTTTTACCACTTATTTTACTTCCGAACGGAATTGAGTGTGACAAAGGGTTCTATAGTCGAAAAGTAGATTAATTGACTTTTTGTATGAGGAAGTCGAAAAGTCGAAATCGACTTTTTTTGTTGAAAATTACAATGCCAAATTTAAGAGTAAGAAATTGTTAAGTGCAATATTTACCAATATTTTTGATTATAGGGTTCTTTAAATCGAAAGTCGACTTATGCTTTCGATTTTTCAACCTTTTTCACTTTTTCGATTTTTTCGAACTTTTTAACCTTTATTACTTTAGTACCCAACATGGTCAAATAAAATACAACAAAAAAATATCACCTTAATGCTTACAACAAGTCAAAAACTAAATTTTATTTACAAAAAAATTTACTTTTTAAAAGTTGTAAAAAGTCGAAAAAAGTGGAAAAAAGTCGAAGAAAGTCAAAATATCACAAAAGTCGAAAAAAGTCAACTTTTTAAAAAAGTCGAAACGACTTTTTAAATTTTGAAAAATGTCTAATTGTAAGTCGAAAAATTTACTCTTTTATACCATCCACTTAGTGATAGAGGGTATATCGAAATATCGGTCTGGGACCCCATAAAGTACACTCAAAAAACACCTTGTAAAATTACAAGAAAAACTTGTAACTTTTTTTTCTTTGCTACCTCCTATTTGACAAAAATTCCTAGTAATTTTACAAGATTTTTACCAATAATTTTGTAATTTTACAAGGTTTTTACCAATAAAATTGTAAATTTACAAATTTTTGGAGACGATAAAATTTACAAAGAGGTTTCGTAGTTTTACTAGATTTTTGCTACCTCCTATTTCACAAGAATTCCTAGTTATTTTACAAGCTTTTTACCAATAATTTTGTAATTTTACAAGCTTTTTACCAATAAAATTGTAAATTTACAGTTTTTTGGCGCAATTTAAATTACAAGGAATTCTCGTGAATTTACTAGATTTTTTTTTTGTAAAATGATCTTGAAAATTTGTAAAATTATCTTGAAAATTTGTAAAATTACAAAAAAAAATTGTAAAATTACAAAAAAAATTTGTAAAATTAAAAAAAAAATTGTAAAATTATAAAAAAAATGTAAATTTCGATTTGTTAAAAAACAAGGAAAACTCTTAAATATTGGTAAAATGGGATTACAAGACTTTTCCTAATAATTTGAAAAAAAAATTTTTTTGTGTGTATATATCGAGGGCATATATTCAAAACCCTCTATCTAAAAAACCACAACTTTTCAGGAGAGCCAAACAACTGTTTATTTCGCGTATTGTTAAAGTAATTTAAATTCGATATTCTACAATATTTTTTAAATCCACTACTAAATCTCACATATAATATAATTCGTTTTTAAAATTTTGCACTATTGAGAATTTTTTGATAGATAGAGGGTTTTGTTTCTCAAAAGTATTAAATACATTAATAAAAATGATCAGATAGAGGGTTTTACATTGTAATAAAACTGAATTATTATGATTTTATTTACGACATCGGTAAATTTTTAACGTGCTTTATTAATTATAGGTAAGGTTAGGTTAGGGTGGCGGTGCCAGATGGGCACTCCACCATAGACCAATTAGTCCATAGCGATACCACAAAACTTTTTCCGCTTATCGATGTAAACTAACTACATTGACCTTCATTGCTAATTGTTTATTTATTTTTTATTAATGATAACGGCTTATAAAAATTCCGAAATCGCGATTTTGGTCCTCAGGTGCTGATTTTTAAGACAAAAATTATTTTTTTACCGATTTCATCTCAAAAGTTAACAAACTAACTGTTGAGTATGTTGTCTAAAAAATAGTAAAAAAAAATAAAAACGCAATTTTGCTCCACAGATGCTGATGAGCATCACGATTTTTAAAATTAAAATTTTTGTTTTAGTACACAAGACACCCAAATTTTGAGCCATATTTTTCAAAAAACTCGAACAAGAATTTTTTAACAAGGACCAAAATCGAGGTTCTTTAATATTATTGACAAATTCATGTTCAGCATGCAAAAATTAGTATAAAAACATGTAATGAATGATGAAATTTTTCAAAAAAATATTAATAAATTAATAATTTGAAAAGATAGAGGGTTTTGCATTCAGATAAATTAATTGTGTAAGAGATAAAAAAAAAAAAACAAAAATGAAAATAAAATAGCAAAAAAAAAATAATTTTGTTCTGAATTTTACACCATAGATGAGGGCCGTTTTACTGAATATTTTGCCATCAAAAAGTCATTTTCGTAAAAATGGAAGATAGAGGGTTTTGAATATAGGCCATCATAACACCGTCCGACAAAATTTAAAAACAATTGTTAAACACGAACTGGATAATAGACGTTTAAAACTAGAAACTAAATGTAGTAAAACTGCATTTACAGTGTTTCTTTTCGTGATCCTGTTTCCTTTTAAAGGATCTCAAAGTTTTAGAGGAATAAATTTTATAAAATACTTTTTCAATATTTTACTTGTCCTAAATTGCCACTATTGATAGCAAATGAAAAAGGAGGATCTTCCCTAATTATCCTACATTATTATTTTTACATAACAGGAAAAAGGAGGTAAGTTACGTCCTTTCAAAAATGTATCCTTCATTATCATTAAAATTTTCAACAAAATATTTTGATGAAGTTTTCAAATGACTTTTTTCACATCCTTTTATCCTGATATGGCAAAATAGAGAAATGGAAATTTGCGTCAACAGTGTCATCCTAGGACAAGTACAAATATTTAAAAAATATTTTACAAAATTTATCTTTTAAAATTTTAAAGTCCTTTTAAAAGAAAACAGGATCACACAATGAAAAACTGTAAGTGCAGTTTTACTCCATTTGATCTCTACTTTCAGACGTATATCATCCGGTTGATGTTTAATATTGGCTGTGGGACGGTGTAATCTGCCTTTTGCCATCAACCTAAACACGGCTTGCCCTACTATCAAAGGAAAATGAATGACAAATCTTGCTGTCAGCTGCAAAAGTAGAGTAGATAGGATTTGAAGTTTGATTTACAATTAGAAGGTTAAGAAAAATATAAAAAAAAGGTTAGGAGAAACTAGGGGAAACCTTGCGGTACCCCTGATTGCAGCGAAAGTTTTTGATAATTCTCAACTTAAATTCACTTGTTGCAAAGTACGCTAACCTTCGAAAAATTATTTATACAGTATTTTCAGAATTATTCACAATCACAGAATTTCAATTTAAGAAATATGTCTCAAAATCTGTGAAACTCCTCATATGTATGTACTTTGTTTTATTATTTTTTTTATTTTGTTGTAACCCAAGGTATATGTTTGTAATTATTTAAAAGAAAAGGATATGCAGACACCTTAGTGAATGAAGTATACTTCCTGAAACGTGACATTGAAACAATTTCATTAATATGATGAGTTTGTTGCAAGTTGAAGTACATAGTACTTCTGATGTTGCTGCTTGCTACTGCCACTACTAACACTACAACTTCGACTACTACTTATATTACTAAGGCTGACAATGTGATGTTGAAGATGATACTACTAGTGTTGATGAGGATGATGAGAGAGTGATGATACTGATAACTCTTACATTTATGTATTAGCACAATAGAGTAGAATAGACGCCGTTGTATTTTTTGTTCTTAGCACTTAATGTTAAATTAAAGTTTAAGTCAATGGAACTATGACTCGGATAACGAAAATTGTTGCTTAAACAAATTTTAACCGATTCTTAAATTTTTTTTTTTTAAATTCGTCTCAGATTTTGAGATAAGTTTTTTTTTATTAAAAATTTCGGATTATTAGACATTTTTCCTATAGAAAAAGTTTCAGTTCCTGAGATATTTTTTCCTATAGAAAAAAGTAATTTCAAACATTTTCTTGTCTCATATTCTGAGACATTGTTTCCTGTAGAAAAAAAAGTCTGATACTCTAAGAATTTTTTTCCTACAGAAAAAAGTTTCCGATTCTGAGGCATTTTTCCTATAGAAAAAGTCTCAGATTCGGAGGATTTTTTTTTTTTTTGGTATAGAAAACAGTTTGAGATTCTTAAACATATTTTTGTATAGAAAAAAGTTCTAGATTCTAAGACTTTTTTTCTCTAGAAAAAAGTCTCAGATTCTGTATAATTTTCTTGTATAGAAATAAGTCTCAGAAACTCAGAAATTTTTTGCTATTATGAGACATTTTTTCCAATAGAAAAAAGTCTCAGATTCTGAGACAATTTTTCCCTGTATAAAAAGTTTCAGATTCTGAGACATTTTTCCTATAAAAAAAAGTCTCAGATTCTGAGACAATTTTTCCCAATAGAAAAAGTTTCAGATTCGGAGACATTTTTCCTATAGAAAAAGTCTCAGATTCTCAGACGAATTTTTTTTATAGACAAAAAGTCTCAGATTCTATGTCATTTTTTTCATATAGAAAAAAGTATCAAAGTCTGAAACATTTTTTTTGTTAAGAAAAAATTCTAAGATTCGAAGACATTTATTGTATGTTAATAAAGTCTCAGATTCTGAAAAATGTTTTGTATACAAAAAAGTCATTCTATTCTATAGAAAAAAGTCTCAGATTCTGTTACATTTTCCCTGTAGAAATAAGTCTAAGAATCTGAGACATATTTTCTTATAGAAAAAAGTCTCAGAATTTGAGATATTTTTTCCCATAGAAAAAAGTCTTAGAATCTGTGACATTTTTTATAGAAAAACAGTCTCAGATTTTGTCATATACAAAAGAGTTTTAGATTCTGAGAAATTTTTTTCTATAGAAAAAAAGTCTAAGATTATGGGAAATTTGTTCCTATAGAAAAAGTCTCAGATTATGAGACACTAGCTTACCATCCCGGTACTTCGTTACCGGTTGTATTGAATACCGGATAATAGAGGATCAGGATTACTCTATCGATTTCAAAAAAATTCGCCTTTGTTTTATTTACTTGTGGTCGTTTAAGTCTTCCATAAAAAAATATTTCAATTTTCAATGAATAATTTAAACAATAAAATTAGAATAACTTCGCTGGTAAGTTATCGTGTTCGTTCCGGGGGAAAATATATTGACAATTTTTGAGCCCTTATGTCGGGAATTTGGATTTTGTGTGAATAAATATTTCAGTGAAAAAAGAAATTGGAATCAAAAAAATAAGTTTGAGTGAACAAATATATAGAGGGATAAAATATGGAGTAAAAAAAGCTAAACACGAAAAATTTGAGTAAAAAATATCATTCCATATTGTTCCCTGCTCTATTCCATTTTGTTCCCCGTTTTACTCCATTTCATTATAGGAACAAAAAACGTACCAAAAGTACACTTTATTACCCCCCATTAGAAACGGAATTTCCAAAAAGTACCTCTTCCAGAAGGATCCTATATTTAAATCCAGATTTAAATTATCTAGGATCATTGTTTCAGCAAATATTAAAAGTAGTTTTTATCCCCGTTAAGAAACGGAATTTCCAAAAAGTACTTTACCAATCTTTTTTTACCGAATTTTAAGTTTCTGTGACATTATATCAGGAAATAAATAGGTACACTTTTTTACCCCCTTTATTTTTCGAAAGGCGAACCTTTTCCAATTTCTATGGTTATTATTTCAGGAAATAAAAAAGTAACAAAAAGTGTACTTTTGGTACTTTTAACAAAACGTACTTTTTATAGAAGGTACCCGAGTAAAAATTTGTATATGATGCAATATATAATGATATGTAACACAATATATATTTATACGCAATTTGATCCGAATAATGGTGGATGTTTTTGCATTAAAAAAGATCAACTTGTATAAAATATGATCTGATTTCATCCGAGTTTTGACCAGACATTGCCATATATTGGTGGATCTAATTAGATCTAATTGCATAAAAACATATAAAATCCTGGTGTTTTTTGGTGTGGGTTGAGATACACCACAGGTCAACGATACATTCACCAAACATTTAATTTTCTAAAACAAAATAATGTTCGGGTACGCTTCGAACCAGATAGGTGATATACATAACCCTAACAAGAAATGTTTAGGAACATTTTAAAAAGTTTCTTATACTTTGCCTAAAAAACTTAGAAAATTTTTGGTTAATTGTAAACATATATAGGTTTATATGGAACAGAATGAAAAATATATAATTTTATATTAAATTATACAGAAAAACAAATTTTGTATTGACCCTCATATAATTAAATATAATTATATCAACCGTACGCATTTTAATCCTAATCATGATTAAATTATATATAACTACATATGACTGCATTTAAAAAATTTAGAAAATAGCTCACGGAATATATGTTCATAAATGATCCGTTAGGTTTGTATCAAGTTATATATTGTTATATATGTTTATTTTTACTCGGGTACTTTTTATAAAAGGTACTTTTTATAAAAGGTACTTTTTATAAAAGGTACTTTTTATAAAAGGTACTTTTTATAAAAGGTACTTTTTATAAAAGGAATTTTTTATAATAGGTACTTGTATAAAATGTACTTTTTATAAAAGGTACTTTTTATAAAATGTACTTTTTATAAAAGGTACTGTTTATAAAAGGTACTTTTTATAAAAGGTACATTTTATAAAAGGTACTTTTTATGAAAGGTACTTTTTATAAAAGGTACTTTTTATAAAAGGTACTTTTTATAAAAGGTACTTTTTATAAAAGGTACTTTTTATAAAAGGTACTTTTTATAAAAGGTACTTTTTATAAAAGGTACTTTTTATAAAAGGTACTTTTTATAAAAGGTACTTTTTATAATAGGTACTTTTTATAAAAGGTACTTTTTATAAAAGGTACTTTTTATAAAAGGTACTTTTTATAAAAGGTACTTTTTATAAAAGGTACTTTTTATAAAAGGTACTTTTTATAAAAGGTACTTTTTATGAAAGGTACTTTTTATAAAAGGTATTTTTTATAATAGGTACTTTTATAAAAGGCACTTTTTATAAAATGTACTTTTTATAAAAGGTACTGTTTATAAAAGGTGCTTTTTATAAAATGTACCTTTTCTAAAAGGTACTTTTTATAAAAGGTACTTTTTATGAAAGGTACTTTTTATAGAAGGTACTTTTTATAAAAGGTACTTTTTATAAAAGGTACTTTTTATAAAAGGTACTTTTTATAAAAGGTACTTTTTATAAAAGGTACTTTTTATAAAAGGTACTTTTTATAAAAGGTACTTTTTATAAAAGGTACTTTTTATAAAAGGTACTTTTTATAAAAGTTACTTTTTATAAAAGGTACTTTTTATAAAAGGTACTTTTTATAAAAGGTACTTTTTATAAAAGGTACTTTTTATAAAAGGTACTTTTTAATGTCTCAGAATCTGAGACATTTTTCCCAAAGAAGAAAGTCATTCTGAGACATTTTTTGAGACATTTTTCAATATAAACTTTTTTCTATTCAAAAAAAAATTCGAAAATGTCGCAGATTTTGAAATATTTTTTTGAATAGAAAAAAGTTTAGATTCTGAGACATTTTTTGCATACGAAAAAAAATTTTAGAATCTGAGAATCGCAGATTTTGAAATATTTTTTTGAATAGAAAAAAGTTTATATAGAAAAATGTTTCAGATTCTAAAAAATGTTTCGTATGCAAAAAATGTCTCAGATTCTGAGAAGTTTTTTCTGTAGAAAAAACTCTCAGCTTCTGAGACATTTTTTTCTATAGAAAAAAGTTTAAGATTCTGAAACATTTTTTTTTTCTATCGATAAAAGTCTCAGATTCTGAGACATTTTTTTATAGAAAAAAGTCTTAGATGTTGAGACATTTTTTCATATAGGAAAAAGTCTTAGATCCTAGGACATTTTCTTCTATGTAAAAAAGTCTCAGATTCTAATACATTTTTCCTATAGAAAAAAGTCTCAGATTTGACACATTTTTCTGAGATTCTGAGACATTTTTTTACTATAGAAAAAAGCCTCAGATTCTGTGACATTTTTCCTATAGAAAAAATTCAAATTCTGAGATTTTTTTATAGAAAAGTCTCGGATTCTGAGACATTTTTTCTATAGAAAAGACTTATTGTTAGATTCTGAGAATTTTTTTTCTATAGACAAAGGTCTTAGATTCTAAAGCATTTTTTCTTATAAAAAAAGTCTAGATTCTGAGACATTTTTTCCTAAAGAAAAATCTTAGATTCTGAAAAATTTTTTCCTATAGAAAAAAGTATCAGATTTTGAGCCACTTTTTCTTTAAAAAAGTCAAATTCTGAGAATTTTTGTCCTATAGAAAAAATTCTTAGATTCTGAGAAATTTTTTCATATAAAAAAGTCTCAGATTGAGACATTTTTTCCTATAGAAAAAATCTCATATTTTGAAACATTTTTTCCTATAAAAAAAATGAAACTCTTCACATTTCTAAACTCTTCACATTTCTAAATAGTTTCTAACCCCAATAAATTTCCATACCATATTTGTTTTTTTTTGATATATTACAGGAATTTTTCACAATGTCATGTCAACAAACTTTTAAAATAAAAACAAAAATTAAAAAAAATGTAAAAAAAAAATTCTCTTGTCAGTAAAATACATTAACAATATTACTACGCTGCAATAGTTGTCTACGACAAGAAAATGCTAGACTAGATTTTATATTGTAAATTGTTATCCATTCAGTGTTTGCAAAAAGGTATGGAAAGGTTTTTGGATGAAAGATTGTGCTTTTTGCCGGTTTATAAAATATTTCGTCACTTGTGCACACATGAATGATGATAATACAGTCATTCATTCAAACTTAGTCAGTCATTCAAACACTCAAACACATAATCACATACAACACAACACCATTTTCTATATAAAACACAACCACATTCACACTACCATTAACAACAAGAAGTAACAACAACAACAACAACAATGATGATAACAACAACAGCAATAGCAGTAACACGCACGTAACACTGATCTTTAGATAAACGTTTAAGGAAACGGATATGCACGCACACCAACCTAAAGTAAATCATATCTAACAAAGCTTTAAACACAAACACACACACTGACACTCACACATACAAATTCATGTACATTTAATCTTGTTGTACTTGTTCAAAAACATTACTACATTAAGTACAAAAGTAATTTAAGCTCTTTTGTTTGTTGGCGCGTCATCATTTTCAAGCACATTTCTATGAAGAGATGGCTGGCTTGACTGACTGAATAACTGACTACTCTCGTCTGTCCTTACCCAACTGTCTGTCTTTCAGTCTACTCCCAATGTTTGGCATCAGTTCATGTTTACTACCTACAAAATGATAAGCAGCACAAGACAAATTAGTACACACACTCACAAAAAAAATCCTAAGGTATAAAAAATATGAATTAAACAGAAAAAATTGTTTTATTATATAAAAAAAAGGTTGTGTAACTAGACAAAATATTGTTATGTTTTTGTTACCTAAACACAATATTATTGTATAATAGCGATAACAAATGTACAATTTATCTACTTGTTTTTCTTTTTTTTTTTAAATACAATAATGTTGCTATATCATGGTATTATCCTGCTGCCATTATTTAAAGAACAAAATAGAAAAAACAAATTACTAAACGTAAATTTTAAATTATTTTTTCAAATCAAGAGAAGCAGTGCAAAAAAACAGAATTTTACTTGGTGTTAAATACTTTTTTTAAAAGGAATGTCTTCTATGGGATTCTAATCCAAACAAGTAAAAAAGTTAAATTCGACTTTGCAGAATCTATAAATACCCTCCACAACGCCTTTTTTAAAGGATAGTACATTTTTAATGTGAAAAAATTAACAGTTTTGATTAGAAATAATTTATTTTGAGAAAAAAAACTCTATTTTTGTCATTAAAAAAAAAAAAATTACTATTTTTTTTTTTTGTATGTAGTGTAAAACTTTTTTCGAGTGTAATGCTCTTTTTACTGTAAAAATATTTCTGAGTGAATGCACGTACGTATGTACACAAAATATTGACATTTTTGAAAAAAAAAACAATATTTTTTTTGAGTGTAAAATTTTTTTTGAGTGTAAAATTTTTTTCGAGTGTAATTTTTAAGTTACCAATGCTTTTAAAACTATACAAGTTAAGATTTTTTTTTACAAAGCATTGCTTTTAAACTAAACAAGTTTGCTAAGTTACCACCAATGCTTTCTAAACTTGTTAACCACGTGGCATTTAAGATGAACCCAATCTGAAATTCGGGGTTTTGCTTATAATTTTTGAACCACTGAACCGATTAAGCTGAAATTCAATACCAAACAGGCCTGGGGAATGGGAAAGATACGTACCACGTTTCAGCAGTCTCATTATTGTCTTTCGAAAGTTGTCGTGTTTTTTATCTCATAAATTCGCAAAAAACCCTTGCCGAAATTTACTCTTTCGCTCATAACTTTTGAACCACTGGACCGATTTGGCTGGAATGCAATACCAACCTGACCAGGTAAATGACCAACATATATGTCAATCTTCAGTAGCCTCTGTAAAGTCTTTCAAAAGTTAGCGTGTTTTAAAAGACAGACGGACGGACGGACGGACATTGCTAGATCGACTTAAAATCGATCAAGGATCATGAATATATATACTTTATGGGGTTCTAGACCAATAATTCGATGTGTTACAAACGAAATGACAAACTTATATATACCCTCTATCACTAGAGTGGAGGGTATAAAAATACACATCACTTTACCGCACGTCCTTTAAAATTGTAAAATTACCCAGGCAGAAACTGCCAACCGTTCCAAAGAAAAAGGCTCGGCAAAGCATTTAATTTTTTGTGAAGAAGGTAGTATGAATTCGAAAAAGTGCTTTCCAAGCACTTTGCCAATGTTTTTCTATTTAAATCCGTTCAAAATATAAATATTTTATTAAAATTTATTAATTTTCATAACAATTGGAATATTTTTTATTTCCCTGCAGGATAAGTGGCCGGTCCTTGATAGTTCTCATGATATGTCACTTATACATAATGACCCACATATTACAAACTTGACACTTTTTATATAAAAACACCTGTTTCTTTCGTGAGGAAGTGTCTTAAACTTCGGATATGAAATGTCACTGGACCTATCCCTTTGGAACACAACCCGTTTCGGTTCAATACACCACTTTTTTTTCGGGACTTTTTCAAAATTTTTCCTAAAAGCATTTTTAACGGCATACCGTTTACCGTGGTTATCATTTTGTACGCTGGGAGAGTACTAAACTGTGATGCTTCCCAGCACTCAATCGACCATAAAAAGTACTTTGCCAGCGCTCTCCCGTTCGTATTTTTCTGCCTGGGTAGGTTTATATAAAAGGAATGTCTTCTATGGGATCCTTATTTTAAAAATATGTAAGCTTATTGTTACCCAGGCAGAAAAATACGAACGGGAGAGCGCTGGCAAAGTACTTTTTATGGTCGCTTGAGTGCTGGGAAAGCATCACAGTTTAGTACTCTCCCAGCGTCCAAAATGATAACCACGGTAAACGGTATGCCGTTGCTATTTAAAAGCGCTTTGAAAGCGCTTTAAAAACAAAAAATATGGTACTATTATAGCACTTTTAGAACAAAAAAATGGGACGTATCTAAATTGTATAAGTCCATAAGACACACCTTTTTTTGGTGTTTATTTGAATAAAGAAATTTATTAAATTAGGATAAAAAATTTATTGACTAATTTATTAGAATAAAAAAAAATATTTCGACAAACTTTGAAATATTTTCCTGGAAAATTTTGTTTTCCGTTTTCTTTGCGTTATTAAAAATGCTTTTAGGAAAAATTTTGGAAAAGTCCCGAAAAAAGTGGTGTATTGAACCGAAACGGGTTGTGTTCCAAAGGGATAGGCCTAGTGACATTTCATATCCGAAGTTTAAGACACTTCCTCACGAAAGAAACAGGTGTTTTTATATAAAAAGTGTCAAGTTTGTAATATGTTGGTCATTGTGTATAAGTGACATATCATGAGAACTATCAAGGACCGGCCACTAATCCTGCAAGGAAATAAAAAGTATTCCAATTGTTATGAAAATTAATAAATTTTAATAAAAAATTTATATTTTGAACGGATTTAAATAGAAAAACATTGGCAAAGCGCTTGGAAAGCACTTTTTCGATTTCATACTACCTTCTACACAAAAAATTAAGTGCTTTGCCGAGCCTTTTTCTTTGGAACGGTTGGCAGTTTCTGCCTGGGTAGTTATGCTTAAAATGCATATACCCAGGCAGAAAAATACGAACGGGAGAGCGCTGGCAAACTACCTTTTATGGTCGCTTGTGTGCTGGGAAAGCATCACAGTTTAGTACTCTCCCAGCGTCTAAAATGATAACCACGGTAAACAGTATGCCGTTGCTATTTTAAAGCGCTTTGAAAACGCTTTAAAAACAAAAAAATGGGACGTATCTAAATTGTATACATAAGTCCATAAGACACAACTTTTTTTGGTGTTTATTTGAATAAAGAAATTTATTAAATTGGGATAAAAAATTGATTGACTCAATTATTAGGATAAAAAAATTTTGAACAAACTTTGAACAATTTTCTAAGTCCCGGAAAAAATTTGTTTGCAGTTTTCTTTGCGTTTTGGAATAAAAAATTTATTAAAAATGATTTTAGGAAAAAAATAGGAAAAGTCCCGAAAAAAAGTGGTGTATTGAACCGAACCGGGTATGTATCCGGAGTTTACGGGTGATGTATCCGGAGTTTAAGACATTTCCTCACGAAAAAACAGCTGTTTTTATATAAAAGATGTCAAGTTTGTAATATGTAGGTCATTGTGAATAAGTGACACATCATGAGAACTATCAAGGACCGGCCACTTATAATAAATTAATAAATTTTAATAAAAAATTTATACTTTGAACGGATTTAAATAGAAAAACATTGACAAAACGCTTGGAAAGCACTTTTTGAATTCATACTACCTTTTACACAAAAAATAAGGTGCTTTGCCGAGACTTTTTCTTTGGAACGGTTGGCAGTTTCTGCATGGGTACTTAGAATCTCAATAGTACTGACGGTCCTCTTCATATGTGTGAACCCCCATGGTACCTAACTTTGGGTCCAAAAAAGTTGGCATTCCCGAAAATATTAAAATGCTCATATCTTGGTAAATATTGCCGACACAACAAAAAGTCTGAAGGAATTTTTGTAGCCTCTAACACGTAGAACATGATCGCCAAATACCTAAAAGCTCTTCAGGTAATAGTTTTAAAGTTATACAGTTTTTAAAATTCTCCAAACCCTATTTAGCCCCTAAATTCAAGTATCTCGAAAACTAAGCAAGGTAGAGCGAAACAAACAAAATTTTTGGATCAAAAACTATGATGATCCATAAAGAAGGACCAACAGGGTCTGGGCCCATCGGGTCCGAACCCAATATGCCCTTAACCCAATCGGTCCTTAAAAGTTTATGAAATAAATAGAAACTAAATTTCCCCATTTTTTAGTTCAATAGAGCAATAGACTATTGAATATTTTTTTCTTTTCTCACTTTTAAGAAAAATATGAAGTTAAAAGAAGGAAACCATGATAATGAAGCTACATAAATCGTTGTCAATTTTCCTTGAAATTGGATAGCTTTCACGTTTTTTAACTCAGTTATTCTATGAATGTATACAAGATTAATGATTTTTGTTTACACTCAACTTTTTTTTCCTACCTCCTATTTGACAAAAATTCCTAGTAATTTTACAAGCTTTTTACGAAAATTTTGTAATTTTTATAAGGTTTTGACCAATAAAATTGTAAATTTAAAAATTTTTTGAAATTTACAAGGAGGTTTCGTAATTTTACAAGATTTTTTGCTACCTCCTATTTTACGAAAATTCCTAGTAAATTTACAAGCTTTTTACCAATAAAATTGTAAATGTACAGTTTTTTTGGCGCAATTAAAATTACAAGGAATTCTCGTGAATTTACTAGATTTTTTTGTAAAACTATCTTGGAAATTAATAAAATTACCAAAAAAAAATGTAAAATAACAAAAAAAAATTTAAAATTACAAAAAAAAATTTAAATTACAAAAAAAAATAAAATTTCGATCCAAATTTGTTTGTAAAAAAACAAGATAAACTGTCAAATATTTGTAAAATGGGATTACGAGACTTTTCCTAGTAATTTGACAATGTTTTTTGTTTTGTGTGTTCACTCAAAAAAAACTGGTAAAACGCCTGGTAAAATGCCTTGTAATCCCGTTCTACCAATATTTAACAATTTACCTTGTTTTTTAACAAAAAATCTTGTACTTTGCTCAAACGAGAACTACAGTTTTATTGGTAATTTTACAAATTTATTTTCGTAATTGTATTCTACCATTTTGAAATGTTATTTTACAAAAAAAAAAAAAAACTGTAATTTTACAACAAATTTTTTATTAAGAGGATTCTAGTTGATTTACAAAAAAAAACTGTTATTTTACAAAAATTATGTTATACGTATGTTGTTTAACAAAAAAAAAAAATTTTTTGTTTTTGTAAATTTTCTATTTTTTTTTTAATTTTTCAAGACCCGGACAAAATTTTGTTTTTTATTGAAAAATATTTTAAAAAAAAAGTTGACAAAATTTTGAATTTTTCTTGTAAATTTACAAATTTTTTATATTTTTTGTGGCTTTACAATTATCACTACCAAAAATTGGTAAAATTTAAACAATTTTTTTTTGGTAAATTACCAATTTTTTTTATAACCCTCCAACCACAGTATGGGGGTATACTCACTTTGTCATTCCGTTTGTAACGCATAAAAATATCGGTCGGGGACCCCATTAAGTATATATATTATTGATCTATGATCGATTCTAAGTCGTTCTATGAATGTCCGTCCGTCCGTCTGTATAAAACACGATTCAGTCCAAAATAAAAGAGGTAGACCCCTGAAAATTGGCAAGAATATGTCTAATGTTCATAGTCCGGTTAAGTTCGGAAATGGGCTAAATCGGGCCAGGGGGAAAAAAGTTTCCCCTTAACGAACTAAAAAAACCTCTTTAAACTCCTGCACTTAGACCCACGGGGCTGGAAAATTTAGTTTTTTTTTCTGCCCGCCCCCTTTTGTAGGCGTGGTTTTAAAAAATCATTAAAATAATGAGAAAATGGCATTACTAAATTGCGAAAAGCATAATAAATAAATTAGTTAACATTTATCGCGATGGGGAAAGTATCCCCCACCACCCCCACCGAGCCCCCCCCACAAAAAAAAACGACCCTGGATTTTTTATATGTTTCAACATGTTGGAGGGTATCACAGATTCGGCATAGCCGAATTTAACACTCTCACTTGTTTTTAATTTACCATTTTTTTTTTTAATTTACTATTATTTTTACTAAATTTACCATTTTGGTTTGTAAATTTACCATTTTTTTAAACATATTTACCATTTTTTCTTGTAAGTTTACAATTTTTTATTAAAAAACATTATTAAAACATTATTTTTACCAATAAAATTGGTTATTTTACCAATTTTTGGCGCATTCAAAATTACGAGAAAATCCTGGTAATTTTACGAGAATTTTACCTACCTCCTATTTTACGAGAATAGCCTCTTAAAATCACGAGATTTTTTGGTAAAAAAGCATGCAATCGTTTTTTCACAAAGCATCGAAAACTCAGTGTTATCCTCACAATTGGCTTTTAATGACCTTTTTTAAAATATAATTTTATTTTGTTATATTAATTTATTGACCTTTCTAAAATATAATTTGTTTAATCCCAAAAGTGTGCACTCCTTTAAAAAAAAAATACCATCAAAATACCCCAATTTAAAATATTAACTTTAACAATTTGCACTAACTATTAATGAACATTTTTTTTAATTTTTAGACCAATTAGATAAAAATTAAATGAAATTTCTTAACAATTTTCCACTTGATATATAAACCCATCATCCTAAATAATGACATTTAATAAACATTTTTGACAGAAAATACCATGTTTAATATGACAAAAAGATATCACAAACATTTAACAAAACATTATCACAATGACAAGGGAGATAACTACTGTTTGGGAAACATTATGTAACCAGTCAGCCAGCCAGCCACCTAAATACAAACATACGTATATACAAAATATTTATACAAACGCCGGAAAGTTTAAGAGAAAAGTTGTTGAACTGTTTGTTTCAAACTCACTTAACAAATCCGTCAGGCATATGTTTTTAAAATATTTTCTTACTTTTGTTTTTTTACAAACTGTTTTATTGTCGTACGACAAAAGAAAGCAACAAAAAAATTGTGAATAATATAAAAACAAAAAGAAAAGCCAGTCACACAATTATAATGACATGACAAGGGTTAAAAAAGTTTAGGTTAAAGAAATGTTAACCATAAGTACACCTTTTGTTCGAACATTTTATTTTTTTTTTTTTGCTGACTAGGAAGGGTTTCTATTGGGTCCGTTGAAAATTTGCATAGGCAGTTGTCTAGGGATTCTAGATAACCGACAAATTCAAAAAACGCGGTTTCGCACACAAAAAATTATTGGCTAAAAATTTTCAATTGAATGTATTGATCAACAAAATTTAAATGAGTCAATCAATGTTTTGATTAAAATTTTTGTTATTTTTAGTTACAAATTTTCAATGTACCAGATTTTTTTTCGCTTTAATTTATTTGAATAGATTAATTCAAAAATATACAAAATAATCGGGCTTTACTTTTTTTATTGATGGCAACATATTGGAAAGCAAAAAAGATGAATTTTTTGATAATATTGTCATAAGCTTACAATTGATTTGTTAAATCAATCATTATTTTGATTGACTTTAAATAAAAAATTGATCAAATTTTTGATCAAAATCGAAAAAATGTTTGATTGAAAAAATTTTCAATCAATCACCTACAATTTGATGATTGATATAACAACTTTTTTAATTGGAGGAATTTCAATCAAAAAATTGATTGAATCCGCGTTTTTGTTGATTGAAATTCGTTTCAAATTTTTTCTGTGCGGTTTCTCAAAACCTTCGATTTTAATTTTGTTGAATTAAGATAAACTTCGAATTTCCGGATTGGGAAACACTTAAATTTTCCAGAGAATTTTGTTATTAGAAGGTTTTTTTGCAAGATTCGACGTTATTAATTTACTTTCCTGTTAGACCCTTTTTTAAAATAGGTGGAAACACTGTAAAACACGTAATCATATCAGCATTCAATTTCATATTTTTCCCGCATAATAAATTTCAGATTGGAACCCAGTTTTCTGATATTTCCAAAGTTTTGCTTATTTTCGTAAATTTTTTGGGACTTTTTAGGGGTTATTTAAGCTTTCAAACAGAGTAAAAACATGTTTGGAACATGATTGCAGCAAATTGTGTTTGTATGTTTTTCAAGTTACTTGTTGCTGCATTTATTAGGGTTTTTCTATAAAAATTTCGACAACTTCAAAAATTTAAATTTATCGTAATTCTCATATAAAAACTAGTGTCCGACCGAATATTCGGTGGGATAGTGCAAAAAGCACTATTCGGCCACTATTAGGCTTCGGCCACAATTTTGGCCGAATAGGCCGAATACCGAATAATTGTATAATATTTGTGCTCACGTGTTGAAAAACACACTAAACTAACTTTGAATCACATTAGTAAGCCACAAAAACATTTTACTAAGTGTTTTTGCAACTAAAAACATTTTTTTTTTAATGTTCGGCTTCGGCTTCGGTTTGGCCGAAAAGTGAAAATTAGGCCGAATATTCGGCTTCGGCTTCGGCCAAAAAAGGTGTATTCGGTCGGACACTAATAAAAACCCTAATAAATGCAGCAACAAGTAACTTGAAAAAAGCAAGTATCATAAAGGCATTACCGTGGCTTGAATCCTGTGCGTGAAAAAACAATAGGGATGCCAAACGGGAAATCCCGATCCCGAAAATCCCGGGATTTTCGGGATTTATAAAATCCCGAATCCCGGGATTTTTTAAAAATAATCCCGAAAATCCCGAAATTTATTTGGATAATTCGAAATATTTCTTATTAAAATCCAGTTTAAATGTTCCGACTTGTTTATATCTTTATTCAATTATGACAAAATGACAAAATGAAAATACTTGAAGGACATTTTAACCCTTTTCTTTTAATAGTGTTACATGATGATATTTGAAAAATGGACAAAAACGGCCGCTAAAAATAGATAAGAAAAGAACCGCCATTAAATTTTACCACATACATGTATCAAAGATTCTCGATAATAATGATATCTGAAGTCGCTCAACTTCTGTTAAACCCTCTCTTGCTAACTATGCCATTACAGAAAACGAATAAACAAACAAAAATAAAAATTAAAAAAAAAATGTTGCAATTTGGCATTTTTCCGACTTAACGGAGCGTTTTTTTTTTGCGGTAAAAAAAGTTTTTTTTTGATTATCGGGAAATCCAATGACTTTTTATTTGCTAAGAATTTGTTTTAAGCTCTTTGAAAGGTGTTTCTTAAATAATATTACCATACTAATTAGAAATTGATACATTTTTTCAAAATTTATTAAGCGTTTTTTCGATATAAAAAGTTAGCATTGATTGTAACATTATCGTATTTTCCTCGTCTAACAGTTTTCGTACCTTCTGTAAAAAAGTTCGAAATGTTTATGAGCGAAAGACGAGGAGCTTGCATGTATTCATTTATTTAGGTCAGCAGCAGCTTTAATATATTTTTTTTACTTATTCCAAACGCTTTTAAAACAAATTAAATACTTCAGTGGGCCATAAAAAAGTTTCGAACTAAGTTTTCAAAATCCTTCAGGGGGGTTGGTATACACAGAGAAAACAGTTTAGTTATGCCAGCCGAATTTAGAGTCAACTGGATGGTTTAATAACAACAACCGAAATTTTCGTTTGCGATAACCGAAATTTGTTTATAACAAATTAACTTCTGTTGGTTCAACTAAATTTGGGTAATCGCAACAGAAAATTTCGGTTGTTGTAATTAAACCATGCAGTTGGCTCTAAATGCGGCTGGCACAATTGAACTGCTTTCTCTGTGTATTACTGGTATACTTTCATTTTGTTTTTTGCCCCATTTAAGATACAAAACCGTTATATTTAGTTTATTTGTCATATTTTATGTACATATATGTACATATATTTACATAAAATATGACAAACAAAAATATTAAAGTTTAAAAAAATTTATTTTTTTTTAATATAGGAAGTAAAAAATCCCGAAAATCCCCAAAAAACCCGAAAATCCCGAAAAACCCAGGATCACGAAAAAATCCCGAAAATCCCAGGATCCCGAAATTTTAATTTTCAAAATCCCGAATCCCGGGATTTTAAAAAGTTAATCCCGTTTGGCATCCCTAAAAACAACAGTCCCTGTTAGTTATTCTGAAAAAAAGCGAAAAAAAAGTATTTTTTTTTTTTTAAAGTCCAAAAAAAAAAATTTTTTGGCACAAAATGTTTACAGAGTTTGCTCAACGGCCACATTATTGCCAAAAATAGTTAGGCGGTAGCACCAAGTCTAATTAAGCTGTTGGTCGAAAACAGATGACACCACATTTTGTGAGTCCTTTTGCTTTTCAGAACCCTTGGAGGCCTATAAAAAGCAATTGGTCACCAAACGGGATAATCCAAGTATAGGGTTTAACTACCTTTTAGTAGTAGAATCGAACCTATATAGTCAAATATTCTTGTGTTTTTCAAAAAGTCTTTATTTGTTGCATTGTGTAATTGAAATGAAATATTTTTAATATTGAGGCGATCATTTTCATAACCAACACCACTCTGTGGTTCAGGGTATAATGAGTTTGTGCTTATGTTTGTAACTACCCGAAATATTGGTCCTAGACCCACTTTCAAGTATACCAATCAACTCAGAATAACTTTTTAAGTCATTCTAGCGATGTCCGTCCGTCCGTCTGTCTGTCCGTCCGTCCGTCCATGTTAACGTTGTACACACAATACCGGTCGCAATTATCAATCGATTTGGCTGAAAATTGAAACTTAAGCTTCGTTTGGACGAAGCCTATTGAAATTGGAAAAGATCGGTCTATGTTTAGACCTACACTCAAAGAAAAATGCTTCATCATATTGATGATACGGTTTCATCACTTGCTGTCATCAATTTTGATGACAAATTTCTTCATATTGATGAAGCTTTTCTTCAATATGATGAAAAATGTTATCGAAATTGAAAAAACAAGTGATGACACATTTCATCATATCATCAAAAAGTGTCATCTATATTAGGGCGGATCGAGAAATGCTTTTTCACGAATTTCGCTTGGGCGCTATGCGGGATTGGTAAAAATAGATGCCAAATCGATGTGGTTAAAATTTCAGAAAGATCGCACTTCATCTTGGGTTACCCCTCCAGCGCTGAAGTTTCAACTTTTTTAAGCCAAAGAGCATTTTTTAAAAAAATTGTCAAAAATTCAAATTTGATCAGATCTTCTTAATTTTGGATTTTATGTGGTCTTGTTAATCACATCTATTTAGATTTTAAATATCAACTTAATACGATTTCGCTAACCTCCAAAAACCAGAGGTGGAAAAGTATACTTACATTTTGGAGAAACCCGAAAAGCAACTTTTTGCAATTATGTAAAAAAAACACAGTAAAATTGCAAAATATGATTTTTTTCTTTTCGACTTGGAAAATAGACTACTCAAGGATTCCAAAACCGTTAAAACCAAAAAATACGAAATTCTTGAACGGCGTGTGGACCAATCTAAACTTACGATATTTTCAAAAAATGTATTTCATAATTTTTTTTTGCTATATTGTTTTATATTTTAAAATTTTTTTACAAAATATGTCATATTTTCCTACTAAAGATAATCTCATTTAAATTTAAGAGATCATTAACCCTTGTCGACATGGGGTCATATATGTCCCACACAAAAAATTGTTTTTTACCAATTACAAATAGATTAAAATTGATAACGTTCTTTGAAAAAAAATAATTCAAGTACTCAGATAAACTGTGTCGACACATGGAATAATTCCATTCCTTCCCAATTGAAAAAATTAGAAAAAAACCAAACAACAACATTATAAAATTTAAAAAACATCATTTAATAATTTTTCTTTGACAATGAATATTGCGATTTTGTATCAAATTTTGGCATATTTTTTCTTGCTGATATTCTGGTTCTTATGAATCCGTCACGCGATTCCATACCACATACGGATGTTGAAGCCTCAGTCACTAGCTTTACGCACCGTTCTACAGATTGCGAATGACATGGAAACTTAAACTCGTTCATTTCATCGGCATTATTAATTATTAAGTTTAGTTCGCAGATTGATATGTTTTTTAGAATTGGTGGAAATGTAACTTCCCAATCTATTAGATCCCAATCTATTAGATCGGTATAGATTTTCGCTGCAAAATTAAGTTTTGGTACTTTAAAAGTTCTCACATCATTTGAAGTCGATGAAGCACTCGCTTTAATATTATTCACACGACAAATTCCAAGTTCTTTTATTTCATCACTTTCGTCGAAAACCATAGCCAGTAAAATGTTTTCTGAATGCCCAAAGTATCCGTTTCTTTGAATAACGGGATCAATTATTTTTTAACGTGTGTTTCAAAATGTCGTGATTTTTGAATGAGGTTCCATAAGTGATATGAACCATGCCAGCACATTGGTTTATTTTTAATTTCAAACCACATCGGGGCATATACTTGAACAACAAATTTCGCCAGAATTTTAAGATTTTCTTGTGGGTTTTCTTGTGTAACGTAAAGTCTTAAAATTCGGCTTGCTGTTGTAAGCCATCGAGAGTGTCCCATTTTTCCTGGGGTTTTGTTTGCCAAATCTATTGAGATGTTATTGTTTGATACTGCTAGAGTCATCTCATATAAATATTTTTGGTCTGTGCTTAGATCATCAAAATTTGTTGCTGGTAAATCAGAATCGATTGGTAAAAAAGATACTATAGGAAAATGTTCACATATTGCAAGTTGTTTACCAATTTCTCCTGAAAAAGCATTTGGCCCACTTGTTTTGCCATCCAACTTAAGGAACAAGTGGCGGAGTGGCAGTTCGTTCATATGTAATAAACAAATAAACCATTGGAGAGGCTTTTTAAGTTCTTTTTCTAATAAACAAATAACGCCATTTTTACAGCCCGTGTTTACGACTGTTCCATCGCAACCAATGATATTTAACTTATCTGTTCCAATTCCATTTGTTGCAAAAAAATTTACGATCTCATTTTTGATGTCGACAGATTTACCAGATTTTGGTATCACATGACCATTATAGTTTGAACATGGCTGAGAAACAAGAACAATATGTTCCTCGACAATATTTATTTTGACAAATTTGTTTCCAACCTTTACTTTGGTTATTGTTTGGTCTTTACGTCTATCAAAATACACTCAGAAGCATAAGTCTGCGTACACAGGCTTTGCCTTACAAAAACCACCAAAAAAATACGTTAATCGATAGATTTTTTTAACCAAAGCTAATGACATATTATTTTGTATACTTCAGACTATTAAAATAACAAAAAGCCAATTTTAAATAGTCCGCGGTTAACAGCAACCAAGCAAAAAAACAAAATCATTCCTTTAAAACCAGAAGCAAAAGTCTGCGTACAGTATCGTTTGATGTTAGTTTTCTAACTAAGTTTTTCATTTTTAACAACTAGTGGGATAGTCTTTGTGCTTTAGAACCTCCGATAGTCTTTTCTGCATTGATTGTACCAATTTTCTAGTTTATGCGGATTTTATATTCCACCAAGCCTGCTCCATAACCTCTTTCAGCATCGTTTTTGATGTTATTTGATGTGTTACAATTTTTTCCGAGAATATCCAACAAATGATCAATAGAGTTGAGGTCTGGTGATTGGGAAGTAGTTTTTTTATTGTTTGGATGTATTATTAAGCAGCCAAATCTTTGCAATATCAGCGTTATATATGGAGTAATTTTTTTGTTTGAGGAGATAATCACCCTGGAGACCCAATCTGATCGCACTTTTCTTAAAATTACCTATAAATATATCTAGGTAACCTTTCTTATCCATAATTGACTCAATTAATTGCATTTGTCCAACTCCACTTGCCGCCATGCACTATCAAACCATAATAACTCCACCCCTATATTTTACAGTACCACACAAGTTTTATCTTTTAAGAGCTGTACCAGTTTTTCTTCACAAAATTTGTCTTTCCATGATTCCAAACATACAAAACTAACTTTCATCTGGAAATTTGACCATTTCCCAGAATGAAAGACGTTTAAAAAGGAAATTTGTGTGGTAATGTAACAGTTTGGTGGTGAATAGTGGCAAGTGGAGTTGGACAAATGCAATTAATTGAGTCAATGATGGATAAGCGAGGTTACCTAGATATATTTAAAGGTAATTTAAAGAAAATGGCGATCAGATTTGGTCTCCAGGGTAACTTTCTCCTCTAACAAAAAAATTACTCTAAATATTCCGCTGATATTGTGAAGATTTGGCTGTTTTATAAAACATCCAAACAATTAAAAACTACTTCCCAATCACCAGATCTCAACCCTATTGATCATTGGTTGTATATTTTCGTAAAAAAATTGGTACACATCAAATAACATCAAAAGCGATGCTACAAGAGGTTATGGAGCAGGCTTGGTGGAATATAAAATCCGCTAAAACTACAAAAGTGTTCTAATCAATGCAGAAAAGACTAACAGAGGTTCTAAAGCACAAAGACTATCCCACTAGTTGTTAAAAATGAAAAACTTAGTTAGAAAACTAATATCAAACGATACTGTACGCAGACTTTTGCTTCTGGTTTTAAAGGAATGATTTTGTTTTTTTGCTTGGTTGCTGTTAACCGCGGACTATTTAAAATTGGCTTTTTGTTATTTTAATAGTCTGAAGTATACAAAATAATATGTCATTAGCTTTGGTTAAAAAAATCTATCGATTAACGTATTTTTTTGGTGTTTTTTGTAAGGCAAAGCGTGTGTACGCAGACTTATGCTTCTGAGTGTATATACCACAAAGCTTGTTTCCATGGATTTTCTCCTCATTTTAAATTTGTGATCTGTACAATTTTCTTGCTCTTCTTACTTTATTACGGTCAACAACCAAAGAAGTGACTTTTTCAGATATTAAGCCAACATCCTCCAAAGCTGAACTGACAATTATTGCTGCTGAGCGATCAGAAATACCAACACGATCACAAGCCTCTGCTAGTTTAGAAAATTTTGTAAAATTCTTTGAAACAATTTTTTCGGGCACATTTTCGATGGAAGTTAAATTTGATGAAACAACCATTGGTGTGTCAATAACAATATCGGTCACGTTAAGGTCTAACGCATTATTGGTTTCTGAATTATAGGTAATTGAAAAATTTTGCTGATGATAATTGAATACGGTATTTTGTTCAATACACGTATTTTTTTGTTTCTGATGCGGTTTCCGATTATCGACACGACCAAAACCCATTATTCTTAAATTGCGTTGGTCATTTAGGAATTCTCTTTCCGAGGTAGGGACCTTATTTATGCAATTGCATGCGGACCATGTTACGCATTTGCATGAGCAAATATCGAAGAGTTTTTGTCTAAAATCATGGTACCTCTTTTTTAATAATTCTAAACGTTTTCTTAACTGTTTCAACTTACCACGAAATACCTTAAGCTTTCCAATAACTGATTTTGGAGAAAATGTTAGAATTGTTGTTTTTTCCCATATAGATAAAATTTCTTTCGCTAGAGGCTTGGCAATACTCATAAAAGGCAGATCATTCCAATTTTTAACGTTATTTTGAATGAAGTAATATCCTTTTGCTACATCGGAAAATGTTGGTAGTTGGTTTACGGGTAGTTTATTGGCTTTACCGAAAATTGGACAATTTATATTTTTATTACCAATACGCGACATTTTAAATACTGCATTTATTGCTTTGCAAAAATTATTTGATATTTTCAAAACCTAAGCCTACTATAAAAATCAATTTTTTATATTTCGCACAGGTTAAAGATGAAATTGGATTTGAGTTTTTTTTAAATAATTCAAATAATACTAGTCTACAACGAAAATGCGAACTAACCGCGAATATTTAATATTTTTTTGTACAAACATGTAATATGATCCGCTAAACTCATAAAAGTTTTCAATTTTAATCTATTTGTAATTGGTAAAAAACATTTTTTTGTGTGGGACATATATGACCCCATGTCGACAAGGGTTAATGATCTCTTACTGGGCTATTCATAATGAGTAAATTAAATCTAATGTAGGTTTATTTGACTGATATTGCATGAATATTTGTCAAATAAACCTACTTTAAGTACACTTTAAGTATTATGAATAAAGGCCTTAAATTTTAATGAGATTATCTTTAATAGGAAAATATGACATATTTTGTAAAAAAATTTTAAAATATAGAACAATATAGCAAAAAAAAATTATGAAATAAATTTTTTGAAAATATCGTAAGTTGAGATTGGTCCACACGCCGTTCAAGAATTTCGTATTTTTTGGTTTTAACGGTTTTGGAATCCTTGAGTAGTCTATTTTCCATGTCGAAAAGAAAAAAATCATATTTTACTGTGTTTTTTTTTACATAATTGCAAAAAGTTGCTTTTCGGGTTTCTCCAAAATGTAAGTATACTTTTCCACCTCTGGTTTTTGGAGGTTAGCGAAATCGTATTAAGCTGATATTTAAAATCTAAATAGATGTGATTAACAAGACCACATAAAATCCAAAATTAAGAAGATCTGATCAAATTTGAATTTTTGACAATTTTTTTAAAAAAATGCTCTTTGGCTTAAAAAAGTTGAAACTTCAGCGCTGGAGGGGTAACCCAAGACGAAGTGCGATCTTCCTGAAATTTTAACCACATCGATTTGGCATCTATTTTTACCAATTCCGCATAGCGCCCAAGCGAAATTCGTGAAAAAGCATTTCTCGATCCGCCCTAATCTATATGCCTTTCAAATGTTTTTTTTTAATAATTAAAATAATATTAAAATAAATAAAACTATGTATTAAATAAATATATTAAAAAAACATAAAAAATAAAAAAAAAAACAATAAAAAAAATTTTTAAAAAATTCTTGCTCTGGCTGGGACTTGAACCCACGGGTCCCCAGCTATAGCATTTATTGTCGACGCATTCGCTTTATCATATTGATGACAAGTTACATTGGACGAAAAATTATGTAACATTTCATCATATTGATGTAACATTGCATCAATATGAAGAAGCTTTTTCTTTGAGTGTAGCCCCCATACAAAGGTCCGCTTTATTTTGGCACACATGACTCTAATTACCGTATTATAATAGATATCCTTTTGAAATTCGGCAAGTATACGTGATTTGTATTAACAAATTACCATTCCGAATTTTAAAGGAATCGGTAGCCTCATGCAAACCACCTTCCCGATATTCACATAAATCTCTCTAATTTCATGAAAATAGAAAATATTTAATTCTAAAACTTTGTTTGTGTTTGTTTAACGCGTACTTTAATAGTCTAAAAAAAATCTGATTATAACACAGCTCAACATGAAAATGCGTATTGGATTCTGGTAAGTGATTTAGGTAGTGTTTGTTGCGCTGATTCCAAATCTGCTACCCAAATATGTCGTATCACGTCAGGATTTTAAGTTATTCGCATTTAAAGTCCCGGAAAAGGCCATTTTGGACCCTTTTTGAAAGCTTATAATATAAGATCCTGACATGCGATTGATTTGGTAACAAGCTCATCCGAAAGTATGTGATTTTCTCTTTAAGACAAGATAAAGTGTTCTTGGAATTTGATTTTCTAAAATGGTAAAAAAATCATTAACAAAAAACCTTCCATTTTTGAAATATTTAGTTTATTTACACAGTGTTTTTTAGATATTTCCATACAAATTTATACGTAAATATTAGATTTAAAGCACTTGTGGCTAACGATTTTTTCGCCATTATAAAAAATTATATTCTAAGAAAATTTGATTTTGTCTTAAAGAGCAAATTACGCACTTTCGAATGAGCTTGATATCAAGTCATTCGCATGTCAGAATCTTATTTTATAGACACTCAAAAATGGCCAAAAAGGGCCTTTTTTGACACTTTAACCGCGATTTTCTCAAAATTGTGACGTGATAGAAAAATTTGAGTGGCCGTTTTGGAATCGGGAAACCAAAACCTATAAACTTTTTCGGTTTCATTCAAAACGCAGCGATAAACCTCAGATTTGTAGAGCGGTGTAATCGGACCATTTTTGGACTTAGGCCCCATGTAAAAATTTCGCCCGATATTCAGTTAAAACGGTTTATTGGCAACAAAAATAAAATTATACTTACTAAAGATTTGACAAAAGATGGATCCAATCGGTACATGTTTGAACTTGGGACCCATTTTACGGGTAACTCTGGTGTAGGGTATTATATGGTCGGTCTTGACCGACTTTAATTTCCTTACTTGTTTTTAAATAAAGTGTGATTTTTTTTTTAAATCAAAGTGATACATTTTTGAATTAAAGTAAAACATTTTTGAATAAAAGTGAAACATTTTTAAATTGAAGTGAAACATTTTTAAATTGAAGTGAACCATTTTCAAGTGGAAATTCATTTAAATTAAATTTTATTTTTAAGTTAAAGTAAAGCAATTTTCACTATCCCAACATTCTTTTTGTTTATTTGGGATATTAAATAAATTTTTTTATCAATAAAGTTAAGAGCATTGAAAATATTTTGTTAACAAGTTAACACAATTTTAATAATGTATTTCAGTTTGTTAACAAGTTAACACAATTTTAATAATGTATTTTAGTTATCTTTGAGAATATTTTTTTATAACAGCATTTAATTTAATTTTCCAATTTCCCACAACACATTTCCTTTTTTCAAAATCTTTGTTGACTGTTAAGCAAAAATTCAAAATGAAAAAAAAAAAATACATATTTACTATTATTATTTTACTTTCTATTTTGGCAAAAATGTGAAAAACCATAAGATTTTATGCAAAATTCTATTATCAAAAGATTTTTATCTTTTAAACGTTTATTGGGTTTATGGATGAGACATTTAATTTTCTTTAAAATGTTTATTGCTCATTGAAAATGTCTTGTACATTTTAGGAATAGAAAAACCAAAAAAAAAAAAAAAATAGGAAGAATAGGAACGTTTTATATTATTTTTGAACTAATGATAAAAACGTTTGACTTTTTGTCTTTTGTGTTTAAGGATTTTTTTCATTCATTTTTTTCATTATCATCTTGAAATTGATTGACCTGATTTTTTGGTAAGAGAGTTTTTTTTTTGTTCAAAAAAGGTCTATGCAAATGTAATTTTCAAATACAAACAATACAAAGGAATATTATTAACAAAAAATACTAAGTATATAGTTATATACGCCAATAAAGAAAATAAGAAAAGATTTGATATACAAAAATCTCGTTTAAAACAATAGCTTATATTGAGTAGAATGTGCAAAAAGGATAACAATTCAATTTTATTCGTATTTTTTTAAAAATGTTAACCTTTTTATGGAAATGACAGAAATAATGGTTAAGATTACAAAAAATAGACTTTGTAGACTTTATTTGTGTAGCTGTCATTTTGACTTAAAATCAAGTAACCTACAAAATCGTTAACCGTTTTTTTATAAATTTTTCAAAGTGTTATTATTTTTTTTTTTTTTTGAAAGATTTCTGAATAGGCACAGTGGATACAAAAAAGTTTTTATAACAGAATTTTTATTTTGTTTGGTTTGGTTTAAGTCAATGTAAATTATTTCTTAAAAACAAATATATTGGGAAATTCTGGAAAAAATGAGAAATCTGGAATAAAAATTAAGATAACACACCGATTTTGAAAGTTGTTGCCCTTTTATCATCAGCGCTTTTCGATTGCAACACTAAATGTGTGTTAGATTTAAATCAGTTAAAATAAAGGAAAATTAGATTTAATAATTTTACATCAAAAGTTAAAATTCGTCCGAACTTAATCAAACAGAACTTACAAGGGAAGTCTCCCTAATGTTACCCGCGGATCTTAATGGAATTGGTTTTATTTTGTAGAGCAGAAAAAAATAAAGGGACACGTATTTTTTTTTAGCGGCCCAAATTCATATTTAGGGGGTAAAAGTAGGGGGGAAGACAAGGCCATTTTTCAGTTTCTTTCGTTTATCTCTTATATTATGCAAAGAAACCTAGTCATGTTACATACCAAATGAAAGGTCTTTGGAAAACCTATCTACGTGTGCTAAGAACGTGTCCAAACATGCACTACTTTTCGTCATATTGAGTAAAATACCAAAATTTTAGGACATTTTTATTAATAAGTCGAAAAATATTAACTTCTTTGGCCCGTTGTTAGCACCACGAGATAGGTATTTTTAATACCTTTAATCTGATACCACCCAAAAAAAAAAAAGGTCAATTTCCCCACATACAAATCGACCCCCCCTAAAAATGAGTTTGGACCACTATAAAAAAATACGTGTCGAATTAATTTTCGATCTTATCCAAATTTCATGAAGATCGGAGGGTGACACCAGGGAGACTTCCCTTGTTAGTGTATTCTCATTGTTTCCAACCCTTAGTCACAACACTTTTCAAGTAATTTTTGGTTTTGTAAAAATGGTGACAAAATCGAGTAATGGCATTTTATTCCTCTTTATTTAGAACTTTAAGAATCGTTAACACGAAAATCCCAGCTGATCCTGTTTTCGAGTTATTGCTAAATAATTACACTGTTCGACAACAAAAACCTTCCAGTAAAATATTCAACTGATTCTTATAGATTTAGCTTTCCTGATAAAATGACAAGAAAAAATTGTAACTTTTATTTTTTGTTACCTCCTATTTGCAAGAATTTCTTGTAATTTTAAAAGCCAATAATTTTGTAATTTTACAAGCTTTTTACCAATAAAATTGTAAATTTACAATTTATTTGACACGATTAAACTTACAAGGATGTCTCATGACTTTGTGACTCGTGTCTCGTAAAACTACGACCTTTTTTTGTAATTTTACGAGCTTTTTACCAATAAAATTGTAAATTGACTACTTTTTGGCGCAATAAAACTTACAAGGAATTCTCGTGAATTTTCTAGTTTTTTTTTTTTGTAAAAAAAAAATTGGAAATTTGTAAAATTACAAAAAAAAATTGTAAAATTACAAAAAAAAAAATTAAATTTCGATTGAAATTTTTTTGTTAAAAAACAAGGAAAACTGTCAAATATTGGCAAAATCGGATTACGAGACTTTTTCCAGTAATTTGACAAGGTTTTTTGTGTGTAGCTGATCCTGTTTTCGAGTTATTGCTAAATAATTACACTATTCGACAAAAAAAACTTCCTACACACAAAAAAAAAACTTTGTCAAATTACTAGAAAAAGTCTCGTAATCCCATTTTTCCAATATTTGACAGTTTTCCTTGTTTTTTAACAAATCGAAATTTAAATTTTTTTTTTTTTTGTAATTTTACAACTTTTTTATAATATTACAAGATAATTAAAGCAAAAAAAATCTAGTAAATTCACGAGAATTCCTTGTAATTTTAATTGCTTGCGCCTAAAAACTGTAAATTTATAATTTTATTGGTAAAAAGCTTGTAAAATTACAAAATTATTGGTAAAAAGCTTGTAAAATTACTAGGAATTCTCGTAAAATCGGAGGTAGCAAAAAATCTAGTAAAATTACGAAGCCTCTTTCTTTGTAAATTTTATCGTGTCAAAAAATTTGTAAATTTACAGTTTTATTGGTAAAAATCTTGTAAAATTTCAAAAAAAGTAGAAATGTTAAATTCGATTTTGCCGAATCTATGAATACCCTCCACAATGCCTTTTTTAAAGGATAGTACATTTTTAATGTGAAACAAATTATCAATTTTGATTAGAAATATTTTATTTTGAGTAAAAAACTCTTTTTTTGTCATTTAAAAAAAAAAGAAAAATTACTAATTTTTTTTTTTTGAGTGTAAAACTTTTTTCGAGTGTAATGGTTTTTTTACTGTAAAAATATTTTTAAGTGAATGCACGTACGTATGTACACAAAATATTGACATTTTTGTAAAAAACTAAATTTTTTTTTGAGTGTAAAATTTTTTTCGAGTGTAATTTTTAGTTACCAATGCTTTTAAAACTAATCAAGTTTAAAAAAGCATTGCCTTAAAACTAAACAAGTTTGAAAAGCATTGCTAAGTTACCACCAATGCTTTTTAAACTTGTTACCCCGTGGCATTTAAGATGGATCCAATCTGAAATTGGGGAACGGCAAAGACACATGCCACGTTTCAGCAGTCTCATTATTGTCTTTCGAAAGTTATCGTGTTTTTTATCTCGTAAATTCGCGAAAAACCCTTGCCGAAATTTACTCTTTTGCTCATAGCTTTTGAACTAGAGATGCGCGCGTGACACGAATTTTTCGTGATTCACGTGATTCACGCGTGAATCACGCGTGATCGTGAGTGAAATTTATTTTTACTCACGTGATCGTGAGTGCGCGTGATTATGAAAAATAGTTTCGTGCGTGAGCGTGCGTGAGTAATTTTTGTTTCGTGAGTTTGGTGATTTTTTTGTGCTGTTTGAAACAGAAAACGAGTAAAAAAAATCGTCATTGTATTGAATTTAGAGGGAAATTAATCCAAAATTGTGATTTTTATTATTGTTTTAAGAAAATTCAATACTTTTTGTGCAAGAAATCGAAAGAAGTAAAATAAAAATTTGCTAATTTTAATTTCGTGAGTCTTCGTGAGCGTGATTTTTTCGTGAGCGTGAGAAAAATTTTAGTTACTCACGGGAGCGTGCGTGAACGTGATCAGAAAAAATAATTTCGTGCGTGATCGTGCGTGATTAAAATTTTTATTTCGTGAGCGTGAGCGTGCGTGAGTCAAAATTCACTCACGCGCCCATCTCTATTTTGAACCACTGGACCGATTTGGCTGGATTGCAATACCAACCTGACCAGGTAAATGACAAACATATATGCCAAACTTCAGTAGCCTCTGTAAAGTCATTCAAAAGTTAGCGTGTTTTCTACGGACAGACAGACAGACGGACGGACAGCGCTAGATCGACTTAAAATCGATCGTGGATCATGAATATATATACTTTATGGGGTCCTAGACCAATATTTCGATGTGTTACAAACGGAATGACAAACTTATATATATGGAGGGTATAAAAAAGTTACAAGTTTTTCTTGTAATTTCACAAGGTTTTTTTTTAGTTTATAGATTTTTCTCTCCTGATTCCAAATCAGCCATCTAAATTTTCCAAGCACGTACAATTTTTTAGATATTCGCAGTTAAAAAGTTTAATTTTGTTACATTAAATACCGGTTAAAAGAAGGTTTAGGATAAGAGTCTATATTTTTTAAATTCTCCCCTACGGACTCTTTATTTTAGTCAATTAGGGACGATTGAGTTTTTCCATAGAAACGAATTAACTGTTTGGAAATATAGCCTCGAGCCTCTTATATCGTAATAAGCCTATGAATCAGAAATTTTGAATAAAAACAAATTTTGAGTGAAAAATTCAAATTTCAGATTTTTCTGTTTCTTCTTCTCTTTTCTCTTTGTTTTTATTTTTCTCTTTGGTTTTCTTTTCCCCATTTGTTTTTTTGAATTCGGTTTGGGAGCTGAACTTTTGTAGAGGTTGGTTTAGTTCTTCAAGGGGAACTTCCCCCCCCCCCCCCCCCCCCTTTTTGATTTTGCCTATTCTAACTTTAACTGCCTATGACCAATTTTACATCAAAAGGGAACATTTTTAAAATAAAGTAGAACATTTTTAAACTAAAGTGAAACATTTTTGAATTGAAGTGGTGTATTTTTAAATTTAATAGGAATATTTTAAAATTCAAATGGATTAATAAAAGCTAAAGTGATTTTTTTGATCAAAAATGGTTTATCTTGAAATTAAAGCGCGAGTTTTAAAATAAAGTAGGAAATTTTTTAATCAAATTGGTATATTTTAAAATCACAGTGGTACATTTTTAAATTAAAATGATAAATTTTTAAATTAAAGTAAAACATTTTAAAATTACAGTGTTGAAGTATAAAATTAAATTAAGAGATTTTAAAATTAAATAAAATATTTTAAAAATCCTGCCTCATTTTCGCCCATTTCCAATTTTATTTTAAACAATTTTCTTCTTTAGGTGTTTTTCTGTTGCCTTTTATTTTTAATCTTTTCTTCAAAGAAAAAAAAAAACTAAAAAAAAGTCTTTGTATATTTTATAATCTCCCAACAAATTAATTTTTATAAAATAAGGATAAAGGCAAAACAAAAGTAATTGTTTATAGCCTCTTAAACACTTCAACTATCCTATCGAAATTAAGTTTCATTTCCTTTTTTTTTTTTTGTGCCACTGTATAGCATTCCATGGCATTTGCTTATCTTATCTAACATTACAAAAGCTTTAGTATGGTTTTATTTTTTTTTTCTTGTAAAACCTTTAAAAGTGGATTTATTTGTTCATTTGTAGTGCCTGAGGTTTCAACCTTTGTTATATCTTGTATGTGTTGTATTTTTTTCCTAATCCTTTTGTATGTCGTAGTGTCAATTTTTAAAACACTCATACTCTAAAGATATCAAGGTTTGTTTGTATGTGGTTGTTTTCTATATGTGCTAAAAAAGTCAATGTGTGTGAAAGCATTTAGTTTTCAATAACAAAAAAACCCACACAAACACACTGCTGTAGACGGAAACACACACGCATACACTTAAAATCTATTGATGTGTAAAACAAAAAGAACATGCGAAATGATAATGGTTGTGAATGTTAGTTAGGTCGTTGGGTCGGTCATCATTTATGCAGAACATACATAAGAATATTTTTAAGAAAATCTAAAAATATAGAAATTGCTATACAAATAAAAGTGTTAAGTCACAAGAAAAACTTGTAAAACAATACATTAGAAATATTTTAACTGAAAATCTATACGAATATATGGGGAACTATATACTAATATCCTATAGACATTACACATATTTCAATTAAAATTCAGAAGAAATGAATTGAAATTCATTATACTAGAATGGAATTTCAGAAAATTTGAATTCTAATTCATAAAATTTCAGTTTAAATTAATAAAAACTCAATTGAAATTCATAAAATTCATAAAAGTTTAATGAAATTTGAAAAAGCTCAATAAAATGTATAAAAGCTCATTAAAAATATACAAATTAAAGTAGTAACCGAAATTAAGAAAATCCAACAAAAATATAAAAAAGTTCTGTTGAAAATCAGAAAATAAATAAATAACTTTTAATTAATACGTTCAGAATACAAATTCTGAAAAGCCAGAAAATAAGAAAATGAAACTTCCTTTTAAAATTAAGAAAACCTTACTGAATATAATTCATAAAAGTTTAATTAACTTTGCAAAAGCTCAATAAAATTTATAAAAGCTCAATTAAAATATACGAAATAAAGCAATACCTGAAATTAAGAAAATCCAACAAAAATTAAACAAAATTCTATTGAAAATCAGAGAAACATAAATGACTTTCAAAAAGCTCAATTAATAAATTCAGAACACAAATTCTGAAAAGCCAGAAAATTAGAAAATGAAACTTCCTTTTAAGTTTAAGAAAACCTTACTGAATTTACCCAGCAAAAACTAGGTAATGAGTACTCATTCCCAATTGGATTACCTGGTAACGAGTACTAATTACTCCCTGCGTTACTTTATTCCCCAAAAAAAATCCTTACTTTTAACTTACTATGTAAATAGATTTGCAATCTGAATTTAAAAAACTTGTTAAGTTTCATAAAAATATAATAAAAACAATTTTACTGTTAATTTATTTTCTCTCATTTAATAAGAGCAACTAAACAAACAATGCAGTTACTTTTTCAACTTTTCGTAAGCGAGCTAGGAATGGGCTATTATTTGTTAGCTTTTTCGTAAGCGAACAAAGAAGGCCTTGCCTCCAATGACATCGCCTTGTTAAAGTAATTAACAAGGAAATTGGGACGTAACTAGTTACTCATTTTCGGTTTAAACCCCAAAGTTAATTACTTGGTAATGGAAGTTTTTGCTGGGTAAGCACGTCCAACAGAAATTTAGAAGAAAAAAAACAGAGAAGCTTAGTTGAGCTTTTCATCCCAGCACTCAAAATAATTCTACAGTAAAAGGTTTAGTAAGTGATGTTGTACAAAAATCGACTAATTAGTTACTAATTTTAGTATCTTCAAAGTAATAAAATTAGTAATTTTTACTGGTTTTGAATAATATTGGTAAAAATTTTTAGTATTGGGTACCAATTTCTGCACTAGGTCCTTTTGAACTAAAATTTAGTTAAATTTTTAGTATTGAATACCCACGTTTTTTTTTGGGTGTACTCATTACCAGGTAATCCAATTAGGAATGAGCACTCATTACCTAGTTTTTGCTGGGATAATGATGAATTGAAATTTAAACAAGTAAAAAAGTTACATTCGGCCTTGCCGAATGTATTGATACCCTCCACAATTTAAAAAAGATTATTGGAAAAACTTTATTTAAAAGGAAATTACTTTAAAAAAAAAAAAAATCTTTTGAAAAAAAAATTTCCGCGAAAAAAAAAATTTGGTAAAAAATAAATCCGCGATTTTTTTTGTCAAAAAATGTGTCCGCACTTGTTTTAATACCATTCTTTGTTCAATTCTGTTCACATATGTCAATTCGCAGCCGAATTAAAGCAGTTTGTATTTTTAGGTTATGGTGAATGCACCAACATTTTTAAGGTGTCCTTACATTTTCGTTTATAACTTTTGAACCGCTGAACCGATATCGCTGAAATGCAATATCAAACTTTTCGGGAGAACTTCCAATAACTATGTTACGTTTCAGTAATCTCCTTGTAATATTTTGACCGTTATCACCATTTCCACAGACAGACGGACATCGCTAGAATGTCTTAAAATCGATCACTGATCAATTATATATGGGGCATTCCATCAATTATATATGGGGCATTCCATGTCAAATCGGACACTTTGAAAAATTTTTTTTTTAGATTTTCTCAATTTGTTTACAGTTTTTAGTACCCTTCGAAAACTCCTTCGTGGTAAATTTTCAGATTTTTTTGATGACCCGTTCAAAAGATATCGAATTTTTAAAAATTGGTAGTTTGTTCTTTTACTCAAACTTCTTTTACTCATAATTTCTTCAATAATGGTCCAAATTTCAATTTTTTTTCTTTCAAAATTTTTGTTTTTTTACATACTTTTTAAAAAAAAATCACAAAAATTCTTAAAAGCGCTCTAGTATGCGATTTTTAAGTTTTTAAATTTAAATCTCATTTTTGAAATTGTTTGTACTCTTCGATTTTTTTTTAAATTTTTTTGTGTTAAACTTCTATCGATTCTACAAATTTTAGGCCAAGGAGGATCGTGGGATAACGATTATTACTATTTTTTTAAATTTTTTGAAAAAAATTCATTGTAATTTTCCAATCTTAAAATCATTTCTACTGCTCCAATGGTGCGTCATAGAGGGGTCATTTATAAGACCGACCCCCATTAATTTTTACGTCTTAGCATTTCTTTGGAACAAACTAATACCCTGTCTCCAATTTCTAAGGGGGCTCCCACACAAAACGACATTTTTTAAAATTTTCTCCAACCGCTCTAACTGCTCTAATAGTTCCCCTAGAGCAACAAAATGTATGACCGACCCACAATATTTTTTTAGTCCAAACATTTTCTCTGAACACACCTACCCTCTATCTCTAATTGTTAAGGCGGTCCCCATACAATTTTTTTTTATTTTTTGTAAATTTGTTTTATTTAATCAGCTTCTACCGGTCCAATGCACAGTGGTCAATTCCGGCCAAAAATCAATAACTTCTTTATTTCTGCATGTAAATAGCTCAAATTTAATATTCGAATTAAGAATAACATATCTGATACCTTGCTCGAATGTTGGACCTACAAATACAGTGGTTGGCCAAATAATCATGGACGTCCCAAATGTATCAAACATGTCTGCATATAAACAGCAATAATTTAATATCCGAATTAAGAATAATATATCTGATCTCTTTTCAAAACGTTGGACATACAAATATAGTGGTTGGCCAACTAAGCATGGACGTGTCAAATGTATCAAACTAATTAAGGTGGGGGTTGGAACTAAAAAAAACAGCCTTAGTGTTAGCAATTTTTTAAAAAAATAGATACGCAATACTTTTTAATTCTGTTTTTTTATTTGAAATATTAACAATCGTAATATTTTAAAAAGTTTAAAAGACAAAGAACTGCCAGGGTTTCCAGTTAATTGTGAAATGCTATTTTTTAAAAGACAAAATGGCCGTAGTTGTACAGCAAAAACAACTAAACCGATTTTGATGATATTTTTTTTTTGATTTGTAGATTATTTAATTTTCTAATACTTATCGTGACAATTTTTTAAAATTTGACCTAATTAATATTTGAATGAAAGAAGAAATTGAAGTTTTTCTATTTTATGAGTTTACGTTAGCATATCTTCAACAAAAATCAATTTTTTTCCAAAAAAAAATGGCCACGTTAAGTGCTTGAAAATTTAATTATCTACAAATCAAAAAAAATATCATCAAAATCGGTTTAGTAGTTTTTGCTGTAAAAATGCAGCCAATTTTTCCCTTAAAAAAAAAAACAACACACGATTATCTGGCAACCCTGAAAATTCTAGTTGACCAAATTTTGTGTTATGAAATTTTTAAAAATGCTAAAATGTTCTTTCTTTCAAATGAAAAAACAGAATTAAATAATACTACTATTACGTATTTATTTTTTTAGCTGTTTAAAAATTGCTAACATTAAGGCTGTTTTTTAGTTCCAACCCCCCTTAAACCAATTTTTTTTTTATTTCGTCTTTTTTACGTTTTTTTTAACGCAAATCTATTGGTTTTAAGTTGGTATCTATTCACATTCCCTATTTTGGTGGAGTAGGTTTAAAAAAGTCCACCATTTGTAAAAAATGAGTCCACTAAAAATGCTCTGGTTTAAAGAATCGGTAAAAGTAGGGGCTGAAATTTAAAATACTTACTTTTAATAGTTAAAAGTACAAACTGCTTTTTATAGCTAACCTCTAATAGCCTCTAATTGATTTTTATGGTCTTTCAAAATTTATTTTTTTAGAGTTTTTTTTTTAATTTTTATCTAATTTTTATACACATCACTTTAAGACAAAAACGCACACAAAATCTGCAAAAACCACATGGAATGATTATTTACTATAGGAATTAAAAATCCATGTCCGAACTTACAAAAATAATGTGAAGAAAAATGCATAGCCAACTTTTATTGAAAACTAAAATATACATTTTAAAAAAAGCTGAAATGAAAAGCAAAAAATACTCAACTTTGCACCACTATGGATAATAATATAGTGTTACAAGGCCCAAAAAAAGATTTAAGTTGTATGTTTTGAAGTATTAGCTATAATATAGCATCAAAATTTCATCAAGATTTAATAAAAAAATAAAATGATTTTTGGCCGGAATTGACCACCGTGCAATGGTGCGTCCGAGAGGGGTCATTAGTGAGACCGACCCCCATTTATTTTTACCCTTCAACATTTTTGTAAAACATACCACAGCCCTATCTCCACTCCCTAAGTAGGCTCCCATACAAATAACAGTTGGAGCAAATTTTATAAAAATGTAATTTTGAATGGAAGCCTACTTAGCGAGTGGAGATAGGGCGTAGGTATGTTTTAAAAAAATGTTGTAGTAGGGTACTAAAAACTGTTAACAAATTGGAAAAATTAAAAAAAAACCGAAAATTTATTTTAAAAAATCATAACATAACATATCGTAAAAATGCTTAAAAAATAAGGAAAATTCAAAAAAATTATGAAAAATTATGAAAAATTCAGGAAAAATCAGAAAACTTAAAAAAAGTCAAGAAAATATTTTTTTTTAATCGTTCTGCTCCACATTGATTTGAAACTGATAAAACAATTTTTTTTAGAAAATGGGGCAATCAGAAAATAATTCCTTATATTTATTTAAACAAATAACAGACAATTTTTAGAAAGCTTCGACATATACATACACTCAAAATAATCACTCTGTTAAATTACAGAGATACTCTGCTGAGCCAGCAGAAAATACCATAGATTTCCAACCAGCAAGATTTTTTGTTATTTTACGAAGAAAACTCTGTAAAATGATTTCGATAATTAAAACTGTAAATTTACAGAATTATCTGTAAAATATTGATAAAACAAAAAAGAATTTTACCAAAAAAACTCTGTAAATTTACAAAGTTTTAGTTAAATGCATTTTATGAGTTCAAAATTTTACAAAAAAAAAACTTTGTAAATTTACAAAGTTTTAGTTAAATCCATTTTATGAGTAAAACTTCTCTGCATCAAAAACATTAATTAAAATTAAAAAGAAAAAATATTTAAAATTAAAATTTTAATGCTTCCAAATTGTAAATTTACTTTTTAATTTTTGTGAATATTACGAGTTTATAACGAGTAACTCCAATTTTACACGTCATCTTCGTAAAATTTACCAGTTTTTATTGTAATTTAAGACACTTTTTAAAGAGCGGTTTATCGGTCATATTTGGAAGTATTTTGAAGTGATTTTTATTTAAAAACTGTATTACAGAGCAATAAGTAAAATTACAAATGAAATTTAGTATTTTGGTTACGAGAATAAAACAAAGTATTTTTCTAAAATCCGTATTTTAACAAAAAAAAAACTCTGCTTATTATCTATAAAATAGAGATTACAAAGTAAAAAGTAAAATTACAGATAAAATTTTGTTTTTCGGTCACAAGAAAACAAAGTATTTTCTTAAAATCTGTATTTCGACAGATAACTTTGTAAAATATCTGTCGAATTGAGATTATAGTCATTTTACAGAGTATTTAACAGAGTAATTATTTTGAGTGTAGTTTTACAAAAGAAAGAACAAAAATAAGAAACATTTAAAAGGATATAAATTTCTTGTATATTTTCTTTTAGTCCTTCATATATGTAGATGTATTTTTGCATTTCTTTAGCATTTAAAAAAGTACTTGAAATACTATTTGTGGCAGCAACATATTTACAAACATACAAACATATTTATTGACAATGCAACAGACATGTGTTATAAATACTTTGTGTTGTCATTTCAATTTTATTTAAAAATTTCATATCCTTTGACTTGAAAATCTAAGGATTTCCTTGTATTTAAATTTTGCATTTTTCAAGAAAAAAACAGGAAACCTTACAAATATTTAAAAAAAAAAATAATATTTAACATATACTAAAGTTGTTATGGTAATATAATATTTGTAATATTTAAAAATATTTTTATTTTTTTTATTCTCTTTGCAGTGCCAAGTAAACCTCAAAATCTCACCGTATTAGATGTTACGGCAACAAGCATAACTATGTCTTGGCATCCGCCTAAAAATCAAAATGGTGCAATTGCTGGTTATCATGTCTTTCATATACATGAAAATCAAACAGGCGTGGAGATTGTAAAACGTAATGTTGCAGATTCCGCCATAACATTTGAGCTGCCAAAATTAAGTGAGTATTGAATTTCTTTTTAGGACACTGTCTGTTTTTCCACGACTCTGTTTATATGTGTCCTGTATTGTATTTAAATTTCATTAAAAACAAAATTTAATACTGAAACATGGCAGTTTTATTATATTACTATTATTATTATTAAACAATATACAGCAGCCAGCAGCAAGCAGGCTAAGATACTTTTTGTGACTTGTGATTTAATTATTATAATTAACCTTTAGTTTAAAATTACAATCCAATACACAATGGTGGATAATCATAATGACATGCTGAACTATATTAAAAGTTGTTGTATCATGCATATTATAAATATATACACTCAAAAAAATAAACTGGTAAAACGCCTGGTAAAATGCCTTGTAATCCCGTTCTACCAATATTTAACAATTTTCCTTGTTTTTTAACAAAAAATTTTGTACTTTGCTCAAACGAGAACTACAGTTTTATTGGTAATTTTACAAGTTTATTTTCGTAATTGTATTCTACCATTTTGAAAGGTTATTTTACAAAAAAAAAAACTGTAATTTTACAACAAAGTTTTTATTACGAGGATTCTAGTTGAATTACAAAAAAAAACTGTTATTTTACAAAAATTTTGTTATACGAGGATTTATATTGTTGTATTTTTTTTTATTGAAAAATATTAAAAAAAAAAGTTGACAATATTTTGAAAAATTTATTACGAGGATTCTAGTTAATTTACAAAAATAAACAGTTATTTTACAAAAATGATTTTATTTCGAGGATTTATGTTGTTTAACTATTTTTTTTTTTGTAAACTTACCATTTTGGTTTGTAAATTTACCATTTTTTTAAACATAATTACCATTTTTTCTTGTAAGTTTACCATTTTTCTTTTATTTTTCCGGTATTAAACCAATATTTTTACCAATAAAATTGGTTATTTTACCAAATTTTGGCGCATTCAAAATTACGAGGAAATCCTCGTAATTTTACGAGAATTTTACCTACGTCATATTTTACGAGAATAGCCTTGTAAAATCACGAGATTTTTTGGTAACTTTACAAGTTTTTTTTTTGAGTGTACTGTATAAATAAGTATATATGCGGTTGTATAGCCTCCACCGTAATATAGCTTAACAGAAAGGATATTGTCACAATAATATCATTAATTTATAATATGACAAGACAATCCTAGTGGATTTTAAACGTATTTTTTTATTGAGGGTGACCAGTTGTTATAAAAAAAATAATTAAAGCTTTTAATTTAAACTAATGTTTTTCCCCGAAAGCCAAAAAACTCAAAAAACCTTAAACAATTTCATCAAAGTATATAAATGTCTTCTTTTGATGTCTTTCTATATAAGCTTAGATTTTTATTCAAAAATCTGGTCACCTTTTTTTCATTAAGGCAAACTAATACATTAACACACATAATTTTGCCGCCTTCTTCCCACCATGGTCTTACACTAGTGCGTTATTCTTTCACATTTCATTACGCTTTTATTATCTGTTATTAATTCTGACCAAACCATTTTGCTGTCATTGGCTATTGTGGCCAATTGTTGTCAAAAAGGAAAGTGCAATATAAAACATGACATTTAAATATCCCGAATAGGTATGTAGATGCGTATTTGCAATAATTATGACTACAATTACTGAAAACGGTTAGTTCACAATTAATTGGAGTAAAAGGAGAACATTTCAAATGTTTCTCAATTTTCCTAAATATGACCTCGAGCTTGAATAAACCTACTAAAAAAAAAACAAGTATAAAAGTTAAATTCGACTATGCCGAATCTATAAATACCCTTCACAATACTATTTTTAAGTAATAGAAAAATTTTCTAACGTGAAAAAAATTAATAATTTTGGTTAGAAATATTTAATTTTGAATAAAAAACTTTTTAATTCATTTTTGTAAAAAAAAAAATAAAAAATTACTAATTTTTTTTTTTTTGAGTGTAAATTTTTTTTATTGTATTTTATTTTTGTTTTATTGTAAAAACATCTTTGAGTGACAAAAATACGTTGTCAAATATTGTTGTGAGTTACTAATGCTGTTAAAACTTGTTTAACGGTTTTTTCAACACGTGAATTTAAGGGAAACCAATCTGAAATTCACGGTTTCGCTAATAACCACTGGACCGATTTTGCTGAAATTTAATAAGACTTCGACCAGGGGAACGTCATAGGGAAATATATGTGCCAAGCTTAAGTATCCTCAGAATTGTCTTTCGAAAATAAGAGTGTTTTTTATCACGTAAATTCGCGAAAACCCCTTCCCAAAATTCACTCTTTTGCTTATCACTTTTGAACCACTGTACCGATTTCGCTGAATTGCAACACCAACCTGTCCAGGTAAATGATCAATTTATATGCCACATTAGACTGACATTTTCTGTCATCTTTCGATTTTCCCAAGTGTCCGGGCAAATTTTTATTGTCCTAGGTCTAAAACTTATGTGGTACAAATTTGAGATCAATCGGATTAAATTAACCCGTGACGCCCGGCGGTCAAAGTTTTGGATTTTTGAAAAATTTTTAAAAATAAAATTAAAAAAAATTTTATCTTTCGACACATCATATTTTGGTAATTTTGATGCGCTGAGCACGAATATCAAAAAAAAAATAAAATCGCTCGATCGGTTTTCGAGATATCGCCATTTCAAATATGTAAAAAATGGCAATTTTTTCCTATGTTCAAGAAATTTTTTAAAAAAGTCTCAAAATTTCATTCCGCCTACAAAAGGGTAGAGCTTGAGACAATCTTTCATTTAAAACTAATTTGAGCCAAATCGTATCATTTTAAGCCGTGGCGCCCATCGATCAAAGTTTTGGCTTTTTAGAAACTTTTTACCAAAAACCATAAACTTTGATCGATGGGTGCCACGGGTTAAAATGATCGGATTTGGCTCCAATTAAGCTTAAATAAAAGATTGCATAAAGCTCTATAAAAGGGTTAAAATAAAGAAATTTTTTGAGTTTTTTTAAAAAAAATTCTAAAACGTAGGAAAAAAACCCCCCATTTTGCAATTTTTTGACAAATTTTAAATGGCGATATCTCAAAAACCGTTCGACCGATTTTATAAATTTTTTGATATTCGTATTCAGCATGCTAAAATTAATAAAAATAATGTATCGCCGGGCGCCACGGGTTAATTTAATCCGATTGACCTTAAATTGGTACCACATGAGGTTTAGGCCTAGTAGAATAAAAAAATACCCGGACTTTGAAAATCGGAGAAGAAAAAATTTTCGGAGAAGAAAAATGCCAGTCTAATGCCACATATATGCCTTCTGGAGCCTTCATAAAGACTTTCAAAAGTTAGCGTGTTTTCAACAGACAGACAGACGTCTAGATTGTCTTTAAATCGATCGACTTTATGGGGTCCTGAACCAATATTTCGAGGTGTTACAAACGGAATGACAAACTTATATATACCCTCTATCACTAGAGTTAAGGGTATAAAAACAAGTGAGATTGTTAAATTCGGCTGTGCCGAATCTTTTATACCCCTCAACATGAAAAAAAGATTAAAAAAATAAAAAAAAATTGCAACGACGTTTTTTGTGGGGGAAGGGTAGAGATTATTCTGGGAAACCATTGTTTGTAATTGTTTACAATATCATTTCTTATGCTTTTCGCACTTTAGCATTACAATTTTATCATTATTTTAATAAATTTTTAATATCTAGGACCCCAAAAAGGGGCCTCATTAGACTCGGCCAAGTCAAAATTAAATTTCCTTCTTGTTTTTCACAAAAATCTTTTTGAAAAATCTTTAACACTCTCATAAAGTGTTTAATTCAATTTCTAAAAATTTCGGAACTCCCAAACTTTGCCAACAATTCGGAGGCACTTTCCATGGTCCGATTTGAAAGAAAACCCTTTACATGCTTGATCGTTTTGAAATTTGCCTAACTGTTTTTTGAGCGTACTCTACTATCCATCTCAGAAAAGTTTTACTGTTTATTAATATTTATAAAAACATATAGTTGGTGTATAATTTAAAATCGCTTGTATTAAAAACTGCATAACATATTTGTATACCCTCCACTTATTGGTAGTGGTAGAGGTATATATAATTTTGTCGTTCCGTTTGTAACTTATCGAAATATAGATCTGAGACCCCATAAAATAATATAATTGATTAGTGATCGATTCTTAGACATTCTAGCGATCTCAGTCTGTACGACTGTCTATCTGTTACAATGGCAATCAGCGGCAAAATTTTCCACAGATATGACAGAAACCTATTTGTTGTGGTCCCGAGCAGTTTGGTATTGCATTTGAGCGATATCGGTTTAACCGTTCAAAAGTTATGAACGAAAATGTAAATTTTGGTATATTTCAAATAACCTAAAAATACAAAATGCTTTAATTCGATTGCTGTTTAAAATATGTGCACATAATTGAATACTGAACAATATTCAAAGAAATACAAACATATTTTTTTACAAAAGAAAAAAAAATTGTTTGCGAAATTTTTTTTCACCAAATTTTTTTCCCCGCGGATTTTTTTTTTTCAAAATATTTTTTTTTTTTGCAAATAATCCTTTTCATGTTATGAAGGGTATCAATACATTCGTCAAGACTGAATTGAATTTAACTTTTTTACTTGTTTGTCTTGCGTTGGTTGTTATGGTGACTGGCTGCTATGTTAAGCTGTATTTATGTAAAATTATTAAATATGAAAATTTAATGCTTAATTAATAACAACTTTTAACTGATTATCATAAAATGTACATGAATATGGTGCATTAAAAAATAAAAGTGTAAAAACAATTTAAAAACATAATGTTTTTTTTGCAGAAAACAAGGAATTAAACAATTTAAGTAGTAAAACGATAACATATTTATAAATTAAATGCACAAAAACAAACATGTTTAAAAAGATACCCAAGTAAAAAAATCAATTAAAAAAGTTGTTGAAGATAACTTTTTGTTCAATTAAAACTTTCGTCGAAGAAATTTTTATTAAATTATTTTTTAAATAAATAGCACTGTGCTCGAATTTGACACTTTTGTTTAACAAGCTGACACCCTACTGGTAAAGTTAATTCGAATACGCTGAAATACGGCTAGCACCATTGATAGCCGTATTTCGAAGTTATCGCTCGTATTTGTGATATTCGCGATTTACAATTTTGATGATGCTCAAGTACAATAAAAACGATATTTTTAAACTTTTGCGATAATTTTTAAATTTAAAACCATTCAATTCTGTTAAACTAGTATAACAAACAATAATACCGTGAATTTTTTTCGCGAAAAAAAAATTTTGTTCGCGAAAAATCTTTATTTTCGTAAAAAAAATTGGTTCAATACAAATATTTTTAGTTTAATTTGAATTTACAACAGCCATCTGGTAAAGCTAGCCCGTGTACACTAAATCTCGTTGTAATATCAGATTTTTTTTCAAAGTTAGCGTATGTATTAGCGATATTCGCGATTAATTTTATTTTTTTATTTTTAAGTAAAAAAAAATATTTTTTATATTATTTAGACAATTGCTGAATTTTTATCATCTAAACTCTATTGACTATACAAAAAAAAAATTATTCGCTGAAATTTTTTTTCGCGAATTTTTTTTTTCGATTTTTTTTTTTATTTTGCTATTAATTTATGAAAATAAGTAGAATACGATATATTATAGACAAAAAATTTTTCGAAAAAATATTTTTTTCGCGGATTTTTTTTTTTTGTTTTTCGCGGAATATTTTTTTTTCGCGGTACATTTTTTTTTCGCGAAAAAAAATGTATTTTCTTAATTTATATTTAAAAACTATCCCAAAAGCATAAATATTTCATTTTTGTAGTACCTAAGCTTCACAATTTTAAATCGCGAATATCGCGAATACGAGCGCTAACTACGAAAAACGTCTAGCACCATTGAATTCAGCGTACCGAATTAGCTTTACCATCAGGGTGCCCAGCTTGTTAATTTTTGCGACTAGCACAGTGTAATTGATTTATATTTTATTTTTAAGTTCATATTTGGGCAAAACCCATGTTTTCTTACCAAAATTCTTTTATTTATTAATTTTCTTTTCTCTTATCTTCTTTCAGAGCCCTTTACCGAATACCGCATTAAAGTCAATGCATTTACAACAAAAAATGAAGGTGAATCATCGGATAAGATTATACAACGTACAGATGTTTCGGGACCCAGTGCACCGATTATTGTTAATTTAACTTGTCACTCGCAAGATTCTTTAACAATACGCTGGAAACGACCCTTAGAATTTTATAATAACATCGATTTTTATATAATAAAAACTAAAATTGTTGGCCAGGATACACATCGTGATATTAGAATTAATGCATCAGCTAAGGAGTTAGAAACAGCGGTAAGTTAAAATAAATATTATTCAATATTTCGAAAAAAAAAAAAAATCTGAAAATGTGAAGTTGATAATTGAATAACTTTTAAATTCCAAAATTGTAAATAAAGTAACAATTTCAGAATCAGACTATGCATACGCAAGTGTGAAGGATCAGTGCTGTTCCGAAAAATGGATCGCTAAGATTAGATCAGTTTTAATCAGACGGATACAATTAGATCATAAAAATGGGTTTATCTAATTATATAAACTCATTTTTCGGATGACATTGTATACGTCCGATTAAAACTGATCTTAACTTAGCGATCCATTTTTGATCAGTACTAATCTTTCAAATCTCGGATTAGTATTGATCTTATTTGGATCAGTACTGATCTTTTATATCTCGGATAAGATGTGATATAAAAATATATCTAAAAATTTTTACTCGGGTAGTTTCTGCACTTTAGCTTCATCAGTGATCCTAAAATTAGTTAAACTTAAAATCTAAATACATTGATTACAATTTTAATTGATTCAAATAAAAACTTACTTGATTCAATCAATATTTTAACAAATACTACAAATTTCGTTATAGCAGCAAACTCAGTTATTTTTTTTATTGTATTAATAACTTTTGTAATTCATCTGATTTATGGAAATTATCTATTCAAAAAGTGTTATTCACAATAAAATTAATTATGTATCGTTTTCCCCTCCAAAGCAATACATTTTTATTTTCTCCTACACTCAAAATAATTCTACAGTAAAAGGTTTAGTAAGTGATATTGTACCAAAATCTACTAATTAGATACTAATTTTAGTATCTTCAAAGAACTAACATTAGTAATTTTTACTGGTTTTGACTAATATTAGTTAAAAATTTTAGTATTGGTTACCAATTTCTGCACTAGGTCCTTTTGGACTAAAATTAGTTAAATTTTTAGTATTAAATACCCACGTTTTTTTTTGGGTGTACATTCCTTGTAAAATATTTTCAAAGTTAAATTTTTAAACCAAAATTGAACGCCAATTCGTTAAAATCCCATTCATCTTTTATTGTAGAAATAACTACCAAACTGTAAATCATATTTGCAAGTTAAAATTTTGTTATTTTCTTTTTAAGCTAAAATTCGTCAACTAAATATTTATCAATAGTATGATGTATTTTTATGCATAGAAAAAAAAAACAACGTACAATCAAAACTTTTTAGTTATACCCAACAAAATTTTTTAGGTCCTCCAAAAATTTAACACAACATATCAATATCCGTGCAAAAATTAATTAGATCTTATCTGATCTTTTTATATCTATTCATATTTGATCGTTTATGATTGCATATAATTATATTTGAAATTACCAAAATCAAGATCTAACTTTGTTTCAGATTTGGAACACTGGAACAAATTGGCATTTAATTATATCTGATCAGATACAATTAAATACAGTCAGATGCAATAATATCATATCAGATCAAAACAGTTCATATAAGATCACACCCTGGCTTTGTTAACCGACCTTGGTAAAATTTTTAGCGAAATTTCGCAAAAATTCGCTTACGTTTAAAAAATAAAAAAAAATTATGAATATGATCAAAATAAAATATGAAAAAAGCAAATATTTGGCTAAATATCACCCGACACAAAAAAAAAATTTAACATTTTTGATCCGTTTTGCCGATTAGGTCCAGATCCTATTACGACTAGACCTCTAGGCTCGCCGTGGATTCAAAAATGTTGTCAGTATCGAGTGTAATTTACGGTCGTGTTCTACGAGCCAAGAGCTAAAAATAGGAAACGTAAAAAATTTTCAGATTTTTTTTTTCACCAAAATTTTTTTTTTGCGAAATTGTAACTACCCGAAATATTGGTCCTAGACCCACTTTTAAGTATACCGATCGACTCAGAATTACTTTTTGAGTCGATATAGGCAATTTTTAATCAATAAACTTTCATTTTGAAACTTTAGACTCTCTTGGACCAAGGAAGAAGCTAATTGAAATTGGAAAAAATCGCTCCATATTTAGAAAATCAATTCCTATATAGGTAGGGTGACCATTTTTTCCAGAACTCAAATCAGTACACCCATTTTTTTTTATAGAAAAATCTGTGAAAAGTCTTGCTATAGAATAAAATGTATGGCGAATGTTTTCAGCTGTCAAACATTTAAATTAGCAACAATTGTAGTTGTTTGAGGCCAACAAGTATTACAGTAATAACAACTGTTAAGAAATACTGATATTAACTGTTGTAGTTGTTTTACAGAGAGTTGTAAAAAAAGTAATTGACATCCCGAGTAAAAATTTTCTGATATAATCATATATAATTTGATACAATCTTATATGATTTAATATGCTTCCGTATAAATTTATATAAAATTATATCTATCATTTTGATACGGTTGATCCACTTTATATGGTTAGATATTGCTCCATATATGATTAGATTCGTATTTTGGTTTTGCTCATCAAATTGTATAAAAATAGATATTATAAGATCAACTTGATATAATTAGATTTGACCAAATTCAGGATCAAATTGTATCAATTTTTATATTTTTTTATCTAAAGTAATACAATTAGATATTATTTGATACAACCATTTTACGGATCAAATTAGATCTATTTAGTAAAATTAGCATAATATTTTTACTAGGGATCAAATAACTTCACAATAATTTTATTTCTTTAGAAAATCCTGCATATTCTGAGGACTTTTTCCTTAAGTTCTCCCATCTTTTCGTTTAAGGAAAACTTCCCAGATTATGATCATATTTCTTAAAAAACTTTGATCTGGGATCGGTTTTTATTTCAATAGGAAAAAAGACTGCCCGAGTAAAAAAAATGATATGACGCAATATATAATTTAATATGGGTTCGTGTCTATTTTGATATAATCTTATACGAAAAATGGTTTCATAAGATTTGATCGAATATTATCTAATAATATCAGATTATATAACTTTATATCGACTTTGATACGAGTTTTGGTCTAATCCAATGATATCAAATTATACCCAATTATATTAAAATGTATACAATTTTATAAATCGGATGTTTTTTTTAGTTTTTAATAAAAAGTTGAAAAATTAAAATAATAAAAATTAGTTGTTCTTGAAAAAAACTTAGAAAAATTTCAAAAAAAATGGAGACATGTTAAATTTTATATAAACCACTTAAGTAGAAAATATTCTCATAAAAACTTTGTCCTTATAAAAACTTAGAAAAATTTTAAAAAAATGTGTCATATATAATTTTATATAAAACACTTAGAAAATATTTGCGATAAAAAAATGTTCCTTGAAAAAAACTTAAAAAAAATTTTAAAGATGGAGTCATATAAAATTTTATATAAAACGCTTAGAAAATATTCGTGATAAAAAAGTGGTGCTTGGAAAAAACTTAGAAAAATAAAAAAATATGAAGTCATATGAAATTTTATATAAAACACGTTGCAAATATTTGCGATAAAAATATTTTCTTGGAAAAAACTTAGAAAAATTAAAAAATAATGGAGGCATATAAAATTTTATATAAAACACTTAGAAATTTGGAATGATGCATGGGACCAGATGTTACAACATATAATTATGTATGGCGATATCTTAAAAAAATCGCACATCAAAATTTATTATATAAATTTATCTCGCAAGACATTGTGTCACACATGATCATATATGAAATAATATGACTATATAAAAGTATATAAGATCATATTAAATTATTTTTACTCGGGTGCGTATATTTTTAGGAATCTGATGACTTTACTAATTAAAACATCTCACTTTTATTTGAAATTTTGAATTTTTTTTGTATAAAGATAAAAAGACCCCACGTTCGATAAATTTTTCGTGAAAAAACATTTTTTGGATTCACGGATCGTTATAATTTGTTCAATAAAACATATCCCTGATTCCTTATTTTAGGAAAATTGCAGTTTTTGTAAAGAATTTTTGAATAAAATATAATTTTTCGTTAAAATATTAAAAAATCAGTACAATCAGTACATATTCAGTACAAATCAGTACACGGTTTTTTGATCAGTACATGTACTGATCAAATCAGTACGAATGGTCAGCCTATATATAGGACTTGATTTCATATAAACTGAACCTCATGATTCCAAAACTGCAATCACCATTTTTTTTAGCATGTTTCGTTTTTGAGATATTCGAGTTTGGGATTTTCGCGTGGAAAAATTTTCAAACGCGATTATTTCGAAAAACAAACATGCTAAAAAAAATTGGATAGCAGTTTTGGAATCAGGAGGTCCATTTTATATGAAATCAAGTATTTTTTTTTGGAAGAATCTGTAATAGTGGACCCACACATGTGCGAAATTATTGTTTTTTTTACTTTTTAATAGCGGATATTTCAAAAACGGTACGTGCTAGAAAAAATTGGATGGCAGAAAAATCTATAAGAACCAGTTGGATATTTCACTGGAAGATTTTTGTTGTCGAACAGTGTAATTATTTAACAGTAACTCGAAAACAGAATCAGTTAGAATTTTCGATTTAACGATTTTTAAAGTTCAAAATAAAGAGGAGTGAAATGCCATTAGCCCATTTTGTCACCATTTTAACACAACCTAAACTTGCGTAAAGAAGGGCGTGTTATCTTGACAATGAAATCTAATAAATTACCAACCACGTATCTTTGCAAAAATTACCAACATAAATTAATTTTAAACAGAAAAATAATTTTCTTGAAAATTATTCTATGAGAATATCATAGTTTTAATTAGTATCCCAGCAAAAACTTGCATTACCAAGTAATGAAATTTGTAATGGGAAATTCAAAAGTTATAACTACTTGTGATTCGAATTACCTTTCCCATTACATTTACAAGCAAATGTGCCAAATGTAATGATTATCAAACCAGTATTAATAACTAATTACATATATACTTATAGGTAATGAAAAAAATATTTAAAAAAAAATTTTTAAAAAATAAAAAAATATTTAATTTTATTTTCTTTTTAATCAAAATTATGTACAGTGAGTCAAAAAGTGAAAATCTAGTTCTGAATTTTTTTTATTTTATTATAATGACTTATGTAAGTCATTATTAATAAGTCCTTATTTTACATTTCAAAATAATGCTAAAGGTAATTTTCTGTCATTACTAAGTAATTCGAATGGTAATGATGTGTCATTACCAAGTTTTTGCTGGGATAGGAAGTAATGACCTCGAGCTAGAATAAACCTACTCAAAATATAATATTTTAAACGTCGCGTCGAATAAAACAATTTATGTTTTTTAATACAAATTAATTTATCAGATTCGAAATAATTAAATTTAATTTTTTAAAGTTGTTATATTAACAATTATTTTAATTTAATCAATTAAAAATCTATTTTATGAGTTTTTTTTTTTAAATGTTAATTACTTTTGAATTCTTTTGATTCTCGTATAAACAAACAGTTCTTTAGATGTGAATTACGCCGGTAGACAGATTTATTAGTTTTAGAGTACATCAACTTATCCACAATTTGTTTGCTTGGATGCCTATGTAGATGAGTGTGAATAGGAACGAAATATAAACTTTGTTTTTATTTATATATTGGAATTTGTTTAGAAAATGGTTGGAAAAGTTTTATTTTAACAAAAAATCAAATAAAAAACTTTTTTACAAAAAAAAGTTTAAAAGAGTAAAAACCAAAAAATACACATACAGTGGCTAACAAAATTATGCACACACCCAAAGAAAAAAACAAAAATAAAAAAATAAATTAAAAAAAATGGGTAAAAAAAAATAGTTTAAAAAAAAATTAGGTAAAAAAAAAAATTAGGTAAAAAAAAAATAGGTAAAAAAATTAGGTAAAACAAAATTAGGTAAAAAAAAAACTTTATCATCCTTTGTCAAATTTCGTTCGCATCTATTCACCTGGAGCAGAATTAAAGGTATTCGTAATTTTTAGGTTATGTAGAATATACAAACGTTTTTAAGGTCTCCTGATATTTTCGTTCATAAATTTTGAACCGATATCGCTCAAATGCAATACCAAATTGCTCGAAGTTAAGTCAAGTACTTCTGGTTTATATACTTTCAACTATGTGTCATATTTTGTCCGTAAACGCTATTTCAACAGACAAACGGCCATCGCTAGGTCGACACAAAATCGGTCCCAGATTATTGTGTCGATGACTGTGTTTTTAATAAAGTTTATTTTTTTTTAATATTTGCACCTCCTTAGTTTAAAATTTGCATCACCTTACCAAAATTTTCATAAATTCTGTGGACTGTAAGCGTATTTTAGTTGTTTTCAAACATTTTTTTTTAAATCAAATTTTAGAATATGCGAATATACAAATGCATGTAAATTTTAGCTTTCATATTTAAAATAAACTACAACTTTATCAACAGGAAAATTTATTGGAAAACATATTTTTTTTTATTTTTCCTTGTAAATATGTCGTGTCGTACCTTCTAAAAAATATAAAAAAATTAAAAAATGTTAGGAAAAAAATATTTTTTTAAACTGTTGCCTTAGATACTACATAGTTTACACATATGCATTTCTCAATTTTGCAGTTATACATAAACATTAGGGTGGCACTTAGTTTTGCGGTACTGTATCAAGAGAAATCAGGAGAAAAATAAAAGTTATCTGTTTAGTTTTAGTTCCCCAATTAGATTAAAGAAGATCAAAGGAGAGGGGATAGAAGATCAAAGGAGAGGGGATAGCTTTTCTTCAATATGATGAAACATATCATTAAATTGATGACACTTTTCATCATGACATCGAAAAATTGTAGAATTCTCTTTGAAATTTTTTCTTTAAAAATTTTCCATTTTGCGAAAATTTATTTGAAAAATGTGGACACAAATATTGGAGTCATGTTGGAGTTAAAAAATCATTAAAAATGGATTAAGGAAAAAAAACCGAAGTTCCGAAATTTTTTTTGGAAATTTTCTAACGACTTTTTGAAGTAAAAACAAAAAGTTACATCAATATGATGAAATGTTTCATTAGTTTTCTTCCGCTGTAACGCATCATCAATATGATGAAGAATTGTCATTGTCCCATGTAAAAATTTATTAGATCGTATCTGATATGGTTATATCTATTCATATATGATCGTATCTGATTGCATATAATAATATATAAAATGGCCAAAATCGAGATATCTTAGAAATATAGTTATAAGTCGGATTTGGCTAACATTAGGACAAATTTGACGTCTAATTAGATCTGATCAGATGCAATCATATAAAATCATATATTACACCGTCCGACAAAAATTAAAAAAATGGCTTTGAACTCGAACTGGATAATAAACGCTTGAAACTAGAGACTAAGTGTAGTAAAACTGAATTTACAGTTTTTCGTTTCGTAATCCTGTTTCCTTTTAAAAGGACTTAAAAATTTTAGAGGATTAAATTTTATAAAATATTTTTTTTAATATTTGTACTTGTTCTAGGATGCCACTATTGATATCAAATGCTAGAGGAAGATCTCCCCTAATTTTCCTATTTTATTATTTTTACATATCAGGAAAGAGGATGTAAATTATGTCCTTTAAAAAATTTATCCTTCAATATAATTCAAAATTTTCAAAAAAATATTTTGATAAAGTTTTCAAATGATTTTATTCACATCTTTTTATCTTGATATTGCAAAATAGAGAAATGTAAAAATTAGGGGAGATCTTCCTCTTTCATTTGCCGTCAACAGTGTCATCCTAGGACAAGTACAAATATTTCAAAAATATGTATATATTTTACAAAATGTAACTTTTAAAACTTTGAAGTCCTTTTAAAATGAAACAGGATCACGAAATGAAAAACTGTAAATGCAGTTTTACTCCATTTGATCTCTACTTTTAGACGTTTATCATCCGGTTCATGTTTAATATTGGCTGTCGGCCGGTGTTATCAGATAATATCAAATCAGATAAGACCAAAATTAATAAAATCGCAAGAATTTTTTTTTTTTTTTGTTTGAAATTTTCAAAAATCCAAAACTATGATATCCTGGCACCACGGCCTAATTTATCCGATTGGCCTCAAATTTGTACCACATAATTTTTAGACCTAGGAGAATAAAAGTTTACCAGGACATTTAAAATCGGATGAAAAACTTTTTTGCCATACAAAAAAATGTCAGTCTATTGTTACATACATATATTCATATGTTTTCCTACAACACAGTCGCATGATAAATGTTCGAATAAAACGCCACATTTTTAACAGCCTGGCAAAAGTTTATCTATGGATACATTGAAAAATAAGGAAACAAAAGTATTTAAAAAAAACAACTGATCGTTAGCACATATTCAAAACTATTAAATGCATACAAATTCTCAGTATTTCAACAATTTATTTAAAAACTAAAAAATAGTTGTAAAATGTAAAAAATATAAAAAAAAGTTTTAAAAATACATATTTAAAAATTGTATTTTTTTTTTCTTTTTTTGTTCTATTTTAGATGATTATACAAAATTTAACTATGTATCAACTATACGAAGTCAAAGTTGCAGCTGCCACATTTAGCATAATTAATCCAAAGAAAATTATATTGGGAAAATTTTCGGATGGCAAAAAGGTATGTATGAATTTTGAATTTATAAAGAAAAATAAATTTCCTTCTTCAATATGCTACGGAATAATGTGATATTTTGAAAAGAAAAAACTTTTTTCTCGGAAAAGTCTAAGAACTTTTTTAAGCACTTAAAGAATATATTAGTACACAAACAAAATTATGTCTTATGATGTTGTTAGTTTGTGGAAAAAGTTTTCCGTATAATTGTTTTTAATGAAAAAACATTTGTTTAACCAACAAATTTTATTAATGACAAACAACTCTTGGAGGGTTGTTTCAGAAATAACATCATTGAAAGAAAGACTTATTAACACTTAATTTTTTAAGTCAATTCTTTTTTTTCTGTTAGTAAAAATAAATGAATATTCTTTTAATTTTTAATGATTTGTGTACGTTGTTAAACTTCAGCAAATCAATTTTCAAACTCATTCTACAAAAATGTTTACTACACTGAAAAAAATAACCTTCCTGATATTAATGAAACGGATTCATTATTTTGTTTTCATTACTTAAATGAAGGAATTCATAAGCTGATTGAAATTTCATGCATGTTATGAACAAATTTTATGAAACTTGTTTCATTAGATTTCATAATTTCATTAAAAAATATCATAAGATTTTTTAGAACTAAATACAACTCTGCGTTGCGAATAAGAGAAAGAAAACAGAACAAAAACATACGACGTTTTATTACACCACGCGTGTTTAGTCTAATTGTAATTTTTACATGTGTGTTAACTTTTTTCTAATAAAATAAAACAATTTTATATTTTTTTGCTTTGTTGTTGAAACTTGTGTGTGTGTTATGCTGGTTATATCTAATTGAAATTACAAGTGAAAAGTTCCGTATAAGTGTTTCTTTTGACTGTTTCTTATAACTTATAATATAATTTGCAACAGAAAAATAGTTTTTTAAGTCATTAAAATTGCGTGATGAAATTTAGGGTAATTTGTGTTGTTCCATTGCTACGTTGTTGCTACGTTTTGGCAGCACGTGTTTTTAAAGTCATCGCGTTTTTGTCTTTTATAGTTTACCTTATATGGCAATTCAGACCAATTTAAGTTTGGAGTAAAATTTTGTTGTTTGTAAAAACTAGGTGAAAACCATAAAAAGTGTGCAATTAAGGGTCATGTCACAGACTCAATTCCGTTGGGAAGTGGAATAAGTGGTTCACTCGTAAAACGCAAAACAAATACTTTTTTTCGGAATGAAACCACTTTTAGCAATTCAATTCCACTTTGATTTTTGAAAGTGATTTCATTCCGAAAAAAAAAATTGTTTTGCGTTTTACGAGTAACAACTTTTTTTCAAATCCGATCGGAATTGAGTCTGTGACATGCCCCTAAATAAAATTTCAGTGAAGGTTACAGTGATGGTTACATGTGACTTACCAAAATTGTTATTAATGCAAATTTTCACTTATGGGTGTATGATACGTGCTGTTTTTAGGTAACTTGTTCCTAACTTGATTAGGGGCTTTCTATGGAAATTTTGATAACTTTAACCAACATGAATTTATCGTAATTCCCATATCAAAACCTTAATAAAGTTAGCAACTAGTTACTTGTAAAAAGCAATTATCATACGCTCATTACCAACTACTATTCCACATTTAATCAATGAATATTTTCATACATTTTATGAAAAACTTCATAAAACGTTTCAAACAAGTTCTACGAATATTTTCATTATTTATATGCAAGTTTTCATTGAAAGGAACTTTAATGACACCAGTTTCATTAATCAAATGAAACCGTCTTCGGTTGAAAACGTGAGTCATTTTTCATTAAGGTTAAGTCAATTTTCATTAATTTCACGAAGCTATTTTTTTCAGTGTAAATTTATCAAGTTTTAAGCAATTTTTTTAAATTCTCATTATCAAAAAAAATTGTAAATGTTTTGAGTTGAGGGTGGGTTGTACAAGCCTAAAAATAAGTAAATTTTTCTAGGCAAGTCCATGGCGCTCAGACTTAAAATAGTCCATTGTACCGTAAAATGTAAATGTTTTAGTGTATAAAATATTTCTTTAATTTGCCATTTAAACTTAAAAAAAAAACTCTTTTTCTCTCTTTGTTTAAATAGCATCCTAAATTTATTTACTTCACTTGTCACTTGACGTTTTTTTTTTTACATTTTTTGTCATCAATTTTCGATTATAAACAATTCCAAAAATAGTTCGCTAGTAAAAATAGTTTAAAAAAAAATAAAAAAAAAATACGTAGACTTTGTGCTTTTGACATGTTTAAATGTAAGAAGTTTTTTTCTTTTTGTTCATACTTATTCAAATGTGTAATATGTAACATAGAGAAGTTTGGAAAAGCTAAATTGTTAAATTTCAATATGGGAAAAATAACTCAAAAGAGGTTTGGATAGACGTTAATTCACGCAGAGAAGAGGCATGATTGCGACAACCATAATGGAGGGACAACATACTTAGTATGATTAATAACTTTATTATAACATAATCATATTATCATCATCGCTGACTATAGTATGATATAAAAGGTAATTTTTTGTTGATGATCATAATATGATTGTCACTATTTTATATATGATCAAATGAATCAACCATACTATGTTGTCCCTCCATTATGAGTGATTTGGTGTCCGGCAATCATGTTTCAAACATGTTTTTTCTCTGTGTGTTGAGAAACATTTAAAATTATGGTAGGAAATTTGTCAAAAAAATAATATTTTTTTTACAAAAATTTTAAATTTTTTTAATTTCTCTCCCACTATAATTTATGTGAATTAGTTGTTTTGACATGCCAGTAAATACAGTAGTTGTAGTATAGACATTTTGTCTACATGATATAAATTTATAATAGACAAAAAAAAAGTAAGAAAATTGTAAATTGTTAGCAGAAAAATATAAACTCAAAAAATAGCTTTAAATAAATTAGGGGAAAATTAAATTGATTCATAAGGTTCAAGTTGAGAAAATGCAAAAGAAAAATTTAATTTCTAAAAATTATAGACATTTCTGGTATTTCCCATACCAGTTTCAAACACCCCAGTTAGTGCACACAAAAAGTTATTGGCTAAAAATTTTCAATTAAATCTATTGATTAACAAAATTTAAATAAGTCAATCAATGTTTTGATTAAAATTTTTGTTATTTTTTTAACTGTCGAATTACAAATTTTCAACACACCATATTTTTTTCGCTTTAATTTATTTGAATTGATTAATTCAAAAATATACAAAATAATCGGGTTTTACTTTTTTTATTCTTGGCAACATATTGAAAAACAAAAAAGATGAATTTTTTGATAATTTTGCCATATGCTTACAATTCATTTGTTAAATCAATCATTGTTTTGATTGACTATAAATAAAAAATTGATCAAATTTTTTTTCAAAATCGAAAAAACGTTTGATTGAAAAAATTGTCAATCAATCACCTACAATTTGATGATTGGTATAACAATTTATTTAATTGGAGGAATTTCAATCAAAAAATTGATTGAATCCGCGTTTTTGTTAATTGAAATTCGTTTCAAATTTTTTCTGTGTGTTATCATCAGTAGGATTTTAAATGTCGGTTTGTCTTGTTAATGAAAACTGTTTTTTATATATGTGAATATTTTTAGTTTCTAGTAGAGATGGGCGCGAGAGTGATATTTGACTCACACTCACTCACGCTCACGACAGGAATTTTTGAATCACGCACACTCACTCACGAGCATTTTTTTTCTACTCACACTCACTCACAATCACGTGAGTAAATTAAATACAACTCACACTCACGTGCAATAACGCAAGCTTCACTCACGTTGACTCACACTCACGAAACTCATATGTATACAAAAAAATTTCAAAAACTAAATTTTTGAAAAATCTTTTAACATTTAAAGCAAAATTTACAGTTCAGCGAAATTTTACATTGTTTTTTTTTTTTTTGCTTTTTTCGGGACGAAATCTTAAATTGAGCCAAATTTTAACATTTTTTTGTACCTTTTTTGGTACGAAAGGACGCAATTTTTTTTCTCCACTCACACTCACTTACAATCACGTGAGTAAAATTAAATTCAGTCACACTCACGCGTGACCACGCTCTAATCTGCTCAAGTGCCCATCTCTAATTTTAACCCGTGGCACAGTGGAGCTAGATGCACTTTTTTTGTCAGAATTACTCAACAGCCCTTAATTCTTAACCGATTAATTTTGTTTTTTGCTGCTTTTTAGCTTATTAAATTTTGCATCGACTTATGCAGCCAGATTTTTAAGCTCATTATTTTAATCTCCTTAATTTTTATTGCGAAAGTCAAAAATATGAGATATTTTTAGTTTTTTTAATGTAAAACGTTCAAAAGTAAATGGATTCAAGTGACTTTTGTCTTAAATTATTTGTAATATCCATTAATAAAAATCTGGTTTTTGCAATTCCAAATTTTAAATATCAAATATTTTTTAGAGCCCCTTAAACTAAAATTTTCAATGTACAATATTTTGAAAACCACAGCAAACTATTTATGAATTATTGTTTTATTTCATCATTACTTCAGTATAAGGTGCGTATTATTAATATGATATAATTAATAATACGCATCGTATGCTGAAGTAATGGCAAATTTAAAGAAATCTCAATAAAATCTTCTTACAAAAATCAAGAAAATAAAATTATATTATTGGTTGAAAATGAGAAAAATCTACCCGGGTAAAAATGAAATATATATGATTATATATGAAGATATATGGATCATATATGGATTTATATAACCATATATTATCATATATGCCTCCATATATTTTTATATATGATCAGATCCGTAAATTGGCCCGATATGAGCTCATATCGGGCCAATTTACGGATCTGATCATATATGAACATATATGGAGGCATATATGATAATATATGGTTATATAAATCCATATATGATCCATATACCATCATATATGATCATATATATTTGGCTGGGTCGTATTCCAACAAAGTGCTCAGATCAACTATTAATAGTGAAAAAAGTTGGTACAAGTAAATACAAGCAATTTAAAACCAAAATTAACAAAATCGGTCCATGGCTTCCGTTCTCGCATCGCGGGTCAAAATTGCGGTTTTTGAAAAAATGGACATAATTTAAAAAAAAATTAAATATTTAAAAAAAAAAATCTTAAAAAAAAAATTTTTTTGTATCGCATTAATTCAAAGATATTTAGAAAAATTTTGTTTGTTTTTTTCGGATATCGAAAACCCACCCAAACGTGAGGCCAAAAAAAACTCTCATTTTTAACATGGAGCTCAAAACTACTTTTTCACTATTTTAAAAATTAAGTGAAACAAAATTTTTAAATATATTAGTTTATCCACTTGATATCATTGAATACATCTCAGGGATTGTAGAAAAAAATTCTTAGTTAAATTCCTTCGTCCAGTTGGTGTGTGGAGCGATTTGAATTTAGCGGATTTCCAGAACATGTGTTTTTAACGACATTTTTGACTAATTTGTAGTTGTTAGCAACATTTTACTTAAATTAACCAACTTTTTTTGTTCAAATGGTTGTTTTGGACCATAGTAACTCTGCTTTGAAATAATAGGCTTTTTGGACAACGTTAACCCTTGCCGGCACGGGGTTAAAAAATTCATCCAATGAAATTTTTGAAAATTCCTCACTCTAAAATCGTGTATGTGTTTAAATAATCAACAATTACAAATTTATACAAAGTTTTCATGAAGGAAATCTTTAACCCTTGTTGAACGAACGCCCAAAAAATTTCAAACAGCGGTTTTTTTGCTCATAGTCAAATGGACTTTTTTGACATATTAAATAATATGTTTTTCACTTTTAGCTTTACACAGTAAAAACGACGAAGACGTAATGAAATTTCGGATGCCATTTTTTTTATTTTATTTAGTTTTAAGCATTTTCCGCTTAAGTGCGCAATTGTTGATTATTTAAACACATACACGATTTTAGAGTGAGGAATTTTAAAAAATTTCATTGGAGGAATTTTTTAACCCCGTGCCGGCAAGGGTTAACTTTGTCCAAAAAGCCTATTATATCAAAGCAGAGTTACTATGGTCCAAAACAACCATTTGAACAAAAAAAGTTGGTTAATTTAAGTAAAATGTTGCTAACAACTACAAATTAGTCAAAAATGTCGATAAAAACACATGTTCTGGAAATCCCCTAAATTAAAATCGCTCCACACACCAACTGGACGAAGGAATTTAACTAAGAATTTTTTTCTACAATCCCTGAGATGTATTCAATGATATCAAGTGGATAAACTAATATATTTAAAAATTTTGTTTCACTAAATTTTTAAAATAGTGAAAAAGTAGTTTTGAGCTTCATGTTAAAAATGTGAGTTTTTTTTGGCCTCACGATATCCGAAAAAAACAAACAAAATTTTTCTAAATATCTTTGAATTAATGCGATACAAAATTTTTTTTTTTTTTAATAATTTTTTTTTTAAATATTTTTTTTTTTTTTTTAATTATGTCCATTTTTTCAAAAACCGCAATTTTGACCCGCGATGCGAGAACGGAAGCCGTGGACCGATTTTGTTCATTTTGGATTTAATTTGCTTGTATTTACTTGTACCAACTTTTTTTCACTATTAATAGTTGATCTGAGCAATTTGTTGGAATACGACCCAGCCTAATATATATTTCATTTTTACCCGGGTATTATTTTGGAGTCTTTGAGACCGAACATTTTCAATCCCGAGTAAAAAAGAAATGATATAGTCATATATAATGTTGTATAGGCATATAGATTTGTATGTGTTTATATCTGACACTATATGTTTCTAGATAAAATTATGTATTGGAAAAAATATTTCAATAATTTCCAATATAGTATCAGATAATGTTATATATTATTATATGTGGTCACATATATAATTATATATGCCGTATATAAGTATACAAAATTGGCCAAATTTAATGTAAAATAATATATTATATTTAAGCAAAAACAGCAAAAATTTTCTAAGTTAATTTTGATATTATTTTATGTAATTTTATATAATAAAATCAAAATTGTTGAAGAAAAAACAAATAATAAAAATTATAACAAAAATTAATTTAGATTTTTACCAAATTAAAATGATTAAAAAAAAAACAAAACTTTGAAGATTGTTGCTAATTCTAATTTTAATATAATCCAAAAGAAAAAAAACTAAATGAATTCAATTACTACATAAAAATATTTGTTTTATTTTTTAAAATTTATGGTCCACATTTTTTTTTTGAAAAAATTTATATGAAATATCAAATTTATATAATTTTTAATATAATTTGATAAAATTTTACAAATCCACATTAGACCAAAATTCGGATCTAATTAAATCTAACAATATCATATATGATATTATTAGACAATTTTAGATAATTTCTGATACAGCCAATTTTGAGATCAGATTATATCAATTAAGAGCTGCTACCAGATTAATTAATATATAATTACATAAAGGACCAGATTAATTTTTTTACTCGGGATCCCAAATATTTCGAGAAACAAGAGTAACATTGGAAAACGGCAGAGTTGCAAACACTTTTCTTTTGAAACGCCACCCTTCTTTATCTAATTAAATTTTTCTATTTATACCCTACACCACACTGTGGTACAGGGTATAATGAGTTTGTGCTGATGTTTGTAACTACCCGAAATATTGGTCCTAGACCCACTTTTAAGTATACCGATCGACTTAGAATCACTTTTTGAGTCGATTTAGCGATGTCCGTCCGTCCGTCCGTCCGTCCGTCCGTCCGTCCGTCTGTCTGTCCATGTAAACGGTGTAAATACGATACAGGTCGCAATTTTCAATCAATTGACTTGAAATTTGAAACTTAAACCTCTTTTGGCCCAAGGACGAAGCCTATTGAAATTGGAAAAAATCGGTCCATATTTAGACCTAGCCCCCATACAATGGTCCTCTTTAGTTTTGGCTCAAATGATTCTAATAACCGCATTTTAATAGGTATCTTTTCGAAATTTGGCAGGTAATCATGTTTCATCCACACAAATCACCATTCCGAATTTTAAAGAAATCGGACCAGTTCTTCTTGTAGCCCCCATACAAACCACCTTCCCGATTTTCACATAAATCTCTAAAATTTCATGAAAATAGAAAATATTTAATTAAAAATCTGTTTGTGTATGTTAAACGCGTACTTAAATAACCTTATCAAATCTGATTTTAATCGGACCATTTTTGGACTTAGGTCCCATGTGAAAATTTCGCCCGATATTCAGTTGAAGCGGTTTTATGTCAACAAAAAGAAGCTCATTCCACTCAAATTTGATTTGTGAGTGCTTTTTACACTTATTAAAGATTTGACAAAATGTAGATCTAATCAGTCCATGTTTGAACTTTGGACCCATTTTCCGGGAATCTCTGGTGTAGGGTATTATATGGTCGGTCTTGACCGACTATAATTTTCATACTTGTTTTAAATTAAAATTTTAAAAGTTTTACCCCTACTACACCCAAAAAAAAAAGTGGGTATTCAATACTAAAAATTTAACTAATTTTAGTCCAAAAGGACCTAGTGCAGAAATTGGTAACCAATACTAAAATTTTTAACTAATATTAGTCAAAACCAGTCAAAATTACTAATTTTAGTACTTTGAAGATACTAAAATTAGTAACTAATTAGTAGATTTGTGTACAATATCACTTACTTAACCTTTTACTGTATAATTATTTTGAGTGTAGTAATATTATTTACAATTGCAGTGCAATAAAGAAAATAAAAGATATTTAAACCAGTAAAAACAGCACTGAATGTTTTAAAATTTTATGTGTGGCAATAAGTGATAATAGCTTAAGTCGGCATGCAAGCAAAAAGTTAGTGAAATTAGTAGATTTACTAATTTGTTTGCTTACACGATCTATTGCAGGGGTTTCGAAAATTACTTTTTCAAAAAATATTTGCTTTATTTTGGCATCTCATTTTTGTAACACGATTTGTATCCAATTTTTTTTTTTATTAGCCTTACACTAACGTACGCTGTAACGTTACACAAACGTTTTTTGTAAATATTTAAAAAAGTTACTACATATTTCACAAGGTTCCAAAACTGCCGATAAAGCGCGGAAAAATCGATGATTTAAAAATTATCGATTCGTAAAGACATGTTTTTTAAAAAACCCGCAGTAGGCTAGTCGGTAGCCTATGAGTCTGGGGGTCGTGGGTTCGATTCCCATCAGAGGCCTTGGTCTGTTTCGCTACAATGAGACGAAGGTCATTGTTACCAGTTCTCGGTTAGGTAAACTTAGTATATGATTTGTAATTATATGGTAATTCTTAATAAAAAAAAAATAATTTTCAAAAATACTTTTCGACATAACCTATTTTAACTTATTAACACAATTAATATTCTTAAAAAAACGAGCAGGTGTATCTTAAAATGTTTATAATTTATTTTTCATTTGGTAATAAGCCTTTTGTATGTATTTTATTTTATTTTTTTAGTTTCCGTTGTGTTGCGTTCCATTATGCGTACAATTTTACAATTTCCGTTTCCTTTTAACAAGAAAAACAACACACAAACAAAATGGTTGCTATTAAAGTATTTTAAAACAAAGATTTATTGTGGTCCATTTTTGTTTTTTGTTTTTTAAGTAAAAAGTGAAAAGAAAACAAGAACTGTTATAGCAACAACAACAAAAAAAACTTAAAATAAATAAAATACCTTCTTTTAATGGTCAAAGTTAAAATAATAATAAAAATGTTTATGAAAATTTAAATATATAAATTCGTATTGTACGATACGGGCAAAAATAAAAGAAATAAAACATTTTACTTCTTAACGATTCATTGCATAAAGTTTTTTTTTTATACCACTCCACTCTAGTGATAGAGGGTATATATGAGTTTGTCATTTTGTTTGTAACTCATTGAAATATCGGTTTGTGACTTCGTAAAGCAGGCGAGAATCCACGGGGGGAGGAAATTCCCCAAACCGAACTGAAAAGAAAGAAATAAAATGGAAAAGGAAGGAAAGGAGAGGGGAAAAGGAAAGAGAAAACGACAAGGACATATCTCCAGTTTCTGTAACACGAACGTCATTCGTCTGCGACGAATTCCGATGCATTTTGCTATTGAAACAAAAACAAAATGGATGCAAATTTGTCGCAGAAGAACGACGTACGTGTTACAGAAACTGGGGGATTATCTAAATTTTTATTCGTGAAAAATATCTAAGAATATTCAAATTTATCTAAACGAAAAAGTCTCAGAATTTCAGAATTTCAGAATTTCAGAATTTTTGTATACTAAAAAAAATCTTTGAATATTAAAATAGAATTTTTCTAAAGGAAAAGAAAATTTTTCTATAGAAAACGAGAATTTTTCTATAGGGCAAGATAAGAGAATTTTTTTATTAGGAAAATCTGAGAATTTTATCTATAGACAAAATTTGAGAGTTTTTATAGGAAAGGTAAGAGAGTTTTTTTATAGGAAAAATTTAAGAATTTTTTTATAGAAAAAAAATCTGAGAATTTTTGTTTAGTGTCGGAATCGAAATAAATTTTTCTATAGGGAAAATCTGAGTACTTTCTATGCAAAAATAAGAAGGTAAATTTAAGATTTTTTTTGTAGAAAAAATGTATTGGGATCTGTAACTTTTACTAAAGAAAAAATGAGTCAGAATTTTCGAATTATTTAATAGGAATAATGTGTCAGAATCTAAAAAAATGTCTCAAAATCTGAGAAAATGTCTCAGAATCTGAAATTGTTTTTTTATTCTACTTTTTCTGTAGACAAAATACCTTAGATTCTGAGAATATTTCTAAAGAAAAAATGACTTACAAGAGAAGAATCTCAACCTCTATGAACCGATTTGCCTGAAAATTAAAATATATATAAGAGATAATTTTATGGTTGGGGTGTCTCGTCTTATCGGCCATATCAGTGTTTGAAAATTTCGTTGTCCCCTTATGAAACAATGTGGACCTTCGGGAAATTTCGAAAACTCTCGAACTAACAGGAATATCGTCTAAAGCAAAAACACGTGGATATGGATATGGCAATATGACTGAAAAATCCAAAAAATTATTTTTTTCGCCATTTTTTTTACCTCTTAATCCCCGATATGGCCGATAATCCGAGACACCCTAAACTTGGAATTGTCTCTTTTATATATTTTTTAAGTTTCATGCAAATCGGTTCAAAAGGGTTGAGATATTTCCCTTGTTAGACTCAGAGATTTTAAAGAATTTAAAACTTTTTCTATGGGAAAAATGTCTCGGAATAAGAGACTTTGTCTATAGGAAAAATGTCTAAGAATTTTAAACTTTTTTAAGAAAAACAAGTAAGAGGCCGACCATATGATACCCTACAACCGCGTTTTCCGGAAAATGGGTCAAAAGTCCAAACATGGACCGATTAGATCTATCTTTCGTTAGATCATTTATAAGTGCAAAAAACACACACAAACAAAATTTGAGTGAAAATTGCTTATTTTTGTTGCCAATCAACCGATTTTACTGAATATCGGGCGAAATTTTTATATGAGTCTGAGTCCAAAAATGGTCTAATTATATTCAGAATTTATAAGGCCACCAAAGTACACGTTTAACACCTACAAAATTTTTTTTATCAAATATTTCCAATTTTCATGAATTTTGAGAGATTAATGTGAATAACGAGAGGGTGGTTTGTATGGGAACTACAAGAAGAGCTGGTCCGATTTCTTTAAAATGATACCTATTATAATACGGTTATTAGAGTCATTAGAGGCAAATTATAAAGGGACGTTTGTATGGGGACTAGGTCTAAACATAAACCGATTTTTTCAAATTTCAATAGGCTTCGTCCTTGGGCAAAAGGAAGCTTAGGTTTTAAATTTTATTTAAATCGATTGATAATTGCGACCTGCATCGTGCTCACAACGTTTAGATGGACAGAGGGACGGACATCGCTAAATCGTCTCAAACAGTGATTCTGAGTCGATCGATATGATTGAATGTGGGTCTAGGACCAATATATCGGATAGTTGAAAACATCAGCACAAAGTCATTATAGCCTGTACCACAGAGTGGTGTAGGGTATAAAAATTGTTTTGGAGAATATCCAACTGATTCTTACAGATTTTTCTCTCTGTCATCCATTGTTTTCTAGCACGTACCGTTTTTGAGATATTCGCTGTTAAAAAGTCAAAAAACCAATAAATTCGCGTTTTTGGGGGTCCACTGTTTACAGATTCATCCAAAAATATGACTTGATTTCATATAAAATGGACCTCCTGATTCCAAAATTGCTATCCAAATTTTTCTAGAATGTTTCGTTTTCGATATATTCGCGTTTGAAAATTTTTCCTCGCGAAAATCTCGAACGCGAATATCTTGAAAACGGAACATGCTTGAAAAATTTGGCTTGCATTGTTGGAATCAGGAGGTCCAATTTATATGAAATCAAGGCCTATTTATCGGAAGCCACATAACAATGGACTCCAAATGTGCGAAATTATTTGTTTTTTTTACTTTTTAACAGCGAATATTACAAATACGGTACGTGCTAGAAAAAATTGGACGACAGATTTGGATTCAGAAGAGGAAAATCTATAAAAATCGGTTGAATATTTTACTGGGAGGTCTTTGTTGTCGAACAGTGTAATTATTTAGCAATAACTCGAAAACAGGATTAGCTAGAACCGTCGATTAAGTCTTGCAAAAATTACGAAGATAAATAAATTTAAAACAGAAAAAAAAAATTTCTTAAAGATTATTCTATGAGAATATCATAGTTTTAATTAGTAAAGGAAATAATGACCTAGAATAATGACCTTATCAAAATATATAAGAATTTTTGGTAGAAAAATTGTCTAAGTATTTAAGAATTTTCCATATGAAAGTGTATCTGAAAAATTCTTAGTAGCAAGAATTTTATAAATTCTTAAAAAATTTGTATGCGCAGAATGTTTCAAATCATCAAATATTTTCTAATTGGGAAAATATCAGAAAATCATTAAAAGTTTTCAAGCAAATAACTAAAACAAATTTTAAAATCAAAAAACTTTTCTGGATGAAACATGTCTCAAATCTGAAAAAAAACAAAAAGTGTTGCAAAATAGAAGACTTTTACTATCATACAATTAGGACCTATGACTTTGGTTGAGGAGACATTTATTGTAAATATTATATAAAATTTTTTTTTTAAGTTTTTAAAAATTTTCTAAAGGAATGAATTTTTAAAATTTGGAAATGTTTTTATAGAAAACATCATCACTAAACAAGAGGTATAAACTAAAAATCTTATCTAATGATAAAAATCTGACCTCAGGTTTCCTGTAAGAAAAAAATGTTGCCCCGATTTTTTTCCACAAATTTTTTTTTCGCGGAAATTTGCTTTCTCAATTTTTTTTTTAAATATTTTTTTTAAATATTATTGTGGAGGGTATCAATACATTCCGCAATGCCGAATTGAACTTTTTTTACTTGTTTTTTGTTTGGCTTTGGTTTGGTAAAGGGTATGAGGTGTTATGGAATAAATTGAAGTCTGAGGAAGGAAGGACTTGTATTTTTTAATAACTTAATTTGTTAAACTTATAAATTTAATGTTTTTTACTTCTTGTTGTTTTTACTTTTCTTTTTTTATTATTACTTTTAGATTGGCTTACAACCAAATTGTGAAAAGATACAACCTCTACTACGCCAATCTCATAATGATTATAATTTAGCGGTTTTGGTTGGCATCATTTTTAGCTGTTTCGGTATTGTACTCATTGTTATGGCATTCTTTTTATGGAGGTAAGTGGTGTTCTTATACAAAATTTACATAAAACATAAAAAACATACAAAAAAACACAGAAAAACGAAAAACATCCCAAACAAAAAACACAGAAAAATTGTATTTAAAACAAACAAAATACTACTAATTATAACCATTAGTAATGAATGAAAACGAAAATGAATGGAGAATAAGCTAATATTTATGTAAATACACTCAAAAAAGAAAAACTTTGTCAGGAAAGTCTGTAAAAAGGACCTTACATTTGTCTACTCAAAAATGCTATTTCTAAAGAAGTTATATTTCTTTAGTATGATATACTGTTTGGAAAATTTCTTTGGTTAATATTTAAACAATTTTAAAACAACTTGTCATTTGAGTGTTATTTATATTATAAAAATGGAAAAATATGGAAAATTTTAATATTTTTAATTTTAAAACAATTGCATTTAACTGGCATCCTTTTATTGCCCCCACGTTGGGCGCCAAAACGGTGCTACTATTATTTTTAAGTTTGTTACCTTCAAGTATACCGATCGATTAAGAATTACTTGTTAATTCTGTCTGTCCATCAAACGGTCGCAATTTTCAATCATTTGACTTGAAATTTAAAACTTAAGCATCTTTTGCCCCAAGGACTGGGACAAAGATCTTGCCCCTTACAAACGCCTGCATTGAATTTAGCTTAAATGACTCTAATAAGCGATTTATAATTGATATCGTTTTGAAATTTAATAGATAATCAAATTTCATGAATTACACCGCTCAACAAATCGAAGGTTTTTGGATCCGGTTTGAAGTTTCATATAAAATTTTTAAAGATTCTCGCTTATTCCAAATCTGTGCTCCAAATTTTTCCATCACGTCTAGAATTTTAATTATACGCGGTTGAAAATGCGAAAAACGCGATTTTCCCCTTTTTTGAAAGCCTGCACAGCAGCCACTGGGTGGAATAAAAATCTGGTATAAAGCGTTAGAGTATAATTGAACTATGATCTCAAATATATAATCAAAAAAATTTGAAGTTGTTGCACTATTATTGGCCAAACATGTATGTTAAAAAAACACTGTGAAAAAATTGGAAAAAGCACCATTTTTAAAAGGCTCTAAACCAAAAACCAGATGATCAATCTTTATTGTGATGAGCTCAAAATTTGAGCAAAAGTTCATTCTTTCTTATAGACTTTTAAACCCATTAAAGATACCCAGGCAGAAACTGCCAACCGTTCCAAAGAAAAAGTCTCGGCAAAGCACTTTATTTTTTGTGTAGAAGGTAGTATGAATTCGAAAAAGTGCTTTGCAAGCGCTTTGCCAGTGTTTTTCTATTTAAATCCGTTCAAAGTTTAAATTTTTTATTAAAATTTATTAATTTTCGTAGCAATTGGAATATTTTTTATTTCTCTGCAGGATAAGTGGCCGGTCCCTGATAGTTCTCGTGATATGTCACTTACAATTAGACACAATGACCTATATATTGCAAACTTGACACCTTTAATATAAAAACACCTGTTTCTTTCGTGAGGAAGTGTTTTAAACTCCTGATACATCACATGTGAAATATCACTGGGCCTATCCCTTTGGAACACTACCCGATTCGGTTAAATACACCACTTTTTTTCGTGACTTTTCCAAAAATTTTCCTAGAAGCATTTTTAATAAATTTTTTTTCCAAAACGCAAAGAAAACTGCAAACAAATTTTTTTCAGGACTTAGAAAATATGTCAAAGTTTGTTCAAAATTTTTTTATCCTAATAAATTAGTCAATAAATTTTTTATCCCAATTTAAAAAAAAATCTTTATTCAAATAAACACCAAAAAAAGTTGTGTCTTATGGACTTATACAGGGTGGTCCAATAACAAGTATCTTTTTAAAACATGCAATGAAATGAACAATACTCAATAGTTTTGGAACCTTATGGCTTTATTTGAAATTGCAAATATTCCCATTATTTATGGCAAACGACTTCATTCATGCGGCTGCCTTGGTTAGCTCCGCAGTAGCTCATCCTCGGCACCCATTTTTCTAATGTTTCTGGTTCTATCTCACGAATGGCTTGAACGATATTCGTCGAAAGGGCCTAGAACATTTCTGGATTTCCCATGTTGCATGAATCTTTAACGAGACCCCTCAAAAAAAATTCTAAAGGTTTTAATCGGCAGCTCTGAAGTGATCAATTGTCACCGCGAATATGGCTAAAAATACGATTTCCGAACTATGTAAGTGCGCAAAATATCGATTGTTTGATGGACTGTGGGACATATTGTGACATCCTTCTGAAAATAAATGTCATCCAAGTTGATATATTCTATTACGGCCAACAAAAAGTCGGTAATCATGGCTCTGTAGCGCTTATCTTTGACGAAAATGGGGTTTTCAGCTGTATTTTTGAAAATATTGTGTAATGATGCTGATACTTAAATCTGGTGCTTCCTATAGATGCATTGGATTCTTTACAATACCGTGCGAGTTTTACGATCCCAAGATGTAGCAATTTGTTTGTTAACATCACCTCATTTGAGTGTCTTATTTCGGTTAAAAGCTTTTTTTCGAAAAACGTGCAGTTTGGCAGCGCAGTACTGCGCTACAACGCGATACAGCGGAGCAAAAAAAACGGGAATGTTTGCTCTTTTAAATAAAGGCATAACATTCCAAAAAAATTGAGTATTGATAATTTTTTAGCATTTTTAAAAAGATACTTGTTATTGGACCACCCCTTAGAATTTTGATACGTCCCATTTTTTTGTTCCAAAAAGTGCCATAATAGTACCATATTTTTTGTTTTTAAAGCGCTTTCAAAGCGCTTTTAAATAGCAACGGCATACCGTTTACCGTGGTTATCATTTTGGACGCTGGGGGAGTACTAAACTGTGATGCTTTCCCAGCACACAAGCGACCATAAAAGGTACTTTGCCAGCGCTTTCCCGTTCGTATTTTTCTGCCTGGGTATCTTCCGGTTTATATGAAAAATTGGTCGGCGGAGTTGGTGGGGGACACCTGTCCCACCGCTATATATGTTTACAAATTATTTGTTTATGATATTTACGCTTAAATAATAAATTTTTATCGTTATTTTTAATTTATTTCTATAACCACGCCCCCAAAGGGGGGCAGCCGGAAAAAAAATAATTTTCTAACCCCCTTGGCCCAAGCGCAGGTCTATGAACATAATATGGCATACAAATGTTACATTTGTTGAGCAAAAATTAAAAAAAACTCGTAAAAATATCGTATTTTCCAGGGGTCGTTTTAGTTCTTCAAGGGGGAACTTTTTTCCCCCTTTTCCGATTTTGACCATCTTCGAACTTAACCTTACCAGTAACATAAGAGATATTCTTGCCCTATTTCAGGGTTCTAGCTCTTTTGGTTTGGACTGCATCGTTATTTCTACAGACGGACGGACGGACATCGCTAGAATGTCTTAGATTCTATAATGGATTAATATTATATATACTTTGTGGGGTCCTCGACCGATATTTCGATGTGTTACACACGGAATGACAAAGTGAGCATACCCCCATACTGTAGTTGAAGGGTATAAAAAAAATATGGAAACAATATTATAAACTGCTTTCACTAACAAAGGGTAAAACGCACATTATCTTATTTGGTCCCCAAGTTGGGCGCCAGTTTTTATATTCTCTACTCTAAGACAATATCTGGTACCCAATGTGGGATCTTTCAGTTTTAATTTTTTTTTTTTGAAAAAATATGGAATCACAATATTATAAAACTCACATTATCTTATTTCGGCCCCAAGTTGGGAGCCAGTTTTTTTTCTTAGACATTCTGTGAAACTTTGTCCATCCGTCCGTCTGTGGAAAGCATGATCCCAGTCGGCAAAAAAAATCACCCCTGACATACTGCTGACTTTCCCTTTTATAAAATTGCTAACATCTTCATACAATTTTTCAAAATGTCATCAATGACATGTCAGCAGTTGGCCAGCGGTTGTTTAAACGAATTGTTAGTGACTACCGATACTGGTGGACACTGCTGACCAACTGCTGACATGCCATTGATGACATTTTCATTGGTGATATTTTGAAAAATTGTATGAAGATGTATGCAATTTCATAAAGGGAGAGTCAGCAGTATGTCAGGGGTGATTTTATTTTGCCAACTGGGATGCAGTCTATAGTAAAGTAGAAAGGACCTAGACTTTAAAAGTGTGGCAAGTAAATATCTTATGATAATAGGATGGTTAAGATCGGAAATGGCCAAGATCGGACCAGTGGAGGGGGGTGAGTTCTTTTTTGAAGAAGAGAACCAACCAACCGCTTTTATCAAATGAAACATATTTATGTCACTTGGATCCAGTGAATAAATAAAAATTTAGTCTACACCTAAATTTTGTTAAAATTTAACAGAATTATGAAAAACAAGTAAGAAAATTATATTCGGTCAAGACCGACTATATCAATGATTCCCAACCTTTGATTCTCGCCCCACTGGGGGGCAATTTGAATATTTTAGGGGGCAACGAGAACAATTTTATAGATTTTTTTAATTAAATTAACAAAAAAAAAATATTTTTTTAGTTCAATTAACTACAATTATTTAGTTGAAAGATGAAAAATTTTACTAAAAAATTTTTTTAAACTAAGATTTTAACAAAAATGTTGCAAACCACCATTAATTTCGAATTTTAAAACAAATTTCTAAAATTCGTAATTTTTTTTTATGTAGGGGGGACATTGTGTTTTTTTTAGCTAAAAAGTGGGGTCATAAAAGGGGGGACATTGTGTTTTTTTTAGCTTAAAAGTGGGACATGGAGCAAAAAAGGTTGGGAACCATTGGACTATATGATACCTTAGACCAGTGTTTTCTGGAAAATGGGTTCCAAGTCCAAACATGGACCGATCGGATATATCTTCATTAAATCTTTAATTAGTGTAAAAGACACACATAAACAAAATTTTAGTGAAATTGGCATATTTGTGTTGCCAATAGACCGATTTTACTAAATATCGGGAGAAAATTTTTATATCGGTCTAATCCAAAAATAATCCATTATATTCAAAATTTTTTAGGCCACCAAACTACACGTTTATCACTTACAAAGTTTTGATCAAATATTTCCTATTTTCATCAATTTTCAAAGATTTATGTGAATATTGGGAGGGTGGTTTGTGTGGGGACTACAAGAAGAACTGATCCTTAGCAGAAAGAAATTTTAAATTTCAAATTTCATACAAATCGATTTATAACTGCAACCTGTATCGTGCCCACAACGTTTACGTGGACGGACGGGCATCGAGAAATCGTCTCAGAAAGTGATTCTGAGTCGATCGGTATACTTGAAGGTGGGTCTGGACCAATATTTCGGACAGTTCCAAACATCAGCACAAACTCATTATACCCTGTACCACAGAGTGGTGTAGGGTATACATATCTGAGCAGATTTTTCTGCGGAAAGGAAAAGTCCTTTGTTTAATCAAACTTTCCTGCTTATTTAACAAACATTTTACTTTGAGTGTTAAAATGGTCTTCCTTATTTATAATTTTTTAACCATTCTTATTACGAGTTGGTTGGTACTTTGGAATGGTTAAATTTATGAATGTTTGAAATTTATGGCACTTTTTTGGTAATTTTAAACAAATTGGTATTTTTTAAGAACTTTTGTTTAATGAATTTTATTTAGAAAAGTTTTTTTTTTCTGTTTTGTGGCGAGTTTTGGGTTAGAAAAGCTCAGTTATATATATTTTTTTTTTTTTATAAAAATGTTTTGTTGGTTAGTTGTTTTTTTGTTTTTTAATTACTAAATATAAACCATAAAATGCAAATCCTTCATAATAAGCTGAATGATGATGATTATAATTTTCCACCATATAATCTGTGAAAAAAAAGTTTTATTATTAAACTGACGCGTAATGTAAAGTTTAAGAAAGCGTTAATAATTTATCTTTAAAACAAAAATTAAATCGAATTTTACAAAACAGAACTTATTTTGAGTGAAAGTTTTTATTAAGGAGTGAGATCATAAAAATGTTAACACACATAAAGTTAAATAAAAAACAGACTACTGAATTTTAAGACTTCAAACCAAATTTTTATTAAATAAAATTTAATACAAAATCATAACAAAAAAACCGCATGGAACCCTAACCACTACGAACAAAGTTATCCACTTTTTCCGGAAACCCTCCCATTAAGGCTTTTATGGTAGTTTCTGTCACCTTTTTAGAGCAGGTTTACGTTTGAAATCTTGCATGTCCTGGGAGACCTTTTTTGTGCCCTTTAATTCTTTTTTAACAAGAGCCCAATATCTCTCCACTGGCCTGAGCTCCGGGCAGTTTGGTGGATTTGCCTCTCTTGGTACAAAAACCACATTATTATCATTATACCACTCCAGCGCTTTCTTGCTGTAGTGACAAGATGCTAAATCGGGCCAAAAGTAAGTGGATACATTGTGCTGACTCAAGAACGGAAGAAGTCTCTTCTGCAAACACTCCTTGATATAAATTTCGCTGTTTATAGAGCCAGATGTCACAAATGACTGGCTTCTTTGGCCGCAGCTACATATGGCTTGCCATACTAGGAATTTTTTGGGGAATTTCGTTTGCTTTTTTGACCGAAATTTTTCCGCAACATTTCCTCGAACATCGGAAACATAAAATTCTTGACCAGGGAGCTGCGCAAAATCAGCCAGGACATAAGTTTCGTCGTCCATTACACAACAGTTGTATTTTTTTATAAAATTTGATTTCAATTTTCTAGCTCTGGTTTTGGCCTCCAAATTTTTAAAAGCGTTTCTATCGGGAACTTTTTGAACTTTGTAGGACTTTAGTCCCGCCTTACGTTTCACTTTACGTACAAAAAAGTCTGAGCATTGGGCTAACCGAGCTGTTTTTCTGCCAGATGTGTTAGGAGCTCTCTTAAGGATGCTTTTAACTTTATATGCCTTACCAATGTTACGATAACCAGTCGTTGTTCCTGTTCCCGGCTTCCTTTCAATTGTTAGGTGTTCCAGATACCTTTTTACCACTTTTGAAACTGTTTGGCGGCATACATTAGTTTCTTTGGCAATTTTTTTGTATGTCCATGTTTGGTTTTGCTGAAAATATTTAATTATTTTTGAACGCACTTTTTTTTTCATCGTCCATTGTGTAAAAAATTGCAAATTAAAACTCATGATGTAAATTAATTTATTAACTGACATATTTTTAAAATGTAAACTGCCGAAAAAAAAAAAATTTGGAAGCTTTACACCAAAGTTGTAGGCAAAAATGTGTGTTAACATTTTTATGATCTCACTCCTTAATAATAAAACTGTTAACAATTAGGAAGATTTATTTAATTAAACAAACTGTGAAATGGAAACGTATGCGTGTTGTCAAAGAAATGTTTTGAGAAAAAGGGTCAGATTTTGAAACAGTTTTTACAGAAAAAGTTTTAGAATCTAAGACATTTTTCTATCATTTTCTAAATTTGTCTGACTTTTTTATATCCTACATCAATCTATGATACAGGGTATAATGAGTTTGAGCTGATGTTTGAAACTAGCCACTTTTAAGTATACCAATCGACTTATAATCACTTTTTGAGTCGATTTAGCGATGTCCATCCGTCTGCCTGTCCATGTAAACGATGTTAACACGATACAGGTCACATTTTTAATTAATTGACTTGCAATCTTAAAATTAAGCCTTTCTTGGCCCAAGGATGAAGTTTATTGTATTGGGAAAATATCGGTCCATGTTTAGACCTAGCCCCCATACAAAGGTCCTCTTTAATTTTGGCTCAAATGATGCTAATAACCGTATTATAATATATATTTTTCGATATTTAGCAGGTTAATGTGGTTTGTATTCACAAATTACCATTCCAAATTTTAAAGAAATCGGACCAATTCTTGGAGCCCCCATACAAACCACCTTCCCGATGTTCACGTAAATCTCTCAAATTTCATGAAAATAGTAAATATTTAATTAAAATTTTGTTTGTGGGTGTTTAACCCGTAATTTAATAACCTAATCAAGTCTGATTATGACTGGATCATTTTTGGACTTAGGCCCATATGAAAATTTCGACCGATATTCAGTTAAAGCTGTTTAGTGGCAACTAATAATTCACTCAAATTTGATTTGTGAATGTTTTTTACACTTATTTACGATTTGACAAAAGACAGATTTATCGGTCCATGTTTGAACGTGGTACTCATTTTCCGGGAAACACTGATGTAGGGTATAATATGGTCGGCCTTGATCGACTATAATTTTCATACTTGTTTGACATATTGTTTTATAAGTTTTTTCTAATAATTTATACTAAAATTTTAAAATTTTATTGATTTTTTCAGATTTTTTAGAATTTTCCTAGGATTTTCTGAATTTGTTTTCTAATTTTTCTAATATTTCACATCTTTTTTCCTGAGTTTTTTTCTAATTTTCCTGCGAATTTTTTTGAATTTTTCTTGCTAATAGTAAGAAGAGGACTTTCATGCAATGCATGTCCCCCCCCCTTGGTCTTAGAATTGCATAAACCAAATATCCTTGCGAATCAACGAATTTGCTTTAAAATGCCATTTGCTGAAAATGCATATTTTTAAAAATTTTGCTATTAATGCATTTTTTGGTCTTAGAATAGCATAAACCAAATATCTTTATGAATCAACGAATTCCTTTGAAATGGCATCGATTCGTTGGTGCATATTTTTGGATATTTTGCTAAAATGCATTTTGTGCTGAAAATGCATATTTTGCTAAAATTCATATTTTGCTAAAAATTAATATTTTGCTGAAAAATCATATTTTTATAAAATGTATATTTATATTTTGCTGATAATGCATATATTTTGGGTCATATTATGAATAAAAATAAAAACAAATTAATCTTTTATTATTTTTTTTGCATATTTTTATAGTTTTTTATGCATTAGTAAAATTTGCTGTTTTCCTTATAACTTCTGATCTACTTGGCGCATTTAAAAATAATTTATTTTTGGAAAATAACAAAAATGTTGGCTTTTAAATCGTTGTAGAAAAATTCTCAGATTCCAAGACATTTGTGTTAGAAAAGGTCCCTGTTGCTGAGAATTTTCTTGACATTTTGAGATATTTTTAACTGACATTGTTTTTGAAATCCCAAAAAAATGTTTGTCGTTTTTGCTCGCTTGATTTTCCCAACTTTTAGGAATAAATCCCCAAGTGTGGCATTGCTTCATTATTTCAATATAAGATGCGTATGATTAATGTTTGGTATAAATGTTATTGTTACTAATACGCAACGTATACTGAAGTAATGATAAAATGAAAAATCATCATAAAATAAACTTTATAAATCTATTTATTTTTATACCCTCCTACCACAGTATGGGGTTATACTTATTTTGTCATTCCATGTGTAACGCATCGAAATATCGGTCTGAAATCCCATAAAGTATCAGGTGTAGACCAGGGGTTAAAAACGGAATGACAAAACAAAAAATTTGTGTAATTTGTGAGATTTTGGATAATTTTTTGTGTAATTTCCAATTCTATTGGTGGCAACACTGGTTTTTACATGCAATAGTAAAGGGCACACTAAGAGAAATAACTTATTGAGAGAGCAAAAAAATGGCATCCAACCAATATGGTACCCTAGACTGGCATTTTTTGTCATCTTTCGATTTTCCCAAGTGTCCGGGCAAATTTTTAGTGTCCTAGGTCTAAAATTAATGTGGTACAAATTTAAGGTCAATCGGATTAAATTAAACCGGCGGTCAAAGTTTTGGAATTTTGAAAAATTTTGAAAAATAAAATTAAAAAAAAATGTATCTTTCGACACATAATATTTGTTAATTTCGATGCGCTGAGCACAAATATAAAAAAAAATTGAAATCGCTCAATCGCTTTTCGAGATATCGCCATTTCAAATTTGTAAAAAATTGCGGTTTTTTCCAACGTTCAAGAAATTTTTTAAAAAAAAGTCTCAAAATTTCATTCCGCTGGCCCTTTTGTATAACTTGAAACAATCTTTAATTTAAAACTAATTTGAGCCAAATCCGATCATTTTAAGCCGTGGCGCCCATCGATCAAAGTTTTGGATTTTTAGAAACTTTTTACCAAAAACCCTAAACTTTGATCGAAGGGTGCCACGGGTTAAAATGATCGGATTTGGCTCCAATTAAACTTAAACGAAAGATTGCATAAAGCTCTATAAAAGGGTTAAAATAAAGGAATTTTCAGAGATTTTAAAAAAAAAAATCTTAAACGTAGGAAAAAACCCCCCATTTTGCAATTTTTTGACAAATTTTAAATGGCGATATTTTGAAAACCGTTCGACCGATTTTATAAATTTTTTTGATATTCGTATTCAGCATGCTAAAATTAATAAAAATAATGTATCGCAAGATATTTTTTTTTTTTTAATTTTTTAATTTTCAAAAATCCAAAATTTTGGTGGAAATTTTCCAAAAGTCCAAAACTTTGATCGAAGGGCGCCACGGGTTAAAATGATCGAATTTGGCTCAAATTAGTTTTAAATGAAAGATTGTCTCAAGCTCTACAAAAAAGTCGGCGGAATGAAATTTTGAGACTTTTTTAAAAAATTTCTTGAACGTAGGAAAAAACCGCCTTTTTGCAAATTTCAAATAGCGATATCTCGAAAACTGTTCGACCGATTTTAATTTTTTTTTTGATATTCGTGCTCAGCACATCAATTAACAAATATGATGTGTCGAATGATGTATTTATTTTTTATTTTTTTTAATTTTACAAAAATCCAAAACTTTGACCGCCGGGCGCCACGGGTTAATTTAATCCGATTGACCTCAAATTGGTATCACATGAGGTTTAGGCTTACTAGAATAAAAAAATGCCCGGACTTTGAAAATCGGAGAATAAAAAATTTTGCTATACAGAAAAATGCCAGTCTAATGGTACCCACTGGTTCAACACAGCCTAATTTTGCCATCACACTTGTTCATTTTATCATGATTACTCTAATATACAGTGTGTATGATTAATATCGTTATTACTAATACGCACCGTATACTGAAGTTATGATTATAAAAAAAAAAAAAAAATCGTAATAAAAGCGACTTAATCGATCAATTTTGTCAAACAAAAATGATTCCTCCGAATCAGCGAAATCGTGTTAGGACGACCCCACGGATGCCCCCGAACTGTTCACCCAGTGTTTATGTACAAATAAACATTTTAGTTTAATTGAGTTCTTTGAAGTGGTTGATGGTTTTCTAAGGCTTGAATTACAAAAAAAGTAGTTTAGTATACAAAATCTTAATTTATATTTAAAAAAAACAAAAACTTATAAAAGAATATGATGAACCAAAATCATCCTACTCCACATCATCATCATCACTTAATTGCATTAAAATAAAAAATTAACTCTTTTCCATACAATGAAAAAAATTTTACCAAAAGGATTAAGTATAAAACAAACACTAAAAGGAACAAGTACTACGCGAAACAAAAGCATAAATGGCAATTTGCATCTTTTTTTTTAAATTAGAATTTAGATAGAAAAGAAAGGACATATTATGTAGTATAAACGTTTGTAGAATGGGGATATTGGTGAAGTAGACAAAAAGAAGAAAAAAAAATTGGAAACTTTTTTTTGTGTTAAGAGCCACTAAAACTAAAAAAAAAGGATTCTTAGATGATGACCGTTTTATACACTCAAAAAAAATTATCACTAACTAAGCAAAAATCACAAAAACCAAAAAAAAATATGAAAAATCCAAGGATAATAAAGAAAACTTATAAAATCCAAAAAAAAAATCTTCGAAAATTTCTATTACACGCACAAAAAAACCTTTTTAAATTACTAACTAAAAGTCTCGTAATCCCATTTTACCAATATTTGACAGTTATCCTTGTTTTTTTAACAAACAAATTTGGATCAAAATTTAATTTTTTTATGTAATTTTACAATTTTTTTGGTAATTTTACAAATTTCCAAGATAATTTTACAAAAAACAAGTAAGAAAGTTAAAGTCGGTTAAGACCGACTTTATGATACCCTACACCAATGTTTTCCGGAAAATGGCCCATGTCCAAACATGGACCGATTGGACCTATTTTTTTTTTTTTTTATTTTTATTAAGAATTACCATATAATTACAAATTACATACTAATTTTACCTAACCGAGAACTGGTAACAATGACTTTCGTCTCGTTGTAGCGAATCAGACCAAGGCCTGTGGTGGGAATCGAACCCACAACCCCCAGACTCATAGGCTAGCACGCTACCAACTAGCCTATTGGGGCGCCTAGGACCTATCTTTTGTTTCATCTTTATGTAGTGTAGAAAATAAACACAGATAAAATTTTAGTGGAATTGGTTTATTTTTTTTGCCAATAGACCGATTTATCTGAATATCGGTCGAAATTTTTATGTGGGGGACTAGTCCCTAAATGGTCCAAATGTGTTCCGATTTGATTTGGTTACCAAAGTACACGTTTTTACACAAATTATTGTATTTAAAATATTTTAATTTTTATGAATTTTGAGAAAATTATGTGAATATGAATGGGGACTACCGGAAGGACTGAACCGATTTCTTTGAAATTTGGTATAGTGGTTTGTGCATATAAAATTTTATTACCCGTTAAATTTCAAAATGATATCTACTTTAATACGGTTATTAGAGGCATTTAAGCGAAATTCAAAGGGGGCGTTTGTATGGGGGCTAGGTCTTAACATGGACCGATTTTTTCCAATTTTAATAGGCTTCGTTCTTGGGCAAAAAAAAAGCTTAAGTTTTAAATTTCAATTCAATTGATTGAAAATTGCGACCTGTATCGTGCTTAAACCGATAGATGGACAGACGGACGGACGGACATCGCTAAATCGACTCAAAAAGTAATGCTGAGTCGATCGGTATACTTGAAGGTAGGTCTAGGACCAATATTTCGGTTAGTTACACACATGAGCACAAACTCATTATACCCTGTACCACAGCGTGGTGTAGGGTATAAAAATCTAGTAAATTCACGAGGATTCCTTGTAATTTTTATTAAGCTAAAAACTGTAAATTTACCATTTTATTGGTAAAAAGCTTGTACAATTACAAAACTATTGGTAAAAAGCTTGTGAAATTACTAGGAATTCTCGTAAAATAGGAGATAGAAAAAAATCTAGTAAAGTTACGACACCTCCTTGTTAATTTTATAGTGTCTGTCGAACAATTTGTAAATTTACCATTTTAGTGGTAAAAACCTTGTAAAATTACAAAATTATTGGTAAAAAGCTTGTAAAATTACTAGGAATTTTTGTCAAATAGGAGGTAGCAAAAAAAAAAGTTACAAGTTTTTCTTGTAATTTTGCAAGGTTTTTTTTTAGTGTACTGCTGTGTTTACGTGTTTATAGTTTCCGCTGATTTTACTTACATTTTTTTTAAGTGTAGCCATACATAGTAGGTTCTCTAACGAGAGAGAGAAAAAAAAAATATTAAAACGAGCGACGAGTACCTAACAAACAAAAACTAATAACAGCTTGAAAAATAAAATGCAAACATAATAAAAACTTAATTAATTTTTTTTTTGTTTTAATAAAATAAAAGAATATAATCAAAAAATACACAAAAAAATATGGATGAATATTATACTTCAAAATAATAAAAAAAGCTTGGCAATATTTTGCAGAGCACTTCATACACATTTTTTTTTTTAAATTAACTTTTGTTTTATAAAACAAAAAAAAATGTTTGATTAGATTTATGGCAAATTCAGTTAAGTTTTGCAATTTTTAAATGGAATTGTTTATCTGTACATAAGTGAATTAATATAAACATTTTTTACTTTTTTTTCTTAAATGCATTACAAACAAAAAATCTAAAATTAGTTTAGCAACTTAAAAATAAAATGAAATATATTCGGCAGTAACGAATCTTATATACCCTGCATCAAAAAAAATGCGAAATTTTAAAAAAGACAAGAATATTATAGTCGGCCAAGACCAACCATATAATCCCTACACAAGTGTTTCCTGCAAAATGAGTCCAAAGTCCAAAAATGGAACGATTGGATCGATCGTTTTGTTAGATCTTTATTAAGTGTAAAAACACACACACAAACCTAATTTGAATGAAATAGACTTGCTTTTTTTTGCCAATATAGCAATTTAACTAAATACACCGCCCGACAGCCAATATTAAACATGAATCGGATGATATACATCTGAATATAGAGATCAAATGGAGTAAAACTGCATTTATAGTTTTTCATTTCGTGATCCTGTTTCCTTTTAAAAGGACTTCAAAGTTTTAAAGGACACATTTTGTAAAATATTTTTGAAATATTTGTAATTGTCCTAGATTGACACTGGTGACGGAAGATGAAAGAGGAGGATCTCCCCTAATTTTTGCATTTTTATATTTTGCCATATCAGAATAAAAGGATGTGAAGTGATTGGAAAACTTTATCAAAATATTTTGTTGAAAACTTTTGAATGATATTGAAGGACACATTTTTGAATGAACGTAACTTACCTCCTTTTTCCTGAAATAATAAAATATGAAAATTAGGGGAGATCCTCCTTTTTTATTTTCTATCAATAGTGGTATCCTAGGACAAGTACAAATATAAAAAAATATTTTATAAAATTTAATCCTCTAAAACTTTGCAGTCCTTTTAAAAGGAAACAGGATCACGAAATGAAAAACTGTAAATGCAGTTTTACTACAATTAGTCTCTAGTTTCAAACGTATATTATCCAGTTCCGGTTCAACGACTTTTTGATTTTTGTCGGATTTTCAAATAGGGACTAACAAGGGAAGTATCCAACCCCCATGAACCGATTTGACTGAAACTTAAAATATATTTATTTATTGAATTTTTAACATATAAAAACAAATCATACACTCAAAAAATTATGTCATTAACTGTTTGTAGTTTTTTTTTTTTTTTAATTTTACATTTAGTCGTTTTTAAAAGAAAAAACATTTATTTAATGTTCAGTTTTTATTGAAGACTTCTTCTGTCCTTTGTTTCAAAAATACCACACTAAAAAATAAAGACTTTCATTAACATTTAATCTTTAAAGTCATTTATTTTTGGTCTGTAAGTAAAAACTACTGATTATTCTTTAAATTTTTATTGAATTGTGTAAGTAATTTTTTTCTAAATTGTTGGTATTTTTTAATGAGATATCATTAGTTTTTACCTACGCAAGTAGGTTATTTTTTTATAGAAAAAAAATTAAAAATTTTTTTTATAGAAATATAAAAATCATGTTTGTATCAAGTGACTTTGGCACGATGGATAGAGTGTCTGGCCAGAATGTAGTTGATTGCGGGATCGATTCCCCAAAAATTTTATTAAAAATTAAAAAAAAAAATATATCGATAGAAAATTGTAAAAATAACCTACGAAATCATTAAATTTTATTGTTTTCGTAGGTTATTTTTTTGGAATTTGTTGGTAAAAATAACAGAACTATCATTAATTTTTAATGCTTTCGTAGGTTATTTTTTTTAATTTGTTGGTAGAAATGAATGAAAAAAACGTAATTTTTTAATGTTTAATGTTATTTATTTTAGAAAATTTTGTCAACAGTAAAAAATAAATGTTGGTGTTTGTTAAAATAAATGAATAATTACTGGGATGGTTTTCAATTGTTTATTCACTGGTTTTAAATGTGTTTTTCTTTTGTTTTTGCCTACAAAATATTTTGAGTGTATACTAAATTAACCTTACCGAGACGGGTGACAATGACCATTGTCTCGTTGTAGCGAAACAAACCAAGGACTCTGGTGAGAATCGAATCCACAACCCCCAGACTCATAGGCTAGTACGCTACCAACTAGCCTACAGGTGCGCCTCTCTTAAAATATATATAAAATGGACAATTCTAAGGTTGGGCTGTCTCGGCTTATTGGCCATATCGGGGATTAGGGGATTCAAAAAATGGTGAAAAAAATGGCGAAAAACTGTTGTAGATTTTTCAGCAATTTCTTAAGAACTTTTGTAAATTATGTTTTTATATGAGAAGAAAGTTTTTTTCAATACCAACAGTGACATATCGGCTTCATTAATTTTTTTTTTTCACAAAAATGTGTAAATTTTGGGGTGTATTTATGTGAAGACATAGACCTACGATATCCACATGAATACGAAAAAATAATCTTTTCAATTTAAGTCGACACGTATTTTTTATCTAGACATTATTCCTATTAGTTCGAGAACTTTCCCGAAGGTCCACATTATTTCATAAGGGGACAACGAAATTTTTAAATATTGATATGATGATAAGCCGAGACACTCCAATCTTAAAATCGTCTCTTTTATATATATATTTTAAGTTTCAGGCAAATCGGTTCATAAGGGTTGAGATACTTCCCTTGTTAGTCTAAAAATGGTCCTATATAATATTATAATCCGATTTGATAAGATTACCCAACTACACGCAAAACACTCGCGTAGTTACAAAGATCAGCACAAAATCATTATACAAATAACATTGTCTAAAAATCGGGAGCTGTTGCCAAATTTGGTTTATTTATCGAAATATCGGTTTGGTATTGCATTTGAGTGAAATAGGTTCAGCATTTCCAATTGAATAGTTCATGCGAATAAAGACGAATAGACCATTAGTATAATTTTACAGGGGACAATAAAAACGCAGGAAACGGTTAAAAAATAATATTTTTGTCAACTTTTTGGTATTAGCTTAAAGATTTAGGTCACATCTACCTATATACAAAATTTTAGTAAGGTATTCGAAAGAGAACTTGCCAAAAATTGGACTTCAATTTTTTGCTTAAATGGAAAAAGGGCGAATATCCAAAAAAATGTATTGAAATTTGAATAAAAATGTGTTATTTTGCAGCAGATTTTGACTACATTTTCATGAGACTTGCAATACTTGACGAACTATGGTTGGTATTTGTTTGTAACACTTAAAGGACTTCAAGGATACACTTTTTAAGGATTGCCAGGACATGCAAAAAAAAATTTTTTGTTAATTTTTTTTTTTAATATTCCTGCCATTTGATGCAGTAGTAATTCTTTATGACACTAAATACATTTTTAGGAATAATAATATTAACCCTTGGCTGCATATTACGACGTAACATAAAAGGACATGAAAAAATTTTTGTTTTTTTATTCCTGACATTGGATGCAGTATTAACACTATAAGTTTGTATGTGCTAAGATTGTTTTTTTTTTTGTGTACTATTTCAAATTTTAGCTAATATCAATTTTAAACACGCAGCTAAATAATTTTTATATAATATTTTGTTAAGGATGGATATTCGCCCTTTTTGCTTTCCACACTTTAAAGTCTTATAACTCAAGAACGGTAAAATTTTTTGCCAATATAATAAGTGTGGTTTGTTCCTCGTAATGTTCTTTTAACACATTGTTACCGAAAGTAAAATTTTTGTATGTTTTTGTGTTGTATTTAATCAAAATTGTGCGTTAGTTTACTCCCAATTTAAACAAAAATATAAAAATATACGAATTATTGCACTTTCAAAGTAATTTTTTTAGCCTTAAAAGTTAAAATTTCCCCAAAATTTCTGCATAGGATTGTAGGGCTCTGATAATAAAATGCATTTATGCAAAAAAACGTGTTTGCGAAAAAGTGGTCTATTCGTCCTTATTCGCATGAACTATTCAATTGTATTTTAAAATTTTCATATGTTTTTAAAATGTTTGTAAATGTATTTTAAAATTTATCAATTATATATCAAAATTGTATAAATAAGTTTTTCATTTGTCCAAATATAATTGAAAATTGTCCAAATACAAATTTTTTAAATGTTTTTAAAAATTGATCAAATTGTTTAAATGTAATTTTAAGTGTACATACAATTTTGAAAATCATTTGTACAAATTTGAAATATATTTAGACAATTTTAAAACACATTTGGGTAATTTTAAAACAAATTTGGACAATTTTAAAAAATATTTGGACAATTTTTAAATATTTTCAGACAAATTTTAAAGACATTTGGAGAATTTTAAATTTGGGTTATTTTAAATACATTTGGACAATTTAAAAATATATTTAAACAACTTTTAAATATATTTGGACGATTTAAAATATATTTAAACAATTTTTTAATAAATGTGGAATATTTTGAAGTACTTATGGACAATTTTAAAATTTCAAAAACACATTTGAATAAATTGAAAATATAGTTGCAAACTCTTTTTTGGACAAAAAAAATATATTTGGACACTTTTGACATTCTTTTGGACAATTTTAATATACATTTGGACAGTTTTAAAATACATTCGGGCAATTTTGAAATATATTTAAACAAGTTTTAAATATATTAAGACGATAATATACTGTATTTTATACGACCTTTTTAATAATATATTAATAAAAGAAAATATTTGAGCTCGAGGTCAAATATTTTCTTTTATTAATATATATTAAGACGATTTAAAATATATTTATACCTTTTTAAAAAATATATAAACAATATGAAAATATATGTATTTGGACAATTTTAAAATCCATTTGAAAATTTTTTAAATGCAATTGGAAATGTTGTAGTTTATTTGTCTTGTGGTTTATTACATATTACAAAAATCTAATATTTTTTTTTTATATTTATTTAGTTGTTTACAATTTCGTTCTTATTTTTTTGGCATAGAATAGGTAAAAGTTTTTAGTTTTCAACTTTATTTTTCACAATATTTCTGCATATATGTTTAGTTTTTTGTAACTCTTCCAATATAAAAGTATATGCAAAAAGGCACAACAAAAAGAAATGTATCTAAAGTGGCAAGAAAAGTTTTGTGGGTTTTACTTTTTTTTTATGAAAAGTTTAGCCAAAGATTTTTTCCGGATTTTTACCTCATCTGTCTTTGTTGTTATAAAAATTTTTGGCAGATTTTCTTTTTGAGATCAAAAAATTTATTGGATTTTAAAATTAATCAAACTAATTTAAACAAAAAATATTTTTTTAGATATTCAAAAATATTATTGCAACACCCTGTATTGTAGCATAATACTTTGTTTTATTAAATAGTTATTGTAATCTCAACAATTGCAATCAATTGGCTAATCAAACTTTTAAAGGTTAAATAACAAGTACAACAAACACCAATCTCACAGCTGTCTGCCTGCCCACAGCTGAGAGTAGTTTAAAATAGAGATGATTGAGAAGAAGAAAAAATTATATAAACTAAACAAACTTTTCTGGGGAATTTTTCTGTATGTATTTTTAACACTATGGTAGCCGGAAAATTATTTTTTTTTAAGGTTTTAAAGATTTTTAAACAATTTTTTTTTTCAAAAACTTTAAAAAACTGTCCAATTGTATTTAAAAATTGTCCAAATATATTTTAAAATTTTCCAAAAATTGTCCAAATAGATTTTAAAATTGTCCAAATGTATTTTAGAATTAATCAAATGTATTTTAAAATTGTCTACACACAAAAAATTATTGGCTAAAAAATTTCAATTTAATCTATTGATCAACAAAATTTAAATAAGTCAATTATTGTTTTGATCAACATTTTTGTTATTTTCTTTAACTATCAAATTACAAATTTTCAACATACCAGCATTTTTTTCGCTTCAATTTATTTGAATACATTAATTCAAAAATATACTTTACATATACACACAAAAAAAAATCGAGGTAATATTACCTAAATTTATAGTATAACTTTATCTAAGTGCCAAGATAACATAGAGCCTACAAAGTTTTTAGACAATATTACTAAAAAGCCAAGGTGATTTTTAAAAAATGATATGTTCGAAAAATTATCTATGCTTTTAGGAAATATTCCTAGGAAACTTTGTAAACTTTTCAAAGTTAGCAGAGTAAAAATTTATTTGGAGCAGTAGAAATGATTTTAAGATTGAAAAATTACAATAAATTTTTTTCAAAAAATTTTAAAAAATAGTAATAATCGTTCCTCTTGGGCAAAAAATTTGTAGAATCGATAGAAGTTTTACACACAAATTTCAAAAAAATCGAAGAGTACAAATATTTTCAAAAATGAAATTTAAATTTAAAAACTTAAAAATCGCATACTAGAGCGCATTTAAGAATTTTTTGGGATTTTTTTTTTTTTAAAGTACGCAAAAAAACAAAATTTTTTGAAAAAAAAAAAATTTGAAATTTGGACTATTATTGAAGAAGTTATGAGTAAAAGAAGTTTGAGTAAAGGAACAAACTACCAATTTTTAAAAATTCGATATCTTTTGAACGGGTTATCAAAAAAATCTGAAAATTTACCATGAAGGAGTTTTCGAAGGGTACTAAAAACTGTAAATAAATTGGGAAAATCTAAAAAAAAATGTTTTCAAAGTGTCCGATTTCACATGGAATGCCCCATATACTTTATACGATATTTCGATACGTTACAAACGGAATGACAAAGTAAGTATACCCCCACACTGTAGTCGGAGGGTATTAAAACACAAGTGGCCGGATTTTTGATAAATTGACTTTTTTTAAAAATGGAAAATTTCAGAACGGAATCAGAAGTAGTTATAACTTTTGAATTTTCCATTACACATTTCATCACCTGGTAATGCAAGTTTTTTCTGAGTACCTTCTATTTGACAAGAATTCCTTGTAATTTTACAAGCTTTTAATTGTAAATTTACAATTTTTTTGACGCGATAAAACTTACAAGGAGGTTTCGTGACCATTTGTAATTCGAAGAATCCATTTGTAGTTCGAAGATTCTACTCGTAATTCGAAAATTCTATTTGTAATTCGAAGATTCCATTTGTAGTTCCAATATTTAATTGTAATTCGTAAAAGTTCAATTGTAATTAGTAAAAGATCACTTGTAATTCGTAAAAGATCATTTGTAATTCGAAAAATATCAATTGTAATTTGAAAAAGATCGATTGTAATTCGTAAAAGATAAATTGTAATTTGTAAAAGATCAATTGTAATTCGAAAAAGATCAATTGTAGTTCGTAAAAGATCAAGTGTAATTCGAAAATTATCAATTGTTATTCGTAAAAGATCAATTGTAATTTGAAAAAGTTCAATTGTTATTCGTAAAAGATCAATTGTAATTCGTAAAAGATCAATTGTAATTCGTAAAAGATGAATTGTAATTCGAAAAAGATTAATTGTAATTCGCAAAAGACCAATTGTAATTCGAAGATTCCAATTGTAATTCGAAAAATATCAACTGTATTTCCATTGATCTTTTTCGAATTACAATTACAATTAATCTTTTACGAATTACAATTGATCTTTTTTGAATTACAATTGATCTTTTTCGAATTACAATTGATCTTTTACGAATTACAATTGATCTTTTACGAATAACAATTGATCTTTTACGAATTACAATTAATCTTTTTCGAGTTACAATTGATCATTTACGAATTACAATTGATCCTCTTCGAGTTACAATTGATTTTTTACGAATTACATCTGATGTTTTTCGAATTACAATTAATCTTTTACGAATTAAAATTGATCTTTTACGAATTACAATTGATCTTTTTCGAATTACAATTGATCTTTTTTGAATTACAAATGTTTTTTACGAATTACAATTGGAATATTCGAATTACAAATGAAATCTTCTAATTACAAATAGGATTTTCGAATTACAAGTAAAATTTTCGAATTACAAATGGAATCTTCGAATTACAATTGATCTTTTACGAATTACATCTGTAAATGGTGTAGATTTTTTGCCACCTCCAATTTTAGGAGAATTCCTGGTTAAAATTACGAGCATATAATTTTACAAGCCTTTTACCAATAAAATACAAAATACAAGCAAATAAGTTTACTAGATTTTTTTTTTTAAAACCTTGGATATTTTTTGTAAAATTACAAAAAAAAATTGTAAAATTACCAAAAAAAATTTAAATTTTGATCGAAATTTTTTTGTTTAAAAACAAGGAAAACTGTCAAATATTGATAAAATGGGATAACAAGACTGTTTCTAGTAATTAGACAGGTTTTTTTTTTGATTGACGAACTCCTCACTTTTTTGCTGGAGAACAACAAGTGAAGGGTATACTAAAAATTTATTTAAAAATATTTGGTAGTTCTAGTGTTAAGATCAAAAATTTAAATTAAAGAATATCTTGAATAAGAGCTAAATATAAAAAAAAAATACCTGTTCTTTATCTCTAAGCTCTCATACTCTCACACCCTTTTTTGCGAGAATATATTTATGTATAAAAATAAAATGAGAATTTTAAGAACTCATTTTCATATGGGCAAAAAAATATCAGATATACAAAAAAAAACTGCTTACAAAACAGTTGCCAAGTGATCGTTCGTCGGATCGTGAGAGTAAAATTTCAACAGAAAAAAACATTAAAGAAGTGCGAATGTGATTATTGCATTATAAACAAAAAATAATAAAAATAGTAAAAACGAAAATAAACAAAAAAAAATATTTTATTTAATTTTAAATTTTATGATATTTTTTTTACACTCAACATTTAAATCGTCAAAATAGTATATACGCAATTGTTTAATTATTGAGGCAGATACGGGTTTGTCTGCAATACTACAACTAAACAATAGACACTTTTTTTATGTTTTTTTAAAAAACGTTAAAAAAACTGAAAAAAAAAATAATATATTATGATGTGCAATGCAATTTTAAGTACAATATCATGTGATTTATGACTTTTTAGGCTTTTTGCAAATAAAAAAGTTATTATTAAAATAATAAAAAAAAATGTGTATATAATTCAAATGACGCAATATGGATAATAGATATAAATAAAAACAAATACAGAATCCATGTTAAGAATATAAATTATAAAAAAATAAATTTAAAAAAAAAAAAAAAAAAAAAACGAAACTACACAGCCGATAAAAGTCTATTGTTTAAAAATTATAGTTAATAGAAATGTCAGATATTAAAACTATACAGTACGATAGACCGGCTAAAACTAAACGTGGTAATTGGTTTACGTAAGTTTTATCATTTACAATATAAACAACATTTATGTATATTTCTAATTAAAATGTTTCCATTTTCAATATCCTTTGACAAAAAAATAAATAAAAATATTTATATAAATTTTATAAAGTGTGTGTATAAATCTATATATAACACTATATATTTTTTAATTACGTCGAAAACACAACAGAATATTTTTTTGATAAGAAATTCATGTCAAAATAAAGATAACACGTAAAAAAAACGAGTTTAACACTAGACAAACCAATACGTAGAACGTGCGTGAGACAGTTATGTAGTTTTTAGGCCTAATCAGTTTTAAACGTAAATGTTTAAAATTTAATAAATTTTTGATAGTATTGAGTTAACTTTTAATAAAAATTTATTAAATTTAAAAATTTACTTAAATAAAAATTTACACTCAAACAAAAATGCTTCTTCATATTGATAAAACGGTTTCATCACTTGCTGTCATCAATTTTGATGACAAATTGCATCATATAGATGAAAATTTTCTTCAATATGATGAAACATATCATCAAACTTGAAGAAATAAGTGAGGGCACATTTCATCATGTCATCAATATATGTCTCTTAATTTATTTTTAACAATTTAAATATTATCAAAATAATTAAAACTGTTTTAATTATATTAAAGAAATAACAAAAAAAATAAATAATGAACAATTGCAACCATAGCTGGTAATTGAACCCACGTCCTCCCAGTTGTTTTAATATATTTATTCGGGGGGTGAAATAAAGCCATAGGCAATAAGGCCATATGGCCTTATTTCTCAATTCTTATTTCTCAAATAATTTTGCAACCAAAGTGGAAACAAAGCCATATCAGTTGAAAATGTGGAAATATATTTCCCCGTAAATCCTGCCGTTTGTAATCCCTAAGCCCACCGAAGGGCTTGTATTTTCTTGTTTTAACAGATCGTATGAGTTATATTTATGCAATTGATAATACTCATTCGCAACGTTTAAACAAGAAAATAAAAGCAAATTATAAAATTGTTATGAAATTTAAAATTCAAATGCGATTTTCTCGAAAAAAACGAGGAACGTGTTTCTGAATTTTTTTGTGTGGATGGACAAACATCTAAACTTAAAAAAAAAAAATTGAAAAAAAAAAATGGCCGGATTTTTGATAAATTTACTTTTTTAAAAAATGGAAAATTTCAGAACTGGTTCTGAAAATTTAAAAAAAAAATGTTTAATCGATAGCCCATACAAAACTATATAAGAATGTGAGTTTTTAAGATTATGGTGCATTCCGTTTTAATGTGATAAATATTTAATCACGGCAACTCGCCACAAATTTTACCATTTTTCCAATATTTGACCACGCCTCCTAAGCCCAGTTTTTGAAAATTTGAAAAACCAAAAACGCAATTTTCTTAGTTCCATGTGGGGCTATCCAAACAACTTATTTAGAAATTTGCGGGATATATGTTTTTCTGTAGCGGGACATTTGGTGTGGAATGCCTCTTATACATACCAACAGTAGCTCTCTTACGCGAGTAAGATGTTCACTGCTTTTGTTGCATTTCCTCTTATTACTTAGAATAAAGAAAAGCCATCAATTTACCGTTGCCGGACGAGCAAAACAGGGATACTTGTTTTTTTATTAACGTTATTTTTATCAGAAGTATACAAAGAAAAAAATTGAAACGAATTTCAATCAACAAAAACGCGGATTCAATCAATTTTTTGATTGAAATTCCTCCAATTAAAAAAATTGTTATTCCAATCATCAAATTGTAGGTTATTGATTGATTAAAAATTTTTTCAGTCAAACATTTTTTCGATTTTGATTAAAAGATTGATCAATTTTTTATTTATAGTCAATCAAAATAATGATTGATTTAACAAATGAATTGTAAGCTTATGACCAAATCATCAAAAATTCATCTTTTTTGCTTTCCAATATGTTGCAAACAATAAAAAAAAGTAAAACGCGATTATTTTGAATATTTTTGAATTAATCTATTCAAATAAATTAAAGCGAAAAAAAATCTGGTGTGTTGAAAATTTGTAATTCGACAGTTAAAGTAAATAAGAAAAATTTTAATCAAAACATTGATTGACTCATTTAAATTTTGCTGATCAATAGATTTAATTGAAAATTGTAAGCCAATAATTTTTTGTGTGTATGTCATAAAGTTTTTTGACTTACTTCAACTTCTTTTGTGAAACACAATTTAACAATATATTTTTTTTTTTTTTGCGAAAAACGCGAATTGATTTAAAAAACCTGAAAGATACGGCAATATTATTTTTATCCCCACTTTCTAACTAGAGTGATCTTTTTTAGTGCATTTTTTTCTTTTTTTTAATTTTTCGCGAAAACGCGAATTGATCTAGAAAAACTGGGAGACACGGGTATTTTATTTTTTGGTCCACCCTCAGAATTTTTTGGTCCGGTCATGTGGACAGCCAAAATTTGCATTTTGTCGGACGGTGTAATAATTATCAAATTTTAATGTTTTAAAAAGTTTCAGATTTACTGACATTCAACAATTTTATTTTCTGGAACAAACAAAAATTTTCGATTGTAAAACATTCTGAAAAATTTTCTAAAACAGTTTTACATACATACGTTAAACTATCAACATTTTTAAGATTTTAAGATATTTTTCGTATTCGTATGTAGTAGACAAACTTTTTTTATGTAAACCAAATTAAGATCCTGTAAAATTTTTCTATGCAAAAAAAGCATATTGTAAGTATTTTTTTCTCATAGTAAGAACTTCCAGATTGACAGGTATTTTTTCACAGAAAATTTTCACATGTAGTCACATTTTTCCTTTTTTTTCCTTTGGAAAATTTTTATGTAAATTTCCTTCTTCCTTCTTTTGTTTTTTTTTTTTTTCTTATTTTTCTTTCAGTTTCTTTCATTTTTTTTCTCCTTTTTTATATTTGAAATTTGGTTTTTGGGGGAGGTAAATTTCCCTCTCCCCCCTAAGATTTAAAAAAAATGATAGAGGGTGAGGCCTGCTATATTTTTGTTTATATTCTGTTTACATTTTTAAATTAATAAAAACTAAATTTTATTAGACCCATAAATTCTGTTTTGAGAAAGATTACTCTAGCTCGAGGTCATATTTCTTTACTAATCATTTCGATGATATTGTCAAAGTAACAAATTTTAATAAACTCTTCTTCTCTTCTCCTACGGTTTATAAAGTGTTAAAAATTTCTTATTCTTTGCATTTCTCTCTTATCATATGTAAATAAAGGTGCCTATGAACACAAAATACTACGCCTCTACTACTCTACTACTCTATATTGATCTTAATTTGAATTAAATAATTTTTTTTTCACTCTATTTTTTATACCCTCCACTCTAGTGATAGAGGGTATATATAAGTTTGTCATTCCGTTTGTAACACATCGAAATATTGGTCTAGGACCCCATAAAGTATATATATTTATGATCCTCGATCGATTTTAAGTCGATCTAGCGATGTCCGTCCGTCCGTCCGTCCGTCCGTCCATCTGTCTGTCTGTCTGTCCGTCCGTAGAAAACACGCTAACTTTTGAAAGACTTTACAGAGGCTACTGAAGTTTGGCATATATGTTTGTCATTTACCTGGTCAGGTTGGTATTGCAATTCAGCCAAATCGGTCCAGTGGTTCAAAAGTTATGAGCAAAAGAGTAAATTTCGGCAAGTGTGTTTCAGGAATTTACGATATAAAAAACACGATAACTTTCGAAAGACAATAATGAGACTACTGAAGCTTGGCGTGTATCTTTGATGTTTTCCGGGTCTATTTGGTTTGAAATCGGTCCAGTGGTTCAAAAGTTATAAGCGAACCCCTGAATTTTAGATTAGTTTCATCTAAAATGCCACTTGTTTTAACAAGTTTGAAAAGCATTGGTGGTAACTAAACAATGCTTTTCAAACTTGTTAAATTTTAAAGCAATGTTTTTTAAACTTGTTTAGTTTTAAAAGCATTGGGAACTTAAAAATTACTCTCGAAAAAAATTTTACACTCAAAAAAATTTTTACACTCAAAAAAAATTTTACACTCAAAAAAAAAATTTATACAAAAAAAAATTATTTTTTTTTACAAAAATGACAATATCTTGTGTACATACTTACGTGCATTCACTCAGAAATATTTTTAAAGTAAAAAAAAACATTACACTCGAAAAAAATTTTGCACTCAAAAAAAAAAAATAGTAATATTTCTTTTTTTTCTTAAAAAAAAAAATGACAAAAAAAGAGTTTTTTACTCAAAATAAAATATTTCTAATCAAAATTGTTAATTTTTTTCAAGTTAAAAAATTTACTACCATTTAAAAAAATGCATTGTGGAGGGTATTCATAGATTCGGCAAAGTCGAATTTAACTTTTCTACTTGTTTTTTTTAAGTTTTGTTCTACAAATATTGTGGTGGACTTATAAATATCGTTAATTAACACAAATATTTTATTTTTAATGTGGATTTATTCCAGACCATGGTTTCTGTAGCCACTTCTACGTCATCAGTGGAGAAAATTTTATTTTTTTATTCTTATTGTACTATTATGCTAAATTAAAATGTTTAATATTTTTTTTTTTTTTATTTTTCAACAATATTTACGCAGTAATAAACATGAATGTATGAATAACATGTGTACATAAATACGAATTTATATGAAATCTAATAATATTCAATGCAAAAAATATTTTCTTAAAAATTCAAAAAAAAGAAATATAATTATTTTACTAAAAATTAGGACCTTGTTTTCAATGTATTGTGGGTAATGGGTGTATTATGTACCAAATTTTAAAATCTTAGGGTGGCATTTAATTTTTCATATGTAAATATAAATTGAAATTAGAAAATTTCACTTACAAATTGAGAATCCAGTTAAAATTCAAACAAGTAAAAAATTTCAATTCGACTTGTTCGAATACATGCCCTCCACAAAGTCTAAAACATTTGAAAAATTTTTAAGGATTTTAATTTTTTAACGAAAAAAAAATTTGAGTTGAAAAATTTGATTTTGACTAAAAAACTTACTAGTGGTTTTTATAACACGAATGACGATGGAGAACGAAAATTTTGGGAGTGTTTTGTTATTGTTACGACAACGTTCGTGTTACGAAAACAAACATTTATTATTTTAATTTTTGTAAAAAAAAATTTTTTGTGTAAAATATTTTTTTGAGTGGAAATAGCTTGAAAACACTGTATAAAATACCTTTGAGGCTTACTAATGTCTTTCAAAGCCAGTTTAGCGGGTTTTTTAACACATGAATTCAATGTTAACCCAATCTGAAGTTCACGGTTTTGCTCATAACTTCTGAACCAATAGACCAAATTCGCTGAAATTCACTACCAAGTTTCAGAAGCATCCAAGTTGTCTTTCGAAACATAGCATGTTATATCAACTACTATTTCGAAAAAGATCAATTGTAATTCGAAAAATATCAATTGTTATTCGAAATAGATCAATTGTAATTCGAAAATAGATCAATTGTTTTTCGAAGATTCCAATTGTAATTCGAAAAAGATCAATTGTAGTTCCAAAAAGATCAATTGTAATTCGAAATATACCAATTGTGATTCGAAGACGATTAATTGTAATTCGAAAAGATCATAGAAACTCTACACCAGTGTTTTCCGGAAAATGGTTCCCAAGTCCAAACATGGAGCGATTTGATATATCTTTCATTAAATCTTTAACACACACAAACAAAATTTGAGTGAAATTGGCTTATTTTTGTTGCCAATAGATTGATTTTACTGAATTTCGACCGAAATTTGTGTATGGGGTCTTAGTCCAAAATTTATCCAATTATAAGGACATCAAATTACACGTTTAACACCTACAAATAACATTTTAATCAAATATTTCCTATTTCATGAATTTTGTGAGATTTATGTAAATATCGGGATGGTGGTTTGTATGGGAACTACAAGAAGAATTGGTCCGATTCCTTTAAAATTTGGAATGATGATTTGTGAATACAAAATACCTGCCAAGAAATGATACATATTATTGTACGGTTATTAGATCCATTTGAGACAATTTATAAAGGGTGTGTGTGGGGGCCAGTGTTGTCAGGTTTTTAGGGGTTTTCCCCCCAGAAAATCGACTTTGACTGACCATAAATTTTAAAATAAGCTGGAGATAGTTTAGATTATGGTCAATTTAGCTTCTCCAGCATTTTTTCTATTAGACTAATCCATTAAACAAAGTAAAACGTGTAATACATTTACTTTATTCAACGTTAAATGATTTGACATTCGTAAAAAAATGCGAAAATTGTCTTCAGACCTTTTATAAACTTTTGGCTACAGAAACATTAGTTCGAAAAAATAATACAATCTGAGGTAATACTCATATAAAGAAAATGTTGGAGAACCCAAAAATTCCAATTTTGGAAAAATTCGATCATTATGTAAAAAGTTATGATAAGTCAAAGTCAATTTATGGGTTTTTCTGGGGGAAAACCCCTAAAAACCTGACAACACTGGTGGGGGCTAGGTCTAAACATGGACCAATTTTTTTTCTAATGTCAATAGGACTCGTCCTTGGGCCAAAGGAAGCTTAAGTTTTAAATTTTATACAAATCGATTGATAATTTCGACCTGTATCGTGCTTACAGTGCTTACCCAAATGATACTTTAATATAGAAATTTGTACCAGAATAAATAATAAATAGTACCAAAATAAAACTTAATATCGAGGGCCTATATTCAAAACCCTCTATCTTAAAAAAACACAACTTTTCAGGAGAGCCAAAAAACTGTTTATTTCGCGTATTGTAAGAGTAATTAAAATTCGATATTCTACAATATTTTTTTAAATCAACTACTGAATCTCACATATAATTAGTTTTTAAAATTTCGCACTATTGGGGATATTATGAAAGATAGAGGGTTTTGTTTCTCAAAAATATTAAGTATATGAATGAAAATGATCAGATAGAGGGTTTTGCATTTTAATAATAATGAATTATTATGATTTCATTTACGACATCGGTAAATTTTTAACGTGATTAATTAATGATAACGGCTTATAAAGAATTCCGAAGTCGCGGTTTTGGTCCACAGGTGCGGATTTTTGAGACAAAAAATATTTTTTTACCGAATTCATCTTAAAAGATGACAAACTGTTGAGTATGTTATGTAAAAAATAGTCAAAAATTAAAAACACGATTTTGGTCCACAGATGCTGATCAGCATCTCGATTTTTAAGATTAAAATTTTTGTTTCATAATGTACACAAGACAACAAAATTTTGAGCCATATTTTTTAAAAAAGTCAAACAAGAATTTTGAGAAAAAATAAGCATCAGTGGACCAAAATCTTGGTTCGGGAATTTTGTTGACAAATTCATGTTCAGCATGCAAAAATTAGTAATAAAACATGTAATTCATAATGAAATTGTTAAAAAAAAATATTTATAAATTAATTATTTGAAAAGATAGAGGGTTTTGCATTCAGAAAAATTAATTGTGTAAGAGATAGAGAAAACCAAAAATGCAAATAAAATAGCAAAAAAAAAATTTTTTGTTCTGAATTTTACACCATAGATGAGGGCCGTTTTACTGAATATTTTGCCATCAAAAAGTCATTTTCGTGAAAATGGAAGATAGAGGGTTTTGAATATAGGCCCTCGATATTTATTATTTTTATACACAGAAAATAAAATCGTCAAATTTAAATCAACAAAACATGATATCAACTAGAGATGCGCGCGTGACACGAATTTTTCGTGATTCACGTGATTCACGCGTGAATCATGCGTGATCGTGAGTGAAAATTATTTTTACTCACGTGATCGTGAGTGCGCGTGATTAGAAAAAATAGTTTCGTGCGTGAGTAATTTTTTTCTCGTGAGTTTGCGTGATTTTTATTTTCTGTCTAAAACAGAAAACAAGTAAGAAAATCGTCATCATATTGAATTTAGTGGGTAATTAATACCAAATTGTGATTTAAAAAATTTTTATGACTGTTTTTAGGAATTAAAATACTTTTTGTGCAAGAAATCGAAAAAAAGTAAAACAAAAATTTGTTTATTTTAATTTCGTGAGTCTTCGTGAGCGTGATTATTTCGTGAGCGTGAGAACAATTTTAGTTACTCACGTGAGCGTGCGTGAACGTGAGCAGAAAAAAGAAATTTCGTGCGTGATCGTGCGTGAGCAATGTTTTTATTTCGTGAGCGTGCGTGAGTCAAAATTCACTCACGCGCCCATCTCTAATATCAACCAAGCATTTAACAAAAACGGTCGCCTGTTAGTCTATAATACAAAACTTCGATTTTGTTTTTAACAAACGCAGTCAAGTAATTTTATTTCAAAATCATTTTATCATGTCAACAAATAGTTTTTGTGAGTGTTGAATTTCTCTGTTGAAAAAAAAAAAAGATTTCTTACGTTTGTCAGATCAACAAATTGTGTTTGTGTTTGTTAAATTTCTTTGTTGAAAAAAAAATTAAGATTTTGTACGTTTGTCAATACAAATAATAATTTTAGAGAACTATTACAAACTCGTTTATCAATTTTTTTTACATTTTTTTCAACAATCAATATTTACAAACGTTAGTTGATATCACAAATTTCCGTATAGGAGCACTTTCAGTGAAAAAGTTAATTGTATTCACAAATATGGGGTTCAATATAACAATTCGTTTTTTTCTGTGTACATTTCCCCTCCATCCAGAAAAACGTCCCTTTTCGTAGGTTCATATTTATTATAGCACTGTAATTGTACTTGTTGGTACCTTTTAATAAAAAGTTTTGAAATAGTAACAAGTGAGAGTGTTAAATTCAGCTGTGCCGAATCTTTTATACCCTCTAACATGTTTAAAAAAAAAAACTTAAAGGTTCGTTTTTTTGGGGGGGCTTCGGTGGGGGCTGTCGGGGACACCTCCCCCTCTCGAAAAATGTTTACTTATATATTTATTATGCTTTTTGCACTAAATTTATACAATTTTATCTATTTTTTTATATCCACGCCCTAAAAAGGGGGCGGGCCAAAAAAAAAAATGTTTAAGTCCCCTCGGATTGTTTAACAAAAATATAAAAAAAAAAACATAAAAAAATCGTCCCAGTCAGAAAAATACAAACGGGCCAACGTTGGAATGAAGTTAACGGCGACGGTACCAACGTTGGCATATCATACCCGTTTCTAAGTCTACGACGTCATTTCGAAGTTGAAATGATAACAGTGGCCAACGATCGCTCGACTTTTGTTTTGACGTTGGGTTAACATTGATTTTACAAATTTACGACATTGGATTTGTCTTTTGCTTAGGGGTGTATTGAAAATCTCGTTGTAGTGCTTTTTAGTTACCATTTTGTGCAAATTGGTTAAAAAAGCAACTACTTAAGTGTTCACTTAGATTAAAGAGTTGAGGTCTATGTAAATCAAAAACTTTTTAAAAAATAAAAATGTTAAAACTTTTCAATTATAATCCATAGTGTAGTGTTTTATGTAAACGCAAAGTTGTGACAACACAATATTTTTAGTAAAACTGTTTTACATTATACAATGTTGTGTTTTTGGCTAGCCCGATATTGTGCCAACACAAAATTTTTGGTACGGTTGGCAATTTCTGACTGGGGTGTTTTTTAAGAGGTTGGTTTAGTTTCCTAAGGGGGAACTTTTTTCCCCCTTGTCCGATTTTGCCCATTTACGAACTTAACCTGCCTAGGACCATGAGACATATTCGTGTCAAATTACAGGAGGATAGCTCTTTTATTTTGGACTGCATCGTGACATCTACAGACAGACGGACGGACAGACGGACGGACAGACGGACATTCACAGAATGTCTTAGAATCGATCATGGATCAATAATGTATATACTTTACGGGGTCCCCGACCGAAATTTCGATGCGTTACAAACGGAATGACAAAGTGAGTATACCCCCATACTGTGGTTGGAGGGTATAAAAACAATAGTACTTAATAATAAGAACCAAACAAAAAAATTTACCGACTTTCATACGTTTTTTCTCCATAAAATTACAAAAATTAATATATTTTGGTAATTTTTATAAAAATTACGAAAATAATACCAAATTATTACTTTTTTTATAAAAGGTACATTTTGGTTATTTTTAATAAAAATTACGAAAATAGGACCAGATAATTATTTTTTTTATAAAAAGAAAAATTACCAAAAAAGTACTTAATAAAAAGTACCAAAAAAAATTTTTTTTAATCAATTAGATCAATGGTGCCCAAACACTTGTTAAAGATCAACAAAAATACACGTACACAATCCGAACAACAACAAAACTAACAACAGAGAGCGTAAAAAACAAAAAAAAAATATTATCGTTTCTCTTTTTGGGCACCGCTGAATTAGATCAATTAAAATTCGAAAGAGAACAATTGAACTTTGGAGCAGATGAATTTAGTTTTAAACAAGTAAAAAAGTTAAATTCGGCCTTGCCGAATTTAGTGTTACCCTCCACAATTTCTAAAAGATTATTGCAAAAACTTTATTTAAAAGGAAATTACTTTTGAAAAAAAAAATTTTTTTGGAAAAAAAATTTTCGCAAAAAAAAAATTTGGTAAAAAAAAAATCCGCGATTTTTTTTCTTTGTTTTCCAAAACTATGTTTGTACTTGTTTAAATACCATTTGGTGTTTAATTATGTTCACATAAGTCAACCAGCAGCCGAATTAAAGCATTTTGTATTTCTAGGTTATGTTGAATGTACTAAAATTTTTGAGGTGTCCTTACATTTTCGTTCATAACTTTTGAACCGCTAAACCGATATCGCTCAAATCCAATACCAAACTTCTCGGTAGAACTTCCAATATATATGTTTAATAACAGTCACCTCTGTTTTGCATTTTGGACGTGATCACATTTTCCACAGACAGACGGACAGACGGTCATCGCTAGAATGTCTTAGAGTCGATCGGGCATCATAAATATATATGCATTATTGGGTTCCTAGACCGATATTTCGATGAGTTACAAACGGAATGACAAACTTATATATACCCTCTATCACTAACAATTTTTCAGCCATTTCTTTCTAAGAACTATGTTTACATATGAGAAAAAAAGGTTTTTTTAATGCCTATCCAACGGCGGCATAACCTTGTAAAAGTTTGGCTTCGTTAAATACTTTTTTCATGAAAATGTGTAAATTTTGGGGGGTATTTATATGAAGACATTGACCTACGATGTCCATATGAATACGAAATAATCTTTATTAAATTTAAGTCGTCACGTATTTTTGCTCTAGAGGATATTCCTATTTGTTCGGGAGTTATCGAAATTTTCCCGGAGGTTCACATTGTTTCATAAGGGGACAACGAAATTTTGAATCACTGATATGGCCGATAAGCCGAGACACCCCAACCTTAAAATCGTCTCTTTTATATATATTTTAAGTTTCAGGCAAATCGGTTCATAAGGTTTGAGATACTTCCCTTGTAAGTGGAGGGTATAAAAATTGCTGTTAATGCTTAAAAAAAATGTTAAGAAACAATTTAGTTGATTTCAGCACAAGTTCAGTTTTATTCAAAAATTTTCTATTGAAATGAAATTTTAAAAAGATAAATTGAAGCTCGTAAAAATTCAAATCGGTATTTGATACCACCCTAACATTTTTATGTGTTTAAATACGTGAACGTTACACGGTGAATGGTGTTTGGCATGGTCGAAATATTACACTATTCATAACAAATTTATATTGGATTTTTAATGGCTTTTTAAATAAATACAAAAACGTCATATATTTTTTTAATAAAGAATAAAAAAAATCTTTGCAAGTAAAACAACTTGTTTAGTTTTACTACTTATTTGTTGTTACGTACATTTTCTATTCAAATTTTAGAAAAATCGTTTATGCCTCGCTTAATTTTCATATTTAACTATTCATAAGATTTTTTTTTATTTTATATTTTCAACGTGATATTTCTTTACTTTGATGCAACACCATGTAAAACTGGTACACTGAAAAATTGTTGTATTGACTTTTTTATTTGTTAATACAAATAATTTTTTTGTTGATATTTGTAATATCAACAATCGTTTGTTAAATTTTTATTGTTAAAACAACAATTGATTAAGAAGTTTTTAGTATTTCGCTAAACACGTAATTTAGTTTGACAAAGATAATAAACGCAAATTTTATTTTCAGCAATGGAAATTGTCATATCAACAAACATCATTTGTTAATACTTATAATGGATTTTTTTCAATTATTGAGTTTGTATTATCAACAAACGTTTGTCAATTTTGATTGTTGAAAAGAGAGACCATTATTGTTAGTTTCATTACAATTTTGTTTGTTTTTATTTAATATAAATTGTTGGAAATAAAACTGTATCTTTGCTATATTAACAAATGCTGTATTTGAAATTGTAAAAACAATTCTACTTTGTATTATTTGAAATTTTTGTTAAAATTTTATTGGTGGAAATTATTTTATTTTCTTTCAGTGTAGTTTTACTTGACTTACTAAGATTACTTATTATGATTTCAAAATTTTCTTACTAAAGATTTTCTTAGAATTTTCTTAGTACATTTATATAAAAAGTTGCCTCTATTCAAAGAGTTTCAATTTTTTTCTTCTATTTGTATATTAATCTATAGAAATCTAAAAAGAGATTTTTTAAAATAGTGTTAACAGCTATTTACTTAAAGTAATAGATTTTTTTTTTGTTATTTTCATTTACGTCATATTAACTTTTGTTAATAAATTTGTTATTAACGTTAAATATTGTATAGGGTTTTTTTGTTGCTGTATTCAGTTAGAGATTCAAATAAAATAATTTATTTGAAAAGGTGTTAAGTATCATAAATTTGAATTGAATTTAAAGAAGAAAAAAAAACTTGTTTGCTGCAATTAAATATTATAATTTAATATTAATAATAGTAAACAAAAGTAAATAAAGGAAAAATACTAGATTTTGTTTTCGCGTTTAACAGAAAGAAAGTGGAGAATTAAGGCTAGATTTCCTAGGTGTTTAAGTGGTGGAAATCTTATAAAATTTTAGACCTATTTTTCAATTATAATTTATAGTTTTTTTATTTCAAGTGTATTTTAAACTAAAACAAGTTAGAGTGTTAAATTCGGCTGTGCCGAATCTATTATACCCTCCAAAATGTAAAAAAAAAAATTGTCAGGGGCGTTTTTTTTTGGGGGGGGTTGATAGGATCAGTGGGGGACGTTGAGAGCACCTTCCCATCGCGATAAATATACCAAATGTTTCATTTAATTAACAAAAATACAAAAAAACATTGATATTTTTCTAATTACAATTGAAATCTTTGAATTACAATTGAAATCTTTGAATTACAATTGGAATCTTCGAATTTCAATTGATATTTCGAATTACAATTGATCTTTTCGAATTACAATTGATCTTTTTCAAATTATAATTCGATATAAATTTGTAAAGCTAAAGTACTACAAAAATTACCCCCAGTTTCTGTAATACGAACGCCATTCGTCTGCGACGAATTTGCATGTATTTTGTTTTTGTTACAATAACAAAATACACACAAATTCGTCACGAACGAATGTCGTTCGTATTACAGAAACTGGGGGTAAGTTTTTATGCTTTTGGGATAGTTTTTAAATATAAATTTAGAAAATGCATTGTTTTTTTCGCGAAAAAAAATTCCACAAAAAAAATTTTCGCGAAAAAATGTTTTTTCCAAAAATTTTGTGTCTGTAATGTATCGTATTCTACACATTTTCCTAAATTAATAGCAACATAAAAAAATTAAAAAAAAAAAAATCGCAAAACAAAAATTCGCGAAAAAAGATTTCCGCGAATAAAATTTTTTTTTGTATATTCAATAGAGTTTAGATCAGTGGTGCGCACACACATACTATAACATTTATGCTTGTGTGGGTACTAGCAAGCGAAAAGTCAACAAATTTGCTCAAGCAACAGAATTTTATAGTGTACGTGTGTCGAGAGCGCACAAGCAGCATTTTTTAGCCTATTCCCGCGGGAATAGGAATTACAAAAACGCCCATCACTCCCGTGTAAAAAAATAATTAGATCAAAAGATATCTCCTTTTATAAAAACATATATGGATCATATCTAAATGTATATAATCAGATCTACTCCATATATACTGATATCTGCTTCAGATATTTTCAGATCCGTAAATTGAGTCTATCTGGCATATATAGCATATATGATCAGACATTTTCAGATATGTTAATATATGTAAAATTGTCAGATAGACTCAATTTACGGATCAAAACATATCTGAATCAGATATGAATATATATGGAGTAGATCTGATTACATCCAATTATATATGATCCATATATGTTTTTTATCAAAGGAGATATGTTTTGATATAATTATTTTTTTACACGGGCTGTCTAAATAATATAAAAAAATTGTTTTTTTTGACTTCAAAATAAAAAAAAAAATCGCGAATATCTCTAATATCTCTAATACATACGCTAACTATGAAAAAACTGGCATTACAATGGGATTTAGTGTACACGAACAAGCTTTACCAGATGGCTGTCGTAAATTCAAATCAAACTAAAAATATTTGTATTGAACCATTTTTTTCACGAAAATACAGATTTTTAGCAAACAAAAAAGGTTTTTGGCGAAAAAAATTCATGTTATTGTAGGTTTTTATGTTAGTTTAACAGGCTTTAATGGTTTTAAATTTAAAAATTATCGCAAAAGTTTACAAATATCGTTTTTATTGTACTTGAGCATCAGCATTTTAAATCGCGAATATCGCGAATACGAGCGCTTACTTCGAAAAACGGCTAGCACCATTGAATTCATCGTAATCAAATTAACTTTACCAGTAGGGTGCCCAGCTTGTTAAAATAAATGTGTCAAATTCGAGCACAGTGAAATTAATCGGAAGCATTTCTTTTTTTTAAATGTTTTAGGCATTGTAGAGAGTGTTCCTGGATTCGGACAAGTCAAATTTTATGTTTTTACTTGTTTATTTTTTTACCTTAAATTGTCTTTTTAATATATTATCCCCACAAATTCTGCCTTTTATTAATTTTTATTTCTTGTTTTTAAAATCTTTTTCAGCAGGAAGTGCTTCCATGCAGCCTATTATTATTTAGACGATCCACCACATCATCCAAATGTACCACAAGTTGATTGGGAAGTACCCGTAGAAATTGGTGGAGAAATTAGAGCTGCTGTTCCGGTTAATGAATTTGCCAAACATGTTGCATCTTTACATGCTGATGGTGATATTGGATTTAGTCGTGAATATGAGGCTATACAAAATGAATGCATTAGTGATGATTTACCCTGTGAACACTCGCAACATCCCGAAAACAAGAGAAAAAATCGTTATTTGAATATAACGGCATGTAAGTGAATTTTTTGGAAGTTACAAAAAAAAAAATAATGAGTGATTGAAATTTTTGTTGATTAAACAAATTGATTTAATTAATTTTTTAGTTGAGGCAATTAAAAAAGTAATCAGAATTGGGAATTGCTAAATATGGGCAAAACTACACGTTTAAAAATAAAAACGAGTTTCTATCACTAAAATGATTATACCAATTACTATATTAATTGATTTTGCACCTATTACGAAAGTGATAGTATTAATTACCAAAATTTGTTAAACTTTAATATGAAACAAGTGCAATTATTCTCAATTCATGGAAATTTGCGAAATCAATTAAAAATTTAATTATATCAATAAAAAAATTATTAAAAAAAATTCACTTGATATAATTAAATTTTTTAATAGATTTTGCAAATTTCCGTAAAATAGCAAAAAATTTACTTTTTTCTTATTAAACTTTAACAAATTTTAGTAATTAATACTATTACTTTCTCAATTCAGGGAAATTTGCGAAATCAATTAAAAAATTTAAGTAAATCAATTAAAAAAATTATTTAAAAAATAGTTTACTTGATATAATTAAATTTTTTAATTGGCTTCGCAAATTTCCGTAAATTTTCATTATTAACAAGTAAGAAAATTATAGTCGGTCAAGACCGACCATATAATACCCTACACCATAGTTTCCCGGAAAATGTTCAAACATGGACCGATTAGATCTATATTTTGTCGAATCTTTAATTAGTGTAAAAAACACTCACAAATTAAATTTGAGTGAAATTGGCTTAGATTTGTTGCCAATGAACCGCTTTAAGTAAATATCGGGGAAATTTTTACATGGGGTCTAAGTCCCAAAATGGTCCGATGGTAATCAGATTTCATAAATTTATTAAAATACGCGTTTAGCATACACAAACAAAATTTTAATTAATTTTTTTTTTATTTTCATGAAATTTGAGAGATTTATGTGAAAATCGGGAAGGTGGTTTGTATGGGGGCTACAAGAAGAACTGGTCCGATTCCTTCAAAATTCAGAATGGTGATTTTTAAAGACAAAACACGTTTACCTGCCAAATTTTGAAAAGATACCTATCATAATACGGCTATAAGAGTCATTTGAGCAAAAACTAAAGAGGACCTTTGTATGGGGGCTAGGTCTAAATAAGGACCGATTTTTATACCCTCCACTCTAGTGATAGAGGGTATATATAAGTTTGTCATTCCGTTTGTAACACCTCGAAATATTGGTTTAGGACCCCATAAAGTATATATATCCATGATCATTGATCGATTATAAGACGATCTAGCGATGTCCGTCCGTCCGTCTGTCCGTAACTTTTGAGAGACTTTACGGAGGCTCCTGAAGTTTGGCATAAATATTGGGCATTTACCTGGTCAAGTTGGTATTGCAAACAAGCGAAATCGGTCCAGTGGTTCAAAAGTTATAAGCAAAATACTAAATTTCGGCAAGGGTTTTTCATAAATTTATGTTATAAAGAACACGCTAACTTTCGAAAGACAATTCTGAGGATGCTGAAACTTGGCATATATATTTTTCGTTCCCCTGGCCTGGTTCGTATTGAATTTCAGCCAAATCGGTCCAGTAGTTCAAAAGTTATTAGCAAAACCGTGAATTTCAGATTAGTTTCACCTTAAATTCACGTGTTGAAAACCCGTTAAACATGTTTTAAAAACATTGGTAAATCATAAAAATATTTTCCAACGTATTTTTGTCACTCAAAAATATTTTTACACTAAAAAAAAAAAAATACACTCGAAAAAAATTTTACTCAAAAAAATTTTACACTCAAAAAAAATTCTGTATTTTTTTTTTCAAAAATTACAAAAAAAAGTCGTTTTACACAAAATAAAATATTTCTAATCAAAAATGTTATTTTTTCACGTTAGAAAATTTACTATCACTTAAAAAGGGTATTCATAGGTCGAATTTAACTTTTCTACTTGTTTCCAGTTTCAATAGGCTTCGTGGGCCAAAAGAGGCTTAAGTTTAAAAATTTTAAGTCAATTGATTAAAAATTACGACCTGTATCGTGTTTACACCGTTTACATGGACAAACAGTCAGACGGACGGACGGACGGACATCGCTAATTCCACTCAAAAAGTGATTCTGAGTCGATCGGTATACTTAAAAACGGGTCTAGCACCAATATTTCGGGTAGTTACAAACATCAGCACAAACTCATTATACCCTGTACCAAAGTGTGGTGTAGGATATAAAAATCAATTAAAATAGTAATTGATATAATCATTTTAGTGATTGAAACTCATTTTAATTTTTTAGTGTGTAATATGCTTAACAACTTAATTAGTTGACGTTAATTGTTGAAATTTTCAATATTGATTATAAATTTAACTTAATCAATGAATAAAATTGTTGAATAGAATTTTTTTAATCAACAAAACTGATAATCAGTGCTTTTTTTGTGTATTAAAAATGATTATATTTATTTTTTCAGATGATCACAGTCGTGTTCATTTACATCCCACACCCGGCCAAAAAAAGAATTTGGATTATATTAATGCTAATTTTATAGATGGTTATCAAAAGTCCAGAGCATTTATTGGTACCCAGGGCCCGCTGCCAGATACATTTGATTGTTTTTGGCGCATGATTTGGGAACAAAGGGTATCGATTATTATAATGATAACGAATTTAGTAGAACGTGGTCGCCGCAAATGTGATATGTATTGGCCCAAAGAGGGTTTTGAAACCTATGGTGTCATACAAGTTAAACTAGTCGAAGAAGAAGTTATGGCCATGTATACCGTGAGAACGTTCCAAATTAAACATTTGAAGGTATGCATTTCAAATTTTAAAAGTTTTTTTTATCTTATTTATTTTTTTTTTAATCTTTGCAGCTTAAGAAAAAGAAACAATGTACAGAAAAATTAGTTTATCAATATCATTATACAAATTGGCCAGATCATGGTACACCCGATCATCCATTGCCTGTATTAAATTTCGTTAAAAAATCTGCTGCCGCCAATCCCCCAGATGCTGGTCCCATAGTTGTGCACTGTAGTGCCGGTGTTGGTCGTACCGGCACCTATATAGTCTTAGATGCTATGCTCAAGCAAATCCAGCAAAAGGGCGTGGTTAATGTATTCGGTTTCCTGCGTCATATACGTATACAGCGTAATTTCCTGGTACAAACCGAAGAACAATATATTTTCATACACGATGCTTTGGTCGAGGCCATTGCATCGAGTGAAACTAATTTAAGAGCAGAACAAATTGAGGAATTGAAAAATTGTACTCCTTATTTGGAGCAACAATATCGTAATATCATACAATTCCAGACCAAAGACATACACATTGCTTCGGCTATGAAGCAGGTGAACTCGATTAAAAATCGTGGTGCTATATTCCCCATAGAAGGTAGTCGGGTTCATTTAACACCCAAACCAGGCGAAGAGGGCAGTGATTATATCAATGCCTCTTGGTTGCATGGATTTAGAAGACTGCGTGATTTTATTGTCACACAACATCCAATGGCTCATACGGTCAAAGATTTTTGGCAAATGGTCTGGGATCATAATGCTCAGACTATTGTGTTATTATCGTCATTGGATGATATTGTAAGTAGATGTTTTTTTTTAATTTATTTAGAAAATTAATTTAATCGATTTGTTTGCTGTTCTTTTTTTTCAGAATTTTGCACAATTTTGGCCCGATGATACATCGCCCATTGAAAGTGATTATTATCGTGTTAAATTCTTAAGTAAAACCAATAAATCCGACTACGTCAGTCGAGATTTTGTTATACAATCAATACAGGATGATTATGAGCTCAGTGTAAAAATGTTACATTGTCCTAGTTGGCCAGAAATGTCAAATCCTAGCAGCATTTATGATTTCATTGTGGATGTTCATGAACGTGGCAATGATTATCGTAATGGACCAATTGTTGTCGTGGATAGGTAAGTGAAGTTTTTTAAGATAACAACATTTTTTTTAAGATAAATTATTTTTTTTGGTGCTAAGATTTTGGGTAATTCGGCGAAGGAAGTTAGTAGACCAATGTCCCCCTCGCTTTAAATAATGACAAATTGATTTGTTACGATATTTTTCACCTAAATAATAAAATTTTATCATGTTAGGTTAGGTTAGGGGTGGTGGAGCTTAAAGTTCAGACTCCTCGCATAGACCGGCTGGTCCATAGCGATACCACAATTCCCTTCAGCGACGAGGATAAAACGCGTTAGTCCATGTTGCGAACAGTTTTAGTTGCGTAAGGTCCGTAGCGGCGATTTCATCCAGATTCTCGATTTCTGCTTTACCTAGTATTCGCTCGCGGTGTCTGGCCAATGCGGGGCATTTGCACAGAATATGTTCAACTGTTTCATCTGTATTAGGTTCATCACATCTTCTACAATTGGCTTCCGAGATAAGTCCCATAGTTTTCGCGTGAAAAGCAATTAGGCAGTGTCCTGTGACCACTCCCGTGAGTAAACGGCAATCCTCTCTGTTAAGAGAGAGAAGGTAGCGAGTTTTCCCGAGGTCGTAATGCGGCCAGATTCTTCTGGTGATACTGCTCGTGCTTAGCTCTCTCCATTTCCTGTTTGCAATAGAAATGCAACGACAGTCACTTCTCGTTCTATAGTACTGAATCGGGGGCTCAATATGAACAAAAGTTCCTACGCCATCTGCTCCAAGCTTAGCGAGCTCATCAGCTTTCTTGTTCCCATCTACTCCCCTATGTCCAGGTACCCATACAAGAGATACGGTATTATTCCCGGATAGTTTCTGAAGATTCTCGTAACATTTAAAAACGACTTTTGATTTAATACAAAAGCTCATTAGAGCCTTTAGTGCAGCTTGACTGTCGACGTAAAAGTTTAACATTTTACCCGTTTCCCCAAGAAACTGTGAGGCTGCCTTATCTATAGCAACTATTTCAGCCTGGAAAATACTACAGTGTAAAGGTAATGTGAAAGACTTCTCTATATCACAAACGTCTGAAGTAAAACCGGCTCCAACTCCCGTCGATTGTTTGGAGCCGTCTGTGAAAATATTTATAGCGTCATTTGGAGCGCAACGCCAGTCCGACCAAAATTCTCGAGTCGGAAATTCAACTTTAAATTTCCGGTCGGAAAGTAATTTGGGCACTTTGTAGTCAGTGACAACATTTTCCAAATTGTCCATGCTACTGTGTCCAAAGTTTCGGCGTCTGAGCCAATTTGACTCCTTGAGTCTGAGGCATGCCTTATAAGCCTCACCTTTAGCAAAGATGTCAATTGGCAGCAGATGCAGTAATGTGTCGATGGATGCAGCTAATGTCGTCCTTAGGGCTCCAGTGACACTAAGGCCTAAAAGCCGTTGGGCCTTTTGGAATTTCCTAAGAGTCACATCCCTTTCAAGGCTTTGTGCCAGACCATAACCCCGTAGAGTAAGATAGGTCTTACTATATAAGTGTATATCCAGTACGTGATTCTTGGCTCAAGTCCCCATGTTTTGCCGAACATTTTCTTGTATTTTGGTTCCATGATAACTTATTTTGGTTCCATGATAACTTATTGTCCAGGATGATTCCTAAAAATTTCGCATGATTTGAAAGTGGGATTTCAACGCCATTGACCCTGACTTTTCTAAAATTTTCGATCTTATACTTTCGTGTAAACAGTACCATTTCAATTTTCCGCGGATTAAAAAAAAATTTATCATATTTAAATACATTTTCTAATCCACTGGGTCCAAGTGAAGGACTTTGATTTTCTTCTGTGCCAAATCGTTTATACCCTCCAAAATTAAAAAATAAATAAAAATTTGACAAGAGCGTTTTGTTGGAGACTTGCAAACAATATTTAAAAGAGGGGGTAACCAATGCGTAAAAGGATAACATTTTATTTTTTGTATCTATACGAAATCTATATGAAACCTAAGTAGAACGAAATAAAATAGAACAGGGAACGAAGTGGAATACAATTTGTCTACTCAAGTTTTTTCACTCCAAATTTTTTTTTTTTACTCATTTTTATTACTCAAAATTTTTCGAATATGATTGAAAAATACAAAAATTCAGTAAACTTCGTAGGTGGTAGGGCTTCCAATCTCGAAATCTCGATCCCCGGATTTTTCGGAATACCGATTTTTTGTAATTTTTTATATTATTTTTATATTTTTTGAATAATTTGTATAAAATATGAATTTTGTAGAATACAAAACAAAATAATCCGACAAAAAGGTAAGACTTCTCCTCTTAAGAGGACTCGTTACCAGCAGTTGTTGCCGGACGACTGCTATTGATGGTTTTCCTTTTTTTTCGTAGTGTACAACTTTAACAGAGCTTCGCAAATCTTTATGAGCATAGATTTGAAGTGCCAAAAAATCCAAAACCTTTTAAAAATCCAGAAAAATCCTGAAAATTTTCTAAAAATTAAGCGAATCACGAATTCAAAATATATCTCAAATCCCGGGATCTCGAGACGAAAAACAAAAAAATATATCAAGTCTTATCTTTAATTAAAAATTTAACAAATTACACTGCGTGACAAAACTAACCACTATTTTAGAAAACAAGAGGTACGACCATCATTTCAATATATTTCGGACATGCTGAATCGAATGGCGTACTCCGTTTTTCGATGTATGGTACAGTTTTCTTGTAAAATGTCATTAAAGATTGGCTGATTTTCAGCTGCTTTTTTAACAAAAAAAATTCCAAAGCTAATGATTTTTAAATTTTATGGCATGGAAAACAAAGCTATAACTTGTAGCAATATTTCTAATATAAATTTGGTTTAAAGCTTTTCATCTTAACCCCTTTAATTCGCGGATTTCTTCATTTTTTTAAGTTTTCGCGAAATTAACCGCTAAATTGGTCTCTGATAAAAAACTTGCATTTTGTGGATCATAAAGGCGTCCATGACACTACGAATAGTGGACAAAAAACATCTATGTTATATGGACCATCACGAAGAAAATCGCGAAAAACCGTTTTTTTGTATATGGCAGCATCACTTTAGGAGATGATTTGAGGCTTCATCTTTTAGTATATAATGTGGGAACCTTAAACAATGAACTGACCCAAAATTTGTCCAAAAAAGTTTTCATTTGCAAAAGTTATCTTAACAAAAACTGTTATTTCAGTGTTTGCGATACAATAATTATAGTTTTTGTTAAGATAACTTTTGCAAATGAAAACTTTTTTGGACAAATTTTGGGTTAGTTCATTGTTTAAGGTTCCCACATTATATACTAAAAGATGAAGCCTCAAATCATCTCCTAAAGTGATGCTGCCATATACAAAAAAACGGTTTTTCGCGATTTTCTTCATGATGGTCCATATAACATAGATGTTTTTTGTCCACTATTCGTAGTGTCATGGACGCCTTTATGATCCACAAAATGCAAGTTTTTTATCAAAGACCAATTTAGCGGTTAATTTCGCGAAAACTTAAAAAAATGAAGAAATCCGCGAATTAAAGGGGTTAAGATGAAAAGCTTTAACCCAAATTTATATTAGAAATATTGCTACAAGTTATATCTTTGTATTCCATGCCATAAAATTTAAAAATCATAAGCTTTGGAATTTTTTTTGTTAAAAAAGCAGCTGAAAATCAGCCAATCTTTAATGACATTTTACAAGAAAACTGTACCATACATCGAAAAACGGAGTACGCCATTCGATTCAGCATGTCCGAAATATATAGAAATGATGGTCGTAACTCTTGTTTATTTTTTAGTGTTCCGCAGTGTTATTAAAACATTTCTAGTTAAAATTATAAAATTATTTAAAGTTTTTGCTAATTTAAAAATGTATATTTTTTTTAGATATGGTGGAGCTCAAGCCTGTACATTTTGTGCCATTTCTTCGCTGGCGATTGAGATGGAATACTGTCAAATGGCTAATATCTATCAATATGCCAAATTATATCATAATAAACGTCCCGGTGTTTGGACATCTAGTGAAGATATACGCTTAATCTATAATATACTCGCTTTGCTGCCACGTAATTTGCAGTTATTAAAACGTACTGCCATTAAAACGGAAATCGAAGATGTGACAACAGCAACACCGGATCTATATAGTAAAATCTGCAGTAATGGTAATGAACAATTACAATTAAATAGACACAATAATGATATGAAACGTATCAGCAGTAATAATCAAAATCAATGTCAAAATTTAAATATGAATTTGAATACGAATTTGAATTTAAATCATAATAATACTAGTACATCACTATCAGCTAATACTACTACTACAACAACAGTTACAAATGCATCACAAAATCCAATAATAAATCAAACAAATCTAAATCAAAATCAAATCACCTTACAATCATCATTATCTTCACTTCCTTCACAATCACAAAATTCTTCTTCTTCATCATCCCTTATCAATCAAAATCAAAATTCATCAACATTAGATATTGTCCATAATAATAATCCTTTAAATAATATTATCACCACCACCACAACAACACATCCTTCTTCTTCTAATTCTACTTCTTCTCATAACAACTTATGTAATAATAATCCTTTAGCTAATAATGAAATTAATACTAATATAAATTTCAATGATTCTTCTAATACTTCTAATATTTGTACTAACACTGGTAATGGGGATTTAACAACAACTTTAAATAATTCATCTTCTGCTACGGCTTTAAAACCACCAACACCTACGACACCACCACCACCGGTCTATCAACAACAACAACAAATGTTGGCTTTATTAAATCAACAACAATATGTACAACATTATGCTCAAAATGAAAATCTTCATCATCATCACTACCCTCATCACTTGAATGATGATAATTGTGATATTACTTCATATACCCCACCACCACCTCCGGCGGCTTTTAATGGTTCAACAACGATGTCAACCTCAATAACATCAATGGGTGGTTCATCAAAACCTGCACCTATTCCACAAATTGTTGATCATAATCCAATTGATTCAATTGCGGATTATCCCATGGGTTTACAAATATGTCCTTCACCACCACCCCTACTACCACCAACTGGTAATGATTTATTAAATCATCCCTGCTCCTTAAATACTTCTTCTAATCCTTTAAATTCTAATAACGGTGCTTGTTTTAATAATCTCACCTCCTCCTCCTCCTGCTCCACATCACCTCAATCCAACAACACAACTACAGTTACTGATGCTCAAAGCTTAGATATCGTAGGTTAAAATAGTCTAATCTTAAAATTAATACAAATAAACACAAAACTAAAAAAAAGAGATCTTATGCACACACTTCACACTTACAAAATGTGAAATTTGTAGACTAGCACCAAAAATAAAACAAAAACTGCAAAATAAACAGAAAATTTATCACAAAAATCATCATCCTATAAAATCAAATTCCTCTCCCACTTTTTCACAACCAGTAAAAGGATAGTTTGGATTATAAAACTGAGTCATATCATTTAATTATAGCAAATTTTTAGCTTTAATTTCAATTTCCTCTTTTTTTGCACTTCCTTTTTTTCCTTTAGCCCCAAGTTGGGCGCCATTTGCAACGACGTAAAAAATAACACTACTGAACATTTTGAAAAACGTTGATGCGAAGGTACACATTTGATTCCACTTGTTCTAGTGATCTCAAATCTGGTTTCCAAACTTTTCCATCACATCAGGTTTTTGAGAAAATTGAGGCCAAAGTTCAAAAAAATCGCCGTTTTAGGCATTTTTGACAACTCATAGCGGATAAACCCGATGTGATAGCGACTCAAAAATAAGTCAGGGGTAAAGCTTAAACATTACTCTTGAGATTCTGATCTTATTTGGTCAGTCGCCTTAACCCTTAGGGCACCAATTGTCTCTCATTGATGTCTTATTCCCAAAAAACGATTTTTCCGCTACAAATCATATGAAAAGAAAAACTTTATGCAATTGAACGCCACCTTATACATACGATTACAATTTTTCTCCTGTACACGAACTATGCGAGAAGTTTTCGCATCGAAAAAAATAAAATAACGTTAGCCATCCAGTATGTCACAGAGTGATTCAGAAAAAAGCTTTGATTTCTATCTTGTGTTCGATGTTTTTAACGCCAGCATCATTGTACTCACCCTGTAGAAAACTAAATGACTACAATATTATTTATTTTTTCTCGATGCGAAAACTTTTCGCATAGTTACAGAAATTGCGCACTGGTCACAAATCCGTTATTCAAACTTTTCCATTACATCAGATTTTTGAGAAATTTTAAATACAAAACAAAAATCGCGTTTTCGGACATATTTGACAACTCATAGCGGATGGACCCGATGTGCTGACGACTTAAAAGTAAGCTAAGAGTAAAGTTCAAACATTTCTCTTTAAGATGTGTTACTCATTTGATCAGTCGCTTCAACCGTTGGAACACCAATTGTCTTTTAATAAGATATTTTACCCCAAAAACGTTATTTTTTTTTTAAATAACTAACATTGTTAGTTGATTTAACTGAAAAAGTAGTTGACCCCAAAACAACTTACAAAGCAGTTATTTTAACTGACATTTTCAGTTGATTTTACTAACATAATTTTTTGAGTGTAGACTTTTTTTATACGAAAACATCTCAGAATCTAAGATTTTTCTATACGAAAAATATCTCAGAATCTGAGACTTTCTTTACGAAAAATGCCTCAGAATCTCATAATTTTGCTGTACGAAAAATGTCTTAGAATCTGAGACTTTTTCTTTACGATAAATGTCTCAAAATCTGAGACTTTTTCAATATGAAAAATGTTTCAGAATCTAAAACTTTTTCTATAAGAAAAATGGTTCAGAATCTGAAACTTTTTCTATACGAAAAATGTTTCAGAATCGGAGACTTTTTTTGGAATATTTTTTTTAGTAATTTATCGGCATTCCGTGGTCCCAGTGAGGTTGGGGGCAATAATGGTTAAAACGGTATCATTGATCATGGATCAATGATATATGTATATATTTTATGGGGTCCACGACCGATATTTTGATGCGTTACACACGGAATGACAAAGTGAGTATACATTCTGTAGTTAGAGGGTGTAAAAAATGTATGGAACAAAGAAAGTTGTTGGAAAAAAATTGGTTAAAGAAAATATTTTAGTCAAAAGAAGTGAGAGTGTTAAATACGGCTGCGCCAAATCTTTTATACCCTCCAAAATACATTAAAAAAAATCCTGTGGCGTTTTTTGAGGCATCGGCGGGTGGCGTTCATTTATAATGCTTTAAAGTGATTCAATTTAAAAAATTTTTAAATAATTATTTTTTTATATCCACGACCCCAAAATGGACCCCAGAACGAAAAAACAGTATTGGCACAAAATGGCGGTTTATTTCTACGTTCAAGAATATTAAAAAGAATATTAAAACCTCAAAATTTCCCTTAACCCTTTCATAGAGCTTGAGACAGTCATTCATTTAAACTTAATTTTAGCCAAATTTGATCATTTTAGCCCGTGAGTATCAAAAAAAAAATGAAATCGGTGAATCTTTGTCAAAAAATTTTTAAAAATGGTGGTTTTTGTTTTACAAGAATTTTTTTAAAAAAATGTATGAAATTTTTTTTTTTCCGTTGACTATTTTATAGAGCTTGAGGCAAACTTTCATTTAAACTTAATTTGTGCCAAATCAGAACATTTTAATCCATAGCACCTTTCGATGAAAGTTTAGAGATTTTGGTGAAAACGTTCTAAAATACCAAAACATTGATCGTAGGGCTCTACGGGTTAAAATGATCGGATTTGGCTGAAATTATTTTAAATGAAAGCTTGTCTCAAGCTCTATGAAAGGATAAAGTGAAGAAATTTTAAGATTTTTTTTTTATTTTTTGAAAAAATTTGGGGAAAAAATTGACACTTTTAAAAAATTTCAAATAGCGATATCTAAAAAAAGCACTTGAAGCCCTTGTGCATAAGGCGCTAATATGTAAACTCAATTTGAGAAAGAGATACTTGAACCCCTTGTGCTTTAAGCCCCTCTTATATCTAAATATATAAAAAATTTTGTGCGGGGTACGTGTAACTAAAAATCAAGTTTACATTAGTTTAGTCTAGAGCCAGGTTTCTCTTTAGTTTAACCCCGATAGGTGGCGCTGTAGTCGTAATATTGAAATTTGTTTTATTAATGTTACGATTTGGCTGAAATTCACAAAATATGTTTATTGAACAATAATCAGTTTCATAATAAAATTTGGACCCTATAGGTGGTGCTATTGTCATAATAACTCCATTTTTTGTATTTATGGTACGATTTGGCTCAAATTCACAAAATATATTTTTTTTTTTTTTTCCTTGACAAAGGAAACATATTTATTTAAATTTGTAAAAGATTATTAAAAAAATATATTAAGTAGACAAAAATAAGTTTTCTAATAAAATTTGGAATCGGTAGATGGCGCTGGGGTTAGTTTTATTAACCAAATAAAATTTTACGGCGCTTAGGTGGCATTAGGTGGCGCCGAATTCAAGCTTTGTAGATATTCATATCTAAATCGACCTGGGGAAACTCCGGGAGCTTCAGCTAGTAGTTTATATATTTTTATTTTAAATAGTAAGAGTTTTTATAATTTTGTTGATCTTGGATCTGACGATCTTTCAAAATGCACCTGGATTTTCTTAATATGTATTTGTTATTATAAATCATATGACTCTGTATTACAATCTGAACTAACCTCAAATAAATAAATACTAACATTATTGTTATTATGACAAAATATAATATATATAAAAAACCCCCTAAATAATATTTTTAAATTTGTTTTTTAGTTTAATATAAAATTACATTTACATTTTTTTAACGAAAATAATTAACGATTTCTTTTGTTTTTAGAGATTTATACATTTATACATAAAACTTTTAGATTATTAAATTATTTATTTAAATTATAACTTTTCATTAAAATTAATCATTTACACAAAAAAAATATATAAATGTAGATTTTTTATTTTAGTTTTATTTAAGAAATTTATTTTAAGTATAAAAGTGATAGGTTTCAATTAGTCATTTATTTTTAATTAATTTCAAACTCAAAGTTAATAAATTTTTGAAAACTTGTCGCTGTTAATAAATTAAGGAGTTGTTGGAAATATTTTTTTTTTTTTTAATTTTATTTGATTTTTTTAAAGAAAATATTTTTTTAGTTATTTTCCTACTCCAAAATAAACGTGATTAAAATTTTTGTTGACTATAAAACAAATATTTGATTAATTTTGTAATTAATTCAAATAAAAATTTAATCAATATGGAGATTAACCAAAATATTTCAGTATTTACGTTTATTGAGGTTATTTTTGTGAAATGTTTTAATAAAATTAATTAAAAAACAAGTAAGAAAGTTATAGTCGGTCAAGACTGTCCATATGATACCGAAAAATGGGTCCCAAGTCCAAACATGGACCGATTGGATCTATCTTTTGTTAGATCTTTTTTAGTGTAGAAAACACACACAAATCAAATTTTAGTGGAATTGGTTTATTTTTTGCCAATAGACCGATTTAACTGAATATCGGTCAAAATTTTTATATGGGGTACCAAGTCCAAAAATGCTCCAATTATATTCAGATTTGATTAGGTTACCGAAGTACACGTTTAAGACCTACAAATATGACAAACATTTTAATTAAATATTTCTATTTTTATGAATTTTGAGGAAATTATGTGAATATCGGGAGGGTGGTTTGTATGGAAACTACAAGAAGGACCGAACCGATTCATTTAAAATTTAAAATGATGATTCGTGCATACAAAATTTGATTACCTGTTAAATTTCAAAATATCTATTATAATACGGTTATTGGAGTCATTTAATGCAGATTCCCAGGGGGTGTTTGTATGGGGGCTAGGTATTAACATGGACCGATTTTTTCCAATTTCAATAGCCTTCATCCTTTGGCCAAAAGATGCATAAGTTTTAAATTTCAAGACAATTTATTGAAAATTGCCTGTATCGTGCTTAAGCCGTAAGATGGGCAGACGGACGGACGAACGAACATCGCTAAATCGACTCAAAAAGTAATTCTGAGTCGATCAGTATACTTAAATTTCGGGTTGTTACAAACATCAGCACAAACTCATTATACCCTGTACCACATTTTTTTTTAAAGTAACATTTTATTAATTTTTGTAACAACCCTGTAGGAAAAGTCCTTTTGGTCCTTGTAAGGTCACGTGACATTAGACTGGAATTTTTTTCTCAACTTTCGATTTTCCGAAGTGTCCGGGCAAACTTTTATTGTCCAAAGTCTAAAACTTATGTGGTACAAATTTGAGGTCAATCGGATTAAATTAACCCGTGGCGCCCGGCGGTCACAGTTTTGGATTTTTGGAAAAATAAAAAAAAATAAATAAAAAATTTAAATTTTTTCGACACATCATATTTGTTAATTTTGATGCGGTGAGGACGAATATCAAAAAAAAATTAAAATCGGTGGAACGGTTTTCGAGATATTGCCATTTTAAATTTGCAAAAAATGGCGGTTTTTTCCTACGTTCAAGAAATTTTTAAATTTTTTTTTAACAATTTTTTTCCCTCGGCCATTTCATAGAGCTTAAGACAATCTTTCATTTAAATCTAATTTGAGCCAAATCCGATCATTTTATCCCGTGGCGCCCTTCGGTCAAAGTTTTGGATTTTTGAAAAATTTCCACCAAAAAAAATTAGATTTTTTAAAAATTTAAAAAAAAAATGTTTTTGATACATTATTTTAATTAATTTTGGTATGCTGAAAACGAATGTCATAAAATTTCTTGAATCGGTCTAACGGTTTTCGAGATATCCCCATTTGAAATTTTCCAAAAAATGCCCAAAATGGTGGTTTTTTCCTACGTTCAAGAAATTTTTTAAAAAACATCACATTTTTTTCGTCGGCCATTTCATAGAGCTTAAGACAATCTTTCATTTAAATCTAATTTGAGCCAAATCCGATCATTTTATCCCGTGGCGCCCTTTGATCAAAGTTTTGGATTTTTGAAAAACTTCCACCAAAAATCCAAAACTTTGACCGAAGGGCACCACGGGATAAAATGATCGGATTTGGGTCAAATTAGGTTTAAATGAAAGATTGTCTTAAGCTCTATGAAATGGCCGAGGAAAAAAAATTGTGATGTTTTTTAAAAAATTTCTTGAACGTAGGAAAAAACCGAAATTTTTTGCAAATTTCAAATGGCGATATCTCGAAAACCGTTCGACCGATTTTAATTTTTTTTTTGATATTCGTGCTCACCGCATCCAAATTAACAAATATGATGTGTCGAAAAATTTAAATTTTTTATTTTTTAATTTTTCAAAAATCTAAAACTTTGACCGCCGGGCGCCACGGGTTAATTTAATCCGATTGACCTCAAATTTGTACAACATCCGTTTTAGTCCTAGTAGAATAAAAAAATGCCCGGACTTTGAAAATTGGAGAAAAAATTTTTTGGCCATACAGAAAAATGCCAGTCTAACGTGACATATCACCCGGACCCAAAAACTTATTACAAACATGACACCTTCCACCCATATCCCACTTTTGTTGGGAAATGTCTCAACAGCGGATATATCACTATGGACATGTCCTTTAGAAACACAACCCGCGACATATCACAGAACACATTACAGCTGTTTGTGAACAGGACTTAGAACATTTTCAAAAAATGTTCGAAACTTAAATTTTTTTTATCTTTAAAACATTTTGAAGAAATTTTTTACTCCAAAACGCAACAAAAAATTTCTAAAAGTTTGTGTCCGGGACGTTCCGAAAATTTTTCCAAAAAGTTTTGGGAAAATTTAAATCAATTAAAAAATTAATTAAATGCTTTTTTTTATTCAACAAAAAATGTAATCACGGCTTTTTTCTGTGTGAATATAATAATGTCAGTAAATATTCTAGGATATTTCAAGAATATTGTACAAACTTAATCCAAAATTGTAATGAGATTAAACTAATAAAAGTAACAGACGAGATTGATAACAAATGTGTGTGTGTTTATAATTCATTAATGTTAAGTTAAATTATCTGCAATTATATTTCAGATTAATTATAGAATTTTATACGAGTAAACAACAGTTTTTTTTAAAAAGAAACAGAATAATTTTTAAAATTTAGTTCACAAAATCCCTAGATTTATTGACCTCAAAATTTTTACAAAGTCCAAAAGTTTTTTTTTTTAATTTTTGCACAAAATTTAACACTCCCTTTCTCACTTTCCTAAAAAATATATTTCCAAAATATTTTTGCCTATCCAATAATTTTCCTTAAAAATTGGTTTAATATGTCCGTCCCAAAATTTAAATAATTATAATTGACATTTAATGAATTTTAAAAAAAAACATCATTTGAAAATTTTGTAAAAACAAAAATATATTTAATAGCTCATATTTCCTTTTGCAGCAAACAAAAAAAAAGAAATAAATAAAAATAACCCTCCCCCATAGACATTATCTATTAAGCACCAATGCACAAGTGATGAAATTGTAAATACACTATATATTTATATAAAAAAAATATGTTAAATAAAAAAAAACATAAATAATAAATTTTAAAATTAAGTATAAAAACAAAAACAAGTAAATATAAAATAATTTTTGTAAATTTTATGTACTAATTTAAATATTTTTAATTATGGAAAAAAAAAACTCTCAGTTAATATTAAACATTAAACAAAATAAATGTAAAAGTACTTCTAATTTAAAATAAGGACAAACAATGGAAGAAAAGTATTATAAATTATAAACAAACAAAAAAATAATAAAATAAATATACAAATGTTTATAAAAACATTAAAAAAATGTATTTTTTATTTAAAAGTTTGATTTTTTAAAAAAAGAGTTTTTGTTGATTAAACAGAATAGGAAAAATATTTAAAACTGGTCGAACGGTTGTCGAGACATCGCTATTTGAAATTTAAAAAAAAAAATCAGGGTTTTTCATATGGTTAAGAATTTAAGAATTAAAAAAAAAAATATCTCCGAATTTCTTTCTCTTGACCATTTCATAGAGCTTGAGACAATCTTTTATTTAAATTTAATTTGAGCCAAATTCGATAATTTCAACCTGTGGCATCCGTCGCACTGTGGCGCCTTTTCCCTAAAAGCGTTGCAAAAATCCAAAAATTGACAGAAGAATTTGATAAAATGAATGATTACATCTGATTGAAAACTCCTCACTGATTAAGAATCCAAAAACATTTTTGAAATCGGATGAAAATTATTTAGAGCCACCCAAAGTTGACATTTCTTCAGTCTGCCGAAAAAAGTTAAAACTTAAAAAAAATATATCATTTTTTAAATTAAATTTCAGGCAAACTATTTAACCGATCATTATTTTTTTGGTGTCGTTTGAAAGGTATATTAATTCAAATGAATACTTTGTTTTTTGGCGCAGTTTTGCAAACACACCATATTTCGGTCTTTTTTTATATTTGATAGAATAGAACTAAAAAAGTGACGGTTTGTGACGGGAACTTTTAAACAGAGGATGTTTAGTATTTAATACTCTAACTTATTCAATAAAAATTGGGTGCCCGTACTTGCCCGTGTACATGAAAAAACAAAGAAACTGTAACAACTTTTACTACGAAAAGGAGATATTTTTAAAATATCCTAACAGATTTTGGGCAATTTTGAAATCCACTGGAATTTTTTACCAAGCTTAGTAGATGTATTGGTTTTTAATTTATTATTTTGTCTTTTTGGCTTTTTATTTGCTTATAACGCCTCCTAGCGGAATTTTTTTCAATAAGTAACCACTTTGACGAGCTGTAACTCCTAAAGGCATTAAGATATTTTAAAAGTTAAAATTTTGTATTTTTAATAAAACAAAGTCAAACATAAAAATTGCGAAAAACTTATGTTTCATCTCGGAATTTTTAAGATTTTTTTAAATAGCCAAAGGTTTGTGTACAAAGAAAGAAAGTTATCTAACAAGATTTTTAATAAGTTTTTAATTAAAAAAGTCTTAAATTTTTTTAACCCTAGTGAATGATCTGTTAAAATTGAACCTGCAGCTAATTACAAAAAAATAAAATTAGTGTTTTGAATACTCATTGAGTTAATAGTTCTTTTTTTATATATTTGAAAGTTTCGAATTATCTTTTTAAAATTTGCCTATGCCTTTAAGACATAAATATACTTGGTTAGTTTAAAAGGTGAAACTTTTTTTAAATATATAAGTTTTAATAAACTTTTACTTGACACAATTAAAAAATTACTTAAAAAAAACAAACAAAAAAAAAATCAAGTAAAATTTTAGTTTTATAAATTGAAAATTTACTCAAATTTGTTGGTAAACATTTATAATTTTTAAAAATCAAATGGTTTTCTGGTGCAAAATTGAATAATATTTTACTCAATACCGTTAAAAATTTCCTAATTTTTTTATTATTTTTTCTCTGTCATATAAGAGTGGTATTTTTTTGAGACTTTTAATATGTATTCACGAGAATATCAGCGTGCGGACTGATCTAATTTGACGCACAAGAAGTTATATTTTAAATGATTTTTAGATTTACAAATATCATTACTTTAAAAGATAGGATTTTTGCAACAAAATAGGTCAAAAGGTGTCACTGGTCACAGTGCCGAAGCGGGCCTATTACAATGCGGATGCGCTTTTCTTGAAGCTAAAGGAGATAAAATTCAAGTGCGTTTTAAACATTAAAAATGCCTTGAAAACTTCAAAACTTGTGATTTTTGCAACGAAAAAAAGTCAAAACGAGACACTGTGCTGCAGTGGGCCAATGGCCATGTGGGCTTCTTATTTTTAAGATGAAGGGGTTTCTTTCAAATGCTATATAAATCTTGATAATACCTTTATTACTTTAAAATTTATAACGCTTACAACGAAAAAAGTCAAAATACGACACTGTTCACAGTGCCGCGGCTGGCCTATTACCTTGCGGCTCATATATTTTGAAGCTAGGGGAGTCTTCTTTCGAATGCTCTTTAAATTTTTAAAATATCTTCATTAGTTCAAAAGTTATGATTTTTGCAACGAAAAAAGGCGCCACTGTGCGTCGATCAAAGTTTTGGATTTTTGAAAAATTTTTACCAAAAATTTTATATTAAAAAGAAACATCTTGGTATACATTATTTTTATTAAATTTAGCATGTTGAATACAAATATCGAAAAATTTCTGAAATCGATCAAGCGGTTTTCGAGATATCGCAAGTTTAAATTTTCAGCAAATTTCCAAACATGGTGTTTTTTTCTACGTTCAACAAATTTTTTAAATAAAGTCTCAAATTTTTTCCCCTTGACTATTTCGAAGAAATTGAGACAAACTTTCATTTTAACTTAATTTAAGTCAAATACAATCTTAGACGATTTTAACACATGGCGCTTTGATCAATATTTTTGGTGAAAATTTTCTAAAAAAAAAAAAAAAAACTTTAATCGAAGGGCGCCACGGGTTTAAATGATCGGATTTGGCTCAAATTAATTTAAAATTAAAGTTTCTGTTTTAAAAAGAAAATTTGAAATTTTTCTTTTAATTTTTTGACCGTTCGAAAAACCTCCATTTTTGCAAATTTAAATAACTATATCTCGAAAGCCGTTTGGCCGATTTAAAAAAAAAGTAGAATAAAATTGTGCCCGGACACTTGCGAAAATCAAAACAAGTAAGAAAATTATAGTCGGTAAAGACCGACCATATAATACCCTACACCAGAGATTCCCGGAAATGGGTCCCAAGTTTAAACATAGACTGATTAGATCTATATTTTGTCAAATTTTTATTAAGTGTAAAGCACTCACAAATCAAATTTCAGTGGAATAGGCTTCTTTTTGTTGACAATAAACCGCTTCAACTGAATATCGGGCGAAATTTTCACATGGGACCTAAGTCCAAAAATGGTCCGATGATAATCAGATTTGATAAGGTTATTAAAGTACGCGTTTAACATACACAAACACAATTTTAATTAAATATTTTATATTTTCATGAAATTTGAGAGATTTATGTGAAAATCGGGAAGGTGGTTTTTATGGGGGCTACAAGAAGAATTGGTCCGATTTCTTTAAAATTCGGAATGGTTATTTGTGTGGATGAAACATGATTACATGCCAAATTTCGAAAATATACCTATTAAAATGCGGTTATAAGAGTCATTTGAGCCAAAACTATAGAGGACCTTTGTATGGGGACTAGGTCTAAATATGAACCAATTTTTTCCAATTTCAATAGGCTTCGTCCTTGGGCCGAAAGAGTCTTAAGTTTCAAATTTCAAGTCAATTGATAAAAAATTGCGACCTGTATCGTGTTTACACCGTTTACATGGACAGACGGACGGACGGACATCGCTAAATTGACTCAAAAAGTGATTTTAAGTCGACCGGTATACTTAAAAGTGGGTCTAGGACCAATATTTCGGGTAGTTACAGACATCAGCACAAACTCATTATACCCTGCACCACAGTGTGGTGTAGGGTATAAAATAGAGTATCCAAAACCGAAACCGAAAACCGGTGCACCGGTTTTTTTTATTTTCAAAAGCGCGGCCGGTTCCGGTTTTTATTCAAATTCGGTTTTTCAAAAAACCGGTGTTTTTAGGTCGGTTGAACCGGTTTATTTTTTATAAATAACCAATAACATTGGTGTCACTTTGTAATTCTGTGGCAAAAAGGAAAAACTTCATAAATGTTTTTTAATCATATATATATTTTAATACATAATTACTGTTAATTGACATTTTCAATAAAAACAAGTAAGAAAATTATAGTCGGTCAAGACCGACCATATAATACCCTACATCAGAGTTTCCCGGAAAATGGGTCCCAAGTTCAAACATGGACTGATTTGATCTATATTTTGTCAAACCGTTAATACGTGTAAAAAACACCCCAAATCAAATTTCAGTGAGATAGGCTTCTTTTTGTTGACAAAAAACCGCTTTAACTGAATATGGGGCGAAATTTTCATATGGGGCCTAAATCCAAAAATGGTCCGATGATAATCAGATTTGATAAGGTTATTAAAGTACGCGTTTAACATACATAAATAGAATTTTAATTAAATATTTTCTAATTATTTTAGAATATAAAACCAAGTTTTTTTTTTATTTTAAGTTAAGTGAAGTTAATAAAATAATTTTGTATCTTATTTTCGTCTATTTAATTAACAAATTTCGTTTTTTTAAATAAAAATCTAAAATGATCAAAAAACCTGAAAAAACCGGTTGACCGGTTTTTTATATAAAACCCGAAACCGAAACCGGTTTTTTAAATTTTAGATTTTTCGAATAAACCGAAAACCGGTTTTTGAAAATCGGCGGTTTTTTGGATACTCTAGTATAAAAAGAAGAAAAAATGCCACTCTGATGAGACATTGACACTGGTATAATTTCTAATGTTCGCATGTAAAAGGTAAGTAAGGATTGAGTGAAATCGCCTTGTATTTCTTAACAATAGACCGATTTAACAGGATAACGAGCCAAATTTTTTTATCGAACTTTTTTAACAGGCTTCGTCCTTGGACCAAAAAAAACTTTAGTTTTTTATTTCAACCAAATATATTGATAATTTCGACCTGTAACGTGTACACAACTTTTAAATGGACAAACGTGCGGACATTGCAAAATAGACTCAAAAAGTGTGTATGAGTCAATCGGATTAATATTTCGAGTAGTTACAAACATCAGCACAAACTCGTTTTCTCTGTACAACAAAGTTCTGTAGAGTATAAAAAAAATATTGCATTCAAAAAAAAACATCGACTTGGCAACAGAGATAAGTACAGGCGAAGATAAGTTTGTTAGAATTATAAAAGTTTCCATATGTTTTTTTTAATAAGATCCGTTATAATGCGAAATTTTCGTTTAAAAAATTCATTTGAAATTAGAGGATTAAATTTGTTTTTACAATATGCTAAAAATTCTAAATGTAATTTGAAAAATTCATATTTAATAGGTCATTTGAAATTCTAAAAAGATGAATTGAAATTTAAAGAAGTTTAATTGAATTTTTGAAAAATCTAGGGGAATCTAATTATAATATAAATTAATTATGTTAAATTATAATATAAAATTATTGAAGACCTTTTCGACTTTGAATTGATTTTGTAAAATATTTCTAATTTTTATTGATATTTCTAAATCCAAATTATCTTTGTTTAGCAATTTCGAACACGAATCTCTTAAAAGAGATAATTGCTTAACTTTGGAAGGAAACATTTGGAATCAGGATGTCAAATTCTATCTAGTTTATATTTTTTGAATTGCATATACGATTTAGAACTTAATTTCTAATTTACATATTAAAACTCAAATTGTTTGTTTTCATAATCTATTTTTTAAATTCACACAAACATTTTTAATTTTATTGAGAACAAAATTTTGATTATTTTTAATAGATTTTAATTTTTTTTTTGCTAAAAGTGAATGATTGTGTAAACGCACAAAATACATCTTCAATTTTATTGAGAACAAAATTCTGATTGTTTTTAAAGATTTTAATTTTGTTAAAATTGTATGACCGTTAAATATTTAACATTTGATCTGAAATAATAATAAAAAAAATGAACAAAAGTAGTTTAGGTTATGTTTAAAGAACTAAATGTAAGTGTAATTAATGAATGAAACTCTTCGACAGTGCAAATGATAAAAAATTAAATGAAAGAAAGTTTTTTAATTGTGGTGAAAATCAAATAATTAAATTAAGAAAAAACAAAATTCAATTCAATTTTTATTTATTCATTCTATAAGCACATAAGGCCAAAACGAAAAATGGAAATGAAAACTTATGATAACGATTAAGAAATATTTATAAAAATAAATATGTGAAAAATTTAACAAATAATATTTGTTAGAAAAGAAAATAAGCAAAACTTAATGCACAAACGGATATGTTTTTTTTTTCTTTGCAATAAAAACAATTTTCTTGAATTTTAATTTTATTATTTATTTTAACAACAAAAAAATAATACTTATCAACATATAGACATTGAAATTGCGACAGTTAACAGTCATGTTGCAATATCTTTAACACTTACACAAAATTCAATTGTCATTAAACCAAAATTACTTTTAGGAAATGCTGAAGGTAGCCACTCTAACTTAAGGCCACTTTTTTGGGGATGCTTTTTTAGGAAAAAAAAATAAATAAAAGTGACAAAAGGATTATTGTAAAATTTAGTAGAGTAAAATGTGTTATTTAAATAATTTGTTTTTGTTTCAACCAGTGCCGCATCCTTTTTTTAACTAACTTAATCATGTAATCATGTTAGATTCTAAAGCGTTTTTTTACAAAAAACAAAGATTCTAAAAAAAACCTAGACTAAGGAAAATTTCTGAGGTTTAGAAAAGTTTTTTCAAAGACAATTATACATTGGCATTTTTTTAAATTTTTCTTAGATTCTAGGCATTTTTTAGCATTGATTTTTATTTCCTCTTATTGTAATATTACTAAATGCGTGTAACGCTGCTGTTATTGTATTATGTAAATTATAAAAACAAACTCAACTTTTGTCAGACTTTTTTCTTCATCGATTTAATTTTATATGTTCCTAACTTTGCCTTCTAATTTTCCTGAATTTTTATATTTTTTTTTTTAATTTTTTTAGATCTCTTCTAATTTTTTTTAAATATTTTGTTCTTTTTTCTATTGAGGGGAGGGGGTGTTAATTTCTCTTTTGGATCCGCATTGGTTTCAACAAAGTATTATTAAATTAAAAGCTACAAAGTTTGCTTACCTGTAAAATATTTGTTGCAACATCTAGTGTGTTAGTAAATTGCATAAAAACTTTTTGAAGACAAAGTTTAGGATTTATTGGGCGATAATTTGTGTTTGTAGCAATTTTTGTAGGCTGCGGAATAAATAGCTCATAACTACCATCATTTAAACGTTGAAAATTGCGCTCTAGTTCAATTTGTAACTAAAAAAATAAGATTTTAAAATAATTTGAAATTGATTGGGTATAAAAAAATACAAATCATATTTACATTTTTTGTTGAAAATATTCTTTGAACGGTGGAAGACTGATTGAAATACCAACAATATTTAATATGATCTTTGTACTTTCCATTTTTAATTGTTGCAGTAATATTTGGCAGCTTACTTTTGTTATTTAATCCAAAGGTTTTACTAAAATAACTAAACATGGGTTCGTGAACATGGAACGTATGTATAATACTTTTAGAATCTTGTACAGTAATACTGTCATTTATAATTTCTATCACATAATCTAACCAAGCTTCATAAGATAGCGATGGATTAGTGCAGGAATCATGTACTGAATTAATTACAGGATCCGGTGGAGGTACCGATGATGACGATGTAGTTGTAATTATATTGTTTACAGTTTGTTTTGCTGATTGCTCGGAATGATTTGTTTTAAGTACAATTATTTTATTTGGACTTATTTTTGATATTTGTATTATTTTATTGTTAACGGTAGGCAATTTTTGTATAATACCCGTAGGTGTTGCAATTTTTATTATTTTAACTGGACTTTGTTTGAAAATAATGGATTTGTTAATAAGTACCGGTTGGGATGTCATGGGTTTGATTACTATATTACATTGTTTTGTTGGTTCAATTCCTTCAGTATTTTTATTATTAGCGCTTGGTATAATTGATGGTGTTTTTAATAAAGATGTTTGTTTTATTTTATTACAGCTCAAAGAGCTAGTTTCTAATACTTGAGACTCCAAATTATTAAGGTTTTCAATATCTTTAGCAAGTTCTATATTATCAGTGGATACTTGTATATTATTGTTCAGTTGAAACTGTTCTATGACACTTAGACTATTCTCGTTAAAGTCAATGGCATTTTGTTGAGGTGAAGAAGATAGTTCGGGAGTTTTTATTTGAGGAAAATTCAAATCTATATCTTCGTCGGTTATATTTGTTGTGGCATTTAGTTTAGGATCTTTAATATGCATTTCTTGATCCAAAGTTTCTATTGTCTTTTTAAATACAGGAATGTTGGTTACTTTATCGGTATTCACATCTAAAATGATGTCAGAAAAATCAGGAATATTCTGAAATTAAAAAAAAATAAATTAGCTGAGTTAATATTTAAATACAAACAAGTGAGAGTGGGAAACTAAAAATATATTGGAAAAATCCAAAACAGAAAAGACAAATTACTTCATTTGTGTCTGCAATTCCAGATCATGTTGGTACAAAAGAAAATTTCTTAAAATCATTTAGAACATTTTTAAATATAAATGGAAAACATTGAAAAACAAATGGAATTTTCTGAAAAGCATTTAGAAATTTTTGAAATACAAATGAAAATTTTAAAATACAATTGAAAATTTAGAAATACAAAGGGAAATTTTTTAAATACAATTGAAAGTTTATAAAAAGCATTTAAAAAATTTTGAAATTTTACTGGAAAATTTTTTTACTTCAAACTTTTTTATTTTTAAACAAAAATAACTAGCAAACATTTAAAAAATACTCAAAATAAAATTTTGATAGTCGACGAAAATGTTCACTAAAATTTTTATACCCTCCAACCACAGTATGGGGGTATACTCACTTTGTCATTCCGTTTGTAACGCATAAAAATATCGGTCGGGGACCCCATAAAGTATATATTATTGATCTATGATCGATTCTAAGTCGTTCTATGAATGTCCGTCCGTCCGTCTGTATAAAACACGATTCAGTCCAAAATAAAAGAGCTAGACCCCTGAAAATTGGTCAGAATATGTATAATGTTCATAGGCCGGTTAAGTTCGGAAATGGGCAAAATCGGGCCAGGGGGAAAAAGTTCCCCCTTAACAAACTAAAAAAACCTCTTAAAAAATGCCATTTTTACATCTTTTTTGCCATCATTGTTAAACAAAAGAAATCTTTTTATGTCAGAAGGGGTTTAAACTCCTGAACTTAGACCCAGGGGGCTGGAAAATTTAGTTTTTTTCTACCCGCCCCCTTTTGTGGGCGTGGATTTAAAAAAACCATTTAAATAATGAGAAAATGGTATTACTAAATTGCAAAAAGCATAATAAATAAATTAGTTAACATTTATCGCGATGGGGAAAGTATCCCTCACCACCCCCACCGAGCCCCCCTCCCCAAAAAAAACGACCCTGGATTTTTTTATATGTTTTAACATGTTGGAGGGTATCATAGATTCGGCATAGCCGAATTTAACACTCTCACTTGTTTTTTACTAATTTTTTTTATACGTAAAATTTACCACTTCAAAAAATGATTTGCACTCAAATTTATGGATTCGGCCAAGGCGAAATTATTTTTTTTTTACTTGTTTCGCATTCAGTTGGGATTTGGAACTTGTTAAGATGGCGGCCTTGACCCTAAATTTGATAAAATTTTGTGGGTTGGTAGAGGGATCAAAAATACCGATTTGGACGAGATTAGTTGCATTCGAAAGCTTATACAAATACCTTTCAATAATGTCTAAGGTGTGACTCAGTTTAATTAACCCCTTAAGTGCCAAAACACGCTTTAAAAGTTTTTTGTCATGACTTTTTTTAAAAAATGGTTGATATCTCAAAACTGCACGTATATAAGTACAAATTTAGACCAAACAGATTGGTAGCCAAGATATTAGGCTTTAATTTGAGCCAACCACTGGCGTTGTAGCTCTTTTTTTTTTTTTTTTTTTTTTGACTTAACCAACACTCAGGGGATGTCCCCTATAAATGCAGTGCATTGTGTTGGTAATTAGGAAAATAGGTTATGGGAAGGAGGAAAGAGGGAGTAGTGTTTGTGGATATTAGATTTGAATTTTTCTAGATTGTAGTTAACAGGGAAGACGTCTGCAGGAAGTATATTCCACATACGGATTGTTCGACTTATAAATGAATTTTCTCTGTAATGCGTTGTGCGGTACACTGGGCAATCGACAACAAATGGATGAGCCCTACTAGACAAGCGAGTACTCCGAACAAAAACTCGTGCTCGCGGAATCAATTCGCTTACTCTATTCTACTGGCATTGCTTCAATGTTTTTCCGCTGAAAACGGTTTTAACTACGTTTTTCGTTTTAATCTGACAATATACTGTAATAGCATAAATAAATTTCTTAAAACATGTTTTAAAACTTAAGTGAGAACAGACCTTAACCCTTAAATACTTATGCCTTTATTCATAATACTTAAAGTGTACTTAAAGTAGGTTTATTTGACAAATATTCATGCAATATCAGTCAAATAAACCTACATTAGATTTAATTTACTCATTATGAATAGCCCAGTTAAAGGAATTAAACCAGAATACAGAAATTGCGACTTTTTTTTTTAATTTTAAAGAAAGCGTACAAACTTCATAGGTTAAGCCCAAACGGCTTCGCTAAATAAAGTTTTTCTGCGTAGCGGCCTTTGGCCGGGCTTAGGGATTACAAACTTTATAGATTCCTTTAGAGGCTTCGCTAAAGAAAGCTTTTCTGCTTACAAACTCCATAGGTTCAGCCCAAACGGCTTCGCTAAATAAAGCTTTTCTGCGTAGCGGCCTTCGGCAGCGCTTAGGGATTACAAACTCCATAGATTCTTTAGCGGCTTCGCTAAAGAAAGCTTTTCTGCGTACAAACTCCATAGGTTCAGCCCAAACGGCTTCGCTAAATAAAGCTTTTCTGCGTAGCGGCCTTCGGCCGGGCTTAGGGATTACAAACTCCATAGATTCCTTTAGCGGCTTCGCTAAAGAAAGCTTTTCTGCTGGTTAAGCCCAAAAATTAGCACCAACATTTTAACCCTTTATATCTCTGGTGTTAGAAGAGTTAGAGATTCGAATAAAAGACCAAATGAAAGCTTAGGAACTTGGCTACACACCTATGTGTTCCTTGTATGACCTTATATACGTTACAGTTGTGAGATATTTAAAAATTTTAAAAAAAAAATTAAAATCGCGTTTTGGTGCTTAACGGGCTAATAAAATTTGTTCATGTAAGGGAATGTTCGAAAGATATTTTTTTAAGCTTTCGAATGATACCAATTTCATTCAAATCGGATAAGTACTTTTTAAGATATTTAAGAAAAACGTTTTAACTTTGAAGGCCCGCCCACTCGAAAGAGGGCGTGACCGCTCCTTGAAATTGGTGCCACTCGATGGATCTTTGACCCCTCTACAAAACCACAAAATTTTATCAAATTAGGATCCAAGGCCCTAATCTTAACATATGCCGGTATTATTGTTATGTCCCTGCAGAGGATGTGCACTATGACAATTTACTATTTAACCAACACGGGTTGTGGTACTTAATGATAGGTCCAGTGAAATGTCGCAAGTGATGTATTAAGATTTGAGACATTTTCTCAACAAAGTAACGATGTCTTTATATAAAAGGTGTCAAGTTTGTTATGGGTCATTTAGGTTCAGGTGATGTCACGTTACCTATTAAGGACCAGTCGCTTTTACAGCAGGGGATTATTATAATACTACCTCCGTCCCAAAATAATTTTAACATTTCTATATTTTGGCTGGGATTATGGAGGATTTTTTAAAAAAGCTTTGTTTTTTTTTGTTAATACTTATCGGGACGTATCAATAATTTAGAAATTCTTTATAGCTTTGCAATTTTTCAATTCACGTGCAAAATGGATTCAATAAACTGCATCCAGATAAATGAGACAACTTGTTTTCGACGTTACAAACAGGCATGGTGTCCACTATGGTCGAAAAGATGAAAATAATTACAAAATGCGGCGTATGAAATAACAAATTTTACGCTAGAGGCAAAGAGTATAAATAGGGACATCTTGCAAATATAATAGGGACAATAGGGACATCTTGCAAATATTTTTAATTAATTTTGTTACAATTTTAGTACACGAGATTAGTATAATATTGTTTTTTAACTTTATCTTGTATTAGTTCAACTAAAACACTGCTTAATAAAATGTAAAGTTTATTTTGGGACAAAAAAATCTATAGAAATGTTAAGAATATTTCGGGACGGAGGTAGTAATACTTTTTTAATACTCTTTAAATCTAACAATTAAAATTTAATCAATACTTACATTTTCAGCAAACAATTCTTCACTAAAGCTAAATAGATCATCCGAATGATGTGCAACAACTTGATTCTTCACTTTATTTGTTTTACACTTTTCAAAGCTTAAATCAAAATCCATAAGTTGAGTTTGTCTAGTACTGCAGTCAATAATTGGTGGATTTAAACAAGTTGGCATCCATAAATATTGCAAGGAATCCAAAAAGCAACCATATAACGTCTTTCCCTCTGGTTTATTCAGTATGGCTGCCAACAGCAATATCAAATGATCACAGACTTCTTTTTTCAATGTCACAGAGTTATCCGGTTCCAACACAATTTTAAGCTTTTTACAAGCACACGAAAAACTGCCACTTTTATTGGACACAGTGTTACCAAAAACGGTAACATGCAAACAGCCGGCTGGAAACATTTTGGAAGTTTTACATTTAACAACAAATGTAGAACAGTTGAGTTTTTGTATGGGATACATTTTTTTGTCTTCCAGCCGGTATAAATCCCATAAATATTGTTTTTGCTCATCGGGTATATTAAGATTCCATAATATACCCTTATCAATGGGAAATGTCTCGGCTAGTGGTAGTTTTGTAACCAGAGCACAAGCTTTTATATGCTTGCAACATATGTGCGTGGAGTCATAGGCATCATATTTACATGTATCGACATAACATACAGCCTTCCGGGAAATGATTTCTTCATCGGATACATTTCTTGACTCGGTGATACTTACAAAGTTCCGTGGAATGAGTTTTTCTTTTGTACGTAATGAAAATAATTTTGTGTCACCGTAAGTGATCAGTTCTATGGGATCGAATGGTTTAATTGTGGCCAATCGTTTAATGCGTAAATCACAGTTAACATTGCGACATATCAAAGCTCGTTGGCCATTGATAAAACCACATGAAGTACATTTTTTGAGGCCACGCAATGACGGACGACATAAAACATTATCTTTATCGAGTTTGTCGCTATTTAAATCACAGTCATACATTTTTTAACACCTTTTTTTTTATTAATTTTAATTTTTCATTAAAATTTAAAGAATTTACAGTCGCCTTAATACATGTTTAAACAAACTACTTACAACGATTACAAGTGTTGCCATGTTTCTTTTTTAATATGTCCCCTTTAAACAAAAAGGATTCAAAATTGATTTTTAACATGTGGCCCAATGCAGAGTGTGAACTAGAGATGGGCGAGTGAGTGACTTTTGGGTCACACTCACGACAGAAATTCTCCAATCACGCACAATCACTCACGAGCATATTTTTTCTACTAACACTCTTGTAAAAAAGCTTTATAAGGCAGAGAGGATGGGTTTGATGCAAGGAATTTGTAATCCCCAAGACCGCCAAAGGCCATTTTGGCGTCTTGGGTATTAATTTGTTTGGGTGGACGTAAACTTGTCTTGTTCCAAAACTCCTCGCGAATTTAACTTCGTTATTTTTTTTAATTCTGTTACCCTATTTCAACCACACAATTAGAATATATGGCAGCTCTTTTAAAGCTTATCTGCTCTTTTATATAACGCGTTGCCAACTATCACTGTTTTTTAGTGTTGTAAACAGCTGATGATGATAATCTTTATTTATACATTCTAGATTTGCTAAAAAATCATTAATTTTTTTTAATTAATTAAATTAACAAAAAATATGTATTTATTTCTTACCATAATTGTAATATGCTTCTTTCTAACATTTGCATCTGACATAATTAAATTTGTAAGTATTGTTAATACCCCCTAAATACATTAACCTCCCACAATTCTCAATTGCAGCTTAAAATAACAAAAATGTTTGCTCCTAAGAACATTGAAGCCTCTAACGAACTTAAAGAAGATCTACGTAAAGCACGTGAAAACTTGGAGAATGTAAAAAATTCTGGACCCGGTAGTGGGGAATATTCTTTTTTCATTAAAACTATGAGAGCTGAACAAAAGGTTAAAGATTTGGAACAGAAAATACGCAGTGAACGTACAGTGGGACAATTGAAAGGAGCTTCAACAGAACTTATGCTTAATTATGGTCTAAAGGTTGGTCTTTATCTGGCTCTTATAGTAATATCCGTAATGAATCGCTACAATCCAGTTTTGATATTTGGAGAACAATTTAATTTTCAACCCCTACAAGGTATTTTAAGTTTTCCCACTGGTGTCCCGAATGCTGTTTCGGTGCCTATATGGGTTTTATCTTGTAATGTAACTTTCAGAATGATCTCCGGTTTAATAAAGCAAAAATAATTGAATTTTTTCAAACCGCAAAAAGCAATACATAATATATAATTTCTAAATATTTTTATTTACTTATATTTAACAATTGTTTATTATCAAAACAGTCAAAATCTACTTGAGCTTCGATCCATCTTGCTACTGTTAACAATAATTCTTCATTTAAAGTATTACTCATTAGTTGCAAACTAATTGGCAATCCTTGACTAGAAACTCTTATAGGTATGGAAATGGCTGGTATTCCAGCCATATTAGCTGGCTGTGTACAAAAATCTTGTACCGCACATTGATCTCTGTTAGAAACCGATACAAAATCTTTATAAAACGGTGCCTCTGACAAAGTAGTTGGTGTTAGAAGTACATCGACTTTTTCCTCTTCAGTTCCATTAACAAACACCCGTTTAAAATCTTCAGCAATTAAACGTCTGACACGCAAAGCTTTTTCAAAATATAAATCATAATTTTTGCGCAGCAAAAAATAATTTCCTGTTAATATTCTTGTTTTGACAACATTGTTGAAGCCTTCGGCTCTAGTTTTGGCATACAATTCCTCAGTGCTTCGATCATCATCGGCACGGTGTCCATATTCTATACCATCATAGCGAGCCATATTACTGGCAACTTCACATTGATTTAATATAGAGTAAACAAAAATGCTGGCAGCAGTATGTGGCAATGAAACTGGCTTTACTTGGGCACCTTCATCTTCAAGTATATCTGCTATTTTGCGCCATGTTTGTAGAACTTCCTCCGATAAGCCTTCGCAATGATATTCTTTTGGTATGCCAATACGAATTTTACTCAAATCGATTTTATCCGGCTCAAGAAGATTTATTTGGCGGTATGATTTTTTAATAGTAGTGGAATCATGATGATCTGGTCCAGCAATAGCATTTAGAATATCAACGCAATCACTTATGCATCTTGTAAATATACCAGGGACATCCATTGAATTAACTAATGGTATAAGACCGTGTCGAGATACTAAACCATAGGTTGGTTTTAAGCCTACAACACCGCAGTATGATGCTGGATTACGTGTTGAACCACCGGTATCGGAGCCAATAGAACTAAACAAAATAAATTTGATATTACAATATTAAACAAATTTTAACGTGTCTTAAATAATATAGAATTCAGGGGGCTAATTATGTAACTTGATAATCGTCAAATCGTATCATTTGCTCATTATTCCATTACCATAAAGTTTCATTTTATGATAATGGAATGAGCTAACAAAACGATTTGACGACTTTCAAGTTCCATAATTACCCCCCCCAGTATAAGAAACGAGAAATTTACAGCAGACTTTACTAAATCCTAAACCACATTCTATGCAAGGTCCACCCATAATCTTGGCTCAAAAAAAAATTTTTAATTAACATAAAAAAAAATATATCATCAAGTATACTTTCGACTCTGAATCGAAAGGGTATTCGGCGATCGACTTAAAATCAGTTTTTGAGTCGATTTTTCTGTAGGCCTAAGTACGTTGGGAGGAGTTAAACAATATCTATAGGGACTTGAACTGGAAGATCTGTTTTTTTTTTACTTAACGAACACTCTGAGGATGTTCACTATAAATGCAGTACATTGTGTTATAATTAGGAAAATATATTATGGGAAGGGGAAAAGAGGGAGTAGTGTTTGTGGATATTGATTTGAATTTTTCTAAAATGTAGTTAACAGGAAAGACCTCTGCAGTAAGTATATTGCACATACGGATAGTTTGACCTATTTAATGCGAAATGAAGGGAAGATATCAGGTCCAGAGAGGAAGTCTTTAAGGAATGACGGTTGAATAATAACGAAACTACCGAACGACTGCGTAAGCAAACAAGAACAAATTGTGGTAAGGTGCTAAAACGTAACATATTATGTACAAACAACGCCTACGCTAATGTTCTTTATACCAAAGGGAGGTAAAGGCTTTTGCGGGTCAAGAGCAATACGAGCTCTTTATTCCCAACTCTATTAAGGGATTATCGAATCATTACTGACCCAGTGTATAGGGCCAATCTTATGGCTGAAATTTTTGCCAACAACTGTTCATTACCTATGAGTAACCAGCCACTGGTATCTATGCCCAGCATATTTTGTACAGCACGAGCAGTCAAAAAGGTTTTCTTCTTCTTCTTCTTCAGTGGTGTAGCAATGCTACACCTTGTCCACGAATGGACGAATAAAAAGGTGACCGAGACACGAAGTCTATGTGCCACCTTTGTGGGGATAAAGTTTTTGTGGGCTTTTAACACGTGGGAAACTCCGGACACAATACGACCATTGCCCTCACAATGGAAGAGTGAAACGACGCTTCCTTAACACGTGCGTGTGTTTGAGTATGGTTAGACACCGTTGTCTAACGGTACTCGCGGAGAAATAACCAATACTAGCGACCGACAAACACAAACACGTTTCTAAATTTATAAAATAATTTCAGCGACGAATAGATGCTTCTCCGACGCGATCTCGATTAAGACTCCAAAAAGGTTTTCGTCGAGCTTAACGTGAACAAATCTTCAGGACCGGATGGTATTATAGCACTTGTTTTAAAGAAATATTGTTAAAAAATATTGGTAATTCTAGATCTACACCATTTTCCAATTGTATTTTAAAATTTTCCAAATGTATTTTAAAATTGTCCAAATGTAGTTTAAAATTTTTCAAATCTATTTTAAAAATTTCCAAATGTATTTTAAAATTTTCCAATTGTATATTAAAAATTTCTAATTATATTTTAAAAATTTCCAAATGTATTTTCAAAATTGTCCAACTGAATTTTAAAATTTTTCAATTGTATTTGACCAATTTCCAAATGTATTTTAAAATTGTCCAAATGTATTTTAAAGTTGTCCAAATGTTTTTTTAAAATTGTCCAAATGTGTTTTAAAATTGTCCAATTGTATTTTAAAATTTTCCAAATGTATTTTCAAAATTGTCCAAATGTATTTTAAAATTGTCCAAATGTATTTTGAAATTGTCCAAATGTAGTTTAAAATTGTCTAAATGTAGTTTAAAGTTTTCCAAATGTGTTTTAAAATTGTTCATTAGTATTTTAAAAATTTCAAAATGTATTTTCAAAATGTATTAAAATATTCTACATTGAATTAAGTATACATACATATTTTAAAATACACTCGGAAAATATTAAAATACATATGGACAATTTTAAAATACATTTGGACAATTTTAAAATACATTTGGAAATTGTTAAAATACATTTCGAAAATTTTAAAATATATTTTTACAATTGGAAAATTTTAAAATACATTTGGAAATTTTTAAAATACATTTGGAAAATTTTAAAATACATTTGGACAATTTTAAAATACATTTGGACAATTTTAAAACACATTAGGAAAATTTTAAAATACATTTGAAAAATTTTAAACTACACAGAAAAAAAACGGCGAGGTAATGTTATCTAAGCTGGCTTAGGTGAATTATTTTTGTATGAATATTAAAAGCCACGACTTATTACCTATGCCACAAGTATAATTTTACTTTACATTTTCATCTAATGGCCATGTAAGGTTTACTAATGAAAATAGGTAAAATTTCGAAATTATTTTTTTTATTTTTTATTGTCATGACAATAATTTGAAATTAAATAAAAATAAAACAAACATCAAAATTTTTTTAACATATCGAGGGCCTATATTCAAAACCCTCTATCTTCCATTTTCACGAAAATGACTTTTTGATGGCAAAATATTCAGTAAAACGGCCCTCATCTATGGTGTAAAATTCAGAACAAAAATATTTTTTTTTGCTATTTTATTTGCATTTTTGGTTTTCTCTATCTCTTACACAATTAATTTTTCTAAATGCAAAACCCTCTATCTTTTCAAATAATTAATTTATAAATATTTTTTTGGAATAATTTCATCATGCATTACATGTTTTCATACTAATTTTTGCATGCTGAACATGAATTGTCAACAAAATTCCAGAATCAAGATTTTGGTCCACTGATGCTAATTTTTTCTCCAAATTCTTGTTTGATTTTTTTGAAAAATAAGGCTCAAAATTTGGATGTCTTGTGAACATCATGAAACAAAAATTTTAATCTTAAAAATCGCGATGCTGTCCACAGCATCTGTGGACCAAAATCGCGTTTTTAATTTTGTTACTGTTTTTTACATAACATACTCAACAGTTTGTAAACTTTTGAGTTGAATTCGGTAAAAAAATATTTTTTGTCTCAAAAATTAGCACCTGTGGACCAAAACCGCGATTTTGGATTTTTTTATAAGCCGTTATCATTAATAAAGCACGTTAAAAATTTACCGATGTCGTAAATGAAATCATAATTCATTTTTATTAAAATGCAAAACCCTCTATCTGATAATTTTCATTCATGTACTTAATATTTTTGAGAAACAAAACCCTCTATCTATCCTCTAAAATCCCCAATAGTACAAAATTTTAAAAACGAATTATATGTGAGATTCAGTAGTTGATTTAAAAAAATATTGTAGAATATCGAATTTTAATTACTCTAACAATACGCGAAATAAACAGTTTTTTGGCTCTCCTGAAAGTTGTGTTTTTTAAGATAGAGGGTTTTGAATATAGGCCCTCGATATATTTTCATAATTTTTCAACGCAATAAAGCCGATGGAAATTAACAACTCGCAACAAATTATGTAAGCAAAGGTAATTTTATTATTTAATTTATTGGTAAAAATAGTAAATTCAATAATTTTTAATTTTTTTTAGATAACGCGAATTTCTGAAATTCTAGGCAAATTATGATGGGAAAAAGTCAACAAGAATTAGAGAAAAAGGAATCTTATAGCTGCTTTAAAGATTAAAACAAGTGCTTACATGGAATTTCTAAGTTTTAACGCGCAATTTTCGAAATTAGCTTGTTTCTAAATTATAATTATATAATGGTACAAAATTTCTTAGAATCTGAGACAATTATTTATAGAGAAGTTCTCAAATTAAATGATACTTTTTCTAAATCTGAAAACTTTTCTATAGCAAAATATCTCAGAATCTGATAATTTTTCTATAGAAAAAATGTCTCAGAATCTGATAATTTTTCTATAGAAAAAATGTCTCAGAATCTGAGAATTTTTCTATAGAAAAAATGTCTCAGAATCTGTGATTATTTCTATAGAAAAAATGTCTCAGAATCTGAGAATTTTTCTAAAGAAAAAATGTCGCAGAATCTGAGAATTTTTCTATAGAAAAGATGTCACAGAATCTGAGAGTTTTTCTATAGAAAAAATGTCTCAGAATCTGAGAATTTTTCTATAGAAAAAATGTCTCAGAATCTGAGAATTTTTCTATAGAAAAAATGTCTCAGAATCTGAGAATTTTTCTATAGAAAAAATGTCTCAGAATCTGAGAATTTTTCTATAGAAAAAATGTCTCAGAATCTGAGAATTTTTCTATAGAAAAAATGTCTCAGAATCTGAGAATTTTTCTATAGAAAAAATGTCTCAGTATCTGAAAACTTTTCTATAGCAAAATATCTCAGAATCTGATAATTTTTCTATAGAAAAAATGTCTCAGAATCTGATAATTTTTCTATAGAAAAAATGTCTCAGAATCTGATAATTTTTCTATAGAAAAAATGTCTCAGAATCTGAGAATTTTTCTATAGAAAAAATGTCTCAGAATCTGAGAATTTTTCTATAGAAAAAGGTCTCAGAATCTGAGAATTTTTCTATAGAAAAAATGTCTCAGAATCTGTGAATATTTCTATAGAAAAAATGTTTCAGAACCTGAGAATTTTTCTATAGAAAAAATGTCTCAGAATCTGAGAATTTTTCTATCGAAAAAATGTCACAGAATCTGAGAATTGTTCTATAGAAAAAATGTCTCAGAATCTGAGAATTTTTCTATAGAAAAAATGTCTCAGAATCTTAAAATTTTTTTATGTAGAAGAAATGTCTCAGAATCTGTGAATATTTCTATAGAAAAAATGTCTCAGAATCTGAGAATTTTTCTAAATAAAAAATGTCTCAGAATCTGAGAATTTTTCTACAGAAAAAATGTCACAGAATCTGAGAGTTTTTCTATAGAAAAAATGTCTCAGAATCTGAGAATTTTTCTATAGAAAAAATGTCTCAGAATCTGAGAATTTTTCTATAAAAAAAATGTCTCAGTATCTGAAAACTTTTCTATAGCAAAATATCTCAGAATCTGATAATTTTTCTATAGAATTTTTCTATAGAAAAAATGTCTCAGAATCTGAGAATTTTTCTATAGAAAAAATGTCTCAGAATCTGTGAATATTTCTATAGAAAAAATGTTTCAAAACCTGAGAATTTTTCTATAGAAAAAATGTCTCAGAATCTGAGAATTTTTCTATCGAAAAAATGTCACAGAATCTGAGAATTGTTCTATAGAAAAAATGTCTCAGAATCTGAGAATTTTTCTATAGAAAAAATGTCTCAGAATCTTAAATTTTTTTTATGTAGAAGAAATGTCTCAGAATCTGAGAATTTTTCTATAGAAAAAATGTCTCAGAATCTGTAAATTTTTCTATAGAAAAAATGTCTCAGAATCTGTAAATTTTTCTATAGAAAAAATGTCTCAGAATCTAAGAATTTTTCTATAGAAAAATGTCTCAGAATCTGAGAATTTTTCTATAGAAAAAATGTCTCAGAATCTGAGAATTTTTCTATAGAAAAAATGTCTCAGAATCTGAGAATTTTTCTATAGAAAAAATGTCTCAGAATCTGTGAATATTTCTATAGAAAAAATGTTTCAAAACCTGAGAATTTTTCTATAGAAAAAATGTCTCAGAATCTGAGAATTTTTCTATCGAAAAAATGTCACAGAATCTGAGAATTGTTCTATAGAAAAAATGTCTCAGAATCTGAGAATTTTTCTATAGAAAAAATGTCTCAGAATCTTAAATTTTTTTTATGTAGAAGAAATGTCTCAGAATCTGAGAATTTTTCTATAGAAAAAATGTCTCAGAATCTGTAAATTTTTCTATAGAAAAAATGTCTCAGAATCTGTAAATTTTTCTATAGAAAAAATTTCTCAGAATCTGAGAATTTTTCTATAGAAAAAATGTCTCAGAATCTTAAAATTTTTTTATGTAGAAGAAATGTCTCATAATCTGAGAACTTTTCTATAGAAAAAATGTCTCAGAATCTGTAAATTTTTCTACATAAAAAATGTCTCAGAATCTGAAAATTTTCCTATAGAAAAAATGTGAATCTGAGAATTTTTCTATAGAAAAAATGTCTCAGAATCTAAGAATTTTTCTATGGAAAAAATGTCTCAGAATCTAAGAATTTTTCTATAGAAAAAATGTCTCAGAATCTGAGAATTTTTCTATTAAAAAAAACTGTCTTAGAATCTAAGAATTTTTCTATAACAAAAAACTGTTTTAGAATCTGAGAATTTTTCTATAGAAAAAATATTTCAGAATCTATGAAGATTTCTACAGAAAAAATGTATCAGAATCTTATAATTTTTCTACAGAAAAATTATTTTAGAATCAGAATTTTTCTATAGAAAAATGTTTCAGAATCTGAGGAATTTTTTAAATATATAAAAAATTTTAAAAATCTGAGAATTATCTATAAAAAAAAACAATTTTCTATAGAAAAAATGTCACAGAATCTGATAATTTATTGTATCGAAAATATGTCTCAGAATCGGAGAATTTTTCTATAAAAAAATTATCTCAGAGACTGAGAATTTTTCTATAGGAAAAATGTCTCAGAATCTGAGAATTTTTCTATAAAAAAATGTCTTAGAATCTGTGAATTTTTCTATAGAAAAAATGTCTCAGAATCTGAGAATTTATTTTTTGAAAAATATTTCTCAAAATCTTTTTATAACAACAATAATTGTAATTCATGATTAAATTTATTTATAAAACATAATAAAATCAAATAATTTTTTAATTTAGTAAAGTGTGTAATTATTTATACCTAGCGTATTAACAAAATAATTTAGATAAATTACCAAAATTTATATATAAATTTTTACTCTGCTAACTTTGAAAAGTTTACAAAGTTTCCTAGGAATATTTCCTAAAAGCATTGATAATTTTTCGAACATATCATTTTTTAAAAATCACCTTGGCTTTTTAGTAATATTGTCTAAAAACTTTGTAGGCTCTATGTTATCTTGGCACTTAGATAAAGTTATACTATAAATTTAGGTAATATTACCTCGATTTTTTTTTGTGTGTACATTTGTACAATTTTTAAATACATTTGGACAATTTTAAAATACAATTGGACAATTTTGAAAATACATTTGAAAAATTTTAAAATACAATTGGACAAGTTTAAAACACATTTGGACAATTTTAAAATACATTAAAATATATTTGGACAATTTTAAAATACATTTGGAAAATTTTACAATACATTTGAAAAGTTTTAAAATACATTTGGACAACTTTAAAATACATTTGCACAATTTTAAAATTAATTTTGACAATTTTAAAATATATTTGGACAATTTTAAAATACAGTTGGACAATTTTAAAATGCATTTGGACAATTTTAAAATACATTTGCACAATTTTAAAATTAATTTCGACAATTTTAAAATATATTTCGACAATTTTAAAATACATTTGGACAATTTTAAAATGCATTTGGACAATTTTAAAATATATTTGGACAATTTTAAAGTACATTTGGAAATTTTAAAATAAATATGGACAATTTTAAAATACATTTGGACAATTTTAAAATACATTTGGACAATTTTGAAATACATTTGGAAATTGTTAAAATACATTTCGAAAATTTTAAAATACATTTTTACAATTGGAAAACTTTAAAATGCATTTGGAAATTTTTGAAACAGATTTTTATAAATTTAAAAAAAAAACATTTGGACAATTTTAAAATACATTTGAAGGGTTTATTGTAAAAACTCGATAAGCAACATTTCATTTAATGGTGGTTTTTGTCTTAAAACTTTTAAAATAATGTAGAAAATAAAACTTTTGCAAAACTTTAATTCTCAATATACTTGTTCGAAGGATTAAATCAAGACTTTTGCCAAACATCTGTCAATGGAACATCTGCAGAAGGCGAAAAACACGAAAAAATAAAATGTTGCTTATCAAGTTCTTGCAGTAAGCCCTTCATTTGGACAATTTTAAAATAGACTTGGACAATTTTAAAATAGACTTGGACAATTTTAAAACACATTTGGACAATTTTTAAAATACTGAATCGCACCATTTTTAGCCCTCATACAAAACACTATCGGTATTTACATACATCTCGAAAAATATGAGAATATGCACCCAAAAACACTTAGTTATTTCCAAATTTTTGGTAAAAGTTGCCTTTGCGTAATTTAACAAAATTGTTAAGAACAAAAACTTGGTTAAATTACGCAAAAGCACTTGGTGAGTTAAATTTTTATCAAATATTTGGTAAATAAGTGTAAGTTTTTTGCGTGTGGAAGATAGTTCATAAAATTGTAGATGTTTCACGCGTACAATTTTACCCAATTCACAACTGAGCTGAAATCTCGTTCGAACGAGATTTCGATCATATGGTTTTGTATAAAATGATACAGACCATATGATCGAAATCCCGTTCGAACAAGATTTTACCTCAGGTGTGAATGGGCCTTTAAATCTGATTATAGCTAGATAATTTTAGAATTAATGCTGAGTTATGCACCCGTAGCCTAGCATAGCGTAGAGAGGTTTTCGTTATATGAAAACAAATGAGAGTAATTATAATTATAATAATATATAATTATAATATATTCTTCTTTGCAGACGTCTACGTTATTCTCGTTTTGATTTGATAGCTACGTTAGGGGACAGTTACGGGTAGCTATCCCAGCCTTTAGTCCCCATGTAAAAATTCAGACCGATAAAAGAGAAATATAAATTTCCTACGTGTAAATCAGCCTTAATCTTTGCACTTTCCAACACTTTTTTAAATAGGTTGGCAATATGCATATTATGACATTACATTGACATTTGCTCAACTGTCAGTTGGTTGGTTTTTAGTGGCAGCGCTGTAAGCAGCAAAAGTGCGTTTTTCATATAAGAAAATTTAGGAATTATAAAATATTTTTCACTTTTTTTAGGAAAACAACACAAAAAATGTCAGCTCTTTTGCGTTTTGCCAATCGTGCAGTGTTACAACGCTCCTTGGCATATAATCAATCCCTCAGTGTAGTGCGTGGCATTAAAACCTCGCCGAAAAAAGATGAAACCGCTGCTGCTGTAGCACCCGTAACAAAAGATGATTTTGCTAATCCCAATCCCAAAAACTGGGTTAGCTATGGTTTCGATACTAAAGAGGAGACTAACGATCGTAACTCGACTAAATCATCATTCTTTTTCGCCGTAACATTGTGTTTGGCCTGGGGTACATTCTTCTGGGCATATTTACCCGATACACAATTGCGTGATTGGGCACAACGTGAAGCTTATTTAGAATTGCGTCGCCGCGAACAGGCTGGTGGAGACTTGGTTAGTCCAAACTATATAGATCCATCATCGATTGTGCTGCCTTCTGATGACGAACTTGGTGATACCGAAATCATCATTTAAATAATTTGTCAACAAAAAGTGTTTATTTCTTTTTCTAAATATTTAAGTGTAATTGATAATGTTATGTAATAAATAATAAAGATGAAAGCCAACTGAGGCGATGAAATCAAACAAAAATGATGTGAAGAAAGAATGTAATAGTGAAATTTTAAACAAATTAAAATAAAAATTAAAAGAATTAAGCAGTAACATTTAATTTTGTCAGAAGGTGGGCCAATTTATGTTTTGAGGTTGTGTTTACATATTGCAAACAGAGATGGAATTTTTAATTATTATTTTTTTTTAATTTTTAGAAAAAAAAGTATTTAATGTAGTGTGTGGGTGATACGAAATAAAAAAAAGAAAAGGTCCATTCTGTAGAGAATTAAAAAAGGCGGATAAGTTAAAAAAATCCTTCAGACAAAGCCGTTCGGCCTATGGAAAACCTACAAATCCCTTACACTGGATTTTTAACAACATATAAATTAACTTACGCATAACAGATGCCACTTGCTACAGCTAAGGCTGAGCCTCCAGAACTTCCACCAGCTATACGCCAACTATTTTCGCTAAAATTTTCACTCCAACAATTTTTGGCTGGTCCAAATATAGAATCTACCGTTCCAGAACCCATTGCAAACTGATCCATGTTAGTTTTCCCAATCAAAACAGCTCCAGCGTTTAACAAACGTTCGTATACAGTAGCATCATATGGTGGAATAAAGTCTTCGAGCATTCTTTTGTAAATGAAAATATAACCATTTATTAGTACTGTCATCATGTTTTTTTAGTTTTTATAATTTCTTACTTGGAGGCACATGTAGTAGGAATATTTTTGGTACAAAAATTATCTTTAATCGCAATAGTGATACCATCTAACGTACCTTTAGATTTCTTTTCATGATAACGATGTGCTGATTCGTTGGCTTGATGTAAAGCACATTCCGGTGTAAGTGTCGTAAAGGCATTCAAATCTTTAAACTTAACCGCATCATCCAAAGCACAATCGGTGACAAGGCGCGGTGAATAAAATCCATTAGAATAACTTGTGGTTAACTGAATTGAAATACAAATAAATAAATTTATATTATAAGTAAAGATTTAATTGAAAAATACCTGTTTAATGTTTTGTTTTAAATGCCTTCTCATTTTTTTTGGCCGGTAAACGGATTTCGGAATTGTTACTCCAAAGAACAAAATAAACAATAAAATAAAACAAGAAATCATAAACAGATGTTCAAGTTAAAAATCAAGAATGGCAATGCCTATTTTTTTTAGTCAGTGTTTCTTCACAATTCAGCAGCAAGCTGCAGACACAGACTAAATACAGACTCGACAGTAGAGTTTTATAAAAAAAAATGGGGAAAAACTAAGCGATTTTAGGAGAAAACACAGCGGTTTTGGCATATGTTAAGATTAGGGCCTTGGATCCTAATTTGGTAAAATTTTGTGGTTTGGTAGAGGGGTCAAAGATACATCGAGTGGCACCAATTTCAAGGAGCGGCCACGCCCTCTTTCGAGTGGGCGGGCCTTCAAAGTTAAAACTTTTTTCTTAAATATCTTAAAAAGTACTTATTCGATTTGAATAAAATTGGTATCATTCGAAAGCTTGATGAAATTCCTTTCGAACATTCCTTTACATAAAAAAATTTCAATAACCCGTTAAGCACCAAAACGCGATTTTAATTTTTTTTTTTTGGATTTTCAAATATCTCGCAAATGTAACGTATATAAGGTCATACAAGGAACACATAGGTGTGTAGCCAAGCTCCTAAGCTTTCATTTGGTCTTTTATTCGAATCTCTAACTCTTCTAACACCAGAGATATAAAGGGTTAAATTTTTGGTGCTAATTTTTGGGCTGAACCAGCAGAAAAGCTTTCTTTAGCGAAGCCGCTAAAGGAATCTATGGAGTTTGTAATCCCTAAGCCGGCCGAAGGCCGCTACGCAGAAAAGCTTTATTTAGCGAAGCCGTTTGGGCTGAACCTATGGAGTTTGTAATCCCTAAGCCTGGCCGAAGTCCGCTACGCAGAAAAACTTTATTTTTTAGCGAAGCCGTTTGGGCTGAACCTATGGAGTTTGTACTCAGAAAAGCTTTCTTTAGCGAAGCCGCTAAAGGAATCTATGGAGTTTGTAATCCCTAAGTCCGGCCGAAGGCCGCTACGCAGCAAAACTTTATTTAGCAAAGCCGTTTGGGCTGAACCTATAGAGTTTGTACGCAGAAAAGCTTTCTTTAGCGAAGCCGCTAAAGGAATCTATGGAGTTTGTAATCCCTAAGCCCGGCCGAAGGCCGCTATGCAGAAAAGCTTTATTTAGCGAAGCCGTTTGGGCTGAACCTATGGAGTTTGTACGCAGAAAAGCTTTCTTAAGCGAAGCCGCTAAAGGAATCTATGGAGTTTGTAATCCCTAAGCCCGGCCAAAGGCCGCTATGCAGAAGAGCTTTATTTAGCGAAGCCGTTTGGGCTGAACCTATGGAGTTTGTACGCAGAAAAGCTTTCTTTTGCGAAGCCGCTAAAGGAATCTATGGAGCTTGTAATCCCTAAGCCCGGCCGAAGGCCGCTACGCAGAAAAGCTTTATTTAGCGAAGCCGTTTGAGCTGAACCTATAAAGTTTGTACGCAGAAAAGCTTTCTTTAGCGAAGCCGCTAAAGGAATCTATGGAGTTTGTAATCAATAAGCCCGGCCGAAGGCCGCTACGCAGAAAAACTTTATTTAGCGAAGCCGTTTGGGCTTAACCTATTAAGTTTGTACGCTAAGGTTAAGGTCTATTCTCACTTAAGTTTTAAAACATGTTTTAAGAAATTTATTTATGCTATTACAGTATATTGTCAGATTAAAACAAAAAATGTAGTTAAAACCGTTTTCAGCGGAAAAAAATTGAAGCAATGCCAGTAGAATAGAGTAGTGTAAAATCAATTCTTAACATAACAAAAAAAAATAAAAAATCTAACTTTGACCTTTAATATCTCGGTTAATTTTAGAGCTACAACGCCAGTGGTTGGCTCAAATTAAAGCTCAATATCTTGGCTACCAATCTGTTTGGTCTAAATTTGCACTTATATACGTGCAGTTTTGAGATATCAACCATTTTTTAAAAAAAGTCATGACAAAAAACTTTTAAAGCGGGTTTTGGCACTTAAGGGGTTAATTAAACTGAGTCATACCTTCGACATTATTGAAAGGTATTTGTATAAGCTTTCGAATGCAACTAATCTCGTCCAAATAGGACAAGTAGTTTTTAAGATATTTACAAAAGAATTTTTAACTTTGAAGCCCCGCCCCTCCGAAAGGGGGCGTAACCGCTCCTTGAAATTGGTACCACTCGATGTATTTTTGACCCCTCTACCAACCCACAAAATTTTATCAAATTTAGGGTCAAGGCCGCCATCTTAACAAGTTCCGCGGTTTTTAGTCCGTTTTACGCTAACATGGCAACACTTTCTACGACTTAGGAGTGAGTGAAACAACAAAAACCGATCTGGCATCCATTTTTCTTATGGCGCGTTAGACAATAATCACAATTGGAGCGGCAAGCGGTTTTCCGCAATTGTCCTCATAAAAATAGAATTGAATCTTGTTTGGCGAAAAAACGCAGTTGCGGAAAAACGCTTCCCGCTCCAATTGTGATTATTCTCTTATATCAGCTTTCTCTTTCTAACCTAATTCGTAGAATAATTTGAAAATATTAACCATATGGTTCAAGAATACTTTTTGACACCTGTCACTTATGTCGAGTCTGTATTAGTCTGTGCTGCAGACATAGTTAGGGTTTTCACAGTGACGATTAAATTTGCCTTTTTTAGTTTGGTATTTGGCACAGTACAGACTAGTATGCAAACACTGGTGCTAATTGCGTACTTTCCAATATGGTGGTATGGTTTTTAGTGCAGAATGATCATCGCTGCCTAGTATATGTGTGCCTGTACGTGTGAGCTTTTGTGCATGTATTTATGATGTTTGCTTACGTTTTGTATGAAACGTCAAAAGTTACACCGTGTGCTGTCACTAATATTTACACCCATCAGATGCAACTCTGTGATACTACTACTCATGTACTGTAGTATTTGGCAAATGTGCCAAACGTCAATAAAAATGCCAATTTGAATGTGGCATATTTTTCTTAAAATGCCCAACTCAAACCTTGTCTAAAAACAAAATGCCATTGTGCAAATAAAAAAAAAAACTTAAAAATTACAACAGCTGTGATTGTTTATGCTGAAATTTTGAACGCGGCAACAAAAACATTTATACAAAAAGAAAAATACAGATTTTTTGTGATTATTTTAAAATTGTGAATGTAAAAAGTTGTTAAAGTTATTTTGTGCAAATTATTAACAAAAAGTGCGCTCACGATATATAAAGAAAAAATGGTGGCAAATACTTGACGTTTAGTAAAATGGCAAATTTGCCAAATACCACACTAAAAAAGCCAAATTTAATCGTCACTGTGAAAACCCCAAATATTATGTGTCTTTATGAAATGATTTTTTTTTATTTTTAAAATCGTCGTGCCGGGCTTGTTTTGTTTCTACACTAAGAATGAACTAGTTCAGTAAAGTGAATAGTACAACCTAACTAGTTTCTTCACGAACGACAGCAAGCTGAAAGAAATGAACTAGTGTAGTAAAGTGAATATACGCGAACTAGTTCAAGCATTTTCTTTCTCTTTCTAACCAAATTCCTGTTGGCATTTCGTCACCTTATTATTGTTTTGCTCCATATGCCATTTTTGAAAAAAAATGAGTTAGGAATGGAATATATATAATTGGGGTTTTCACAGTGACGATTAAATTTGCCTTTTTTAGTTGGGTATTTGGCAAATTTGCCATTTTACTAAACGTCAAGTATTTGCCACCATTTTTTCTTTACATATCGTGAGCGCACTTTTCGTTAATAATTTGCACAAAATAACTTTAATTAACTTTTTACATTCACAATTTTAAAATAAACACAAAAAATGTGTATGTTTCTTTTTGTATAAATGTTTTTGTTACCGCGTTCGAAATTTCAGCATAAACAATCACAGCTGTTGTCATTTTTATGTTTTTTTTTTATTTGCACACTGGCATTTTGTTTTTAGACAAGGTTTGAGTTGGGCATTTTAAGAAAAATATGCCACATTCAAATTGTCATTTTTTTTGACGTTTGGCACATTTGCCAAATACCAAACTAAAAAAGGCAAATTTAATTGTTACTGTGAAAACCCTAAATATAAATATCCTCTTTCTTATTCCGAAGTCCGTTTTTTAAAACATCTTTTCAAATTTGAGATATCCAGCATTTTCTAAGAAAAAACACACCATTTTGACGTTTTTTGAAAATTTGCGTTATAGAAAAGGCTCTAGATTATTTAAAAATTAACGGATCTTGCATATTTTTGGAATGAAGATTAATTATGTTGGTACTATTCTATTTTAATACCGTAACTTCTAAACATTTGAAGTAATGTCATATTTGCCATTTAGGTTGTGTGGGAGGTAGGCGTGACCATTGACCGATCATCCCCATTTTTAATACCATGCAACCTGACTATATAAGTTTTCTAAATACCCAGTTTTGTCGATCTAGCTCTTTTTGTTTCATTGTTATTTTGTTTGGCGTTGAGAACTCATTTGCTCCATATCACACAAAAGTCCCAAATGTGTAAGCAAAATTGGATATGGAGCATAATCTTTTGATCTATTGTATGTAACAGTCTGAAAACTAGAAGCTTTGTTAGCAATATATGTAGCAATAAATGGTAAACATTAAAACAAAATCCATCGATTACTTTTCGAGAAAATTTGTGGTAAACCTATTTTATCGTTTTTTTCAAAACCGAGTTTTTGGCGTATGGAGCAAAACAACAATAAGCTGACGATTTTACCAACAGGATTTTGGAGTAAACGAGAAAGAAGATTTTTTTTTTTGAAAAAAACGTTTTTTTTGAAGAGAAGAAGAGAAAATGAAAATTGACAATGAAAAAACATGATTGCTAATCTAGACACAAAAAAAAAAGTGGCAATAACAAAAGGTACGTTCAGGTACGAGGTACGTTCAGGTACGAAGTACGTTCAGGCATTTCGGATTTTCCTCTTGTAGATTTTTTTCGCGAAAGGAAAGCAGAAAGCACTTTTTTATTTCTGCCCGTCCAAGAAAAAGTGTAGTGTTGCCGTTTTTGTTACATTAATTTTATACTAATTTATAAATTACTGATTAATTTAATTTTGTGACAAATTAACATTTTCTTTTTTTGTTTAACCCGCATATAAAAAACAAAACTTTTTCTCATTGTTGCGGCATTTCACAGTTAAAAAGTAACCAAGCGGTATTTTCTCTTAACAATTTTTACTACAGTGCGCGTTTTACTATAACAAAAATTAAAAAAAAGTTTGAAAGAATTAAAAAAAAAACCAAATTAAAAGTTTTCTTAAAAGGATTATATTCCTATCAAATCATAATTGCTGATACATGCTAATATACATAGTTTAAATTTAAAAAAAAGTAAGTGTAAATTACTCATCATTCATTATTAGAAAAGTGTTTCTTGATCTCTTTTGAAAAAATCAATTGTTGCTCCTCTTTTCTTTGAAATTTTATGTTTATTCCTAGTTTCTGTTAATTTTCTTTTCCATTTAGAAGTTGTATAAAAATTCTTAAAATTAACTGTTAAGTTGGTTGAATTCTTTCTGTTCGCGTTTCCCGCCGCACCCATCATTGCCATAAGGTCAAAATAGATGAAAATATTTGAAATACACCCATTTTATCCATTATTATTTTGCTTTATATATTTTTTACTTTTGCCACCATAGTTTCTGTTGTTGTTTTTTTTTTTTTTGTTTTTCCCAATTACTAAAATAAATTCTTTTTTTTTTATTAATTTCACATCTTTTATGCACACACTCACACATGCATAGGCATATGTAATCAGTGTTGCCAGAAAAATATGGAGTCGTGTCCCCATTTCGGAAATTGACATCCCCAAAAATCTTTAAACCAATTTAGTAAACGCAAAAAACACTTATTAGCCAAGATTTTCTGTAAAATATAACCCCCCAAGTGCTTTTGGGTAATTTAGCTAATTTTTTAGAACAAAAACTTGTTTAATTAAAAAACACTTGGTGGATTGTATTTAACACAAAAACTTGGCAAATAAGTGTCAGTGTTTTTTGCGTGTAAAGAAAAGATGTCTCAAACTACTCAAATTTAAATTCTTGTCGTTATGAATTTTTTCTTTATGGATTTTTTAACGGATTCGAAAGATATTTTTAAGTCGTAATTATTGTTTTTTGAAACCGACAAATTTTTCATTTGGCTCAAGCTTTATGTAGTTTTCTACCAGAGCTTCGAAGAATGAAATCCTTTTGGAATGAATTCTCAAAAAATCCATTCAATTTTAATAGTCAGTGAATGCATTCGATTTCATAAATCAACATTGAATGCAGTCCTTGGAATTCATTCGATTGAATGAAAAAAAAATGAATGCATTCGATTTCTTGTTCATTCGATTTAGAAAAATCGAATGCATTCGATTTTTTCTCATTCCACTGCGAATGCAATAGATTTTTTAAATAGATAGACCAAAACGGAGCCAAATTTTGGTCTATAGTACCGCCTACTCTCTTTGCATATGATGACCCTAATGGGCTCTAATTTTGAATCCAAAAAAATTAGTGTTCCCGAAAATTAAAAAAATGCACATATAAACTGCCTATACGACAAAAAAATTTGAAGAGTGTCCCAATTAGAAATTTTGTCTTAAAGACAATGTCAGTAATGATTCATCAGGTAGAAGTCAGCAAGTGAATACATTTTACTAAAGACCACTTAATGACATGTCATAATTTTTTTCTGAGCTCCCCAAGTTCTATAAATGTACTGACTTGTCATATAAGTTGTCTTATCAATTTAGAAAAATCATGTCTTTAATGCTGACAATTATATAGCAAATCCGACCAATCACTAAAAAAAATTTTTCCGATGTAAAATCCATGTAATTTTGTTTAATCCTTTAAAACTCTTTTAATTTTCTTTGTAATTAAAAAAATAAAATTGAATTGGTATTAAAACAATAAAAAAAAAAAAATAAAAAAAATCCGCGACCGGGGATTGAACCAAGGCCAAAAATCTACAACACGTAAGCTGTCGAACCTGCTAGGCAACTAGGCCAACCACAACTTAAAATTGTTTGTAATAAAATATATTTTGAAATCATAATATTTTCAAATTTGTCAAAAACAAAATAAATTGAATATATCGTCACCTTAATTGTAAAGGGCTCCTGCAATATATTTTTTGTAAATATTTTTTTTTGTTTTGTATAAATAATATTAAAAACAACTAAGATACGCTTAAATAACTCTAACAAAATCTTGTTAAATAGGATGAAACCAAATTCCAATTAATATTTAAAAAATGTTATATTTGAGGAAGAAAAATTCATATTGTAGCATTTTTCAATTCAGGTGACGAAATATATATAACAGGACAATTCAAATAATAAATTAATTTAAATTTGTTTTTAAATAAACACATTAGAGGTATTCAGAGTCTTGTTGCCAGCCCTGGCAATGTAGCAAAAGAGTACTTCTATCAAAAAATACATGTATTTTGAAAAGTAATTTTGAAAAGTGCTCTTTTACCACCAGTGCCAGGGCTGGCAAGCAAGACTCTGAATACCACTATTTATTATCAAAGTTTGGCTAAAGGGGTATGGTGCTAGACCAGTGAACAGAGGTTCTGAGTTCGCGGACCAAGTGAGGCAGATCAAAATAGTAAGTTTCAAAAAATTAAATTTAAGAAATGGACAGATAAAAATAGAAAGTTGTGTAAATTAAAAGACGTGATTAATAAAATTTTTAATTTTTTAACGATCTCAGACGTACTATGACTTGTCATAATGTAGTCAGCACTATCGACTACTTGCATACTTGTCGGCGAGGAATTTTGACAAAATACTTGAAAAAGTCAGGAGGTGTCATGAGGTTTTTTTGTATGGTCAGAGATTTTTCAGTCAGCAGGTACACTGACTTTGTCATGAGGAAGTCTTTGAGATGTCTTATCGACATTTCTAATTGGGGTTGGCGAAACTATGGACAAAAAATTGGCTCCGTTTTTATCTATCTTGGTTAGTTTTTTTAAGTTTTTTATGCAGTGAATAAATAAGCCATTCGATTTTTCAAATTGAATAAAAAGAAAATCTATTGCATTCGCAAGAGAATGCATTCAATTTTTAAAAGTCGAATGAAAAAAATCGAATGCATGCGATTTTTGAAAGTCTAATGAAAAATAAAACGAATGCATTCGATATTTATAAATCGAATGAGTCTAAAGTGAATTCATTCAATTCGCTCAAATGTGATTGGGGAATGCAATCACTAAATTTTCACTCAGAATGACAAATCGAATTAAGGAATGAAATCCTTCAAAGCTCTGTTTTCTACTGTCTTGAAAATCTTTTTGTTAATTCAAAAGAAATTTTAGGTCCGTTCGATTAACTTACTATTTTTACTACATTTGTAAATTTTCAATACAAAAAGAAAACAAAACTTTCAAGCTGCAGTAAAAATATTTTATAATTTGCGTAATCGAGCAAATATTTCCCAGTTGGCAAAAAAATTGTTGATGACATACTGCTGAGTTTGTTAATGATATTGTTGACATCTTTATACAATTTTTTCAAATGTCCATGAGGACAAGTCAGCAATTGGTCAGCAGCTTCGGTGGCCACAAGCAATTCGTTTGGAGAACTGCTGACCAACTGTTGACTTGTCCTTGGGGACATTTGGAAAAATCATATGAAGATGTCAGCAATTTTATAAAAGGAGTGTGATTTTTTTTCCAACTGGCAAAATCAAAAGTCCTTTTTTATAAAAAAAAAACGTTTAAAAATTGTTACTTCTCATAACTAAAGAAATGGATTTTTGTACGATTTTAATTACTCAAAAATTAAATTAAGTACTCAAAAATAAAATTGTGGATGTTTTAGGGGACTTAACCCCAGTTTCTGTATGACGAACGAACGACGAACGTCACACAGAAACAGGGGTTAATGTTTTTTGTCATAAATTTCCTTAGCTTTCACTCTAAAAAAAAAACAAACACTTTTGTGTGAAGAAATACTCCTGTATTCGTTTAAAATCTGGGGTTATATGAATGTTATTTTTTTTTTTTTAAATTTAGAAATTGCTTTCAAAAAGTAACATTAAATAAAAATTATTAATTTTTGTCTCCAAAAATGATAAAAAAATCCTTAAAATTTTGTGAAATCCCCCACGAGTTTCTGTCCCCAAACTTACGCTAAAATCTCTATTTTGGGAAAATCCTTATATCTGGCAACACTGCATGTAATTAGTATTTTTTTTAATTAAAGAGTGAATAAAATAATTTATCAAAAAGAGTGTATAATTTTCTCTTTTATTTTTTTTGTTTACTCTTAAGCATTTCTTCTTTTAAATTTTTTTTGTTTTTTATAGGTTAAAATTTTAATTTTTTACTGTGTGGTGCGTGATTTTTAATTTTGTTTTAGCTATAGCGGGAAACTATTTTTTAATATTTTTTTATTATTATATTCTACACCTTTTCCAATTAAAATTCAGAAATCCCAATTGAAATTTAGAAACCAAAATTAAAATTCAGAAAGCCCAATTGAAATTCAGAAAAAATTCCATTTGTAATTCAAAAAAGCCCAATTAAAATTCAGAAATCACAGTTGAAATTCAGAAAGGACACATTGAAATTCAGAAAATCACAATTGAAATTCAGTAAAGCCCAATTAAAATTCAGAAATTGTAATTGAAATTCAGAAATTCCAAATTAAACTCCAGAAAAGACCAATTAAAATTCAGAAAAGCACAATTAAAATTCAGAAAAGCACAACTGAAATTTAGAAAGTGTTGAAAATTGTACTTTATGTAAAAAACACTTCTAATTACCAACATGAATATTCGTATCAACATATTTTAAATATTTTTGTAAAAGAATATTTTGTTTTTATTGTCTTTAAAATTTTCAAATTGTTCACAACGTTTTTATCGAAAATTAAATTTGTTTTATATAAAAAGAAAATTTGCATTCTTTTTATTCAGAGAAGATTTAAGGACATTCAACAGGTTATGGGCCCAGACAGAAAGTCTGGATAAGAAGTAAATACCTTAAGAGAATTTTTAAGAAAATTTTTCAAGATTTTTAAGATGGCTTCATCAATATATCAAATCGATAAATTGGATGACAAGAACTATGAGTTGTGGAGCATACACATGAAAAGCGTTCTTGTACATTCTGGACATTGGAAGTACGTTAATGGTAGCGTGAAAAAGGATTTGACATGGGAAGCAAAGAAACAATTGGAATGGGACGAAAATGATGAAAAAGCCTTGGCAACAATTACATTGGGTGTGAAATCATCACAAATAAATTATATCAAAAACTGTTTGACATCAAATGCCGCTTGGGAGAAATTAAAAGAAATTTATAAACCAACTGGTCCTTTGCAGAAGGTATCGTTGTATAAAAAGCTGTTGGGTTTAAACATGAATGATAGTAAGAATATGACGGAATATTTGAATACATTTTGTGACATTAGCGAAAAATTATCTGATATTGGTATTCAAATTCAAGATGAATTGCTTGTAATTATTCTGTTGTTAAGTCTTCCAAATACATATGAAAATTTTGTAGTCGCTATGGAAACTAGGGATGCATTACCAACGTTATCTATATTGAAACTCAAACTCTTAGAAGAATCTGAACGTCGTGATCAAAAACAAGAAGAAGAAGCATCAACAAGTCAGCAAGCATTTGGAGGTATGAAAAAAGCTGATAAGAACGTAAATATTTCAAAATCAAATTAAAAACTTGTTAAAGGAAATTGTTACAAATGTGGTAAAAAGGGGCATTATGCTAACAAATGTAATTCAAAACAATACAACAAGACTTTTTCGTTGGTTGCAATGGCGAAAGCAAAAGATGATGATACGTCGTTATCGTGGTACATTGACAGTGGGGCTACAAGTCATATGTGTTCGAATCGTAATTTGTTTACAGAATTTGAATCGTGTACTGATACTATAATGTTGGCAGATGAAAAAGTTATTGCTGCGGAGGGCAAAGGCGTTGTTTGTGTTAGCATAAATGGTATTGAAATAAAATTAATTGATGTTTTATATTCCCCAGATTTGCATGGTAACTTTTTGTCAGTAAGCAAAGTTGTTGAACATCACGGAAAAATTAATTTCAATATTAATGGTGCAATATTTACCGATGCTGAAGGAAAATTGGTTCTAAAAGCAAAACGTGAAAATGGTTTGTTCAAATTTACTGTGGAAAAATCAATGGAAAAGGTATGTGCTTTGAATTCAAGTAGTGAATTATGGCATCGTAGATTTGGCCATCTCAATTATCAGAGTATAAACGAGTTAAGTAACAAAGACATGGTCATAGGCATAGACTTAGACAAAATATCTCATGATAAATGTGCAACTTGCATGGTAAGCAAAATACATACGGCATCATTTCCCAGACAATCTGAAAACAAGTCTGAAGGTTTGCTTGATATAATTCATTCGGACGTGTGCGGTCCTATGAATGTACAATCATTGGGTGGTTCTAGATATTTCTTGACTTTTATAGATGATAAATCAAGAAAAATATTTGTTTATTTCCTCAAACACAAAAGCGAAGTTTTTGAAAAATTTAAATCATTCAAAAATTTAGTTGAACGTCAGACAGGCCGTAAAATAAAAGTGCTTAGGATTGACAACGGGGGAGGATACGTAAATAATAATTTCAATCAATATTAAGAGGATTGTGGTATTCAACGACAATTGACAGTTCCCTACACACCGCAACAAAATGGTGTTGCAGAAAGAGCAAATCGTACAGTGGTAGAAATGGCACGGTGTTTGTTAGTATATTCGGGTCTTAATACTAATTTGTGGGCAGAAGCGGTAGCAACCGCGGTGTATTTGAGAAATAGGTGCCCATCAAAGAATCTTGATGACAAAACTCCATATGAAATATGGACAGGTCGTAAACCAACCGTTAACCATCTTAAAGTTTTTGGCTCAAAGGCAGTGGCACTGAATAAGAAAAGAAAAGGTAAATTTGATCCAAAAGGTACAACGTATGTGATGGTTGGATATTCTCATGTATCCAAAGCCTATAGATTGTATGATCAGAAAACACAAAAACTAATCGAGAGACGGGATGTGTTGTTTGATGAGAATGATTTTTACAAAGACGATTCAACATTGAATTCGAATAAAGAATCTATTTTTTGTTACGATTTTTTCAATAATACACCAAATCATCAACTTGAAGAAGAAAATGAAAATCCAATAGTAGAAGAAAGAAACGAAACTGAAGAAGAAACTGAAAATCTAATAGAAGAAATGAACGAAACTGAAGAAGAAACTGAGAATCCTGTAGAACATATTGTAGAATATAATATGCCTGAAACTGAAAATACAACAGAAAAAAGTAACGAACCTGAACTTGCCGAAATAATTTCAGATAGTGATAGCAACAACATGGGTGAATTCTATGGGTTTACATCTTCGGAGGAGGAGATTCTTCCTGAAAATGGTAGAGTAAAACGTGGTCCTGGTAGACCAAAAATAATATGAAATGGTAAACCTGGACGTCCTAGAAAAGTTCCACATTTACTTAATAATGCGGTGGAAGAAAAAGTACCAACAACAGTGAAAGAGGCGTTATCAAGTAAAAATAATAAAAAATGGCAAGAAGCGATGAACAAAGAATTTTCGAGTTTACAACAGAAGAAAACGTGGTCGTTGGCAGAACTTCCTCCAGGACAAAAAGCAATAAAGTGTAGATGGGTGTATGCGCTAAAGAAAAATCAAAAAGGTGAAATAGAACGTTACAAAGCAAGATTAGTCGCTAAGGGTTGCAGTCAAAGGTATGGAGTAAATTATACTGAAACTTTCTCTCCTGTAGTTAGACATTCAAATATAAGAATGATGTTAGCTTTAGCTGTAGAACATAAAATGCATTTGCATCAATTGGATGTAGTAACAGCATACCTAAACGGGGAACTACATGATGAAATTTACATGGAACAACCCGATGGTTTCAAAGATGAGCAGCATCCAAACTTGGTTTTACGTCTTCACAAGTCGCTTTATGGTTTAAAGCAAGCAGGAAGAGAATGGAATGCAAAGCTTAACGTTTACCAAAATTTACTTGGCATCACTTCTGTGAAAAAGGTTTGTGTATTTGCTATTAACAAAGAAAAAGGTTTGTGTATTTGCTATTAGCAAAGAAAAAGGTTTGTGTATTTGCTATTAACAAAGAAAAAGGTTTGTATCTTTGACATTTCAATAAAAATGTGAACTTGGCATCACTTTTTATCGACGCTTCATTTTAACGTCTATAATTATACAAGTTAAAAATAAGCGTGGATAATTTTAAATTTGTATGGGTAAGCGTATATACGGTTATGCGGAAACAGGGCTAATGTATTTGTTTAACAATATCTAAAAGAATTTCAGAAAGCTTCCCAATTTGTATAGGAAAAATGGTTAAAAATCTTAATTTATCTTTGTGCTGAAAGATATTTCAGAATCTATTCTGAAATTTTCACTATAGAACAAATTACACTAGATTTAATGAAGTTTTTTTTTTAATACCGTCGAATTCGAAAAAATACTTTTTAGGTAAAGCTCCGGTACTATTTTGAAATTCCGATTTTCCATCCCTGAATCCGTTTGTAACAACTTCATGATCCTCGATAATTTCTAAAAGATCTGCCGATGTCCGTCCGTCTATCTTTCTGTAGAAAAAGCTACTGAGATCTGCGGATCCCCCAAAACTATCTAAAAATTTTTTATTCAAAATAAAAAATTTTTCAAAATTATTAAAAAAGTGTTTTTGCAGTCAAATGCTTTGTTTTGAAAATGTTTTCTATATTAAAAGGGCAAACATAACATTAACCACAAATGTAGCTTATAAGTAGGAATGAGATTTTCATGCACTAAAAAATCGAAAATATGCGCTTAAAATATGCGCTAAAAGATTCAAAATATGCACTAAAAAACCTAAAAATATGCACTAAAAAATAAAATGTGTGCCAAAAAAATCTTGCTTTCTTAGGAAAAACTTCTTAAAAAGCAAAAAGTAACTCCGGGTTTAAAAAGTACCATTTAAAACTTTATATAAACAAGATTTATTTAGATATTAAACAATCTGTAAAAAAAAAAATTAAAAAAAAAATAATTTTTCTTATTTTCAAAATAAATTTTTAAAATTTAAAATAGTTTTTGAAACAAATAAATTTCAATTTGTGTTTTTGCTAATTTATCCCAAAATATGCATTTAAAACCAAAATATGCAAAAATATGCATTCACACCGAAATATGCAAAAACAAATCGATTCCATTTTAACTCAAATTTCTTGATTCGGAAAGATAATTGGTCGATATCGTTTTTAGACTATCGACAAAAAACTTGCATTTGCATGAAAATTTCATCCCTACCCAGTCAGAAAAATACAATCGCAAAAGCGCTGTGAAAGCGTTGTGAACGGTTCTACAAGCGTTCCATTTACCATCTTCAAAGCGCTTTCAGATGATCCGAATGATAACATCGATCTACGCTAGGTTTAAAGCGTTTTAAAAGCGTTTTAAAAAAGTGCTTTCAGAACGTTTTGTTTAAAGTCATGAAAGCGCTTTAAAAACCAAAAGTAAAGCACTTATAAAGAGCTTAAATACAAAAATTAAAGATATTTTCCAGCGATTGAAATAAGAAAAAACAGTACTTTAAAGGACTTCATATAAAGCAGATATTTTTTTTTATTCGTTAATTGTAGATATTTTTTTTATAAAAGTATTTTAGAAAATAAAAATTAAATTCAATGTAATAAAAAAAGTAAACTTAGTAAAGGTAAACTTCATAAAAAAGTAAACTAATTTATTTATAGGGACTTTCTTCCTCCCATTCTGTCCTTTACTGCAGCCAGCCAGCGGCTAATTTTTGTAAAAATGGTTTGTTCTGTTTCGCTTTCAAATTGCAAAACCAGATGGTCTGTAAACAAAGTAGAAAAAAGTACAAATCGATCTAAACAAACATGTGATAATATATATTTAAAAGGCAACATCTTTAATGAAATAAACGATTATTTTGTCTATCCAATTCCATCAAAAGAAATACGTCTTTATAACGTTAAAAATTTACGTGAAGATGTTATTGAAGTCAGTGTGCATATTGTAGAAGTTAAATGCATTATTTGTAAATTTTATAACGAAACTATTAACAAATTAAAAAATGTTTCATGTTTTCAAAATTTTGCGTTTTCAATGTGTGTGGTAGGGAAAAATTATTTAATTTGATTTAACAAAATGTTTTTATAACAATTTGTTTAAAATTGAGTATAATCTAAAAAATACTATACTTGTATGTACTACGAAAAAAAATTAAAAAAGTTTGCAAAAACTGCTTTAAAACAATTTAATTTTGAAACGAACATGTATTTTGTTAATAAAGTGCTTTCAAAACGCTTTTCAAAAACGCTCTCAAGGCGTTCGAATAAAGCGTTTTGAGAATGATTTTTTTTTGTTACAGTGCTTTCAGAACGCTTTTCGAGAACGCTCGCAAAGCGTTCGAAAATAACGTTTTGAGAACGTTCTTTTTTTGTTACAGTGCTTTCAGAACGCTTTTTTTTTATAACCGTCGTCAATTTCTGCTTGGGTACTTATAAGTAATATCGAAAAAATTATTTTTTCCATATTTTTGAAGCATACTTCCAGGAGAATAATTACAAATGAACTTTTTTAATCCAAATAACTTAAAAAATTGCAAATTTTATTTTTTTTTTATAATAATTAAAGTTATTTTTATTCGACCTTTTTATTTATAAATAATAAATGTGTTATTTGAGCTCGAGGACAATATTGAAATAAAATTTTCTTTATTAACTGCCGATATTTTACAAAAAAAAATTTAGTTCGTATTAACTGCTTAGAAACAATAAATTTGTCCTAGTTTAAATATTAATTTTTACTGCCAAAATTTGCGAAATTGTGTGATTTTTTTACAAATGTTTTTTTTTTAATTTTATTTTAAATTATGTCAAATTTTGCATAAATATTAAACACCTTTATTCATAAAAAAACATTTAAAACATTCAAAATAAAACGTTTTATTTACTTTAGCAAGTTTTAAAAAAAAATTTATGAATCAGACTTTAAACAAATTAAAAAATGATGCTTTTAAAAATACAAATTTACATATAATATGATTAATACATAATTTTATATACATATAAAAAAACTGCAAAACTATTATTTAATAGGGTCTCTACAAAAATATTTTTTTTATAACATTTGCAAGTCATGCAAATTTTGTGATTTTTTTTTAAGTTATAAAGATGCTACGATAAAGAACAAAGTCCATTTTTTTTTTGCCTAAAGTGTAGATTTATAATAGTCATTTAGATTTTTAGCATATTGACACATTACACTTGTTTTGTTTCCTTAGGTAATTAGAAATTTACGTCTATTGCGTATTATTTGTATGACGATAACACACCTAAAAGTGTTTTCCAGTTAAAAAAAATAATTGTTGAAATTCTCTATATATATTTATTTAAGTTAATGTAAAAATATTCTTAAGAATGTGGAAAATTAAACAAAATCCTATACTTAATCTTAGTCTGATAACTTTTTATTAATAATAATTGTTTGCAATTTAATGATCTAAGTGCTATTTACACGATAATATGCAAAATGTGTTAAAATTTTATAAGAATTCCTAATTTACATATATACAGATACATTATTTTTATTTATTCTAAGTAAATATTTGAAAAGTAATAGTTATTTTAAGATTTAGCTAATTTTTGTGTAAAAATATTTTAAAAGGTTTTATTTACTACACAGTAATGGTATTCACTTTTGTAATGTTAACCCTTGCAAAAGTGCAAGATTGCAAATTAAAAAAAAAAATTAATCAACTTTTACACTTTTTTATTGCTTTTTACATGATGCGTGTTTGCAAGAGGAAATTCACACTTTATTTCAATAGCAACATTATTGCTACTCTTTACAAAAAAACAAGCAAAAAAGTTGCAATTTTGACATTTTGCATTTTTGCAAGACTAAAATTGCTCACATGAGCTTCATTATCAGGGTATTTACTTCAGAATTTTTCTACCCTTGCACAGTGCAAATTGCAACTTTACTTTAAAAAAACTTCTTGAATCAACTTTAAAACTTTTCTAATATCTTTCACTTGTTGCGTGTTTGCAAGAAGATATTCTCACATTATTTCAAGAGTAATAATTTTCCTACTCTTTACAAAATAACAAACAAAAAAGTTGCAAATTTGTCATTTCGCATTTTTGCAAGACTAAATTTGTTTACGTGAATTCCATTATAATTTACTTAATTCATTTTTATTCCCTATAATAGTTTTTTAGACAGTGTCTTTTAGTTTAAATCCCCCTGTTATTAGTTAATTTTCTTAAAACAAAATAAATATTTTAGAACATCTTGTTCTATTCAAAGAACAAAGTCCAACAAAAAATTTAAACAAATTGTATATTGTTTTCATTATTTAATTTTTTTTTCAATTTGCTCTCATTTTTTTTTATTTAGTACATATTTTAAAGATCTTAATATCTTGTTCTCTCTTCAAAATTAACAAGTATCTTTTGAAAATATACCTATTTTTTGCTGTTGTCATTCTCTATAAACGAAAGTATTTATTAATTTATATTTCTTTAACATTGTCACGAGCATTTCATTTCAAATTATCAATGAGTTTTTAGTAGTTAAACTAAGAAACTAGTTTTAAATTATTAAAACTTTTGTCTTTGGATATATCTCACCTGAAACACATGTTATAAACGATTCATTAGACCAGAGCGATTTTAATTGTTTGTTGCATTGACCACTTCTTATAGCCTTACAAGAGGGAAAAATTTTGACACATTAAATCACGATTAGGGCTGCGATTTTCATTCACAAACTAACCTTTGTAAAACATTTCAAAATTTCTGAAATACAATTGATAATTTCTGAAATACAATTGATAACTTCTGAAATACAGTTGGTAATTCCTTTAATAAAAATTAAAAATTTCTGAAATACAATTGACAGTTCTTGAAATACAATTGATAAATTCTGAAATAAAATTGATAATTTCTGAAATACAATTGATAATATCTGAAATACAATCGATAAATTATGAAATACAAGTGATAATTTCTGAAATACAATTGATAATATCTGAAATGCAATTGATAAATAATGAAATACAATAGATAATTTCTGAAATACAATTGATAATATCTGAAACACAATTGATAATTTCTGAAAAACAATTGAAGGGCTTACTGCAAGAACTTGATAAGCAACATTTTATTTTTTAGTGTTTTTCGCCTTCTGCTGATGTTGATTATCGAGTTTTTACATTAAGCCCTTCAATTGATAAATTCTGAAATACAATTGAAAGCATCTGAAATACAATAAATAATTTCTGAAATACAATTGATAACATCTGAAATACAATTGGAAATGGTGTAGAACAGGTTATCAAATTTTGAAACATTTTAAACAAAAAGTCATATATTCTGAGAAAATCTTCACTTTTTCTATAAGAAAAATGATTCAGATTCTGCGACTTTTTTAATAGGAATACTCTATACCAGCGGTTACCAACCTTTTTGGCTCGCGTACCCCTAATTTTAAATTTTGTCAGCCGCGTACCCCCTAACGAGTTTTTTGTTTTCGTTAAAAAACTTCGCATAAAAATATTTGAGTTAATTTTGAAATTTTTGATCTGCGGGTATTATCATTTTTGGAAAGATTTAGGGGAGATCAAAACAATGGTGGTATTTTTTTTGGAAAAATTTTCGCTCCTTGGGGTGGTTCAATGCATCTAAAAACGCGGATTTTAAGCTGATTTTTCTGCAGAGCAAAAACAGCTGAAATATATTGCAAATCTGATTTCACCAGTCGATTCTATACCAAAAATTTAAAACAGCGGATGTTTTTTTAACTTTAAAAAAAAGTTCCAAAAACACATCACAGAGGGCGGAAATATAATGTTTTTTTTAATACAAGGGCAGATCAATTCCGACAATTCCGCGACTTTTCGTATGAAACAACCTCGTATATACAATGAAATGTCATTTTGAGCTTAACAAAATGGTACCAAAATTTTCACGCTATCACAACCCGTCTCAAAAATGTCCAAAAACACGTTTTTTTTTAGAATTTTGACATAAATTTTCTTAAAAACCTGACATCATAGAAAAATTTGGGAACCATATTTGGAATCAGCATCGAAAGGTTAATCGAAAACAAGTGGTCACATTTCAAAATATCGCAAAAAAATGCTCTCTAAATTGCACAAAAACACTTTTTTTTTGTCAACTTTGACCTCAACTTTCTTAAAACCCTGACGCTATGGAAAACTTTGGAAGCCAGATGCGGAACCAGCATTGAAAGGTTAATCTAAAACGAATGTCCAAATTACTAAAATTTTGCGTACCCCCGCGGACAGTTTCGCGTACCCCCTACTGGTACGAGTACCATAGGTTGGTAACCGCTGCTCTATACAAAAAGTCTAAAATTCTTAAATATATTTCCCAAAAGAAAACCCTCGGATTCTGAGAAAATTTTACTTCAGAAACAGTCTCAGATTCTTAGACGTTTTTCATATAGCAACAGTCTTAGATTATGAAACATGTTTCCTATCGAAAGTCTCAGATTCTGACAGATTTTTCTTATAGAAAAAGTCTCAGATTCTCAGATATTTTTTTCATAGCAAAAAACACATATTCTGTGACATTTTTGCCATATAAAAAATCTCAGATTCTTAAACAGTTTTCCTAAAGAAAAAGTACCAATTCATAGAAAGTTTTACTATAGAAAAAATCTCAGATATGTACATAAACATTTCTCCTATAGAAATAATTTCAGATTATGAGACATTTTTCCTATAGAAAATTCTCAGATATTTTTCCCATAGAAAAATACCCAGATTGTAAGACATTTTCTTATAGAAAAAGTTTCATATTCAAAGACATTTTTACAACAGAAAAAAAATTTTGTGCATTTTCTCCATACAAGAATTCTCAGCTTGTGTCTCATATCCTGAGACATTTTTCCTATAGCAAAAGTCTCAGACTTTGAGAAACTTTTCCAAAAGAAAAAGTTTCTGATTTTAAGACATTTTTCATAAAAAAAGTCTATGATTCTGAGACATTTTCCTAAATTCTGAAAAAAATTCTTAGATTAAGAGACATTTTCAATAATTACCATAAAAACCTCCCAGTGAAATGTCCAACTGATTCTTATAGATTTTGATCTCCTGATTCCAAATTACGTTACGTTTTCGAGACATTCGCGTTCGGAAACTCTTCTGGGTCTTTAAAAATTGCAAACAAAAAGTTACAGGGGGGCTATAGCCCGATCCATACAATTTGTCTGTCTAAACCAATCGATCCAGCCTAATAAACATACACTATACATTTTTTGTCATTTTATTAGAGGTCGTTGGTCTATAAATTATTAATAGTATTTTCTCCAAGATTTGTATTTAAATTTATTCTAAACGTTAAAAGATAAAATTGAATATAGTTTTTTAAACCAAAATTCAGGTTTTAATATATATTTTTTATTTATAAAAGTACGGTTATAATAACATTATAACAAAAAGTAGCTTCAACCACTTTTTTTATAGGTCGTTTATTAAAAAAATGACTTTGTATAGAAAAGAAAAAAAGTGAGTATTGGGTGAATGTAATTTCTCATCAGTGAGTAGGTGATTTACCATAGATGATAACAAAGTGGACTCAATAAATGTTAAACACATTTAAAATGAAGACATATACGAATCACCCGCTTTTTTGAAGTATCCTTTTTAAAGCATACTATAAGGCGCGCAATGTAAACTTTTGTTTTGATGAGGCTTAACGAACTAGCGCCGTCTGCTGTTAATAACTCTAAACTAAAATATAGAATTAAAAAATAAAAATAAAAACGAAAATCATAAAGAAACCCACAAATATTTTTGTTTTTGTATAAGATAACAAAAGAAAAGCGTTTAAATATATATTTTTTAAAATTTTTTAAAAAACATTGATTTATTAATTTAAATTGATTTTTTTGCGATTTAAATTAAACAAAATAACAACAACTATTTTATGATTAATTAATAAAAATATTTACATATTTATATGTACAAATAAATTATGCAAATTTGTGTTCCCATTAGAGAGTTAAGTTAATCAAATAATGACAGTAATATAAAGTATGCAAAATATATACAAATTATGCAAACTGCTGTCATTATTTTTTTTTTGGGGTCAGCTCTGGCATTTTTTTTTCAATTATTATTTGATTAATTTTATTCTTTTTTTGAGTTTAAATTTTTTGATTTAATTTTTTTTAGCAATTTTGTTAGAGGCGATTGTTTTTTTTTTTTTGATTTTTTAAATCTTTAGCACCAAAGCCTTACCGATTTTTCTTCAATTTAGTAAATTTTCCCATTTTTTTAGTTAATTTTTTTATACCCTCCACTTAGTGATAGAGGGTATATGAGGCCAAAATGTCAAAACCAAATGTCCCGCTAAAGAAAAACATGTGTCCCGTAACTTTCTGAATAGGTTGTTTGGATAGCCCTATATGGAACTAAGAAAATTGCGTTTTTGGTTTTTCTAATTTTCAAAAACTGGGCTTAGAATTGGAAAAATGGTAAAATTTGTGGCGAGTTGCCTTGATTAAATATTTATCACATTAAAACGGAATGCACCACAATCTCAAAAATTTACATTCTTATATAGTTTTATATGGGCTATCGATTAAAATTTTTTTTTTTGGAAAATTTTCAGAACCCGTTCTGAAATTTTCCATTTTTTAAAAATGTCAATTTATTAAAAAACATGCCACATTTTTTTTTCTTTTTTAATTTTTTTTTTTTTAAGTTTAGATGTTTGTCCATCCACACAAACAAATTCAGAAACACGTTCTTCGTTTTTTTCGAGAAAATTGCATTGGAACTTTAAATTTCATAACAATTTTGTAATTTGCTTGTATTTTCTTGATTTAACGTTACGAATGAGTAATATTTATGCAATTGATATTACTCATTCGCAACGTTAAATCAAGAAAATACAAACAAATCACAAAATTTTTATGAAATTTAAAGTTCAAATGCGATTTTCTCGAAAAAAACGAAGAACGTGTTTCTGAATTTTTTTGTGTGGATGGACAAACATCTAAACTTTTAAAAAAAAATTTAAAAAAGAAAAAAAAAGTGGCATGTTTTTTAATAAATTGACATTTTTAAAAAATGGAAAATTTCAGAACGGGTTCTGTTTTTTTTCGCTGGACATTTGGTGTGGAATGCCTCATATATAAGTTTGTCATTCCGTTGTAACTCATCGAGATATCGGTCTGGGACCCCATACAGTATATATATTATTGATCAGTGATCAATTCTAAGACATTCTAGCGATGTCCGTCTGTCCGTCTTACCGTCTGTCCGTCTGTCCGTCTGTTCAGCGGTTCAAAAGTTATGAACGAAAATGTAAGGAAACCTCAAAAATTTCAGTACATTCAACATAACCTAAAAATACAAAATGCTTTAATTCGCCTGCTGGTTGACATATGTGAACATAATTCAACACCAAATTGTATTTTAACAAGTACGAACATATTTTTTGACAAAAAAAGACAAAAATCACGGATTTTTTTTTCGCGGAAATTTTTTTCAAAATTTTTTTTTTTTTTTCAAAAGTAAATTCCTTTTAAATGTTTTTTGCAATAATCTTTTTGAAATTGTGGAGGGTATCACTACATTCGGCAAGGTCGAATTTAACTTTTTTACTTGTTGAGTTCATAGGACTAAACATTTTTTTGTAAAACAAGTTTAGAGGGAAAAAAGATTTTGTGATCAAAAATAACCAATTTTGATCTGAAAAAGGTCTCAGAATCTGAGACTTTTTCTATAGGAAAAAGGTATCAGAATCTCAGACTTTTTCTATAGGAAAAAGGTCTCAGAATCTGAGACTTTTTCTATAGTAAAAGGGTCTCAGAATCAGAGACTTTTTCTATAGGAAAAAATTCTCAGAGTGTGAGACTTTTTCTATAGGAAAAAGGTCTTAAAATCTGAGACTTTTTCTATAGGAAAAAGGTCTCAGAATATAAGACTTTCTATAGAAAAAAGGTCTCAGGTATCAGAATCTGACACTTTTCCTATAGGAAAAAGGTCTCAGAACCTGAAACTTTTTCTATAGGAAAAAGATCTCAGAATCTGAAACTTTTTCTATAGGAAAAAGGTTTCAGAATCCGAGATTTTTCTATAGGGAACTTTTTCTATAGGAAAAAACTCTCAGAATCTGAGACTTTTTCTATAGGAAAAAAATTTCAGAATCTGACACTTTTTCTAAAGGAAAACCTTCTTAGAATCTAAGACTTTTTTTTATAGGAAAAAGGTCTCAGAATCTGAGACTTTTTCTATAGAAAAAAAAGTCCCGGAATCTGAGACTTTTTCTATAAAACGGTACTGGGCAAGGCTGAATTTAACTTTTTTTCCTTGTTTTATTTATTTTGCATAAGATATCTCATCTTAAAATATCACATATAAGATTTTTAAATTATTTTTTAAAAAAAGTTCTTTCTGAAGACAAACATTTTTTTTTTGCAATATGTATCTAGCAGTGCTGTAGGGTATAATAATGTCGTTTTAAATATCGACTTTATGATTCTTTAACCATATTTAACTTTAACAGTAGTGCCTAATTCTGAACTGGTTTTAATTATAATGTATTAATAATACATTTCAACAATAAAATTATGTGTAAACTTTAGTTTTTTTTTGGCAAATACATAAAAAAAAAACGTCGTATGATTGCCCAAAATGAAGAAACATAAGACTAAATTCGATCACAAAAAGTTTCGCTTTTGTTTGTTAATATTTATACCAATACAGTGAAAAATTTAAAACATATTACAAAATGAAGAGCTCTTTGGAATTCCAATAATTTTTATATATTTTTTTAAATTTTTATTTTTGTCAACCAAATACTACACTTAAAAAAAATTTAAAATTACAAAAAAACCTTGTAAAATTATTTTTTGCTACCTCTTATTTGACGAGAATTCCTAATAAAAATGACGAGCTTTTTTTGTAATTTAACAAGCTTTTTACCAATAAAATTGTGAATTTACAATTTAATTGGTAAATTGACGTGATTTAAATAAAGAAGAATTCTCTTGACTTTTCCTACCTCCTATTTTAAGAGAATTCCTTGTAAAAATTACGATTTTTTTTTGTAATTTTACAAGCTTTTTTTTTACCAACAAAATTGTAAATTTACAACTTTTTTGATGCGATAAAACTTACAAGGAATTCTCGTGACTTTACTAGATTTTTTCCTACCTACTATTTTACGAGAGTTCCTAGTAAAAATTACGAGCTTTTTTGTAACTTTACAAGCTTTTTACCAACAAAATTGTAAATTCTCGTGACTTTACTAGAATATTTTTGTAAAACTAAATTGGAAATTTGAAAATTTTTTGAATTACGAAAAGAAATTTAATTTCGATCGAACATTTTTTGTTAAAAAACAGAGAAAACTGAACACTTTTTTTTGTTAAATATTGCTGAAATGCGATTACGCGACTTTTTTTTTTAGTAATTTGACCAGATTTTTTTTTGAGTGTACTACCAATTTCCACTTGTTGCTGCTTCTTCTATACACTTCGGCTAGCATTGGCCGATATTTTGTGTGTTTTTTGGGACACCACCACCACCAGCACCACCATCAACCATCATTAATAAACGATCGATTTTGATTTAAGCCATGATTTAACATTTATGCAGACATGTGTACACCGTTTTTTTTACAAGTTTTGTATTGTGTTTAAAATTTGTTGTTATTGTTGCTGCAGTATGTGTTGGTCCGAAACAAAAACTTTTACCGCATAAAAGGGCTTGTTGCTTGCTGCTGCTGCTAGTTGTTGTTTATAATTTTGTTCGTATTTAATATATAATTATTTTTTACACTTGAAATTTTTGATTTTTTTTTGTTTAAGCAATTGTATGTGGATTTATTTTATGATTTTTATATTAAGGAGAATGTACAGACGAAATATGCATATAAGGGAGTCATTTAAATTTGTTTAAATATTTCTGTGAGTTTTGTAATAAAACAATTGCGTTAGCTTTATTAAACAATGATTTGCAATATACACTAGAGTGGTTAAATTTTTTTTTTGCGTTCACACAACCCCCCCCTCCCCTCATTTTATATTATTAGGTGCAAAAAGTTTTGCCTGATTTTTTTCAAAATGATTTGCCTGATTTTTTTTTAAATGATTTGCCTGATTTTTTCAGATAAAAAAAAAACAAGTATGATACCCTACACCAGTGGTTTCCGGAAAATGGGTCCCAAGTCCAAACATGGACCCATTGGATCTGTCTTTTGTTATTTCTTTATTTAGTGTAGAAAACACACACCGATAAAATTTTTGTGGAATTGGTTTTTATTTTATCACTAGACCGATTTAACTGAATATCGGTCTAAGTCCAAAAATGGTCCAATTATATTCCGATTTGATTAGGTTACTAAAGTACACGTTTAACACCTAAAAATGAAATTTTTATCAAATATTTCCATTTTTATGAATTTTGAAGGAATTATGTGAATATCGGGAGGGTGGTTTGTATGGGGACTACCAGAAGGACTGACCCGATTCTTTTGAAATTTGGAATGATTCGTGCATACAAAATTTGATTACCTGCTAAATTTCAAAGCGATATCTATTATAGTACGGTTATTAGAGTCATTTAAGCCGAATTCAAAGGGGGCGTTTGTATGGGGGCTAGGTCTTAACATGGACCGATTTTCTCCGATTTCAATAGGCTTGGGCCAAAATATGCTCAAGTTTCAAATTTCAAGTCAATTGATTGAAAATTGCGACTTTTATCGTGCTTAAACCGATAGATGGGCAGACGGACGGACGCTAAATCGACACAAAAAGTAATTCTGAGTTGATCGGTATACATGAAGGTAGGTCTAGGACCAATATTTCGGGTAGTTACAAACATCAGCACAAACTCATTATACCCTGTAACACAGAGTGGTGTAGGGTATAAAAATTAGAGGTATTTCAAGCATCATTTTGCATCCGTAATGCATTTACGGGACGCCTAAGACATCTACAAAAAATTTTTTAAAAATCTGAAAAATGATTGCTAAAGATATTTTTTTACTTTTGGGGACCCCATTGGGGACACCATGGGACCCTAATTTTTAATCCAAAATTCGGAATTTGCTGAATTTTTAATTGCCTATAACTCCGCAAATACTCTCATAGTTTTTGAGTTATTTCATGATCAAATTATTCAAGACCCTATTCTTATATCTCGAAAACTAAGCTTGGTAAAGCGAATCTGATCAAAATTTTGGATCAAAATCGATAGTGACGCACCTACTTATGACCCCACATATTAGGGACCAGTAGGGTCCTCACATTGGGACCCCATAGGGTCCAAATAGTCTTTAAGTTTAAGAAATTTTTTACTTTTAAATAATATATAAAAATTAAAAAAAAAAAAAAATAAACGGCCGGAGATACACATGTTTTTTTTTGCTGGACATTTGGTGTGGAATGCCTTATAATGAAAAAAAATTTTGCAGTAAAAACTAGAAAAAACTTAAATTCGACTTGGCGGAATCCACTACAGGCCAATTCACACCCGAGGTGAAATCTCGTTCGAACGAGATTTCGATCACATGGTCTGTATTAGAGATGGGCACGTGAGTGACGTTTGACTCACACTCACTCACTCACACTCACTCACTCACACTCACTCACTCACACTCACTCACTCACTCACTCACTCACTCACTCACTCACTCACTCACTCACTCACTCACTCACTCACTCACTCACTCACTCACTCACTCACTCACTCACTCACTCACTCACTCACTCACTCACTCACTCACTCACTCACTCACTCACTCACTCACTCACTCACTCACTCACTCACTCACTCACTCACTCACTCACTCACTCACTCACTCACTCACTCACTCACTCACTCACTCACTCACTCACTCACTCACTCACTCACTCACACTCACTCACTCACGCTCACGACAGGAATTTTAGAATCACGCACATTCACGAGCATATTATTTCTACTCACACTCACTCACAATCACGTGAGTAAATTTAATACAACTCACACTCACGTTCACTCACGAAACTCTTATTTATACAAAAAAATGTAAAAACTAAAATTTCTAAAATCTTTCAAAATTTTCAGCAAAATTTAAAGTTCAGCGAAATTTTATTTTTTTCGGACGAAATCTTAAATTAAGTCAAATTTTACAAATTTTTTGTTGCTTTTTTTGGTACGAAAGGAAATATGAACAGAAAATAAATCAAGCAAATTCACGCAAAAAAATCGACTCACGCACACTCACTCACGTAAAAATCTTACTCACGCACACTCACTCACGCAATTTTTTTCTCCACTCACACTCACTCACAATCACTTGAGTAAAATTTAATGCAGTCACACTCACGCGTGATTACGCGTGAATCATGTGAATCACGCTCTAATCTGCTCATGTGCCCATCAGAATTTTTATACCCTCCACTTAGTGATAGAGGGTATATATAAGTTTGTCATTCCGTTTGTAACTCATCGAAATATCGGTTTAGGACCCCATAAAGTATATATATAAGTTTGTCATTCCGTTTGTAACTCATCGAAATATCGCACAGTGGGGAAAAATTGACTTTTTTTGTCCAATTTTGCCTACAGGTCGCAATTCTTAACCGATTTTGGTTTTTCTTTTTTTGTATTTTAGCTAATAAAATTCCGCATCGATCTGTCATGGTGGATTTTTGAAAAAAAAATTCGGATTACTTTTTATATTTTTCTAAAGTTCAGAAAATTTTCATTTTTCAATATTTTTGCAATAAAGAATGTAATTGGCATGGGACGAATATGCTTTATAGACTAAATTAAAGGTATTGGAACCCCTTATCAACGACGTGATTAGTATTGGACAATATATTATTATATTGGTTTTTATAACCAGACAAAAATTCAAGAATTTTCACTTTTAAAAGCCTATATCTTCAAAAATAATGAACCAATTTCAATAAAATCTTTTTTAGATTAAAGCTTATGTTTTGCTTAGTCATAATTGGTAAACAAAATTTTTTTCAAAAAATATTTAATTTTTTGCTTAAATTTTACCTTATGATTTTTGGAATTTTAAAATTATTTTTTAGTCTGTTTTAAAAAAAAAAAAGTTGTTACATTGTAAATTCGAAAAAAAGAGTTAAACAATTTTGCAAAAATACTTTGTTTACCAATAATGATTTAGAAAATGATACGCTTTAATCTAAAAAAAATTTCATTGAAATTGGCACATTATTTAAAATGATATAGGTATTTAAAAGTGAACATTTTTAGGTTTTCATATGTTTATAAAAACCAAAATAACAATAAATTAACAAATGCTATTAATGTCATTTATAAGGGTTTCAAATACCTTTATTTTTATCCATACAGCATATTCGTCCCCTGCCTAATACATTTTTTATAGCAAAAATTCTAAAAAAATTAAAATTTTCTGAACTTTAAAAAAATATTCAAATAAAACAATAACGATTTTTAGAAATCCACCATGACAGACCGATGAGGAATTTTATTAGCTAAATTTCAAAATTTAAAATCGGACAAAAAAAGTCCATTTTTCCCCACTGTGTATCGGTTTAGGACCCCATAAAGTATATATATATAATTGATCAGTGATCGATTTTAAGACATTCTAGCGATGTCCGTCTGTTTGTGGAAATGGTGATCACGGCTAAAATATTACACGGAGATGACTGAAACTTAACATATTTATTGGAAGTTCTCCTGAGCAGTTTGGTATTGCATTTGAGTGATATCGGTTCAGCGGTTCAAAAGTTATGAACGAAAATGTAAGTACACCTCAAAAAATTTGGTATATTCAACATAACCTAAAAATACAAAATGCTTTAATTCAGCTGCAGTAGTGTGGCCCATCAACATATGGAAAAATACCAAGTATAAATCACAACTGAACGTACCTCAAAATATGATAGATGGCATCGTAACGAACAATTTGCGCCAAATTTCAACACCCTACAACGATTGGAAGGGGATGCTAACTTATCATAAGTGTTTGCAACCTCCAAAGAAATCTTACAAATTTTTTTATTGGAATCTTAAAAATAACCATATGGAATGCTAGCGTAACAAGAGCACATAATTCACATATGACCATTTTCTCCTAAGTTTGTCCTTAAACAAAAAAAAAAATACATTTTAAAAAAAGCGGAACCCTGCATTTCACTGAAACCGCTGTAACTCAAAAACTATGCGGACCATTAAGTTGCGATAAAGTTCATTTGAAAGGTAATACAAATATCTTTAATTTGAGTATAATATCAAAAAATTTTTTTTTGTTTTTTTCCTAATCGAAACTAAAATGTCCTTATTGTCCTTTGTAGGCAACCTTAGGGCAAAATGGCCATATGTGACTTATTTGTTCTTTTAGCGATACCATTCCATGTAGTAATTTTTATGGTTGCAAAAAATTTTTTTTTTAGATTTCTTCGGAGGTTGCAAACACATGTGATCAGTTAGCATCCCCTTCTAATCGTCGTAGGGTGCTGAAATTTGGCTCAAAGTATTAGGTACGATACCATCTTTAATTTTTTAAGGTACGTTGACCTGTAGCGAAGCAAAAGGAATTTTGGGCCACCCTAAGCTGCAGGTTGACATATGTGAACATAATTCAACACCGAATGGTATTTAAACAAGTACGAAGATATTTTTGACAAAAAAAAGAAAAAAATCGCGGATTTTATTTTAACAAAAATTTTTTTTTTCGCGGAAATTTTTTATTTTTTTTTTAAAGTAATTGCCTTTTAAATAAAGTTTTTTGCAATAATCTTTATGAAATTGTGGAGGGTATCAATACATTCGGCAAGGCCGAATATAACTTTTTTACTTGTTTTTACACATTTCGAGCTTATATTAATGCAAAATCCGTGTTTTTAAACAAAAATGTACCCCATTGATACCAGTTAGCTTACAATTATTTTTTTAAGTGTAAAACCCATATTTTCTTATCTAATAAACATTTTCAACTTGATCTCTAACCTTAAAAAAAAATTGCATCAATCGTTTCTTTAATTTTTCAAAAATTACAAAGATGTCTACCCTATACCGTCATCCTACCGTATGAATATTGCAAGCGACTTCTTCTTTCTACCCTACACTACTCTGTGGTACAGGGTATATGGGTTTGTTCTGATGTTTGTAACTACCCGAAAATATTGGTTTTAGACCCACTTAAAAATACCGATCGACTCAGAATATCTTTTTGAGTCGATTTAGCGATGTCCGTTGGTGTGTATTGACTTGAAACTAGAAAGCCTCTCTGGGCCAAGAACAAAGCTTATTGAAAACCATACAAAGGTCCTCTTGAATTTTGACTGAAATGACTAATAACCATATTATAATATATATCCTTTCAAAATTTGGCAGTTAAACGTATTTGTATTCACAAATCACTATTCCAAGTTCGAGAGGAATCGGACCTAATATTCACATAAATCTCTCAAATTTCATGAAAATAGAAAATATTTTATTAAAACTTAGTTTGTGTGTGCTTTACGCATACTTTGATAACCTTATAAAATCTGATTATAATCACCCAATTTTGGACTTGGCCCCATCGGAAAATTTCGCCCGATATTTAAGTAAAGGGGTTTATGGGCAAGAAATAGAAGCGTATTTCAATCGAACTTGGTTTGTGAGTGTTTTCTGCACTTATTAAACATTTGACAATAGATAGATCCAATCGGTGCATGTTTGAACTTGGGACCCATTTTCCGGAAAACACTAGTTTAGGGTATTATATGTTCGGTCTTGAACGACTATAATTTTCTTACTTGTTTTGTATACAATGAAGCTTATTGTGAATTAAACACATTGACTTTTATGCTTCCGCGTTTTTACTGTTACAAAATATTTATATGTTTGGTGTAGTATACGATTGCGTGCGCCAACTCAACCAAATACAATAAAATATTATTTTACATTAAGAAAAATACACCTCAATTAACACTTGAAGTGTGTTTTGTTTGTTTTCTTCTTTAAAATCAATTCTAAAATACAATTTTAGAAATTGTTTTTCAATTACAATAAGAAAATTATTAAAATGCAATCAGTTTTTTATGGGGGAGAAGAACTAATACTCGATAAATAAACATTAGACCGCCTTATTTTCTTATTTCAAAACAATTCTACACTCAACCAAAAATCATTGTATTCCCAAAGAAAATCGCTGTAAATTCAACAGATATCATTGTTGATTTTGACCTTACAAATATTTATGTTGATTTCAATAAAAATTGTTGTCAGTTTTTGTAAAAGTTGATCAACTCGTTTTTTTGTAAATCAACTCGTATTTTTTGTAAACTCAACTCATATTTTTGTTGATATAAGAAATTTTTTTAAAAAAAAAAGCTTGTTGTTATTTGTAAATATTCTTTTATTAAGTATAAATCACAATATTTTTTAGAATTATCACCGGCTTTTTAAGCTGCAATATTTAAACAAGATTTTCACACACACTTCGTTTATTTATGTTATGCACTCGTAAGCCATTCTCCAGTTTTCTAATGACACCAAATCAAAAACCTTAAAAAAAAAAAAAAAAAAATTATAATATAAGTAGTATGAATACATAAAGTAACCAATGTATTTTATTACTTACCAAATATTTACAGATCAGAATCTGATCATCAGATCCTATTTTTATTTATTTTTATAATCTTAAATATTTTTATAAGAAACAAACACATAAAATAATTTTATAAGAGACAAACAAATTTCACATTGCAATGCATTGCTACCAACTTGATAATACAAAATTGAACGAACAGGGTTGTTTTTTCTTTTTTGGTTTTATCTATTGAATTCTGTATAAGCGTTGTAAATAGTTGAATCAAATTTACTGATTATTCAACGATATCAACATTAATTTTTGTTGAATACGGCAATATTCTGTAAAACTTGATTTACAATGGGTTTACTAATTTTTCTACTAAGATATTTCTATGAGTGTACTTCTGATTTTTAACATCTGGGAACATTTTTATTCTACTAGGTTTAAAACTTATATGCACTCAAAAAAAAAAAACTGTAAAGTTAACAAAAAATTTAGTTAAATTTAACTAAAAAAGCACCTGATTTTGGGCCAACTAAATTTTTAGTTAATTTAACTAAAAATATTTAGTTAACTTTTCGTAGAATGAATGTAGCAAAAAAAACCGTAACTTTAACTAAAAATTTAGCTGAAATTTCGTAACGTTTTTATGTACATATATTAACAAAAAAATTAGTTGAATTCAGCTAAACTTTTTGTTACTTTTCGTAAACTAAAATTTAGAAAATATTTTGTAAAAAATTAAAAGTTTATTTTTTATATTTTTTCATCAGCTTAAGTAGAACTTATGAGATTTGCATAGGAGGCTTCACAAGAAATTCCACTTAACAAATTTGTTACGAAAAATCAGCAAATTAATTAGTAAAAATTCGTAAACTCAGTTTTGAAGTCAACAAAAACAAGTAAGAAAGTTATAGTCGGTCAAGACCGACCATATGATACCCTACACCAGTGTTTTCCGGAAAATGGGTCCCAAGTCCAAACATGGACCGATTGTATCTGCCTTTTGTTAGATCTTTATTTAGTGTAGAAAACACACACAGATCAATTTTAAGTGGAATTGGTTAATTTTTTTTGTCAATAGAACATTTTAACTGAATATCGGTCGAAATTTTTATATGGGGGACTAAGTCCAAAAATGGTCCAATTATATTCCGATTTGATAAGGTTGCTAAAGTACACGTTTAGCAACTAAAAATAAATTTTTTATCAAATATTTCCATTTTTATGAATTTTGAGGGAATTATGTGAATATCGGGAAGGTGGTTTGTATGGGGACTACCAGAAGGACTGACCCGATTCCTTTGAAATTTGGAATGGTGATTTGTGTATACAAAATTTGATTACTTGCTGAATTTCAAAGCGATATCTATTATAATACGGTTATTAGAGTCATTAAAGCCGAATCCAAAGGGGGCGTTTGTATGGGGGCTAGGTCTTAACATGGACCGATTTTCTCCAATTTCAATAGGCTTCGTCCTTGGGCCAAAAGATGCTTAAGTTTCAAATTTCAGGTCAATTGATTGAAAATTGCGACCTGTATCGTGCTTAAACCGATAGATGGACAGACGGACGGACGGACGGACGGACGGACGGACGGACAGACGGACGGACGGACGGACATCGCTAAATCGACTCAAAAAGTTATTCTGAGTCGATCGGTATACTTGAAGGTAGGTCTAGGACCAATATTTCGGGTAGTTACAAACATCAGCACAAACTCAATATACCCTGTACCACAGAGTGGTGTAGGGTATAAAAATTAATACAAAATTTGTTCAAAACTAGTATTTTCGTAAATTGAACTTAACTAAAAAAAGTAGTTAAAACGCTGATTTTAACTAAAAATTTGCTAAAAAGCCAGTAAACTCGAGTTAACAAAAAAAAATTTGTTAACTTTACAGTTTTATTTTTTTGAGTGTGGTACAAATTAAAAAAAAATTTTAAAAATTAAAAAATACGAATATCAAAAATTGGTCTAACAGTTTTCGAGATATCGCTATTTGAATTTGGAAATAATTTGACTATTATTTTATACGTTAAAGAAATTTTGTAAAAAATTTCAATAATTTTTTTCCTTGATCCTTTCTTTCATAGAGCTTGAGACAAACTTTCATTTTAACTTAATTTAAGCACAATCATGTAGTTTTAACGCCCTTCAATAAAAATTTTTAATGTTTGAAAGATTTTCACTAAAACAATTTGGATTTTTGAAAAGATACAAAAAAAAATATATATCTTGCGATACATTATTTTTTATTAATTTTGAAGAATATCAATATCAAAAAATTTCAGAAATTGGCCGAACGGTTTTTGAGATATCAGCATTTGAAATTTGTCAAAAATGGCTGGTTTTTCTTTCCAACGTTCAAAAATTCTTAAAAAAGAAAAAAAAATAAAAAAGAAATTTTAAAATTTTGTTCCCTTGACCATTTCACAGAGCTTAAGCGACAAACTTAAACTTAAAATTATCCAAATCCAATCCATTTTAACCCGTGGGACCCTTCGATCAAAGTTTTGAATTTTTATGTGAAAATTTTCAAAAAAAAAAATAAAACGTTAAAGGAAGCACGCCATGATTTAAAATAAATGGATTTGTCTCAAATTAAGCTTAAATAAAAAATTATCTCCAGCTCAAGTGCAAGAGTCAAGGAATTCAAGGAAAAAAGGAATTCAAATATCGATATCTCGAAAACCGTTTGCCCGATTTTAAAAATTTATAAATATGATGTATCGCAAAACAAATCTTTTTATCTTTTTATACCCTCCAACCACCAGTAATTTGTCATTCCGTGTGTAACGCATTGAAATAAAGGTCTAGGACCCCATAAAGTATATATGGATCAGTAGACTGGCATTTTTTTATGACCTAAAAAATGTGTGGTAGAAATTTGAGGTCAATCAAATTAAATTTATCCGTGTCATCATTCGATCAAAGTTTTGCATTTTTGGAAAATTTCACCAAAATTTTGGATTTTGATAAAAAAAAAAATACTAAAAAAAAATTTATCTCGCGATACATTATTTTTATTAATTTTGGTATGCGAATATTAAAAAAATATCTGAAATTGGTTGAGTGGTTTTCGAGTTATCGCCATTTGGAATTTGCCAACAAAATTTTCCAAAAATACGTTCAAGAAATTTTTTAAAAAAATTTAAAAATGTTGATTCCTTGGACTGGACTGGGGAAATGTGTGTAACGCATCGAAATATAGGTCTAGGACCCTGTAAAGTATATATGGATCAGTAGACGGGCATTTTTTTTATGACCTAAAAAATTTGTGGTAGAAATTTGAGGTCAATCAGATTAAGGCGTCATTCGATCAAAGTTTTGCATTTTTTTTAAATTTCCACCAAAATTTTGGATTTTGAAAAAAAAAAAAAATATCTCGAGGTACATTATTTTTATTAATTTTGGTATGCGAATATCAAAAAAATATCTGAAAGTGGTTCGAGTTATCGCCATTTAAAATTTGTCAAAAAAAACTTGAAGAATTTTTTAAAAAAATCCCAAAATTTGTATTCCCTTGACCGGACATTTGGGGAAATCAAAAGTTGAGGAAAAAATGTCACTCTAATGAATAAGTGATCGATTCTTATATAACACGATGCAGTCCAAAATGAAAGAGCTAGACTCCTGAAGTTTAGCACGAATGTATCTTATGGTCCTTTGCAGGTTAAGTTCGTAAATGGGCAAAAACAGACCTGGGGAAAAAAGTTTTCCCTTGAAAATGTAAACAACCTCTAAAAAACCTAATTTTTTGTTAAACAAATTAAACATTTTTATAATAGAAAAAGCTCAAAGTCCTGCACTTTGACCAAGGGGATTAGAAATTGTCATTTTTTCGTACCGCCCCCTTTTGTGGGCGTGGATATAAAAAACTATTAAACTAATTATATAATTGTATTACTTAAATGCAAAAAGTATTATATTATATTACCGTCTGTTATAACACCATGCAGCCCAAAATGAAAAAACCTAGGCTTCCGAAATTTGGCAAAAATATATCTTTTGATTGTCAGCAGGTTAAGTTCGTAGATGGGCAAAATCGGCCAAAGCACAAAAAAGTTTTCACTTTAATTTGTTAAACAAATCAAACATTTTTATATCAGACGAAGTTTAAAGTACTGCGTTTGGATCCAGGGGCTTATATTATGTAATATTTTTTGGCCCTCCCCCTTGTGTGGGCGAGAATATAAAGAATTAATTTAAATTATTTTAAAATTGTTGTACAACGTTTTTAATAAAACAAGGTACCCCCAGCACTTCCCTTCAACACCCGTTCCTCCAATTAAAAAAATTTCCTTTTTTTATATTTTTTTAGCATGTTGACGGGTATAAAAGATTCCGCACAGCCGAATTTAACACTCTTGTTTTTTTTTAAATCCAAAATTTTGATCACCGGATGCTACGGGTTTAATTAATTTGAACGCCCTCAAATTTTTATCACATAAGCTTTAGGCCTACCCAGTTGGCGAAATAAAATCACCGCTGACATACTGCTGACTCTCCCTTTATAAAATTGGTGACATCTTCATACAATTTCCCAATGACATGCAGCAGTTGATCAGCAGTGCCCACCATTATCGCTGACCAACTGCTGACATGTCATTGGGGACATTTTGAAAAATTCTATGAAGGTATTAGCAATTTCATAAAGGGAGAGTCAGCAGTATGTCAGGAATAAAAATTTGTCCGAATGCTGGGGAAAATAAAAAAATAAAAAACTTAAGAAAAATGCCACTCTAAAAAATCTTAGATTTTTAAAACATTTTAAAACATCAAACGGTTTTTTGAGATATCGGTCAAACGGTTTTCGAGATATTGGTCAAACGGTTTTTTGAAATATCGCTATTTAAAGTTAGCTAAAAATGGCGGGAAATAATGCTTAATTTTTTTTTTTAATTTTTAAAATTTGTTTTGCTTGACCTCTTATGAGTAAATTTTTATTTGAGCTCAATTTGGAACAAGGCAGATAACTTTAGCGAGTCTTGCCCTGCGATTCAAATTTTGGATTTTTGGGAAAATATAAAAAATAAAATGTAATTAACGACAATGTTTATTCATTTTTAATTAAGTACCAACTCCGATCAAAACTGTTATTAGTGTCCGACCGAATACACCTTTTTTGGCCGAAGCCGAAGCCAGAGCCAAATATTAGGCCAAATTTTCACTATTCGGCCGAAACCGAAGCCGAATATTAAAAAAAATATATATTTATTTAGTAAAAACAAGAAAATAAGTGAAATTCGACTTGGCGGAATTCACAAATGTATAAAAATGTTGTCTAGAATGATTTTAAAAAACTTTTTTTCGACTTTTTTGTAAAAAAGTTTTTCTTTCTTTTCTGGCTTCCTAATGTGATTCAAAGCGTTTTTTGTGTGTTTTCAGCACGTGAGTGCAAATTTTATACAATTATTGGGTATTAGGCCATATTCGGCCAAAAATATGGCCGAAGCCGAATAATGGCCGAATAGCAAGGTTGGCAATCGATACCCACCCAGAATAACGATATTTGGCTATTGTACCGCAACCAATAAAGATATGGACATTTTTAAAAGCGATTATGAAAGTCGATGGAATTTCTAATTTTTTTGATGTGTTACTTCGTGTTTGTACCGGATGCTTTTCGAAATATAGGCCAATACCTTTATAATACCGTTTGAAACGGTATTTTAAAGGTATTGGCCTATATAACGAAAATGAACCGGTACAAACATGAAGTAACACATCAAAAATATTAGAAATTTCATCGACTTTCATAATCGTTTTTAAAAATGTCCATATCTTTATTGGTTGCGGTACAATAGCCAAATACCGTAATTCTGGGTATGTATCGATTGCCAACCTTGCCGAATAGTGTTATTTGGCCGAAGCCAGAGCCGAATATTCGGTCGGACACTAACTGTTATGCAATTCATTGAAAAAATAATGAGAAAATTCCTTTCACAAGATCTGTTTTTTGTTTTTGTTTAAACTTTGTTAGCGTTATATTTATGAAATATTTTTGAAGCGACAGGTGTATTGATTTTAGGTAGTGGCGCTTTACTTATATTTTAAAAAATATTGAAGCCAACATTCAGTGTAGGTTTATAACAATGTTTCCCAACCTTTTTTTTAAAATAATAATAACCCCCTTCAAATTAAAAAAAAACGACAAATTCCCCAAATCGTAATTATTACTGCAGGTTGAACTTTTTAATATTTAAGGGTCTCAATTTTAAAATTTTGCTTTTTTCAATTAAGTATTCAAAAACTCCTTTTCATTTCATAGTACCGCCATGTTGAAAATCATCATTTTGATTATAAACATTTTAAAAATGGAGTTTTCAACATATATAAAATTTTGAATTGTTTTGTTTCAAAAGAATATTTTAGGAGATAAGTATAAAGAAAATTATATATTTTAAATTAAAGATGACTATCATTTTAATCTGATTATGAGCACCTTTGATTTAAACATAAAACATATTCAAATCACAGTACTTTGATTTCATTTTTAAAATGTTGTTTGTTACTCAAATCTGTGAATATTTTCAAATTAATAAAAAACAAACTTTGTTGACTTTCGTTACTGTTTTATTTTTAATATGAAATTGTTTTAGCTAGATTTGAGAATTTTTTTTCTTTTTTTCTTTTTTGTTTTTTCGTATTGCCAATCTCAAAGTTTGAGAATTACTGCCTTATAATTTTTGTATTTTTTTCTTCTTTATTTATTTAAAAATATATTTCTAATTTGAAACTTATACAATACTATTCGTATAATGTGTATAACCTTCTCACATATCATATCATTCGAAAAAGTGTTAATTTTTTAAGTACTCCAAAAAATTTTGCACGTTTCATTACATTACTATGAGTACATTTGCTTTTGAATTGAATTTACTTGTCTATTTTATTTGTCTTTCAAATTCAATACTGCTGTGTGTAGTACCTCCTCGTTCGTAAACATAGTTTATTATACATACCCCATCCGTCATATCCGTCTTTTATTAATATGATGATCGCTGGGTAGGGCTTGTCTCAAAAAAAAAGCTCGATATTAAAAATAGGTATTCACGTTAGATATTGTAACCTTGCAACAATGCGAAATAAATATATTGTACATTTACACTGGAAACAAATTTGAAAAAATCAACTAAAGAGAATAGATGATTAAATTAAAAATGTAGTTCACACAAAAAATTATTGGCTAAAAATTTTCAATTTAATCGATTGATCAACAAAATTTAAATGAGTCAATCAATGTTTTGATTAAATTTTGTTATATTCTTTAACTGTCGAATTACAAATTTTCAACATACCAGATTTTTTTCGCTTTAATTTACTCGGTTTTTACTTTTTTTTATTGTTTGCAACATATTGGAAAGCAAAAAAGATGAATTTTTTGATGATTTTGTCATAAGCTTAGAATTCATTTGTTAAATCAATCATTATTTTGATTGACTTTAAATAAAAAATTGATAAATTTTTTTATCAAAATCGAAAAAATGTTTGATTGAAAAAAATTTCAATCAATCACCTACAATTTGATGATTGGTATAACAAATTTCTTAATTGGAGGAATTTCAATAAAAAAATGATTGTATCCGCGTTTTTGTTGATTGAAATTCGTTTTAAATTTTTTCTGTGTTGTGTTGGGGTCAACAAAATTTTTAGTAAAAAAACTGAAATTGTAGTTATTTTAACTGTTTTGGCGGTGTCTTCTGGGGACAGCTAGCTTCCACTTTGCCATAAATTAATGATATGATATTTACACTTATGTAATGTAATTTTATCATTGTTTAAATTATATTTTTTTATATCCACGCCCACAAAACGGAGCGGCTCGAAAAATAGGTCCTTTAACTTTTTCTGACATGACAATAAAAATAATAAAATCTTAAAATATGCTATTTTTAGAGGTTGGTGTTTAGCTGTTTAAGTGTGAAGTTTTCTCTCTGGCCCCTTTTTAATTTGTCCCTTATATTAATTGCTGGATTCGCGGCGGATTGAAAAAAGACTAGAATTTTTATATTTCTATGACTAATGATGTAAAGATAGAAATGAAACCTACATGGAACGAAATGAAAATTAAACAGGGAACGACATGAAAAGATATTTTGTACCATAAAACCACAGGCATACTCACTTCGTTATTCCAAGTGTAACGCATCGAAATATCGTTCGGTCCTCATACAGTATGTATATGTATTACACAGGGATACAAAAAAGAACGAAACAGAAATACCTGGGAAGCAATACTTTTTATACCCTCCAACCAAAGTATGGGGGTATACTCACTATGTCATTCCGTTTGTAACGCATAAAAATATCGGTCGGGGACCCCATAAAGTATATATATTTTTGACCTATCGATTTTGATCATTCTATGAATGTCCGTCCGTCCGTAAATTGGCACGACTGTGTCTCATGGTCATAGGCCGGTTAAGTTCGGAAATTTGTTATATCGGAACACGGGCAAAAATTCCCTCTTATAGAACTAAAAAAAACGCAATTTTTACAGCTTTTTTTTGGCATTTTTGTTAAACAAATGAAACCTTTTCATGTCAGAAGAAGTTCAAAGTCCTGCACTTAGATCCCGGGGGGCTATAAAATTTAGTTTTTCGGCCCGCCCTTTTGTGGGCGTGTATTTAAAAAAAATCATAAAAATTATGAGAAAATAGTTTATAAAAAAAATTCAAAAAGTATAATAAATAATTAAGTAAACATTTGTCGCGATGGGAAAGGTATCCCCTCACCCCCCTACAAAGCCCCCTCCCCATAAGAACTCCTCTGAATTTTTTTTAAATATATTTTAACATGTTGGAGGGTATCAAAGATTCGGCACAGCCCAATTTAACACTCTCACTTGTTTTAGTAGATGTTGTCGGGTACAATAAGACTTTGTCCTCGAAATTGTCAAAAACCTCCTAAATCTCGAGGTACGAGTAAGCACTGAGACATTTTTAAGATATCAACATGATATTTTAGTACTATTAAGATGGGCACATGAGCAGATTAGAGCGTGATTCACGTGATTCACCCGTGATCACGCGTGAGTGTGACTGAATTTAATTTTACTCACGTGATTGTGAGTGAGTGTGAGTGGAGAAAAAAATTGCGTAAGTGAGTGTGCGTGAGTAAGATTTTTGCGTGAGTGAGTGTGCGTGAGTAGATTTTTTCGCGTGAGTTTACGTGATTTATTTTCTCTGCATATTTCTTTTCGTACAAAAAAAAGCAACAAAAAATTGTAAAATTTGACTTAACTCAAGATTTCGTCCTGAGAAAAGCAAAAAATATAGAATTTCGCTGAACTTTAAAGTTTGCTAAAAATTTTGAAATTTTAGTTTTTGATTTTTTTTTTCGTGAGTGTAAGTCAACGTGAGTTTAAGTGAAGCTTGCGTGAGTGCACGTGAGTGTGAGTTGTATTAAATTTACCCGTAAGTCAAGTCAAGTTTCGCAAATTTTAAAGACAGAATCTTGTTGTACTCAACAACACCTACTAGAAAAAAGTATCCCAGGTATTTTTTTCTGTCGCATAGTGTTATTGATCCTTGATTGATTTTAAGACATTCTATTCGTGTTCCTCTGTCTGTAACAACTAGAGATGGGCGCGTGAGTGATTTTTGACTCACACTCACTCATGCTCACGACAGAAATTTTTGAATCACGCACACTCACTAACGAGCATATTTTTTCTACTTACACTCAGTCACAATAACGTGAGTAAATTTAATACAACTCACACTCACGTGCTCTCACGAAAGCTTCACTCACACTCACGTTGACTCACACTCACGAAACTTTTATTTATACAAAAAAATTTCAAAAACTAAAATTTTGAAAAATCTTTCAAAATTTTCAGCAAAATTTAAAGTTCAGCGAAATTTTACATTTTATTTAGCAATTTTTGTGATGAAATCTTAAGTGAAGCCAAATTTTACAATTTTTTTTTGTAACTTTTTTGGTACGAAAAGAAATATGAAGAGAAAATAAATCACACAAACTCACGCAAAAAATCGACTCACGCACATTCACTCACGCAAAAATCATACTCACGCACGCTCACTCACGCAGTTTTTTTCTCCACTCACACTCACAATCACGTGAGTAAAATTGAATTCAGTCACACTCATCACGTGAATCACGCTCTAATCTGCTCATGTGCCCATCTCTAGTAACAACCACTATGCAGTCCAACCCAAAAGAGCTAAACCCCTGAATTTTGGCACGAATATGTCTTATGGTCACAGCAAAAGCAGATCCAAGGGAGGGGGAAGTGGGGGGCGTGATTATTAAAATAGTTTTTATAATGATAAAATTTGTATTTTTTCAAAGCAAAATCAATATTTTATCTTTTTGTCAACCTTTATCACAAAGATGAAATCGGTCGAACGGTTTTCGAGATATCGCTTTTTTAAATTTGTAAGAAATGGTTGTTTTTTTCTACACTCAAAAAAAATCTCGTAAAATTACCAAAAAAAACGTTAAATAATTTTTTTCTACCTCCTATTTTACGAGAGTTAAAATTTTTTTGACCCGATAAAAATTTCAAGGACTTCTCGTGACTTTACTAGATTTTTTGATACCTCCTATTTCACGAGAATTTTTAGTAAAAATTACGAGCTTTTTTGTAATTTTACAATTTATTTTCCAATAAAATTGTAAATTTACAACTTTTTTGATGCGATTTCTTTTCCTTTGCCTTTCTATCAAATTTTTGGATTTTTGGATAATGGATTTTTGGACAATTTTGCATTTTTGAAAAATAAAATAAATAAAAGGAAAAATATCCTACAAATTAATCAATCAGTAAACCAATTTTCTAAATATCGCCATTTGAAGTTTGTCAAAAAATTTACAAAAGTTGCGGTTTTTCCCTATGTACGTTTAAATTCTTAAAATGTTTTTCCATTGACTATTTCACAAAGCCTGAGACAAGCTTTCATTTAAACTAGAGATGGGCACAGGAGCAGATTAGAGCGTGATTCACGCGTGATCACGCGTGAGTGTAAACTGATTTCAATTTTACTCACGTGATTGTGAGTAAGTGTGAGTGGAGAAAAAAATTGCGTGAGTGAGTGTGCGTGAGTGAGTGTGCGTGAGTGAGTGTGCGTGAGTGAGTGTGCGTGGGTAAGATTTTTGCGTGAGTGAGTGTGCGTGAGTCGATTTTTTTGCGTGAGTTTGCGTGATTTATTTTCTCTTCATATTTCCTTTTGTACCAAAAAAAGCAACAAAAAATTGTAAAATATGGCTTAATTTCATATTTCGTCCCGAAAAAAGCAAAAAAAAAAAAAATGCAAAATTTCGCTGAACTTTAAATTTTGCTGAAAATTTTGAATGATTTTTGAAATTTTAGTTTTTGAAATTAGGTTTTGTATAAATAAGTGTTTCGTGAGTGTGAGTGAAGCTTGCGTGAGTGCACGTGGGTGTGAGTTGTATTAAATTTACTCACGTGATTGTGAGTGAGTGTGAGTAGAAAAAATATGCTCGTGAGTGAGTGTGCGTGATTAAAAAATTCCTGTCGTGAGCGTGAGTGAGTGTGAGTCAAAAATCACTCACGCGCCCGTCTCTAATTTAAACTAAATCGGACCAATTTAACATATAGCGTTCTTCAATTAAAGTTTACATTTTGGTAAAAAATTTATAAAATAAACCAAAACTTTGATCAAAGGGCGCAACGGACTTACAAGGGAAGTCTCCCTAGTGTCACCCGCGGATCTTTATGGAATTGTTTTTATTTTGTAGAGCAGAAAAAATAAAGGGACACGTAGGAAGAGGAAGACAAGGACATTTTTCAGTTTTTTTCGTTTATCTCCTATATTATGCAAAGAAACCTAGTCATGTTACATACCAAATGAAAGGTCTTCGGAAAACCTATCTACGTGTGCTAAGAACGTGTCCAAACATGCAAAACTTTTCGTCATATTGAGTAAAATACTAAAATTTTAGGACATTTTTGTTAATAAGTCGAAAAATATTAATTTCTTTGGCTCGTTGTTAGCACCACTAGATAGGTATTTTTAATACCTTTAATCTGATACCTCACATGCCTATATTAATTTTGTTTAAATAGGCGTAAATTGTAAGAAACTGAAAAAGGTTAATTTTCCCCCATACAAATTGACTTCCTCTAAAAATGAGTTTGGGCCGCTAAAAAAAAAATACGTGTCGAATTAATTTTCGTTCTTACCAACATATCCAAATTTCATGAAGATTGGATGGTGACACCAGGGAGACTTCCCTAGTTAGCTCAAATTGATTTTTTATGAAAGTTTTTTTTTTTAATTTTCAAAAATTTAAAACGGGTTAATTTAATCCGATTGACCTCAAATTTGTACCACATAATTTTTATTTCTAGTGGTATAAAAATTTGCACGGACACTTAGGAAAATCAAAAGTTGAAGATAAAATGGCTTTCTGCCTACACCCACATACTGTGAGCAAAATATCTTGCAATTTCGCAAATTTCTACATGAATAGCCTTATTAGTTTATCTCTTTTCATTCAACATTTAAATTTTTTAAGCGTTTTTATTTAGTTATCTGTTTTGCCTGTTTAAGACGTATTTTTTTTTGTTTTGTCAACAAATTGATGATGCTGTAATAAACTGTTTTATTTTTTTTTTCATTTCTTGGATTTGATGACCACATTTTGACCATGAAAAATTTTATTATTTTATTAAATGCTAAAGCTTTCATTCATTCATTATTTTTAACTTCTTTTGACGTCTTTATTTTCTTCCTTCTTTTTTTTTACATAGTAAAGCTTAGTTAAATTTTATAAGAAATTTTGGTAGATTTTTTTCCATATTCAAGCTTCTCTGTATGTTAAATAATTATAAACATCATTAATTTATGATAACTTGGTTAAAAACGTACGTATAATTACATTGTTTGTTATTGACCTCCTTGTCTCTGATATATTTTAAAATTTAATAGGTTGTTTTCATTTTAAGAAATCACAGGATTACTAATTTTTCGTTAAAATATTCGATAATTAAAAATACAATAAAATGTAAATAAAGTGTATTAAAGCTGTTGTGTTTGGCGTTAAATGTTTTTTTGATAATGCACTTGTTGGGGGTCAATGATGCTTTTGAAGGTTCTTTTTTTTGTTGGTATTTTGAGTAATTTAAACCTTGAAATTTTACATCCATGATTTTCTAGAAAATAAACCCAAATTGGATTAAACAAGGAAATGAATTAAGAACAAGAAAGTTGGTCAAGACCGACCATATAATACTCTTTACCGGTGTTTCCCGGAAAATTGGTCTCAAGGCCAAGCATGGGACGATTGGATCGATCATTTATTGGATCTTTAATAAGTGTAAAAAAACACACACAAATCAAATTTTTGTGAAATAGTATTCTATTTGTTGACAAAAGAACCATTTAAATTAATATCGGGTAGAATTTTCATATGGGGCCTTAGTCCAAAAATGGTCCAATTAAAATAAGATTTGGTTAGTACATATCCGGTCCGATTCCTTCAAAATTACGTGTACCTGACAAAGGACCCAATAAAGAGTATGTGTTCATGATCCTCGATCGATTGACCGTCGATCTAGAGATGTCTGTCCGTCTGTCTGCGAAAGACGCGATACAGTCCAAAATAAAAAAGCTAGACTCCTGATTTATAGGCTGGTAAGTTTCGGAGAAGGGCGAAATCGGTGCAGCACAAAATAAATTTACCATGAAGAACTAAACAAACCTCTAAAAAACTTTTTTACAGGGTTTTTTATACTTTTCTCAAGCAAATGAAACATTTTAATGTTGAAAGAAGTTATAAGTCTTGCATTTGCACCCTGGAATTAAAAAAGTGTTTATTTTCGGCTCGCCCGCTTTTGTGGGCGTAGATATTAAATATTTATTTAAATATCGATAAAATTGTATTACTTTAGTGCAAAAATCATAATAAATGAATTTGTTAACTTTTATCGCGAAGGAGAAGGTGTCCCCTAACGTCCCCTGCCGAACACCCCTCAAAAAAAAAAAACGAAACGTCCCTCTTAACTTTGTTGTTTAATTACACTGTGCTCGAATTTGACACTTTTTTTAACAAGCTGGGCACCCTACTAGTAAAGTTAATTCGAGTACGCTGAATTCAATGGCGTTAGCCGTTTTTCGAAGTTAGCGCTCGTATTCGCGATTTAAAATTTGGATGCTTAAGTGCAATAAAAACGATATTATTAAACTTTTGCGATAATTTTTAAATTTAAAACCATTCAAGTCTGTTAAACTAACACATCAAACCTTAATATCGAGAAGTTTTTTTTCACGAAAAACATTTTTAGTTCGCGAAAAATCCTTATTTTCGTGAAAAAATTGGTTAAATACAAATATTTTTAGTTTGATTTGAATTTACGACAGCCATCTGGTAAAGCTAGTTCGTGTACACTAAATCCCATTGTAATATCAGTTTTTTCAAAGTTAGCGCATGTATCAGCGATATTCGCGATTAATTTTTTTATTTTTAGGTAAACATTTTTTTTTTATATTATTTAGACAATGCTGAATTTTTATCATCTAAACTCTAATAGAGTTACTCTATTGAATATACTAAAAAAAAACTTTATTGTCGGAAATTTTTTTTGCGAATTTTTTTTCGCGAAATTTTTTTTTCAAAATTTTTTTATTTTGCTAACAATTTATGAAAATGAGTAGAATTCGATAATTTTTTTCGAATTTTTTTTTTTTTTTTGCGGAAAATTTTTTTTGGCGGAAAAAACAATGCATTTTCTAAATTTATATTTAAAAACTATCCCAAAAGCATAAGAAATATTTTTTTTTAGTACCTAGGGTTTACAATTTTAATTCGCGAATATCGCAAATACGAGCGCTAACTTCGAAAAACGGCTAGCACCATTGAATTCAGCGTACCCGAATTAGCTTACCAGCAAGAAGGGTGCCCAGCTTGTTAATTTTTGCGACTACCACAGTGTTATTTAACATTTTCATGGAAATCGGTTCATAAGGGAGATACTTTCCTTGTAAGTAAGAGAAATTTCCCTTGTAAGTAAAGCTCTAACGAAAGACATATCCAATCGGTCCATGTTTGGACTAGGGACCCATTTTCCAGAAAACACTGGTGTATAGGGTATCATATGGTCGATCTCGGACGACTGTAGTTTTCTTACTTGTTATACCCTCCACTCTAGTGATGGAGGGTATATATTTTTATACCCTCCACTTAGTGATAGAGGGTATATATAAGTTTGTCATTCCGTTTGTAACTCATCGAAAAATCGGTCTAGGACCCCATAAAGTATACACTCAAAAAATTATGTAGGTAAATTCCAGTGAATATTCACTTAAAACAAATGAAATTTTATTTAAAAACCATTCCACTATTTTTTCATTTAAAATAAATACATTAGTGTCCGACCGAATATTCGGCTTCGGCCTCGGCTTCGGCCAAAAAGCACTATTCGGCCACTATTCGGCTTCGGCCACAATTTTGGCCGAATAGGCCGAATACCGAATAATTGTATAATATTTGTGCTCACGTGTTGAAAAACACACGAAACTTACTTTGAATCACATTAGTAAGCCACAAAAACATTTTACTAAGTGTTTTTGCAACTAAAAACATTTTTTACATTCAAAAAAATTTTCGGTCGAAAAAAATTTACACTCTAAAATATATTTTTTTACAAAAATGTCCAAAAAAATTTTTTGTTTAAAATAAAATCATTCTAACCAACATTCTCATGCATTTGAGTATCCCGCCGAGTCGAGTTTTATTTTTTTATTGTTTTTACTACATAAATATTTTTTTTTTTTTAATATTCGGCTTCGGCTTCGGTTTGGCCGAATAGTGAAAATTTGGCCGAATATTCGGCTTCGGCCAAAAAAGGTGTATTTGGTCGGACACTAAAAAACATATTACAGTCAATTTTTAATGTTAATTTAATAACTATCCAAAACATTAAAAAAGTAGTGAATATTCACTTGTTTTGTATTGAAAAACAGTAAAACTATAGAAGAATTTTTTTACTGCCGAAATAAAATGTAACAGAAAATTCAGTTTTAAGACAGTAAATTATTTTTTTTAAACTACAGAAACAGTAGAAAACAAGAAATCCATAAAAAAATTAATGATTTTTCTTTTAAAATAACTTTACTGATTAATTTTTAAAATAACCTACAAACAGTTAATGACATAATTTTCTTAGTGTATATATTTATGACCAGTGATCGATTTTAAGACATTCTTGCGATGTCCGTCTGTCTGTCTGTATGTCTGTGGAAATGGTGATCACGGCCACAATATTACACGTAGATCACTGAAACTTATTTATTTGAAGTTCTCCCGAGCAGTTTGGTATTGCATTTGAGCGATATCGGTTCAGCGGTTCAAAAGTTATGATCGAAAATGTAAGGACACCTCGAAAATTTTGGTACATTTAACATAACCTAAAAATACAAAATGCTTTAATTCGGCTGCTGATTGAGATATTTGAACGTAATTGAACACCGAATGGTAATTAAACAAATACAAACATATTTCTGACAAAAAAATCACGGATTTTTTTTTTTCGCGGAAATTTTTTTAAAATTTTTTTTTTTCCAAAAGTGATTTCGTTTTAAATAACGCTTTTGCAATAATCTTTTAGAAATTGTGAAGGATATCAATACATTCGGCAAGGGTGAATTTAACGTTTTTACTGGTTTATTTTTATTTCTTTACTTCGTTGTAAAACTTAGTAGTAAAGTAGTTGAAAAAAATAGTATTTTTACTTATTTTTTTTTTATTTGAGTGTAAAATTTTTCCAGGATACGAAAAATTATAAAACTATTTTTCTAAAAAACTACTTTTAAATTTGTATGTATGTATTTTTTCGAAAGTGCAATACAACAGCTGTGTAATTTTCATGCATATATCCGTAATTACGACAATTTTTTTCCAAAACTAAAAAAAGTAGTAGTAATAACGTTTTACATCATACAATGTAAAAAAAAAACTGGAATTTTTGACAGACTTTTTAAAGAAAACCATTCATATTGAACTTCAATTTATATACATACATATTATTTATTACACAATTTTAGTAAGATATTTTACAAAAAGAAATTATCGATAATTTCAATACATAAATACACTAAAAAAAGTTGTATGTAAAATCAACGGAAATTGACAAATAATAATAGTGCAATTTAGTTGTTTTGTAGAGCTGCAAAACTATCGATAGTCGTCCCATTCGATATTTTCGATAGTTTGTTTTTAAACTATCGATAGTATCGGATATTTTAAGGAATTGTAAGATTTTGCGTAAAATTATCGTTTTTTTTTAATTACAACTTGGTACTTCTGAACACACAAATGACAGTTTTTGGCGTTCACTGCCAATCTAGTCTATTTTAAGTCACTACGACGATCTTCCACCATGCCGTGCTTGTTCTGTTCGGACCTTAAATTTCGCAATAACATTAACACGAGATTACTATCATTGCATTAATACTTCAAAAAGTAGAATTATTCCAAAATGATATAAAGATTTTTAAAACGGTTCACTTTTTGATTAAGTTTTCAGCAAGTGACAATCTTTTTGAAGCTAATATTTTTTCGGCGATAGTATCGTTATCGGGTAAAAACTATCGGTAGTCCTTTTAAAATAAAACTATCGATACTATCGATAGTACCATCGATAGTTTTGCAGCTCTATTGTTTTGCGGTATAAGTACTGTACATATTTAAATAAATAAAGGACATATATATATATTGTTTTGCGGTCAACAATATTTTTAGAACAGAGAACTAAAAATTTAGTTATTTAAAACTGTCGGACCAGTTGTGCTTGTAGCCCCCCATTCAAACCACCCTCCTGACATTTACAAAAATCCCTAAAGTGGACCAGAGAACATTTTTGATCCGTCATATGGGCCACCTTCATCCCACTCTAGTCTTCTCGGTATCACGATCTCAAATTTCCGTCCAAAGAGAAGCCCAGAATTTATCCTATCCGTCGGCTTATCCAAGTTTTTCCTAATTCCTATTGAAGAAAGAATATTTGAGTGAACATTCAAGTTGCGAGGGTCAGAATAATCGATAAGTCTACTACTATATGCTTTTAACCGAAAATTTATTGCAAAATTCAGATAGTTATAATGCTAAAATCAAAAAAGGATATTTTCCAGTTCCTTAAAGTGTCCTGATGGTATCCCTAACAGTATCGAGACCGAATTTTTTTCAAAAGTAATTTTATTGGGGCTTTGGATAAATAAAAGTATGTTTAACCTTAACATAAACTTTTTCAATATTTACAGAATTTTTAGATTTAAAGGTCCACAAAAAATGAAAATACATATACGATATATATATCGCGAGAACCCTATTTGATACAATTTTTCTGAAAAACCTATATCGTGTTTAGGAGGTCATAATTCTTTACACATTACTCTTGAAATCTGTGCAAAAAAAGTTGATTTTTGTAGAGTAGAGATGGGCGCGTGAGTGTTTTTTGAGTGACTCTCACTCACGCTCACGACAGGAATTTTTGAATCACGCATACTCACTCACGAACATATTTTTCTACTCACACTCACTCACAATCACGTGAGTAAATTTAATAAAACTCACACTCATATGCACTCACGCAAGCTTCACTCACACTCACGTTGACTCACACTCACGAAACTCTTATTTATACAAAAAAAATTTCAAAAACTAAAATTTCAAAAATCTTTCAAAATTTGTAGCAAAATTTTAATTTTTTTTTGGTTTTTTTGGGAAGAAAACCCAAATTTTACAACTTTGTTGCTTTTTTTGGCATGAAAGGAAATATGAAGAGAAAATAAATCACACAAACTCACGCAAAAAAATCGACTCACGCACACTCACTCACGCATAAATCTTACTCACGCACACTCACTCACGCATTTTTTTCTCCACTCACTCACAATCACGTGAGTAAAATTGAATTCAGTCACACTTACGCGTGAATCTCGCTCTAATCTGCTTATGTGCCCATCTCTATTGTAGAGTACCGTTAATAATGACCAATTTTGCACTCACAACCAGTCTCCATTTAAAAATTACACAGTGCAACACCCAAAATCGGAATGGGATGAAACCAAAAGCAAATGAAAGTTGACAAATTCCAATGTTATTTTAGTTCAGCGCTAGATTTTTTTAACACATATTTGAAGTTGGTAAATTTCTATTATAATTACACAGTGCAACACCCAAAATCGGAATGGGATGAAACCAAAAGCAAATGAAAGTTGACATATTCCATAACAAACCCCTCAAGGCTTTTTTCTAGTTCAGAGCTTTTTTTACACGCATTTGAAGTTAGTGCACTTTTATTATAATTATAATAATAAATGCTTGAAAACTGTATTAGTGCGAATGATTAATATTGTAATTGCCTTTAAATAACAATCATACGCAACGGTGTCCAGTGGTTTATATTAATAATTGCCTTTAAATAACAATCATACGCAACGGTGTACAATTTTTTTTTTTTTACAATTTGGCTATTCAGTAAATAGGCACTGGACCGATTGCAGCAAAATTCATACCAGTCATAGCTGAAGTAATTTTGAGCTTAAGTTTGGAAACTGGACCCTACATGTCCAATAAGGGCACCACCAGGGGTCTTTAAAGTAGGACATGTTTAGTACACAAAAACTTTAAATGCTTTAAAATCACCAACTTTAAAAGCGTGTAAAATAAAATCTAGCTCTGACCTAAAAAAAGGCCTTGAGGGTTTTGTTATGGAAAACGTCAGCCTTCATTTGCTTTTGGTTTCATCCCATTCCGAAAGTTCGATTTTGTATCACTGTGTTATTAGGGATGAGATTTTCATGCACAAAAAATCGAAAATATGCGCTAAAAACTCAAAATATGCACTAAAAACCTAAAAATATGCACTAAAAAAATCTTGTTTTCATAGAAAAAACTTCTTAAAAAGCAAAAAGTAACGCCGGGTTAAAATATTAACATTTAAAACTTTATATAAGCAAGATTTTTTAGAACTTAAGACAATCTATAAAAAAAATTAAAGAAAAAAAAAAGTTTTCTTATTTCCAAAATAAATTTTTAAAATTTAAAACAGTTTTTGAAACAAATAAATTTCAATTGGTGTTTTTGCTAATTTATGCCAAAATATGCAAAAATATGCACTTAAAAGTTGGAAATATGCACAAAATATGCATTTAAAACCAAAATATGCAAAAATATGCATTTTAATCAAAATATGCAAAAATATGCAAAAACAAATCTATACCATTTTAACTCAAATTTCTTGATTCGGAAAGATAATTGGTCGATATCGTTTTTAGATTATCGTCAAAAAACATGCATTTGCATGGAAATCTCATCCCTAACAATTATAATAAAAATGGATTTAAAACTGTATAAGTGGCGTATGCTTAATATTGTAATTGCTTTTAAATAACAATCATACGCAACGGTGTCTGGTGGTTTATTTTTAATAATTTGGCTATTCAGTATTTGGCTATTGGTACTGACCGATTGCAGCAAAATTCATACCGGTTATAGCTAACGTAATTTTGAGCTTAAGTTTGGACGCTTGACAGAAAATGTTTAGTACACAAAAACTTAAAATGATTTAAAATCACCAAATTTTAAATGCGTGCAAAAAAATCTAGTGCTGAACTAAAAAAAAACTCGAGGGCTTTGTTGTGTAAAATGTTAACTTTCATTTGCTTTTGGTTTCATCCCATTCCGATTCGGAAAGTTCGATTTTGTATCACTGTGTATTCAGTTAAATCAGTCTATAACAACACTAATTTGTTAATTTCGCTTAAATTTGGTTTGCGTGTGACTAAAGATCTAACAAAGATAGATCCAATCCTTTAAGAAAAATTCAAAATTTTAGTGATCCATGCAAAACCCTGGTATACTTTAATTTTTTTTCGGTCTTATGCTAGACTCTCAGGACCCCAAATTTGTTGCATAGTGTAATTAAGGAACAATTTTTCTGAGTGTAAAAAACATGCTTTTTACTTGAGGCAAGAATAAATTATTGTGTAGATTTGCAAAAAAAATAAAAAAAAAAACAATAAAATACACTTTACAGTAAAGCTTAAAATACACGTTATTGGACCAAATTTAAACCACCATACATCCTCATAAACTAAATATAACAAATATAAAATGTTGGTCAGTGGTAGATTGGTGTAGTCATTCATCCATCCATCGTAGCAATAATAAAATACGTGAAGTGGTTATTATTAATTTGGTTAACTTGGCTTAGTTTTTTGTTTTTTATTTAGGTTTTTTTTTGGAATGTTTGAGTAAACATATTTAGGTAAATAACACAAAGCACAGACAGCAGCAGCAGACATCGTTGACCAAAGTCTAACTAACCTTTGGTGGCAGAATACACCACGTTGAAAATTGAAAGAAAAAAAAAAAAGTAAAAAGTTCAGCAAAAATTGAAATAAAGCGAAAGTGGTTAAAATGTTGTTTCTTTATGGTTGCACAGTTGATAATGTACTCTTGCCGTAGATGGGCCAAAATGATGAGCTTTAATGGAGCTAAAGATCTTGTTTTTATTTTTTTTTTTAAATTAAAAAATAATGCTTACTCGTCTTTGACAATCTGTCTGGTCTGATATCTTAAAAAAAAACATCAACAGAGAGCAAGAAGACAAAAAATGTTACATCAGATTTGTTTAAAGATAAAGAAACGACAATAACCCGAACATTATAACATAGAGAGTGTGTACATGAGGAAGTTTTGACATTGCCTTTTTTTAGTAAATTAAAATTTAAGTTCTTGGAAACGAGAAAAAAGTTTTTTTTTTATAAAATTCTTGTTTAAATAACAAAGAACTAAAAAATAATCCCTAAATAAAATTATAAAAAAAAAAAATTTAATAAAAAAAAAATATTTTTATGAAACAATCAGGCTAGAGTTAAAGTAATCTACCTAAATGCCTAATTTTAACTCAAATTACGTATGTACCCAGCAAAAACATGGTAATGAGTGGTGAAAAGTAATCATTACCAAGTACATTATTTATAATGAGTACCCATTACCATTAACATTATTTTAAGCCCAAAAGTAACTACTTCTCAGTAATATGTTATAAAAGCACCTCTAAGTAATAATATCTTCTTGCACTTGCAGTTTTTAACCTTTACAATTCAATTAACTTAAAAAATACTTAAAAACTTAATAAAAATTACGCAATTTTTAAGTTTTAGTAAAAACAAGTTAAATTTTAAAAGTTTTAATTAAGTAATTATTTTACTTCTTATTGGTAATGGGTTTTTACTCCTTATTTGTAATCCGAGGCAGTAACTACTTATTTATCTCCATACTCTTCACTAGTTATTTTTGTCTCACGCCCTTGTTAAAATAATTAGTGTTTCATTCAATAAGTAACTACTGATTAACATCTGTTTCGGATTACAAAACCCATTACTAGTAATGCCAATTTTTGCTGGGTATTGTAATTTTGTTTCCAGAAAAGCTAAATATATTTAGCTTAGGTCTTAGAACGTATGAGTAACATTTTATATATTTTTAATATCAATCATACGCCTTGTACTATTAATGTGAAATTTTAATTTCTTTTAATCGGTCCTTGTTTATGCCTCGCTAGCCTTATACAGACGTCCCCTTTAGAAATTTTGTAGAGTCCGACCGAATATTCGGTTTCGGCCGAATAATGGGGTTTCGGCCTCTATTCGGTATTCGGCAAAATTTTGGCCGAATATTAGCCGAAACCGAAACTTTTTGGTATATTAAAAAATATGTAAAAAAGTGGCTGAATTTTTTGATTTCGTATTTCATTACACTTGATTCAGTTCAATTAAAGAAAATGTTACAAGTTAATGCAATAAATGTAAAACTGTTTCAGTTCAAAAATTATTTTCTCCTAATCTTCAAACGAAATATAAAATTTTTTTGTAAGTTTTTTAAAAAACATATTTTTTTTTTCAAAAATACAACAATTCCTATGGTTTAAAAGCATTATATGCTGTATATAAATCTTTAACAACTTTTTAATAATTTTATTCATGCCAGGCGGTAATTTTTTTTAAGTTTCGGTTTCGGTTCGGTTTCTGCCGAATATTACTTTATCGGCCGAATATTCGGTTCGGTTTCGGTTCAGCCTCGAAAACTGGTTTCGGTCGGACTCTAAAATTTTGTTAATATATGTATTTTATATTTTTTTAAATTTTCATTTCAAATTTTATCGATTTTTTTTACTTCTACACCATTTTTAATTTTATTTAAGAAAATACAAATTATGTTTCAGAAATTTTCAATTATGTTTCAAAAATTTCCAATTATATTTCAGAAATTTCCAATTAAATTTTAAAAATTTCAAATTTATTATATTTAGAATACAAATTCTGAAATATAAATGGAAATGTTTGAAACATAAATTGAAATAAATTTGGAAATTTTTGAATTATAAATGGATATTTATGAATTTATAATTAGACTGGTTCCATTTTAAATAGCATAGGCAATCAGCCGATGGTGGTTCAATTTATCCAAAAATTAATATATCCATTCTTCTGATTTTTATTGAATTTCGGTTTTTGTTATTTAGTCGAAATTGTGAATGGTTCGCGTTTTATCGCTGTTCAAAGTTGGTATTTTGCAACAATTTTATGAAAAATACATAATGTTTAAATGATCGTATCTTTGGAACGCATCATCCGATTGTCACGAAATAAAGCGCAAAATAATGGTTATGTCCTGGTCTTAAAATAGAATTTTGAAAAAGGATAGGATGCTTTGCAAAAAGGATATTGAAATTAAAAAAATGTCCTTAATTTGCAAATATCTCAAAATGCGTATCTTTAATTTTCCTATATTTTTTTGCACATATAGCCCTAAATATACTTAACAACATATGCAAATCCCAAATTGGGATGGTAAGCGGTTTAATTGTAAACGCGGTTTCATGAAACGCCTTATTGATTTTTGTTAATAACTCTCGTTTACAAATGAAAAACAATTTCTGCGCACTAACCGCGAATAATTTTTTTATATGTATTTTTGATCGCTAAACTCAAAAATTTCATCAAAAGAACATTTCGCGAATAACTTTTTGTTTAATGAATTTTTTAGCGTTTTTTGGAGGTATTTTGACTATTTTTCTTATATCTTAAGTTCTGTTTATCTGATCTTCTCGCAATAAAAACCAAATTAAAGACAATCAAATTTCCAACAAATCCTACATTCATCATTTTTTCATAAGTTCATAGCTTTACGCGCAAATAATTTTTTTAGCGTTATTTGGAGGTATTTTGACTATTTTTCTTATATCTTGAGTTCCGTTCATCTGATCTTTTCGCAATAAGAACCAAATTAAAGACAATCAAATTTCCAACAAATTCTTCATCCATTATTTTTATATCAGTTCATAACTTTACGCGCAATAGGCAAACATATGACTAAAATAAGTTTTTTGATTAACAAATCATTTAAAAAAAGTTTAAGAAATAGAAATCTTTGCAATTAATTGCATCTTTTTATTTATCTGCAAAGCCTGAACATTGAGAAATATAATAAAGTTGATTTGATGAAAATCTATAGGTTTACTCCGAAGTTATCACAAATTTTATGAATATACATGATAAAATACAAAAAAAAATGATATTTTTTTACAATTTCTGTTTTTAAAATTTTTAAAAAATGAGCTTTGTTAATAAAAAATAGTTTTTCCTTGTTTGCCTATTGCGCGTAAAGTTATGAACTGATATAAAAATAACGAATGAAGGATTTGTTGGAAATTTGATTGTCTTTAATTTGGTTCTTATTGCGAAAAGATCAGATGAACGGAACTCAAGATATAAGAAAAATAGTCAAAATACCTCCAAATAACGCTAAAAAAATTATTTGCGCGTAAAGCTATGAACTTATGAAAAAATGATGAATGTAGGATTTGTTGGAAATTTGATTGTCTTTAATTTGGTTTTTATTGCGAGAGAATCAGATAAACAGAACTTAAGATATAAGAAAAATAGTCAAAATACCTCCAAAAAACGCTAAAAAATTCATTAAACAAAAAGTTATTCGCGAAATGTTCTTTTGATGAAATTTTTGAGTTTAGCGATCAAAAATACATATAAAAAAATTATTCGCGGTTAGTGCGCAGAAATTGTTTTTCATTTGTAAACGAGAGTTATTAACAAAAATCAATAAGGCGTTTCATGAAACCGCGTTTACAATTAAACCGCTTACCATCCCAATTTGGGATTTGCATATGTTGTTAAGTATATTTAGGGCTATATGTGCAAAAAAATATAGGAAAATTAAAGATACGCATTTTGAGATATTTGCAAATTAAGGACATTTTTTTAATTTCAATATCCTTTTTGCAAAGCATCCTATCCTTTTTCAAAATTCTATTTTAAGACCAGGACATAACCATTATTTTGCGCTTTATTTCGTGACAATCGGATGATGCGTTCCAAAGATACGATCATTTAAACATCATGTATTTTTCATTAAATTGTTGCAAAATACCAACTTTGAACAGCGATAAAACGCGAACCATTCACAATTTTGACTAAATAACAAAAACCGAAATTCGACACAGATCTCGAGAATTGATATGCCAATTTTTATGCAAATTAAAATAGGTAAGGTCGAAAAAGTGTTTTTTTTTGTTTTCAAAAATTTTGGAATCCTTCATTATATATATATATGGGTTCCTGTTGATCCTATAAGGAGCATAGGGCCTCAATAAATGTATTCCAATTAGATTTATTTAATGCTAAGTGCTTAAGCTCGTTCCAAGATTTATTAGCTCTGATGGCTTCACTTTCCAGCTGCCGACGCCATGTATGGGATGGACGGCCTCTTTTTCGGGTTCCCTGTGGGGTCCAGTCGAGGGATTGCCTTGTTACATCGCTTTGAGGTCTACGTAAAGCGTGACCTATCCATCTCCATTTTCGCTTTTGTATTTCTTTTGCGATTGGCTGCTGTTTGGTTATTTCCCAGAGCCGTATGTTACTTATAGTTGTTGGCCAGAAGATACGCATGATTCTTCGCAGACAACGGTTGGAGAAAACTTGAAGGGCATTAAGATCTCTGGGTGCAGCGTTCCATGTTTCGCAGCCATACAGGAGTACCGATTTTACGCACGAGTTGTAAAGACTTATTTTGGTACGCTTTGAAATTTGATTCGATCTCCATACGTTGTTTAGTTGCCCAAAGGATTGTCTGGCTTTTACGATACGGCTGGACACATCTTCGCTAGAGCCTCCAGTTGTATTTATTACGCTACCTAAGTAGTTAAAAGAGGTAACTTCTCCTAATTCAGTGCCGCAAATATGTAGAGTTCTATCGCATCTGGTGTTGATTCTCATCACTTTGGTTTTCGCGATGTTTATTTTGAAGCCACATTTCATTGCTTCCGTTTCAACCGCTTTAAGTTTGGCTTCCATATCAGAGAAGTTGTGTGATAGCAAGCAAATATCATCTGCGTAGTCTAAATCTTCAAGTCGACTGTTAAGAGACCATGTTATACCTCTGGATTCAGTTGTTGCGCGTCTCATTACACTATCGATAACAACATTGAACAGGAGAGGAGACAGAGGGCAGCCTTGCCGAACGCCAGTTTCGACATCTATTGGGTTACTGACGATGTTTTCGTGTTGAATACGACAGCTTGCGTTGTGGTATAGTGCTCGTATGAGGTTTATGATTTTTTGCGGTATACCATTGCAAATTAACGCACTCCAAATAGCTCCGTGATTGAGGGTATCGAACGCTTTTTCGAAGTCTATGAATACCATGTATAACGGAGACCTCCATTCAACAGACTCTTCTACTATAATGCGTAAGCTGTTGATGTGGTCGATACAGGATTTATTTGGGCGGAATCCGGCTTGTTCTGATCGAATATCAATCAACAGTGTGCTAGTGAGCCTCTTGTTCAATATGTTAGCAATGACTTTGTTAACCATGCTAAGAAGAGTTATTCCCCTCCAATTCCTGCAGTCAGTTAGGTCTCCTTTCTTCGGGATTTTAATTATCATGCCTTCTTTAAGTTCATCACATAAGTTCTCGGTGTCCCATAAGTTTTTAATGATATCACAGATGAGATGTGCACTTGAAAACGGGTCAGCTTTAAGGAGTTCAGGGCTTATGTTGTCAATGCCAGGTGCTTTGTTGTTCTTCAGATTGTTTATTGCATCCACAATTTCATCAATAGAAGGTGGTTCTGTTGCGACGTCTTGTCTGATGCTATGTGATTCGCAGTTGCATGGTATATGGAGATCCTGTTGTCCTGGTGTCTGTTTTCGTAGTATATTTGAGTAGTAATCGACCCAAATGTTCATTTGTTCAGTACTTGATGTTACCAATTCTCCGTCGTTTCTTTTTAGAGGTTTGCCCGTGGGTGGTTTTCTGTTAGCAAGCTTCCTAGTGATCTTATAGAGGTCTCGAGTTCTGTTTGTTTCGGAAGCCGCCTGTGCGTCCCTTGCAAGATTTTCCGACCATCGACGTTTATCTCGCCGGGCGCTACGCTTTACTGCACAATCAAGTTGGTTGTATTCAGCTTGTGTTGTTCTCTCTTCATTCCGTGTTCTAGCTGTGTTTATATTTGCCTTCATTTGTTTTCTTCTCGTTATTAAATCCCATGTTGAATCAGAAATCCATTGTTTTCTTTCCGGTTCTTTGTGCCCGATGTGCTGTTTAGCTGCTGTTATAAAGCAGTTTTTTACGATTTTCCAATCTTTCTCTGACCGGTTTTGAAGTGTGTTTAGATTTGATTTTATTGCATCAACATATTTACCACATACAACTGGATCTTTTAGCCGAGGGGTATCAAATCTCCTTTGAACGGAGTTTTAATTATAATTATATTTCATAAATTTCCAATAAAAATTTCTAATTATATTTCATAAATTTCCAATTTTATTTCATAAATTCCAATTATATTTCAGAAATTTCCAATTATATTTCAGAAATTTCCAATTATATTTCAGAAATTTCTATTTATAATTTAAAAATTTTAAAATTTTTTAGAATACAATTCTGAAATATAAATGAAAATTTTTAAATATAAATGGAAATTTCTGAAATAAATTTGCACTGAAAGAATTTAGTTCATTACGGCAATGAAAACGTACATTGATTCTATGAAAAAATCATTAGAAGTTAGTCAATGATGCCTTTCATAGAACCTATGGAACAAATTCATAGAAACCAGAAACCTATGAAAAAGTTCATAGGCTATGAAAAAAAATATATTTTTAAATTCTATTTATCTTTATTTATTTACAATTTTTTTTTTAAATTTATATGTTTTTTAACTTATCCCCGCCGAGATTCGAACACAGAGCCAGTTGTTCGTGAAGCTTAGTCTCCAGCCACTTAGCTAAAGTACATAAACAAATAATAAGTCTTAAAATCCATTTTGTTTAATATTCTGCTTTAACATATTGTGTTTGTATCTATCCTCTGTCACAATGCTCTGCCAAAAGCTGTATGTGTGTTTGTAGAAAACAAAATTTTTCTGTATTTACAAACAAAAAATTAGCGAATGTTATAAAAGTGTTAGCTGGCGAGATTTTCCTCCTTTGTTGGCGCGGATTGATAAGGCGTCGACAATAACCGCCAAAGCCGGTAGGTCTTGGGTTCGAGACCCGGCCAGGGCAGCAATGATTTTTTTATGTTTTTTTTTAATTTTTTTTTTATATTTTTTTAATATATTTATTTAAATATTTTAATTATTGTAACAATATTTTAATTATTAAAAAAAAAAATAAAAGGCTATTGATGACATTTTATTTTATGAATGACATTCATTAATTCTATGACTTTTTTCTATGAATCTAACAAAATCTATGAATAAAATTCTATGAAATATTTAACAATACTAATGAACGTTCATTTAATATTTATTCAGCCAATGAATTTGTTCATAGATTCTATGAAATTGGTTTTATGAAATTTTGTTCATATATATTATGAACAATAATTCTTTCAGTGTAGAAATTTTTGAATTATAAATGGAAATTTATGAAGTATAATTGAAAATGTTTGAATTATATTTAGAAATTTTTGAAATTTAATTCAGAATTTTGAAATTATAAATGGAAATTTCTAAAAATATAATTGGAAACATTTAAAATATAATTAAAAACTTATGTATAATTAGAAATTTCTGAAACATAATTGGAAATTATATTTTGAGGATGTTTATTCTGGCTCGAGGTCATTATTTTCTTTACTAATTAAAACCATGATATTCTCATAGCATAATTTTCAAGAAAATTATTTTTTTGTTTTAAATTTATTTATGGTGGTCATTTTTGCAAGACTTAATCGACACGTGTTTCGGAATTTTTCAAGATTCCATTGTCAAGATTATTTAGCAAAAATAGAAACGATTTACTACAAAGTAGCAAACGAGTCTAATGACAAATCGTTTGTGCACAAACTAGCATATTAATACATATTCGCCTCTATTCACAATGAGAATTAGAAAGACGAAGAAATTGTACCATACTAATAAGGCAACGATTGTCAATAACCAACAAAAATATTTAAAACAATTTTACATACGATAGTCCATTGGACTACAACAATATGTTTTCTGTGTTGTTGTTGTGAGAGATACTCCATATTAGGGTTATTCATCACATGGCGTGCCAACCATTATGTTCAAATTCTGATTAATTTTTATTAAAAAATAATAATTGTTTTATTCGACCTTTAAAATATTATATTTTGAGGATGTTTATTCTGGCTCGAGGTCATTATTTTCTTTACTAATTAAAACCATGATATTCTCATAGCATAATTTTCAAGAAAATTATTTCTTTGTTTTAAATTTATTTATGTTGGTACAATTTCTTCGTCTTTCTAATTCTCATTGTGAATAGAGGCGAATATGTATTAATATGCTAGTTTGTGCACAAACGATTTGTCATTAGACTCGTTTGCTACTTTGTAGTAAATCGTTTCTATTTTTGCTAAATAATCTTGACAATGGAATTTTGACAAATTCCGAAACACGTGTCGATTAAGTCTTGCAAAAATGACCAACATAAATAAATTTAAAACAAAAAAATAATTTTCTTAAAAATTATGCTATGAGAATATCATGGTTTTATTTAGTAAAGAAAATAATGACCTCGAGCTAGAATAAACCTACTCAAAATATAATTGGTAATATTTAAAATATAATTAGAAATTTTTAAAATATGTATAATTAGAAATTTCTGAAATATAATTGGAAATTTTTTAAAAAATATTTTGTATTTTCTGAAATGAAATTGGAAATGCTGTTGTCTCCATTTCGTACAATACTTACTTAAATCTGTTTATTGGTTTATAAACCTATTTCACTCAAATTTGGTTTGTTTGTATTTTCCGCACTTATAAAAAATCTAACAAAATATAGATTTAGTCGGGAGTACCGAAATTTAACAAGGAAGGTCTCCCTGGTGTCACCCGCCGATCTTTATGGAATTGGTTTTATTTTGTTGAGCAGAAAAAATAAAGGGACGGCCCAAATTCATATTTTGGGGGTGATAATTAGGGGGGAAAAACTGTAATTTTTCAGTTTTTGCGTTTATCTTTTGTCTTTTTATATTGAGTAAAAAGACAAAATTTTAGGACATTTTTGTTAATAACACTGTGCAACAATTTGAAGGTCATGGTCTGGGGGGTGGACCAAACCAAGACAGAATGATAGTATTTGGTTAGTATAGTAAAACCCCCATAGGGTTTGGCGCTGTGTGGGTACAGTCAATTTTTATGGCCCACTGAAATTTTTATTTTTTTCCCAAAGGGGTTTGAGAAAATTCGAGAAAAATGAAGTTTATATTAATTTGAGCCTTAAATTGAACTCAGCTTTCTTCAATAGAATTCGACGGGGATTATTTTTCTAGAATATATTAACCCTCTATCTGCCCTGTTTTTGGGTCATTTTAGTCCTTTTTTCAAGAAATGACTCAAAAGTCTCATAAGATATGCGTTTAAAGGGTTAGAATATTCTACGAATATTTTGTTCGTCAAATTTCATTTGGGGTCTTCACTGGCGGAAAATTCGACCGGTCTGCAGAAAATGCCTAAAAATGTAAAATTGTAAAGTCTAATTCATTTTTCATATTTATGGCAGAAACTGTTTACGATTGTGAGCCACAAATATAGGATATTAATCTGGGGGGTGGACCCTTCCAGCTGAGGATGATAGTATTTGGTTAGTATAGTAAAAGCCCCAAAGGGTTTGGCATTGTGTGGGTACAGTCGATTTTTATGGCCCACTGAAATTTTTATTTTTTTCCCAAATGTGTTTGAAAAAGTCGAGAAAAATAAAGTATATATTAATCTGAGCCTAAAATTGAGCTCAGATATGTTCAGTAGAATTTGATGGAAATTATTTTTCTAGAATATATTAACACTCTATGTGCCTTGCTTTTGGGTAATTTTAGTCCTTATTTTAAGGAATGACTTAAAAGTCTACTAAGATATGATTTTAAAGGGTTTAAATGTTCTAGGATTAATTTTTGCATCAAATTTCACTAGGGGTGTTCACAGGCGGAAAGTAAAACCGGTCTGTAGAAGATGCCTAAAAATTTAAAATTGTAAAGTCTTATTAATTTTTGATATATATGCCGGAAACTGTTTACGATCGTATGCAACAAATATAGGCTAATGGTCTGGGGCGTGGACCCTTCCAGCACAGGATGACAGTTTTTTGTTTGTGCAGTAAAATCCCAAAAGGGCTTGGCGCTGGGTGGGTACAATTGGTTTTTATGGCCCACTGATTTGTTGTTTTATTTGTCCAAAGAGATTTAAACAACGAAAAAATAGTGTTTATGTTACTCTGAGCCTAAAATTGAACTCACATGTCTTCAGTAGAGTTTAATGGGTACAATTTTTCTAGAAAACATTTAGCTTCTATCTCCACTTTTTGGGTCATTATAGTCCTTTTGTTAAGAAATGACAAAAAATTCTTCTAAGATTTGCTTTAAAAGGGTTTTACGAATGTTTTATCATCCAATTTCACTAGGGATCTTTAAAGACAGAAAGATTTGCCAGCTTACCAGAAATACCAAAAAGTGGACCTAAGTTTTATTAGATTTTCAAATCTAAGCCACCCAAAGGGCTTGGCGCTGTGTGTTGTAAAACCCTTTTAAAGCAAATCTAAGGAGACTTTTTTTGTCATTTCTTAACAAAAGGACTAAAATTAAAATAATTAAAGAAACATAAGCATTAGTTTTTTCGTTTGTATAAACCTCTTTGGACAAATAAAACAAAAAATCAGTGGGCCATAAAAACCTACTGTACCCATCCAGCGCCAAGCCCTTTTGGGATTTTACTGCACAAACCAAAAACTGTCAGCCTTTGCTGGAAGGGTCCACCCCCCAGACCATTATCATATATTTGTTGCACACAATCGTAAACAGTTTCCTGCATATATATCAAAAATTAATAAGACTTTGCAATTTTTAATTTTTAAACATTTTCTACAGATCTATTTAACTTTCCGCCTGTGAAGACCCCTAGTGAAATTTGATGCAAAAAATATTCCTAGAATATTTTAACCCTTTAAACGCATATCTTAGTAGACTTTTAAGCCATTTCTTAAAAAATGGACTAAAATGACCCAAAAACAAGGCAGATAGAGGGTTAATATATTCTAGAAAAATAATCCCCATAAAATTCTACTGAAGACAGCTGAGTTCAGTTTTAGGCTCAGATTAATATAAACTTCATTTTTCTCGAACTTTCTCAAACCCCTTTGAGAAAAAAATAAAAATTTCAGTGGGCCATAAAAATTGACTGTACCCACACAGCGCCAAAACCTTTGGGGGTTTTACTATACTAACCAAATACTATCATTCTGTCTTGGTTTGGTTCACCCCCCAATTTCACTGTTGCACAGTGTAAGTCGAAAAATATTTACTTTTTTGGGACGTTGTTAGCAGCACGAGATTGGTATTTTAAATACCTTTAATCTGATAGCAAATATGCCTATATTAATTTTGAGTTAAAAGGCGTAAATCGAAAAAAAAAACTGAAAAAGGTCAAGTTCCCCCATACAAATCGACCCCCCACCCCCCTAAAAATGAGTTTGGCCCCCCCCCAAATGTTTGCAGTCCAAACTTTGGACCCGCAACAGTGTTTCCCATTTTCCGGAGAACACTGGTGTAGGGTATCATATGGTCGGTCTTGACTATAATTTTCTTATTTGTTATACCCTACACCACACTGTGGTACAGGGTATAATGAGTTTGTGCTGATGTTTGTAACTACCCGAAATATTGGTCCTAGACCCACCTTTAAGTATACCGATCGACTCAGAATCACTTTTTGAGTCGATTTAGCGATGTCCGTCCGTCCGTCCGTCTGTCCGTCCGTCCGTCCGTCTGTCTGTCTGTCCATGTAAACGGTGTAAACACGATACAGGTCGCAATTTTTAATCAATTGACTTGAAATTTGAAACTTAAGTTTCTCTTGGCCCAAGGACGAAGCCTATTGAAATTGGAAAAATCGGTCCATATTTAGACCTAGCCCCCATACAAAGGTCCTCTTTAGTTTTGGCTCAAATGACTCTAATAACCGTATTATAGAAGGTATCGTTTTGAAATTTGGATGGTAAACATGTCTTCACATATCATCATTCCGAATTTCAAAGAAATCGGACCAGTTCTTCTTGTAGCCCCCATACAAACCACCTTCCCGATTTTCACATAAATGTCTCAAATTTCATGAAAATAGAAAATATTTAATTAAAATTTTGTTTGTGTATATTAAACGCGTACTTAAATAACCTTATCAAACCTGATAATCATCGGACCAGTTTTGGACTCAGGCAGCTTGTGAAAATTTCGCCCGATATTCAGTTAAAGCGGTTTATTGTCAACAAGTAGAAGCCTATTTCACTCAAATTTGATTTGTGAGTGTTTTCTTCACTTATTAAAGGTTTTACAACATATAGATCTAATCGATCCATGGGACCCATTTTCCGGGAAACCTTGGTGTAGGGTATTATATGGTCGGTCTTGACCGACTATAATTTTCTTACTTGTTTTTTTTGCTATAATTCAAAACCATATGATTACACTGTGTAACAAGAAAAATAAGTCTAAATGGTTCCTTCCAATACCAAATTAAATTAGACCATCCAATAAACAAAATCATTAAACGGTTAAAGTTATTTTAAAATTCTTTTTTATGGCCCACTGAAGTTTTTAATATTTTTTCGAAGGCGTTTGGAAAACGTCAAGAAAAAAAAAACAAAATGTAAATTATTCTGTTACAACTACTTCATGGAGTGTCTTTACTAAAACACATATTATGAGCGCGCTTGTATGAAGGAAGACAAAAAAAAAAAACAAACATAAGCACAGAAACGTTGTATTTACCATAATGTTGTTGCTGTGCTGAATGTGATTGAGTTAACTTTTTTGTATTAAAACTTTAGTAGTTAGTTGCATTATAAACTTTTACGCATACGGTTGTGAATACGAACGAAACCCAAAAACAAAAAAGAGAATTAAAAAAAAATAAAAATAAAACGGCTTATACGGGTTAAAAGCGCGTTATCGTGATTTTTTTCTTTTTTTAATAATAAATTATTTTCTTTTTTTACTTCTTTTTAATTGATGTTATTAAACTTTTAATAACTTCAAGTGGTGACTAATTAACTTTTTTTTTTTGTTTTTTTTGGTTACAGATAAGAACAAACGATTTATTAAATAATCTATTGAATTTTTTTTAATTTTTTTGTGAATGGATTTTCGGGAAAGTCTTAATTGAAAGTGAAATAAAAAAATAATCTGTGATTAAAAACGAAACAAATAATATAAATAAATTTTATAAACTTGACCAAAGTGTTTTTTTTTTGTGTTGTTGTGATTTTTATCAAGTAAATAATAAATGAATCATATTGTTTATAGTTGAGACCCAACATCAACATATTAGCAGCGGTTATCAAAAATAAATTGTGGTTCAAAAAAAAAAAAAAAAATTACACATATTTGTATTGACATAAAAAAATATATAGAAAAATTGTTCTCCTCCTGTAAAGTAACTTAATGTATGCGTCACTTACACTGTGCAACATGATTTTTGGAATGGTATCAAAAAAAGGATTTCATTAATATACCAAAGAAAATTTACAGTTAGGAATCCAAGACAAAGATAAAAATAATACACCTAATTATTATCAAACAATTATTTTTGTGATAAGTGCTGTGTAGGTTATTTATCAAGCTTTTATTTAAGCTTGATGGCGTATAGATTGAGTAAATATTAAATGTGCTACTAGGGTCGAAATGGAAATTATTGAAAGACGTTTTTTAGAAAATTTTTTAAAAATATTTTTAAGTAAATTTTTTCCAGTTTTCAAATTTTTGTTTGGGTCGTTAAAAAAAAAACAACGCGTTGCTTTGATTTGCTCCTGTGTTGGTGAGGTTTTGGTCCTTGGGCATGGAAAGAATTCCTGCGAAAATCCGCGGCATAGACCGGACCGATGTGCGGTCGGGCTATGGACCGGTGACCCTCCTGAGCAGGAGTGAGAACCCTGCCCACCCAAACCACAGCTTCCCGTTATCGGGAAGAGCGAACCCCATAAGGTCTGTGCAACACCTACTGTGCAACACCTACTGGAAGATAACTCGATTGATGGGATAATTGAAACAGCAGCAAAGGCACACACTGAAATGGTAAAGGAGGCGATAGAAAGTTACCCAAGCAGCATAGTCCTGGGCGGTAGACCTTCACCAATATGCGGTAAGGTAAGACTACTGCCTAGGGAGACCAGGGCTAACCTATTACAGCTACGTTCTGGAATCTTAAGAACACTAAACAGCTAACTATCCCTCACAGAAAAAAATTGAAACGAATTTCAATCAACAAAAACGCGGATTCAATCAATTTTTTAATTGAAATTCCTCCAATCAAAAAAATTGTTATACTAATCATCAAATTGTAGGTGATTGATTGAAAATTTTGTCAATCAAACATTATTTCGATTTTGATCAAAAGATTGATCAATTTTTAATTTATAGTCAGTCAAAATAATGATTGATTTAACAAATGAATTGTAAGCTTATGACAAAATTATCAAAAAATTCAACTTTTTTGCTTTCCAATATGTTGCCAACAATAAACAAGTAAGAAAGTTATAGTCGGTCAACACCGACCATTGGATACCCTACACCAGCGGTTACCAACCTATGGTACGCGTACCACTAGGGGGTACGCGAAACTGCCCTCGGGGGTATGCGAAATTTTTTTTTTTTTTTACTCATATTTTTTTTTCGATCTCATCGTTAAGTACTTCCTGAATTCCTAAATTAAAACTTTAAAAAAATTATAACTTTGTTGTTGTACAAAGGATTTTTTGGTTTTGTGTGAAAGATATGAGTTTAACCTCTGAAACAAAACAATAAGATTGAGAATCGGTTTAAAATTGGCTGAGCTACGGTCCTACATTTGAAAAAACACACTTTTTCAAAAAAGTGTGTCATTAAAAAAATATTATTAAAAATTTCTTTAAATCCGCGAAACTCAATTAGCAACAAAAATAAATTGAGACAGGGGACCCCTACATTTTTGAACACTTAATTTTTAGGACGTAACAAATGGTAGTTTTGGGAGTTATGTTTAATAAAATTTTCAGAAATTTAAAAAAATCATTGAAAGTACCCTCCAAAAATATATGGTACATCTTAACACAAAACTTAGCATTCCTCATTAATTTCTTGATCGATTTTTATATTTTTTGATGTTTTGGAAAGTTAATGTACCATACTTTTTACAAAAATACAAAAATAAAATATTTTAATGACTTACGATCAGCTCACGAGTAAAATTTTTTTTTTGAAAATTTTTTGGAAAAAGTGTGTTTCCTTTAACTTAAAGGACTGTATCTCAGCCAATTTTAAACCGATTCTTAACATTTTTGTTTTGTTTAAGAGGTAAGACTCATATCTTTCAAACAAAGTGGAAAATTTGATATAAAACAACAAAGTTATATATTTTTGAAGTTTTTGGCCGCTGTTCCTAAAAAATAATTTACATAAAAAATCTGAAAATGAATATTTCCGAAACTTTTTTGGTGTTCTATGTTTCATTTCCGAATAATTTTAGCATTTTGAAAGTAAAACAAATGCACTTTTTTCGTAATAATTTTAAGAATAACTAAAAATTCGATTTAAACTTCGAATGAATACGTAAAAAAGAGAACACCGAATTCGATTTCGTGTGATTCAGAAAAATTCATGTGAATTGAAAAGTTGAGAAAGACGGAACAGAGGTCTTTATTTAAGAATTTCGGTTTTTCAACACATTTGCTAATAAAAAAAGTACTAAGAGAAGTGATCGAGAAAAACTATGAGTATTTCCAGACTCTATGGACTCCAATCAACCCGAATTTTTATATAAGAATCTCCACATATGTTTTTGTTTACTTTTTGAAGCGCTGTGTATAAGTTTCATTATGAAGTAAAAGTAATAAAATTATTTAAACTTTACATCATTTGTTTTAAATTGCTAACCGTATTTATATGTGAAGTACTTTAACAAAAACAAAAAACTTGTTAGGGGTACGCGGCTGATAAAATTTAAAATTAGGGGTACGTGAACCAAAAAGGTTGGTAACCGCTGCCCTACACCATTGTTTTCCGGATAATGGGTCCCAAGTCCAAACATGGACCGATTGGATCTGTCTTTTGTTAGATCTTTATTTTGTGTAGAAAACACACACAGATCAAATTTTAGTGGAATTGGTTTATTTTTTATCAATAGACCGATTTAACTGAATATCGGTCAAAATTTTTATAAGGTGGACTTAGTCCAAAAATTATCCAATTATACTCCGATTTGATTAGGTTACGAAAGTAAACGTTTAACACCAAAAAATAAAATTTTTATCAAATATTTCCCTTTTTATGAATTTTGAGGGAATTATGTGAATATCGGGAGGGTGGTGTGTATGGGGACTACCAGAAGGACTGATCCGATTCCTTTGAAATTTGAAATGATGATTCGTGCATACAAAATATAATAATGCGGTTATTAGAGTCATTAAGCCGAATCCAAAGGGGGCGTTTGTATGGGGGCTAGGTCTTAACATGGACCGATTTTCTTCAATTTTAATAGGCTTTGTCTTTGGGCCAAAAGATGCTTAAGTTTCAAATTTCAAGTCAATTGATTGAAAATTGCGTGCTGTATCGTGCTTAAACCGATAGATGGACATACGGACGGACGAACAGACGGACGGACGGACATCGCTAAATCGACTCAAAAAGTAATTCTGAGTCGATCGGTATGCTTGAAGGTATGTCTAGGACCGATATTTCGGGTAGTTACAAACATCAGCACAAACTCAATATACCCTGTACCACAGAGTGGTACAGAGTGGTTTTGAGCCATATGAGAAATCTGCTGATTTTAGCAGACTCGGTTTGCTAAATTTTTGTAGTGATAACCTGGGTTGAATCAGCAGATCAATCTGTCAAGACAGCAGAAAAATCTGCTGATTTCAGCAGAAAAAACTTCTGATTTCAACAGAAAAATCTGCTGATTTAAGCAGAAAAATATGCTATTTTCAACAGAAAAAACTGTCAATTTCGGCTAAGAAATTTATGATTTAAGCATAAAAATTTTAAATTACACCTAGTTTGAGCCAATTGATATGTTGTATATGAATATGAACGCCGTACAATGTACGGTTTGCGTGCATAAACTGAAGAACTTCTCTTCTTGAAAAGCAGCAACAAACTGGCAAGCTGAAAAAAATATCTTTGTATGAATTTTTTGTTTAGTGTTCTTTTGCATTATATATTATTAAAGCTGACATATTTTGTGATGCATTTAAGCGGGAGCTATTTATATTCGTCTACTTTAATTTTTAGATAGTGACATTTGATTTTTATTTTTGCGAGACCGACATTTAAAAAAATACTTAAAAAAATATAACAAAATATCTGTCAAATTAGCAAAATAAAAAAAAATAAAAAATCTGCACAAAAACTTTGTGAAACTTAGCAGACAGAATCAGCAAAAGTTCTGCAAAATTTCTGTTGTTTTCAGAAATTGAATAGCAGAGAATTCTGCTAAAATATTCTTTTCAGCAGAAAAATCTGCTAAAAATTTGTTATTCTAAATTGAAAGTCATTTTACAGATTTTTTGACAGAGGTTTTCTTTTGAGTGTACAGACAGACGGACATTGCTAGAATGTCTTAGAATCGATCACTGATCAATATTATATATACTTTAGGGGGGTCATAGACCGATATTTCGATGCGTTACACACGGAATGACACAGTGAGTGATAAAAAGATCAAATCGAATTACAATTGAAATCTTCGAATAACAGTGGATCTTTTTCAAATTACAATTGATCTGTTTCGAACTACAATTGATGTTTTTTGAATTACAATTGGAATGTTTGAATTAAAATAGATTTGTTTCGAATAACAATTATTCTATTTCAAATTACAATTGATCTTTTTCGAATCACAATTGATCTTTTTACAATTTAGCAGAACAATCTGCTGATTTTGCCAAAAAAATCTGCTGTTTTCAGGTAAACAATCTAAACATTTCATTTAGTTTTTTTTTTTTAATTAAATATTTAAAAAATAAATTTTAACAAATTTTCTGGTAAACAGAATAATTAAATATTTTAGCAACAGTAGCAAAAATTCCTTGCGGATTTTTGTTATTTTCTAAAAGTAAATGACAGAGAATTCAGTTAAAAATCCATTTCAGCAGAAAAATCGGTTGAAAGTTTGCTAATTCAAACTGAAAGTTGTTTTACAGATTTTTCGACAGAGTTTTCCTTCTGTGTGTATATTTTAATAAAGAGATAATAAATTTCCTTTAAAAATCTGTCGAACTTGAAACACCCTGTATATGAGGCATTCCACACCAAATGTCCCGCTACAGAAAAACATGTGTCCCGTAAATTTCTGAATAGGTTGTTTGGAAAGCCCTATATGGTTCTAAAAAAAATTGCGTCTTTGGTTTTTCTAATTTTCAAAAACGGCTTAAGAGGCGTGATCAAATATTGGATAAATGCCAAAATTTGTGGCGAGTTGCCTTAATTAAATATTTATTACATTAAAACAGAATGCACCACAATCTCTAAAATTTACATTCTTATATAGTTTTGTATGGGCTATAGATTAATTTGTTTTTTTTTGGAAAATTTTCAGAACCCGATATCTGAAATTTTCCATTTTTTTAAAAAGTAAATTTATCAAAAATCCAGCCACTTTTTTTTATTTTTTTTTTTGAGTTTAGATGTTTGTCCATCCACATAAAAAAATTCAGAAACGCGTTTTTCATTTTTTTTCGAGAAAATCGCATTTGAATTTTAAATTTCATACCAATTTTGTAATTTGCTTGTATTTTCTTGTTTTAACGTTGCGAATGAGTATTATGAATTGCATAAATATTACTCATACGCTCTGTTGAAACAAGAAAATGCAAGCAAATTATTAAATTGTTATGAAATTTTAAATTCAAATGCGATTTTCTCGAAAAAAAAAAAACGAAAACGCGTTTCTGAATTTTTTTGTGTGGACCGGATTTTTGAAAAATTTACTTATTTAAAAAATGGAAAATTTCAGAACGGGTTCTGAAAATTTTTGAAAAAAAAAAAATTGATGTAAATTTTTGAGGTTGTTGTGCATTCCGTTTATATGTGACAAATATTTAATCAAGGCAACTCTCCACAAATTTGACCATTTTTCCAATATTTGATAACGCCTCCTAAGCCCAGTTTTTGATAAATTGAAAAACCAAAAAACGCAATTTTCTAGGTTCCATATAGGGCTATCCATACAACCTATTCAGAAGTTTAGGGTACACATGTTTTTTTTTTCGCTGGACATTTGGTGTGGAATGCCTCATATATATTATTGATCAGTGATCGATTCTATGACATTCCAGCGATGTCCGTCTGCCCGTCCGTACATATGTCCGTCTGTGGAGGACACACGATACAGTCCAAAATAAAAGAGCTGAACTCCTATAGTTTGGCACGATTATGTCTCACGGTCACAGGCTGGTTAAGTTCGGCAAAATCTGACCAGGTTGAAAATCCCCCTTAAAGAACTAAAACAACACCAGATAAATACAAATTTAACATGTTTTTTTTTGTATATTGGTTCAACAAATGAAACATTTTTTATGCCTTATGAAGTTCATAGATATACATTTGAACCAAGGGGATCAGGAAAGTCGATTTTTTTCTCGTACTGCCCCTTTTTGGGGGAGTGGATATAAAAATAATATTTAATAATGATAAAACTGTAACAATAAAATGCAAAACCCATTTAATTTCAACCTATATCGCATGGGGAGAGTTTTCCCCCAACTTCTCCCATCTAATATAAAATTTACAATTTTACTTTTTTAGACATTTTTCTTATATCACACGATATTTTTGTCTTTTACAAGCCCTAGTAAAATTTGATGTTAAAAAGCTTTGGAAAACATTTCAATCCTTTAAACGCACGTTCTATTGCTTTTCTATGAGAATAGTTAAAAGAGGTTCTAAAATGACCCCTAAAAATGGAAGATACATGGTTAATATATTCTAAGAAAACAACCGCCATCCAATTTTACTAATGACAACTATCGACATTACACACAAAGAAAAAGCTTCATTAATATAATGAAACTCATCATAAAAGTTCGTCCAATGAAACTGTTTCATTATATTTATGAAACTTTTCATAATATTTATGAAAACTTCATTAAAAAGTTTCATTGGGCGAACTTTTATGTAAAATTGTTTTCCAGTTCTTTGAGTGTAGTTAGCTCAGAAGTAGATTAAACAATTTTTTTTTAATTTTTGCAAACGCCTTTAAAAAAAAATTTAAAACTTCAGTGAGCCACAAAAAAGAACTCGAGCTTAACTTTTTAAAAAACTTCGCTGGTTTTTGGTCTACTAATAATATACTTTAATGTTCTGTCTGTCCCATTCTAATTACAATCGGTGATTCCAAATTTGTTGCACAGTGTTATCAGCAGTAATTCTATTATTTTTTTTTTTTTGGAAAATACAATACTGTGAATTGTTTTAGGTTATTTTTTTTTGCATGCCGCCTTCGTAAAACAAAAAAAAAAAAAAACCGCAGACATTCACACATATTTTTTTTTTCTAACTTAAGATTAGATAATTATTTATACAATATTTTTGTATTTTTAATATAAAGTTAAATAGTTTTGCAACTCTTTTTATTTTAACCAAATCAATTTAATAGTGTAACGTTGCCGGTTGGTTGCTGGTTGTTGTGTGGAGTCTCTTCAAACGATAAATATATTGATTACTACTGCTGCTGCAGCCAAGAAATTTAATATAACTTTACATTGTTTTTGTATTGTGTGGTGTTTAAGCATAAACTAACTTAACAACAGGTGCGTGCGTGTGATTTTTTTTTTTTTTTTATGAAAATCTATTTGATACTTTGTATCAAAAATTTTCATAATCTTTTATAATAAAATTTTTATATATTGTGTAATCGTAATAAAATATATTAACAAGGGTTTAATGAATAAAAAAAGTTTAAACAATTTCTTAATAAAAAATTGTTAATAACAGGTGTTCTCAGAAAAAAGTGTGAGTTACTGTTTAAAAAAAGTACACTATTCCCACGTTTTAAACTGTAGACAGTGGTCCCAAAGAGAAAACCGAAAAACTTACGACAAGAGAAACCCGATTTTGAAAGAAAAACTTGGGAAACTTTTTTTTTGGAAATTTTGAATTCGACCTTTTTGGTATAACTTCAATTAGTAACCGGATAGTTTTCTAATAAATTTTATTTATTTTTTAATCAATATTTCGTCATACTTCGCATGCATCTTCAGGATTAAAATATTTTTTTTTATTTTAAATGAGCGGTCACTCGTTTGGTGTGTATCAATTGTAGTTCATTTAAAATGAAAATTTTGTATTTTTATCCTGAAGAGGATGTTCGTCATTTATTAATAAATAAAATTAAAAAAAAAAAAAATTAAGTCCTCGAGCTTAACTATCCGTTTACATATTGAAGTTAAACCAAAAAGGTTAAAAAAACATATAAAATATTTTATTTTTTTTTTTTCAATTAAAAATTTCCAAAAAATCGATCGGATTAGCGGGCAGTTGTTTCGTGTGTATCAATCAATTGTACTTCATTTAAAAACAAAAATTGTATTTTTATCCTGAAGGTGTCATCCAATGGATGACGAAATATTTATTTAATAAAACAAAATATAATGTATTAAAAAACTAAGGCCTCGAGCTTAACTATCCGTGTACTTATTAAAAAAAAAATTTAAAAACAAGTAAAAAAGTTAAATGCGGTCTTGTCGAATGTATTTATACTAGAGATGGGCACATGAGCAGATTAGAGCGTGATTCACGTGATTCACGCGTGAGTGTGACTGAATTCCATTTTACTCACGTGATTGTGAGTGAGTGTGAGTGGAGAAAAAAATTGCGTGAGTGAGTGTGCGTGAGTTTGCGTGATTTATTTTTTCTTCATATTTCCTTTCGTACCAAAAAAGCAACAAAAAAATTGTAAAATTAAGATTTAAATTTTCAATTCGTTTATTTATGATAATATGTACAGGAATTTATAAATGTGTTTTAAATCTTTTCTACTCAAATATAATATTTTTTTGATTAAATTAATTAGAAATAATTAACAGTTAAGATCTAGAGAAAAATTATATAAAAAAAACTCTTTAAGAAAAAAAAAAAAAATTGTAAAACTAAGATTTCGTTTCGAAAAAAAAGAAATGTTAATTTTCGCTGAAATTTAAATTTTGTGGAAAATTTTTAAAGATTTTTGAAATTTTAGCTTTTGAAATTTTTTGTTGTATAAATTAGAGTTTCGTGAGTGTGAGTGAAGCTTGCGTGAGTGTGAGTTGCATTAAATTTACTCACGTGATTGTGAGTGAGTGTGAGTAGAAAAATTATGCTCGTGAGTGAGTGTGCGTGATTCAAAAATTCCTGTCGTGAGCGTGAGTGAGTGTGAGTCAGTGTGTGTCAAAAATCACATAAAAATAGATCATTGCAAAACACGTTACTTAAAAAATAAATTACATTTGGGAAAAAAAAAATTTTTTTTGGTGAAAAAATAATTTTTGTTGATACACTTTTTGGTGAAAAAATAATTTTTGGTGATACTTTTTTTGGTAAAAAAAATTTTTGGTGATAAAAAATCCGGTACTGCGCAATAACTGCCAAATGAAATAAGTCCCAATGAAATAATTCCCAATGAAATAAGGTCCAAGAAAAATGAATTAACTCCACACTTTAAAAACTGAAATAACTCCCAAAGAAAAAATGAAATATGTCCCAACATTTGGGAGTTATTTAAAATCAAAATAATAACTCCCAAAAAAAATGAAAGAACTCCCAATGAAATAAGTGCCAAAGAAAATGAAATAAGTTCCCATTGTTTTTTTGTAATAAAGGTTTTCTGCGTAGCCGGCCTTCGGCCGGGCTTAGGGATGACATACTTCATGCATTAAACCCACCCTCTCTGCAAACCAAAGCTATTTTGATTATCAGGCCTTTTTGAGGCATAACAAATTTGATAGCGTAAAGGCCTGTTACCCTAGAAAACATTACTTTGCGGAGAGGGTGGGTTTAATGCATGGATATTGTAATCCCTAAGCCCGGCCGAAGGCCGGCTACGCAGAAAAAATTATAAGCAAAAAAAAAAAAAACAATTGTACAGAGGTGTATATTGTTTTCAATTAAAATGAAATAAGTCCCACCATTGATGAAATAACTCCCAATGCTTAACAAGAAATGAAATAACTTCCAATCTATTTTTTGTTGGGGTTTTTTTCATTTGGAAGTTATTTCATAATGAAATAAATCCCAATAAAATTTGTGCAATAAGTCCCACTACACTGGGACTAATTTCATAATGAAATAAGTCCCAAATCGTGGTACTGCGCAATAACTCCCAAATGAAATAAGTCCCAATGAAATAATTCCCAATGAAATAAGTTCCAAGAAAAATGAATTAACTCCCCACTTTAAAAAATGAAATAACTCCCAAAGAAAAAATGAAATATGTCCCAATATTTGGGAGTTATTTAAAATCAAAATAATAACTTCCAAAAAAATGAAAGAACTCCCAATGAAATAAGTGCCAAAGAAAATGAAATAAGTCCCCATTGTTTTTTTGTAATAAAGGATTTCTGCGTAGCCGGCCTTCGGCCGGGCTTAGGGATTACATACTCCATGCATTAAACCCACCCTCTCTGCAAACCAAAGCTATTTTGGTTATCAGGCCTTTTTGAGGCATAACAAATTTGATAGGGTAAAGGCCTGTTACCCTAGAAAACTTTACTTTGCGGAGAAGGTGGGTTTAATGCATGAATTTTGTAATCCCTAAGCTCGGCCGAAGGCCGGCTACGCAGAAAAAACTTTAAGCAAAAAAAAAAAACAATTGCACAGAGGTGTATATATATTGTTTTCAATTAAAATGAAATAAGTCCCACCATTGATGAAATAACTCCCAATGCTTAAAAACAAATGAAATAACTCCCAATTTATTTTTTGTTGGGGTTTTTTTCATTTGGAAGTTATTTCATAATGAAATAAATCCCAACAAAATTTGTGCAATAAGTCCCACTAAACTGGGACTAATTTCATAATGAAATAAGTCCCAAATCGTATGTAAAATTTTTGGGAGTTGTTTCATTTTTTTTTTTGGGAGTTATTTCATTTGGGAGTTATTGCGCAGTACCCCAAATCGTATGTAAAATTTTTGGGAGTTGTTTCATTTTTTTTTTTTTGGAGTTATTTCATTTGGGATTTCATTTTGTAATTAAATATGTTCGTGCTGGTTTAAATAACATTCGGTGTTCAATTTTGATCGCATATGTCAACCAGTGCCGAATTTAGGCATTTTGTATTTTAAGGTTATGTTGAATGTACTAAATTTTTGAGCTTTTGCACCGCTGAACCGATATCGCTCAAAGGCAATACCAAACTATCCGGGGCAACAACAAGTATATATGGGGCATTCCATGTCAAATCGGACACTTTGAATTTTTTTTTTAGATTTTCCCAATTTGTTTAAATTTTTAGTACTCTTCGAAAACTCCTTCGTGATAAATTTTCAGATTTTTTTGATGACCCCTTCAAAAGATATCGAATTTTTAAAAATTGCTAGTTTGTTCCTTTACTCAAACTTCTTTTACTCATAACTTCTTCAATAATGGTTCAAATTTCAAATTTTTTAAAAATTTTTTTTTTTTTTTTTCGTACTTTTTAAAAAAAAAAATTTTAAAAAATTCTTAAAAGCGCTCTAATATGCGATTTTTAAGTCTTAAAATTTAAATCTCATTTTTAAAAATGTTTGTACTCTTCGATTTTTTTGAAATTTTTTTGTGTAAAACTTGTATCGATTCTACAAATTTTTTGCCCAGGAGGATCGTGGGATAACGATTAAATATTACTATTTTTTTAAATTTTTTGAAAAAATTTTATTGTAATTTTCCAATCTTAAAATCATTTCTACTGCTCCAATTGTACGTCATAGAGGGGTCATTTATAAGACCGACGCCCATTAATTTTTACGTCTTAACATTTCTTTGGAACAAACTAATACCCTATCTCCAATTTCTAAGGGGGCTCCCACGCAAAACGACATTTTTTACAATTTGCTCCAACCGCTCTAACTGCCCTAATAGTGCCCTTAGAGCAACAAAATGTATGACCGACCCACAATATTTTTTTAGTCCAAACATTTTCTCTGAACACATCTACCCAAGCAGAAATTGACGACGGTTCTAAAAAAAGCGTTCTGAAAGCACTGTAACAAAAAAAAAAGCATTCTCAAAACGCTATTTTCAAACGCTTTGCGAGCGTTTTTGAAAAGTGTTCTGAAAGCACTATAACAAAAAAAAGCAATCTCAAAACGTTGTTTTGGAACGCTTTGTGTTCTTTTTCTTTAGATTTTTTTTTTTTTGTAAATTTCTAAGTCCCGAAATTATTTTTGAATAAAATTTTTGTTTGTTTTTTAAGTAAAAAAATCATCAAAAATGTTGTTAGAATTTTTTTTTTTAATTTTCTAAGTTTCGAATTTTTTTTTGAAAAATTTTTTAAGTTTTTTGGAGTACAAAATTTTTTTTTTCGTATTTCACTTTGTATCAAACAAATTATTATACCCGAACTAGAACAGAAATTCTTTACTTTGGGTTTTTAAAGCGCTTTAATGACTTCAAAAAAACGTTCTCAAAGCACTTTTTTACATCGCTTTTAAAACGCTTTAAACCTAGCGTAGATCGATGTTATCATTCGGATCATCTGAAGGCGCTTTGAAGTTGGTATACAGAACGCTCGTACAACCGTCCACAACGCTTTCACAACGCTTTTGCGATTGTATTTTCTGACTGGGTAGCGTTTTGAGAATCCTTTTTTTTTGTTACAGAGCTTTCAGAACGCTTTTTTTTTAGAACCGTCGTCAATTTCTGCTTGGGTAGTAAAAGATCAATTGTAATTCGTTAAAGATCAATTGTAATTCGTAAAAGATCAATTGTAATTCGTAAAGATCAATTGTAATTCGAAAAATGTCAATTGTAATTCGTAAAAAATCAATTGTAAATAGAAAAATATCAATTGTAATTCGTAAAAGATAAAAAATTACAATTATTTAGAAGGCTATCAACATTGTAAAAAAGGCACCAATGAAAAAAAAAATATATAAAAATTATGTTTCATAACCTCATTTTTTGAATAAAATCGATTTGAACGAGTTCTTCCCGACCTTCCAAAATTCTGAAAAAAATCTCAAAAATATTTTAGACCATAAGAATTCATATTCCCCTTCAAGAGTTTCATAAAAGAAACGATTTTGGTGAAACGCCCTAATGTACCCTTTCTTCACAAACTGTTTTTAAAATTTCCGACACTAGGAATAAATTATTTAATGATTTTTTTCCGACTTTTTTTACAAAAACTTATTCGTTTTGTTTCATAATTAAGTATTAAATACAGGTAGCATAAGCTGTCTTATTAAAAAAAAAGTTCTTTCAACAATTAAATGGAATCATTAATCATTTGACAGCATTAAGTTAATAAACGTGATTGTGAATTATAAATCTCTGTTTACATAAATCTATTGTAAATATCTCAGGAAACAGTAATTTTTTGTTAACATAACATTCGGAAATATTAAAATGTTGCCAACTTTCAAGTAATAAGAACAAACACAACTTTCTTGTTAAATAATTAAAAAATAATATCAATATTCACTATTTATATGAATGTACGAGGGTAGGTTAAAAAATTTCTTTAAAATTCTTTACAAAATAACAGAAATTTAAAACTTTTTCAGCGTAGTTATTTCATCTAGTTTAGAAACAGGAAAAAGTGGCTGGGAAGAAGGCAAATTTTCGGTAAATCAGATTTTACTGCACGAATTTTGTTTTTTGAAACCGCTGTCAAACTTATTTTGCTATACGATTCCTGTCAAAAAGAAACTTTCGTAAAACTAGCGCCATCCCTTAGATTTTCTTAGGACTTGTTAGCCTGCCCTCGTATATTTTATTTTTTTTATAAAAAAAAAAAATACTAATGTTAACATGAAGTTTGCATGTTTTTTTAGCAAGGTTTTTTAAATGTAAATTTTTGAATAGATCAAAACACACGGAAACGTTGATGTATTTTTGTGTAAATAATAAATTACTCAAAGTACATTGAAATATCAGAAAATCCTAATTACCTGATAGCTTAACTAAAATTTGATTATTGGATTTACCGATTACAGTTACAGTATTTATTAGTTGTGTTTTCTAATCATTTAGATTAAAGCTGGGGATTAATTAAATACTAATAACACAGTGCAACATTCAAAATCGGAATGGGATAAAACCAAAAGCAAATGAATGTGGAAATTTTTCAATATCAAAACAATCAAGGTTTTTTTTTTCATTTTGGTGCTAGAATTTTTTTACACGCTTTTGAAGTTGGTGAACAATTATTATAATTTTAATTACTTGAAAACTGTATAAGAGGCGTATATTTTATTTTGTAGTTTCCTTTAAAAAACAATCATACGCAACAGTGCACAGTGGTTTATTATTAATTATTCGGCCATTCAGTAAGAAATTGTCTGACAAAACAGCGAAATTTATACCGGTTATAGCTAACGTAATTTCCAGTTTAAGTTTGAACTTTAACTGCTAAAATTGCAAATTTCAAATGAGTTTTAAATAAAAATCTAGCACTAAACTAAAAAAGCCGTGAGTGTTTTGTTATCGAAAATGTCAACTTTCATTTGCTTTTAGTTTCATCCCATTCCGATTCGGAAAGTTCTATTTTGTATCACTGTGTAATATTGTGCTCGATTCTGGAATACGATTTCACCATTCACCTTATTTTTAGAAATTTGATATTCTTTCGAGTTTTAAGATTTAACATTTTTTTTCTTATAATAATTAAATATCTACACTGATAGAAAAACGCTTCATATCACTAATGAATGGAATTCATTAACATTGTTTCATTACAACAATGAAATATTTCATATGCTGAATAAAAATTTCATACATATTGTGCAAGATTTTCATAAATTTTGATTCATTAGATTTCGTAGTTTCATTAAAAAATTTCATTAAGTTTTGTTTACAAAATTTGCTGTTTTTTGACACCTGTCGTGTCGCGTCTGTTAGTTTACGCGAGCAAAAAACAGCTGATCAGAGCGTGATTCTTTTTTTTAGATTTTTTACACGAAGTTTAAAATGAAATGTTGTTGATTAATTATAAGTATTTATTAAACTCGCGTTGTTCTATATTATTTCGTGGTTTAACTTATTTAGTTAAAGTAAATGTTATAGTAAAATTTTGTGTAAGAAAACTGGGTGAAATCTATAGATAAAATTAAAAATATGTTAGTGTTTTTTTAACTTGGTTATTTTGTGATTTTTTCAGACTTTTTTATGAAATTTGAATTTTATATTAGTTCGTGGTTTTAATTATGTATTACATTTTAAGGTTGTAGTAAAATTTTGTGCGAGAAAACTATGTGAAAACCATTTTTTATTATTTTTAATTCTATAAAAAAAATCTTTACAATTTTATACATATATTTAATTTAATAATAAAAGTAGAATTTATTCTATGAAAGTATTTTATTTCAAAAATAAAAAGTAGGATTTATTCAATGAAAGTATTTCATAAGAATTAAATACTTTTTTCATTAAAGTAATGAATATTTTTTATAAAATACAATTTATATATTGTATGAACAATTTTCATTAATTTAATGAAACTTGTTCATGCAATTACATTTTATGATACCTATTTCATTAATTCAATGAAACCCTACATAGGTTCCTTTTTAACGTCATTTTTCATAACATTAATGTCGATTTTCATTATTGTCATGTACAAATTTCTATTAGTGTAGTTAATATCTTTAATTTTTATTCCTTGAAAATTCAAATATCTCTAAATTCGAAAGAATATCAATTTTTTAAGAGTTAGGTGAGTTGTGAAGTCGTATTTCAGAATCGAGCACATTATTTGAAAATAATTATGAAGCACCTTGTATGAAATTGCATACTTTTAGGCAAATAATTAAAAAAAAAAACACTATGACTATCACTGTCTGGTGCTTATGACATTTTTAATTCATCCTTTTAAATAAGCTCTATCCACATTAAATGGACGTGATTTAAAAACACGTGAGCTTGATTTCCGTATTTATTAAAAGTATTTATTATTCTTTGTCATTTGAAATTATTAAACATATATTCAGTATTTACCACGCAAGCTTCAATAAAATACGTTAATATAAAAAACATATATATCATCAAATAAAATGCAAACGGACGTAACTACATTTCGTATTTTTTAATGAAATGTATTTGAAATCAATCATAAGCTTTATTGTGCCCCAGTTGGCAACGTTAATGAGCCATCCTTGATAACGGCTCTCTGACATGTCAGAGTCACACCTGACATCCCCAAGAAATTATTAATATTCAAAAAGTACTCAATCAGCAGTTGTCAGGGGGGGGCTGACATTCCCATAACATTTTTTTTTTTGAGACAACTTTTGATGTAGGTCATACAAAAAATATAAAAAATCTTTTCCTTCAGTTTTTACTATCATCCATATTCCTTTATAAATTATCTTTATTATATTAAGAAATAACTTTTCACCATTTTTATTCCCAACTGGATTTGAAACTGGAACCTGCAGCTTATTAGTCCCACATAAGATGGTCACACGAGCAGATTAGTATGTGATCCACGTGATTGATCATGATCATGCCTGAAACCCAGGCCGCTGTTCCAAAAAAGTAATTCACATAAAATATGTGAAAATGAAAATTTCCGATTTTTTTTGGTGTTCTAAATTTCACAACCGAATTTTTTTTTCGTTTTGTTTTACATAAATAAAATTTGGTGAAAGTAAAACGAATGCTTTTTTTCCTTATATTTTTCAATCAGCAGTTGTCAGGGGGGGCTGACATTCCCATGACATATCCCTTAAGTCTTTTTTGAGACAACTTTTGATGTAGGTCATACAAAAAATATAAAAAATCTTTTCCTTCAGTTTTTACTTTCATCCATATTCCTTTATAAATTATCTTTATTATATTAAGAAATAACTTTTCACCATTTTTATTCCCAACTGGATTTGAACCTGGAACCTGCAGCTTATTAGTCCCACATGGGCACACGAGCAGATTAGTGTACGATCCACGTGATTGATCATGATCATGCGTGAGTGTGCCTGAAACTCAGGCCGCTGTTCCAAAAAAGTAATTCACATAAAATATGTGAAAATGAAAATTTCCGAATTTTTTTGGTGTTCTAGATTTCACATCCGAATTTTTTTTTTCGTTTTGTTTCACATAAATAAAATTTGGTGAAAGTAAAACGAATGCTTTTTTTCCTTATATTTTTTTAGTTTTAATTATTCGGTTTCAACTTTGAATGAAAACGTGATCGACAAAACACTAAACTAGATTTCGTGTGATTCGGAAATTTTCATTTGAATTGAAAAGTTGTAAAAGACAGAACAGAGGCCTCAATTTTATTCTCGTAATTGTGAGTGGAAAAAATTGCGTGATTGAGTGCGCGTGAGTAAGACTTTTGCGTGAGTGTGCGTGAGCCGATTTTTTTGCGTGAGTTTTCGTGATTTATTTTATATGAGTTGGTCAAACCCTAAAATAAGGAAAATTTTTTTATAATTTTGATTAAATAGCAAAAATCAGAAAAAGGTCAACTTAACCCCCCCCCCCTCCCCGTACAATTCTACTCCCCTAAAAATGAGTTTGAACCGCTAAAAAATAAGTGTAATTAATTCCAAATTTCATGAAGATCGGAGTGTGACACTAGCAAGGCTTTCCTTGTCCACACTCTTAAAACAAACATTCATTGATGACAATGTTAGGACATGTCATCAAGAATTACCTATACGTAGAAAAGAAACATGATTGTGGCAACCATAATGAAGGGCCAACATAGTGTGATTGTAACTATATCATAGCATGATTGTACCGATCATATTATGATATTCGCTGATGATAAGAAATTGTCATTTTATAATTGTTAATGATCATATTATGAGTGTCACAATCATATATATGATCAAATGGATCAACCATTCTATGGTGCCCCTCTATTATGGGTGATTTGGAATCGTGTTCCAAACAGGTTCTTTTCTCTTCGTATGATAAGTCAGAACCTAAAGACATTTCCGCAAGGAATCACTATGTAAATTTCCTCCTAAAAACTAGAATTTTGAAATATAGGATCGTCTTGCGAAAAAAAAAACATTCTGAAAAAGTACTTTTTGAAATTTTGATTCTAAGTGTTTCTTCACAATACAGCAGCATGCTGCTGAGCAGCAAAATTTTACATGTGTTTTGTTGTTGCGGCAACAACAAAATACATGTAAAAATTTTGCTGCTCAGCAGCATGCTGCTGTATTGTGAAGAAACACTAAGGGGGGCAAAAAGGTGACAATTTTTTTACTTTGGTACTTTTTCTATATCCTAAAATTAAGGTTAAAGAAACTTAAAATTTAAAATGGAGGACCGTTCAGCAGTACATATTAATAATAAAAAGTACTTTTTAGAAAGTTTCGATTCTAAAAAAAATATTTGTGTTACTAACAAGAAGAGTCTTTACAGGGCACCCACCGATTGTCCTGAAACTTGCAAAAAAATTAAAATTTCGCTGACTTTAAATTTTGCTGAAAATTTCGAAAGATTTTTAAAAATTTTATTTATTGAATTTTTTTTGTATAAATAAGAGTTTCGTGAGTGTGAGTGAAGCTTGCGTGAGTGCACGTGACTGTGAGTTAAATTAAATTTACTCACGTGATTGCGAGTGAGTGTGAGTAGAAAAATATCCTCGTGAGTGAGTGTGCGTGATTCAAAAATTCTTGTCGTGAGTGAGTGTGAGTGTGAGTCAAAAATCACTCACGCGCCCATCTCTAGTAGGTACTTTCACGATTTTCTAATATGGTCTTAAAAACTTGAAATTTAAAATTGAAACCTACATGAAACGAAATATGAAACGAAATGGAATGAAATTTATTTGTACAAAAAATGTTTTACACTTTTTTTCACTTATATGCTATTTACATATACCCCGAAATCCACCTAAATTTTGTATTTCAAATCCAATTAAAATCTATACCGTTTACATATGCTTTTTTGACATTTAGCGGGATTTTGTTTGTACTAACTCTGTATTTTCTTTTGATTTGTGTACAGGGTTGTTAGTTGGAAAATTACCCAATTTTATAAATATTTCTAAAAACAATGATTTTTCTTTGCCGGAGCCAATATTTTCAATCCCACTAGTATATGTTGGGACAACAATATCAAAAAACTTGTTTTTATGTAGAGCTGCTTCTTTAAATGCAAGAAAATTAACATTTTTGCAAAGTTTGGGGCCGCCACCATTGAGTGTTTTTCTTTGGTAGGAAGACCAAATTGGTCAACTAAATTGCGCGTTTACCATTTGCAATGGTAAATTTTAAATGAAACATTGTTAAACATTGCTTTTATTAATCTTTTAATAGTTTTAAAAAAATAAATTTTAATTGTTTTTTTACTTTATAAAAAACAACAACAGCTGATAAAAAATCGTGTGCAGCGTTGTAAAAAAAGCATTAGGGATGATTATTTTGGGAAAACCCATAGTTGTACAATTAAGTAGTAGAAATTTTTTAGGATTTTAAATAGCGATTTTACGATTTTCCCAAAATCCAAGTTTTCTTTTGTATGGGATTTGACATTTTAAATCCAAAAAAGTAATTGGATTTACTTGGATTTTCATTGAAATCCTATTTTTTTGGATTTCGAGGTATATGTAAATGGCATATTACATTTTTTTAACTCAATATTTTTTTCACAAATTTTTTTTTTGGAATGGGAACAGAAGGGGAAGGGCCGCCGATAAAAAAATTTGTAGACCAAAACTCCCGAATGGTTTTGAAAATTCAGCGGTTGGAATAAGTCAAAAAATGTATTAAATATGATTTTGAAATAATGTTAAAAGCTTTAAAGCTTTATGCTTTTATCGCACGAACTTTTGGTCTTTGACAACCCCTAGTGAAATTTGATGCAGAAACTTTTTGTATAACATTTTAACCCTTTAAACGCACGTTTGAGGATATTGGAAAAATGACCCCTAAAAATATAAGAAAGAGGGTTAATATGTTTTAAAAGAGGAACGGCCATCAAGTTTCATTGAAGACCTAATTTTTTTTAAACGCGTAATCAATTAAAATCCCATTTTTTTTTATTGTTACAACTTTTTTCATTTCTGCTGACGAATAAGTAGTACTAATTATTTAAACTATTGGTGAATGTGTTTTTTGTGTTATTAAAAAGTTGTTTTAATTAAATTAATTAATGCATTTTTTCTGCATTCATAACATTTGATCTTGACTCTACAAAAAGCTCAAGCTTAAATATTAGTATTTTTTCAATTTGTAAAAGCTGTCATTCAGTTTGAAATTTTCTTTTTGTTGGTTAGTTCTTAATAGAAATTTGTACGATATTTTTGGATTAATTGTTAATAAAAAAAATAATATTAAAACTAAAGGAATTTCTTTAACTTGCTTAAGAAAAGAATGGCGACGCGGTGTTAAATATATAAATAAATATAAAATTTTAATTCAAATAGTGCGGTCATTTTTTATTGGTAAAGTGACTTTATTAAAGTCATAATATACTTTTATTACAACTGTCATTGTTAACTTTTTCTGAGTGTAAAAACAATTACTATTTTTCATTCAAATTTTAAATTGAGTTGTAAAATGTGTTACTAATGTATTAAGTTAACTATCTTTGGAAAACGTTTAAATTTTATTTAAATTTCTAAGTGAACCTTAAAAATGTTTAAAATGTTTCGTAAACATTTTTTTTTAAATAAAAAAAATTTGAAAATTTATTGGATTTGATTTTTAATGTTCAAAACTCTATCCAATCAGAGGATTTTAACTTTTTGTTTAACAAGAAAAAATTTTATTTTTTGCAACATCGAATATTATTTTTACACTGAAAAAATAAGCATTCAAGCAAACCTTTTGTGGAAACTAGCGTTTTCTAATATTTTTTGTAAAGTTTAAATTGAGTTAACTAATTTTTAACAATAAATTTGTTGATTTTAACTAAAGTGTTACGTAAATTTCCGGAAAAATTATAAAATAAAATTTTTAATGAACGTCTGATAAGCAAAAATATTAAAATATTTGCTACACTTAAAAAAATTGGTATTTAAAATTTTTATTTACGTTTACAGCTTTTTTTGCTATTACCATGTTACTAAGTTTTAGCTAATTTTTTAGTAATCATTACCAAAAACTACCAAATATTCAATTTAGCTAATTTTCTAGTAAATTTACAAACTTAGTCTTGCTATCACTTAAGTTTTTTTTTTTATTGTTTTTTGTTATTTTAAAGTAAATAATTGTTGTAAATATTATATTTTAATTAATTTTTTTAATTTTTTATTTCTTTCAGGTTTTTTATATAATACTGTAGAATTAATTTTGTTAACTTTTCTACCTGTAAGTTTGGTAAGTATTTATTATAAATAGATCGTATTAAAAGTAGATTAAAAATAAATCGAATTCGAATTAAAAGAGACATTAGCAGAAATTATAATACATATGAGGCATTCCACACATGTGTTTCATGAATTTTTGAATAGGTTGTATTGAAAGCCTTATATGGAAGTAAGAAAATTGCGTTTTTTTAAACCTGGACTTAGGAGGCGTGGATAAATATTAAAAAAATTGTCAAATTTGTGTCGAGTTGTATTGATTAAATATTTATCAAATCAAAACGGAATGCACCACAATCTCAAAAATTAACATTTTTGTATGTTTTTTAATCGATTAATTTTTTTTATTTGAAAATTTTCAGGTCCCGTTCTGAAATTTTTAATTTTGTAAAAAGTCAATTTATCAAAATTCCGGCGACTTTTTTCTTTTTTAATTTTTTTTTTTAAATTTAGATGGTTGTCTATCCACACAAAAAAATTCAGAAGAGTGTTTTTTTTAAATCGCATCTGAATATTGAATTTCATAATAATGTTGTAATTTGCTTATATTCTCTCGGTTAACGTAGCGCATGAGTAACAAATATTTGCAAAAATGTTACTCATACGCTATGTTGAAACAATAAAATCTAAGAATACTACAAAATTGTTATGAAAAAAAGTCCGTCTGTCCATGTAGTCGGTGTAAACACGATACAGGTCGCAATTTTTAATAAATTGACTTGAAATTTGAAACTTAAGCCTCTCCTTGCCCAAGGACGTAGTGTTTTGAAATTGGAAAAAATCGGCTTTCAAAATTTGGCAGGTAAACGTGTTTTGTCTTCACAAATCACCATTCCGAATTTAAAAGGAAAACTGGTCCAGTTCTTCTTGAAGCTCCAATACAAACCGATTTTTTCCATATTAAAATTGGAAAAAATCGGTCCATATTTAGACCTATACCCCATACAAAGGCCCTCTTTAGTTTTGGCTCAATTGACTCTAATAACCAGACTATAACTAGTGTCCACTCGAACGCACTTTTTCAGACCGAACCCGTACCAGAACCTGAACTTCGGTAAATTTTGCAAAGTTCGCCCGAACCCGAACCAGTACCCGAACTTTTTTTTATTCACCATATAATTTTTTATATAAATTTCTGTTATCAGCTAGTTAGGGCCTTTAGTTTTTAGTATTTAGGTTAATTATATAACTTTTTAGTTTTAAGAAATTGTTTATTAAAAAAATAACTTTTTTTTTCTTATTTTGTAATTATTGATAATGGAGTAGTATTTGAACCATATTTGGCCTTAAAGGCTTGGTTCTTAAATTTGAAATAAAAATAAAAACAAAAATAAAAAAAAAAGTTGTTTTTGCGAATAATTATGAAAAAAACTTAAAAGGTGTTTTTTTATTATGTGTACTATTTTATACACAAAAATTTTTTTTTCCATGAACGATTTTCATAGTATTTATGAACAAATTCATACAATTTATTAACTTTTTCATAATATTTATGAACTTTTTCATAGTATTTATGAAAAATGTTAAAAATTCTTAAATTTCACATATCATGATTTATTCATAAATACTATGAAAAAGTTTGTAAATATTATGAAAAAGTTAATAAATTGTATGAATTTGTTCATAAATACTATGAAAATCGATCATGAAAAAAAATTTTTTTTTTGTGTGTAGTTAAAAAATAAATATTTTGTACTTTTGTATACTTAAAAAAAGTGGAAAAATATAGCTCAAGTTGATTTTTTTGGAAAAAAATATATTTCTTTTTAACAATTGCCCGATTCGAGGTGTAAAGTAGTTGCACTGGTAGTATGGCTTAATTTTAAGACGATAAAAAGCAATACATACAAAAGTTCGGTGTTCGGCAAAGTTCTGCCAAAATTTGGCCGAACACCGAACAGTGTACGAACGTCAATTTTTGCCGAACTCCGTAACCGACCCCGAACGTTCGGTCGGACACTAACTATAATAGGTATCTTTTCAAAATTTGGCAGGTAAACATGTTTTGTCTTCACAAATCACTATTCCGAATTTAAAAGGAATCTAACCAGTTCTTCTTGTAGCTCTTATACAAACTACCTTCCCGATTTTCACATAAATCTCTTAAATTACATGAAAATAGAAAATATTCAAATAAAATTTTGTATGTGTCTGTTAAACGCGTACTTTAATAACCTTATCAAATTTGATTACCATCGGACCATTTTTGGACTTTGGCCCCATGTGAAAATTTCGCACGATATTCACTTAAAGCGGTTTATTGCCTTTTCGAAATTTGGCTGGTAAACCTGTTTTGTCTTCACAAATCACCATTCCGAATTTTAAAGGACTAGGTCTTCTTGTAGCCCTCATGAAAACCACCTTCCCGATTTTCACATAAATCTCTCAAATTTCATGAAAATAGAAAATGTAAAATAAAATTTTGTTTGTTTATGTTAAACGCGTACAAATCAAATCTGATTGTCATCGGACTGTTTTCGGACTTAGGCCCCATGTGAAAATTTCGCATCATATCCAGTTAAACCGGTTTATTGTCAACAAAATTAAACCTATTTCACTCAAATTTGATTTGTGAGTGTTTTTTACACGTATGAAAGATTTGACAAAATATAGATCTAATCGGTGCATGTTTGAACTTGGGACCCATTTTCCGGGAAACTCTGTTGTAAGGTATTATATGGTCGGTCTTGACCGACTATAATTTTCTTACTTGTTTTTAATTTTGGCATGCTGAATATCAAAAAAGTTCTGAATAAGGTCGAGTGGTTAGGGTTTGTGATTGAAGAAGAAAACATTGTGTTTCTAAAGATTGTTTTTAATGTGGATTAATTCCAGACCATGGTTTCTGTAGCCACCTCTACGTCTTCAGTGGAGAAAATTACTTTGGATTTAAATTGTTTGATTTTTGTAAGACTGTTTTTTCTATATGTTTTTTCATCAACAGACTTAAAAAATCTGATTGGACTTAGGCCCCATGTGGAAATTTCGCCCGATATTCCGTTAAAGCATTTTATTGTCAACAAAATGAAGCCTATTTCACTCAAATTTTATTTGTGAGTGTTTTTTACACTTATTAAAGATTTGACAAAATATAGATCTAATCGGTCCATGTTTGAACTTGGGACCCATTTTCCAGGAAACTCTGATGTAGGGTATTAAATGGTCGGTCTTGACCGACTATAATTTGCTTACTTGTTTTTAATTTTGTCATGCTGAATATAAAAAATTTCTGAAATCGGACGAGTGGTTTACAAGATATCACTATTTGAAATTTGTCAAAAAAATTTCTAAAAATGTCCGGTTTTTTCTACATTCAAGAAATTTAAATCAAAATCTCAAAAATTTTTCCACTGACTATTTCATAATAATTTTAAATGAAAGTTTTTCACAAGCTTTATGAAAGGGTCATTAGAAAGAAATTTTGATTTTTTTTTAAAATTCTTGAACGCATCAAAAAACCATTATTATTATTTTTTTTTTTTGCAAATTTCAGTAGCAATAACTCGACCGATTTTAAAAAGTTTTTTATATTCGGCGCATTAGGATTAATAAGTATAAATAGTAGTATAATATTTTTGTTTTTAATTTTCGAAAATTCAAAACTTTGATCGCCGGGCGCCACGGGCTAATTTAATCCGATTGGCCTCAAATTTGTAACACATAGGCCCTTACCACAAGAAAACAAAAAGTCTATTTTAACAAAAGTTTTATTTTAAATTTAAAATTTTCAATACATTTTTTGAAAGTCGATTTTAAAAACAAAAACAATTTGTATGGAAATAAAATTAAAAGCTCATTTTAAATTTATTTTATTTTCTTGTGGTAAGCTGATACTTTTTAGATAGTATAAAAATTTGCCTGGTCACTTGAGAAAATCAAAAGTTAAAGAAAATGTGCTCGATTCATGAGTACTAGCTCTTTCACCATTCACCTAATTTTTAAAAATTTGATATTCTATAAAATTTTATTTTTTTTTCTTGTAATTATTGAAGATTTTAACTAGATCTTTAATTGTAACAAAAAACTAATTTTAAAATTTTAAAATTCAAAAGAATATCAAATTTTTAAAAATTAGGGTAATGATGAAAGAGTACTTCCGAATCCAGTACGAGTGAGTTATTGTGCATAACTCACTCTAATACACATATAATTCGGAGAAATTTCACTCGAATTTGTTTTGTGAGTGTTGAATTAATTTATTAACACTCTCACTGGTTAACTTTCAATTCATCTTTTTTTTTCAAGTTCAAGTTCGAAATTTTTAAAGTTCCAATCGATGTTTTTCCAATAACATGCCAAAAATGTGTGAAGCTGACACGAACAACATACATAAACTATTTTTCCAAAACTATTTCGAAATATATTAAACAAATCAAACGAAACAGCTTTTATTTTGTATTTTGTGTATTTTTACTTACGTCAGTTATTTGGGTTATTCATAATAACCAGGGCAAGTTTAAATTATGCATGGAAAAAAGATAAAATTGGCAAAAAAAAAAATGCGAAAAACGCATAATTTGGAAACTATGCGCGTATAAGTAGTATATAAAAAAAATAAATAGTACTAAATATTACTAATACTAAATATTTTTTTTTATAAGAAGAGTCATTTAACAGTCAAAATTTGTAATTAAATTTGAAAATTATTGCAAAATATGTAAAAAGTCTATTTTCAGGCATAAGCAAAAAAAAGCTTGCCCTGGTCATGACCTAAAAAGTTTGTGCGAATTAATTTGTTTTCAAATTGAATAACATTTAAAATTCATATTAATATGAGTTCAAGATGACAATGATAAATAAATAACTTATTGAAATGTGATACCAAAAAACACATGCCCTAAGGTAACAAAATATTTATTTTTGATTTATTATGCTAAAACTTATTTAAATGTTACATTTAAAATTCATAAAACAATTTTAATTCGTAAAACATAAATTGAAATTCGTAAAAGATTAATTGGAATTCGAAAAAGATTAATTGGAATTTGGAGATTCCAATTGAAATTCGAAGATTCTATTTAAAATTCGAAAAAGATTAAAAATTCGTGACTTATGAATTAAAAATGTTTATTCTTAAAAGATTAATTATAGTTCGTTAAAGATCAATTGAATTTCGAAAAGGATGAATTATAATGTTTCAGAATCTGAGACACGTTTTTTATATAAAAAAAATGTTTTAGAATCTGAGAAACTTTTTCTATGTAAGAAAATTTCTTAGAATCTGAGACACTCTTAAAATATAAAAAAAATGTCTCAGAATCTGACTCTTTTTCTATATAAAAAAAGTAAGAAAATTATAGTCGGTCACGACCGACCATATAATACCCTACACCAGAGTTTCCCGGAAAATGGGGTCCAAGTTCAAACATGGACTGATTAGATTTATATTTTGTCAAATCTTTAATAACTGTAAAAAGCACTCACAAATCAAATTTGAGTGGAATAGGCTTCTTTTTGCTGACAATAAACCGCTTCAACTGAATATCGGGCGAAATTTTTCGCATGGGACCTAAGTCCAAAAATGGTCCGATAATAATCAGATTTGATAAGGCTATTAAAGTACGCGTTTAACATACACAAACAGAAGTTTAATTAAATATTTTCTATTTTCATGAAATTTGAGAGATTTATGTAAAAATCGGGAAGGTGGTTTGTATGGGGGCTACAAGAAGACCTGTAGCGCAATTCACTAACTTTTTAACGAAAAAATTCGGTAGTTATATTGTCAAAAATCGTTATTTATCGACAATTGTCTTTGAAACCGATTCTATAACATTTTTCTACCGAATTTTATCGTTATTGAAAATCGTTAACTTATCAACAAAAAATTTTTTGAAGTTAAAGTTAACGAAAATTTTCGGTTCTCAATACAATTTCAAAATATACAAATTTCAAAATAACTATTTTTGTCGTTAATTCTTGTCGATAATTGAAAAATTTATAGAATCACATATTCGTTAAAACAACCGACAATTCTCGTTAGTTAACGATATCGATAATTTCGTTAAAAAAGCTACTGAATCGCACTACTGATCCGATTTCTTTAAAATTCGGAATGGTGATATGTGTGGATGAAACATGATTATCTGCCAAATTTCGAAAAGATACATATTAAAATGCGGCTGTTAGAGTAGTTTGAGCCAAAACTAAAGAGGAACTTTGTATGGGGGCTAGGTCTAAATATAGACAGATTTTTTCCGTCCATCTGTCCGTCCGTCTGTCTGTCCATATAAACGGTGTAAACACGCTACAGGTCGCAATTCTTAATCAATTGACTTGAAATTTGAAAGTTAAGCCTCTTTTGTCCCAAGGACGAAGCCTATTGAAAAAATAGGTCCATATTTAGACCTAGCCCCCATACAAAGGTCCTCTTTAGTTTTGGCTCAAATCTGATTAATAGCCGCATTTTAATAGGTATCTTTTCGAAATTTGGCAGGTAATCATGTTTTATCCACACAAATCACCATTCCGAATTTTAAAGAAATCGGACCAGTTCTTCTTGAAGCCCCCATACAAACCACCTTCCCGATTTTCACATAAATCTCTCAAATTTTATGAAAATAGAAATTATTTAATTAAAATTATGTTTGTGTATGTTAAACGCATACTTTAATAACCTTATCAAATCTGATTATCATTGGACCATTTTTGGACTTAGGTCCCATGTGGAAATTTCTCCCGATATTCAGTTGAAGCGATTTATTGTCAACAAAAAGAAGCCTATTCCACTCAAATTTGATTAGTGAATGCTTTTTACACTTATAAAAGATTTGACAAAATATAGATCTAATCAGTCCATGTTTGAACTTGGGACCCATTTTCCGGGAAACTCTGGTGTAGGGTATTATATGGTCGGTCTTGACCGGCTATAATTTTCTTACTTGTTCTATATAAAAAAATGTCTCAGAATCTGAGACACTTTTTCTAAATGAAAAATGTCTCAGAATCTGAGACACGTTTTCTATGTGATAAAATGTCTCAGAATCTAAAAACACTTTTTCTATATAAGAAAATATCTCAGAATCTGAAACACTTTTTCTATATGAAAAAATATCTCAGAATCTGAGTCACTTTTTCTATATGAAAAAATATCTTAGAATCTGAGACACTATCTATCTATCTCAGAATCTATAAACTTTTTCTTTTTAAAAATACTATGTCTCAAAATCTGAGACACTTTTTCTATATAAAAAAAATGTCTCAGAATCTGAGATACTATTTCTATATGAAAAAATGGTCCATATATGTTTTGGAACAATCATACATATATCTTGTAAATAAAGTACTCTCAAAACGCTTTTCGAATACCCTCGTAACGTTTGCTAGTTTTTTTGGTACAGTGATTACATTCAGAACACTCAATTTCTGCTTGGAAAGCTATTTTATTTTTGAAAAATTCTTCACCTGTTCGGAAAATATTGTGTGTGAAAGCTTTAAGTTTGGTTGCATACATCGCCGCTAGAGGGCACAGTGGAAACAAAATGATAAAAAAATTTCATTAACTAATTTTTACACTTTTACAAAGTTTAACCAAAAAAATTAAAAGCATTTAAAAACATTACTTACTAGCTGAAGCGCCCGGCGTGACCCGAGTTGACTTGAAATGACTATCTAAATAGCTTCTCCTCGGCGTCATCTATAGAGTACAGTCATACCTTTCTCATGACAAAACATACATACATTCTGAAATGCCGTAAAATTTACTGAAATGTAGAATTTTATTATTAACTTCACCCAGCGCCATCTACTGGGTCCAAATTTTAGCAGGAAACTTATTTTTGTTTAATAAATATATCTTGTGAATTTTAGCAAAATTGTACCATAAATACAAAAAATGGAATTATGACAACAGCGCCACCTATCGGGTCCAAATTTTATCAAGAAACCTATTTTTGTTTTATAAATATATGTTGTGAATTTCAGCCAAATCGTACAATAAATACCAAAAATTCAAATAGTGCGACAACCGCGACACCTATCGGGATTAAACTTAAGAGAAACCTAGCTCCATACTAAACTAGCGGTTCTTAAGTTTTAGTAACACGTATCCCGCACAAACGTTTTTATATATTAAGATGAAGGTATTAATTTTTTTTCAGTGTATAAAATAGTCACAAAATTTTTTATTGTCCAAAATTAGTACTTGTCAATAAAATGATTGATTTAAGTCATAAAAAAACTGTCATAACTATTGTAAGTCGTTTGTTTTTGTTTCTCGAATAGTTTTTTGTTTAACATCCCTTAAAAATAAGAACAAGTTCATTGCAACAGGTTAATTTTAATGATTCCCTCTCTATATATATATAAATATTCCACATATCTTAAAAACAATCAGTAATCGACATCATCCTACACATTTGTTAGCTTCGACGGAAATTTTAGTATTCAATTTTTTTTAACCAGTTTTTGTTTTGTATTGTGTTTCGACAAAATAAATTTCTAAAAAACAACTTATTGAAATTATCCTGTAATTTAAGCAAGATATTATTATATTAACTAAAGTGGTAATTATAGCTGATTGTTTAATAAAATCACTATTCTGTGGAAGATTTTAAATATTTTTTTTTTTAAATAAACCTTTGTAACTACATATTAATTTTTAATTGGAAGTATTGTTAATATATTTCCTTATTTATTGGAATGATTTAAAATTATTCCTTTATCTATAGCTTTTGTTTATTTATTATGTATTTAATAACTTTTTTTTTTTTTGTTTTATTTTCAGTTTTTATATCAACAAATTAAAAATGGCTCTAATATTACATGAAATGTATGACTGGTACAGGGATTTAATGGACAACAAAAGCGGTAAGTTGAAATTTAATTTTGGTTGAAATTAAAATTCTATAGGAAAAAAATTTCTCAGAATCTAAGAGTTTTTTTTTTTATAGAAAAAGTGTCTCAAATTCTGAGACATGTTGTCTTATTAAAAAAGTGTAAGATTTTGAAACATTTTTTCCTACACTGAAAAAAAAAAGACATAACTAAAATTGAGGAAAAAATGTCTTTGAAAATTTATCATGAATTTTCCTAAAATTTAGTTAAATTTAACTAAAAAATGAGAAATTTCCTTAACTATGAGGAAAAAAGTTTAGTTCAGTTACTTATAATTAGTTCATAGTTTTCTTTAAATGGAGTTCTTTAATATAAGGAAAAAAATCTTACTGCCAAAGAAATTTTCAAAAAATCTCAGAAACGTATCTTTATTTTTAAGACATACTACTACTTCTTAAAAAACAATTTAGTTCAAGTTTAGTTAAAATTTACTAAAAAAAACATCATTGTATTTCCCTTCTTTGAATTGCGGAAGCGTACTTCTTAGAATTTAGTTAATAACTTCTGAGAGTTTAGTAAATAACTTCTTAGAATATAGTTAAAAATTCAAAATGGCGATATCTCGAAAACTAAGCGAGATAGAGCAAAACGGACGAAATTTTCAAGAGAAAGACTACAAAGAAAAAAATTGAATATCCTAGCTCTGCATATCTGTCGGGGTCTCAAGACCCTAATTTCGGATCTAAAATTTAAAATTCCCGAGATTTTATATATGCGCTTATCTCGGTTAATATTGCCAACACGAGAAAAAGTCCAACGGCATTTTTGTAGCTCTTGACTCGTAGAACACTTCTGCAAAATACCCGAAAGCCCTCCGATTAATAGTTTTCGAGTTATCCAGTTTTTAAGATTCTGAAGACCTTATCAGGTCCCTTATTACCGTATCTCAAAAACTAAGCAAGGTAGAGCGAAACGGACAAAAGTTTTGGGTCAAAATCTATGGGTACCCATAAAGAACCCAAGGGGTCTCGAGTTAACAAGGTTTGGACCCATGGGGTCCGAACCCATGGTTCCAGGATCTGGACTAAATCTAGTCCTACAATGTGAATGAACTAAAGTGTAATAAAAATTTTCTCATTTTCTAGTTAAAATTGGCTTAAAATTTAATAACTTTGTTTTCCTTATTTTTGGGAAAAGTATGAACTAAAACCAAGAAAAAAAATCTTTGGAGCCAAATCATTCCCTCTTTTTCTCAAAATTTAGTTAATTTTTCCAGTTTTTAGTTCACTTTTTTTTTTTGAGTGTATAGAGGTTTTAAGTGTCTCCGGTTTTAAGACATTTTTTATATAGAAAAGGTGTCTCAGATTTTGAGATATTTTTTTTATATAGAAAAAGTCTCTCAGACTCTGTGACAATTTTTTCATTTAGACATTTTTTCATATAAAAATGTGTATTAGAAAAGTGTTTTCAGACTCCGAGACTTTTTTCATATAGAAAAAGTGTCTCAGATTCTGAGAAACTTTTTTCATACAGAAGTGTCTCAGAAAAGTGTTTTCAGATTCCGAGCTTTTTTCATAAAGAAAAAGTGTCTCAGATTCTGATACACTCGTTTTATATACATAGAAAAAGTGTCTCAGATTTTGAGATATTTTTATAGAAAAAGTGTCAGATTCTGAGATATTTTTATAGAAAAAGTGGCTCAGATTCCATATAGAAAAGGTGTCTCAGATTTTGAAATATTTTTTTATATAGAAAAAGTCTCTTAGATTCTGTGACTATTTTTCATTTAGACATTTTTTCATATAAAAAAGTGTCTCAGAAAAGTGTTTTCAGATTCCGAGACTTTTTTCATATAGAAAAAGTGTTTAAAACTCTGAGAAACTTTTTTCATATAGAAAAAGTGCCTCAGATTCTGAGACATTTTTTCACATAGAAAAATTGTCTCAAAAAAGTGTTTTCAAATTCCGAGACATTTTTCATATGAAAAAGTGTCAAATTCTGAGACATTTTTTCATATAGAAAAAGTTCATCAGATTCTAATAAATTTTTTCGTATAGAAAAAGTGTTAGATTCTGCGACAATTTTTCATATAGAAAAAGTTTCTCAAATTCTGAGACAATTTTTCATATATAAAAAGTGTCTCAGATTGTAAGACAATTTTTCATATAAAAAAAGTGTCTCAGATTCTGGGACATTTTTTTATATAAAAAGATGTTTCAGAATCTGAGACACTTTTTCTATATGAAAAAATGTCTCAGTGTCTAGACCAGTGTCGGTCATTTTTGTAATTCATATTCCCGCGGGAATAAGCTAAAAAATGCTGCATGTGCGCAGTCGACACACGTACACTATAAAACTCTCTTGCTTTATCGCCTTTTCGCTTTCTACTGCCACACAAGCATAAATGGTATAGAATGTGTGTGCCCACACTGGTCTAGACACTTTTTCTATATGAAAAAATGTTTCAGAATCTGAGACACTTTTTCATATAGAAAAGTGTCTCAGATTCTGAGGCATTTTTTTTATATAGAAAAAGTATCTCAGATTCTGACACATTTTCTCAGATTCTGAGAAATTTTTTCATATAAAAAAAGTGTCACAGATTCTGAGTCATTTTTTTATATAGAAAAAGTGTTTCAGATTCTGAGACTTTTTTTCATATAGAAAAAGTGTCTCAGATTTTGAGAATTTTTTTCATATAGAAAAAGTGTCTCAGATTCTGAGACACTTTTTTCATATAAAAAAAGTTTCTCAGACTTTGAGACATTTTTGCATATAAAAAAAGTGTCTCAGATTTTGAGACATTTTTATACCCTACACTACACCACTCTGTAATATTGGTCCTAAACCCACTTTTAAGTATACCGATCGACTCAGAATGACTTTTCAAGTCATTCTAGTGGTGTCCGTCTGTCCGTCCGTCTGTCTGTCCGTCCATGTAAACGTTGTAAAACACGGTCGCAATTATCAATCGATTTGGTTGAAATTTAAAACTTAAGCTTCGTTTGGACGAAGCCTATTGAAATTGGAACAAATCGGTTTATGTTTAGACCTACAAAGTCGGCTTTAATTTGGCTCAAATGGCTTTAATAACCGTATTAAAATATTTATTCTTTCGAAATTTAGCTAGTAAACGTGTTTTGTATTCAATAAATACCATTCCAAATTTCAAAGAAATTGGAGCAGTTCTTCTTGTAGCCCCCATTCAAACCACCTTTCCCGATTTCAAATGTCTCTGATTTCATGAAAATTGAAAATATTTAATTAAAATTTTGTTTGTGTATGTTTATCGCCTTCTTTAATAACCTAATCAAATCAGATTATAATCGGACCATTATTGGACTTAGGCCCAATGTGAAAATATTGCACGATATTCAGTTAAAGCGGTTTATTGGCAACAAAGAGACGCCTATTTCATAACAAACTTGGTTTATGAGTGTTTTTTACATTTACTAAAGATTTGTCAAAAGATAAATCCAATTGGTCCATATTTGAACTTCGGACCCATTTTCCGGGTTACTCGGGTGTAGGGTATTTTTGGTCGGTCTTGACCGACTATAATTTTCCCAGTCGGCAAAAAAAATCACACCTGACATACTGCTGACTCTCCCTTTATAAAATTGCTGACATCTTCATACAATTTTTCAAAATGTCATCAATGACATGTCAGCAGTTGGTCAGCGGTTGTTTAAACGAATTGTTAGTGGCCACCGATACTGGTGGACACTGCTGACCAACTGCTGACATGTCATTGATGACATTTTGAAAAATTGTATGAAGATGTCAGCGATTTCATAAAGGGAGAGTCAGCAGTATGTCAGGTGTGATTTTATTTTGCCAACTGGGTTCTTACTAGTGTCCGACCGAACGTTCGGGTTCGGTTACGGAGTTCGGCAAAAAGTGACGTTCGGCCACTGTTCGGTATTCGGTCAACTTTTAGCTGAACTTTACCGAACACCGAACTTTTGTATGTTTTGCATTTTATCGTCTTAAAATTAAGCCATATTACCAGTGCAACTACTTTACACCTAGAATCGGGCTATAGTTTAAAGGAAATATATTTTTTTTTCCAAAAAAAATCAACTTGAGCTATATTTGTCCACTTTTTTAAGTATACAACTAATAAAAAACACACATTTTTTAGTTGTTTTTTTCATAACTATTTGCAAAAACAACTTTTTTTTAATAAAAAAAAAGTTCGGGTACGGGTTCGGGTTCGGCCGAACTTTGCAAAATTTACCGAAGTTCGGGTTCGGGTACGGGTTCGGTCTGAAAAAGTGCGTTTGGTCGGACACTAGTTCTTACTTGTTTTTATATAGCAAAAGTGTCTCAGATTCTGAAACATTTTGTTATAAGAAAAATTATCTCAGATTCTGAGACATTTTTCCATATAGAAAAAGTATCTGATATCCGAGTTGCTCTTTTTTTTTAATTTCACTAGATAAAATTTTCATTGATAAAATTTCATGGTTGGTTACCGTTACCCTTATTATACCGTTACCGATTCAAAACCCTTTCAAATCGAATACCGTTACCGTTACCAATACCGCTAAAAATATTTTTAAAATACCGTTACCCTTACCGTTACCGTTATAATTATTAGAAGTTACCGGTATTGTACCGGTATTCAAAATTTTACCTGTTTTAAGGGATTTTAACAAACAAAAAAATAAAATCAAATTGCTAACATAATTTTAAATTTATAATTTGCAAATTATCATAAAATAAATGACAAAAATAATAATCATATCAAATCTATACTGGTTTTTGGGTCTATAAAATATTTTTAGCTTTCAGTTCTATCTTTTTTCAAATTTTTAACTAAATTAATAATACCGGTACGTACCGGTTTGGTTGGTTCGGTACCGGTACATACCGTTACCGAAACGATTTGAAAACACTTACCGTTACCTTTACCGAAATAAATAAAAATTAGATACCGTTACCGTTACCCTTACCGTTATTCGTTTCGGTAACCAACCTTGTAAAATTTTGAATTTCAGTTAAAAATTGTGTAGTAACAAAAATACATAATCGAATATACCATAAATTATATAAAACTAACAATAAATATTTATCTAAAATATTTTCGCTTTTAAACAATTGAAAAAATATTTATTAACTAAAATTTATTTAACATTTATTCTAAATTTTTAACCCCTAAATAATTTGTTAAATAGCTATTGTTTGTTAATAACACTATAAATTTATTTTTAAAAAAAAGCTGTAAAGATATTACTGTAATAAAAATAAATAAATACTTTTTTGCATATTTTTGTTATATATTCATTAACCTTTTCAGGCACAAAATTTAAAATTTTAGTGATATCGATGAGTTTTTAAAAGATCAAAAAGAATTGAATTGAATATTGAGTTAAAATAACCAAAATCAAAATTTTAAACATTTTGGATTGAAGTCCGTGGTTTGATTCTTAACTGGGGTAGATGTTAATAAAAAATTCACATATGTATATGAAAAAAAAACAAACCAACATTTAAAATCCTACTGATGATAACACTAACTGGAGTGTTTGAAACCAGTATGGAAATATCAGAAATGTCTTTAATTTTTAGAATTAAATTTTCTTTAACATTTTTCAACTTAAACTTTTATAACAAATAGAATTAAAACCCGCGCTCGATCTGTACTAACAGAAAAACAATAAATATTTACAATATTATATTTAGGGGCCTGAAAAGGTTATTTAGCGCTTATTTGTTATCATTTTAAATTTATCGTTATTTTTTTTTTTAATATTTTCGACTTGTTTTTACTATATTTATGTAGTAATAACAACAAAAACGTGCATAGTTCAATTAATTAACAATTGTTAACAAAATAATTAATTTATTTACAGATCCTCGTGTCAAAGATTGGTTTATGATGTCTTCACCTGTACCCACATTTGCATTATGTGTCTTTTACGCTTATTTTAGTAAATCTTTAGGACCAAAATTAATGGCTAATCGCAAGCCCATGGATTTAAGAAAAATATTAGTTTGGTATAATTTATTTCAAACTGTATTTAGTGCGTGGATATTTTATGAGGTAATTATTAACAAATTCAAATATTTTTCTACAAAAAATTTTTAAAATTTTTTATTTGTGTTTTTTTCTTTCGTTTTAGTATTTAGCGAGCGGCTGGTGGGGTCATTATAATTTTAAATGTCAACCTGTAGATTATAGTAATAATCCTTTGGCGTTAAGAGTAAGTAAAGATTTTATTTTGCCTTTAAAATATTATTTTTATACCCTCTACTTATTGTTATTGAAGATTTTATATCGAAGGCTTATATTCAAAACTTGTTATCTGCATAATGAATATTTTTGAGGAGATCAAAGAGAAAAAAAACTTGTTTTTGAAATAATGTGCTCGATTCTGGAATACGATTTCACCATTCACCTAATGTTTAAAAATTTGATATTCTTTCGAATTTTAAGATCTTAAAATTTGTTTTTGTAATTAAAGAATGACCCGGTTATAATCTGGACGACTTATGTGCCTTACAACTTTTGAATGAAAAGTCACATTTTTATAATTTATGTATCAAATTAAGGGAAATTTTTCCACTTTTTTTGATACAGGTTTCAAGTTTGTAGGTTAAATATTCTTAAGTGCACACGTCATTAACTGAAAAAAAAGATGAAGAAATTTTGCACACTTTCATGTTTTTTGAGAAATACAGCTGTTCAGAAATTGCTTAAACTTTTAAAATTCTAAAATTTACAGTGCTTAGTGTTTTGAATCCTTATTAAAGTTAGTTTAAAAATTAGGTGAATGGTGAAATCGTATTCCAGAATCGAGCACATTATTTTAGTTTAAAATTAATTTGATATAAGACAACAAAACCAGAGAACACATTTCTATTGAAAACTCAACTTCGAAAATATTGCTGAAAGCAAGTTTTGAATATAAGCCCCTCTATATATAAATTTGTCATTCCGTTTTTAACTCGTCGAAATATCGGTCTAGGACCCCATAAAGTATATATATTACACTGTTGAACAAGAAGATGTATTTGGCTTAAAACTAAAAACAGAAAGTTTCCTAATAGTGGACTAAAACTCCACAAGATTTTGGTCACGTGCTTACAGTGTTTTCTTATAGCCCACTAAAGTTTTTTAAAGGCCTTAAGGCCTTTGTTGAAAGGTTTTAAGAAAAGAAGCACCATAAAATTTTACTGAAGACATCTAAGAACATTACTTAGCTCAGAAGTATATTTACATCATTTTTTTCACTTCACACGCCTTTGCAAAACTTCAGTGGGCCATAAAAAAACTGTAAGTACGTGACCAAAATTCTTTCGGGGTTTTAGTGTACTTACTATTAGGGTACTTTAATTTTTTTATCTCAAGCCAAATACATTAAGTCACCTTAAATTTGTCGAACAGTGTTATGGTTTAGTGATCGATTCTAAGACATTTTAGCAAAGTCCATCTGTTAAAATGGCGATCACGACCAAAGTATTACAAATATATGACTGAGACTTAACATATTTACTTGTTGTTGTCCTGAGAAGTTTGGTATTGGATTTGAGCGATATCGGTTCAAAAGCTATGAACGAAAATTTAGGGACACTTCGATTTTGGTACATTCCACATAACCTAAAAATACAAAATGCTTCAATTCAGCTGCTGGTTGACATATGTGAAAAGAATTGGAGACTGAACGGTATTTAAACAAGTACAAACATATTTTTTTTACAAAAAAAAAAATCACGGATTTTTTTCGTCACCCATTTTTTTTACCGATTTTTTTTTCCAAATTTTTTTTTTTTTTTTCGAAAAATTCAAATGAAATTTTTGAATTTCAAATGAAATTATTGAAATTTCAGATGAAATCTTCGAATTTTAAATGAAATTTTCGAATTTAAAGTGAAATCTTCTTAAAATGAAGTCTTCGAATTTCAAATGAATTCTCACAATTTCAAATGGAATCTTTGAATAACAAATAGAATTTTCGAATTTCAAATGATCTTGTAAAAATTACATCTGTAAATGGAATTGACAGGGACATCTAACTGACATTAGATCCATTATTTTCTATGGCAAAAAAAAATTCTCCAAATTTTGTTTTTATTCCGATACTTCTAGGCCTAAAACTTATGTATGTGGTAAAAAAATGACTGCATTTTTGAAAATTAAAAAAAAAAATTGCGTCACATCACATTTATTAAATTTGACACGCTGAACACAAATACAAAAAAAAAACTTAAAGTTGATCGAACGGTTTGCGAGATATCGCTACTTGGAATTTAAAAAAATGGGGGTTTGCGAGATGTCGCTATTTGAAATTTTTTTCCTACGTTCAAAAAATTTAGCATTTTTGAAAATTAAAAAAAAAGTTTGCGTCATATCATATTTATTGAATTTGACACTCTGAACACAATTATCAAAAAAATTAAGTCGGTCGAACAGCTTGCGAGATATCGCTATTTGAAATTTGCAAAAAATACCGGTTTTTTCCCTACGTTCAAGAAATTTTTTAAAAAAATCTCAAAATTTCTTCTCTTGACCCTTTGATAGAGGTTGAGACAATCTTTCATTTAAAGCTAATTTAAAACAAATCCGAGCATTTAAACCCATTGCGCTCTTCGATCAATGTTTTGGGATTTTGAAAAATTTCGACCAATATTTAGCTTTTTGAAAAACGGAAAAATAAAAAAAAAATGCCCTCCAAAATGTAAAAAAAAAATACAGAGCGTCTTTTTTTGGGGAGGAGGGTTGGTGGGAGAGGGACGGGGGCACCTTCCCCTTGCGATTTTGGCCTTCTTCTGAGATAAGAATATTGCATTTGCTTAGCAAAAGTACAAAAAACCCTGCAAGAAATGCGACTTTTCTTAGGTTGGTTTAGTTCTCCAAGGGGGAACTTTTTCCCCTTGGTCCGATTTTGCCCATTTCCGAACTTAGCCTGCCTAGGAACATAAGACATATTCTTACCAAACTTCGGGAGTCTAGCTCTTTTATTTTGGACTGTATCGTGTCCTCTACAGACGGACAGACGGACGGACGGACATCGCTAGAATGTCTTAGAATCGATCACTGATCAATAAAATATATACTTATAGGGTCCTATACCGATATTTCGATGCGTTACACACGGAATGACAAAGTGAGTATACCCCCATACTGTGGTTGGAGGGTAAATAATCTTGCGATACAATATTTTTATTAATTTTGGCATGCTGAATATAAATGAAATCCGAGCATTTTTACTCGTAGCGCTCTTCGATCAAAGTTTTGGGTTTTTGAAAAATTTCGACCAATATTTGGCATTAAAAAAATCTTGCGATACAACATTTTTATTATTTTTGGCATGCTGAATATGAATATCAAAAAATGTCTAAAATCGGTCGATCGGTTTTCGAGATATCGCCATTTTAAATTTGTCAAAAATTTCGAAAAAAATGGCAGTTTTTTCCTGGCCCTTCGATCAAACGGTGAAAATTTTCTACAAACCCAAAACTTTGATCGAAGGGCGGCAGTAATTAAAAAGATCGGATTTGGCTCAAATTAATTTTTAATGAATGTTTCAATGAATGTCTCAAGCTCTATGAAAGCAAGGAAAAGAAATTTTAAGATTTTTTTTAAACTTCATGAACGTAGGAAAAAGCCACAATTTTTAGCAAATTTCAAAGAGCGATATCCCGAAAACCGTTTGAACGATTCTTATTTTTTTTTATATTCGTGTCCAGCGCATGTCAAAAAAAGTTAAAGAAAAAATATCACTCTTATGTCACCTTATACGCAATTTATTTCCACAATTATTCAACAATCGATTAATTTTATATTTTTTATCTTTTTTTCCAGATGGCAAATATATGTTGGTGGTATTATATATCAAAATTCACAGAATTTTTCGATACATTATTTTTCATTTTGCGTAAGAAAGATCAACATGTCTCAACATTACATGTTATTCATCATGGTTGTATGCCCTTCTCAGTGTGGATGGGTTTGAAATTTGCACCAGGTAATTATAGTTTCTTACACCAACCGACAAAAGAAAAAAAGTTGTTAAACACGAACTGGATAGTATACGTTTTCAACTAGAGACTAAATGTAGTAAAACTGCATTTAGAGGTTTTAATTTCGAGATTCTGTTTCTTTTTAAAAGGAATTTTTTTAGAGGATTATTTTTTAAATATTTGTACTTGTCCTAGGATGTCACTAGAAATGGCAAATGAAAGTACTTTTCCCATTTTATTTTTTTGACATATCAGAAAAAAGGAGCTAAGTAATGTCCTTTCAAAAACTTTATCCTTAATTATCTTTTAAAATATTTAACAAAATATTTTAATAAAGTTTTGAAAGGACTTAATATACATCCTTTTTCCTGGTATGTCAATTAAAAATATTAAAAAAAACTTTTTTTTCAAAATATGATCCTTTCAAACTTTGAAGTCCTGTAAACTGTAAATACAGTTTTACTCTATTTGATCTCTTCATTCAAAAGTATATCATCCGGTTCATGTTTTTATATTGGCTTTCGGACGGTTTAATCGAACAGACATTTTGTTTTAATATTAAACATTCAAAATATTTATTTGTTTTCTAATTTTAGGTGGCCACAGTACCTTCTTTTCCTTATTGAACTCATTTGTACATATTGTAATGTATTTCTATTATATGATTGCTGCCATGGGACCACAATACCAAAAATACATATGGTGGAAGAAATACTTGACATCTTTCCAAATGGTAAATTTTTTTAAATTAACTAAATATTTTGTTTATGTAGTTTTGACTTAATTGTTATGTCTTTTTTTATTAACAGGTTCAATTTGTTGCTATTTTTACTCATCAATTCCAATTGTTATTCCGTGAATGTGATTATCCTAAAGGTTTTATGGTTTGGATTGGTTTACATGGCGTTATGTTCCTATTTTTATTCTCTGACTTTTATAAAGCCAAATATACAAAAGCAGCTCAAAAAGTTAAAGCAGCTAATGGCCATATTAAATCAACCGTCAAGGAGCATCTTGCCAATGGTGATAGTAAACATCATCGAAATGGTGAAGTTGTTTATGCCAATGGTAATGGCAATAAAGGGGCATGTATGGTAAGTTTTTGTTTTTTTTATCTCCTTAAAACATTGACGCAAATTTAAATTTAAGATTTAATATTTTTTGAATATCAATTAAAAACTTCCATCTTGAAAAAAAACTAACTCTCCTGACTACAAATTAGCTTTTAAAATGTTGGCAGACAATTACGCAATTAAAAAAAAGTCATTGACTTTTGCATGTAAACTGCCAAATGAAATCAAAATCATTATATCATTAATTTGATGTAAATTTATTTTATTACTAATGTCTAAAATATACGATATATAAAATATACCCCAATTACTTAAAAAAATAATGATGATGACGTTTTGGGGGTTCATCAATCTCCTTGCGGTAAATGTTTACAAATTCATTTAATTGTTTTGGTATTTTCGATTTTAAATAAATCGAATTACACAATAACCAAACATACATTTCGAATTGATACTAACGACGTCAAATTTCAGCAGTTGTTTATTTTAAATTTTATTCTGGTTTCCGCAAACGAACATAGCCAGATCGAGTAAAAATCGGAAACGAACTTTGATTTAAACTTAATTTTAGCCCAATCCGATAATTTTAACACTTTGCGTCCTTCGATCAAAGTTTTGGATTTTTGGAAAATTTTCACCAAGTATTTTGATATTTAAAAAATTAAAAAATATGTATCTTGCCATACATTATAGAGATGGGCGTGTGAGTGATTTTTGAATCACACTTATTCACGCTCACGAGATAAATTTTTGAATCACGCACACTCACTCACGAGCATTTTTTTTACTTACACTCAACGTGCACTCACGCGAGCTTCACTCACACTTACGTTGACTCACACTCACGAAACTCTTATTCAAACAAAAAAAATAAAATTTGAAAAACTAAAATTTCAAACATTTTTCAAAATTTTCAGCAAAACTTAAAGTTCAGCGAAATTTTTTTTTTTTTTTTTGCTTTTTTTGGTACGAAATCTTAAGTTGAGCCAAATTTTAATTTTTTTTTGTGCTTTTGTCACTTTGTCACTCACACTCACGAACGTAAAAATCTTACGCAATTTTTTTCTCTACTCACAATCACGTGAGTAAAATTGAATTCAGTCACACCCACGCGTGAATCACGTGAATCACACTCTAATCTGCTCATGTATCCATCTCTAATACATTATTTTAATTAATTTTGTCATGATGAACACGAATATCAAAATATTTCATAAATTCCTCGAATCGTTTTCAAGATATGCTACTTGAAGTTTGCCAAAAAAAAAATTAAAAAATTAAATTTTTTACTACGTTAAAGAAATCTAAAAAAATAAAATTTCAACATTTTTTATCATTGAAACTTTTATAAAACTGGAGACAATCTTTCATTTAAACCTAATTTGAATCAAGTCAGATCATTTTAGCCCGTTTAGCCCTTTGATTGTCTGACGACCTGTTTCAAACCCGACGTGTCAGAAACTGGTGATTTTTTCGTTTTTATACCCTCCACTTACAAGGGAAGTCTCCCTGGTGTCACCCGCCGATCTTTATGGAATTGGTTTTATTTTGTATAGCAGGAAAAATAAAGGGACACGTATTTTTTTATAGCGGCCCAAATTCACATTTAGGGGGCGCAAATGAGGGGAAGAAACAGTCATTTTTCAGTTTTTTTCGTTTATCTCCCATATTATGCACTAGTCATGTTACATACCAAATGAAAGGTCTTTGGAAAACCTATCTTCGTGTGTAAAGCACATGTCTAAACATACACAACTTTTCGCCATATTGAGTAAAATACCAAAATTTTATGACATTTTTGTTAATAAGTCTATAAATAATAATTTATTTTGGCACGTTGTTAGCACCAAAAGATATGTATTTTAAACACCTTTAGTCTGATACCACATATGCCTATATTAATTTTGTCAAAATAGGCGTAAATCGTAAAAAACTGAAAAAGGTCAATTTCCCCCATACAAATCGACCCCCCTAAAAATGAGTTTGGGCCGCTAAAAAAAAAATACGTGTCTAATTAATTTTCGTTCTGAACAACATATCCAAATTTAATGAAGATCGGAGGGTGACACCAGGGAGACTCTCCTTGTTAGTGTTAGAGGGAATGTATAAGTTTGTCATTCCGTTTGTAACTCATCCAAATATCGGTCTAGGACCCCATAAAGTATATGAGGCATTCCATGTCAAATCGGACACTTTGAAACATTTTTTTTTTTAGATTTTCCCAATTTGTTTACAGTTTTTAGTACCCTTCGAAAACTCTTTCGTGGTAAATTTTCAGATTTTTTTGATGACCCGTTCAAAAGATATCGAATTTTTAAAAATTGGTAATTTGTTCCTTTACTTAAACTTCTTTTACTCATAGCTTCTTCAATAATGGTCCAAATTTCAATTTTTTTTTTTCAAAATTTTTGTTTTTTTAAGTACTTTTTAAAAAAAAATCCCAAAAAATTCTTAAAGTGTTCTAGTATACGATTTTTAAGTTTTAAAATTTAAATCTCATTTTTGAAAATGTTTGTACTCTTCGATTTTTTTTTAAATTTTTTTGTTTAAAACTTCTATCGATTCTACAACTTTTTTGCCCAGGAGGATCGTGGGATAACGATTAATACTATTTTTTTTTTTAATTTTTTGAAAATTTTTTTTTTGTAATTTTCCAATCTTAAAATCATTTCTACTGCTCCAATGGTGCGTCATAGATTCTTTGAAACAAACTAATACCCTATCTCCAATTTCTAAGGGGGCTCCCACACAAAATGACATTTTTTAAAATTTTCTCCAAACGCTCTTACTGCCATAATAGGGCCCTAAGAGCAACAAAATGTATGACCGACCCACAATATTTTTTTAGTCCAAACATTTTCTCTGAACACACCTACCCTCTATCTCTAATTGTTAAGGCGGTCCCCATACAATTTTTTTTTTTATTTTTTGTAAATTTGTTTTATTTAATCAGCTTCTACCGGTCCAATGGTGCGTCCGAGAGGGGCCTTTAGTGAGGCAGACCCCCATTTATTTTTACCCTCCAACATTTTTGTAAAACATACCACAGCCCTATCTCCACTCCCAAAGTAGGCTTCCATTCAAAATTAAGTTTTTTTAAAATTTGCTTCAACTGTTATTTGTAAAAAAATGTTGTAGGGTAAAAATAAATGGGGATCGGTCTCACTAATGACCCCTTTCGGTGCATTGGACCGGTAGAAGCTGATTAAATAAAACAAATTTACAAAAAATAAAAAAAAGTGTATGGGGACCGCCTTAAGAGTTAAAAATAGAGGGTAGGTGTGTTCATTGAAAATGTTTGGACTAAAAAAATATTGTGGATCGGTCATACATTTTGTTGCTCTAAGGGCACTATTAGGGCAGTTAGAGCGGTTGGAGCAAATTTTAAAAAATGTCATTTTGTGTGGGAGCCCCCTTAGAAATTGGAGATTAGGGTATTCTGAAGAAATGTTTGGACGTAAAAATTAATGGGGGTAGGTCTTAGAAATTACCCCTCTATGACGCACCATTGGAGCAGTAGAAATGATTTTAAGATTGGAAAATTACAATAAAATTTTTTTTAAAAAATTTAAAAAAATAGAAATAAAGGTTTCCTACTAACGATTTGTACAATCGATAGAAGTTTTACACAAAAAAATTTCCAAACAATTTTCAAAAATGAGATTTAAATTCTAAGGCTGGATTTTACAGTCAATACTTAAGTTTAAGTAAAGACTTAAGTACGAGCTTTTTTAACCAGTTTAAACCATTTAAACATTTTTTCAGGCGATATTGTCTAAGGCTGTATTATGAAGCAAGATAAGTGATTTTTACATGAAAATTGGTCCGACTTGCTTGAAAAACTTTGTACTTAAGTCTCTACTTAAACTTAAGTGTTGACTGTAAAACCCAGCCTGAAACTTAAAAATCGCACACTAGAGCACTTTTAAGAATTTTTTTGGATTTTTTTTTGAAAAAGTACAGGCAAATTGGACCATTATTAAAGAAGTTTCAGTAAAGAAACAAACTACGAATTTTTAAAAATTCGATGTCATTTGAATGGGTCATCAAAAAAATCTAAAAATTTACCACGAAGGAGTTTTCGAAGGGTACTAAAAACTGTAAACGGGAAAATCTAAAAAAAAAAAATATTCAAAGTGTCCGAGGTGACATGGAATGCCCCATATACTTTTGGGATACCCGACCGATATTTCGATGTGTTACATACGGAATGACAAAGTAAGTATACTTCCATACTGTGAATGGAGGGTATACCAACACAGATTGTTCAGCATTTTAAACGATACAACCACCATATTAATATGATATGCTTTGACAAATAGTCGTGTCTTGTTCTATTACTGCTTTGCTTTGTTTACGTATATCGTGAACCTATATTCAAAATATGCCAACTCAAATTTGACGGAAATGAGTTTCCGATGGCAAATAGCTTCCCTATGTAATACCTATCTGCCATAAAAATTTCAGAGCAAAAAAATAATTTGTTGTCGTTTTACATCCATTTTTGTCATTCTGCTAACTCAAAGTACATATTTTTTTGGTGGAAATAAATGCCAACTCCCATTGTAAATTTCCAAAAATTTTTCAAAAAATTTTTTAAAAAAAATTATACCACATATCTTATTGCATTTGCCATGCTAAACACGAATCTTGTAAAGATTTTGATATCTAATGACTGGTTCTCGAGATATTGCCATTTTAAAAATATCGGTAAATAGTGTTTGCAAAAAAAAAATTGCTTATATGTAACTTTCAAACTATTTATCAGATTGAAACATTAGGTGTGTTCCAGAACGTTACCGCGGGTGCCCACGGGTACCCAAACCAGCCCGAAAAGCGTTCCCGTTCGCAAAAATTGGGTAAATGAGAGAGTTTTTGAGAGAATAAATTACTTTCTCATTTTACCGAACTTACCCGCACTTTTTTTTCGGGTAAATTGGTAACAGTTAGATGTTTAAAAAACAGCTGATTTTTTTTGTGAAGCTAAATTGAAAATTTAAATAAAATAAAGAACTAAACCAAGGAAATGTGTTTTTTTAATACAAAAAAAGACAATTTGTTATTAAAATAAACTTTTACAATTTGTTTTCTTGTTTAAAGTAATTTTTCTTACGCAAATATTTTAGCGTTATTGGTTTGTTTACATTTTCTATTATTTTGGGCTTGAAATGTGGTTTTTAGCGTTCCCGTACTTCTGTGCATTTTTGTGGTATCGTGAGAGGTTTTTTGATTTTCTCTCATTTTACCGAACTTTGCCTGAAAGTTCTGGAACACACCTATTATGAATGGGGCAAATAAAGTCAATGATATAAGCTTTCAAAATAGCTGGTTTGGACTGACCCTATTGCAATACAGCGTGAGTTACAGAGTGCCAAAGTTGACCACCCTGAGATTAAAAGGCTTTCGGAGCTAGTAACTTTTAAAAATATGCAAAGATTTTTAATTATACCCTACACCACACTGTGGTACAGGGTATAATGAGTTTGTGCTGATGTTTGTAACTACCCGAAATATTGGTCCTAGACCCACTTTTAAGTATACCGATCGGCTTAGAATCACTTTTTGAGTCGATTTAGCGATGTCCGTCCGTCCGTCCGTCTGTCCGTCCGTCCGTCTGTCCATGTAAACGGTGTAAACACGATACAGGTCGCAATTCTTAATCAATTGACTTGAAATTTGAAACTTAAGCCTCTTTTGGACGAAGCCCCAAGGAAGAAGCCTATTGAAATTGGAAAAAATCGGTCCATATTTAGACCTAGCCCCCATACAAAGGTCCTCTTTAGTTGAAATGAAAATAGAAAATATTTAATTAAAATTCTGTTTGTGTATGTTAAACGCGTACTTTAATAACCTTATCAAATCTGATTATCATCGGACCATTTTTGGACTTAGGTCCCATGTGGAAATTTCGCCCGATATTCAGTTGAAGTGATTTATTGTCAACAAAAAGAAGCCTATTCCACTCAAATTTGATTAGTGAGTGCTCTTTACACTTATTAAAGATTTGACAAAATATAGATCTAATCAGTCCATGTTTGAACTTGGGACCCATTTCCGGGAAACTCTGGTGTAGGGTATTTTATGGTCGGTCTTGACCGACTATAATTTTCTTACTTGTTTTTTTTTCAGTTTTTGCAATTACCGTACTAAGGATAACAAAAACCAAAAAAAAAAAAATTTTAAAAATTTTTCCAAAAAAAATGTATTTTTATTTTCCGACAAAATATGCCAACTCTAAAAAAATATTTGTTTTTTGATATAGTAATAAATGCCATCTCTGAAAAATACGCAAACAAGTGCAAAATTTGAAAATTTTTGCATAGGTAAAAATTGTTTAAAATATTTAAACCATCTTGTGGAAGGTACATTAGCGGTATTCGCTCTTGGTAGCAAACTACCCTTGCAGACCTTTCAAAGCTTGCAGATATTGTATAAATACAAGAGTATGCAAGACCACAACAACAAAATACATGAAATAAAAATATACAAGACTTTCATTTATATGCAAGGCAAAAACCCATAGCATATTCTGGCCTTTCAAACCTTTCAAGCTTACAATACTTATGTAACATCTTTTAGTTTTTCCGGAAAACAATAAGAAAAATTAAAAAACTTTCATATTTTGTGTAAAAAAAATAACAATAGATTTTTAGAACGAATTATAACAAAAAATAAGCAAAAATTAGAACAACACAAATGAAAAAATTAAATTATTTATCTTCTTCTTGAGCGCAGCACTGATGCCAACTAATCTTCCAACAGAAAGTCGCTAAATCCTACTAAAAAAATCGCTAGAAAAGCGATTTTCGATAGAAAATAGCTATTTTGACAACAGCAGAATATAATAACAACAGCTGTTTGAAAACTCACAATAAAAACGAAAAAAGACGCTCACGCTTTGTAGCATAAAATCATAGCATTTATACTACCCTTGCAAAAATGCTATCAAGAGCGAATATCGCTATTGTTTATTTTTGCAATAATATGCGAAAAAACTAGTTTTTTAGCTCTCCTGAACAGTAAGCTTTTTCGAGTTGGCATTTATTGAATATAGTTCGACGATATATAGTTTTTACAGAATATTTTTTTACAGTTTCCAACACTGCAGTTCTATTTTTAGTAATTTCAACTTTACTTATTACTATCTTTCAACTTTTTTGTTTCTAATAAATTTTTATAAAAATGCGCATATTTTAAAAGTGTAATTTGCTAAACATTTATTTAATAATTAATAAATAAACATAGACTTTATAGGTGAATTGTGCACTTATATACAATTCAAAACGATTTTCTAAATAATTATTTTAGTTAGGCGTTATTTGCATTTTTTTTAACACTTGATCCCTTTGCATTTAATAATTTGTGTACTTTATCTAAATTTTAAAAATTGCAATTAATAGTAAACACTTTTAATAAATTGTGCATTTTAGAATGTTTAGAAAGAAACCCCTTTTAGCTAAAAAAAGCTATTAAAACAAAAATCAAAGTTCTAAAGTTAATTTTAGCTTATTAAAATAAACAAATATCTTATTTGTTTATTAACTATTGTATTTAATTAACACTTGAGTGTTAAACCGGACCTAAGTTAGGTAAGAAATTCATTTTTTTTAGATAGAATTTTTTCACCCTCTTATTTGTTTGAATTTACTATCATCTCGTTAGAGAAGAGTTTTGATTATAGTCACAATTGGCGATTGTTGGTTTAAAGTTTTTAAAGATTGATTGATTTAAATGTGCTAATGGTTAAACAAATAATATAGTTGTAGTATATAATTTTATATTTTTTTTCATTCTGTATTTAAATGACTTTTCGACCAAATATTTATTCATTAATGTAGAAAATTTTAAGTTTTTAATGTAAACAAACCCTTGACGATTAAACCAAACACAAGTTTAATGACCACTGCAAATTGTTTTAAAAATAAATATATAAATTATTTAATTTTGATCCAAATCTCTAATGACGTTGGTTAATTGCATATTTAATAAGGGTCAATAATCTTAACTGCTTAAGCATTTGGAATTGTTTATAATTTATATTGTACTGGAAATTTTGTAAATGCAATTTGGAATTTTGGTGTCCATTGGCTTACTTATTTATAGGTTTGATATTTTTAAAATTTTGTTTTTAGAATTAAATGACCAGTTTGAGGAATGTCATTCGCCTGCGACAATGACGTTTAATGCAATTTTGGACTGGTGACCATTGGCCTAATGTCATTTGCTTATTTATAATTTTGATATTTTTTGAATATAAATTTTGTTTTTTGGAACTTCATGACCAGTTTCTGTTGAACTTCATTCGCCTGCGACAAAAACAAATGACATGCAAAATCATCGCAGACGAATTACGCTCGTCATACAAAAACAAAGCATAAATCTATGTTTTTTGAATTTTAATTAATGTTTTCGATTTATAATGATTTACGATTTCATAAATTACTACATAAGCGCTTAAGTAATACAATTTTATTATTTTTTGTTAATACTTTTTTTTGTCCACGCCCACAAAATGGGCGTGTCCTAAACATATAAAAATATGAAATTTGCAGGAATTTTTTTAGATCTTTCAGGAGGAATTTTTTCCCAACAATAAAAAGTACACTCAAAAAAAAAAAAAAATATGACGGTAGATTTCACTACAAAAGACAGTTAAAACAAATGCATTTGTTGTTGTTAAGGTGCCCATTACATTTTACGGTATAAACTACACCAAATTACAGTTGTTTTTACTGTAATTCAAATTGTCTTAACATTTTATTAACAAACAAGTAAAAAAAGTTAAATTCGGCCTTGCCGAATGTAGTGATACCCTCCACAATTTCAAAAAGATTATTGCAAAAAATTTTTTTTAAAACAAAATTACTTTTGATTTTTTTTTTTTTTGAAAAAAAATTTCCGCGAAAAAAAAAATTTTGGTAAAAAAAAAAAAAAATCCGCGATTTTTTTCTTTTTTTTTTGTCAAAAAATATGTTCGTTCTTGTTTAAATACCATTTGGTGTTCAATTATATTCACTTATGTCAACCAGCAGCCGAATTAAAGTATTTTGTATTTTTAGGTTATATTGAATGTACTAAAATTTTTGAGGTGTCCTTAAATTTTCGCTCATAACTTTTGAACCGCTAAACCGATATCGCTCAAATGCAATACCAAACTTCACGGGAAAACTTTCAATAAATATGTTAAATTTCAGTCATCTCCGTGTAATATTTATAGTGTCCGACCGAATATTCGGCTTCGGCCAAAGAACACTATTCGGTTTTTGTAATATTCGGCTTCGGCTTCGGCCGAATAGTAAAAATATGGCCGAATATTCGGCTTCGGCCAAAAAAGGTGTATTCGGTCGGACACTAAATATTTTGGCCGTGATCACCATTTCCACAGACAGACGGACATCGCTAGAATGTCTTAAAATCGATCGGGGATCATGAATATATCGTCGCTGCGCCTAAAAATGGAGTCATGTGTTTTGGGGCAAGTGTTCAGGAGAGAAAAAAACTGTTTATTTTCGTCACTTCGCGATATTTTTTAAAAGTTTGTTCTACAAAAAATTCTTGTACTGATATGCTATCCACATACTACAAAAAAATTATGAAACATTTAACGGTTTTCCAGTGGTGCAGAAATTTTCAAAAAACATACACATAACTCCTTTTTCAAGTACTTTTTGGAACAAAATTTAAATAAATGGAAATATTTTTTACACATAACTCCTTTTGCTTATGAAACCATTCTTATTGTTAATTTCTTTTCGAGAGGGACAAAGACTAAATATAGTTGGTTGGTGGTATAAAGCGACATAAGTTAGACAAGGGCCTTAAAATTTTGATATTTAAAAGCTCTTCACTAAACAGCGAACAACAGATTTTTCGCAAAACTGGTGCTGATTTTTTGTTTTTTCTTGTAAATATTCAAGAGCTTCGACATAAATTGACATCTGCGAAAGATGCTGTACTTTAGATACTAAAATTTTCCGCCGTCAATGATTTAATTGCTTTCACAAGGCTTTATTACCCGCTATTTAGGATTTACATAACAGGATGAAAATTTGCAAATATTTTCTAAAAAATCTTGACAATTTCATTCAAAATACTTGGATGCTATGTGTGAACCTCATATTACTAAAAAAGTGATTCATTTTGTCATATTCTGTTACTTTTTTTATCAAAAAAAGGTATGTGTAGCTTAACACATAACTCCTTTTCAGACCATTTTTAGTATGACGAACACATATGCAGCTCCTTTTATTAACTTTTGAACCAATCAAGATATCAAAAAACGGTTTAGTGAGTAAACGTATGACCAATAGGGGATTATAAAGATGTAATAAAAAAAAAATTTTAAAAACTACACATGACTCCATTTTTAGGCGCAGGCAGACTTCGAGTGATCCCAGGCAGACTTCGAGTGAGAGAAAAAAAAGAGAGTTAAATCAATTACAATCTCTTTACTTTGTTTTCTCTATGTTAAAACCCAAAATAAATCTGAAAAATCTTAGAAAATATTCTGGAAAACTTAGAAAATCTACATATAGTAGGCGATAATACAATGGAAACTTTTTTATAGAACACTCAAAAAATAAAAGTGAACCAAAAAACTTGAAAATAACTCAAATTTGAGAAAAAAAAAAACGGGAATGATTTGGCTCCAAAGATTTTTTTATTCGGTTTAGTTCATATTTTTCCCAAAAATAAGGAACCCTTATAAAATAATTAATTTTTATTTTTTTTTGCAAATTTTTATTCGAAATTGGGAAAAATTTGATTATTTATTGGATCTAGACCCCATTGGGTCCTGACCCTTTTGACTACAGACCCTGTTTGGTTCTTGAATGGTCGCCATAGATTTAAAATAAAAACTTTTGTTCGTTTCGCTCTACCTTGCTTAGTTTTCGAGTTTCGCGAATTAAAGGCCTGAAAGGGTCTTGAGAATCTTATAAACTGAAAAACTCGAAAAGTATTACTCGGAGGGCTTTCGGGTATTTTGCGGAAGTGTTCTACGAATCAAGAGCTACATAAATGCCGTTGGACTTTATCTAGTGTCGACAGTATTTACCGAGATATTTGTATTAGGGGTATAACCAAATTTCGGCCATATCCCTACGTAACCTTCCGCATAAAAACAATTTTTTCATGTATATTAATACAATTTATAATATTTTCGGTTTGTTTGCTGTTAAACGCAAAAAATAAACTACAAGCAGCAAAAAAAAATATATTTAAAATCAGTACAAACTTCGGCCTACAAAAAAAAAAATGGCAAAAAGTCCATCTTGCTTCACTGTGCGTCCGTTTTTCTTATTTTGTTCTGGATACGAAAAAAATATTGAAACCAAAGAAAAGTTTGAGTTTTTATATTAATACACCGTCCGACAGCCAATACTAAACATAGTCCGGATGATATACGTCTGAAAGTAGAGATCAAATGGAGTAAAACTGCATTTACAGTTTTTAATTCCGTGATCCCGTTTCCTTTTAAAAGGACTTCAAAGTTTTTAAGGATACATTTTGTAAAATATTTCTGAAATATTTATACTTGTCCTAGGATTCCGCTGGTGATGGCAAATGAAAGAGGAGGATCTCTCCTAATTTTTCCATTTTTTTTATTTTGCCATATTGAGATAAAAGGATGTGAATAAAGTCCTTTGAAAACTTTATTAAAATATTTTGTTGAACATTTTGAATGATATTGAAGGATAAAGTTTTGATAAGTTGTAACTTACCTCCTTTTTATTGATATATAAAAATAATAAAATAGGAAAATTAGGGGAGATCCTCCATTCTCAATTGCTATCACTAGTGATATCCTAGGACAGGTATAAATATTAAAAAAAAATATTTTATAGAATATAATCCTTCAAAACTTTAAAGTTCTTTTAAAAGGAAACAGGATCACGAAATGAAAAACTGTAAATGCAGTTTTACTACATTTAGTCTCTAGTTTTAAACGTTATATTTTTGTCGGACGGTCATAGATGCCCGGCTAAAAATGTTGTATATTATCATATATGATATCATATATGAGACCATATACAGTATCATATATAGTATCAAATATGGTCTCATATATGACCATATTCCAAAATTGGCGCTTATAAAAGACACGATCATATATGACCCAATATATGTGATCATATATTGTATCATATATTGGGTCATATATTGGATCATATATGATCTTGTTTTCAATTTGTTTTACATTATTTTTCTTATTTTTTAATTATTTTTTCATCTTAAACTATATGTATTAGATTATTATGTATATATTCACCAGAATTGCAAACGGTGTACATAAGTATAATCAAAAATAAAAAATATTTTTTTTATTTATTATGGTGTTTTTGGTATATTTCAATGAAAACCTTTAGTTTGATGATTCTGATTTTTTACTTACTCCGTTTGTACTTTTGGTGACCATATAAAAATATATAATTTAACTTATAGATATTTTGATAGTAAAAAAAAATTAACATGAAGGATTTAAAATATCAAGAAGCGAGCAAAGGGCTTATTAAAGGAAGGATGATTTCCTTGTTGTTTTCTTGTTTTATTGTTAAATTAGATTTTCTTCAGACTTAGCGTCAAAATCTATAAGAAAAGATATAAAATATTAATATATAAGGTATTTCAAGACATTTTATTGTATTAAAGGGCATGTCACAGGCTTAATTCCGTTCGGAATTGTATTAAGTGGTTTACTCGTAAAACGCAAAACGAATATTTTTTCGGAATGAAATCACTTTCAAAAATCAAAGTGGGATTCAATTGCATAGGAGTGGATTTATTCCGAAAAATATTTTGTTTTACGTTTTTAGAGATAAATTTTCAAACCACTTCGGAACGGAATTGACTCTGTGACAAGCCCTTAAGTATTACCAAAAATAGCATTTGGTGCTGATGGATTTTAATGATAACACTGATATTATTTAAAGAAACAACCATGTGGCTTTAAATATTGATTTCTTAGATACATACATGTTAATAGAGTGTATTTTGTTAAGACCATGGGATGCTTAAGACCATCAAATACTTTTTACGGAATTCCAACTGAAAAAATATTAAAAATAATTCCACATTCCTTTTTTATTTCAGCAAAAAATAACTTGCTACTACTAACAGCATTTTTTACTCATAAGCAAATGAGTACTTAAAACTTTTATTAACAACAATGTATTTAGTAGTATGTATATTATCTTACTGGGTTATGTTTGTTAGGATATTTGAAGGAGAGGGATAAATAAACTATTAATACTTACACCATGCCGACAATATTTTCCATGTAGGTAAGGTGACAGTCTTCTTCTGATTGTTAATAAAAACGTTGTCCTTCCCAAATCGTAACTCAACATCAAAACTGATCATACGTTCTTTTCATTTCCGACAGTAAGGGATGTCAAAAGTTTGTAGTGTTGAAATCGTAGTGATAACGTTATGGTTGTGCATATGATTTTTCCCCCAAGTTGAGTGAGCTGAACGTTGATGTAACTCGTAACTCGACCTTCAAACTGCATATATGTTCTTTCCATTTCCAATTTGCTATTGCGACAGTAAGGGATTTCAAAATAGTTATCGTAGTGATAACGTTTTGGTGGCGCATATGTTCTCTCTTCCAAGTAGAAGAGCTTTCTTCAACTCGTAACTCGGTATCAAAACTGCTTATACGATCTTTCTATTTCCAATTCGATATGGCCACATTAACGGATTTGTAAAAAGTTTGTAATATTGAAATCGTAGTGATAACATTATGGTGGTGCATATGCCCTCTCCTCCAAGTTGCGAAAGCTTAACGTAGCTGCGTAGTTTAATTTTCTTCAACATCAAAGAACTCAATAATATTGTTTTTTCGACATTTTGAATACGAAAATTTTCAGTTCATCTTGTTTTGGAATAAAATGTCCACGCTTATACTTGTTATAACGATGAACTGGAAAAAAATAAAAACATGATTTTAGAATTCTTTATGTATATTAATGAAAACTTACCTTTTCCAACATTTTTCTATGTAAAAGTAATTTTTTAAGCAGAATATTTTGCAAGTAGGACAATAGTTGTTAAATTATTTATATGCAGCGGTATTGCAATTATGTTTATGTATATGATGAATTTCATTTAAAAATCGAGATAAAACTGAAATTTTGAACCCGACCAACTCAGATATCGATGAAATTTTGTTCATAGCTAAATTTGATCAAAACAAACAAACTCTCATTTTTAGAAATGACTGTTTTGCGATTTTTTGAGCGTGACACAGTGGGAACGTTTTCGAAAAAACGCGAAAATGGTCGAAAAGAGCTCCATTTAAACTACAATAACTCTGAATCGGCTCAACCGATTTCCATGATCTTGGTATCATTAAAAAGATATTTTAACAGGCTTTATGACACGTTAAAAAAAAAAAAAAAAAAAAAATACACTGTATAAAATTTATAACAAAAAAAATTTTAACTGACGAAAAAACCAAAAAGATCAAGGGTTTTTTTACAGTGTATTAATTTTTTAGAAAGGTTTATCCTTCATCTATACCATATCAAAAAATAAAAATGGGTTCTTTGTTAGTTTTTTTTATATAATTTTTTAAGTAGTGTCACTTCTAGTAATTTCCCTTATATTTTATAACAAAAAAAAATTTTAGGTAACGAAAAACCAAAAAAGATCAAGAATTTTTTACAGTGTATTACTTTTTTAGAAAGGTATTTCTCTCACCTATAACATATCCAAAAAGTAAAATGGGTTCTTTTTTATTTTTTTTATATAATTTTTTAAGTAGTGTCACTTCTAGTAATACTTACCGAAAGTTTTCGAAATAATTCGAATAACAGCGAAAATATCTGGTCACATTCACAAAATAGTTCAACAATTCTAACATTTTTTAAATGTTTACAAATAAAAAACCATCAACAATTGTTTATATTATTTGCCACGTTTTTATTAATTTGTGTTTTATTTTATTTAAATTTTTTTTAAGTTAATTATTTGTAAGAAATTTTGCGCTGCTCAAATTTGGCACAGTCAGAATATCTGCGCACATGTACAAAAGTTTCATTTATCGGAATGAATGAATGAAAGCCTTGAGTTCCTGTTATAGTTTTAGCTTCTTCATATCTTGAAAATAGCTTTTCTTTAACGTTGTTGTATTCGTCAGCATCTGCGTAAGCAACTTGTATGGTGGTCTTATATGTTTCTGATGCCCAGTGATAGAGTTGCCTCGTTGTCTGGATTTCATTTTTATTTGCAATACTATAATTTCGAGCACCTCTCTTCAATGTTCCTCCGATTCCATCACATGCAGATTTTCCGTGACTGGTAGCATAAAAGTGCCATTCAGCGTCAATCCCAAAATCAGATTTGTGATGGCATAAATTAATGAAGTTATATTTATTTTTATATTGTGCTCCTGCACCATCTGATACGTAAATGATTTTATTAATATTGTTGGTTATATTGGCCTTCACGAACTGTACCATTTTTGAAATATATAGATGAACTGCTATACTATCATGGGTATTGCAATCAGATATTATGGCGAAGCTTTTATGAGTTAATTTATCGTTATCTGAAAATAAACAAACAAAGGAAAAAAACAAATAAATAAAAATTATTAAATATTTTGATGAGTGTGGATGGATGTGTTTACTAATACCAAAATATTAAAATAATTACCTTTGTAATAAATAACGAACGGATGTATTGTAGCCTGATCATTATTCCAATGGTATCCTTGCACGGCATCTTGTACAAGAAATGCATAATTTTCAGCAAAGTCCATTTGAATTAACATTTCTCCTGATAACAGCGCCGCTCTTTTATTGCTGATAAATTCAGATTGTCGCTTTGCTATGAAATGATGCGGAATCAGAACTTTGATGTGTTCAGTAAAATCGCTGACAAATGATTCTGGGTTGGTGGTTAACGTTTCCAGAACACATCTAATCGTTGTATTCCACTTTTTGTATATTATTTCTTCAGTTTGGTTATTTTCAAAATGTTTTAGCATATGCGTTTTTAGATTATTTAAATTTTTAAAGCAGTGACCACACATTGAAACGCAACACTCGCTTTTTTCTATGTCACCATTACAAACAACGAATTTGAGAACATCTTTGTAATCGGTAAATGTGCATTCTCCTTCAATACAAATTGATTTTAAGCCACTTTTTTCAAACATCAATTTCATATTCTGATGCAATGTGCATACACAGATATTTTGCTGGTTTCCAACTCCAAGTTTTATACAATTTTTTGGCCTTAACATTGTAAATTTTGTAAAACCCACTTTGGCCAAGGGATGTTTTTTTTTAAATTCGTAGTAAGATTCGCGTAGTGAAGATAACATCAGTCTTTTTTGAACTTTTTCACGTAAGTTTCCTTGTTTAACAGTAATTGAATCTTGCGATCCAGGCATCATTCGGCTAATTTCATCATCTTCATAAAATAACTTGACTGTGCTTAGAGTTTCGGCTGGTAAGCTACGTCTGCTCATTTTAAAAAGATTGATATCTGCAAACTTCGTTTTATTCCTTTGGATATCTTTACTTTTTTTGATACAATCGTGAGATATATCATCCCCAAAACGATCTTTAATTTCTGCGTGACTCATATTGATTGGTAAGAGAGATAAAAGTTTTTGCTTTTCCAAAAGATTTGAGCTGTTCTCTATTTGATATTTGATGTTTTCCAAAATTTCTTCGTAAATGGCTTTGACGTTTTCCAGTTGCGCTGACAAATCAGATAATGGATCAGCTCCAAGTGAATCTGCTATATTTTCGAAAATTTGCAGTGATTTTCTATTTCTGTATGCATCTCGTTTCATATATTTCCTTTTAAGAGGCGACATTTGGTTTGGTAGATGAGGAATAATATGATCATTTATATTTTCAATGACTTCCGTCCTTTCGATGTTTGCAATACGGCTGGTACAAGTTGGAAGTTCATTCAATTCTTCGCTAATTTCATTGCTGGGCGTTGTTGGTAAATAATTTGAGACTTCATTCTGCTCCACGTTGGATTCATTACGACTGCGAGCTTTTCTCAGTGTATTCCGGCAAGTTTCGCAAATACGGCTACAATGAATGTTGGCGACAGCTGGAAAATATTCAATTATATTTGCAGCCTCGTTTTCACTTATTTTACGAAGCGAAGCGCAACACTTATTAGATATTTTTATGCATCTGTACTTATTGTTTGAATTCATATTCACTCAATTTTTTTAAATATACGCGTAAAAATTGTAATGGGATATCTTGGCTTCTCGAAACTGTTTATAATTATGAATTTCGGTACGTTCATCAGGTGCAATTATATAGCATTTTTTAAGGCAAGCAAGAACTTTTTGCGGTTAAAACATATTCATAATTTGGGACAATGTTTATTTATTTTACTTGTTAACCCTTCGTCAGGTACATATTTTGAGTCCTTAGTTCTGGCCAGACCCCTATACATTTACATGCATTTGTATGGAAATAAGGGCTGTTTGCCGTTAAATTTTTTACTAAGAAAGGAAAATATTTGTTATATTTTGTGTTTCTATTTCTTTTTACTATGTTATTAGCTACCTGAGGAAGAAAAAATAGACCTGAAAAAATCTTTGGAATGAAAAGGGCAACAATTTTTTTGTTCTATATATATTTCTCTTTATTATGGGTAAAGTAATAAATGTTTATGACAAAATAGAAAATTATTATGAAGAATACATTGATTTTTTTATTCAGAGTTTTGCGGAATTACTAGAAGTGACACTACTTAAAAAATTATTAAAAAAAAAATAAAAAAGAACCCATTTTACTTTTTGGATATGTTATAGGTGAAGGAAATACCTTTCTAAAAAAGTAATACACTGTAAAAAATCCTTGATCTTTTTTGGTTTTTCGTTACCTAAAATTTTTTTTGTTATAAAATATAAGGGCAATTACTAGAAGTGACACTACTTAAAAAATTATATAAAAAAAACTAACAAAGAACCCATTTTTATTTTTTGATATGGTATAGATGAAGGATAAACCTTTCTAAAAAATTAATACACTGTAAAAAAACCCTTGATCTTTTTGGTTTTTTCGTCAGTTAAAATTTTTTTTGTTATAAATTTTTTACAGTGTATTTTTTTTTTTTTTTTTTTTAACGTGTCATAAAGCCTGTTAAAATATCTTTTTAATGATACCAAGATCATGGAAATCGGTTTAGCCGATTCAGAGCTATTGTAGTTTAAATGGAGCTCTTTTCGACCATTTTCGCGTTTTTTCGAAAACGTTCCCACTGTGTCACGCCCAAAAAATCGCAAAACAGTCATTTCTAAAAATGATAGTTTGTTTGTATTGATCAAATTTAGCTATGAACAAAATTTCATCGATATCTGAGGGGGTCGGGTTCAATGCATCTCGATTTTTACATGAAATTCATCATATATAAGTTAATCGATGGTAATAAAATATAATTTAATTCGTAAAAAACTTTTTTTTTTGTAATTCTGATTCAAATTTGCATACATATATGGTTCCATATATGATATCATATATGGTACATAGTTTACATACGACCTCATATATGGGATCGATTTTTGCATATATGGTCACATATATGTTTCCTTATATGTCATATACGATCATATAAAGATCAATACATAGCCATATATGAACAAACACATTTATTTTTAGCCGGGTGGCTACATTTTTTTTCAAGAAATGTGTATATACCAGCGAAAAGGGGAGACCGCCATTCTTCATAGTTTTTCATGCTCTAAACTGCCTGCATAGGGCCGATTCGATATTTTTTTAAAAAAATTTTCAAAAGTTATATCCCTAATGTGCATATACAAAATATCAGGAATGTCAAATTTGAGATCAGTAATTAGGATCTTGGTACACCGACAGCTAGGCTATTCCATTATTTTGAAATAAACGGGTATTATTTTCAAAAATGCTATGTAGGTAATTTATAAAGCTTTAAGTTAAGCTTGATAGCGTTTAGATTTAGTAAATAATAAATGTGCTACAAGGGTCGATCTGGAAAATGAAATTATTTATAGACATTTTTCAGAAAATTTTTAAAAATATTTCTAAGTCGATTTTTTTCAAGTTAAAAATTTTAAAAATTATGCAATAGTTTTTCTTCAGTAATCAAATAATTTTTCCAACAACCCAAAAAAACAATGAAATTTTTTTAGTACAGTAGAAGAAATCCACATTTTTCGATCTCCAATTCTTTTGACCACCAATTTTTTGTAAACGTTTCTAATCAGTTGACAACCAGTGCAAGTATTTGTTATGTTAATTTAAAATGGGGAAAATAAATGACCTCGAACTAGAATATATACTTTTATTATTTCTAAAAATTTTTAATTTTATATAACAATATATTTATTTTATTTTTAATTTTTTGTTTCTTTTTAGCCCGTTTTGGACGATGAAACCGACATTAAACAAACCAGCAATGGTTTTCTATCTAATGGCAATGGCGTTTATAAAAATGGCTTTGCCAACGGTCATATACTCAAGGAGGGAGTTATCTCTAACAATGAAGCTATATTAAATTCAGATACCAGTAGCTCTAGTCTTCACCAGAGAAAAGTCAAATAATATAATAATACTAATAAATAATAATACTAAGCCTAGGGTTTAAACTAATTTAATATAGTTTTTAGCAACAAATTATTTACAAATAATTAAAAAGCAACAAATACAAAAAAATGGAATTAATTTATATACAAAAAAAAACAAAAAAACACAAAACTATTGCAGAAATGTTAACAAAAATTATCTATAAAATTATAAAGAACAAACAAAACAACAAAAAAAAAATGCATAAAAACAGCAATCAAAACAATCAATCATTTAATTAATTATTTTTATTAAACAAATTTTGTTTTTGTATTCTATTATCATAAAAAAATTTTTGACAAATACATACAAAAATTGTTTAAATCATTGGTTAACCCACCCCTCTACTCCATAAAAAATTCATGTATTTTTATAGATTATTTATTATTGTAAAGCAAAAAAAACAAAAACAAAAAAAAAAAGTTAAATATTTTTATAATTTTCTTCAAATGAATGACTTGAATTCTATAAAATATTTAATATATTTTATAAAAAAACAAAAAAAAAAAAAAACTATAAGTAAAAACTAAAAAAAAAAACTAAACAAAACTTTTTTTGTAAACGGTTGCCTTTTTTTCTCTTTTAAGTTCAAATAGTTTAAATATTTTTATTTTTTTTAAATCTTTCATTCAATGTTGTATATAAAAAGTCAAACTAACTATAAAAAAAAAAAACGCGAGAGTAACTAAAAACCACCTTTAAATTACACTGTGCAACACGATTTTGTAGCTGGAAAGGGATCAAAAATAATAAAAGTTATAGCATTAGTAGATTATATCCTCTGAAGTGTTTTGAATTTGAAAACTTAGCTCGAGTTTTGATTTTATGACCCACTGAAGTTTTTATTTTTTTTTTGTTAAAGGCGTTTAGAAAAATTAAAACAAAATTATTAAATCTACTTCCCGGCTAAATAATGTTAACAGATTTTTTGAAACATTCTGTAGAAAACTTTACAGATATTCTGTAAAAAAAATTTTATAGAAAATGTTACAGATTTTCTGTAACATTTTTACTATTGAAAATGTTACATTTTCTATAGTAAAAAATGTTACCGATTTTTTGTAACATTTTTACTCTAGAAAATGTTAAAAAATTTCTGTAACATTTTTACTCTAGAAAATGTTAAAGAATTTCTGTAACATTTTTACTATAGAAAATGTTACAAATTTTCTGTAACATTTTTACTATAGAAAATGTAACAGATTTCCAGTTACATTCTTACTATAGAAAATTTTACAGATTTTTTTGTAACATTTTTACTACAGAAAATTTAACAGATTTTTGTAATAGAAAATGTTTCAGATTTTCTGTAACATTTGACTATAAAAAATGTTACAGATTTTCTGTAACATTTTTACCATAGAAAATTTTAAAGATTTTCTGTAACATAGAATAGAAAATGTTCTGTAACATTATTATTTTATAAATTTCTGTAACATTTTGATTACAGAAAATGTAACAGATTTTCTGAAAAATTTTTGTTATAAAAAATGTTACAAATTTTCTGTAACATTTTTACTAAAGAAAATATTACAGATTTTCTGTAACTATAGAAAATGTACCGAATTCAGAACGCTCTTCGTATCTCACTCTTAAAAATTTTGAACTAAATAACAGAAGGTACGAAAACTATAAGACGAGGAAAATACGAAAATGTTAAATTAACATTGTTGGTATGACAAATAATGCTAACTTTTTATATAAAAAAGCGCTTAATAAGTTTTGAAAAAAATGTATCAATTTATAATTAGTATGGTAATATTTTTTAAGAAATACCTTTGAAAGTGTTAAAAACTAATTTTAGCAAATAAAAGGTCATTGGATTTACCTATAATCCACAAAAAAAACTTTTTTTTACAGCTGGATGAAAAAAAAAAACGCTAGATTTAGTCTGAAAAAACGCCAAATTGCAACATGTTTTTATTTTTTATATCGAACTTTAGAGATTTTTTGGTTTGATCAAACGTCCTGTTCGATGGCGGACTTATCAAAGGGAATTTAAGAGAGGGTTTACCAGAAGAAGAGTGACTTCACATATCTTTATTATTAACAATCTTTGATTTCTGTAACATTTTTACTATAGAGAATGTTACAGAAAATCTGTAGAAAATGTTACAGATATTAACTCGCTATTTTTCATTTTGAGCCCTTTTTGGATCAAAATATAAATTGATAAAATTTTATAAAATTTGATAAAATTTGTTAATGACAAAGTTAACAATACTAAACTTTATTATTATCAAACGAGTATTATTTAAAAAAATGCCATGTAGGTAATTTATAAAACTTTAATTTAAGCTTAATGGCGTCCAGATTGAGTAAACAATAAATGTGCTACGAGGATCGATCTGGTAAATGAAACTATTTATAGACATTTTTCAAAACATTTTTGAAAAATATTTTCAATTCGATTTTTTTCCAAGTTCAAACATTAGAAATTTAAAAAAAGGTCCAATAGTTTTTACTCAGTGATCAAATAATTTTTCTAGCAACCCAAACAAACAGTGGAATTTTTAAGTACAGTAGCAAAAATCCACATTTTTTGACCTCCAATTCTTTTGACCACCAATTTTTTTGTAAACAAAGAAAATATGTTATTGTTTATTAATTTTAGTACACTTAAGTATATGCTAAGGATATATTAAGATAATTTTAATTTTTCTTTGTTAACAAAAAATTGGTGGTCAAATAATCGGAGGTCAAAAAATGTGGATTTTTGCTACTGTACTTAAAAAATTCCACTGTTTGTTTGGGTTGTTGGAAAAATTATTTGATCACTGAATAAAAACTATTGGACCTTTTTTTAAATTTCTAATGTTTTAACTTGGAAAAAAATCGATTTGGAAATATTTTTTAAAAATGTTCTGAAAAATGTTTATAAATTTTTTCATTTTCCACATCGACCCCCGTAACACATTCATTATTTTCCCAATCTGGACGCTATTAAGCTTAAATTAAAGCTTGATAAATTACCTACATAACATTTTTTTATAATACTTGTTTGATAATTATAACGTTTAGTATTGTTAACTTTGTCTTTAACAAATTTCATCTACTATAAAAAAGTTTCCAATGTATTGTCGCCCACTGTATAAGTTTGTCATTCCGTTTGTAACTCATCGAAATATCGGTCTGGGACCCCATAAAGTATATATATTCATGATGCCCGATCGATTTTAAGACATTCTAGCGATGTCCGTCTGTCTGTCTGTGGAAAATGCTATCACGGACAAAATATTACACAGAGATGACTGAAACTTAACATATTTATTGGAAGTTCTCCTGAGAAGTTTGGTATTGCATTTGAGCAATATCGGTTCAGCGGTTCAAAAGTTATGAACGAAAATGTAAGCACACCTCAAAAATTTCAGTAAATTCAACATAACCTAAAAATACAAAATGCTTTAATTCGGCTTCTGGTTGACATATGTGAACATAATTGAACACCAAATGGTATTTAAACAAGTACAAACATATTTTTTGACAAAAAAGAAAAAAATCGCGGATTTTTTTTTTACCAAAAATTTTTTTCGCGGAAATTTTTTTTAAATTTTTTTTTTTTCAAAATAATTTCCTTTTAAATAAAGTTTTTGGCAATAATCTTTTTGAAATTGTGGAGGGTATCACTACATTCGGCAAGGCTGAATTTAACTTTTTTACTTTTTAGTGGTAATTTTAGCCCCATGTTTATTATCATATAACAAAATAACACGTGCGTTTGCTGCACCGAATTTTGCAAAATGCCAAAAAGCAAAATGCATAAAGTAAATTTGGTTTTATAAAATTAGATCAAAATCTAATTTTATAAAATTTTATGAAATTTGTTTAAATTAGATAATAATGTGATAAAATTATACATAATTTTTTTAATAAAATTTTCAGAAAATTGGATAAAATGAGATAAAGGCCTCTGTTCTGTCTTTCACAACTTTTCAATTCACATGAAAATTTCCGAATCACATGAAATCAAGTTAAGTGTTTTGTTGATCACGTTTTAATTCAAAGTTGAAATCGAATAATTAAAATTGAAAAAATTATAAGGAAAAAAGTGCATTCGTTTTACTTTCACCAAATTTTATTTATGTGAAACAAAACGAAAAAGAAATTCGGATGTGAAATCTAGAACACAAAAAACATTCGGAAATTTTCATTTTCACATTTTTTATGTGAATTACTTTTTTTGGAACAGCGGCCAAAATTATGTATAATTTAATTAAATTATGTATAACACCGTCCGACAGCCAAAAAACATGAACCGGATGATATACGTCTGAAAGTAGAGATCAAATGGAGTAAAACTTCAGTTACGGTTTTTCATTTCGTGATCCTGTTTGCTTTTAAAAGGACTTCAAAGTTTTAAAGGATACATTTTGTAAAATATTTTTGAAATGTTTGTAATTGTCCTAGAATGACACTGGTGACGGCAGATGTATGAGGAGGATCTTCCCTAATTTTTCCATTTTTAGATTTTGCTATATCAGGATAAAAGGATGTGAATAAAGTCATTTGAAATTTTTATCGATATATTTTGTTGAAAATGTTAAATGATATTGAAGGACACATTTTTATATGGACGTAACTTGCCTCCTTTTTCCTGATATGTAAAAATAATAAAATAGGAAAATTAGGGGAGCTCCTTCTCTTTCAGTTGCTATCAATAGTGGCATCCTGGGTGTGGCAAATATTAAAAAAATATTTTATAAAATTTAATTCTCTGAAACGTTGAAGTCCTTTAAAAAGGAAACAGGATCACGAAATAAAAAAAACTTTAAATGCAGTTTTACTACATTTAGCACCCCTTTTCAAACATTCCCATAGAAAACCACTAAAACGTGCGCTTAAAGGGTTATTTTTTCTAGAAAAATGCTCTGCATTAATTTTACTTCAAAAAGCATTGTGCTTATATCGCCCGAACTTTTTGTCGTTGGTAACCCTAGTGAAATTTGACGCATTAAATTTTTGTAGAAAATGTTAACCCTTTAAACGCACGTTTTAGTAATGTTGTATTAGAATACTGAAAAAAGGACTATAATGACCCTAAAAATGGGAGATAAATGGTTAATATGTTTTAAGAAAAGAACCGCCATTAATTTTAACTGAAGACATCTATAAACACCATTTAGATCAGAAGTAGATTAAATACATTTTTTGGGCCTCTGTTCTGTCTTTCACAACTATTCAATTCACATAAAAGTTCCGAATCACATGAAATCAAGTTTAGTGTTTGTTTTTTTGATCACATTTTCATTCGAAATTGAAATCGAATAATTAAAATTTAAAAAAATATAAGGAAAAATGTGCATTCGTTTTACTTTCACCAAATTTTATTTATGTGAAACAAAACGAAAAAGAAATGCAGATGTGAAATCTAGAACACCAAAAAAATTCTGAAATTTTCATTTTCACATTTTTTATGTGAATTACTTTTTTTGGAACAGCGGCCTTGGACTTATTTCACAGGACTTTAGTGAAATACAATTCAAGGGCTTATTGTAAAAACTCGATAAGCAACATTTAATTTTATGGTAGTTTTTGCCTTAAAACTTTTGAAATAATGTAGAAAAAATTACTTTTGCAGAACTTCCATTCTCAAGATACTTGTACGAAAGGCTTAAGCAAGACTTCTGCCAAAAATTTGTCAATGGAACAACAGTAGAAGGCGAAAAAACACAAAAAAAAAATGTTGCTTATCAAGTTTTTGCAGTTATCCCTTCAATTTTACAATATGCGATAATTTACAATTTTACGTTTTTAAAGCATTTTGCTTTTGCCATACAAACTTTTGACCTTTAACGACCCCTAGTGAAATTGAATGCATAAAATCTTTGTAAAACATTTTAACCTTTAAACGCACGTTTTATTGGTGTTCTTTAAGGATATTGGAAAAAATTACTGAAATGACCCCTAAAAATTAAAAGGACCGCCCTCAAATTTCTGTGAAGACATCTTTTAACATTATTTAGCTCCTAAGTATATTCCCAGTAGAAACCACCAAAAAACATACGTTTAAAGGGTTAAAGTGTTTTATAAAGTTTTTTAAACTGCTTTTCTGCATCATCTTTACTTTTTAAAACACTTTACTTATATCACACCAACTTTTGACCTTTGACGGTCCCTAGTGAAATTTGATGCAGAAAATGTTTGTAGAGCATTTTAACCCTTTAAACGCAGGTTTGAGTGATATTCTATGAGGATATTGAAAAAAAATATAATTTTTAATATTAAATTTTATAATTTTTAAAATATACTAAAAAAATGATGCCTAAAAATGGGAAATAGAGTGTTAATATGTTCTAAGAAAATAACCGCCATCAAATTTCATTAAAGTCATCTATTCAAATTATTCAGCTCAGAATTAGATTTAGTACATTTATTTTGGTTTATTCCAAATGTCTGAAAAAAAAAAATTCAGTGACTTATAAAAAAATAACTCGAGCTAAGTTTTCAAAACCCTTTGTGGACTTTGTTCCACTAATGGTATATTTTCCTGTTTTTTTGGTCCCTTTCAATTTACACTCGGTGACCCGAAATTTGTTGCACAGTGTTATTAAAAAAAATCTATAACAGATTTTTTTTTTAATTTTGAAATTCTATTTTTTTTATTAAAAAATTTATACGTCTTATTTTTTTTTTTTAGTAAAACTATATCTAATTTGTAAGCCGTAAATTTAAGAAAAAGGACCAGGGCTTTTTTTCTATTTTAGTAGAAAGGAAAAATGGAAGGAGTTGGTTTAAGTAGTCATTTGTTTGTAGTTAAAAAATATACTTATATTATTAAAAAAAACTAAAAACAAAAAAAAAAAACACAATCATGTTTGTTAAAACAATTTTTGTTTTTTATATGTTTAATTCATATAAAAAAAAAATACATTAAAAAAAAATACATAAAGAATCTTTACTACGCAGTGTGACTGCTTCATTATATATTGTCATATAAGTACATTTGAATTTTTGTTTTGAATTTTGAATTGTTTATTACCTATAAATTTTTGTTTTTTTTTTTTTTTTTTAAATAAAACAATTGCAGATAATCTTAAATTAAACTTAAATAAATAAAAAATGCTTTTGACAAAGTTTATACAAAAAAAACTTACTGCTTAACAGAAAGATTGTTTTTATATCTTTGTTTTTTTATTTTTAAATATTAAAAAAATTAAAAAAATAAATCGCATTTATTTAATAAAAAAAAAAACTTCATTAAAACAAAACTTGTTACTTCTTATTTTTTATTTATTACAGTGCAGAATTTTATACATACAGTGTCGGAAAAAAACTTTAACACTAAAAAAAATTTTTAAAAAAATTATTAAAATTCACTAAATTGAGTATTACCACGAAAAAAAGTGAAATTCGGCCTTGCCGAATATATTAAAAATAATTTTTGTTAAAAAAAAATTTATTTTTAGAAAAAAAATTTCAGCGGAAAATTTGTCTAAAATTTTATATATTAAAATTTTATGTACTATCACAAAAAAAATACTTATGTCGAATTTCTTCGATTGCTGGGCGAAATTATGGCACGGGTTAAAATTGTCTGATTTCGATAAAAATTTAAATATTGAATTTTTAGAAAAAAGCGAATCGACGAAATTCGACACAAGTAATTTTTGTGACAATACATAAAATTTGAAAAAATGATTTTTTTTTCGTTTTTTGATACGTTTTAGAACTCGATAAAGATGTTACAGATAGGAATAATTGTTTAAGTAATGAAAATTGCAATTGGGATTATTGGATTTGGCTGTGTTATCTTACACAGTAAAAAATATAGCGAAAATGGTCAGAACAATATGAAACTTAAACACTTTTGCTCATCACTGTATAAGTTTTTTTTATTTTAATTCATTTATTATGAGCATGCAAATTATTCTAATTAAAATGCATTACATAAAATAAAATATAAAAAAATCTTTTTAATTCAAAATAAATAACAAAATTTTTATTTTGTAATAAATTATAAGTTGACAGAGAAAATTAATATAACAGTTACATATTTGCTAGGTGTGCCCCATATGAGCTTGTATGCATCTCGGAGTTTGTTTAAGTAACTGATCAAATTTGTATATGGTCAATGACCATTAGGGTAGAGCAAATTTTGCTTTTTTTCGTATTCGGAATAGTTGCCTATTAGGGTCATATTAACACAAACGAATAAAAAACTTGAAGGGAAATATCTTTGGGTTCCTTTTTTAATTAAAAATCAGAAAGTTCCGAAAAAAGTGAAAACTTCTTTTTATTTGTTTTTTCTTTTTGCTTAAATATAATTACACAGGGCAACACTTTTTTTGCCCGGGTTCTGATAACTAATTTTGGGTAATAGGGGTACGCTGATTTCAAATCTGGCTACCGTTTGTTTGGGTCAACTCTAGTTTTCGAGATATAGCCTAAGGAAACTTTGAAAATAGGCTATTTTTGGCATGTTTGTGAGTCTATATTTACCAACACTTGTCTTACATCCAAAAAGTGAATGACGATTTTAGGTATGTTGGATATGCTGATTCTAAAAATGCTCTTACTTTTGTTGAGTCATCTTTAGTTTTTGAGATATCGCTAAAATAAAATTTTTAAATTGTTGACCTCTTTAATTTTGTCTGAATATTTATGCCCTTTTTAATAACTCGAAATCTATAGCTGTCAGAAAAAACCTAATACCAGTTTTGGAATCCTGGCATCCAATATTGTTAAGTTCCTGTTTAAAACTGAGGCACCAAATTTTTTTTTGGAAATTATAGCCAAGCAAAATTGGTAAAAAACGCACTTTTTCGACTCTTTAACAGCGATTTGCTCGCGAACGCGAGCTGATGGAAACAATTGGATAACAGATTCGGAATCAGCACACTAAAATCCATATAAATCAGTTGTCAAAGGTCAGGCAAATTGAAAAAGTTAAAATTTTGTCAACCTGTGTTATTGATAAATTTTTAGAGTTGTCAAATATTCGTCTATTTCAAAAACCGATTTTCGAATACTTCGAAAAACCGCCTTTTAAAAAAAATCGGTTTTTCGGTTTTGTAACTAAAAACCGGTTTCGAATAATCGGGTTTTCGGTTTTTTTTGAATTATTTATGTGATAAAAATGCAAAACACAATAAGCAATTTTTATATACTTCAGAACACAGATGGGAACATTAGCAGAATAGTGCGTGAATAACGCGTTAGCATGACTGAAACTTAAGTTACTCACGTAATTGTGAGTGGAAAAAAAATTTCGTCAGTGGGTGTGCCTTAGCAAGATTTTTGCATGAGTATGTTTGAGACGATTTTTTTGCGTGATTTATTTTCTCTTCATATTTCCTGTCGTCCCAAAAATAGAAAACAAATTTAAAAATCCCGAAAAAAACAAAAAAAAAATGTAAAATTTGGCTAAACTTTAAATTTTGCTAAAAATTTTGTTAGATTTTTGAAATTTTAATTTTTAAAAGTTTTTGTTTGTATAAACAAGAGTTTCGTGAGTGTGAATGAATGTGAGTGTCAGTGAAGATTGTGCGAGTGCACGTGAGTGGAAGTTGTTTAAGTGTGAGTATGAGTAGAAACAAATATGCTCGTGAGTGAGTGTGCGTGATTGGAAAATTCTTGTCGTGAGCGTAAATGAGTGTGAGTCAAAAGTCACTCACGCTCCCATCTCTACTTCAAAACTAATAATACATAAAAATTTTACTAAAAAATTGCATTTAATGCAAAATTACGAAAAAATTAAATTTCAGAAGAAGTCTATTATTCGAGACCGAAAAATCGGTTTCTCGAATACTTCGAAAACCAGTCTTTTTAAAAAACCGGTTTTAAAAAACCGGAAAAATTGAAAAAAATCGATTTTTCGAATACTTCGGAAATCGGTTTTGACAACTCTAATAGATTTTTTAAATTTCATACAAGCAATTTGACGTTTAACTACCATTCTATATCTTACATATGTCGAAAAAAGTTGGTCCTAAATTAAATAAATACATAAACGAACTAAAGCGGATGTTTCTCCATTACATTATTAAAGATTGTTTAAGCTTTTTAGAAAATTGAGGTTTAGGCTTGTGGTCAGAACAAACTGGTGAATCGATTCGCCGTGAATTTTAATAATTTTGTGATCTTTATAATTAATAATTTTTTTAATTCGAAGTATATATGTACGTTTGATTCTCAATGAAATTAATTTATCTCAAAAATTTGGATTGCAGTTTTGGAATTAGGAGGTCCATTTTATATAAAATCAAATCCTATTTGGTGGAAGCAACGTAAGAATGCGTAACAGTGGACCCCTAAAAGTGCTAAAATATTTTTTTTTGTTTTTAATATTTAACAGCGAATATCTCAAAAACGGTACGTGCTATAAAAATTTGAACGGTAGATTTGGAAGCAGGAGACCAAAATCTGGTAGGTTTTGCTGTCGAATAGTGTTTTTAGTGTAAATATTACAAAAAAATACTCTTTCAATTTATCTTACAAAAAGAAGTGAAAAAATCACTTTTAATTTAGAAGTTCTATCACCAAATAAAATTGACATAATCACACCCAAAATGCCAAGAAATATGTACTTTTAAGGACGTGATGAAATATTAACATCCGGATCACTTCTTCAGTAGTTGTGATAAAAATGTTAATATGAGGCATTCCACACCAAATGTCCAGCGAAAAAAAACATGTGTACCGTAAACTTCTGAATAGGTGATATGGATAGCCCTATATGGAACTTAGAAAATTGCGTTTTTGGTTTTTCAATTTTTCAAAAACTGGGCTTAGGAGGCGTGGTCAAATATTGGAAAAATGGTCAAATTTGTGGCGAGTTGCCTTGATTAAATATTTATCACATTAAAACGGAATGCACCACAATGTCAAAAATTTACGTTCTTATATAGTTTTGTATGGGCTATCGATTAAATTTTTTTTTTTTTGAAAATTTTCAGAACCCGTTCTGAAATTTTCCATTTTTTAAAAAAGTCAATTTATCACAAATCCGTCCACTTTTTTTTTTCTTTTTGATTTATTTTTTTAAAAGTTTAGATGTTTGTCCATCCACACAAAAAAAATCAGAAACAGGTTCATCTTTTTTTTCGAGAAAATCGCATTTGAACTTTAAAATTTCATAACAATTTAGTAATTTGCTTGTATTTTCTTGTGTCAACAGAGCGTATGACGAATATTTATCCAATTAATATTACTCATTCGCAACTTTAAAACAAAGAAATACAAGCAAATAACAAAATTGTTATGAAATTTAAAGTTCAAATGCGATTTTCTCGAAAAAAAAAGATGAACGTGTTTCTTAGTTTTTTTGTGTGGATGGACAAACATCTAAACTTTTAAAAAAATAAATAAAAAAGAAAAAAAAGTGGCCGGATTTTTGATAAATTGACTTTTTTAAAAAATGGAAAATTTCAGAACGGGTTCTGAAAATTTTCCAAAAAAAAAATTTTAATCGATAGCCCATACAAAACTATATAAGAACGTAAATTTTTGACATTGTGGTGCATTCCGTTTTAATGTGATAAATATTTAATCAAGGCAACTCGCCACAAATTTTACAATTTTTCCAATATTTGACCACGCCTCCTAAGCCCAGTTTTCGAAAATTTGAAAAACCAAAAACGCAATTTTCTTAGTTACATATAGGGCTATCGAAACAACCTATTCAGAAATTTACGGGACACATGTTTTTCTGTAGCGGGACATTTGGTGTGGAATGCCTCATATATATGTACATAATAAACACTAGTGATATATGTTATTCTTAAGTGTCAATCTTTCGCCACTGAAAAGTGGCGAAAATAAGAACATACTTTGTGTGTCACGCCCATATTAAATTCATCAATGTTTCAGTTGAAGAAGAAGTACGTCTGGTTCATAAGTTGTGGTGAATTTTGTAGTGAATGGTAAGCTCTTTTTTTTGCTGGGTGGTTACGAATGTTAAATTTCATCTTTCTGCAATTAAAAAGAAATATCCCCACTTGAAATGCAATGCAAATCAGCACAGAAATTGTTTCAAGCTAAAACGAAAATTTGCCATTTTTTGATTTTAGGCTTTTAATTCTTTTAAGTATTTTTAAATTTTTTTAGATTTAATTTATTATCAAATTCCTCTAATTTGAATCATTTTGAAACTATTTATTTTGAAAATAATGAAATAAATTTAAAAAATAGCAAATAAATCTAAAAATTTAAATTGCATAAAAAGTTGAAATGCAGGCTTTTCTGGTATAACGGCACATTGAAAATGATTTTCGGCAAGATTTTTGATTTAATTACCCGTAAAAAGTACCTTTTTCAAAAAAATAAAAATAAAATTGAATCTTACCCACTAACAATGGGTTAAGAAAAGTAAAAAAAAATATTAAAAAAAAAGTAGAAAAGTTAAATTCGACTTAGCCGAATCCATGAATACCCTCCACAGTGCCTTTTTAAAGTTATAGTTAGTTTTCTTACGTGAAAAAAATTAACAATTTTGATTAGAAATATTTTATTTTGAGTAAAAAACTTTTTTTTAGTCATTTTGAAAAAAAAAATACAAAATTTTTTTTAGTGTAAAACTTTTTTCGAGCACTCAAAAAATTATGTTAGTAAAATCAACTGAAAATGTCAGTTAAAATAACTACTTTGTAAGTTGTTTTGGGGTCAACTACTTTTTCAGTTAAATCAACTAACAATGTTAGTTATTTTAACTGACAAAAAACAACTGACCTATGTAGTAAAAATTACTAACATTTGTAGTCAAAACAATTAATTTGTAGTAAAAATAAAATAAAGAATATAATTTTTTTTTTTTTTTTCAAAAAAATATTCAGAAAAAAATTGAAGACCAAATTTTTTTAAGTTTTTAAAAAAAAAAAAAAAACGTTGTGAAAAATAAAAAAAACGATTTTTTTTTGAAAAAAACTGAAAATTTTTCAGAGATCAAAAAAATAAAATTAACTACTTTAAATAACTGTTACTACGTTACAGTACTTTTTTGTTAGTTATTCAATAAAACGACTTAAAATAACAAACAGAAATAGTTGTTTGATATTTTTCATACAAAAATAACTGAATTTGTAGTTGAAAACAACTAACTACTGTAAAATATACAAACAACTAACATGTAGTAACTTACATAATTTTCTAAGTGAGTGTAAGTTTTTTTCTTTACTTGTAAAAATAATTGTGAGTGACAAAAATACTTTGTAAAATATTTTTCTGACTCATTAATGTTTTTTAAGCTGGTTTAACGGGGTTTTCAACACGTGAACTAAAGGTGAAACCAATTTGAAATTCACGGTATTGCTAATAATTTTTGAACCACGAAGTCCTATAAATGTAAAAAAATCCGTGGGCACCCACATCGCGGATTAAAAAAAAATCTCCAAAAAACTTAACTATACTAAGGGGTTCAGAAAGTTTCTATTGAGAGTCTAAATGACTCCAAAAAAATTTCGTGAACATCAATAATTTTCTTCTGCTCCCGCATAGCCGTTGATGTGTGACTTTTTTTTTTTTAGAATTTTTTACTTAATCCTCGATGTGGGTGCCCAAGGATTTTTTTTAATTTTTATGAGACTTCGGGGAGGCATTTGGAGTACGATTTTTTATTTACAAAAAACTAAAAAATTACAAATTTTCTATTAATTTTTTTTTTTGTAAAAAAACACGGTTTTTTAGGAATACCGGTACGTACCGGTACCGAAGGAAACGGTTTTTGGATACCGGTATCCGATACCAAAACTGAGTTTCGGTATTGGTACCGGTACTCAATTTAAAGGGTTTTGAAACGGATAAGGGTATTTTTTTTATGTTTTTTTTCGACGAACCATTCTACACTCAAAAAATTATGTTAGTAAAATCAACTGAAAATGTCATTTAAAATAACTACTTTGTAAGTTGTTTTGGGGTCAACTACTTTTTCAGTTAAATCAACTAACAATGTCAGTTATTTTAACTGACAAAAAACAACTGACTTATAGAGTAAAAGCTACTAACATTTGTAGTCAAAACAACTAAAATGTAGTAAAAATAAAATAATCAATATATAATTTTTTTTTTTTAAAAATTTTTCAGAAAAAAATTGAAGACCAATTTTTTTTTAAAAAGTTGTTAAAAATAAAAAAAAACGAAAATTTGTTTTTATTTTTTGAAAAAATACACAAAAAAATTTTCACAGATAAAAAAAATAAAATTAACTACTTAAAATTACTGTTACTACAGCGCAGTACTTTTTTGTTAGTTGTTCAAAAAAACTATTTAAAATAACTAACAGAAATAGTTGTTTGATATTTTTCAAATAAAAACAACTGACTTTGTAGTTGAAAACAACTAACTACTGTAAAATATATAAACAACTTACATGTAGTAACTTACATAATTTTCTGAGTGTACATTATAAATTTAAAGTTTCTAGGACCATTTTTTCTGGCAATAAAAAGTTACAAAAGAACAATTTTGTACCCCTTTTAAACCTCTGAGACTTTTTCTTAAAATTATGCCTCGGAGTCTGAACAATTTTTTATTGAAAAAAAGTCTCGGAATCTGAATCGTTGAAAAAATTACTCAGAGTCTAAGGCTTTTTCTATTGAAAGAATATTTCAGAACTTTGGACTTTTTCTACAGAACAAATTTCTGTTTTTCTACTGAGACTTTTGCTATAGAAAATATTTCTCAGCCTCTGAACCCTGAATTTAGGCTCATTTTAAAAACAATCCCTAGAATTCAATATACTTTTTTAATGAAAACAAGTGAGAGTGTTAAATTCGGCTGTGCCGAATCTTGTATACCCTCCAACGTTGAAAAAAAAAAATAAAAAAAAAAATGCAGGGGCGTTTTTTTTGGGGGGGGGGGGGGGGGGCTTGTCGGGGGTCGTTGGGGACACCTTCTCTCTGGTCAAAAATGTTTACAAATTTAATTACTATGCTTTTCATATACAATTTCATCATTATATAAATTATTTGCTAATACCCACGCCCACAAAAGGGCGTCAAATCCCCTGGGTACAAGTCCAAGACTTTGAACTTTTTGAAGCTTAAAAATGTTTCATTTGTTTAACAAAAAAAAAAAAACCTATAAAAAGTTACCTTTTTTCATGGGTTGGTTTACTTCGTCAAGGGGGAACTTTTTTCCCCCTGCTCCGATTTTGCCCATCTCCGAACTTAACCAGCCTATGAACATAAGACATATATGTGCCAAATTTTAGGAGTCTAGCACTTTTATTTTAGACTGTATCGTGTCTTTCACAGACGGACGGACGGACAGACAGACGGACGGACGGACGGACGGACAGACGGACATCGCTAGAATGTCTTAGAATCGATCACTGACCAATAATATATATACTTTATAGGGTCCTAGACCGATATTTCGATGCGTTACACACGGAATGACAAAGTGAGTATACCCCCATACTGTAGTTGGAGGGTATAAAAAATGGCTATAAATCTGAGACATTTTTGAAGTATAAAATTTTTCAGAATTTGAAAAGTGTTCAATCGAAGTGTATTTAAAAAAAGTCCCTAGAATCCAATATTCTTTTTAAAGAAAAAATGGCCATAAATCTAAGATATTTTTAAAACATAAAATGTTTGAGAATTCAAAAAGTGTTCAATCGAAAAAATTTCTTAAAAATGTTTTTAAAACTTTCTCCCATAAAACCCCAGAAGCTATTTCCTCCTCGGTCTACATTTTATATAAAATTAGTAATGCACTTTTATTATAAATTTTTTTGGTCAAAAAAATAATTAAATTAAAATTATTTTAAAAGAGTGCGGTTAACCGGTTACCGCGGTTAATCGCTTGAATTTTAACCGTAACCGCGGTTATTTGCAAACCCTAGTATGTATTATTAAGACATTAATGCCCTTTTTTAAATCACGTATTAAATTTAAACAATTTAAAATAAATTTAAAACAAATTCTTGTTTTTTTATATATAATGGTAATTACGATAAATTGGTAAAGGGTCAATGAGCATCTCAATAAAATCAACTTTTTAACTAGAATAGTATGGAAAAATCTCAAAACTACTTTTTCTACAAAAAAACAGGTCCTTAATAATAGTGACGCATATAATTAGAGATACCAGAGAACAAAACAAAATAACGCACTTAATATTTTATGACGTTGTTAAACCACGTTGTAATGCAAAAAATTTCCATTTTAACCAAGTTAACATCATTCTTGACTTTTCGATATTTAATGGAATTGACGCAAGCGTACTTTTTGTTTTGCTAAAATTGTATAATCGTCGTGGTTTTAGCTAAACAAAGGAAACAAAATAGCTTAAAAAAACCCAGAACAGGCCATCATAAAGTTAATTAAACGTTTTAGGTAGTTTGGAGATTTGGATGACGATGTAGTTATTGGGATGAAATAATGAAGAGCAGTGTTACCAAATCTAGCAAAATCTAAAAATATAAATTAGTCGTTACCAAATAATTTAAATACTCATTTTATCAACAGACAGTTCTAGATGTTACAAACGGAATGACAAACTTATAACATTTTTTTCCAATACACGAAAAAATTTTGGCACTTTAAAAATCATTAACACGAAAATCCTAGCTGATGGTGTTTTCGAGTTATTGCTAAATAATTACACTGTTCGGCTATAAAAATCTCCTGGTAAAATATCCAACTGATTCTTATACATTGTGCTCTCCTGAATCCTAATCTGCCATACAGTTTTTTCTAGCACGTACCGTTTTTGAGATATTCGCTGTTAAAAAGATACAAAAACCAATAATTTCGCACTTTTGGGGGTCCTCTCTTACATTGCTTACAACAAACAGGACTTGATTTGATATAAATTGTTCCTCCTGAATCCAAAACTGGAATCCAAATTTTTCTAGCATGTTCCATTTTCAAGATATTTGCGTTCGAGATTCTCGCGTGCAAATTTTTCAAACGCGAATAGGTCCATTTTATATGAAATCTCCTATTTTTTATGAATCTGTAACAATGGACATTACAAGTGCCAAATTATTGTTTTTTTTTTAACTTTTTTAACAGCGAATATCTCAAAAACGGTACGTGCTCCTGAAAAAAAGATTCAGCAAAAAAATCTGAAAAGTACTTTTTAAGGTGCGTACACACGAGAAAGAAATCTCGATAGAATAATCGAAAATTTGTCAACTCTAGCATTTTTAGACTTCAAATCAAAAATAATATCAATATCTTCCAAAAAACTGTTACTCGGATGTGGTAATTTTTCGATCTCCTGAAATAATGGTAAAAAAAACTCCATCGAAACACAACATTCGGAAAAAAAGTCTTTAAAAAAATTTCGGAAGTGGCAATTGGGGGGGGGGGGGGGGGGTGGCAAATTTCCTCTCGAATATGTGTTTAAAAATTCATTCTTATTCTTTTTGCACTAAAGAAATACAAGTTTATCATTATTAAAAAAAAAAAAAAATATTACACGCCCATAAAAGGGGGCGGACCGAAAAAACGATATTATCTAATTCTCTTGGTCCAAATGCAGAGCTTTGAACTTCCTGTAGCATAAAAATGTTGTATTTGTTTAACAAAAACACAAAAAATCATGTAAAAAAGTGGTATTTTTCATGGGTTGGTTTAGTTCTCCAGGGGGGAACTTTTTCCCCCTTGGTCCGATTTTGCCCATTTCCGAACTTAACCTGCCTAGGAATATAAGACATATTCTAGCTCTTTTATTTTGGACTGTATCGTGTCCTCTACAGACGGACATACGGACGGATGGACATCGCTAGAATGTCTTAGAATCGATCGCTGATCAATAAAGTATATACTTTACGGGGTCATAGACCGATATTTCGATGCGTTACACACGGAATGACAAAGTATACCCCCATACTGTGGTTGGAGGGTATAAAAAATCCCATTGGCTTTTTTTTTGTGGAGTGGCTAGGTGAGAGTGGGTGATACCCCTCTCCTCGCAATAAATGTTTACTAATTTATTTAGTATGCTTTTTGCATCCTCTAGAAAAAAACATTCTGAGAAAATATTTTTTTTTGGAAATTTTGATTCTTAAATGCGAAAGTTGGTACTTTTTTTAACTATCGAACTAAAGACCCCTAGAACCTTAAAATTGGTATGTTAATGAAATGGAATGAAACCGGGAACGTCATGGAATATGTTTTTTATACCCTCCAACTACAGTATGGGGGTATACTCACTTTGTCATTCCGTGTGTAACGCATCGAAATATCGGTGTAGGACCCCATAAAGTATATATATTATTGATCAGTGATCGATTCTAAGACATTCTAGCGATGTCCGTCTGTCCGTCCGTCCGTCTGTCCGTCCGTCCGTCTGTGGAAGACACGATACAGTCCAAAATAAAAGTGGTAGACTCCTGAAATTTGGCACATATATGTCTTATGTTCATAGGCTGGTTAAGTTCGGAGATGGGCAAAATCGGACCAGGGGAAAAAAAGTTCCCCCTTGAAGAACTAAACAAACCTCTGAAAAATACCATATTTTTACATGATTTTTTGTGTTTTTGTTTAACAAATCCAACATTTTAATGCTAAAAGAAGTTCAAGGTCCTGCATTTGGACCCACAGAATTAGAAAAAATCGTTTTACGGTCCGCCCCCCCCCCCTTTTATGGGCGTGGAATATTTTTTTTTTTTTATATAATGATAAATTTGTATTTCTTTAGTGCAAAAAGCATAAGAATTATTTTTTTTAACACTTATTCGAGAGGAATTGTGCGCCCCAATTACCACCGACCCCCCCAAAAAAAAAGACGCCCCTGCAATTTTTTTTTTATTTATTTGCATGTTGGAGGGTATAAAAGATTCGGCACAGCCGAATTGAACACTCTTACTTGTTTACTCAACATTTTGTTCAATCAAACTTTTTGTCACTTACACTTTTTTTGATAAATACTCTTTTATACGCTCCTACCACAGTATGGGTGTAATCTCACTTTGTCATTCCGTAGTAATGCATCGAAATATCGGTTGGGGACCCTTCTAAAGTTTAACATGCAAATAGATTTTTTTTGATTTACGAAATTGAACAAATAAATTAAATTTTTTAGATGAAAGAGTTTAAAAGTGATCGGAGTGAGTGTGAGTGGCGAAAATGTTACTTGACTGGGTGTGCGTGAGGAAGATTTTTGCGTTATTAACTGTGAGTCGATTTTTTTGCTTGAGTTTGCATGATTTATTTTTACTCATATTTCCTTTCATTCAGAAACAAAAGTGTTAAATTTGGCCAAACTTCAAATTTTGCTAAAAATAAAAAACATTTCTGTCGTGAGTGTGAGTCGAAAGTCACTCACGCGTCCATCTCTTGTTGAAAACAGATAATACAGTTTAATTTACAAACATCTAATGAAAAGTTACTGTAATACTTTATCTGAGTGTAATGAAAAATCTGTCACAGTTTAAGAATCCCTGCTCCAAAATTTATCACACAATATCACTAATGGAATAAATGGTTTTTGTAGACTTAACGACTCATTTCTGGTCTAAAAAGTTAATTGTTTTATTAATTTCTGTTGTTGTTTTTTATTTTTGCAACAGGATTTACAGCATTACTGAGACTGAGTCAGATTTTTGTTTAACCAAAAAATTTTGCAACATCACAACAAACTGCAAAAATTAAAACAATAGCGAACGAACGAAACTTGTTCTCAAGAACAATATATACAAGAGGATATTCAATGTTCTAACGCCAAAATAAGTTTGGCGTCTTGGCGTCTTGGCGTTTCTTACATAGGCCAAAATGAAAGGGTGTCAGGTGTTTTTTGCGTTTTGGCGTCTCGGCATCACTTACTTAGGCACAAAATAAACTGATGCCTCTGTTTGGCGTCATGGCATTTTTGTAGATTAGGGGAGATTTATTGTTCTTGATCACCACTATCACCCAAGAACAATAATTCGAACAATAAATCTCCCCTAAATCTTCCATAATCTCCAAAAATGCCATGACGCCAAACAGAGACATCAGTTTATTTTGTGCCTAAGTAAGTGATGCCGAGACGCCAAAACGCAAAAAACACCTGACACCCTTTCATTTTGGCCTATGTAAGAAACGCCAAGACGCCAAGACGCCAAACTTATTTTGGCGTTAGAACATTGAATATCCTCTTATATATATTGTTCTTGCTTGTTCTTACTGTTTTTGTAAATGTTGTTTGTTGTTATTGTCTTATTTTGCAGTATTTGTTGTTCTTCCTCTTCAATGAGATGTTTCAATAAAAACAATACAAATTTTACAATTTAGTAGATGATTGAAGGTTAAACGTTTCCGTTGATTCTAAGTTAAAGCGTATTAAAATATCAGTGAAATTTTTAGAAAAAAACAAACAATTAATAAATTATCATTTCCGAATAAGTTAAATTGTGTGAGTGTGATAAATAATTTTAATAAGGAAAGAAATTATTTGAGAATCAATAAACTTTTTGTATTAAGTAAGTTGTTAAAAAAAAATAAATTCCACAGTTATTTTGTAAGATTATATTGAATGTTACTCTCATAATACACTCAGAAAAATAAGTTAGTATAATTAACAAAAAAAAAAATATCTACTACAAAAAATTTTTAGGGGCTGCACTAAAAAATTATGTAAGTAAATCAACTGAAATGTTCTGGGGTCAACTAATTTTTCAGTTAAATTAACTACACTCAAAAAATTATGTCATTAACTGTTTGTAGTTTATTTAAAAAGTTTTCCGTTTAGTCGTTTTTAAAAGAAAAAACATTTGTTTGATGTTCAGTTTTTATTAATGACTACATCAGTCCTTTGTTTCAAAAATAACACACTAAAAAATAAAGACTTTCACTAACATTTAATTTATAAAGTCATTTATTTTTGTTCTGTAAGTAAAAACTACTGATTATTCTTTTGATTTTTAATGATTTGTGTAAGTAATTTTTTTTTAAATTGTTGGTATTTTTTAATGATATATCATTAGTTTTTACCTACACAAGTCAGTAATTTGTTTGTAGAAAAAAAAATCAAAAAATTATTTATAGAAATATAAAAACATATTTGTATCAAGTGGCTTTGGCACGATGGGTAGAGTGTCTGGCCAGAATGTAGTTGATTGCGGGATCGATTCCCCAAAATTTTATTAAAAAATTTTAAAAAAATATTTCAATGGGAAATTGTATAAAATAACCTACGAAATCATTAATTTTTAATGTTTTGGTAGGTTATTTTTTTGGAATTTGTTGGTAAAAATAACAGAACTATCATTAATTTTTAATGTTTTGGTAGGTTATTTTTTTCGAATTTGTTGGTAAAAAAGAATGAAAAAACCGTAATTTTTTAATGTTTAGTGTTATTTATTTTAGAAAATTTTGCCAACAGTAAAAAATAAATGTTGATGTTTTTAAAACAAATGAATAATTACTGGGATGGTTTTCAATTGTTAATTCACTGGTTTTAAGTGTGTTTTTCTTTTGTTTTTGCCTACAAAATATTTTGAGTGTAATAATGTTAGTTTTTTTAACAGACAAAAAACTACTGGCTTATGTAGTAAAAACTACTTACATTTGTAGTCAAAACAACTAATCAATACATATTTAAAAAAAAATAAAAAATTCATAAAAAACAAGTAAAAAAGTTAAATTCGACCTTGCCGAATGTAGTGATACCCTCCACAATTTCAAGAAGATTATTGCAAAAAACTTTATTTAAAAGGAAATTACGTTTGAAAAAAAATTTCCGCGAAAAAAAATTTTGTTAAAAAAAAAAATCCGCGATTTTTTTTCTTTTTTTGCCAAAAAATATGTTCGTACTTGTTTAAATACCATTTGGTGTTCAATTATGTTCACATATGTCAACCAGAAGCCGAATTAAAGCATTTTGTATTTTTAGGTTATGTTGAATGTACTGAAATTTTTTAGGTGTGCTTACATTTTCGTTCATAGCTTTTGAACCGCTGAACCAATATCGCTCAAATGCAATACCAAACTTTTCGGGAGAACTTCCAATAAATATGTCAAGTTTTAGTCATCTTTGTGCAATATTTGTCCTTGATAGCATTTTCCACAGACAGACAGACGGACATACGGACATCTCTAGAATGTCTTAAAATCGATCGGGCATCATGAATATATATGGGGCATTCCATGTCAAATCGGACACTTTGAAAATTTTTTTTTTTTAGATTTTCCCAATTTGTTTGCATTTTTTTCAGATTTTTTTGATGACCCGTTCAAAAGATATCATATTTTTAAAAATTGGTAGTTTGTTCCTTTACTCAAACTTCTTTTCCTCATAACTTCTTCAATAATAGTCCAAATTTCAATTTTTTTTTTTCAAAATTTTTGTTTTTTTACGTACTTTAAAAAAAAAAATCCCAAAAAATTCTTAAAAGCGCTCTAGTATGCGATTTTTAAGTTTTAAAATTTAAATCTAATTTTTGAAAATGTTTGTACTCTTCGATTTTTTTGAAATTTTTTTGTGTAAAACTTCTATCGATTCTACAAATTTTTTGTCCAGGAGGATCGTGGGATAACGATTATTACTATTTTTTAAAATTTTTTGAAAAAATTTTATTGTAATTTTCCAATCCTAAAATCATTTTTACTGCTCCAATGGTGCGTCACAGAGGGGTCATTTATAAGACCGACTCCCATTAGTTTTTACGTCTTAACATTTCTTTGGAAAAACTAATACCCTATCTCCAATTTCTAAGGGGGCTCCCACATAAAACGACATGTTTTAAAATTTTCTCCAACCGCTCTAACTGCCCTAATAGTGCCCTTAAAGCAATCAAATGTATGACCGACCCACAATATTTTTTTAGTCCAAACATTTTCTCTGAACACACCTACCCTCTATCTTTAACTGTTAAGGCGGTCCCCATACAATTTTTTTTATTTTTTGTAAATTTGTTTTATTTAATCAGCTTCTACCGGTCCAATGGTGCGTCCGAGAGGGGTCATTAGTGAGACCGACCCCAATTTATTTTTACCCTACAACATTTTTTTAAAACATACCTACGCCCTATCTCCATTCCTTAAGTAGGCTCCCATACAAATAACAGTTGGAGCAAATTTTATAAAAATGTAATTTTGAATGGAAGCCTACTTAGGGAGTGGAGATAGGGCGTAGGTATGTTTTAAAAAAATGTTGTAGGATTCGGCACTACCGAATTTAACACTCTTACTTGTTTTTTCTTAAAAAGGTGTGAAAAATAAAAAAAATTAATTTATTTTTATTTTTTGGAAAACAATTTTGAAAATTTTTCAGTGATAAAAAAAAATTAACTGCTTTAAACAACTGCCCAGCAAAACTTTGGTAATGGGTGGTGATTATATAACACATTACCAGGTAATGTATATACCTTATTTGTAACATTATTTTAGGATGTCTTAACAAACATTTGTTCCACAACGTATTATTTTAAAGTGAAATATAATGCTTTACTTATAATTGGTTACGTAATGCATGAATATTGGAAAAAATGTATTTCATATTTATTATGTCTAAACATAAAATCATGTATGACTTATATTTGGATACATTATGTATTATTTTAAAGTTTGAAATAATGCATTATTTATAATTGGATGCATAATGCATTACAATAACATAAAAAATAAATACTTTATAAAAAACTGCATAAGTTTAAACTAGAGATGGGCTCACGACAGGAATTTTCTAATGACACACAATCACTCACGAGCATATTTTATCTACTTACACTCACTTACATTCACGTGAGTAAATTTAATACAAAATTACCTTTTCACTACTCGTAACACCTTATATATTATGTTCTGGTATGCTATATTATACACTCAGAAAATTATGTAAGTTACTACATGCTAGTTGTTTGTATATTTTACAGTAGTTAGTTGTTTTCAACTACAAAGTCAGTTGTTTTTGTATGAAAAATATCAAACAACTATTTCTGTTAGCTATTTTAAGTCGTTTTTCTAATAACTAACAAAAAAGTACTGTAATGTAGTAACAGTTATTTAAAGTAGTTAATTTTATTTTTTTTATCTCTGAAAAAATTTCTAAGTTTTTTTCCAAAAAATAAAAATAATTTTTTTTTTATATTTTTCACAACTTAAAAAAAAAAACCTTTAAAAATATTTGGTCTTCATTTTTTTCTGAAAAATTTTTTGGAAAAAAAAATATATATGGGGATTTCCAAGCCAAATCACTCACTTTTAGACCCGACCCCTTTCGATTTATTTTATTTTTGGATATGTTTTAGTTGTTATTAAATGCAACTTGGACACCAAAAAAAAAAGGCTGAAGCCTTTTATTCCAAGATGGTGTTGAGTAATCAATTTTTCAAAATGGCGATTTTCTCCAAAAAATTAAAAAAATTAAATTTTTAATTAATTTTGACCATTAAAAAATATAGATATTTTAAAAAAAGTTGGACAACGTTTTGTTGGTATTTAAATTTAGTTTTAGAAAAAAAATATGAAAAAATTATTCGAAGTAATTATCACTTATTTTTTGACGTTTAAAAATTAAAATCGACTTTTTGAAAAAGTCCGAAACCTTAGATTTTTTTGTAAAAAACTATAAAAATTCTACTCTAAATTACGCAACTTTTAAGCCATAACTCGAGATGTGATCACAATTCTTTCTATTTTTTTTAATTTTTAAAATTGCACCTTTTATGTTTTGGCTCTGATTTATTTTATATGGAGCTCCAAAAAAAAAAAAAAAATTGGTAGATACTGACCCTAACTTACCCTAAATATATTCATTTTGGAGGTAAATATACGTCTCACAAAAATTTAGGACGATCGGACATGGGAAAGGCGTTTAGCATGGTCCTTGAAGTTTAAAAAACGGATTACAAGGAAAAATATGAATTTTTTTCTGTTTTCGCAATTTTTTGGTATTTTAAGTTAAGTTTTAATTCAAGTGATTACAGAATTATGATGTGGAGTAAAATGCCTTTCTAATAAGGTACTAACAACTAAAATCGGTTGAAAATCAGCCAAGTTATTACAACTTCCCCAGGCATCTAGCGTGTGCCATACCACTTGATTAAAAAATACGAGTCCCTTTTTTTAAATTTATTGAAATTTTCTACTGTAATAACATTTTTTTCATTATTCATGTTTCAGTTTAATATTTTTTTGGTTTTTCCAAATTTTAAAACAAAAAAAAGAATTTTTTTTTAAAATAGAGATTTTAAAAGGGTGTTGAAAATGCAGGCATTTTTAGCACTAATTTAAAAAATGTTAGCAAAACACAATATGAAAAATACTTGTCATCTAATTACATTTGAACTTGAAGAATAAAAAAATGTTATTACAGTAGAAAATTTCAATGAATTTCCAAAATCGTATTATATTGCTTAATCAAGTGTTCTGCCATACGTTAGATGCCTGGGGAAGTTGTAATAACTTGGCTGATTTTCAAACGATTTCAGTCTTTGGTACCTTATTAGAGAGGCATTTTACTCCGTATTATAATTCTGCAACCACTTGAATTAAAACTTAACTTAAAATACCAAAAAAATTGAGAAAACAGAAAAAATTCATATTTTTCCGTGTAATCCGTTTTCTAAACTTCAAGGCCCATGCGGAACACCTTATCCATGTCCGAACGTTCTAAATTTTTGTGAGGCGTATTTTTGCCTCGAAATGAATATATCTAGGGTAAGTTAGGGTCAGTATCTACCAATTTAATTTTTTTGGAGCACCATATAAAATAAATCAGAGTCAAAAAATAAAAGGTGCAATTTTCAAAATTTGAAAAAAAATGGAACAAATTGCGATCACATCTCGAATTATGGCTTAAAAGTTGCGTAATTAAGAGTAGAACTTTTAGACGTTTGTAAAAAAAAATCTAAGGTTTCGAACTTTTTCAAAAAGTCGATTTTAATTTTTAAACGTTAAAAAATAAGTGATAATTACTTCGAATAATTTTTTTAATATTTTTTTCTAAAACTACATTTAAATACCAACAAAACGTTGTCCAACTTTTTTTAAGATATCTATATTTTTAACTGGTCAAAATTAATTGAAAATTTCAATTTTTCCATTTTTTTGAAAAAATCGCCATTTTGAACAATTGATTACTCAACACCATCTTGGAATAAAAGGCTGAAAATTGGTGTCCAAGTTGCATTTAATAAGTACTAAAACATATTCAAAAATAAAATAAATCGAAAGGGGTCGGGTCTAAAAGTGAGTGATTTGGCCTGGAATGCCCCATATATTGATTATTTTATTTTTACTACATTTTAGTTGTTTTGACTACAAATGTTAGTAGTTTTTACTACATAAGTCAGTTGTTTTTTGTCAGTTAAAATAACTGACATTGTTAGTTGATTTAACTGAAAAAGTAGTTGACCCCAAAACAACTTACAAAGTAGTTATTTTAACTGGCATTTTCAGTTGATTTTACTAACATAATTTTTTGAGTGTATACCTTAGTCGTATGCATTACTTTGAGTCTCATCCAATGTTAAAATCATCAATGCTGCAATGTATAAAATAAGCAATCCTATACCTTATCTGGTAATCTAAGTTTTGCTGGGTGTTACTCCATTACAGTACTTTTTTGTTAGTTATTCAAAAAAACGACTTAAAATAACTAACAGAAATAGTTGTTTGATATTTTTCGTACAAAAACAACTGACTTTGTAGTTGAAAACAACTAACCACTGAAAAATATACAAACAACTAACATGTAGTAACTTACATCATTTTCTGAGTGTCTCAAAAATACTTATCCTGTGAACGGAGACAATAGTACCTATCAAAATTTTCTAAGTGCCGAAACAAATTTTAAAAAAATTTCCAAGTCCCAGACCCAATTTGTTTTTTACGTTTTGGAGTGTTTTAGAGTTAAAAAATCATTAAAAATACTTTTATGAAATTTTTTTTTTTTAAAAATTTCGAAGTTTAAGTGCTTTAAAAAATAATGTTTTTGTATGTTTTGTAAAAAGTACCTTTTTTTCCTGACACAAAATTTTTTTTGTCAATTTTATTATCATTTTGGGTAGTAAGTATACTGTGGAAATACAGTTTTTTGTTGTTTGAAGTACTTACAATGCTGTCAGAACCTATGGGCCATCTGTAGATCAGAATTGTCATTTGAGTTACTGAAATACCAAAAATATTACGCCCTGACAATACTTGTACCGCCATTATATTACAGGACCAGTATTGTCCCGCTTGTAATTTCCTGCCTGGGTAGGGAATTAAACAACCCAGAATCTCATCATTTGATATGTAGGATCATTTTTCTCTTTCAGGAGAAGGACATTTTTAGATTTTTTTTTAACCCTTTACATATATTTTTACAGATTTAATATTTTGAGTGTCGTTAACTGATATTTACATGATTTTTTCTATTGTTTTCTTAGTTTTTCTCTTATTCTCATTCTCTTTAAATTTGTTATAGTTTTTTTTTTGTGTTTTATTATGTCTCTGATTAATTCGTGTAATTTTTGACTATTTAATTAATGTTAATTAATTAACTGAGAAAAAAATTTTCTCAGTTAACTAACGAAATTCAATGTCAATTTGTAATTAAATTTTAATTTTTTTTTGTTTCCAACAAACACTTGTTGTATTTATATTGTTGTTGATTTTTATCTCTTTATGCTTTACCTCTATCGTTTTTGAGTGTTGCAGCAGCTGATCAGGTTTTGTTTATTTTTGGCTATAATTTTTGACAAGTTTGACAGACTAATAAAATTAAACAATGACCCTGATCTCTAAAACAGAAAATTTTTAAATTTCTATGTGTAAATGATCGTATTTACAAATATTTTAGTTTTAAGACAAACAAATATTTTTAACTAAAACAAAGAAACGGAAAATTATGAAATTTTTGTTTAATGATTTCAACATAACGTTTCTGAGAATTTTTTTATACGAAAATGTCTCAGTATCTAAAAAATTTTCTTTACGAAAATAATCTCAGAATCTGAGAACTTTTCTAAACGAAAAATTTCTCAGAATCTGATAATTTTTTTAATAAGAAAAAAGTCTCAGAATCTGAGAATTTTTATTCGAAAAATATCTTTTAAAATTCTAAAATTTGTTAAACATAAAAAAGTGTTCAACAACAGCGTAAGAGCATTTGCAAATTAATTATTTTCTAACACTCATATTCAACCTAGGAATTCCCCCAAACAATCTTTGCAAAGTTTGTAAGACTTTAATTATCATAATTTTATTAGAATTTTTTCCCCTAACTGCTACGAATCAGTAAGTTTTGCACAAAAATACTGATTTGTAACAACTTCACGTAACAATTGTATTCTCTAAACATTTAGCATTAAAAGATCTGACCATAAATTTTATAAGAATTTTGCCTGTTGTATATGAGGTGTTTATAAATGTAAATATTTATGGTTAAGTAAGGGGATTTATACTTGGTTAAGTAAAAGGGGAGTTCCCGATCAAAATGTTTCCTTTGCAAAAAAATTTTTAAATTTTAAACAAAAATAAAATATCACTGTATTATGTAGAAAAATTATCAGATACTGAGTTATTTTTCCAACCGAAAAATTCTAATATTTAGAAAAATTCGTCGAAAAGAAAAATTCCCAAATTACGAGGCATTATTCTCATAGAAAACTTATCAGACTCGGAGTTTTTTTTTTTTCTATAGAGACATTGTTCCTGAAGGAAAATTATAATTTTTTATACATTTTTGTGAGAAAAAGTCTAAGATTCTGAAACATTTTTTGAGACATTTTTTCTATAGAAATTTACTCGCACTCAAAAAATTATGTTAGTAAAATCAACTGAAAATGTCAGTTAAAATAACTAATTTGTAAGTTGTTTTGGGGTCAACTACTTTTTCAGTTAAATCAACTAATAACGTTAGTTATTTTAACTGACAAAAAACAACTGACTTATGTAGTAAAAACTACTTACATTTGTAGTCAAAACAACTAGCATGTAGTAAAAATAAAATAATCAATATATAATTTTTTTTTTTTCAAAAAATTTTTCAGAAAAAAAATTAAGACCAAATTTTTTCCAAGTTTTTTTTTTTTTAAAAAAGTTGTGAAAAATAAAAAAAAAACAAAAATTAATTTTTTGGAAAAAAACTTTGAAAATTTTTCGAGATAAAAAAAATAAAATTAACTACTTTAAATAACTGTTAACATTACAGTACTTTTTTGTTAGTTATTCAAAAAAACGACTTAAAGTAACTAACAGAAATAGTTGTTTGATATTTTTCATACAAAAACAACTGACTTTGTAGTTGAAAACAACTAACTACTGTAAAATATACAAACAACTAACATGTAGTAACTTACATAATTTTCTGAGTGCAGGTTCTGAAACATTTATCTACACTAAAAAACAACCCTTGTCAAATTACTAGAAAAAATTTTGTTATCCCATTTTACCAATATTCCTTATTTTTTAACAAAAACTTTTTGTTTTGGTCGAAATTTCCATTTTTTTGTAAAAGTCTAAACTTCCAAATTAATTTTTCAAAAGAAACCTTGTATGTTTAATCGCGTCAAAAAATTTTAAATTTACAATTCTATTTGTAAAAAGCTTGTAAAATTAAAAAGAAACGAAATTCAGACTGGGAATTCTCGTAAAAGAGGAGGTAGCAAAAAATCTAGTAAAGTCACGAGAACTCCTTGTAAGTTAAATCGCGTCAACAAAATGTGCAAATTAACAATTTTATTGGTAAAAAGCTTGTAAAATTTTAAAAAAGCTCGTAATTTTTACAAAAAATTTTTCGTAAAATATTAGGTAGCAAAAAATAAAAGTTACAAGTTAATAAATTTTGAGACATATTTCCTATAGAAAAAGTTTTAGATTCCGGAACATTTTTCATAAAGTAAAAGACATTTTTCCTATTTGAAAGGTTTCTTATCCTGCACACAAAAAAATATTTGTCAAATTACTAGGAAAAGTCTCGTAATCCCATTTTACCAATATTTGACAATTTTTCTTGTTTTTTAACAAATCGAAATTTACATTTTTTTCTGTAATTTTACAATTTTTTTTTGTAATTTTACAAATTTCCAAGATCATTTTACAAATTTTTTTTTTGTAAATTCACGAGAATTCCTTGTAATTTTAATTGCGCCAAAAAACTGTAAATTTACAATTTTATTGGTAAAAAGCTTGTAAAATTACAAAATTATTGGTAAAGAGCTTGTAAAATTATTAGGAATTTTCGTAAAATAGGAGGAAGCAAAAAATCTAGTAGAATTACGAAACCTCTTTGTAAATTTTATCGTGTCGAAAATTTTGTAAATTTACAATTTTTTTGGTAAAAACCTTGTAAAATTACAAAATTATTGGTAAAAATCTTGTAAAATTACAAGGAATTTTTGTCAAATAGGAGGTAGCAAACAAAAAAAAGTTGCAAGTTTTTCTTTTAATTTTACAAGGCTTTTTTTTGAGTGTGGGAACTTTTTCATATTGAAAAATTTTTTTGGTACATTCAACATAACCAAGAATACAAAATGCTTTAATTCGGCTGCTGGTTGACACATGTGAACAGAATTTATCAGCGAATGGTATTTAAACAAGTACAAACATATTTAAAAAAAAAAAAAAATTTAGTGGATTTAGCGATGTCCGTCTGTCCGTCCGTCTGTCCATCTATTTTCAATCAATTGACTTGAAATTTGAAACTTAAGCATCTTTCGGCCCAAGGACGAAGCCTATTAAAATTGGAGAAAATTGGTCCATGTTAAGACCTAGCCCTCATACAAACGCCCCCTTTGGATTCGGCTTAAATGACTCTAATAACCTTATTATAATAGATATCGCTTTGAAATTTAACACATAATCAAATCATCATTCCAAATTTCAAAGGGATCAGGTCAGTCCTTCTGGTAGTCCCCATACAAACCACCCTCCCGATATTCACATAATTCCCACAAAATTCCTAAAAATGAAATATTTGATAAAAATTTTATTTTAAGGTGTTAAACGTGTAGTAACCTTATCAAATCGGAATATAACGGAATTTTTGGACTTAGTCTCCCATATAAAAATTTCGACCGATATTCAGTTAAATCGGTCTATTGGCAAAAAAATAAACCAATTTCACTAAAATTTGATCTGTGTGTGTTTTCTACACTAAATATAGATCTAACAAAAGATAGACCCAATAGGTCCATGTTTGGACTTGGTACCCATTTTCCGGAAAACACTGGTGTAGGGTATCATATGGTCGGTCTTGGCCGACTATAACTTTCTTACTTGTTTTACTTGTTTTTTTTTATAGAAAAAGTCCCAGATTATAAAAAAAATTTTTCAATAGAAAAATTCTCAACTTTTACTGAAGAAAATGTTCCTATTGAAAAATTCTCAGATTTTTTCCTGTAGAAAAATTCTGATATTCTGATATTTTTTTTTATTGATTCCTTGTCATTTGTCTTCAGAATAAAAGTTCTCAGATTATTTCCTTTTCTTTTTTTCTTACAATCCACAGAAAAATTCTAAGATTTCGAGTCATTTCTCCTTTAGAATATTCCTTTGTTTCTATATTTTCCCTGTTTCCCTCTTTTCTCTTGGTTTTCTTTTCTTTTTATACAGCGATGACCGTCTGTCTGTCCCTATGTCTGTATGTCTGTCTGCCCATTTGTCAGTCCGTCCGTCTGTGGAAGACACCATACAGTTCACTAAACTAAAAGAGCTAGACTCCTCAAGTTGGTCACGAATATGTCTTATGGTCATCGGCTGGTTAAGTTCAGAAATGGGAAATATTTACCGTAAACTAAACCAACCTTTAAGGTTTTTTATACTTTTGTTAAGCATATGAAACATTTTTGTATAGGAAGACGTTCAAAGTCTGCATTTGGAATCGGGAGATTAAAAATGTCGTTTTTGGCCCGCTCTCTTTTGTGGACGTGTGTAATACAAATTTATTTAAATAATGCCAAAATTGTATTAATTAAGTGGAAAAAGAATAATAAATTAATTTGTTAATATTTACCGCTAGAGAAAATGTGTCTCCTCAAAAAAATTGACCCTAAAAAAAAACGCCCCTGTAATTTATTTTTTTATTTTTTAAGACTTTTTACAAGCTAGAGGGTATAAAAGATTCGGCATAGCCAAATTTTACCCTCACTTTTTTTTTCTTGGTTTGGGGGGATTTCCTATTCCCTCTGTGGATCCGCGCATGCTCTAAATGCAGTTGTTGCCCGGGCGACTGCTCTCTCTTGTTTTTATTTTTCGAAGAACTTCGCATATCCTTACTAACGCGTGGATTTGAAGTGCCAAAAAATCCTCAAGGTTTTTACAAATCCCGAAAAATTCAAACAAATTTTAAAAGTTTATGGATTCAATATATTCCAAAAACCCCGGAACCCTAAAATCAGGATCTCGATAAATTTTTCTTTAATCCCGATTCTGAAAAGCCGATTTCTATGACAATGCCAAGGTAATTTCACCAAACCCAGAGTGAAAATTTCTAATTTTACAATTTTTCCAAATTGTAAAATTCTGTCCTACGTGAATACCCTAATAAAAAAATATTTTTATCGCTCACTTTTTACAACCAAAAACCGAATGCAGAATCAAACGGTCATTGATCTAAAAAGTTTTATTAAATGGTGGTTAAATATTTTTTTTTATATGTTTATTCCGGTATTAAAACTTCACATTCTTTTTTTACATAAAAACTTAAAAGTGAGCGTTCGTTTATGTGTCTGAAATAGTTATGTATTTCACTTGTTTCTACACGTTCACTCACCTAAAACTCTTGACAAAATACAAAAAAAAAAAGTTAATTTAATATGCAACACTTAACACGATGAGTAAACCTAATGAGTTTATAATAAATTATCATTTTAGACATTTATATATATTTTTATGCTAGATTTAAATATTAAGATACATACATACATTTGTACATACTTTTCAAACCCAACTTTAGCAGCAATTTTATTTAATTTCTTAAACGGATTAAGCAAATTATAAGTGGGATTTTTTTTTTTGTAATAAAATTTTTTATAATAATAAAATTTATAAAAAAAACATTTCTGGATTTAAAAAGGAAGATTTTAATCATTGATCATATTCTATTCTGTACACTAAAAAAAACCTTGTCGAAATTTACTTTGATCTGATAACACAAATATTATTACTAGGGCGTCACGTCAAATTTAAATTTTCAAATTTCATGTCGTTATACCTGCCAAACGATGGCCACGTTAGATCTGATTGTGGGAAAATTTATGAAAAATTTTGCAAGGTCATTTTTAGTCGGCAACCAGAGGTCAAAGTTGGAAAATATTACGTATTTCGACAAAAATTCATGTTTTGGCGCACTTTATTAAAAAAATATTAAAAAAATTCCAAAACCGCAATTTCGGTCCACAGAAGCTGATTTTTAAACATAAAAATTATTTTTTATCCAAATTGGTTTCAAAAGTTGGAAAATGTTAAGTGTGTTATCTAAAAAATATTAAAAAAATGCAACATGGTTTCAGTCCGAAAATTCTGATCAGCAGCTGTGGACCAAAATCTCAGATCAGCATTTTTGGACCAAAATCGTGTTTTTTTATTTTTTTAAATATTTTTTTGCCAACACACTTAACATTTTCCAACTTTTCTTATCTAAAAAATATTAAAAAAATATAAGTACAGGATTTTGGTCTGAAAATGTTCATCAGCATCTGTGGACCAAAATCGCAGGTTAGTATTTTTGAACCAAAATGGCGTTTTTATATTTTTTTAATATTTTTTAGATAACACACCTAACATTTTCCAACTTTTGAGACCAATTTGAATAAAAAAAAACAATTTTTATGTTAAAAAATCAGCATCTGTGGATGAAAATCGTGGTTTTGCATTTTTTTAAAATACTTTTCCAATAAAAATTTCTGAATTTTCGAGCCTGATTTGGTAAAAAAAAATCGGACATGAATTTTGGTCGAAAGACGTAATTTTTTTCAACTTTGACCGCTGGTTGCCGACTGAAGATGATTTTGAGAAATTTTTTTATACATTTTTCCACAATAAGTTCTAACGTGGCCATCGTTTGGCAGGTATTACGACATGAAATTCGAAAATTTAAATTTGACGGGATGCCCTATTGTTCACCGGTTGTTTTAGTTCTTCAAGGGGGAATTTGCGTATTCTAATTGGTCGGAGTTGGTGTGGGACAACTTTCCCCGCGATAAATGTTTACTTATGCATTTATTATGCTTTTTGCACTATAGTTATACAATTTAAGCATTATTTTAATTATATTTATTCACGCCCACAAAAGGTGGCGGACTAAAACAAATTACATTTTCTTGTCCCCTGGATCGAACTTTCGGACTATGAACTTCTTCTGATATAAAATTGTTTCATTTACGTAGCAACATTATAGTCGGTCAAGACCAATAATAATAATAATACCCTACACCAGAGATTCCCGGAAAATGGGTCCCAAGTTCAAACATGGACTAATTAGGTCTATATTTTGTCAAATTTTTAATAAGTGTAAAAAGCACTCACAAATCAAATTTGAGTGGATTAGGTTTCTTTTTGTTGACAATAAACCGCTTCAACTGAATATCGGGCGAAATTTTCACATGGGACCTAAGTCCAAAAATGGTCCGATGATAATCAGATTTGATAAGGTTATTAAAGTACGCGTTTAACATACACAAACAAAATTTTAATTAAATATTTTCTATTTTCATGAAATTTAAGAGATTTATGTGAAAATCGGGAAGGTGGTTTGTATAGGGGCTCAACGGCGCATGCAGGACTGTTTTTTCAGGGCCCAACAACAACAACAAAAAATTTTTTGTTGTTTTTTCGTAAGATTTGTGTTTTCCAATACATATAAAAAAAATATTTTGTTGTTGTTGTTGTTGGGCCCCCCCTCTGTATACGCCGATGTAGGGGCTACAAGAAGAACTGGTCCGATTTTTTTAAAATTCGGAATGGTGATTTGCTTTGATGAAACATGATTACTTGTTAAATTTCGAAAAGATACCTATCAAAATGCAGCTATTAGAGTCATTTGAGCCAAAACTAAAGAGGACCTTTGTATGGGGGCTAGGTCTAAATATGGACCGATTTTTTCCAATTTAAATAGGCTTCGTCCTTGGACCAACAGAGGCTTAAGTTTAAAATTTTAAGTCAATTGATTAAAAATTGCGACCTGTATCGTGCTTACACTGTTTACATGGACAGACAGACAGACGGACAGACGGACGGACATCGCTAAATCGATTCTAAGTCTATCGGTATACTTAAAAGTGGGTCTAGGACCAATATTTCGGGTAGTTACAAACATCAGCACAAACTCATTATACCCTGTACCACAGTGTGGTGTAGGGTATAAAAAACGTGCAAAATTGCGTTTTTTTAGAGGTTGATTTAGTTCCTTAGGGGGGAACTTTTTTCCCCTGTTCCGATTTTGCCCATTTCTGAACTTAACCAGCCCAAGACCATAAAACATATTCGTGCCAAATTTCAGGAGCCTAGCTTTTTTACTTTGGACTGTATCGTGTCTTCCACAGACGGACGGACGGATAGACGGAAGGACGGATGGACGAAATAAAAAATTAAAACGGTAGAACGGTTTCGAGATATCGCTATTTGAAATTCAAAATAAAAGATATCGCTATTTGAAATTCATGGCACTTTCACAGAGCTTGATACAGACTTTCATTTAAACTTAATTTGAGCCAAATCGGACAATTTTAAACCTTGGCGTCCTTCAATCAAAATCAATCAAAATCGAAAAATCCCGAATTTTGATCAAAGTTTTAATAATAACACAGGGCAACACTTTTTTTTTGCCCGGGATCTGATAGCTAATTTTGGGTAATTGGGGTACACTTATTTTAAATCTGGCTATCGTTTTTTGGGGTTAGCTCTAGTTTTTGAGATATAGCCTAAGGAATCATTGAAAATAGGCTATTTTTGGCATCTTTGTGAGTCCATATTTGCCAACACTTGTCTTACATCCAAAAAGCGAATGACAATTTTGAGTATGTTGGATATGCTGATTCCAAAAATGCTCTTACTTTTGTTGAGTTATCTTTAGTTTTGGAGATATCGCTAAAATAAAATTTTTTAATTTTGTTTGAATATTTATGCCGTTTTTAATAACTCGAAAACTGAAGCTGTCAGAAAAAAACTAATACCAGTTTTGAAATCCTCGCATCCAATATAGTTAACTTCGTGTTTGAAACTGAGGCTCTAAAATTAGTTTGGAAATTATAGCCAAGCAAAATTAGTAAAAAACTCACTTTTTCGACTCTTTAACAGCGATTTGCTCGCGAACGCGAGCTGATGGAAAAAATTGGATAACAGATTCGGATTTAGCATACTAAAATCCATATAAATCAGTTGTCAAAGGTCAGGCAAATTGAAAAAGTTCAACTTTTGTCAACCTGTGTAATTAATAATAATGGATTTGGCTCAAATTAAGTTAAAATGAAATTTTGTCTCAAGTTCAATGAAAGTGTGAAGGGAAAAAAGTTTTGAGATTAAAAACAAAGAAATTCTTGAACGTAGAAAAAACCGCCATTTTTGCAAATTTCAAAAACCGATATCTCGAAACCGTTCGACCGATTTTCAAAGTTTTTTGATATTCATGTTCAGCGCATCAAAATTAATAAATATTATGAATCGCAAGAAAAAGTATTTTTTCTTTCCATTTTGCTTCAATTTTGCTTCCTCACGGCCATTTTCAACAGATTGAGCTCATATTTTTGTCAAATTTTGCTTTACCCCAACCTCACACAAAACTGGTCACCGATTTTGGAAAATCGAAAATAAACTAATTAAGGTCCACCTTAATCTACACATTTTTTTAAGTTTCCTTGAAAGTAAAAGCTTTATAAAAAGTAAATCCAATGTTAAGGTTTAAGGTTTAAGAACAAGTTGGCAAATTAATGCTGTCTGTAATTTTGTATGCGGATTTGCGTGTCAACGAATATTTCTAAATTTCAAAATTTGTGTGGTAAAAATGTGATTTGAATATTTAATTTAAGATATGTATTAGAGTGTCCCTTATTTTGGAAATGTTGGAAATGTTGAGACGGTACCCGCTAATTTTTTTTCCATTTGACTTAAAAATAACTCAGGAAAAATTTTACGCCCCTAGGACCACGCCTTCCCTACTTCCTAAAATTTTTAAAAAATATTTTTTTTAGTTTTGACAAGCAACGGTTTTAGTTGTTACGGTGTTTTTAATGATATATATTAAAAAAAAATGTTATTCATATCTGTGACATCTTCATCGTGTATCGAAAAAAATCAACAATGCATTTTTCACGCTTTTTTTGAAACACGATAAAGATGTCACAGATACAAAAAAATATTTTTTATGAATATATAACATTTAAAGCAACATAGCAACTAAAATCGTTGCTTGTCAGAACTAAAAAAAAATATTTTTTAAAAATTTTTTACCGTAGGACCCCAACGGCTAAAAATTTTTTTTTTTGCGTAAAATTTTTTTAGATCTGAAAGCCTTATCCCACCAAAACCAAATTTTTTGTCGTGAATAAGCTAACCAAGTAATATAATAAATTATAACAAAAACATTAAAAATAAAAAAAAAATTGATTTGTATGGAAAAATGTTTTTTTAGGCCCCGCTCTTTAAGGCCCCGTCGCGTAGGGAAGGCGTGGTCGTAGGGGCGTAAAATTTTCCTCAGTTATTTTTAAGTCAAAAGGAAAAAAAATGAGCGGGTACCGTCTCAACATTTCCAACATTTTCAAAATAAGGGACACTCTAATATGTATGTATGATAAAAGTTACATTTTTTATAAAAGCTTTTCTAAAAAAATTATTTTTTAAAATTTTTAAGTCAGACTTAACAGAGTCTAAAGGGTTTAAATTTTTGTTTCCAAATTAATTTTGGTTTTTAAAAAAACGGAAATATTTCTTAGAATACAAATTTTTGTTTCCAAATTAATTTTGGTTTAAATAAAAACGGAAATTTTTCTTAAAATACAAAAAATTTTCAAAAGAAATATTTAATAACCTGAGAACTTTTTTTGAAATAAAATTTTAAAAAATATCTTTGTAAATTATTTCAGAAACTTATAAGATAAGATTTATAAGAATTTTCCACTATCGTAAATTCTTATTACACATATTTTCATAATTTAATTGTCGAGACAAGAATTACAAAAAAAAAAAAAACAATTTAATATGTAATTTTCATCACGTTTATAATTAATGAGATCTTAATTGTAATTTATACAAAATACTACGAGTACTTACTATTTATTGTATGCACTCGTTAAAAAAAATCACAAAACGAGTAAGATTATATCGATGGAGATTATTTAATTGCTGTTAATAATTTTTAAACGGTATATACAATTAAATAATTATATAAGGGTGGCACTACACTAAATAAAATTTTGTTCATCAGTATAATGAAATGTTTCATAAATGTTTTCAATATTTCAAATGTTTCAAAAACAAGTAAGAAAATTATATTCGGTCAAGCATATAACCTAGACCAGTGTTTTTCGGAAAACGGCAACACACACAACCTAATTTTAAGTGGATTTGGATTTTAGGGTGTATCGGCTTATCGGTCATATCGGGGAAATTCGGCTTCGTTAAATATTTTTTCATGAAAATGTGTTAATTTTGGGTACGATATCTACACTCAAAAAAATACGTTAGTAGGTTTACTAATTTTTTTTTGCTAATGCTAGTTAGCTAACTTTTAGCAAATTTTTAGTTGAGATTAGCATGTCAGCAAAAAATTCTTGTAAACTTCATTTAGCACATTAGCAATTTTAAACAAACGTTGAACTAATTTCTTTTGCTAAGATTTGAAATTGAGTTGACAACATTTTTACAAGATTTTTTGCTAACATTAGCAAAAATAAATGGTAAATTTTTTTTTATTTTCAGAAAACTTAAAATCGCTCTATCTCGGAAACTAAGCCAGATAGAGCAAAATGGAGGGCATTTTTGGTTCTTAGAATCTCCATACTTTCGCGGGTCCTCTTCACATGTGTGGACCCTAATGGGCCCTAACTTTGGATCCAAAAAAGTTAGCATTCCCGAAAATTTTAAAATGCTCATATCTCGGTAAATATTGCCGACACAACAAAAAGTCCAAAAGCATTTTTGTAGCCCTCAATACGTAGAACGACACCGCAAAATAGTGAAAAGCTCTCCGAGTAATATTTTTGAAGTTATCGAGTTTTTTAATTCTCAAGACCCCAGTGGTCCCCTATAATCCCGTATCTCAAAAACTAAGCAAGGTAGAGCGAAACGGGCACAAATTTTGGATCAAAAACTATGACGATTTTTAAGGAACCCAACTAGGTCTAGGCCCATCGGGGTCTGGACCTATCGGGTCCGAACCCAATGGGGTCCTCAAATGTGTCAAAAAAAATTTTTTTGTTAACTAATTATTGGCAAAACATTTTTGCTAACTTTAGCAAAAAAATTGTGGGTTCAAAATCAGCAAATTTTCTTGTAGGTTTACAAGCTTTTTTTGCTAACATTACAGTTTTTTTTTTTTGAGTGTATATGAACACGAAATAATCTTTATTAAATTTAAGTGGCCGATAAGCCCAGACACCCCAACCTTAAAATCGTCTCTTTTATATATATATTAAGTTTCAGGCAAATCGGTTCATAAGGGTTGAGATACTTTCTATATCAGTCCAAAAATGGTCCAATTATACTCAGATTTGCTTAGGTTACTAAAGTACACTTTTAAGACAAACAAACAAAATTTCAATAAAATATTTCCTACACTAAGAAAATTATGTCATTAACTGTTTGTAGGTTATTTTAAAAAGTAATCAGTAAAGTCATTTTAAAAGAAAAATCACTTATTTTATAAAGGATTTAATTTTTTTACTGTTTCTGTAGTTTAAAAAAAATAATTTACTGTATTAAAAACGAATTTTCTGTTACATTTAATTTCGGCAGTAAAAAATTTCTTCTATAGTTTTACTGTTTTTCAATACAAAATAACTGAATATTCACTAGTTTTTTAATGTTTTGGTTAGTCATTAAATTAACATTTAAAATTGACTGTAATGTGTTTTTATTTTAAATGAAAAAAACAGTGGAATGGTTTTTAAATAAAATTTCATTTGTTTTAAGTGAATATTCACTGGAATTTACCTACATAATTCTTTGAGTGTATTTTCAAGAATTTTTAGAGATTTATGTGAATATCGGGAGAGTGGTTTGTATGGGCACTACAAGAAGAACTGGTCCGATTCCTTTAAAATCTGGAATTAAAATACAATTACTTGTCAAATTTCGAAAGGATACCTATTAAAATACGGTTATCAGAGTCATTTGCGCCAAAACGAAAGGGGGCGTTTGTATGGGGCTTGTATTAAACATGGACCGATTTTTTCCAAACCAAAAGAAGCATGGGTTTCAAATATCAGTCAATTGGATTGCTAATTGCGACCAATATCGTGCACGGAAGTTTACGTTGAGTTAATGGGCTTACTTGAGGGTGGGTCTAGTGGTGGTGGGTCCAATATTTCGTGTAGTGACGAATATGAAATTTGAAATGTAAAATCTGTCTTATTTTGAACCCAGGGAATAAAAAAATGAGAAGTTGCAAAACAATGTAAGAGACAAAAAAGTTGAAAGAAAGTATGAAGTTAGGTTGAGATTGCTAGAAATAGAATTGTAGTGTTGAAAACTGTCAAAATTTATTCTGTAGAAACTATAAATATTCACATATATAAAAAACAGTTTTCATAAACAAGACAAACCGACATTTAAAATCCTACTGAAGATGACACTAACTGGGGTGTTTGAAACCGGTATAGGAAATACCAGAAATGTCTATAATTTTTAGAAATTCAATTTTTCTTCTGCATTTTTTCAACTTGAACCCTTATGAGAAGTTTTTTGGTTTGCCGCCTTTTGTGAGCGAGGATGTAAAAAAATATTTAAACTAATGATAAATTGTATTAATAAATTCCGAAAAACATTATAAATGAATTAGAGGGAGAAGATAGCCCTCGAAAGAAAGTAAGTGGATTTTTTTTTTACATGTTGGAGGCTATACAAATTTCGGGGGCCTCCGTAGGCTAGTTGGTAGCGTGCTAGCCTTTGAACGTGGTGGTCGTGGGTTTGATTCCCACCAGAACCCTTGGCTTTTTCGCTACAACGAGACGACGGTCATTGTTACTAGCTCTCGGTTAGGTTGAAATTATTAAAAATTAGTTGTAAATTAATAGAAAGAATAAATAAAAAAATGGTCATGTGATCAAAACGGTAAAAAACAAGTGAGAGTGTTAAATTCGGCTGTGCCGAATCTATAATACCCTCCAACATATAAAAAAAAATTTAAAAAAAAAATTGCACGGGCGTTTTGGGGGGGGGGGGTCAGTAGGGGTCATTGGGGGCCACATTATGCGGTAATTGTCTAGAAATTCATTTATTATGCTTTTTGAGCTTAAGTAATACAATTTTATCATTATTTAAAAACATTTTTAATATCCACGCCCACAAAAGGGGGCGGGCAAAAAAAAAACGTTTTTTTTATTTCCTAAGTCCAAGTGCAGTACCTGGATCTTTTTCTGACATCAAATTGTTTCATTTGCTTAAAAAAAATACAAAAAAACCTGTGAAAATATGGCGTTATTCAGAGGTTAGTTAAGTTCTTCAAGGGGGAACTTTTTTCCCCCTGGTCCGATTTTGCCCATTTACAAACTTAAACTGCCTAGGACCAAAAGACATATTCCTGCCAAGCTAAACGAGTCTATCTCTTTTATTTTGGACTGCATCGTGTCTTATACAGACGGACGGACGGACGGACATACGGACATTCTAGAAAAGTCTTAGAATCGATCATAGATCAATAATATATATACTTTATGGAGTTCCCAACCGATATTTCGATGTGTTACACACGGAATGACAAAGTGAGTATACCCCCATACTATGGTTGGAGGGTATACAAATTATTAAAATAAAAGTCTCGGCACAGCCTAAAATATCAGGCAAATGCAGTGCATATTAGGGCGTCCCGTCAAATGTAAATTTTCGAATTTCATGTCGTAATACCTACCAAACGATGGCCACGTTAGATCTGATTGTGGGAAAATTTATGAAAAAATTTTGCAAGGTCATCTTCAGTCGGCAACCAGCGGTCAAAGTTGAAGAACATTACGTATTTCGACCAAAATTCATTTCCGAATTTTGTGACCAAATCTGCCTCAAAAATTCGAAAATTTGACGCACTTTATTGGAAAAATATTTAAAAAATTCCAAATCCACGATTTTGGTCTACAGATGCTGATTTGTTAACATAAAAATTATTTTTTTATCCAAATTGGTCTCAAAAGTTGGAAAACGTTAAGTGTGTTATTTAAAAAATTTTAAAACAATATAAAAACACGATTTTGGTCCGAAAATTCTGATCAGCATCTGTGGACCAAAATCGCAAATCAGCATTCTTGGACCAAAATTGCGTTTTTGTATTTTTTGGATAACACAATTAACATTTTCCAACTTTTAAGACCAATTTGGATTAACAAATAATTTTTGTGTTTGAGTTTTTGATTGAAGAAGAAAATTGTGTTTTTAAATTTTTATGTTTAAAAATCAGCATATGTGGACCAAGATCGCGGTTTTGAATTTTTATACCATCCACTCCAGTGATAGAGGGTATATATAAGTTTATCATTCCGTTTGTAACACATCGAAATATTGGTCTAGGACCCCATAAAGTATATATATTCATGATCCTCGATCGATTTTAAGTCGATCTAGCGATGTCCGTCCGTCCGTCTGTCTCTCCGTCCGTAGAAAACCCGCTAACTTTTGAAAGCCTACAGAGGCCACTGAATTTTGGCATATATGTTGGTCATTTACCTGGTCAGGTTGGTATTGCAATCCAGCCAAATCGGTCCAGTGGTTCAAAAGTTATGAGCAAAAGAGTAAATTTCGCAAGGGTTTTTCGCCAATTTGCGAGATAAAAAACACGATAACTTTTGAAAGACAATTATAAGACTGCTGAAACGTCGCATGTATCTTTGCCATTCCCCAGATCTGTTTGGTATTGAATTTCAGCTCAATCGGTCCAGTGGTTCAAAAGTTATAAGCTAAACCCCGAATTTCAGATTGGATTCATCTTAAATGCCACGTGGTAAACAAGTTTAAAAAGCATTGGTGGTAACTTAGCAATGCTTTTCAAACTTGCTTAGTTTTAAAGCAATGCTTTTTAAACTTGTTTAGTTTTAAAAGCATTGGTAACTTAAAAATTGCACTTGAAAAAAATTTTACACTTGAAAAAAATTTACACTCAAAAAAATTTTACACTAAAAAAAAAATTTATTTTTTTTTTTACAAAAATGTCAATATTTTGTGTACATACGTACGTGCATTCACTCAGAAATATTTTTACAGTAAAAAAACATTACACTCGAAAAAAGTTTTAAACTCAAAAATTTTTTTTCTTTTTTTTTAAAATGACAAAAAAAAAGTTTTTTACTCAAAATAAAATATTTCTAATCAAAATTGTTAATTTTTTTCACGTTAAAAAAGGCATTGTGGAGGGTATTCATAGATTCGGCAAAGTCGAATTTAACTTTTCTACTTGTTTTTAAAATATTTTTCCAATAAAGTACGCAAAATTTTCCGAATTTTTGAGCTGCAAAATTTCCGAATTCGGACAGAAGATGACCTTGCAAAATTTTGTTATAAATTTTCCCACAATCAGCTCTAATGTGGCCATCGTTTGGCAGGTATTACGACATGAAATTCGAAAATTTAAATTTGACGGGACGCCCTAATGCATAATTTTTCTACTTACAGGTGATCACGAGCATTTTTTTTCTACGTACAGTAACTCACGAGCATATTTTTTCTACTTACAGTCTTAAAATCACGTGAGTAAATTTAAGACAACTGACACTTACGTACACTCACACAAGCTTCACTCACCTTGACTCACAATCCCGAAACTCTTATTTATACAAAAAAAAATAATTTTGAAATCTTAAAAAGAATCACGTGAATCATGCACTAATCTCCTTAAGTTCTCATCTCTAGTGGTAACATTTTACATAAATTGCTCCAATTTTTTTTAAATTTCGACAAAAATTCAAATTTTTCAAATTTACTGCCACTTTAACTTGTATTTTTCAAATTTAATTTATTACTATTACACTCGTTGTAAAAGATTTACAATTAACAGAACAAAACAACAAATGTTAAAATACATTAAAACGTGAATGGAATTTAAAAAAATATTAAAACCAATGATATTCATATATTAATAAAATAACGATATTTTATTTTTTCCATAATTAGTTTAAATTGTATGTGTAGAAAAGTGTTATGAAAGTTTGAGAAATTTCGAAAAAAAATTTACTTAAGTAAAAACCGTTGTCTTCACACAGACCGGAAATAAAATTAGGTACATATAATTAAATTAGATCTCTCAGTAGCTATAAATTTGAATGAATGAATAAATAATTATATAAGGAAATATACAACATTCTTAAGGTTATTTAACATTTTTGTAATATTTTACTAATAATGTTTAACTGTTACAGCACTCAAAATAATAACAAAATAATTAAATCATTACAATTCAAATTTATCAGAAACGAACATAATTTGAAAACAATTTTAGATTTCCTTTAATATACCGTCTGACAACCAATAGTAAACATGAATCGGATGATAAACGACTTAATGTAGAGATAAAATGGTGCAAAACAGCATTTACAGTTTTTTATTTCATGATCCTGTTCAAATTTTTAAAGGATGTCATTTTTGTAAAATATGTTTTTAAATATTAGTATGTACTTGTCTTAAACTATTGTCACTATTGATGGCAAATGAAAAAGGAGAATCTTTGCTAATTTTTCCATTTTTCCATACGATGTGAATAATGTCCATTCAAAATATTTTGTTAAAAATTTTAAATGATATTTTAAGGATAAAGTTTTGAATGACCATAACTTACCTCCTTTTTACCTGATATGAAAAAATAATAAAATAGAACAAGTAGAAAAGATAAATTCGACTTGGCCGAATCTATGAATACCCTCCACTATGCCCTTTTAAGTGATAGTAAATTTTTTAACGTGAAAAATAACATTTTTGAATAGTTTTTATTTTGTGTAAATTTTTTTTTTCAAGTAATTTAAAAAAAAAAATAATTTACTAAATTTTTTTTTGAGTGTAAATTTTTTTTTGGGTGTAAAATTTTTTTCGAGTGTATTTTTTTTAGTGTAAAAATATTTTTGAATCACAACAAGTGAGAGTGTTAAATTCGGCCGTGCCGAATCTGTTATACCCTCCAACATGCAAATAAATAAAAAAAAGAAAAAAATTGCAGGGGCGTTTTATTTTTTTTTGGGGGGGGGGGGGGGGGGGGTCGGTAGTGGTTATTGGGGGGGGGGTCATTTCTTTTCGAATATGTGTTTAAGAATTCATTCTTATACTTTTTGCTCTAAAGAAATACAAGTTTAACATTATTTAAAAAAAAAAATTATTCCACGCCCATAAAAGAGGGGCGGATCGAAAAAACGACATTTTCTAATTCTGTGGGTCCAAATGCAGGACTCCTTGTACCATAAAAATGTTGTATTTGTTAAACAAAAACAAAGAAAATCATGTAAAAATATGGTATTTTTCAGAGGTTGGTTTAGTTCATCAAGGGGGAACTTTTTTCCCCCTGTTCCGATTTTGCTCCTTTACGAACTTAACCTGCTTAGGAACATAAGACATATTCGTGCCAAATGTCGGGAGTCTAGCTCTTTTATTTTGGACTGCATCGTGTTAACTACAGACGGACAGACGGACAGACGGACGGACGGACGGACATCGCTAGAATGTCTTAGAATCGATCACTGATCATAAATATATATACTTTATGGGGTCCTAGACCGATATTTTGATGAGTTACACACGGAATGACAAAGTGAGTATACCCTCATACTGTAGTTGGAGGGTATAAAAACAACTTGTAAAATATTTTTTTGGCTTACCAATGTTTTTAAAACATATTTAGGGCGGATTACTCAATGAAAAGTTAGCTACTAACTGCCGATTTAACGGAGCCTTATGTCAAAATTTGTATGAAAAAGTTAAATTTAACGAAGAGTTATTTTATAACTGAGCATTGAGTAATCCAGCCTTAACGGGTTTTCAACTTATGAATTTAAGGTGAAACTAATCTGAAATTCACGGTTTTGCTAATAACTTTTGAATCACCGGACCGATTTGGCTGAAATTTAAATCAAACTAGTCCCGAGGAACGACAAATATATATGCCAAGCTTCAGCATCCTTAGAATTGCTTTTCAAAAGTTAGCGTGTGTTTTATCTCGAAAATTCACGCAAAACCCTTGCCGAAATTCAGTCTTTTGCTCATAATTTTTGAATCACTGCACAGTGATTCGTTCCCATATATCGAGTGGGCAAAAATAGAATATTGGTCGCAGATTTCTGAAATTTGGTACACTAGCATTAAATGATCTAATCAAGAAAAAAACGGGTTTTTGGAAAAATCGGAGCAAGGACACGCCTACCCCCCATATATCCTGAAATTTAAATATGTGATTAAAACTACAAAAATGGTCACAAAATTACCAAACTTTGTCACTGTTACCAATTTGGATATAGTATTTTATGTGTAAATTTTTTTCTAGATTGAAGCAAGGACTCTTGTGGCTGCCATATATCCTTTTTCTTAAAAACGCTGTAAATTACTCAAAAATTACTCGATACCCTTGAAATGTTTTGTAAAAATTTCAATAGGCGATGTCAATGTGTGTGCCAAATTTCGCTAAAATCGGTGCAGTAAAACAAAAGTTGTGTATATATCCTTTTTAAGAAAATACAATAAAGCGTTAATATAGTTTAATCACAAAAATAAAATAGATAGAATTGTCAACGATTTTTCAAATTTGGTACGCAAGCACAAAATTAATTAGTAGAAAAAAAAATAAAAATTTTGACCAAATCGGTCGAAGGACATTTGTACCTGTCGTATATCCTGAAATTTAAAAGTGGAGTTTTAGCCTCAAAACTTGACATAAAATTACTAAACTTTGTTATTATCTTAGAAATTAAGATAACTATCGACGTACAACATTTGTATTTTAATCTGAGCAAGGACTCGCGAGGCTGCCATATATCCTTTTTCTTGAAATCGCTGTAAATCTTTTAAAAATCTTTCAAATGCTACCAAATTTTTAATATGGATTAAATAAAATGGCATTAATAAGCGTGCCAAATTTCGTTGAGTTGCTTGCGGTAACAAAAAAACTGTTAATATATCCTTTTTTTAAATATAGTCAAAACTATAAAAATACATAATAACTGCTAAAACAAAACATTCACAACACTTATTTTCTATTGCATTACGAAAATAAGTTTATTCAATATAAGTTTTAAGTAAACACGTTTAATACTTGCTTTATTTCTAAGTATATACCCCGTTAATAACAAAAAACTTAAAAAAAAAAATTTTTTTTGGGTACTTAAAATTTTTAATTTTTTTTTTTTTATTTTTTTCAAAAACTTAGTTATTTTTATTATTTGATCGTATAAAAAACAGTATAGGATGTTGAAAAAATCAATAAAAAATAATTTTTAAGTACGAACTTTTTTATGTATCTCACTAAAATGTTTGGTTTTGATTTGGGATACCAAAAAAAAATCAAATACTGGTTTTAAAGCAATATGGCCCACTGTAAACTTAATTTATTGAATTATTTACTATAAATTTATGGTATACTATACAATAAACCCCTTTATATAAAAAACACTTAAATGTTTATGTATTTTTTAAATTTATTTACAGAAAATTAAATAAATATTAAAAAAAAAATATTCTATTTTAGATTTTTTAAATTTTTTTTTTTTTTCAACTTAAAAAAAAAAACTTAGTTATTTTTATTTTTTGATCTTATAAATCATAGTCAAAGACACCAAAAAAATAAAAAATAAAAAAATTTTACTCACGAACTTTTTTTATGAAGGCCATTAAAATTTGGGGATTTTGGGGATTTTAATAAAAGTCATAGATAACTTTTAAAGCAACACGGCCCACGTACTGCGTATTTTTTTTTGATTTTGTTGTTATATTTGTATAGTATACTTAACCTGACCAACCATCCCGCTTTTGGCGGGATTATCCCGCTTTTTGAAGTCTCATCCCGCCTTAATTTTCCATCCCGCTTTTTAAGCAAAAGTCCCGCTTCATCCCGCTTTATCCCGCTTTTTGACTTTTAGAATAGAAAAGTACAATTTATAATTTTTTAAATAATATTTTGAGTATTATTGTTCTGTAGTTTTTTTTTTATTTATTTTTGATCATATAAATATAGTAACATTTAGAATATTTTACCGTGCTAAAAAAATGTAATGATTTCCATTACATTCTAAAATTGTGTTGGAATTCGAAAAAATTTCCAAAAACTAATTATTGGTTATGTTTTTTCGACCTTTTTGTTTTAACTTCAATAAGTAAACTGATAATCAAGCTCGAGGCCTTCAGTTTACTTATTGAAATTTCCAAAAACTTTTTAAATGTTTATTTGAAAATTTGAAAAAATTTAGAATTCAGAAAAAAAGTTTTTAGACGTGGCCAAATATGGTAAAATTGACCCATTTTTGCATGACATCGTATTTTATTTAATTTTTTTCAACGGTAAATCAACAATTGAAGCGCTTATTGTAAAAACTCAATAAGCAACATTTCATTTTATGCCTTAAAACTTTTGAAATAATGTAGAAAATATAACTTTTGCAGAACTTGTATTCTTAATATACCTGGACGAAGGATTAAAGCAAGACTTCTAACAAAAATTTAGGTAAAACACGAAAAACTAAAATGTTGCTTAGCAAGTTCTTGCAGTAAGCCCTTCAATTCTGCAATTTTCGAAACACATTTATTTATAGATTTTTTTATGGGTTATCGATTGGCATTTGTTTCTGGAAAAAATTCGGAACAATGTATGTCTAAATTTTCCAAATTTAACCTTAAAATTAATGTAGCAAAAAATACGCCATTTTAATTTTTTAATTTTTAATTAAAGTTCATTAAATTCTCTAGAAAATGTAAAATTTTTAGAGAGCAATCAATTTTTGTTTTCAAGAAAAATTACTTTAAACTTCAAGGTATCTTGACATCGCTTTATATTTAATTTTTTCTACTGTAACTCAACATTTCTGCAGTTTCCAAAACATATTTATTTAAAAGTTTTGTATCGGGATAAAAATATTTTTTTTTTCACAGCAGTTTAACTTTTTTTAAATATTTTAAAATGAAAGTTTATTGAATTTTCTACAAAATTTAAAATTTTCAAATCAGTAATTTTTTTGTTTTCGGGAAAATGAGTTTTATCTTCGAAGTCATTTTTCTCAAAAACAAAAAATAACTGAAAGTAACTCATAAATTTTGACATTTTGTAAAGAACATAATGAACTTAAATATAATGAAAAAAATCAAATTGAAGTGTTTTCAAAAAAAAATTTTATCCAATATTTGAAAAATTCAGAACCAAATTCCATATAGGGCAATAAGCACCGTAGGTATGATTTTTATCCACCAACATTTTTTTTCACTTCAGAGTTATCTTTCGTATATTTTCAACAGACATACAGTCAGAAAGTCGCTATGTCGACTTAAATACGATTGAAAATCATTAATTTATACACTTTATGGGACCCTAGGCCCTATTTCCGACCAGTTACAAACAAAATGACAAACTAATATATATTCCCTATCGCTAATTGAAGGGTATAAAAAAGTCCCGCTTTTTAGGTCAAAATCCCGCTTTTTCAACCTTTCGATCCCGCTTTTCAGTCAAAAGCAGTTGGTCAGGTTAAGTATACTATATAATATACCAATGTGTAAAAAAAAAATACTGAATATTGGATTTTTTTCTAATATTTTTTCCATTAATAATATAGCTTTTGAAAAAATTAAAATAAAGACACATACAAAAACTTACTTTTTTGCAACTTCAGACAAAAACTTAGTTATTTTTATTGTTTTGCCTTATAAACCATAGTCTAAACTATCGAAAAAGCAAAACAAATAATTTTTTGGCTCACGAACTTTTTTTATGGATTCCATCAAAATTTGTCAATTTTTGGGGATCCAGTAAAAAAAATACAGATTTTAGAGCAATACAAATATGTATTTTAAAATTAATTCTAAAAAATGGAAAATACAACTGTTAGCAAATATATTTAAGTAACTTTTGCAAAAAAAAGTTCGTTGATTTTTTTAAAATTCGATTTTTTATAATTATTTTAGTAAACCTATAAAATTCAATTTTTTTGTTTACACACAATAGCGTTAAATTTCCATACTTTAGCGCCCTCTTGTGGCAACATATGGCTTCTTAAAAATCAGAAAAGCACATATTTGTTTTAGTTTACTATTAAACTATAAAAATACAAAAAATTATCAACATTGAAGACATACTTCTTTTTTTGATTTTTGCCAATGAAACGAATCACTGTGCACTGGACCGATTTCGCTGGATTGCAATACCAACCTGACCAGGTAAATGCCCAACATATATGCCAAACCTCAGGAGCCTCCGTAAAGTCTTTCAAAAGTTAGCGTGTTTTCAACGGACAGACAGACGGACGGACGGACGGACATCGCTAGATCGTCTTAAAATCGATCAAGGATCATGAATATATATACTTTATTGGGTCTTAGAGCAATATTTCCAGTTGTTACAAACGAAATGACAAACTTATATATACCCTCTATCACTAGAGTGGAGGGTATAAAAAATTAACGAAGACCCTCCTCTTTCATTTGGCATCACTAGTGGCATCCCCTAAACTTTGAAGTCATCTAAAACTTTGAAGTCATTTTAAAAGAAAACAGGATCACGAAATGAAAAACTGTAAATACAGTTTTACCACATTTACTCTCTAGTTTAGTATTTACTCTCCAGTTTGTGTTAAATGAATTTAAATTCGAAGAAGTGAGAAAAAAGTCATTAAGTCACATTTGGGTTTTTTCGAATTTCGATTAGTCCTTTGAGAATTTGAATTGATCTGTTTCTACTAGAGATGGGCACATGAGCAGATTATAACGTGATACACGTGATTCACGCGTGATCACGCGTCAGTGTGACTGAATTCAATTTTACTCACATGATTGTGAGTGAGTGTGAGTGGAGAACAAAATTGCGTGAGTAAGATATTTGCGTGAGTGAGTGTGCGTTAGTCGATTTTTTTGCGTGAGTCTGCGTAATTTATATGCTCTACATATTTCATTTTGTACCAAAAAAGCAAAAAAAAAAATTTTTTTAACTTAAGATTTTGGCTTAACTTAAGATTTTGTCCTTAAAAAGCCAAAAAAAAATTAAAATTTCGCTGAACTTTAAATTTTGTTGAAAATTTTGAAAGATATTTGAAATTTTAGTTTTTAAAATTTTTTTTATTGTATGAACAAGAGTTTCGTGAGTGTGAGTCAACGTGAGTGAAGCTTGCGTGAGTGCACGTGAGTGTGAGTTGCATCAAATTTACTCACGTGATTGTGAGCGAGTGTGAGTAAAAAAAATTGCTCGTGAGTGAGTGTGTGTGATTCAAAAATTCCTGTCGTCAGCGTGAGTGAGTGTGGGTCAAAAATTACTCACGCGCCCATCTCTAGTTTCTACTCTCAAATGATAGTTTATAAAATTCAACAGATCTTTAAGAAATTTGCATTAACCTCCAATTAATTTGACCTGTTTTAATTGATTTTTTTAGGAATTTTAGTTGATTTTTTTTTTTGAAATTTTAAATTGATCCTTTTCGAATTTCAATTTGATCTTTTATTGAAATTTTATTGATTTTTATACCCTACACCATACTGTGGTACAGGGTATAATGAGTTTGTGCTGATGTTTGTAACTACCCGAAATATTGGTCCTAGACCCACTTTTAAGTATACCTATCGACTTAGAATCACTTTTTGAGTCGATTTAGCGATGTCCGTCCGTCCGTCTGTCTGTCCATGTAAACGGTGTAAACACGATACAGGTCGCAATTTTTAATCAATTGACTTGAAATTTGAAACTTAATCCTCTTTTGGCCCAAGGACGAAGCCTATTGAAATTGGAAAAAAATCGGTCAATATTTAGACTTAGCCCCATACAAAGGTCATCTTTAGTTTTGGCTCAAATGACTCTAATAACCGCATTTTAATAGGTATCTTTTCGAAAGTTGGCAGGTAATCATGTTTCATCCACACAAATCACCATTCCGAATTTTAAAGGAATCGGACCAATTCTTCTTGTAGCCCCCATACAAACCTCCTTCCCGATTTTCACATAGATCCCTCAAACTTCATGAAAATAGGAAATATTTTATTAAAATTTTGTTTGTGTATGTTAAACGCGTACTTTAATAACCTTATCAAATCTGATTATCATCGGACTATTTTTTGACTTGGGTCCCATGTGAAAATTTCGGCTGATATTCAGTTGAAGCGGTTTATTGTCAACAAAAAGAAGCCTATTCCACTCAAATTTGATTTGTGAGTGCTTTGACAAAATATAGATCTAATCAGTCCATGTTTCAACTTTGGACGCATTTCCCGGGAAACTCTGGTGTAGGGTATTATATGGTGGGTCTTGACCGACTGTAATTTTCTTACTTGTTTTTAATTTCAATTTACGAATAAAAGCAGATTGAATTTGATTAAGACTGAATATAATCGGTCCATTTTTATACCCTTCACTTAGTGATAGAGGATACTTTTATTTAAGTTTGTCATTCCATTTATAACTCATTAAAATATCGGTCTGGGACCCCGTAAAGTCTATATATTCTGATCCCCATCGATTTTAAGATATTCTAGCAATGTCCGTCTGTCTGTGGAAATGGTGATCACGGCCAAAATATTACACGGAGATGACTGAAACTTAACATATTTATTGGAAGTTCTCCCGAGAAGTTTGGTATTTGAGCGATATCGGATCAGCGGTTCAAAAGTTATGAACGAAAATGTAAGGACACCTCACATTCAACATAACCTAAAAAAACAAAACGCCTTGATTCGGCTGCTGGTTGACATATGTGAACATAATTGAACACCAAATGGTATTCAAACAAGTACGATCATATTTTTTTGACAAAAAAAAAAAAAAAAATTGCGGATTTTTTTACCAAATTTTTTTTTTGCGGAAATTTTGTTTAAAAAAAATGTTTTTGCAATAATCTTTTTGAAATTGTGGAGGGTATCAAAACATTCGGCAAGACCGAATTTAACTTTTTTACTTGTTGGACTTACAATTTGTCCCCATTTTCGACCAATTTTCAGTTAAATCGGTCTATAGACAACAAAAATTAATTTATTTCGCTCAAATTTGGTTTGGGTGTGTTTTCTACACTAATTAAAGATCTAAAAAAAAAAATATTCAATAGGTCCATGTTTGGACTTGGGACCACATTGAAATATCAGTCTAGAATCTTTTATGTTATTGAAACATTGATCAATTCTAAGACATTCTACCGATGTGAAAGACACGATACATTCCAAAATTAAAGAGCCAGAACCCTGAGGTAACCAAAAATATGTCTTATGGTCAAAGGCTGGTTAAGGTTGTAAATAAGAAAATCAGACCAGGCCACTGTGGGCCAGGATTTCCATTTTTGGCAAATAAGGTCTGTAAGGCAACACATATTTCAAAATATTTTTTCAGAATGTCAACATCTTGAATTTTGTGCATCTTTAATATCTTTTTATTGTAGCTTAAAGTTTTTTTTTGCATGAGGTTAAAGTTAAAGTTTCAGATTTTTTTAATATTTTTTATTCATGAAACAAATAATGTTTTTTGTACTTCAACACAATATTTGTTAAAATTTTCTGTGAAGTTCTCCTAAAGACATACCTGTTAGTTCAACACATGAGATAAACTGCCAAAAAGTAAGCTAAAAGTATATATTTTTTTTAATAAATTATGGAAATTCACACTTTTGTTGAAATCCGTCTTTTTTCAACACCAAAGTCCAAACGATATTGACAAACCTTGAACTACAATCTCTCTCTAACAGTGTATTCTATTCACTTTTTTGCGACCCTGTGCGACCGTTCATAATCATTTGACATAGAGGCAATAAACCAAAATATGGCGTTTAGAAATGCCCTAAAATGGAACTTCAAAATTTGTTTGATATTTTTGTTTCTATTGATTTCTAATAAAAAATTTCCCACTTTGACAACATTGGCGTGATAACTGAAGATGAACGCGTGAGTGAATTTTGACTCACGTGCACTCACGCAAAAAAAATATAATTTACTCAATCGTAACTCACGCTAAACATTTTAAACACGAAAAAATTGTAAAACTAAATTAATACACTTATACAATTTTGACTCACGCAAAAAAATGGCACTCACTACGATCACTCACGCAAAAAAAGTCTCACTAACGAACAAAAAATTTGAGACAAGCTCACTTTCGATCACGCGTGATTCGCCTGACCAGCGTCCATCTCTTGTGCTAAACATTAAAACTGGGAACGCATTTAAGCGGACATATATCAATAAAATTAAATAATAAAATGGCACTCACTACGAATCACTCACACAAAAAATGTCTCACTCACTTATCACTCATGAACTAAAAAATTGAGTCACTTGACCTGCGTCCATCTCTAGTACTAAACTTAATAAATGATAAAACGCATTTAAGCGGGCATATTTTGGCGATAGAATTTTAAATATTTTTTGTGAAATTTTAAGCTAGTAGCATTATTTGTACATTTAGGATGGCAAATGCTAACTGGAAATAAAAGAGTTCTCTCTTAAATGTCCCACTGGATATATTAACGTTTTGACGCATTTTAAAGAGAAATATTTTATTAAAATTTTCTGATAAAAGCAAAAAGAAGGATTTATAAAAACTTAGGAATGTTTACATTGTACATTTTTTTAAAATACTATGCCCTACATTTTGGATCCGCCATTTTGATTTCAAAAAGTCTGAATTCGTATTCGTGTTACGCAATCATTTCCTAGTGATATAAATCAATAATTACAATATCTTGTCCGCTATTTTGAATATTTAATTCTGAAATCAGATTTGGCATCCGAAAAACCATTAAAATCAAACAACACAGAAAAAAAATTATATTTTATTTGTCGCCATATTGGATCCGCCATTTTGAATTTAAAAATTGGAGTTCATATTCGAAATTACCGACCCTAAATAAATCGAAAATAATTATAGTAAATACAATAAGCAAAGAATTAAAAAATCATATCCGCCATATTGGATCCGCCATTTTGAATTTCGAATCTTTAATTCCAAAATCAGTTTTAACATCCGAAAACCATTAAAATCTAAGTTTTTGGCAAAAAGAGACAACATATAAAAAATCTTAAATTTAAATTTGTCGCCATATTGGATCCGCCATTTTGAATTTTCAAATTTTTTTCCAGAATCGTGATCAGCGATCCTTTAACACCCATATGTAATACTTTTTTGACATATAGGTTAAGCGGTCTATTTATGGCCAAAATTCAGGGATGCTGGCCCACAGTGCAGGCGGAACAAAGTTTTCCCTTAAATTTTTTGCAGGTTCTTTTGTAATTCTGTTAAGCTTGGACCCAGGGGATTAAAATATACGTTTTCATTGTTTCTAAACTTTGCAACCCCTTATTTACAATTTTTTTTGTTAAATTTAATTAAAGTTTTTTTTGTTGATTTTTAAAATTTCCAGACATAAAGTAAGTAAACAAAATGGCACACTTTGTAAATCAATTTTGTAACGTTTGGTATTCACTGAATTAATTTATTGATATACGCAATATTATTCTTTAATAAATACAAATTTCATATTATACATTTTAATTACATGGTAATCATATTCCTAGAATACCTCCTATTTGTTTAAAATCGTAGTATAATATTAGTTTAATTAGAGGTCGGCTTTAATCTAACGATCTTTGCGTTGAAATATTTATTTGTACCTTAAAAATAAATATTTTATTTTTTTAATTTCCTAGTTGTAATTAACGGAAAGTAGCATTACGAAATCTTATATAATGTTAATATTTAATATCTTTTTTTATAGTTTCATTGATTTAATCAAAACAATTTATTTTTCATGAATAAATTCAATTTGTAATAAAACGTAGTAAATTAAGATTTTAGAAATTGTTTTATCATGTAAACAATGTAATTTAAAGGTTTTTTGTTACATTGTAATTTAGAATCAGATGAATTGAAAAATAAATAAAGAATTGTAATTTCAAAGTTTATTATTTCAGAAAAAAAAAAAAATAAATTCATATCTCAGTCATATCTCACTTTCTTCTTTAGAAGGGCAGTATAGTTGAAATGCTTAGGTCCCCTTTTTACACTAAAAGTTTTAAATTTCAAAATATGTCTTTCTCTTGGATGTTAATTATGCTGGAGGATCCTACATGGTAATTGTTTTAATTCTGGGGTATTAAGTTCAATAGTTATAAAAATAGTTCCAATTTTCCCTGTTTACCCCCGTTTTTTTCCCTTCGAAAAGTACTAAAGTACAATTGTTTAACCTGTTTCACCCTCTTAGAATAAGCTTCCAAATATTCCCGCATGTACACCATTTACGCAAACGTGCAGGTATGAGCACTAAAATGCATGTAACTCATGAACCAATACACATACAAAAACCATATATACATAAAAACCTTGACATTGACGTCAAATTTTATTGGAAATTTACAGAAATAAAAAGGACCATATTCATGATCCTTGATCGATTTTAAGTCACTCTTGCGATGTCTGTCCGTCCATCTGTCCGTCCATCTGTCCGTCTATCTGTCTGTTGAAAATACGCTAACTTTTGAAAGACTTTATTGAGGCTCCTGAAGTTTGTCATATTTGTGAATTTCGGTTAGGGTGTATTTCGGCTAGGGGTTTTCGCGAATTTACGAGATAAAAAACACGCTAACATTCGAAAGCCAATTCTGAGGATGCTGCAGCTTGGCATATATATTTGTCGTTCCCCTGGTCTAGTTCGTGGTGAATTTTAGCCAAATCCGTCCAGTGGTTCAAAAGTTATTAGCAAAACCGTGAATTTCAGATTGGTTTCACCTTAAATTCACGTGTTGAAAAAGACGAGCTTTAAAAAACAAGCTTTAAAAACATTGGTAAGCCACAAAATTACTGTACAAAGTATTTTTGTCACTCAAAAATATTTTTACACAAAAAAAAATTTACACTCGAAAAAATTTTACACTCAAAAAAATAAAAAATTTTCTTTTTTTTTACAAAAATTACAAAAAAAAGTTTTTTAATCAAAATTAAATATTTCTAATCAAATAATTTACTATATTTAAAAAAGACATTGTGGAGGGTCGAATTTAGCTTTTCTACTTGTTTCGAATTACAATTCATCTATTTCGAATGACAATTACGATTCTTCTAATTACGATTGGAACTTTCGAATAACAAATAGAAAATTTGAATTGGAAATAGAATCTTTGAATTACAAATGGAATCTTTGAATTACAAATGGAATCTTCGAATTACAAGTAGAATCTTCGAATAACAGGCAGAATCTTTAAATTACAATTAATTTTTTTTTGAATTACATCTTGAATTCACCTGATATTCACCGACTATAATTTTCTTGTGTAAATTACATCAGAAAAAATTCATAGTGCGGTAAATCTCTTTGAAATCTGTTAAACATTTCAAAAAGTTTTCTTTTTATTTACAGAGTCCCATTTTAAAATACTTTAAATGAAATCTGTATTGTTAAAAAAATTGTTTTCCAATTTTTTTTTTTTAATTTTTTCCCACAGCTGCACTTCAATCATATACATAAGTGTTAAGTTAATTGTTTGTTATGTAGTTAAACCTTTTACAACTTTATTTAAGTTATTTGTTAATTGTTTAAATAATTTTTTTTTTAGCTTTTACTTTTAATTAATTCATCTCCCTTTTTATTACAGCGTCCTAAGTACTACTATTAATAAACATTGTAAAATAAACAATTCCACAATAATAGTAATAATAATAGTAGTAATACTTAATGTTTATAAATGCAAGTTATTGTTGTTTTTGTTGTTTCGATAGCGCTGTTATCGATGTTGTTTAACACTTTGATTGTTGGCCAATTACAAAAAAAAAAAACATCAACAATCATTTGTTCATTCAATTTTAAACATGCAGACCCACAAATACAATGATCAGAAAGTATGAGGAATTTTCGAATATAATTTTTATACGCTCCACTTTGGGAAAGAGAGTTTGTCATTCTGTTTATAGATCATCGAAATATAAACTTGGGACCGCATAAAGTATATATATTCGTGATCCTCGATCAATTTTAAGACGATCAAGCGATGTCTGTTGAAATGGCGATCACGCCCAGAAAAACTTGGTAATGACACATCATTACCATTCTACACAGAAAAAAAAAGTCGAGGTAATGTTATCTAAGCTAGCTTAGGTGAATTATTTTTGTATGAAACTGAAAAGCCACGACTTATTACCTATGCCACCAGTATAATTTTACTTTACAATTTCACCTAATGACCATGTAAGATTTACTAATGAAAATAGATAAAAATTCGAAATTAGTTTTTCTTGTTTATTTAATTGTCATTGTGAATTTTTGTTTGTAGAAAAAATGTAACTCAAAAAATTAATTGCAAAAAAAATAAAAATTGATATCATTTATGTATTTACATATAATTTTTTTTAGAATTTTGGGTGAGCATTTTTAACATTAAATTGAACAAAATATAAATCGAATTCCAGACCAAGAAATCTGTTGGATCGTTTGACTAACATGCGTTGAAAATAATTGTGGTTGTATCAATTGGTAAGTGATACAACAAATGGATACAGATCATTGAAATAGTGACTAATGAAATTTCTTAAAATTATAGGTGTCATTAGGCTTCCTATCGTTTGGCCGAAAAAGGAGAAACAGTGAATTCATATTAGAAAAACTTATCGTGGTATTAAAAATCCTCCAAAAGATGAGAAAACTAATGGACAAGGCAATGATGTAACGAATGATATATTACGAAACTATTTTTAGCAAAAATTCTTTGACTCTGAGGTATTTTTTGTTAAGAAAAGGTTACATATTCTGCGACATCTTTTCTATCGAGACATTTTTCTATAGAAAAATTATTAGATTCTAAGACATTTTTCGATAGGAAAATTATTAGATTCTGATGCATTTTTTCTTTGGAAAAAGTCCAAGATTATAAAATTTGAAAGTTTTACAATGAAAGTTTTTCTACTTCTCAAAGTCTGAAAATTTGTCTATAGAGAAAATGTCTATGAGTCTGACACATTTTTCTAAAAAAAAGTTGTAGAATCTGTAAATTTATATATAGAAAAAACTTCTCAGAATCTAAGAATTTTTCTATTGAAAAAAAGTTCTCAGAATCTGAAAATTTTTCTAAAGAAAAAGGGTCTCAGAATCCAAGAATTTTTCTACAGAAAAAATGTCTCAGAATCTGAGAATTTTTATATTAAAAAAAAAATATCTCGTAATCTGAGAATTTTTCTATAGAAAAAATGTCTTAAAATCTAAGAATATTTCTAAAGACTTTTTCTTTACAAAAAATTTCTTAGAATCTGAGACTTTTTCTATAGGAAAAATGTCTAAATCTGAGACTTTTTTGATAGGAAAAATGTCTCAGTATGAGACGTTTTGATAGAAAAAATATCTCAGAATCTAAGACGTTTTTGATAGGAAAAATATCTCACTTTTTCTATAGGAAAAATTTCTCAGAAAGTGAGATATTTTTTCTATAAAAAAATGTCTCAGAATCTGAGACTTTTTCTATACGAAAAATGTCTCGTAATCTGAGACTCTTTTCATAGAAAAAATTTCTCAGAATCTGAGAATTTTTCTATAGAAAAATTGTCTCGGAATCAGAGAATTTTTCAATAGAAAATTGTCTCAGAATCTAAGAATTTTTCTATAGAAAAAATGTATCAGAATCTGAGAATTTTTCTTTAGAAAAAATGTCTCAGAATCAAAGAATTTTTCTATAGAAAAAATGTCTCAGAATCTGAGAAATTTTCTATAGAAAAAAATGTCTCAAAATTTGAGAATTTTTCTATAGAAAAAATGTCTCAGAATCTGAGAATTTTTCTAAAGAAAAAATGTCTTAGAATCTGATATTTTTTTATAGAAAAAATGTCTCAGATACTGAGACTTTTTCTATTGGAAAAATGTCTCATAATCTGAGACTCTCTTCATAGAAAAAATTTCTCAGAATCTGAGAATTTTTCTATAGAAAAAATGTGTCAGCATCTGAAAATTTTTCTATAGAAAAAATGTCTCAAAATCAGAGAATTTTTCAATAGAAAAATTGTCCCGGAATCTAAGAATTTTTCTATAGAAAAATGTATCAGAATCCGAGACGTTTTCTGTAGGAAAAATTTCCCAGAATCCGAGACTTTTTCTATAGGAAAAATGTCTCAGAATCTGAGACTTTTTCTATAGGAAAAATGTCCCAGAATCTGAGAATTTTTCTATAGAAAAGATGTCCCAGAATCTGAGAATTTTTCTATAGAAAAAATGTCCCAGAATCTGAGAATTTTTCTATAGAAAAAATGTCTCAGAATCTGAGAATTTTTCTATAGAAAAAATTTCTCAGAATCTGAGAATTTTTCTATAGAAAAAATTTCTCGGAATCTGAGAATTTTTCTATAGAAAAAATTTTTCAGAATCTGAGAATTTTTCTATAGAAAAAATGTCTCAGAATCTGAGAATTTTCTATAGAAAAACTGTCTCGGAATCTGAGAATTTTCCATAGAAAAATGTCTCAGAATCTGAGAATTTTCCATAGAAAAAATGTCTCAGAATCTGAGAATTTTTCTACAGAGAAAATGTCTCAGAATCTTAGAATTTTTCTATAGAAAAAATGTCTCAGAATCTGAGAATTTTTCTATAGAAAAAATGTCTCAGAATCTGAGAATTTTTCTATAGAAAAAATGTCTCAGAATCTGAGAATTTTTCTATAGAAAAAATGTCTCAGAATCTGAGAATTTTTCTATAGAAAAACTTTTTCTTTACAAAAAAATTTCTTAGAATCTGAGACTTTCTATAAGAAAAATGACTCAAAATTTGAGAACTTTTCTATAAAAACAATGTCTCAGAATATGAGATTTTTCACAGGATCTGGAAGTTTTGGTATAGAAAAATGTCTTAGAATCCGAGATTTTTTCAATAGAAAATTGTCTCAGAATCTGAGACTTTTTCTGCATGAAAAATGACTCAGAATCGTTAATTAGTAAATATATATGATAAAAAATATTTTGTACAAATAAAAACATAATAAAATCAATTAATTCTTTTATTTAAGGGTAGAATTATTTATAGTTCGCTTATTAACAAAATAAAATAGATAAATTATCAAAGTTTATGTATAAATATTTACTTTGAATAACTTTTTAAAGTTTACAAAGTTTATTAGGAATATTTCCTAAAAGCATAGTTAATTTTTCGAACATATAATTTTTTTAAAATCACCTTGGTTTTTTTGTAATATTGTCTAAAAACTTTGTAGGCTCTATGTTATCTTGGCACTTAGATAAAGTTATACTATGTTTTTAGGTAATATTACCTCGATTTTTTTTTGTGTGTAATTACTTAGTTATGACAGAAAATTACCTTTAGCATTATTTTGAAATGTAAAATAAGGACTTATTAATAATCACTAACATAAGTCATTATAATAAAATAAAAAAAATTCAGAACTAGATTTTCACTTTTTGACTCACTGTACATTATTTTGAATAAAAACAAAATAAAATTAAATATTTTTTTATTTTTTAAATTTTTTTTTTTAAATAATTTTTTCATTACCTATAAGTATATACAGTTGAACCTCGATTATCCGGGTTGCACAGGACCGGACTAAGCACGGATAATCGAAAAACACGGTTGAAAGAGGTTATATATTTTTCTACATTTGTATATGTTCGTGAATATATTGCACGGATAATAGAGGTAAAGCACGGTTAATAGAGGTAAAAACAATAACAAAAAATACAATATGTACGTACATGTATGAATTGCACGGATAGTAGAGGTAAAGCACGGATAATAGAGGTAAAAAACAAACACACAGCATGCCGGTTAATAGAGGCACCGGTTAATAGAGGGCCGGATAATCGAGGTTCAACTGTATGTAATTAGTTAATAATATTGGTTTGATAATCATTACATTTGGCACATTTGCTTGTAAATGTAATGGGAAAGGTAATTCGAATCAGAAGTAGTTATAACTTTTGAATTTCCCATTACACATTTCATTACTTGGTAATGCAAGTTTTTGCTGGGCGGCCAAAATACACAACAGAGGTGACTGATATTTAAGATTTGTAATTGTCATTGCCCTAAGTAGTTTGGTATTGAATTTGAGCGAAATTGGTTAAGGGGTTTAATAGTATTGAACAAAAAGGAGAGCTCGAAGATTTATAATAACCTTAAACCACAAAATGCTTTAATTCGGCTGCTGGTTGACACATGTGAACAGAATTGAACACCGAAAAGTATTTGAACAAATACGAACATATTTTTTCAAAAGAAAAAAAAAATCGCGGATACTACTGGTGATTATTAACTTTTTTTTTTTTTTTTTTTTTTTTTTTTTTTTATCGGAACACTCAGTACCCAGACCACGAAGGCCTAAACAAAGGGTCCCATCAAGAGAAAATAAAAAGAGATAAAATTTTGTTTTTAAACTTATTAGTAGATTTGGGGTACGAAATCACTTACTAAAACTTTTACTGTTGATTTTTTTAATTGTACATTCGGCAAGGCCGAATTTCACTTTTTTACTTGTTTTAATTAAAAATTGTAAAATATCAATTAAAGTTCGAAGATTTCAATTGACATTTGAAAGATTAATTGAATTGGGAAAAATATCAATAAAAATATGTAAAAATCAATTTAAAGTGAAAAGAAGTGAGAGAGTTGAATTTGTGTGTGCCGAATTCAACTCTCTCCAACCCTCCATGTTAAAAAAAAAATTTTCTTGGAAGTTTTTTTTTTGGGAGTTAAGTTACTTGGCAGATTTGGGGGGGGGGGTGACACCTTTCACTCGTGAATAAATTTTAACTAATTTAATTATTAAGCTTTTTGCACTATAGTTATACAATTTCTATCAATTTTTCAAATTATTTTTTTTATATCCACACCTAAAAAAGGGGGCGGGTCGAAAAAAATACGTTTTTTAATTTCCAGAATCCTAGAGCAGGTCATTGAACTTGTTTAACCATAAAATTGAATTATTTGTGAACCAAAAATACCAAAAAAACAGGGAAAAAATTATGTTATTCAGAGGTTTGGTTTTATCTTAAGGGGAACTTTTTCCCCCTGGGCCGATTTTGCCCATTTACGAACTTAACCCGCCTATGATCATGAGACATATTTGTTCCAATTTTCAGGAGTCAAGCTCTTTTGGACTGAATCGCGTTTTACGTACGGATTCAGTCCACGGACGTACGGACACTCATATAATAACTTAGAATCGATCATGGATCAATAATATACATGCTTTATGGGGTCCCCGACCGATATTTTTATGCATTACAGACGGAAAGACAAAGTGAGTACACCGTAAAAGTGAATATTTCGAACAAAGACCTGCTTCCGGGGGGATAGGTTCGTGGTTATATCGACAGAACAGTGTTACACAACCCACATTTCGATGATGCTCCAAAGAGTCAATAGAGCTGGAACCCTACTGTCACAGATTATCTTCGACGCCCTCCTTTGAACACGGTCCAGAAACTTCAGAATAGATTTCGAAGTACCATATATAGGAAATATATGGGAGTTGTATTCCATCTTCGTCCGGATATAGGTGGTACAAATATCAAGGTGATCGGGTGGAGTGTAGTAATTCTTGAGTCGTTTTAAGAAACCAAAACACTTGAATGCTTCTTTCGAAACCTGAAAAACATGTTTATTACAACTTACATCATATTGGATTTTCATGCCCAGAATATCAAGAGTATCCTATTCCTCAATATTAATTCCACCAATAGATACAGACGACAATGTTGGGTTCACAATTCGTTCATGGGTCAACATACAGCATTGGGTCTACCGTGCATAAAAATCGATCCTATTCGCCAGACCCCACTGAGCGATGGTCAAAAGATCCTGATTAAGAGTGTCATTTATATTCTGCCGCACTTCACAAGGTTTGGCCTTTGGTCGAAGAAAAATGAATGACAAATCTTGTTGTTGTCCACAAGTTGTAAGTTTGATTAAGAAGGCCATTATTAAAGATAATAAAAAGAGTCGGAGAGAGAACAGAACCTTGCGGTACCCCTGAGTTGAAACATATCCGATGATACCCCATCTTCAACAACACGTATACTTCAGTCTCTGAGAAAAATATAAATCGAGAGAAATAATTACCGATACCAAAAGCATTAAGTTTAGATGCAAGTGCGTTGTGCCACACACGATCAAATGTCTTGGAAATATACAGAGAAACCACTTTACTTTCATCAAATTGGTGAATGAACCGCTATCTGGTTCCATTTAGAACGACGTTTACGGAAACCATACTGTCGGTCACTGAAAAGTGAGTTTGACTCCAGATTGTCAACAAGATGGTATGCTATCGGGTCCAGGTTAATTATATACGTTGAGATCCTCAAGTGCTCTTTTTACTGCACGAAATCGAAAAAAATATCTTGAGCATAGAACTGGAAACTTTTCCAAGTTCTGGCAGTGATTGATCGCCTTCTGGCAAGAACGAATTTTTTTTGAAGGCATTTTACATGCTGCGTTTTTTCTTGCATACCTTTTTTATCTGAGTAAGGCAATCGGGGGTAGAAGCAACGAAGGAGGAAAACTGAATTCTTGATTTTTTTCTACCCCGTTTGTTCTTCACCCCCGTTTGCCCATAAAAAAAAGTTGCAACTCTTTATTGCAAGCAAAAAAATGCAGCATGTAAATACCGCCTTGCAAATAATCCAGCTCAAAAGTTAACCTTATCAACCGGGTCAGTGAACACTTGGTCATCCTTAATAAGAGTCGAGTTAGAAGAACATCATTGTCCCGCACTCTCTTTACGAATGACCATAAGCTCTTACTATCCCGAGGGACAGAAAGAACTTTAGCGCGAAGACGCTGTTCGTGGAGAAGCTTCTCGCGTCTTAGTACCTCGGCACAATTGGTTCTCGCCTGCTTGGGCAGCATGTCAGAATTGTTGTTTTTGTTATCTCGCCAATTTCTGAATGCTTCCTCTCTGCATCTGACTGCAGTTCTGCAAGTCTGATTAAACTCACACTTATCTCCTGAAGTAATGGTTGTAGATGGACGGTACAATGGACAATTCTAAGTCTGGGCGCCATGTACTTGCCTAAAGAGGAAGCTTGCTTAAGCTTTTGGGCTTGTGCAACCCACCCTCAACTAAATGGTCTTGATATTTGAAATGTATGATTATTCAATAAAAAAAAAAACATTCTGGCAAAGGTACTTTTTGGAAAATTTCGATTCTTAGAGGGTAAAAAGGTGTACTTTGGTCCTTTTTCAATCTCCTGAAATAATAGACTTAGGCTGGATTACTCAATGATCCGTTATAAAATAACTCTCCATTAAATTTAACTTTTTCATACAAATTTTGACATAAGGCTCCGTTAGGTCAGCAGCTAACTTTTCCTTGAGTAATCCGCCCTTCAAAACTTTATGTTTTGAAATTATGAAAAAGAGTTTTAGAAATTTCTGATACTAATGTTAGTTACATTTGTAACTCCAATTACTTTTCAATCAAAGTGTTTTTTAAACAAACATATTTATGGAGTACAACATATTTAACGTATCTCGGCATTCATCCATCTATTCGTCCACCATACATATTCATTATTCTGTGTTTGTGCGAACATCAGATTTTTCATCAAAAAATAAAAAAAATCAAATTACTATTTGTAAACCAGTTTCAATTATGTAATTACGAATATGAATGAAGTCAATAAGACAGACATAGTACAACACTTTTGGTTGTATAAATTGACTGACTGAATGGCTGACTGAATGACTGACTGGTCCGTATGGTGTCGAGATCAATGGCTATTAAGTATTTATAAGATATTGTGTTGATGCCGATTTCGATGGTTTTTGTTTCTGTTTTTTGGTATAAAATCTTATTTTATATTTGTAGGTGACATAGTGACACATATTTTTTTTTTAATGTTATTTATTACAAAATAAAAATGTTATTTTTAAACGAATTTTGAAAAATAAAAAGAAATAGATAAATTGGTTAATTATATTTGGCATCCTGTAGTGAAGCGAATGTTTTTGCTGACCTACTACTTATGAATTACAAAAAATACTTCACATAACTTGCCAGTTAACAGAAAGTTGAAAATGGCCAAATTGTTGGAGTTTTGAATGAAATGAGAAATTTTTGGATTTCAAAATGTTTGGTTAGGGAAGTAAGGATGACGCAAAAAATTCCTGGTGTTGTTCTCCTTCTTTCTATTTTATTTTGTGTTTTTCCAAAAACGAATTTTTACGTTTCCCACCTCGACAATTTAATGAATTGTGTTGGTATTAGGAAAGTATGTTAAGATGAGGAGGAACGAGGGAGTTGTGTTTGTGAATTTTTCTAAATCGTAGCTGACTGGGAATACTACTGCGGGGAATTTATTCACCATAAGGCTAGTTCGACTTAGAAACTAATTTTCTCTGTAATGTGTTGTGCCATATATTGGACAGTCGACTACGAACGGATTTGATATACTGGATTAAGGAGTACTACGAGCATGCATCCGCGTCTCAGGGAAGAAACGCGGATGCATGCTCCTGCCTTAATATGGAAGTTGTAATCCATTCGGTTGGATATAGGAGGAATAAATAGTAAGGAGATCAGAAGTAGTGAAGTTATTCTTGCACTGTTTTAAAAAACCAAGACACTTCAATGCTTCTTTTGACATTTTAAAAACATGCTGGTTCCAACGAACATCAGAGTGCCTGATTCCTCAATAGCTATGTATTTCCCCCATGCATACAGATGACGTTGATTCCTCATACCGTCTGATGGTCAACATACAACATTGAGTCATACGACCCTATTCGCAAGACGCCACTCGGAGATAGTCGAAAGGTCATAATTGAGTGTGTCATTCATGTTCTGCCTAATAGCTTCAACATTGAAAAGGCTTGGTCTATGATTAAAGGATAATTAAATGAACGTTAGCCACCTTCCAGCATGAGGCGAAAACTCCTACACGGTACGAGTAGCTAAAAATGTTTGCCAAGGGACGAGACACAATGTTTCAACACTAGTGCGGAAATACCATCTAGCCCCTGGGACTTATTAACGATGAGATCTTCAAGAACCCTTTTAAATGCACGTGCTCGAAAAATATCTTGGACATAGTAAAGGATACTCTCACGGGTTCAGGCAGTGGTTGATTGCTTTCCGGCAAGAATGAGTTGCTCTATTGCCAACCTTAATTCCCTGAAAAGTATGGAAGATTCCTGGAAAAACTTACACAACAGCATGCTATTTTGGAGGGCTTGTCCCTGCTGTTTCTAGCTCATACGCTTTTTCGTTTTCTCGAATATCCTTATGTCCTGGTACTCAGTACAGTAGTATTATACTGCCCCCTTTAAGTTAACGCCTTTACAGCTGATTTGATGTCGATGAAAAACGCAATAACGCTGTAGAATATTGGCCTCATCGAAATTAGTTCCGCAGCTTTTGCGATCGCATAGATCTCGGCCTGGAAAATGCTACAATAATTTTCCAAGCGATATACTTCATCAATACCTAGCTCCAAGCTATGCACACCACTTCCTGTGCCAGTCTCGGTTTAAGAACCATCCGTAAATCATCACTTTTCTAAGCAATATGATTCATTTACGGTTTTAAAACCATCCGTAAAAACTTTTATCTGCAAAAAATCGACATTGTCCTCATCTTATCAACGAGCGTGGGAATTGACAAATTTATTTTCCCTTCGACTGCTTGAGAGACAAAATGGAACTCTGTCTTTATCACGAAGGTACAGAGAATAGCGGCGATGTTCATCACTAGTGCTGTTCGTACTACACCTACGGCTGCATTGAAAATCCTCCTTCACCTGATACCATTAGGCAGTATGTGGCTACGTCGGCAATTCGACGGAATAGCACACTGCAATGGAAAACAGGGATTGTGGCCATAGCGCTATCTTGAAAATAATAAAAATACCACAAAATGTAGACTGCGCTCCCTCTATGAGCCTTTTTAAGCGCACCTTTACCACCATGATACAATCCAGAAAGTCTTGGATGAGTGGTATTTCGGGTAGTGGAGCCTCCATAAATTTTTACACAGATAGATCGAAGCTACACGAACAAGTGGACTTTGGAATCTATTCGCAAGAGCTTGGGTTAAGTCTGGCTCGAAGATTGCCAGATAATTGCAGTGTTTACCGCGCAGAGATGCTGGAAATAAAGGAGGTGGCTGACTGGTTAAGTTACAATGTCTTGTCTACAATCGCAGTCAACATCTCTTCTGACAGTCAAGCCGCGGTCAAGTCCCTGGAAACAAGATCTGCCCTTAACTGCCGCACGTCTTTAAATCAAATGGCCAAGCAGTATGACATTCGACTTATATGGGTCCCAAGACACAGAGACATTCCAGCGAATTGCAAAACCGATGAGCTTGCAAGACTGGGAACTACCTTACAAGTTCCAATAGAATTAGAATGTGTTGGTTTGCCTTTAGAAACTTGCAAGCAAAATCTACGGCTTTTTTTCGTAACGGAGACTAATAGGAGATGGGCACATTGATGGACATGTTAGACTACACGATAGATTTGGCCTCTTCTTAATCAAAAGCAAACAAGTGAGCAGATATCGCTTCCAAGAGGAGAGATTTCGATGGTGGTTGCTGTAATTACCGGACACTGTCTTATGGGAAAGCTCGCATAGCGATTAAATGTGCCGTCAAATTACTTTTTCCGGAGTTTCATGGATGAGGAGGAATCGGAAGATATAGAACGATTTATCTGCCATTGCCAGGCATTTCCTGGCCAGAGACTTGTGTCACGGCATCTAGGGAGCTGATTTTGATTTTTCGGATGTCTAAAGTCTATATCTTAGGAGTTTCCGATTGCTTTATCGTCAGGGAATAGTAAGAGAACCTATTACAGTCCCGTGGAATCACAACGGACCTTAGAGTCTATGTGTGTTGACGTAAAACTTCAGAATCCAATTACAATCTAACCTAACTTGACCTTCCCTTTGACTGTGTTAACTGAAGTTTCATAATCTGTGTTAAGGTTCGTGACCAACCTTCCCAGAATCTCAGTATGGCGAACTTTTCGAGTTCGTAAGCACACTAGTTGATGCAAAAAGCGTAATGCCATTTATTTAAGTTCAATAAAGTCACCCTATTTACTCTGGAAAATGTATGTACCCCTGGCCCCCAAACAAAATATTTTTGTAAAATATTTTTTAAATATTTTTACTTATCCTAGAATGCCAATGGTGATGGCAAATGAAAGAGGAGGATCTCCGCTAATTTTTCCATTTTATTATTTTGATATACTCGTATCAGGAAAAAACGAGATTAGTAATGTCCTTTTAAAACTTTATCCTTCAATATCATTAAAAATTTTTAACAAAATAGTTTGAAAGGATCATATTCACATCCTTCTTAATGATATGGTAAATTAAAAAAGTCGGAAAGTTAGCGAAGATTCTCTTCATTAATTTGCCATCAATAGTCCTTAATAAGTCCTTAATAGTCCTTAATTTTTTTTTACAAAATATAATCCTTTAAAACTTTGAAGTCCTTTAAAAAGGAAACAAGATCACGAAATTAAAAACCGTAAATGCAGTTTTACTCCATTGGATGTCTAAAATCAGAAGTGTATAATCCGGTTCATGTTTATTCTTGGCTGTCCGACGGTGTTACAATTGATACTTTTCGGATTACAAATTGATCTTTTTCGAATTACATCTGTAAATGGAGTAGTATTGTTTAAATAGACCCTTAAAAAGCACATTTCTATTATGTTTAGCAGTGTGGCCTGAAATGAGCTACCTTACCAGATTAAAGCAGTTGTTATTTGTAAACAAATATTCGTTCTAATTTTAGTTCATATTTTTTATTTTTCACAATTGAAATCAACCACTTACATTCAAAATCCTAAAAAATTTAACACCATTTATGCAATGGACAAAGTTTAATTATCTCTCCTCTTAAAAATCATACATACATATCGCATTAAAACACTTGATTAGGAAAAAAAAGTAATTAAAAAACAAAAAAAAAAATAATAAAAATAATATTTATTTTGAAGGTTACAAGGTACTTAAAGTACTTTCCTATAACAACTAACTAAACAAATAAAATGGAATGTGTTAGATTGTACAACAATTTTTTTGTTTTAGAAAAATAACAATTTGTATACCCTACAAAAATCTTAGCCTCTTTTTTAGCGAAACATTTTAGGAAAAGGTGCTAAAAAAATCTAGCACATTTTTCATAAAATATTCAAAATGGTCAAAAAAAGGATTAGCTTTTGCACATAGAATAAACAAAAATCACCAATTTCTTAGCTGTCCTAAAAAAAAATCGATTTTGCAGATCCCGAGTAAAAATTTTTATATGATGCAATATATGATGATATGTAACACAATATATATTTATACGAAATTTGATCCGAATAATGGTGGATGTTTTTGCATTAAAAAAGATCAACTTGTATAAAATATGATTTGATTTCATCCGAGTTTTGACCAGACATTTCCATATATTGGTGGATCTAATTAGATCTAATTGCACAAAAACATATAAAATCCTGGTGTTTTTTGGTTTGGGTTGAGATACACCACAGGTCAACGATACATTCACCAAACATATAATTTTCTAAAACAAAAAAAATGTTTGGGTACGCTTCGAACCAGATAGGTGATACACATAACCCTAACAAGGAAATGTTAAGGAACATTTTAAAAAGTTTCTTATACTTTGCCTAAAAAACTTAGAAAATTTTTGGTTAATTGGAAACATATATAGTTTTATATGGAACGGAATAAGCTATATATAGTTTTATCTTAAATTATACAGAAAATCAAATTTTGTATTGACCCTCATAAAATTTTATATAATTATATCATCCGTACACCTTTTAATCCGATTCTTGATTAAATTATATATAACTACATATGACTGCATTTAAAAAATTTAGAAAATATCTCACGCGATGTATAATCATTAGGGTTCGGATTTTTATGCAAATGCATATTTGTTGTCGTCAATCTGAGAGCAACAAAAACTAAATATCTTTGCGAATCAAGAAATTTGCAGTAAAATGGCATTGATTTGTTAGTGCATATTTTTGCATATTTTGCATTTAATGCATATTTTTGCATATATTGCTGATATTACATATTTTTGTCGCATATTTTGAAAAAAAAGTGTTTTTTTTTTATTTTATGATATTTTTACATTGCACTAAAAAAAAAAAAACTGTAAAGTTAGCAAAAAATTTAGTTAAATTTAACTAAAAAAGCACCTGATTTTGGGACTACTAAATTTTTAGTTAATTTAACTAAAAATATTTAGCTAACTTTTCGTTGAATAAATGTAGCAAAAAAAACCGTAACTTTAACTAAAAATTTTGCTGAAATTTCGTAACGTTTTTATGTACATATATGAGGCGTTCCACACCAAATGTCCAGCGAAAAAAAACATGTGTACCGTAAGCTTCTGAATAGGTGATATGGATAGCCCTATATGGAACTTAGAAAATTGCGTTTTTGGTTTTTCAATTTTTCAAAAACTGGGCTTAGGAGGCGTGGTCAAATATTGGAAAAATGGTCAAATTTGTGGCGAGTTGCCTTGATTAAAAATTTATCACATTAAAACGAAATGCACCACAATGTCAAAAATTTACGTTCTTATATAGTTTTGTATGGGCTATCGATTAAATTTTTTTTTTTGGAAAATTTTCAGAACCCGTTCTGAAATTTTCCATTTTTTAAAAAAGTCAATTTATCAAAAATCCGGCCACTTTTTTTTTCTTTTTTATTTATTTTTTTAAAAGTTTAGATGTTTGTCCATCCACACAAAAAAAAATCATAAACACGTTCATCTTTTTTTTCGAAAAAATCGCATTTGAACTTTAAATTTCATAACAATTTAGTAATTTGCTTGTATTTTCTTGTGTCAACAGAGCGTATGACGAATATTTATGCAATTAATATTACTCATTCGCAACTTTAACACAAAGAACTACAAGCAAATGACAAAATTGTTATGAAATTTAAAGTTCAAATACGATTTTCTCGAAAAAAAAGATGAACGTGTTTCTGATTTTTTTTTGTGTGGATGGACAAACATCTAAACTTTTAAAAAAATAAATAAAAAAGAAAAAAAAAGTGGCCGGATTTTTGATAAATTGACTTTTTTAAAAAATGGAAAATTTCAGAACGGGTTCTGAAAATTTTCCAAAAAAAAAATTTTTAATCGATAGCCCATACAAAACTATATAAGAACGTAAATTTTTGACATTGTGGTGCATTCCGTTTTAATGTGATAAATTTTTAATCAAGGCAACTCGCCACAAATTTGACCATTTTTCCAATATTTGACCACGCCTTCTAAGCCCAGTTTTCGAAAATTTGAAAAACCAAAAACGCAATTTTCTTAGTTACATATAGGGCTATCCAAACAACCTATTCAGAAATTTACGGGACACATGTTTTTCTGTAGCGGGACATTTGGTGTGGAATGCCTCATATTAACAAACAAATTAGTTGAATTCAGCTAAACTTTTTGTTACTTTTCGTAAACTAAAATTTACAAAATATTTTGTAAAAAATTTTAAGTTTATTTTTTCTGTTTTTTCATTAGCTTAAGTAGAACTTATGAGATTTGCATATGAGGCTACATAAGAAATTTCACTTAACAAATTTGTTACGAAAAATCAGCAAATTAATTAGTAAAAATTCGTAAACTCAGTTTTGAAGTCAACAAAAAAAATAAATTCAAAATTTGTTCAAAACTAGTATTTTCGTAAATTGAACTTAACTAAAAAAAGTAGTTAAAACGCTGATTTTAACTAAAAATTTGCTAAAAAGCCAGTAAACTCGAGTTAACAAAAAAAAATTTGTTAACTTTACAGTTTTATTTTTTTGAGTGTGCTGTATATATTTTTTATTTTATAATGTATGCGTTAAAGTACACAGAAGAAAATATGGGAAAAAAATATTGAGTAATCACTTGTATAAATTTCCAAAAAAATTCGTATTTTTTAACTGACACAATTAAAAATTTACTTAAAAGTTTTAAAAAAAATTTAAGTAAATAATTTAATAAAAATTTTATAATTTTTTTTTTTAATTTTATTTTTTTGTTCTTAGTTTTTTTTCAATTCTCATTTAGTGTATAGTTTTTTGTTTATGTAAATCAAAGTTTGAAATCATCTTTATGAAATTTTTCAATGTCTTAAATGTTTTTGGTAAAAGATTAAAAACAATATTTTTTTTGTAAAAAAAAAATGTGATACTTTTTAATCTTTTAAAAAAAAAATTGATAAATTTTGAGTAAATTTTTACATGACACAAATAAAAACTTTATTAAAAAAAAACGAAAAATTTTGAGTAAAGTTTTAATTGTGTCAATTAAAAATTTACTAAAAATTTTTGGTATACATTTAATAAATATTTATTAAATGTTTACTAGGTTAGGTTAGGTTAGGTTGTAAGTGGCTGCTGACGTTTTACGTCAACACACGTAGACTCTGAGGTCCATTGTGATACCACGGGACCGTAATAGGTTTCCCTACTAGTCCCTGTCGTTAAACCATTTTGAGCTTCTTATAAAACTCCTTAGATGTTGAATTTTGACATCCAACAAATCAGAAAGATCGTACAGCTCCCTAGATCCCAGTGAAGCAAGTCTCTGACCAGAAAGTGCCGGGCAATGGCAAATAAAGTGTTCGATAGTTTCCAACTCCTCTTCATCCATGCAACTTCGGCAAAAGTCATTCGACGGCACATTTAACCGCTCTGCGTGCTTCCCTATAAGACAGTGTCCGGTAATTATAGAAACCACCGTCGAAATCCCTCCTCTTGGAAGCGATATCAGCTCACTTGTGCGCCCCTGATTAAGAGAAGGCCAAATCAGTCGTGTTGTCTCACACGTCCATCCATTTGCCCATCTTTGATTAGTCTCCGTCGCAGAACAAAGCCGTAGGTTTTGCTTGCAAGTTTCTAGAGGCATACCAACACATTCCAATTCTGTTGGAACCTGTAAGGTAGTTCCTAGTCTTGCAAGCTCATCGGCTTTGCAATTCCCTGGAATGTCTCTGTGCCCTGGGACCCATATGAGTCGTATGTTAAACTGCTTGGCCATCTCATTTAAAGACGTGCGGCAGTTAAGGGCAGATCTTGTTTTCAGAAACATTGAATCCAGGGACTTGACCGCGGCTTGACTGTCAGTATAGATGTTGACTGCGGTTGTAGACAAGACATTGCAGCTCAACCAGTCAGCCACTTCTTTTATTGCCAGCATCTCTGCCTGGTAAACACTGCAATAATCTGGCAATCTACGAGCCAGGCTCAACCCAAGCTCTTCCGAATAGACTCCAAAGCCCACTTGTTCGTGCAGCCTCGATCCATCTGTGTAAAAATTTATGGTAGCTCCACTACCCGGAGTATCCCCCATCCAAGACTCCCTGGATGGTATCATAGTGGTAAAGTGGCGCTCAAAGAGGCTCAAAGAGGGAGCACAGTCCACATTTTGTGGTATTGTTATCTTTTTCAAGATCGCGCTATGGCCACAATCACTGCTCCTCCATTGCAGCGTGCTATTAAGTCGAATTGCCGACGCAGCCGCATACTGCCTACCCAATATGTCCAAGGGTATCAGGTGAAGGAGGATTTCTAATGCAGCCGTAGGTGCAGTACGAAGAGCACCAGTGATGCACATTGACGCCATTCTCTGTACCTTCGTGATAAAGACAAAGTTCGCTTTTGTTTCCAAAGCAGGCCACCAGACAATGATTCCATACAGCAAAATTGGACGCACCACTGCTGTATAGATCCAATGAACGACTTGAGGGCTAAAACCCCATCGTTTTCCAATGGCCCTTTTACAGGAATACAAAGCAATCGTTGCTTTTCTCACCCGTTCCTCAATATTACGCCTGAAATTCAGCTTCCTATCTAGAAATACTCCAAGATACTTGGCTCCATCTGAGAAGGTGATTTCAGTACCGTCCAGAGAAATAGGATCAAAAGCAGGAATCTTATTTTTCCTTGTAAACAGAACAAGCTCTGTTTTACTAGGATTAACTCCTAGACCACAGTCTCTTGCCCATTTAGACAGATCTTTCAGAGAACCCTGAAGAATGTCCCGCAATGTTGGCAGATGCTTCCCCTTTACCGCTATCGCGACATCGTCAGCATATGCGACAACATGACAACCACGTGCTTCTAGAGATAGTAGCATTGAATTCAGTGCCAGGTTCCAAAGAAGCGGCGAAAGAACACCTCCTTGTGGTGTGCCCCTATTGACAAATCGAGATATGACGGACGCTCCCAATTCAGACGTTATACGTCTATTGGCAAGTAGGTTTTCCACCATTAAAACGATTTCACGCTTTACTCATAGACCCGACAATGCCAATATTATCGATTCTGGAATGACATTATTAAAAGCCCCCTCAATATCAAGAAAGGCCACCATAGTGTACTCCTTTACCGAAAGCGATCTCTCGATGGTACCAACGAGCTCATGAAGAGCTGTTTCCGTTGATCGTCCCTTGCTGTATGCATGTTGCTTTGTCGAAAGCAACCTCGGGTCAATCAATCTACGCAAATATGAGTCTATCATTCGTTCCATTGTCTTTAACAAAAAAGAAGACAGACTAATTGGTCTGAAATCCTTCGGAGCTGTGTGGGAACTTTTCCCAGCCTTCGGGATAAATACGACTCTGGTATCCCTCCATTTTAAAGGAATATACGACCAGTTGATGCATGCTGTGTATAGATTATACAGCAACGGGGCTATATAGTCCAACACTTGCTGCAACTCAGCCGGGATTATACCATCAGGTCCCGGGGATTTATAGGGCCTAAAGCTTTTTATCGCCCAGATTAATGTTGGCATATTTATTATTTCCGAAGCAATTTCAGATGCTTGGGCGTCAGAACGTTCCAAAGCTTGAAACGGCGTCATGGAATTGCCCGGAAAATGCGTGTTTAAAAGGAGATCCAGCGACTCTCCACTGGAGGAAGACCACACCCCATTAGGATCTTTCAGGTATCCTAGGGTGCAAGGAGAAGAAGCCAGAACCTTGCGCAGCCTGGATGCCTCAGAAACGTCTTCTATGTTTCCACAGAAGTTTTTCCAAGAATCACATTTTGCATTTCTGATCATCTTTTTATAACTCTTAAGTTGCAGCCTGTATGCAGACCAGTCCTCGTCCGCTCTTGAAAATTTAGCCTTATTAAAGAGCTTTCTGCAGGAATCTCTGCTCGTCTGCAACTCATTTGACCACCAAGGTGGCTTTTTTTTTCCTCTAGGCTTTGCAGAAGGGCAAGACGCATCCAGGCACCTATTACAAACATTTGTTATATGGTCAACCAGACAGTCAATTTCCGCTAAACTATGCGGTTCAGATAGGGGTACTTCATCCAAAAGCAAAGAAAAAGTCTCCCTATATTTCACCCAGTTTGTTCTTCTCAGATTTCTAGAGACTGTCTCAACCGGGGCACGCTCCCTGAGTAAAAACTCAATGTAGCGATGATCTGAGAAAGAATGCTCTTCCAAAACTCTCCAGTCATCAATTCTATCAGACAATGTATCTGATACAAGTGTTACGTCAAGAACCTCTTGCCGCGTACTTGTAACGAAAGTTGGTTCACTACCCTTGTTACAAATATACAGGTTAGTGCTTAACAAAAACTCCAAAAGTGATTCGCCTCTATCATTTGTGTCTGTACTACCCCATATCGAATGATGTGCATTAGCATCACAGCACACTAGTAACTGGTGTCCCCTAGATTCAGACTCCCGAATCAGACCGCCAACCTTCTCCGGGGGTATTGGCCCCGGATTAGGAAAATACGCAGAGGCGAGCCAAATAGATTTCCCATGAAGCTCTAAGCTAGCCGCTGTAACATCCATATCACTAAAAGTTGATAAAAAGAATATATTTAAGCCATTTTTCGCCAAGATGCAGGCTCTTGGTGAGCCCTCACCTTTGGCAACCATCAACTTAAACCCAGGGGTTTTCAATCCGCAAACCCTGCCACCCCGCACCCAGGGCTCTTGGATAAAAACCAAGTCAACTGCTCCTGTCGTCAGGCGCAGCAATAGTGCAGCTGAGGCTGCCTTACAGTGATGGAGGTTTATTTGTAGGAACCGCAACATCTTGTTTTTTTTCCACCATCCTTTCCACCACCGTGTTATTGGCTTCATCCTCCGTGTTATCATAGAGGTCGCATTCGTCCCCAGATTCGGTTTCGAATAAGCCAGATATGTGTCCCATCTGTTCTGAATCGGAGGCAACAGAACTCTCCGAATTCCTCACTGCATGGGCCTCGTCCTGAATGTCACCCATAGTGGCATCAGCTTTATCCTCCGTGCCATCACAGAGGTCGCATTCGTTACCAGATTCGGTTTCGAAAATGCCAGATGCATCTCCCATCAGCCTAGAATCGGTCAGCTGAATATCAACCTTTTCCAGATTCTCCTCCCCAGCCGACTCTGCCACTGGCTTGTCTGCTTCCAAAATAGGCTTCTGGTCGCCCTTGTAGACATTGACTCTTATATGAAAAAAGCCAAATCTAATAATGCCGTCAGTCCTGGCTAAAAGCGGAAGCGATTCCTCATTAACCAAGACCACTGTTTGACGACGAGCGCCCTCCATCTCACCCAATCTGGCAATTTGCCAATTCTGAGTTGGAAGGTCAGGATTGCAGACTTTTATCATCTTTAGAATCACCGCAGTGTCACTTGTAGCCATTGGGATCCATGCATGAGCTCTGGGTTGCGAGGGGATATCATGTTTTTCCACAACGTCCAGTCTGGCTCCAGGCCATAACTCTCCCACTTGGCTAATGGCAACCTTAAACACGGCTGCGGATCTTTCGTTTCCAAAAGCAACGAGTTTTACTCGCCCCTGATACCAACCTGCGTTGACAGTAGTAGGGAGAAAATCAGGCATACTCTCAAGAAGCCTATAGTAGATTTCATTTAGTTTAGTTTCAACTAAACTCCACTTGTCCCTTGGAATACTACAATCCCCATTTTGCCTGTTTATCACAGCCCTAACGAAGTTACCTTTCACCACTTCACTAAAAGACTGAGTCCAGACGTTGCCGGTCACCTTAGATCTTTTAGGTAAAGGTTTCTCGTCGGGCGAGCGCAACCTTTTACCAGACTTCGATGACGAGGCCGAAACAGCGCTCTGTTCGTCAGATGCGCGCATTGCCGAAAGTTTGTCCTGTTCTTCAATGACTCCTTTCGCCCATGATAGCGACGCCCTCTCACGTTCGGAGAGCTTCGTTCCATCGAGTTGGCTTAGTCTGTTAATTATTTTCAAACAAAGCCTTCTCTGGTTGTGCCTGACCTTTGATGGCTTAAGTTTCTTTTTCTTTTTACCACCAATATTAGGCTGAGCACCCCTACCAGAATCAAGGCCGGACTTCAAGGTCGCAACCCTAAGACCAGTGCTAGGACCAGCACCAGTCGGTGAGGCAGAGCCTCGAACTAAATCGGTATCATTTGTGTCCATATTTTCATTTTCCTTGATGTGGTAATGAAAATATCACAAAAATACCTATTACGAACAAACCTATTACGAACAATTTTAGTAATTCAATTTATAGCACGGAGTTAAAATAAAACACGTCCACACTCGTCAACAGTTGAACGAAAAGTTTACTAAATAATTTTAAATCGTTTACTGGTGCAAAGTTGAGTAGTTTTTTACTCAATAGTATTACAAATTTACTCAAAAATATTTTTTTTTTCTTTTATAATTTTGTGTTTTACTTTATTTGAACTTGAACTTTTGTGTTTATTGTACCTTATTTTCGTTTATAAGACTTAATTTTTTACGATTTTTATGTTCTTTTTTGTTTTTCTTGGTAATTTTATTTTTTATCATTAATTAATGTTTTAAGAAAAATTTTTTAAGTGCATATTTTTTACATTTTTAGCGCATATTTTTCTATTTTTGGTTCATGTTTTATGCGCATAAAATGCGATTTTAACTGCATAAAAGTCCGAACCCTAATAATCATATATGATTTATTATGTTTTCATCAAGTTATATATGATTATTTTTACTCGGGATAGCACTTTTTGAATATAAGCTATATAAAAGAGTTGAGTGAGTGACTGTCTTATCCATCACAGCCCAAACGACCGAGGCTAGAGACTTAAATTTTGGAATATATAATAAAAATAAAGGCATAACTAAAATTTCGTTGAAAATAGTTCATGGATTTTCCTAAAATTTTGTTAAATTTAACTAAAAAACAAGTAATAAAATTATAGTCAGTCAAGACCAGTGGCGGGTACAGCTTTTGGGTTTGGGGGGGGAAATTTTGTTTTTTTTACTTCGAAAAAAAAAATCATAAATTCACCTTGGACGAGCAAAAACAGGGATTCGTTTTTTTTGCAATGGAAACCTATAAAATCATCAAATTCATTAGTTTGTGCTGAAGGAGGGTTGTTTTTCATGATCATAAGTAGATCGTTAAGATATTTTTTTTTTTAATTTGTCTAAAAAGAAAATTGTACGTTTTCTTCTACATAGAAAAAGTCTAAGATTCTAACACATTTGACGTATAAAAAGTCAAATCTAAAGCTTCTTCTTTACAAAAAATGCCCCAAAATCTGAGACTTTTTTCGTATAGAAAAATTTTCAGATTCTAAGAACTTTTTTCCACGAAAAATCTAAGATTCTGAAACCTTTTATAGAAAGTATCTCATATTTTAAAGCATTTTTAATAAATTTTTCTTATAGAAATGGTCTCAGGTTAGTATGTTTGTTTCGCACTGAAAGAATTTATATTCTGAGACCTTTTTTTCTTTAGAAAAAGTTTCAGATTTTGAGACCTTTTTTATAAAGAAAGAGTTTCAAATTCTCAGACATTTTTCCTATAGAAAAAGTCTCAGATTCTTAGACCTTTTTCTTTTTAGAAAAAGTCCCAGATTCTGAGACCTTATTCCTAAAAAAAAGTCTCCTTTTTTAGGAATAAGGTTTAGGAATAAGGTCCCATAGAAAAATTTTAGGTTCTGAGAGCTTTTTCTTATATAGAAAAAGTCTTAAGTTCTGTCACTTTTATCCCTAAGAAAAAGTAATAGATTTTTCCATTATAAAAAGTCTCAGATTGTCAGACCTTTTTACTTAAAAAAAGTATCGATTCTAAAAAATTTTCCAATAGAAAAATTCTCAGATTCTATGAGCCTATTCCTATAGAAAAAGTCTGATATTGTGAGACTCTTGCCAAAAGAAAAGGTCCCAGATTCTGAGACGATTTTTCTATAGAAAAAGTCTTAGATTCTGAGACCTTTCTTAGGTATAGTCTAAGTATAAGTCTAAGATTCTGGCACTTTTTAAAAAAAAAATCTCGCAGATTTTGAGAACTATTTCCTATAGAAAAAGTCATAGATTTTGAGACCGGTTTCCTATAGAAAAAGTCTCAGATTCTGAGACATTTTCCCTATAGAAAAAGTCTAAAATTCTAAGACCTTATTCCTATAGAAAAAGTCTTAGATTATAAGACCTTTTTCCAGTAGAAAAAGTGTCAGATTCTGTGACCTTCTTCCAATTGAGAAAGTTTAAACGTCTGAGACTTATTTTTCAACAATAAAAAGTCTCAGACATTGACAGATTTTTCTTTTTACAAAACAATAAAATTCTAAGACCTTTTTCCTTAGAATAAGTCTGAAATTAAGTGATTCTGAAACTTTTTTCCCATAGAAAAAGCCTTAGATTCGAATACCTTTTCCATTTCGAAAAAGTCTCAGGTTCTGCGACCTTTTTCCTATAAATAAGTATCAAATTTTGAGACCCATAGGAAAAGACTCAGATTCTGAGACCTTGTTCCTTTAGAATAAGTTTGAAATTCTGAGACTTTTACATTTTGGGAATTCTTCTACAAAAATCCGAAAATGAAAATTTTTGAAGATGTGAAAAATTTTAGAGTTTTCTGCATCTTTTTTATAAAAAAAGTCTCAAAATTTAAGACCTTTTTAATATAGAATAAGTCTCAGATCCTAAGACCTTTTTCCTATAGAATACGTATCGAATTCCGACACATTTTTTGTACAGAAAAGTCTCAGATTTCTCACAAAGAAAACTTTTTTTCCTCAAACATTTTCTTTTACGGATTTTTGTAGAAAAATTCTCAAAATATAAGTACTATTAAAAGATAGCAAAATTCATAATAAGATTGACAGATATTTTTTCACAGAAAATTTTCAGATTGAGTCACATTTTTTCCTTTAAAAATTTAAAAATTTTCCCTATAAGAACTTTCAGATTTTTTCTAAGAAAAATTTTCGGATTTCGAGATAATTTTCATTCGGAAATTTTTTCGAAAATTTCCTTCTTCCTTCTTTCTTTTTTCTCCTTTTTCTTCCTTTTTCTTTCTTTTTTCTTTTTTCCTCTTTTTTCCCCTTTTTTTTTCTTTTTGAAATTTGGTCTGGGGGGGGAAATTTCCCCTTTTTCCCCCCCCTTGTACCCGCGCATGGTCAAGACCGACCATATGATACCCTACACCAGTGTTTTCTGGAAAATGGGGCCCAAGTCCAAACATGGACCGAATAAATCTATCTTTCGTTAGATCCTTAATTAGTATAGAAAACATATAAAAAAAATATTTGAGTGAAATTTGCTTATTTTTGTTGCCAATAGACCGATTTTACTAAATATGGGGGCTAGGCCTAAACGTGCACCGATTTTTTCCAATTTCAATAGGCCTCGGCCAGAGGAAGCTTAAGTTTCAAATTTAATACAAATCGATTGATAATTGAAAGTTGTATCGTGCTCACAACGTTTTGGACAAACGGACGGACCGACATCGCTAAATCGTCTCAGAAAGTGATTCTGAGTCGATCGGTATTCTTGAAGGTGAGGTTAGGACCAATATTTTGGATAGTTACAAACATCATCACAAACTCATTATACCCTGTACCACAGAGTGGTGTAAGGTATAACAAGTGAGGATGATATATTCGGCTGTGCCGAAACTTTTAACCCTCCAACATGTAAAAAAAATAATAAAAAAAAAAATTCAGGGCCTTTTTTTTTGGGCTGGGTGGGGTTCGTTGGGGACACATTCCCCTTGCGACAAATGTTATCAAATGTATTATTATGATTCTTGCAATTATTTAATCCAATTTATCATTATTAAAATACATTTTTGTATATCTACGGCCAAAAAAGGGCCGTGGATATATTTTTTTTTGATTCCCAGGGTCCACATGCGGGGTTTTGAACTTCCTCTGACATAAAAATGTTGGATTTGCTTAACAAAAGTACAAAAAACCTTGCAAAAAAATGCCGCTTTTCTGAGGTTGGTGTAGTTCTCCAAGTTTAGTTCCTGTTTTTCCCCTTGGTCCGATTTTGCCCATTTTCGAACTTAACCAGCCAACGACCATAAGACATATTCGTGGTTTTGGAAGTCTAGCTCTTTTATTTTGGACTGTATCGTGTCCTACAGACGGACATCACTGATCAATAATATATATACTTCTTGGGGTCCTAGACCGATATTTCGATGCGTTACACACGGAATATCAAAGTGAGTATACCCCCATACTGTGGTTGGAGGGTATAATAACTAACAAGGGAGGTCTATCAGAGGGCACCCGCCGATATTCCTGAAACTTGCATATGGGAAGAAAAATTAGAGTTACCTGTTTTTAAGCAACCCAATCTCAAATTTACAAATGGGTTACCACCTTATGAAAAAGTGTGGTCTTTGAGGAAAATCCTAATTAGCAGGAATTTCTCCAAACGATCTCTACTAAAACGCTTAGTTTTAGTAGAGATTATTACATATGATTTCCATATAGAGTACCCAACGTTTTTACATTTTTGAAAATAAGGACTTAATCAAGCTGAATTCGGACACGGCCGATACACCATTGGATAGGTCTTCAAACAACCTTTCGATCTGTATAATATGTTCATTAGGGATATAACCATTTGCGTTTTTTTGCAAATATCGAAAAGGACCTATCATATTAAGAATGTAGATTAAAAATCAAGAAGAAATGCGTGTTCTTTTTTTCGCGAATGTTAAAAAAGGTTCGGCACCGATCGCGATGAAGTTTTCGCTAATATTTTTTTTTATTATTCGGAAAACCCGTATTTCTAGTGTCGAAAACCATTTTATAAATTTGTTATTGTTTTATTTTTGTTGTAAAATTACAAAAAGGCAAAAAACGGTGGATGGGAAGGAATCCCACCATAAAACACAAAAAAATGTAAATTTATGGTGTTTTAGAAATTGCAATCGGTGCCGAAGGTTTTTGGACCAAAATGTCCCCGGATAACGTTTTTTGTTATCAGTATAAAATTGCCCATACGATTATGATAGGTTCCTATTTTGGTTATATCCCTAATGTTCATATATTATAGAAATGTGAAAAATCCTCAAAAACGAAAAAAATTCCGATTTTCTTCTTCCCCTTTGACCCGCTAAATGTGAGATTAAGCAGAAAGTTTCCGGACAATCGGTGGATGCCCTCTAAAAGACCTTCAAGTAGTTCATTTACTTAAAAATAGTTCACAGTTTTCTTTTAATGAAATTCTTTAATATAAGGAAAATAATTTTTCTGCCAAAGAAATTTTCTCCAGATCTAAGAAACATATCTTTATTTTTAAGACATATTTCTTAAAAATATACACAATTTAGTTTAAGTTTAGTTAAAATTTACTAAAAATTACTATATCGTATTTCTATTCTTAGAATTAAGTTAATAACTTCCTAGAATTTAGTAAATAACTTCATAGAATTAAGCTAAAAATTAAAAATGAGATATCTCGAAAACTAAGCGAAATTCTGTAAGAAAATATGCAATAGTCGAAGTCCCGAGCCACTAAATTTAAATAAAAAATTTCACATTCCCGAGATTTTATGTATGCCCATTAGGGTGGGTCGATGAAATGGATATTTGCGAATCTCGTTAACTTATAACAAAAACTCGACGCGCATTTTCGAGCTGATAACGGGAAAAATCATGAAAAAATTTTAGGAGGGTACTTTTAGGCCTCTACAAGCGGTTTTATTTCGCGGTTTTTGAAAAAAAATATTTTTTTTATTTTTTTAAACATATTTTAAAAATTAAGTAAAATAATGCCCATTTCTCGTCAAATACTGCCGACACGCCAAAAAGTCCAACAGCATTTTTGTAGCCCTTTGTTTGTAAAACACTACCGTAAAATACCTGAAAGCCCTCCGAGTAGTAGTTTTTGAGTTATCTAGTTTTAAAGATGTTTAAGACCCTATCACAACCCTACTTCTCTTGTCTCAAAAACTAAGCAAGGTAAAGCGAAACGGACGAAAATTTGGATAAGAAACTATAAAGATCCTTAAGAGATCCATTTGGCTCTGGGTCCATGGGGGTCTGGACCCATTGGGCCCAAACCAAATGGGGTCTTTATCTAATCGGTTTTTCAAATGTGTATAAACTAAATTGAAATAAAATTTTTCTCACTTTTTTTAGTTCAAATAATATTGAAAAATTTGTTCTATCCCTATTTTTAAGAAAAATATTAACTTTAAAGAAGGAAAACATTGCAATGGAACTACATCATTATCAATTTTACTTGAATTTAGTTAATTTTACAATTTTTTAGTTCATTTTGTTTCTGAGTGCATACTGTAGAATATCCTATAGTCGATCTTGGCCACCTCTAACAAATATTATTAATAATTTTTTGCATTCTACTACGAAGTTTTATGCTAAATTCATTTTTTTTTTAATATTTACATTAGTTTATGGCTATTTTGTTAATTTCTCAAATATTTTTTTACAGTAATCGAAGGTCAATGAGGGGTGCGTTATTGTTGAAATCGACACTATCATCATCGACAGTCAGTCAGCATCATCAAGATAATGACTACAATAACACCTCTCCCTAACTGATGCTCGAGCATTTCATCAAATGTTCAAGTCCCCATTATTTCATTTCCATTAACAAAACGATTTAGTTTAGTACCTCAAGTAAAGTTTTTTTTTTTTGCAAATTGAAAATATTCATATTCAAAAACAATTTATCCATCAATTTATAAAATGATTAAAAAATCAACGCGGTTTGTTAGATAATTTATTTTTTTTTTTTTTTTTTTTTATACCCTCCAACCACAGTATGGGGGTATACTCACTTTGTCATTCCGTGTGTAACACATCGAAATATCGGTCAGGGACCCCACAAAGTATATATAATATTGATCCATGATAGAATCTAAGACATTCTAGCGATGTCCGTCCGTCCGTCCGTCCGTCTGTAGAAATAACGATGCAGTCCAAACCAAAAGAGCTAGACCCCTGAAATTGGGCAAGAATATCTCTTATGTTACTGGTAAGGATAAGTTCGAAGATGGGCAAAATTGGACCAGGTGGAAAAAAGTTCCCCCTTGAAGAACTAAAACGACCCCTGAAAAATACGATATTTTTATTAGTTTTTTTTTAATTTTTGCTCAACAAATGTAACATTTGTGTGCCATATTATATTCATAGACCTGCGCTTGGACCAAGGTGGTTAGAAAATTCGATTTTTTTCAGGCCACCCCCCTTTGGGGGGCGTGGTTATAGAAATTAATTACAAATAACGATAAAAATTTATTATTTAAGCGTAAATGTCATAAACAAATAATTTGTAAACATTTATAGCGGGGGCATAGGTGTCCCCCACCAACTCCGCCGCCCCCCCAAAAAAAGACGCCCCTGCGAATTTTTTTTTTTTTAATTTTAAACGTGTTGGAGGGTATAAAAGATTCGGCACGGCCGAATTTAACACTCTTACTTGTTTTTCATTATTATTATTTAAATTTTTCAAACAATATTTGTATAACTATTCAAAAAAAAAAAAAAATAAGCAAAACTGTAACGGTTGATTGACTTTTTTTACTAGTGTCTGAAAGTTTAATAAATACAAATTTTGATTGTTTGATTTGTAAAAGGCGTTAGAATTTATACAGTAAGCGCCAATAGAATTCAAACAGGGCTATAGTAGATATAATTTGTTAAAGACAAAGTTTAAAAGACCCAACCAAAGCATTATCAAGCTTTAATTTAAGCTTGATGGCAACTAGATTGAATAAATAATGTACTACGAGTGTCGAACTGGAATAGATTGAATAAATAATGTACTACGAGTGTCGAACCGGAATATTAAATTATTGATATATAATTTTTTAATAGTTTTTAAAAATATTTCTAGTAGTATGTTAGAGTCCTCATTTCTAAAATTTTTCCCTATGGAATCATTATTTTATTTAATTTTTTACCTCATTTTACACTAATAGAATCAGAAAATCATCAAAGTCATTTTTTAAAACGTTTTGTTCCTACACAAAAATAATTGAAAACGAATTTCAATCAACAAAAACGTGGTTTCAATTAATTTTTTAATTGAAACTCCTCCGATAAAGAAAATTGTTATATCAATCACCAAATTGTAGGCGATTAATTGATTTTTTTTTTCAATCAATCACTTTTTCGATTTTGATCACAAATTTGATAAATTTTTTATTGAAAGTCAATTAAATTAATGATTGATTTAACAAATGAATTTTAAACTTTTGACAAAATTATTAAGAAATTCATATTTTTTGCTTTCCAATTTTTAATTTCTCAATTTTGCCCTAAATTTGCGAATTGAAGTATTCTATCTCAAGTTGATATAATTCGTTCCAAAACATATGAAGTTTGTAAAAAAAAACAAAAAAAAAAATAATAAAAGCTAAAAATGTGCCAAAAATCACTACTTTCCCGAAATCCGCCGAAATTACTCACTGTAATAGCCAAATGAAAACAGAAAATCCTACAATTTTTGGGGTTTTTATTCCTTTATATGTGCTTAACAAATCCTTAAACTCCAATAGTCGACTTTTTAAAATTTCTTTAACAAAAGAAATAAAAATTTAAAATTGGAGATTTGAAAATAATGTTGAAAAATTCAGACCACTTTAGCATTTATTTAAAACAAGTTAGCAAAACGCAATATGAAAAATGTGTATCTTCTTAGTACATTGGGACTTGAAGAATAACAAGTGAGAGTGTTACATTCGGCTGTGCCGAATCTTTTATACCCTCCAAAATGTAAAAAAAAAAAAAATCCTGGGGCGTCTTTTTTTTTGAGGGGGGGTGGTTGGTGGGAGACGTTAGTATATAATGTGGGAACCTTAAACAATGAACTGACCCAAAATTTGTCCAAAAAAGTTTTCATTTGCAAAAGTTATCTTAACAAAAACTATAATTATTGTATCGCAAACACTGAAATAACAGTTTTTGTTACGATAACTTTTGCAAATGAAAACTTTTTTGGCCGAATTTTTGGTCAGTTAGTTGTTTAAGGTTCCCACATTATATACTAAAAGATGGAACCTTAAATCATCTCGTAAAGTGATTCTGGCATATACAAAAAAACGGTTTTTCGCGATTTTCATCATGATGGTCCATTCAACGTAGCTGTTTTTTGTCCACTATTCGTATTGTTAGGGATGCATTTTTGATTCATTAGAAGCAAGTTTTTTATCAAAGACCAATTTGGCTGTTAATTTCGCGAAAACCTTAAAAAATTAAGAAATTCGCGAATTTAAGGGCTTAAATTGAAAAGCTTTAAACCAAATTTGCATAAGAAATGTTGCTACAAGTCACATCTTTGTTTTCCATGTCATACCATTTACTTTGCAAATTTTTTTGTTAAAAAACCTCAAATCATCTCCTAAAGTGTTGCTACCATATACAAAAAAAAAGGTTTTTCGCGATTTTCATCATGATGGTCCATAAAACATAGATGTTTTTTGTCCACTATTCGTAGTGTCATGGACGCCTTTATGATCCACAAGTGCAAGTTTTTTTATCAGAGACCAATTTAGCGGTTAATTTCGCGAAAACTTAAAAAAATGAAGAAATCCGCGAATTAAAGGGCTTAAGATGAAAAGCTTTAAACCAAATTTATATTACAAATATTGCTACAAGTTATATCTTTGTTTTCCAGCAGCTGAAAATCAGCCAATCTTTAATGACATTTTACAAGAAAACTGTACCATACATCGAAAAACGGAGTACGCCATTCGATTCGTCATGTCCGAAATATATTGAAATGATGGTCGTACCTCTTGTTTTCTAAAATAGTGGTTAGTTTTGTCACGCAGTGTTTTTAAACGATTTTAGTTTTTAATACCTTATTCGATAGACATTTTACTCCAAATCACAATAGTGTGACGATTTGAATTCAAACTTAACTCAAAATATCGAAAAAATTGAGAAAATGGATAAAAAGTCATATCTTCCCCTTGTAATTCGATTTTCAAACTTCAGGGCCGATGCGGCAGGTCTTACCCATATCCAATTTTCCTAAAATTTTGTGAGACATGTTTTTACCCCCAAATGCACATTTCTAGGGGAGGGGGGGCCGGTCAATATATAACAACTTCGTTTTTTTGGTGCACCCTATTGTACATTCACTTAAAAAGGACCTAGTGCAGGAATTGGTGATCAATACTCAAATTTTTTACTGATACACCGTCTGACAGCCAATATTAAACATGAACCGAATGATATATATCTTAAAGTAGAGATGAAATGGAGTAAAACTGCATTTACAGTTTTTCATTTCATGATCCTGTTTCCTTTTAAAAGGACTTCAAAGTTTTAAAGGATACATTTTGTAAAATATTTTTGAAATATTTGTACTTGTTCTAGGATGACACTGGTGAAGGAAAATGAAAGAGGAAGATCTCCCCAAATTTATCCATTTTTCTATGTTGCCATATTAGGATTAAATATTTTGTTTAAACACTTGAATGATATTAAAGGATACAATTTTGAAAGGACGTAACTCTCCTCCTTTTTCCTGATATGTAAAAAGAATAAAATAATTAAATTAGGGGAGATCCTTATCTTTAATTTGCTGTAAACAGTGGCATCCTATGGGCAGTACAAATATTTAAAAAATATTTATAAAATTTAATTCTCTTAAACTTTGAAGTCCTTTTAAAAGGAAACTGGATCACGAAATGAAAAATTGTAAATGCTGTTTTACTACATTTTGTCTATAGTTTCAAACTTATATTATCCAGTTCGTGTTCAACAACTTCTTTTCATTTTTGTCGAACTGTGATATTATTCAAAACCAGTAAAAATTACTAGTTTTAGTACTTTGAAGATACTAAAAAGCTACTGTACTACTGGTAATTGGTAACTTATTAGTAGACTTAAGTACAAAATCACTTACTAAACCTTTTACTGTAGAATTATTTTGAGTGTTATTAGTAAAACATCAATAGAAATTCGAATAAGATTAAATGAAATTCGAAATAAATTAATTGAAATTCGAAAAAGAACTATAAAAATTCAAAGATTCAAATAGGAATACGAAAATTTTTAAATGTAGTTTTACGGATCAATTGAAATTAGAAAATGTTTAATTGAAATTCGAAAATATCAAATACTACAAATTCACAAAATAATCGTACTCCTCCACAACAAACATTATTTTTTTTTATTTTTAATTAAAATGTTGTTGAATTAACAAGCAATTACATTGTATTAACAAAGAGTGTTGCTAAATGAAAAATTGATTTTTTCTTTGTCAACACAATCAAACTGTTTGTTAACACAAAACAATTTTTATTGAAAATGAGCCAATAACACAAAGTTTTTTCCTGTGAACATAAAATGCAAAAACCCATAATTATATTAAATATGGTTTAAATTCAGAAAGGTGTGAAAGAAAAGTTTAATTTTTCTAAAAATTTAAGACATCCTGGTTTGTTTTTACTAGTTTCATATATCCAGTTATTATAATCTTCAGAAAACTAAATATCAAATTTATTCAGTTAATAGTCAATTAAATTCTATATTCGAAATTATAATTTTCTTTAAAAAGATCTTAAATTTTTTTCCCCACACCCCATTTTAAAAAAATATATATTTCATGATCATCTTTAAACAATAATCTTGATGTAAAACTATAACAAATGCGTTAAAAATGTTAATTAAACATTGGCAAAAATACAAGGCACAAAAAAAAAAACGAAAAACTATCAAATTAATGGCAAATGGCACATAACTTATTTTTAAATCAATGTCATTACATAAAAAAAAATTAAAAACTAATACAATAAAACAAAAAAAAAAAAAAAATAAAAAAATTTTGCAACAATTTAACCCTCAACAAAATGTTTTTTCTAATAACTAAAATTGATAGAAAAAAAAATATAAAAAAATAAGAAATAAACACAAAACCGTCGTTTAAAACCATTAATTTTCTGTTGGCACATTGTAATATGACGATGATATTTTAACAATTTTTAGTTTTATTTATCGAACGTACATACACCTTTGTAGTATTAGAGATGTTATGCAATTTAACGTGAAATGGGTGTTTGAAATTACTGTTAACACTTATAGGCCTAAATTACATACAATACATAAAACAAAAATAATACAACATACTACATATCAATATACACTTGACACATGAATACATACAGGGTGAATCAGGATGAGGTAATAATATATTTTATTAGATCAGATTTGCTAAGATCGTAATCAGATTTATGCAGATTTCAGAATAACCGCTTAATTTGAAATCAAATTAATTTGATCGGTAACAATAATACATTAGACCATAACATCTGATAATATCAATTTCTGAATAATTTTTATTAAAAAATAAAAATTGTTTTATTCGATCTTCAAAATATTATATTTTAAGTAGAATTATACTAGCTCGAGGTCATCATTTTCTTTACTAATTTAAACCATGATATTCTCATAAAATAATTTTCAAAAAAATATATTTTTCGGGTTTTAACTTCCCGACTAAAAAAGTTTAGATATAGTAACATATTATTTAATATATTTGTATACGGCCATACACAGTACGTTACATAATTATATGTGAATGTATCTTGTATTAAGTTTTACACCCAAAACTTAATATGGTGCCATATAAAAGGATATCGAATTATGTGTTGCTCCACATACAATATATAAAGCTTTATTAAATTAGATGTTACATATGAGGAGTCGCAGAACAAAACGTACTTTTTCTCATATTAAATTTTTTTGCGAAATTGAGGTTTATTTATTTCGCCCCTTTAAAAAACTGCATGAACCTGAATATGGTAACAAGTTTTTTGCTTATCAAGAGATGCATCAAACTACCATAAGTCACCACATTATATGTTAAGGATGTTTAATATAAAACCACTTTTACTTTGGAAAAAGTACGTTTTGTTAAAAAATAATGAAAAAAGTACGTTTTGTTTAAAAATAATTGAAAAACGACGTTTTGATGTGCGTATTTTTTTAGACGATACTATTTTGATCGAGTGTTTTAAAAATGTTCTTATTTATTAAAAACTACAAAAGAGCCTCATTGGCTCATATTTAGATACGTTACACACGAATTGGTAAAGTTAATGTACCCCCATACTGTAGTTGTGGGGTGTAAATAGACCAATAACAAGAATAAGGGGGAAATCCTTCGCTGGCCTCCAAGAAGGCCTCAAAAAATCTTTGTGGGCATTTATATGTATATGGAATATAAGAGTAAAATGGAATATTATAAAATTATGAAAAATCTTGCATATGAAATACAATGAAAAAAGTACGTTTTGATAAAAAATTAACAAAAAAGTACGTTTTGTTACACACCAATTTTTAAGGAATCCATTTTCTTGATGAAAAACAAAAATAATTCACGCTATGGAAATTTTTTCTGATAGATTTCGAACCAACTAATATAAAAAGAATAAAAAATCAATTTGTCAAAAAATGCGAAAAAGTACGTTTTGTTCTGCGACTCCTCATATAATATTTTATACGACTCCATGAATGACCTCATAGAATATTAGATAAATAAATATATGATATACAACTTCATGTCTGACCTCATACAAGATGAGATACACATATATATACTATGGTTCCGAATCGGGGGAAAAAAGTTTTCTAAATCCCGAGAAATTTTTTTGAAAATTTCCAGACACAAATAATTTTTGCGGTTTGGAGTTTAGAATGTCATTAAAAATGATTTAAACAAAAAAAAAAAATTTAGCCAAATTTTAAAAATTTTACAAGTCCTGAAAAAGTTTTGTAATATTTTCTAAGTCCTGGATAAAAAATATTTTTGGTACATTTTTTGCGTTTTGAAGTAAAAATTTATTAACAAAGTTTTAGGAATTTTTTTTTAAATTTTGTTTTTTAATTTCTAAGTCCCGGACACAATTTTTTTTTTTTTGGCAATTTTTTTTTTTTGTATTTCCCGAAAAAACTTGGGATAAATTTGAATATTATGAGATAAAAAAAATATTTTATGCAAAATTCTACATATTTTATCTAATGATATAAAATTATATATATATAAAATTATAATTATATATTATATCAAATTAGATAAACGAAATATTCGGATCAAAAACGATCATATTTAATCTAATATAACAAATTTTAAGCTATTTTGATCCACCAATTTCATCATCTTATTTTATCCAAATACGTGTTGTGCCATATTAAATTATGTATGGCTCAATTTCAAATTATATATGGACCTGTATATTTATTTTTAGTCGGGTTATTTATGTATTTATTTTGCAAGACTTAGGCTGGATTACTCAATGCTTCGTAATAAAATAACTCTCCGTTAAATTTAATTTTTTCATACAAATTTTGACATAAGGCGCCGTTAAATCGGCAGTTAGCAGCTAACTTTTCATTGAGTAATCCGCCCTTAATCGACACGTGTTTTGGAATTTGTCACATTCCATTGTCAAAATTATTTAGTAAATATAAAAACCCTATACTACAAATTGCAATATGTATTAATATTGCACCGTCCGACAGCGAATATTAAACATGATATTCGTCTCAAAGTAAAGATCAAATGAAGTAAAACTGCATTTAAAGTTTCTCGTTTCGTGATCCTGTTTCCTTTTAAAAGGACTTCAAAGTTTTAAAGGATATATTTTGCACAATATTTTTGAAATATTTGTACTTGTTCTAGGATGACACTGGTGATGGCAAATGAAAGAGGAGGATCTCCCCTATTTTTTCCATTTTTTTTATTTTGCCATATCAAGGGATGCGAACAAAGTCATTTGAAAACTTTATCAAAAAGTTTGAATGATATTGAAGGATACATTTTTAAAAGGACGTAACTTACCTCCTTTTTCCTGATATGTAAAAATAATAAAATTGGAAAATTAGGGGAGCACCTCCTCTTTGGTTTGCTATCACTAGTGGCATCCTAGGACAAGTACAAATATTAAAGAAATATTTTATAAAATTTAATTTAATAAGTCAATTTCGCTTTTCTACACTAAATAAAGATCTAACAAAAGATGAATTCAATCGGTCCATGTTTCGACTTGGAATTAATTTTCTGTAGGGTATAAATCCATGTTTCTTACTTGGCTAGCTTGAGTAAACTTTTAAGAAAAAATATTTTTTTTTTTTATTAAGTTTTTGATTGTGTCAAGTAAAAATCTACTTAAAGTTTATCAATTTATTTTTTTTTAAAGTTTAAAAAAGTTTCACATTTTTTTTTTTTCAAAAAAAAAAAAACTTTTTTTTCAAACTTTTACCGAATATATTTATGTCAGACATTGAAAATTTTCATAAAGATGTTTTCAAATTTTTATATAGATATACAAAAAAGAATAAACTAAATGAGACTTTTAAGAACTAAGAGAGTGAAAAAAAAATAAAAAACTATGAAATTTTTATTAAATTATTTACTTTAATTTTTTTAAAAACTTATTATTAATTATTACACTAAAAAAAATACTTAACTTATACTTTGGAAAAATTTTCTTAAAAATAGTTTATAGATTTTTCCACAATTAAGTTAAATTAAACTAAAAGTAGGGAATTTTTCTTAACTGCTAGGAAAAAATTTTAGTTCATGTACTGTTAAATAGTCCATTATTTTCCTTAAATGGAATTCCCTAATACATGGAAGAAATTCGTACCGCTAAAGAAATTCACGTATATCAAAAACTAAGCAAGGTAGAGCGAAACGGACACAAAATTTGGATCAAAAACTAAGACGATTCTTAAGGAACCCAACTGGGTCTGGGCTCATCGGGGTCTGAACCTATCGGGTCCGAACCCAATGGGGTCATCACCCAATTGTGTCCTCAAATGTGTATGAACTAAATTGCAATAAAAGATTTCTCATTTTTATGATCAAATTGGCATAATATTAAAAAAATTGTTCTTTCCTTATTTTTAAGAAAAATATGAACTTTAATGAAAGAAAACATGTCAATGGAGCTAAATCATTATAAATTTTCCTTGAATTTAATTTTGCGATTTTTTAGATAATTTTTTTTCAGAGTGTACTCAAAATTTTTTTCAGCATTTTTTTGTCTGTGTACACCACTCTGTGATACAGGGTATAATGACTTTGTGCTGATGTTTTTAACTACCCGAAATATTGGTCCTAGACCCACTTTCAAGTATAAGTCATTCTAGCGATGTCCGTCCGTCATTCCGTCCTCCTATCTAAACGTTGCACACAGGGCTGAAAATGTGCTTCTAGAGTATTTCTGGGTCGCTGATTTCAAAATTTAACTAAAAACTAAAAAAATAAAATGGCACATCCAATATGGCGGACAAATTTTTTTAATAATTGTCCGATTTAACTCAAATTTTGTTTTAAGGGGGTCATGGAGTTACTGAATCAGAATTACTGGCGTAAATTTTGAAAAACAAAATGGCGGACTAAATATGCTTAGTAAAGTTTGTTACCAGTAATTAAAAAACAGTTATGATCTTTTTCTTTGTTGCAGTTAGCTGAAAGTGTGACGTAGTAAGTTTCCGGGACTGTTATCTTAAAATCGAACTGATAAAATTCAATATGGCGGCTAGATTTTTTAACTTTGTCTGATCTAACTAAAAATGAGTTTTAAGAGTATTAAGAGTGTCTGCAGTTAAATCTACTCACATAATTTTTATATATATATATTTTTTTTATATAAATATGGAAATGGTGTAAATCACTTACTTAGTTTCAGAAAAGCTTTTCGAAATGGTGACGACAAATTATTCACTTTTTTTCTTTATTTTGGAAATTCAATAAAAAATCTTTGAATTTAATTGGAAATGGTGTAACTGATATTTTCCATAATTCTACAAAAAAAAACTAGAAATGTAGGTAATTTTTTTTCTACACTTAAGGCACTCTCTGTCGATAAAAAACTAATCAAGCCGTAAAACATTATTTTGGGTTAAATTATTTTTTGAAAACAAATCTCGGACCACTGAATATATAGCTGTAATTTCGCCATTTATCATTTCGAGCAAGTTTGGGCAACTTTTTTCGGAAGATATGGATCCATTCTATATCAAAAAAAATATAGACCGATTGTATCGAACTGAGGATCGCTGAGGATTTTTTCGGCGCGAGGTAAATATCTAAAAAATTATAACTTTTATCACAAAAAACGCGAATTGCTGCCAGGCAAATGAGTTATATTTGTCCATGTTATTTCGTTACAAAGGCTTATATATTAGGTTGAACCACGCAAACAAAAAGTTAAACATTTGAAATAGAAGTTTGGAAAAAAAAATTAAAAAAGTATCTCAACTTTTAAAATTTTTTTACCAACTTTTTTAACTTTGAAGACCTGTCAAAGGAAAGGGTGTAATTGGATCATAAAGATATGTTCAGAAAACCTGCTTCTATATATGCCCAACAAATGGGTAAACACTTTTTTGAGAATTTTCAAATAAGGACTTTTCGCCGGAAATCGATCTGTCTGGCCCTCTGTGCGTTGTAAACACACTCAAAATAAATTCTCTGTCCAATCAGAAGAAAAATCTGACATATGAGAAATTTGCTGATTTTAGCAAGCACGGTTTGCTGAAAATCTGTCATGTTATCACCAGAAAAATTTGGCAAAACAAGAGAAAAATCTGCTAAGACATAACATGTAAAAATAGGCTGATTAAAATAGTAACGGAGCAAAATCAGACCAGGGGGTAAAATTCCCCCCCCCCCTAAAGAACTAAGCCAACCTCTAAAAATGGCAATATTTATAATGTTTTTGGTACATTTGTTAAACAAAGTCCTGCACTTGGATTGAAAAAAAATTCTACTCCCCGCCCCCTTTTGTGGGCGTGGATATAAAAAATATTTTAATAATGATGAAATTTTATAGGACAAAAATTATAATAAATAAATATGCCATGGTGTCAACCAATACTTTCCGCCGACCTACCCCCCCCCCCCCCCCCCTCTAATACAATTTTTAAACATTTTTTTTAGTTTTTTGACATGTTGGGAGTTATGGAGAATTCTGCACAACCAAATTTAACACTCTTGTTAAAATTTGAATTGATCTGTTTTGAAATGCAATTGATTTTTTATACCCTCCACTCTAGTGATAGAGGGTATATATAAGATTGTCATTCCATCGAAATATTGGTCTGGGACCTCATAAAGTATATATATTCATGATCCTCGATCGATTTTAAGCGATGTCCGTCCGTCCGTCCGTCCGTCCGTCTGTCTGTCCGTAGAAAACACGCTAACTTTTGAAAGACTTTACAGAGGCTACTGAAGTTTGGCATATATGTTGGTCAGGTTGGTATTGCAATCCAGCCAAATCGGTCCAGTGGTTCAAAATTTATGAGCAAAAGAGTAAATTTCGGCAAGGGTTCTTCGCGAATTTGCAAGATAAAAAACACTATAACTTTCGAAAGACAATAATGAGACTGCTGAAGCTTAGCGTGTATCTTTGCCGTTTCCCAGTTTTGTTTGGTATTGAATTTCAGCTCAATCGGTCCAGTGGTTCAAAAGTTATAAGCAAAACCCTGAATTTCAGATTTGGTTCATCTTAAATGCCACGTGGTAAAAGCATTGGTGGTAACTTAACAATACTTTTCAAACTTGTTTAATTTTAAAGCAATGCTTTTTAAACTTGTTTAGTTTTAAAAGCATTTGTAACTTAAAACTTACAATCGAAAAAATTTTTACACTCAAAAAAATTTTCCACTCAAAAAAAATTTTACACCTAAAAAAATTTTTTTTTTTACACAAATTACAATATTTTGTGTACATACGTATGTCATTCACTCAGAAATATTTTTACAGTAAATAAAACATTAAACTCGAAAAAAGTTTTACACTCAAAAAAAATTAGTAATTTACTTTTTTTTTTTTTTAATGACAAAAAAGAGTTTTTTACTCAAAATAAAATATTTCTAATCAAAATTGTTAATTTTTTTTACGTTAAAAAATTTACTATCCTTTAAAAAAGACATTGTGGAGGGTATTCATAGAATCGGCAAAGTCGTATTTAACTTTTCTACTTGTCTTTAATTTCAATCAACCTTTTTCGAATTACAATTAAATTTTAGAATTACTACACCATTTTCAATTGTATTTTAAAATTTTCCAGATGTATTTTTAAATTGTCCAAATGTAGTTTAAAGTTTTCGAAATGTGTTTTAAAATTGTCTAACTGTATTTTAAAATTTTCCAAATGTATTTTCAAAATTGTACAAATGTATTTTGAAATTTACCAAAAGTATTTTAACAATTTCCAAATGTATTTTAAAATTGTCAATATGTATTTTAAATATTTCCAAAATAGTCGACATAGATTTTTTTGCAATACAATTGGAAAATTTTAAAATGCATTTGGAAATTGTTTCAATACATTTGGAAAATTTCAAAATACATTTGAAAATTTTAAAAATACATTTGGAAATTTTTAAAATTCAATTGGAAAATTATTTAAATTTGTTATAATTCCACCTTTCCAATTTTTAACAAATAAGCATTTTCCAAGCTCGAGGCCAGTTTTTTCTTGTAAGTAAATATTCTTTTGTTCTCATATGAGGCATTCCACACCAAATGTCCAGCGAAAAAAAACACGTGTACCGTAAACTTCTGAATAGGTTGTATGGATAGCCCTATATGGAACTTGGAAAATTGCGTTTTTGGTTTTTCAATTTTTCAAAAACTGGGCTTAGGAGGCGTGGTCAAATATTGGAAAAATGGTCAAATTTGTTGCGAGTTGCCTTGATTAAATATTTATCACATTAAAACGGAATGCACCACAATCTCAAAAATTTACATTCTTATATAGTTTTGTATAGGCTATTGATTAACCCCCCAGTTTCTGTAATACGAACGCCATCAGTCTGCGACGAATTTGCATGTATTTTGTTTTTGTTACAATAACAAAATACACACAAATTCGTCACGAACGAATGGCGTTCGTATTACAGAAACTGGGGGTAATTTTTTTTTTTTGGAAAATTTTCAGAACCCGTTCTGAAGTTTTCCATTTTTTAAAATGTCAATTTATTAAAAAACATGCCACTTTTTTATTTCTTTTTTAAATTTTTGTTTTAAAAGTTTAGATGTTTGTCCATCCACACAAAAAATTTAGAAACACGTTCTCCGTTTTTTTTTTCGAGAAAATCGCATTTGAACTTTAAATTTCATAGCAATTTTGTAATTTGCTTGTATTTCTTTGTTTTAACGTTGCGAATGAGTAATATTTATGCAATTAATAATACTCATTCGCAACGTTAAATCAAGAAAATACAAGCAAATTACAAAATTGTTATGAAATTTAAAGTTCAAATGCGATTTTCTCGAAAAAAACGAAGAACGTGTTTCTGATTTTTTTTTTGTGTGGATGGACAAACATCTAAACTTAAAAAAAAAATTTGAAAAAGAAAACAAAAGTGGCATGTTTTTTAATAAATTGACATTTTTAAAAAATGGAAAATTTCAGAACGGGTTCTGAAAATTTTCAAAAAAAAATTTTTTAATCGATAGCCCATACAAAACTATATAAGAATGTAAATTTTTGAGATTGTAGTGCATTCCGTTTTAATGTGATAAATATTTAATCAAGGCTACTCGCCACAAATTTGACCATTTTTCCAATATAAACACCTTCTAAGCCCAGTTTTTGAAAATTAGAAAAACCAAAAACGCAATTTTCTTAGTTCCATATAGGGCTATCCAAACAACCTATTCAGAAATTTACGGGACACATGTTTTTCTGTAGCGGGACATTTGGTGTGGAATGCCTCATATATGTATTCTAAAATTGTCCAAATGTATTTTAAAACTCTCCAAAAGTAGTTCAAAATTTTCTAAATGTATTTAAAAAATTTCCAAATGTTTTTTTAAATTTTCCAATTGTAAACAAATAAAAATTCTCCAAGTAAACAAATAAAAAAAAATTCTCCAAATATTCTTTTATTCCATTCCAATATTTTGATCCTCTTTGAGGATCATCATCAGGGGATTTAGTAAATTTTTATACACACAAAAACTTAACAATTCAATAAATCCCCTGATGATAATCCTCAATGATGATCGAAATATTGGAATGATATAAAAGAATATTTGTTTACAAGAAAAAATGTTTTAAAAAAAAAACATTTGGAAATTTTTAAAATACATTTTGAAAATTTTAAACTACTTTTGGAGAGTTTTAAAATACATTTGGACAATTTTGGAATACATTTGGACAATTATAAAATTCATTTGGAAAATTTTAAAATACATTTGGACAATTTTTAAACATATTTGGACAATTTTAAAATACATTTTAATTTTTAAAATTAATTTGTACAATTTTAAAATACATTTCGACAGTTTGAAAATACATTTGGACAATTTGAAAATTATTTTGTCCAATTTTAAAATATATTTGAACAATTTTAAAATACAATTTGACAGTTTTTAAAAACATTTGGAAAATTTTTAAATACAATTGGAAATAGTGTAGTTGAACCTTTGAATTACAAATGGAATCTTTGAACTACAAATGTTATCTTCAAACTTCAAGTAGAATTTTAAAATTGAATTCTGTTTTAATTTTTAAATTAATAAAAATTATTTATTATTCGACCTTTAAAATTCTATTTTTGAGAAAGATTATTCTAGCTCAAGGTCATATTTCTTTTACTAATCATTACGATGATATTGTCAAAGTAAAAATTTTCAAGAAACTTTTTATAAAGTTGTTTGTTTTAAATTGATTGGTTTGGTCATTTTGCAAGACTTACTCGACACATGTTTCGGAATTCGTCAAATTTCATGGTCAAGAGTATTTAGCAAATTGTGGCAAAACATAAAGTCTTATATTCGTATGTAAATAAAATTTTAAAATTAAAATTGATATTTTTCAAATCAAATCTGAAAATTTTGCAGATCTAAACCGATCAGATCTAAGCAATTTGTCACCCCTTTGTAAAACACCCTGTCCATTTCGTTCATTTGCACATATTTTCTATGCAGAAGTTAATTAATATTAATTTTTGTCGGTAGTACGAGTGTTTAATGTTAAAATATTTAACAAGATTTTGATATTGAAAACACATACATACAACACCAACAAACAACAATGATTGACAAACAACAATTTGGTCAAGAGTAAAAAATGTGTTGATTTTTCTTTTTTTTTTTTAAACAATTATTGTAAATTTTTTAGTTGGTGAATAACGAACGAATACCAAACAAATTCAAAAAACTTTATACGTTCGTTGACTTTAAGGGGTTTTAATATGCAAAAACTATAATGGGATACAGTGGGACGAATTTTAAGCATGCAAATAATGTAGATACTTTTACATTCATTATAACATTAATTGATTTTTTTTATAAATTAACAATTTTAAACAATGCATTTTTTTATTTTAAAATATTTACAGATTTATATTGGATTTCTAACACTCAGAAACCTAAAGTGCAAAGCAAATTGTAAGTACACAGAAAAAAATATTATGAAAAATCAAAAGTAACAAAACTAATTGTTAACAATGAAATTTAAGTTCAACAACATATTTAATTGAATCAACAATGAATATTGCTAATGAGACAAAATAAAAATTCTATTTCCAGTAAAATATATCAATTAAGATCAATGTTAAGAAAGACAGAAAAATTTAAAAACAGAAAATTATAAATTTTATATAAAAATTTATTATGAGAAATTTTATAATTTCTGCGCTTGCTTGTCCCACCGTCCAAGGGTGGGTGTTTTAAATACATGCAAAAAATTCAAAAAAACAAAATTGTTTATTTACTTTTGCATTGTTTTTTTCATAAGCCAAAAAATCCCAACATTTGTCACTTATACGTTCGTTCTGTTTGTTATTTTATTTATCTTAATAATAATATTAAGCGTAATGTTAATGTGTTTTATGTGACAAGTGCGACGGCGCACTTGCCCTTGACTCAATTTATGTTGAATTGTTTTCTTTCTTCTGTTTTTGGTATAATTTTTTTTAGTTTTTTTTTTTTTTGTACATTTCATTGTTTAACAAAATTATACATTCAAGTTAATTAATGTTAACATTTGAAGTGCAGATTTTTTTTTTTTTGAGGAACAAAAAAATTTAACCTTTATGATGTTAAAAATGGTAATGTGCGTCATGGTAACAATAAAAAAAAAAACAGAATTGAATCTGGTAAACTGTTTGTGAGTAAAAATTTTTTGATATAGAAAAAAATTTTAGATTCTCAGGAATTTAAAAAAAAAAAAATCGGATTTTGAAAAAAATAGAAAAATTCTCAGATTCTGAGACATTTTTCGAAAAGAAAAACTCAAAGATAAAAAATTTTCCGTAAGAAAAATCTATATAAAATCTGAGAAATTTTCTATAATGTCTCAGAATCTGAGAAATACGAAAAATGTCTCAGAATCTGAGAATTTTTCTTTACGAAAAATGTCTCATAATCTCAGAATCTGAGAATCTATACGGCTAAGAATCTGAAAATTTTTCTATACCAAAAATGTCTCAGAATCTGAGAATTTACTTTTATGAAAAATTCTCAGATTCTGAGACATTTATCTCAAAGAAAAACTATCAGATTCTGAGAAATTTTTCTTGACGATAAATTCTCAAATTCTGGGACATTTTTCTTATAGAAGAATTTTCAGATTCTGAGACATTTTTCGTATAGAATAAGTCTCAGAATTTGAGACATTTTTATTATAGAAAAATTCTCTAATTCTGAGACATTTTTCTTATAGAAAATTTCTCAGATTCTGAGACATTTTTCTAATAGAAAATTTCTCAGATTCTGAGACATTTTCTTTTTGAAAAATTCTCAGATTCTAAGAAATTTTTCGTGTAGAAAAATTCTCAGATTTTGAGAAATTATTTTTATAGAAAAATTCTCAGATTTCTGCGACATAAAATCTAAAATATATTCCATCATGTCTCAGAATCTGAGAAATACGAAAAAGTATCAGAATCTGAGAATTTTTCTTTACGAAAAATTCCTTAAAATATGAGAATTTTTCTCTTCGAAATATGCCTTAGAGTCTGAGAATTTCTCTTTATGAAAAATGTCTCAGATTCTGATCATTTTCCTATACGAAAAATGCCTTATAATCTGAGCACTTTTCGACACGAAAAATGTGTCAGAATCTGAGAATTTTTCTATATGTCTACGAATCTGAAAATTTTTCTATAATAAAAATGTCTCAAATTCAAAAAAATTCTCAGAATCTGAGAAATTTTTCTTATAGATAAATTCTCAGATAACGAGACATTTTTCTCATAGAAAAATTTTCAGATTCTGAGACATTTTTCTTATAGAATAATTCTCAGAATCTGAGAGACTTTTCTGATAGAAAATTTCTTAGGACATTTTTCTTTACGAAAATTCTTAGATTCTCAGATTCTTAAACACTTCTCTTGAAGTCTGAGACATTTTTCTTATAGTATAATTCTTAGATTTTGAGACATTTTTTTTTTATATAAAAATTTTAGATATTTGCGACATAAAATCTGAAAAATTTTTTATAATGTGAAAAAGGTCTCAGAATCTGAGAATTTTTCTTTACGAAAAATGTCTTAGAGTCTGAGAATTTTTCTCTTCGAAACATGCCTTAAATTCTGAGAATTTCTCTTTATGAAAAATTTTCAGATTCTGAGCATTTTTCAATACGAAAAATGTCTCATTTTGAAAAATTCTCAGATTCATAGACATTTATTTATCTTGTACAAAATTTCTCAGACTTATTGTTAGACATTTTTCCTACAGAAAAATTCTCAGATTTTGAGACATTTCTCCTGCAGAAAAGTTCTTAGATTCTGAGACATTTTTCTTATAGAAAAATTCTCATATTCTGATAAATTTTTCATAAAGTAAAATTCTCAGATTCTGAGACATTTCTCTTATAGAAACATTCTGAGATTCTGGGACATTTTTCTTATAGATAAATTCTCAGATTCTGAGACATCTTTTCTATAGAAAAATTCTAAGACTGAGACATTTTTCTACAGAAAAATTCTCAGATTCTAAGACATTTTTCCTACAGAAAAGTTCTCTAATTTTAAGACAATACTCCTTCAGAAAAATTCTCAGGTTCCGCGAAATTTTTCTTATAGAAAAATTCTCAAATTTTGAGACATTTTTCTTATAGAAAAATTCTCAGACTCTGAGACATTTTTCGTATAAAAAATTCTTAGACATTTCTCTATACGAAAAATTCTCTGAGAAACTTTTCTTGAAGAAAAATTTTTAGATTCTGAAACATTTGTCTTATAGAATAATTCTCAGATTCTGAGTCATTTTTCTTATAGAAAAATTCTAAAATTCTGAGATATGTTTCCTAAAGAAAAATGTTCATATTTTGAGATATTCTTCCTATAGAAAAATTCTCAGATTATGAGACATTTCTTCTGCAAAAAAAATCTCAGATTCTGAGACATTTTTCGTAAAGAAAATTTTTCAGATTTTGAGACATTTTTCGTAAAGAAAAATTCTCAGATTCTGAGACATTTTTCTTATAGAAAGATTCTTACATTCCGAGACATTTTTCTTTTAGAAAAATTCTCAGATTCTAAGAAATTTTTCGTATAAAAAAATTCTCAGTTACTGAGAAATTTTTCGTACAGAAAAATTCTCAAATTCTGAGACATTTTTCTTATTGAAAACTTCTCAGGTTCTGAGATATTTTTCGTATACAAAAATTCTTAGATATTTCTCTAAATGAAAAATTCTCTGAGAAACTTTTCTTAAAGAAAAATTTTTAGATTCTGAAACATTTTTCTTATAGAATAATTCTCGGACATTTTTTTCTGAGACATTTTTCTTATAGAAAAATTCTCAGATTCTGAGATATTTTTCCTATAGAAAAATTTCAAGTTTCTAAGTTATTTTTCCTATAGAAAAATTGTCAGATTTTGAGAAATTTCTCCCGCAGAAAAAATTTCAGACTCTAAGACTTTTTCTGAGACATTTTTCCTATCGAAAAATTCTCAGATTCTGAGAATTTTTTTGTGTATAAAAATTCTCAGATTCTGAGTAATTTTTCGTACTGAAAAATTCATAGAATCTGAGACATTTTTCCAATAGAAAAATTATAAGATTCTGAGATATTTTTCCTATAGAAAAATTATCAGATGCTTAGGCATTTTTCGTATAGAAAAATTCTCAAATTCTGAGACATTTTTGGTGTAAAAATTCTCAGATTCTCAGACATTTTTCATAGATAAAAATTCTTATAGAAAAATTCTCAGATTCTTAGTCATTTTTCTTTTAGAAAAATTCTTAGATTCTAAGACATTTTTCTTATAGAAAATTCCTCAGATTCTAAGACATTTTTGATAGAAAATTTCTAAGATTCTGAGACATCTTTTTATAGAAAATTTCTCAGATTCTGAGACAGTTTTCTTATAGAAAAATTCTCAGATTCTAAACATTTTCCTTATAGAAAAATTATCAGATTCTGAGACATTTTTTTTACAGAAAAATTCTCAATTTCTGAGACATTTTTTGTGCAAAAATTCTCAGACATTTTTCGTAGAGAAAAATTCTTATAGAAAAATTCTCAGATTCTGAGTCATTTTTCTTATAGAAAAATTCTTAGATTTTAAGAAATTGTCTTATAGAAAATTCCTCAGATTCTGAGACATTTTTTATAGAAAATTTCTCAGATTCTGAGACATTTTTTTATAGAAAATTTCTAAGATTCTGAGACATTTTTTTTTTATAGAAAATTTCTAAGATTCTGAGACAGTTTTCTTATAGAAAAATTCTCAGATTCTGAGACATTTTCCTTATAGAAAAATTCTCAGATTCTGAGACATTTTTTTTAGAAAAATTCTCAGATTCTGAGACATTTTCTTTATAGAAAAATTCTCAGATCCTGAGACATTTTGTTATAGAAAAATTCTCAGATCATAGATTTTTGAACACTTTTTTATAAAAAAAGCACAGATTGTGAGATAGTGGTTCATATTGTGGATCAGTTCAGAAAAAGTCATCAAATTCTAATAATTTCCGATAAAATCATTTAAAACTTATTAAATATTTTTTAAGTAAGATCTCACTCAACTGGTTAATGAAGTTTTATTATTTAAGTCACTATAATTACCTAAACGTGTGACAATTTTTTTTTTTTTGTTGTTTTCTTTGAACTGCGCATGTGCAGCCATTCAACAAAAGATGAATGTAAAATAAAAATATAAAATTAATATTGTATGACATCTAATTAAGGTATTATTTTTAATTTTTATATATAATTAATGTAATAAACCTTGTTAACGATATACTATTAAAATTATTTAGCAAAAAAGTAAACAAAACCAAGATCATTAGCTTAATTTGAGTAATTATGTTTTTTTTTAAATAAAAGTTTGTATTGTAAGAGATATGAGCATATATAACAGACCCCTTAAGGGATATAACATAACGCATTTTGAATTTAATTAATATTCAAAAATTTTTTTTTGATTACATTTGATATCAAATTTATAAATAACAACTGATTATTTACTATTGATCTTTCATTTTTTTTGTAATTTTCCTATTTTTTTGTGGTGGGAATTGATTTTAAAATATGTTTGTTTTATTTTTGGTGTTTTTAAATATTGATGTTGTGACATTTTTTTTTTTTGTTCACAAAAATCTCATTCATTAAAAAAAAACTAACACTTTAAAGTTTTTAAACTATGTTCGAAAAGTGGTTGGAATTTTGCTAAATAATCTTGACAATGGAATCTGACAAATTCCGAAACAACTGTTGGCTAAGTCTTGCAAAAATGACCAACATAAATAAATTTAAAACAGAAAAATAATTTTCTGGAAAATTATTCTATGAGAATATCATAATTTTAATTAGTAAAGGAAATAATGACCTCGAGCTAGAATAAACCTACTCAAAATATAATATTAAAAAGGTCGAATAAAACAATTTTTATTTTTTAATAAAAATTAATTAGAATTTGTATAAGAATGTACTGGTACATCAATTTGCATCATAGATCAATTCTAATTCGTTAAAGATCATTTGTTATTTGAAAAGGATCAATTGTAATTCGAAGATTCTACTTGTAATTCGAAAATTGAAATTGTAATTTGAAAAAGTTCAATTGTTATTCGGAAAAGTTCAATTGTAATTCGAAAAAAAAAAAATAATAAAATAAAGATTACGTTGAAGGGAAATTTAGAAATGGGGTCTTAAATTCGGATCCTTTTTTATTATTCTGTATTTAATAAAACCGGTAAAGATAATTCGTACGGAGTCGGCTCTTTTTCAAGAGAAATGTCACAACAAAAAATTACGCACCAACGATTTTTCGAAATTTGCTTCGTTATATAATTAAACTAGCTTACCATCCCGGTACTTCGTTACCGGTTGGGTTGAATACTGGATAATAGAAGGATCAGGATTACTCTATCGATTTCCAAAAAATTCCCCTACGTAGTCTTGGTTTTATTTACTTGTGGACGTTTAAGTCTTCCATAAAAAATATTTCAATGAATAATTTAAACAATAAAATTTGAATAACTTCGCTGGTATGTTATCTTGTTCGTTCCGGGGGAAAAGTATAATGACAATTTTCGAGCCCTTATGTCGGGATCTTGGATTTTGAGTGAATAAATATTTCAGTGAAAAAAGAAATTGAAATAAAACAAGTAGAAAAGTTAAATTCGACTTGGCCGAATCTATGAATACCCTCCACAATGCCCTTTTTAAGTTATAGTAAATTTTCTAACGTGAAAAAAATAAAATTTTTGGTTAGAAATATTTTATTTTGTGTAAAAAAACTTTTTTTTTTATTAATTTTTGAAAAAAAAAAAATTTACTATTTTTTTTTGAGTGTAAAATTTTTTTTTTAGTGTAAAATTTTTTTGAGTGTATTTTTTTTTTGTTTTAGTGTAAAAATATTTTTGTGTGACAAAAATACCTTGTGAAATATTTTTTTGACTTACAAATGTTTTTAAAACATGTTTAACGGGTTTTCAACACGTGAATTTAAGGTGAAACTAATCTGAAATTTACGGTTTTGCTAATAACTTTTGAACCGCTGGACCGATTTGGCTGAAATTTGAAACGAACTGGACCAGAGAAACGACAAATATATATGCCACACTTCAGCACCATCAGAATTGCCGTTCGAAAGTTACCGTGTGTTTTATCTCGTAAATTCCAGAAAAACCCTTGCCGAAATTCACTCATTTGTTTATAACTTTTGAACCACTGGACCGATTTCGCTGGATTGCAATACCAACTTGACCAGGTGAATGCCCAACATATATGCCAAACTTCAGGAGCCTCCGTAAAGTCTTTCAAAAGTTAGCGTGTTTTCAACAGACAGACAGACAGACAGACAGACAGACAGACGGACAGACGGACGGACGGACGGACGGACGGACGGACGGACGGACATCGCTAGATCGTCTTAAAATCGATCGAGGATCATGAATATATATACTTTATGGGGTCCTAGACCAATATTTCGAGGTGTTACAAACGGAATGACAAACTTATATATACCCTCTATCACTAGAGTGGAGGGTATAAAAAAAAAGTTTGAGTGAAAAAATATATAGAGGGAATAAATATGGAGAAAAAAGCTAAACACGAAATATCATTCCATATTGTTCCCTGCTCTATTCCATTTTGTTCCCCGTTCTACTCCATTTCATTTCCAATTCCATCTCCTTCTTCTAAGGTCATTATTATAGGAACAAAAAAAGTACCAAAAGTACACAAAAAGTACTTTTCCACATCTTTTTTTCACCGAAGGATTTTACATTCCAAATTTTAAGTTTCTGTGACCATTATATTTTTTGGAACATTTTCCAATTTCAAGTTTCTATGATTATTATTTCAGGAAATAAAAAAGTACCAAAAAGTGTACTTTCGGTACTTTTAACAAAACGTACTTTTTATAGAAGGTACTTTTTACAAAAGGTACTTTTTATAAAAGGTACTTTTATAAAAGGTACTTTTTATAAAAGGTACTTTTTATAAAAGGTACTTTTTATAAAAGGTACTTTTTATAAAAGGTACTTTTTATAAAAGGTACTTTTTATAAAAGGTACTTTTTATAAAAGGTACTTTTTATAAAAGGTACTTTTTATAAAAGGTACTTTTTATAAAAGGTACTTTTTATAAAAGGTACTTTTTATAAAAGGTACTTTTTATAAAAGGTACTTTTTATAAAAGGTACTTTTTATAAAAGGTACTTTTTATAAAAGGTACTTTTTATAAAAGGTACTTTTTATAAAAGGTACTTTTTATAAAAGGTACTTTTTATAAAAGGTACTTTTTATAAAAGGTACTTTTTATAAAAGGTACTTTTTATAAAAGGTACTTTTTATAAAAGGTACTTTTTATAAAATGTACTATTTACAAAAGGTATTTTTTATAAAAGGTACTTTTTATAAAAGGTACTTTTTATAAAAGGTAATTTTTATAAAAGGTACTTTTTATAAAAGGTACTTTTTATAAAAGGTACTTTTTATTAAAGGTACTTTTTACAAAAGGTACTTTTTATAAAAGGTACTTTTTATAAAAGGTACTTTTAATAAAAGGTACTTTTTATAAAAGGTACTTTTTAAAAAAGGTAATTTTTATTAAAGGTACTTTTAATAAAATGTATTTTTTATAAAAGGTACTTTTTATAAATGGTACCTTTTATAAAAGGTACTTTTTATAAAAGGTACTTTTTATAAAAGGTACCTTTTATAAAAGGTACCTTTTATAAAAAGTACCTTTTATAAAAAGTACCTTTTATGAAAAGTACCTTTTATAAAAAGTACCTTTTATAAAAAGTACCTTTTATAAAAAGTACCTTTTATAAAAAGTACCTTTTATAAAAAGTACCTTTTATAAAAAGTACCTTTTATAAAAAGTACCTTTTATAAAAAGTACCTTTTATAAAAAGTACCTTTTATAAAAAGTACCTTTTATAAAAAGTACCTTTTATAAAAAGTACCTTTTATAAAAAGTACCTTTTATAAAAAGTACCTTTTATAAAAGGTACCATTTATAAAAAGAACCTTTTATAAAAAATACATTTTATATAAAAGGTATTTTTTTATTAAAAGTACCTTTAAAAAGGTACTTTTTATAAAAGGTACTTTTTATAAAAGGTACTTTTTATAAAAGGTACTTTTTATAAAAGGTACTTTTTATAAAAGGTACTTTTTATAAAAGGTACTTTTTATAAAAGGTACTTTTTATAAAATGTACTTTTTGTAAAAGTACTTTTTATAAAAGGTACTTTTTATAAAAGATACTTTTTATAAAAGGTACTTTTTCTAAAAGGTACCATTATTTCAGTAAATTAAAAAAAGTACCAAAAGTACACTTTTTTCCATTTTACCCCCGTAGAGTCAACATTGGCAAAAATCCAGCCTTGGTGAATATTTTTTCCGGGATGTGAACCTACATTGCAAATTTTAAGTTTCTAGGACCATTATTTAAGAAAATATAAACGGTACCAAAAGTACAGTTTTTTACCCTTTTTACCCATTAGAATCAACATTGACAAAATCAAGCCTTGGTAGATTTATATTCCTTGAGCTGAACCTACATTCAAAATTTCAAGTGTCTAGGACCATTATTTAAGGAAATATAAAAGGTACCAAAGGTACAATTTTTTACCCTTTTAACCCCCTTAGAATCAACATTGGCAAAAATCCAGCCTTACTGGGAGATGAACATACAGTCCAAATTTCAAGTTTCTGTTACCATTATTTCAGGAGATATAAAAAGTACCAAAAGTACAGTTTTTTACCCTTTTTACCCCATTAGAATCAACATTGGCAAAAATCCGGTCTTACTGGATCTATATTCCAGGAGTTGAACATACAGTCCAAATTTCAAGTCTCTGTGACCATTATTTCAGGAGATATAAAAAGTACCAAAAGAACAGTTTTTTACCCTTTTTGTCCCCTTAGGATTAACATTGGAAAAAATCCGGCCTTACTGGATCTATATTCCGGGAGGTGAACATACAGCCCAAATTTCAAGTCTCTATGACCATTATTTCAGGAGATATAAAAAGTACGAAAAGTACAGTTATTTACCCTTTTTACCCCCTTAGAATCAACATTGGCAGTAATCCAGCCTTAGTGGATCTATGTTCCGGGAGGTGGACCTACAGTCCAAATTTCAAGTCTCTAGTTTCAGCGGTTTGGGCTGGGCGATGTTGAGTCAGTCAATCAGTCAGTCAGTCACGTTACTCTTTTATATATGAAAAAGGTTTCTATTTCAAACGTACCACGAAAAAAAAAATGTTGTTGGATCAAAGTCAAACTTTGAGAGCTTATTGACCTATATGAAAGTAACAAATCGTGGAACAAAAGTTTTCGTTTTTCGGAAAAATGGGCGAGATAAGCGTGGTCAAACATGGTTAAATTGAACAATTTTTGCATGATGTCGCTTTATATTTAATTTTTTCTACAGTAACTCAACGATTCTGAAATTTTCGAAACACATCTATTTTATAGTGTTTTGTTTGGACTATCGATTGGCATTATTTGTTTTTGGGAAAAATTCAGAACTATGTCTGAATTTTTCAAATGAAAAATAAAAATCGATGTAGCACAAAACACGCCATTTTTAATTTTTTTTTCAAAAAAATTTTAAGTTAAAGTTTATTTATTCTCTACATCATATCAAATTTTCAGAGAGCAGTTATTTTTGGTTTTCGAGAAAATTGGCTTTAAAGTTTGAATGTCTTATTTTATTTTCCATATCACTCATACATTTATTTTTGAACTTACCAAAAACTTGTTTAATTCTGTTTAGATAACAGATTTTCAAGAGCAGGTGGAAAAAATGGAAAACAGATAGAATTTGGTACGTAAATTTTTTTTCTGAAAAAATATGCCAAAAACTTACATAAGTTTTTAACCAATTAACTTAGGCAATAATAATGCAACTAATTTGCCATAGTCTATTTTTTAAATCAATGAGAGTAAAACTCTCTAAAAATTTCCTATACTTTCTAATCATATTGTTAAATCACATGTTTAAAAATAAAAGTGTTTACGAAATTTATTAATTATTTATAAACATGAGTTTTTTTTTTATTTTTTTTTTTTGACCAAATATTATGGAGTTAAGCTGCAGTTTCAAATTCAAATTTCGTAAACTTTTTTTTTATAGTTTGTGTCTTCTATTTTTTGTTGTCGTTTATTAAATTTTTTTTTTTGCGTCCAACAGCAAAACGGAATTGAAAAAACTGATCGCATTGATTCACAACCAAAAAATTCAAGGTGAAAAACGGTTAACGATAATGGCTGTTAGCTGACGAGTGGATGAACGAACGGTCGGTGGGAACAAAAAGATATACACTGACGATACCAAACTTTGTTGCCTAAAAATTAATTTAAAGTTTTATGCGCATGCGACACACATCACTCATACACAAATACTCATAGTAACATTAATCGATTCGAATATTCGTTACGAATATTGAAAGATGTTTTTTTTTATAAATATATGTATATTTGGGAGTCAGACAATAATACCTAGCATTCAGTCGTTCATTCATTAAGTACCAGCAATCATTCAAGTATGTCAACCTTAATGATAATTAATAAATTTTTTTAAATCTATCATGGATGTAATAGAAGTTAATAAGATTTGAAATAATTAGGGAATTTTGAAAGAACTTTTTTTCAGAATCTAAAAATTTTACTAATCCAAAAATGTTTCAGAATCTGAAAATTTTTCTTTACGAAATTTTTTTTCAGAATTTAAAAGTTTTTCGTTACATTCTATTTCGCTTCCTCTTCTGTTCCATTTCGTTCCCTGTTCCATTTCATTTCGTTTCCTGTTCTATTCCATTTCGATCGCTGTTCCATTTCACGAAATGAAATGGAACAGGGAACGAAATGGACATAAGAGGGAGAATTTTTCTATACGAAAAATGTCTCAGAATCTGAAAATTTTTCTTCACGAAAAGTGTCTCAGAATCTAGATATTTTCAATAGAATCTGAGAAAATGTTTCAGAATCTTAACATTTTCCTATACGAAATTAGTTACAGAATCTGAGAATTTTTCTATAGCGAAAATGTTTCAGAATTCTATAGGAAAACTGTCTCAGATTCTGAAACATTTTCAATAGGAAAATTGTATCAGTTTCTGAAAACTTTTCATTAGGAAAAAAATTTTAGATTCTGAGATCTCAGATTCTGAGACATTTTTATTATAGAAAAATTCTTAGATTCTGGGACATTTTCTTATAGAAAAATTCTCAGATTCTGAGACATTTTGCTTATAGAAAAAGTCTCAAATTCTGAGACATTTATCTTAAAGAAAAAGTCTGAGACATTTGTCTCAGATTCTGAGACATTTTTCTTATAGAAAAAGTCTCAGCTTCTGAGACATTTTTCTTATAGAAAAAGTCTCAGATTCTGAGACATTTTTCTTATAGAAAAAGTCTCAGATTCTGAGACATTTTTCTTATAGAAAAAGTCTCAGATTCTGAGACATTTTTCTTATAGAAAAAGTCTCAGATTCTGAGACATTTTTCTTATAGAAAAAGTCTCAGAATCTGAGACATTTTTCTTATAGAAAAAGTCTCAGAATCTGAGACATTTTTCTTATAGAAAAAGTCTCAGAATCTGAGATATTTTTCTTATAGAAAAAGTCTCAGAATCTGAGACATTTTTCTTATAGAAAAAGTCTCAGAATCTGAGACATTTTTCTTATAGAAAAAGTCTCAGATTCTGAGACATTTTTCTTATAGAAAAAGTCTCAGATTCTGAGACATTTTTCTTATAGAAAAAGTCTCAGATTCTGAGAAATTTGTCTTCTAGAAAAAGTCTCAGATTCTAAGGCATTTTTCTTATTGTAAAAATCTCAGATTCTGAGACATTCTTCGTATAGAAAAATTATCAGATTCTGAGACATTCTTCGTATAGAAAAATTATCAGATTCTGTGAAATTTTTTGTATAGAAAAAGTCTCAGATTCTGAGACATTTTTTTTATAGAAAAAGTCTCTGATTCTGAGACATTTTTCTTATAGAAAAAGTCTCGGATTCTGAGATATTTTTCTTATAGAAAAAGTCTCAGATTCTGAGACATTTTTCTTATAGAAAATTCTCAGATTCTAAGATATGTTTCTTATAGAAAAAGTCTCAGATTCTAAGACTTCTTCTTATAGAAAAGTCTCAGATTCTGAGACATTTTTCTTATTGAAAAGTCTCAGATTCTGAGACATTTTTCTTATAGAAAAAGTCTTAGAAAAAGTCTCAGATTCTGAGACATTTTTCTTATAGAAAAAGTCTCAGATTCTGAGACATTTTTCTTATGGAAAAGTCTCAGATTCTGAGACATTTTTCTTATAGAAAAAGTCTCAGATTCTGAGACATTTTTCTTATAGAAAAAGTCTCAGATTCTGAGACATTTTTCTTATAGAAAAATCTCAGATTCTGAGACATTTTTCTTATAGAAAAATCTCAGATTCTGAGACATTTTTCTTATAGAAAAAGTCTCAGATTCTGAGACATTTTTCTTATAGAAAAAGTCTCAGATTCTGAGACATTTTTCTTATAGAAAAAGTCTCAGATTCTGAGACATTTTTCGTATTGAAAAAGTCTCAGATTCTGAGACATTTTTCTTATAGAAAAATTCTCAGATTCTGAGACATTTTTCTGATAGAAAAATTCTCAGATTCTGAGACATTTTTCTTATTGAAAAAGTCTCAGATTCTGAGACATTTTTCTTATAGAAAAATTGTCAGATTTTGAGACATTTTTCTTATAGACATTTTTCTCATAGAAAAAGTCTTAGATTCTGAGACATTTTTCTTATAGAAAAAGTCTCAGATTCTGAGACATTTTTCTTATTGAAAAAGTCTCAGATTCTGAGACATTTTTCTTATAGAAAAAGTCTCAGATTCTGAGACATTTTTCTTATAGAAAAAGTATCAGATTCTGAGACATTTTTCTTATAGAAAAAGTCTCAGATTCTGAGACATTTTTCTTATAGAAAAAGTCTCAGATTCTGAGACATTTTTCTTATAGAAAAAGTCTCAGATTCTGAGACATTTTTCTTATAGAAAAAGTCTCAGATTCTGAGACATTTTTCTTATAGAAAAAGTCTCAGATTCTGAGACATTTTTCTTATAGAAAAAGTCTCAGATTCTGAGACATTTTTCTTATAGAAAAAGTCTCAGATTCTGAGACATTTTTCTTATAGAAAAAGTCTCAGATTCTGAGACATTTTTCTTATAGAAAAAGTCTCAGATTCTGAGACATTTTTCTTATAGAAAAAGTCTCAGATTCTGAGACATTTTTCTTATAGAAAAAGTCTCAGATTCTGAGACATTTTTCTTATAGAAAAAGTCTCAGATTCTGAGACATTTTTCTTATAGAAAAAGTCTCAGATTCTGAGACATTTTTCTTATAGAAAAAGTCTCAGATTCTGAGACATTTTTCTTATAGAAAAAGTCTCAGATTCTGAGACATTTTTCTTATAGAAAAAGTCTCAGATTCTGAGACATTTTTCTTATAGAAAAAGTCTCAGATTCTGAGACATTTTTCTTATAGAAAAAGTCTCAGATTCTGAGACATTTTTCTTATAGAAAAAGTCTCAGATTCTGAGACATTTTTCTTATAGAAAAAGTCTCAGATTCTGAGACATTTTTCTTATAGAAAAAGTCTCAGATTCTGAGACATTTTTCTTATAGAGAAAGTCTCAGATTCTGAGACATTTTTCTTATAGAAGAAGTCTCAGATTCTGAGACATTTTTCTTATAGAAAAAGTCTCAGATTCTGAGACATTTTTCTTATAGAAAAAGTCTCAGATTCTGAGACATTTTTCTTATAGAAAAAGTCTCAGATTCTGAGACATTTTTCTTATAGAAAAAATCTCAGATTCTGAGACATTTTTCTTATAGAAAAAATCTCAGATTCTGAGACATTTTTCTTATAGAAAAAATCTCAGATTCTGAGACATTTTTCTTATAGAAAAAGTCTCAGATTCTGAGACATTTTTCTTATAGAAAAAGTCTCAGATTCTGAGACATTTTTCTTATAGAAAAAGTCTCAGATTCTGAGACATTTTTCTTATAGAAAAAGTCTCAGATTCTGAGACATTTTTCTTATAGAAAAAGTCTCAGATTCTGAGACATTTTTCTTACAGAAAAAGTATCAGATTCTGAGACATTCTGTGACATTTTTCTTTTACAAAAAGTCTCAGATTCTGAGACATTTTTCTTAAGAAAAAGTCTCAGATTCTGAGACATTTTTCTTATAGAAAAAGTCTCAGACTCTCAGATTCTTATAGAAAAAATCTCAGATTCTGAGACATTTTTCGTATCAGATTCTGAGATTCTTATAGAAAAAATCTCAGATTCTGAGTCATTTTTCTTATAGAAAAAGTTTCAGATTTTTGGATTCTTATAGAAAAAGTCTCAGGTTCTGAGACATTTTTCGAATAGACAAATTTTCATTTTGTTTTCATAAAGATTTTATGTCAAAATATTTTCCAGTAAGAAAATTTTAAACCACTAAGGCGCGGTTTATGTAAATAACACAACAAAATACTGCAATTATTTAAATAATCCTAAATTAAATAGCATAGGATTACTTTTGAATATAAAAATTATTTTTATAAAAATACCGAACAACTCAAGCGTGTTGTAGTATGTAAATTTAATTCATACAATATTTATTTTGTCAACAAATTTCAAAACTTTGTAAAGTAAGTACTTCAAGTTAATATGTTGACGGAAATATCTAGTTAAGAGAGACAAACAATATTTATGGCAATAAAATATAATTCTTGGCAAGGAAATCATTTCAATCATATATTTTTATATTATTATTATTGAAATGATGCTAAGTTAAGATTTATTTTTATTTTTCATTGAAAGAAAGTACAGTGGTTCAAGTGCAACATTTCCGTAATGTGTCATTTTAATGATTTTTAATTTTTCAAAGCTGTTTAAAAATTTAAATTTAATAACAATTAACACAATTTTTTCAAAAATCCTCGATAAATTTAGTAAACAATTTTTATTTAATTTTTGATTTTCAAATTTTAAATTAAACTTAAATTAATTATGCTATTAAAATGCAATCAATAAGATCAATAAGTGCCAAAATTTTAAATTCAAAATATTTTTAGAAGAAACAGAAGAAGTAAAAAATAATAATTGTCTATTTTGTTGTCCGAGATATGAATTGTTAATAAGTATTCGTTCAATATTCATGTTGTTTATTTTAAATTAATTTAAAAACGTGGATTTTTTTTTAGCAAAGTTAAAAAAAATTAAAAATTTCATTTTGGTCAGGCAGACAATTATCGATTTGTGTTTTATGAATACAAAGTTATGTGTTCGAAGAATCTATATTTAACCTTAAAACTAGCATGTTTCGTATAAGGGCGAAATGTATTTTAAAATTAACAAATTTTTAGAAGAAGTTCTAAGATTTTTTGGAAATTCCAACGAGTCTGATATATTTGGATGAATCTTATATATGAGGCATTCCACACCAAATTTCCAGCGAAAAAAAACACGTGTCCCATTATTATCTGAATAAGTTGTATTCTAAAACTAAGAAAATTGAGTTTTTGGTTTTTAATTTTTTTTAAATTTTTCAAAAATGGCCAAATTTGTATAAAGTTGCTTTAATTAAAGTGCTTATCAAATTAAAACGGAATGCACCACAACCCTAAAAATTTACATTTGTTTAAATTTTTTAATGGGCAATTGATTAAAGCTTTTGGTGTGGAAAATTTTCAGAACTCATTCTGAAATTTTTAATTTTGTAAAATAATTAATTAATCAAAAATCCGGCAAATTTTTTTTTCTTTTTGATTTTTTTTTTAAGTTTAAGTATTTATCTATCCGCGTTTTTCGTTTTTTTTTTCAAGAAAATCGCATTAAAATATTAAATTTCATAATAATTTTGTATGTTTTTTATAATTTCTTATTTCAACATGGCGTATAAGTTACAAATATTTGCTAAATTTGTGGCTTTGTAACTTATACGCCAGAAAAACAAGCAAATTACAAAATTATTATGAAATTTAACATTCAAATGCGATTTTATCGGAAAAAACAAAAAAACGCGCTTCTTAAACCTAAAAAAAAAAATTAAAAATGAATGGAATTTTTGATAAATAAATTAAAAAAAAAAAAAAATGGGAAATTCAAAACTGGTTCTGAAAATTTTCAAAATAAAAATTTTTGATATTTTGGTGCATTCCGTTTTTATTTGATGAATATTTAATAAAGGCAATTCCACACAAATTTCACAATTTTTTCAGTATTTATCCACGACACGACATTTTTTCGACACGTATTTTTTTTCCGATTCAAACTCATTTTTATGTGTGTCGATTTGTACGGGGGAAGTTTACCTTTTTAAGTTTTTTACGATCTACGCCTATTTAATCAAAATTAATATAGGCGTTTTTCAAATACCTATCTTGTAATGCTAACAACGAGCCAAAAAAGGTAATATTTTTCGATTTATTATCAAAAATGTCCTAAAATGTTGGTATTTTACTCCATATGATGAAAAGTTGTGCGTTTTTGTACACGTAGGTAGGTTTTCCAAAAACCTTTCATCAAAAAAAAAAAAAATAAGCGAAAAAAACTGAAAAATTGCCATTTCTTCCACCCTCATTTGCACCTCCTAAATATGAATTTGGGGCTCTTCAAAATAGAGATGGGCGCGTGAGTGATTTTTGACTCACACTCACTCACGCTCATGACAGGAATTTTTGAATCACGCACACTCACTCACGATCATATTTTTTCTACTCACACACACTCACAACCACGTGACTAAATTTCATACAACTCACACTCACGTGCACTCACGCAAGCTTCACTCACACTCACGTTGACTCACACTCACGAAACTCTTATTTATACAAAAAAAAATTCAAAACTTAAAATTTCAAAAATCTTACAAAATTTTCAGCAAAATTTAATTTTTTTTTCCTTTTTTCGGGGCGAAATCTTAAGCTAAGACAAATTTTGCAATTTTTTTGTTGCTTTTGTTGTACGTAAGGAAATATGAAGAGAAAATTAATCACGCAAACTCACGCAAAAAATCGACTCACGCACACTCACTCACGCAAAAATCTTACTCACGCACACTCACTCACGCAATTTTTTTCTCAACTTACACTCACTCACAATCACGTGAGTAAAATTGAATTCAGTCACACTCACGCGTGAATCACGCTCTAATCAAAAGTTCTATTGATTCTACAAATTGGGTTGCGCAGTAAGATCGTGAGGTAACGATTATAACTATTTTCTTAAATATTTTGTGAGGATGTTTATTCTGGCTCGAGGTCATTATTTTCTTTACTAATTAAAACCATGATATTCTCATAGCATAATTTTCAAGAAAATTATTTTTTGTTTTAAATTTATTTTTGTTGGTCATTTTTGCAAGACTTAATCGACACGTGTTTCGGAATTTGTCAAGATTCCATTGTCAAGATTATTTAGCAAAAATAGAAACGATATACTACAAAGTAGCAAGCGAGTCTAATGACAAATCGTTTGTGCACAAACTAAAACATTAATACATATTCGACTCTATCCACAATGTGAATTAGAAAGACGAAGAAATTGTACTATGTTAGTAAGTAACGATTGTCAATAACCAACAAAAATATTTAAAACATTTTAGTCCATTGGACTACAAGGTCGAATAAAACAATTTTTATTTATTAATAAAAATTAATCAGAATTTGAACATAATGGTTGGCACGCCATAGTGATGAATAGCCCTAATAATGATATAATTTCATTCACAACAACAAAAAACATATTGTTGTAGTCCAATGGACTATCGTATGTAAAATGTTTTAAATATTTTTGTTGGTTATTGACAATCGTTACTTACTAACATAGTACAATTTCTTCGTCTTTCTAATTCACATTGTGGATAGAGTCGAATATGTATTAATGTTTTAGTTTGTGCACAAACGATTTGTCATTAGACTCGTTTGCTACTTTGTAGTATATCGTTTCTATTTTTGTTAAATAATCTTGACAATGGAATCTTGACAAATTTCGAAACACGTGTCGATTAAGTCTTGCAAAAATGACCAACAAAAATAAATTTAAAACAAAAAATAATTTTCTTGAAAATTATGCTATGAGAATATCATGGTTTTAATTAGTAAAGAAAATAATGACCTCGAGCCAGAATAAACATCCTCACAAAATATAATATTTTAAAGGTCGAATAAAACAATTTTTATTTATTAATAAAAATTAATCAGAATTATTTTCTTAAATTTTTTGAAAATTTTTTATTCCAGCATTATAATCTTTTAATCAAATTTACTACTACAATAATGTTTCCGAGAGAGGTCAAGAGCAAAACCGACCCATTAATTTTTAGTTCTTAAAGTTTTTTGCGAACAAACTGTCACTCTATCTTCAATTCATAAAAGGGCTTCCATACAAAATGATGTTTTTTTAAATTTGCTCCAACCGCCCTAACTGCCCTATGAGTGCCTCTAGAGCAATCAAATTTATAACCGACACAAAATATTTTTTAATCCAAACATTTTCCTAAAACAAACCTACTCCTTATCTTTGATCCATAATTTTCTTACTTTTAAGAGAGATTACTCTAGCTCGAGGTCATATTTCATTACTAATCACTAGGGATGTGATTTCCATGCAAATGCATGTTTTTTGTCGATAGTCGAAAACCGATGTAGATTTATTATCTTTCCGAATCAAGAAATTTGCATTAAAATGGCATCGATTTGTTTTTGCATATTTTGGTGAAAATGCAAATTTTGGTTTTAATTGCATATATAACTTCTAAGTGCATATTTTTGCATATATTGGCATTAATTAGCAAAAACACAAATTGAAATTTATTTGTTTCAAAAAATATTTAAAATTGAAAAAAATTATTTTGAAAATAGGAAAATGTCCAGCGAAAAAAAACATGTGTCCCTTAAATTTCTATATAAACTGGGCTCAGGAGGCGTGGTAAAATATTGGCAAAATGGTCAAATTTGTGTAGAGTTGCCTTGTTTAAATATTTATCAAATTAAAAAGGAATGTACCACAATCTCAAAAATTTACATTCTAGTATAGTTTTGTAACTCCTAAGCCCAGTTTTTAAAAAATTGAAAAACCAAAAAACGCAATTTTCTTAGTTACTATTCATTCAACCTATTCAGAAATTCACGGGACACATGTTTTTCTGTAGCGGGACATTTCGTGTGGAGTGCCTCATATTTGGTGTAGAATGCCTCATATATGACATTAGCGAAAATTTTCAACCCTTTATTTGGCATATATTTATTAACTACGTGTATTTTTATGCCAAATAAACACATGCTCCCACCAGTAAAAAAAGAAACAGAGCTTTTACAATAGTTTTCTTTTTAGAATTGAACTCCTGTCAATTTGTTATCTTTGTGTTCGAATTAATCGATTTCGAATTTAAATTGAACATTTTAGAATTTTAGCTCATATTTTTCCATTATTAATCGATCTATTTCATTATTTGATTTGTATAACTCAAAAAAAATATAAACAAAATTAGTGGATCCGAATTCAGAAGATTCCATTTGTTATTCGTAAAAGATCATTTGATCTTTTGCGAATAACAAATGAAATCTTCGAATTAAAATTGATCTTCTTTTTAGAATTTCAATTGATCTTCTTTTTTGAATTACAATTGATATTTTTCGGATAACAATTGATATTTTACGAACTACAACTGATCTTTTACGAATTAAAAACGTATTCGGAAGATTCCAACTGATGTTTTTCAAATTACAATTGATCTTTTTCGAATTACAATTGATATTTTTCGGATTACAATTGATCTTTTACGAACTACAACTGATCTTTTATGAATTACAATTGATCTTTTACAACCAATCCTTTGCGAACTACAATTGGAATCTTCGAATTACAAATGGAGTCTTCGAATTATAAATGCAATCTTCGAATTCCAAATGGAATCTTCGAATTCCAAATGGAATCTTCGAATTACAATTGATCTTTTACGAATAACATCTGTTAATGGTGTAGAGGGGGGTTTCTTCTCAGTTTTATTTACATATAGAAATTTCCCCTAAACTACAATTCCGCCACGATCCTTTTTTTTCATTAAAGGAAATTTTAAATAAGTTTAAAATCCAATTAAGTTATAAATTCTTTAGAAATTCTGTTCATAACAAACTTATTCCTGCATAATACTTTTACTTCCGGTATTAAACAAATTAAAAACAATACTGGAAAAGGGTCCTTAATGCCTGCACACAAAAACTGACCACAAACACAAAAAACAAAAAGAACAAGAAAACACAAACAACAACAGCGCAAATTAAAACAAATGATTGGATTTCCTTTAATAAACAAAAGCAAATTTGTAGATACAAACAAGCAACAAAAAAATTGAGCACATGGCTGCTAAAAGATATGAGATACCATACATTCTTATCACATACGCACACACACACACATATTTACATAAATTTTATAAGGGGGTGGAAACTACCCAAATGCACTTCTACTGTTCAGGTATTAATGTTATAAAATATGATGGAAAACAAAATAAAACAAGTAGAACAATTATATTCGACTTGACCGAATCCATGAATACCCTACAAAATTAAAAAATTAAGTAGTAGTTATTTGTCTAAAGGCCTAGTCATATCTGAGGTGAAATCTCGCTCAAACGAGATTTCGATCATATGGTCTGTACCATTTTATACACAACCATGTGATCGAAATCTCATTTGAAGGAGATTTTACCACAGGTGTGAATTGGGTATTACACGAAAAAAAATCCTGATTAAATTTATTAAAAAATAAAAATCATTTTATTCGACATTTAAAATATTATATTTTGAGTAGGTTTATTCTAGCTCGAGGTCATTATTTCCGTTACTAATAAAAAGTATGATATTCGTATAGAATAATTTTCAAAAAATTTTTTTACTGTTTTAATTTCATTTATGTTGGTCATTTTTGCAAGGCTTAATCGACACGTGTTTCGGAATTTGTCAGATTCCATTGTCAAGATTATTTAGCAAATATAAAAATTCTATACTACAAGTAGCAAAGAAAATTTAAATGACAGATCGCTAATGTTGAAACTAAAATATAAGGAAAAGTTAACGAAAAAGACAAAAAAGGAAAAAACTATGGATTATTTCAAGCCATTTTTCTCAAGTTTTCAACTTTAACCCTCTGTTACTATTTGACCTTTTAATTAATATAAATAATTTTTTTGTTAAAAAATCTTCTTTATTTCATTTCTCCAATATTTCGTTATTCATTAAATAACATCATCAGGGACAGTACAAAAAATTGTTTATAATCAAGTGTGTTGCTGTTTCTGCTAATGTCGTCATTATTGTAGGTAGCAGCAAAAGCAACACAATATCTTATAAGTAATTTTTTGTTCTGTCCCTGATGATGTTTTTAATAAATAACGAAATTTTAGAGAAAAAATATAAAGAAAAATATACATAAGAACGACATCGAGCTTGATTATTTACCATTATTTATATTAATAAAAAGGTCAAATAAAACTAAACTTATTTATATTTCCGAGTCTCAGAATTTACGGGTCGATTCGCAGTTTTGACTCGCTATGACTGTCATAATCCAATTTTTATGACTGAAAAATAATAATATCAAAATTTTCCTATACAAACCTACAATAAAATTAAAAAATTAAATTTGTTTGGCCAATTTAACGATTTTCTCGATAACATGCCTTACAATTTGCAAATAAAATATTATACGAGTATTTTTGAATATTTTTTGTTGGTTTGTATAGAAAAATATGGCGTATGACAGTTATACGCCATGCACAAAAAAATCAAAAAAAATAAGCTAAAAAATTCAAAATATGCACTAAAAAACCTAAAAATATGCACTAAAAAATAAAATGTTTGCAATAAAAGTATTGTTTTCATACGAAAAACTTCTAAAAAAAAAGCAAAAGAATAACATTTAAAACTTTATTTAAACAATATTTTTTAATCTATAAACAAATTTTAAAATTTAAAACTGTTTTTGAAACAAATAAATTTCGGTTTGCATTTTTGCTAATTTATGTCAAAATATGCAAAAATATGCACTTAAGAGTTGGAAATATGCACAAAATATGCAAATAAAACCAAAATCTGCAAAAATATGAATTTTCACCAAAATATGCAAAAATATGCACTTTCAGAAACATATGCAAAAACAAATCGATGCCATTTTAACGCAAATTTCTTGATTTGGAAAGATTATTTGTTCGATAATCGACAAAAAACATGCATTTGCATGGAAATCACATAACTGTGAATAGGTCCGTTAATTTCACTTTAAACAGCCTTATTTAAGAAGTAAATCAGTTAGCCAGGCTTCACTTGTGACAAAAATTTTTGGAGTAAAAACCGTTCGGACGCGTCCCCCATATCCAAAAGCTGGATCAGCGCCTCATTCAAATACTATAGCTTTTTATACCCTCCACTCTAGTGATAGAGGTATACGTTTGTCATTCCGTTTGTAAAAAATTGAAATATTGGTCTAGGACGCCATAAAGGATATATATTCATGATCCTTGATCGATTTAAATTCGATTTATTATCGTTGATCGATTAAAGTCCGTCGAAAACACGTTAACTTTTGAAAGGCTGAGACTGCTGAAGTTTGGCATATATGAGGCATTCCACACCAAATGTCCCGCTACAGAAAAACATGTGTCCCATAAATTTCTGAATAGGTTGTTTGGATAGCCCTATATGGAACTAAGAAAATTGCGTTTTTGGTTTTTCTAATTTTCAAAAACTGGGCTTAGGAGGCGTGGTCAAATATTGGAAAAATGGTAAAATTTGTGGCGAGTTGCCTTGATTAAATATTTATCACATTAAAACGGAATGCACCACAATCTCAAAAATTTACATTCTTATTTAGATTTGTATGGGCTATCGATTAAATTTTTTATTTTTTTTTTGAAAATTTTCAGAACCCGTTCTGAAATTTTTCATTTTTTAAAAAAGTCAATTTATTAAAAATCCGGCCACTTTTTATTTTATTTTAATTTTTTTAAAAAGTTTAGATGTTTGTCCATCCACATAAAAAAATTCAGACACGCGTTTTTCGTTTTTTTCGAGAAAATCGCATTTGAATTTTAAATTTTATAACAATTTTGTAATTTGCTTGTATTTTCTTGTTTTAAAGTTGCGAATGAGTATTATTATTTGCATAAATATTACTTATACGCTCTGTAAAATAAGAATATACAGTCAAACCCGGTTATAACGAACTCCGAGGGACCAGTAAAAATAATTCGTTATAAGCGAAGTTCGCTATAAGCGGGGTATATTTTATATCAACCTAGTTTTATTTCCAAAAAAAATTTTCCAATTTTGTTTTATTTGACGTTTTTTTGAAAGTAAAGAACTTATTGAGAAGAAAACATTAAAAAAATAAATAAATTTGATCAAAATAATAATATTAACCAACAATTTCTAACCATTTGTGAGTTTGGTAAACATAACTGCCGCAAATTTCAAAATATTTGTGGGAGTTCGTTATAAAAAAGTAAATATACATGAAATTGAGTTCGTGGGACCATAATAAGTAGTTCGTTTTAACCGAGGATTCGTTATAACCGAGTTCGTTATAAAAGAAGTATTTTGTGTGAAAATTGTTGCCAAAACGTCGGGACTTAAGAATTAGTTCGTTATAACCGAGAATTCGTTATAACCGAGATTTTTTCGAAAAAAAAAACGAAAAACGCGTGTCTGAATTTTTTTGTGTGGATGGACAAACATCTAAGCTTTAAAAAAAAAAATAAAAAAAAGTGGCCGGTTTTTTGATAAATTGACTTTTTAAAAAATGGAACCCGTTCTGAAATTTTTTGTGTGTATGGACAAACCAGTGCTGTATGCTATGATTGAAATAACGAAACAAATAAATAACAATATTTTTAAAAAAATATTCAAATAAGCGATTATTTAAATATTTTGAAAATGAATAATATTTATTTGCTATTATTTAAATAACGAAAAATTTAAATAATTTTTTCTGATTGATTATTCAAACAAAAAAAAATAAATTTTTCTTATTATTCAACAAAAATTTTTGAATAATTTTGGTTATTCACAAAAATATCAAATAAATAACGTATTATTCAAACAAAAAAAATAAATATTCTTGAAAATTTTGTGTTTGAAAAGGAAATGTATTTTTTTATTTTGTCATTTATTATACAGTGAAACATAAAATTATTCATACAAAATAGTTTTGTTTAAAATTAGCTTCTTTTAAAAAGTTTTATTTTTGAATTTTTAGGAGAATTGTTGTATAGAGAATGCTATTAAAACTATAAAAAACCCAATTGAATTTCAGAAAAGCTAAGTTGTAATTTATAAAAAGTCAATTGAAATACAGAAAAGTTATGTTGTAATTCAGGAAATTCCAATTGAAATCCTTCTTTTCTGTCATCCTTCTCTCCCACTCTATTTTAAGCTTCACTGGTGATATTATTGTAGCTTTAATTTGAGGCCCCCAATTCATTATTAATACTCCTTCGCCAAGTCTATGATGGAGCACCAGGGGAGGGAGACGGGGGACATTGAGGAACACCTTCCCACTCGTGATAAATGTTAGCAAATTCATTTATTATAATTTTTACAATAAAGCAAGGATGGGTACCAATACCTTTTCAATACCAATACCCTTTAATAACAATTTTAATTGAAAACCAATACCGAAGAAAAACTAATACCTTTATTTGGGCGTGAGTTTGCGTGATTTAATTTTTGATTTTACTTATTTAATTAGAATTTTTTCATTTCTTGCAAAAAAAAAATTTTAGCTGTTTTTTTTTTGTAAGAAAATTTGTTTGCGTGAGTGGAGCTTGCAAGACTCATGCGTGAGCGTGTTTGAATCTGGCGTGAGTTACGCGTGAGCGTGAGAAATTTTAATTTCAATCACGTGATTGTGAGTGAGTGAAAAAAAATTGCGTTAGTGATTAGTGAGTGATAAGTTTTTTTTGCGTGAGCGTGAGTGAGTGTGAGTCAAAATCCACTCACGCGCCCATCTCTACTGTAAACGATATGTTTTTGTTTTTATCCTTGATCGATTTAAAGACTTCCTAGTAATATCCGCCTGTATCTCCGTCTGTCTGACCCTATTTCTGCAGAAAGTACGAAAGAGAAAAACTAAAGAAAATTAAGAGCTTAAACGTGTAAGCAATAGGTGTTAGGATTCGAAGAAGAAATCAACACTTCATTCCCCATTTCAGGTATTAGGATTCTTTGAAGAAATCAACACTTCATTTTCTTAAGAAATGCCTAAAAGTATTTAAAATATTCAGCGTACATTTTGACCATTAAGGTTTAGTTAGCCTAAAAACGTCAACTTAACGTTAACTCTATGCAATGTTCATTAAGCAAAATAGTACAAAACATTCTTATTTATGTTTTGTTTTTTTTTTTTTGTTAAGTTAGAGAAATTTTATTCCCAACAAAACTTCTTTACGTTTTTACTTGACATAGAAGTAAGAAAAATAATAACGACTAGGTTAGCTACCCGTTACCGTCACCTAACGTAGCGCAGCGGTCAAAATCATATACAAAATCCCGTAACCTTCTGCAAAGAAGAATAATTGCTCTCACTTCTTCCCATCTAACAAAAACCTCTCTACGCTACGTTAGGGTACGGTTACGGGTGCATTTAAAAATAGAATAATACATTCAAAAATATATTTTTTTTTTTATAGGAAAAATTTTTAATTGTATACATATGCATTTTTTTTATTTAAATAAATTTTGTGTAGTAGAAAGATTTTAGAGTTAATACTAAAGAATATTTTCTTAATAATGTCACCAAAGCCAAAAACCTTGAAAATCTGAGTAAATATACATCCTCACAGGACTTTTTGTTGTATTTGAAAAATATCTGAAAGTATTTTAAAAACTTCAGTATTTTCCATAGGAAAATGTTTTAACAACATTTTAAAATAGTAAAAATCTAAAGATTTCAGTTCGGGAAAATTTACAAAGAATATTCTAACTAATGTTTTAGTAAAAAACGCTTTGTTAAGAAGTTTACTATTAAACAATATTAGTTTGTAAAAATAATTTTCTGTTTCACTGTATAATAAATGACAAAATAAATAAAATACATTTCTTTTTCAAACACAAAATTTTCAAAAATATTTGTTTTTTTTTGTTTGAATAATACGTTATTTATTCAATTTTTTGTGAATAACCAAAATTATTCAAAAATTTTTGTTAAATAATAAAAAAATTTCTTTTTTTCCTGTTTGAATAATCAATCAGAAAAAAATATTTGAATTTTTTGGAAACAAATATTATTTTATTTATACACTCAAAGAAAAATGCTTCATCATATTGATGATACGGTTTCATCACTTGCTGTCATCAATTTTGATGACAAATTTCATTATATTGATGAGGGTTTTCTTCAATATGATGAAACATGTCATCCAAATTGAAAAAACAAGTGATGACACATTTCATCATGTCTTCAAAAAGTGTCATCAATATGCCTTTCAAATGTTTTTTTTGTAAATAATTAAATTAATATTAAAATAAATATATTAAAAAAATATAGAAAAATAAAAAAAAATAATAAAAAAAAAAAAAAAATAAAAAAAAATCCTGCCCCGGCTGGTACTTGAACCCACGGTCCCCAAGTTGCAGTGTTTATTATCGACGCCTTAGCTAGTTCAGCCAACTATAGATAAAAATCTCGCACCACTACTTAGTTACATAACAATGTATAATATGTACAAGAGGTCCGGCGTTCTAATCTTGGTGGATACGAAAAAAAGATGTAAGTTTTTAAAAATTAGAAAATAACAAACAATTGTAAGTTAATAAATATAAATTAAATAAAATCCAATAACAACAAAAAAAAAAAATTTTATATTTTTTTTCTTATTTTTCAAATAAAAAATGTTTTTGATGACACCGCTTCATCATATTGATGACAAGTTACATTGGACGAAAAATGATGTAACATTTCATCATATTGATGTAACATTTCATCAATATGATGAAGCTTTTTCTCTGAGTGTATGAAATTGAATAAAATAAAATTGTATTTTATTCAAATCAAAATAAATAAAATAACAGATCATTTTATTTTTTGATAACCAACTAAAATATTAAAGTATTTTATTTTTTCCAAAAAATTCAAATAAAAGTATTCAATAATACAGCTTTGGGACAAACATCTAAACTTAAAAAAAAAAATTAAAAAAAGTGGCCGGATTTTTGATAAATGGATTTATTTAAAAAATGGAAAATTTCAGAACGGGTTCTGAAAATTTTCAAAAAAAAAATCGATAGCCCATACAAAACTATATAAGAATGTAAATTTTTAAGATTGTGATGCATTCCGTTTTAATGTGATAAATATTTAATCAAGGCATCTCGCCACAAATTTGACAATTTTTTCAAATATTTGACCACGCCTCCTAAGCCCAGTTTTTGAAAAATTTAAAAACCAAAAACGCAATTTTCTAAGTTCCATATAGCGCTATACATTCAACCTATTCAGAAGTTTACGGTACACGTGTATTTTTTCGCTGGACATTTGGTGTGGAATGCCTCATATGTAGGTCATTTACCTGGTCAGGCTGGTATTGCAATTTAGCCAAATCGGTCCAGTGGTTCAAAAGTTATGAGCAAAATTTACGAGATAACTTTTGAAAGACAATCCTTAGACTGTTGAAACTAATATCTTTTCATATATCTTTTCCGTTGCCCAAGTCTGATTGCTGTTGAATTTCAGCAAAATAGGTCCAGTGGTTCAAAAGTTATAAACAAAACCCTGAATTTCAGATTGGTTTCATCTTAAAATCATGTGTTGAAAACCCGTTAAACAAGTTTTAAAAGCATTGATGACTTACCAATGCTTTTAAAACTTGTTGGTAACTTACCAATGCTTTTACAAATTGTTGGTAAGTCACAAAAATGTTTTACAACATATTTTTGTCACTCAAATATATTTTTATACAAAGCAAAAAAAAGTACACTCGAAAAAAATTTACTCTCAATAAAAATTTACACGCAAAAAAAAAATTTTGTAATTTTTTTTTACAAAAATAACAAAAAAAAATTTTTACTTAAAATTAAATTTTTGTTATCAAAATTTTTAATTTTTTTCAAGTTCTAAAACTCTTCTATCACTTATAAAGGGCATTGTGGAGGCTATTCATGGATTCGGTCAAGCCGAATTTAACTTTTTTACTTGTTTTAAATTGAAAAAAAAAAATTTTCAGAGTTGCGTGTTTTAAATCTATCGACGAACATTATTTTTCGAAATGTTCCAAACGGAATGAAAAATTTATTTATACTCTTTATCACTAAACCTGTAAAAATTGTTTATGAATATGTTGAAAGAATTCTTGCTATGCGTTAGATGTTGCTTTTGTTTTAAAGTGTTGAATGGTGAATGGTAGTATGACAAGTTGATGACATAATAGACAGGGATATTACATGCTAATGTAGAATACAGAATTGATAAAAGCTCTCTTAAACAATGAGTTGTGGTTACAAGAGGACATAATAAATTAAATGCTGATTTAGTTGCTACAAAAGCACTTTTGTTGAAACTATGTATCCGGCCGAATATTTGGGTTCATCTTTGACCAAAATTCTTTTAGAATCGGAGCAGAAGACTTCGCTGAAGCAGGTTGGTTTCAAGGGGCTAAGCTGATAAAATGTAAATACTGTATGACATTGGCACAATCTATACAGACTAGACACTCATGACAGGTGTCAAAAAAGTAATCTTGAATCATATGTTTAGTTTTTTTATTTTATTCTACTAATTATGTTAGAAAGAGAAAGCTAATATAACTCGCCATAAGAAAAATAAATGCTAGATCGGTTTTTATTGTTTTACTCACTCCTAATTAGTAGAAAGTGTTGCAATGTTAGCTTAAAATCGCAACATTTTCTCGTTAAATCGTTTAGTTTTTCCCCATTTTTTGTTATAAAACTCTAATGTCGAGTCTGTATATAGTCTGTGACATTGGAATGGGTTAAAAGAGTGGTTTTAACTCTATGTAGTGCCTGCTAAGTAACTAAAGATTGTACACTGCTCCAATAATTCGACAGTTTTAAAGACGAAGGTCACACGCGTTGTGCAGCCCGAAGTAGTTTTCACTTTTACAAGTTTAGAATCCTGACATATATACGAGGGATTCTTGGCCACTCAAGAGGATAACTTTATTGCCAGACTTTTTTTTTTAATTTTTTCTCAAATATTTTTGAAAATTATCACAACCCAGAATTAAGTGTAGGTACAATTTTGTGGTACAATTAGTAAAAGTACTTTATCTTTAGTATTATCATCCCTTATGCAACCCCTTTTTTATTAAAAAGATATAGGTATTAAACAAAAAATGATAGTTAATGTACTTTTAAAGAATAGTATAAAAACATGTGCAACAAAATGAAGAGAAAGATACATTAAAGGAGAGAGAAATATTGCAAAAGCGAGTACGAAATAAATGTAAAAGTTTTGAGAATTTACAAGAGCTTAATGCAGTGTTGCCAAGTCCTTTTTTCTTACCCTAAAAAGTTAAACAAAAATCCTGATGGTCGATTAACACGCTGACAGCCCATGGTAACCCTTATCTATTTCCCGGTTAATTAAAAACGAATTGTCAATTCTAGGTGGATTTTTTTTTGCAAACGTGTTTTAATTATCCCATACAAATTTGATATAATTTTGCCGTATATATAAGGCATTCCACAACAAATGTTCGAAAAAAAAGTTATGTCGTGTCAATATAAAATCAATTGCAGAGTATTTGCCCTTAGGGTACTATTAAATAACGCAAATAAAATTTGAGGTTTTTCAAAAAGTTGGCTTTGTAGGCATGGTCAAATATTGAAAATATCAGCATTTTTTGCCTGAGTATCATTATTTCAATATTTATGTAAATTTAATATAACACAGTAAAGTTTTTAAAACAAAAGTTTTTTATAGATTTTTGTATGCACTATCGATTAAAAAAATAAAAATTGGAAAAACTTCAGAAAAAGTTCTGAATTTTTCAAATTTACACTTAAACTTTATTTATCAAAAAAGATGCCGCAATTTTAATTTTTTTTTAGTTTAAAAAAAAAATTAAAAGTGCTTTTCTATCTGTTCTGAAATTTTCAGAGATGAGCTTTGCCTTGTTTTCGAGAAATCAAATTTTAAAAATTGCACTGCGCTAATTGTATACAATAATGGTGTATCCCAGCAAAAATGGGCGGAGTACTTCTATTTGGAGTGCTTTAAAACTATAACAAATATAATGAAATACAACAAAAATAACAAAAAACACAAGGAAAAAACGCAAAGGCATTCTTTTCTACTCCATAAAAAGTTGATATTCAGCTCTCAACTCATTACCTTCCGCGACACTCCCATACACATGTAAGTAGATATTCAGTAGATAAGAAGTACTCAGAGTTTTCAAACAACTTCCAACTACTTTCCGGAGTACTTCTTATCTACTGAATATCTACTTACATTTGTATGGGAGTGTCGCGGAAGGTAATGAGTTAAGAATTGAATAACTATGAATTCTGGAGTAGAAAAGAATGTTTGTGTGTTTTTGTCTTGTGTTTTTTTGATATTTTTGTTGTATTTCATTACACATGTTATAGTTTCAAAGCACTCCACTAGGAAGTGGTAATGACTTTTTTTGCAGGGATACAACGTGTGCGTATGAGTAATAACAACACTTAAACATTAGTGGTATTCAGAATCTTGCTTGCCAGCCCTGGCACTGGTGGTAAAAGAGCACTTTTCAAAATTACTTTTCAAAATACATGTATTTTTTGAAAGAAGTACTCTTTTGCTACATTGCCAGGGGTGGCAACAAGACTCTGAATACCTCTAATATTTAAAATAGAGATGAGATCGTGGATAAGTTTTTAATAATGATTACGCACGCTCATGAAAGAAAAAATTTAGTCATGCACGATATTTTATTTTGCTCACGCTTATTCACGCACACGTAAGTAGAAAAAATATTTCTCGGTCACGAGCGTGAGTAAAATAAAATATCGTGCGTGAATAATTTTTTTCTTTCATTAGCGTGAGTAATCATAAATAAAAACTTACTCAAGCTCACATCCCAGCAGAAATAAATTGAGATTTTGGCTACACAGCATCTTTTTATAGCATACCAAAGCGCATCCAAAGAGCGCTCTTGAGGATGAAGTAAAAGTAAGGGGAAAAATTTTTAATTTTCTGTAAAGATTTTTTATATAAAACTTATAATATAAAATTATTTTTTGATTAAATTTCACACTTGCTTTTCTTTTTAATATTTTTTAAACTTTTTGAATGAAAAAGCATGAGTTTTGCACAAAGACACATGATTTGACTGCATTATTATAGCGCAATAATCGGCGCTGCAAAGAGTGCTGCAATCATTACATCCTTAACACAATTTGAATGATGATAAATAAAATAGGCCAACCAAAAAACAGCAAAGAATAAATAAATTTCTATTTATATTTCAAAAATTTCTATTTATATTAAAGAAATTTCCATTTATATTACAGAAATTTCTATTTATGTTTCAAAAATTTCTAATTGCATTCAAGAAATTTAAATTTTTATTTCCAAAATTTTCTAAATGCTTTTCAGAAAATTCCATTTGTATTTAAAAAATTTCCAATTAGATTTCAAAATTTTATAATTGTTATTAAAAAATTTTTATTTTAATTAAAAAAAAAAATCATGTATATTTTAGAAATTTACAATTGTATTTCTAAAATTTCCATTTTTATTTTAAAATTTTCTAAATTCGTTCCAGAAAATTCATTTATATTTCCATCATTTATAAAATTTTGAAATAGAAATGGAAATTTCTTAAATACAGTTGGAAATTTCTGAAACTTAACTAGATGTTTCTGAAATATAAATGGAAATTTCTGAAATACAATAAAATAAAAGTTTTCAGAAATTTTTTGACATAAAAATGTTGATTTTTTTTAATAATACCACAAAATAAAGTTCAGATGTTTGTTTACATCATTTTCAATTGTATTTCAAAAACAGTCAACTGAGTTTCATAAATAGTCAATTGTATTTAAGATTTTCCAATTGTATTTAAAAAAAAAGGCAATTGTATTTCAGATTTTCCAATTGTTGTTGATATTACTCATACGCACATATTATTGTATAAAATTAGCGTAGTGCAAGTGGCAGGATTTTTTTTAAATAGATATTTTAAAAAAATGGCAAATTTCAGAACGAGTTCTAAAAATTTTTCAACAAAAATTTTAGTCGATAGCCCATACAAAACTATACAAAAATTTAATTTTTTGAGATTGTGGTACATTCCGTCTTAATTTGATAAATATTTAAACAAGGCAACTCGACCCAAATTTGACAATTTTTCCAATATTTGACCACGATTTCTAAGCCCAGTTTTTGAAAAATTGAAAAACCAAAAACGCAATTTTCCTTGTTCCATATAGGGATATCCATACAACCTATTCAGAAATTTACGGTACACGTGTTTTTTCGCTGGACATTTGGTGTGGAATGCCTCATATGCTTATATTAATTTTGGTTAAATAGGTGTAAATCGTAAAAATCTGAAATAGTCAACTTCCCCCCATACAAATCGACCCCCTCTAAAAATGAGTAATTTTTCGTACTACCCTACTGCACAGTGGAACGCAAATTAAAAATGGCAAAATTATTATGTAGTTTATTTTTATAGTTTTGATTTTTAAAGCACATGTGTAATTTATATTTTTTTTGTAATGGCAACCCTGAAAAAAGCTTAAGACTTTTGTTGTATCCAAAGAGAGTGTTTTTTGATTTTTATCTGGTAGATAAATTTTGTACAACACGTTTTCATATTTATGAGTTTTATTGTTTATGGGAGTAGATGTAAGAAGAAATAGTGGGATACGTGGTTAGAGAGCTTGCCATGAATTGGTGAATGTGAGTTTTTTTTCCTTCATTTTTCTATTGATGTTGTTGGTTGTATCTTATGGATTCGGTTGATATTCTCTTGTTTTAGATATCTTGTTTTAGTTTGATTTTTGCTTTGGGTTGTGTCTGGCCAACAAAAATTTAAAAAAAATTCCTAAACAAATACTAAAAAAACTTATTACATACATGGATTAAAACAATTTTTTTCTGAAAATAGTAAAAAAAAAAATATTTTTTCTAAAAAAACAAAAATATAACAATTTTAAATAAATAAAACACAACCGAGTTTTAACAAACTAAAAACAAAAAGAATATATTTAAAATACAAAATATTATTTTTTATAGATATTTTTCCAATTAACTAAAGTGTTTGTTTTATATTTTGAAAAAAAAAAAGTGCTTAAAAAAAAAATTTTTTTTTTTTTGATAAAAATTTTATTGCTGAGTACAGAAAAATTACACACATGATATAAAATATACTCGTATCGTACTACACTGCAACTACCTTCAGTTAAAAAAAAAAAAAACAAATGTATGTTAAGAAATTTTGAAATTCTAAGTTGAAAAATTACAAAACCAAAAAAAATAATTAAAACAAAATATAGAGTATATAGAGTAAACGTAATTATTAAAGTATTACAAAATAAGTGCAATTTTTTTTAAAGCAAACTACTCTTTGGATTTCATATTTTTAATAAATTTATCTATTGTATAAAAACGCCGACAGCGCATTGCCATTATCAAATAAACCAACAAAAAAAATCGTTGCACTCATAAACAAGTAAAAAAAAATTCGGCCTTGCCGAATGTATGGATACCCTACACGACGTAAAAAAATTGCAAAGAAATTAATTTGAAAAAATGTTTGAAAAAAAAATTTTTCGCGGAAAAAAAAATTGGTGGACAAAAAAATCCGCGAAAAACGTTTAGGTTAAAAAATATGTTTGTTCTAGTTGTAATACCTTTCGGGATCCAATTCTGTTCATAACGTATTTTGCGAAGAATTTTCGAGGCGTTCTTACATTTGGTTCATAACCGTTCTTACATTTTGGCTCATAACTTTTTAACCGCTGAACCGATATAGCTCAATTTTCCAAAGGAGCAACAATTAAATATGTTAAGTTACTGTTATATCTGTGTTATATTTTGGCCGTTTAGACATTTCAACAGACGGATATCGTTAGAATGTCTTTTACCGATATTTCGATGAGTTACAAACGGAACGATTAACTTATATAAAGCCTCTACCACTTATTGTTAGTGGAGGGTATAAAAAAAGCTTTATTGACTGTAATGATAACAGGGGACAATTTTTGCAGTCGCTAGCGGAATGTGATCGCACGTGCGAAATAATAATTGTAATTGTGCAGAAAATATTCGAAAAATATTGACATTTTAGCCCTTTTTTTTTTGCAAAATTTAAAAAAATGCTTAAGTTAAAATATGGGTCAGATCAAGTCCAGAAGTAGTAAATATAAACAGAACAACACGCAGAGAAAAAATATGGTTGCGACATGATCACGGCAACTATACTATGATCTCTAAGGTCAGATATGATTGCGGCAAACAAGTTATCGATTTTAAAATTCTTTTTAAACATTTATATGGTTGCTTTAGGCATTTAATAGTCGCTTCAATCATGATTACATGATTGCTAAATTAAAAAGTAAAATATGGTTGCTGTAACAATCTTATTGTTACTGATATTCTCGACACACCAAAAATGTTAACATTATATGATTATAACAATCATTAGATAATCCTAGCTAAATGAATATTGATGTTTGCAAACATACATGTAATTGTCAGGTTTACTCATCAGTTCAGTGTTTTGCCAGCAAGCAGTAAGTCACAAAGACGCCACTAACAAAAGGTTCTTTAAAAAAAAATTAAGAAAATTTATGTTAAAAAATTAGATAATCGCAAAATGGAGTATTATACAATAGTCCTTTTTATATAATTAATATTTTGTGCGGCTTTGTATTAATAACTTTAAATTTTAAATAAAAAGTGTTGATGGAAAATATTTATGTGTCTTTTAATTAGTTTTATCTTTACTAAACATATTATAGTTGCTAACAATAATTTTAATCTCGTAGCAAACATGTTAATCTTGCAGCAAAAATGTTATGATTTTACCAATTATTGAATGTTTAATACGATCATTTAATGTTGGCTGACAATAATGCTATCGTTGGTGTATTTTTTTTTTTTAGAAAAATACCATAAGTTTTTTTTCGCGTCATTGATGTAAAACGCAGGTTGTCTCTAAATTACACCAAAATTATTATAAAACCAAAATTTATAAAACAACATTTAAAAAGAAAAAAATAAATTAGTGATGTTAATTTAATTTACGTTTTTGGAAGAAAGTAATAAAAAAATAAAATTTTTTTAAACGTGTTTTATTTAAATTAAATATATCGGCCATTCCATGAAAGAACGGCCAAAATTTGACCTCGGGTCATCCGATTTTTATAAAACTTTTTTTTCAAGAACTCTAAGGAGGCCTTAAGAGATTTTAGTTTGCGGTTTAGAATAATTCTAAAAACATTCGAGTTTATTCGCGATTTTCATATTTTGAAAAATCAAAAAAATTAAAAAAATGGTCAACTTTGTAGATGCATATCTTGGGCAATTCTTAATGGATCGTTGTTATTGAAAATGAGTTTGAAAGGCAATATTGTCTTATTTTACAATATTGTTTTACAAAAAATATTTTAAATTCAAAAATGCATTTTGTATGCAATTGCATTTTCTAAATGCATTTTTTAGGTCAAAGGGCCTCTTCGATTTATTTTCTGTTTTGTACTTAATAAAATATGTAATTTTTACTAAAGACCTGTATTTATACTTTTTTGGGTCTCGTAGTTGTTATATTTTAAAAAAAATTTTAAAGAAAACGCTTAGATTTTTTTCACACAAATATTTAAATTATTTTTATTTTTTTTGCGTTTTTTTCGTTATTTTTTAGTTTGATTGTATTAGTACGCCATAGGACGAAAAAAAAGTGCTTTATATGAACACTGTGTGTATATTTTAAACTTTTTTTAGCAAGCTGAACACTTGCGCGTCCCGAATTCGGCTTTTTTTCGAATTTGAAAATGCTTGCCCCCCTAAATGATGGGGATTTAGGACCCTTTTACGGGAAAAATAACAAAAACCATTTTGGACAAAAAAAAAAAAAACAGTTGGCTACTAAAGATAGCACTCTTCGTGCATTTTCAAAAAAAAAAAATCTGTTGTAAAAAATTGACTAAAGACATGTTAAAACATTATTTAGCTCACAAGTAGATTTAATAAATTTTTCAACTTATTACACACTACTTTGGAAAAACACAAATATATTTATTGGCGTTTTTCGCGAAAACGCGAATTGATCTAAAAAACTGGGAGACACGTGTATTTTATTTTCAGCTCTACTGTCAGAATTTTTCGGTCTGGTCCATGTGTACAAAAGTGTGTCGGACGGTGTAATAAAACACTGTAATTTTTACTTGCAGAAATATTTTTTTTCGCGAAAAATATATTTTTATGTGAACGTTTTTTTAATTTAAATTTACGACATCTACCAGCAAAATTACTACGTATTCGCGAAAAATTTTTTAACTTGGTCAAATTTAAAAATTATGTAGGTACACTTTGCGGACTTTCCTTGTAAATTACAGGAAAACCCAACGATATAATTCAATTCTGATGGCGAATACAGGAGGTCAAAATATATAAAAATTACACTCAAAGAACTGTAAAAAAATTTGTCATAAAAGTTCGTCCAATGAAACTTTTTAATGAAGTTTTCATAAATATTAAGAAAATTTTCATAAATATAATGAAATGTTTCATAAATACTACGAATATTTATAAAACATTTCATAAATATAATGAACAGTTTCATTGGACGAACTTTTATGATGAGTTTCATTATATTAATAAAGCTTTTTCTTTGTGTGTAGTGGATCTAGTTTTTGGGTCAGAACCTTTTTACATTTTTTAAATGTATAATAACAGTATAACATATTGATATTTATGTTTGAAAATGTTTTAAATACGGAAGGTGACAGAAAAAAAACTTTCGAAAAAAAATATTTTTTCTCTCTCTTAAAAAAAAAAAAAAAAAATAAAGCATCTTTTAATTTTAAATATATTTATTCGAGTTTTTTAAATTTAAATTTAAAAATTATCCCAAAAGTATAAAAATATCGTTTTTATGGCACATTAGCATACAAATTGCAAAAGTCGCGGATATCACGAAGCGGCTAACAAATTATTAAATTTAGCATACTCGCATTTGGTTTACCTTGCTGGTATAATTTTCGACTTATACAATCCAATTTAAAAACAATGAAAAAAAAAAATTGAAAAATTGTGAACAAATTTCAAGTTTTGTAAGGAAAAAATACAAGTGATTTAAAAAAAAAAAATAATTTAAATATTTCAACTGCGAGACCCAAAATACTATAAATGCAGGTCTTCAGTAAAAATATTATATTTTGATTAACATGAAAGATAAAAAAAATCGATGAGGCCCTTTTACTTAAAAAATGCATTTTAAAAATGCAATTGCATAAAAAATGCATTCTACAGTTCAACATTTTTTTTTTACTATAATATTGTAAGAGTAGACGATATTGGCAATTAAACTCATTTAAAATGATAAAAATGCATAAAGAATTGGCTGAGATATTAATTTACAAAGTTACCCACTTTTTCCAATTTGTTGATATTTCAAAAAATTAAAAACGCGAATAAAATCGGGGGTTTTTTAAATTTCTATAAACTGAAAACTGAATTCTCTTAATGGCTCCTTAGAGTTCCTACAAAAAAAGTTTTGTGATATTCAGACGACCCAAGGTCAAAAAATGCCCATTTTTGGCCGGTCTTTCCTGGAATGGCCGATATGTATTTTCTCAATTTTCCAAAAAAATATATTAAATTAGAATCATATTACAATAATTATATAACATTTTGACTATTGTTGCCGCAATCATATTATGATAAATATTCTTTGTTGCCTTCAATCATATTAACATTATTGCTACAATAATATTCGCAATCATAATATGACGCTCTTAAAACATGATCACCTCAACCATGTTTTTTTTCTGCGTGAAGTAAGAAAGCTATATTCGGCTGTGCCGAATCTTTAAATACCCTCCACAATGTTAACCAATGCACAAGACGCAGATGACCTTTCTTGGCCAAAATTGATTTTATAGAAAATCATAAACACTTACAAACAACAGAAAACATATTTTGATTTTGTATACACTTATTAACCGTTCAAAAACAAATTTACATAAAAATAAAAAAACGTATTTTTTTAAATTTTTTAAATTTTTTTTTTTGAGTTTAAATATAAAAAATTTCTTATAATAGGTATATTCGATTACCTAAATTTCTTACTATTTTTTACTACAACTGGAAAGTCTTGTTTACTTTTTGTATTGAAAAATTCCAGCTGTAGTAAAATGAGTAAAAATTAGTAGATTGTAGTAAGGTAATCGAATTGACCTAATACTCTACATGGAAAACAAAAAAATTATACCAATTTTTAACACAAAACCTATTTCAAACCAGAAATTTTTCCAGTTTTGTAATTTTGGCCAAGAAAAGTGATGACCGGCACCATAGTGCAATGTAAATATTTAAAAAACAAAAAAATATATTTTATAAGTATGTATGAAAATTATATAAAAGCAACCACGTGTATGACACATACTACGTATTTTTTACTTCTATTGATACAAATAACAACAAACAAGCCAAATAAGCATCAACAACTACAAAATGGCGCACAGCCACGTCATATCATGGAGGTTTATATTGAAACTCATCTCAATTGCTCATAGCTTCTTAACCCCTTGACCGATTTTGCCATAATTGGTACCAAAATAACCAGCAAAACGTTGAGAACAATAAAATATGAACCTATTTAAAATTTAATTTGAATATGTCAACCATGAGCCAAGATAAATCATTTTAAAATTTTGGGTTAAATTTCTGGTGCCTCTCCCCATTGTGCGATTCCGCCCAAATTTTTTGTGAGTGTTAGGAATTATAAAATGACATTAAATTCCAAGTTTCGTTCTCATTCCTTCAACAGGTGTCAAGTTATAGCATTTTTTAATTCACCATTATTTTTGAGGTACCTTTACATTTTCACTCATAACTTTTAACATACTTAACCGATTTCAAAAAAAAATATACATCAGTTTCTGCCTAGGAGAATTACGCAACTTTTGGTGCCCCAAGCATTTAAATCGGTTCTGGATTATTGCCAAAAACGTGATTTCAACAGACAGACGGACGGACAGACAGACAGACGGACATCGCTAGATCGACTTAAAATCGATCAAGGATCATGAATATATATACTTTATGGGTTCCTAAACCAATATTTCAATGTGTTACATACGGAATGACAAACTTATATATACCCTCTATCACTAGAGTGGAGGGTATAAAAACAAATTAAGCTTTGTTCAAAATGTAAAGAATGAATAATAAATTTAGTTAAAACCTAGGATTAACTCAGATTTATTTATACCATTTTACATTTTGGACAACGCTTAATTTTTTTTCTTGTTTATATTAACTAATTGGATGTAGATTCAGAAAAAAAATATTAAAAAAATTTCTGGACTTGATTTGACCCATTTTTTAACTAAATAGAGTTAATTCTAATCTTAATCCGGTCTGCAAAAAAAAACCTTTTTTAACCTACTCTAGACTCAAAATAATAACTCTGTTAAATTACAGAAAAACTCTGCTAATTTAACAGAGTACACCATACTTTTCCAGCTAACAATATTTCTTGGTAATTTTACTAAAACACTCTGTAAAATGATTTTGACAAAAAACTGTTAATTTACAGAGTTTATAGTAAAATATCGGTTAAATATGAAAGCTTTTTGACAGAGAAAACTCTGTAATTTTACTTTAAATATCTGTAAAATGATTTGGACAAAAAAAAAACTGTTAATTTACAGAGTTTCTAGTAAAATAAATAAACCACCATTTAGCAAAGAAAACTATGTAAATTTACATATATATGCAAAAAAAAAAAAAAAATACAGAAAAAACTCTATAAACTTAGAGATTTTAGTTGAATGCATGTAACTTTGTAAAATTTTTATAAGATTTCTGAAAAGATTTTTTTTATAACTTTTTTTTGCTACTTTTTTTCCAAAAAAAATATATATACAGATAAAATTTTGATGTTTGGTAACAAAAACAAAAACTACTCAAAACGGAAAACTTTTTGGTTATAAAAAAATACGAAGTATTTTGCTTAGATCTGTATTTTAGCAGAAAACTCTGTTAATTATCTGTAAAATTAAGATTACAAAGTAAAAAGTAATGTAACAGAGGAAACTTTGTTTTTTTGTCACAACAAAATACAAAGTATTTTCTTTAAATCTGTATTTTGACAGAAAACTCTGTCAAATATCTGTTGAATTGAGATTACAGTCATTTTACAGAGTATTTTACAGAGTTATTATTTTGAGTGTAGAGATGGGCGCGTGAGTGACTTTTGACTTCACCCACACCCATGTTGACTCACACTCACGAATCTTGATTTTTACAATAAATAATTTTAAAAATTAAAATTTTCAAAGTCTTCCGAAATTTTCAACAAAATTTTAATGTTTTGGCAAATTTTATTTTAAAAAAATTATGAAAACTCACGAAAAAAACTCACGCAATTTTTTTTTTCACTAAACATCGTTGTTGCGTTAAATTGAGTTTCAGTCATACTTATGCATGATTACGCGAATCAAGCGTATATTGTTCCTAATTTGTAAAAATGGTACCACGAATCAATTGTAATTAGAATTACAATTGATCTTTTTGGAATTACAATTTATATTTTTTGAATTACAATAACACTTATTCGAAAAACAATTGACCTTTTTCGAAAAAACAATGAATTTTTTTCGAATTAAAATTGATCTTTTACGTATTATAATTGAAATCTTCGAATTACAATTGATCTTTTTGAATTCTATTTCGAATTCTTTTTCGAAAAGAGTTGATGTTTTTTGGAATTACACTGTCCGACAAAAATTACAAAAAAGTCCTTGAACACGAACTAGATAATATACGTTTGAAATTAGAGACTAAATATAGTAAAACTGCATTTACAGTTTTTTATTTCGTGATCCTGTTTGCTTTTAAAAGGACTTCAAAGTTTTAGAGAATTTAATTTTATAAAATATTTTTTATTGTACTGTCCTAGGATGCCACTGTTGTTGTCAAATGAAATAGGAAGATCTCGCCTAATTTTCCTATTTTATAATTTTTACATATCGGAAAAAAGGAGATAAGTTACGTCCTTTCAAAAATGTATCCTTTAATATCATTCAACATTTTCAACAAAATATTTAGATAAAGTTTTCAAATGACTTAATTCACATCATTTTATACTGATATAGCTAAATAGAAAAATGGAAAAACTAGGAAGATCCTCCTCATTCATTTGCCGTCACCAGTGTCATCCTAGGACAAGTAAAAATATTTAGGACTTTTCAAGTCTTGAAAAATGTCCGTTAGGTTTGAATTTATATTTCATATTTTAAATTCTTAGAAATATAAAATATAAATTCAAACATAGCGGTAATTTTTCAAGACTTGAAAGAGTTGCAACCCTTAGTAGGACTTTTCTAGTCTTGAAAAATGTTCGTTAGGTTTGAATTTATTTTTCATATTTCTAAGAATTAGAAATATAAAATATAAATATAAATAAACATAAATTCAAACCTAACGGACATTTTTCAAGACTTGAAAAGTCCAAAAACTTATAATTATAAAGACTATGCATGAGTCAGTTCTTTTTGACGTTTAAAGGTGGTGTTAGTTTTACAAATACCATTTGGGAAAGCTGAAAGTTTTGTTTACATTTTATTTTTCAATTTTGGACCTCTTCTCGATATAAAAATTTCGCTCGATATTTACTTAAATCTGAAATCTGCCGATTTCAGTCAATTTTTTTTTGTGCATTTTTGAGTTAAAGACCCCACCAGTTTTGTGTGTGGTTAGGGTAAAAACAAATTGACAAAAATATGAGCTGTATCGGTTGAATATTAAAGTTTGTGAGAATAAAATGGAACGAAAAATATGTCTTGCTATGCATCATCTATACTTAATATTATAAAGAAGTAATGTTTGTATGTTTTTTTGTTTGTTTGTTTGTTTGTTTGTTTGTTTGTTTGTAGAAAGTAATCTCCGGAACTACTCATCCGGTTTCAAAAAAGTTTTCAGCAATATTTAGAGTGTTCTTCCAGGACGGACATAGGCTAGGTTTCATCGACCATGCCCACTTCTACGCCCACTTTTTGCCAAAAAACATAAAATTTAAAAATCTCAAAATCTCCAAAACTACTAAACCGATTTAAAATTTTTTTTTTACCAATGCATATTTGGAATGTTCCTTCATGATAGACATGCTGTGATCAATCGGCCACGCCGACTTCTACGCCCACTTTTTGCCAAAAAACGTAAAATTTAAAAATCTCCAAAACTACTAAACCGATTAAATTTTTTTTTTTACCAATGCATACTTGGAATGGTCCTTCATGATAGACATGCTGGGTTCAATCGACCACTCCCACTTCTACGCCCACTTTTGGCAAAAAACTTAAAATTTAAATATCTTTGAAACAACTCGTGCGATTTAAAAAATGCTTTTACTAATATTTAAAGTGCTCCTCCAGGGTGGACTTAGGTTAGGATTCATCGGCGTAGAAGTGGGCGTTCTACGCCCACTTTTGGCGAAAAACCTAAAACTTAAATATCTATGAAACTACTCATCCGATTTAAAAATCTCCAAAATTACTCATCCGATTTCCAAAATTTTTCCACCAATGCTTGGAATGGTTCTTCAGAGTGGAAATATGCTGGGTTTCATTGACCACGCCCATTTCTACGCCCACTTTTAACAAGAAAAACGTAACATTTCAATATCTCCGAAGCTACTCATTCGATTTAAAAAAATGTTTTCTCCAATATTAAGAATGGTCCTTCAGGTTAGACATAAACTACGGTTCATCGAAGTAAAATTTTAAAACATTCGAAACTTTTTATGAGGTTGCAAAAATGATTTCACCAATATTTAGAATTCTCCTTCAGAGTGAGTTAGGGTAGGTTTTATTGACCGCGCCCATTTTAAAGATCAATTTGGGTCTAAAACTTAAAATTTAAAACTCCAAAACTACTCATCCGATTTAAGAAAAATTCTGAGAAACATTCTTTTTGGAAATTCCGATTTTAATGGAGCAATTAGGTGAAAAGTAGTGAACATTGTAACCTTTTCTATCTCCTGAAATATTGGTGATAGAAACTTGAAATATGGGATCCTCCAGCTCAAAAAATCATTCTGAAAAAGAACCTTCTCGAAATTTAGGTTTTAATGGGGTTATAAGGGTAAATTATTGTACTGTGGTACTTTTACTATTCCCTGAAACCTTCCAGCAGAGTTAACAATGAAGAGAAGGACATAAATATTTTTAAATTAAAATTTTTAGGGGTTAAAAGGAGTAAACAGTTGGTTGAGTTAAGGTAATATGGTACTTTTTATATCAATTGGGATAACGACTCTAAATTTTTTTTATTTCTTTAACGCATGTTATACAGAAAGAAGTGAAGCCTACATGGAACGAAATGAATTGGAATTCAATGAACTGGTATGAATAGAACAGGGAAGGAAATTAAATAGAACGGAGAACGAAATGAAACGATACGGGGAATGACATGATTTCAATAATTACGATATAAGGGCTTGCAAATTTTTAAGAAAATTGTTTACCGAAACGAACATGATTCCGGGCTAAACGGGGGGTTGTTTTAATTTTATTGTTTTTTCTAAATAGTTTTTATGAAAGACTAACACGACCAAAATTTAATAAAGATTCTGCAGGGGAGAATTTTAGAAATGGGGAATTTAATCCTGATCCTTCTTTAATACTTTATTTAATATTACCGGTGACAAAGTTCCGGGCGGGCCTGCTAGTATTTATTAATTTTGATGCCGTCAACACATATATCAAAAACAAATTTAAAATCGCTCGAGCGGTTTTCGGGGTAACGCTATTTGAAATTTGTAAAATGGCGGTTTTTCTACGTCCAGGAATTTAAAAAAAAAAAAATCGATTTTGGAAAATAAGCTAAATAAGGTCCACCTAAATATAAAAGCTTTGTAACACCTCAAAAAAATAGATTCCATAAAGTACTTGTATATAAATATATTCGTGATCGATTTAAAGACGATCACGCTTTTTTTATTTTTCTGGTCAGGTTGGTAGTAAATTTTATCAAAATCGTTTCAAGAGTTAAGAAGTTATGAGCAAAACCTTTAATTTTTGATGAGTTTTACCTTGATTTCACTAGTTGAAAAAAAGCTAACTTCTGAAAAAAATCAAAAAATATTTTATACAGCATTTTTGTCATTAAAAAATTTTACAATAAAATAAAATTAGCTCTCAAAAAAATTTTTTTTACTCCAAAACCTTTTTTTATGTACTCAAAAAAAATTTTTTTAGCCAAAATTTTATTCAAAATATTTTTACATTATGAAGCTTTTTTTTTTCTCAGTGTTGTTGTCATGTGGTTTTGCGTGTTGTTGCTACTTATTACTATAATTTCCTTTTTAAAATTCACATTTACTCGTAGTAAACAAAAAATAATAATAATACAATTCACAATAAACCGACAAAACACAGGTTTAACTAAAATTTCCGTCTTTGCAAATAATTTAATAAATTACAAACAAAAATAATAAAAAATGTTCTCAACACTTAAGGATTTTGTTTTATTAAAATAAAAACACACATGTTCTCAAAACTTAAGGATGTTCAAAAAAGAAACCCTTAAAATATTGTTTTCAAATTTGTGTTTGCTCATATTGTTTAAGTATGAAATTTTTAGATTTTTTTTGAAAGAAGCAATATTCTTGAAATAAATTTGTTTTGAAATAAACCCCCATAAATATCTTAAAAAGGTGATTGTTTTTTTTTCTATTTACATATTGTTGAAAAATATGACATAATTATGCCAAAAGTAAAAACAATATACTTTGCGCGTAGTTGAGCGCATAATAATAGCAATAATGATTATTTTACTTATCATATTTGTACCCTATTTTTTGGAACATAGCAGGTTTTCCAGTCTTCAGACAAATTTTTATATTACGAGAAATTAAATTTATGTGGCTCCAATTTAAGATCTGTTAACATTAGCCCGTGACTCCCGGGGTCAAAATTATTTTTTGCGATACATTATTATTTTTAATGTTGATGTGATGAAAAATAACATAAAAAATTTTTAAAAACTTAAAAATTGTTCTCCTTAAACTTTTATTTCAGATAACCAGATGTAATTTAAACAATTAAAAAAATTTAATTTGAATAAACTGAATCCATTAATACCACAATGCCCAAAAACATCTTTAATATAAAAAAAAAACATGATCAGACTTCCGTTGTGTACAGCTTTTTAAGGCGCATACAATTTTTTTAGAGCAAATATTTTTCATATAGGAAAGGTCTCAGATTCTTACACATTTTTCGAATAGAAAAAGTCTCAGCTTCTAAAACATTTTTCATATTGAAAAAGTTTAAGATTCTGAGACATTTTTCGTATATAAAAAGTCTCAGCTTCTAAGAGATTTTTTTGTAAAGAAACGGTCTGAGATTCTGAAACATTTTTCGTATAGAAAAAGTCTTAGATTCTGAGAAATTTTTAAAGAAAAAGTGTCAGATTAAAAGACATTTTTCGAATAGAAAAAGTCTCAGCTTCTAAAACATTTTTCATATTGAAAAAGTTTAAGATTCTGAGACATTTTTCGTATATAAAAAGTCTCAGCTTCTAAGAGATTTTTTTGTAAAGAAACGGTCTGAGATTCTGAAACATTTTTCGTATAGAAAAAGTCTTAGATTCTGAGAAATTTTTAAAGAAAAAGTGTCAGATTAAAAGACATTTTTCGTATAAAAAAGTCCCATATACTGAAACATTTTTCCTAAAGAAAAATTCTCAGATTCTGACACATTTTTCTTAAAGAAAAAGTCTCAAATTCTGAGACATTTTTCGTGTAGAAAAAGTCGCAGATTCTGAAACATTTTTCGTATAGAAAATGTCTCAGAATCAGCACCCAAACCAGTTTTTCCACAGACTTAAGACAGTTTTTCTACATAGACTTGCCACCTTTTGAAATTTCCAAAACGGGACACCACTAAAAAACATAAAAAAATCAAAAAAAAAAATCGTTTATTTTCGTTTTTTAGAATTTGCATGATTCTTTATCATTGCAACTCCTTCAAATTTTACTGAAAAAATTAGCTTGCAAATATTACAATAAGCACTCATTTCATCATCTGGCGTATTTCTTAACAAACTCTAGAAATCCGGTAACTTTATCCAATCTGATTGAAATTATACCTTAATACCTTTTTGTTCTTTTTTTTCCTTTTCCTGTGTTGCTGCCGATTCATTTATATCTGCTGCTCTTTTTCTGTTCATTTTCCTATGAAAACTTTTATAGTTTTAACCATAGAGTATACATAGATGCGAAGGCGTCAAAAATTGAGTTGCCAAAGTACAACTTGTATACATGTATTTGTCGACAAAGTACGACTTGTAAACATGTATTGTTTGGTGAATTCACATCGACAACGTACGTGTGAGAAATTAGAAAAAGATAGTGATATTATTTTTTCTTTCACCTTCGCCTCTATGTATACTCAATGGTTTTGAAATTTGTGCAAATTTATTAGAAAGAATATTTACTAAAATAATAAAAAACAAGTAAGAAAGTTATAGTCGTTTAAGACCGACCATATGATACCCTACACCAGTGTTTTCCGGAAAATGGGTCCAAAGTCCAAACTTGGACCGATTGGATCTGCCTTTTGTTAGATCTTTATTTAGTGTAGAAAAAACATACAGACCACATTTTAATGGAATTGGTTTATTTTTTTGCCAATTGACCGATTAAACTGAATATAGGTCGAAATTGTTATATGGGGGACTAGTGCAAAAATAAGTACTTAAGTTCACGATTTTTTTTTTTTATTTTTTGTGACAATGAAAAAATTAGTTTTTTCTCAAAACGGGACAAATGGCGTCCCGTTCAGGGTCTCGCCGGGACACGGGACACTCCACTCTAAAACTGGTCTGTCCCGACGAAAACTGGACGGTTGGCAAGTCTATTTCTACAGAAAAATTCACAGATTATGAAACATTTTTCCGATGGAAAAAGATCAGAGATTTTTTTCTTATAGGAAAAGTCTCAAATTCTAAGACATTCTTTCGGTAGAAAAAGTCTCAGATTCTAATTTTTTTTTTAATATTAAAGTTGCTACAACTCTCTGAAAAGGTCTCAGTATTTAAGACATTTTGCCTAGATTCTGAAACGTTTTTCGTGTAGAAAAAGTTTCAGATTCTGACACATATTTCCACCCAATTTTCCTTATCACTGACGGATTCAAAAGGTAGCATTGGTCTCCTAGGTTAGGTTAGATTAGGTTGGATGGGCGCTCGCCATTTGGCGAGTTCACTCGGAGGCCATAAGGCCCATTGTGATTCCCTAATCATATTTCCCTACTCCCCCTCTGATACAAAGTTCTACTTTTTAAACCACCCCGTTTCCCTGAGGTATTCCGCTAGAGACGTCAATGAGACACCGCTTAGGCAGTCTAGGTCATCGAAAAATCTTTGCCCCAAATGCTTAAGGCGGCCCCTATTAGGCCTTCACTGACTCCTCTTCCTCCACTTCCCCACAGCTTATACAATAGTCCCTATCAGAAGTTCCCATACGCACGGCCATTTGGCCAATCATACAGTGTCCTGTAAGTACTTCAACTAATAGGCTAACCGTCCGTTTGCCAAAAGTAAGAAGACTTTTTGTCCTCTTAGGATTCGGCATCGGCCACAAGATTCTAGATATCCTGCACGTAGTCAGTGATATCCACCTATCCTTCATCCTATTTTCAGATATCCTATCAATTTCGTTCATCAATTCCACTATAGGAACCGAGACGTCAGGTTCTACACGTTCCCCCACCGATTCAGAGCCATTCCTCGCACATTCATCAGCCAATTCGTTCCCAGCGACCCCACTAAGGCCTGGGACCCAGATTAGCTTGATTGTATGCTGACTGATTTGACGAAGCGATTGTATACAATTCATAACTATCCCCGATTTTACAGTATTTGACTCTAAGGCCTTCAGAGCTGCGAGACTATCCACGAAAATGTTAATGACACAAGGACGAAGGTCCCTTGTCATAATTATATGTGCGGCTTTGTCAATTGCAAGCACCTCAGCCTAGAACACACTACACTTATCCGGAAGCCTCAATGAGACCCCAATTTCGAGGCATTCAGAGTAAACTCCCGAACCCTTCTCCATCTTTGATCCGTCCGTAAAGATTGAGATCGCATTCTCTGTAATAACAGAGTTTTCCGCCCAGTCTTCCCTAGTCGGTATTTGGACTTTGAAGGTTCTGTCAAAGTTCGTCTGTGGTGAGATATAGTCGGTTCTCTGTTCCAGTTCCGTCCCGCCCACCGTACTTAATATAGTTGAGTGTCCCCAAGAGCGTTGCTTAAGCATTTGCGACTCTCTTAAACTGAAAGCCGATTTTGCTGCTGTGCTCTTGACGTAAATATCCACGGGCTGAATGTTTAGTATCACTTCCAAACCGGCCTGGGGTGCTGATCTAATAGCACCAGTGATACCCACACACGCCAGTCGTTGTACCTTCTGTAGATTGCAGAGATATGATTTCTTATCCACTGCTTTCCACCAGTGTATGATACACGTTCTTAAACCCCACCTTCTCCCGAAAGTTCTTCTGCAAGTGTAAAAAGCACATAACGACTTTTTCATCCTTTTCTCTGTGTTTCTTTTCCAAGAAAGCTTTGAGTCCAGGATCACACCCAGGTATTTCGCCTCATTCGATAGCTTCAGGGTGATTCCATCTAATTTGGGAAGGACAAACCTGTCTATCTTAGTCCTTTTTGTGAACAAGACGAAATCGGTTTTGGCGGGATTGACTCCCAGACCGTTGTTCCTTGCCCACTTTGAGAGTATCTTAAGCGCTAATCGTTGGTAAAAACTTACCTTTTATTAGGATCACAACGTCATCAGCGTAAGCAACCGCCTTGATACCCATTTCGTTAAGTGACTCGAGGATTTCATTTATTACAAGATTCCACAGAAGAGGAGAGATGACTCCTCCTTGTGGAGTGCCCCTTGTAACTATTTTCCTCGCCTCACCATCACCTATCTTCGAGTTAATTGCCCTGCTTTTCAGCATGTTGCCCGTCCATAAGGTAATCTGTGTGTTCGTGCCCATATTCTGTAGGGCATTAAGAATAGATGATATTTTGACATTGTTGAACGCACCTTCCACGTCCAAAAATGATGCCAAAACATACTCTTTTCTGTGAAGAGTATCCTCAATCAGCCCGACAGCGTCGCTTAAAGCCGTTTCAACAGACCTACCTTTAAGATAGGCGTGTTGGGCCTTGCCGAAATTGTCTGATGTGAGGGTACTTTTCACATAGACATCTACCAGTCTTTCCAGTGTTTTCAATAAAAACGATGGCAGACTGATATGTCTGTAGTCCTTTGCGGTACTGTGGTTTATCTTTCCCGCTTTGGGATCGGTCTCCCAAGAGGTAGGACCTTGCAAAGAGGTTCTGCCGTCACCCATTATTTCACGAGATCGAAAAAGTACCAAAGTACACTCTCTTACATTTTAAACTTTCCATAAAGTACTTTTCTCAGAATGGGGTTTTCGCTACATTTTAAGTTTCAAAATTCATTTTTTCAGGAAATAAATGTAACCTTTTTACCTCATCAAAATTGGAATTTCCAAAAGCTACTATTTCCACAATGTTTTTTCGGCTGAACAGAAAAGTACTCCACATTATTCCTGGCTGTCCCCTTAGAATCGGAATTTTCAAAAAAGTACTTTTTTCAGAATGTTTTTATGCCGGAGAATCCTACATTCTAAATTTCAAGTTTCTGGGACAATTATTTCTGTAAATAAAAAAAGTACAAAAGTACAATTTTTCACACAATTGGAACCGGCATTTCCCAACACCCAGCCTTAGTGGATCTAATGTCCGCTACTATACATTTCCACATATCACTACTATAATTTTGTTGATGACTGTTTTTAGTGTATGTTGAAAAATTTTGTTTCACAAAAAAATTGAGCATGTCTATAGTATAACCCGGTTTAAGAAAGCGCGCGCATTATATTAGCTCTCCTTCTCTTATACTATTAGACAATTACTCTCACCCTCTCTCTCTTACTCCAGAATGTTTTACAATTTGAATATTTTGACAGTTTTTAAACTGTCAAATTCAAATAGTTTTACTCTTTAATTTATTGCTCTTTATTTCTTACACCAAAGTGTAAGATGAAGGGAGCTTTGTTTGTATGTGCGAGTAGTATTGGTATCTCTTACATTTAGTTTCTTGTTGGCCACGTTTTTGCCTTATAACTTAAAACAAAAATGGTTAAGAAACGTTTTTGTATTTTTTTTTCTGCTGTTTAATTCGTGAATCAACAGACAGACTCCTTTTTTTTACAACTTGATTATTACTTAACTTTTGTACGATTTTTTTTTAATTTTTTCTTGGTTAGATTTTGTATGTCTAAACGAACGAATGAACGTATCGTATCGTTTGTAGTTAATAATGTATGTCATGTTATCTTAAAGTTTTTTTGTTTTTTTTGTATGTTTCTTTTGGCCGAAAATCGATTAAATTGTTGTTTGGGTTTTTGGTATGGATTTTACGAAATTATTGAATATTTGGAAAGTTTTTGATGCACAAAAAAAAAATTATCTTGAGGTCTATTGATTTTTTTGTTTTTGGTGTGAGTAAAGTTTTGAATATTTGTTGTTTTTTTGAAAAAAAAAATGCATCTTAATTACAAGAGAAATGCAATGATGTCATCTTCCATTGGCAAATCATAACGAAAGTCTTGTAATTATCTTGTAATATGTGGTATAATGCAATATTGAACAGAAAAAGTTGCTGTGAGTTTAAATAACATCGTCTTCCTCTCATTTTTTGCAAACTTTCTTTAGTTAACACTGAAAGATATTAAAATATTTTGAGACCAATTCACTTCTAAACCGTCAGCTTTCTAAGTATTGATTCTAGCGGAGACCTGATAGCGTTCTCTTTAGAACGCTGGAGTTGTTCTTAGGTGGTTGCTTCGGATACATAGATTCATTGTGTTACCCGAATTAGTTGCCTATTGAATTGGTGCAACAAACTCTGTTGTCTCAGCAGAATTTTTTTATTACTACCGAAAAAATTGGTAGACGCAACAGAATAAATCGATTGCTAACAAAATTGGCTATCCCATCTATTCTTTTGCAGATGACATCAAACTATGTTGAGAAATTTTTTATTCCTGCAAAGCATATATCGGCTAAAACAAGATACAATGGTGAAGCTTTGATCTCTCTAAAGTGATAGAGATCATGGTTAACTACCATCTTGTGAAATACTTAGAGACCAACTAACTTTTAAATCATCCAATTGGTTCTGTTCTTTCTCCTACCCTTTTTCTCATTTTTATTAATGACCTTCTTGGTCAGACCCTCTTTTGTTCAACCTACTCTTTTGCAGATGACAGCAACATTTGTCATTCATTTTCATTCGATCACAAGACAAGCTCTTTGGAGATAGGTACACTCAACCACGACCTTTCTACAATCTCCGAGTAGGGTTGAGCGAATAATGTCGATTTTAATGCACTCCAGTCCTAATGTTTTATGTTAACCCACAGACAAGCCCTATAATTAACATTTTCATCTGTAGCTATGGATGGTTAAGGTATTGAGGAATCGGATACTCTTGATGTTCTGGGCATGAGAATACATTGTGATGTCGAAAGAGGCATTCAAGGGTCTTGGTTTTCTGAAACGGTGCAACCGTTACTTCACTCCATTCGATCTCCTTGCTATTAATACCAGCTACATCCGCCCGAACACGGAATATAACTCTCATATATGGGTAGGGTCTTCACTGTCTATTAGGGTATTCAATTAATCGAGGTTCTGGTTTAATCGGTTAATCGAGCAAATAATTAATCGGGGTTGAGATTTAATCGGTTAATAATCGGTTAAATTTGAATTATTCGGTTAACCGAATAATATCAATTTAAATTGAATATAAAACCACGAATTGTATATACTTTTATTAATAAGAAATCTTTATCCGATATGGCGAAGCTTTTAATACCCGTTAGCCCAAATAAAGAATTTTTGTGTGGCACCCTGAAAAATTATCCCAATCCAAATTGGCCCCCCAATTCAATGTGAAAAAATGTAAAAAAAAAAATTTTATAAAAAGGAAAAATTGAGCCAAATTGCTGCACCCCTAAAAGAGTTTCGAATTCGGTACTAAAAATATTAACAAAAAAATTGTTTGGTTTCCAAACTTGTTTTCTTTTATTTTTTAGTGCCGAAATTGAAGTAATTTCATCGGTCGCTATTTCCGTAATGAATAGAGATATCTAAAGGATTCCAAAAATATTTTGAAGAAAAATAGTAGTATTTTCCGATGTACTGAACTATTTACACCGTCCGACAAAAATTAAAAAAGTCGTTAAACACGAACTGGGTAATATACGTTTGAAACTAGAGACTAAATTTAGTAAAACTCCATTTAAAGTCTTTCATTTTATGATCCTGTTTCCTTTTAAAACGACTTCAAGGTTTTAGAGGATTAAATTTTATAAAATATTAGGGGAGATCCTCCTTTTTAATTTTCCATCACCAGTGGCATCCTAGGACAAGTACAAATATTAAAAATATATTTTATAAAATTTGTAAAATGTAATCCTTTCAAACTTTGGGAAACAGGATAACGAAATGAAAAACTGTAAATGCAGTTTTACTTCTTTTGATCTCTAATTTCAGACATATATCATCCGGTTCATGTTTAATATTGACTGTCGGACGGTGTTATACATTATAAAATAATTCGCGGTTTTATAGGGTCCCGAACATTGCGATAATCTGAGTTTATGCAGTATTGTCAATCGAAAATCTAAATATCTCAAGATGAGATAGATCAGTTCTTAGGTCAGATTCTGATTAGTCGCATGAAAAACTATTAGAAAAATATATGTATACTGTTAGGAATGTATAAAAAATTGGCTAGGGTTACTAAGTTTGTTTTTTTTTTTAACCGAAATATCTTTTTAGGACCTCAATAAAATATTTTCTTGACGAATTTTTTACATGTTGCTAAAACAGAGTTTGATAATTTTTTTTAGACCTAAACTTCTTTCAGTAGAACCGTAGTTTAAATTAAAAATGAAACATCAAAACACAAAATAATGCAAAAAAATAGGTATAAGTTCTAAAAAAAGAAATTTCGGTTAATCGGTTAACCGACACAAATTAATCGGTTTATTTGTTATTTGAAAATTGACAATTTCAAATTATTCGAACAGTTAATCGGCCAAAATTAATCGGTTAACCGATTAACGGTTAATCGATTGAATACCCTACTGTCTATTCTGAAGCTTCTGAACCTTTTTTAGGGGAGGGCGGTGAAGCTTATCAATGACAGCAGTTTATTCAACTCTATTGATTCATTGAAGCATTGTCGGAATGTGGTTTGTGTGACACTCTTCTATAGTTATTATCATGGGACGTATTCATATAAGATAAGTAAAATTATTCCCGAGGCCCGAGTGTTTGTTCGGAATACTCGCTTGTCTCGTAGAGCACACCCGTTTACTATTGAGTGTCCTGTGTTTCACACAACGCATTACAGAAAAAATTCGTTTTTCAGTCGAACAATTCGTTTGTGAAATAAGCTCCCTTCAGAGGTCTTTCCTGTCAGTTATAACTTACAAAAATGTAAATTATATATCAACAAACACTACTCCCTCTTTTCTCCTTCCCATACCTTATTTTCCTGATCAATACAATGCACAGCATCATACCCTGAATATTGGTTTAAGTAAATAAAAAAATATGGGCAGGAGCTTCAGGAAAATCAACTTAAAAAATTTAAGCCTGTGCGTTTCAAGCCCTCATAATTTTTTCTTCCTTTAAGGTCAGAGTGCTATAAACTTGCCATTTATTTTGCACCAAGGATCTTGATTGAACATTAGAAAATTATCCTAACTTCTTTTAAATAATCTTATTTTGAAGCTAGGGTTGACCCTGGCTCGTGGAAAGCTAGGTCAATGCTGTGTTTACCAGGCAGAGATGCTGGGAATAAACAAAGTGACTGATTGGTTGAATTTCAATAGTTTTGTCTACAACCGCAGTCAACATATATTCCTCCGGTAAAGCCGCGGTCAAGTCCCTGAAGTCAACGTATCTGAAAACAAAATCTGCCTATAACTGTCGCACGTCTTTAAATAAGTTGGCCAAGCAGTTGAACATTCCATGGAATTTCAAAGCCAATGAGCTTGCAAGACTGGGAACTACCTTACAGGTTCCAATGGAATTGGAATATGTTGGTATATCTCTAGAAGCCTGCAAGAACAATATGCTGCATTGTTCCACGACTGAGACTAATAGAGATGGGCACATGGATGAACGCGTAAGACGACACGACAGATTTGATCGTCTCTTAATCAGGAGCACTCAAGTGAGCTTATATCGCTTCCAAGAGGAGAGATTTCGACAGTTGTTGCTGTAATTACCCGACTCTGCCTTATAAAAATGCACGCTGAGCGATTAAATGTGCCGTCAAATGACTTTTGCTGGAGTTGCATGGATGAGGAGGAATTGGCAACTATAGATCCCTTTATCGGCCATTGCCCGTTACTTTTTGGTCAGAGGCTTGCTCCAATTGGATTTAAGGAACTGTACGATCTTTCTGATTTGTCGGATGTTAAAATTCAATTTCTTTGGAGTTTCTTAAAGAGCTCAAATTGGTTTGACGGCAGGGTCTAGTAAATGAACCCCCTACCGTCCCGTGATATCACAACGGACCTCAGAGTCTATGTGAGTTTACGTGAAGCGTCAGCATCTACTTACAACTTAACTATAGATAAGGAGGATGTGAAATTTAGAGAACACTTTATCTACCGTTGCCCTTTCTGGTCGAAAGACTTGCTTCCCTGGGATTTAGGGTTCTGCATGGTCTTTCTGATTTATCGGATGTCAAAATTCAATATCTTAGAAGTTTCATAAGTAGCTCAAAATGGTTTAACGACGAGGCCTATAAGGAGAACCTCCTTACCATCCCGTGGTATTACAACGGAGTACAGAGTTTATATGCGCTGACCTAATGCTTCATCAGCTACTTACAAGTTAACCTATCGTATTCTGAAGGGATTCCGGATAACATCGACACGAAAGTTAGACAATTGTACCGTACAGTGGGGGTAAAGCTTTTCTATAGAAACTGTGTCAAATTCTAAGAAATGTTTTCTATAGAAAAGGTTTCTGATTTTGAGACAGTTTTTTTCTATAGATAGATTAAGAGACAGTTTTCAGTTGAAACCTTTTTGGCCCAAAACAAATGAATCAATTACTTTCCTTTCATTTTTCCCATATGTAGAACGTATCAAATCTAAACACATACATAAATCAGACTCAAATTTGTTCACCTAATATATATTGTTAGCCGCAGCAAATTATCAACATGGCATCTCTCACTCTATATCTTTGATTTTACATGTGATAATACGTAGACAACTTTTTAAAATCTTTGAATGATCATTACGCATATATTTTATAAACCATTAATTAAACAAATATTTTAAATGAACCTCACCTTAATTAAATTTATAACAACAATAATAATGAAATAAAAGAAGAAGTTAAAGAAAATAGGCCATAACGAAAGATAGATAGAAAAAGAGATTTTTTTTTTTTATTTTTCAATAAATTAAAAATGAAATATTTTAAAAATGGGTTTTAAATGCAAAGTTACGAAAACACAAAAGATTAACAAACAAATACAAAAAAAATACTACTACACCATTTCTAATGAAAAATTTTTTCACATTTTAAGGAGCGAGGTGAATTTTTATCTTGCAGATTAATTGAGTTCAATGACCTCTTTAAATGCCGACAGTATGGTTTCTCTAAGGATTACTGTTCTCTCGGAACTATGTAGTCGATAAATTCCTCGTCACGTAACTCTCAAAGTCTTGAGATAAAGGACCATAAAATCAAAATGTATTTGGCTTCTCAATCAAATTTGACAGCACACAATAAGACTGGCATGTGTTTTAAGTCACTGCAGTATCATTGGAATCGAGCTTACTGAAGGGCTCAATGTCAGTTGTGCAGGTGATTTTAATCAGTTAATCGGAAGTTTGGAATTTCAAAAGTAGGTTTACAAAAAAAACCTTTACATTGTGGAGAGTTTTAAGTTTGCAGTAGCTTCTCCTCTGATTGGCTGAAGCCGTTTTATTCGTACTTGTTTCCGAATAGTTATTTTTACAGCATGAATACATGCCTTTCGACATTGTTCTTCTTAGGTTTTAGGTTACTAAAACGTCTTGGTTGATTCTCCTGCTTTGGCGGTGGTTTTGTTCTTTCCGCATTACTATTCGGATTTGGGCCCCAAGTTGGGCGCCACATTATTTTAGCTATCAAATCTCAATTGTTAATGGAAAATCTAAATAGTAATTTTTTAAATATTTTTTTAAAAGTATTCAATTTAAATTAAAAATGGTGTAGTTTATTAATGAAAAAAAACTAAAGCTTAAGAAGAGTAGTAGAAAAATATTAATTTTTGATTTTTCAACCTGAGAGGTCTATTCAATTACACATGAATATACATAAATATATATATTTTTTTTTGTTGAACACTTTGGTGTGTATTTCACATGATATTCGTAACGTGTTGGGGAATATATTTTCGTATACTACTACAACATTTATTATATTGAATGCTAGAAAGTTGTTCCGCACATTCATATATAAATATTAGAGTTCGTTTTAAATTTTTTTTTTGATTTTGATTTCTGGATATTATCACTTTTTAGAAGGTTTTTGTATCAATAAAAATAATGGCGTACTTTTTTTTTTTTAATTCCAACTCCTTCCCGTGCCTATAGGCGACTCAAATCGCGGATTTTGGGTCCCTTTTCACGTACAACAAAAACGGCTAAATGTGTGTCAAATCTGACTTCAGTATTCGATTCTACGAGAAAACTTAGGCCCATAAGCTTTTTTTTAGTTTTTAGAATGCACAAGAATGCATAATTAGAGTGGTCCAAAAAAATAATTTTTTAAAAAAAAAATTAAAATATTTTTTTTGTTAATATACAATGAAAAAATACTTAAATCTGAGAAAAATGGTCCAAAAATTTTAATTTTGTAGTTACCCGTTCATAAGTTATTAAAGTTTAAAAATTAAATTTTTTAGTGAATACAAAATAATTTATTGGTTTTGTAATTTCTATTTAACAGCAATTCTAATTAATTCTATTCCTTTCGACAGCACATAAAGCTAAACAATTTAAATTATCTTTATTTTTAACTAAACACAAGTTGTTCAGGCGCGAAATTTTACCAACAAGTTGTTCGGTGGTAAAATTTCGCGCCTGAACAACTCGTGTTTAGTTAAAAATAAAGATAATTTAAATTGTTTAGCTTTATCTGATATTGAAAGGAATATAATTGATTAGAATTATTGTTGTTAAATAGAAATAACAAAACTAATAAATTATTTTGTATTCACTAAAAAATTAAATTTTTAAACTTTAATAACTTTTGAACGGGTAACAACAAAATTAAAATTTTTGGACCATTTTTCTCAGATGTAAGTATTTTTTCATTGTATATTAACAAAAAAAATATTTTAATTTTTTTTTTTTTAAATTTGTTTTTTGGACCACTCTAATCATGCATTCTGGTGCATTCCAAAAACTAAAAAAAAGCTTATGGGCCTAAGTTTTCCTGTAGAATCGAATACTGAAGTCAGATTTGACATATATTCAGCCGTTTTTGTTGTATGTAAAAAGGGACGCAAAATCCGCGATTTGAGTCGCCTATAGGCACGGGAAGGAGTTAGAATTTAAAACAAAAAAATACGCCATTATTTTAATTGATACAAAAACCTTCTAAAAAGTGATGATATCCAAAAATCTATTTTTCAAAATTAACTCTAATAAATATGTATTTCAATATATTATTTATTTTATTTTTTCGTAAATATGAACAAATGAGGGGTTATATCATGCTCAATCTTCTACTTGACTATGAATAAAAAAAAATTGGATTTTTTTTTACACAAAAAAACAAACTCGTTGTTTAGATTAAAGTAACGAATGTAAACGATTGTCTGAACATTTATGTTTAACTATGATTTATACACCTTAAAAAAATAGTTCAAAATATATTGGTCAAGTCGTGGAATTTTTGCAAAGTCGTTGACGATTTGCATTGACCTTTGTCTTGACGTTTTGGCTGTGATTATTCGCTCTATAGCTTGCCACTTGCTTGATTTTTTTTGGAATATAGCGGAATTTCTATGAAATGAAGTGCAGTTAATCCTGTATAAGGTATTCCTACCGTTCGCATAAGTTCTACCAGTGAATTGGGAATGTTTAGGTTGGCGGAGTTTTCTGTTGTTTAGTATTGGTATTCGGTGTCGGCCCCAGATTGGGAGCCACTTTCTTGAAAGTGTTTTTTTAGTAATTATTCTGAATTTCTATGTTTTAAACACTCCACAGTATGGGTTGAAGGTTATTTATTATTTCATATTTAGCACATCGATATATGGGTTTGCCGAAGTTTTCTTTTCTTTAGCATTGCGATTCGGATTCCGGCCCCGGCTTGGGCACCATTTTCTTTAAAGATTTTTTAGCAGTTTTTGTGAATTTCTATGATTTTATAACCTTCAACAACAATTGACAATTTGCATTGATCTTTGTCTTGACTTTTCGTGTATGATTCGCTCTATATGTTGCCACTTGCTTAATTTTTTAGAATATAACTGAATAAGTTGGCGGAGTTTTCAATTTTTCAGTATTGCAATTCGGTGTTGGCCCTAGTTTGGGCGCCACTTTCTTGAAAGTTTTTTTTAGTAATTATTCTGAATTTCTATGACTTAAAACTTCCAACCACAGTTTGGGTTGCATTTAATTTGTCATTTCATATGTAGCACATTGATATATGGGTTTGGCGAAGTTTTCTGTTTTTTGGCATTGCTATTCGGAGTCCGACCCCGGCTTGGGCGCCATTTTCTTGAACGTTTTTTTTTTTGCAGTTTTTTGAATTTCTATGATTTTAAAACCTTCAACTACATTATGGACTGGATTTCATTTGTCAGTTCATAAGCAGCACATTTATGATTGTTCTAGGACTTCACAATGTGATCGAAAAAAAGACACTCTAACACCGCAGTATAGGTTGGACGTCATTTGGCATTCCATATGCAGTACATCGATATATTGGTTGGGCGAATTTGTTCTTTTTTTTTGCATTGCTATTCGGAGTCCGGTCCCGGCTTGGGCGCCATTTTATTGAAAGTTTTTTTAGTAGTTTTTTTGAATTTCTATGAGATAAAAACCATTAACTACAGTATGGGTTGGATTTCATTTATCATTCCATATGCAGCAGATTAATAATGGTTCTAGGACTCCAGAATGCGATCGAAACTAAGACATTCTGCCGATATCCGTTCATCCATTTGTTCATAAAAGGCAATATGTATTCCAAACGACAAAAATTAGCTCCCTGAAGTGTGGCACGAATATGTATTGTGATCATATTTTGGTTAAGTACGTTAATAGGGAAATTCAAATCAGAAAACAGTAGGCAAAGTTCATAGTATGCCAACACCAATCCAAACAGAAACAATTAAAACAATTTTCTGTGAATTCTCGATTCAGTATTGCTAAACGGCGTCAGTCCACAGTCTGGGTGCATTTTCTTGAGCATTTGCTCGATTCATTATTGCTATTCAGAGTCAAACCCCAGTCTGGGCGCCATTTTCTAGAAAGTTTTTTTTGTATTTTTTTTTTTAATTTCTACGATTGAAACCCTCAAACCACAGTATAGGTATTCAGAGTCAAGACCCAGTTTGGGCACCATTTTCTTGAGCATTTGTTAGATTCAGTATTGCTATTCGTAGTCATACCCCAGTCTGGGCTCCATTTTCTTGAAAGTTTTGTTTTGTATTTTTTTTTTTTTTAATTTCTATGATTTAAACCCCTCAAACCACAGTATAGGAGTCAAGTGCCAGTTTGGGGACCAATTTCTCGAATTTTTGCTCGATTCACTATTGGTATTCGGAGTCAGAACCCAGTCTGGGCGCTTTTTTCTTGAAAGTTTTTTTTGGTATTTTTTGGAATTTCTATGATTCAAACCCTTAAACCACCGTATAGCTATTCGGAGTCAAGCCCCAGTTTGAACGCAAATTTTTCGAGTTTTTGCTCGATTTAGTATTACTATTTATAGTCGTGGCCCAGTCTGGGCGCCATTTTCTTGAAAGTTTTTTTTTATTTTTTTTAATTTCTATGATTTAAACCCCTAAAACCATCGGCGTATACAGGGGGGGGGCCCAACAACAACAACAAAAAAATATTTTTTTATATGTATTGGAAAACACGAATCTCACGAAAAAAACAACAAAAATTTTTTTGTTGTTGTTGTTGGGCCCTGGAAAAACAGTCCTGCATACGTCGTTGCCTAAAACCCCAGTATAGCTATTCGGAAACAATTTTTCGAGCATTTGCTCGATTCATTATTGCTATTTGGAGTCAGGCCCCCAGTCTGGGCACCATTTTCTTGAAAGTTTGTTCGGTATTTTTATTTTTAATTTCTATGATTTAAACCTTCAAACCACAGAGTATGTCGAAGTCATTTGTAATTTCATATTGTATTCATTTGCTCGATTCAGTATTGCTATTCGGAGTCCGGCCCCAGTCTGGGCGCCATTTTCTTGAACGTTTTTATACCCTACACCACTCTGTGGTAAAGGGTATAATGAGTTTGTGCTGATGTTTGTAACTACCCGAAATATTGGTCCTAGACCTACTTTCAAGTATACCGATCGACTCAGAATTACTTTTTGAGTCGATTTAGCGATGTCCGTCCGTCTGTATGTCCGTCCGTGCATCCGGCTGTCCATCTATCGGTTTAAGCACGATACAGGTCGCAATTTTCAATCAATTGACTTGAAATTTGAAACTTAAGCATATTTTGTCCCAAGAACAAAGCCTATTGAAATTAGAGAAAATCGGTCCTTGTTAAGACTTAGCCCCCATACAAACGCCCCCATACAAACGCCCCCTTTGAATTCGGCTTAAATGACTCTAATAACCGTAGTGTAAAAGATATCGCTTTTAAATTAAACAGGTTAACAAATTTTGTATGCTCAAATCATCATTCTAAATTTCAAAGGGATCGGGTCAGTCCTTCTGGTAGTCCCCATACAAACCACCCTCCCCATATTCACATAATTCCCTCAAAATTCATAAAATTGGGAATATTTGATAAAAATTATATTTTTAGGTGTTTAACGTGTACTTTAGTAACCTTATCAAATCGGAATATAATTGGACCATTTTTGGACTTAGTCTCCCATATTAAAATTTTGACCGATACTCAGTTAAATCGGTCTATTGGGAAAAAATAAACCAATTCCACTAAAATTTGATCAGTGTGTGTTTTTTACACTACATAAAGATATATCAAAAGACAGGTGTAGGGTGTATATTAAAAAAATCTTTCTTTTCCTTCAAATCTCCGTCAAGACCGCTAAAAATTTGAAAACCCATAGCCAAATATCCGTAAATTCAAAGTATTAGTTATACTTGTAACTATTAAATATAACTTGTAACTAATACAAACAACTAAACTTTTTTCTCTCAGTGTATTGTCTGTGATTTGCTGCGATTCTTTTTCCGCAATTTAAAATTAACAAAATAAATACAAACAAAAAAATGCTTAGTGATTTTCAAAAAATTTTCCTGTTAGTGGTTTTGAAATTTTAACTTCTAGAAACACAATCCTGTTATTGTTGTTAAATTAAATAAACGGGTTTTTATAAAATACATTTTTAAAAATGTTGTTTATTATTTATGGAAAACTTTTGTGTAAAAAAAAAATAAATACATGAACAAGTTGAACAAAAATCACAGTTAGTGCAAAAATGAAACGTACAGAAACTGCAGTTTGTTGTAGAATGTTTTTAATTTAATTGAATTTATATTCTGATTGTGTAAATGGAAATTTTTAAAAAAAATTTATATTAAGTAATTTAGAAAGGAAAAAAAAACTATTTTTTTTAATTCTATTTAAATTTTAAATCAAGTTAAAATTTGGAAAACTCAAAAGTACTTTTCAAATTTTTTTTCGAAAGGCCTAACTTTTATTCGACAATGTACTTTAGCACTTTGTTTATCTCCTAAAATAATGGCAATAGAAATTTGATATGTTAGCTCCTCCATCTAACATTTCAAACATTTTGGAAATTTCGATTTTAATGCGGTAAAAAGGTAAAAAAATTGTATTTTGGTACTGTTTCAATCTCCTGAAATAACGGTTTAAGAAACTTGAAATTAGGAATGTAGGATCATCCGGCGAAAAACATATTGACAAATGTAATTTTTTGATTTCTTGAAATAATGGTCTTAAAAACTTAATTTTTGAAGTGTAGGATCCGCAATCAAAACAAAAGCTTTCAAAAAAAGACTTGGGAATTTCTGATTCTTATTTTTCTCTATCTCTAGCAGTTTCTCGTAAATCAGCCTGTGAGCATTTTTCAGATTTTATTAATATATATAAGCTAGAAACATTTTATTTTTGACTAATTTCGAAAAATTTTCAAAGTTCCGGCCAAAATTTGTTTGCTATTTTTTTTTTTGTTGAGTCTGAAATGTTTTTAGAAAAAAAAAATGGTAAAAAATTTTTCGGTTTGAAGAAAAAAATATCCTTAAAAATGTTTAAAAAAATTTTTGAAAAAATGTTAAGTCCGAGAAAAATGCAAACATCATGTATAGAGCCACATGTATAAGTACATTTCATATTAGGTCGGCATTTATTTTGAATGGAAAAAAGTTTCTTCCTCCTAGGACTTAAATTAACCCGTTGCGCCCGCCGACTAAACTTGTGCATTTTCTAAAATTTGAAAGTTTTCCAAAAATCCTAAATTTTGATAGAAGTCCGAGACGGGTTGAAATGATGGGACTTAAATCACATTAAGTTTAAATGAAAGTTTGCCTCAAGTTCAAGGGAACTAAATTTTGGGATTTTTTAGTTTCAAAATCGGATAAAAATACACCATTTAGAGATGAGTTTGAAAAAAAAAAAAAAATCAATTGGAATTCGAAAATTCTACTTGTAATTCGAAGATTCTATTAATATCATTTGTAATTCGAAAATAAAATTTAAAGTTCGAAAATTGAAAAAAAAAAAAATCAATTCAAAGATGCCAATTGTAATATGTAAATGATCTATTGTAATTCGTAAAGGATCAATTTTAATCCGAAAAAGATTAATTGTAATTCGATAAAGGACATTTGTTATTCGAAAAAGATCAATTATGATTTAAAAAAAAAAGAATTCAAGATGAAGATTTCAATTGTAATTCGAAAAAGATCAAATTTTAATTCGAAAAGATCATTTGTAATTTGAATATTATCTATTGTAATTCGAAAGAGATAAATTATAATTCGACAAAGATCAATTTTGATTCGAAAAAGATCAATTTTAATTCGAAAGTGATCAATTGCATTTAAGGAAGGTCAATTGTTATTCGAAAAAGATCGGTTGTGATTCGAAATAGATCAATTGCAAATCTAAAAAGATTAATTTTAATTCGAAAATTAAAAAAAAAAATCAATTGTAATTCGAAAAGGATCGATTGAAATGCGAAGATTTCAACAGTAATTCAAAAAAGATCAAAGGAAATTTAGTTGGTATTTTTCGAATTAAAATTTGAATCTTTGAATTACAATTAATTGTTTTTAAATTAGAATTTATCCTTTTCTAATTACAATGGATCCTTTTCGAATAACATAATAATTTATCCCTTGAAATTGTAATTGATCATTTTCGAATTACAGTTAATCTTTTTCGAATTTCAATTAAAATTTTTTGAGTTACAATTGATCTATTTCGAATTACAATTCATCTTTTTATACTCTCCACTCTAGTGGTAGAGGGTATATATAAGTTTGTCATTCCGCTTTTAACACCTCAAAATATTGGTCTAGGACCCCATAAAGTGTATATATTCATGGTCCTCGATCGATTTTAAGACGATCTAACGATGTCCGTCCGTCCGTCCGTCTGTCCGTCTGTCTGTTGAAAACACGATAAATTTTGAAAGACTTTACGTATGCTCCTGAAATATAAATTGATCATTTACCTGGTCAGATTGGTGTTGCAATTCAGCGAAATCGGTCCAGTGGTTCAAAAGTTATAAGCAAAAGAGTGAATTTCGGCAAGGGTTTTTTGCGAATTTACGAAATAAAAGACCGAGCATTAAAAAAACAAGCTTTAAAAACATTGGTAAAGGGCTTTTCACACCTGAGGTGAAATCTCTTTCGAACAAGATTTCGATCAACTGGTTCTGTATCATTTCATACACAACCGTATTATCGAAATCTCGTTCGGACGAGATTTCACCTCTGTGTGAATTGGGTATAAGCCTCAAAATTACTTTACAAAGTATTTTTTGTCACTTAGAAATATTTTTACAAAAAAAAAATAATAATTACACTCGAAAAAAATTTTACACTCAAAAAAAAAAATAGTATTTTTTTTTTACAAAAATGACAAAAAAAGTTTTTTACTTAAAATAAAATATTTCTTATCAAAATTGCTCATTTCTTTTCACCTTAGAAAATTTTCTATCCGTTAAAAAGGGCATTGTGGGGGGTATTCATAGATTCGGCCAAGTCGAATTTAACTTTTCTACTTGTTTGAATTACAATTGATTTATTTTGATTTACAATTGATCTTTTTCGAATTACAATTGATTTTTTTTAATTACAATTGATATTTTTGAATTACAATTGATCTTTTCGAATTACAATTGATCTATTATTAATTTCAAGTGATTTTTTTTTTAATTTTATTGCAATTTTCGAATTACAAGTGAATACTTCGAGTTACAAATGGATTTTTTGAATTACAAATGGAATCTTCGAATTACAAATGGAATCTTCGAATTCCAAGTAGAATCTTCGAATTTCAAATGGAAGCTTAAAGTTACAAATGGAATCTTCGAATTGCGAGTAGAATATTCGAATTACAATTGATATTTTTTTAATTACATCTGTAAATGGTGTAGTCCTCATGTAACGTTTAAGGGGAAAGAACCGATTATTTTCCACCAAATGTTTCAAGATTTTCTAGATTCATTTATGAATTAAAAATACTGTCAGGATCAGAGCAGTCAGTTTCAGGTCTGGTAAAAACGATTCTTAAGGGGGGAGCAATCAAAAAACATAGCCATAATGTGAGAAATTTTTAAACATAAAGATAAAGAAAAGATATTGTATTATTTTGAAAAATGTATAACACAAAATTTGGGCAACTATAACTGCCACTCAATTGTAGAATGATTTTTTTAAGGTCAAAATCGGCTGCAGTTGTACAGCAAAAACTACTTAACCGATTTTGATGATTTTTTTTTTGTGGACTATTAAATTCTCTAGTAATAACCGTGACCATTTTTTGAAAAAAATTGATTTTTGTGTAATTTAGTTTATAATATAAACTTTTAATATGCATTTTTTTCAACTTGAACCCTTATAACAAATATAATTAGAGCCCATGCTCGATCTGTACTTACAGAAAAAATCAAATAAAATTACTGACAAAATATGTCGCCATTAGGCACGTCTCCGAAACAGAAAATGCAAATTCCTTCATTTGTGTCTGCAATTCCAGATCATGTTGGTAACCCTTGCGAAATAATGTAAGAAAAAAAAAAAGTTGAAAGAAAGTATGAAGTGAGGTTGAGATTGCTAGAAATAGAGTTGTAGGGTTGGAAACTGTCAAAATTTATTCTGTAGAAACTATAAATATTCACATATATAAAAAACAGTTTTCATTAACAAGACAAACCGACATTTAAAATCCTACTGATGATAACACTAACTGGGGTGTTTGAAACCGGTATGGGAAATATCAGAAATGTCTATAATTTTTAGAAATTCAATTTTTCTTCTGCATTTTTTTCAACTTGAACCCCTGGAAACATTTACTTTTCTTCTCTCATTAAAAACATAATGAGGTCAAAATATCAAAAAATTACCATGGTAAGTACTAGAGAATTTAATAAATTACAAATCCAAAAAAAAATTCATGAAATTTGGTTCAGTAGTTCTTGCTGTACAACTGCAGCCGATTTTGTCCTTTAACAAAATCATTCTACAATTGAGTCTTTCTTGTTTAATCCCCCTTACACAGGTTTCATTCTTATAAAGAATTTTGCTCGGATATTGTTCGGAGTAATCGTTCTTTAGTCTAGTAATCCGTGTGTGGGATAAAATTCTATCACATCCCTCTCTTTTGTAATCGTAAGATTGTTTAAACAAAGGTTCAGAAAAATTTTCAGCAACCCATTTTAAATTCCGCGGTTTTGTCATTTTTGACGTCTATTAAGTTCATTTGACATAACAGGGGGACAAAAAAATTGCAATTGTTAAAAATTTGAAAATATTCTAATGACACAGACTGTAAATAATATATATAATTTTACAACTCATTAAATAATGACGAAAACATTTTAAATAATCATAAAAAAAAGAACAATATTCTCAAATATCTACATCAGACAAATGAGTGTGATAGTCATTCAGTCTCAAAGCTTTGATCGGAGAAGGCCGGTGTATTTTTTCTTTCTACACAAATTAATTAAACCTGTGTAAAATCAAAATACAAAAAAATAAATAAATACGAAACAACAACTAAACTAAATAAATGCAATAAACGTCAGTCAGACGGTAGTCGGTAGTTGTAAATACAATCGATCATTACCTTCTTCATCAACATCATCATCAGTATTGTAATCGTTGGTCATCGCAGTAGCCGTTTTTTTTACACACAAAGAGCAAAAAAAAATAGTTTTTTTTTGTAAATTTTCAGTTGACAACTTCCCGCATTTACACAGTGTCTTCTGTGTTTGTCTGTCTGTCTTTCAATACAATTCGTCGTTTCATCTGCTATGACGGGCGATCTTTAAACTAACATGCTAAGCTTAGCTAGCCAGCTAAACTAACTAATATTTAGTCGTACGCCTAACGTTGACATTCATTGTTGTATAGTCAAACTCGGACTCTAAAAAAAATCAAGTAAATTTATTTTTTTTTTTTAATTTTTCGGATAAAAATTATTTAAATAAAAAAAAATGTGTGAAAAATTTTAGATAAAACTGAAAAAAAAGTGCTAAAAATTATAAAAAAATTACAAAAAACAAAAATTATTATAAAAAAATAATTAAAAATATAAATTTTTTTTTGAAAAAAAAATTTTATAAAAAAATTAAAATGATAAAATATTAAAAAAAATTTTAATATTCTAGTGAAAAAAATTTTAATAAAAAAATCTTTTCTTTCGTTTAAGGTTATAGCAAACAAAAAAAAAAAAGACTAATAAAAATGCTTAACAATCCTAAAAATACACCGATTCTAAAAAGATTATGAAAATCTATAGAAAATAATTAATTTTTGTAGATTTTAAAAATCTTAATCTTAAAAAAAAAACAAGAATTCCTTAAAAAAAAAACAAAATAGACAAAGAGTACAAAAATCAAAAATTTCCTGAATTCAACAACTTAAAATTTCGATTGTAGGATATATTACACAAAACAAGGTAAATAAATTTAATTATTTTCAAATAAATATTAAAAATTAAAAAAATTAAAAAAAAAGAAATTATGGAAATATTCAAAATAACGTAAACGTTTACAATAAAAAATTCTCAACGTCAGCAAAAAAACTATAGACTTATTTTAAAAAGTTTTTTTTATGTTAATAAAGTTGATAATTTGTAGTAAACTTTCAAAGAATAATTAACAATATATGATGACTAAAGAAATGTGCTAAAATACATACATATTAACGTATGTACTACATAAGGTTACTGGCCACAAAGAATAATAATAAATATATCTAAAAAAAAAAAACATACACTTAAAAAAAAAAAACTAAATTCTTTAAAAATTTAGAAAAAAAATTATTTTAAGTAAAAAAAATTTTTTAGCAAAGTGAAAATTAATGTTTTTTTTTATATTATTTGATATACATTATTTTGAGTAAAAAACTTTTTTGTTTAGAAGTTTTGAGTGAAAAAAAAATTTTAAGTATTAAATTTTTTTGAGTGAATATTTTTTTTTATATTTTTAGAGCATCTTTTTATTTGTGGCTTTTTAAGTTTAGTTATTTTTTTAAAATATGTATTTTTTTAAATATAGTCTTATATAGTAAAAAATAAAAAAAAACAATTACTTAGAAAAGTAAAAAAAAATACTTTAAAAATTTTGAAATATTTTATTTTGAGTAAGAAACTTTTTTAGTAATTTTTTTAAGTGTAAATTGTTTTTAGTAAACAAATTTTGGTTAGTTTTTTAAAAATTAAGAAATATATAATTTTGATTAAAAAATTGTTTTTTTTTTTTAAATATTTATAACAAAAAAAATTTTGAGTGAAAAAATTTATTTAAACATTTAAATTTTTTTTTTTGAGTGGAATTTTTAAATGAGTAAATTTTTTTATAAGTTCATTTTTTCATTTGTTTTTTTATTGTGACAAAATTTCGTTTAAATGTTTAAAAATTTAGAAATATATTATTTTGAGTAATAATTTTTTGTTTAAAAATTTTTTTAAGTAAAAAAATTTTTAAGCATTAAATTTTTTTTGAGTAGAAATTTCGTTTTTATATTTTTAGACTATTTTTTTTTAAGGTTTGATTATTTTTTTAAAATATTTTTTGAAAATACATTGTTTAGAGTAAAAAACGCCCTTAAAAGAGGGGCGGGGCAAAAAAAAGAGTCATTTTTTAATCCCTTGGGTCCAAGCTCAGGACTATAAACTTCTACGAAGATACAAATTACTCATTTAGCATTTTTAAGAGGTTGGTTTAGTTCTTCAAGGGGAAACTTTTTTCCGATTTGGTCCGATTTGACCCATTTATAAACTTAACCTGCCTAGGACCATAAGATATATTTATGCCAAACTTGAGGTTTCTAGCTCTTTTATTTTGGGACTGCATCGTGTTAACTACAGACGGACGGACAGACAGACGGATGGACGGACGGACGGACTGACGGACATCGCTAGAATGACTTAGAATCGATCACTGATCAATAATATATATACTTTATGGGGTCCCCGACCGATATTTCGATGCGTTACACACGGAATGACGAAGTGAGTATACCCCCATACTGTAGTTGGAGGGTATAAAAATAGTGTAATATAATAAAAACAAGTAGAAAAGTAAAAAACAAAATTCTTTAAAAATTTTAAAATATTTTATTTTGATTAAAAAACTGTTTTAGTCATTTTTCTTGAGTGAAAAAATTTTGGTTACTTGTTTAAAAATTAACAAAAAACATAGAATTTTGAGTAAAAAACTTGTTTTTTTTTAACTTTTATATAACAAAAAATTTTGAGTGAAACATTTGTTTTTAGTATTTTGTGCTTTAGTATTTTTTTTACCCAAAAAAAAATTAATATTTAACAATTTTAAAATATATTCTTTTGAGTAAAAAACTTTTTTTTTTTAAATTTTGAGCGTACATTTTATTTGAATGTAAACATTTTTTTGAGCAATAAAATTTTTTTGAGTCACGAAAATATTCTATTTTTGCTCATAGATTAATGTATAAGAAAACAATTCTTCTGTTTTAAATTTATTAATGTTGGTAATTTTTGTAAGAGTTAGTAGGCACGTGTTTCGGAATTTGTCAGATTGCATTGTCAAGACTATTTAGCAAATATAAAAGCCCTACACTAAAAATATTTTGTAAGAGAAAAACACATTTAAAACAAGTGATTAAACAATTGAAACCCATCCCAGTAATTATTCATTTGTTTTAACAAACAGCAACATTTACTTTTTACTGTTCAAAAAATTTTCTAACATAAATAGGTAACATTAAAAAATAACGTTTCTTTCATTTTTACCAAAAAATAACCTACAAAAACATTAAAAATTAATGATTGTTCTATTATTTCTACCAACAAATTCAAAAAAAATTACACACGAAAACATTAAAAATTAACGATTTGTAGGTTATTTTTTTAAATTTTCTATTGGAATATATCGTGAACCTATATTCAAAATATGCCAACTCAAATTTGACGGAAATGAGTTTCCAATGGCAAATAGCTCCCCTATGTAATACCTATCTGCCATAAAAATTTCAGAGCAAAAAAATAATTTGTTGTCGTTTTACATCCATTTTTGTTATTCTGCTAACTCAAAGTACATATTTTTTTGGTGGAAATAAATGCCAACTCCCATTGTAAATTTCCAAAAAATTTTCAAAAAATTTTTAAAAAAAAATTAGACCACATATCTTATTGCATTAGCCATGCTAAACACGAATCTTGTAAAGATTTTGATATCTAATGACTGGTTCTCGAGATATTGCCATTTTAAAAATATCGGTAAATAGTGTTTGCAAAAAAAAATTGCTTATATTTATGTAACTTTCAAACTATTTATCAGATTGAAACATTATGAATGGGACAAATAAAGTCAATGATATAAGCTTTCAAAATATCTGGTTTTGAGTGACCCTATTGCAATACAGCGTGAGTTACAGAGTGCCAAAGTTGACCACCCTGAGATTAAAAGGCTTTCGGAGCTAGTAACTTTTAAAAATATGCAAAGATTTTTAATTTTTTGTTCAGTTTTTGCAATTACCGTACTAAGGATAACAAAAACCAAAAAAATTAAATTTTTTAAATTTTTCCAAAAAAAATGTATTTTTATTTTCCGACAAAATATGTCAACTCTAACAAAATATTTGTTTTTTGATATAGTAACATAGGCGTAGATAGCCCTGTCTGGGGGGGGCCTAGCCCCCCCAGAATAATTTTAGCCCCCCCCAGAATTTTAATCATTCACAATTTTTTTTTTAATAATTTAATGATTTCATAAATTTTTGCAACAATAAATAATAATAATATGTAATGAGTCTTTAGGACTCGTTATGATTATTCAATGAGTCTTAAGGACTCGCAATGATTATTATATAAGATCTAATAGTTTTTCCATTCTGAATTATTGAAAAAAGTTTTTATATGAATCTGATGTTTTTGTCAGTAATAAAAACTTTACCGAATCTTAGGGTTTTACCTTCAGGAAAACATTTTAAATTCTTTGATTTACAAAAGTTTCTAAATTCTAAGTTGTTTTTTATAGACAAAAGTTATTGAAAGAAAGAATCTGAGAATTTTTACTAATAATCATCAACTTTTGCAATCATCAGAACTTTTTCTTAAAAAAAATCCTAGTAATCTAATGATTTTACTATAGGAAAAACATGAAAAGTCTTTCATTCTCAAAACATATCTAAAAGTTATAAATTTCCGAAAAATCTACAGAATCAAAATTAAAAAAAAAAAATATGAATTTTTAACCGCTTTCGGGGGGCATTCGTTTCTAGGACACCTAGACGCATGTTAAAGGGAGCGCTTCAGGAATAGGTCTAGGTTTTTCTATTAAAAAAAATACCAAAAAATTAAAAAAAAATCTAGCTTTAGCCCCCCCCAGAAATGTTGGCTTCCTACGCCAATGTATAGTAATAAATGCCATCTCTGAAAAATACGCAAACAAGTGCAAAATATGAAAATTTTTGCATAGGTAAAAATTGTTTAGAATATTGAAACCATCTTGTGGAAGGTACATTGTTTATTTTTGCAATAATATGCGAAATAACTAGTTTTTTAGCTCTCCTGAACAGTAAGCTTTTTCGAGTTGGCATTTATTGAATATAGTTCGACGATATATATATTTTTTTTTTTTTTAATTTTTAATAAAACTTTTTATATTCGATCCGAAATCAACTGAATTTTGGCCGTACACTCACTTGATATGTAAAAACTAATGATTTTTCTTTAAAAAATGCCTAAAATTTAAAAACTAATTACGTACACAAATCATTAAAAATTACAAGAAGAATCACTTGTTTTTTTTTTACTTAAAAAAAAAAAAATTACTTTAAAAATTAAACGTTAATGAGGTCTTTATTTTTTATGAAGTTATTTTTGAAACAACGTACAAAAGTAGTCATTAAAAAAAACTGAACATTAAACCAATATTTTTTCAATGTTGTTTTTTTATTTTTAGTACCAAAAGGTACATAAAAATAAAATGTATTTATTCGGCCTTTATATATGTATAATATACATTGTATATACTCTAACCAATATTTTTTCTTTACAAAACAACAAAACGTAAAACTTTTTCAATAAACTACAAGCTATTAATGAACTAATTTTTTTAGTGTATTCAACAAATAGCCTTTGCTACTATCTGACAAATTCCGAAACACGTGTCGATTAAGTCTTGCAAAAAATGACCAACATAAATACATTTTAAACAGAAAAATAATTTTCTTGAAAATTATTCTATGAGAATATCATAGTTTTAGTTAGTACAGGAAATAATGACCTCGAGCTAGAATAATTCTACTTAAAATATAATATTTGAAGGGTCGAATAAAACAATTTTATTTTTAAATAAAAAATTTGAACTTAAAAAAAACTATTTAAATAATTTGAAATATTTTATAATTTGAAATATTTTATTTGAGTAAAAAAATTTTTTTAGTAATTTTTGTAAAAATAGAATTGAGCTTAAATTTTTTTGAGTGTCAAAATTGTTTGAGTAATAAAATTTTTTTGAGTAACAAAATTATTCTATATTAATAAATAGACAAGCTCGAGGCTACAGCCCTTTTTATTGTGTAAAATCATTTTTAGTAACTTTTTTTTTTTTTTTTTTTTTTTAAGTGTAAATTTTTTTTGGGTGACAAAACTTTTAAAAATTTAGAAATATAGGCCCTTACCACAAGAAAACAAAAAGTCTATTTTAACAAAAGTTTTATTTAAAATTTAAAATTTTTAATACATTTTTTGAAAGTCGATTTTAAAAACAAAAACAATTTGTATGGAAATAAAATTAAAAGCTCATTTTAAATTTATTTTATTTTCTTGTGGTAAAGCCGATAAATTTTGAAAATTTTGAAATTGTTGACATATATATTTTTTTATATAAAAATCTTTTTTTTTATAGATTTTGATAAGAAAAATGTTAGTAAAAAAGTAAAAAAAGAATTTATATTTTTTTTAAGGTGTAATTTTTTTTTTAATTTAAAGTGAGCCTTTTTTAGGTTTGGTAATTTTTTTACCCTAAAAAAATTTTTTAACAATTTTAAAATATTTTATTTTGAGTAATAACTTTTTTAATTAAATTTTGTACATTTGTTTTAAGTGTGCACGTTTTTTTGAGTTTTAAAATAATTTTGAGTGAAAACTATTTTTAGTAATTTTTTTAAATTGTGTAAATTTATTTTTGAGTGTAAAAAAATCGATCAGTGATCGATTCTAAGACATTCTCTCTGTCCGTCAGTCTCTCTGTTGAAATATCGATCACGGCCAAAATATAACACAGATATGACTGCAACTTAACATATCAGCTTGTATGTCTTTAGAAAAGTTTGCTATTGAATGTGATCGAGGTTGAGCCGTTCAAAAGTTGTAAGCTAAAAAGTAAAGACACCTCGACAATTTTGGTACATTCTACATAACCTAAACCAAAATTCTTTAATTTGGATTTTGATTGTTTTCTAAATTTTATTGTGTCAGAATTTTTTTTATAGCGCAAAACCTTTTTTGAGTGTGAAATTTTTTTTTTGAGTATTAAAATTTTTTGAGAGACGAAAATGTTTAATTTAAAGTCGAAAAATTGTTTATTTTTTTTAAGAGCGTAAAATTTTGAAGTTTATAAAAACTTTTGTAAATAAAAAAATTAATTATTTATCTAGGTTAAAAATATTTTTTTCTAAAATTTAAAATTTTTAATATAGTGACAAAAAAACTTTGTAAAATAATGTCTTTCAAAGCGTGTTTAGCGTTTCTATTAACACGTGTGTTCTAGGTAACCCCAATCCGAAATCCCCCAATCCCGGTTTTTTATAACTTCTGAAATACCGCATTTTTTTTAAATCTTCGATCGCCGGCCGCCACGATTATTAATTAATCCGATTGGCCTTAAATTTGTAACACATAACTTTTAGGTCTGGCAGAAACAAAAATTGCCCAGAAATTTGGGAAAATTCAAAGTTGAAGAAAAAATTATGCTCTAATACCCCAAATTTTTTGTATTACTATTGACCTAAAAAGCCAACTATTCCAACCCGGACGCTACCAAAAATCGGAAAAAAAGAAAAATCGATCCACCCTACTTCATATTGATTATTCAAAATAAAAATTTTGTAAAACCCACAAAAAGCGTGCCATTTTATAAAAAAAATTACGTAAAAAAATCCAGAGGCTTGCTCAGTTTTATCTGCAACTTAAATCTTCGCTATCAACAGAGAATATAAATATTTGTATGTATAAATACTTTTTTTTCGTTTTTTTTTTTTGTTTTTTTGTGTAAGAAACAATATACGCAATCGGGGTAAGATGAGAGCTGTAAGATGCAGAAGTTTGATGACTTTGAATGTCTATTGCGTCAGTCAAACATATGACTAAAAAAATAGAGGAAACTTTGTTTTATTCGATTTTTTATTTTTAATTACAGGTGAAAAACCTTTGTGAATCACATTTGTATTTGATTAAAATTTAAAGATTAAAAGTGATTCAGATTAACTGAATTTCTCTCAAGATTTTTTAGGTGTTTAAACAGCTGGTTAGATTAACAAAAACAAAAATAATTGTTATAAATTGTGATAACATAGAGAAAATGACATTTAGTTTGTTGATATTATATATGTTTGACACTTTAATGTGTCACTAATATTAGGTTCTTAAATGTCACTTCAAGATTTATGATAAGTTTTTGTTTTGTAAGAAAATCTAAAAGATTTTATTTTTTGATAAGATACGCGAGTTAAAATTTCAATATAAAATTTTACATTTTTTATTTGATACAGCTTCGAAAATGATTAAAAACTATATTTTCTTTATTTTTTTGGATCAATACTTTAAAAGATATGGAAGTTTAAAGAAACGCATTTTGACAATATTGACTTTTATACAGTTTTTAACATTTTTTGCTCGGAAACCGTAAGTTGTACTAAAAAACTTATAAAAACAATATTGTTTATAAAATTAAAAAGATTTAAAATTTAGAAAAAAAAAATCAAAAAAAAAAAATTTAAAACCATATTTGAATGTCCTTTTTTCCTGGGAAGGACACCTTGGATTTCCAAAAACAAAATTTTGTTTTAAAGCTTAGAATTTCCTTTTAACGCTGTTAAAATTTCAGGGAGGTGTTTTTTCGTATTGTTAAGCAATAAATTTACAAAGTTTGTTAGACAGCCAAATATTTGATTTTTTTCACCAACTTAAAAAAATTGTTGCTAGACAACACGAAAAAACACCTCCCTAAAATTTTAAGAGCGAAAAAGGGCATTCTAAACTTTAATAAAAAATTTTGTTTTTGGAAATCCATGGTGTCCATGGCAGGTGAAAAGGAGATTCCAATATTGTTTCAAAAAATGTTTATGGAATTTTTTTTTATTTTTTTTTTTGTTTCTAAATTTTAAATCTGAATAATTTTATCAACAATACTGTCACACAAAGTATTTTCGTACAACTTACGGTTTCCGAGTAAAAAAAAAAACACAAAAAAACTGTCTAAAGCCAACTACCCAGTTGGTAAAATAAAATCACACCTGACATACTGCTGACTCTCCCTTTATGAAATCGCTGACATCTTCATACAATTTTTCAAAATGTCATCAATGACATGTCATCAGTTGGTCAGTTGGAAGATGTCAGCAATTTTATAAAGGGAGAGTCAGTAGTATGTCAGGTGTGATTTTTTTGCCGACTGGGTATTTGATTTTTTGCCAAAATTTTGAAAAAAATCCAATATTTGGCTAACTAACAAACTTTAAAAATTTTTTGCTCAACAATACGAAAAAACACCTCTCTGATATTTTAATAGCGTTAAAAGGACACTCTAAACTTTAATACAAAATTTGGTATTTGGAAATCCATGGTGCCCTTTCTAGGAAAAAAGGACATTCAAATATGGTTTTCAAAATTTTTTGTTGAAATTGTTTTTTTTAACTTTTTTTGAACGCCTTACGGTTTCGGAGCACAAAAATGTTAAAAAACTGTCTTAAAGTCAATATTAAGTATTAGAAAAGCGCTTTTTAAACGCCCATATCTTCCAACATATTGAGCAACAAAAAAAAATAAATAGTTTTAAATCATTAACAAAGGTCTATCAAATAACCAAAAATAAACAAAATCGGTGATCCGTCAGTTTAATTTCCAATGGATTTGCTCATATACAATTATATATAATTCTGATTAATTTTTATTAAAAAAATTAAAAAAAACTTATTCGACCTTTAAAATATTATATTTTGAGTAGGTTTATTTTAGCTCGAGGTCATTATTTGCTTTACTAATTAAAACTTTTATATTCTCATAGAATAATTTTCAAGAAAATTATATCTCTGTTTGAAATTTACTTATGTTGGTCATTTTTGCACGACTTAATTGACACGTGTTTCGGAATTTGTCAGATTTCATTGTCAAGATTATTAAGCAACCGGAATTTCGCTGCAATCGGTCCAGTACTTACTGAATAGCCGATTTATTTAAAATAAACACTGTGCACCATTGCGTATGATTGTTATTTATAGGATATTACAAAATTAAGTATACGCCTCTTATACAATTTTAAAGTAATTACAATTCTAATAACACTGTGCTACAGTGAAAAAATACTTCTAAAGTGGCATGGTATAGGTTGTTGGTTTTGTCAAGTAGATCACAAAAATGCCCATTAAACTTGCCAGACACTCTCAAATTTTAGAGTTATTGTCAAAAAACGTTTTTTTGGGACTTTGCTCACTAAACCTTCCGTAATTCAGAATATTTTCAACCAATTTTAAACTTTTTAACTGTTTTGGATAGAAGAAGGATAGGGCTTTCCATGTGTGTGAATTAGTCTACACATATAAGAAAGATATCTATTGATTTTTTCTATAATATCTAATTTTTTTGTTATTTTTTGAAAATTTTTCGAGTTTATCGATTTTTTTCTGCTATAGTTCGTTTATCAACCTTTATAGTTATAAACTTATTTTCAAAGAAAATTTAATTTTGAACACGATGAGCTTTATCCTGAAAATATCGGATAACAATTGACAGAGTTGTGATAGTTTTTCTGAAAAAGAAAATTAAGATTTTGCAGGAAATCGCCGTCCAGATAACCCAAGCAAAAAAAAAATAATTTATCATGAGAGGTCATGTACAATATTTATAAAGGTTTTTGGTGCACTGAATCCGAATCTGGCCTTTGCTCTATCGCATCAGATTTTTGAGATATTTAACAAATTCGAATCCAGGGGTCCAAAAACATTTAAAATAATGATACGCGACCACTCAGTATGTTTCGTTTATTTTTTATTTTTTTTGCCTGGGTTGTCTGAACGGCAATTTCATGCAAAATCTTAATTTTCTTTGTTAGAAAATTATCACAGCTCTCTCAATTTTTATCAGATTTTTTCGGCATAAAACTTATCGTATTCACAATTAAATTTTCTTTAAGAATACGTTTATAAATATAAATGTTGTTGAACAAACTATAGCAGAAAAAAATCGACAAACTCAAAAAATAACAAAAAATTAGATATTGTTGAAAAAATCAATACATATCTTTCTTAAATGTATAGACCAATTTACACACATAAAAAGCCCGATCCTTTTTCTATCCAAAACAATTATAAAATTGAAAATCGTTTAAAAAAATTTTAAGTTGCACGAGGTTTAGTGAGAAAATTCGCAAAAAACCGTTTTTTTACAATAACTTTAAAATGTAAGGGTGTCTGTTTGTCCAGTTTGATGGACATTTTTGTAATCTTTTCGACGAGACCTACAACCTGAATTACCTCATTTCAAAAGTATATTCGATTTTGTGTTTTTTGTAGCACAGTGTAATACTTCACCAACTTCAAATGCGTGTAAAAAAAATCTAGCACTTAACTAAAAAAAGTCTTGAGGGTGGTTTTGTTATGGAAAATGTTGAAAAAACCTTCAGAATTTTGTTATGAAAAATCTCAACTTTCATTTGCTTTTGGTTTCATCCCATTCCGATTTTGTTTATTGCACTGTGTTATTTATTGCCGCAAATATCAATTTATATTTGAAATTATAACTTTAATAATTTAAATAATTTTCTAACATAAAAATAAATTACTTATTAATTAATATTAATTTTTTTCATTTCTAAAAAAACAATTAATTTTGTTCCTATAATTAATTTGTCTTGTCCCTATAATTAATACAACTACATAAATGTTGAATTAATTTTTAATATTTAAAACTAACTTACAACGTAATGGTCAGATTTAAAATTAATATTTCAACAAGTGCAAATTGCGATTAATAGTTTTTTGTCTTTTATAAATAATTGTTACAAGTTTACAATTAATAATACAATAGAAGAATTACAAAACTAACTGGAATTGTAGGAAATACTTGTAACGATTCTTAGGAATAATTTTTTTTATAATTATGCGTTTAAAGTAATTTAGAATTATAGCTGTTTGTTAGCTACCTATAATTTTAAATTATATGATTTGGAATTACAGCTTTAATTTTCCGTAATTTAAAACTACAGAAAAATAGTTGTATTTTATCAATCTGAGAAGTAGCGATAGAGTTTGAAATTCTGGATTTTTTTTGGAAAAAAATTTATTAGTGTTTTGCAAAGATTAAAATCCTATTTTCAATTAAAATAATAAAATATGAAAACCCTACATCTCAAATAGCAAAGGGGATTTAAATCAAAAATCGCTAATGTTCAAACAAAAATTTTAATACATATTCAACTCTACATTCATTGAGAATTAGAAGAAGAAAATTCTGAAATCTCTTTCTTCTTCAAATTCTCAATGATTTAAATTTTTTTGTTGAACATTAGCGAATTGTCATTTAAATTCTCTTTGCTACTTGTAGTATTGGGTCTTTATATTTGCTAAATAGTCTTGACAATGGAATCTGACAAATTCCGAAACACGTGTCGACTAAGTTTTGCGTAAAACGACCAATATAAATAAATTTAAAACAGAAAAATAATTTTCTTGAAAATTATTCTATAAAAATATCATTGTTTTAATTACTAAAGGAAATAATGACCTCGAGCTAGAACAAATCTACTAAAATTATAATATTTTTAAGGTAAAAAAATAAAATTCATTTTATAATAAAAATTAATCAGAATTTTAGAAAAATGCTACAAAATTCAAATAAAATTCAGAATAATCTTAAAAAAATTGGGAAAGGTAATTTCGGAATCTTGTTAAGTAATTAATCCATCCAACATATAAAAAAAAATATGTCATATTGCACGGAGACAGTTTTAACCTAAAAGTGCGAATACGATAATTTCTATTTTTGCAAAAAAATTACAATATTCAAATTTTCTATTTTAAGTAAGTTTATTCTAGCTCAAGGTCAGGGAAATCCCTTACTTTGCGTTTTTTTTTGTAGTATTAAAACGTGAATATATGTAAAATGGCTACTGCTAAAAAAGTTTTGATGGCTGATTCGGATTCAGGAAGTCCATTTACTAGTTTGTTGTTACCGATTTTAGAAAACGATACAGTGGAACAACAGAAAGTACTAAAATAGCGGTTTTAGGAATCTGCAAACGCTATTTTAGCGTTTAACGTTTTAGCGTTATATCAAAAATGTTGTATGCTACAAAAATTTTGAAAGCAGATTTGGAATCAGAAGGTCAAAATCTATTAATTCAACATATTTAAATTTTGAAAATGTTTATTTTTTTATTTTTTGCAATTTAAACACGATCTTTGCAAAACGTGCTTGATCGAAGATTTTTGTTTTTGTTGCTAAATTTTTCTAACACATCCCAAATACATATTCAAAAAAATTATGGTATTCGCACTTTTAGGTTACAGCTTGCTCACCTGAGATTGTTTAATTCGGCTACACTCAAAAAATTAATTCATTAACTGTTTGTAGTTTATTTAAAAAGTTTTACGTTTTGTCGTTTTTAAAAGAAAAAACATTTGCTTAATGTTAAGTTTTTTAAAATGACTATTTCTGTTCTTTGTTTTAAAAATAACAATATAAAAAATAAAGACTTTCATTAGTATTCAATTTTTAAAGTTATTTTTTTTTGTTCTGTAAGTAAAAATAAGTGATTCTTCTTTAATTTTTAATGATTTCTTTACGTTTTTTGTAAATATTGGCATTTTTAAGGAAATATCATTAGTTTTTACCTACTTGTGCTGGTTATTTTTTTTTTTTTGTAGACATAAAATTCAAAAAATTATTTATAGAAATATAAAAACATAATTGTATCAAGTTGCACGATGGGTAGAGTATCCGGCCAGAATGCAGTTGATTGCGGGATCGATTCTCCAAAAATTTTAATAAAAAATTTTTAAAATAAAATTCAATAGATAAATTGTAAAAATAACATACGAAATCATTAATTTTTAATGTTTTCGTAGGTATTTTTTTTTAATTTGTTGGTAAAAATAACACAAAATTCATTAAGTTTTAATGTTATTTTTTTTCGAATTTTTTGGTAAAAAAGAATGAAAAAAAAATAATAATTTTTTAATGTTTAATGTTATTTATTTTAGAAAATTTTGTCAACAGTAAAAAATAAATGTTGATGTTTGTTAAAACAAATGAATAATTACTGGGATGGCTTTCAATTGTTTATTCACTGGTTTTAAATGTGTTTTACATTTGTTTTTGCCTACAAAATATTTTGAGTGTTATTTATATCAAACAAGTATTATTTAAAAAAGTTTTATGAAGGTAATTTATAAAGCTTCAATTTAAGCTTGATAGCGTCCAGATAGAATAAATAATAAATGAGCTACGGGGGTCGATCTGGAAAATTAAATTATTTATAGACTTTTTTCATAACATTTTTTAAAAATATTTTGAAGTCGATTTTTTCCACGTTCAAACATCAGAAATTAAAAAAAAAAAACTACCCAAACAAAGAGTGAAATTTTGAGTACAGTAGAAAAATCCACATTTTTTAACCTTCAATTCTTTTGACCACCAATTTTTTGTAAACAAAGAAAAACGGTGTTTTTCACGAATTTACGAGATAAAAAAAATGCTAACATTGGAACGACAATTCTGAGGTTAATGAAGCTCAGCATATGTATTTGTCGTTACCCTGGTCTGGTTGGTATTGAATTTCAGCAAAATCGGTCTTGTGGTTCAAAAGTTATTAGCAAAATCATGAATTTCAGACTGGTTTCACCTTAAATTCACGTGTTGGAAAACCATTAAACAAGTTTTAAAAACATTGTTAAGTCACAAAAATATTTTACAACGTATTTTTAGCACTCAAAAATATTTCAAGACAAACAAGTAGAAAAGTTAAATTCGACTTGGCCGAATCTATGAATACCCTCCACAATGCCCATTTTAAGTGATAATAAATTTTCTAACGTGAAAAAATAACAGTTTTGATTAGAAATATTTTATTTTGTTTAAAAAATTTTTTTTTAGTAATTTTTGAAAAAAAAAAAAATAAATTACTAATTTTTTTTTGAGTGTAAAATTTTTTTTGAGTGTAAAATTTTTTTCGAGTGTATTTTTTTTATTTGTTTTGGTATAAAAATATTTTTGAGTGACAAAAATACGTTGTAAAATATTTTTGAGACTTACCAATGTTTTTAAAACAGGTTTAACGGGTTTTCAACCCGTGAATTTTAGGTGAAGCTAATCTGAAATTAACGGTTTTGCTAATAACTTTTGAACCACTGGACCAATTTGGCTGAAATTCAATACGAACGAGGCTGGAGGACCGCAAAATATATATGCCAAGATTCAGCATCCTCAGAATTGGTTTTCGAAAGTTATAGTGCTTTTTATCTCAAAAATTCACGAAAAACCCTTGCCGAAATTCAGTCTTTTGCTCATAACTTTTGAACCACTGGACGGATTTCGCTGGATTGCAATACCAACCTGACCAGGTAAATGCCCAACATATATGCCAAACTTCAGGAGCCTCCGTTAAGTCTTCCAAAAGTTAGCGTGTTTTCAACAGACAGACAGACAGACAGACAGACAGACGGACAGACGGACGGACGGACGGACGGACGGACGGACGGACATCGCTAGATCGTCTTAAAATCGATAGAGGATCATGAATATATATACTTTATGGGGTTCTAGACCAATATTTCGAGGTGTTACAAACGGAATGACAAACTTATATATACCCTCTATCACTAGAGTGGAGGGTATAAAAAAAAATTACACTCGAAAAAAATTTTACACTTAAAAAAAAAAATTTAATTTTTTATTTTTTTTTTACAAAAATTACAAAAAAAAGTTTTTTATTCAAAATAAAATATTTCTAATCGAACCTGTTAAATTTATTCACCTTAGAAAATTTACTCCCCCTTAAAAAGGACATTGTGGAGGGTATTAATGAATTCGGCCAATTCGAATTTAACTTTTCTACTTGTTTTTAATTCATTCATTAATGCAATCTAACATAAATTTATATTAATTATTACACGTGACTCAAAATTTATTGACTATGATGTGCTGATGATCCAGTGATCATCCCACAAATTATTTAAAACTTAAAAAAGTATACTCTTATTAAAATGATTTCAGTTTACTACTATAAATGGGGTAAATTTACACAAATTGCGTAATTTTACTTAAAAATATTGGAAATTTACTAAATTTTAGTAAGTAAGAAAGCCCTTAATAAAATTATTGTAAAAAGTATCATAGCTTATTAACGAAAAAAAAAATCTTCAGTCGGACAAGTATTCCGGTTCCGAAATTGGGCGCAAAAAATAATAAGAGGCCAAATGGGCAACAAGTTACCGATGTTTTAAAAAAAAATCATAAAAAGGAACAACTAAGATAAAACTTTATACAAAATATGACCCAAAAATATGCATTTATAGCAGAATATGCAAAACATGCATTTTAACCAAAATATGCAAAAATGTCCATTTACGAATCGATGCCTTTTAAAAAGTAAATTCTTTGATGTGCAAAGATATTTATCTTGAGCCAATGAAATATGTGAAGAAATTGGTATTTTTCCATACAAAAGTAATGCCAGATCCTAAGTATATATAAGTCTTAAGGAAAACAAAATATGGATTTGTATAAAATCCCTTCCTTAATGGAACAATTATTAAAAAAAATTAATTCAAACGAAATGGTTGACAGTTTGATATTTTTTAACAAATGAAGGGCTTATTGTAAAAACTCGATAAGCAACATTTCATTTTATTGTGGTTTTTGCCTTAAAACTTTCGAAATAATGTAGAAAATAGAACTTTTGCAAAACTTTCATTCTTTATTTGTACGAAGGGTTTAAGCAAGACTTCTGCCGAAAATTTGTCAATGGAAGATCAGTAGAAGGCGAAAAACAACAAAAAAATAAAATGTTGCACATCAAGTTTTTGAAGTAAGCCCTTCAAATTATTTTTTTACAAACTGCCTTATTATAACAACCCTGTATTGACTTTCAAACAGAGTTGTTATAAAATACGACTCTGTATTTGCAAAAACAGAGTCGTATTTTGTAAATACATGTGTCTCCGCTAAGTTCGAACGCAATAGATATTTTTTTTCGAACAAAGCAATTTGTCACGGTTTTATGAAAGCTTCGAAAATTGGAAACGGAACTAAATTTCGTTTCCAATCCAATTTCGTTGTGGATTCATGAACGGCCTGATAGTAAGACTCATTTTTTTAAGGGTGTAGATATATAAAAATAATTTCTCAAAAAATGAAAAACTCCCGTTGTCCCTCTTCCCTTTGACCCGCTTAATGTGAGGTTGGGCAGCTAAGAAAAAATAGGTAACTCGTATTTTTGTCCCCTTTTACCATATGCAAGTTTTATAACAATCGGTGGGTGCCCTCTAGAAGACCTCGCTTGTTAGTGAAAACCATAAAGGAATGTGAAAGATTTTTAATGAAAATTTGTTATGAAACTATGAAATCTAATGAATTTCATTTGTTCAAATTCTCTCACTAAATGTGTGAAATTTCGTTCAGCATGTGAAATATTTCATTGATTTGCAATATTACTATTTTTATCAGTGTAATGTTTAAGTTAACCAAATTAATTGTATAAATATTCTTTAAAATTGTGTAATTGGTTAAAATATTTGTATACAAATATTATTTATATACCCTCCTAGTTTTAACACCCCACTTCCACCACTACAGCTACCTCCAACAAACCCCAATCTTACAAAATTTACTACTCTGTATACACTGTCATTTTTTTGTTGTAATGTTTTTAAGTAGCATGTCTACATAGTACAACAAATGCGTGAGTTTACACCATAATAAATGTATTTATCAGATTTTTGAGTAGGCTTTAAAAAATAATAATAATAAAAAAAAAAATAAATAAAAACAAACACAAAATTATAATTACATTCTACTTATTTGATTGTATTTGTATTTTGTCTGTCCATGTGTGTAAACATAAAATCAACAGTAGTATCTTTACAAAAGAAAAACATCCGTTTTGTCCATGCGGCGACTTGGTCGTTTAGGTGGCAGTCAATCAGTCTGTCAGCCATTCAGTCTAACAACCAGAGAGGCAGATAGACAGGCAACCATTCACCACACCCACTTTATTCATTTATTAGCCTAATATTTGCTGTTGACGTTATTATTTTTTTCTATATTTTTTTTATTTTGTTAGGTCTTGTTTACGAAGCAAGTGTTACACAAAATATAGTATTTACATTTTTGTTGAACAATTTTTTTTTTTTAATGTTATAATTTTCTTTTGTACTTAATCATGTTTGTGGGTTTTTAAATGTGTTGTGGCATATTTTATATTTATTTTTTTTAAAAGGGCAGTATTTGTTATTGACCTCTTCATAATTATTTGTTTTTATTTTCATTTTTATAAGCACTTTCTAAGGGATTAAAGCAACAATTCTCATTGGGTTTATGTTACTAAAAAGAAATGTTTAAAGAAGTTATGAAGTGAGGTTGAGTTTGCTAGAAATATAATTGTAGTGTTGGAAACTGTCAAAATTTATTCAGTAGAAACTATAAATATTCACGCATATAAAAACAATTTCCTTATCAAGACAAACCGACTTTTAAAATCCTGCTGATGATAACACTAACAGGACTGTATAAAACTGGTATAGGAATACCAGAAATGTCTATAATTTTTAGAAATTAAATTTTTCTTCTACATTTTCTTAAACTTTAACCCTTATGACAAATATAATTAGAGCTCAAGCTCGATCTATACTTAGAGAACAATTAATATTTCTTGTTAAATTGATAAATTTTATTTATGTAAATTGGTAATTAGGAGAACATCATTTAAATTTCTGTAAGAAAGCATTATTCGGTCGAATCAAAAATACCCTTCACAATTCTTTAGGTTTTTGGTTTTTTGTATTTAAAATGCTTGTGTTTTTATACCCTCCACTTACAAGGGAAGTCTCCCTGGTGTCACCCTCCGATCTTCATGAAATTTGGATATGTTGTTAAGAACGAAAATTAATTCGACACGTATTTTTTTAGCGGCCCAAACTCATTTTTAGGGGGCATCGATTTGTATGGGGGGAAATTTACCTTTTTCAGTTTTTTACGATTTACGCCTATTTAGACAAAATTAATATAGGCATGTGTGATATCAGATTAAAGGTATTAAAAATACCTACCTCGTGGTGCTAACAACGGACCAAAGAAATTAATATTTTTCGACTTATTTACAAAAATGTCCTAAAATTTTGGTATTTTACTCAATATGACGCAAAGTTGTGCATCTTTGTACACGTTCTTAGCACACCATGCGCGGGTACAAGGGGGGGGAAAAAGGGGAAATTTCCCCCCCCAGACCAAATTTCGAAATGAAAAAAAAGAAAAAAAGAAGAAAAAAAAGAAAAAAAAGAAAGAAAAGGAAAGAAAAGAAAAAGAAGAAAAAAAGACAGAAGGAATTTTCTAAAAAAATCTAGAAGTCCAAAAATTTTTTATAGAAAAAAATCTGAACATTTTAATAGGGAACATTTTTTAATTTTTAAAGGAGAAAGTGAATTAATCTAAAAATTTTCTCTGAAAAATATATGTCAATCTTATTATGAATTTTGGCATAAACAAATTACTTAGAATATGCTTTTTTTGTGTAGAAAAATGTTACAGGATCTTAATTTGATTTATATAAAAAATGTTTGTCTTCTACATAGCAATACGAAAAATATCTTAAAATTTTAAAAATGTTGATAGTCACACTTACATATGAATGTAAAACTATTTTAATTTTTTTTTTCTAAAGAATAAACTTTTTCTAAAGAAAAAATTCTCAGAATCTGAGGATTTTTTTTATGTGAAAAAGGTCTCAAAGCTTATTTATGGAAAAAAAGCCGCAGAAGAATTTTTCTATGGGAAAAAAGTCTCAGAATTTCTGAATTTGAGACTTATTTTAAGAAAAAAGGTCTCAGAATCTGAGTCTTTTTAAAAAGAAAAATGTCTCAAAGTCTGAGACTTTTTGTTGTTGAAAAATATTCTCAGAAGTTGAAATTTACTGAATTGGTAGAAGGTCGCAGAATCTGAGACTTTTTCATCGGGAAAAAGGTCTTAGAATCTTAGATTTTTTTTTATTGGAATAAGGTCTCAGAATCTCAGACTTTTTCTACAGAAACAGGTTTCAGAATCTATGACCTTTCTATAGGAAAAAGGTCTTAAAGTCTGAGACGTTTTCTAAAAACAAACAATTTCGAATCTGAGACTTTTTCTTTAGGAAAGGGTCACAGAATCTTCGACTTTTTCGATAGGAAAAGTGTAGGTTTTCTATATAAGAAAAAGCTCTCAGAATCTCCGACTTTTTCTTTTGGAAAAAGGTCTGAGAATCTGAGCCTTTATCTTAAGGAATAAGTCCTCAGAGTTTGAAATTTTTTTTAGGAAAAAGGTCTTAGAATCTGAGACTTTTTCTATTGGAAAAAGGTCGAAGAATCTAAGACTTTTCTATAGAAAAATGGTCTCAGAATTTAAAATTTTTGCAGTACGAAACGAATCTAATAATCAGAGACCTCTCTATAGGAAAAATGTCTCAATAATGCTTTAAAATATGATACTTTCTTTAGTAAAATGTCTCAGAATCTGAGGCTTTTTCTATGGAAAAAATTCTTAGAATCTGAAAATTTTTCTATACGTAAAAAGTCTCAGATTCTGAGACATTTTTCGTAAAGAGGAAGCCTTATATTAAAAAATTCACAGATTTAGACATTTTATATGTATACGACAAATATACAATTTTCTTTTAAATTTCTTTTAAATATCTGAAAATTTTTCTATACGAAAATAGTCTCAGATTCTGAGACATAAAAAATAATTTTTTCACCAAAAATGTGATGTTATCTATGCAAAGAGAATTCTTCTATTAAAAATTTCTCTTCTTATGTATACGAAAAATATACAATTTTCTTTTAAAACAAATTAAAAAAAATTGATCTAAACGAAATATGATCATGAAAATCAAACCTCCTTCGGCAAAAACTAATAAATTTGATGATTTTATAGCTTTACCATCACTTTTTTTTTGTAAAAAACGTATCCTTATTTTGCTCGTCAACAAAGGTGAATTTATGATTTTTTTTTCGAAAAAATGTTCCCCCCCCAAACCCAAAAGCTGTACCCGCCACTGTAGCACACGTAGATAGGTTTTCCAAAGACCTTTCATTTGGTATGTAACATGACTAGGTTCTTTGCATAATATAGGAAATAAACGAAAAAAAACTGAAAAATGGCCTTGTATTCCCCCCTCCTTTCTATTCCCTAAAGATGAATTTGGGCCGCTAAAAAAAATACGTGTCCATTTATTTTTTCTGCTCTACAAAATAAAACCAATTCCATAAAGATCCGCAGGTGACACTATAGGGAGACTTCCCTTGTTAGTGATAGAGGGTATATATAAGTTTGTCATTCCGTTTGTAACTCATCGAAATATCGGTCTGGGACCCCATAAAGTATATATCGTCGATGCGCCGACCAGAACACCTATGTGTTTTTTATGAATTGTTCAGAAGAGCAAAAAAACCGTTTTATTTTGCCAATTCGCAACATTTTTTTAAAGTAAATTTTTTTTATTTTTCCTAAACCCATTTAAAAACATTGCGCGTTGAAGAACATAAAAAATCTTTTTTTGTTCTGAAGTGGTACAAGATTTTAACAAAAAACTACACATAGGTGATTTTGTTTCGGACTTTTTACATGTTTATAAAAAAAATATAATACACATAGGTGTTTTTGTTCTTAAATTTATTTTAAATAAATTTTTATTTGTTGTTCAAAAGCAAAAATTTTGCAAGATATATATCCCCAAGGACTTGTAGCGAAATATTGATGGTATTCACGTCAGAATTTTTATCCTTGCAATGTGCGAAATGCAACATTTACTACAACAAACACACGTAAAATTATTTTGGTGTTTTTTTTAATCCCATGTGTTTGTTGTAAAAAGTTTTTCATTTCGTACTTTGCAAGGCTGGAAACTTCTGACGTGAATTTTATTATCACAAAGAGGCGGAAAAACTTTACCAATGCAGAAAGTGATTATCAGGAAAACCAAAATAATAATAAGTAATAAGTCAAAAAAAGTAGTAAATATAATTCTGATGCAAAAAATGGCAAAATGTATCGTCAGTGAAATGTAATGGCGAATCTTTTCGTAGAACATATTAACCCTCTATCTCCCATTTTTAGGGGTCATTTTTGTCCTTTTTTTAAATAACCTCATACAACACCACCTACACCACAAAAACGTACATTAACTGGTTAAAATCTTCTACAAAGATTTTCTGCATCAAATTTTACTAGGGGTTGGCAAAGTCCAAAAGTTCCTGCAAAGTGCAAAATGGTTAAAAAAGTAAAATTATAAATTATCAAATACTGTTAAATTTTTTTTTGCAAAAGTCGAGTGAAATAAGTCGAAAAAAATATAAATCTGCTTCTGAGCTAAATAAAGTTAAGAGATAATTCAGTGAAAATTGATGGCGGTTCTTTTCTTAGAACATTTTAACCCTTTATCCTCATTTTGGTGCTTTTTTTAAATATCATCATAGACCACTATTAAGGCATACGTTTAAAGGGTTAAACAATTTTACAAACATTTTCTGCATCAAATTTTACTAGGGGTTGTCAAAGTCCAAAAGTTCGTGCGATGTAAGCAAAATGTTTAAAAAAGGAAAATTTCAAAATTATCATAATTTGTTAAATTGTGTCTTACCAAGATACTTTACAATTTTACTATTTTAAGCACTTTTCGCACGAACTTTTGGCCTTTGAGAACCCCTAGTAAAATTTGCTGCAGAACTTTTTTGTAGAACATTTTGACCCTTTTAACGCACGTTTAAGTGAAGTTCTATGAGGGTATTTGGCAAAAGGACCAAGATTACCCCCAAAAATGGAAGATAATGTGTTCCAAGAAAAGAACCGCCATCAAATTTCACTGAAGACATCATCATTAAGCTAAGAAGAAGATTTATATTTTTTTTTTACTTATTTTACACGACTTTGGTGAAAAACAATTTAACAGTTTGTGATAATTTGCAATTAAATTTATTTAAGCATTTTGCACTTTTCGCACAAAATTTTGACCTGTGACGACCCCTAGTAAAATTTGATGTAAAACTATTTTTTTGTAGAACATTTTAACCCTTTAACCGCACGTTTTAATGGTGTTCTACGAGGATATTTAAAAAAGTACCAAAACGACACGTAAAAATGGGACACACAGGGTTAATGTATGTATGTTCTTAGAAAAGAACCGCCTTGAAATTTCACTAAAGACATCTTTTGACATTATTTACCTCAGAATTATACTTTATACTTTTTTTTAGCTTATTCAAAACGCATTTAAAAAAAATTTAATTTTTTTTTTTTTAAATCGTGTTGCACAGTGTTACGCAATAAAGTTTCGGAATATTACAAAAAAAAATGTTCAGAAAACTTTTAACATGTCTATTTATAAAAAAACCAAAGGCAGGCGCAATGTTTTTACGTTTAAATCAAAAACAGTTATGTGTACTAATAACACATAAGTGTTTTTGCCGGAGAATTTCTATTATAGGTAACACATAGGAGTTTAGGCTAACTTTGAAACCATTTGAGATAACGGGAAACGCTTTGGGGGATAAATGCATTACCTGATAGGCTTCATAATGGGCCAATAAAAAAAAAATCAAAAAATTACACATAGGTGTTCTGGTCGGCGCACCGACGATATATTCATGATGCCTGATCGATTTTAAAATATTCTAGCGATGTCCGTCTGTCCGTCTGTCTGTCTGTGGAAAATGCTATCACGGACAAAATATTGCACAGAGATGACTGAAACTTAACATATTTATCAGAAGTTCTCCCGAGAAGTTTGGTATTGCATTTGAGCGATATCGCTTTAGCAGTTCAAAAGTTATGAACAAAAATGTAAGCACACCTCAAAAATTTCAGTACATTCAACATAACCTAAAAATACAAAATGCTTTAATTCTTCTTCTGGTTGACATATGTGAACATAATTGAACACCAAATGGTATTTAAACAAGTACGAACATATTTTTTCCAAATTTTTTTTTCGCGGAATTTTTTTTTTTCAAAAAGTAATTTCCTTTTAAATAAAGTTTTTTGCAATAATCTTTTTGAAATTGTGGAGGGTATCACTACATTCGGCAAGGCCGAATTAAACTTTTTTACTTGTTTTAATTTATCTCACTTTTTCAGTTGTTTAAATTTTCTAGTTTCCTAAATTTTCCGTTACCTTCCCGATTTTTTTTATCTGAATCTTTGAAAGTTTTCAGGAATTTGTAACAAATTCTTCCTTGTTTTTTTTAATTTTTTGAACTTTTCTATAAAAAATTGTAATTACGCCAGGCGTATGATTAATAAATATTTTTAGTAATGAATAAAGTTTACGTAAAATTATAAATTGTTTTTTTTTTTTAATTTTTTTGAACTTTTATATAAAAAATTATAATTACACCAGGCGTATGATTAATAAATATTTTTAGTAAAGAATAAAGTATACGTATAAATACAAATATATTTCTAAACAAAAAATGTATACAACGTTATCAAATTACACTGAAAATAAAAACATTCTTGAAACGGATCCATTATTTTGTTTTCATGTAACCATTGAAGGAATTCATAAGCTTATAAAAATATCATGCATATTCAGAACAAATTTCATAAAATTTGGTACATTTGATTTCGTAGTTTCATTAAATAATTTCATTAAATTTTGTTTATAAAACATGTGGATTTTTGGCACCTGTCATAAGTGTCGCGTCTGTTTAGTTTGTAGTAAAACGCACAAAATGTAAAAAAAAACAGCTGATCAGAGCTGCTCGATTTTATTTTGTAATTTTTAAAGATTTTGATATATTTTGTATAATTTCGTTGTTTTACGAATGTACTATATAATTTATGGATAGAATAAAATTTTGTCTGAATAAAACAAGTAAGAAAATTGTAGTCGGTCGCCCATATAATACCCTACACTAAGTATGTAGTGTTTTTCGGAAAATGAGTTCCAAGTCCAAACATGGATCGTTTGAATCTACATTTGGTAAGGTCTTTTATTTTTGTAGAAAAAACACGAAAACCAAATTTGATTGAAATCATCTGGTATTTGTGGTCAATAGACCGAATATCGGGTGTCATTTTTAAAGGGGACTAATACCAAGAGTGGTCTGGATGTAATCAGATTAAATAAAGTCAAATATTTCCCATTTCCAAATATTTTGAGAGAGTTATATGAATATCGGGCAGTGGTTTATACAGGGACTATCAGTAAAGATTATGCGATCCTGTTGAAATGCAAATTGATGATTAATGAATATAAAATGCGTTTACTTGTAAAATTTTGAAAGGATTCCTACTTTTTTACGGTTATTAAAGACAAATTTTAATTAAACATTGTATAGGGGCTAAGTTTTACCTTGGACCATCCTTGGTGTAAACGAAGCTTAAGGTTAAATTTTCAGTCAAATATTTGGAAAATTTAGGCCTGCATCGCTCATACAACGTTTAGATAGACTGACGGACGGATAGGCGGACGGACATCTCCAAATCGACTCAAAAAGTAATTCTGAATCGATCGTTGTATTTGAATATGAGTCTAGGACAAATACTTCAAGTGGTTACAAGCATCAACACAAACTCATTATATCCAGTACTACAGAGTAGTGTAGGGTATATGAAAATTGAAAGTGTATTTTTCTACCTAGTTTACTACAATCACGTTAAATAAGATATGTCAGTAACGGTTACACATGACTTATCAAAAACTTGTGGTACACACGCAATTGTAGACAATGACTTGTTACGGTCGTCCAAAATTAGAATTTCCCACATAGTGATTCACGTAAATGTGAGTGATTTCCATTTCAATCACGTAATTGTGAGTGAGAGTGATTGTGAGTGGCGTGAGCAAAATTTTTTATTACTCACTTGAATAGTGAGTGAGCATGAGTAAAAAAAAAGTTTGCGTGAGTGATTAGAGAGTGAATCAATTACACCGCTCAACAAATAGTAGGTTTTTGGCTCCGGTTAAAGTTTCTTAGAAATTTTTTAAAGATTTTGACTCGCTAATTCCAAATTTGTGCTCCAAATTTTTCCATCACGTCTAGAATTTCGATTATTCAATGTTGAAAATGCGAAAAAAACGCGATTTTTGCCTTTTTTGAAAGGGAGCACAGCAGCCATTAGGTGAAATAAAAATCTGGTATAAAGCGTTGGAGTAGAATTGAACTATGATCTCAAAAATATCATAAAAAATTTGAATGGCCAAACATGTATTTAAAAAAAGAATTGCTTTGATGAACTCAAAATTTAGGAACAAATTTTTCTATGTCTACACAATTATTGGGGCGTCCCGTCAAATTTGAATTTTCAAATTTAATGCCGTAATCCCTGCCAAACGATGGCCACGTCAGAGCTGATTGTGGGAAAATTTATAAAAAAAATTTGCAAGGTCATCTTCAGTCGGCAACCAGCGGTCAAAGTTGGAAAAAAATTACGTATTACGACCAAAATTCATATCCAAATTTTTTGACCAAATCCGGCTTAGAAATTCGGAAATTTTGGACCACAGATTCTGATTTTTAAACATAAAAAAATTTGTTTATCCAAATTGGTTTCAAAAGTTGAAAAATGTTAATCGTGTTATCTAAAAAATATTAAATAATATAATAACACGATTTTGGTCCGAAAATTCTGATCAGCATCTGTGGCCCAAAGTCGGAGATCAGCAGTTTTGGACCATAATCGCGTTTTTATATTGTTTTTAATATTTTTAAGATAACACACGTAACATTTTTCAACTTTTGCTATCTAAAAAATATTAAAAAAATATAAAAACAAGATTTTGGTCCGAAAGTGCTGATCAGCATCTGTGGACCAAAATCGCAAATAAGCATTTATATATAAAACACTTAACATTTTCCAACTTTTGAGACCAATTTGGATAAAAAAAAAATTTTATGTTAAGAAACCAGCATCTGTGGATTAAAATCGCGGTTGTGGATTTTTTTAAATACTTTTCCAATAAAGTACGCAAAGTTTCCGAATTTTTTTAGCCGGATTTGGTCAAAAAATTCGGACATTTATTGGTCGAAATACGCATTTTTTCCAACTGCTGGTTACCAACTGAAGATGAGATTGCAAAATTTTTTCATAAATTTTCCCATAATCAACTCCAACGTGACCATCGTTTGGCAGGTATTACGACATGAAATTCGAAAATTTAAATTTGACGGGACGCAAAAAATAATTATATTATGTGTAGCTGGGGAGTAATGTGGCAATTTTCCTTCACTTACCTACTGCAATTCAACCCTTATTTAATGAAACCTGTTCATTGATCAAATGAAACCTGTCTTCAGTTGAAACTGCGAGTAATTTTTTATTCATTTCATTTGACTTAAGTTAAGTTTAAATGAAAGTTTGTCTTAAGCTGTATGAAATTGTCAATGGAAAAAAAATTTTAAATTTTTATTGAAAAATTACTTCAACTTAGGAAAAATCCGCCAATTTTAGAAATTTTTTGACAAACTTCAAATGGCGATATTTCAAAAACCGCTCGACCGATTGCAAACAATTTTTCTTGTTCATTTTCAGCATGCCAACATTACGCTACCTCAAAATACGAATGTCGTATGTCATTTTTCTCGGTTTTGAGATTATGACATGTTCATAATAAATTTCGCACGCTCTTTCTAATAGTGTTATCAGTTCCTTCATAAACCTTATAGTTTCTGAAATATTCAGAATGCATTTTGTCGTATGTCACAAAATTTTATATTTTTGAGTAAGAATTTTGTCGTATGTGCACAAATAATCGTCATACGACATTTTTTGTATGCAAAGTTATTATTTTCAATTGAAAATACAATTGTTGTATGTCTTACATTTTTATACTAACAAGGAAAGTACTCCAACATTTATGAATCGGTTCACCTGAAACTTAAAATATATATAAAATAGACGATTTTAAAGGTTGGGGTGAGCTCGGTATATCGGCCGTATCAGTGTTTAGAATTTTCGTTGCAACATTATGAAACAATATGGACCTTCGGGAAAATTCCGATAACTCCCGAGCTAACAGGAATATCGCCTAGAGCAAAAATACGTGTCGTAAAAGATGTCGTTATCATTTGGATATCGTAGGTCTATGTCTTCACATAAATACCCAAAATTTAGATTTTTTCATTAAATAAATACAATTATCAATTGTTTTTTTTTAGAAATTATCAATTGTATTTCATAACTTATCAAATGTATTTCAGAACTTATCAAATAGTTTCTGAAATACAATTGATATTTTCTGAAATACAATTGATTATTATTATCTGAAATACAATTAAAAATATGCGTCGACTTAAATTTAGTAAAGATTATTTCATATTCATATGGATATCGTAGGTCTAGTCTTCACATAATTACTCCCAAAATTAACACATTTTTGGTATTAAAAACTCCTTTCTTCACATATCAAAACATCATATAGTTTCTTAAGAAAAAATGGCTCAAAAATTCAAACATTGATTTTTTCGTAATTTTTTAGCCTCTTTTGAACCTCTAATTCTCCGATATGGCCAATAATTTTGGAGTTTTTTTATTAATTCATTAAATAAAGAGTGTTTTGTTGTAAAAATTTAACTTACTTAATAAGTTTTGTGCTTTTAATGGTTTCCTTATGGGGTATTTTGGCATTTTCCTTTATTAAATAATATACAGTGCCGGTCAAAAAAATAGCACCAATGACAAAATCTCTATTCATCCAATTAAAACAAAATATTATGTGTGTATTCGTTTAAAGTAAATGTGTAATACTCTTATACTAAGTATATACCCCTTAAAAGTTTTTACTTTTTCCAAAAATTGTGGACGGTTCTTTTATAATGATCGATAATTTAAAAAAACTCTGAATCAGTGCAGTCAATAAAATAGCACCGAATGACAAAATTTTATTAAAAAAATTTATATTGTTTAAATTATTAAAATAAAAGTGTTAAATACTAAAGGAAGATAGTTTTTATTTACAAAAAAATTAATTCATTACAAAATTTGATGTTTATTTTCATAAAAACACGACTTGGAAAACATTACACTCCTCAAAAACGTGCTTTTGTAAAAAATATAATTTCTGAACATAAACCATATTCTGAAACAGGAAAATTAGTTGGATGCGCTTATAAAATGATTAAAAATTCAACAAAATTAACTTTAGAGCTTGAAAATCTTAGTCACAAGCGACGTTTGTCATCATAAGTGGTTAGATGTTTGTAAAGACAATGGAAGAAGGCCCCATTTACGGCAGCTCTAGAGCTAAAAAAGGACAGCAAATGCTGAAAATGTTCGTCGAAGATTACAAAACAACAACATTAACGGTTGTAGATTCGAAAAAGTGCGCCTACTCTCACTTAAGCATGCTGCAAGTCGTTTGAAGTTTGCTAACAGTAACTCAGAATGACAAGCTTAAAAGTGGATCAATGTTCTATGGACAAATGAATCCATTGTTGTTTTATTTGGAGACATGGGATTACATACCTATGTCAGAAGACCCTATAACTCGGATTTCAATCCAAAACTCGAAATAAAAATAACTTAAAATGGTGCTTATGGTGTGGGAGATATTTTCCTACTGTGGAGTTGGGTTCATATATTGGACCATGGCTCACATATTGGACTAGGACAATCGTGGATATACACTTAACGTTTATATCCCCCAGAAAGTAATGTTGCCATAAGTTTCTGAGCAAATGCCACTAATTTAGGTCTTTTAGCACGTCAATTACCCAAAGCATGAAGGGAAATTGACAAAAAATTGGTTCTGGACAATAAAGTAAACGTGATGGAATGGCCTGGTTAATCCCCAGACCTAGATCAAATCGATAGTTAATGGACAGATATAGAGAAGAGAGTGTCTCGAATACAACCAACTTGTAATGAAGCCCTTTGGGTGGCTGTTCAGCAAATCTGGAACTCAATTTCGAATTAAAGATCCCAAAATCTCGTGAATTCGGCACAATAACGCTGTACAGAGGTAATTGTCAACAATGAGCACTCGACAATTTTTTTTTTAATATTTAAAGATATTACAACAATACTGAATTCATAATCCATTCGTTTTTCAAATTTAAGAATTTAATTTTAATACAAAAAGTACTGTGGTGCTATTTTTTTGACTGAGTGTTTTTGAAGTTTTTTTAAAAACTCTGAAAATTTTTAATGAAATAAAAAACCAAATTAGCCTTTTGTTATGTAATATTGTTTCACACTCTTGTAAGTAACTTATGACACGTTTTCAGTGACATAAGTTTAAATTGTTAAAAAAAAAAACAGCGAGAAAATGTTGTTTTATTTTGGTGCTATTTTTTTGACCGCAGCTGTATATCAAGTTGGCTTTTTGTCGTATGTTTAAAGAAAATAACTGTTTTGTTAAAAAATGTAACATACGACAAATGTATTCTGAAGCAAAAACGCTAATAACGTCTTTGTAATTGTAATTACAGTAAAATTGACTTAGGAATATGAAAATTTAATACTCAAACTATATTCAGTCCAAAACTGGAGGGAATTCATGAGACCATTTTGAAGATATTTAATGTTAAATATTAAAAACCGTCTCCTGAAAAGTTAGGTTTTGCTACATACGACATTAGTATTTTGGGGTAGCGATTAGCAAAATAATATTTCAAAATATTTTTTTAATTTTTAATTTTTCAAAAATTCAAAATGTTGCCGGAAATTAAAAAAAAAAATCAAAAGCTTTTATCGAAGGTCCGGGTAAAAATTATCGGATTTAGCTCAAATTAAAGTTAAATGAAAGTTTTGATCATGCTCTATGAAAAAGTAAATGAAAATAAATTTCGAGATCTTTTTTTTAAGAAATTTCTTGAAAGTAGGAAAACACCGCAATTTTTTGCAAATTTCAAATAGCAGTATCTCGAAAGCCCATCGACCGATTTTTAAAATTTTTTTGATATTTAAAATTAATAAATGACATATTTTTTTTAATTTTTTCGAAAACCAAGCGCCACAGAAGTTTAAGGACTGGGAAAATAAAAATTTTCCTAAACTTTCCAAATCGAAAGAAAAACTTTTTTTTATTTTTGCCGTCGCCTGTAGTGCAAATTCTGTTTAATCTGTTAATAAATGAAAACCACAAATATAATAAAAAAGTTTTGTAGAGTGGGCGTAGGAAAGTAAAATAAACAAATACCATGTGATAATATAAATTAAGTGAGTAAATGTTTTAGGTATATTTGTATTAGAGTATATATTTCATATGTTTATTTTTATTTAAAAAAAAAATCACACGTGCAATTTTCTATTTTTGTCAGAACCGAAACAAAAAAAACAAAAATACACCAAATGAACTTTAAACTATGGCAACACCCCAAAAGAAAAAGTGAACAAACAAAATGTTCCAGGTAGATGATACTTGTACAAAAGATAACGATTACCAATATTGTTTACCAGCCAACATGAACAAGCAACAATATTTGTTTGTAAGGTTTTATACATATATCATTGACCTGATTTTAAGGTACAAAAAATAAAAGTGAAATATTCGTTTTTTTTTTAGACTTGACAAGTCTTATCAACAAACAACAAAAAAAAAACGGAATTACAAACATATAATACAAAAATACTTATTGTTAGAACAATGTATGATAGAATAACAAGAAAAGGTTAACCAGAAGTGACAACAATTACCTAAAACAGTCTTCACATTTGTTTCACCTAATAAGTATGATGATGATGATGATGAAAACGACACCAACGTAAAAAAACTACAAATGCTGAATTTATAGTATACACAGAGTTGCCAGATGTTTGTAAATTGCCCAAAGTTTTTACATATTTTCAGAGTAAAGAATTAACCAATCCTTATATCTTATACACTCAAAAAAAACTTTGTCGAATTACAAGAAAAAGTCACGTAATCCAATTTTCCAATATTTTACAGTTTCACTTGTTTTTTAACAAAAAAAATTCGATCGAAATATTAATTTTTCTTTGTATTTTTACAATTTTTTTCGTTAATGTCCAAATTTCCAAGGTAATTTTACCAAAAAAATCAAACGAGAATTCCTTGTAAGTATTATCGCATCAACAAAGTTGTAAATTTACAATTTTATTGGTAAAAAAAAACTTGTAAAATAACAAAAAAGCTTGTAAATTTTACTAGAAATTCTCGTAAAATACGAGGTATCACAAAATCTAGTAAAGTCATGAGAAGCCCTTCAAAATATTTTGTAGGCAAAAACATATAAAAAACATATTTAAAACAAGTGATAAAACATTTAAAAACCATCCCAGTAATTATTCATTTGTTTTAACAAACATCAACATTTATTTTTTACTTCTCATTAAATTTTCTAAACTAAATAACATTCAACATTAAAAAATAACGTAACTTTTATTTTTTTTACCAATAAATTTCAAAAAATAACCTACTAAAATATTAAAATTTTATGATTGTTGTGTTATTTATACCTACAGATTCAAACAACATTACCTACGAAAACATTAAAAATTAATGATTTCGTAGGTAATTTTTACAATTTTTCTATTGAATTTTATTTTAAAAAATTTGTAATAAAATTTTTGGGGAATCGATCCCGCAATCAACTACATTCTGGCCAGACACTTTAGCCATCGTGCCATAGTCACTTGATACAAACATGTCTTTATATTTCTATAAATAATTTTTTAACTTTTTTTCTACAAAAAAATAACCCACACAAGTATGTAAAAACTAATGATTTTTCTTTAGAAAATGCCAACAATTAAAAAAAAAAAAAAATAACGTACACAAAACATTAAAAATTAAACAAGAATCACTTATTTTTACTTACCAAACAAAAATAAATGACTTTAAAAATTGAATGCTAATGAAAGTCTATATTTTGTATGTTGTTATTTTTACAACAAAGAACAGAAATAGTCATTTAAAAAAACTGGGAATCAGGGAAGGGTTCTATCTTTTAAATTTCAAACAACTATTTCGTAAGTTATTTTAAGTCGTTTTTTGAACAACCTACAAAAAAGTACTGTAATGTAGTAGTAACAGGTATTTAAAGTAGTTAATTTTATTTTTATTTATGTTTCAGAGATAAAGAAACATTTTCAAAGTTTTATTCCAAAAAATAAAAATATATTTTCGTTTTTTTATTTTTCACAACTTTAAAAAAAAACAAGTAAAAAAGTTAAATTCGGCCTTGCCGAATGTAGTGATACCCTCCACAATTTCAAAAAGATTATTGCAAAAAACTTTTTTTTAAAAGAAAATGACTTTAAAAAAAAATAAAATTCCGCGACAAAAAAAATCCACGTTATTTTTTTTTTTTTTTCAAAAAAATATGTTCGTACTTGTTAAAATACCATTTTGTGTTCAATTATGTTAACATCCCAGTAAAAACTTGGTAATAAGTCCCCATTACCGCCTGCATTCTATGTAATGAGGGCTCGTTACCTGCTCGATTACTTCTTGTTAACAAATAATGAGTTACCGATAGCCTAATACAAAACCGGTTACATCTTGTTAATAAATAATGAGTTACCGATAACCTGATACAGAACAGGTTACTGGTAAATACGATTTAAAATAACTGATAAGTTGTCTAAATATTTTTTTAATGAAATTACAAAAAAAAAAAAACGATAAAGAAAATTTAGAAAGAACTTGCACATTTAGCTTAAAAAAGATTAACATTAATCTACTTTTTCTAATAAAACTCTAACAGAAATTCAAATTCAGGAATTCAGATTAAAATTGGGACAAGGCAAAAAAAGTTTAGAAAACCAAATTGATATTCAGAAAACTGGATCTTGCTGACACTTGGTCGTGATTTTTGAGCCTTAATTAGTATTTACATAACTTCTTTTGAAGTTTTCTGGATTTTAATTGGCTTTTTCTAAATTGTTATTGTTTTTTCTAGAAATTTTGTGGTGTTCTCCAAATTTTAATTTAACTTTTTTTTGCCTTGTTGTTTAAATTAGCCGGTAAAAAGGTAAAAAAAAAACCACAGACAGTATTTCCCTTAAAACCTAACTCACTCTTATATAGACTTAAGATGGTGTTTAATGCGGTTTCCATTGGCTGAGCAGCAGTCGCTTCTGTATATTTGTTATTGGTAATGTCCTAAGTAGCCAAATGTCCCTTTCTACAAGGTTCCAAGATATATTTTCGGTCCTGTAATATTTGAATTTTACAATCAAACATTTGGAGGGAAGGATATCAACGTAAACATCGGTTCCGTTGGCACATTGGATCATTTCCATTTCCGCATTTGTCCGCTTGGTTGCTCTTGAAATAAACGCGTTCAACATGAACTTGTTCAATTTCATATTGGCGGAAGTTGCCCCAAGTTAAAAATTTATTAAAAGAATCAAAAGCTGTTATTTAGTAGCATTTTTGTAAGAAGTGGGAAACGAGTTATTTTTGAGCAACTGGTAGCTACTTATTTTTGGGACTAATGTATGCTGTTATTTGGTAGCATTTTTGTAAGTAGTGGGTAACGAGTTATTTTTGGGCTACTAGTAGCTTATTATTTGTGGTACTAATATATGTAGTTTTTCAGTAGCATTCTCGTAAGCGAGTGGGTATGCGGTCATTACTCCAATGACATCGCCATGTTAAAATAATGAGTGTTTCACCAACATAGTAACTAGCTACCACCATCTATTTAAAGGCGAAAACCTCATTACTTGGTAATAGAAGTTTTTACTGGGATATGCCAACCAGCAGCTGAATTAAAGCATTTTGTATTTTTAGGTTATGTTGAATGTACTAAAATTTTTGAGGTGTGCTTACATTTTCGTTCATAACTTTTGAACTGCTGAACCGATATCGCTCAAATTCAATACCAAACTTCTCGGGAGAACTTCCAATAAATATGTTAAGTTTCAGTCATATCCGTGTAGTATTTTGGTCGTGATCACCATTTCCACAGACACCCAGTAAAAACTTCTATTGCCAAGTAATGAGGTTTTCGCCTTTAAATTGATGGTGGTAGCTAGTTACTATGCTGGTGAAACACTCATTATTTTAACATGGCGATGTCATTGGAGTAATGACCGCATACCCACTCGCTTACGAGAATGCTACTGAAAAACTACATACATTAGTACCACAAATAATAAGCTACTAGTAGCCCAAAAATAACTCGTTACCCACTACTTACAAAAATGCTACCAAATAACAGCATACATTAGTCCCAAAAATAAGTAGCTACCAGTTGCTCAAAAATAACTCGTTTCCCACTCCTTACAAAAATGCTACAAAATAACAGCTTTTCATTGTTTTAATAAATTTTTAACTTGGGGCAACTTTCGCCAATATGAAATTGAACAAGTTCATGTTGAACGTGTTTATTTCAAGAGCAACCAAGCGGGCAAATGTGGAAATGGAAAAGATCCAATGTGCCAACGGAACCAATGTTTACGTTGATATCCTTCCCTCCAAATGTTTGATTGTAAAATTCAAGTATTACAGGACCGAAAATATATATTGGAACATCGTAGAAAGGGACATTTGGCTACTTAGGACATTACCAATAACAAATATACAGAAGCGACTGCTGCTCAGCCAATGGAAACCGCATTAAACACCATCTTATAAGTCTATATAAGAGTGAGTTAGGTTTTAAGGGAAATACTGTCTGTGATGGTTTTTTACCTTTTTACCGGCTTTAACATACTTTATACAACAAGGCAAAAAAAATTAAATTAAAATTTGGAGAACACCACAAAATTTGTAGAAAAAACAATAACAATTTAGAAAAAGCCAATTAAAATCCAGAAAACTTCAATAGAAGTTATGTAAAGACTAATTAAGGCTCATAAATCACGATCAAATGTCAGCTAGATCCAGTTTTCTAAATATCAATTTGGTTTTCTAAACTTTTTTTTGCCTTGTCCCAATTTTAATTAGAATTCCTGAATTTAAATTTCTGTTAACAGAGTTTTATTAGAAAAAGTAGATAAATGTTAATCTTTTTTAAGCTAAATGTGCAAGTTCTTTCTAAATTTTCTTTAGCATTTTTTTAATTTCATTAAAAAAAAAATTGTTTAGACAATTTATCAGATATTTTAAATCGTATTTACCAGTAACCTGTTCTGTATCAGGTTATCGGTAACTCATTATTTATTAACAAGATGTAACCGGTTTTGTATTAGGCTATCGGTAACTCATTCTTTGTTAACAAGAAGTAATCGAGCAGGTAACGAGCCCTCATTACATAGAATGCAGGCGGTAATGGGGACTTATTACCAAGTTTTTACTGGGCAGACGGACATCGCTAGAATTGTTTTTCAAAAAGTGGATTTATTTTCAGATTAATCTTATTTTGTTTAAAATAAATATTTTAACATGCCAAAACAAATTGGGAATATTTTTTCCGTAATCTAGGATAAATTGCAATTATAATCCGTAAAAATTTTAAAAAAATCTGGAAAATGAAAAAAGTTATGAGTAAATCAAAATTAATCCAACTAAATTTTAGAATTAATTTAATCCATTTTGGATTAATTTTGATTTATGTATAACTTTTTTCTTTACCTTGTATATTTCCTTAAATAATAGTCCTAGAATCTTGAAATTTGCAATGTAGGTTAACCTCCCGAGGAAAATATCCACTAAGGCTGGGTTTTTGGCCAATGTTGATTCGACGGGGGTAAAAAAGTGTACTTTTGGTACTTTTTTTTATTTACTGAAATAATGATCATACAAACTTGAAATTTGGAATGTAGGATCCTTTGCTAAAAAAACAATATGGAAAGGTACTTTTTTTGAAAATTTTGATTCTAAGGGGGATAAAAGAGGTTAAAAGTGTACTTTTGGTACTTTTTTTTATTTCTTAAAATTATGGTAATAGAAACTTGAAATTTCGAATATAGGATCCTTCGGTGAAAAACACATTCTGGAATAATTACTTTTTGGAAAATGCGTTTCTTAGGGGGAACCTTTTTTAAAATGTACCTTTTATAAAAGGTACTTTTTATAAAAGGTACCTTTTATAAAAAGTACCTTTTATAAAAAGTACCTTTTATAAAAAGTACCTTTTATAAAAAGTACCTTTTATAAAAAGTACCTTTTATAAAAAGTACCTTTTATAAAAAGTACCTTTTATAAAAAGTACCTTTTATAAAAAGTACCTTTTATAAAAAGTACCTTTTATAAAAAGTACCTTTTATAAAAAGTACCTTTTATAAAAAGTACCTTTTATAAAAAGTACCTTTTATAAAAAGTACCTTTTATAAAAAGTACCTTTTATAAAAAGTACCTTTTATAAAAATTACCTTTTGGAAAAAAAAACATTCTATGAAAAGTACTTTTTGAAAATTCCTTTTCTTAAGGGGTAAAAATAGTACTTATGGCACTTTTTATATATCCTGAAATAATGATCATAGAAACTTGATATTTGGAATGTAGGATCCTTACGTGAAAACAAATTCTGAAAAAAGTAATTTTTGAAATTTCCTTTTCTTAGGGGTGGAACTGGTAAACATTAAAACTTTAGGTACGTTATAATTTCCGGAAGTAATGGCCCTAGGATCATTCGGTAAAAAAACATTCTGAAAAAAATACTTTTTGGAAATTCCGCTTCTTAGTTGGGTAAAATGGCTAAAAAAGTGTACTTCCGGTAATTTTGTTGTTTTCTGACGTAATGGTTCTAGAAACTTAAAATGTTGGATGTAAAATTTTTCGGTGAGAACCAAAATTTTGGGAAAAGAACTTTTTAGAAATTCCGTTTCTTAACGGGGTTAAAAAGTATACTTTTTGTACTTTTAATATTTGCTAAAATAATATTCCTAGATAATTGCAATTTGTAATGTATGATCCTTCGGTGAAGAAAAAACATACTGGAAGAAGTACTTTTTGGAAATTCCGTTTCTAACGGGGATAATAAAGTGTAATTTTGGTATTAATTTTTTTTTTTGTTTCTATAGTATTTATCTTAGAAGCTTGAATTTTGACAGGGCCAAAAGGGGTACCTAAATTGGTACAAGTGGTGTAAAATGTTATTTTTATATCTATAAGATAAATTCAATAGCACTTTTTATTTCTGTAACGCATATTATATGGAGAGGAATGAAACTTGCATGGAGATTGAATTGGAAATGAAATGGTGTAGAACGGGTAACGAAATGGAATGGAGAGGGGAACAATATAGAATGATACTTTTTAATAAAATTTTTCGTATTTAACTTCTTAACTCAATATTTTTTCTCTCTATATGTTTTTTTTACCCAACATTTTTTTTATTCCAATATCATTTTTCACTGAAATATTTATTCACTCAAGATCCAAAATCCCAATATAAGAGCTCGAAAATTGTCAAAATTTTTTTCACCGGAACGTACATGACAACGTACCACCGAAATTACTCAAATTTTATTGTTTGAGTTATTCAATGAAATATTATTTTATGAAAGACTTAATCGTCCACAATTAAATACAACAAAGACTACATATGAGTAATTTTTTTAAATCGGTAGGGTAATCCTGATCCTTCTATTATCCGGTATTTAACATAACCGGTAACGAAGTTCCGGCGGGCGAGCTAGTGACTTACAATGTAGCTATTTTTACTGACATTTTCAGTTGATTTTACTAACACATTTTTTTTTAAGTGTATAAATAGATAAAATAGTTCGTGACATTTGACAGCCGCTGTCAATTAATATTTCTAAATGGACCCAATTCTGAAAGTCGTTGAAAAATCTGGCATCGTACTGCTATCAGTGACACAAGCTTTTTTAAAAACCATGTGTATTTTTTTTTTATTGTCTACATTTAAGTAATTTTCTCATCACGTGACTTTTAATTCAAGACTCTTTTGGTTGGAAACTGCTCCCACAAAAATTTCTTTTCTCTTATTAATTTATTAAAAAAAGCGTTTTCTCTTAGTTTTACTATAAACAAAAAAAAAACAGTAAAATTGTGAATGAAAAAATGAAAAAATTAACGTTAATTTTGTTACAGTTATATATTTTTTCATAAAAAAACAAACCCCTCTTTAATAAAGAGACTACAAGTGTATATTTGACGCGTGACTCATGTCTTTGGCCAAATCTATTATTTTTGTATCAGTTTTTTTTTGTCCATTTAACAGGCAACCAGGCTAGGCAGGCTTACAATCATTTAGTTACCAATCCACCGACCGACCGACCGAACCAACAACCCACTGGAGTATTGCACGAGTGAGTGTGTGCGTTTTAGGGTGTTCGTGTAACACGCCATGAATGACGCCAGTAAGACGCTTTTTTTAACTGACTATTATGTCAGTGTCTACTCCTATAATAAGTAATTTCATATGTGTTTGTGTTGGTTGGTTTGTAAGTATGTAATGCAATACGAGCCCCTCCTGTAGGTGATGTATGTTTGTTTTTCCAAATTGTTTCTTCTCTTCTTCTTATTGTGTGTTTTTGGAAAATTTTATAAACATTGCAATTATTGTTTAAAACGTGACTGCGTTTTTTCTGTAGGCATTTTAATTTGAAAACAAGGGAATGGAGAGAAAAATCAAATAAAAAAAGGGTTTGTCAACCACCCTGTTGGATTACGTGTTAAGTACAAAAAAAAATACTACTACTGCAATTACGCATTGTAGGGTAATAACTTAGTCACAATTATGTCGTTTTACCACAACCACAATTCTTGTTTGACATATTACTAATATAAACGTCATTGATTTGCTAAAAATGTTTTACTCTGTGAGGCAGATCTGTTGACAGAACTGTTGGTGACAGATGTTTAAATAAAATTTTTCGAAATTCAGTGACATTTGTGGTAATCTATTAAAAACTGATTTGTAATTGTGGTTTGTCGTCTTAATTCTGACTAGCTTTTATATACATTTTAGTTTTACACACACCTTTAAAGCATTGTCAATATCCGTCATATGGGTGTCATAAATGCAGTAGTAGCGACCTTAGCGGTACGTCCAGTTTATGAAATAATCTAATAACTAAAAAGCAATGTTGGCAATCGATACCTTTTTAATACCGTTATCCGTTGCAAAACCCTTTAAATTGAATACCGGTACCAATACCAATACCGAAACTCAGTTTTGGTATCGGATACCGGTATCCAAAAACCTTTTCCTTCGGTAGCGGTACGTACCGGTATTGAAACGTTTTTTTCCTAAAAATCCATGCTTTTTTTACAAAAAAAAAAAAAATTAATAGAAAATTTGTAATTTTTTTGGTTTTTAGTTTTTTATTTAGTGCCCAAGGATTTTTTTTTGATATTTATAGGACTTCGTGGTTCAAAAATTATACGCAAACCGTGAATTTCAAATTGGTTTCACCTTTAGTTCACGTGTTGAAAAACCAGTTAAACCACTTTAAAAAACATTGAAGAGTCAGAAAAATATTTTACAAAATATTTTTGTCACTCACAAATATTTTTACAATTAAGCAAAAAAACTTACACTCGAAAAAAATTTTACACTCAAAAAAAAATTGTGAAATTTTTTTTTTTTTCAAAAATGACAAAAAAAAAGGTTTTTTACTTAAAATAAAATATTTCTTTTCACGTTAGAAAACTAACTATCACTTTAAAAGGGCACTGTGGAGGGTATTCATGGATTCGGCTAACAAGGGAAGTCTCCCTGGTGTCACCCTCCGATCTTCATGAAATTTGGATATGTTGTTAAGAACGAAAATTAATTCGACACGTATTTTTTTTAGCGGCCCAAACTCATTTTTAGGGTGGGTCGATTTGTATGGGGGGAAATTGACCTTTTTCAGTTTTTTACGATTTACGCATATTTAAACAAAATTAATGTAGGCATTTGTGATATCAAATTAAAGGTATTAAAAATACCTAGCTTGTGGTGCTAACAACGGGCCAAAGAAGTTAATATTTTGCGACTTATTAACAAAAATGTTCTAAAATGTTGGTATTTTTGTCAATATGACGAAAAGTTTTGCATGTTTGGAAACGTTCTTAAGACACGTAGATAGGTTTTCCAAAGACCTTTTATTTGGTATGCAACATGACTAGGTTTCTTTGCATAATATAGGAGATAAACGAAAAAACTGAAAAATTGCCTTTTCTTCCCCTCCTTTTCACACCCTAAATATGAATTTGGGCCGCTAAAAAAAATACGTGACACTTTATTTTTTCTGCTCTACAAAATAAAACCAATTCGATAAAGATCCGCAGGTGACACTAGGGAGACTTCCCTTGTAAGTCGAATCCATGAATATCCTGTCAGAATAACTTCAAAGTCCTGCACTTTGATCTAGGGGATAAGAAAATTACAGTTTTTTGGGCCCGCCTCCTTTTGTAGGTGTGGTCCGGCAACCTCCCGCATGGCCCCCTTAAAAAACGCTATTTTAATTTTTTTTTCACATTTTAAGAGACATTTTAGCAACAATGCTAAAAATAAATACAACAATACGTGTTTAGTATTACAATTGAAAAAAAAATATTTTTTTTTAAGTTTTTATGCGTTTTTTATATTTTAGCTTTTTTTTTCGATAATACCGGTACGTACCGGTATCGACGTTTCGGTATCGGTAATACCGTAACCGTTTCAACTCAAATACCGTATCCGATACCGAAATAATAAAAAAAAACGATACCAATACCGATACCGTTTCGATTGCCAACGTTGCTAAAAAGCTTAAAAACAACGCAATTTGGAAAAAGGGTTGGGTTTCCTTGAAATGAAATTTTTTAAATACACTTAAAAAAAATTCTTAAAAACTATATCTTGAGTGGGATTATTCTAGCTCGAGGTCATTATTTCCTTTACTTATTAAAACTGTTATATTCTCATAGAATCATTTTCAAGAAAATTATTTTTTTGTTTTAAATTTATTTATGTTGGTAATTTTTGCAAGTCGACACCTGTATCCAAATTTATCAGATTCCATTGTCAAGACTATTTAACAAATATAAAAACCCTATACTACAAGTAGCAAAGAGAATTTTAGTGACAAATCGCGTTTAGTTAAATTTAAATATTAATACATATTCGACTTTACTCTCTTTGAGAATTAGAAAATTATACCATCTAACAATAAGTAAGTGATTGTGATCATCAATAAAATCAAAACTTTCCCGCCAAACTCAAGAGCTGGATCCTCCCTGCTTAGATGGTACAATTTTCCTATAATAATTCTCAATAAGAGTAGAGTTAAATATGAATTAATATTTTAGTTTCAATATTAGCGACTTGTCATTTAAATTCTCTTTACTTGTAGTATAAGGTTTTTATATTTGCTTAAAAGTCTTAGAAATGGAATCTTGCAAATTCCGAAACACGTGTCGACTAAGTCTTGCTAAAATGATCAACATAAATAAATTTAAAATAGAAAAATAATTTTCTTGAAAATTATTCCATGAGAATATCACAGTTTTAATTAGTAAAGGAAATAATGACCTCGAGCTAGAATAATTCTACTTAAAATATAATATTTCAAAGGTCGAATAAAACAATTTTTATTTTTTTTTTAATTAATCAGAATTTGAACTCTTGAAAACTTTCGATCTTTTTTATCGTATTAAAACCTACGAAATCAGGAAAATTGTGGCATAGAATCGGTCAAACAGCTCTCAAGATAAATTTGATTTTTTTCAAAAAATTTCCTAACTTGCGGTTTTCAAGATATTTTTAAAAAAAATCTCAAAATTGTTTTTCATAGGTACTTTTATAAAGCTTGAGGCAAACTTTCATTTCAGCATAATTTGAGTCAAATCAGATCTTTTAAACCCGTGCAGCATTCTATCAAAGTTTGTAATTTTACAAAAGTTTTTCAAAAAATCAAAATTTTGATCGAAGGGGGTCACGGGTAAAAATGACTGGACAAGTCACCATTACATCGGGTTCATCCACTATAAGTTTTCGAAAATTAATAAAACGTCAAAAAAGTTGTGAAATATCTGAAAAATACCCCGATGTGATGAGAAAGTTTGGAGACCAGTGTGTAAGGTCGCACCCCAGTCACATCAAGTTTTTTTTAACATGTTGGGTACAATCAAAAAAACCTTGTAAAATTGTAAGAAAAACTTGTAACTTTTTTTTTGGTTGGCTACCTCCTATTCGACAAAAATTTCTAGTAATTTTACAAGATTTTTACCAATAATTTTGTAATTTTACAAGGTTTTTAACAATAAAATTGTAAATTTACAAATTTTTTGACACGATAAAATTTACAAAGAGGTTTCGTAATTTTACTACATTTTTTGCTACCTCCTATTTTACGAGAATTCCTAGTAATTTTCAAGCTTTTTACCAATAATCTTGTAATTTTACAAGCTTTTTACCAATAAAATTGTAAATTTACAGTTTTTTTTGGCGCAATTAAAATTACAAGGAATTCTAGTGAATTTACTAGATATTTTTTGTACAATTATCTTGAAAATTTGTAAAATTACAAAAAAATTTGTAAAATTACAAAAAAAAAATGTAAATTTCGATTTGTTAAAAAACAAGGAAAACTGTCAAATATTGGTGAAATGGGATCACGAAACTTTTCCTAGTAATTTGACAAAGTTTTTTGTTTGTGTGTAGTGTAATTAGTAGGGATGAGATTTTCATGCACTAAAAAATCGAAAATATGCGCTTAAAATATGCGCTAAAAAATTCAAAATATGCACTAAAAAACCTAAAAATATGCACTAAAAAATAAAATGTGTGCAATAAAAATCTTGTCTTCATAGTAGGGATGTCGCGAATAGTGTATTCGGCGTTTTATCGAATATTTACTATTCGGTATTCGGTTTGAACCGAATACGAATATTTGCCGAATAATTTAATTATTTATACGCCTGCATTTTACCTATGTAAAATATTAAAAAAAAGTACCAGACTAAACGACATCAACGCTGTTGTTGACACAATTTTTTCTGGTACCTTAACAATTTAAATTTTAACCAAGTGTTCAAGTTTTTTTGTATAGAAAACAAACTGAAATAACTTCAAAAAAACGTTAATAAAAAGTGTTTTTTTAACTAATTTAAATTTTGCCGAATATTCGGCAAACTGTTGACGAATATTTATTTAACCGAATATTCAAAAACATGCCGAATATGCCGAATACCGAATAGCGACGAATATTCGCGACATCCCTACTTCATAGGAAAAACTTTTTAAAAAAGCAAAAAATAACACCTGGTTTCAATGGTAACATTTGAAACTTTATATAAGCAATATATTTTTAGAAATTAAGAAAATTAAAAAAAAAAGATTTTTTTTTTATTTTCAAATTAAATTTTTAAAATTAAAAATAGTTTTTAAAAAAATAAATTTCAATTTGTGTTTTTGCTGATTTATGTCAAAATATGCAAAAATATGCACTTAAAAGTTGGAAATATGCACAATATATGCACTTAAAACCAAAATATGCAAAAATATGCATTTTCACCAAAATATGCAAAAATATGCAAAAACAAATCGATGCCATTTTAAAGCAAATTTCTTGATTCGGAAAGATAATTGGTAGATATCGATTTTGGACTATCGACAAAAAACATGCATTTGCATGGAAATCTCATCCCTAGTAATTAGCAAATTTTTTACATCTTTTTACCCTCTTAGTATCAGAAATTCCTTAAAGTCTGTTTTTAGAATGTTTTGTTAAAGATGTATCACAACCTGAGTCTTTTTCTAACGAAAAAAAATCTCAGAAAATTATACTCTTTTTTTAGGACAAATGCCTCAGAATCTAGAAATTGCCTCAAATATGTTAAAAATCATTAATGTAGAAAGTGTTGGGAATCTCACGTAGATCTCTATAGAAAAGAGTTTCAGAATAGATCTCTATAAAAAAGTGTTTTGGTGTAGAAAGAACGTTTCGGACTCTCAGAGTTTTTCTGTAGAAAAAATATCTCAGAATCCCAGCATGTTGTTAAGGAAAAGTTTTTAGGTTGTGCGAAGTTTTCAATAGGAAAACAAACTTAGAACCTGAAAAGTTTTCTACGCGAATCATGCATCAAAATTTGGAAATTTTTGTTTACGACGGTCGCGACCGTCCGTCTGTCTGTCCATGTAAACACAATACAGGTCGCAATTTTTAATCAATTGACTTGAAATTTGAAACTTAAGCCTCTCTTGGCCCAAAGACGAAGCCTATTGAAATTGGAAAAAATCGGTTGATATTAGACCTAGCCCCCATACAAAGGTCCCCTTTAGTTTTGGCTCAAATGTCTCTAAAAGCCGTATTATAATAGGTATCTATTATAATACGAATTTTAAAGCAATCGGACCAGTTCTTCTTGTAGCCCCATACAAACCACCTTCCCGATTTTCATGAAAATAGAAAATACTTAATTAAAATTTTGTTTGTGTATGTTAAACGCGTACCTTATCAAATCTGATTATCATCGGACCAGTTTTGGACATAGGCCCTATGTGAAAATTTCGCCCGATATTCAGTTAAAGCGGTTTTTTTTAAAGCGGTTTTTTTTAAAATGCACCTGAAAACACTGGTTGCATCAACCAAAAATTCAGTTGCTGCTACAATATTCAGTTGTGACAACCGATTACTGAGATTATTTCAACTAAAAGCTAGTTGCATCGACCGAATTTAGTTGTGACAACTTATATGTAAATGTATTAATCGAATTTTTGTTGCATCATCTAAATATCCATTTGGAAATCCAACGATTTGTTTTTTGTGTATATGACCTTTAAGATCATACTGGAATTACCCAATTTGTTTTTTTTATTTTTTTTTGGTAATTTTTATTGTTTTATCACTTAAAAATTAAATATTTTAGCATATATGCTAAAATATATTTAGCGGTTATGGAAAATAATTAATTGGGGATTTTTATAAAAATTTAAAATTTTATTCTTTCATTAGAAAACACAAATAACATTTATTTGTGATATTTTTTAATTATGCAAATTTGTCGTAATGAATTTGCAAAATTTCTTAAAAATTATTAAATTCTTTAACAACTCGTGTAAACAATTTGATAACTTCTGTTAATATTTATTGTAAATTACAACAAAACAAATTTTTTTGTTATTGTTAAACTTACTTACAATATTTATTAATTATTAACAATAAGCCCACACCTATACAAACTTGATAATTAATTTGTTTAAAAATCAAATTAAAAATCTGCATGTTTACATTATTACAAAATATTTTAGCAACCGAATGTTAGAACTGAAATTAGTACTAATTAATAAGAAGAACAAAAATGATGTAAAATATATCGGTTTGTGCAGTCCTGTCTGAATCATGAATGTCATAATGAGAAAGTCTATATTTATTTAAATGACAGATCATGTATTATATTTTTAAAAATTACTTAAGTGAAAGATCAAATAAGGTACACAAAAGACTGCTTTTCAATATCAAGTATAAAATAATTTTTTAGTGAATCTTTTATGGCAGTATTTAGAAACTACTCTGTTAACAATGTGAAATATTGAGTTGTTGATTTTATATCAATTAGTGAAGTGAGTTAAGTGTTATTTAAAATAAAGAATTTTAAATTAAAAAAAATATATACCTATAAAAATTAGTGTTAAATTTTTGGACAAAATGAGCCACTGTGATGTGTTTTATCTAAAGTTTTGCATGTTTTATGTAAAACAAGTAGAAAAGTTAAATTCGACTTTGCCGAATCTATGAATACCCTCCACAATGCATTTTTTTTAAAGGGTAGTACATTTTTTAACGTGAAAAACTTAACAATTTTGATTAGAAATATTTTATTTTGAGTAAAAAACTCTTTTTTTGTCATTTTTTTTTTAAAAAAGAAAAATTACAAATTTTTTTTTTGGGTGTAAAATTTTTTTCGAGTGTAATGTTTTTTTTACTTTAAAAATATTTCTTACACAAAATATTGTCATTTTTGTAAAAAAAAAAAAAAAAATTTTTTTGTGTAAATTTTTTTTTGAGTGTAAAATTTTTTTGAGTGTAAAATTTTTTTTGAGTGTAAAATTTTTTTCGAGTGTAATTTTTAAGTTACCAATGCTTTTAAAACTAAGCAAGTTTAAAAAGCATTGCTTTAAAATTAAACAAGTTTGAAAAGCATTGTTTAGTTACCACCAATGCTTTTAAAACTTGTTAAAACACGTGGCATTTTAGATGAAACTAATCTGAAATTCAAGGTTTTGCTTATAACTTTTGAACCACTGGACCGATTGAGCTGAAATTTAAAACCAAATAGACCCGAGGAACGGCAAAGATACGTGCCAAGCTTCAGTAGTCTTTTTATTGTCTTTCGAAAGTTATCGTGTTTTTTATCTCGTAAATTCGCGAATTACCCTTGCCGAAATTTACTCTTTTGCTCATAACTTTTGAACCACTGGACCGATTTGGCTGGAATGCAATACCAACCTGACCAGGTAAATGACAAACATATATGCCAAACTTCAGTAGCCTCTGTAAAGTCTTTCAAAAGTTAGCGTGTTTTCTACGGACGGACAGACAGACAGACAGACGGACGGACGGACGGACGGACGGACGGACATCGCTAGATCGACTTAAAATCGATCGAGGATCATAAATATATATACTTTATGGGGTCCTAGACCAATATTTCGAGGTGTTACAAACGGAATGACAAACTTATATATACCCTCTATCACTAGAGTGGAGGGTATAAAAAATGCAAACTGTGCATCTTAACAGTTTTTATGTTACGTTATTCATGACTAGGGATGAGATTTTCATGCACTAAAAAATCGAAAATATGCGCTTAAAATATGCGCTAAAAAATTCAAAATATGCACTAAAAAACCATAAAATATGACCTAAAAATCTTGCTTTCATAGGAAAAACTTCGCAAAAAATAACGCCAGGTTTAAAAAGTAACATTTAAAACTTTAAACAAGTAAGATTTTTTTAGAAATTAAGAAAATCTATAAAAAATATTAAGAAGAAAAAAAATAATTTTTCTTATTTTCAACATAAATTTTTAAAATTTAAAAATTTTTGAAAAAAATAAATTTCAATTTGTGTTTTTGCTAATTTATGTCAAAATATGCAAAAATATGCACTTAAAAGTTGGAAATATGCACAAAATATGCATTTAAAATCAAAATATGCAAAAATATGCATTTTCACCAAAAAATGCAAAAATATGCAAAAACAAATCGATGCAATTTTAACGCAAATTTTTTGATTCGGAAAGATAATTGGTCGATATCGTTTTTAGTCTTTCGACAAAAAACATGCATTTGCATGGAAATCTCATCCCTATTCATGACCATCATCAGTCTCATTAATATTAACCTACACTTACATGAATGGCCAAGAAGCATAATTGATATGAGGATGTACAAAATCAAAAGCATGAAACCAGCTTTACCACCAATCAAAAAGTCAATCCATTATTATGAACAACACTCATTAAAAAAATATTTGAAATTTGACTTTTGGACTTTGAAGAAAAATTAAATTATGTAATTTTTTTTGTGGAAAAAAACTGTGTGAAGTTTTTTTAAGTACCTGATTTTTATACCATGGCACCCAGTTTTTCTAGATCAATTCGCGTTTTCGGAAAAATGCAAAAAAAAATTTTTTGAAAACTGTATCATATTTTGTTTGTAGCAATCATAACATTTATTATACTTTTATGTTTAGATTTTGAAAATGGACTAAAATGACCCCTTAAACAGTTAGAGGGTTTATGTTCTAAGAAAAAAGCCGCCTTACAATTTCACTGAAGACATAAAAGCATCTTTGGAAGCTCATACGTGTTTTTTAAAACTTCAGTGGGCTATTTAAAACTTCAGTGGGCTATACACTAGTTTGGGGCGATTTAAACATATTAATGGGCGCTTCGCGTTTCGGATTCTTGGGAGTGTACTGAGCAAAGAAGTCCACTAGACCATACGTCTACGGTGAAAATCGGGCTTCCAATTTTTGACTCAGACTTTATTTTTTTTGGAAATTGGCAAATTTTCTTGGGCTCATATTTCGTAAACTATTTGAAATTTTGACTTATTTTTGAAAGTAAAGTTGTAGCTTTTGTCTCGGACTACAATTTCTCTGAACATATGACTTAGAAAAAACTTCGTTTTCATTTCAAAAAGTTGAAAATGTTGAAAATTCACCACTTTTTGTCACTTTTTTTTTTATATTTTGGCCTATAACAGCCAAACCATTGAGATTTTTGATCCAATACTAAGACAAAAATTGTAGTCAAGACAATAGTTAAGAACTCTCTAGTACATCGCAAAAGCATTGAAACGCTCCTTGTGAAAGTGCAAAAGTGCAAAAATTGGAAGCTCAAATTTTACCGTAGACGTATGGTCTAGTGGACTTTTTTGCTTAGTACAATCCCAAGAATCAGAAACGCGAAGCGCCCATAAAAATGTTTTTCCTTCCACACTAATCGCCCCACCCTACTATACTCTCAATAAATTATGTCATTAACTGTTTGTAGTTTATTTAAAAAGTTTTACGTTTAGTCGTTTTTAAAAGAAAAAAACATTTAAAGAATAACGACTGATTATTCTTTAAATTTTTAATGATTTGTGTAAGTAATTTTTTTTTTTTAATTGTTGTTTTTTTTTTATGAGATATCTTTATTTCAATAGAAAATTGTAAAAAATAACCAACTAAATCATTAATTTTTAATGTTTTCGTGGGTTATTTTTTTGGAATTTGTTGGTAAAAATAACAGAACTATCATTAATTTTTAATGTTTTCGTAGGTTATTTTTTTCGAATTTGTTGGTAAAAATGAATGAAAACAAGTAAGAAAATTATAGTCGGTCAAGACCATATAATACTCTACACCAGAGTTTCCCGGAAAATTGATCCCAAGTTCAAAATGGGCCGATTAGATCTATATTTTGTAAAATCTTTAATAAGTGTAAAAAAAACACTCACAAATCAAATTTGAGTGAAATAGGCTTCGATTTGTTGCAATAAACCGCTTTAATTAAATATCGGGCAAAATTTTGACATGGCGCCTAAATCCGAAAATGGTTCGATGGTAATCAGATTTGATAAGGTTATTAAAGTACTCGTTTAACAGACACAAACAAAATTTTAATTAAATATTTTCTTTTTTCATGTAATTTTCATGAGAGATTTATGTGAAAACCGGGAAGATGGTGTGCATGGCTACAAGAAGAACTGGTCCGATTCCTTTAAAATTCGGAATGGTGATTTGGGAGGACAAAACACGTTTACCTGCCAAATTTCGAAAAGATTCCTATTATAGTACGGTTATTAGAGTCATTTGAGCCAAAACTAAAGAGGACCTTTTTATGGGGGCTAGGTCTAAATATGGACCGATTTTTTCCAATTTCAATAGGCTTCGTCCTTGGGCCAAGAGAGGCTTAAGTATCAAATTTCAAGTCAATTGATTAAAAGTTGCGAACTCTATTGTGTTTACACCGTTTACATGGACAGACAGACGGACGGACGGACATCGCTAAATCGACTCAAAAAGTAACTCTGAGTCGATCAGTATACTTAAAGGTGGGTCTAGGACCAATATTTCGGGTAGTTACAAACATCAGCAAAAACTCATTATACCCTGTGTGGTGTAGGGTATAAATATCTTGCAAAGCATTATTATAAAAATATATAAAAAAATCTCTAAAATCGGTCGATAGGTTTTCAAGATATATATATGTCCTTTATTTATTAAAATACAATATAGATACAGCGATGTAACATAAAAATACTTAAATAAATTGTTCACGAAGAACATAGGGCGTCAACGAATTCTCTCCATCTAATTCTGTCTCTGGCAAGTAGTTTAATTTCGTTCCAGGTTATTCGAGCTGTTTCATGTTCGTGTCTTATGCACCTGATCCATGTATTTCGTGGTCGGCCTGGTTGTCGTTGACCTTGAGGGTTCCACTCTAGTGAAGCTCTAGCAATATCGCTTGCAGGTCGCCTTAAAATATGACCGATCCATGTCCATTTACGTCTCCGTATATCAAATTCGATGGAACTACAATCTGCCCGATTCCAAAGATCCTCATTGGATATCCAATTCGGCCAGTATACACGTAATATCTGTCTCAGGCACCGATTCACGAACGTTTGAATTTTCTTCAAGGTCAGTTTTGTAAGGCTCCATGTAGTGCAGCCATATAGTAGGACAGATTTAACGCTACAATTGAATATCCGTAACTTCGTTTTCTGTGAAATATTGTTAGCGCGCCAAATTTTGTACAATTTTAGGAACGCACCACGGGCCTTGTTGATTTGGTCACCAATATCGGCTGCAGAGCCACCGTCTTTCGCAATTTTACATCCCAGATAATTGAATGATTCAACATCTTCCATAATCGTACCATCAACAATTAGTGGTGACGAAATATTGGTACCAATACGCATCAGCTTTGATTTTTTGAAGTTAATTCTCAAGGTTTTCAAGATATCGCCATTTAAAATTTGTCAAAAATATTGCAAAAAAGGCGGTTTTTTCCTAAGTTCAAAATTTTTTTTAAAATAATTTCAAAAATTCCTCCCCTTTACCCCTTCATAGAGCTTAGGACAATATTTCATTTAAATCTAATTTGAGCAAAATCCGATAATTTTAACTAAATCGATGGGCACCGCGGCTTAAAATGATCGGATTTGGTTTAAATTAAGTTTAAATGAAAGATTGTCTCAAGCTCCAAGGCAAAGAAATTTTGAGACTTTTTTAAAAAATGACAAACGTAGGAAAAAAAAACGAAATTTTTTTTACAAATTTCGAATTGCGATATCTCGAAAACCGTTCGGCCACGGCTTAATTTACTCCGATTAGCCTCAAATTTGTACCACTTAAGTTTTAGACATATAACGATAAAAATTTGACCAAACACTTGGCCAAATCCCGAATCCCGGGATTTTTAAGTTCAAATCCCGGGATTTTTGATATATTAAAAATGTATGAGAATTTATTTTACATCAACAAATTAAAACTTAAACTTTTTTTGAATTTTCAACGAAGCTGGCCACGAATTTTGTTGAGCTGAGAATTCTACCCAGGCTTGCTGAATAATAGTCCAATGCACTAACCATTAGTCACGGAGCCCTTTGACCAAAGTTTGCGGGTTTTGGCGAAAATTTTCTAAAAAACTAAAACTTTGATCGAAGGGCGCCACGGGTAAATTTAATCCGATTGGCCTCGAATTTGTACCACATAAGTTTTGGGTCTAGGAGAATAAAAATTTTCCGGGACGTTCAAAATTGGAAGAAAACATTTTTTTATACAAAAAAATGCAAGTCTAATGTATTATATTCCCGAGTAAAAATTTTTATATGATGCAATACATAATGATATATAACACAATATATATTTATACGCAATTTAATCCGAATAATGGTGGATGTTTTTGCATTAAAAAAGATCAATTTGTATAAAATATGATTCGATTTCATCCGAGTTTTGACCAGACATTGCCATATTTCATTGGATCCAATTAGATCTAATTGCATAAAAACATAAAAAATCTTGGTGTGTTTTGGTTTGGGTGAGTTACACCACAGGTCAACGATACATTAACCAAACATATAATTTTCTAAAACAAAAAAAATGTTTGGGTACGTTTCGAACCAGATAGGTGATATACATAACCCTAACAAGGAAATGTTTAGGAACATTTTAAAAGTTTCTTATACTTTGCTTAAAAAACTTAGAACATTTTTGGTTAATTGGGAACATTTAATTGGAAACATTTATATATGGAACAGAATAAGCTATATATAATTTTATATTAAATTATACAGAAAAACAAATTTTGTATTGGCCCTAATATTATTTCATATATTTATATCAACCGTATACCTTTTAATCCGAATCATGATTAAATTATATATTACAACATATGACTGCATTTAAAAAAAATAGAAAATACCTCACGGGATGTATAATCATATATGATTTATTATGTTTGTATCAAGTTATATATTGTTATACATGTTTATTTTTACTCGGGTTATTACATTTCCCCTTTAAATATTTTTATTATTTTAAATTTTCTTTAAATTAGTTTTAAAATTATACAGTGCAACAACCGTAATCGGAATGGGATGAAACCAAAAGCAAATAAAAGTTGTCATTTTCGATAACAAACCCCCCTTCATTAGTTCATTGCTAAATATTTAATACTAATAATTACTTGAAAACTGCATAAGTGGCGTATACTTAATTTTTTAATTGCCTTTAAATAACAATAAGAATAATTAGAAATCATTTTTTTAATAATTTCGTTGTAGCGAAATCGACCCAAGGGGTTTCGTGGGAATCAAAGCCACGACTCCCTGCTTAATAGGCTAGCACGCTACCAACTAATACATAGTAGCCCCTTAATATGCACAATAAAATTGAAACATAAAGAGTCTACTATTTTTTTACTTTTATAATCAAAGAAATTTAGTCCCGAAAAATCCCGGAATCCCGGGATTTTATTTTTCAAATCCCGAATCCCGGGATTTTAAAAAACCAATCCCGTTTGACAGCCCTAATTGTAATACATTAGAAAACTCATGAAATAATATAAAAGAGCGCGGATTTTATTAAAAATAAAATTAATAATTTATTTTTCATTTTAAATTTCGTATAGAAATTCTGAAAAGAATACAAAATCAAGTTGGGAAAACACATTATTTCAATTTTTTTTTTTAAATAATGATAAAATTGTATTTCTGTAGTGCAAAAAGCATAAGAATGGATTTTTAAACACAAATTCGAGAGGAAATCATAATGAATGCGTTTCATTTATATCACGAAGGTTTTTTTCAGTGTATGGTGATATATTTGCACTGTTTACATTAATTTTATCAAAACAAAACAACTTACAAGGGAAGTATCTCAAACCTTATGAACCGATTTGTATGAAACGTAAAATATGTATAAAAGAGACAATTCTAAGGTTGGGGTGTCTCGGCTTATCGGCCATATCGGGGATTTAGGGGTTCAAAACATGGGTCAAAAATGGCGAAAAAATCGTTTTTTGGATTTTTTAGCCATTTCTTTCTTAGAAACTATATGATGTTTACATATGAAAAGAAAGGGTTTTTTAATGCCTATCCAACGGTGGCATAACCTTGTAAAAGTTTGGCTTCGTTAAATACTTTTTTCATGAAAATGTGTGAATTTTGGGGGGTATTTATATGAAGACATAGACCTACGATGTCCATATGAAGTCGAAATAATCTTTATTTAATTTAAGTCGACACGTATTTTTCTCTAGAGGATATTCTTATTAGTTCGGGAGTTATCGAAATTTTCCCGGAGGTCCACATTAATTCATAAGGGGACAGCGAAATTTTAAAACACTAATATGGCCGATAAGCCGAGACACCCCAACCTTAAAATCGTCTTTTTTATATATATTTTAAGTTTCAGGCAAATCTGTTCATAAGGGTTGAGATACTTCCCTTGTTAATGTCATAGAGGCTTTATACTTGATTTCCACCAAGCTAGTGCAGTTGTGCAGTGAAATATTTTTGATTTTGCTTCTCCTCTTATTTTGAATGCTCCTTGGTATGACATAATAATCTAATACATACTAAGGGTGGGATAGTGTTGTGTGAGATTTTAAGCAGCAATATTTGGAAGCGCTAGAACCGCTCATTTTGTGAGGTTGGTAAAAAAAGTGTATGAGCCAAAAAATGGGGGAGGTCGGATAGGATCTAGGGGTCGCTCATCGGGGTCAAAGTTGGGCGTATAGGGGAAAAAATCCACAAAAAGCCCCAAAACTCCCATGGTTTTGCTCCTAGAGGGGTCAAAAGTGAGACCGGCCCCCATTATTTTTTCCCCCTGAACACTTTTGTCAAACATACCTAAGCCCTATCTCCAATCCCTAAGGGGGGTCCCATACAAAGGTTCAATTTTTAAAAAATCTTTCTTCTACCGCTCTAGCTGTCCTAGAAGTCACCCTAGAGGAATCAAATATATGACCGACCCCCAATATTTTTTCAACACCAACATTTTCCTAGAACATACCTACCCCCTATCTTTAATCTTTAGGGTGGTCCCCATACATTTTTTATTATTTTTTCTTAAATTGTCATATTAAATCAACTCCTACCGGTCCAATAGTGCCTCCTAGAGGGGTCATTATCAAGACCAACCCCCACTAATTTTTAGCCCCCAACACTTCTTCTGAACATACCAATTCCATATCTCCAATTCCTAACTTGCTCCCACCGCTCTAACTATCGCAGGGGTGACCCTAGAGAAGTTAAATGTGTGACCAACCCCCAATATTTTTTCAGCCCCAACATTTTCCCCAAACAAACCTACCCTCTATTTTAAAGCTTTAAGGGTGTCCCCACACATTTTTATTTTTTTTAATTTTTTTTTATAAAATTTGCGCCTACCGCTCCCACTGTGCCTTTTAGGGACGGGAAATGCAGACTGACCACCATTAATTTTTGCCCCCTACATTTTTTCTGAACATACCTACGCCGTATTTCCACTTTGTAGGGGTGCCCCCCTGGGGAAAACTAAGTGTTTGAAACCAAATTCGGCAAAACGTCTGGAACGTTAAAGAGCAGTGGGAAAATATAAAAGACAAACCGTACAGTCTTGGTATAGAAGATGAGGAAGTGGCAGGCAACATGCAAGCTCAAGTCCAAACTGGCATCAAGTTGTTTTGTTGGGCTCGAATAAAAGAAAAGCAACCCAGAGACGACTACAAGGAGTTTCTTGAAATTGTTTTATTATACCTTGGCGAAAATATTCCTAATAAGCATTTTAGCCCACCAGGACCCATCAGTCATGCTCGATGGATGGCAAAAGGCATATATTGCCTAAAAATGTTTTTGTTCCGAAAATATATCGGTTTGGCCAAAAAAGAATTAAATGCACTTCTTGATGTGACCGTTTTCATCATAACAATTTACGTAAAAGCTTGGTTTAGCGCTACCAAAGCAATAGAAGCTCCAAATAATGAATTGAATTTTTTGAAAGCGATTGCCAATTATGCTTCAATTGATAAGATTCTGTCGCAACGATTGGTGAAGAGATTCTGTGGACATCTCTGGTATCTCAGTGGCGAAGCTGTTGCTCTCGCACTATTTGATCCGAATATCTCTTGTGAAATAAAACGAAAAATGTCGAATTCATGCAATTCGTATATTTGAAGAAAAGAAAGAGGAATTGGATGAAGAGTTATCTGACGATGAGATGGACGAATCGTCTAACGAAGACAGCGAGGAAGACGAAGAAGATGATATCGGGGAAGAAGATGCCTCAGTGGATAGCGGCGACAGTGGCAACAAGGATTGTAATCCTCAGTACATGTTGTTGGATTCGAAGGTGTGAAAAGAATTAACATGGCATCGAAACAAGTGAATCAAGAACTCATGAAAACTGATTTAAGCCACTACGTCACACCTGAGACTCCAAAATTTTTTGCACGCTTCGGAATAACAATAAATTTCATTGCTTCCGAACCAAATACTTGGGAAATATTACGTAAATTACATGTTGTCAACGACGCTGCCGAAAGAGGCGTAAAATTAATAGAAGACTATAACAACGTGTTGTGCCGTAACGAGGAGGAAAAAATAGTTTTGCTTTAGGTCGTGGCCGAAAATCGGAAACAATATCCATCGCACGATAAAAATAAATAAATTTGATTTATAGTTATATTATTTATCATTTTTTTTTATTATTTTCAAGTTAAAAAAAAATATTTTTTACGCTTAACAAAAGTTACTATTAAATTACAAATTAAAGACCTCGGATGTCTCGATAAAATAAATAAAAAAATTGTGGGGTAACACCTTGAAGATAGAGGGTAGGTATGTTTGAAGAAAATGTTTTGGCTAAAAAAGTATATGGGCAGGTCATACATTTGACTTCTCTACATACATTACTAATTTAGTTTTCCCCAGGAGAGCACCCCTACAAAGTGGAAATACGGCGTAGGTATGTTCAGAAAAAATGTAGGGGGCAAAAATTAATGGGGGTCAGTCTGCATTTACCGTTCCTAAAAGGCATAATGGGAGCGGTAGGCGCAGATTTTATAAAAAAAATTAAAAAATAAAAAAATGTGTGGGGACACCCTTAAGGCTTTAAAATAGAGGGTAGGTTTGTTTGGGGAAAATGTTGGGGCTGAAAAAATATTGGGGGTCGGTCACACATTTAACTTCTCTAGGGTCACCCCTGCAATAGTTAGAGCGGTGGGAGCAAGTTTTACAAAAATGTCATTTTGTGTGGGAGACCCCTTAGAAATTGGAGATATGGAATTGGTATGTTCAGAAGAAGTGTTGGAGGCTAAAAATTAATGGGGGTTGGTCTTGATAATGACCCCTCTAGGAGGCACCATTGGACCGGTAGGAGCTGATTTAATATGACAATTTAATAAAAAATTAAAAAAAATGTATGGGGACCACCCTAAGGATTGAAGATAGGGGTTAGGTATGTTCTAAGAAAATGTTGGGGTTGAAAAAATATTGGGGGTCGGTCATACATTTGATTCCTCTAGGGTAACTTCTAGGACAGCTAGAGCGGTAGGAGCAAGATTTTTTAAAAATTGAACCTTTGTATGGGACCCCCCTTAGGGATTGGAGATAGGGCTTAGGTATGTTTGACAAAAGTGTTCAGGGGGAAAAAATAATGGGGGCCGGTCTCACATTTGACCCCTCTAGGAGCAAAACCAGTGGAGTTTTGGGGCTTTTGGTGGATTTTTTCCCCTATACGCCCAACTTTGACCCCGATGAGCGACCCCTAGATCCTATCCGACCTCCCCCATTTTTTGGCCCATGCATTTTTTTTACGAACCTCACAAAATAAGCGGTTCTAGCGTGTCGAAATCGAAAACTCGTGCACTATCCCACCCCTAATACATACGTTAGTTCTTTATAATATGATTTTGTTTATCTTGTTCTTTTTTCTGTTCTTATGCTAATTTGATTTGTTTTTCTTTGTTACGTTATTCATTTTGCGTTCAAATAAATTGAGAGAAAAATTTAGAAAACAACGGTCAAATCAAGATGTATTAAAACAGCTGTTGCACATGTTAAAATGAACAAAAAAACATAAAATAAAAACCCGAACAAAACAAAATCAAAATACAATTTGCACTTGATATTTAGTGAATATTTTAGTATATCATCATCATGATGATCTCTGGTACTACAGAAAAAGAAGAAGAATAGTGTGTGTGAATGATTTTTACTTTTAGCCGACACGTAACAGAAAACATTGAACATTTTTTTTATGATTTTATAAATAACCAAATGATGTGATAATTTGTTTTGTCTCTTTTCGCTTTAAAAGTGTGTGAGTGAGTACATGTGTCCTTGACCTTTGGACGTGCAAATAGGGAACAACGAGACGTTTTTTTTCAGAGTTTGCAAATTGTAAAGTGATTTCTTGTTAATCAATTTAACAGACAAATAAAAACAAAAAACTTTTGTGTAAATAAAAAAAAATCAGGTAAAATTTGCTAATTTTTTTACATTAATTATAATTCACTGTGTGGTTTGTTTCAACTATAGAATAAATAAAAAACATGTGACTGATCGTTTTAAAACGTCAAATGGTTTTTTTGTCCAATTGCCAGTGTTAATATTTACAAATATCGTGTGATTTTAAGATCACTTTACACAAATTGCGTTGTGTTTTAAAAACTTGACAGTTTTAATAAGCCCCTTTTTGAAAAATAAATTTATTGAGTTTTGAATTTAAATTATTTTAAATTTTTTCCTCCAAAATCCAATTTTTAGGACTTAAGTAACAAACGGAAATATTTTCCATGTAAATTTCCAATTTGATGAAAGGGTAAATTTTTAAAAACAAACCATCCTAGAGTATACATAATATTTAAAAAATATGTTAATTATACGCCCGGTTGGACAATAAACAAATATTAAGCATACTTCAAAGTAAATATGTTGTGAATTAAATAAATATTAATCATACGTATCTATTTATGTAGCTCTCTAATGTTTTTTGTTATTAACGTCACATACCAAAACAGTTTTAAAAATATTTAATGATAAAAAAATCAAAAATTTAAAACTGATTTTAAACAAAAAAGTAAACAGCTGTTCTGAATCTTTCAATAAATCTAAAATTTTTCATAATATTTTTTTAATTGTAGGAGTGAATTTTTTTTAATTTCGTAAAGTTTTTAAAACTTTCTGTGATTTTTCCGATTTTTTTTTTTTTGCTTTAAAAAAAAAATTAATTTTTTAATTTCCCAAATTTATTTAATTTTTTCCAAATTTTATGTTTTCTGAATTTTATGTTTGTTTACTAATTTTTCCAGATATTCTTTAATATAGAGATAAGATAAATTTATTTCTGCTACTGACTCCTAGGGAACGCATGTCTTAATAACAGCTCAAGAATATTAAGAATATTCTTGAGATAATACTAACAAGGGAAGTATCTCAACCCTTATAAACCGATTTGCCTGAAACTTAAAATATATATAAAAGAGACAATTTTAAGGTTGGGGTATCTTGGCTTATTGGGCCATATCAGTGTTTAAAAATGTCGTTGTCCTCTTATGAAACAATGTGAACCTTCGGGAAAATTTCGATAATTCCCAACTAACAGAAATATCTTCTAGAGAAAAAATACGTGTCGACTTAAATTTAATTAGGATTATTTCGTATTTATGTGGATATCGCAGGTCGTCTCATAAATACCCCCCAACATTTACACGTTTTCATGAAAAATATTTAACAAAGCGAAATTTTGAAAACGTTATGCCACCGTTTGATAGGCATTCAACAAACCTTTCTTCTTATATGAAAACATCATATAGTTTCTTAGAGAGAAATTGCTGGAGAATCCAAAAAACGATCTTTTCGCCATTTTTAGAACCCCGATATGGCCAATAACACGAGAAACCCCCACACTTAGAGTTGTCTCTTTTAAATACACTCTAAAAAACGCATGTAAACTTACTATTATAAATTGAGTAAATTTTTGTTGAATAGCACGCATTATGTGTTAATATAAACACTAAATGCGTATAATAAATTCAAACCCATTAAACACAGCAAATTAAAAATATTATCCGTTAATTCAAATATTTTACACACAAATGCTTAAATAAAATTGTCGATCAACATACATACACACACGCTAAATAACTAAAACGCCAGATAAAAGTTTAAGCTTCCGTAGCGTAGTGGTTAAGAAGTGTACTTTCAAATCAGAAGGTGGCAAGTTCGATGCTGGCTGTCGCCGTATGTTTTATTTTTTTTTAATATTTTATTCACCTCTTTTTTATTTAAATTGACCACATGTGGTCAATTTATTCAATTTACACATTCAGAGTAAAATTACCCAATTTATAGTAGGAGTCCAGTTTCCTACTATAAATTGGGTAAATTTCAACAAATTTTGATTAGAGTGTATACATATTTTGAGTTTCATGCAAATCGGTTTATAAGGGTTGAGATACTTCCCTCGTAAGTTATTTTTTTGAGTGTACTGGTCGTCATGGTCGCACTTGGTGTATCCAAAAAGTAAATTAAAATGCTCATAATTTCTAATAATAGTAGTGTATTATTTAAATTTCCTAATATTTGTATAACTTTCGTGGATTTTTCTGAATTTATTTTTTTTTTTTTTGCATTCGCTCAAAATCTTGCATTTTTTTCTGAATGTTTCAGAAGCTTCCCGAATTATTCTGATTTTTTTCTTGAACTTTTCATTTTTTTCTGATTCTTGGCAAAACTAAAATTTTAATGTCAAGAAATTGATGTCAAAGTTCACAAAGTTAATTTTTGTGATATTTTGGGATCGTACAACTCGTTTCCATTTCGATGCTAATTCTGAATCCGGTTATAATATTTTTCTATCACTGTAATGTTTTGGAGAAAATTGAGATTAAAGTGCTCAAAAACGTGTTTTTGACCATTATTGGGAGCTTTTAAATTTTTAAAGGGTTGTGTAAAACGGAAATTTTGGTACCATTTTATTAAGCTGAAAATGCCCTTTAATTGGAATTTATAAAAAAATATATTAAAAACAAGTAGAAAAGTTAAATTCGACTTGGCCGAATTTATGAATACCCTCCACAATGCCCTTTTTAAGATATAGTAAATTTTCTAAAGTGAAAAAATAAAATTTTTGATTAGAAATATTTTATTTTGTGTAAAAAAAAACCTTTTTTTTAAACTAATTTTTGAAAAAAAAAAAAATAATAATTTACAAAATTTTTTTTGAGTGTAAAATTTTTTTCGAGTGTATTTTTTTTTTTCTTTTAGTTTAAAAATACTTTTGACTGACAAAAATGTGCTGTAAATTTTTTTTGTGACTTACTAATGTTTTTAAAACAAGTTTAACGGGTTTTCAAAACGTGAATTTTAGGTGAGGCGAATCTGAAATTTACGGTTTTGCTAATAACTTTTGAACCACTAGACCGATTGAGCTGAAATTCAATACGAACCAGCCCAGGGGAACGACAAATATATATGCCCAGCTTCAGCATCCTCAGAATTGCCTTTAGAAAGTTATCGTTTTTTTTTATCTCGTAAATTCGTGAAAAACCCTTGCCGAAATTTACTCTTTTGCTCATAACTTTTGAACCACTGGACCGATTTTGCTGGATTGCAATACCAACCTGACCAGATAAATGCCCAAAATATATGCCAAACTTCAGGAGCCCCCGTAAAGTCTTTCAAAAGTTAGCGTGTTTTCAACAGACAGACAGACAGACAGACGGACAGACGGACGGACGGACGGTTCTTTTAAAAGGAAACAGGATCACGAAATGAAAAACTGTAAATGCAGTTTTACTACATTTAGTCTCTAGTTTCAAACGTATATTATCCAGTTCGTGTTTAACGACTTTTTTCGTTTTTGTCGGACGGTGTAATAATTGAAAGTTAGATAAATTTTATTTAAAATTAAAATTCGATAAAGAACATGAAAATTCTAGAAAACTAATTGTAATTCTTAAAATGTTAATTAAAGTTTGAAAAATGTTAATTAAAATTCGTAAAATATTAATTGAAATATAAAGATTCCAATATTAATTCGAAAAGGAAATGATCAATTTAAATTCGTAAAAGATCAAATAAAATTCAAAATATGTAGATAAACCTAAATTCGAAGATCCAAGTAGACAATCATAAAAATTAATTAAAATTCGCAAAAGATCATATTAAATAAATCAATCACCATTCAAAACAGATCAATTGCAATTGGAAGATGCAATGAAATTCGAAAAAAACTAATAGAATTTTAAAGACTCCAATTAAAATTCGAAAAATATGAATTCAAATTCAACAAAGATAAACGGAAATTGAAAAAAATCTAAATTTTCTTTATTTCAATCTGTAAAAATTTTTATTTTGTTATAAATGTATGTAAATATGTAAATACGTAGATTTACGTCAATATTCTTTCAAACCCGATTTTTATCATTTATTCTAATTTTTTCACATATATTTATATTTAATGAATATTATTCATGCATGTCTACAAAAAAACAAATACAAGTGCGTGTCATAATTTATTTTCTTCATATTTATTATTTTTTTTCGCTTTATTTCATATCTTGTCACATTTAGTGTGAGTTTTTTTTTTGTTTTTTTAATAAACAAGTTAAAGGTAATTAGGTAATTTATTTTGTTGGTTAAACACATGTAGTCAATTGAAATGCAAACAGACGTAACAGATAAAAATATAGTTTTTGGGATTCCCTAATAAAATGTTACATCCCCCAATTATAAGTGTGGACGACCAAAAAGCGCTGATGACAGGAGATATTTTGGCAACTCCTGCAAGTTGTCAGCTATTTGTTTCCATTTGTATTTCAACAAATTGTTGTAATTACTGTATGCCGAATTTTAAAAACAGATATACGAAAAAAGTAGGGATTACACCGTCCGACAAAATTAAAAAAAACGTTAAACACGAGCTGGATAATATGCGTTTGAAACTAGAGACTAAATGTAGTAAAACTGCAGTTTTTCTTATCGTGATCCTGTTTCCTTTTAAAATGACTTTAAAGTTTTAGAGGATTAAATTTTATAAAATATTTTTTTAATATTTGTACTTGTCGTAGAATGCCACAAGTGAAAGAGGACGATCTCCCCTAATTTTGCTATTTTATCATTTTTACATATCAGAAAAAAGGAGGTAAGTTACAACCTTTCAAAACTTTATCCTTCAAAATTTTCAACAAAATATTTTGATAAAGTTTTCAAATGACTTCACTCACATATTTTTATGCTGATATGTCAAAATAAAAAAATGGTAAAATTAGGGGAGATCCTCCTCTTTCATTTGCCATCGCCAGTTGCATCGTACACTCAGAGAAAAATGCTTCACAATATTTATGACATGGTTTCATAAATATTTTTGTCATAAAATTTCATTATATTTATGAAACCTTCATAAATATAATGAAGTTTAATGAAAAAAAGTCTATGAAATGCACTTCATAAAATTTCATGATTTCATTAAAAAAAATCATAAATGTTGCATATGATTTTTATAATATGATTAAGAAATTGGGTTAAAACAATTATAGCTCCTTATTTTAGTTCTTCCAATGTAAATATCATAAATTTTATTTCTAAAAAAAATAATACATTTGCTTTCTTAATGAAACATTTCATTAATACTATGAAACCTTTTCATAAATATAATGAAACTTGTCATTAAAGTTCGTCCAATGTAACTGAGTCATAAAATGAAATATTTCATATAAATGAAATATTTCATAAATACTATGAATCATTTCATAAAAATAATATTATATTTGTAAGTATTTTATTATAATTATGAAACTATTTCATAGTTCATAAATAAATACTATAAAGTTGTTTCCTGATATGATCAAATATTTAAGAAAAAAATTAAATCTATGAAATGTTACATCATATTTATGAAGCATTTTTTTTTATACTTGTGAAAAGTTTAATAAAATTTCATGAAATTTTATTCATTATATTTATAAAACCTTTCATAAATATAATTTCTAGCAAATATCAAAACAATCAATTTAATGTAATGTCCTACTGATGACGTAGAAGTGGCTACAGAAACCATGGTCTAGGGTAAATCCACATTTAATTTAATCTTTAGAAGACACAATTTTCTTCTTTAATCAAAAAACACAAACAACAAATTAAATACAATTGGCTTACGCCAAAAAAAATATAATTAATGACAAATTTCATTAATATTTACCCTATGAACAATTATGAAACTGTTTCATTGTATTTATGAAACTGTCACATTGGACGAACTTTAATGAAGATTTTCATAATGTTTATGACAGTTTTCAAGCTTTTTTTGTGTGTAGGGCAAGTACAAATATTTCAGAAATATTTAACAAAATGTATCCTTTAAAACTTTGAAGTCCTTTTAAAAGAAAACAGGATCACAAAATGAAAAACTGTAAACGCAGTTTTACTCCATTTGATGTCTACTTTTAGACATATATCATCCGGTTCATGTTTAATATTGGCTTTCTTGAAAATTATTCTATTAGAATATCATAGTTGTAATAAGTACAGGAAATAATGACCTCGAGCTATAATAAACCTACTCAAAATATATTAAAATTGTAAATATTTTTGTTTCCTTAAAAACCGAAAAAAATGTGAAGTTACGTCCGTTTACATTTCAGATGACCAAAAACAAACCGCACCATTAATAATATACAAAGTTTGAAATAAGTATTCATAAATATTTTATATGATTATTGTCTATACACTTGTTTACGCTTTTAACCAAATAAATTGTATGGCAAAAGCAAAGAACAGTTTAAGTCGAAGGCAGATAAAATTGTGGTTAACGATTACATTTGATCTAACACAATGGTTCCCAACCTTTGATTCTCGCCCCATTTGGGGGCGATTTGAAGGTTCCGGGGGGCAATGAGGGAATTTTCAAGATTTTTGTTTAGTAAAATTAACTAAAAACAAGTAGAAAAGTTAAATTCGACTTGGCCGAATCTATGAATACCCTCCACAATGCCCTTTTTAAGTGATAGTAAATTTTCTAACGTGAAAAAATAACATTTTTGGTTAGAAATATTTTATTTTCTGTAAAAAAAAAATTTTTTATTCATTTTTGAAAAAAAAAAAAAATACTAATTTTTTTTTGAGTGTAAAATTTTTTTTGAGTGTATTTTTTTTTTTTGTTTTAGTTTAAAAAAACTTGTTTTTTAATTTTTGAAAAAAAAAAAAAATAATTTACCAATTTTTTTTTTTGAGTGTAAAATTTTTTTTGAGTGTAAACTTTTTTTGGTTAGAAATATTTTATTTTCTGTAAAAAAAACTTTTTTTATTAATTTTTAAAAAAAAAAAATTACATATTTTTTTTTTTTGAGTGTAAAATTTTTTTGAGTGTATTTTTTTTTTGTTTTAGTGTAAAAAAACTTTTTTTTGTTAATTTTTGAAAAAAAAAAAATAATTACCAATTTTTTTTTATGAGTGTAAAATTTTTTTTGAGTGTAAACTTTTTTTTTAAGTGTATTTTTTTTTTGGTTTAGTGTAAAAATATTTTTGTGTGACAAAAATACCTTTTAAAATATTTTTCTGACTTACAAATGTTTTTAAAACATGTTTAACGGGTTTTCAACACGTGAATTTAAGGTGAACTAATCTGAAATTTACGGTTTTGCTAATAACTTTTGAACCGCCGGACCGATTTGGCTGAAATTTAAAACAAACCGGACCAGAGGAACGGTAAATATATATGCCACACGTCAGTACCCTCAGAATTGCCGTTCGTAAGTTACCGTGTGTTTTATCTCGTAAATTCCAGAAAACCCCTTGCCGAAATTCACTCACTTGCTTATAACTTTTGAACCACTGGACCGATTTCGCTGGATTGCAATACCAACCTGACCAGGTAAATGTCCAACATATATGCCAAACTTCAGGAGCCTCCGTAAAGTCTTTCAAAAGTTAGCGTGTTTTCAACAGACAGACAGACAGACAGACAGACAGACAGACAGACAGACGGACAGACGGACAGACGGACGGACGGACGGACGGACGGACGGACGGACGGACGGACATCGCTAGATCGTCTTAAAATCGATCGAGGATCATGAATATATATACTTTATGGGGTCCTAGACCAATATTTCGAGGTGTTACAAACGGAATGACAAACTTATATATACCCTCTATCACTAGAGTGGAGGGTATAAAAATATTTTTTTTAACCAAAGTTAACTACAAAAATTTTGTAATTGCTTAAAATTTTTACTAAGAACTAAGTTTAAATGCTTATTTTACAAAAACTTTGCTAAACCAGTAGAAATTTTTCATTAGAAACAAAAATTATAAAAATTAACAAATTTTTTTTTGGGGTATTGGGAGGACAAGGCATTTTTTTATACTTAAAAGTGGGGCGTGGCGTAAAAAAGGTTGGGAACCATTGATTTAACAGCTGAAAACACTTATGCTTAAAGTTTGTAAAAATTGCGACATCTCATAAACTACGGATATGTGGATTTTTCTGATTTTAAAACGATCTAGCGATGTCCGTCTTCTATCTGTCCGTTTGTCTTTTCAAAATATGTTTACTTTTCAATAGACATATTAAATATACTGTAAAACTTGTCTGAGTGTATATTAAACGGTACTTTTTTTTTATTGCAGTTTTTCGGTTGAATTTATTTGGTTTTATCTAATTCAATTTCAAAGTACGCAACGTCTAATTTATGATAACCAATAACCAGTTTCAAAACTGAAATAATGATTATTTGTTAAAAAATGTATTCTATTACACACAGACAATGTATTTGAAAGTTTTTATGTCTAGGTATTGGTTGGAATAAGTAGGTGTGATAAGTTACTTTATCAATTTTATTATTATTATTTTTATATTTTTTTTTTATGAAACACCTGTATTTCTATAACAGTTATTTAATATTTTGGAAAATTATTTTGAACACAAAATCCACTTTCTATAGATTAAAAACAATTTATTAATTTTAGTTGTAGTGCAGGAATTTTAAAGTAAGGTTGTTTTTCAAAGTTCAAAATTTTTAACATTATTAAATTTTTCTTTGCGAATTAAAAAAAAATCTTTAAAAATTAAAAGACTCTTTAAAAATTTTATTATTCTTTAAAAGTTGAATGATTCATTATAAACTACTGGTCAATTTTTAAATTGTATCATAAAAATTTCAAGTGTTTTTTTTTTTTTTAAGAATTAGCAAAATCAAAACAATTATTAAAATTTATTCAAACTGGTTTTTAAGTGTTTTTTTGAGTATCTTAATTATGGGTTGTTGTTATAGATTAACAAATTAATAAATTGTACTACTTTATAAAAAAGTTCTAAACGTTGACAGTTAGAAATGATTAAAAATTATTTAACAGTAATATTCTTAAAAAAAAAATTAACATACATTTAAATTTAAATTTATTAAATTGTTTTGATATTAAACTTTTATGGGAAACAGTGACAATTATAAAGTTTAAATGTCAAAACCAAAGAGATTTATTACAGATCCTATAAGGTGACAGTATAAAAACTACTTAATAACACTAGTTTACAAATAAGAAAAAAATTTTGAGATCCATGACATTTTGCATTTATTTTTTATGTAAAATCTTACGCTGAATCCGAAAATCCACTCAAAAATTTTTAAAGTAGAACAATTTTCGAGATTTTGCCAACTTTGCAAATTTTCATATTTTTTAAAAAGTGGGTTTACTTAAATTAAAATGTCTTCGGAAAAAATTGGTCGATTTCATTGTTTTTGGATATAAGTTAAAGGTAATTTAATGGTCTTTCAACCCTATATACAACATTTTTCAATCAGATTATCACCTTAGAAGCTATTAATCGATATATCAATAACAATTTTGCTTCAATTTTACATAAATTTGGCAAAAACTTTAAATTGCATTGCAAATTTCACAAAGAAAAAAAATTAAAACTTTAGAAGTTATATGCATTTGACTAAAAATGCAGAAATTCAGTTTTTATAGAAATACAGTTATATTCGATTGATTTTATAACTGGAACACACCAAATAAACCGGTTTTGTATAAAACTGAATTTATGCTTTTTTGTTCAAATGCATATACATACCCTAGTAAAAATTAAACTAATCCAATTATATCCCAGAAATGGTGGATACAATTATGTATAATTTTATTCAATTTTATCTTATTAGATCCAATTAGACGGAATTAGATAAGAAATTATCCGAAAATTGTCCCTATCTAACTGTATTATTTGGGTTAAAATTTATATAATTTAATATAATTTGATACTTTTATATATAATCGGATATATTTATATATGGCTTCACATAACACCATATATAATGAAAATTTTGTATCAAGCATTACATATAATAATATATACTATATATGGTGTTATATGGGGTAAAATGGGGCAATATCTAGGTATACCCGAGTAAAAAAGATTATATATATTCATATAAAATTATATAAAGACATCATATATAATCATATATAGTTTAATGCGAAAAATGAGTCGATAAAACGATATAAAAACTTATCAAATTTGATCAAATCTCATCAAATTTGATATAATTTTAATATAATTTTATATAGTTATATGCGAAAATTGGACCCTTTTTGTACAAAATTGATGCAATTATATATAATTAAATATAATTACATATAAGCAAAAAAATGTTTTCCCCCAAAACGCAAAAAAATTGACAAAAAAAAATTTTCCAGTACTTAAAAAATATTTTTAGGACTTTAAAAATTTTCAAAAAAAGAATTTGGACTTAGAAAATTTTTTAAAAGTTATATCTTATTATATGTATTTTTTTTAATTTTGCATCTGTCCTAGAATTTCGGGACTTAGAAAATTTTATTTTTTTTTTTTTGGACTTAGAAAAATTTTTAAAAGTTTTATTAAATTATATATAAAGGACTTAGATTTTTTTTTAAATTTTACTCATATAAAAAAACATATAATTTAAAAAACCGTTGCATAAAGTTTTATATAAAATTACTTCAAATATTTTGTTTTATCAAATTATATAAAAAAGAAGACAGAATTTTGAAGTTCATATGTAATAATATAAACCAACTTTAAAACATATGTTATTATATAAAAGTCAATATTTTCTGTTATATAATTTTATATCGTGAACCTATATTCAAAATATGCCAACTCAAATTTGACCGAAATAAGTTTCCGATGGAATATAGCTCCTCTATGCAATACCCATCTGTGGTAAAAATTTCAGAGCAAAAAAATAATTTTTTGTCGTTTTACATCCATTTTTGTTATTCTGCTAACTCAAAGTAGATATTTTTTTGGTGAAAATAAATGCCAACTCCCTTTGTAAATTTCCAAAAATTTTTCAAAATTTTTTTTTTAAAAAATTAGACCACATATCTTATTGCATTTGCCTTTCTGAACACGAATCTGGTAAAGATTTTGATATCTAATGCCTAGTTTTCGAGATATTGCCATTTTGAAAATATCGGTAAATAGTGTTTGCAAAAAAAAAAATTGCTTATATATATGTAACTTTCAAACTATTTATCAGATTGAAACATTATGAGTGGGGCAAATAAAGTCAATGATATAAGCTTTCAAAATAGCTAGTTTGGAGTGAGCCTTCCACAATAAAGCGTGAGTTACAGAGTGCCAAAGTTGACCACCCTTAGATTAAAATGCTTTCGGAGCTAGTAACTTTTAAAAATATGCAAAGATTTTTAATTTTTTTTAGATTTTGCAATTACCACACTAAGGAAAACAAAATCCAAAAAAAAAAAAATTTATAAAAATTTTTCAAAAAAAAATGTATTTTTAGTTTCCGACAAAATATGCCAACTCTAAAAAAATATTTGTTTTTTGATATAGTAATAAATGCCATCTCAAAAAAATACGCAAACCAGTGCAAAATATGAAATTTTTGGCATAGGTAAAAATTATTTAGAATATTTAAACCATCTTATGGAAGGTACATTGTTTATTTTTACAATAATATGCAAAATAACTAGTTTTTTAGCTCTCCTGAAAAGTAAGCTTTTTCGAGTTGGCATTTATTGAATATAGTTCGACGATATAAGAAAAAAATTAGAAGTGCAAATATATAAAATCACATATGATGCAACATAAAATACATATAGATTTATAAAATAATATATGTATATATAAAACTATATTTAATTATATATGATCTTTTTTACTCGGGTATATAATATTATACAATAAGATCAAATCATATTTAATTGTATCAATTTGATCCCAATTAATACAGTTATATACACGACTAAAACAAAATAATACTGTACCATATATCATTTGATCCCAAAAATGGAGGATCCAAAAATATATGATTATATCTTATTAGATAAAATTTGATATAATTAGATGCAATTAGATCCCAAAAATGGAACGGTAAATATTATCTAAATAGATATTATAAAAAAATAGATCTTATAAGATCTAATAATATATAATTATATCTTATTAGATCTAATATGATCTTCAATATCAAATCAGATAAAATTTACCGGTCCATTTTTGGAATCTAATCATATCAAATTTGATATAATAAGATATAAACATATCTTTTTGGATCCTCCATTTTTTGGATCAAATGATGGATCTAATTATATATAATAATATTAAAAACTATATGATTATATTAAAACTTTTTTAGTCGGGTAGAGATAAATTTCGGATAATTTTGTATCACATTGTGTCTGACTGGATATAATAAGATGCAATTGGATAACATTTTACATAATTGTATCCACCATTTATCGGATATAATTGGATAAGTTTAATTTTTACTCGGGTAACTTCTACAATTTTCGACGGATTCTATTCAAAACCTCTTATTTTCTTCGCAATTAATCAGTCTTGAAATTTGAAAATTTGATAGAATTATTTTTTTTCCCTAAATTTCGTTTAAATTTAAGTCAGACTGTCGATATATCGATGAATAGATTGTACGGGAATATTCAGATGGAAAAATATTGCCAAGAGAATTGATAAAGTCTTTAATTCAAGGACATAACTATTATAAGTTTTATGGCGAATTACTTATGTCATAACTATTATAGGTCAATTTTTATTTTATTTCTTATGAATAACTATTAAATACTAATTAATAATTTTTTTATTGTAAAATAATAGTTATGGGCGTAAGTAATTTTTATAAATTAAGCCGCGGTCACTTTAATTTTTGAAAAAAAGTAAGATTTTTAACAAATTATTTAGTTTTAGGAAATATCCTTCCAAAAAAGGATATCATTTCATTTGCACCTACAAAGAATAAAAAATAACTATTATAAAATAATAGTTATTTAATAGTTATTTTGTTGATAATAATTATTTTCAATTTTTTTAAATAACTATTAAAAGTTGGCAATTTTTTGGAAATCCAAAATGTCGATAATAGTTATTTTGGGTCCTTGCTTTAATTAGCTTCAATTAAAAAATAAAATCCTGCGATTTTGTCTTGAGATATTTTTGTTTATGTAAAACCACTTTTTTAAATATAGAATTTAGCAATATCTTAAAAAAATTTTCCACTTTTCAACTTTTTGACTTCATTTTCAGATTCAGCGCGCGATTTTACATGGAAAATAAATTTCAAATATGGTGAATCGAACAATTTTTCAAAATTTGTAAACTAGTGTTACAAATTTAAATAAAATAAAAATGTATAAAAACTGAATTTCTGCATTTTGGCTCATAGAAATTAGTAGATAAATCGGATTTTTACAATTTTTAACGGATTTTCTTAAAACCATCTTATTTTCTTTGTAATAGATCAGACTTGAACTGTAAAGAGAGAAATGAGAATTTACTTTTTTCCCAAAGTTGGAAATTTCAAAAGTTATCAATATCTCGAAAACTAATCTACTTTTGAAACTTTGCACATCATTTCACATGGAAAATAAATGCAAAATGTTGTGGATCAAAATCTCTGTATACTAGTGCAATCAAATCGTTTTACTGGGGAGAGTAAACTCTATTGGGATCTAATAGATCTAATTTTAAAAAATATCAAATTTAAACAAAATATTTTTTGATAAAAAAATGTTTTGCCATACAAAAAAGTGCCGGTCGCAGTCAGAAAAACGTGTTTTAATGAAAACTTTGAAAACTGATTTTAAAAACTCTTCTGCTCTTTCTTAAAGAATTCTTCTGAAAGATCTGAAAGATTTTTTATTTCAGTATTTTAATCACACTGCCCGTGTAAAAATCGATTTGAAGTTATCTGATCTGATTTGTCTACAACCGCAGTCAACATCTATACTGACAGTCAAGCCGCGGTCAAGTCCCTGGATTCAATGTTTCTGAAAACAAGATCTGCCCTTAACTGCCGCACATCTTTAAATGAGATGGCCAAGCAGTTTAACATACGACTCCCAGGGCACAGAGACATTCCAGGGAATTGCAAAGCCGACGAGCTTGCAAGACTAGGAACTACCTTACAGGTTCCAACAGAATTGGAATGTGTTGGTATGCCTCTAGAAACTTGCAAGCAAAGCCTACGGCTTTGTTCTGCGACGGAGACTAATCAAAGATGGGCAAATGGATGGACGTGTGAGACAACACGACTGATTTGGCCCTCTCTTAATCAGGGGCGCACAAGTGAGCTGATATCGCTTCCAAGAGGAGAGATTTCGACGGAGACTTGCTTCACTGGGATCTAGGGAGCTGTACGATCTTTCTGATTTGTCGGATGTCAAAATTCAACATCTAAGGAGTTTCATAAGAAGCTCAAACTGGTTTAACGACAGGGACTAGTAGGGAAACCTATTACGGTCCCGTGGTATCACAATGGACCTCAGAGTCTACGTGTGTTGACGTAAAACGTCAACAGCCACTTACAACCTCACCTAACCTAACCTATCTGATCTGATTTCATCTGATAACACCGTCCGACAATATTAAACATGAACCGGGTGATATACGTCTGAAAGTAGAGATCAAATGAAACAAAACTGCATTTACAGTTTTTTATTTTGTGATCCTGTTTCCTTTTAAAAGGACTTCAAAGTTTTAGGAGATACATTTTGTAAAATATTTTTGAAATATTTGTACTTTCCCTAGGATGACACTGGTGATGGCAAATGAAAGAGGAGAATCTCCCCTAATTTTTTATTCCCCTCATTTTTTTATTTTGCCATATCAGGATAAAAGGATGTGTATAAAATCATTTGAAAACTTTATCAAAATATTTTGTTACAAATTTTGAATGATATTTAATAAATATTTGAAAGGACGTAACTTACCTCCTTATTCCTGATATGACGGAATAATGAAATAGAAAAATTATGGGAGATCCTCCTCTTTCATTTGCTATCATTTATCCTAGGCATCCTAGGACAAGTACAAACATTAAAAAAATATTTTATAAAATTTAAACCTCTAAAACTTTGAAGTCCTTTTAAAAGGAAACAGGAAAGAAAAACTGTAAATGCAGTTTAACTTCATTTAGTCTCTAGTTTTAAACGTATAGTATCCCTGCAAAAAAAGTCGTTACCACTTCCCAGCGGAGTGCTTTAAAACTAAAACAAATGTAATGAAATACAACAAAAATAACAAAAAACACAAGACAAAAACACACAAACAGTTTTTTCTACTCCAGAATTCATAGATATTCAGCTCTTAACTCATTACCTATCGCGACACCTGCGTACAAATGTAAGTAGATATTCAGTAGATAAGAACTACTCCAGGGAAGTAGTTGGAAGTTGTTTGAAAGCTCGGAGTACTTCTTATCTACTGAATATCTACTTACTTTTTTATGGGAGTGTTGCGGAAGGTAATGAGCTGAATATCAACTTTTTATGGAGTAGAAAAGAAGTCCTTTGCCATTTTTTCTTGTGTTTTTTGTTATTTTTGTTGTATTTCATTACATTTGTTATAGTTTTAAAGCACTCCAAATAGAAGTACTCCGCACTTTTTTTGCTGGGATCCAGTTCGTGTTTAACGATTTTTTTTTTCATTTTTGTCGGACGGTGTAATATATGATTACACCTGATTGTATATAATTGTATCTGATCAGATCTTATTAATTGTCGAAATTGTCCCAATGTGGACCAAATCCGACTTATAGCCAAATCTCAATTTTGGCCATTTCTGATATAATTATATACGATCATATATGAGTTTATATAACCATATCAGATAGGATGTAATCAATTTTTACACGGGTGGCCAAAAAACGTAAAATTTAAAAAACCTCTGAAACAACTTATCCAATTTCAAAATATTTACAAAAAAAAAAAACCGTTCATAAAATACTCTATACAAGAGATTCCCGGAAAATTGGTCACAAGTTCAAACATGGACCGATTGGATCTGTCTTTTGCCAAATCTTTGATAAGTGTCAAAAACACTCACAAACCAAATTTGAGTGAAATAGGCTTCATTTGTTATAATCAAAAAACGATCCGACTATAATCGGATTTGATTAGGTTATTAAAGTACGCGTTAAACATTCACAAACGAGATTAAAATTAAATATTTTCTATTTTAATGAAATTTGAGAGATTTATGTGAATATCGGGAAGGTGGGTTGTATGGGGAATACAAGAACTAGTCCGATTCCTTTAAAATTAAAAATGGTGAGTTGTGAATACAAAACAAGTTTACATGCGAAATTTTAAAAGGATATCTGTTATAATACAGTTGTTGGAGTCATTTGAGCCAAAATTAAAGAGGACCATTGTATGGGGCTAGGTATAAACATGGACCGATTTTTTAGGCTTCGGTTTTTAATAGGCTTCGTCCTTGGGCCAAAGAGTCTTAAGTTTTAAATTCAAGTCAATTGAGTAAAAAAATCGACACAAAAAGTGATTCTCAGTCGATCGGTATGCTTAAAAATGGGTCGAGGTCCAATATTTCGGGTAGTTACAAACATTAGTACAAACTTATTATACCTTGTACCACAGAATGGTGTAGGGTACACAAATTTTAAAAATATACGTCTTCCGACACATCATAGTTATTAATTTTGATGCGCTGAACACGAATATTCAAATCAGTCGAACGATTTTCGGAATAACGCTATTTGAAAATTGCAACAAAAAAACGTTACAAAAAAAAAATTTTTTTTTGGTGTCCTTGATAAAAATGTTGGACAAAATTTTGGATTTCGAAAAAGTGAAAAATTAAAAAAAAAAATATTTTGTTATACATTCTTTTTATTAATTTTGGCATGCTGAATATCAATATCAAAAAATGTCTGAAATCGGTCAAGCGGTGTTCAAGATATCGCCATTAGAAATTTGTCAAAAAATTTCCAAAAATAGCGGCTGTTTTCTCAAAATTTTTTTGTATGTCTTTTTCATAGAGTTTGAGACTAACTTTAATTTAAACTCAATTTGAGCCAAATCAGAAGATTTTATACCCTGGCGCCCTTCGAACAAAGTTAAGAGTTTTTAGTGAAAATTTTCTTAAACACAAAACTTTGATCAAATTATGCCACAGATTAAAATTATAGAAATTGCCTTAAATTTATTTTAAATGAAGGTTTATTTTGAAATTTTTTAAAATTTGTAAATTTTTTGAACGTAAGAAAAAATCGTAATTTTTGCAAATTTAAAAAAAGAAGTCGAAAACCGTTCAACCGATTTAAATGATTTTTGATATTCGTTTTCAGCCCATCAAAATTAAAAAAAAAATGATTTTTTTCAAAAATTTCAAAAATAAAAACTTTGATCGCGGGGCGTTAAGGGCTAATTTAATCCGATATGCCTCAAATTTATCCCACAGAACTTTAAAGTCTTGTAAAATAAAAATTTGACCGGACACTTGGGAAAATCTAATAGCCTTATTGCTCTGCGACAACTTAAAACCCATAATCTTAAAATTTGACAAAATTTGTTCTTTAACGCATGTTATACGGAAATTAATGAAATGGAACTAGGATGGAAATGAAATAGAACGGGGAACGAAATGGAATTAAACAGATAATGAAATATTAAAAATTCTTTTTTGTTTCCTGATTTCGTGAGGTTATCACGATAAAAGGGCTCCAAAATGTTCAAGAAATTTTTTCACAGGAGCGAACATGATTCCGAGCTAAACGGGGCTATTTTAATTTCACTGCTAAAACTATTCTGAACAGTTTTGGTAAAAGACTTATACGTCCACAATAAAATTACAATTCCGTAGAAGAGAATTTAATGAATGGAAATTCTAAAACTGATCCTTCTTGTGTCAGGTATTAAAGTTCAGGGCGGGCATACTACCAATTTATAAAGTAAAGAACCCCATATGAAAGTCATGCTCATTAAACGGTTAAATTAAAATTTCCCAATTAAATGTCAACTTTATCTTAATCAATCTCCTATAATTTATTATACACTTGAAATTTTTTTTAAACTATAAAAAAAATAGTAATCCACGTGCTTAATAAATCCTAATCAATTTATTTTTCTTATTTTTTTTTTATTTGCAGATAAGAATACAACAGCAACAACATAAGAATTCCTCACAAACTCCCTCCCTTCCAACAAAAAAAAAATACCCATTTTTTTTTTGGGTTGAATCCTATAATCTAATCAACCAACTGCAACAGATACCACACAAATAAATCACAATGGCCTTAATTATGAAATACATAGACAGCGTGAGCAGATATATGGACTCATATGGCGGTAAGTATTCAAATATTTTAACACTAAACTGCTTGCTGATCGTCATCAATAAACATTTAACATCAACTGTATTTGTTAAATATCAACAGACTCAGTTCAAAAATAAAGTCTTTTGAAAAAATTAGAAATATCCTATAAGACAAATCTGAGAAAATTTTCTTCAGATTAAATTTAAGAATTTTTTCTACAGAAAAAATGTATTAGAATCTGAGACTTTTTTCATAGGAAAAATGTATCAGAATCTTAGATTTTTCTATTTTAAAAATGTCTTAGAATCTAAAACTTTCTCCATAGAAAAATTGTTTCAGAAGTTAAGACTCACTCACAACGGAAGTATCTCAACTCTAATGAACCCTTATGAACCGATTCGCATGAAACTTAAAATATATATAAAAGATACAATACTAAGGTTGGGGTGTCTTGGCTTATCGGCCATATGGGGAATTTAGGATTTCAAAAATATTGGTCAAAAAATGGCGAAAAAATACTTTTTTTTCGATTTTTCAGCCATTTCTTTCTAAGAAACTGTATGATGTTTGCATATGAGAAGATCGGTTTTTTGAATACCTATCCAACGGTAGCATAACCTTTGCAAAATATATTTTTCACGAAAATGTGTAAATTTTTGGGGGTATTTATGTGAAGACATAGACCTACGATATACAGATGAATACGATATAATCTTTATTAAATTTAAGTCGACACGTATTTTTGCTTTAGACGATATTCCTGTTAGTTCGGAAGTTATCGAATTTTTCCCGAAGGTGCACATTGTTTCATAAGGGGACAATGTAATTTTTAAACACTGATATGACCGATAAGCCGAGACACCTCAACCTTAAAATCGTCTCTTTAATATATATTTTTAATTTTCAGGCAAATCGGTTCATAAGGGTTGAGATATTTTTCTTGTCAGACCTTTTTAAAAAGAAAATTTGTTTCATTAAATAAGTCTAAGAAAAAATTTCTCAGAAAATGATACTTTTCCTATAGAAAAAATATCTCAGAATCTAGGAAATTGTCTCAAAAAAGGTTAAAAGGCATTTAAGTCGTAAATTTTTCTTGTATCAGGTACTTTTTACAGAAAAGTATATCAGAATCGGATCATCTTGTTGTAGGTATAGCGTTTCGGTATCATAGAATTTCTATGTACATATAAAAAAAAGATTCAGAATCCGAATCCGAGCATTTTTCTAAAAAAAAAAAAATATTTTCTTAATAATTACCATATTATTACAAATCATATACTATTTTTACCTAACCGAGAACTGGTAACAACGACCTTCGTCTCGTTGTAGCGAAACAGACCAAGGCATCTAGTTGGAATCGTACCAACGACCCCCATACTCATAGGCTAGCACGCTAGCCTACTGGGGCGCCTGATAAAAAAATGGATGTTTAAGGTTCTGAGAATTTAAAAAAAAAATTATATATCAGTATCTAAGAAGTTTCCATGCAAAAAATGTTTCTAAATCTAAAAATTTTTCCATACGACGATTTTCTTAAAATTTTAGAATTTTTTGTGTGAAAATTGCAAATTCTTGTAGCTTTTCAATGGAAAAAATGACTAAGAATTTTTTTATCGAGAAAATGTCTCAAATCATCAAATTGTTCTTTAAGATAATGATTCAGATAAATTTCTAAATCAGAAAACTTTTTTGAAAGAAACATGTCTCACATCTGATAATAACACTGTGCTACAGTGATGAAATGCTTCTGATGTGACATAGTATAGGTTGTTGGTCTTGTCGAGTAGATCACAAAAATTCCCATTAAACTTGCCAGACATCCTCAAATTTTAAAGTTATTGTCAAAAAACGTTTTTTGGGACTTTTCTCACTAAACCTTGTGTAATTCAGAAAATTTTCAACCGATTTTAAATTTTTAAACTGTTTTGGATAGCAAAAGGATAGGGCTTTCCATGTGTGTGAATTGCTCAATACGTAAAAGAAACATATCTATGATTTTTTCTATAAAATCAAATTTTTTTGTTATTTTTTTTAAATTTTTCGAGTTTATCGATTTTTTTCTGCTATAGTTCGTTTAACAACCTTTGTATTTATGAGCGTTTGTTTTTAAAGATAAATTTAATTCTAAATACGATAAGCTTTATTCTGAAAAAATCGGATAATAATTGACAGAGTTGTGATAATTTTTCTAAAAAAGAAAATTAAGATTTTGCAGGAAATCGTCGTTCAGATAACCCAGGCAAAAAAAAATAATTTATCATAAATGGTCATGTACAATATTTTTAAAGATTTTTGGCGCGCTGAATCCGAATCTGGTCTTTAAATTGCTCTATCTCGTCAGGTTTTTGAGATATTTAACATAAGTTGATATATGAAAAACTTAATAAGATAGCGCAATTTCAAGGTTAAATTCGAATTCAGGAGGTCAAAACCTTTAAAATAATGATACGCGACCTCTCAGTATGTTCGTTTATTTTTTAATTTTTTTGACTGGGTTTTCCGCACGGAAATTTCATACAAAATCATAATTTTCTTTTTTAGAAAAATTATCACAACTCTGTCAATTGTTATTCGATTTTTTTGGCATAAAGCTCATCGTATTCACAATTAAATTTTCTTTTGGAATAAGTTTATTAATATAAATGCTGTTGAACAAACTATAGCAGAAAAAAAATTTTTTAAAAAATCGATAAACTCAAAAAATTTTAAAAAAATATCAAAAAATTAGATATTGTTGAAAAAATCAATACATATCTTTCTTATATGTATAAACCAATTCACACACATGAAAAGCCCTATCCTTCTTCTATCCAAAACAGTTGAAAAATTTAAAATCGGTTGAAAAATGTTTAAGTTACACGTGGTTTAGTGAGAAAAGTCCCAAAAAACGTTTTTTGACAATAACTTTAAAATTTGAGGGTGTCTGGCAAGTTTGATGGGCATTTTTGTGATCTTTTCGACGAGACCTTAACTACCTCATTTTAAAAGTATATTCGATTTTGTGTTTTTTGTAGCACAGTGTAATTCTATTGGACATTTTTTTCAGAAAAACATATACAAATTGCAGAACAATTGGAGTTGCTATAGAATACTCTCCTTGTTACACTCAAAATAATTCTACAGTAAAAGGTTTAGTAAGTGATATTGTACCCAAATCTACTAATTAGTTACTAATTTTAGTATCTTCAAAGTACTAAAATTAGTAATTTTTACTGGTTTTGACTAATATTAGTTAAAAATTGTAGTATTGGTTACCAATTTCTGGTCCTAGGTCCTTTTGGACTAAAATTAGTTAAATTTTTAGTATTGAATACCCACGTTTTTTTTGGGTGTAGTGATATAAGTCTATCAAGACCTCATGATTCTCAATTATTTTAAGCCAAACTGGCGATGTCCGTCTGTCTGTAGATAACACGGTTACTTTTGGAAGTAAAGCTTTATGGATTTTCAAAAATCAATTGAATTTTGAAAAATTTTTCAAAAATATATTATTTTAATTTAAAAATATAATCAAAATCGAGAGAGTTTTTAGAATTTTTATAGAGCTCAAATTCTGGTTAATTTTTATTAAAAAATAAAAATTGTTTTATTCGACCTTTAAAATATTATATTTTGAGGATGTTTATTCTGGCTCGAGGTCATTATTTTCTTTACTAATTAAAACCATGATATTCTCAAAGCATAATTTTCAAGAAATTTTTTTTTTTTTTTTTTGTTTTAAATTTATTTATGTTGGTCATTTTTACAAGACTTAATCGACACGTGTTTCGAAATTTGTCAGATTCCATTGCCAAGATTATTTAGCAAAAATAGAAACAAAGTAGCAAACGAGTCTAATGACAAATCGTTTGTGCACAAACTAAAATATTAGTACATATTCGACTCTATCCACAATGGGAATTAAAAAGACGAAGAAAAAAATATATATATTTTTATAGAGCTTTTAATAACACAGCCCCACATAAATATGAAAAGGTTCCGATCCAGAAACCAGATCCACTAATTTTTATGTATTTTAGCCTCCTGAATTCGATTCCGCCATCAGAATTGAATTCTATCGTTGTGTTTTCCTGTAATTTACAAGGAAAGTCCGCATAGTTTACCTAAATAATTTATAAGTTTGACCAAGTTAAAAAATTTTTAAAATTTTGTTTCTGTACGTAAAGTTCAAGTCTGATTTATTACGAAGAAAATAAGGGGTTTTTTAATAATATCCGTCAATATTGTGGAAGCACCATGTGTTTGAACCAAAGAGCATAAATTCGGGTGAGCCGAAATAAAACAGAATTTATGCTCTTTGGTTCATATTTGACAACTCAAAGCTAATAAAACGCTTTACCCTCGACTTTTACGAGTTGCCAACATTTCCCAAGAAGGCGACTTTTTTAACTTTGTCCTCAATTTTCTCAAAAACCTGATGTAATGGAAAAGTTTGGAGACCAGATATTTGACCAGCAGAACAATTGTAATTAAATGTATTAAAGGTCGCGTCCCAGTCGCATTTTCGATGTTTAGTAGTGTTTTTGACAAAAACCAATGAAAATTCAAAAAGATGAATTTGGATTTTGTGATAATGCTTGGAATGAAATTATTCATTCCATTGAAGCAAATTTCGACTAAACCAAAACATAAGTGCTGGTTTAATCAGACGTGCCGGAATGCAGTCAGATCCAGAGAGGATGCGTTCAGTAATTGGCGTAATGATAAAAACTCAGTTACTGACACGTTACGTAAACAGGCGAGAAATGAATGTGCCAGAGTACTCAGACGCGAAAAGCTTCTTTACGAGCAGCGTCTGCGTGCTAAGGTCCTTGCTGCTCCGCGGGGTAGTAAGACCTTTTGGTCATTTGTTAAAAGGGTAAAGAATAATACTAGTTCATCCATTCCAACCCTTATAATGAATGACCAAATATTCACAGACCCGGTTGATAAAGCCAACCTTTTTGCTGACATGTTTGCAAGAAATGCGTACTTGCCGGAAAGCAATCAACCTCCGCCCGAGCTCGAAAGGGTATCCTCTACTATGTCCAAGATATTTTTTCGAGCGCGTGCAGTTAAAAAGGTCCTTGAGGATCTCAACATAAACAAGTCCCCGGGGCCGGATGGTATTACGGCTGTTGTTTTAAAACGTTGTGCTTTGTCTTTGTCTCGTCCTTTGGCAACATTATTTAGCTACTCGTACCGGGTAGGAGTTTTTCCCTCTTGCTGGAAGGTGGCCAACGTCCAGCCAATCCCAAAAAAAGGAGAGGCTACAAACCCTGAAAACTACCGCCCGATATCAATTTGTTCTACGCTCTCGAAAGTCATGGAGAGCATGATGAATCACCACCTGGTAAATTATCTGGAGTCTAATTCACTTTTGTGCGATCGACAGTATGGCTTTCGTAGAGGTCGTTCTACGGGAGACCTGTTAGCGTTTCTTTCGGAACGCTGGAGTCGTTCTATTCACCAATTTGGTGAAAGCAAGGTGGTTGCTCTAGATATTTCCAAGGCGTTTGATCGTGTGTGGCACGGTGCACTCGTTTCGAAGCTTATTGCGTTTGGTGTCGGTAGTGATTTCTCTCGATTTATATCGAGTTTTCTTAGAGACCGCTCTATACGTGTTGTTATAGATGGGTTCTCATCAGATGAGTTCCATCTGAATTCAGGGGTACCGCAAGGTTCTGTTCTATCTCCTACACTTTTTCTTATTTTTCTTAACGACCTTCTGGGTCTAACTTCCAATCCTATCTATTCTTTTGCAGATGACAGCAACATTTGTCATTCATTTTCCTTTAATCATAGACCAAGCCTTACTGAGGTTGATGCTATGAGGCAGAACATGAATGACACACTCAATCATGACCTTGCGAAAATCTCAGAGTGGGGTCTTGCGAATCAGGTCGATTTTAATGCTCGTAAAACCCAATGTTGTATGCTGACCCACAGACGGCTTGTGGAATCAGCGTCATCTGTATCCATGGGTGGTATAGCTATTGAGGAATCAGACACTCTTGATGTTCTAGGCATGAAAATCCAATGTGATGTTCGATGGAACCAACATGTTTTTCAGGTGTCGAAAGAAGCATTCAAGTGTCTTGGTTTTTTAAAACGGTGCAAGAATTACTTCACCCCGTCTGATCTTCTCACTATTTATACCGCCTATATCCGACCGAAAATGGAATACAACTCCCATATCTGGGCAGGTGCTTCAAGGTCTATCTTGAAGCTTCTGGACCGGGTACAAAGGAGTGCGTTGAAGCTCATCAATGACAGTAGGGTATCCAGCTCTATTGACTCATTGGAGCATCGTCGGAATGTGGGTTGTGCGTCATTGTTCTACCGATATTACCACGTAAGTGTTCAGCTGAGATGGGTGAACTCATCCCTGAGACGCGGGTGCATACCCGTAGTACTCGCCTTTCCAGCAACTCACATCCGTTTGTTGTCGACTGTCCAATGTATCGCACAACGCATTACAGAGAGAATTCGTTTCTCGGTCGAACTAGCCGTATGTGGAATAAACTCCCCGCAGAAATCTTTCCAGTAGGCTATAATTTAGAAAAGTTCAAATTAAATGTCCACAAACACTACTCCCTCTTTCCTTCTCCTCATAACCTATTTTCCTAATACCAACACAATGCATTGCATTAATAGGGGGCATCCCCTGAGTGTTGGCTCAAAGTAAAAAAAAAAAAAAAATAATATTTTGAACTGAGTTCATTAATTTAAATAGAGATGATTCAAATTTCAATTAAGCTTAATTTGCTCTCAAATTTAAAATATTTTTTTTTTCTCTTAAATTACATCTGTAAATGGTGTTGAAAAAATTTCGCCAAATTTTAAAGTCATTACAAAACACTTATCAATATGTGACGTTTTGTTTGCATTTTTTTCTCACTGTCATTATTATTGACGCAACTGCATGACAATTAAATTTTTTGTTAATTTGTTGTGGAATTTATTAAGAATGTCAATGACTGTGACAAGAATAATTACAAACAGACAAAGTGTAAACTTAAATTTCGCATACTTTTAAAGCATAGTTTATTCATGCAAATACAATTATGTAGTTACAATTTTGCTATGAATGTTTTGCTTAAAAAAAAAAAAGTTTAACAAATATATTGATGGATTGGTGTCTCCACCACATTGAAAATAACCACACATTCATTATTATTCATTGAGTTAGCCAAAAAAAAAACACACAATATAAAAACGTCCAAAAAGAATTAACCTTAAAATTCAGTTTGTATTTCTGTATTTTTTGGTTTTTTGCTCTTTTGCACGTTTCGCAATGTTTACAAGAAGTTCACAAAATTTGTAAATTTTAACACATGTCTACTAATTACTTGACCTACACAATACAATAGATTTGATTTGTTGTGAATTGAACATAAAAAAAAAAATTTTTGAAAATAGTTTAAAATTACACAAGTAAAAAAGGTTTATATAATTATATATAAAAAAATTATATATTATTATATAAAATTATATATACAGGTTAAAATTTTCAAAAAAATTGCATAAAATTATATCCAGTTTGATAAAATTATATATATTTATATCCAGGATTTGGTGGATATAATTTTAAAAAATTAGATCAAATTTATAATTATATAAAATTAGATCAAATTATATCTAATTTGATCAAATTGAACCAAATTATACATAATTTGATCAAATTGTATCAAATTATATATAAGTTGATCTAATTTTATATAATTATATATAATTTGATCTAATTTTAAATAATTATATACAAAATATATATAATTTTATCTAATTTTATACAATTTTTCTATATAATTTTATCCAATTTTCTGAAAACTGAAGCCTGCATACAACTTTATACAATTATATATAATTACTAGCTTACCATCCCGGTACTTCGTTACCGGTTGTATTGAATACCGGATAATAGAAGGATCAGAATTACTATACCGATTTCAAGAAAATTCCCCTACGTAGTGTTTGTTTTTATTACTTACAATTAGACAGAAATAATATGGAGTAAAAAAGTTAAATACGAACAATTTGAGTAAAAATTATCATTCCATATTGTTCCCTGCTCTATTCCATTTCGTTCCCCATTCTAAAAATTTAAATTTTTAAATATGTCCTTCTCTTGGGTGTTATTTCGGGGCTTTTAGTTTAATAGTTAGATAGGAAAAAATAACCATTTGCCCCCTTTTTCCCATAAAATTAAATTTTCTAAAAACTGTTTTTTTTTTGTGCTAGGTGATCCTTTATTTAAAATATTAAGTTTTTGAACCATTATTTAAGAAATAAAAGAATAAGCAATTTTTACACTTTTTCATTACTGTGCGATTCACTATCTCGGTCGAAGTGAGTGACTACAAAATTTGTACGTAAAACAAAAACAAAAAACTCAAATTTGATTTTGCTTTATGTACAAAATTTCTAGTCTCTCACTTTGTACGATATACTGAATCAGGGCATTATTATAGGAACAAAGAAAAAGTACCAAAAGTACACTTTCTTATCCCCGTTAGAAACGGAATTTCCAAAAAGAACCTCTTCCAGAATGTTTTTTTCTCCACCGAAGGATCCTTCTTTCCATATTTCAATTTTCTTTGATCGTTGTTTTAGCAAATATTAAAAGTGCAAAAGGCTACATTTTATAAAAGGTACTTTTTATAAAAGGTAGGTTTTATAAAAGGTACTTTTTATAAAAGGTAGTTTTTATAAAAGGTACTTTTTATAAAAGGTACTTTTTATAAAAGGTACTTTTTATAAAAGGTACTTTTTATAAAAGGTACTTTTTATAAAAGGTAGTTTTTATAAAAGGTACTTTTTATAAAAGGTACTTTTTATAAAACGTACTTTTTATAAAAGGTACTTTTAAAAAAAGGTACTTTTTATAAAAGGTACTTTTTATAAAAGGTACTTTTTACAAAAGGTACTTTTTATAAAAGTCACTTTTTATAAAAGTCACTTTTTATAAAGGGTACTTTTTATAAAAGGTACTTTTTATAAAAGGTACTTTTTATAAAAGGTACTTTTTATAAAAGGTACTTTTTATAAAAGGTACTTTTTATAAAAGGTACTTTTTATAAAAGGTACTTTTTATAAAAGGTACTTTTTATAAAAGGTACTTTTTATAAAAGGTACTTTTTATAAAAGGTACTTTTTATAAAAGGTACTTTTTATAAAAGGTACTTTTTATAAAAGGTACTTTTTATAAAAGGTACTTTTTATAAAAGGTACTTTTTATAAAAGGTACTTTTTATAAAAGGTACTTTTTATAAAAGGTACTTTTTATAAAAGGTTTTATTAAAGGTACTTTTTATAAAAGGTTTTATTAAAGGTACTTTTCATATAAGGTACTTTTTATAAAAGGTACTTTTTATAAAAGGTACTTTTTATAAAAGGTACTTTTTATAAAAGGTACTTTTTATAAAAGGTACTTTTTATAAAAGGTACTTTTTATAAAAGGTACTTTTTATAAAAGGTACTTTTTATAAAAGGTACTTTTTATAAAAGGTACTTTTTATAAAAGGTACTTTTTATAAAAGGTACTTTTTATAAAAGGTACTTTTTATAAAAGGTACTTTTTATAAAAGGTACTTTTTATAAAAGGTACTTTTTATAAAAGGTACTTTTTTACTTTTGTAAAAGGTACCAAAAGTACTGCCTTTTTACCCTTTTTACCCTTTTTACCCCTTTAAAATCATCATTGGCAAAAATCCAGCCTAAATGGATCTTTATTCCAAGAGGTGAACATACAGCCCAATTTTCAAGTCTCTATGATTATTATTTCAGAGATATAAAAGTACCAAAAGTACACTTTTTTACCCCCGTAGAATCAACATTGGCAAAAACCCAGCCTTAGTGATTTGTTTTCCGGAAGGTAAACCTACATTGCAAATTTCAAGTTTCTAATACCAATATTTAAGGAAATAAAAAAGGTACCAAAAGTACAGTTTTTTACCCTTTTTACCCCCTTAGAGTCATCATTGGCGAAAATCCAGCCTTAGTGAATCTATAGTCCGGGAGGTGAACATACAGTCCAAATTTCAAGTCTCTGTGACAATTATTTGAGAAAATATATAAAAGTTACCAAAAGTACAGTTTTTTACCCTTTTTACCCCCTTAGAATCAACATTGGCAAAAATCCAGCCTTACAGGATCTACATTCCGGGAGGTGAACATACAGTCCAAATTTCAAGTCTCTATGACCATTATTTCATGAGATATAAAAAGTACCAAAAGTACAGTTTTTTACCCTTTTTACCCCCTTAGAATCAACACTGGCAAAAATCCGGCCTTAGTGTATCTATGTTCCGGGAGGTGAACATACAGTCCAAATTTCCAGTCTCTATGACCATTATTTCAGGAGATATAAAAAGTACCAAAAGTACTGTTTTTTACCCTTTTTACCCCCTTAGAATCAACACTGGCAAAAATCCAGCCTTAGTGGATCTATATTCCGGGAGGTGAACCTACAGTCCGAATTTCAAGTCTTTAGCTTCAGCGGTTTGGGCTGGGCGACGATGAGTCAGTCAGTCACACTACTCTTTTATATATATAGATTATATATAATTATATATTTTTTTATCTACTTTTTATATAATTATATATAATTTGATCTAATTTTATATAATTATATACAAAATATATAATTTTATACAATTATATATAATTGTGTAAAAATTCATCAAATTATATATGGTTTTGAATTGAGAAAAGTGTGAAAGAAAAATTTTAATTTTTCTAAAAATTTAGACATCCTGGTTTGTTTCTTACTAGTTTCATATTATCCAGTTATAATAATCTTCAGAAAAACTTTTAATGTCAATTTATTTAGTTAATAGTCAATAAAACTCTATATGTGAAAATTATTTACAGATCGCAGCCGACAAGGATTGATCAAATTATGTTTAATTATATATAAATATTTTTACTCGGGTACAATTTATTAAAAAGCCAACAAACCAACACAGCCGTTTTTCTGATTGATTTTTGGTAGTAATTTAACTTGTTTTATATTTATCAAAAAAAATTGGAATTTTTGGATTTTTTTTAATTTATTAAAATTTTATTCACGTGTTTGTTTCAGTTATTTAATAAATAAAATTTTTAATTAAATTTTTTAACAACGATTGCTCAATTTTTTGAATATTAAATGTTACAAGTTCAAATTTATTTTAAAAAAAATATATAATATTATTCATACGTTTTTTAAAAATTTATTCATAATCAAATTTTATTCATTATTAATTTAAAAAACAAAAAATAAACTGCTTTGTAATGAAATATTTTTGTTATTAACTGCAACTGATTTATCAGTTTGATTTTGTCGGGATGAAACAACAATTAGTCGAATTTACTTAAGTTCATCGTTCGAGAATTATACCAAACAATTATAAAGTCAAATAACTAAGTTTTTGTTCAAAATTGTACAAAATTTAATGAACTCATCAGAAAATTTTTGACAAATCATGTTATTAATGATTGAATAATAAAATTTAATGCTTGTAAACGTTTATTAATTTATTACTTAAAAATTTGTTAAAGATTTTAAAGATAAAACTGTTTCCAATTTTTTTTAAGAATGTTTCAATTTCAAAAATTTTAATTTAAAATTTTTTATATATCAAACACTAAGGTGGACCTCCAATGTATGGGAAAATTGAGGAAAATGTCCATGATAAAAATCATATTTTTATAATGGACATTGGAGGTCCAAGATAAAAATATGATTGTTAGTGAGAACAAAATTGGGGCAAAAATAAAAAATCAAAAAATTTTAAAATCGGTCAAAGATTTGTTTTTTATACCCTTTACTCTAGTGATAGAGGGTATATATAAGTTCGTCATTCCTTTGGAACACATCGAAATATTGGTCTATGACCCTATTAAGTGTATATAATCATGATCCTCGATCGATTTTAAGTCGATCTAACGATGTCCGTCCGTCTGTCTGTCTGTCCGTCCGTAGAAAACACGCTAACTTTTGAAAGACTTCACAGAGGCTACTGAAGTTTGGTATATATGTTGGTCATTTACCTGGTCAGGTTTGGTATTGCAATCCAGCTAAATCGGTCCAGTGGTTCAAAAGTTATGAGCAAAAGAGTAAATTTCGGCAAGGGGTTTTCGCAAATTTACGCGATAAAAAGCACTTTCGAAAAACAATAATGAGACTGCTGAAACGTGGCATGTATCTTTGCCGTTCCTCAGGTCTGTTCGGTATTGAATTTCAGCTCAATCGGTCAAGTGGTTCAAAAGTTATAAGCAAAACCCCGAATTTCAGATTTTGTTTTCTTAAATGCCACGTGGTAAACAAGTTTTAAAAGCATTGGTTGTAACTAAGCAATGCTTTTTAAACTTGTTTAGTTTTAAAGCAATGCTTTTTAAACTTGTTTAGTTTAAAAAGCATTGGTAGCTTAAAAAATACACTCGAAAAAGATTTTACACTCGAAAAAATTTTACACTCAAAAAAAATTTTACACTCAAAAAATAATTGAGTTTTTTTTTACAAAAATTTAAATTTTTGTGTACATACGTACGTGCATTCACTCAGAAATATTTTTACAATAAAAAAACATTACACTCGAAAAAAAGTTTTACACTCAAAAAAAATATTTTTTTTTTTTTTTTTTATGACAAAAAAGAGTTTTTTACTCAAAATAAATTTCTTATCAAAATTTTTAATTTTTTCACGTTAAAATGTACTATCCTTTTTAACAATATCTCGAAAACCGTTCGGCCGATTTTAATTTTTTTTTTATTTTTTGATATTCGTGATCAGAGCATCAAAATTAATAAATATGATGTAAAGCAAGACATAGATTTTTTTTTTTATTTTGGCCCACTTTTGATGTCACAAATAAACTTGTGCTTGCGGCACGGCAATTTTTAACCGATCGAGCTTAAATTTTGGTAAATTTTTTTTTATCCCAACCTCACACATAACTGGGCCCCGATTTGGGTAAATCGAAATAAAAAACAAATAAGAAAATTATAGTCGGTCAAGACCGACCATATAATACCCTACACCAGAGTTTCCCGGAAAATGAGTCCCAAGTTCAAACATGGACTGATTACACTCAGAAAAAAAACTAACTAAAAAATGGGAAATTAACTAAATCCTAAAAACTGATAATGATTTAGCTCCATTGCCATGTATTCCAACTTTTTAGTCCATATTTTTCCTAAAAATAAGGACCAATTTGAACTAAAAAGTGGGAAAAAATTTCCCATTTTTTAGTTAAAAAAACATTTCTGATGAGGACATTTTTCCTAAAAATTAGTTAATTTCATATTTTTTATTGGTTTATTTATAGAATAGCATATGAATACACACAAAATTCTCATTAAGTACATTTTATATTATAAATGTAAAAAAAACGTTTGTTTCTTATAGTCAAGTAATAAAATTCATTAGTTTTTAAAGTTAAATTACAACAAAGACTTTGTCTTTAACGTTTGTTCCCAGGATATGGGAAAACACGACAACGCCTAGGGCTTTGTTGTGATTAAAATATTATTTTTCCCCTAACACATACATACATGTGTAGAAAATAATGTAAACATTAAATTTATTACTTGCTATCAAGCTCTTTGTCTCCCGCTCTTAATATTTTGGAACTTTTTAACAGAAGGTACGAAAACTGTTAGACGAGGAAAATACGATAATGTTAAATTAACATTGTTGGTTTGACAAATAATGCTAACTTTTTATATCGAAAAAGCGCTTAATAAATTTTAAAAAAATGTATCAATTTATAATTTTTATGTTAATATTATTTAGGAAATACCTTTAAAAGTGTTTAAAACAAATTGTCAGCAAATAAAAAGTCATTGGATTTCCCGATAATCCACAAAAAAAACTTTTTTTACAGCTAGATGAAAAAAAAAACGCTAGCTTTAGTCTGAAAATCGCCAAACTGCAACACTTTTTTTTTGTTTATATCGAACTTAAGGGATTTTTTTTGGTTTGATCAAACGTCCAGTTCGATGGCGGACTTAGCAAAGGGAATTTAAGAGCGGCTTTAACAGAAGAAGAACGAGTTCAGATCTCTTTAGTATTGATACTCTTTGAAATAATAAACAAAATGTGAACTACACAGAAAAAAATAAAAAAAAAAATTTGAGTAAATTTTTAATATAATTGAGTAAAAAATTACTTAATTTTGCACCAGTAAACGATTTAATAGTATTGAGTAAATTTTTAATAAAAAATTATTAAATGCTTACTAAAAATTTTTTAATGGATACTATTAAAAATTTAATTAAAAATTTTTCAATTTTTTAAGTAACTTTTTAATTGTATCAAGTAAAAATTTACTCAAAATTTATCAATTTATTTTTTTAAAAAGTTTAAAAGAGTTTCACATTTTTTTTTCGAAAAAAATGTTTTTTCAAACTTTACCAAATATATTTATGTCTTGAAGACATTGGAAAATTTCATAAAGATGATTTCAAACTTTCATATACATACACAAAAAACTATAAACTAAACGAGAATTCAAAACACGAAGAGAATAAAAAAAAATAAAAAAAATTATTAAATTTTTATTAAATTATTTACTCAATTTTTTTTTTAGTTTTTGAGTAAATTTTTAATTGCATCAATAAAAAATTACTCAAATCTTATTTAAAAATTTAAACAAGTGATTACTCAAATTGCTTTCTCAATATTTTTTTCTGTGTACAAGCAAGCATGAAAAAAAAAAAATAAATCAAAAAAAAATTTTCAGGTTATGAAAAATTTACTAAACTTGTGGAAAAAACTTCCTCAAATTAAAGTAGATAAATATGATGAACTAATTGGTAGGAAATTACGTCCTAAAACTGAATTTTTTTAACTAAATTTTGTTTTTAGAAATATATCTTAAAAATTAAGATTATTTTTCAATTATTTAGGGAAATTTTCTTTGGCGGTAAGAATTTCTTCCATGTATTAGGGAATTCCATTTAAGGAAAATTATGGCCTATTTAACAGTCCATGAACTAAAATGTTTTCCTAAAAGTTTGGAAAATTTCCCAAATTTTAGTTAAATTAAACTAAATCGAGAAGTGATTGTCAGTGTATTTCCATGGCGAACAGGAAATGGCGAGAGTTAAGTACAAGCAGAATTACCAGAATAATCTGGCCGCGTTACGACCTCAAAAGAACTCGCTACCTACTTTCTCTCAACAGAAGAGAAGGTCGTTTACTCACGGGAGTGGTCACAGGACACTGCCTAATTGCTTTCCACGCAAGAACAATTGGACTCATCTCTGATTCCAATTGTAGAAGATGTGATGAACCGAATACGGATGAAACAGTTGAACATATCCTGTGCAAATGCCCCGCATTGGCCAGGCATCGCAAACAAATTTTAGGCAAAGCTGAACTCGAGAATCTGGAGGAAATCGCAGTTATGGACCTTATGCGCGTTAAATTGTTTGCAACATGGACTAACGCGTTTTATCCACGTCGTTGAAGGAACATGTGGTATTACTATGGACCAGCCGGTCTATGCGAGGAGTTAAAAATTTTGAGCTCCGCCACCCCTAACCTAACCTAACTAAATTGTGGGAAAATTTATAAACTATTTTGAAGAAAATTTTTTTAAAGTTTAAGTTAATTCTTTTTTTGAGTGTAGATCTATATTTTGTCAAATCTTTAATAAGTGTAAAAAACACTCACAAATTAAACTTGAGTGAATTAAGCTTCTATTTGTTGACAATAAACCGCTTTAACTGAATATCGGACGAAATTTTCAAAAGGGGCCTAAGTCCAAAACTGGTCCGATGACTATCAGATTTTATAAGGTTATTTAAGTACGCGTTTGACATAGACAAACAAAATTTTATTAAATATTTTCTATTTTCATGAAATTTGAGAGATTTATGTGAAAATCGGGAAGGTGGTTTGTATGGCTACAAGAAGAACTAGTCCGATTTCTTTAAAATTCGGAATGATAATTTGTGACAACAAAACACGTTTACCTGCCTTGGGCCAAGAAAGGCTTAAGTTTCAAATTTCAAGTCAATTGAATAAAAATTGCGACCTGTACACAGAAAGAATTGAAAACGAAAGTCAATCAACAAAAACGCGGATTCAATTAATTTTTTAATTGAAACTCCTCCGATAAAGAAAATTGTTATATCAATCATCAAATTGTATGTGATTAATTGATTTTTATTTCAATTAATCATTTTTACGATTTTGATTAAAAATTTGATCAATTTTTTATTTAAAGTCAATTAAAGAAATGATTGATTTAACAAATGAATTTCAAGCTTATGGAAAAATTATGAAGAAATTCACATTTTTTGCTTTCCAATATGTTGCCGACAATAAAAAAAGTAAAACCCTGGTATAAAGTATATTTTTGAATTAATGTATTAAAATAAATTGAAGCGAAAAAAAATCTGGTATGTTGAAAATTTGTAATTTGATAGTTAAAGAAAATAACAAAAATGTTGATCAAAACAATAATTGACTCATTTAAATTTTGTTGATCAATAGATTTAATTGAAATTTTTTAGCCAATAATTTTTTGTGTGTATCGTGTTTACACCGTTTACATGGACAGACAGACGGACGGACGGACATCGCTAATTCGACTCAAAAAATGATTCTGAGTCGGTGGTGGGGGTAGGACCAATATTTCGGGTAGTTACAAACATCAGCACAAACTCATTATACCCTGTACCACAGTGTGGTGTAGGGTATAATTAACAATTTTTCTATAGGGTATAATTAACAATTTTTCTATATAAAATGTATTAGAATCTGAAACGAATCACAGATTCAGTGTAATTTTTCGGATATAAAAAATGTCTCAGAATCTAAGACTTTTTAGGAAAAATTTCTCAGAATTTAAATAGATGTCTCAGAATCTAAGACTTTTTTTAATATTAAAAGCTGAGAACTTTTCTGTAGGAAAAATTCTAACAAAAAACATCTGAGAATTTGTAAGTTTTTATATCGAAAAAAGACTCAAGAAAAATGACTCAGGATCTAAGACTTTTCTATAGAAAAAATTCCTCAAAATCTGAGACTTTAAGAAAAAATGTCCCAGAATCTGAGAAAATAAAATTTTTGCTGCAATCATTTTATGGTTCTAAATACAATGATTGCTGCAAATGTTATGGTTGATACAAACAAGTTATGTTAAAAGTTTCAATCATAATATGACGCTCTTAAATTATAGTTGTCACAATCATATCTCTTCTCTGTGTTTATCTCATATCTCTTATTAAGCATTCTTTATTAATATTTTTTTACAAAATTAAAGAAACATTTTTTTAAATTATAATTTTTTTGTATTTTTTTTTTTAGATCCTAGAACGAAGGATTGGCCCATGATGTCATCACCATTTCCCACATTAGCAGTATGTCTCACATATGTTTACATAGTCAAGGTAAAGAAATTTTTGCAAATATTTATAACATTAAACAATCATAAATTTTAATAATTCTTAAATGCAATGTAGCAAAATATTTCCTTATTGCAATATTATTAACAATAACACCTACCGTTTAAATAAACTGAAGATAAGGCAAAAAAAAAGATAAGTAATTATAAATTTTTGTCTGGTTTTTTTCTTGTTTTAGGTTCTCGGACCACGATTAATGGAAAATCGTAAACCATTCCAATTACAAAACACATTAATTTTTTATAATGCAGCACAAGTGATATTTAGTGCATGGATATTCTATGAGGTATGTTACGAAATTAAGAAAAAGAAATCCTGATATGACGGGATCGCCATTACCTTAAAACCCCAAAAACAACATTTTAAACATTTACAGCAAAGTGGACTAAAAAAAAATGTGAAACGAAGACAAAAATATTAAACAAACAGGAGTTAAGAATCAAGCTTTTGATTGTACTTTTAATTGAAAAGGAATTAATCTAAAATCCTTAAGGTTTTTTGAGGACTTTTTTCATACATCCTTAAAAAGCTTTTTTTAAAATGATTTCATATTTATTTTGCTTATATTATTTTGCTTAAGTTTAATTTTTTTGTAAGTTTATTATATTTTCTAAATTTTTGAGTTGTAATATTTTTCTAGTGTTTAATGGGAGGCTGGTGGGGTCATTACAGCTATAAATGTCAGCCCGTGGAATATAATGATCATCCTCGTACCAAACGAGTAAGTTTTTAGAATGATTGATGAAGACTCTATGCAAACAACTCAATATTGGATTTTGAAAATTGAAAAGAAACAATAGATATTCTACAGTCTGGGCACTCTCGAAAAGAAAAAACAATTTTTTGTTAAATTATGGGATTTCAATTCTAAATTAACTAATTTTGATCAATTTATCTTCTACACTCTAGTAGTTTTGATCATTTTATGTTAATAATTCTTTTTAGATAATTTATTAGAAAATTCTATTAGTATTTTAAAAGCTTTCTAAAAACAAAAGCTATTAACAAATTTTCAACGCCTTTTTTTGGGTTAATATTTTTGATATGAAATCATTCTCAAATCATCATTAGAGCTTCTCTTCATTAGAAATTCATAAATTTTGTTACATTTTACATCATATAGAAAAAAAGAATACATAAATGCACACATTTACAATTTTAACTTACACCTGAATTATAGTTTTTTTGTTAAGATAAATTGCTTAATTTACACATTAAAAAAAAAACTCATTTTGCAAACATATATTTGTACATTAATTATATTTAAATATCATTACAAGAAAAAAAAAAATATATAAAAAAATCATGCATACATTCATTACAAAAAATAGGCTACATACATAAATATGCAATAATCATGATCGAGTATGATGAAGTATATATATCCAGTTTTAAGATGGTGGATTAAACTGTGTTTAGTCAATAATTTTGTTAAAAATTTATAGCTTCCAAAATATTTTTCATTAAAAATCAAAAATTATCATTTCATTATATTTATAAAACAGTTCCATGGTACAGATTTTTATTGACAGAATGTGTCATCAGCAGATTTTTAAAATTTGTTTGTAATCAAAAATAGTATCAGTTGTATCTGTCATTTTTTATGCAATCAAAATGTTTCTATGTCCAAAAACCAAGACGTTTCAGTTGAAAGCTCCATTTAACTAATGAAAAGCTTTATAAGTATATAAATATAGAGCAAAAACACCTCAACTCAACCGATGAGTTGACCTCACCTCATCCAAATTTAATGACATTCAGGGCACTGGGTTTACAAAAATCGAGATTGTGCCAATTTTTCAGGCTTCTGGTCTTTCCAGTTTTCGAGATACGGGGTCTTGAAAATTGGGAAAATCTTGTATATTTGACGAATGTGTTCTGACATAAATAAAGATATCTCAAAAATTAATAATGACACAGATCCCGTTCATGTTTCAAATAATAGGTAATGAGACAGCCTTTAAAATGGCATTCACAAAGATTTTTTTTCACAAAAAGGTCAAAGGTCATTGTTCTAGCCCTAAATTTTGGAGAGCTATATCTCAAAAACGATATTTTTAAAATTTAAAAAAAATATGTGTTATTAAAAATCCCCTAAGCTACTTAAGTTTAAATTTTCAGGATGGAGACTTCATTGGAACTTTTAATATTAATAAAAAGGTAGTAACAGGTAAGAAAAAACGGTGTATTTTCCCATAGAAAAGAAAATAATATTTTTGTTGTCCTTGAGATTCTGGTACCACAGTTCACTTTTCTGAATCTTTTTGACGTGCTGAGTCCAAATATGATCTTTAAACTGGCCTATCGCTATTAGTTTCAGAGATATCAGCACATAAATGTGTGAAAATTGGTAAAATGCTATTGCTTCGTTTTTTGACCATTTAGGAGCAGATATTTTGAAAAGTAACAGCGATAGGCCAGTTCATAGGTCATATTTGGACTCAGCACATTAAAAACATTTAGTAAAGCGAACATTGGTACAAGCGTACCAAAGAAAAAATTTCTAAGGGGAAAATACATCGCTTTTTCTTACCCGTCACTATGTTTCTATTAATATTAAAAGTTCCAAAGAAGTCTCCAATTTGGAAAATTTTAACTTAAGTAGTTTAGGTGATCCTTAAGAACCCAGTTGGCAATATAAAATCACACCTGACATACTGCTGACTCTCCCTTTATGAAATCGCTGACATCTTCATACAATTTTTCAAAATGTCATCAATGACATGTCAGCAGTTTGTCAGCAGTGTCCACCACTATCGGTGGCCACTAACAATTCGTTTAAACAACCGCTGACCAACTGCTGACATGTCATTGATGACATTTTGAAAAATTGTATGAAGATGTCAGCAATTTTATAAAGGGAAAGTCAGCAGTATGTCAGGTGTGATTTTTTTTTGCCGACTGGGAACATATATTTTTTTCAAAATTTTAAAAATATCGTTTTTTGAGATATAGCTTTCCAAAATTTAATGCTAAAACAGTAACTTTGACCTTTTTCAAAAGAAAATCTTTGTGAACGCAATTTTAAGGACTGTCTTATAACCTATTATTTAAAGTCTGAACGAGACCTGTATGTTATTACTTTTTGAGATATCTTTATTTTTGTCAGAAAACTTATGTCAAAAATATACGATTTTCCCAAAATCGTATATTTTCTCGGGAAGGAAAACTACCAGAAGTCCAAAATGTTAGCACTATAATTTTTTTGTAAGGACCCAACTATATTCCATGTTTCATCAAATTCGAAAGGGGTAAGGTCAAAAATTCTATTTTTTCGGTTGATTTGAGCTGTTTTAACTCTATAGTGAAACGTTCCAGCATTTTCATTAAAAAAGTTTAAAAAACCTCGAAGGATTTAAAAATATTTTTAAATTTCTGATGGTTAAAAAAAAAAACTTCAAAATATATCAATCAAATCTGTCACCCATCCGATAAAACAAGGAATATGATGACTTAGAAATTTAAAAACATTTTTTCGGAACTTAAAAATTATAAAAAAAAAAATTTACCTAAAAACATTTTCAATGATTTTTTTACTCCAAAAAAAGTTCCCAAAAAATTGTGTCCGGGAAAATTTTCATAAAATTTTTGAGGAATTGGAAAATTTTTAATTATACCCTCCAACCACAGTATGGGGGTATACTCACTTTGTCATTCCGTGTGTAACACATCGAAATATCGGTCGGGGACCCCACAAAGTATATATAATATTGATCCATGATAGAATCTAAGACATTTTAGCGATGTCCGTTCGTCCGTCAGTCTGTAGAAATAACGATGCAGTCCAAACCAAAAGAGCTAGACTCCTGAAATTGAGCAAGAATATCTCTTATTTTACTGGTAAGGTTAAGTTCGAAGATGGGCCAAATCGGACCAGGGGGTAAAAAGTTCCCCCTTGAAGAACTAAAACGACAACAAATGTAACATTTGTATGCTATATTATGTTCAAAGACCTGCCCTTGGACCAAGGGGGTTAGAAAATTCGATTTTTTCAGGCCGCCCCCCCTTTGGGCGCGTGGTTATAGAAATAATTTAAAAATAACAATAAAAATTATTATTTAAGCGTAAATATCATAAACAAAGAATTTGCAAACATATATAGCAGGGATACAGGTGTCCCCCACCAACTTCGCCGACCCCCCCCCACGAAAAAAAGACGCCCCTGCGATTTTTTTTTTTTTAATTTTAAACGTGTTGGAGGGTATAAAAGATTCGGCACTGCCGAATTTAACACTCTTATTTGTTTTTTTTCTAAAACTGTTCCGGACTTTTGAAATTTTTTTTTGGGATATAATTATAAATAAAACCATATATTCTGATTAATTTTTATTAAAAAATAAAAATTGTTTTATTCGACCTTTAAAATATTATATTTTGAGGATGTTTATTCTGGCTCGAGGTCATTATTTTCTTTACTAATTAAAACCATGATATTCTCATAGCATAATTTTCAAGAAAATTATTTTTTTGTTTTAAGTTTATTTATGTTGGTCATTTTTGCAAGACTTAATCGAGACGTGTTTCGGAATTTGTCAGATTCCATTGTCAAGATTATTTAGCAAAAATAGAAACGATTTATTTTAAAGTAGCAAACGAGTCTAATGACAAATCGTTTGTGCACAAACTAAAATATAAATACATATTCGCCTCTATCCACAATGGGAATTAGAAAGACGAAGCATAAATATTTTTGCTAAATAATCTTGGCAATGGAATCCGACAAATTCCGAAACATGTGTCGATTAATTCTTGCAAAAATTACCAACATAAATAAATTTAAAACAAAAAAAATATTTTCTTGAAAATTGTGCTATGAGAATATCATGGTTTTAAGAAAATAATGACCTCGAGCCAGAATAAACATCCTTAAAATATAATATTTGTTTCATATTTATACTTGTCCTAGGATACCACTAGTGACGCGCAAATGAAAGAGGAGGATCTCCCCTAATTTTCCTATCTCATTATTTTTACATTTCAGGAAAAAGGAGGTAAGTTTCGTCCTTTCAAAAATATATCCTTCAATATCATTCAAAATTTTCAAAAAAATATTTTGATAAAGTTTTTAAATGACTTAATTCGCATCCCTTATCCTGATATGGCAAAATACGAAATGGAAAAATTAGGGGAGATCCTCCTCTTTCATTTGCCATCACCAGTATTTTAAAATATTTTATAATATTTTTCAAAATATATCCTTTAAAACTTGGAAGTTCTTTTGAAAGGAAACATGATCACTAAATGAAAAACTGTAAATGCAGTTTTACTCCATTTGAACTCTACTCTCGGACTTATATTATCCGGTTCATGTTTAATACTGGCTGTCGAACGGTGTTATATCTAATTTGATGTAATAAGATATAATCATATTTTTCTCGATCCCACATTTTTGGGATCTAAAATTATATGGCGCGGTACACACAAAGAAAAAGCTTCATTAATATAATGAAACTCATCATAAAAGTTCGTCCAATGAAACTGTTTCATTATATTTATGAATTGTTTCATAAATGTTCATAGTATTTATGAAACATACCACAAGGAGGTGTTCTTTCGCCACTTCTTTGGAATCTGGCACTGAATTCTATGCTGCTATCTCTAGAAGCACCTGGTTGTCATGTTGTCGCATATGCTGACGATGTCGCGATAGCGGTAAAGGGGAAGCATCTGCCATCATTGAGGGACATTCTTCAGGGTTCTCTGAAAGATCTGTCTAAATGGGCAAGAGACTGTGGTCTAGGAGTTAATCCAAGTAAAACAGAGATTTTTCTGTTTACAAGGAAAAATAAGATTCGTGCTTTTGATCCTATTTCTCTGGACGGCACTGAAATCACCTTCTCAGATGGAGCCAAGTATCTTGGAGTATTTCTAGACAGGAAGTTGAATTTCTGGCGTAATATTGAGGAACGGGTGAGAAAAGCAACCGTGGCCCTATAAAAGGGCCATTGGAAAACGATGGGGTTTTAGCCCTCAAGTCGTTCATTGGATCTATACAGCAGTGGTGCGTCCAATTTTTCTGTATGGAATCATTGTCTCGTGGCCTGCTTTAGAAACAAAAGCGAACTGTGTCTTTATCAAGAAGGTACAGAGAATGGCGTCGATGTGCATCACTGGTGCTCTTCGTACTACACCTACGGCTGCATTAGAAATCCTCCTTCACCTGATACCATTGGACATATTGGGTAGGCAGTATGCGGCTGCGTCGGCAATTCGACTTAATAGCACGCTGCAATGGAGGAGCAGTGATTGTGGCCATAGGGCGATCTTGAAGAAGATAACAATACCACAAAATGTGGACTGTGCTCCCTCAATGAGCCTCTTTGAGCGCCACTTTACCACCACGATGCCATCCAGGGAGTCTTGGATGGGGGACATTCCGGGTAGTGGAGCAACCATAAATTTTTACACAGATGGATCAAGGCTGCACGAACAAGTGGGCTTTGGAGTCTATTCGGAAGAGCTTGGATTGAGCCTGGCTCGAAGATTGCCAGATCATTGCAGGGGTTTTTAGGCAGAGATGCTGGCAATAAAGGAAGTGGCTGACTGGTTGAGCTGCAATGTCTTGTCTACAACCGCAGTCAACATCAATACTGACAGTCAAGCCGCGGTCAAGTCCCTATATTCAATGTTTCTGAAAACAAGATCTGCCCTTAACTGCCGCACGTCTTTAAATGAGATGTCCAAGCAGTTTAACATACGACTTATATGGGTCCCAGGGCACAAGACTAGGAACTACCTTACTACCTTGCAAGACTAGGAACTACCTTACAGGTTCCAACAGAATTGGAATGTGTTGGTATGCCTCTAGAAACTTGCAAGCAAAACCTACGGCTTTGTTCTGCGACGAAGACTAATCAAAGATGGGCAAATGGATGGACGTGTGAGACAACACGACTAATTAGGCCTTCTCTTAATCAGGGGCTCACAAGTGAGATGATATCGCTTCCAAGAGGAGAGATTTCGACGGTGGTTTCCATAATTACCGGACACTGTCTTTTAGGAAAGCACGCAGAGCGGTTAAACGTGCCGTCGAATGACTTTTGCCGAGAGACTTGCTTCACTGGGATCTAGGGAGAGACTTGCTTCACTGGGATCTAGGGAGCTGTACGATCTTTCTGATTTGTCGGATGTCAAAATTCAATATCTAAGGAGTTTCATAAGAAGCTCAAACTGGTTTAACGACAGTTACTAGTAGGAAAATCTATTACGGTCCCGTGGTATCACAATTGACCTCAGAGTCTACGTGTGTTGACCTAAAACGTCAGCAGCCACTTACAACCTAACCTATAAAACATTTCATTTTATTTATGAAAATTTTCATAATATTTATGAAAGCTTCATTAAAAAGTTTCATTAGACGAACTTTTATGACAAACTGTTTTACAGTTCTTTGAGTGTATTGTTTTTTTTTATTCGGGAGTGTTGGCCAAATCCATGATATAATTAGATCTCGATTTTGGCCATCTTGTATATAAATAGATATAAACCAATCACATAAGATCTAATCCATTAAAAAGGATTATAAATTCAAAAACACTCTTCGTATATAAAAATTCTCTGATTTTCTTAATGTTCTGGTCAAAAATTATCATATCAAGAATTTGTCTGTACGAAAAATTTCTCAGAATCGAAAAATGTTTATATACTTTTAGTACAAAAAAAGTTTTTAGATTCTGAGAACAGTTTTGAACAGAAAACTTCTTAGATTCTGAGACACTTTACTTATAAAAAAAGAATTTAGAAATTCAGAAACATTTTTCGTTAATAAAAATTTTCAGACTCTGTGTCACATCAATGTTTAAATTGTTTTAGAGTTTAGCTAAGTCACAGTATAATCCACCACTTAAAAAAATCGTTCTATCAATTAAGGATTTTTTTTCTTTAAATTATTTTTTTAAATTAAAATTAATTAACTATTTTATTCTTTATTTAAACTGCATTGCCATGTTGGAGTACTCTGCAATACAGAGTGGATTTTGTTGCTTTCTGTTTGTACTTTAATTTTTTTTGTGTACCATCTCTAAAAAAATAGAAATGGTATCATCTCTAGTACAGAGTATTCCAGAACAGTAAATCCAGCTTAAAACCAAACAAACAAAAAATTAAAAAAAAAATTTTCCTTAAAACTCAAAATACTCATTTTATACACATCCATCATTACACACATCTAAATGATAAGAGAAAAGCTAAGCTTAGATCATTTTTAAATAAAATTCATCAAAAGCTTTCTTAAACTTAATAATGTTTTATTTTATGTTTAGTTCAACCATTTCGGGGAAAATCCATTAAAATAATGGCCGATATTCGTTAAAAGCTTTATTAACTTAATTTTAGAGGGGTTCTCCAATTTCTGTTAGTGTTTAGAAAATTTGTTAACAGATTTCCACGAAGTTGTAAAAATGTAAAAGCTTGCAAAAGCTTCTCAAATAAAAACCAAGGACTTTCAAAAAAGACACCTACGCTGCAAACGATGTTACTCCACTTCCAATCTAATTATCATCATTATTCTCCACTTCTTCATCATCACTTGCTGCAAACTAAAAACATCTTACTGTATATTACATCTTCTTTGTATTTTCTACAATTTCAGATTGGTATATCCGGTTGGCTGACAGGACACTATAGCTTCCGATGTCAGCCGGTTGAGTATAATAATAACCCTAGAACAATAAGGGTATGTGTTAACCACCTAGACAAAAACAAAACAAAAAAACCATTAACCATTTCCTGTGAAAATACAAAAAGGATCAGTTTCAATATATACACCTAGTGACAAACAAAAAAAAATACGAAAAATCGTCAAAAAGGTCATTTGAAATTATACTCGTAACTATACAAAATATAACAAAAATGTACTTATTTCTATATATAGCCTGGTGCATAAGAAAATTTACAAAAAAAACTGATCCTTTTTTATTAATAACAAAATTGCAATTTGTGTCCTTTTTTTTCGTTTTCTCATTTTCTTTTCTACTCTATTGTCCTTTATATCGTTTGTTGTTTTTTTTTTACCCCACCCTTTTTAAGCATTAAAATATTTGTTGTTATTTTGGTATTATGGATTTGTAAATTTTTTTTAACTAACAATTTGTTTAAGATTTGTAATTAATTAAAAAATATTAATAAAATAATTTAATATGGTGGCTTTCTTTACTAACTTTTTAATTAACACTTAAAATATTAATAAATTTTTTTTTGTAAAATTTGTATTTAAATTATCTTTAAATTTCGAGAGAGCTACAGTTTGTTGTTAATAAAACAAATATATTTGTTGAAATTTTTTTGTTGAAAAAAAAAAAACAGGATTAAGGTTAAAAAAAAGTTATCCCCCTAATTATAGAAAACCCAACACTTGTTAATTTTTTATAAAATAAAAATTATGATAAATTATAAGAATTGAAAAATTTACAAAATAACACCTGACATTAGAGCGGCATTTTTGGCAGCTTTTGGTTTTTCCAAGTGCCCGGGAAAATTTTTATTTTCGTGGTCCTAAATCTTAAGTGATACAAATTTGAGGCAAATCGGCCTCGGCCGAAAATATATTTCATTATCTGGGGTTTAACACCACTATACATATTTCGATGAAAATCAAAATCTTTACCAGAGCCGTTTTTGAAAAAATGGCGGCTCTTGCAAAGATTTTGATTTTCGTCGAAATATAGTAGTGGGGCACCCCAGCTTCATAATCAAGAAAGACATTTACAGTGTTCCCAACTTGAAGTTGAAGTTGGTTTTGCCGAGGCGTGTCGGATTAAAATTTTAGATTTTTGAAAATGGTCCCAACTTGAAGTTGAAATTGGTTTGGCCGAGGTGTGTCGGATTAAAATTTTCGATTTTTGAAAATGTTTATATAAAAAAAATTAAAAAAACTATGTCTTGCAATACATCATACATATGTAATAATTTTGATGCGCTGAACACGAATAGCAAAAACACGAATATTAAAATCGGTCAAAGGGTTTTTCAGGTATCACCATTTGAGATTTGCAAAAAATTTCGATTTTTTCTTACGTTCAAGAAATTTTTAAAAAAAATCTCGAAAACGTTTTCCTTGACCCTTTTATAGAGCTTGAAATAACTTTTATTTAAACTTAATTGGAATCAAAGCCGATCATTTGCAGCCCTTCGATCAAAACTTTGGATTTTTGGAAAATTCAAAACATTCATCGAAAGACTGCGCGGATTAACATGATATGATTTGGCTCAAACTAAGCATAAAATAAATAATATAATTTGAGATATTTTTTTTTATTTTTGAACGTAGGAAAAAATCTTGTCTAGTCTTGACAAGATCTTGACGAGATCGAAACACATATTGGCTAATTGTAAGTTGTGCAAAAATGATCAACATAAATTTAAATTAGAAAAATAATTTTCTTGAAAATTACTCTATGTGAATATCTTGGTTGTAATTAGCAAATAAAAATGACCTCGAGCTAGAATAACCCTACTTAAATTATAATAATTTAAAGGTCGAAAAAAAATATTTAACATTTTTTACCTTTAACTTTTTTATAGAACTTGAGGCGAACTTTTATTTAAAATTTATTTGAATCAAAGACGATCATTTTAACCCATGGGCGTATCCAGGATTTTATTTCGCAGGAGGCCCAAAAATTGTTTAAAGTTTTTTTTTTTTAAAAAAAATTTACATAACAGCACATATTTTTAAATTTGTTTACGAACGTCTGTTTCTAGAACTAAATGAAACTAAATCAGATTATCGGGGCATTTATGAAATCAATGCGGATTGTTTTGACATCACTTTTCCACGGAAATCAGCTGTGAGATATTTTTCTTATAGAAAAATGTCTCAGAAACTGAGACTTCATTTTTCATACTTTTTCTTATAGAAAAAGTCGCAGATTCTGAGACATTTTTCTTATAGAAAAAGTCTGAGACATTTTTCTTATAGAAAAACTCTGAGACATTTTTCTTATAGAAAAAGTCTGAGACATTTTTCTTATAGAAAAACTCTGAGACATTTTTCTTATAGAAAAAGTCTGAGACATTTTTCTTGTAGAAAAAGTCTCAGATTCTGAGACAGTTTTCTTATAGAAAAAGTCTCAGATTCTGAGACATTTTTCTTATAGAAAAAGTCTCAGATTCTGAGACATTTTTCTTATAGAAAAAGTCTCAGATTCTGAGACATTTTTCTTATAGAAAAAGTCTCAGATTCTGAGACATTTTTCTTATAGAAAAAGTCTCAGATTCTGAGACATTTTTCTTATAGAAAAAGTCTCAGATTCTGAGACATTTTTCTTATAGAAAAAGTCTCAGATTCTGAGACATTTTTCTTATAGAAAAAGTCTCAGATTCTGAGACATTTTTCTTATAGAAAAAGTCTCAGATTCTGAGACATTTTTCTTATAGAAAAAGTCTCAGATTCTGAGACATTTTTCTTATAGAAAAAGTCTCAGATTCTGAGACATTTTTCTTATAGAAAAAGTCTCAGATTCTGAGACATTTTTCTTATAGAAAAAGTCTCAGATTCTGAGACATTTTTCTTATAGAAAAAGTCTCAGATTCTGAGACATTTTTCTTATAGAAAAAGTCTCAGATTCTGAGACATTTTTCTTATAGAAAAAGTCTCAGATTCTGAGACATTTTTCTTATAGAAAAAGTCTCAGATTCTGAGACATTTTTCTTATAGAAAAAGTCTCAGATGCTGAGACATTTTTCTTATAGAAAAAGTCTCAGATTCTGAGACATTTTTCTTATAGAAAAAGTATCAGATTCTGAGACATTTTTCTTATAGAAAAAGTCTCAGATTCTGAGAAATTTTTCTTATAGAAAAAGTCTCAGATTCTGAGACATTTTTCTTATAGAAAAAGTCTGAGACATTTTTCTTATAGAAAAAGTCTCAGATTCTGGGACATTTTTCTTATAGAAAAAGTCTCAGATTCTGAGAAATTTCTGTTATAGAAATAATCTCAGATTCTACGTTTTAATTACAATTTGATCCATTTTTTTGAGTACATAAAGATTTAGGTTCTAAGACATTTTTCCATTAGGATCTTGAAAAGTTTCAAATTCTGACAGACAAATTTTTTTTTATAATAGTATTCAGCATTCCAAAATAAATTAAAAAAAATAATGTATCGCAAGTTGTATTTTTCGTTTTTTTAATTTTTAAAAAATCCAAATTTTTTGTGCATATCGGTTGAATGGTTTTCGAGATATCGCTATTTGAAATTTGTAAAAATTGCGGTTTTTTCATACGTTTAAGAAATTTTTTTTTTTTTTTAAATCTCTAAATGATTTTTCCTTTAAAAACTTTCATTAAAACTTAATTTAAGTTTCGTATACAATTATGAATTTTTAGAAAAATTTTAGAAAATTCAAAACTGATCGAAAGACTGCGGGGGTAAAGCTGATGATGAGATTTGGCTCAAACTAATATTTGAATGTTTCTATGAAAGAGACAATAAAATAAATTTTAAAATCTTTTTTTGTATTTTCGAACATAGGAAAGAACCGTGATTTTTGGAAATTTTTGATAAATTTGAAATAGCGATATTTCGAAAACCGTTTGACCGATTCTCGATTTTTTGAAAATTGTATTTAGCATGGCAAAATTAATAAAAAATAATTTATCAGAACATAGTTTTTTTTTTAATTTTTCAAAAATTAAAAATTTTGAAGGAAATTTTCCAAAAAATTAATAACACTGTGCTACACCAAAAATATGCAGGGGTTCTCATATGAAAATTCGGGTTGGTTGGAGTCCATAGAGTACTGATATACTCATAGTTTTTCTGGATCACTTCGTTAAGTACGTTTTTTATTGGCAAATGTGTTGAAAAACGGCAATTCTTAAATTACAACTTTAAAAAATTATTACTTTGTTAGTTTGCAACCGATTTTCGATTTTATGGATTTTTTTGAAAGGTATAAGTCTTACCTTTTAAACATAACAAAAATATTAAAAATCGATCAAGAATTGGCTGAGCTACGATCGTTTAAGTTAAAAAAAATCCAATTTTTTGAAAAATTTGTCATATTCTTTACACTCTAAGTTGAAAGTGCATCATTAAACAATTTTTTTTTTATTTTTGTATAAAAGTATAGTAAAGTAGCTTTCCAAAACACCAAAAAACATAACAATCCGTTAAAAAATGAATGAGTTATGCTAAGTTTTGTGATACGACATTTTTAATTTTTTTCAGAAATGCTTGTAATTCAGGTATTATTCATAAATCTTATTGCTAGTAGTAATTTTATGTGCCTATGCATATAAACAAGAGATGGTAACATAATTAGATTTGTGCGTGATTGACACATGATCACAAGTGAGCGTTATTGAAAATCAATTTTACTCACGTCGTTGTGAGTGAGTGTCAGTGGAATAAAAAAGTAGGAGTAAAATAAACAAGTAAAAGTGTTAAATTCGGCTGTGCCGAATATTTTATACCCTCCAACACGTTTAAAATTAAAAAAAAGGGGGGGGGGTCGGCATAGTTGGTGGGAGACACCTGTTCCCCCGCTATATATGTTTACAAATTATTTGTTTATGATATTTACGCTTAAATGATAAATTTGTATCGTTATTTTTATTTAACTTCTATATTTATTTAACTTCTATAAGGGGGGCGGCTTAAAAAAAAATCAAATTTTCTAATCCCCTTGGCCCAAGCGCAGGTCTATAAACATAATATGACATACAAATGTTACATTTGTTGAGCAAAAGTTAAAAAAAACTCGTAAAAATATCGTATTTTTCAGGGGTCGTTTTAGTTCTTCAAGGGGGAACTTTTTTCCCCCAGGTCCGATTTTGCCCATCTTCGAACTTAACCTTACCAGTAAAATAAGAGATATTCTTGCCCAATTTCAAGGGTCTAGCTCTTTTGTTTTGGACTGCATCGTTATTTCTACAGACGGACGGACGGACGGACGGACATCCTAGAATGTCTTAGATTCTATCATGGATCAATATTATATATACTTTGTGGGGTCCCCGACCGATATTTCGATGTGTTACACACGGAATGACAAAGTGAGTATACCCCCATACTGTGGTTGGAGGGTATAAAAAAAATTTCAGAACCCGTTCTGAAATTTTCCATTTTTTAAAAAAGTCAATTTATAAAAAATCCGGCCACGTTTGTTTTTTTTTTGTAAATTTTTTTTTTAAAGATTAGATGTTTGTCTAAGATATGGTCACGTGAGTGAATTTTAACTTTCACTCAATCACGAGCATAATTTTTCTTCTAACACTCACTCACAATCACGTGTGTAAATTTAATACAACTCACACTCACGTACGCCGATGCAAGAGTCACTCACGCTAACGTTGACTCACACTCACGATATTCTAATTTATACTAAAAATAATTTCAAAAATCTTTCAAAATTTTCAGCAAAATCTAAAATTTTACATTTGTTTTGATTTTTTCGGGACGAAATCTGAAGTTAAGCAAAATTTTACATTTTTTTGTTGCTTTTTTGGAATGAAAGGAAATATGAAGAGAAAATAAATCACGCAAACTCACGCTCACTCTTTCACGCAATAATCTTTCTCACACTCACTCACAATCACGTGAGTAAAATTGAATTCAGTCACACTCACGCTCTTATCCGCTCATGTTCCCATCTCTAGTTTGTCTATCCACACAAAAAAATTGTAATGTGTTTTTTTCGTTATTTTCGAGAAATCGCATTTGAATTTTGAATTTCATGACAATTTGGTAATTTGCTTTGTTCAACGTAGGTTCAACTAATGCAAATATTTAATAGTCATTCGCTACGTTGAAACAAGAAAATACAAGCAAATTACAAAATTTTTATGAAAATTAATATTCAAATGCGATTTTCTCAAAAAAACATATGTCTGAATTTATTTGTGTGGATAGACAAACATCTAAGCTTAAAAAAAAGTGGCCAGGTTTTTGATTAATTGACTTTTTTTAAAAATGCAAAAATTTCAGAACTAATTCTGAAAATTTTCCAACAAAAAAAAAAAAAAATTTAATCGATGTTTGAGATTGTGGTGCATTCCGTTTTAATTTAATAAAATTTAAACAAGGTAACTCAACACAAATTTGACCATTTTTCCAATAATTGACCTCCTAAGTCAAGTTTTTGAAAAATTTTAAAACCAAAAATGCAATTTTCTTAGCTCCATATAGGGCTATTCATACAACCTGTTCAGAAATTTACGGTACACATGTTTTTTTTTTTGCTGGATATTTGGTGTGGAATGCCTCATACGTTTATTTATAAATAGGTAAAATTTCCATCAAATGATCCTACAATTTTACCAATTTCGTTTCAAAAATGTTTGCAAACGTACAACTTTTTCTGTCATAAAAATGTTGCAGGTATAACTTTTCAAAAAAGATTTTTTACTTAAACGAGCCTATTTTCAATCTATTCTCAATATTTTTGTTTTTAAGAAGTAACACTCATATTTTTCAAACAAAACCAACAAATTATAAATGGGATTTAGAAGCAACTGACATGCCCATTTTTTTTATTCCACTCACTCACAACGACGTGAGTAAAATTGATTTTCAATCACGCTCACTTGTGATCATGTGTCAATCACGCACAAATCTAATTATGTTACCATCTCTTGTTTATATGCATAGGCACATAAAATTACTACTAGCAATAAGATTTATGAATAATACCTGAATTACAAGCATTTCTGAAAAAAATTAAAAATGTCGTATCACAAAACTTAGCATAACTCATTCATTTTTTAACCGATTGTTATGTTTTTTGGTGTTTTGGAAAGCTACTTTGCTATACTTTTATACAAAAATAAAAAAAAAATTGTTTAATGATGCACTTTCAACTTAGAGTGTAAAGAATATGACAAATTTTTCAAAAAATTGGATTTTTTTTAACTTAAACGATCGTAGCTCAGCCAATTCTTGATCGATTTTTAATATTTTTGTTATGTTTAAAAGGTAAGACTTATACCTTTCAAAAAAATCCATAAAATCGAAAATCGGTTGCAAACTAACAAAGTAATAATTTTTTAAAGTTGTAATTTAAGAATTGCCGTTTTTCAACACATTTGCCAATAAAAAACGTACTTAACGAAGTGATCCAGAAAAACTATGAGTATATCAGTACTCTATGGACTCCAACCAACCCGAATTTTTATATGAGAACCCCTGCATATTTTATTTTTGGTCATTTGTAGCACAGTGTAATTTTAATCGAAGTTTAAATTATCGGATTTGGCAGAGAAACCTGCTACTCAACAGTTGAGATGTAGCATGTTTTGATTAGTTGACTCTGCTGAACGCATTTTTTTATGAATGTTTTAAAATATTGGAATAAAGATTGTTTTTTTTATATTTTCATTTATTTTTTCTGTGGAAAATACTTTTTTATGATTTTTTGGTTTATTTCCTTAAATAACGTCAAAAAAAAAAATAATTTCAATAACACAGCTAATTTATCAGTTTGTGATCAAATGTAGCATAATTTTTTAACGCTACCAGTGATGAGAAGCGCTCACTTAACATGTTGACTGAAATGTCAAAATTTAAACCGTTCAGCAGAATGTTGAGGAGCAGCTGAGTAGCAGCTTTCTCTGCTGAACGTACCCAGTAAAACTATAGACGAAATTTTTACTGCCGAAATTGAATGTAACAGAAAATTCGTTTTTAAGACAGTAACTACAGAAATAGTAAAAAAATTAAATCCTGTATAAAATAACTGGATTTATACAGTTATTTTACTGTATAAATCCGGGCTTCACAGGCTAAATTTATACGATTGTCATCAAATTTGTACCACAGAAGTTTAAGGTATAGAGAAGTAAAAATTTTCCCGGACTCGTCCTGGCCATACAAAAAAAAAATGCCGGTTTAACCCTTCATATATATATTTTTTCCAAATTATTTTATTATTTGTTTTCTTTAAAATCTGTTTCTATAAAATTGATTGCATGAATTGTTGTAATTTCATTACAAAAAATAAATCTTAAAAGTAAAAATTAAGTACGACAACTAAAAAAATGTCAAAAAGTAACTGTCAAATTTACCAAAAAATACTCATATATAAAAACCTAATTAAATTTGTTTTTAAATTAAAAAACAAATTTAATTATTTTTTTAATTAGTTCAAATAAACAATTATTCATATTTTTTTTAAGTTAAATTCAAAAATGGAAACCATTTTTTTTGAGCAACTAAACACAAAAAATTTAAGGGAAAAAAATTTTAATTCAAAATTTTAAAAAGTTAAATTTTGTGTTTAATGAATTTTTTACTTTATATAATTAAATTTTTTATTGATTTCGCAAATTTCCTTGAATTGAGAATACATGCACTTTTTGCTTATTAAACTTTTACAAATTTTAAAAATTAATTAATCAATCATTTTCGTGATAGGTGCAAAATCAATTAAAATATTAATTGATATAATTATTTTAGTAATTGAAACTAGTTTTCTTTTTTTAGTGTGTTTGTTAGTTAATAATGTTTTTTAAAAATTGCTATATTTTATCAATCGAACAATTAATAAAATAAAAAAAAAAATTTAATTCATTTTTTAATTGAATAAAAAATTATATTCAAATAATTTTTAAATTGGTTTCGTTAAAAATTTAGTTAATATCTGTTTATTTCAATTTTAAAAATATCACTCTATTCCTTTTTTAAACTATTGAAACTATTTTTAAAAATATTTTGATTACTACATTATTTAAATCAATTAATAAAATAATTTGAATAAGTTGCTTTATTCCCAAAAATTAATATAAATTTTTTTTGTAACGATATTTTCTTAAATAAATCTCAAACAACAAAAAACATTGTTAAAATTCCAAAATTAAATTATCTGTAAAATAATTTAACTAGGTAATTAACCACATTTTTGTAATAAAAAAATATTTAAATACCTGTCATTTAAATTTATTAAGTGAGTTCAAATGTAACAGTTTTACACCTATTTTTTTTCAGTTATTTAAATAGATTTTGTTTTGTTTTAATTACTACAGTAAACGTAAAGGTTGTACTTAATTTTTACTTTGTTATTTATATTATAATAAATTATCTAAAAATCTTTGAATATTATTTATTAATTATCATTTATTTTTTTATATTTAATTTTTATTAAAACAAAAGATGGTTCATGCTTGCTGGTGGTATTACTTCTCAAAATTCACAGAGTTCATGGATACGGTAAGTTTAAAATAAACACTTTTTAATAAGAAATCTTCTCGGAAACTCCGATTTGGAAAAAAATTTACTTTTTTTTATAGTCCAATAAATTTAGACGAAAAAGTGCGAAAACAACTGAATTTGACAAAATATTGACCCGATCTTAAACTTTTAAACCCTTATTTAAAAAAAATAATCTTCAGACATCTTATCTGTTATAAAATCACAGAGATTCTGAAAAAAAAAATATTTTTTCGATAAAACGCTTGTTTTTTTACTAATTAATAAACCTAGTTAACTGAATAACTGGCGAAGTTTTTATATGTGGATACAGCAGAAATAGTTCAATTACACTGTGCTACAAAAAACACAAAATCGAATATACTTTTAAAATGAGGTAGTTAAGGTTGTTGGTCTCTTCGAAAAGATCACAAAAATGCCCATCAAACTTGCGAGACACCCTCAAATTTTAAAGTTATTGTCAAAAAACATTTTTTTGGGACTTTTCTCACTAAACCACGTGTAACTTAAACATTTTTCAATTGATTTTCAATTTTTCAACTGTTTTGGATAGAAAAGGATGGGGCTTTTCATGTGTGTGAATTGGTCTTTACATATAAGAAAAAAATTTTAACTTAAAATTGCGCTATCTTATTAAGTTTTTGATATATCAATTTATGTTAAATATCTCAAAAACCTGACGTGATAAAGCAATTTCAAGGCCAGATTCGGATTCAGCGCGCCAAAAACCTTTAAAATTATTGTACATGACCTCTTATGATAAATTTATTTTTTTTTTGCCTGGGTTATCTGAATGGCGATTTTCTGCAAAATCCTAATTTTCTTATTTAGAAAATTTTATCACAACTCTGTCAATTCTTATCTGATTTTTTCAGGATAAAACTCATCGTATTCAGAATTAAATTTTCTTTAAAAATACGTTTAAAAATATAAAGGTTGTTAAACGAACGATAGCAAAAAAAATCGATAAACTCGAAAAATTTTCAAAAAATAACAAAAAAATTTGATATTTTTCTTATATGTGTAGACCAATTCACACACATGGAAAGCCCTATCCTTCTTCTATCCAAAACAGTTAAAAATTTTAAAATCGGTTGAAGATTTTCTGAATTACACAAGGTTTATTGAGCAAAGTCCCAAAACAACGTTTTTTGACAATAACTTAAAAATTTGAGGGAATCTGGCAAGTTTAATAGGCATTTTTGTGATCTACTCGACAAAACCAACAACCTAAACCACATCACATCAGAAGTATTTTTTCACTGTAGCACAGTGTAATTTTTCTAATTTAAATTTATTTTTGTTTGTAATTTTTGCAAGACACGTGTTTCGGAATTTGTCAGATTCCATTTTTAAGGATATTTAGGAAATATAAAAACCCTATATTACAAATTATATATGCGAAAAAGTCTTGATAATGGAATCTGACAAATTCCGAAATAAGTGTCGACTAAGTCTTGCAAAAATGACCAACATAAATAAATTCAAAATATAAAAATAATTTTCTTGAAAATTATTTGATGAGAATATCATAGTTTAAATAAGAAAAAAAAAAATAATGACCTCGTGCTAGAATAAACTCACTCAAAACATTCCTGAGAACTTTAAGAAAATGTCTATGGTTATTTTAAGCAGTTTCTCAAAAATTCAAAGATTTTACATTTTTTCGCATTATTTTTTTGGACTTTTACCACTGATTTTAAATTTTATAAATCATCTTAAGGTCAATTCACAAATAACACCGTTCGACAAAAATCAGAAAAGTCGTTGAACACGAATTATATAATATACGTTTGAAACTAGAGACTAAATGTAGTAAAACTGCATTTACAGTTTTTCATTTCGTGATCCTGTTTCCTTTTAAAATGACTTCAAAGTTTTAGAGGATTCGATTTTATAAAATATTTTTTTAATATTTGTACTAGTCCTAGGATTCCACTATTGATAGCAAATGAAAGAAGGAAGATCTCCACTAATTTTCTTATTTTCTTATTTTTACATATAAGGAAAAAGGAGGTTTGTTAGGTCCTTTCAAAAATGTATCCTTAATTATCATTCAATATTTTCAACAAAATTTTTTGATAAAGTTTTCAAATCACTTTATTCATTATCCTGATATGGCGAAATAGAAAAATAAAAGAAAATAGGGATCCTTCTCTTCCATTTGCCGTCACCAGTGTCATCCTAAATATATTTCAAAAATATTTTACAAAATGTATCCTTTAAAGCTTTGAAGTCCTTTCAAAAGTAAACAGGATCATGAAATAAAAAAACTGTAAATGCAGTTTTACTCCATTTGATCTCTTCTTTCAGACGTATATCATCCGGTTAATGTTTGGCTGTCGCACTGTGTAATAATAGGACATTTTTTAGTATCAGCAGAAATAATATTATTATTTTGTTTTAGATATTCTTTGTTTTACGTAAAAAACAAAGTCAAATTACAACACTGCACGTCATCCATCACGGTTGTATGCCAATGTCTGTTTGGTTTGGTGTAAAATTTACGCCTGGCGGTCACAGTACCTTCTTTGGTTTGCTCAATACATTTGTACATATTATTATGTATACCTACTATATGTTTTCGGCTATGGGTCCTCAATATCAAAAATATTTGTGGTGGAAAAAATATTTGACCACTTTACAAATGGTGAGTATTTGATGTCCTTTTCAGTTTTAAATTTTTTATATTTTTTTTAATTTTTTTGTTTCACAGGTACAATTTATTGCCATTATGGTACATGCCTTCCAATTGTTATTCATTGATTGTAATTATCCTAGAGCATTCGTTTGGTGGATTGGTATGCATGCTGTTATGTTCTTCTTCTTATTCAATGAATTCTACAAACAGGCCTACAAAGGACGTAGATCGGTGAGTTTTCGGAAGCCTTGATTTGTATTTAGAAAAACATTCATTTGGTTTAAATTTTTTTTTCCTCATTACTTATTGATTTTTTTTATATGTATTTGCATTATTGTTGTTATTATTTAAATAAGGTTTCCAAAACATTTTACAAAAATTATGAAACCTTTTTCATTTAATTTAGTAAAATTGGATTAAGGAAAAATATTTTTTTTTCATTCAAATTCATCTTTCATCAAAAAATATATTTTTTTTAACTGCAAAGGCTTGTTAGAAATTTATAAGATCTTTATGAAATATTTTTTGATTTTATAGGGATTCTTAATATGATCTTTATAAGATCAAATTATAATATCTTTATAAGATCAGATAATAAGACCTTTGTCAGATCTTTATGAGATTTTGAAAAGTGATAGAAGAAAATTAGGGGCTAACAAATTTCTTTAAGTAGTCTATTTTCTTAAAACAATATTTCCTCCAAAATAGTTCATAAACAGGGGCCTTTAGTTCATAAGCCCACAATTTAGTAAAATTTCACTAAAAGTTATGAAATGTTCATAAGTATAAGGAGAAAGCTTTAGTTCATATAATTCCAAATAGTTCATAGTTTTTTTTTTTAAATGGAATCCCCAAATACATATATGAGGCATTCCACACCAAATGTCCAGCGAAAAAAAAACACGTGTACCATAAACTTCTGAATAGCTTGTATGGATAGCCCTATATGGAACTTAGAAAATTGCATTTTCGGTTTTTCAATTTTTCAAAAACTGGGCTTAGGAGGCGTGGTCAAATATTGGAAAAATGGTCAAATTTGTGGCGAGTTGCCTTGATTAAATATTTATCACATTAAAACGAAATGCACCACAATCTTAAAAATTTACATTCTTATAAAGTTTTGTATGGGCTATCTAATAAAATTTTTTTTTATGAAAAATTTTCAGAACCCGTTCTGAAATTTATCATTTTTTAAAAAAGTCAATTTATCAAAAATCCGGCCACTTTTTTTTCTTTTTTTTCTTTTTTTTTTTAAAGTTTAGATGTTTGTCCATCCACACAAAAAAAATCAGAAATGTATTTTTCGTTTTTTTTTCGAGAAAATCGCATTTGAATTTTAAATTTCATAACAATTTTGTAATTTGCTTGTAGTTTCTTGTGTCAACAGAGCGTATGACGAATATTTATGCAATTAATATTACTCATTCGCAACTTTAAAACAAAGAAATACAAGCAAATAACAAAATTATTATGAAATTTAAAGTTCAAATGCGATTTTCTCGAAAAAAAAGATGAACGTGTTTCTGATTTTTTTTGTGTGGATGGACAAACATCTAAACTTTTAAAAAAATAAATAAAAAAGAAAAAAAAGTGGCCGGATTTTTGATAAATTGACTTTTTTAAAAAATGATAAATTTCAGAACGGGTTCTGAAAATTTTTCATAAAAAAAAATTTTATTAGATAGCCCATACAAAAGTGGCCGGATTTTTGATAAATTGACTTTTTTAAAAAATGGAATATTTCAGAACGGGTTCTGAAAATTTTCCAAAACAAAAAAATTTAATCGATAGCCCATACAAAACTATATAAGAACGTAAATTTTTGACATTGTTATGCATTCCGTATTAATGTGATAAATATTTAATCAAGGCAACTCGCCACAAATTTTACCATTTTTCCAATATTTGACCACGCCTCCTAAGCCCAGTTTTCGAAAATTTGAAAAACCAATTTTCTTAGTTACATATAGGGCTATCCAAACAACCTATTCAGAAATTTACGGGACACATGTTTTTCTGTAGCGGGACATTTGGTGTGGAATGCCTCATATGAAAGAAATTACTAACACCAAAAAATGTTCCCGAAACCCGTGAAAATACTTTGTTTTTAAGACATATTTTTTAAAACTACCCAGGCAGAAATTGCCAACCGTACCAAAAATTTTGTTTGGTACACTAAAAAAAAACCTTGTAAAGTTACCAAGAAATCTCGTGATTTTACGAGGCTATTCTCGTAAAATAGGAGGTAGGTAAAATTCTCGTAAAATTACGAGGATTTCCTCGTAATTTTGAATGCGCCAAAAATTGGTAAAATAACCAATTTTATTGGTAAAAATTTTGTTTTAAAACCGGAAAAAATAAAAAAAAGGGAAAATTTCTAGAAAAAATGGTAAACATGTTTAAAAAAATGGTAAATTTACTAACCAAAATGGTAAATTTTCAAAAAACAAAATTTTTTGTTGTTAAACAACATAAATCCTCGTAATAAAATCATTTTTGTAAAATAACAGATTTTTTTTGTAATATAACTAGAATCCTCATAATAAATTTTTCAAAATTTTGCCAACTTTTTTTAAAATATTTTTCAATAAAAAAAAAAAAATAGTTTTTTTTGTTAAACAACATAAATCCTCGAATAACATAATTTTTGTAAAATAACAGTTTTTTTTTGTAATTCAACTAAAAAAAATCCTCGTTATAAAAACTTTGTTGTAAAATTACAGTTTTTTTTTGTAAAATAACCTTTCAAAATGGTAGAATACAATTACGAAAATAAACTTGTAAAATTACCAATAAAACTGTGGTTCTCGTTTGAGCAAAGTACAAGATTTTTTGTTAAAAAACAAGGAAAATTGTTAAATATTGGTAGAACGGGATTACAAGGCATTTTACCAGGCGTTTTACCAGTTTATTTTTTGAGTGTACAACATCGGGCTCACGAAAAATACAACATATAAAACAAGTGAGAGTGTAGCGTTTTTTTTTTTTTTGTTGGCGATTAAAGTTAACAAAATTATTTCATTGTTATTTAAATTATAATTAATAACTACGCCCACAAAAGGGGCGGGTCAAAAACAGAAATATATTTTCTTATCCAAACATAAACATTCTCCAAAGATAAATTGTGGTTATATCTAGTATCTTTGGAAAATGGCAACACCAAACATTCGTATTTCCATCTATTTTTAATTATCCAAGTCGCTACGTCCAAAATAGCAATCACTTCAGTCTGAAAAACTGTTGCCATTTGGCCTATAGCATGAGAGTATTTGGTTTCGTCATACAAATACCAACCAGACTCAGAACCAACTATGGTACTAGAACCATCCGTATAGAAGGTATCGAAGTAATTTCTTAGAAGTTTATCTGGATCGCACCAGTATTCCCTTCTCGAAAAAGTATTTTTTAAGTACTTTTTATAAAAAGGACTTTTTTTTATTAAAAGTACCAAACAATTTATTTTTTATTGAAAAGTACTTTTTTTACAAAAAGAATCAATCAAAAATAGTAAACAAACAAAATAGAACATTTTAACCAAACCAGAATGATATTTTTTTTATAAAAAGAACAAAAATAGTCCTTTTGAAAAAAAGTACCAAAATAATAGTGTAAAAAAAACACCAAAATAATTTTTTTTTTTTTAAGTAAAAAAGTCCATTTTTTAATATCTGGACAAGTATTTTTTTAAAAAATATTTAAACACAATACTACAAAGTTCTCAAAAAAGATTTTTTTACGTGTAATAAAATTATTTGACGTTTGGCAATTTTGGCAAACACACACTTAACCCTTTGACGACCATAAATTTTTGGCCAAAGCGATTTTGATTTTCTTTACAGTTTTGTGATCTTTGACCTAATAATAGTTATTAAAAAAATATTGGACACTAAAAAAAAAAAAAAATTTTCCCTATGCACTCAAAAAAAAAGACTTAACTTAAACTTTGGAAAAATTTTCTTCAAAATAGTTTATAAATTTTCCCACAATTTAGTTCAATTTAACTAAAATTTGGGAAATTTTCTTAAGTGTTAGGAAAAAATTTAAGTTCATGTTCTGTTAAATAGTCCATTATTTTCCGTAAATGGAATTCCCAAATACATGGAAGAAATTCTTACCGCCAAAGAAATTTTCCCTAAATATATGACCAAAATCTTTATTTTTAAGACATATTCCTCTTCTTTAGTTTTAGGACGTAATTTTCTACCAATTAGTTCATTTTCTTAGATTTGAGGAAGTTTTTTCCACTATTTAAGTAAAATTTTAATAACTCGTCAAATTTTTTTTTCAAAAACTTAAAATGGCGATATCTCGAAAACTAAGCCAGATGGAGCAAAATGGATGCCATTTTTGGTTCTTTGAATTCCCATAGTATCGCCGGTCCTCTTCACATGTGTGGACTCCAATGGGTCCTAACTTTGGATTTAAAAAAGTTGGCATTCCCGAAAATTTTAAAATACTCATATCTCGGTAAATAATGCCAACACAACAAAAAGTTCCAAAGCATTTTTGTAGCCCTTAATACGGAGAACAAGGCCGGCAAATACCGAAAAGCTTTTCGAGTAATAGTTTTAAAGTTTTTAAAATTCTCAAGACCCCAGTGGTCCCCTAAATTCACGTATCTCAGAAACTAAGCAAGGTAGAGCGAAACGGACACAAATTTTGGGTCAAAAAATATGAAGATTCTTAAGGAACCCTACTGGGTCTGGGTCCATCGGGGTCTGAACCTATCGGTCCGAACCCAATGGGGCCTTCACCCAATTGGGTTCTCAAATGTGTATGAACTAAATTGAAATAAAATTTTTCCCATTTTTTAGTTCAAATTGGCATAATATTAAAAATTTTTTCTTTCCTTATTTTTAAGAAAAATATGAACTTAAAAGAAGGAAAACATGGCAATGGAGCTAATTTTTCCTTGAATTTAGTTAGTTTCCCCATTTTTTAGTTAATTTTTTTTCTGAGTGTGACGATTGCGCAGTTGAGGCTAAAGCAATATGGTAACCGCTATGATTTTTAAGATCTGCAACTTAATTATAGTTATACTGTAAGAATTTGGAACTCTAAACCGACTTTATGACCCTTCGATGTCTTTTTGTTCCTAAAATAGAGATTTTTCTTTCACAAAGTTTGGTGACTTACAATGAGTAAGTGGATAGAGTTAAAGACTTTTTTAAAAATATACTTTTGTTGCTCTAACTCTACTCTATAATTTATCCTTTTTCACATTTATCCTATCTTTTACCAGAGCAAAAATAATCGCCAAAAACCTTTTGGGAAGTATACTTGCCTGTGGTCGTCAAAGGGTTAAAAGCCCGATACCTTGAAACCAATTTTCATACGATTTGGCAGTTAAATTCCATGATCGGCAATGAAAAATATTGGTCGTTTCCTTCTTCTATTGTAAGGATGATGGTCGTATATTGTCAAGAGTTTCCCACGTGTCAAAACCCCCCAAAAAAATTCAGAACCCCACAAAGGTGGCATATAGACTAATAAGGGAAGTCTCCCTGGTGTCACCCTCCGATCTTCATGAAATTTGGATATGTTGTTAGGAACGAAAATTAATTCGACACGTATTTTTTTTTAGCGGCCCAAACTCATTTTTAGGGGGGGGGTCGATTTGTATGGGGGGAAATTAACCTTTTTCAGTTTTTTACGATTTGCGTCTATTTAAACAAAATTAATATAGGCATGTGTGATATCAGATTAAAGGTATTAAAAATACCTATCTTGTGATGCTAACAACGGGCCAAAGAAGTTAATATTTTTCGACTTATTAACAAAAATGTCCTAACATTTTGGTATTTTACTCAATATGACAAAAAGTTGGGTATGTTTGGACACGTTCTTAGCACACGTAGATAGGTTTTCCAAATACCTTTCATTTGGTATTTAACATGACTAGGTTTCTTTGCATAATATAGGAGATAAACGAAAAAACTGAAAAATTGCCTTGTCTTCCCCCTCCTTTTTACCCCCTAAATATGAATTTGGGCCGCTAAAAAAAATACGTGTCCCTGTATTTTTTCTGCTCTACAAAATAAAACCAATTCCATGAAGATCCGCGGGTGACACTAGGGAGACTTCCCTTGTAAGTGTCTTCGACCACCTTTTTATCATTCCATTCGTGGACACGATGTAGTATTGCTACACTACTGAAGAAGAATGCAAAATATTAATATTTATTTTCATCACTGTTTCTCTAAACTTCCCTCTCTCCTTCTCTCAGTTTTGTCGCATTTCTGTATTTTTCATTCACAATGAAAAACACACATTTTTTCATTCACAATGGCAAACACACATTACATTAATGCAATTTAATGACATTCACCTTGAGTTTTAAGATTGGTTTCCCATAAAATTACGCTTTTTTTTTTTGTTAAAAACTAGCACCACTGAGCACAAATTAACAGCAAACTATCTTAAATTACTAAGTTTGACCTTATTTAACACTCCGTACATTCTTGATGTAAAAGATCATAATCTTTACTTCCTAAATTGTCTAAACATTATCAATAATATTCCCACGTCAGTTAACATAAATCAATAACTACTAAATGTGTAATTTCCCCAACACAAACAAAAACAAACATTTGAAAACACTTGTCGTAACGAAATTCCGGCCAGTGGTAATGAAAAGAAAATAAAAGTAAACCTTGTAAACAGGCTGAAGTTCCTAATAAGGCCACCATTTACGAAAAAAAAAACTTCAATTATATCATCTATAATATTAAACAGAAAGACAGACAGACAATACAAACAAAAAACTCTTACTCTTGTTGTCAGTCACTTTAGTCACGGCAGCACCTTCTTCTTCTTCTTATTTATTACTTCGTTGATATTTTATCAACGTATAACAACTGTCTGTTTGTCTGTTGGAGCTCTGTCTTGGCAGCTTTTGTTTATGTTTGTATAGTAAACCAAATTCATTGACATTGGTTTTGTCAACATACCAAACGCTCTACCGACCGACCGACCGACCGACCAACATTCCATTTGATCATGATAATTATCATCATGATCATTTCTATTGTACCACATTAAACATGATGAAGCTAAATGCTTTCTTTCGTTATTTTTAAAGGTCTTAAAGTTGGTATTTAGGTCTTTTTGTTTTCATTTTCCACGTTTTTCTTTTGTTGTTGTTTTTGGAGTCTACTACTCTGTGAGAGTTAGAGTGAGCTGTAATTACAAAAAACTAAAATTAAATGATAAAAGTTTCGCAATAAATACTTTTAAAGAATGATATTAAACAGAATAAGAAAATGAACAAAACAATGAGACACGACACTTACACTTCTCATATGATTTGGCAGTTAAAAATAACGGTTTCTTTTAATATCCATCACTCTCTCACTCCAGTGTTGCCGCATTTTTACAAAAACTCTATATTTTTAATTCACAATGGGAAACACGTAGGGATGTCGCGAATATTCGTCACTATTCGGTATTCGGCATATTCGGCATTTTTTTTAAAAAACGTGAGCACTTGATTCAAATTCGAATTGTTAAGGTAAGAGAAAAAATAGTGTCAGCAAAAGCATTGTTGTTTTTTAGTGTGGTACTTTTTTTCAATTTTTTACATAGATAAAATACAGGCGTATGAATAATCAAACTATTCGGCAATATTTGTATTCGGTTCAAGCCGAATACCGAATAGTAAACATTCTGTAAAATGCCGAATACACTATTCGCGACATGCCTAGTTTACAGTGATGCCGACTTTATAACTTGAGCAATGAATTTAGCGATTTTTCCCCATAAAATACGCTTTTTTATTACAAATTAACATCACTGAACACACAAATGATAATTTTGGTAGTCGCCGACCACCATTATTGTTTTCTCTTACAACGGTAACAGTCAACCATGACGTGTTTGCTCTGTTCATACAAGAGCCCCCCATTAACTGGGTTTCGGTCTACCCGGGTAGACCAGGTACCCGGTCTATGCTCATCGGTCTACCCGGGTAGACCGATTTTTTATTTTTTTTTTATAGAATTTTGATTAAGATCAACTTTTACGAATCAATCAAGGGTCAAAAATGAAATATTTTATTAAACTAGTTTGGTGTTATTTACAAAAAATTAAAAAATTTCTCTATATTTTTTTTTCTAAAAATTAAAAAAATTATGATATCTAGAAAACTTAGCAAGATAGAGCAAAACCGAGAAAAATTTTAAAAGAAAGACTCTAGAGAAAATTATGGAACAGCCTGCGTATATCCATGTGTAGACTTAATAGGTCCGAAATTTTGAACTAAAAATTCGCATTCCGGAAAATTTTAAAAAGGGAATATCTCGGTAAGTTGTGCTCACACGATAAAAAGTACAAAGGCATTTTTGTTGCCCTTTAACAGTAGATTTTGACTACAAAATACCATAAGCCCTGAGATCAAAAGTTGTTGAGTTATTTAATTTTGAACTAAAACTTCGCATTCCGGAAAATTTTTAAAAGCCAATATCTCGGTAAGTAGTCCTCACATGACAAAAAGTCCAAAGGCATTTTTGTTGCCCTTTACTTGTAGAACTTGACCACAAAATATCCAAAAGCCCTGAGATCAAAAGTTATTGAGTTATTTGATTTTCAATTTTTTCAGGACTCCAAACCCCATTACTTTATGAGTTTAAAAGAGCCGATTTCTCAAAATTTGTACGCTACAACCGAGACAAAAAGCTGTGGGTAGATCGGCAACTATGTCTTAAGTATCCTTGTTCCATATGTAGTCATTTGAAGCAACCACAAAAAAGTGCCGTCCTAAAGACTGAAAAAGGGTGTCCCAATTTCATGCACTCGTAAAAACATGGAAAACACAGGACTTTATGAGTTTCTCAAAATTTTTGTTCTACGATCAAGACAAAACGCTGTGGGTAGATCGGCAATTATGCCTAGATTATCTTTGCTCCATATGGAGTCATTTGAAGCAAACACAAAAAAGTGCCGTCCTAAAACCGAAAAATATCTCGAAATTTTCATATAATTGCGACGGTCTTTTTCGGTGTTTAGAACGGTCCTTTTTTTTTGTTTGCTTCAAATGAATCCATATAAAACAAGGATGCTTTATACATAATTTCCACTCTACACACAGCTTTTTGTTCCAGTCGTAGAACAAAAATTTAGAGAAACCGGCTCTTAAACTTATAAAGTAATGGGTTTTGGGGTCTTGAAAAAATTTAAAATCATATAACTCAAAAACCTTTGATCTCCGAGCTTTCGGGTATTCTGTGGTCAAGTTATACAAGTAAAGAGCAACAAAAATGCTTGTGGACTTTTTATCGTGTGGGTACTAATTACCGAGATATTGGCTTTTTAAAATTTTCCGAAATGCGAATTTTTAATTCAAAATTTCGAACCTATTTAGTCCACACATGAATCTTTGTCGACCTTCTTCGGAAAATTTTCTCTGTTTTTCTCTATCTTGCTTAGTGTTTTGAGATATCGGAAGACCGGTCTACCCGGGTGACCGGTCCTGACCGTTGGCTCTAATTTTTTGTCCTTTTTTGGTATTGTAAAATTTAAGGTCTTTACTAATTGTCAGAACTTATCTAAAATTCTAAGCTTAGAACTATTTTTGTAAGTCCTACACAGTTTTTTACCGAAAACAAAAACACCTGTTTAATTTTTTTCATCCCACTCTATTTCCCAATTTTAAACAAACCAGTACACTAGTACATGTCTTGCCATTACGCGATCCTAACCATAAGTTAAAAACAACAAAACGTGGTTATAAAAACCACCAAACAAAAAATCAAACGCCTTTACTTATTTTTAAACAAAAAAAACAAACAAAAAAAATTAAATAATTTTTGTTAAGTTCTCTTTTGCCTCCAAATCGTGTTAAGCAACAAAACAAGTGAAAGTTAAGTTAAAACAAAATCATGGATAAAAATTCAATTTACAATACACCTTCCAAAAATCAAGCACCCAATGAATGAGTTGAAGACTCCATAAAAGACTCCAAATTTGTACAATAAAAAAAAAAATTACATAATTTTTGTAATGATGATGATGATATTTTTTTTATAGCATTTGTTGTCTATTAATCATTTTGCGGTATGGACCAGTCAGTTAATGAATGGTTCAACATTTGGAAAGAGTTTGAAAAGTTTTAATTAAGAGAGTTTTAAAAGCTCTTTGATATGCTCTTTGATGTTGCAAAACATAATTCTCTTTAAATGTTGCAATTCTTTTAATATGAGGCAATTTGCAAATATCTTTGTAAGTGGTTTAATTTAAAAAGTACCATAATTTATATAAGGAATTGTTTACAAGTGTAATCTTTAAGAATGTCTGGACACTGAGAAAAAAGTTGGAGAGTTTTTTTTTTAAATTTAAATAATTTCTTAAAAAAAATTTTTGCTTGTAGCCTAGTAAAAATGTTGGAATTATGGAAATAGGTGGCAGTAACGAGCAATTAATATCAAGGCATCAATCATACACAACCATGCACAATACCAAATAATTGGCCAATGGGGCGTATGAATTGATTTCAATTGCTAATTACGTCATTTTTGAGTAAGTTTTCTTTTTAGAGATTTGTCCATTTTGGCAAAAAAATTCTTGAAAAATTTTTAATTTTTTAAAAAATTGTTGAGATATTTAAGTCATGATTTATTGTATCAGACGGTAATACATTTATCCAATGAAAATTCTAGGATTCTAAACTTTTTGTGCAATGATAGGTTTCAGATTCTAAGAATATGTTCCAAAATTAAAACTCTCACACTATGAGACATTTTTTTAGATACATTCTCAGATGCTGATACATTTTTTAGATTCTGAAACATTTTTCCACAAAAATGGTTTTAGATTCTTATGAATTCTTCCTTTATGAAAAGTTTCAGATTCTAAGAAATGCTTTTCCCACATTTCAAGTCTCAGATTCTGAAAAATTTGTCATAAAGAAAAAGTCACGGACTCTGAGACATTTTCATATAGAAAAAGTGTCTGACTCTGTTACATTTTTCCTATAGAAAAAGTCATAGATCCTAATAAATGTTTCCTATAGAAAAAGTCTCAGACCCTGATCCATTTTCCTTATTGAAAACGTCTCAGATTCTGAAATATTTTTCCTATAGAAAAAGTCTTAGATTCTGAGACCTTTTTTTCTATAGAAAATGTCTCAGATTCTAAGACATTTTTCTTATAGAAAAAGTCTCAGATTCTAAGACATTTTTCTTATAGAAAAAGTCTCAGATTCTGAGACATTTTTCTTATAGAAAAAGTCTCAGATTCTGAGACATTTTTCTTATAGAAAAAGTCTCAGATTCTGAGACATTTTTCTTATAGAAAAAGTCTCAGATTCTGAGACATTTTTCTTATAGAAAAAGTCTCAGATTCTGAGACATTTTTCTTATAGAAAAAGTCTCAGATTCTAAGACATTTTTCTTATAGAAAAACTCTCAGATTCTGAGACATTTTTCTTATAGAAAAAGTCTCAGATTCTGAGACATTTTTCTTATAGAAAAAGTCTCAGATTCTGAGACATTTTTCTTATAGAAAAAGTCTCAGATTCTGAGACATTTTTCTTATAGAAAAAGTCTCAGATTCTGAGACATTTTTCTTATAGAAAAAGTCTCAGATTCTGAGACATTTTTCTTATAGAAAAAGTCTCAGATTCTGAGACATTTTTCTTATAGAAAAAGTCTCAGATTCTGAGACATTTTTCTTATAGAAAAAGTCTCAGATTCTGAGACATTTTTCTTATAGAAAAAGTCTCAGATTCTGAGACATTTTTCTTATAGAAAAAGTCTCAGATTCTGAGACATTTTTCTTATAGAAAAAGTCTCAGATTCTGAGACATTTTTCTTATAGAAAAAGTCTCAGATTCTGAGACATTTTTCTTATAGAAAAAGTCTCAGATTCTGAGACATTTTTCTTATAGAAAAAGTCTCAGATTCTGAGACATTTTTCTTATAGAAAAAATCTCAGATTCTGAGACATTTTTCTTATAGAAAAAGTCTCAGATTCTGAGACATTTTTCTTATAGAAAAAGTCTCAGATTCTGAGACATTTTTCTTATAGAAAAAGTCTCAGATTCTGAGACATTTTTCTTATAGAAAAAGTCTCAGATTCTGAGACATTTTTCTTATAGAAAAAGTCTCAGATTCTGAGACATTTTTCTTATAGAAAAAGTCTCAGATTCTGAGACATTTTTCTTATAGAAAAAGTCTCAGATTCTGAGACATTTTTCTTATAGAAAAAGTCTCAGATTCTGAGACATTTTTCTTATAGAAAAAGTCTCAGATTCTGAGACATTTTTCTTATAGAAAAAGTCTCAGATTCTGAGACATTTTTCTTATAGAAAAAGTCTCAGATTCTGAGACATTTTTCTTATAGAAAAAGTCTCAGATTCTGAGACATTTTTCTTATAGAAAAAGTCTCAGATTCTGAGACATTTTTCTTATAGAAAAAGTCTCAGATTCTGAGACATTTTTCTTATAGAAAAAGTCTCAGATTCTGAGACATTTTTCTTATAGAAAAAGTCTCAGATTCTGAGACATTTTTCTTATAGAAAAAGTCTCAGATTCTGAGACATTTTTCTTATAGAAAAAGTCTCAGATTCTGAGACATTTTTCTTATAGAAAAAGTCTCAGATTCTGAGACATTTTTCTTATAGAAAAAGTCTCAGATTCTGAGACATTTTTCTTATAGAAAAAGTCTCAGATTCTGAGAAAAAGTCTCAGATTCTTAGACATTTTTCTTATAGAAAAAGTCTCAGATTCTTAGACATTTTTCTTATAGAATAAGTCTCAGATTCTTAGACATTTTTCTTATAGAAAAAGTCTCAGATTCTGAGACATTTTTCTTATAGAAAAAGTCTCAGATTCTGAGACATTTTTCTTATAGAAAAAGTCTCAGATTCTGAGACATTTTTCTTATAGAAAAAGTCTCAGATTCTGAGACATTTTTCTTATAGAAAAAGTCTCAGATTCTGAGACATTTTTCTTATACAAAATCTGAGACTTTTTAGATTCTGAGACTTTTTAATTTAGAAATAGTCTAAGGTTCTTGGAAATTTTATTTAGAATTCAAATATTTTCAAAGGAAATTGAATAAAACTTTTTTAAATATTCCCGCTATTCATTACGAATACATCCACTTTCACCTGTCCCTACAATACCAAAAATATTTCCCCTTACATTTTGTAAGGCAAACCCTAAAAAACTCGAAATAGTTTGCAAGCCTAAAATTATGCTTTAATTTTTTAATTAAAAAAAATAGTTAACTATTTAATACTCATATGCCCACAAGACTCATTAATGTTCATCAACTTAATTTTTTTCATTTAACATAATTCATTTTCATCATTTCTATATTTTTAGTTAAAAATAATGCAAATATTATTAATATTATTAATTTCATTAGTAGTTAAATTCCAAAAACTCATAATTAAACTCTACTCTTAACATTAATTGTTTTTTTAACAAACAATTTTCCTTTTTATGTATTTTCATTTGTGACATATGTCTGCCGATGCTACGACAAATAAAACCAAATTCAAAAATTCGAAACATAAACGTAAACCAAAATTTAAAAAATTACCACCAAAAATCCAAAATCAATCAACCAACTATCAATCCTCATGCCAACCCACATACGACATAAACGTTGCTTATTTGTAATAACAATGAAAAAAATAATTAAAATAATAAAAACAATTCATGTGACAATTGTTAATGCTAAATTTGTCTTTTACCAAAAAAAATAGCAATATAAGAACCTTTTAATGTTCTTCTTGCAGCGTCCTGAAAAGAATTATAAACTTATCACCAATGGTCACTCTAATGGTGATTTGACTTCCGATGCTGCTAATAGTACTTCCAAACATATGAATGGTCATGCCGGTATGAATGGTAAGATCAATGGCCTAACAAATGGTGTGGCGAATGGTGGTAGTGCGAATGGTTATATGAATGGTAGTGCATATAAAAATGGCGCCGTGCTGGCCAATGGCGTTAACGGTCATACAGATTTGACACAAAGAAAAGTTAAATAATATAAACCCAAATCAACGAAACGTAAAATACATAAGAAAAAATTGGATATTTAAAGAAATTCGGAACTTGCTCTTACAAAGAACTAAAAAAATTTTAAAAATTTAAAAACAAATTAACCAATATACATACTAAACTAATGTTTTCAAGGATCTAACACTGCTTTTTTAATTAGAGAGTAGGTGAGAGTGATGAAAGTTGTATTCAAAGTTTATTTAAAAAAAAACTTTTGTGATGTATATCTTTTTTTGAAAAGATTTTTGTAAAGTTTAAAAAAAATAGTTCCATTCTTGTTTTTTTTATTTTTTTTATTTTATATTATTTGGTAATATTTTCTTTTTCTTTGGGAGAAATATTTATATATTTTATATATAAGTTTCATTTTATACAATGTTATATATACAAAGTTTTTTTTTTTTGTTAATATTTAAAAAAAAACTTAAAAACAAAAACTAGCTTTTTTTATTTTGCTTTAGTTGTACAAATTAATGGATGAAAAATAGAAGAAGGTTTATAGTAACATATAAATATATTGTATAAAATAAAATATTTAAAAACAAAAAAACATAAAAAATACTTATAAATATATAAATATACATACATAAATACAATTTACATTGTGAGGTTATTATTATGTAGGTAAACAATTTTTAAATATTTAAAATAATTTTGTAAAAACAATAAAAAAAAAATGCTAACATTAAGTCAAAAAAGTCATACATAAAAAATTAAATTAAACAATACAAAAAAAAAATATTTAAAAATCATAATAAAAACAAAATTAGTCAGAAAAAAAAATTTAAAATTATAAGAGAAACCACGTTGTCAAAAAAAATATTCTAACCATATATACCAATCCGCATATTTTCTTCATTATAAATAAATTAAAGTAAAACAAACATTAGAAATTCATATTTAATTCATATTAAATTATATAAAAATCTAAAAAAGGCAATATTTTGTTTAAGGAATCTACAAAAAATGAAAATCATAAAAATTATATTATACAATGTGGTAATACATATTTAAAAAAACCATGCTTCATTAATTTATTAAAACAAAAATATATATTAAAAATTCAATAAAACAAAAAACTAATTGATTGATAATAATTTTATTAAAAAAAAACAAAAATATTACCATTATTTTTTGAATTACATTAAATTCAATTAATTTCTAGTAAAAAAAAACCATAAACAAAAATCCCCAAATACATTTAAACTAAAGGAGAATTGTATTTATTTTTAAGTTTATTATATTATAATTATTATAAATAGTAGACATTAAGTTGTAGTAGGTATAGAGGTATACAAATTTTGTATGCAAAAAATTTAAATAAAAAAAAAAAACGAATGCAAAATAATAAAACAACTCTTTTTCCCCCACAAAACCGAGAAAAACTACTATTGTAATGTGTTATAATATAAACAATAAGTATGTGTAAAAAGTACAGAACTAAACTGGGCGTTAAAAAAAATGAACATATTTTTTTTTTCAAATATCAATTTAAAAAAGAAGAAAATAAACTAAAAATGCAATCTAAAAAAAAAATAAAAAAATTGTGTTTCATTTTTTTATAAGCAATCAAGATAAACTGTCAAAAGGTAGTTAAAATAAAATACAAATTCGAATATAAACCCAAGTGGTGTTTTTGTCGATTCCTATGAACGATTAGATAAATTGCTTCGACAAAAACGACATATCCGCTTAACTAAGCTAACTTGGCATTACTTTTTATTTGTGTCAAAAATGGGAAAAAAGACGTTTGATAAAAAATAAAGAAATTTAAAAATAAATACAAAAATTCCCCTCACATTTATTCTTATAGTTTTTAAGACAATTTTATAATTATTTTTATCATTTTTATGACCAGACCCACGAAAGGTGCGTGCAGGAAAGAAATTTACATCCACAAATCCACGTCCAAGTCCAAAACTGGGAATTTCTAAGAGGTGATGTAAGTTTTCCAAAGAGAAAATTGCATCCCTCTGGTCGGATTTTTCCCGCTTACCTAACTTTACCTGCATGACCCTAAAACATATTTATGTATACCAAAATTCAGCAAGACTATATGCATACCCAAATACCCATCATCTTCATAGTACTAATGTACAGTTTCCCAGGACCTGAGCTTAATTTTAAGAAAAAATGCCTAAAACCTTGAGGATGATTATATATTTTTAAAATAAATATTTATTTAATGTACTCTTTTCATCACAAAGTTTAGAAACGTGATTTTTGTGTAATCGCCTGGTGACCGCCGCTACCAAAAACTTTCCTCCAGCAGTTATTGTCAGCCGCCAGCCTTTAATTATCACTTTCCTGTTTTAAACCCGATGGTGATGTCCTTAAAACTTATTGGAACGTTAAAATTGATATTTATTGCTTCCTTTTCAGTTTTTTTTATTTACACTCAGAAAATTATGTAAGTTACTTCATGTAAGTTGTTTGTATATTTTACAGTAGTTAGTTGTTTTCAACTACAAAGTCAGTTGTTTTTGTATGAAAAATATCAAACAACTATTTCTGTTAGTTATTTTAAGTAGTTTTTTAGAATAACTAACAAAAAAGTACTGTAATGTAGTAACAGTTATTTAAAGTAGTTAATTTTATTTTTTTTATCTCTGAAAAATTTTCAAAGTTTTTTTCCAAAAAAAAAATAATAAATTTGTGTTTTTTTTATTTTTCACAACTTAAAAAAAAAATTTGGAAAAAATTTGGTCTTCAATTTTTTTTTGAAAATTAAAAAAAAATATATTAAATTGATTTTTTTTATTTTTACTACATGTTAGTCGTTTTGACTTCAAATGTTAGTAGTTTTTACTACATAAGTCAGTTGTTTTTTTGTCAGTTAAAGTAACTTACATTGTTAGTTGATTTAACTGACAAAAGTAGTTGACCCCAAAACAACTAACAAAGTAGTTATTTTAACTGACATTTTCAGTTAATTTTACTAACATAATTTTTTGAGTGTAAAAAAAAAAAAATAAACAAAAAAATTACAAAACAAATGAAAATATTTTTTGTTGACATTTAAAATAGACGTAGATAATTTAAAAGATAACAATTTTAGAAACTTGGTAGCATTTTTATAAGTGCTTAATTTTTAAGCACTTTTAAATTTTATGTCTTAGCTAAGCGTATATAGAACAAAATTTGTATGAAATATTTATTTTCGGATCGACAAAAACGCCACTCCAATAAAAAACTATACAAGTAGAAAAGTTAAATTCGGCTTGGCCAAATCCATGAATACCCTCCAGTGCCATTTTAAATTGATAGTAAGTTTTCTAAGGTAAAATAATAACAATTTTGACTAGAAATATTTTAATTTGATTAAAAATGTATTTTTAGTAATTTCTGTGAAAAAAAACGACTAAAAATTTTTTTGAGCAATTTTTTTTTTTAATTTTAGTGTAAAAATAGTTTTGACTGACAAAAATACTTTGTAAAATATTTGTGTGACTTTCCAATGTTTTTATAGCTTGTTTGACGGTTGTTTTAACACGTGAATTTTTGGCGAAAGCAATCTGAAATTCATAGTTTTACTCATAACTTTTGAACCACTGAACCGATTTTGCTAAAATTCAATACCAACCAGACCAGGCAAACTACAAATACATATGCCAAGCTTCAGCAGTCTCAGGATTGTATTTCGAAAGTTAACGTGTATTGTGACTCGAAAATTCGCGAAAAAAACTTGCCGAAATTCTGTCTTTTGCTTATAACTTTTGAACCACTGGATCGATTTTGCTGGAATTCAATACCAATTCGACCAAGTAAATTACATAAATATATGCCAAACTTCAGAAGTATCTGTAAAGTCTTTTGAAAGTTAGCGTGTTTTCTACAGACAGACGGGCCGTCATCGACTTGAAATCGATTGAGGATCATGGATATATTTTATATGGTCCTAGACTAATATTTCGAGGTGTTACAAACGAAATGACAAACTTATATATCGAGGGCCTATATTCAAAACCCTCTATCTTCCATTTTCACGAAAATGACTTTTTGATGGCAAAATATTCAGTAAAACGGCACTCATCTGTGGTGTAAAATTCAGAACAAAAATATTTTTTTTTGCTATTTTATTTGCATTTTTGGGTTTCTCTATCTCTTACACAATTAATTTTTCTAAATGCAAAACCCTCTATCTTTTCAAATAATAAATTTATAAATATTTTTTTTGAATAATTTCAACATGCATTACTTACATGTTTTCATACTAATTTTTGCATGCTGAATTCGAATTTGTCAACGAAATTCTAGAATCACGAATTTGGTCCACTGATGCTAATTTTTTCTCAAAATTCTTGTTTGACTTTTTCGAAAAATATGGCTCAAATTTTAGATGTCTTGTGTACATTATGAAACAAAAATTTTAATCTTAAAAATCGCGATGCTAATCAGCATCTGTGGACCAAAATCGCGTTTTTATACCCTCCACTTAGTGATAGAGGGTATATATAAGTTTGTCATTCTGTTTGTAACTCATCGAAATATCGATCTGGGACCCCATAAAGTATATATATTCATGATGCCCGATCGATTTTAAGACATTCTAGCGATGTCCGTCTGTCCGTCTGTCTGTGGAAAATGCTGTCGCGGACAAAATATTGCACAGAGATGACTGAAACTTAACATATTTATTGGAAGTTCTCCCGAGAAGTTTGGTATTGCATTTGAGCGATATCGGTTCAGCGGTTCAAAAGTTATGAACGAAAATGTAAGCACACCTCAAAAATTTCAGTACATTCAACATAACCTAAAAATACAAAATGCTTTAATTCGGCTTCTGGTTGCCATATGTGAACATAATTGAACACCAAATGGTATTTAAAGAAGCACGAACATATTGTTTGACAAAAAAAGAAAAAAATCGCGGATTTTTTTTACCAAAATTTTTTTTCGCGGAAATTTTTTTTTCAAAAAAATTTTTTTTTTTAAAGTAATTTCCTTTTAAATAAAGTTTTTTGCAATAATCTTTTTGAAATTGTGGAGGGTATCACTACATTCGGCAAGGCCGAATTTAACTTTTTTACTTGTTAATTTTTTACTATTTTTTACATAACATACTCAACAGTTTGTCATCTTTTTATATGAATTCGGTAAAAAAATATTTTTTGTCTCAAAAATCCGCATCTGTGGACCAAAACCGCGATTTCGGAACTCTTTATAAGCCGTTATCATTAATAAATCACGTTAAAAATTTACCGATGTCGTAAATGAAATCATAATATTTCATTTTTATTAAAATGCAAAACCCTCTATATGATCATTTTCATTCATGTACTTAATATTTTTGAGAAACAAAACCCTCTATCTTTCATAATATCCCCAATGGTGCAAAATTTTAAAAACGAATTATATGTGAGATTCAGTAGTTGATTTAAAAAAATATTGTAGAGTATCGAATTTTAATTACTCTAACAATACGCGAAATAAACAGTTTTTTGGCTCTCCTGAAAAGTTGTGTTTTTTAAGATAGAGGGTTTTGAATATAGGCCCTCGATATACCCTCTATCACTAGAGTGTATAAAAAATGTGAACGTTTTTGGGATAATTCAACCTATCATCTCGGTTATGAATTCACAAAGAAATTGTATTCGAGACTGAAATTAATTTAGTTTTGAATTTTTGAAGCGCTAATTAAACCGTGACGAAAGTTCTTTGCTCGAAAAAAAAAGTATCAGTTGCCTTCGAACTTAAGGTAAGTAAGTTGCTCGGTTTTCAAGAGAAAATCTGTCAAACTCCATATAAAAGAAGTAAGAAAATTATAGTCGGCCAAGACCGACCATAAAATACTCTACACCAGTGTTTCCCGGAAAATGGTATCAAGTCCACCAATGGACTGATTAGATCTATCTTTTGTCAAGTCTTTAACACGTGTAGAAAACACTCACAAATCAAATTTGAGTGAATAATTTAATTATTTTAATTGTCAATAAACCGCATATCGGGCGATAAACTAATTATAGGGCGAAATTGAAATATGGCATAAATCAATAAGTGGTCTGAATACAATACTACAATTGCCACATTTGCAGATGACACGGCAATATTAGCAGTTGGAAACACAACGGAAGAAGCTGCGAGCTATATCCAACCTGCAATAAACAACATTTCTCTCTGGGCATCAAATTGGAACATCCAAATAAATGCCACTAAAACAATACATGTAAACTTTTCTATTAAATCAACTACATATACACCCATCCAAATAGAAAATTCGATTATCCCGCATGCAAATTCTGCGAAATACTTGGGCTTAACGCTAGACTCAAAATTAAATTGGAATGACCACATTAAAAATAAGCAACAACAATTAGAAATTAAAAATAGAAAGCTGTATTGGCTTATCGGAAGAAATTCTTCACTTTCCATTCAAAACAAAATAATGGTATACAACCAAATCCTTAAACCAATATGGACTTATGGAGTTCAAATCTGGGGGTGTGCAAAGCCTTCCAATATTGTAAAAATTCAACGTTTTCAAAATAAAATATTGAGAAACATCGTAAATGCACCATGGTATATTCGAAACAAAGATCTACATCGTGATCTTAATATTGACACCGTTAAAAGTACTATTCAAAAATTAGCAAAACAACACTTTAGTAGATTAAATGCCCATGTCAACGTTGAAGCTAATTCGCTCGTACACACAAGTGGACAAATAAGAAGACTTCAGCGCCAAAAACCCCACGATTTAGCGAGATAAACCTAGTTATAGATATTTTTAGTTTAATATCTTAAAAACGTAAAAATTCAGTTACTTAATCTTATTTTTTAATAATTTTATGTATAAAATGTATAGTGTACTTTAGAATCAAACTGCTCGTTAGTCAATTTTGACTAGTTGCAGTAATAAATATATTAAAAAAAAAAAAAAAAAGTGGTCTGAATATAATCAGATTTGAAAAACACACACAAACAAAATTTTAATAAAATGAAAATTTTATGAAATTTGAGAGATTTATGTGAATATCAGGAAAATGGTATGGGGGCTACAAGAACGAAGAAGGTCCGATTCCTTTTAAATTTGGAATATTGATTTGAGAATACAAAATACGTTTACCTGTCAAATTTCGAAAGGATAACTATTATAATGCGGCTATCAGGGTCATTTGTCAAATTTTATAAGGGACGTTTATATAGGGACTAGGTCTAAACAATTGGCTTCGTCCTTGGGCCAAAGAAAGCTAAAGCTAAAGAAAGTGATTCTAAGTCGATCGTTATGCTTGAAGGTATGTCTAAAACCATTATTTCGGATAGTTACAAACATCAGCACAAACTCATTATACCCAGTACCACAGAGTGGTGTAGGGTATAAAATACATAATTTTCACACTGGTTTACAAAAGCGTAAAATTTTCACAGAAAAAAATTTCTTAATCGCGAAGAAGCATTTCTTGCTCCGCCCTAATATATACCCTCTACCAAGAAGTGGAGGGTACTAAATTATCATTATTACTAAAAATGTTGTGCATTTGTTATAACATAGATGGGAATTTTTTATTACCATTGAAATTTAATTACCATTGGTTGCAGGGACGTGCCGTGAGGTTTTCATCAGGGTGTTCACCATTAATATAAAATTAACCTAACAAGGGACAACTCAATTTTTGGAAGAGAAGTATCACGTTTTTTCATAAAAATATTTTAAGCACAAAACTAACCCAATTCCTTAACTAACTGAATTTTTTCCGCAAATTAAAAATTTTTAGAACTTGTTCTGAAATGACTTTCGGTGCACAGTTACAAAAATTAAGCTTATACCCACCCTTATGCTTATGGTTTAAAAAAAATATTTTTAAGAACATCCACGTATCCAGGGCTATATCTTGTCGGCCCAACAACAAAAATTTTTTTTATTGCCCTTTTCAAGAAATTTAGCTTTTTCAATACACAAAAAATACAAAAAACAAAAGGTGCTAGAAATTTGTTGATAGCAGTTTTGGAATTAAGAAATGACGTTCTACAAATTTAGTCCTATTTTTGACACCAATGTAAAAATACGTAATAGTGGAATCAAAAAAAGTACTGAACTTGGGGTTTTTCCTTTTCAAACGCGATTTTCTGAAAAACGATACGCGATAGAAACAATTGGAAGTCAGATTTTAAACCAGAAATTCGAAATAAATATAGTTTATGTATTGCTATTGCTGGAAAAGTGAATTTTTTTGAATTTGTAGAGTTGTGTGATTTAATGGAAAGTAAATCTTTTTTTTTTGTAGATCTATACTAAAATAATTGTGTACGTAACTTTGTTTACTTAAAAAATTAACAGTAAATTTTTTTTAAATAAAAATATTCGAATCTTTAAGAATTCCTACATCTGTATATAAAAAAAAAAATTAAAACGAATTTTCCGTTTCAAATAATGTTGACGAAAAATTATTTCTTTTGCCAAAAATAAATGGTAAAACGCAATACACCCTTTTTTCTTTAATTGAAAATATTAACAAATATTAACCTACAAAAAAAAAAATTAAAATATTTTTTTTGTTTAAAAACAATAAAAAAAAATGTAAAAAGGTGTATTTTTAAGACAAGAATTTGGAACCTTGCATATATAATTTAAGTGATATCCGTATTTACAATCATAGATAAAATCCTAAAGTATTATATGGCTTTCGAATTAAAGCAATAGCTCTTTCCAGTAAAAAGATATCACCACTTAAAGTTACGTGTGCTACTTAATTTGCCGCACAAAAATGCCTTTAAAAATTTATATTTTATTGTTGTAGTTGTTGTAATTTAATACTAGTTGAGTGTGCGCAACAAAATTAAGAATAACCCAACAACTTCGTTTGTTCTTTAGCATTTGTCACACATTCACTTAACTGTTGGAAACAATTGCATTAATGCTTACAAAATTTGACATAACTTTTATATGAAACGACGGAAAATAAAAAATGATATACCAACTGAAAGTGTACATTTTCTGCTATGAGTACATGACGAATTATGTGTGCGGAAATATTTTTGAACCTTTGAAAACAATTATAAAAATATAAAACTGACATATTTGAGGGAAAAATGCTAGGTGTTCAGAGAACACCTCCGCACATTAGACGGAACGTGACTGATTGGTTGATATTAATGGTAATGAAAAAATTTTCATTACCATTTAATGGTAATTAAATTTTTTTAATTGAAAAAATAATTACTAATGGTAATGAAATGCACCAATTGTTGAAAAACACCAATTATAATTGGTTTCAAAACCATTGGTTTGCACATTTTTGTTTTTTTTTGAAAAGTTAAAAATTTAAACATCAAAGTATGTTTTTACAAAAAAATATGAAAATGTTAAAGACAGAAAACAAAACGCAAATAAAAATTTCAAATATTGTGTTATACAAAGGCAATCAACGTGTGTTTGGTTTATAAAATGTGAAAAACTAAAACACCATAAACAAAAAACAACAGATATTTTCAAATATTAACGATTTTGACAATATTGTGACGACTTTTACTAATGATAATTATTTTTTTTAAGTGATGCCATACCAATCGTAATTATTTTTTTTTAATTTTCATTAGTAATTAAATTGATAAGTAATTTAATTAGTACAATTGATACAACCAATGGTAATGAAAAAAATTTCATTACCATTGACATCAATTAAATGCTAATTAAACCATCAATTAATTTGTCCCTTTAATTAATTAGTCCCATCTATGTGTTATAACAAGGCAAACCAAAAATATGCATTTATTAATTAAATTTAAGCCCTTAAATTATGCAACAACAAAATCGTAAAATAAGTCAGAAATCATACATATTTTTATTTAGGTTGTCTGACATAATTTTCAAATATGTTACATACTTTTAGTGCTCAAATTTAATTAATAAATGCATATTTCTGGTTTGCCTAGTTATAACGATTTTTTAAAATCAATTTGACGATTTTTTACAAAAGTAGTCTGGCAGCCCTGGTCCTATTTGGATTTTATAATTAAACTCCCTAAAAGTATGCAATAAATCCAGCTTTTGATAAACCGATAGATGCCGTCGGTTATTTCCGACGGATATATAGTTTAATTTTTTTTAACAGTTTGAGAGCCATTGTTTTTTGTTCGCTTTATGCAACTTTGTATATAAAAGCTACAACGATGTTGTTCAAAATGATCAAGTTTTAATTGTTTTTTGTGTTTTTATTAGTAACAGTTCGAAATTTTATAAATATTTTTGTAAAAAAGTGTTAATAAATTTAATACTACTAAAAATGTTAAATTATTCAATCTACTAAACATTAAAAAAAAACTAATTATTGTTGTTTACATATTAAAAACTATACGGAACTAAACTATAATGGAACTGAAACGCGACCTTAATCACTTTTCCATCACATAAGTTCATTGCTTAAAAAAATCGCGTTTTCTAGCATATTTGACACCTTATAGCGGATTAACCTGATGTGCTGATGTCTTAAAAATAAGATTAAAGCTAAGATTTGTGACCAGAAGAAAAATTATTTTCAATTATTGTAATCAAGATGGGGAAAAACCCTCATTAAGAGGCAATTGGTGCACGAATGGGTAAAAGTTAAACCCTTGACTTATTTTTAAGTCGCATCATTCGCTATGAGTTGTCAAAAATTTTCTAAACGGTGGTTTTTTTGAACTTTGATAACAATTTTCTCAAAAACATGATGTGATGGAAAAGTTTGGAGACTGGATCAGACTGGATCAGAATAATTGTAATCAAGTGTATATAAAGTCGCGCCCCAGTCGCATTTTTGATGTTAAAGTCAAAGATTAGTAGTGTTTTAAGTGTGTGTTATTAAAGTGTATAGAGTTTTAATTGGGTGGGATTTTGATTTAACTTAATAGTTCAACTCCAGCGATCGCAACTCATCTAATATCGAAAGGTAAGTGCAGTCTTTTTACACCCTCCACTCTAGTGATAGAGGGTATATATAAGTTTGTCATTCCGTTTGTAACACATCGAAATATTGGTCTAGGACCCCATAAAGTATATATATTCATGATCCTTGATCGATTTTAAGTCGATCTAGCGATGTCCGTCCGTCCGTCCGTCTGTCTGTCGCACTGTGGTCAATATTTTGAGATAGCGGCCAAAACTCCTTTTGGTTTTTGTTCTCCGATTTTAAAGTTATTAGACTCATATGAAAGTAGACAGTAGTAAACCTCGGGAGCCAAAAAATTAGAACTCTATTTCAACTATTTCACTGAGAACAGGGTGGTCCAAAATGGGATTTTTCAGAATTTAGTAAATTTATGATATTTTTAGTTAATTTTTAAAGTTTAAATGATCATAACTTTTTTGTTTTTCAAGATTTTTGGACGAAATAAATTTTGTGTTGTAACTTAACTTATTTCCTATTACTGGTAAAAAAATTGAAGCTCTACTGTTTTCAGAACAATTTAAATATTTTTTTTAAGAAAGGTCAAATTTATCGGAAATTTCCTACTTCATAGAGCACAACTCCTGTGAGTCAAGCTGAGTCAAAACACAAATTTACTATTTTGTAGTCCTAACTCTCCCCTACATTCCTATATATACATGTCCATGCATCGGGACTGCACTTTTTGAGCTACAGCAATTTTTCTGACCCAAGGTAAGATATTCGGTACAAAGGCACGTCATATTTTTTGAGAAGTTATTTGTATGTGAAAGTGACTGTTATGCATATATTTTGATGAAATTTTGTACAAGAGTTCTTATTGACCCAAAAAATAATTCTGTTGAAATTAGGAGGAGTTGGCCCATATTTGGACCTAGTCCACATAGAAGGGTGTATCAAAATTTTGACAAAAATGACAATAGAACTCTCAAATTATGTGGTATCTGGCAATTCATTTGGAAAAGGTAAAAAATGATTTTATTGCCATCTAATATTACATAACTTAAATACATGAAAATTGCAAATAAATTTAAAACCAATGGAAATAACTGGTAAAACCAAGTACCTGTTAACTCTCAAATTATGTGGTATCTAGCAATTCATTTGGAAAAGGTAAAAAAGATTTTATTGCCATCTAATATTACACAACTTAAATACTTGAAAATTGCAAATAAATTTAAAACCAATAGAAATAGCTGGTAAAACCAAGTACCTGTTTTATTATGTTTATGTACTGTTATAAGAAACTTAAACTTTGGAAAATTTTTCTTCAAAATAGTTTATAAATTTTCCCACAATTAAGTTAAAATTAACTAAAAGTTGGGAAATTTTCCTAACTTTTAGGAAAATATTTTAGTTCATGGACTGTTAAATAGGCCATAATTTTTCTTAAATAGAATTCCCTAATACGTGGAAGAAATTCTTACCGCCAAAAAAATTTTCCCTAAATAATTGAAAAAAAATCTTTATTTTTAACTTAAAAAAATTTTAAGACATATTTCTTAAAACAAAATTTAGTTCAAAAAATTCAGTTTTAGGACGTAATTTACTACCAGTTAGTTCATCATATTTATCTTCTTTAATTTGAGGAAGTTTTTTCCACAAGTTTAGTAAATTTTTCATAACTTGAAATTGTTTTGTTGATTTATTTTTTTTTTTTATGCTTGCCTGTAGTTCACATTTCGTTTATTATTTGTAGAACATGAATACAAAAGGTTTGATCTTGTATAACAAGTAATAAATTTAATATTTACATTTTTTTCTACACATGTATGTGTTAGAAAAAAACATAATATTTTAATCACAACAAAGACCTTGGCTTTGTCGTGTTTTCCCATAGTCTGGGAACAAACGTCAAGTACAAAGTTGTTGTTGTAATTTAACTAAAAAAACTAATTAAATTTATTACTTGTCTTTAAGAAACAAACCTTTCTTTATATTTCTAATAAAATATGTACCCAATGAGAATTATGTGTGTATCCACATGCTATTCTATAAATAAACCATTAAAAAATATAAAATTAAATAATTTTTAGGAAAAATGTCCTAATCAGAAATGTTTTTTTAACCAAAAAATGGAAAATTTTTTCCCATTTTCTAGTTCAAATTTGTCCTTCTTTTAAAGAAAAATATGGACTATAAAGTAGGAATACATGGCAATGGAGCTAAATCATTATCAATTTTCCTTGGATTTAGTTAGTTTTCCCATTTTTTAGTTAGTTTTTTTTTTTGAGTGTAGTTTAAAGATTATAATTTGTTTCTAATTTTAGTATAAATTTTTATTAATACATTTAAATAAAATATATGTGCACTTTAAATCTATAGTAAAAGTTTACTTAAAATTTTATCGATGTTGTGTTCTGTATATAATATATCCAAATGGTATTGATATTGTTGGGAATTTCAGTGTTATTTTTCAGTTTAATCCTCACAAGAATTAGCTTTCTTCCAAAAAAACCAACCTTTGGCCCCTGTGAATATTGAGACTAAATAAATGTCAGGGGCCAAATGTTGGCATTTTCTGACCAAAATTAAGTTAAGGAATAATAAATAAGTATTGGTTGTAAAATACGATTGAAAAAAATAAGAAATTATAAAAAAAATACCTATTTAAAATGTCAAAATATTCAACTTTTACATGGAAATTCAACAAAAAAATTAAAATGCATTTTTAACTCAACATTACTTACGTTCCTATCAGTCGATTTTTACGTTTGAACACGCAAATTGAAGCTTAAAGTCCCTCCTATTGAACAAAACAAATTGCGTAAAAAAATACCAATCCGGTCAAAAGTTATAGAGTTTTGACCGCTATCTCGCGAAATTGACCACTGTGTGTCGGTCTGTCCGTTGAAAACACGCTAACTTTTGAAAGACTTTCCGGAGGCTCCTGAAGTTTAACATATATGTTCTCTATTTACCGGGTCAGGTTGGTATTGCAATCCAGCAAAATCGGTCAAGTGGTTCAAAAGTTATGAGCAAAAGAGTAAATTTCGGCAAGGGTATTTTTCGAATTTACAAGATTAAAACCATTATAACTTTCGAAAGACAATTCTGAGAGGGCTGAAGCTTACCATATATATTTGCCGTTCCCCAAGGCTGTTTGGTTTTGAATTTCAGCAAAATCGGTTCAGTGGTTCAAAAGTTATAAGCAATGCACTGAATTTCACATTTGTTTCACCTTAAACTGTTGAAAACGCGTTAAACAAGTTTTAAAAGCATGGTGAAATACCAGTTTTTTTAAAACTTGTTGTTGTTTGTTTTCTTGTCGTGGGGTGCAGTTTAGTTGTTAGACAAGTAAATATTTGTTATTGTTATTGTTTTTGTAACTGTATGTAACGGTGTATAGTAAGAATTTTTGGATAAAAAATCAAATGAAGTAAAATAGAAAGTGGGAAATATGTGAAATATTTTTTTTGTATTGCATATAGGTATAAAACAACAAAAATATTTTACAAAGTAATTTTGTTACTCAAAGAAATTGTACACTAAAAAAAATATTTACACTAAAAAAAATGTTACACTCAAAAAAAAAATGTATACATAATGTTTTTTTAATGAAATGTCACACTCAAAAAAATGCTGACAGTCAAAAAAATTTTACACTCAAAAAAATTTGATTGATTAAAAAAAAGTTTTACTCAAAATAATATATTTCTAATAAAAAATTTGTGATGCAATTTTTTGAAATTTTTTTAGAAAATTACTATCAGAGGACATTGTGGAGGGTATTCATAGATTCGACCAAGTCGAACTTAATTTTTCTACTTGTTTTTACTATATTGAACATGGGTGCCTTGAGTTGTAAACTGTTTTAATTTTATGTTTTTTAAAAAAATATTGTAAAGGCGTGAGTGGATTTTGCTTCAGACTAACTCACACTTTCGCAAACAATAATGCTCACTCGTGACTCCCGCTTACGCGAGAGTCACGCTAGCTTTTCTCACCGAAAAAAAAAATATGAAAATCACTCACGCGTGATTCACGGCAATCACGCAAATCACGTGACCAGAGCCCATCTCTAGTTAATAATGTAAAACGGCTAAAATTTGATAATGATGACCCACGAAAGATAACCGAATACGGATATCCTTCATAGGAAGAGTATCTCCTATATTTATTGCCCTAATGACTGCTCTTGATTGTTTTCCTTTTTCGAATTTTCAACAGAGCTTCGCAAATTTTTACGAACGTGTGGATTTGCTTAAGTGACAAAAAATTCCAAAAAATTTTTAAAAATCCCGAAAATTTTTAAAAAATTCACGATTTCGGGATCCCGAATTTACTTTTTTTTTCAATTCTGAATCTCGGGATTCAGTAAAACTTATCCCGAATGGAATCCCTAGTGCGTATGATTATCCCCATTTTTTATTTGGGTTCTAGGACATAACGGAAGTGAGAGTCATATTCCCCATATTACTTATGGGGAATAAGACTCTTTCCAAAACGGTCATAATTCAATGAGGATTATGTCCATTCCCTGTTGGGACTACGATCGAAACTATTTCCATTTGTTACGTGGTCATTATCTCCATAAATCTGGGATTGTGTACACTTTTTATTGGGGTTATGTCCAAATTATTTTCGGTCATAATTCCCACAACCTTGATGGGGAATATGACGGAATAAATTTTGGTCATAATCCCCATAACGGAAATTATGTCCGTTGTCCGTAGGGATTATGTCATGTAATGGAGAATTAGTGGAACAAAGCAGACTTTTTATTTTAAAAAAAGGGGGGTTGTAAATAAATTTCTTTCGGATTAATTTGAGTTTGGTCTATTTTTCCCCCAATTATTTTGTATACCCTCCAACCATAGTATGGGGGCTTACTCACATTGTCATATTCTAGCGATGTCCGTCCGTCTGTGGAAGACAAAATACAGTCCAAAGTAAAAGAGCTTCTGAAATTTGGCACCATTATGTCTTATGGTTTTGGGCTAGTTAAGTTCGAAAATGGGCAAAATCTTATTCGGGGGAAAAAGTTTCCCCCTAAGGAACTAAATCAACCTTTAAAAAAATACAATTTTTTTTTTTTTTTGTAGAAGAAGTTCATAGTCCTGAAGTTTGATCCAGGGGACGAAAAAATTACATTTGTTTAGACTGCCTCAAATGTAGGTCTAGGACGCTATAAAGAAAATATATTATTTAGTAGTTTTTGAAATATTCCAGTGATGCCAGCCGTTGGAAGATACGATACAGTCCAAACATAAGATGGATAAGTTTAAAAATGGACAAGATCGGACCAGGCATAAAAAATTTCCCTTTTGAAGAACTGAACCAAATTTTGAAAAATCTCATTTTTAAAAGGGTTTTTTGTACTTTTGTGTTACAAATGATATATTTTCAGGTCAGCAGAAGGTCAAAGTTTTGTACTTGGACCCAGGGGCCTAATTAATTTAATTGTTTTCGTTCCGCCCTTTTTGTGGGAGTGTATATAAAAAAAATTAAAATCATAAAACCGCATTAAGTGCAAAAATCGGAACAAATCAATTTTTCAACATTTTGCGTATGGATAAAATGACCCAAACTTTTTTACATTTTTAGTGCATAAAAGATTCGGCACATCCGAATTTAACACTCGCACTTGGTTTACTTTTTTTTGTTCTACAACTCTTTTTTTTAAATAAAACAAATTTATTATAATGTTAAATTATAGGAATATCTCACTCGTTGTATTTAAATAGATTATTTCACAGATAAAATAAACAAAAAAAAAATTGTAATTTTTTTTTTCATTAAAAAAAGACAAATTAAATTTCAAATAAGCAACAAATAAAGACACTTTGTTTTTAATTAAAATGTTCAAATTAAAACAACATAAAATATTAAACAAACTAAAAAGTAATAGCTTCCATTTGTAAATCAAATTCCCAAAAAAAAAACTAAAAATATCCGTGGTATATAAAATATAGTAGCTGTAGTAGTTTTATAGGTAGTTGATGGATTTCGAAAAAAAATATCATTCGTTTCATTATTAATGGATGGTCACACACATTTATTCCATTGAGCGGGGTCTCTTTAAAGAGAATTCAATCATATTATCAATATCAATTATGGACTTTTTGGATTTTTTAACATTCGAGTCTAAAACTCTAATATTGCTGGTATAATCTGGTAGTTTATTTAAAGTTTGGGCCATTTCACGGGCTAATTTTCTAGCTCTATGCTGTAGAGACGATGCAGACGGTTCTTTTGCAGGACTTAAGTTATAATGCTTATAATCCTGTAGTTCACCAAAGTCTAAAATATCCCATTCACCCGACATCATATTCCAGGTAAATAAAACACGACATTCATATTGATTTCGATGAAAAGTACAACTTAATTTGCGTGAACAATTTAAACATGAGGCGACTTCTTCACGTGCCGAAAAGTGAGCCATTAAAATGCAAAAGACAGTGTGAGATAGTGGACAGACCTAAGGAAATAAAAGTGTTTGTTATAAATTGGTGACATATACTTTTCTGTTAGACAGTTTTACTTACATTGATCAATTCATAAGCCCAATCGTAAAAGAAATCGTAGGTTTTTTGATTTTTCTGGCATAATGTTGTTATAACGTAATACGTAAAAGTTTCCATATCAAATGAATGTTGCTCTATCACAACACTTGAACAGCGCAGCTGCTGATAGGATGCTTTCGATATCATTTGCATTTCCGAATAACAAGAGCCATGCACTTCCATTGGCAAAAGTGTATGATAACCCGGAGAAATACAATCATCTGTAATAAATTAGATAATTACATAAAGTTTAATATATTATTGAAATAAAAGCAATTAAAAGTTTTAAATAACATTTGTAATTCGAAGTTCCAGTTGAAACTCTTAAAAGTTCAATTATAATTCAGAAAGATCAGTTATAATTTGAAAATGATCAACTGTAATTCGAAGATTCCAAATGTGATTCGTATGAAATCAATTGTAATTCGAAAAATATCAATTGGTTTTCTTAAAAAGATTCGTAAAGATCAATTGTTTTTCGAAGGTTCCACTTGAAATTTGCTAAATAATCAATTGTAGTTCGTAAAACAAACAACGGATTCAGCGCACCAAAAATCTTTAAAAATATTTTATATGACCTCTTATGATAAATTTATTTTGTTTGCCTGGGTTATCTGAACGGCAATTTCCTGCAAAATCTTAAGTTTCCTTTTTAGAAAAATTATCACAACTCGGTCAATTGTTATCCGATTTTTTCAATATAAAGTTCATCGTATTTCAGAACTAAATTTTCTTTAAAAATACATTTATAAATATAAAGGTTGTTAAACGAACTATAGTAGAAAAAAATCGATAAACTCGAAAATTTTTCAAAAAATAACATAAAAATTAGATATTATAAAAAAATCAATAGATATATATCTTTCTTATATGCGTAGACCATTACACACACATGGAAAGCCCTATTCTTCTACTATCCAAAACAGCCAACAAATTTAAAATCGGTTAAAATGTTTCTGAATTACACAATAGGTGTGTTCCAGAACTTTCCGGGTAAAGTTCGGTAAAATGAGAGAAAATCAAAAAACCTCTCACGATACCACAAAAATGCACAAAAGTACGGGAACGCTAAAAACCACATTTCAAGCCCAAAATAATAGAAAATGTAAACAAACCAATAACGCTAAAATATTTTCGTAAGAAAAATTACTTTAAACAAGAAAACAAATTGTAAAAGTTTATTTTAATAACGAATTATCTTTTTTTGTATTGAAATAACACATTTCCTTGGTTTAGTTTTTTATTTTATTTAAATTTCCAATTTATCTTCACAAAAAAAAATCAGCTGTTTTTTCAACATCTGACTGTTACCAACGGGGAACGCTTTTCGGGCTGGTTTGGGTACCCGCGGGCACCCGCGGTAACGTTGTGGAACGACGAAAACTGCTCAGGCTGTAGGTTTACTTTATAAATTCAAGAATAAATTTGATAAAAGTACGAAATTATTACTTTATAATGCTTTAATTCAAAGCCATTTCAATTACTTGGCTATATCGTATGGGTATAAAAAAAGCAATGAGCTCAAAGCGTTACAAAGAATGCAAAATAAAGCATTAAAAGTTGTAGCTAACCTCCCAATAACCTATTCTACGGTGTTATTATATAAAAATGTCTTTAAAACTGTTCTACCTATTCACGGAATTTACAAGTTGCAGTTATTAATTTATGTTTTCAAATGTCTTCACAATATTGGTCATCACACTATAAGTTTTTCGAGAAACCAGTCGTCGTTTAATACACGAAACAATATGAATTTATCAGTTGCCCGTTGTAGGCTGGAAACTACAAAACAAAGAATAGAATACATGGGTAGTCGTGAGTTCAATAATTTGCCTCCTAATGTTAAAAATACAGACAGAATTTCAAATTTAAAAAAAAAGATTATTTATCTCAACATATAGAAGAGATCTTGTAACAGCGATTATAAATATTAATTTAATATATAGTAAAGATATATACATTTTTTAATTTTTTTTTTTTTATTTACTTTTTAATTAATTTAACTAATATACATATTTTATGTTTGTAATATTTGATTTGCCAACTCGCCTCTATAATGCCTTTAAGGCGCAGAGGCAACAAAATTGTAATGAATTATTTATTTCAAATGAATAAAGACTTAATAATACAAAAAAAAAAAAACTAATATTTAGTGAGAAAAGCCCCAAAAACGTTTTTTGGTATTTTTGTTATCTACTCGACAAAACCAACAACCTATACTATGTCACATCAGAAGTATTTTTTCACTGTAGCACAGTGTTATTATTCGAAAAAGATCAATTGTAATTCGAAAATGGTCAATTGTAATTCGAAAAAGACCAAAAGATTCCAATAGTTTTTTGAAATAGATTAATTAAAGTTCAAAAAAGAACGATTGTAATTCGAAAAAATATCACTTGTATTTTGAAGATTCCAATTGTATTTCCAAAAAGAACAAAAGATTAATTGAGGAGGTTCATAACAAAATGCACAAATTCCACTTTAACAGTTTTTTAGATAAACGCATAAATGTAAACAAAGTCAGTACTGAGTATGAGTGTAAGTACTGAGCATTGGGATGTTTCATAATTAAAGTCAGTAGTGAATTGTTGTGCAAATATTGAGCTTTGGGATGTTTTTTAGTAATGGTTACATACACTCAACCAAAAATCATTGTATTCCCAAAGAAAATCGTTGTAAATTCAACAGATATCATTGTTGATTTTGACCCTACAAATATTTATGTTGATTTCAATAAAAATTGTTGTCAGTTTTTGTAAAAGTTGATCAACTCGTTTTTTTGTAAATCAACTCGTATTTTTTGTAAACTCAACTCATATTTTTGTTGATATAAGAAATTTTATTAATAAAAAAAAGCTTGTTGTTATTTGTAAATATTCTTTTATTAAGTATAAATCACAATATTTTTAAGAATTATCACCGGCTTTTAAAGCTGCAATATTTAAACACGAGATTTTCACACACTCTTCGTTTATTTATGTTATGCACTCGTAAGCCATTCTCCAGTTTTCTAATGACACCAAATCAAAAACCTTAAAAAAAACAAAAAAAATTATAATATAATATGAATACATAAAGTAATCAATGTATTTTATTACTTACCAAATATTTACAGATCAGAATCTGATCATCAGATCCTATTTTTATTTATTTTTATAATATTAAATATTTTTAAAAGATTTCAAACATTGCTACCAACTTGATAATACAAAAATGAACGAACAGGGTTGTTTTTCTTTTTTTGGTTTTATCTATTGAATTCTGTTTAAGCGTTGTAAATAGTTGATTCAAATTTACTGATTATTCAACGATATCAACATTAATTTATGTTGAATACGGCAATATTCTGTAAAACTTGATCTACAATGGGTTTACTAATTTTTCTACTAAGATATTTCTATGAGTGTAGATGTTAATGTGTAGAATAGTATTCAGTCAAAAAAACAAAAAACTCAAAAAGTGGAATTGGCGCGTTTTGTTATGAACCTCCTCAATTTTTATTCAAAGATTTCAATTGTTAATCGAAAGAGATCAATTGTTATTCGTTTACGATCAATTGTAATTTGGAAAATATCCATTGTAATTCGTAAATGATTAATGGTGTATTTCAAAAAGATTTGCTGTTATTCAGAAAATATACAATTAAAATCTTCGAATTGCAAATGAAATCTTCGAATTACAAATAGAATCTTTGAATTACAAATGATATCTTTCGAATTAGATTTTTTAATGGTTTAGAAAAAAAATGTCTTAAAATCTTAAAACTTTTAAGCAGTAAAAATGTCTTAAAAATCATAAATTTACCTTCTTCACTAGTTATTACAGATGCAGCATCATCTTCTTCAACAAAACGTCTTAAAAATTTCTTAGTACACACCGGTTTCTCAGACATAGCACCACCATGAATTGGTACCTCGACCACAGAACGATAATCATCTCTACGCGGTGATAAAAATACCGATAAATGTTGGTTAGGTGACATTGAGCCACCCACATCAAGATATGAACGTTTAGTCATCGAAAGCTGTAGAGGTGATAGAGCACCATGTGGCTTAAAACTTAACATGTATTGAGTAGCTGGTGATAAAGTATGTGGCGGAGACTTATGATTGTTATAAAAATTATTAGTAACCAAGTGACGACTCGGAGAACGCATTACACCTGCAGAACCAGCAGTTACAACGCCGCCACCACCACCAGCACCACTGGTTGTTTGTGTTACCAAACCTGAAGTTGAAGGAGGAGATCTAAAGCCCAAAGGGGATGTACAACTACGATGTAATGGTGATAGAGCTGGTGGTGTATAATGTCTTGTTAAATCATATTGTGTATTCGTATTGTAGTGTTGAGTATGTGGCGAAGATGAGGGTGATGCATAGGGTGATATACTTTGCAAATGTGTTAAATTGTGTCTGGGTGAATGATTACTCGCTGTTGTGGTATTGCTTAAAAATGAACTAAATGTATTGGAAGTTCTGGTTTTTGTAAATGGTATAATATTTTCCGAATTATCTTCAGAAAATTCATATTTTCGATCAGCTAATCTTCTCTTACGTAATATAGAAATCTTTTCACATTTTTCATTTTCTTCGGAAAATTCATAAGCAGATGCTCTATCGTTGTTATTATTGGAAGTATTATTAGTATTGCTATTATTGGTAGTAGATGACGTAGTTGTTGGTGATGAAGTGGGTGTTATTCTGATTGATGAAAAAAACATTGAGACCCCTTTGCGAAAAGTTTTTGTAACTATACGATGTCTTTGTCGGGGCCCTTTGTGTATTAAGGGGTATTTACTTTTGATTGTAGATCCAACCAAGGCGCCACCACTACTAACTCCGCCACTGACTGTATTGGCGCTGGTTGTTGCTGTTGTATTACATATGGCCGTTGCTGGGGACATGGCATTTTTGCGACTAGTACTATTTGGATTACATGTGAACATTAATTCTTCACATGATTTACGCGTTAATGAAATTGGTGAATCATTGTTGCTCGATGGTGATCTCAAACCATTGGCTATTTGTGAAACTGTTACAACACCACTACCAGAGTGTGTGGAATCTGTTTCAATATCTGCAAAATCTTCTATTATTCGAGCTACCACATTGCTTTGTGAATTATTTGATTGACTATCTATGCTAAATGTATCAGTGTTATCAGTTGCTGAATTAAATTGTATAGGAGTACGTCTTTCTTGTGTGAATGTTAGATCTTGAGATGATCCTAGACCACCACTGCCACCAAGACCACCGTAATTTACGGGCTTCAACATTAAAACAGATAAACAGTTTTGTTGTTGATTTATTGCACCTTGCTGTTCCTTTGGCGGTTGTTCAATGCGTATATTTAACATGTGAAAAAACCCATTTGATATTAATAATATACGTTCTGGACATATAAGATGTAAATGGGGATCAAATTTACGATCCGATTCAGTCGTTGAATATTTTGTATGTACAGTTAAATTGCATTTTAAGCAGAGGATATAACGGCGAAAATCTGAAAAGAGATTTAAATGTATTTTATTTTTATTTTATAAAAAATATATTTGACTAGCGAACACCAGAATACTTCAGGGTACTTTTCACTATCAAACATTTCCATTATACAAGCGTAATTTCACCATGTTAGCGAAATATTTATTTAAAAAATTTGGCCAGAAATTGTTCACTTATTAGATACGACAGGGTTTCAATCAAAAAAAAATCCAAAAATCTTTAGGAAGTTAGTAAATTTTAATGGGTATAATGGAAAAGTGTGATAGTGGAAAGTACCTTTTCGTAGTGCAATTGCTTATAGAAAAATTTTGTGTTATCGATAACAGTTAATTTTCTATAGAAAGTTTTGTGTTATCGATAACAGTAAATTTTTTATAGAAAATTTTTGTGTTATTGATATCACTAAATTTTTTATAGAAAATTTTGTGTTATCGATAACCGTAAATTTTCTATGGAAAATTTTATATTATCGATAACAGTAAATTTTCTATAGAAAATTTTATGTTTTCGATAACAGTAAATTTTCTATAGCAAATTTTGTGTTATCGATAACATTAAATTTTCTATAGCAAATTTTGTGTTATCGATAACAGTAAATTTTCTTTAGAAAATTTTGTGTTACATACAGATAACAGTAAATAAAAAAAAATCTATAAAAAATTTATTGTTATCGGTAACACAAAATGTTCAATAGAAAATTTACTGTTATCGATAATACAAAATTGTCTATAGAAAATTTACTGTTATCGATAATACAAAATTTTCTATAGAAAATTTACTGTTATCGATAATACAAAATTTTCTATAGAAAATTTACTGTTATCGATAACACAAAATTTTCTATGGAAAATTTACTGTTATCGATAACACAAAATTTTCTATAAAAAATTTACTGTTATCGGTAACACAAAAGTTTCTATAGAAAATTTACAGTTATCAATAACACAAAATTTTCTAAAGAAAATTTACAGTTGTCGATAACACAAAATCTTCTATAGAAAATTTACAGTTATCGATAACACAAAATTTTCTATCGAAAATTTATTGTTATCGATAATACAAAATTTTCTATAGAAAATTTACAGTTATCGACAACACAAAATTTGACTAGCGAACCCCAGAACACTTCAGGGTACTTTTCACTATCACACATTTCCATTATACAAGCGTAATTTTACCATGTTAGCGAAATATTTATTTAAAAAATTTGGCCAGAAATTGTTCACTTATTAGATAAGACAGGGTTTCAATCAAAAAAGAATCCAAAAATCTTTAGAATGTTAGTAAATTTTGATGTGTATAATGGAAAAGTGTGATAGTGGAAAGTACCTTTTCGTAGTGCAATTGCTTATAGAAAAATTTTGTGTTATCGATAACAGTTAATTTTCTATAGAAAGTTTTGTGTTATCGATAACAGTAAATTTTTTAACGAAAATTTTTGTGTTATCGATATCAGTAAATTTGCTATGGAAAATTTTATGTTATCGATTAGAGTAAATTTTTTATAGAAAATTTTGTGTTACTGTGTTATTTACAGTTATCGACAACACAAAATTTTCTATAGAAAATTTACTGTTATCGATAATACAAAACTTACTATAGAAAATTTACTGTTATCGATAACACAAAATTTTCTAAAGAAAATTTACAGTTATCGATCACACAAAAATTTCTATAGAAAATTTACTGTTATCGATAACAAAATATTTTTAATGGATATTTACTGTTATCGATAACACAACAATGTCTATATCGATAACAAAAAAACTTTCTAAAGAAAATTTACTGTTATCGATAACAAAAAAATGTCTATAGAAAATTTACTTTTACTGATAACAAAAAAAAAAAAATCTAGGCAATTTATTGTGATCGATAACACAAAATTTTTTATAGGAAATTTACTGTTATCGATAACACAAAATGTTCTATAGAAAATTTAGTGTTATCGATAACACAAAATTTTCTGTAAAAAATTTACTGTTATCGATAATACAAAATTTTCTATAGAAAATTTACTGTTATCGATAACACAAAATTTTCTATGGAAAATTTACTGTTGTCGATAACACAAAATTTTCTATAGAAAATTTAGTGTTATCGATAACACAAAATTTTCTGTAAAAAATTTACTGTTATCGATAATACAAAATTTTCTAGGGAAGATTTACAGTTATCGATAACAGAAAATTTACTATAATCGATAACAGTATTTTCAAAAATTTCGTGACTTGGAAAACATTTCAAAATTTGTAAAATTTTTTTTTTGTAAAATTATTTTTAATGAAATTTTTTACAACAAAACAAAAAAAAAATGTGTCGGGACTTTTTTTGAATTTTGTTCGGGACTTGGTAAAAATTTGTAATATGGTTTTGGCCTATTGTCACGTGATAGGCATTTTAGTGATTTGTCCCGTTCTCACTAGTCACGGGATAGGTGATTTTGGATTGAGGGACATATGTTTCCTGCAGGGTAGTAACAAAGTACCGGATGTTTCATTTGTTTAACAAAAGTAAAAAAAAAATCTTTAAAAAAATTAAAAAGAATCAAATTTTAGTTTTCAGTGGTCAGATCAAGTGTTTCTGTTAGTTACAAAATCAATTAAAAGGTCAAAGTAATTTTTGTTTTCTCCGTGATATCCCTTTTTTGTTTACTTTTACAATATAGTACTTTTTCCAACTTACATCCTTCATCCTCCTCTATGTCTCTCAATTTTTTACAATCTAAACAGCCCAACTTAGGAACTTTAACGTATGTTATATAAGAGTCTTCATTTTCTTCCTCAGAAGCACCATGGACTATCAGAATACGTGGATCACAATTTTTCCATTGTATCATGCTGACCTCCTTTAGATTATCAACACCATGATCATCAAAGAGACAACATTTGAAGAAACTACGCAATGGCTTAAATGGTTGATAAATCCAGAAAAATAGACTGAAATGTAAAACAGCACATTATAAAGTAAAATCATATATATAAAACATCTAAACAAATCATCTTACGTATATTTATAGCCCATACTAAAGGAATAATGACTAACGGCAGCATTGTCACTGCAACAGACTTTATAGCTTAATAAAAATTGGCCACACGCGGAAAGACCCATAAACACTTGCCTAAACACAAATTACAAAAAAGGAGATTTTATAAAAAGTAAATTAGTTTTTCTTAATCCATGATTTATGACTGTCAGGCAAATGAAAACTAACCCCTGTAAACACGTTTGTGGTATAACATCCTTGAGACAAAATGATAGTCTAGTTGGCACAGTAGCAAACAATGGCTTGGATCTTTGATTACGTATATTTCCCATACTCTATAAAGAATTGAAAATGTTTAAGCGATTCTTATTCATTTATTGTATTCCCTACTTACCTCTCTTTTCATAATTTTCTGTGCCAAATTTTCTTGTGCTGCACATTTTTTAACCTCCTCACCCCACTTGCCAACGACAGCACTTTGCCCATTTTTCGAAGATCCACGCCGTTCAAGAACGTCATCATCATATTCAGTTTCAGAACTCTCAGCCAATGAGAATTCTTCTTCCTCATCATCATCTGAAGATGATAAATCAATGTAACTATGACTACGACTGCTGTGGTCCATTATGATTTTTCTCTTTCAGTCTATTCTATTGCGTGTATCGAATAGTTTTTCTATTGCTATTTTTCCCATAAAACGTAAATTTTACGGTTTTATTTATAATTTTCCTTACACCATAATTGTTTTTACATTAACTTTTTTAGTTTTTAAAATAATTTTTTATATTTTTTCTGAATTTTTCTTATATTTTTTCGTTTTTTCACCTTTTTTCCTTTTTGTAAAAAAAAAAAACAATTTTTTTATTTGACAACAAAAATAGTTTAGAAAGCACTGGATAATTATTGAACCGGTACAGCGTTGCACTAGGTGGTTGTGTTTATGCAATACAAAAACAGAGTTGTTAAATAAGTGTTGTATTTGTTGTAATTAAGATAAAAACCGTTAAGAGTTTTGTTGTTTGAATTTACAAAAAAATTTGAAATTCAATAAGGTTGAAAACATGATGTAAATAATTCGTTTAATTGCCAGCCTGGCAATGCCAGGTCGATATAACAACAGGATACACTCCAAAATGTGAAAATAGGAAATAAATAAAAAAAACACCTTCATTCTCGCGATAAAAGTTAACAAAATCATTTATTACGATTTTTCCACTTAAAAAATCATTTTGACTCAATCATTTTAATACGGTTGATTTTCATATACATATCTATAGTATAGACTTTTTATTGTACATACGCGAGTCGACAGCCAGTTGTTCTAAAGGTACCTACAGACGACGCAATATTATGTACAATATTCAATAATATTGATAGTGTGTGGGTATTATTGACGATTGTACAATGGTCAATCTTACCCACACACCATAAATATAATTGAATATTGTACATAATATTGCGTCGTCTGTAGGTACCTTAAAGGACGGCCCAAACTTCCAACATTTTTAAAAATTTTAAATCATTTTAATGAAGCAGAATTTTTAATGGTGGATAAATAATGTAAGAAATATTCCAAAATCAACCGGTGGGTGGCTGCCCCATTAGCTGCCGAAGATGCAAAAAGGTGAAAAGTTTGAAATCATTTTAATAGAGCTGAATTTTTAATGGCGGATAAATAATGTAAAAAATATTAAAAAATCAACAAGTAAAAGTACGAAACAAGCCCCGCAACTGCCCCGCAGTCGACCCTAGTGAGGTGAACACCCATAGACACCCATTAATCTTTTCCCACGATCACTTTTTTTTAAACATATCTAAGGTCTATCTTTATTCCACTCAAAGTTGCTCCCATACAAAGATTACCTTTTTATTGAAATTTGCTGCCACCGCTCTAATTGTCCCAATTGGTCTCCTGCATGTACCCCGGAGATGCCCCGGATAGGTTTTTTCTTCAAGGGGGAACTGTTTTCCTTCTGGTCCTATTTTACACATTTACGAACTTAACTAGGCTATAATAAGACACATTCAAGCCAAACCTCAGGAGTCCAGGACTTTTATTTTGTACTGCATTGTGTCATGTACAGACATTTTGTAAAAAATTTTCTTGATAACTTTCGAACCCTTTTAATTTAATAAATTCTATAAAATTAGAAAAATTTCTACCACCATAGGGAATTTTCTGGATTCTGGATTTTCAGGTATACGTGAACCATACCAATGGCATTTTGTTTTTTTACTTTTGGTTTTGCCAAGTTTTTCCCAAAAATTGTGTTGTACAAATTTGAGGTAAACCGGATAAAATTAACGAGAGGTTCACGGCTATCAGAGAATTTTTCTACTGAAAAAATGTCAGAATCTGAGAATTTTATTTTTCTGAAAAAAAGTCTAACAACGGTATTCATAAGCAAAAGTTAGCAGTTGCTTATACATCGCAGACAACGAGCTGCTTACTAGAATGTGTTTTTTCCTTAGCAAAATGTTAGCATGGAGTTTATTCATAATGATTTTTCTATGAACAAATTCTCAGATTCTGATACATTTTTTCAATATAAAAATTCTCAGATTCTGAGGATTTTTCTGTAAAAAAATATCTCCGAATCTAAGAATTTGTATATTGAAAAAATGTCTCAGAATCTGAGAATTTTTATATTGAAAAAATGTATCAGAATCTGAGAATGTTTTCATAGAAAAAATGTCTCAAAACCTTGGAATTTTTTTTAAAGAAAAAAGGTCTGAAAACCTGAGAATTTTTCTGAAAAAATGTCTCAGAATCCGAGAAGTTTTCTATTGAAATAATGTCTTAGATCTGAGAAATTTTCTATATAAAAAATATCTCAAATCTGAAAACTTTGCAACAGAAACAATGTTTCAGAATCTCAGAAGTTTTCTAAGGAAAAAATACCTCCGAACCCCAGAATTTTTTGATAGAAAAAATGTCTATTAATATTAATTTTTTTTAAATAGCAAAAATGTCTCAAAATCTTCTAGACCTAAAAATTATGTGGTACAAATTTGAGTTAAACCGGATAAAATTAACGCCAGGTGCACGGCTATCAGAGAATTTTTCTATTGAAAAAATGTCTCAGAATCTGAGAATATTATTTTTCTGTAAAAAAGTCTCAGAGTCTGAGAATTTTTCTTTAGAAAAAATGTCTTAGAATCTTAGAATTTCTCTATAGAAAAAAGGTCTGAGAATCTGAGTAGTTTTCTATAGAAAAAATGTCTCAGAATCTGAGAATTTTTCTGTAGAAAGAATTTCTCAGAATCTGAGACTTTTTCTACAAAAAAATGTCTTAGAATCTGAGAAATATTCTATAGAAAAAATGTCTCCGAATCTGAGAATTTTTCTACACAAAAAATGTCTCAGAATCTAAAAATTTTTTTATGGAAAAAAAGCAGGGTTGGCAACCGAAACGAATAACGGTATCGGTAACGGTATTGGTATTACATATTTTTTATAAAGGTAACGGTAAAGGTAACGGTATTTTCGATAATTTCGGTAACGGTGAACCGTTACCGAATTATCAATACCGGTACGTACCGGTATTATAAATGAAATGTTAACCAGTCACAAATTTGCTAAAAACGCGTAAAAAATAAAAACAAATTAAAAAACTGCTAAATTCTGTATATTTTCTATACATAATTATATGTGTACTAGCAATTAATACTATGAAATAACTCAGAATTAAATAAAAACATTCACGCAATATTGTAATTTTACAAATACGAACTCATGCTCGTAGAGATACCTTTGTCCAATAAGCAAACAAATCTGCATTTTGAGCCATATGAGAAATCTGAATTTTAAGCCATTTGAGAAATCTCTGATTATAGCTGACGCGGTTTGCTAAATTTCTGTCTGGATAATTCAGGTAGAATCTGCTGAAAAATCCGTCAAGACAGTTGAAAAATCTGCTGATTTTAATAGAGAAATCCGCTGATTTCAAATAAACAGCTTGAACTGTTTATTTGAAATCAGCAGATTTCTCTGTTAAAATGATCAAAATTGTTTGTCCTGTTGTTAAAAAAATTTGAATTTTCTAATCTTGGTCAATGAACTTAACACGGCATAAAAATGTTTCATTTTCTAAACAAATAGACAATAAATTAAATAAAACATGTTTTTCTGATGTTTTGTAAGTTTTTCAGGGGGACCTTTTTTTCATTTGGTCCGATTTTCCCATTTCGGAACTTAACCAGCCTATGACCAAAGACGTATTCGTACCAGCAGAGTAGCACGTTTATTTCGGACCGTACGTGTCTTTTACAAACGGAAAGACGAACATCGCTTACAATCGAGGTCCAAGACCGATATTCGAATTTAGTTAATTGCGAATGTGATCATTGGTTGGATTGGCAATGAACAAAAATTTGTTTAATTATTTAAAGTATATTAAAAATATTTTAATATGTTTTTAATCCACAACAAAATTAAAATAAATAATATTAATGCAACCGAAACAAAACCGATATAATACCGGTAAATGTCCGAATAAAGGTAACGGTTTTTTATCGGTAACGGTATTAAACATTTTTTATTTCGGTATTGGTAACGGTAACGGTAGTCAATATTAAAGGGTTTTTAATCGGTAACGGTATTGAAAGGGTAACGGTAGCCAACACTGAAAAAAAGTCTCAGAATCTGAGAATTTTTCTATAGAAAAAATGTTTCGGCGTCTGAGGATTTTTCTGTAAAATATGCCTCAGAATCTGAGAATTTTTCTATGGAAAAAATGTCTCAGAATCTGAGAATTTTTATAAAAAATGCTGAACCTGAGAATTTTTCTAAAGAAAAAAGGTCTCAGAACCTTCTACTCTTTTCTATGGTTTTGATTGAAAAAAATATTTTTGGGGTTTTCACTCAAAACCATAGAAAAGAGTATAATAACAAAATAACGGCAAAATCTCTGTTCTTCCTCAGCTCACACTTATTTACTATCAAATGAGATTCTTTGTTTATAAAAAATGTCATTTGTCATTAATTAATTAAATTTATTGTTTATTTTACTTTATTCAACGTTATATGATGTATCGCAAGTAGGGTGTTCAGTCGATTAATTCTTGTTCGATTAATCGAACAATTTTAGACAAATAATTGTTCGATTAATTTAAAATTGCTAATTTCGATTAAAGGATTAATCGAAGAATTTATGCCGATTAATCGAATAATAATAGTATATGTTTTTTCTGGAAATATGTATAATTTTTTAAAATTTTTAAGTCCAATAAACAAACCAAATGTATGTTACCGTTGGAATTAAAAAAAAACACAGCCATGTTTACTTGAGTGGTCGTTATTTTAAATTTGTTTTCTGATTTTCGCTGCTCCTGAAGCTTGGATTTGTTAAACAAATTAAATAAGTACCTTTTAAAATTTTGGGCCAAAGCGGTCAACGGTCATACAGTTAAAATCCGGCAAAGTTTCGTGTTTTCGGCACTAATTTATAAAAAAAAAAATTACAAATTTAAGATTTCCCAAATGCAGTCAAATAATAAATATAATTTTTTTGTGATATCGGTAATCCAATAAATTTGTCAAAAAAAATGTTTTTGAATTCTACACAAATCTCCAAAATGATTTTTTTTAATTTTCTCAAACAAATTAGCAGAAAACCAAAATTTTGATACATTTTGAAATGATTTTAATTTTGTTTTTTTGTTGTTAATAAAATGTTTAAATACTTGTAATTAATGTTGTTTATTTCCTCAAATACCATTTTTTTCTAAAAATGTCTGAATTTGTAATTATTCGATTAATCGAACAGTTTTAAAAATTTTTTCGTTTAATCGAATAATTTAAAAATGGCAAATATCGATTAATCGTTTAATCGAACAATTTAAAAACCCGATTAATTGAACACCCTAATCGCAAGCCATATATTTTTTTTTTTCTATAGAAAAAAAGGTCAGATTAGAGACATTTTTTCTGTAGAAAATCTCTGAGATTTTGAGACATTGTTTCTATTGAAAAATTTTCGGATTTTGATACATTTTTCTGTAGAAAATTTCTCAAATCTTAAACATTATTTCAACAGAAAAATTCTCGGAATCTGAGACCATTTTTTCTTTAGAAAAATTCTCAGTTTCAGCATTTTTTATAAAAATTCTCAGATTCTGGGAAAATTTTTTCCATAGAAAAATTTAAAGCAAAAAAATTTTACACTTCAAAAAATTAACGAATACATTTTTTAATCAAATATTATATTTTTTCAACAAAAATTAAAATTTAACAGGGTTTTTACTCAAATTTAACTGGACATAAAAACATGTTCAATCCATTTTTTAAACGCAACAAAATTTAGAAACCTCGTGTATTATGCCAAGTCGAATATAAATTTAATATTCGTTTAACCCCTTAGCTACACCTTCCATAATTATCTAGACATAAAGCAACAAACATACACACAAAACATTAACAAATTTCAGCTTGTTCTTATTGTTTTATGTGTGTTTGTTGTTTTATGTTTACATAATTATGGAAAGTGTAGCTAAGGGCTAAAATCATGCACTCATAAAATTATGACGGTAGACTCCACTACAAAAGACAGTAAAATAAAATAACTACATTTGTTATTTAGGCGTCTACTGCATTTAACGCTAAAATCAACCAACAATTGTTGTTGTTTTTAACTATTAATTAACAACGTTCAACACATCCGTTTTTCTAAAAATTTCTAGAATATTATACTTTTTTATAGACTAAAAACAACAGCAACATAAAACAACTGTTACTACAATGTAGTAATTTTTTGTATTTATTTTTTAAAACGACTACAAAAAATAGTTGTTTGAGATTTTTCATACTAAAACAACTGAAATTGTAGTTGAAAACAACAACTACTACTTACTACGCAAATGACCGTCATGTAGTAACTGCAATAATTTTCTAAGTGTAAAGCAATATTGGGAAATGTAGTACCACAGACTAAATACAGACTCGACAGTAGAGTATAATAAGAAAAAATGGGGAAAAACTTAGCGATTTTAGGAGAAAACACAGCGATTTTTAGTCCGTTTAACGCTAACATGACAACACTTTCTACGACTTAGGAGTGAGTAAAACAACAAAAACCGATCTGGCATCCATTTTTCTTATGGCGCGCTATATCAGTTTTCTCTTTCTAACCCAATTCGTAGAATAATTTGAAAATATTAACCATATGGTTAAAGAATACTTTTTTGACACCTGTCACTTATATCGAGTCTGTATTAGTCTGTGGTAGTACCCTCCCATGTTTTATTTTAAGAAAACATTTATATTTTTTTTATAAAATAACGTTTATATATTTAAGTATAAAATATTTTTTATTACAAAAACTTAACTAAACTTAAAATAAAATAATAAATAAATAAAAAAATAAATAGTTATGTTAAGCTTGATTTACACGTTAACTACCCTTGACTACCCTTATCTACTATTTCCCAGTATTGAAGGATAGCAATTGTCAAATTCAAATAGTTTTTCATACAAAATTATTTAAACCCGGCAAACCGTATCACCAATACTGGGAAATAGTAGATAAGGGTGGTCAAGGGTAGTTAACGTGTAAACTGCCCTTTAAGTAGGAAACATTTATAGAAAATAGGAAAGTAGCAAAAGCCAAAATTATAAAAAAATATTTTTAAATTGAGTAGTTTTTGTAACTGTCGTTTAAACTTCAGTTTGGCAATTTTGTGAGTATGTTTGTAAGTGGTTTCTTTAATACTAGTCAGATTTTCTGTTACAATTCCAACATTCAAATTAGCCGTCTTGTTAATGTTCTGTCTTGTATATGATCGGTATAGTCGTCTTTCAGTCTTGTCAACCCAGAAGAATTATCCATTCAGAAACTGTAGGTTAGTATCCATGAGAAACTGTAGGTTAGTATCCATGATTGGAAATTGTCACGAAAGCAACTGATGGTTAAAAAAATATTTTTTTTTGTTGGAAAGTTATTAAACATTAAAATATTGGTTGTGATTACCATATATTTAAGAATCTGTTGCAATATGAATCAGTTTCGAAAAACTTTCATTGAAATGTTTGATCTTGTTATTGCTCGGTCTGGTCAAATGAATGGTTTTTGTCAGTGTTTGCAGTAGTCTTAAGTTTCTTCAAGAGATTTAGCCGTGATTGGTATTAAGTCCGTTCTTGTATTTAAGTCTGAAGAAGTTACATTTGCTTCAGTTATTGCTTCCGTTATCGTTTCAGTACTCAAGTCCGTCGGAGTAACGTTTGTTTCCGTTATGGCTGCCGTTATAGTTTCAGTACTCAAGTCCGTCGGAGTAACGTGTGAATCACAATGGACCTCAGAGTCTACGTGTGTTGACGTAAAACGTCAGCAGCCACTTACAACCTAACGTGTGTTTCCGTTACAATTTCTTCTTCGTTTTCATTCGTTAACTCGCGAAACTTGGAGCAGATGGCATAGGTACCACCATAATGCTTTCACCGCCACTCCAGCATTACAAACTAAAACGAAATACCCTTACTGTCGCCAAGGCAAATCGAAGATGGAAGGAACTTAGGACAAGTCGTATAAGCAGAATTTTATGGCCACGCTATGATTTAGGAAGAACAAAATTCTTACTAACACTTACGAGAATAGAATGTCGTATGTTGACAGGTCTAATAACGGGACACTGTCTTGTCGGAAAACATGCCAAGAACATGAATCTTATTACGGACGCAAGCTGTAAAAGGTGCGAGACACCAGACGTCGAGGAGACCATTGAACACATCCTGTGTCACTGCCCGGCTTTGGCACGAACTCGACTATCAATTATGGGAAGTTCACAGTTCGAGACTTTGGAGGAAATTACGAGGATAGACCTGAAGAGTTTGAAACAGTTCGCGATGAAGGTCAATGTATTTAGTTTACATCGATAAGCGGAAAGAGTTTTGTGGTATCGCTATGGACCAACTGGTCTATGCGGAGTGCCCATCTGGCACCGCCACCCTAACCTAACCTAACCTAACCTTTCATTTGCTGATTTTGGTCCGTGTCTACTGTCTTTGTGTTAATATTCAAATGATCGGTCTTGTCAAATGCATGGTCTTGTCAGTGTTTGCAGTAGTCTTAAGTTTCGTCAAGAGATTTATCAGACATTGCTACCATTTTAGTTTCTATATCTGGCGAAGTTACGTTTGTTTCTGTTATGGCTACCGTCATAGTTTCAGTAATGAAGGCCGTCGGAGTAAGGTTTGTTTCTGTTATAATTTCTTCTTCTTTCGTTTTCATTTGCTGATTTTGTTCCGCGTCTATGGTCTTTGTGTTAATGCTCAAATGTTTGATCTTGTAAATGATCGGTTTTGTCAAAAGTATGGTCTTGTCAATGTTTTCAGTAGTCTTCAGTTTCCCCAAGAGATTTATCAGTCATTGCTTCGGTTTTAGTTTCTGTATTTAAGTCTGGCGAAGTTACGTTTGTTTCTGTTATGGCCACCGTTATATTTTCAGTACTAAAGTCTGTCGGAGTAACATTTGTTTCCGTTACAATTTCTTCTTTAAAGTCTTTAATATCTGTTAAGTCCTTTAATGATTTCGTTTTCATTTGATAATTTTGTTCTGTGCCTATTGTTTTTGTGTTCTGTTCTAATAGGAATCTGTTCCGGAAATCTTTCATTGAAATGTTTGGCCTTGTAAATTTTCGGTCTTGTTAGTGTTTGCAGCAGTCTTAAGTTTCGTCAAGTGATTAACCGTCATTGATTCCTTTTTAGTTCTTGTATATAAGTCTGAAGAAGTTACATTTGCTTCAGTTATTGCTTCCATTATAGTTTCAGTATTCAAGTCTGACGAAATTACGTTTGTTTCAGTTATGGCTGCCGTTATAGTTTCAGTACTCAAGTCCGTCGGAGTAATGTTTTTTTCCGTTACAATTTCTTCTTCTTTTGATTTCCTTTGCTGATTTTGTTTCGTGTCTATTGGCTTTGTGTTAATTCTGAAATGTTTGATCTTGTAAATGATCTGTCTTGTCAAATGCATGTTCTTGTCAGTGTTTGCAGTAGTCTTCAGATTCGTCAAGAGATTTATCAGTCATTGCTTCTGTTTTAGTTTCTGTATTTAAGTCTGGCGAAGTTACGTTTGTTTCTGTTACGTCGTACTCAATTCTCTCAGAGTAACATTTGTTTCCGTTACAATTTCTTCTTTAAAGTCTTTAATATCTGTTAAGTCCTTTAATGATTTCGTTTTCATTTGATAATTTTGTTTTGTGCCTATTGTTTTTGTGTTCTGTTCTAATAGGAATCTGTTCCGAAAAACTTTATTGAAATGCTTGGTCTTGTAAATGCTCGTTCTTATCAAATGCACGGTCTTGTCAGTGTTTGCAATAGTCTTAAGTTGCATCAAGTGATATAGCCGTCATTGATTTCGTTTTAGTTTTTGTATATAAGTCTGAAGAAGTTACATTTGCTTCAGTTATTCCCGCCATTATAGTTTCAGTATTTAAGTCTGACGAAATTACGTTCGTTTCAGTTATGGCTGCCGTTAGTACTCAAGTCCTTCGGAGAAACGTTTGTTTCCATTACAATTTCTTCTTCTTTTGTTTTCCTTTGCTGATTTTGTTCCGTGTCTATTGACTTTGTGTTAATGCTCAAATGTTTGATCTTGTCAAATGCATGGTCTTGTCAGTGTTTGCAGTATTCTTAAGTTTCGCCAAGAGGTTCATCAGACATTGCTTCCGTTTTTGTTTCTGTAATAGTTTCTTTCGTAATAGTTTCTGTATTTAAGTCTGACGAATTTACGTTTGCTTCTGTTAAGGCTACCGTAATAGTTTCACTACTCAAGTCCGTCGGAGTAGCATTTGTTTCCGTTATAATTTCTTCTTTAAAGTCTTTAAGATCTGTTAAGTCTTCTAATGATTTCGTTTTCATTGAAATGTTTGGTCTTGTAAATGCTCGGTCTTGTCAAATGCACGGTCTTGTCAGTGTTTGCAGTAGTCTTAAGTCTCGTCAAGTGATTTAGCCGTCATTGGTTCCGTTATAGTTTTTGTATTTAAGTCTGAAGAAGTTACATTGGCTTCAGTTATTGCTTCCGTTATAGTTTCAGTATTTAAGTCTGACGAAATTACGTTTGTTTCAGTTATGGCTGCCGTTATTGTTTCAGTACTCAACTCCGTCGGAGTTACGTTTGATTCCGTTACAATTTCTTCTTCTTTTGTTTTCCTTTGCTGATTTTGTTTCGTGTCCATTGGCTTTGTGTTAATGCTCAAATGTTTGATCTTGTAAATGATCGGTCTTGTCAAATGCATGGTTTTGTCAGTGTTTGCAGTAGTCTTAAGTATCGCCAAGAGATTCATCAGGCATTTCTTCCGTAATAGTTTCTGTATTTAAGTCAGGCGAAGTTACATTTGTTTCTGTTATGGCTACCCTTATAGTTTCAGTACTCAAGTCCGTCGGAGTAACATTTATTTCCGTTACAAATTCTTTAAAGTCTTTAAGATCTGTAAAGCTCTCTAATGTTTTTGTGTTAAAGTCTTTAAATAATGGTTTCGTTTTCATTTCATGATTTTGGTCCGCGTCAAGTTCCTTTATGTTAATGCCCGGTTCTGTCAATTGCATGATCTTGTCAGTGTTTGCAGTAGTCTTAAGTTTCGTCAAGAGATGTATCAGTCATTACTTTCGTTATAGTTTCTGTATTTAGTTCAGAAGAAGTTACATTTTCTTCAGTTATTGCTTCCGTTATAGTTTCAGTATGTAAGTCTGACGAAGTTAAATTTCTTTCTGTTATAGTTTCAGTACTTAAGTCCATCGCAGAAACATTTGTTTCCGTTACATTTTCTTTTTCAGAGTCTTTAATATCTGTAAAGTCCTCTAATGCTTCTGTGTTAAAGTCTGTTATTAATGGTTTTGTTTTCTTTTGATGGGTTTGTTCCAAGTCTATGGTCTCTGTGTCTTGTTTAGTAATTGTCTGATCGGAAGGTTTTTCTGTAGATGACAAAAATTGTAAAGCAAATTTTCTTTTAAGATTTGTTACATCTAACCAAATATTTTCTTTAATTGGTTTTGGAAATTCTGACGATGGTATGTTATCCATATTTTGTACAGGTATTTGTGGCAATAAAGGTTCCTCCAGAGGAGAGTCGTAAATTACCCAATTATCTGGCCTGAAAAGAGAAATAAAAGTTATTTAAATTTAATTTTATTGTTTATTGGAGTTTTTACACAGCTCGACAAAGTAAGACAACTTTTGTAATTGTGATTCAGAAAATATCTATTGAAATTCTTATATTTTAAATTTCAAGTTTCTATAAAAAAAGTACCAAGCAACACTATGTTACCCCTTTTTAACCTTAGAATCAAAATTTCCAGAAAGTATTCAGAATTTTCTTCTTCACCGGATGATCTTACATTACAAGTTTCTACGATCATTATTTTAAAAATATTAAAAGTACCAAAGTACACTATTTTATCCCCATTTACCCTGTCTCGAAATTAAAAAAAAAACTATTCTTAGAGGACTTATTTCGCCGGTGGTGGATCTGTATTCTAAATCAAGTCTCTATCTTCAATGGTTTGAGGTGTGCGAAGACGGATCAGTCGTGTGACGGATTTTACTCTATTAAATATATATGGTGATATTCCGAAAATTTAAAGCTATAGAAGTAAAACTGCCATATATTGGAGTTTATACACCATTTTGAAAATATATTTAAAAATATGTTAATTTCAAAACCACTTTTCTTTGAATTTTATTTGGATTATTATTAAAAAGAATGAAAAATAACTCCAAATTATTTCGAAAACAAAAATAACCTTATCGTCTTATTGGCGCCCACCTTGGGGCTCTTATTGAAAGACTTGTGCCGTTGGAAAGAAAGGATTCAAATTACAAAGTCTTTAAAGAAGTCATCTGTTTAAGATTAAGAAATGAAAACATTGGCGCCCAAATGAGAATTTAGTTACATTTCATTACTCTAATTTTGAATAAATGATTCTGACTAGTGGTTTAAATTAGTTTCATTATTACATTTCCTTTGTCGAGCAGTGTTTATTGGGAAAAAAACTTACCTTTCTGGTTTAGTTAAAACATTGATAGGGGCAAATGCTATCATTTCTGGCTTATGATTATTATTTTTATTCCTAATTCTTTTATGTTTAAAATCTTGTAAAACTTTTGTCTCGTCCTGTGTCAAAATGTCTTCGTCCTCGTTGTCTTCTAGATCTTCCGCAAATATTTCATTATTTAAATGTTTACCTAACGAATCTGGAAATATTGTTGAAAACCTGTTGGGCAACGGTTCTGGCAAGTCTATGGGTAACTCTTTTGAACTATTTAAAACTGGTATAACATAATTATCATCCAGAGTAGGATTGTTAGCGTCAGTCACAGTTGAGTTCATACTAGGTATTTCTGTTTTATCGTCTACCGTTTTTAATACGGTTTTAATCATATGTTCTGGTCTAAGATAACCATCTTGATTAAACTTTCTTACTAAAGAAGAACTAGCAAAATCTTCATCGTATTCATAGTCGAGTTCTGTTTCGTCTTTATCATCTTTATCCTCGAGTTCTGTTTCGTCTTTATCATCTTTATCCTCTATAGAAGTTACGTTATGTAAAGGCTGTAATATTCTACCGGTATAGTCATAGTCAGTAAATTCTTGTGACTTTGCTAAAGTCAAAGATTCTTTTCGTTGTGGTCCTACTTTAGGTCGTATGTAATATGTCTGTGAGTTAGAAGTCGAAAAGGGACTAGCAGCATTTTCTCTATAAGGTAAGTCATAAGCAGGAGGGTCACGATCACCAGTATTTACAGGTAAATTAACATATTCTGGTTTTTGTGTATACCATGGATTACGCTGAGGAGAAGGTACAGCCGCCAGTCCATAACTTCCTCCACCTCCTGCTACTATTCCACCTCCAGCCATTGATTCTGGTCTTATATTGTTTTGAGTTTTTTCTGGTTTCTTTCGTATGTTAAAACTAAATGTACTATCTGCTCCATTAGCACTTGCAAAACCGGCTATACTACCAAAATTACCATTGCTCACCGCACTACTGGAAGCTTGCACTATACCTCCCCCTAATTGAGTTTGACTAAAACTCGAAATACTTCCTGGAGCCGAAACTTGCGCAGGTGGTCTTAAGTTTTGATAGTCTGGTGCTGCAACAGCTTGACTATGAGGGCTAGATATAACTCCCTCATATCCAGGTCGATCATATACTCCTATGGAAGCAGGTAATGGTCTTTTGGTGCCCGAATTCCACCCAACTATACTTTGCAAAAATCCTGGTTGTCTGGTAGTAGTACGATCCTGTTCATGTTCATTTAAAAATATGATAGTTGGAGGTTTTGTCCAGTGATTTTGTACGGAAGATGAAATTTTTGTTGGTGTTTGTGGATAGTACCCATAAATTGGTGTACTTGTAGTATATGACTGATAGTTGGCAGTATAACGGTTATATTGATTAGTCTTATGTCCGTTAGTATAACCTAAATCGTATGGTGTGCTGTGTAACGGACTTGGACTTTTATTCGTTTGTCGTATATTAATTTCAATTTCATATTGATTATCCCCATTTATAGAGTCTACTATAACCTTTTGTGGTGGAGGTTTTGTATACGTTGGTCTATTATGATATTGTCTGAGTTCCACATTACGTAAAGTTGTACGTATCGGTCTGGGTGATTTTGTAGTCAAAGTTCGATTAGTTAGAGATGCGGTATAATTAGTTTTTGCTATATTTTTTAAAGCAGAAAATTTCGGTTTGTCCTTAAGTTGTTCTGTAGTAGAGGGAGGTGTTAGTTTGCGTTGTACTAGTTTTTGATCTGATGAAGTTAAAGCAGAAAATTTTGGTTTGTCTTTAAGTTGTTCAGTATTTGATGGTGTAGAAAATTTGCGTAGTAGTGGTATGTGATCTGAAGATGTTGGGGTCGAAAATTTCGGTTTGTCTTTCTGTTGTTCGGTAGCTGAAGGTAAGGTTAAGGTCGAAAAGTTTGGTTTGTTTTTCAGTTCTTCTGCAGTTACCGGAGCAGTCAGTGTTCGTTGAACTTGTTCTAAAGAGGTTAAGATTGAAAAGTTTGGGCTGTCCTTCAGTTGTTCTGTTTCTACTAAAACAGTTGGTATCCGTTTGTAATTTAAGGTCGAAAAGTTTGGTTTGTCACTTAGTTGTTCCCCAGTTACTGGAGCTGTCGGTGTTCGTTGTAATTGTTTGTGATCTAAAGAGGTTAACGTCAAAAGATTTGGTTTGTCTTTCAGTTGCTCTGTAGGTAATGAAGCTGTTGGTGTTCGCTGTACTTGTTTGTGATCTAAAGAGGTTAAAATTGAAAAGTTTGGTTTGTCTTTCAGTTCTGCAGCTTCCGGAACAGTTAGTGACCATTGCATTCGCTTGTGATCTAAATAGGTTATTGACGACAAGTTCGGTTTGTCTGTCAGTTCTTCTGCAGTCAGTGCACGTTGAACTCGTTTACGGCTTAAATAGGTTAAAGTCGAAAGATTTGGTTTGTCTTGCAGTTGCTCTGTAGCTACAGGAGCAGTCAGTTCTTCTTTTGAGGTTAAGGTCGAAAAGATTGGTTTGTCTGTCGATTGTTCTGTAGCTTCCGAAGCAGTCAGGGTCTGTTGTAATCGTTTGTGGTCTAACAAGGTTAACATCGAAGGATTTGGTTGGTCTTTGAGTTTTTCTGTAGTTAACGGAACTGTCGGTGTTCGTTGTACTTGTTTGTGATGTAAGGAGGTTAAGTTCGAAAAGTTCGGTTTGTCATTCGGTTCTGCTATTGCAGAAGTAATCTGTTTACGTTCTTCTCCTTTGTGATCTGGAGAGGTTATTGTCGAACCGTTTGGTTTCTCGTTTAATTGTTCTGTAGTTACAATCCTAGTCACTGCGCGTTGTACTCGTTTGTGTTCGATAGACGTTGCAACTTCTGGAATTCTTTGCAAATCTTCTTTAGTTTCGGGAGCTGTCAGTTTACGATGAACTCCTTTATGATCCAAAGAAGTCGGTGTCAAAACTTTCGTTGTGTCTTTGTTTTGTTCTATAACTGACGGGTAAGTTAGTTTACGTTGTACTCGTTTATGATCTAAAGGTGTTGTGTGTCTCATGGGATCAATATCTGAGTCATTTGTTTTTAGTTTAGATTCTGTTGGCGTAGAAGTCATGTCAGTTTTGCCATCGGAGCTAGTAAAAGTTTTAGTTATCATATAAATTTGTTTGAGTGTCTCTTTCTCTTGAGAAGTAAGATCATTTTTGGTATCGTTTAATTGTGAGTGCTCATCAATAGTCCCGTCTATAACATCAGTCTTTAAATTAGTTGCGCTAGAAATTTGGTCAAGTTTAGCCAGAGTCAAAATTTCATTTAAGTCGTCTGTTTGTTTTTGAAGATCTTTGTTGGTTACAGTTTTAGATTTTTCGTGGTCTTCTGTAGGTTTTGGTATTTTTTGGTCTAAGTTAAAGGTATTGTCCTTAGTTTCGTCAGCAAGAATTCCAGTTTCTTCAGTTTGTTTGGCAGTTTTCTTATGTTGTTTTAGGTTAATGTCATCTGTTTTGTCTACCAAGTTAAAGGTATTAACATCCGTTCTGTCAGACATATTTCCGCTTTCAGATTGTTCAGTATTTTTCGCATGTTTTGTTAATTGTATGTCATCTGTTATTTTGTCCAACTTAGAGGTTTTGTCTGTTACTGTTTCCAAGTCTAAGGTATTGTCATCAGTTATTCTAGTTGAATTTAATGTAGTTGCTTGAATGGTACTTGTAAGGTTAGTTGACTTTATGTCATCTGTTTTTCCGTCCAAGTCATTAGTTCCGTCATTACTTTTGTCATCAATAATTCTTATTCTGGAAGTCAGTTCACTAGATTTAGTATTTTTTGTATGTTTTGTTGAATTAGTGTCTGTTATTCCTTTTAAGTTAATGGTATCGTCATCAGTTCTTATAGCTGAGTCTAGTTCACTTGGTTCAGTATTCCTCGTATGTTTTGTAAGCTTTATCTCTTCTAGTCTTCCGTCCAAGTTAGAGATTTTTTCATCAGTTCTGTCCGCTGTAGTTCTAGTTGAAGTTAGTTTATTTGGTTCAGTATTTTTTGTTCGATCAATGTCATCGGTTTTTGTTTCTGTGGAAAGAGTATTGTCATGTGTACCTTCAGTGTCTAATTCTAAATGAATTTCAGTCGGTTTTGAATTGTTAGATTGTTCTATTGGTTCGTTTATCTTAATTTCATTGGTTTTTCCTTCCATCTTTGAGGTTTTGTCATCAGTTCTTTCTGTAGTATGTTTTGATGATGTTAAGCCAATTGATTCAGTTATTTGGGGATGTTCTGTTAGTTCAGTGTCATGTATTCTTCCTTCTATTGAAGCAGTATTGTCAGCAGTACTATTAGTTTCAGTTATTTGCGGATGTTCCGTAAGCTTAGTGTCATGTATTCTTCCTTCTATTGAAGCAGTATTGTCAGCAGTACTATTAGTTTCAGTTATTTGCGGATGTTCCGTAAGCTCAGTATCATGTATTCGTCCTTCTTTGGAAGCAGTATTGTCAGCAGTACTCTTAGTTTCCAATTTCGAAAATACTAGTTTAGAGTCGTTAGACTGTTCACTAATTTCAATATCATCTTTTTCTCCATTGTTACTGTCATTAGTAATGTTAGATTCCAAATTTATTTCAGTATTTTGTGGTAATGTGGTGTCTTCAATATTTATGGATTTCAAGTTGTCATTATGGTCCGAAGTTTCAATATTCATAATATTTTCAGTTGTTTCATTTTCATTATTCTGTTTATCCGTCGTTGGTCTAGTAGTAATTTCTGTATCTCCAAGTCGTGATTCTAAATTATTTTTCGTTTGAGTGTTCTTCTTACGAGTTTTATTTTTGTCTTTTCCAGCATTTCGTAATTCTATTGGTATGTTATTGATTACAATTGTTCTTCTGGTAGAAGTCTGTATTAATTCATGTCTATGACCACCTCCCTTACGATTATTTTTGTCCAATTTACTATTTACACCCGGCACCGGTTTTTGTTTAGTTATATGTGCTTGTGAGCCTTTTTTCTTCAAATCTAATTTGTCATTGATTTGTAATTCGTTTTTGACTATTTGAGAACCAGTCGAAGGATTAGGTACAAATTGCAACTGATTGTTAGTTGTAGGATTTTGTGCTAAACTTGAAGTGTCTTTGTGAATTGTAACAGCCGGTTTGCGATTTGAGAAGCCTACTTTGTTGTTATTTATAGGAGTATCGGAAACAATAGGAGATTTTGTTTCCATTTCCATTATGTCAAATATATGGTTAAGTACTGGTTTTTGTTCAAATGTCGGTGGTGTTGGTAGTTGCTGTACTTGTTGTGGTCTGGCTGTCGGTGCAGCGAAAGGATCTTGTTCTAACCATGGGCTTATATCAAAATCACTTAATGATCCCACACCACAAGGTAAACGTTCGTTATTCTCAAATTCTGCTGGTAGAAAGATGTGAGGCTGAAAAGTTCCTCCCCCAACAGCCCGACATAGTACAGAAGCTAATGATACTCTGCGTACAGCATGTAATTGGGCTGGTGTAAAGGAACTTTCAAAACCGGCATTTTCATACCAAAAACGATCCCCGATACGGGAATTACTAAATTGTTGAGCTATGACACAGGCAAAGGTGGGTCCTACTAGACCACCTACTACTGGTCTTTCGGCTATGCCGCCTACAAATAGATCTATATCATGAACACTGTGATAGGCATGACTTATACGTCTGGCCGATTGAGGACCCACAACATTTGCAAATTCTTTCCAAGTGTTAATCGGTGTCAAACCGCAAGGTACCCGCCATTGTGTATAGGGTGGTATGCCATGATCGCGACCACGTTGTATGTTAATAGCAGCTAAGTCCAAACCGAAAGGAAAACCTGAAAGAAACGGGAAAAAATTGAACAGTTAAATTTAAGTTTTTAATAATTTTTAAGTAGAATAACATAATTGCAATTAAATGATTTTAGAAGTTGCTTCAAGTCTAAGATAAATAGACATGAAGCAACTTAGATGATATGATCAACTTTCAATGAGGAATATAAATGTTTTTTTTTTAATGAGACCGTTCTGATGTGGTCATGAACTGGTGGAATTGCCGGAGATAGATCTTTATCAATTTCTAATTAGTCGAATTAAAACATCCCGATCAAGTACGATATGTTTGCAACCAGAGAAATAACATGATTGTGACAACCATAATGGAGGGTGTCATATAACACACCCCTTTCTAACAAGTTTAGGTTTTCTTAAATGTTGACAAAATCGGGTAATGGCATTTCACTCCACCATATTTGAACTTTTAAAATCGTTAACACGAAAATCCTAGCTGATTCTCTTTTCGAGTTATTGCAAAATAATTACACTGTTCGACAACAAAAACCTCCTAGTGAAATATCTTACTGATTCTTAATGATTTTTCCCTATTGAATCGAAATCTGCCATCCAATTTTTTCTAGAACATACCGTATTTGAGATAATCACTGTTAAAAAGTAAAAAAAACAATGGTCCACTGTTACAGATTCTTCCAAAAATAGGACTTGATTTTATGTAAAATGGACCTCAAAATACTGGAATCAAAATTTTTGTAGCATGTTCCGTTTTTGAGTTATTCGCGTTTGAAAATTTTTCTACGCGAAAATCTTGAACGCGAATGTCCCGAAAACGGAACATGCTAGAAAAATTTGGCTTGCAGTTTGGAATTAGGATGTCCAATTTATATGAAATCAAGTCCTATTTGTTGGAAGCAACATAACATTAAACCCCAAATGAACATAATTATTGGATTTTTGACTTTTTAACAGCGAACATCTCAAAAACGGTATGTGCAAGAAATAAATTGATGGCATATTTAGATTCAGGATAGCAAAATCTATAAGAATCAATCGAATATTTTACTGGTTGGTTTTTGTTGTCGAACGGTGTAATTTTTTAGCAATAACTCGAAAATAGAATCAGCTAGGATTTTCGTAATAAAGATTTTTAAAGTTCAAAATAAAGAGGAGTAAAAAGCCATTATCCGATTTGGACACCAGCTCTAAAAGCCTACGAATCAAACACTGCAAAATCGGGAATCGTTAGAAATTGTATACAATCCCTTCGTCGAATCAGTTAGAACACGGTCAAGCTAATCTGGTTCCCTGGACATAGTGCGGTCACTGGGAACGAATTGGCTGATGAATGTGCGAGAAATGGCTCGGCATCGGTGGGAGAACCTTTAGAACCTGACATATCGGTTCCTATAGCGGAATTGATGAACGAAATTGATAGGATATCTGAGAATAGAATGAGGGATAGGTGGATATTCTGACTACATACAGGATATTGAGAAATCTGTGGCCGCTGCCAAATCCCAAGAGGACAAAAAGTCTCTTACTTTTGGCAAACGAACGGTTAGCCTACACTCAAAGAAAAAGCTTCATTATATTTATGAAAACTGTCATATATATAATGAAAACTTTCATTAAAGTTCGTTCAATGTATCAGTTTCATAAACACTATTAAACAGTTTCATACTTATTCATAGGGTCAATATTTATAAAAATTTTCATTGTATTTATGAAAGTTTTCATAAACATAATGAATAAAATTTCATTAACTTTTATGAAACTCTTCATAAATATAATGAATAAAGTTTCATGAACTTTTATGAAACTCTTCATAAATATTATGAAATGTTTCATACATACGATGAAAATTTCATAGATTTAATTTATTTTTTCTTAAATATTTGATCATATTAGGAAACATTTTCATAGTATTTATAAACCACTTCATTTGTACTATGAAACAGTTTCATGTTTATAATGAAATACTTAAAAAATAATATTATTTTTATGAAATGTTTCCTAGTATTTATGAAATATTTCATAAAAGTTATGAAACGGTTAAATTGGACCAAGTTTCATTATATTTATGAAAAAGTTTCATAGTATTTATGAAAAAGTTTTATAGTATTTATGAAAAAGTTTCATAGTATTTATGAAATGTTTCATTAATAAAGCAAATGCATTATTTTTTTTAGAAATCAAATTTATGATATTAACATAAGAAGAACTAAAAAAAGAAATTTAAATTTAAAAAATCGTCTGCAGGAGCTATAATTATTTTGCACCAATTTTTTAATCATATAAAAAATCATATGACACGTTCATGAATTTTTTTTTTAAGAAATCATTAAGTTTTATGAACTGCATTTCAAAGACTTTTTTCATAAAATGTCATTATATTTATGAAGGTTTCATAAAAATAATGAAATTTTATGACAAAAATATTTATGAAACCATGTCATTAATATGAAGCATTTTTCTCTGAGTGTATAAGTAGGAGTACTAACGGGACACTGTTTAATTGGCCTGATGGCCGTGCGTAGGGGAATTTTTGAAAGGGACTATTGTCGAAGTTGTGGGGAAGTGGAGGTGGAACAGTCGTTGAAGCACTTGTTATGTGAATGTCCAGGTCTAACGAGAAGCCGCCTTAAAAATTCGGGGCAAAGATTTTTCGAAGTCCTGGATTGTATAAACGGTGTCTCATTGACGTCTCTAGCAGAATACCTTAGAGAATCGGGGTGGTTTAAGAAGTAGAACTTTGTATCAGAAGTGGAGTAGGGAAATTAAATTAGGGGAATCACAATGGGCCTTATGGCCTCCATCCAACCTAACCATGGTTGCAGCATGGTGTTGACTTTTAACCTATTAAAATTGATTCGTAAATTTTAAATATCTTCGATTCTGTAATTTGTTTAAAATATCTGAAGATCGGTTTTGATCGGTTGCAACCTTTTTACTACTCTTACATACAATTATTGAGCACTACACGATCAGAGCCTATTCTGTGTGGTAAAAGGAATAAACACATTGCGAAGCCTTAAATATCTAAAGTCCACCACCTAACGGAACTTTAGGCTTTATAAAAGTGACTCTCATAAGCTATTGTTTTTTTATCACTTACCAGCCGTTTGAAACAAATGGTTAGTAAGTTCTGGTGTTATGAACTCATCTCTCTTTAATGCTCTTTGAGAAGCCATGCCTCTTATTAAACGATGTAAAGATCCTACAGAACCGATATCGCCTCTCTGAAACTCTTCATGTAAACTTACATCTGTAAAGGAAAACAATACAATTACATATTAATATTTAAGGAACCTCATTCTTTTCTTAATTCATTGATTCTACTTACTATTCTGCAAAACATTATGAAAACGATCACATCTCATATAGGAATTTTGCACCAAAGAATGACCAAAACGAAAAGCAGCTGCTGCAAATGCATTAGCTACCGTAGGATTTGTTTTTGGATCATAACCCTCGAAATAGCCCGAATTCAAAAGTTCCAAATCAAATAACTTTACCACCTCTCTACCCAATACTATAGGTAAAAATTCGCGATAGGTTATATGTTGGAACATTGCTCCAATAATTCTTCTAGTTTCCTGGTAAATTTTCTCATCACTCCAGTGTAAATTCATTTCGCTTAATTTCATGGCTATATGATTATGTTCATGAACCCAGACATGATGTAATGCCAATAGACCAGGTTGTTCACCGCTACGGCCATCACCAGCTCTAATACAGTGTGTGGCAATAGCACCTCTTTGGCATAAATCATCAGCAGGATTACCACGACCAAAAACCAATAGACCATTGCGGAAGGTGCGAGCATTATCGGAAGATTTAACACTGCTCGAATAGATGGGTGAAGCATCTATATAGGAAGTAGCTTGATTGGTTTGTTCACGCCAAGACAGCACACAATCTCTTCTTTGAGCCGGAGCAGAACGTAAAAATTCTAAACAACGAACTTTTAAAGGCGATAGCCAAGGATCATCGAGAGGTACTTTAATAGGAAAACAAGAAGGATGAAAATCTTTATTACCACAGCAACTGGGCACAGAACCATTGATCGATCTATAAAGAAAATATAATTAGAATCATGAGAAAGGATACGGAATAAGAAATTTCAAATTCCTACCTAGGTTGAGCAGTTGAAGTTAAATCATGATCCAACAGCTGACCCCACTGAGCCAACATCAATGTTAAGGGAGCTTCCCCATCTCGGGCGCCATGTACTAGTAAACTTACAAAACGCGAAGATGATAATGGTCCACCCTCCACGGAACTGCGTGTAGAATCTACACCATCACCATATTCTGGTGGCAAGAAACGATTAAATGGCATTTGAGCTGCACCCCAACGTAGACGACGTTTATTATTGCAAGTACCATCATGTGTACGATATCTTTCAGAAGCTGGCATACATGTTGGAGGATCTCTGGGCGGACATAAACTTTCCAAAGCCGTTCGCCTTAGGGATATCTTTTGCGTATGTGCCTGTCGTGCCAAATCATTGCTGAAGTCATAACTAAAATTATATTAAAAAAAGAAAGCATCTTCCTTTTATTAGCCAGGATCTTTTCGAATATTTTCTTTTTCGTTTTTTGCGCAATAACTAATCGACATTTCTTAATTCAATGCCCGTTTTCAAATGAATCTTTAGTTGGTATTGTGCCTAGTATTTATTTAATAATTATACTCTAAATATTTCATTATACGTTGGTTTGTTCAAACAAGTTGCTACTTAAAAATTAAATAAATTGTTCGTTTCGTTTAAAACGTTTTTTTTTTGGTTGTACAATTTCTGCGTTTGTTTGCTCATGTTTGAAAAAAATGATTGTATGAATGAAGTTGTTTTATTTTATTTTTTGGGAAAATTAAACGGAGAAAGTGAAAAAGTTGTTATGTTTTTATGTGTTGAGATGCTCTTTTTTGTTAGTAAATGAATATTTGCAATTAATTGCTGTTCCTCATATTTAAATGGTATAATTAATGTCAGTTTTTTCTGTTAACGGGAGTTAATCGTGGTTTTTGGCAATTTATCTTGATTACAGTTTTTGTTTTAGCGCCGACTGGTAAACTAGTTGTAGGGATTTCCTATCGAAAAAATACTGTTTGATTTTCAACACATTTAATTTGTTTTTTACGCATTTAATTTTTTTAATAAGAAAAATAAATTTTCAACTCAATTGTTCGGTTGTATCAACCTAAAATTCTGCTGCTAAAGGTGGCTTCAGACTATAATATTTGTAATAATATCTGTCAAAATTTTGTGTAAAACCTATAAAATAGTATGGTGTAAACACAAATCGGTATAAAACCAAGAGAAATACGGATTGAAAAATGACAAGCGGATACGTATTCTCATTTTTAGAAATTTCTCTAAAAATGAGAAAACGTATACGCTTTTTATAAGATCAGGGTATACGTTTTATAATATTTAAGATGTGATGGTGTAAATACGAAAAGGATTTTTTAAAAGATTTTTTGACAAGCGGAGAAAATTTCGTATTATTTAAGATACGTATTTTCTTACCACTCAGTATTATAGTCTGAAGTGGGCTTAAGTAAAAACACCTTAACTCAACCAACGGGTTGACCTCACCCTCTCCAAAGTTAATGGAATTCTGTAGTAAGTGCACAGTTGCGTGAGTGTGCGTGAGTAAGATTTTTGCTTGAGTGAGTGTGCGTGAGTCGACTTTTTTCGTGAGTTTGCGTGATGTATTTTCTCTTCATATTTCCTTTCATATCAAAAAAAGCTACAAAAAAATTGTAAAATTTGGCTCAACTTAAGACTTCGTCGCGAAAAAAGCAAAAAAAGTGTAAAATTTCGCTGAAATTTAAATTTTCTGAACATTTTGAAATTTTAGTTTTTGGCTTTTTTTTGTATAAATTAGAGTTTCGTGAGTGTGAGTGAAGCTTGTGTGAGTGCACGTGAGTGTGAGTTGTATAAAATTTACTCACGTGTTTGATCTCCTGGAGCCACGGTGTTTTAATTCGATAGGCCTGAAATCGACGTTGAAATTACAGGACAATTTTTTTCCATACAAAAATATGCCGGTCCTGTGCCACAAATTGTACATTCCTGTTAATCACACAAGTTGATAAATAATAATCATAATAACAATTAAAGAGGAATACCAGACCATACACAGAAATGCCGTAGTCTCCTTCAAAAAATGTGGAAAAAAGCTCATACAAACAAAAAAAGTTACCAAATGAAATGTCCTTTCATTGTATTGTTTGACTGACAATGATGAAACCAAAACAGACAACATATACGATTTCTATTTAACCAACCATTGGTTAACAAAGGTGGATGAGATTGAACGCATTGGATGGGTTAATGAGTCCTTAAAGGCAGATGCTAGTCAGCCAGCGTTTATTGTAGTATATTGTTAAAGAAACATTTTGTATGGGTCATAATATTATAATCCACTTAATATTAATTGGGGTACTTAAAACATGTCCTTATTCCCATAAAAACTCCTTTTTTTGTGAGTGAGTATGTGTCTGTTTCTGTTACAGTGGTAAAAACATATTTTTTTTTTGCAATATTAAAAGGGATTGTTTTGGTACTTTTACTTTATATAATTAATTTCTGGGTCATAAATGTGGTCATTTATGTTTCATTTTCATTTGTTAGTAATTCGTACAAATTTAACCTAAAAATCAAAATATCCTTTTTTCATTCAATTCTTATTTGGAAAATACTACACCATTTTCAAGTTTTTTTTTAGAATATACAGATAATAACACTGTAAGTAAAATTTAAACTTTTGAAATGACACACAAAAACGCCGAGACACCCCAACTTATTTTTGGGTCATAGAATCCAGTTGTATACTCCGTATTAAAAAGTTAGCTCAAAATAACGAGATATTTCGATTTAAAATTTGCAAATGTAGAGTAAAAATTGAATAAACCAAAAAAAAAAAAATTATAAAATTCATCAAAATAAGAGCAAATATTCTTCCATGTCCGCTTTAAAATGGACGTTCATTATTTCTAGATATAAATTTTGACAAATAACAAGTTTTTAACAAGTTTTTTGAGTTTTTTCATTCAAATAAAATGAAAAATCGCCTTTAATCCACTACAAATTTAAAATCGAAATATCTCGGGATTTTGAGCTAACTTTTCAAAACGGGGTACACCACTGGATTCTATGACCCAAAATTAGGTTGACGTGTTTCGGCGTTTTGGTGTGTCATTTTCACCTACTTACAGTGTAATTTGAAAATTTCCAAATATATTTCAGAAATTTTTAATTATATCAGAAATTTCCAATTGTATTTCAAAAATGTCTAAATATATATTAAAAATTTCCAATTATATTTCAGAAGTTTCCATTATTTTTTTTTTAAATCTCCATTTATATTTCAGAAACTTCCATTTATGTTTCAGAAATTTTACATTGTATAAATGCGTTTCAGAAAATTACATTTATATTTCAAAAATTTCAAATTTGATTTGTTTTTCAAAAATTACCATTTATATGTACATTAGAGTGGCACTTAAAAATTAAATTTTCGAAATTCAAAAAGCGCGGGTCGGAATATTGTGTAATTGCGTCTAAAAATGATTGTGTAAAAATTTCAGGAAAATCGAATAACTTTAACCCGTGCCGCTTTGAGGTCAAAGTTTCGGGTTTTTGGGGAAAAAGGACGATGATTTGAAAAAAAAAATAAAAAAATCTTTTTATGAAATTAATTGAAATAAATTTTTTTTATTTAGCTTTTACTCAAAACTGCTTGGAAAAAATTATGTCAACTTTGTATGACATCATTAACCCGTTCAAAATTTTAAGCTAAAAATTACCATGAATTTAGGGGGGTACTTCAAATGAGTATTTTCGATCTTTTAAAAATTTTATTAAACAAAATTTTTAAATTCAACATTTCTATACAAGTCACTTATAAAAAACATCCTAAAGATCAAATATTAAAAAAGGTGATATACACCGACTCAATTTGTTTTTGGAGCCGTTTGATTTTTGTGGATTTCAAGGAAATTAGAATTTTGTGTAAATTTTTTTTTTATGAAAATCGATTTTCGAATAAACAGACCAAATTTAAATTTTTTGTTGCTTCTTTTGATCAAATTAATTCAGTTAAGAACTATTAACTTTATTAGACATCGTTAACCCATATTGGCAGGGGGCAAATGTGACCCAAGCAGCAAATTCAAAGTTTGTTTCTAGAATTTTAAGAATTTTATTGTTTCAAAATCATTTTGGTGGTCTATTACATACTAATTTATAGTGTCCGACCGAATATTTGGCTTCGGCATTGGCCAAAGAGCAGCACTCGGCCAGTATTCGGCTTCGGCTACATTTTTGGCCAAATATGGCCTTATACCGAATAATTATATAAAACTTGTAAGAACGTGTTAAAAAATGTTTTTGTGGAAAAACCAAACACTAAAAAAAAGTCTTGCACTCAAAAAAAAATTTTTAATCAAAACAGGTTTCACACTCGAAAAAATGTGCACTCAAAAAAAATTATTTTTACAAAAATTATTAAAAAAAAAAAACGTTTATGGATTCGGTCAAAATATATTTAAATAGTAAAAACAAATAAAAAAGTTAAATTTGACCGAATCCATAAATGTTTTTTTTTAGTAATTTTTGTAAAAATAATTTTTTTTTTTGAGTGCACATTTTTTCGAGTGTAAAACCTGTTTTGAGTAAAAATTTTTTTTTGAGTACAAGACTTTTTTTTAGTGTTTGTTTTTTCCACAAAAACATTTTTTAACACGTTCGTACAAGTTTTATATAATTATTCGGTAAAAGGCCATATTTGGCCAAAAATGCAGCCGAAGCCGAATACTGGCCGAGTGCTGCTCTTTGGCCAATGCCGAAGCCAAATATTCGGTAGGACACTATAAATTAGTATGTAATAGACCACCAAAATGATTTTGAAACAATAAAATTCTTAAAATTCTAGAAACAAACTTTAAATTTGCTGCTTGGGTCACATTTGTCCCCTGCCAATATGGGTTAACGATGTCTAATAAAGTTAATAGTTCTTAACTGAATTAATTTGATCAAAAGAAGCTAAAAAAAATTTAAATTTGGTCAGTTTATTTGAAAATCGATTTTCATAAAAAAAAATTTACTCAAAATTCTAATTTCCTTGAAATCCACAAAAATCAAACGGCTCTAAAAACAAATTGAGTCGGTGTATATCCCCAATTTTTTTAATATTTAATCTTTAGGATGTTTTTTATAAGTGACTTGTATAGAAATGTTGAATTTAAAAATTTTGTTTAATAAAATTTTTAAAAAATCGAAAATACTCATTTGAAGTACCCCCCTAAATTCATGGTAATTTTTAGCTTAAAATTTTTAACGGGTTAATGATGTCATACAAAGTTGACATAATTTTTTCCAAGTAGTTTTGAGTAAAAGCTAAATAAAAAAAAATTATTTTAATTAATTTCATAAAAACTTTTTTTTATTTTTTTTTCAAATCATCGTCCTTTTTCCCCAAAAACCCAAAACTTTGACCTCAAAGCGGCACGGGTTAAAGTAATTCGATTTTCCTGAAATTTTTACACAATCATTTTTAGACGCAATTACACAATATTCCGACCCGCGCATTTTGAAATTCGAAAATTTAATTTTTAAGTGCCACTCTAATGCACATATCTCTGTAAATACTGCCAACACGAGAAAATCTCCAACGGCATTTTTGACTCGTAGAACACTTCCGCAGAATACCCGAAAGCCCTCCGATTAACAGTTTTTGAGTAATCCAGTTTTTAAGATTCTCAAGACCCTATCAGACCCCTTATTACCGTATCTCAAAAACTTAGCAAGGTAGAGCGAAACGGACAGAAGTTTTGGGTCAATATCTTCGGGGACCCTTAAAGAACCCAACGGGGTCTCGAGTTAACAGGGGCTGAACCCATGGGTCCAGGTCTAGACTCAATCTAGTTTTAAAATGTGAAAATCAAATCATTCCCTCTTTTTCTTAAAATTGAGTTAATTTTCCCAGATTTTAGTTCACTTTTTTTTGAGTGTATAAGTTTGTCATTCCGTTTGTAACTTATCGAAATATCGGTTTGGGAATCCATTAAGTATATGTATAATTGATCAGTGATCGATTTTAAAAAATTCTAGCGATGTCCGTCTGTCCGTTTGTCTGTCTGTCTGTGGAAATGGTGTTCACGGCCAAAATATTACACGGAGAGGACTGAAATTAAAAAAAAATATTGGAAGTTCTCCCGAGCAGTTTGGTATTGCATTTGAGCGATATCGGTTCAAAAGTTATGAACAAAGATGTAAGGACACCTCAAAAATTTTGGTACATTCGACATAACCTTAAAATACAAAATGCTCTAATTTGGCTGCTGGTTGACATATGTGAACATAATTAAACACCGAATGGTATTTATACAAGTAGGAACATTTTTTTTGACTAAAAAATATAAAAATAGCGGATTTTTTTTAAACAAAAATTTTTTTTTTCGCAGACAATTTTTTTTCAAAGTAATTTGATTTTAGATAAAGTTTTTTTGCAATAATCTTTTGAAATTGTGGAGGGTATCAATACATTCGGCAAGGCCAAATTTAACTTTTTTACTTGTTTATTTTAATTTTTGAATCCAAAATTTTGGTGGATATAGATATCCAAAAACTTTGATTAAAGGGCGCCTAAAAAGTGGGATTTGTCTTAAATTAAGTTTAAATAAAAGACTGTTATTTTTTTTAAACAAATTTCTTAAACGTAGGAAAGAACCTAAAATTTTTGCAAATTTTAAATAGCTATATCTCGAAAACCGTTTGAAGGATTTATTTTTAAATTTTTTCAAAAATCCAAAACTTTGATCGTCGTGCGCTACAGGTTAATTTAATCCTAGGAGAATAAAATTTGCGCGGACGCTCAAATTTGAAAAAAAAAAAAAATATGTTTGCCATACAAAAATATGCCTGTCTTGTATATGAAGGTTTTTATTTCAAACGTACCACCAAAAAATGCATGTTTTTGGATCAAAGTCAAACTTTGGGAGCTTATTGTCCTATATGAAAGTAACAAATCGTGGAACAAAAGTTTTCGTTTTTCGGAAAAATGGGCGAGATAGGCGTGGTCAAACATGGTAAAATTCAGCAATTTTTGTATGATGTCGCTTTATATTTAATTTTTTCTACAGTAACTCAATGATTCTGAAATTTTCGAAATACATCTAGTTTATAGTGTTATGTATGGGCTATCGATTGGCATTATTTTTTTTTTGAAAAAATTCAGAACTATGTCTGAATTTTTCAAATGAAAAACAAAAATTGATGTAGCAAAAAACACGCCATTTTTAATTTTTTTTAAAAAAATTTTAAATAAAAGTTCATTTTATTCTCTAGATCAATGGTTCCCAACCTTTTTTACGGCACGCCCCACTTTTAAGTTAAAAAAATTGACTTGTCCCCCCTACACTCAACAAAAAATTGCTAATTTTTATTATTTTTTGTTTCTAATGAAAAATTACTACTGGTTTAGCAGAGTTTTTGTAAAATATGCATTTAAACTAAGTTTTTAGTAAAAATTTTAAGCGATTAACTAAATTTTTGTAGTTAATTTTGCTAAAAAAATTGTTTTTGTAGTTAATTTGACTAAAAAAGTCTTGAAAATTTGCTCGTTGCCCCCCTGGAAGCTTCAAATTGCCCCCCAGTGGGGCGAGAATCAAAGGTTGGGAACCATTGCTCTAGATCATATCAAATTTTCAGAGAGCAGTTATTTTTGGTTTTCGAGAAAATTGGCTTTAAAGTTTGAATTTCCAACTTAATTTTTCATATCACTCATACGTCACGATACATTTACTTTTGCACTTACTAAAAACTCTCTTTAGAAAACTGATTTAGAGCTGATTTGTCATATTTATAATAAGAATTCGACCGTTTTTCAAAATGGGCGTGTCACTTGTCAAAATTATTTAAGATGTTATTATTGCTATAGTCAGAAAGATTCTTTATACCAAATTTGCATTTAACAGCAATAAAATCACAAAATTTTAGAAGTGGTCTTTGTCTTATGGTTGTTCGAATTCTGGAAATCCGCTTAGCCATTCACTGGAATAAATCCAGGCAATAATATTCACAGTCGTTGTTAATTTTAAAGAATACTCAGATATTTAACATATTGCCTTACATCTAAAAATTTAAAATATGCCATAGAAGTATACAAGTTCCAAAAAAATATTTCAAAGTCTGCACTTTAAACATTTTGCAACTTTCTTTATCATATCAAAGATTTTAAAGTTCAAAAAAGTAGCATACACCTTTTCCGTGTAATGAGAAACAAGTTTTTAGTAAGTGCAAAAATAAATGTATCGTGGCGTATGAGTGATATGGAAAATAAAGTTGGAAATTCAAATTTTAAAGCCAATTTTCTCGAAAACCAAAAATAAATGCTCTCTGAAAATTTGATATGATGTAGAGCAGCGGTTACCAACCTTTTTGGCTCGCGTACCACTAATTTTAAATTTTATCAGTCGCGTACCCCTTAACGAGTTTTTTGTTTTTTTATTAAACACTTTTCATATAAATATGGTTAGAAAGTTCAAACAAATTTTATTGTAAAGTTTAATAATTTGTAGTTGTTTTACTTTTATATAAAAAAAAAAAAAAAACACAAAAATTCAAAATTAATGAAAACTTAAAAAAAGTTTATAATGACACTGTTGAACGAATTCATAGAAATTCACACTCCCATGAATAAAAATACATCAAGTAAAAAATTTTTGAACTCCTTGTTCCAAATCTGCCTTCCAAATTTTTCTATCACGTAAGATTTTTAAGATATTCGCATTTGAAAATTGAAAAACGGTAATTTGGCACTTTTTGGGTTTCCCCTGTAACGTATTCTTAAGTTGCTCACACAAAATAGGACTACATTTAGTAAAAATGAGACCTCGCGATTCCAAATCTGGCATCCAAATTTTTCAAACGCGTACTATTTTTGAAACATTGGCGTTTGAAAAACTCAAAATCAACTGTTCTTTATAAATCTTTCTGAAATTTTCAAATGAGAATATCTCGAAAATGGAACATGCTAGACAAATTTGGATTACAGTTTCGGAATCAGAAGGTCCATTTTATAAAAAATCAAGTCTTATTTTTTGCAGCAACTTAAGAATACGTAAAATTAAAAAAAAAAATATTTTTTTCCAAATCCTCGAACTTTTTATTCTTTTTTCCGTTATCAGCTTAAAAACGGACACCGAGTTTTGTTCCTGTAATTAAAAAAAACATATTTTTTTCAAAAAAATTTCACTCTTATTTTTCTCAAAGTTCATCGTGAGACATTAAAAAAATATTGCTATAAAATTAAAATCCGCGAAACTGAATTATTATTTGCACTTTAGTAATACAATTTAATCATTATTTAAATAAGTTTTTAATAACCACGCCCACAAAAGGGGGCAAAACAAAATGACTTTTTTTGTATCCCCAGCATGACCTTGAACTTTTTTCGACATCAAATTGTTTTATTTGCTTACCAAAAATAAAAAAGAAATCCTACAGGATTACATGTAAAAAATGGAGTTTTTCAGAGGTTGGCTAAGTTCTTCAAGAAGAAACTTTTTTCCCCCTGGTCCGATTTTGCCCTTTTACGAACTTAAACTGCCTATAACCTTGAGATATATTCTTGACGAGCCAGGAGTCTAGACATCACAGATTAATTATATATCCTTTCTGGGGTCTTAGACCGATATCTCGATGCGTTTCACACGGAATATCAAAGTGAGCATTAGGGATATAACTTTTTTTTTGAGTGCAAAATACCACTCCAGTACCATCTGGGGAATGTTGTTCTAATAATAAAAAACAGTTTTTTAGGTTGATTCGGTGAAAAAAGTTTCCGCACCGAAAGAGATTTCTAAAGTGCTTTAAATTTTTATTTATATTTTTTTAAAAATTATGATTTTTAAGGTGGCACCCTATAACCCCTATACACGGCTATGGGGTGGTATTTTTGATATTTGCAAAAATTGCAAAAAGTTATATCCCTACTGAGCATACCCCCATGCTGTGGTCGGTGGGTATAAAAGGTACTGAAAGAAGTGGTCGAGAAATAATATTAGAATATGGACTTCAACCAGCTCGATTTTTTATATGAGAACTTTTGCATTTTTTTTGGTGTAGCACGTTGATATTATGTAATGTTATTACTAAACAAAAAAAAAATGCGAAAAAAAATAACTAAAATTCCGCGTACCCCCGTGGGCAGTTTCGCGTACCCCCTAGTGGTACGCGTACCATAGGTTGGTAACCGCTGATGTAGAGAATAAAATGAACTTTTATTAAAAATTAAAAAAAAAAAAATAAAAATGGCGTGTTTTTTGCTACATCAATTTTTGTTTTTCATTTGAAAAATTCAGACATAGTTCTGAATTTTTTCCAAAAAAAAAATAATGCCAATCGATAGCCCATACAAAACACTATAAACTAGATGTGTTTCGAAAATTTCAGAATCATTGAGTTACTGTAGAAAAAATTAAAAATATAGCGACATCATGCAAAAATTGCTCAAATTCCGAAAAACGAAAACTTTTGTTCCACGATTTATTACTTTCATATAGGGCAATAAGCTCCCAAAGTTTGACTTTGATCCAAAACATGCATTTTTTGGTGGTACGTTTGAAATAAAAACCTTCATATAAGACATAGATTCAGCAATTAATCAAGGCAATAATCATACGCACTGGTGACCAATATGATTTAATTTCTTATTATTGTACATGGGTGCGTATGATTATTCCAATATATTAAGGAATTTAACAATTTTTTGGTAAAATCTACCAATTGTAAGAAATTTATGAACTTTTTTATGACGAAAATTATTTTCCTAGATTTTCATGTCATTTTTTAAAAACAATTTTCTAAAATAATTACAAAAAGTTTTTTGAGTTACAGAAATCTAAATTTTTCTAAGTACTGATAAAATTCCGTTGTTTGCTTTTAACTTTTATTAAAAGTTAAAGTTAATGTTCGGACATAGTTATCCTTTAAATGTTAAAACCAGTGTTATGGACAGAAAAAGCCATATTTAAGAAGAAATGTTTATAAAAAGTGTAAAGCTAGATTTGATTAATTAGTTTTTAAGAAACAAAACTACATTGACAATCAGGATATGTTTAAGGTTTTTAAATCTCATTAAAAAATAATTTACATTGCTAAAAAAATCGCTCAACAACAAATGAACCAACCTGAAATGGAAAATAAAAAACACGTCATGTCTCTAACCAAAATAATAATTAATAAAAAACTAAACTATTGACTATTTTGCACTTATTTATGGAATACAATTTAAATAATAAATAATAAAACACCGTTCGACAGCAAGTATTAAACATAAACCACATAATATACGTCTGAATGTAGATAACAAATGGAGTGAAACTGCGTCTACAGTTTTTCATTTCGTAATTATGTTTTCTTTAAAAGGACTTCAAAGATTTGAAGGAATAAATTTTGTAAAAGATTTTTTAAATATTTGTGCTTGTCTTATAATGTCACTATTGATGGCAAATGAAAAAGGAGAATCTTCGCTAATTTGTCCAGATATTTTATTTTGCCATATCAGGAAAAAAGATATGAATAATGTCCTTTCAAAACTTTATCAAAATAAAATGTTGTTGGTTATAATCGACCTTTAATTTATAGAATTTCAAAGAAATAAATATTCAAGCTCAAGGTCATACGTTTTAAATTATTTTTATTTATTTAAATATTTCCAATATTTCTCTATTCTTTGATGATTATTCCTGATGATGCTATTCAAAGAATAGGGAAGTATTGGAAATATTTATTTCTTTGAACTTATCAAAATATTTTGTTAAAAATTTTAAATGATATTTAATGATAAAGTTTTGAAAGAACATAATTAATAATAAAATGGGAAAAGAAGCGTAGATCCTCCTGTTTCATTTGACATTACTAGTGGCATCCTAGGACAAGTACAAATATTAAAAAAATATTTTACAAAAAATTTTAATACTCTAAAACTTTGACGTCCTTTTAAAAGGAAACAGGATCACGAAATGAAAAACTATAAATGCAGTTTCACTACATCTAGTGTCTAGTTTCAAACTTATGTTATCAAATTCGACGTTTTTCTTTTTGTCGGACAGTGTTATAATGCAAATGATAATGGTCAATATACAGGTACATATAATAATAAAACAACAAAATAATTCCACAAAAAAACAGCAACAAAAGCGCAATAAAATATGAATAAATACGCTATGATGAATTAAGATGGGAAGAAAATCACGTTTACTAAACACACGAGCGACTGAGCGAGCTGACGCTTCAAATAGTCCCCGACCAACAGAGCGGTCAATGAACTTTCCCAACCATTAATCCAGACAACAATACAAACTAACTAACCAACATCTATACAAATTAAAATATTTTTTTTTTTAAATTCACTCACATTCAGACTTACAAACATTTATACAGACATATAAGCGGATCTTTAATGGCTGGAGGTTTTTTTTTTGGTATGTGAAGAAATCGAAAGTATCAACCAAAACAGAAAAAACAAAAAAAACAGTTGATGTAACCAATTATGATTATGATAAAATGCTAATAATGAACATTGAATGTGAGTATATTCCATTCATATATTGATGAATACAACAGTAAAAAAACAACATGAGTATCCCAGCAAAAAAATTGAGTACAACTTCTAAAACTACCTTAATTCTCAAATACCCAACAGAAAAATAATTTTCTTAAAAATTATTCTATGAGAATATCATAGAATAAACCTACTAAAAATATAATATTTTAAAGGTCGAATGAAAAAAAAATTATTTTTTTAATAAAAAACAAGTAAGAAAATTATAGTCGGTCAAGACCGACCATATAATACCCTACACCAGAGTTTCCCGGAAAATGGGTCCCAAGTTCAAACATGGACTGATTAGATCTATATTTTGTCAAATCTTTAATAAGTGTAAAAAGTAGTCACTTATCAAATTTGAGTGGAATAGGCTTCTTTTGGTTGACAATAAATCGCTTCAACTGAATATCGGTCGAAATTTCCACATGGGACCTAAGTCCAAAAATGGTCCGATGATAATCAGATTTGATAAAGTTATTAAAGTACGCGTTTAACATACACAAACAGAATTTTAATAAAATATTTTCTATTTTCATGAAATTTGAGAAATTTATGTGTAAATCGTGAAAGTGGTTTGTATGGGGGCTAGAAGAAGAACTGGTCCGAATTCTTTAAAATTCGGAATGCTGATTTGTGTGGATAAAACGTGATTACCTGCTAAATTTCGAAAAGATACCTATTAAAATGCGGCTATTAGTATCATTTGAGCCAAAAAAGAGGACCTTTGTATGGGGGCTTGGTCTAAATATGGACCGATTTTTTCGAATTTCAATAGGCTTGGTCCTTGGGCCAAAAGTTTCAAATTTCAAGTCAATTGATTAAGAATTGCGACCCGTATCGATATTGGCAAAATGGAAATACTTTTTCTAGTAATTTGACAAGGAATTTTTTTAGTGTATATAAGTCCAATGTAACTGTTCATAAATGTAATGAAAAAGCATAACAAAAGTTCATAATATCCACACATATTTATGTATTGGTTATTATTATTAACAGCTTCGTGAATGTATTAAAAAATGTTTTATAAACTCTTATGAAAATTTACATAAATATTATAAAATGTTTAATATATACTATAAAACATGTTATATATGGGGCATTCCATGTCAAATCAGACACTTTGAACATTTTTTTTTTAGATTTTCCCAATTTGTTTACAGTTTTTAGTACCCTTCAAAAACTCCTTCGTGGTAAAATTTCAGATTTTTTTGATGATCCGTTCAAAAGAAATCGAATTTTTAAAAATTGGTAGTTTGTTCCTTTACTCAAACTTCTTTTACTCATAACTTTTTTAATAATGGTCCAAATTTTGATTTTTTTTCTTCAAAATTTTTGTTTTTTTACGTACTTTTTTTAAAAAAAAAGTCCCAAAAATTCTTAAAAGCGCTCTAGTATGCGATTTTTAAGTTTTATAATTTAAATCTCATTTTTGAAAATGTTTGTACTCTTCGATTTTTTTGAAATTTTTTTGTGTAAAACTTCTATCGATTCTACAAATTTTTTGCCCAGGAGGATTGTGAGATAACGATTATTAATATTTTTTAAAATTTTTTGAAAAAATTTTATTGTAATTTTCCAATCTTAAAATCATTTCTACTGCTCCAATGGTGCGTCATAGAGGGGTTGTTTATAAGACCGACCCCATTAATTTTTACATCTTAACATTTCTTTGGAACAAACTTACTAGGTAGGTTTCCATTCAAAATTAAATTTTTATAAAATTTGCTCCAACTCTTATTTGTATGGGAGCCTAATTAGGGAGATGAGATAGGGCGTAGGTATGTTTTAAAAAAATGTTATAGGGTAAAAATAAATGGGGGTCAGTCTCACTAATGACCCCTCTCGGACGCACCATTGGACCGGTAGAAGCTGATTAAATAAAACAAATTTACGAAAAATAAAAAAAAATGTATGGGGACCGCCTTAACAGTTAAAGATAGAGGGTAGGTGTGTTTAGAGAAAATGTTTGGACTAAAAAAATATTGTGGGTCGGTCATACATTTTGTTGCTCTAAGGGCACTATTAGGGCAGTTAGAGCGGTTGGAGCAAATTTTAAAAAATGTCGTTTTGTGTGGGAGCCCCCTTAGAAATTGGAGATAGGGTATAATTTTGTTCCAAAGAAATGTTAAGATGTAAAAATTAATGGGGGTCGCTCTTATCAATGAGCCCTCTATGACGCACCATTGGAGCAGTCGAAATGGTTTTAAGATTGGAAAATTACAATAAAAATTTTTCAAAAAATAGTAATAATCGTTATCCCACGATCCTCCTGGGCAAAAAATTTGTAGAATCGATAGAAGTTTAACACAAAAAAATTTCAAAAAATCGAAGAGTACAAACATTTTCAAAAATGAGATTTAAATTTTAAAACTTGAAAATCGCATACTAGAGCGCTTTTAAGAATTTTTTGGGATTTTTTTTTTAAGTACGTAAAAAAACAAAAATTTTGAAAAAAAAAAAATTTGAAATTTGGACCATTATTGAAGAAGTTATGAGTAAAAGAAGTATGAGTAATGGAACAAATTACCAATTTTTAAAAATTCTATATCTTTTGAACGGGTCATAAAAAAAATCTGAAAATTTACCACGAAAGAGTTTTCGAAGGATACTAAAAACTGTAAACTAATTGGGAAAATCTTTAAAAAAAAATATTTTCAAAGTGTCCGATTTGACATGGAATGTCCCATATATTTTTTCTTATATAATTCATTCAATTTATGAAACAATTAAATTGTATTTCAAAAGTTCTACGAAATATTTCATGATTATGAAGAGATTTGTTCACAAATACGAAGAATCATTAAATAATGTTAATGAAATATTTCACAGTTCAAGCGTTTCATAAATAAAATGAATTGGTTACATATATATGATAAAATGTTTAAAAACATATATGAAATGTTTCATAGGATTTATAAAACATTTCATAATATTTATGAATAGTTTCATATTTGAACAGTAGTACTAAAATGACAGTATTATTAAAATTTTTACAGAGTTACATTGGACAAAAATTTAGTTATGAAAACTTTTTAAAATTCTTTACATTTTTTAAGATTATATCAACGCCAGCAAAAGGGGTCGGGCCCCCTGGGTTCAAGCGCTTGACGTCTTATGACATAAAATATTTCATTTGTTTAACAAAAATGCAAAAAAGAAAACTGTAAAAAATTGTTTTTTTTTGAGGTTGGGTTTAGTTTTTCAAGGGTGAAATTTTTTCTGCCTGATCCGATTTTGTAAATTTTCTTTTTTCTGGATTTCAGCTCTTTTATTTTGGACGGGATCGTGAACAGCAGTGAAATGTGACAAAACTCTTACACCCACTTTTATAGTTGTAGAGCAATCCGGTGCCCATATTTTTGTGATCGGCCATCCATTTTCTACAAAAATAACTTATCAAACCAAAAAAAAAAAAATTTGGCTAAATATATAAAAAATTTAACCACGCAAACTCACGCAAAAACAAGTGACTCACTCACTTATCACTCACGCAAAAATTTGACTGACTCACTAATCACTCACTTAGATTTTTTTCCAACTCACACTCACCTATAATCACGAAATGATTATGAGTGAGTGCGAAATGATTACACTGTGCAACAAGAAAAATGAGCCTCAATGGATTCAACGCCATATGAAAGTAGACCATCAAGTGAACAAAATCACCAGAGGGTTTTGCAATGTCAGTTCGGATTTCTTTTTTATAGCCCACTGAAGTTTTTATATTTTTATCAAAGGCGTTTGGAAAACGTCAAAAATACTATAATAAGAACAAATCTGAGCTTCAAAATATGATTTGATGTCTTCAGTGAAATTTAATGGCGGTTCTTTTCTTAGAACATTTTAAACCTCTAACTGCCATTCTAAGGGGTCATTTTAGTCCTTTTTCAAAAACTAAACACAGAAGTCTAATAAAACGTCCAGTTAGAGAGTTAAAATGTTCTACAAATATTTTCCTCATAAAATTTCACTAGGGGTTGTCAAATGTTCAAAGTTTGTGAGATATGCGCAAAATGCTTAAAAAGGGTCAAGTATAAATAATCAATGTTAATTATTTTTTTTTACCAAAGCTGTGTTAAAAAATATCGACAAAAAACAGTGCAAATATACTTTTAAGCTAAAAATGATGTTCTGATGTGTTTTATAAAATTTTATGATGATTCTTTTCTTTGACGAAATTAACCCTCTAGCTCCCGTTTTAAAGGGTCATTTTTGTCCTTATTTAAGAGAAATACAAAAAAGGCAGTTAGAAGGTTAATATGTTTTACAAATATTTTCTGCGAAAATTAGTTTTTTTGTAAAAAAATATGTTTGTACTTCAATTCTGTTCACATATGTCAACCAGCAGCCGAATTAAAGCATTTTGTGTTTTTAGGCTATGTTGAATGTATCACAATTTTCGAGGTGTTCTTACATTTTCGTTCATAATTTTTGAACCGCTGAACCGATTTCACTCAAACGCAATTCCAAACTACTTTGGGCAACAACAAGTAAATATGCTAATTCTTATATATCTGTTTTATCTGTTTAATACTTTGGCCGTGATCACCATTTCAGATATCTTGGGAAAAGTCGCGTGATGCCGTTCTAGCGGAAATTTGTTGGTGGAGCAAAAATATATTTGAGGACGAAGAAGAATTAGGTGGGGAAAAGACCAAAGCTTTCTTCTGAGTCAAAAAAAGGGCTCGACATAACCTAAAAACACAAAATGCTTTAATTCGGTTGCTGGTTGACACATGTGAACAGAATTGATGACCGAATGGTATTTAAACAATTACAAACATATTAAAAAAAAACATTTTCGTTGAAGTTTTTTTAGCAAAAAATTTTTTTCGCAGATTTTTTTTTTTGTTTTTTTTTAATTTTTTTTTGTTTTTTTTTTCTGCAAATAAACTTTTTTACATTGTGGAGGGTATCAATACATTCGACAAAGTCGAATTTAACTTTTTTACTTGTTTTTTTTTATATTTCGGACCGAAAAAAAAAATAAAAAAAAAATTTGAATACTTTAAAATTTTTAAGCATTTTCTACATGCTGGTCGAACTTTCTGTCTTAGACGTGCCCTAGTAAAATTTGATGCAGAAAATATTTGTAAAACATTTTAACACTATAACTGCCTTTTTGTATAGACTTTTTGTATTTCTTTTAAAAAAAGACAAAAATGACCCTTTACAACGGGACCTAGAGGGTTAATTTGGTCAAAGAAAAAAATCATCATAAAATTTTATAAAACACATCAAAACATCATTTTTAGCTCAAAAGTATATTTGCACTGTTTTTTGTCGATATTGTTTAACACTGCTTTGGTAAAAAAAAAAAATAAGAAACATTGATTATTTATACTTTACCCTTTTTGAGCACTTTGCGCATGTCGCACAAACTTTGAACATTTGCCAACCCCTAGTGAAATTTTATGAGGAAAATATTTGTAGAACATTTTAGCCCCCTAAATGGACGTTTTATTAGACTTCTGTGTTTAGGTTTTGAAAAAGGACTAAAAAGACCCCTTAAAGCGGCAGTTAGATGGTTAAAATGTTCTAAGAAAAGAACCGCCATTAAATTTCACTGAAGACACCAAATCATATTTTGAAGTTTAGATGTGTTTTTATTATAGTATTTCTGGCGTTTTCAAAACGCATTTGACAAAAATATTAAAACTTGAGTGGGCTATAAAAAAGAAATCCGAACTGACTTTGCAAAACCCTTTGGTGATTTTGTCCACTTGATGGTCTACTTTCATATGGCGTTGAAGGCATTGAGGCTCAATGCGATGAACCAAAATTTGTTGCACAGTGTTATGAGTGAGAGTTTTCATTGAAATGAAAATCACTCACACTCACGCTTGATTCACGTGAATCACGCGACCATTGCCCAACTCTAACACATATCCCGAAATTCAGTTAATTCCTTTGGTGACCGAATATATCCCCCACGGACATTACCTCCATAAAGGAAATAGGTATTGAGACCCAACAGATCTCGGTCATACTTAATCCCCATATTTGTTATGGGAACTATGACCACTTCCAAAACGGTCATAGCACCTATGGTGATTATGTTCGTTTTCTATGGCGATTATGACCGAAATAGGAACAGTCATAAGCCCCATTAATATTAGGAAAACACATACAAAATTCAATTGAATTTAAACTGATCTTTTTTAACAATTGACCTTATACGAATTACAATTAATCTTTTACAAATTACAATTGATCTTTTCGAATTACAATTGATTTTTTACGAATTACAATTAATTTTTTTCGAATTACAATTAATATTTTTCGAATTACAATTGATCTTTTTTGAATTACAAATGGAATCTTTGAATTGCAAATGAAATGTTTGAATTACAATTGATCTTTTACGAATTAGAAATGATCTTTTTCGAATTACAATTGTTCTTTTACGAATTACAATTGATCTCTTACGAATTACAATTGATCTTTTACGAATTACAGTTGATCTTTTTCGAATTACAATTGATCTTTTGCGAATTACAAATGGAATCTTCGAATTGCAATTGATATTTCATAAATAACTATTGATCTTTTTCGAATTACAATTGATATTTTTCGAATTACAATTGATCTTTTACGAATTACAATTTATCTTTCACGATTTCCAATTGAAATCTTCGAATTACAATTGGAATCTTTGAGCTACAAGAATCTTCGAATTACAATTGACATCTGTAAATGGTGTAGTTTAAAAATTTCAGAGAAATGAACGATTTCAACTCTCATAGTTGTAGTTTTAAAGCAAATGGTAGAAACGGTTCTCATTTTTTTGCTGGGTAGTGTTAACGTAAATAACGTTATTAGTTGTTATTGCTGCTTTTCTTACCACTAAAGAAACAAAAATAAAAACATGGCTAAATTTAATTGCTTAAAAAAAGTTTTACTTTCATCATCATCATCACAGTATTTTAATAACGACAATAACAAACTAAAAAAATATTAAAACAACCTGCTTAAAAGGGAATTTAAATTTGGTATATGCTTACTACATCACGTAGGCATTAGAAAGGCCACATCAAAATTTTTACAAAATATTCTGCAAAAAAGCAATAACTTTCGGAAATTTTTTAAATTAAAAAAAAAATTATAAACAATGGATTTTAGTCATACTTATTTTATAATTTGGAGTAATTTGAATTTTTTGTTACATTGATTTTACTGTTTTTCTGTATGGGTATTTTTTTCCATTATTGGCAAACCAACAACAAATTTTTTACTAACTGATCATTACAAATTTAGGAATGATGACCATTACCAGCCAACCAACCAACCACCTCTTTAAACCCCACCGCATCCAATCAACTTTTTTACGCAACTTTTAATTTTTTTCCACTGTTCGAAGTATAAAAAAAGAAAAACATTTACTTTTTTACAAATTTGTTTATAACAAATGGAAAAGAAAAAAAAAAAACTACAATAAATAAACAAAACAAAAAGTGACAGAAAAACACGTTTTTCAACTCAAAATTCAATGAACTCTTGAAGCATTGCAGTTACAAATCTACTTGCAAACTAACTAAACAACCAAACACTCAGTCATTGTCGCCGACGCGGTAGCTGCAGCTGCTAGTAAGAGAAAGTTCTGCCAACTATGAAATGCAAAATGTTTATATTTTTATTTTTGCAAAAAAATTAAGAAAAAAAAACTATTTTTATAATACGAGAATGCGGTGAGATATTTTATTTAATTAATTGATAAAGTACCAACTTTTTTTATAATAAAAAATATTGATATTATGACTTTCCAATCATAAGAATTTGCCCAGTTGTGACTAGCTCCACACAAAAAAAAAACCTTGTCAAATTACTGAAAAAAGTCTCGTAATCCCATTTTACCAATATTTGACAGTTTTCCTTGTTTTTTAACAAAAAGGTTTCGATCGAAATTTATATTTTTTTTGTAATTTTACATTTTTTTTGCAATTTTACAATTTTGTTTTTGTAATTTTACAAATTTTCAATATTGTTTACAAAAAAAATTTAGTTAACTCACGAGATTTCCCAAGTTTTATTGCGCTAAAAAAGTTGTAAATTTACAATTTCTTTGTTATAAAATACTTACTTAATTGTAATAATTTTTTGTAATTTTACAAATTTCCAAGATAAATTTACAAAAAAATCTAGTAAATTCACAAGAATTCCTTGTAATTTTTATTGGGCCAAAAACACTGTAAATTTTATTGGTAAAAAGCTTGCAAAATTACAAAATTATTGGTAAAAAGCTTATTACTAGTAATTTTTGTCAAGTAGTAGGTAGCAAAAAAAAAGTTACAAGTTTTTCTTGTAATTTTACAAGGTTTTTTTTTTTAGTGTACACCTCTCTGTGGTAGAGGATATAATGAGTTTGTGCTGAGTCGATCGACGGGTCCTAGACCCACCTTCAAGTATACCGATCGACTCAGAATCACTTTCTGAGACGATTTAGCGATGTCCGTCCGTCCGTCTGTCCATCTTAACTTTGTGAGCACGATACAGATCGCAATTATCAATCAATTTATATGAAACTTGTTACTTAGGCTTCCTTTGGCCCAAGGACGAAGTCTATTAAAATTGGAAAAAAAAAATTGGTACATGTTTAGACCTAGCCCCCATACAAACATCTCTCTATGATTTGGCTCAAATGACTCTAATAACTGTATTTTAATAGGTATCCTTTAAAAACTTGTCAGGTAAACATATTTTATATTCGCAAATCATCATTCCAAATTTTAATGGAATCAGACCAGTTCTTCTTGTAGTCGCCATACAAACCCCCTCCCGATTTTTGCATAAATGTCTCAAAATTTAGGAAAATTGCAAATATTTGATCAAAATTTTGTTTGTAGGTTTTAAACGTGTACTTTGGTGGCCTTATCAATTCTGAATATAATTAGACCATTTTTTGACTTACAAGGAAGGTATCCCATAGCTCTGCAATTTATACATGTTAAAATCTGAATAAAAGCCGAACTAAGAGAAATTTCACCAAAAGCAAAAACACGTGTCGGCTTAAACTTAATAGAGATTATAATATATAATTTTGGGAATCGTACGTATATACTCCCTCATATAAAGTAGCTCAAATTTTACCTATTTTCGACAAAAACCAACTTAAACAAGAGAGTGTTAAATTCGGCTGTGCCGAATCTTTTATACCCTCCAAAATTTAAAAAAAAATTTAAAAAAAAATTGTCAGGGCCGTGTTTTTTGGAGCGGGGTGATGGGGTCAGTGGGGAACGTTGAGAGCACCTTCCCATCGTTATAAATATACCAAAAGTTTCATTTATTTAATAAAAATACAAAAAAAATATGTAAAAAAAGTGTATTTTTTCAGAGGTTGGTTCAGTTCTTCAAGGGGGAACTTTTTTTCCCCTACGCCGATTTTGCCCATTCACAAACTTAACATGCCTATGAACATGAGACATATTTGTGCCAAACTTCAGGAGCGTAGCTGTTTTATTTTGGACTACATCGTGTTATCTACAGACAGACGGACGGACATTCATAGAATGTCTTAGAATCGATCATGGATTAATAATATATATAGTTTACCGACCGATATTTCGATGCGTTTCAAACGGAATGACAAAGTGAGTATACCCCCATACTGTGGTTGGAGGGTATAAAAAGAATAATTTTGCTAAGTCTGACACACCATTAGATAGGCTCTAAAAAAGCCTTTCCATCTATATATAATGTTCATATAGTTCCTTTGGAATAAATACGGAAAAAATCTAAAAGACAAAAAAAATCCCGTTTTTCACCCTCCCTTTTCCCCCTTCAACCTTCACGACAGCCGATAAAAAAAAGGTAAATGTTAAATTTTGTCCACTATAACATATTTAAAGTGCAGGACAATCGGAGTGTAAGCTATGGGATACCTTCCTTGTTAGACCCATATAAAAATTTCGCCCGATATCCTGTAAAATCGGTCTATTGGCAACAAATAAAAGCAAATTTCACTCAAATTTTGATTATGTGTGTTTTCTACACTAATTAAAGATCTAACGAAAGATAGAAGTAATCGGTCCATGTTTGGACTTGGTACCCATTTTCCGGAAAACACTTATGGAGGGTATCATATGGTTGGTCTTCACCGGCGCAATTCTCCTAGGCAGAAACTGATTTATTTTTTTTGGAAATCGGTTAAGTATTTTAAAAGTTATGAGTAAAAACGTAAAGGTACCTCTAAAATTATGGTGAATTTTACACAAAAAAATGCTATAACTTGACACCTGTTGAATGAATGTGAACGAAACTTGGCATTTAATGTAGTTTTATCATTCCTAACACTCACAAAAAATTTGGGCGGAATCGCACAATGGGGTGAGGCACCAGAAATTTAACCCAAAATTTAAAAATGATTTATCTTGGCTCATGGTTGACATATTCAAATGGAATTTTAAATAGGTTTATATTTTATTGTTCTCAAGGTCTTTTTGGTTATTTTGGTACGAATTATGGCAAAATCGGTCAAGGGGTTAAGAAGCTATGAGCAATTGAAATGAGTTTCAATATAAACCTCCATGATATGACGTGGCTGCGCGCCATTTTGTAGTTGTTGATGCTTATTTGGCTTGTTTGTTGTTATTTGTATCAAAAGAAGTAAAAAATACGTAGTATGTGTCATACACGTGCACTGAAAAAAATACCCTTCCTGATATTAATGAAACGGATTCATTATTTTGTTTTCATTACTTAAATGAAGGAATTCATAAGCTGATTGAAATTTCATGCATGTTATGAACAAATTTTATGAAACTTGTTTCATTAGATTTCATAATTTCATTAAAAAATATCATAAGATTTTTTAGAACTAAATACAACTCTGCGTTGCGAATAAGAGAAAGAAAACAGAACAAAAACATACGACGTTTTATTACACCACGCGTGTTTAGTCTAATTGTAATTTTTACATGTGTGTTAACTTGTTTCTAATAAAATAAAATGATTTTATATTTTTTTGCTTTGTTATTGAAACTTGTGTGTGTGTTATGCTGGTTATATCTAATTGAAATTACAAGTGAAAAGTTCCGTATAAGTGTTTCTTTTGACTGTTTCTTATAAAATATAATATAATTTGCAACAGAAAAATAGTTTTTAAAGTCATTAAAATTTTGTGATGAAATGTAGGGTAATTTGTGTTGTTCCATTGCTACGTTGTTGCTACGTTTTGGCAGCACGTGTTTTTAAAGTCATCGCGTTTTTGTCTTTTATAGTTTACCTTATATGGCAATTCAGACCAATTTAAGTTTGGAGTAAAATTTTGTTGTGTGTAAAAACTAGGTGAAAACCATAAAAAGTGTGCAATTAAGGGTCATGTCACAGACTTAATTCCGTTCGGAAGTGGAATAAGTGGTTCACTCGTAAAACGCAAAGCAAATAATTTTTTTTCGGAATGAAACCACTTTTAGCAATTCAATTCCACTTTGATTTTTGAAAGTGATTTCATTCCGAAAAAAAAATTGTTTTGCGTTTTACGAGTAACAACTTTTTTTCAAATCCGATCGGAATTGAGTCTGTGACATGCCCCTAAATAAAATTTCAGTGACGGTTACAGTGATGGTTACATGTGACTTACCAAAATTGTTATTAATGCAAATTTTCACTTATGGGTGTATGATACGTGCTGTTTTTAGGTAACTTGTTCCTAACTTGATTAGGGGCTTTCTATGGAAATTTTGATAACTTTAACCAACATGAATTTATCGTAATTCCCATATCAAAACCTTAATAAAGTTAGCAACTAGTTACTTGTAAAAAGCAATTATCATACGCTCATTACCAACTACTATTCCACATTTAATCAATGGATATTTTCATACATTTTATGAAAAACTTCATAAAACGTTTCAAACAAGTTCTACGAATATTTTCATTATATATATGCAAGTTTTCATTGAAAGGAACTTTAATGACACCAGTTTCATTAATCAAATGAAACCTGTCTTCGGTTGAAAACGTGAGTCATTTTTCATTAAGGTTAAGTCAATTTTCATTAATTTCACGAAGCTATTTTTTTCAGTGTGGTTGCTTTTATATAATGTTCATACATACTTATAAAATATTGTTTTTGTTTTTTTTTTAAATATTTACATTGCACTATGGTTCCGATCATCACTTTTCTTGGGCAAAATTACAAAAATGAAAAAATTTTTGGTTTGAAATAGATTTTGTGTTAAAAATTCAACCAGAGACCAAATATAACAGTTATATGTGTATTTTTGTTTTAAAAATCATTAAACGAATGTTGTCCAAACTAAGTATTTTTTATATGAAAGGACGTCTAGAGATGTCCCGTGTTAAAATTTGCAATAACTTTTATTTTTTTTATTTTTTCAATAACAGTAAAAAATAACAGTTATTAAAAACTTTTTGTTCAAACAATTTAAAATAACTTTTATTTTATATTTATTGGAGTAAATAACTGTTATAACAGTTACTTTTAAAAAAGTCAATCAAAGTTTATATCTTTAAATCAATGATTGAAGTATTAGCTATCAATTGTTGTTTTATTTTAATAACTCAATTTTTTTAGGGCTCAAAGAGTTTTAAATAACAGTTTTAAAAAATAAAAGTTTTTTATTTCTGTTATTTTGAACATATACTTATATAAATCATTTCAAACTGTTATTTTTAATTTCTATTTGAAAAAATATTTTTCAACAGTTAAATTTGACTTTTTTCAATAAATCTCATAACAGTTATGGTCTCTGATAAAAATCCAAACTTATTTGTAAAACTTTCTTTTTCTCCGAAAGCAGTTTGTTAAACAATTAAGTCATTAAGCAAGGCAATATTATTATAGCCACGCCCACAAAAAGAGGACAGCGTAAAACACCCCATTTTCGAATCCCCTGGAACCAAGTGAAAAATTAACAAAATTATTAACAAAAATATTAAATGTTGTTTAAATTTTGAAACTTCTACGAAAACTAACAAAAATTTTTCTTAATTTGTTTAGTTGCAGGATACAACAGGTAACTTTCAAATTAATCCTTTCGGTAGTTGGTTTAAATCAAAGCCAAATTTAATTGTACTTTCAGTCTAAAATTATTATAAAAACCCAAGACGTAGATATTTTCAAAGATCAGTAATTTCAATTTTACATTTTAAAACAATTATTTTTTTAATTTTTAAATATATATGTATCTGTGTGTATTTAAATTTTGCAAAATAAGCAATATTTATTTTTTCATTTCATTAAAATTGAATCATTTATCTTTGTGTTAAATAAAGATTTAAATTTTTAGCTTGAAACTTGAATAAATTTAATACCCTATTCATACCTCAGCGTGCATTCAACTTATTTATGCATTTAACTGCTCTAACTGCTAATCAGAAACTCTACTCCACTCCCAAAGTCATGAGGTGAGCAATCGTTGGTTGGTTGTACCACGAAATACAGAAATCAGTAAGAAACAAAAAAAAATATTAAAATAAAACTAAAATTAAAATTACCACAATAGTTTCAATGTCAAAGTGAAAGTTGACTTTTATGTGATTGCTTTAAAAAATACAACGTTTGCAAAAAATCAAATCATGATATTTGCATAAAACTGCAAAAAAAATGAACATGAAATCTACAAGAACTTGTATTTATCATCTATAAGTAAAATTTGATAAACTACCAACACAAAAAGAAATGGACGTTTTTGAATTTTAAGTTAAAAAATTACTTACTTTTTACGAAAGGCTTTAGCTGCTGTTAAAGTGGCATAAGCGGCCATTTCTCTGCGTTGTGATTCCACTACAGGGGCACTAAATTTTGACAACAAGGCCGCTGGATGATTATCTTGTAAGACATGACCTGTAATTAGCAATTTTTAATTTATAAAAATAATGTTCATTTGAAATTATTATTAATGCTTACCCACCATTTTTAACCATATCTGGTTCGACTACACTATATAGTCTTTGCATGGCCATTAAACCCTCTCTAACTGATGCCTCTAATGCTATATCCATTAGTGTGGGTCTTTGAGATATTTGTCTCCTGCTGCCATTTTGCAAAAAATCATTAAATTCTGTATTTCCTGATCTTGCTTGACGTTGCGATTGTATAGGTTTTGGTATTTCAACGGGTGGCAATTCATCATTGTTCTCGAAATTTATATCTTTAGGTTTTAATTCTTTTAGATAATCTTGTGAATTTACAAATGTCAGTATTTCGTAAAGTATAAGAAATGTAAAAAATAATCTTTTTCGTAAAAACATGGCATCTGGAAGAAAAAAAAATGAAAAGTTGTTAAAATTTATATTGTTGGACTATTAATTTTATAACTAATAAGTGACAACAAAGGTTAACCGGATGTGTCGAGAGCTCTCGGAATTTGTTACGCTTTTACCATCAGCGCTTTTCGATTGTCACACTTAATGCGTATCCGCTTATGCTATACTGACATTGTGTATCACTTTATTTTCATAATATTTATAAAACGCTTTATATTTTCTAACAATTTTGTGAAAATAACAGTTGACTCCAATAAAAATTTGTTGATTTTGTCAAAATGTTTCATAATATTGATGAAACGTGTTCATCAATTGTTGTATAATGAAGTAGTATGTCACTATAAACAAGTAAAATAATATTTTGAGGATGTTTATCCTGGTTCGAGGTCATTATTTTCTTTACTAATTAAAACCATGATATTCTCATAGCATTATTTTCAAGAAAATTATTATTTTTTTTTAATGTTTAATTCGTTAAAATAATGTTTAATTCGGCCAAATATATCAATTCCCTCTGCAATGTAAAAAGATTACTGCAAAAAGCTTTTGAACAATTTTGTTTAAAAATTGGTGAAAGAAATAATTTTGGAAAAAAAAAAATGTTTGTGAAAATAAATATTTCCTACAAAAAATTTCTTTGTCTAAAAAAAATATGTTTGTCTGTCACATATCGCTCACATATCGCTCGTTTACTTGTATAATGTCACAACTCAAAATATTTGATTTTGCTGAACCTGGGGGGTAATTATGTAACTTGATAGTCGTCAATCGTATCGTTTCCATCGATATTCCATTACCACACACAAAAATTTTTTTTTTCGATGAACGATTTTCATAGTATTTATGAACAAATTCATACAATTTATTAACTTTTTCATAATATTTATAAACTTTTCATAGTATTTATGAATAAATCTTAATATATGAAATTTAAGAATTTTTAACATTTTTCATAAATACTATGAAAAAGTTTATAAATACATGTTATGAAAAAGTAAATAAATTGTATGAATTTGTTCATAAATACTATGAAAATCGTTCATCGAAAAAAAATGTTTTTGTGTGCATATAGTGTCAATTTATGGTAATAGAATAATGAGCTTACGGTGACTATTGACGATTATCAAGTTTCATAATTAGCCCTCTGTTTAAAGTTAACAGTTGAAACTGTTTTTTACATTGCAAAAGGCCGGTACATACACTGAAAGAATTATTGTTCATAATATCTATGAACATATTTCATAAAACCAAATTCATAGAATCTATGAAACAATTCATTGGCTGAATGAATATTCATTAATATTTTGAAATAATTCATAGAATTTTATTCATAGATTTTGTAAGATTCATAGAAAAAATTCATAGAAAAAAAAAATATTGCTGCCCAGGCGGGGTTCGAACCCAAGACCTACCGGCTGGGAAATTTATAATCGACGCCTTAGCTATCAGCGCCACCAAAGGAGGAAAACCTCGCCGACTAACACTTAATTTTGTAATGTTCGTTATTTTCCTTTTTGCAAATACACAAACATTTTGTTTTCTACAAACATACACACAGATTTTGGCAGAGCATTGTGGCAGAGCATAATATTTTAAAGCAGCATATTTAACAAAATGGATTTTAAGTGTTATAACTTGTTTATTTACTTTAGCTCAGTGGTTAGAGACTAAGCTTCACGAACAACTGGTAATGTGTTCGAATCTCGGTTGGGATCAGTTAAAAATAAATTAATTTTTAAAAATAGAATATTGTAAATAAATAAAAATAAAATAATAAAGGAAATAAAAATTAAATAATAAAATAAAAAAAAAAAAAATAGAATTGAACAATAAATTTTTTTTTCCATAGCCTATGAACTTTTTCATAGGTATCTGGTTTCTATGAATTTGTTTCATAGATTCTATGAAGGGCATCATTGGCTCACTTCTAATGATTTTTTTCATAGAATCAATGTACGTTTTCATAGCCGTAATGAACAAAATTCTTTCAGTGTACACAAAAAAAAACAAATAAAATTTAAGAAAAAATGTCTTTGAAAATCATGATTTTTTTTTAAATTTTGTTAATTTTAACTATAAAATGAGAAATTTTCTTAACTATGAGAAAAATAGTTTGGTTCATTTACTTATTATTAGTTCAAAGTTTTCTTTAAATGAAGATCTTTAATATAAGGAAAAAATTCTTACTGCCAATGAAATTTTCCTCAAATCTAAGAAACATATCTTTATTTAGTTCAAGTTTACTTAAAACTTACTAAAAAAAATTTCATCGTATTTCTCTTCTTAGAATTGAGAAAGTGTACTTCTTAGAATTTAGTAAATAACTTTTCAGAATTTAGTTAAAAATTCAAAATGGCGATATTTCGAAAACTATGCGAGATGGAGCGAAACGGATGAAATTTTTAAAAGAAAGTACTAGAAAGAAAACTATGAAATAGCCTAGCTCTACACATCTGTTGCGGTCTCGAGCCTCTAATTTTGAATCTAAAATTTTACGAATGTTTTATGAATGCCCATATCTCGGCAAATACTGTCGGCACACGAAAAAGTCAATAGCATTTTTGTACTTTTTCTCAAAATTGAGTTAATTTTCCCAGTTTTTAGTTCACTTTTTTTAAGTGTAGAAAATGCTATAATGGCGCGTTCTCTTCTCAAACGCACAGTGGTTTAAAATCGATTTTTTTTGGAAATAATTTGGCCATTCAGTAAGTACAGGGCCGGTTGCAGTAAAATTATTACCAGTTTTAGCCAACGTAATTTCGAGCTTAAGATTGTATGGTCGCACAGTGGGGAAAAATGGACTTTTTTTATCCGATTTTGCCTATAGGTCGCCATTCTTAACCGATTTTAGTTTTTCTTCTTTTGAAATTTAGCTAATAAAATTTCTTATCGGTCTGTCATAGTGGATTTCTATTTGTTTTATTTGAATATTTTTTTAAATTTTAGAAAATATTAAATTTTTTAGAATTTTTGCTCTTAAAGTGTAATAGGCAGGGGACGAATTAAACGTATTTGAATCCCTTATAAATGACATTAATAGGTTTTGTTAATTTATTATTATTTTGGTTTTTATAAGCATATAAAAACTTAAAAATTTTCCTTTTTAAGTACCTATATCATTTTAAATAATGTACCAATTTCAATGAAATTTTTTTTAGATTAAAGCTTATCCTTTTCTTAACCATTATTGGTAAATAAGGTATTTTTGCAAAATTATTTAACTCCTTTTTTGGATTTACAATTTTAGGAAAATATAAAAAGTAATCCAAATTTTTTTTTCAAAAATCCCCCATGACGGATCGATGCGGAATTTTATTAGCTAAAATACAAAAAAATAAAAACCAAAAATCGGTTAAGAATTGCGACCTGTATGCAAAATTGGACAAAAAAAGTAAATTTTTCCCCACTGTGGGTCGCCCCACAAGTCCAATTGGGGCACAACCAGGGCACTCTAAAGTAGGCCACCTTTTGCATAAAAAAGTTTTAAGCGCTTGTCAATTTGTTGTTTTTTATCAGATTTTTATGAAATTTGGACTTTTTTAAAGTGCTAGTAAATGCCTTAAAAAACATGCTTGAAGTTTCTGATTTTTTTCCGATCCTGGTCCAGTTTTTCGGAAAAAGTGTAGTCAAATAACTTCCAATTTTTTTCAAACCTGAATTTTTTTATACTTTTTTTAAACAATGACCAATAAAATTTCTTGTTTTGTTAAAAAATTACACTATTTTAAACTTGAAAAAAAAGAAAAAAAAATTGTGATTTTTTGCTTCCAGCTTAAAAGTTTGGCTCAGAACATGTAAATTTTATCGATTTATGTGAAAGGCAACATCGCGTAGATGTGTTTAAAAAAAATCGTGTCAAAACTTTATATTTTGTGCTTCCCAGCCTCATCGAAGGTTGACCAACTTTTAACACAAATTTAAATTTTTCCCCTCCTGGGAAAAAATTTGGACTCCTCTGTTGTAAGAAGCTTACAACATAAATAGCAAATAATTCCCGCCGTGGCAGCAAAAATTGCAAAAAGTCTTTTTTTTTGGAACTTTTTAACAAATAAATTGGGAATTGGGGGATTCTTTTCATTACATCTTTACATTTTGTTTTAACATTTCTACAGTAAGGCCTATATAAATTTAAAATTTCATTATAATATTGCTTCTTTACTTGTATAGTTTCACAACTCAAAATATTTGATTTTGCAGAAAACCCGTTTAAAGTTTACTAAGTATTGAGACTGGTTTTTAATTGAAAAAGGCCGGTACATAGAAAATGTAATAATGGCGTGTACTCTTCTCAAACGGTGAGTTTAAAAGATATAAATACGAATTTTTGACACAATATAAAGCACGATATAACGAATAGTTCTGCATCATTAACTCAAAAAACGCATTTTTTGAGTTATGACACTATACAAGCAAAGGAGCGATATGACAAAAACAAAAATTTTATTGCATATTGAAATTTAACATGTTAAAATTTCATCCAATATTTTGAAAAAAAAAAAAAATGCAATTTGAGCCCCCTTAGGAAGTAGGTTTGCTCTAAAAAAATTTTGGTGTCGGTCATACATTTTACCTCTCTAGGGGGACCCATGTGAGCTTTAGGAGCTGATGTCCTAAAAAAAAGATTTAACATAAAAAAAAAAACATGAAACATAACATGAAAAAATATTGGAGGGCGGTCGTACATTTGACTCCTCTCGGGGAAACCCCGGGACATTAGAGCAGGAGGGGCAAATTGTGAAGATATGACATTTTTGTAGGGGAGCTCACCTAGGAAGTGGAGAAAGGGGGTAGGTATGTTCGGAAAAAAATTTTGGAGGGAAAAGTTAATGGGGGTTCGTCTTACATTTGATCCTTCTAGGAGGCACCATTGGAGCGGTAGGAACTGATTTAATTAAAAAAGTTTATTAAAAATAAAAAATTGTATGGGAACCGCCTTAAGGGTTAAAGAGAGTAGATATGTTTTGAAAAAAATGTTGGCGCTAAAAAAATATTGTGGGTCGGTCATACATTTGACTAGTCAAGGAGGCTTCTTGGGACAGTTAGAGCGATGGGAACTAATTTAAAAAAAATTAATTTTGTATAGGAGACCCCTTAAGGAGTGGAGATAAGGAGAAGGTTTGCTCAGAAAAACTGTTTGGGTGTAAAAGTTAATGGAGGTCAGTCTCACGTTGCACCCCTCTAGGAGCGATTGCGAGGGGGGATTTTTTTGTTTTTTTTCCAACACCTCTGCTCCACTGAGAAGCAATTTGCTCCACAATTGCCTCGGAATCGCTTTATAGAGGGGCGCAGTGTGAGACTGACCTCCATTAATTTTTACTCCAAAAAATGTTTTCTAAACAAACCTACTCTCTATCTCCAGTCCTTAAGGTGGTGGAGATAGGAGTGGAGATAGGGACCGTCATTAACATTTTCGTAAATACTATATATATACTATATACTATATATAATATATACTATAAATTGGGTAAATTTACACAAATGCCTAATTTTACTTCAAATTATTGAAAATTTACTCGACTTATACCCAGTTTGCAACGTCCTCGAGCCATCCTCAGTGACGGAGCGGTGACATGTCAAAGTCACTGCTGACATCTACAAGACATCTCTATGTACTGGGTTGAGGACAGTTTCATACAAATTTTCAAAATGTCCTCACTTAAAGTCAGCAGTGTTCAGAGCTGACCTTCTGGGGACATGTCATTTAGTTTGTACTGTTATCCATTTTCCTTTATAAATTATCTTTCTCATATTTAGAAAAAAACGTTTCCTATTTTTATTCCCAACTGGATTTGAACCTGGAACCTCCAGTTTTTAGTCCCACACCTAACGAATTGTTCCAAACTTTATTTTGAAAATTGTTTGTCTATTTATTACTTTTATTCTACTTGTTAGATTTTGATTTTATTTTAAATAAATCAGTAATATTGTCATCTTTTTTTTGGAAATTGAAGAGTTGCCCAGATTTAAAATTGTAATTTAATATACTGCTATTCTGAAGACATTTCCTTTTAGACATCTTAGAGGAATTGTCCACACTCTTAAATCAAACATTCAGTACTGACAATGTTAGGACATGTCATCAAGGATTACTTATGATTGGTCAGAACCTGAAGACATTTTCTCTAGGAATCACTGTGGAAATTTCCTCAGGGACACATTTCCAACTGGGTATGTATATTATTCGAATTTTTTTAAATTTACCAAATTTACAGTAGAAGACTGAACTCATTTTTTTCAAGTGTAGTTTTGCAGCTCTGAAGGCCTTAGAATAAAACACTGTAAAATCGGAAATTGTTAGGAATTGTTTATCTGATGTATATTCTGAATCGCTGAAAATTTTTTCGCGAAAAAACAATGCATTATCTAAATTTATATTTAAAAACTATCCCAAAAGCATTAAAATTTAAATTTTGTAGTACTTAAGCTTTGCAATTTTAAATCGCAAATATCCCGAATACGAGCGCTAACTTCGAAAAACGGCTAGCACCATTGAAATTAGCGTACCCGAATTAGCTTCATTAGCAAGGTGCCCAGCAATGCTGGGCCCCAGCATGTTAATTTTTGCGACTAACACAGTGTAATTATTTTGGATTATGTGATGCAAAATTAATTCTTATATTTCAATTATAAAATTCCATTTGCACTTAGCAACATTTGTACTTAATTAACACTATTTTATAACTTCTTCATTATTAGCTCATCAATATTTATAAGTTTTACTAATTTTTTTTTAAATCGACTTTTGTCTGTTGTTTAACATAGAAGTGCCCGTCTTGGTTTTTAATTACATCAATATCAACAAGTGCAAAACATTGCCGCATTATAATTTAATGCATACTAATATGCATTCATACATATACAAATTATTGAATAAATTGTTGTTATTTAAAGTTTTTAATTGTTAAAAAAAATTATAAAGTTTTAAAAGTTTAAAAAAATTGAACAGACAGACTAACAAAATGTTAAACAACGGGTAAAATACACACTCAAAACCCCTTTGTTAGTAAAACGAATTTAAGAACTGACATATGAAAACACACAGACAAAAACAATAATGAATTTCAATTACGAAATTCGTTAATTCAATTAAAAAATTAATTGATTTCGGACCTATCGCGGAAATGCGCATATTAATGACGCATTTTGTTTGAAAATAAATTCAGTCCTTGGCGCCCAGTGATTAAAGTTGGTGTTAAAAACCATCCAAAATGTAAACATAATTAAAAAAAAAAAACAGGGGCGTTTTTTTGGGGAGGGGTTTGGTGGAAGACGTTGGGGAAAACCTTCCCCCTCGCAAATAATTGTGACAAATATATTAATTATGGTTTTTACACTTACTAAATACAATTTTATCACTATTTAAACTATTTTTATGTATCCAAGCCACCAAAGGGGGATTGGCGCAAAAAAATTGACTTTCATTTATTGAACAAATATACAAAAACCAACATTTAAACAATTTGGTTTTTCTTGGGTAGTTTAATTTCTTCAAGGGGAAATTTTTTTCCCTTGGACAATTTTTTAATTCAAAAACTTAACCAGCCCATGACTACGATGGGGGGCGGAAAATGTGGACTTTTTTCACCTTGGTCAATTTTTCTAAATCCAGAACTTAATCAGCCTATGGCTATAAGACATGTTCATGAACAATTTCGGGCTTCTAGCTCTCTTTTTTGGAATCCATCGTGTGCTCCACAGACAGACGGACACGCGGACATTCATTGAATGATTAAAATCGAGCACTGATCAATAAAGTTATTAGTCTGTCCCGAAAATGGCCTCTTTTTTAGATTTCGCTCGGTAATAGCAAAACAATTATAGCTGATAATGGGAAAAATTATGCAAACAAATTTAGAATCTGTCTTTGCCTGCCTACAACCGGTTAAAGTTCGCAATCGTAGTGTATTTTGTAAAAAAAATGTATTTTTTGTTTTGACCGCTATTGGAGTCAAAATTCGCGGAATGTGTAGTACTGTTTAGGAAAAAATATTTAAAAAGTTTTTATGGAATAATTTTTGTCCACCAGAGCATTTTAAGAAAAAAAATCGAAGTTTTTGGCAATATTAAACTTTAAATTTTTATATTGTCGCGGATGTTACTCAATCAAATTCAAAAGGGTACTTTAAATCATCCATGTTATTTTAGTACCATTTTAAGCCACTTAAAAAAAGTCGAAAAAAATATATTTATTTTACTATTATTTTTCCTTAATGTACTCCACATTCTGCAAATTTCTACACCAATTGCAGCAAAAAAAAATATTTTTTTTTGACTACGATTGCGAACTTCAACCGGTTGAAGGGAGGCAAAGACAGACTTACATTTTTTTTTGGATTTTTTTCCCCATTATCAGCTCTCGCGTCGTTTTTTTGTTATTAACTTAAATTTTATTTTTCGGGACAGGCGTACCGTCAATATTAAATTTTCGAATTTCATGTCGTTATACCTGCCAAACGATGGCCACGTTAGAGCTGATTATGGGAAAATTTATGAAAAAATTTCGCAAGGTCATCTTCAGTCAGCAACCAGCGGTCAAAATTGGAAAAATTACGTATTTCGACAAAAATTCATGTCTGAATTTTTTTACCAAATCCTGCTCAAAAATTCGGAAATTTTGCGTACTTTAATGGAAAAATATTTAAAAAAATCCAAACCGCGATTTTGGTCCACAGATGCTGATTTTTACACATAAAAATTATTATTTTTTATCCAAATTGGTCTCAAAAGAAGGAAAATGTTCAGTGTGTTATCTACACTCAAAAAAAAAAAAACTTGTAAAATTGTAAGAAAAGTGTATAACTTTTTTTTTTGCTACCTCCTTTTTGACAAGAATTCCTTGTTATTTTACAAGCTTCTTACTAATAATTTTGTAATTTAACAAGCTTTTTACCAATAAATTTACAAATTTTTTGACGCGCTAAAACTTACTAGGAGGTTTCGTGACTTTACTAGATTTTTTGCTACCTCCTATTTTACGAGAATTCCTACTAAAAATTACGAGCTTGTTTGTAATTTTACAAGATTTTTACCAACTAAATTGTAAATTTACAACTTTTTTGACGAAATAAAATTTACAAGGAATTCTCGTAAGTTAACTAGATTTATTTTTTTTTAAAACCTTGGAAATTTGTAAAATTACAAGAAAAACTGTAAAATTACAAAAAAAAATTTAAACCTTGATCGAAAATTATTTGTTAAAAAACAAGGAAAACTTTCAAATATTGGTAAAATGGGATAACGAGACTTTTCCTAGTAATTTGACACGGGTTTTTTTGAGTGTAAAAATATTAAAAAAACATAAAAACGCGATTTTGTTCCAAAAATGCTGATCTGCGATTTTGGCCCACAGATGCTTATCATCATTTTCGGGCCAAAATCGTGTTTTTATATTTTTTTAATATTTTTTAGATAACAAAAGTTGGAAAATGTTAAGTGTGTTATCTAAAAAATATAAAAACGCGATTTTATTCCAAAAATGCTGATCTGCGATTTTGATCCACAGATGCTTATCAGCATTTTCAGACCAAAATCGTGTTTTTATATTTTTTTTAAATATTTTTTAGATAACGCAATTAACATTTTTCAACTTTTGAGACCAATTTGAATAAAAAATAATTTTTTATTAAATTTTTTGGAATTTTTTAAATACTTTTCCAATAAAGTGTGCAATAGAGCGATGCGTTACATATGAAATGACAGAGACATACTGCAATTGGAGTGTATTTCTTTCTCTTGACCCTATCATAGAGCTTGTGACAATGTTTCATTTAAACTCAAATCGAACCAAACCCGATAAGTTTTACCCGTGTCGCCCTTTGATCAAAGTTTTGAATTTTTGGATTTTTTTTTGTAAAGTAGGGTAAAGAGGGGTATATTCGCCCGTTTTTTTGAAGTGCTGTAAAACCTTTACCTGTGGCGCCCTTCAATCAAAGTTTTGAATTTTTGATTTTTTTTTTGTAAAGTAGGGTAAAACCTCAACCACTAGACGTTTTTCCTAAATTCTTATTGATTTAAGAAGCTACAGTGATTCAAAGTAATAATGGAACAGCATATATTTGATAGCAGTTCTTTAAAGGAAAAGTTATCAATACTTGACCTGATTATTATCAATCGACTATTTTTGAAAAAAGTGCTGGAAAATGAAATTATTTTTAGATATTTTTTTGAAATTTTTTTAAAAATATTTCTAAATCGATTGTTCCCAAGTTCAAACATTAAAAATTTAAAAAAATATTCAATAATTTTTATTTAGTCATCAGCTTGTTTTTCCAACCACCCAAACAAAAAATGAAATTTTTTAAATACAGTAGAAGAAATTCGCATTTTTTGACCTCCAACTCTTTCGACCACCAATTTGTTGTAAACAAAGAAAATATTTTACTGTTTATTAATTTGATTACACCAAAGTGTATACTGATAAGATTTTAGAATAATTAAAATTTTTCTTTGTTTACAAAAAATTGGTGGTCAAACGAGTTGGAGGTCAAAAAATGTGGATTTCTTTCACTGTATTTAAAAAATTTCATTTTTTGTTTGGGTTGTTGGAAAAACTAGGTGATAACTAAATAAAAATTATTGGATAATTTTTTAAATTTTTAATGTTTGAAGTTGGGAAAAATCGACTTAGAATATTTTTAAAAAAATTTCAAAAAAACATATACAAATAATTTTAATTTCTAGTGTGACCCTCGTATCTCATTTAATATTTGCTCAATCTGGACGCTATCAAGCTTAAATTAAAGCTTGGAAAATTTCCTTTATCGCACTTTTTTCAAAAATAGTCGATTGATAATAATCAGGTTTAGTATTGATTACTTTTCCTTTAAAGAACTGCTTAAAAATATATGCTGTTCCATTATTACTTTGAGTCACTGTATATACTATTTTTTTGTATATATATTTTTGTTTTAGCATATTTATTATTTTTTTTCTATTATTTTTTTTTTTGGCCAAGAAAAAAAAAAATTCTAGAAATTCGTTAACAATATCATTTTCGGTAAAATTATTCTTAAAAACATAATTTTATTAAAACAACATGATTTTATTAAAACAAACCAGAAAAAATACTATCCGTGGGGCACATTCCCCAGCAATCTACTTTCGAAACTACCCCATTTTAGGTGCCGTATATTCCTCCTGGGATACAATCGAAGAGTGCTGACGAAGGAAGGGTGGCTTCTTCCGAAAGCTGTCGACATCTCCACTTAGCCTGTGTTGTCAATTAAATTTTTTCAGATTTTCTCATTGTACAACAAAAATAATTATTTCTCAGAAATAATTAATATGGACTCAAACCGAAATAAATAAAAACTTCAGTTATAATATAAATAAATTTCATCAAAATTATAATAAAACCAAAAATTTTCAACCTTTTGTGAGTTCGGTAAATATGATTACCGCACATTAAAAAATATTTATGGGAGTTCGTTATAAAAAGGTAAATATACAAGAAATTTTATTCGTGGGACCTTAATAAGTAGTTCGTTTTAACCGAGGATTCGTTATAACCGAGTTCGTTATAAAAGAAGTATTTTGTGTGAAAATTGATGCCAAAGGGTCGGGACTTTAGAATTAGTGCGTTATAACCGAGAATTCGTTATAACCGAGTACGTTAAAACCGAGTTCGACTGTACAAATATCTACACTTTTAAACATAAGTTTTTCTGCCGAAGGTTTCAAACTGACGTTGTGTTTACTTAACACTATTTTGTCTGCTGTAATTCTCATTTAGTTTATATTTGTATTTTATTATTTGTTCCCTACGACAGCTTTAACTTCACCATTTTCATACACCAAATTTATAATACAGTTAAATTTAATTTGTTTAGTTTTTTTTCTTAATTATTTTTTAAAGGTGTACAATTAGATACAATTTCAGTTGGAACCACACAGGTTGAATTGCATTTGTTAAACATTGTATCACAATGAAGTGGTAGTATTAACTTTATTTTTCTTCTTAGTTTGTTAGTAAGACATTTGGGTGCGATTTTTATAAATCATGTAATACAAGCATGAAAAAAAAATATTTATTCAATACTTCTCAGGTATTGGCTGGAATGGAAAATTTGTATGGTCATAATTTAATATGGTTGAATTGATGGCGGCGGCACGTTGTATTATAATCTTCAGTAAAGCGAGTCCAATATAAAAATTAATAATATTTAATAATTGTTATTATTAATACAAGATTATGCAAACATAATTGTTTCTTTTATTTTTTAGTTATTATTTTTTTTTGTTTGTTTTCAAAGATAATTGCATTTAATTAAATATATGCAGGAATTTCAGGTAGTGTTTAATAATTATTTTTTTTTATTTTTTTTTTAAATTTTTACACTAATCACCTGTATTAGTTATAAACAAATATTTCTTTTTTTAAATTTTCAAATTTATTTTGAAATTTATCCTTTATTTAAAAAAAATATAAAGCACACACACGCGTTTTGTTTAAAACTTTTTAACCGAGATTTTTTGCGTTTGTTTCATAGATCACCGTAAACCATACTGAATTGATTCTCACCTTTGGATTTTCATTAGAAGTCCCAAAGAAAGATTGTAGAATAGTCTTCTTACACTTAACTCTACAACACACTTAACATCATCACCGAATGCTGCTGGTGTCTTTTTTTTTGTAAAAGTTTTATTTTTTATTTTTTTTTTAATTTTTTGTTAGTGTTTCTGTTGTATTTTTCTTCTTTTTTACTACTTTTTACTACTACTGTATAAATAATATTATCATTATTTATTATTAATTTGTGGTTTGGCTGTTGATCGATGGCTTGTTAATAGCCATTCGAGATGAATGTTGTTGCTGTTGGAGCTGAGCTGAGCTCTCTAGAATATGTTGGTCAGTTGTTAGCCACCAGCTAAAACTTAATCAAGTCTGAAACAGCATCTTAAGAATCAAGTTATGGCTTTTTGCTTTCATTTAAATTTTCTTTCATTTCACTTTAAAATTGTGTGGGGAATTTCTGTGAATAAATACCCTACACTTAACACAGGGTATTATAAGTTGTTTGTGAGGTATGCTAAACAAAACTAATTTAGAATCACCCACTCCAAACACACTCGGCTTATAAGGAAACTGTCAAATCGGTAAACTGCAAGATCAAGCCGTGGATCGACGAGTCTTGGACGAATATACAAATTCGTAAACGACTGCACAACGATCGTATAAAACCAAAAACTGGCGCAACAAGAACAGCCGTTATACAAGAAGCTTGGGCATCAAACCAATTACCGGATGACAGGAAGGAAAGTATAGTGATTCCACCACCCAAAAACGCTGATTTGACCCAATGTAAGATTTAACGCCATTAGCAAAGTAATGGCAACTCCAGTAACGTTTTAATCATTAGGGCACACTGGGCACGTGCCAAGCGCCCCCGATCTAAGGGGGCCCTGAAATGCCAATTAATTCGCTTATACCAATGGTTCCCAACCTTTGATTCTCGCCCCACAAACAATTTTTAAAGATTTTTTTTGTTAAATAAACTAAAAAAAAAATATTATTTTAGTTAAATTGTAAAGGCCAAAAAATTTTTAACCCATCAACCAGAGGTAACTTTTCTAAGGGTTTGAGTTGCGCTGAATCCGAATCTGGTCTCAGAATTTGCCTATCACATCAGGTTTTCGAGATATCTTAGCTTGAAGTGGAAAAAAACCGCTTTTTCGCCATATTCGAGATGTTATAAACTTTAATAAGTTCATCGAAAAATAAAGGCAAAATGTCGCAAATTCGCATTCATAGGAAAAATACCGTGAATATAGAGAAAACTTAAAATTTTTTAACTTCGTGTTAAGATATCTCAGAGAAGAAACAAGTTATAACAGAGGTTAAACATTTATTTTAAAGGTATAAAGTAGGATTTTCAGACTACATATCAGGATTTATAAATGTGAACTTTCTCAGTTATGACTGTAGGGTGTTTAAATATAAGTTTTCTACTTTAAAATTTGATTTTATTATTTTGTTTTTCTAGTTCACTTTTTAATTTTTGTATATTTTCAATAATATTTTCCAAATAATTATTATTCGATTTTGTATTTTGAAAGAATAAAGAACTTTTATAAAAAGATAAATTGTTTAAATAAACCCCCACAATGACGTCTCGAATATGGCGAAAACTTTTTCTAAAAACTTTTTCTAACGATGATTTTTACAAAAATTATGCTTCACCACAAGTAAATTTTGAATTTTAAAACAAATTTGAAGAATTGAAAAATTTTTCTTGAGTGTAGGGGGGACATTGTTGTTTTTTTAGCTTTAAAGTGGGGCATGCCACAAAAAAGGTTGGGAACCAATGGCTTATACGAACATGGAGTAACATTTTTTTAATTTGTTTTTAAAGAAAATTTTATTTTCTTTCAGAAAAATTCTCGGAATCTAACAGATTTTTCGTATACATCTGGGACTTTTTCTATAGGAAATATTTGTCCCATATCAAAGCTCTCAAATTGATAGAAATTTTTCCTACATAAAAAGTTTCAGATTATGAAATATTTTTCGTACAGAAAAAGTTTTAGATTCTGAGATTTTAAAAGTCTAAAGTTCATAGAAATTTGCCAAAATAAAAAGTCTCAGATTTTGAGAGACGTATGCAAAGTCTCAACTTCTGAGACAGTTTTCGTATAGAAAATATTTCACATTTTGAGTAAGTCTCAGATCTGAGGAGTTTTTCGTATAAAAAAATCCCAAATACTACAACATTTTTCGTACAACAATATTCTCTGATTCTAAAACATTTTTCGTAAAGAAATTTCAGATTCTGAGACATTTTTCATATCGAAAAAGTTTCAGATTCTAAGACATTTTTCGTATAGAAAATGTTTCGGATTCTGAGACATTTTTCGTATAGGAAAAGTTTCAGATTCTGAGAAAGAAAAGGTCTTATTAGAACCAAATTGTTCTGCACAAATATCATGGTTTTAATAAGTAAAGAAAATTGACCTCGAGCTAGAATATCCCTACTCAAAATCCTTTTTTTTAGTTTCTTTGTCTTACAACAGGTTATAACATGAGTTTAATTTGGACCAAAAAAATTTGTACCCCAAATTCTTGTGTGCCCAGGGCCCCGCCATACCTTAAAGCGGACCTGGGCAACCCTCGTTCTGCGAAAAATTTCTCCAATGGCTGATCAGATTTTGCGTAAACAAAATTTTTTTTTGTCGATTACAAATGGAACTTTTGTATGGAAGCTGGTTTAGGGAGTGTATATACAAGGTAGGTTTGCTCTAGAAAAATGTTGTAGGGCGAAAAAAATTTTGGGTCGTTCATACATTTGAGATGGGAGCAAATTTAAAAAAAAATTAATTTTGTATGGGAAGTGGAGATAGGGACTAGGTTTATTAAAAAAAAAAAAAATGCGGCGTAAAAATTAATGTGGGTCGGTCTTATATTGCACCCCTTTAGAAGTGACTCTTTTGATTAAAACCAGAATCGCTTCGTTTTTTTTGGAAAATCAAAAATTATTTTCAAGTGAAATTAGTTTGAAATAAATCGGAATAAATGCGGCTGTGCTATTGGCATAAAACTGCAAATTTGAAATTTCACTTTTTAAAAGAGCTCAAAGCCACACCCACTAACAGAAAAGTATTTCAACTCTTATGAACCGATTTGCCTGAAACATAAATATAAATAAAAGAGACGATTTTAAGGTTGGGCTGTATCGGCTTATTACACTGTCCGACAGCCAATATTAAACATGAACCGGATTATATAAGTCGGAAAGTATAGATCAAATGGAGTAAAACTGTAGTTTTTCATTTCTTGATCCTGTTTTTTTTTTTAAAGGACTTCAAATTTCTGAAGGATGACATTTTGTAAAATATTTTTTAAATTTTTGGACTTGTCTTATAATGTCACTATGGGTTGCAAATGAAAGACCAGAATCTTCGCTAATTTTTCCATGTTCTTTATTTTGCCATATCATGAAAAAGGATGTAAATAATGTCCTTTCAAAAATTTTTCTAAATAATTTGTTAAAAATTTTAAATAATATTTTAGGGCAAAGTTTTGAAAGGGCATTACTAAACTCCTTTTTCCTGACATGTCGAAATAATAAAATGAGAAAATTAGCGGAAAGGCTATCGATTATTTTTTTTTTTTTGGAAAATTTTCTGAGCCCGTTCTGAAATTTTCCATTTTTTAAAAAATTCAATTTATCAAAAATCCGGCCATTTTTTTTCTTTTTTAAAGTTAAGATGTTTGTCCATCCACACAAAAAAAATCAGAAACACGTTTTTCGTTTTTTTTGAGAATTTCATAACAATTTAGATTTCATAACAATTTAGTAATATGCTTGTATTTTCTTGTTTTAACAGAGCGTATGAGCAATATTTATGCAATTAATAATACTCATTCGCAACGTTAAAACAAAGAAATCAAGCAAATTACAAAATTGTTATGAAATTTAAAATTCAAATGCGATTTTCTCGAAAAAAAATTAAAAAAGAAAAAAAAGTGGCCGGATTTTTGATAAATTGACTTTTAAAAAAAAAAATGAAAATTTCAGAACGGGTTCTGAAAATTTTCCAAAAAAAAATTATAATCGATAGCCCATACAAAACTATATAAGAATGTAAATTTTTGAGATTGTGGTGCATTCCGTTTTAATGTGATATATATTTAATTAAGGCAACTCGCCACAAATTTGACCATTTTTCCAATATTTGACCACGCCTCCTAAGCCCAGTTTTTGAAAATTTGAAAAACCAAAAACGCAATTTTCTTAGTTTCATATAGGGCTATCCAAACAACCTTTTCAGAAATATACGGGACACATGTTTTTCTGTAGCGGGACATTTGGTGTGGAATGCCTCATATTTAAAAAATATTTTACAAAAATTAATCATATAAAACTTTGGAGTCGTTTTAAAAGGAAATAGGATCACGAAATGAAAAACTGTAAATGCAGTTTTACTACATTTATTTTAAACGTATATTATCCAGTTCGTATATTATCCAGTTTGTGTTTAACGAAATTTTGTTCTTTTTGTCGGACGGTGTTATCCATATCACTGTTTAAAAATTTCGTTGCCACCTGATGAAACAATGTGGACCATCGGGAAAATTCTCAAATCTCCCGAACTTGCAGGAATATCGTCCAGGACAAAAAATACGTGTCGACTTAAATTTAATAAAGATTGTTTCATATTCATATGGATATCGTAGGTCTATGACTTCACCAAAATGCGCTTCCAACATTTACACATTTTTGTGAAAAAAATATTTAACGAAGCAGAATTTTTACAACGTTATGCCGCCGTTAGATAAATAATAAAAAAACCCTATATCCCTCGATATGGCGAGACACCCCAACTTTAGAGTCGTCTCTTTTATGTATATTTTAAGTTTCAGGTATAAAAGTTAGGTTTATAAAGGTTAGGTTGTATGTGGCTGCCGATGTTTTACGTCCGCACGTGTAGACTCTGAGACCCGTTGTGAAAGGTTAGATATATATGTAGAGTTTAAAATGTTCGTTGTTGACCCACTATAATTTTTTTTAATTACAATTTTTTATGTTATTTGTCTTTTACCACTTCACTTTTATTATTATTGTCTTCATATCTGTATCAAAAGCAGATAATAAAAATAAAAAAACACAGAGTGTTTTCTTTTATTTACATACCACTAATATCTTCTTGTTTCAAGTGACATAAAATCGCTTTGGGCTGCATAAAGTTCCCAATACAGACAACACAACATTGCTACTAACAACAAAAGCAACAACACTAACAACAAGAAAAGAAACAGCAACCATTAAACCAACACACATATTATTACCAGCAATCTAGCCAACAGCAGCAACAGCACCGACAACAATTTTTTGTTATGGACCGGCTATTTGATCGACGACCACCAACCATATGTTTTTAAAGTGGAGAAAGTTCTTTTTTTTTTTTTTTGTTTCTTGTAGTATTAATTTATTATTTTTATTGTTAATTTACACAAAAATTACGTATTAAATAGACAGATAGATAGATACCACACCAACAAACGAACGAACAAACGCCAACAACATTTTTTTTTTTTAACTTTTTAAGATCTTTTTAAATTTACATTTCCTTCTTTTATTTAGAATTGTTAATGGAGTGTTAATTATTTGCATTTTTTATTATTAATTTAAAAACGAAAATAATTTACACATAATTTATTTAGATTTTGTCACCATTATTTATATTTTTGCAAAAAATATATTTTGGAATGACCTGGTTTAATTGCTTCGCTAATTTTTAGAAATTTCTAAAAAACGATGATTATAAATTCTGCAGTTATTACACAGTCCGACAAAAATAAAAAAAAATTGTTAAACACGAACTGGACACTATACGTTTGAAACTAGAGACTAAATGTAGTAAAACTGCATTTACAGTTTTTCAGTTCGTGATCCTATTGCATTTTAAAAGGACTTTAAAGTTTTAGAGGATTAAATTTTGTAAAATATTTTTTAAATATTTGTAATTGTCCTAGGATGCCACTAGTAATGGCAAATGAAAGAGGAGGATCGCCGATAATTTTCCCATTTTATTATTTTGATATATCAGAAAAAATGAGATAAGAAATTTCCTTTTAAAACTTTGTTCTTTTATATCAAATACAATTTTTAACAAAATATTTTGATAAAGTTTTGAAAGTACATTATTATGAAAGTACAACATGCTTTTTTCTGATATGGCAAAATGGAAAAATTATCTAACATTTTCCTCTTAAATTTGTCATCAAACGTGACGTTCTAAGACAAGTACAAATATTAAAAAAAAAATTTACAAAATGTAATCCTTTAAAATGTAGTCCTTTTAGAAGGAAACAGGATGACGATATGAAAAACTGTAAATGCAGTTTACCACATTTGATCTCTTCATTCAACAACTACATCATTTACAGATGTAATTCGTAAAAGATCAATTGTAATTCAAAGATTCTACTTGTTATTCGAAGCTTCCATTTGTAATTCGAAGATTCCATTTGTAATTCGAATACTCCAATTGTAATTGAAAAATTCCAATTGTAATTCGTAAAAGATCAATTGTAATTCGTAAAAGATCAATTGTAATTCGTAAGAGATCAATTGTAATTCGAACAAGTAAGAGTGTTAAATTCGGCTGTACCGAATCTTTTATACATCCAACACGTTTAAAATTAAAAAACAAAAAATCGCAGGGGCATTTTTTTGGTGGGGGACACCTGTACCCCCGCTATATATGTTTACAACTATTTTTTGTGATATTTACGCATAAAAAATAAATTTTTATCGTTATTTTTAATTAATTTCTATAACCAAGCCCCCAAGGGAGGGGGCGGTCAGAAAAAAAAAAATGTTCTTACCCCCTTGGTCCAAGCGAAGGTCTATGAACATAATATGGCATACAAATGTTACATTTGTTGAGCAAAAATTTAAAAAAAAATCGTAAAAATATCGTATTTTTCGGGGGTAGTTTTAGTTCTTCAAGGGAGAACTTTTTCCCCCTGGTCCGATTTTGAACATCTTCGAACTTAATCTTACCAGTAACATAATAGATATTCTTGCCCAATTTCAGGGGTCTAGCTCTTTTGGTTTGGACTGCATCGTTATTTCTACAGACGGACATCGCTGGAATGTCTTAGATTCTATAATGGATCAATATTATATATACTTTGTGGGGTCCCCGACCGATATTTCGATGTGTTACACACGGAATGACAAAGTGAGTATACCCCCAAACTGTGGTTGGAGGGTATAAAAATATCAATTGTAATTCGTAAAAGATCAATTGAAGGGCTTACTGCAAGAACTGGATAAGCAACATTTTATTTTTTCGTGTTCTTCGCCTTCTGCTGATGTTCCTTTGACAGATTTTTGGCAGAGGTCTTGTTTTAACCCTTCGTACAAGTATATTGAGAATAAAAGTTCTGCAAAAGTTCTATTTTCTACATTATTTTAAAAGTTTTAAGGCAAAATCCACCATAAAATGAAATGTTGCTTAACGAGTTTTTACAATAAGCCCTTCAATTGTAGTTCGTAAAAGATCAATTGTAATTCGTAAAAGATCAATTGTAATTCAAAAAGACCAATTGTAATTCGTAAAAAATCAATTGTAATTCGTAAAAGATCAATTGTAAGTCGAAGATTCAATTTGAAATTCTAATATTCCATTTGTAATTTGAAGATTCCAATTGTAATTCGAAAACCAACGAGTAGATCAACAAAAAATCGTTTCTTACGCCTTTAAAAACATTTTTTTTTGTTGATTTACTCGTTGGTTTTCGAATTACAATTGGAATCTTCGCATTACAAATGTAATCTTCGAATTTCAAATTGAATCTTCGAATAACAATTGATCTTTTACAAATTACAATTGATTTTTTACGAATTAATTTATCTTTTTCGAATTACAATTGATCTTTAAGGAATTACAATTGATCTTTTACGAATTAAAATTGACCTTTTACGAATTACAATTGGAATCTTCGAATTACAATTGCAATATTCGAATTACAAATGGAGTATTCGAATTACAAATGGAATCTTCGAATTACAAATGGAATCATCGAATTACAAATGAAATCTTCGAATTGCAAGTATCTTCGAATTACAATTGCTCTTTTACGAATTGCATCTGTAAATGGTGTAGTTCATATTTAATATTGGCTGTCGGGCGGTATTTCGAATCAAATGGAATTTTGTAGTTGTAATAAACGAATTTTTCGAGCTGTAACTAAAAATTGTTAGTCATTAACGATTTGCTACGAATTCGATTTACATAACAAATGTGTTTACGTGATACCAATTTCACAATGTCAAATTCGGGGATTCTATTTGTAATTTGAAGACTCCATATTTTTCCCATTTTTTTTCTCAATGCAAACACTGCATCACTTGGGGCTTTCATCTGATTGTGAGTGTTGAACAAATATTTATATTCTTCTCATTTGTTCACTCATATGAATTAATTATTTCACACCTTTTGAGAACTATTATACACATGACTTAACACATTCCAAGATCAATTTTCCGCAGGCTTAATTGAATTATGTAGCTGTAAATATTCTTGTGAAGCAGTGACTTGGAGAAATGCTAATTGTTTCACAAAAATGTTGTTTATAACACTATGCAACAAATAAAGACTTTTCTACTACCAAAAGGTAGTAAAACCCCATACTTGGATTGTCCAGTTTGGTGACCAATTCCTTTTTATGGGTCTCCAACATTTCAGAAAAGCAGTGGCACCCTCAACATATGGTGTCATTAGTTTTTGCCCAAAAATTTAATTATACCTAATGCTATCGCTAAGTATATTTGGCAAAAATGTTAATAATAGTCCATTGAAAAAATTCTGTTAACATTTTATGCTAAAAAAATTATATTTTTCCGGACTTTTTTTGAAAAAATGTAGGAAAAAATATCGTTTTGTCCCTTTTTTCATCATAACTTACAGGAACTGTTGATCTTTCCCTAACAATATTTGGCAAAATTGTAACCACAATTAAGTTGCACAACTTTAATAAACATACCAAAACAATCTGAACGTGTTTAGGCACCCTAATTAGCAAATAAGGACCACACCGTACCTTAATATTGGTCTACAACCGCCCCCAAATTACCCCTAAAAGGATAAAATGCAAGACCGGCCCCCATTAGCTTTTCCCCCTAACATTTTTGCAAACATACCTAAACTCTGTCTCCACTCCATAAGGGGTCTCCCATACAAAGATTACATTTTTAAAAAACTGTCCTCGAAAGTGCACCTAGAGAAGTAAAATGTATGATCGACAATTAATATTTTGTCCACCCCAACATTTTTTCAGAACATACCCACGCTCTATCTTAAACCCTTAACGCTGTCCCCATACAATATTTTTTTATAAATTTATTTTATGAAATCACCTCCTACCGCCTCCATGCTGCATCCTAAAATGGTAAAAAGTAAGACCAACCCTATTTATTTTTACCCCTCAACATTTTTTTTGAACATACCTACACCCTATCTCCACTCCCTATGGGGGCTCGCATACAAACTAGAATTTCTTTAAAATTTTAAAAACTACATTTTCGACAAATGTACTTAACCGATAGCACCAATTCTGATTAATCTGTTCGGCCAAACTGATGACACCATATTCTGATGGTCCCACTGCTTTTCTGAACCTTTGGAGGTCCATAAAAAGGAATTGGTCACCAAACTGGACAATCTGAGAAGAGGGGCTTATCACCTTTTGTTTATAGAATCGAACCTATATAGTCAAGTTCTTATGTTTTCCACTGTTGCACAGTGTAATGATTTTGCTTAATATTTGCAAATATTCTTGTTTAATAAATAACCCCAGTTTTAAAAACTTTCATAAAGGGTACAAATTCCACTCTGTGGACAGTATTAAGATTTTATGCAAATTCTTAATCATCGATTTATTAAAAGTCGATTTAGCAATGTCTTTACATCTGCTGGGTTAAAAGTAGTGTCCGACCGAACAGTTCGGCAAAAAAACGGTATTGGCCAAAAATCAATATTTGCAAGCATTTTTAACAGCTTTTTCTGATGGCCGTTTGTTTGTTTAGGCGATAGAAGACTATTCTGGCTTTCAAATTTAATGGCGAGAACGAACTTAAGCACCAATTTAGATGTTCGGTAACCAAACGTTCGGCCAAATTGAAAAAAAATTCGGTTACCGAACTTCGAAATTGCGTCTTAACTTCGTGCTCGTTCTTAAATTTTACACTCGAAATCGTCTTCCATCGCGTCAACAATCCTACCCCATATAAAAAAAGTTGTGAAAAGTTCTTCCTTATACCAAATTTTTGATTAAATGACGTTTTTTGACCGAACTGTTCGGTCGGACACTAGTTAAAAGTGGAGAAGTCATAGACTCTTCAAATAGACCAAATGGTCCATAGCAAAACCAATAGAAAGTCTTAATCGAAAATAGTCCTATTTCATACAGGTGGATGTTAGCAACTTCTTCCAAGTTTGGTTTCGAACTCGGGTTTATCGCATCTTCTACAGTTTGCGTCAAGAAATGAGCCCTCATTTTCTTTCGGCGATAACCAATATGACAGTTAACACTCCAGTGAGTGTAGATTGTTTTTTAAGGTTATGGTATTGCTGTAATCATCTGCTAAAAATACACGTCTATACTTCCCTTCAATTTCTGTTTGGAGAGAATGATAAATCCGATATTTACAGATAAATCCGATATTTACGAAACTATCACCATCTGCTACCCATTCCGTCTATCTATTGAAAGCAAGACTTTTTCTTAAATCAGATGCTAATTCAAAAAGCTTTTAACATCTCCAAAATTTAAAAAGATTTACTTCCAAGTTTACCAGTCAACTCATAAGTCATTTCCATAACTGCTAGTATTATATTCTAAATAAAGATTTATTTCTTCAACTGTACACCAATTTATTGTATAATTCAAGGTAATGTCATGATCATTCCATTTAAATGACAAAGAAGTACTGTTTATATGTTCTTTTCCGTTAAAAAAAAAAATAAGATACAGACACTATCAATTAAACCGAATATAATTTACCCTCCCAAATTTGGCTGGTTTTTTCATTTTTATACCGCCCAGCCACAATATGAGGGTATAATCACTACGTCATTCCGTGTGTAATAGGGTGTTCCGTCAAATCTTAACTTTCGAATTTCATGTCGGAATACCTGCTGAATGATGGGCATAAAATAGCTGATTGTGGCAAAATTTTTGAAAAAAAAAATGCCATAGCATCTTCAGTCGGCAACCAGCGGCCAAATTTTGAAAAAATAAATTTTTCGACCAAAATTCATGTCCGAATTTTTTCCCCAAATTCAGCTTTAAACATATAAAAAAGTTTGAAAATGTAGATAAGGTAAGGTTAGGTAAGGGTGGCGGTGACCGGTAATGGTTCGGCGACTCCTTGCCACAGCTGGGCAGTGACGAAGTCGATACGACAATCACCAGTTAAGTATTATCGCAGTGAGAGCTCGCATCTCTTAAGTGATAAAAGATATTTAGTTTTCATGATCATAAGTTGGCCACAAAGTTCGGCAGTTACTCCGACACAATATTCGAAAGTTTCCATTTGAGGAGACTTCATAGTGTGTATTATTCCTGACAAATACACTTAAGAAGGCATTTCCAAAAAAAAACTTTTAACTACCTAGTGTAGGGTATTAATAAAACACATCAATCCATTTTAAATTTGTTGACATTACTAAAATAAGTACAATTGAATGAAACAGTGACGACGATACAAGTAGTTTTAAAAAAATTCAATTCAATTAGATTGACCCAATTGACCACGAGCACGAGAGGGCTTATCATCATCAGTTTGAACGAGTTTATTTATAATGTACTCACTAGACTAGATTTAAGTTCTGTTGTAGAGTTTTTTTTTTACAGTGGAGACGTTGATACAATTTAAAAATAAACTAAATTTTTAAAGAATTAACTCTTCTAAACATTTTTGCTTACCCTGTTTATGTTCTAAATTACAACTGATCTGACTGATCTGACTGAACTGACTGATATGATTTTATGAATTTCAATTGGGCTTTTTATACCCTCCACTCTAGTGATAGAGGGTATATATAAGTTTGTCATTCCGTTTGTAACACCTCGAAATATTGGTCTAGGACCCCATAAAGTATATATATTCATGATCCTCGATCGATTTTAAGACGATCTAGCGATGTCCGTCCGTCCGTCCGTCTGTCCGTCTGTCTGTCTGTCTGTTGAAAACACGCTAACTTTTAAAAGACTTTACGGAGGCTCCTGAAGTTTGGCATATATGTTGGGCATTTACCTGGTCAGGTTCGTATTGCAATCCAGCGAAATCGGTCCAGTGGTTCAAAAGTTATGAGCAAAAGACTGAATTTCGGCAAGGGTTTTTCGTGAATTTATGAGATAAAAAGCACTATAACTTTCGAAAATCAATTCTGAGGATGCTGAAGCTTGCCATATATATTTTTTCCTCCAGCCTAGTTCGTATTGAATTTCACCCAAATCGGTCCAGTGGATCAAAAGTTATTAGCAAAACCGTGAATATCAGATTAGCTTCACCTAAATTCACCCGTTGAACCTGTTTTAAAACCATTGGTAAGTCACAAAAATATTTTAAAACGTATTTTTGTCACTCAAAAATATTTTTATACCAAAACAAAGAAAAAAATACACTCGAAAAAAATTTTACACTCAAAAAAAATTTTACACTCAAAAAAAAAATTAGTAAATTTTTTTTTAATGTAAAATTCGAAAAAATTTTACACTCAAAAAAAAAAATTGTAAATTTTTTTTTGAATGTAAAATTCGAAAAAATTTTACACTCAAAAAAAATTTCACACTCAAAAAAAAAAAAATTATTTTTTTTTTTTTCAAAAATTACTAAAAAAAATTTTTTTACACAAAATAAAATATTTCTAATCGTAACTGTTATTTTTTTCACGTTAGAAAATTTACTATCACTTAAAATGGGCATTGTGGAGGGTATTCATAGATTCGGCCAAGTCGAATTTAGCTTTTCTACTTGTTTTAATTATAACTGGGCTTTTATGAATTATAATTGATATTTTTTAAATAACAATTGGGCTTTTCTGAATTACAATTAGGAATTTCTGAATTCCAATTGTGATTTTGTGAATTTTAATTGGGTTTTTTTTCTAAATTTCAATGGCGCTTTTCTAAATTTTAATTGGGATTTTCTGAATTACAATTGATCTTTTCTGAATTACAATTGATCTTTTGAATTATAATTAATCTTTTATGAATTTTATTTGGAATCGCTGATTTCTATATATTTTATAACTGAATTTTTAATTTGTTTGGTTTGAGTCCATATTAATTATTTCTGAGAAATTTTTAATAATTGTTTTGTCTGTAAAGTTGTTGTTTTTATTTGTAAAGCAAGGATTGAAAACTTACAAGGAAAGTCTCTCTGGTGTCACCCTCCGATTTTCACGAAATTTGGATATGTTGTTCAAAACAAAAAATTATTCGACACGTATTTTTTTTAGCGGCCCAAACTCATTTTTAAGGGGGGTCGATTTGTATGGGGGGGGGGGTGAATTGCCTTTTGAGTTTTTTACGATTTACGCCTATTTACTCAAAATAAATATAGGCATATTTGGTATCAGATTAAAGGTATTTAATATCTATCTTGTGATGCTAACAGCGTGCCAAAAAAGTAAATATTTTTCGACTTCTTAACGAAAATATCATAAAATTTTGGCATTTTACTCAATATGACAAAAAGTTGTGTATGTTTGGACATGTTCTTTGCACACGAAGATAGGTTTTCCCTTTCATTTGGTATTTAACATGACTAGGGTCCTTTGCATAATATAGGAGATAAACGCAAAAAACTGAAAAATTACCGTTTCTTCCCCCCTCATTTTCACCCCCTAAATATGAATTTGGGCCGCTAAAAAAAAATACGTGTCCCATTATTTTTCCTTTTATTATTATTTCCTTCCTTGTTAGTACTTTAGTACTTTTTTCAGTAGTTTTTCACTCTTCAAAATAACGTAGTACACAGAAAAAAACGAATTGTTATAATGACCCCCATATTTGTGAATACAATTAATTTTTTCACTGAAAGTGCTCCTATACGGAAATTTGTAATATCAACAAACGTTTGTAAATTTTGATTGTTGAAAAAAGAATTGATAAATGAGATTGTAATAGTTCTCTTTTATTATTATTTGTATTGACAAACGTACAAATTCCTAATTTTTTTTCAACAAAGAAATTCAACAAACACAATTTATTGATCTGACAAACGTAAAAAATCTTATTTTCTTTTTCAACAAAGAAATTCAACAAACACAAAAATTATTTGTTGACATGATAAAATAATTTTGAAATAAAATTACTTGACTGAGTTTGTTGAAAACAAAATTGAAGTTTTGTATTATAGACTATCAGGCGGCCGTTTTTACTAAATGTTTGGTTGATATCATATTTGGTTGATTTATAATTGCTGTTTGTTGATTTAAATTTACGAACTTTTATACTGAACTAATTATTTTTAACTCTAGTACCATTTCATAATTCCGATTTTCCATCCCTGTTGTAAAGTCATTATAAACTCTTGTAAGTTTCACCGAAAAGCTTAAAAAGCTTTAATAATAAGTTATTGGTTGTAATGAATGTATTCTTTGAAGATTCTGCTTATATACTTATATTTCTACTAACGATCCGAATGATCATCTACTATACACACATTTTAATTTAAATCGTACTTCAAATTTAGCATTTGTTTTCTTTGTATGGCAGTACTTTGATCGGTTTAAGTTAGAGAAGAACTCGTGAGAAAATTTTGACTCACGCATGGTAACGCTCACGAAATATTATTCCCGTACGATCACGCATAATTTATTTTCAAGTGAGTAACCAAAATATGTCTCACAGTCACGAAATAATCGCAATCAAAAAGACTCACGAAATTAAAAAAGTACTCAATTTCCAAAAATAATCATAAAAATATATTTAAATCACAATTTTGTATTAATTAATCTCTAAATTCAGACAGCACAAAACAATCACCCAAACTCACGAAACAAAAATTACTCACGCACGACTCAATTTTTTTATAATCACGCTATGCAAAAAAGCTTTTGAAACAAACGAAAAAAATGGTATTATAATAGTAGTATAGTAGACATAATCCATGTAATGGTTAGGTTAGGTTGAGAGGTTGACGTAATGTCCACAAGACCAGATCCTGATCCATAGTGATACCTCATGAAAAGGGGGGGGGGGGGTGTTGAAGGGGGCGGGGAGGGGGGATTGTGGTGTGGTGTTGGGCTTCTCTACACATTAATTCACGTTCTTCCGTCTTCCTGTCCCATAGCATGACTATTTAAGTCCACACATGCGTCTCATCAAATTTACTCATCTTGATATATTTCAACATCTTCCACGGGCTGATCCCTCTTAGTTCCTCCACATTCTGAAAGAAATAAGAGCCAAAACAATTAAATCGAGTGCGAGATAGTGCAGGGCACTGACAAAGATAATGGAGTGAATCTTCCACTGTCTCTTCGTCCCCGCACCATCTGCACAAGTCATCCTCAATTAATCTTAACATTTTCAAATAACATTTCAAGCCGGTGTGGCCTGTTATTATACCTACATACTTCCTTAGATCTGCCTTTTCCATATGTAAAAGCGCTTTTTGAACACGCTTTTCGCCGCGAGTCCATAGAGCCTTTGTTTGGATACAGTCATGTCTGCATTCCCATCTTGAATCCTCTTGGCGTTCAAAGTTCTGCCTGATCACCAGGTAAATAGCATCCAGGCCCAGATGTACATCGGTCCTAATTGCGTCGGATGGTAGAATGGCGCCCATACGAGCTAGCTCGTCCGCTTTTTCATTCCCTAGAATATTTTTATGACCTGGAACCCAGCACAGTCTTAAAGAGTGTTGTTCGATAAGAGCCTGAAGCTCTTGGCGACAACAGCTGACTACCCTAGATCGTATATTCCTATTTCCTAATGCCTTTAAAGCCGCTTGACTATCAATGTATATAATGATCTCACTAGAGTAGATCGGTCTCATTGAAATGAGTCTAGCAGCCTCCGATACTGCGTACAGTTCCGCCTGAAAAATATTACAGCCGTCCTGTATCCGTAAGCTATATTCAATTCCCAGTTTTTCGCAGTAGACTCCACTACCTGTTCCCTGTTGCATTTTTGATCCATCAGTGTAGACCTCAATTTGATGTTCCCCGCGAAGTGGATTTTCCCAGTATTCCCTAGATGGTATTTCAATTTGTACGCTCTCATCCCATACAGTATGGGGAGTCATATAGTCAGTCACACAGTTCTCATATCGATGATTTCGAATAAGTTTTGTGTGGCCATATTCCCGCACCCTTAGCACACGATTCTGTGCCAGCCTTAGCTGTGTCCTAAGAGCGTATTCCTGGATGTATAGGTCCAAAGATGGTAAATCCAGAATCCTACACAGCGCATGTGTATACTCAAGGCAGCTACTCTATTCACCTTGTTCAGATACGCAGCGTGTGTGGCCGTTTTTACAATAGGCCACCACACTAGTGCACCATGTGCCAGCGTTGGTCTTACAATTGCCGTGAAAATCCAGTGTATGAGCTTCGGTTTAAGACCCCATGTGTTCCCAATCATTTTCTGGCATCCATACATAGCTGCATACGCCTTTTTTACTCTCTCCTTTAGATTCTCATGCCAATTTAATTTCCTGTCAAAGATTATACCTAGGAACTTAGCACTGTCCGAAAGTGTCAGACATGTTTCCCCAATGCGCGGTAGTCGAAATTCAGCAATTTTTCTCCTTCTTGTGAAGAGGACTGTTTCCGTTTTTAAAGGATTTATACCTAGCCCGCAGGCCGTAGCCCACTTGTGGAGCGATGAGAGAGCACGCTCCATAATGTCGGATATGGTGTCCAGTGATATCCCTCTTGCCAAAATCACCAGGTCATCAGCATAAGCGATTACTCTAACTTCGTGCCTTCTGAGTTCTAGCAAAGCCTCATTTAGAACCAGAATCCATAGGGTCGGTGAGATGACGCCACCTTGGGGAGTGCCTCTAGTTGCCATCGCTCTCACTGATGCCCCTCCAATTTCCGCCTCAATTATACGGTTCGTGAGAACTTTCATTATCCAATGATTCGCCATTGGGTCATTGCCTGTAATAGTTAAGTGGTCATTCTCCCTATAAATCTGGGAATTATGCCAATTTTTATTAGGAATATGTCCAAATTATTGGGGACTATGTACGTGGGGATGGTTATGTCACCCTCAGGTTCACATGCTTATTGGTAAAAGTCTCACTCATGAAAATAATTAATATCAGATGAAGTAGGTTCACGATCACTTGGGTAAAAATAAATGTTACTCACGACCATGCATGAATCACGTGAGTCACGAAAAATTCGTGTCACGCGCGCATATTTAGTTTAAGTACATACATATTTGTGTGTGTGACGTATGCATGGGTAAATTTTTATACTACATAAATGCATGTGTACATAGAATCACAACAACTAAGTAAACGAATAAACGATCGATCGACTGGCCAACCAGCCATCCATCCGTTTAGTTCATCTGTTTTTTTTTTTAGTTGTAGAATTTTTAGCGTGTAGAAAAATTGCTAAAGAAAGTATAAATGAACGTCGTCGTTAGCGATTAAACTACAACCACGAATGGTTTGAAAACCAGAGTTGCCAGCTTTAAAAATGTGGGTCCAACTTGAGGTTTTCTTTGTGCAGTTTGAATTTGGGGTTTTTTTTGAGAACGACACAAATTTTTTGGGGATTTATTTGGGATAAAATATTTTTAGCAAATTCGATATTCCCTCTTATTTCAACAAGTATAAAAATTATAACCGATCAAAACCGACGGGGTAGACATACAAACAGTCACTGCTTAATTAAATCGCAAAACAATTTTGGCCTAAGTCAAGTTATTTTTGAAGAGAAACAGGAAAACTCTGTTCAGGAGAACTTAGTCAGATGGGGCTATGAATGGTCATCAAAGATTTCTAAAATATGAGAAGCTCACGAGATCGGGTTTAAACTACGGTTAATAAAAATCGAAGTGAATCACAAAAATATAAGGCGGATCATGATCAATTGTTATCGAACTGTCTCGGTTTAAATATGATTAAAATAAACAAAATCTACTATGGCGAGTTCAATATGAACAGATTCGGTGACAGGACATAATCCTCACCGAAAAATTCACGACCGTAACCCCCATATAAGTTGTGGGAACTATGACCCTTTCCAAAATGGTCATAATCCTAGTAGGGATTATTTCTATTCCCTGTTGGAAATAAGCCGACATTTTTTTGGTCATAACCCCCATTCATATTATGGGGACTAAGTCCAGAAATATTTAGGCCATTATCCCCTTATTTTCGTAGAGTGGGTTTAATGCATATAGTTTGTAATCCCTAAGCCCAGGTAAAGGCCGGCTATGTAAAAAAGCTTTTGAAACAAAAAATTGGTATAACCAATTAGTATAGTAGACATAATCCATGTAATGGTTAAGTGGTCATTCTTCCCATAAATCTGGGAGCTATGACCATTTTTTATTGGGACTATGTCCAAATTATTGGGGACTATGTCCGTGGGGATTGTCATGTCACCCTTAGATTTTCATGCTTATTGCTAAAAGTCTTACTCATGAAAGAATTAATATCAGATGAAGTAGGTTTAGTAGGATCGGGTTCATACCACGTTTAGTAAAAGTCTAAGCAACTTATGGGATGAAACAGCATAAAGTGAGTCGTGTTTTAAGAGATCGGGCTGAAACTACTGTTTATTATTTGAAATATTTAAATCGGAAATTTTTGCTCTTTTGACTCTAAACTTTTTTAGTTCGGATCTATTTTTTTAGATCTTTCACGCAAAAAAAAGGGGACACCTCAAAACCAAACATTTTCAGAAAAATAATATTTGTTTTTTCTGAAAATTTTATTGTGACCATCCAACTTTCTATAACTCTCCTTATGAGATCAACAACCATTTCTCAAAATTTTTGTTATACGATCTGTACTGTCAGCCTAATTTAGAATGTCAATTATGTCTGGGGCACCCCAAACAATTTAAAGATATTTGAAGCAAAAATAAACAGTACCTCTTAAGGACCAGTAAAACCCGTCACAATTTTAGAGAAACACATGAAAAACATCGACTTTGTGAGTTCCACCATTTCAGTCATGGCATTTCAGTCTGGAATTTGAATGAACACACTTTGTTGTGATAAATTCTTTCGTTTTCAAAATTTAACTGAATCACACTTACATTTTTTTTATTTAACCAACACTTATGGGATGCTCCCTACAAATGCAGTGCATTGTATTGATATCAGGAAAATAGGAGAAGGAGGAAAGATGGAGTACTGTTTATGGATATTTGATTTAAATGTCTGTACATTGTAGGTAACAGAAAAAACTTTCGTAGGAAGTTTATTCCGCATACGACTTGTACGACTGATGAATGAGTTCTCTGTCTCTCTCTATAATGCGTTGTGCGATTCACTTCACAATCGACAACGCCTAACATCAAATAAAATTAAAAAAAAGTTTTTAATCGTGATCTTACGTGTATTTAAGTGAATAAGCTTTTTGGAGCTTGTAAGGTCTTCAAAAGGTTTTGAGTAGGTATGTCGTGAATAGTGTATTTGGTAATTTACCGAATATTTACTATTCGGAGTTCGGTTTAAACCGATTTAGGCGGTCGGATATAGGCGGTATAAATAGTGAGGAGATCAGACGGAATGAAGTAATTTTTGCACCGTTTTAAGAAACCAAGACACTCAAATGCTTCTTTGACAATTGAAAAACATGTTGGTTCCAAAGAACATTACATTGGTTTTTCATACCTAGAACATCAAGATTCTGATTCCTCAATAGCTATACCACCCATACAGATAACTCCGATTCCACAAGCCGTCTGTGTGTCAATATACAACATTGGGTCATACGAGCATAAAAATCGACCCTATTCGTCTCAATTGTGTTCTTGGAAATCTACTGACTTCACGTGTTCAACAAACCTTTTTTTTTTCAAAATTTGAGTTATACTTACTGGACAAAGAAACTCGCGAAACTTGGAGCAGATGGTAGTGGTGCCACCGTAAGGCTTTTTCCCTGCACTCCAGCATTGCAAACAAAAACGAGTTTCCCTTACTGTCGCCAAGGCAAATCGAAAATGGAGGAAACTTGGGACAAGTCGTATAAGCAGAATTTTGTGGCCATGCTTTGATTTAGGAAGGACAAAATTCTTACTTTCACTCACGAGAATAGTATGTTGGCAGGTTTAATAACGGACCACTGTCTTGTCGGAAAACATTCCAAAAACATGAATCTTATTACGGACGCAAGCTGCGAAATCAATTATAGGGAGTTCACAGTTCGAGATCTTGGAGGAAATTGCGAGTATTGACCTGAAAACTTTAAAGCAATTCGCATTGAAGGTCAATGTATTTAGTTTACGTCGATAAGCGGAATAAGTTTTGTGGTATCGCTATTTACCAATTGGTCTATGCTGAGTACCGATCTGGCACCGCCACCCTAACCTAACTGGACAAGGGCCCTATTTCAGAAAGGCAAGTTGGAAGGCTCTAATGCATTCCAACTTTTTGTTGCAAATTTGTATTAATATTACAACAAAATAAAAAGATCTTGTTTTCTGTGGGATAAGTAAATAGTGGATAGGATATAAAAAAAAAAAACTGGCAACCCTATTTAAAATTGAGAACAAAACAAACTAAAAAAAAAAAAAAAATGAAATGAAATGAAATGAAAACGAGAGACTGGGTCACTGTTACTCGCTGCCTTCGTTATCGTTGTTGGCGTTGCCCTCACCATCATCATCAACAACTACAACATCATCATGATCAACGCTGTTTTGTTTTTTCGGTGAGTGTGTACTTTTTTTTTGTTGTAAATTAGAAGCTCCCATCAAGCTTGATACTGCAATTGTGTGTAGATTCGACTCGTCGCCTCGTATGTAGAACTTAATAACCGGTTAAGTTTTTGTTTATTTTCTTTTTTTGGTGTTCTTGTTGTTGCTGTAGTTGTAGCTTCGTCGTGATGTCGTTAGGTGATTTATGTTTGTATGTAGCAGTTTTGAGTAAATTCTTTTCGTTTCGCTTTTTTTTTCTTTTGTACATTCATTTGTACATACATTATGTTGACTTTAGATTTTGCTTTCGTACAAGTTTTTTTTTCTTTTCAATTTCTTTTTCTTCCTCGTCTGCTTTCAACTTCTTAATTGTGAAAGCAAAAGCGTTCTGATTTTTGTTGTTGCTTTTCCTTGTGTAAACTTCTTGTTTGTGGTTATATTTTTTTTTTTTCTTTTACAAAATGTTTGTACGAGTATTTAATTCTTTTTTTAACTTTCACACCGGAGCTTTATCAAAGAAAGAGTGTTGGTTGGTGGGTTTGTTTCATTTCTGTTTAGTCATACGGAAGTATCTTACAATATGGGTGTTTCCATTTGGAAATATTAGAGGTTAGGTTTATCTAGGTTGTTTGTGATTCCCACATAAACCGATTTACGGTTTCCTTACCCCTTCAAACTTACGAGAAGGGAATCCCGAGCTCTGACTGGGATAATAACTGGTCATTGTCTTATCGGCATCCATGCCAAAAATATTGGACTTATTTAAGACGCTAGTTGTAAAAGATGCGCTTTACCAGGAGTAGATGAAACGATGGAACACATACTTTATCACTGCCCAGCTGTTGCAAGGAGTCGCCGAACCATTACCGGTCAGATAAGTTTCGGTACTTTGGAGGATATAATGCAAATGGATCTTAGGATATTGAAAAGATCCGCAATGACTTTGAACGTGTTTTTAACTTGCACCGCTAGCGGAAAAAGTTTTGTGGTACCGCTATGGACCAAGAGGTCTATGCGAGGTGTCAATCGGACACCGCCACCCTAACCTAACCTACCCCTTCAAAACGAAAACCCTATTGTCTCCTGATGGCAATCGGTGTTCCCCAAGCTTCCTCTGCAATAGTCAGAAGTCTTATTATTCCAAGTCAAGAGATTTCTAAAAGATTTCGAAACGTGTGGTATACAAACGCTTCGCTCTGTGTGAGAGTGCTGGCAAGACTGTATCTAAACGAAAGGCTTGGGGGATCGCAGTGAAAAAATTGGACAACAACGCTTCTTCATATGGAAAAAGCAGATATCTGGTAGTATGCAGGTTCAACTACATTCCATACTGGCTTAAAAGATTGTTTAAAAAAGTTAAAACTGATCAGGGATGACTTATGCAGATGGTGTAGTGACAAAGAGATGGTGGAGGAATTATTTAATTATATTTATCAGTGCCCCGCACTATATCGCACTCGACTTAATTGGTTTGGCTCTTACTTCTTTTAGAAACTGGTCGAAGATGTCAACCCATGAAAGATTCTTAAATATACTAAGCTGAGTAAACTTGATGAAACATAATTGAGGTAATGATATTGGACAGGAAGTTGGAAGACCATTTTGATTAACATGGAGGGCAGTCCAACATCCTCCCCCTACCCCTTCCTTCGGATCAGGAACTGGTCTTGTATACATTACTTCAACCTCCTAACCTAATCTATGGTATCTGTGATGCTTTGAGTATTAAGAACTCGAATACCCTTGATAGTCATGCTAATTCTGTGTAATGTTCTTTAGAACAATCACCTTTTCGAGTGTCAACAGAAACACGCCCACCTCCTTCACTTTGGATAGGGAACTGGTCTTGTGGACACTACATCAACCTTCTAACCTAATCTATGATATCTTTGCTACTTTCAGTATCAGGGGCTCGAATACCCTTGATAGTCATACCAATTCTGTGTGATGTTCTTTGGAACAATCACATTTTTCGAGTGTCAACAGAAATATTCAAGTTCATTGGTGTCTTCACTCCATCCGATATCCTTTCTAGTTTATGTTAACTTCCTATATGCAACCACAAAAAAGAATGCAACTTCCATATATGGGCAGGGCAGCGCTGTATCCAGGAATTTGAAAAGGGGTGGGGGGGGGGGGGGCACAACTCCCAAAATTGTTTGCGATCGCCTATTTATATCTAGTATTAACTAGAAGTACTGGAAAAGCAATTGAAAAGGGGGAGGGGCACGTGCCCCCTGTGCCCACCCCCTGTATACGCCCATGGCGCAGGGGCTTCAAAGTCTAATTTGGAGTTTGTACCAACACTTTGGTTCATTTTACCAGAAAAATTGGTAATATGGGACAAGGAGACGTTTGTGGTCATTTGACTTCAACGTAAGTAACATGGAAAACCTTGGGGTGAAGTTTATATAACGTTGCCCTAGTTCGACTAATAAACGAACCTTCTTTGTAATACAATGAATGTGACCACTAGACGAATGAATGTGACCACTAGACAACCGAAAATCAATAATAAAAGCTTGGGTTCTGGGGATAAGTTATCTTATATATAGATCATTGCTAAACAAATGCGACCGTTCTCTAAGAGTATTGAGTATTGAAACGCCAAAAGCAACGCCAACAATCCTTCAAAGTAAGTTAGTGAGTTAATAGTACACAAGACGGTACCATGGAAACACTTCTTGTGAAGTTAAACACCATTAAACACCTCGTCACCGTAACTCGGATAATTTAATGAGCTACTCGCTTTTCTATTAGAGACATTCGTTGGTAATGGATCGTTGGTTTGATTTGTTGCAACGGGTTCCCATCAAAGGGCGAAGAAGAATATCTGTGTATGCAAACAAATGTGAGAACATAAATCATCATGATGTTAAACAGAAAGATAATAGAATAATTCTGAAGAATATTGAACGGAAATCAAACCTTCCCACACGCCCCTTTTGCAAGGTATTCAATTGGGATCAGATTCTGGTCTTGAGGACATAACGTCAACCTCCTTACCTAAGTACCCGAGGAATGTTTGTATTCATCTGGTGGATCAACACTTTACGATGAAGTAGTATTGGAAGTCTACTTATAAGCTTTCAGCTTGGTTCGAAGTCTGTAAAGCCAGAGAGGTAGTGTCAACAAATGAAATTGCAGATTATGTTGAGATGGAGTACATTAATTAGACAAACGCGATCTATTAACTAAAATAGACGAAGTGCCAAAGCGGTTATATATTTAACACATACGGGTCTCAGGACAAAGGTTGTCAAATAAAGTGCTCAAGACAGGGAACTACCAAACATGTCCCTAAGGAACTAGATTATTTTAAAACTACAAAAAATACTTTTAAAATTGAACAACGACTTGATACCTCCAAGAGGATGTCTCTAATCTCTGATTCTTGGCCCCACTTATGTCAATATGTAAAATTTATCTATGATGGGTTCTTAGACATTCAATCGATATCCTTTCGTCCGCCCTTTTGTATGTGGAAGTTTGGAACGAATATGGCGTAAGTGGGCCAAATTAGACCAAAAGGAAAACGTTCTCCCTTGTAAAACTAAATCAAATCTGAACTAAAAAAAAATTCTTACCTTACAGATATTTAAGAACTTTCAGATTTTCATTTAAAAAAGGAACCCAAAGCCATTGCACTACAGGTCCAATATATTTGTGAGATAATATCGATTCTAAAAGGCAACTTTACTGACTCCGACGCTTTCGAAATTAAAAAAAAAGCTTAATTTGCTCCACCCTGTTAAACAATGTACTTGACATTTTGATATTTTAGAGCTCTTTATTAGTCATCTGTTTAGTTAAGACTGGTGATGATTTTTTATTATTTCTTGAACCTATTCACGAGCTTTGACATAAATCGACATCTCTGAAAGATGCTGGAATTAAGATAGATTTTTTAGCGTCAAATCATTTATTTGCTTTCACAAGGCGTGATTACACGCCGTTTAAGATTTAGATATCTGCATAAAAATATGCATAGCTTTGAAAACATTTTCTAAACAATCTTGAAAATTTTCGAAATATTTGGAATCTATGTGTGACCCTCATATTACTATAATAGTAGTCTATTTTGTGACGTTCTAACACATAACTCCTTCTCAGACCCTTTTTAGTATGACGAGCACATATGTAGCTACTTTTACTAACTTTTAAACCAATAAAGATATCAAAAAACGGTTTCGCATGATCAATATGGGTTCTTAAAAATGCAATAAAATTTTTTATGAGCTAAAAAAACTTCATTGTATTAATTTATGCTGTAGAACAGACTGGTAAAGTAAGATTTGCAATATATGTATTTAGCCGTTTTTGCTCTGTAGAAAATTAAGCCCGAAATCCGCGTTTTCAAGGAGAGAACATTTTTTTTTAAATTTTTATCTCCCCTAAATCCTTCAAAAGGAATTTGACTATAAATTTTATAAATAAAAATCGTTACAAAAAAGTTTTCTTCCTTACTGTTACTGCATCCCTCAGAACGCACAGTGGGCCAAATGCTTAATCTGGCGGGCAAGACATATAATTCAACTTTGAGAGCATCCAGAAATGTGAAATATAAAATAAATCACGAAATTGAAATGAGTCACTATATGATAAAAATGTGGGCGGTATTTAACGGGCGTGGCAATTGTTTAAACTTTGCGAAAAATAAATATAAGCTTGAAAAAGCTGCAGCCATTTTTTATTAATTTTTAAGCTTTAAAGCTATTTTTTTCAAGCTGTATGGAATATTTATAGAAGTCAGCGGTATTCGTACTGTTGAACGCTCTATGTAAGCGATTTTTGATCCAATGATCAGTTTTTATTTGGTGACATGACATAATCCCCACGGACATAATCCCCATTTCCATTATGGGGATTATGACCAAATTCATTTCGGTCATAATCCCCATAATGGTAGTGGGGACTATGACCGAAAATTATTTGAACATAATCCCAATAAAAAAACGGGCATAATTCCCAGATTTATGGGGATAATGACCACGTAACAAATGGCCATAATCCCCATTATAGGGATTATGTCTTCTATACTAGTTAGTCATAATCCCCAAAATTAAAAGAATTGTTTTTTTACTTAAAAGTTTTTCTGCGTAGCAGGCCTTCGGCCGGGCTTAGGGATTACAAACTCCATGCATTAAACCCACCCTCTCTGCAGAAAACGCGAATTATGACCAAAATTGCTTTGGACTTACTCCCTATAATGTGAATGGGGGTTATGACCGAAAAAAGTTCGGTCGTTATCCCAACAAGGAACGGACATAATCCCCATTGGGATTGTGACCGTTGTGGAAACGGTCATAGTCCCCACAACTATTATGGGGATTATGACCGAAATGAATTCGGTCATAATCCCCATTTCCGTTATGGGGGTAATGTCCGTGGGGGTTATGTCCTGTCACCTTTTTATTTACATATTTTTCCAATTTAATTACAAATCATTTTTAACAATGTAAACCTAACCGATTACTGGTAACAATGACCGTCGCCTCGTTGTAGAGAAATCGACCAAGAGTTTTGGTGGGAAGTGAACCCACGACCTCTTGTTTCATAGGCTAGCACAACTAAACTACAGTAATATTCAATATGAACCGGATGATATACGTCTGAAAGTAGAAATCAAATGGAGTAAAACTGCATTTACAGTTTTTCATTTCGTGATTCTGTTTCCTTTTTAAAGGACTTCAAAATTTTAAAGGATAAATCTTGTAAAATATTTTTGAAATATTTTTACTTGCCCTAGGATGACACTGGTGATTAAAAATGAAAGAGCAGGATCTCCCCTAATTTTTCCATTTCTTTAATGTGCCATATCAGGATAAAGTGATGAGAATAAAGTCATTTTAAAACTTTATCAAAATATTTTTTTTGCTTTCAAAATCCTGATTTATTTTTGTTTGAATTTTATTTCTGTCTCACACCCCAATCTTTACAAGGCTGGACCGAAATATAATACAATTTTTATAAACTCCACTCTAGTGATAGAGGGTATATGAGGCATTCCACACCAAATGTCCCGCTACAGAAAAACATGTGTCCCGTAAATTTCTGAATAGGTTGTTTGGATAGCCCCATATGGAACTAAGAAAATTGCGTTTTTGGTTTTTCTAATTTTCAAAAACTGGGCTTAGAAGGCGTGGTCAAATACTGGAAAAATTGTCAAATTTGTGGCGAGTTGCAAATTACAAAATTGTTATGAAATTTAAAGTTCAAATGCGATTTTCTCGAAAAAAACGAAGAACGTGTTTCTGAATTTTTTTGTGTGGATGGACAAACATCTAAACTTAAAAAAAAAAAATGTAAAAAAGAAAAAAAAAGTGGCATGTTTTTTAATAAATTGACATTTTTAAAAAATGGAAAATTTCAGAACGGGTTCTGAAAATTTTCCAAAAAAAAAAAAAATTTAATCGATAGCCCATACAAAACTATATAAGAATGTAAATTTTTGAGATTGTGGTGCATTTCGTTTTAATGTGATAAATATTTAATCAAGGCAACTCGCCACAAATTTTACCATTTTTCCAATATTTGACCACGCCTCCTAAGCCCAGTTTTTGAAAAATTTAAAAACCAAAAACGCAATTTTTTAAGTTCCATATAGGGCTATCCATACAACCTACTCAGAAGTTTACGGTACACGTGTTTTTTTTCGTTGGCCATTTGGTGTGGAATGCCTCATATATAAGTTTGTCATTCCGTTTGTAACGCATCGAAATATTGGTCTCGGACCCCATAAAGTATATGTATATTCATGATCCTGGATCGATTTTAAGTCGTTCTAGCGATGTCCGTCCGTCCGTCTGTCTGTCTGTCCGTAGAAAACACGCTAACTTTTGAAAGACTTTACAGAGGCTACTGAAGTTTGACATATATGTTGGTCATTTATCTGGTCAGGTTGGTATTGCAATCCAGCCAAATCGGTCCAGTGGTTCAAAAGTTATGAGCAAAAGAGTAAATTTCGGCAAGGGTATTTCGCGAACTTACGAGTTAAAAACCACAATAACTTTCGAAAGACAATAATGAGACTGCTGAAGCTTGACATGTATCTTTGCCGTTCCCGAGGTCTCTTTGGTTATAAATTTCAGCTCAATCGGTCCAGTGGTTCAAAAGTTATAAGCAAAACCCTGAATTTCAGATTAGTTTCATCTTAAATGCCACGTGTTTAAACAAGTTTTAAAAGCATTGGTGGTAGCTTAACAATGCTTTTCAAACTTGTTGAGTTTTAAAGCAATGCTTTTTAAACTTGTTTAGTTTTAAAAGCATTGGTAAATCAAAAATTACACTCGAAAAAAATTTTACACTCAAAAAATTTTACACTCATAAAAATTTTACACTCAAAAAAAAAATTCGTTTTTTTTTTTACAAAAATGACAATATATATTTTGTGTACACACGTACGTGCATTCACTCAGAAATATTTTAACAGTAAAAACATTACACTCGAAAAAATTGTACACTCAAAAAATAAAATTAGTATTATAAAAAAAAAAGTTTTTTTACTCAAAATAAAATATTTCTAATCAAAATTGTTAATTTTTTCACGTTAAAAAATGTACTACCCTTTAAAAAATGCATTGTGGAGGGTATTCATAGATTCGGCAAAGTCGAATTTAATTTTTCTACTTGTTTTATATTATTTCTGTCTCATGCTCCAATCTCCACAAGGTTTTGCCGAAATATATTTTTTTTCAATAAAACAAATTAGCTTATTATTTTACATATTTTTTTATTTTTTGTATAATTTTTAAAACTTAAAACTAATGATTAAAAAAAATATTCGTTATTACTTACTACTTAAAAATCACATAAAACATGGAAAGTTCTTAGACTTAATAATAAGACAGATAAATAGATTAGATAAAATAAAATTTAACAAATTTTAGGTAGTATAAGATTGTTTTATTTAATATTTAAAATATATGTTTTTTTAATTTTTTTATTAAAAATATTGCTTAATAATGTTAATGATGGAATACGTTGCTATTTTTTAATGGAAAAAATATTCATTAACAATTGTTTATTCGTTTTAAAAAAATTATGCTATTTAATAATTCTCAAGTGAAATATTTAAAAAAAAAATGATATGCTTAGAATTTTTTAGCAAATAATTAAGATGAGTTGCTTGCTATATTACTATTTTTTCGTTTCAAATAGAATTTTTTTATTTTTTACTTATAATTGATAATAATGTTGATAGTTTTTTTTCGCATTTTTTATTGTTTACTTTGATAATAAGATGATGTAATTTACGATTAGTTAAAAAAACATTGTTGACATTGATTAAAAAAAAAAATAACAATTAATTTAGCGTTTTTTAGTCGAATTTTAGTATTATATTTTGTAATTTCCTAATTTTTCAAAACTTAATTCTAAATGAATTTAAACCAAATTTCTAAAAGTTTTTTAAACTTTTTTGTTTTAAATTATTTTGATTTTTTTTTTTATATTGCACAATTTTTTTTTCAGTTAAACTAAATAAAACAAAATATTTATAAAAGTGACAGGGATCGTTTTCATAACCACAGGTTAAAAACTGAGCTTAAACGACGGAACTATTTTAATTTGGGGTATTTTTTTTTTTGTTGTTTTGGCAGATATTATTGATAATTTGAAATGTCTTTTTTTTTACAATCCTGCTTATCTTGCATGGTGACCCGATTTTATGTTTAATCAATTTCTAAGTAATGCAGAAAAACTGGCTATCCCCTTAATTCTTCGGAATTTTTGCTGTAAGGGCAGTTTACACGTTAACTACCCTTAACCACCCTTATCTCCTATTTCCCAGTATTAGTGATACGATTTGCCGGGTTTAAATAATTTAGTATGAAAAATTATTTGAATTTGACAATTGTTATCCCCCAATACTGAGAAATAGTGGATAAGGTTGGTCAAGGGTAGTTAACGTGTAAATTAAGCTTTATATATTTTCTCTTTAACACTCGGCTGTAAAAACTTTCCCTTTTTATCATTTCTGTTGTTTTGATTAATTTAATTTTAAAACTTCAAATTCATTAGAAGAATTTGAAAAAAATTATTAACACAAACCCGTAACCGTTAAATATTTTTTAAACTTCACAAAACGGAAGCAAAAGCCCGAATATATTGAAAATTATTTCAAGAACAACAAAAAAATATTATAAACTTAACTAAAAATCAATAATTTTTTTTACAAATAAAACAAAAATAAATTACAATAACTTAACAAATAATTCACAAAAAAAATAAAATAGTTAAAAACAAAGACTAATTATGAAATTCGTACAAAACTTTTAGGAAATATCAGAAAAATTAAGGATTTTTTTTAAGGAAATACAGTAAAATCTTATATAATGAAACCATTTTAAGAATGAAAAATACAGAATTATCATGTTATTATATGCAAAAATAAAAAAGCTTTATTATTTTTTTTATGTGACTGAAACTTTGTTTAAAAAAAATAAAATTCTTTTAAAATGATAATTTAGTTAATAAAAATCTAATTTGCCTATACAAAAACAATGAAACGCTATTATTACTATTACATTTTTAATAAAAAGCTTTTATTAAATATGTGTCAAAACTTTTTTAAAAGGTATGTCGTTTTAAAAGCTTTTTTTATCATGTTTATTTTTTCATTATTATTAGAAAGCTTTAATTAAATTACTTTCACCTTAGTCAATTTTGCTACCGAAAAAGCTTTTTGACAGAAAAAGCTTGTTATTATGTTAAGTTACTGACGAGGTTGTTAATAAAACAAAAGCTTTTTACTATGTTCATTATGTTTAATGTTATAATGACAAAAAAGCTTTTCATTATCTTTCGTTTCTCAAAATATTCAGAAAACAAAAACTTTAACTAAATAATTGTCACAACAGTAACATTTAACATTTACTATATTTTATTGATAAAGAAGCTCTTCATTATGGTTATTTTTTTTTACAATATTCTAAGGACAAAAAAGCTTTTTGATAAATTATTGACACGCCAGTTTAATTGTTCGATCATATTAATGATTGAAAAGCTTTTTATCATGTTTAATTTCTCAAGATTATCGAAAGACAATACAAAATTGTTTTATTATTTAATACTTTTATACTGCTTTTTATTATTTATTAAAAAAAATCCTAATAAATTTCACATGTTGTTCAAATGACAATAGAGCTTTAACAAATTATTATGAAATCAATTTTTTACTAAATTGTAAAGACAGAAAAAGCTTTTAATCATGCTTATTTTCTTACGATATTCTGAATGCTTTTACTAAGCTATTGTCACATCTTTTGAATTACAGAAAAAGCTTTTCATTAAGTTTAATATTTTCACGATATTCTTAAGACAAATGGATTTTTGTTAATTATTGTTTCCCCTGTTTAATTGTTTTTCTATCTTTAAATGACTGAAAAAGCTTTTAATGATTTTTAATTTTACAGGATTTTCTAAAGACAAAAAGCTTTTAACAAAATTGTTGTCACATCAGGGAAATTTTTGACTGCATTTTAATGTTAGATATTCATAGCATTTCATCATATTTGATTTCTCACAATATTCTAATTTCCAAAAATTTGATTAATTATTGTCCATCAGCCTTCTTTGAGTTTTTTATTATTACAGAAAAAGCTTTTTTTTTGTAAATTTTCGTCATATAAGAAAATGTTTATATTTGTAACTTCCAACGATATTCTAACAGATGAAGCTTTTTTTATTATTTTTAGTTTATAACTGTGAAAACAAAAGCCTTTTAACTAAATAATTGTCAACAATTTTGATTTTTTAATGACAGATTATGAAGTCTTCCTTGATTTCTTACGATATTCTAAAAAATTATTGTTACTTTTATTCAATTTTCTGCTTTTTAATTTCAGAAAATGATCTGTGTAAGTTTTTGTCACTTCGTAATGTTGGAAAATGAATTTCATAAGCCGAATTTCTCCCAATAACATAAAGACAAAAAGCTTTTTTTTTAAAAAGCTTTCTTAGTTTCATTTAGTTCGGCAATTATGTACATTAATACAGAAAATAATTTTTGTAAATTTCTGGCACTTCGGAGAATTGATAAAAGAGCTTTTTTACCATTGTTTTGGTAACACCATTTTAATGACTAAAAAGGTTTGTACAGAGTTGAATTTAAACCAATAACTTAAGGACAACAATTTTTTATTTTTTTTGTAAAGCTTTTCAAGTTTGATTAATTTGGGCCACATTATTACAACTGGGAAATCAATAATTCTCATATTCTATTTATTTTGATTAGAGTTGCATTTAAACAGCTTATTTCAATTTGACACACATTAAGTTTGACAATCGAAAAGCGCTGTTGATAGAAAGGTGGCAACTTCCCAAAGCGGTTAACATTTCCGCTAAGCCTGTGTTGTCACTTAATTTGTTTTAAGATTTTGAACAAAAAAAATATTTCAAAAATGCATTTAATATCAAGAGACTGTTATGCAAAAAATTCTCTTTTGTTTGATTTCTCACGATACTTCAGCGAAAAAAATTTTAAAGTTTGTGTAAAATTCTATAACAAAAAGCTTTTAATAAAATTTATGTGATGCTAAAAGTTAAGAATACGAAAAGGAAAAAGCTTTATAGTGAAAAACCACCATTATTATTTAATTTATATCTTTTTCAGGGTAAAAAGTTTTTACCAATGAATGCAAAGCGTAGTTTTAAAAAGTTTGTTAAAGCTTTTTCAACGTTTATGTGATATTAGTTAATTTTAAATTTAATTAGAAAAATTCCCAATGAAAAAATAATGTCACAATTTTCCATCACAAAAATGACAAATGACGAAACGGAAAAAGCTTTATAGTGAAAAACCACCGTGGTTATTCATTTTTGTCTTTGTCGGGATAATAAGTTTTTACCAATGAAAACAACCAAGGTTTAAAAAAGTCTTTAAAGCTTTTCAAAGCTAATGTGATGCTAAATAATGTAAAATTTAATTAGAAAATTTTCAAATTAGAAGATAGTGTCATTGTGTAATGCAGCAATTCAAATAATGAGATAATCATACGCTCTGTGACTATTTGTATAATATTTTATGCAAATATTTTAGTGATACAAAAAGTAAAAATCTGTATTTTTAATCCTTAAACTTTTTAAATGTTTCGATATTTTAGATTTTACTATGGTGATAATTATTATGTTACATTTTGTTAAGATTTTTTTTTATACTAAAAATCGGTACTAAATAGACTCTCGTTTTTATCAGGGAAACTATAAACACTTATGACCAAATCTTAAAAAATTGTAAATTTCAGACTAAATATTACAGTTCAACAACCAAAATCGGAATAGGATGAACTCAAAAGCAAATGAAAGTTAACGTTTTCCATAACAAAACCCTGAAGGTTTTTTTTAGTTTAGTGTGACATTTTTTTACACGCATCTGAAGTTAGTGAAATATTATTATAATAATAATATAAATTACTTGAAAACTGTATAAGAGCCGTATACTTAATTTTAAATAACAATCATACGCAACGGTGCACAGTTTTTTTTTTCAATAATTCGGCCATTTAAAAAGTATTAGACTGATTACAGAGAAATTCATTTAAAAAATTTAAATGCTTTAAAATCACCAACTTCAAAAGCGTGTAAAAAAACCTAGCACTAAAAAAACCTTGTTTTTTTTGTTATGGAAAATGTCAACTTTCATTTGCTTTTGGTTTCATCCTATTAAGTGAAACTCGATTTCTCAGGACAATCTAAAACGGTTACCAGATATCACCGTCCGACAAAAATAAAAAAAAGTAGTTCAACAAACTAGAGACTAAACGTAGTAAAACTGCATTTACAGTTTTTCATTTCGTGATCCTGTTTCCTTTTAAAAGCACTTCAAAGTTTAAGAGGACTAAAGTTTATAAAAGTACCACTAGTGATGGAAAATGAAAGAGCAGAATCTCTCCTAATTTTCCTGTTTTATTATTTTTACATATCAGAAAAAATGAGGTAAGTTACGTCCTTTCAAAACTTTATTCTTCAATGTCAATCAAAATTTTCAACAAAATATTTTAATTAAGTTTTCAAAGGACGTTATTTACATCCTTTTATCCTGATATGGCAAATTAAAAAAATGGAAAAACTAGGGGAGAGACTCCTTTTTTATTTTCCATCACCAGTGGCATCTTCGGACAAAATGAATCCTTTAAAACTTTAATCCTTTAAAACTTGGAAACAGGATCACGAAATGAAAAACTGTAAATGCAGTTTTACTTCATTTGATTTCTACTTTCAGACGCATATCAGCCGGCTGATTTAATATTGGCTGTCGGACGGTGCATTCTATGAAAACTTTTTTAAATTATTTTTTTAAGAAAAATTATTTTTTTTTAATTTTTTTTTTTTTAAATATTTTTTTTTATTTCAATAATTTTTTTTTTTTATTTTAATTAAAATTATAAAAAAAAAAACTAATTAAAATAGTTGTCAAAAGTTTTAGTTTTCATATTTGGTAAATATTTTGCCAAAAAACTGCCGAATTATGATTTTTGGTCGAAAACGAATATTTAATTTAAATGGACTTTATCTGCAAGAAAAATCTTTTTTCAATATCAGCAAAAATTCTGACATTTTTGAAAATTAAATTTTTATGTGGATCAAGTGTTTATAGCCTTTCCCATATTATTTAATGTTTAGTATTGGAACTAGTATTTAGAAATATAAATATACACTCTAAACAAATGAGTCCAGTTTCCTTCTATAAATTGGGTAAATTTCAACAAATTCAACACTCAAAATAATCACTCTGTTAAATTACAGAGAAACTCTGCTGAGCCAGCAGAAAATACCATAGATTTCCAACCAGCAAGATTTTTTGTTATTTTACGAAGAAAACTCTGTAAAATGATTTCGATAAAAAAAAACTGTAAGTTTACAGAATTATCTTTAAAATAATGATAAAACCGAAAAGAATTTGACCAAAAAAGCTCGGTAAATTTACAAAGTTTTAGTTAAATGCATTTTACGATTTCAAAATTTTACAAAAAAAAACTCTGTAAATTTAGTTAAATCCATTTTATTAATTAAAAATTTGTTAAATTTGCCCGCTTTAATGCTTCCAAATTGTAAATTTACTTTTTTATTTTTGTGAAAATTACGAGTTTTTTTAACGAGTAACTTCAATTTTACAAAATTTTGATTTTCAGTCACAAGAAAATATATACAAAGTATTTTCTTAAAATCTGTATTTCAACAGATAACTTTGTCAAATATCTGTCGAATTGAGATTACAGTCATTTTACAGAGTATTTAACAGAGTAATTATTTTGAGTGAAATAATATACTACTATAAATGTGTAAATTTCCAATAATTTTTTGGTAAAACTACACATTTTGTGTAAATTTACCCAATTTATAGTAGGAAACTGAAATCATTTTAATTAGAGTGTACATTATTAAAGGATATATTAAAAAACGAACATTCTACACATTTTTGTTTACTAATTTTCTACAAAACCCGTGTAAGAACTGATTAGATCTAATCTGCTAAGATTGTAAAATGACAAGAAAAGCTTGTAATTTTAATTTTTTGCTACCTCATATTTTACAAGGATTTCTAGTAAAAATTACGAGCTTTTTTTAATTTTACAAGCTCGAGATTTTACTAGATTTTTAGCTACTTCGTATTTTACTAGAATTCCTAGTAAAAATAACGAGCTTTTTTTGTAATTTTAAAAGCTTTTTACCAATAAAATTGTATTTACAACTTTTATGTCGTAATAAATCTTACAAGAAATTCTTTTGATTTTACTCGATTTTTTTTCTAAAATTACCTTGGATATTAGTACTTTTACGAAAACAATTGTAATATTACAAAAAAATGCAAGTTTCGATCGACCAAAACGAAAAATTTTTTGTTAAAAAACTAGGAATATTGGTAAAATGGAAGTACGAGACTTTTTCTGAAATTTTATTTATATATTTTTTTGAGTTTAATTGTATCTGATCAGATCTGTTAGATTTTAATTTTGGCACTATTAATATCTGATTTGTAATTATGTCTGATGAGATTACGAAGTTAAGACCAGTTTTAAGATCTGATTAGATACAATAATAAATAATCAGAATATATAAATCTGAACAGATCAGATCTAATCAATTTCTACACGGTTAAAAATTAGTTTCAATCACACATTTCAATCAAAGAGCTTTTTTAAAAAAGCTCTTTTAATTTTTCTTACATCTTAAAGATTCATAATTTTTTTGCCTCTTATAGAAATTATTATAATTTTTTTTTTTTATAGAAAAAACAAAAAGAAAACCTTTAAACTCATATTACGTGTTTAGATTTCAATTATGTATGTTTGACGTTTTATATTGTTTTAAATTCAATCAGTTGTAATTAAATTTAATTTCTACGTTCTCCAGCACGTGTCATCGTTTGACGTGATTTTTCCTTTTCCCTTAGCTCTTTAATAGCGCCCACTGTGCCCACTATTAGTTTGGCGGTAAATTGTGTTTGTGAACCGGCTGACGATTTTGTAGCTGATCCATTTAAAGTAGAATTTGACTCACGATCTAAGCTGGCATTTGCATTTGCGTAAGCACTTGTATAACCGACATAGTTATTGTTGAGGTCTCGGCCGCAACTGCATTGATGAGACATTTTGTTTGTTAAAATTGATTTATTTTCGTATTGTGTTGAAAAATAAAATTTATTCAAAAAATTGTTAAGGCAATTTTATAAATTTTTGAATTATCTTTAACAAATTTACTTAAATATTTATTTTTTTTTTTTTATAAAAAAAATCCACTTGTTATGTGATCGTGTTTTTTTTTAAATAATTTTTTGTTTATAGAAATTTCCTTAATTCTGTGTTTGCTTTCTTTTATAATTAAATTATTATTTATTTATTATTTATAGTTTTGGGGTATACGTGTTTGAAAAAGACGTAGTTGTTGTTGTTTTAAATATATAATTTTTTTTTATTATTTTGAAAAAAAAAAATCTATTAAAATTCCATTAAAGTTTTGGTATTATCGGGTTATTTTGTTGTATTTTATTAATTTATCCGTAGTTTTAACGAAAGCAAACCGTTTCAGTGAAATTTGTACGTAAAACTGATCCACATCCATCGTATAGTTTTTTAATTTTTTTTTGTATATTTTTTTTTATTTTTTTTTTTTACAATTGATCACCATCAACTAACGTTTTGAAAATAAACTTTACTTTTTTTAGATACTCTTTCTCTCATTTAAAATCATTCTCTGTAAATTTTTATTTTTCTCTCAAACTTTGTAAATATTGTTTTGATTTTTTTTTTAATTCTGTGTGATTATTTAAAACTTTCACACATAAGTACTCTCTTGAAGAAAAAAAAGTACTGCATTTTTTAGAGAAAATATAATAAATATTCTTCTTGTTTTACAAAGTTTTGGGTTGCCACCTGGAGATATTTTTGTTAAATGACATTATCTCCACGGACATAATCCCCATTTCCGTTATGGGAGTTGGGGGTTGGTTTCCTCATATTTTTAACAGAGACTGGATAAAGTCCTACTCATATAATTTCTTATTCGCTTTATGTAAATGCTTTCTGGTTTATGTTCTAAAAAATTCAAGCTTCGACATCAAAGTTATGTCACCATCGGGAGCCCCCTAATGAGCGAGTTCACTTGGAAGCCAAAAGTGACAGCTTGGAGTAAGGAAAATTTGCAAAAAAAGACAAATCGTGAGAATCTTCCCATAACGACCGTGTCCTAAATCACCGTTTTTCTTGAAAAACTCAAATAAATTAAATACATATTAAAAAAAAATTGTGTTTTTAACACGATAGGGTTGGTGGATCGAGCACGAACTTAACTTTTGCTTCTATTTTTGCCATATAAGCCTTTGAGAATACAAGCACAGATACGCAGATAGTCCAGTGAGCGGGCAACATGTTAATGGGCAACAAGTTAAAGGGCAAATGGAAAATTGAAGAAGAGATTTATTCAGTAATGAAGTCAGATCCTGGGAGGAAGCATTCAGAAATTGGCGTGCTAAAATGCTAGTTCTTCTATCCTGACTCTTGTAAAAGACGACCAAATGTTCATTGTACCGGTTGACAAAGCAAACCTGTTGGCTGGCAAGCCTTGGGCGGAAAGCAATCAACCACTGCCGTATCCTATACTATGCCCATGATATTTTGCCGAGCTCGTGCAGTTAAAAGGGTTCTTGCGGATCTTAACATAAATAAGTCTCCTGGACCGGATGGTATACCAGCACTGGTGCTGAAACAGTGAAACTCGAAATATACAGCCAATCTCTAAAAAGGTTGCAGCTAATAACCCTGACAATTACCGCCTAATCGCAATATGCTTAGCGCTTTCGAAAGTAATGGAGAGCATAGTAAATTGCCAACTTGTTAAGTATCTGGAGGCTAACTTACTTTTAAAGGATCGACAGTATGGTTTTCGGAGAACTCGTTCTGTTGGGGATCTGTTGGCATTCATATAGGAACGTTGGAGTCGTTCGATCCACCATTTTAGTGAGAGTAAGGTGGTTGCTCTGGATATTTTCAAGGCATTTGATTGTGTGTGGCACGGTGCGCCCATATCCAAGCATAATGCCTTTGATGTCGGTAATGACTTCTCTAGATTTATTTCGTGTTTCCTCAGAGATCGTTCTATACGTGTTGTTATAGAGGGGTTTTCATCAGATGAATTTCAGCTTCAATCAGGGGTACCGCAAGGTTTTGTTAACGACTTTCTAAGTCAAATTTCATATCCTCTCTACTATTTTGCAGATGACAGCAACATTTGTCATTAATTTTCCTTTGATCATAGGCCGGGCCTTGTTGAGGTCGAGGGAAAAAACACATTATAAATGAAACATTTAATCAAGACCTTTTGACAATCTCAGAGTGGGGTCTTGCAAATAGGGTCAAGTTTAATGCACGAAAGACTCAATTTTGTATGTTGACCCACAGGAATGTGGATTCAACATCGTCAACTGTATATATGGGTGGTATAGGTATCGCAGAATTTGACACTCTTGGTGGTCCTGGCATGAAAATTCAGTGTGATGTCTGTTTAAATAATCACGTTTTTCAAGTGTCGAAAGCAGCATTCGAGTGTCTCAGCTTTTAAACCGATGCACAGTGGGGAAAAATGGACTTATTTTGTTCGATTTTGCCTACAGGTCGCAATTCTTAACCGATTTTAGTTTTTCTTTTTTTGAAATTTAGCTAATAAAATTCCTCATCGGTCTGTCATGGTGGATTTCTAAAAATCGTTTTTGTTTTATTTGAATATTTTTTTGAAGTTCAGAAAATATTATTTTTTTTTTGAATTTTTGCTCTAAAAAATGTAATAGGCAGGGGACGAATAAGCTGTATGGACAAGATTAAAGGTATTTGAACCCCTTATAAATGACATTAATAGCATTTGTTAATTTATTATTTTTTTGGTTTTTATAAACATCTGAAAAGTTAAAAATGGTCACTTTTAAGTATCTATATCATTTTAAATAATGTACCAATTTCAATGAAATTTTTTTTAAATTAAAGCTTATTATTTTCTTAACCATTATTGGTATATAAAGAATTTTTGCAAAAATTTTTAACTCTTTTTTTCGAATTTACAATGTAACAACTTTTTTTTTTTAAAACAGACTAAAAAATAATTTTGAAATTCCAAAAATCATAAGGTAAAATTTAAGCAAAAAAATAAAATATTTGTTTCAAAAAATTTTGTGTACCAATTATGACTAAGCAAAACATAAGCTTTAATCTAAAAAAGATTTCATTGAAATTGGTACATTATTATTAAAGATATAGGCTTTTAAAAGTGAAAATTCTTGAATTTTTGTCTGGTTATAAAAACCAAAATAATAATATATTTTTAAATACTAATCACGTCGTTGATAAGGGGTTCTAATACCTTTAATTTAGTCCATAAAGCATAGTCGTCCCATGCCTAATACATTTTTTATTGCAAAAAAACTGAAAAAATGAAAATTTTCTGAACTTTAGGAAAATATAAAAAGTAATCCGAAATTTTTTTCAAAAATCCACCATGACAGATCGATGCGGAATTTTATTAGCTAAAATACAAAAAAAGAAAAATCAAAATCGGTTAAGAATTGCGACCTGTAGGCAAAATTGGACAAAAAAAGTCCATTTTTCCCCACTGTGCGATGTAAGAAGTACCTCACCTCATCTGATTTTCCCACTATTTATACCACCTACATCCGACCGAAGATGAAATTCAACTCCCATTGGCAGAGGCTTCAAAGTCTATTTAAGAGCTCTTGGACCGTGTGCAAAGAAGGGCGTTGATGCTTATGACAAAAGGGTGTCCAACTCTATTCACTCATTGAAGCAGGCGTACGGACATAGCGCCCAAGTGCATATCGCCCAATTTAAAAAAGTCATTCCACCCAAAAAAAATGTGTGTTAGTTGTTGTTGCAAAATTTTTTGGACGATATGGCCATTATTTTTGGGTATTTTAACAATTTTCTTTAAATTTATATAAATTATCAAAAATGTCATATTATATATATTTATAAAATGTCATAGCACCCAAAAAAATAATCATAAAACTCACCAAAATTGTTTTTTTTTTAACACAATATTTTAAAGTTTTTATGCGTAGCCGGCCTTCGGCCGGGCTCAGGGATTACAAAATCCATGCATTAAACCCACCCTCTCCGCAAAGTAAAGTTTTCTAGGGTAGTATGTAATCCCTAAGCCCGGCCGAAGGCCGGCTACGCAGAAAACCTTGATTACAATAAAACAAATCATAGAAGTCGTAATTTCGACATTTCGCCAAAAAAAAATATTTTGGATTTTTTGACAATTTTGTTTTGGGAGAAATAACATTTTTAGACCTATGATTTTGGGCTATATGTCGCAGCGTGGGCGATATGTCATTTACGGTACAATGGAAAGTGTTCAGCTGAGATAAGTTAACTTGAAAGTGTTCTGCTGAGATAAGTGAACTTATCCCTAGAGCCCGAGTTTTTATTCGCAACACTAGGTCGTGTAGTAGATCACATCCGTTTATTGTCGATTGTCCAGTTGATCGCATAGCGCATTACAAAGAAGGTTCGAACTAGCCATATGTGGAATAATCTTCCCGCAGAGGTCTTCCTAGCCTCTTTCAATGTAGATAAATTCAAGTCAAATATCCATAAACACTACTCCCTCTTTCCTCCCCATAACCTATTTTCCTGATATGAACAAAATGCACTGTATTAATAGGGTTATTCCCTGAGTGTCGGTTCAACGTTAAAAAAAAACGTATACTGAAAGTATGCCGCTATTATACTGAAAGTATGCCGCTATTATCGAACCTTAACTAACATTTAGGAATCTGGTATGGTGGAAAGCTCTAAATGGAAAAATGCTATGCCCGAAACGAATATCGAGAAACTGAGATACAGTTTGATTGGGAAACGGATCCAACATTTCACCAAAAATGAATTTTGGTGATTACTTTGTAGTGGAGTTATCAAGCAGGAAAAACTGGGTCGCAGATATTTTAGTGTATAGCGATAGCTCGTATATGCTCAGGATTTGAGTGTTTATTCTTAGCAACATAAGCATGTCGGGCAAATGTATTATCCTACAGGAGTAGTATTGTGAATATTTTGTTTGAATATTTCTAAATTGCTGTTAACATGGACATATAAATGTCCATTTTACATTTACAACGCATTTTCTTCGTAATGCGTTGTTCGGTTCACTGGGAAATTGACAACATATGAATGAGCCAGCCCTACTAGAAAAGAGGGTACTCGAAATAAAACCCAGGGTCGGGGAATAAGTTCGTTTTTATCAGAAGAATACTTACCATCGAAATTTCTAAACGGTGTTTCACAACCCCCATTCCGACGATGCTCCAAAACGGCAATAGTGTTGGATACCCTAGTGTCTATGATTAGCTTCGACGCCCTTCTTTAAACTTGAATGCTTATTTCGACACTTAAAAACCTGTTTCCAATGGATCACACTGGATTTTCTTGCCCAGAGCATCTGATTCCTTCTTGTAAGTCTGACTAAGAAGTTCATTAACAAAGATGAGAAAAAGAGTAGGAGAAAGATGATGAGACCCCACCTACAACATCACGTATACTTCGGTTTCGGAGAAAACTCGATATAAATTGAGAGAAGTCATTACCGACACCAAAGGCTATAATTTTAGATACAAGTGCGTCATGCCACACATCACCAAAATCCTTGGAAATTTCCAAAGCAACCATGGAACAACTCTAACGTTCCAAAAGGAACGCCATCAGGTCTCCTGTAGATTATTATTTTTCGAAGTCATACTATCGGTCGATGAAAAGTCAGTTTGACTCCAGATATTATTTATTTATTTATCGTATGGCTTTAACATAAAAATATTAATAAAATAATATAAACAATTATAAAACAGAGTTAAGCAAATTTACTATTAGCTTCCATAATAAAGAAAAGAAACATAGAATTAAATAAGTAAGCAAGTTATATATTGATATCCATGTTTGACAGCCATTGTACAGCTGCAGGTCCTGCGTTGTTTAATTCGGAAAAGTGTTGTGAAAATCTTCTCTGCGGGCACTCTGATGTTATGTGCGTTGCTGCAGTCGCAATAGGGAGTATTAGCAGAACCCCATTTATAAAGTGTTGCCGCGAATCTGCCTTGGTTGGTTCGGATACGATTAAGTCTTACCCATAGTAGCCTGGGTAGCTCAGAACCAGGTGGCATGCTAGTGAGGTCTTAAAACTGGAAAAGATCTTCACGGGAGGAGATGTTCCACTCATTTTGCCAGATGTTATGAGCCTCAAAGTTTGATTGTTTTAAGTCCTACATCATACTACATCATATCTACATCAACTTCGAGAGCTTAGAACAAATTGTTCCATTCTCGTGAGTATTTCTTCAAGATTCATTTTCAGAATATTTTAACATTTAAATCTGGCAGCACTAAATTTGAGAGAGCTTCCCTCAAAAGAAAGATCTTCAATGAGAATGTTTAAATGTAATTCATTCGAGAGCAGAAGAGCTTAACGGTTGATATATTATTGTCCACTCATCTAACTTTATTGCTGTTGGCGTTTGTTGTAATAATTCGTATGTTGGCGTTTGTAATCGTAGACACTCTAACTGTATCTCGAATTTATTTCGTATTTTTGGAACACACGAGTACATACATATTCATTTTCTGCGACTGCAAAAGCTAACGTCGCATTTTGAAGACATTGTATCTTTACATATTTAGACACGGCTGCTGAGTTGATGTTTGTAAGTTGTCTGTGAAAATGAAATTTTGTTTACTACGACGACGATGGCGACAATGATGATGATGGCGGCGAGTACAACTTGTTTTCTTAAACTGGCTGTTTGTTTTGGTTTGTTGCTGCTGCAAAGAAAAACGAAATTAAGTTGCTTTTGTTGTGTTTTTTTTTAAATACTGGATACTGGTCAAAACACTTGTTGTAACGTGTATTTTTGTGGTATTTGGGAAAAACCCCAATGGGATGATGGCATGTTGTTTTTTTTTTAATTATTTGAATTTCATGTAGCTTTCTTTCACTATAAATACATACATAGATTAGTAATTTTTGTGAAAACTGCTATTTTTTTTAGCATTTCCGTTGTGCTTAAATCAATTTACAGTTAAAAATATAATTACTCTTAAAAAATGAGATGTTTATTTACTTTTTTAGAAACTTCGAGATTTTTATAAAGTTTTTCAAAAAGATTTTTGACTACTTTGTTAATATTTTTGTTCGTAATTGTGAATCACAATTTGGAATTAAATGAAAAAAGTTCCTAACTTGAAATTATTATTCAAAATGTTTAATTGTCTTCTGATTAATAGAGTCATAGGGAATTCTAAAACAATTTTGATGGTGAATTCTTCTTGGGAAGTTAATACTTTTGAAGTCTAAAAACTTTACAGCTTCGATTAGGAAAATTGGGTGTGGTAAGGAGGAGACAGGGATTTCTCTGCGTTACAGGACAGAAAAGACGTGAAGTTTATTTTAAATAAAGATTGATCGATAAAAATCCGAAAAAAAAAACAAAAAAAAAAATCTAACAGAATTTGAAGTAAATGGCGCCCAAACAGGGGCCCAAAACTAAATCCTATCTAAATCCTATCAGACCGAACTCTCTACAGCAATTAAAAAGAGAGTTACGTTGAACCAACACTTAGGGGATTCGCTTACTGAGGCAATACATTGTGTCGATAACAGGAAAATAGGTTATGAAGAGGAGGGAAGCGGGAGTAGTGTTTGCGGATATTTGACTTGAATTTATCTACGTTGAAAGGAACTTGAAAGACCTCAGCGGGGAGTTTATTGCAAATACTTACGGCTATTTCGACTGATAAACGAACCTTCTCTGTAATGCGCTGTGCGTTCAACTGACAATCCACAGCAAACGGGCTCTAGGGATAAGTTCACTTTTCTCTGCAGAACACTTTCCACGATAACATCGATAGAACACAGTCACACAACCCACTTGCCGACGATGCTCCAATAAGTCAATAGAGTTGGAAACACTATTTTCATTTATAAGCATCACATTCCAAGAGCTCCAAAATAAACTTTCGAGCACCTGCCCATATATGGGAATTGTATACCGTCTTCGGTCGGATGAAGGTGGTATGAAAAGTAAGGAGAACGGATGTGGACGAGACACTTGAATGCTTCTTTCGAAACTTGGAAAACGTGCTTATTCCAACGGACATCTCACTGAATTTTCATGCCCAGAACATCAAGAGTGTCAGATTCCTCGATACTTATACAACCCATATGAACAGATGACGCTGTTGGTTCCACATTCCTGTGGTTCAACATACAATATTGAGTTTTGCGTGCATTAAACTTGACCCTATTCGCAAGACCCCACTTAGAGACTTTCAACCGTTTTTGATTAAGTATGTCATTCATAATCTGCCTTTTGCCCTCAACCCCAACAACGCTTGGCCTACGATTAAAGGAAAATGAATGACAAATATTGGTGTCATTTGCAAAAGAGTAGATAGGATTTGCGTTTGACTTAGAATGTCGTTAAGAAAAATATGAAAAAGGGTAGGAGAAAGAACAGAACCTTGAGGTACCCCTGATTGAAACTGAAACTCATTTCATGATAACCCATGTATAACAACACGTGTAGAATGATCTCTGAGGAAATTCGAAATAAATCGAGAGAAGTTATTACCGATACTAAAGGGATTAAGCTTAGATATGAGCGTACCGTGCCATACACAATCAAACGTCTCGGAAATATCCAGACAAACCACCCTACTCTTGGCAACCTTCCAACATAAGGGGAAGACTCCCGAATGGAACGACGAAGTGAAAAGATTAGCCAGCAGACGTGCTCACGGCGAGATGTACTGTCTCAGCACCAGTGCTGATATACTATCCGACTCCGGTGACTTATCTACATTATGATCCGCAAAAACCTTTTAACTGCACGAGCTCGAAAAATATCCTGGGCATAGTATGGGAGTCCAGGCTGAGGTACTTTCAATTGATAAAGGCGCGCAGATGATTATGACAAGGGACCTTCGTCCTAGCGCCATTAACATTTTCGTCGATAGTGCTGCAGCTATGAAGGCCTTAGAATCAAACACTGTAAAACAGGGAGTCGTCGAATCATTCAGCATAAAGTCATGCTAATCTGGGTCCCTGGACATAGAATTTGCGAAAAATTGCTCGGAATCGGTGAGGGAACGTGAAGAAACTGGCATCTCAGTTCCTGTTGTGGAATTGATTAACGAAATTGATTTTATATCTGAGAATAGAATGAAGGATAGGTGAATATTACTGGCTACGTGCAGGATATCACGAACCATGTGGCCAATGCCAAATCCTAAGAGGACAAAAGTCTTCTTACTTTTGGAAAACAGACGGCTAACATATTAGTGGAAGTAATTACAGGACACTGTGTAATTGGCTTAATGGAAGTGAAGGAGGAGGGTTCAGTGAAGCACTTCTTCCGGGTCTAATGAGAAGCCGCCTTAAGCATTTGGGCCCAAGATTTTTCGATGACCTAGATTGCCTAAACGATGTTTCATTGAAATCTCTAGCAGAACATCTTAGAGAATCGGGTTGCTTTAAGTAGTAAAAAGTTTTTGTATCAGAGGGGAGTAGGGAAATGACAATTTAGGGAAGCACAGTGTATCAGAGGGGAGTAGGGAAATGACAATTTAGGGAAGCAGAGTTTATGGCTTCCGAGTGAATTCGCCAAATAGGCGGACGCCCATCCAACCTAACCAAGTATGGGATAACCCCTCGATTTCGGGCAGTGGTTGATTGCATTCCGGAAAAAAATCGTGGAAAAGAGGCCAGCCAACAGGTTTGCTTTGCCAACCGGTTTATTGAACACTTGGTCGTGTTTTAAAAGAGTTGGGATAGAAGATTTAGCATTTTCCTTGTCTCTTTTAACGAACGACCGAGGAGCCGAAAGAACATTAGCACGAATTCGCTGGTAGTAAAGAAGCTTTACACCAATAAGTACCCTTGCACACTTGGAGCCCACCCTTTTGCTTAGCACATATGTAAGTATTAACGTTTTTGTCGTCACGCCAATTTCTGAACGCTTCCTCCCCGGATCTAACTGCATAACCAACATTTTGTTTAGCCGACGACGTTGTCGTCAAAGAAACAAAGTGTCCTATTAAAATGACGAAAAAATCATTAAGCTCTGCTTAACGTGCCTTATCATAAACAAATACTGAATGCTTCGTAGTTGTTGATTAAAATGATCTTTTTCGAATTTCAATGGATCTTACGAAATACAATTGATATTTTTCAAATTATAATTTAAATCTTTGTACTCCAATTGATCTTTTACGATTTCAGTTGATCTTTTACGAATTTCATTGATTTTTCAAAACGAATCTCAATTGATATTTAAATTGATATTTCTTTTACGAATTTCACTTGATCTTTAATGAATTTCAAATTAAATTTACGAATTTCAAATGGAATTTTTGAATTACATATAATATCTTCGAATTGAAAACGAAATCTTTAAGTTTTAATAATTTTTTTACGAACTGCATCTGTTAATGGTAAAGTAAAGGGGATAACCCCTTTATAGTCCAGTAGTGGCACCCTGGATCTAAGTGTCTATGTGTGTCAAAGTAAAACGTCACCAGCTACTTCAAACCAAACCTAACAGAACATCAAAAGAATGTATATGTAAAATACAATCGAAATTTAATCTTTGTAACCATTTTGAAAAGAAAGCGAAATTACTTAGCAATTACCTACAATACTGGATGTATACAAACTTGCAGTAGCTAAATATAGTTCTTTTAAAACGGGTTTAACAGTTATAAACGTGTAATTTTACAAGTATTTAAAACTCTCATTCTACTATCATCCATATGTTTGGCTTAAAACAACTTTAAAGTTTTTCAACTCTCTTCTCTGTATTGCGTGCTTTAATTTTTTACTTTGCTACTCAGTACTGTTCTGTTTCTTCACTTTCTGAATTTTTAAAAGCAGCAGACACACATTTTTTTTATTTATTTTTATATTTTTTTAAGTTCTGTAGCAGCTGAGCCAGTATTTACATATCCAAGATATGAAATTAAATTTGAAAAAAAAAAAAAACAAGTAAGCTTTGTACTCCGAAAGTATGTCAGTCTGTCAGCTGAACATGACTTAGAACCACTTGAGGGCAAATGGTTTACTACCACCAACTGTAAGTATGTATGTTTGTAGAATTTGGTACGTAAGTCTGAGTCTGTATTTTTGTGTAAACCGCCTCGTTTGATCTTGTACAGCTGATGTGCAACTTGTTTTAAAATTATTTTCATTTTTTTTTCTTAAAGCTCTTGTCGTGACTTAGAGATACGGTTGTGGAAATTGTTGCTGCTATTAGTTCTTCGTTCAAGTTCTGGGCTTCAATCGTTAACATACTATTTTCATAAGTACCTACCCAGTCAGAAATTGTTAATGGTACACAAAAAAATGGACTTTTATGAAAAAATGGAAAAAAAGGATTTGCTATTTTCACAATATAAGCTCAAGTCAAAAAAATTGTTGATCACCATTTTTTTATTATCGCGATTGTTATAGCGATGATCATAATTTTTGCTATTTTCGCTCCAGCAACTCTTGTTAAAGAGAAAATTTCACCCAAGTTGGAAAAATTAATTTTTGGAAAACTAATTTTTGGAAATTTATAGAAGTGATCAGCAGTTTAAGATAGCTTTTAAATAATTTATGGCGGTGATTAGTTAAAAAGAAAATCAAAATTAAAGCTTTTCACAAATAACTAAATATGTTTTTATTTCGACCTTTTATTTTATAAATTAATTAAGTAAATGATTAGGCTCGAGGTCTGGCTTTTCACAAATTTTATATAAAACAAGTAAAAAGTTAAATTCGGCCTTGCCGAATATAGTGATACCCTCTTCAATTTCTAAAAGATTATTGCAAAAACTTTATTTAAATGGAAATTACTTTTTAAAAAAAAAAATTATTTTGAAAAAAAAAAAAAAAATAACCGCGAAAAAAAAATTTGGTAAAAAAAAACCCGCGATTTTTTCTTTTTTTGTCCAAAAATATGTTTGTACTTGTTTAAATGCCATTTGGTATTTAATTATGTTCATAGTAATCAACCAGCAGCCGAATTAAAGCATTTTGTATTTTTAGGTTATGTTGAATGTACTAAAATTTTTGAGGTGTCCTTACACTTTCATTCATAACTTTTGAACCGCTGAACCGATATCGCTCAAATGCAATACCAAACTTCTCGGGAAAACTTCCATATATGAGGCATTCCACACCAAATGTCCCGCTACAGAAAATCATGTGTCCCGTAAATTTCTGAATAGGTTGTTTGGATAGCCCTATATGAAACTAAGAAAATTGCGTTTTTGGTTTTTCAAATTTTCGAAAACTGGGCTTAGGAGGCGTGGTCAAATATTGGAAAAATGGTAAAATTTGTGGCGAGTTGCCTTGATTAAATATTTATCACATTAAAACGGAATGCACCACAATGTCAAAAATTTACGTTCTTATATAGTTTTGTATGGGCTATCGATTAAATTTTTTTTTTTGGAAAATTTTCAAAACCCGTTCTGATTTTTTTTGTGTGGATGGACAAACATCTAAACTTTTAAAAAAATAAATAAAAAAGAAAAAAAAAGTGGCCGGATTTTTGATAAATTGACTTTTTTAAAAAATGAAAAATTTCAGAACGGGTTCTGAAAATTTTCCAAAAAAAAAAAAATTAATCGATAGCCCATACAAAACTATATAAGAACGTAAATTTTTGACATTGTGGTGCATTCCGTTTTAATGTGATAAATATTTAATCATGGCAACTCGCCACAAATTTGACCATTTTTCCAATATTTGACCACGCCTCCTAAGCCCAGTTTTTGAAAAATTGAAAAACCAAAAACGCAATTTTCTAAGTTCCATATAGGGCTATCCATATCACCTATTCAGAAGTTTACGGTACACATGTTTTTTTTCGCTGTACATTTGGTGTGGAATGCCTCATATGTTTAATTACAGTCACCTCTGTTTTGTATTTTGGACGTGATCACATTTTCCACAGACAGACAGACAGACAGGCGGACAGGCGGACATCGCTAGAATGTCTTAAAATCGATCGGGCATAATGAATATATATACTTTATGGAGTCCCAGACCGATATTTCTATGAGTTACAAACGGAATGGCAAATTTATATACCCTCTATCACTATGTGGAGGGTATAACAAGCAATTGCAGTTTGGGGTTATTTCATAGAAAATGAGTTTTTGGAAATTTATAACAGTCTTTAGGAATTTGTGGAACCTGTAGTTAATTAAAAAGGTTTTTCGAAAAATTTTATAAAAAAATGGATTTTATTGAATTTAAAGCAGTGATCACCAGTATTTGCTATTTTCACAATATAAGCTCAAGTCAACAATATAAAAAAAAAATAATCAGAAATATTTCATACAAAAATTAAAAGTTGTATTGTTGATCACCATTTTTTTTTTTATTATCGACGTGATCAGCAGTTTTAGATAGCTTTTAAATAATTTCTAGCGGTGATTAGTTAAAAAGAAAATCAAAACTAAAGCTTTTTACAAAAAACTTAATATGTTTTTATTTCGACCTTTAAATTTATAAATTAATTAAATAAATGATTAGGCTCGAGGTCTGGCTTTCACAATTTTTTACAAAACAAGTAAGAAAGTTATAGTCGGTCAATACCGACCATATGATACCCTACACCAGTGTTTTCCGGAAAATGGGTCCCAAGTCCAAACATGGACCGAATGGATCTGTCTTTTGTTAGATATTTATTTAGTGGTGAAAACACACAGCGATCAAATTTTAGTGGAACTGGTTTATTTTTTTGTCAATAGACCGATTTACCTGAATATCGGTCGAAATTTTTATATAGGGGACTAAGTCCAAAAATGGTCCAATTATTTTCCGATTTGATAAGGTTACTAAACTACACGTTTAACACCTAAAAATAAAATTTTTATCAAATATTTCCATTTTTAGTTATTTTGAGGGAATTATGTGAATATCGGGAGGGTGGTTTGTATGGGGACTACCAGAAGGACTGAACCGATTCCTTGGAAATTTAGAACGATGATTTGTGTATACAAACTTTGTTTACCTGCTAAATTTTAAAGCAATATATATTATAATACGGTTTTTAGTGACATTTTAGCCAAATTCAAAAGGGTCCTTTGTATGTGGGATAGATCTGGACATGGACCGATTTTCTCCAATTTCAATAGGCTTCGTCCTTGGGCCAAAGTTTCAAATTGTAAGTCAATTGATTGAAAATTGCGACCTGTATCGTGCTTAAGCCGCTAGATGGACAGACGGACGGACGGACATCGCTAAATCGACTCAAAAAGAAATCCTGAGTCGATCGGTATACTTGAAGGTAGGTTTAGGACCAATATTTCGGGTAGTTACAAACATCAGCACAAACTCATTATACCCTGTACCGCAGAGTGGTGTAGGGTATAAAAAGAGTTTTGAAATTTTATAGTGCTAACCAGCAGTTTTAGTTAGTTTTTATTTAGAACCTGCAGCAAGTTAAGGAATATATTAAAAATATATACTTATTGAAATTTATAGCGATGATGACTATTATTTGCTATTTTCGCTGTAGTAGTCGCTAGTTAAAAAGAAAATAGCAACTAAAGCTTAAAACAAAATTTTATCGAAAAAGTGGAGTTTTGGAAATTTATAGTGGTGATCAGCAAAATTTTGTATTTTTGCCATGGAACCTAAAGAGATTCAATGAATAAATTGTTATTAGAGTTTTGAACAATTTTATACTTTTTAGTAATTTTATAGCGGTGATCACAAATATTTTCTATTTTCGAGCTAGCAGATTTAGCCAAGAAGAAAATTGCATAAAAAGCTCTACAAAATTTAAAACAAAATAAATTTGAAGACATTGAAAAAATCAAAAAACTTCATATGGAAACTTTCAAAATGAAATTTTTTAATATTGATCACCAATTTTTGTTAATACAGCTTAATATAAAGAAATAAATTGTTAGAAGCATTTTGTTATTTTTTTTTTTTAATTTATATATTATAATTAAAGATTCAAATAATTTTATACAAAAATTGATTTTTGGAAATTTACGGAAAATGAAGTTTTAGAAATTTATAACGGTGATCAGCAAATTTTGCTATTTTCGCTATGGAAAATTAAGCGTATCAAGGAATATATTGTAATTAGAGATTCAAATAACTTTATACAAAAATTGATTTTTGGAAATTTACAGCGGTGATCACCAATTTTTGCAAGTTTTACTGTAGCAGATTTAGTCTAAAAAAAATTGTAAAATAAAAGATTTAACAAATGTAATAAAAAGTTAATTTCTTGGAAATTTATAACGGTGATCACGAATTTCTGTTATTTGCGCTCAAGTAACTCTAGTAAAACAAAAACTTGCATTTAAAAGTTTTTAAAGAAAACTCAATACTACTTAAATGAGTTTGTGGACATTTATAAATTTTTGAAAAAAAAAAAATAAAAAATTAAACATTTTTTTCAAAAAATCTTTAAATTTTTTTGTCCCCCATCTGGAGTTATAATTTTTCTGCCTGGGCAACTACATAGTAAATATAAACATTCCACACTAGATATTCAAAAAAAAAGCTATGTCGTGTCAAGATGACATCAACTGCACAGTGTTCGCCCTTAGGGCACTAGAAAATAACAAAAATAATATTTAAGGTTTTGTCAAAAGTGGGTGGTTTTAGGCATCGCCAAATACTCAAAATTTCAGCATTTTTTCAAATTAAATGAAATACAGTGAAGTCTTTAAAGTGCTTAAGTTAAGTTTAAATGAAAGCTGGTTTCAATCTCTATGAAATAGTCAATGGAAAATTTTTTTTAAGAATTTTATTTTAAATTTTATAAACCTAGGATGAAACCGCCATTTTACAAAATTCTTTAACAAAATTTAAATGGCAATGTCTTGAAACCTTTCGACTAAAATTTTGTTATGTTTCTATTAGGCATTAGAAGGCCCACTTCTAGATAACACCTAAATTTCATTTTTGTTATTTACTAGTGCTGTAAGGGCGAATACTTCGCCATTGATATCCCATTGAAACCCATATGGTTTCTCTGTAGTGGAACAGTTGTTGTGGAATGCCTCATATGTACAATGTATGCCCAGATACATCATGGCAATATGGATGCTGAATGCGCTTCTTAACTGAGCTGAGGTTGTAAACAACACTTGTTGTGGTTTTAACTTTTAAGATCGTGCGAAGACATTTTTCTTTTTTGTTTTGTATTTTATGTATTTAAAGAAAATTGTTAAGTTTTTTTTCTTTATGTTGTTCGAAATAACCCAGCAAATGTTTAAATTAATCAAAGGCAATTAAAAAAAAAATATATTAATATAAAACTGCAATCTACTTCTTATGCTGCGATTATAGAGTGAATATAACAAAAATCGGTGATCACCGCTAGAATTAAAAAAAACTTTTTTTTTGTTTAGAAAATCCCAAAAATCCATTTTTGAATGAAGTTTTTTTAAAAACTAATTACAATTTGAGTAAATCCATATCAATATAGCAAAAAAATTGAATTTTTGACGTCAATCGACCCAAATTTCATGAAACTCGGTATATATGTTGGGACTTACTCAACTTATACTCAAACAAAATTTAAGACTTTTGACTTCCGTAGTTTTGGAAATATGACGTTTCAAAAGTCAAGAAAATCCTTTAAAAGGTAAATTACAAATATTTATAACTCGAAAAGTATTTGAGGTAAATCACTCCCAGATAGCTTTTTTTAAAGGGAAAATCATCACCTTTAAAATATCATTTTGCAAAAATTTTTATTTTGGGATCTTTTTTGTGTTTCTGCACAATTCGCGATTCGCAAAAACATATCAAAAAAAGCGAAATTTTTAAAAATCTGAAAAAAATATATGTTAATGGTATGAGTCTTAGCTACAAGCTCTAAAAATTTCGCGTTGGTGAACGTATTAAGTCCAGAGATATTAATAAAAATGTGTTGACAAGTAGGAATTTTTTTTAAAATCTGATGAATATTTAATTACTATTTTTTAATATTTTTGCAAATACATAAAATAAAACGGTAAAAAAAGTAAAGTTGATAGTACACACGAGTATTACACATGAATATATTGTAACATAACATTTTATCGATTACACTACTTAACAAAAGTCAACTCTTTTTGCAGAGACTTCTACATTTTAAAAAGTATTTGGCCTACACGAATCTGTCATCATAAACATTTTATCAAATTGTCTTCTGGACATATAGGCCTATTTTACAGACTAAGCCCTCAAACCCAAGAAAGAAACGTAATAATAAATGTTTCACACTGACATACCTCATATTATTTGTTCGTTTAATATTTTTGTATGCTTCAGCTGCAAAACCTAAATGGGCAAATCACGAGAACGCGATTACATAAAAATGACAATGGATTCGCGTTTAGTGGATTCACGTTAAAGAGGGCAAATGACTTAAGAAAATGTATTTTAAACAATAAAAATTAAAAAAATAAAAATATTAGGGAAAAAAGTATATGCAAATAATATTTGCAAATTTTGCTCAAAATTTAGATTTTTTTTTGCAAATATTTTCGCATAAACTCAATGAATTTTGAAATAATATGCATTTTTAATAATTTTTCTAATATAAAGTCATTCGTTGGTTTTTATGGGCAGGGACCGCAAAAGAGGTCTTTTCTCGAAAAGGCGATTTGATCAAATTTTTATGATGACAGATTGGTGTTAAAGAGACCAAAATACTTTAGCAAATGTAATCTAAGAGTCTGTGCAAAAAAAGTTGATTTTTGTAGAGTAGTGTAAATGATAAATATTCATGTTATATTGTAGCTATGTGAAGTACCCGTATGTACCATTTACTTTACTTTTTTCACCGTTTTATTATGTGTATTTGCAAAAATATTCAAAAAAAAAAAATTTAATATTCATCAGATTTGATAAAAATTTACTACTTGGCAACACATTTTTATTCATATCTCTGGTCTTAATACGTTCACCAACTTAAAATTTATACAGCTTGTAGCTAAGATAGTAGCCAATAACATATATTTTTTTCAGATTTTTAAAAATGTCGCTTTTTCAGATATATTTTCGCGAATCGCGAATTTTGCAGAAATAAAAAAAAATCCCAAAATAAAAATTTTTGCAAAATGTTATTTGAAAGGGCATGGTTTTGCCTTTAAAACAAGCTATCAGGGAGTAATATAGATCAAATACTTTTGAAGATATAAATGTTTATATTTCATCCTTTAAAAGATTTTCTTGACTTTTGACACGCCATATTTCTGGAACCACGAAAGTTAAAGGTCTCAATTTTTGTCTGAGTATAAGTCTTATAAGTCCCAACATATACACAAAGTTTCATCAAATTCGGAGACATCGAAGGAAATCAGGGGTTCATGTTGAAAAATTTTAACTCATTTATTAAATAATCAAAAAATTTTCGGATCCGCTATAAATTCCTAAAAACTCATTAAAAAAGTAATGAAGTTTCTCTAAAAACTTGTAAATGCATGTTTTTGTTTTACTAGAGTTACTTAACCGAAAATAACAAAAATTAGTGATCACCGCTATTAATGTCCAAGAAATTGATTTTTAATACATTTGCTGATTCTTCTATTTTGCAATTTTCTTCTTGACTAAATCTGCTAGAGCAAAACTGGCTCATATTGGTGATCACCGCTGTAAATTTCCAAAAAATCAATTTTTTTAATTTATTATTTGAATCCCTAATTGCAATTTATTTCTTGATTAACTTAGGGGTACATAGCGAAATTACCAAAATTTGTTGATCACCACTATAAATTTCCAAAACTCCATTTTTCTATTTAACTTGTTTGTGGCTTTAATATTTATTTTATAAATAGAGCGAAAGTAGCAAACAATTGTTATCACTGCTAAAAATTTTAGAAAGTGTATTTTTGTGAGTTATTTTTTAAAAATTTAATTGAAAAATTAACTTGCTAGAGGTTCTAAAGAGAAAATAACTAAAATAATAAAATGCTATTTATTTCTTTACTTTCAGCAGTAATAACAAAAATTGGTGATCAACTCTATAAAGTTTCATTTTGGTATACTTTTTTATTTTTTTTTAATTTCTTAAAATTTATTTCGTTTAAAATTTTGTTGAGTTTTTTTTTCTAATATTCTTCTTTCAATATCTATTAGCGTGAAAATAGCAAATATTGATGACCACCGCTATAAATTTCCAAAATGTATAAAATTGTATAAAACTTTAATTATAATTTTTTTCTTGATTCGCTTCAGGTTCAATAGCTAAAATCAAAAATATTGCTGATCACCACCATAAATTTCCAAAACTAAATTTTTCGATCAAAATTTGTTTAAAGCTTTAACTGCAATTTTCTTTTTAACAAAAGGTACTACAGCGAAAATAGAAAGTAATAGTAATCACTGCCACAAACTTACAGAAAGCTATTTCTAATGAAATTGTTTATAACACTTTAGTTGTAGTTTTCTCTTTTAAAACTAACTAAAAATGCTCGAAAACAGGATCAGCTAAAATTTTCGTGTTAACGACTAAATGCCGTTAGTCGATTTTGTCACCATTTTAACACAACCTTAACTTGCTTGAAGACGGGTGTGTGCCGATCACTGCTATAAATTTCGCAAAATCCGTTTTTTAACGATTTTTTTTTTTTTTAAGTTTAATTTGTGATTTTCTCTTTAACACGAGTAGCTGGAGCGAAAAAAGCTAAAACTATTATCATCGCTATAAATTTTATTTTCTTGAGAAGCTTAAGGCATAACAACATAAAATGGTGATAACTTAAAATTTTTTAACTTTTTCTGATATTTTTTGCAATTTCTTAACTAGAGCTAAGAGTGTAAAATAGCAAATACATGTAATTACTGCTATGAATTAAAAATATCTTTTTTATCATCAATATCAAACAAATTGGTGATGATCAAAAAATCCCAAAAATAGCAATTTTTTCTAAACTTAAATTTTTGGAGACAAAAAAATTTTGGATCATCCATATAATTTTACAAAAACTTTTGTTTGATTTTTTCTAAACTTAAATTTTTGGAGACAAAAAAATTTTGGATCATCCATATAATTTTACAAAAACTTTTGTTTGATTTTGTTTTTAAACGTATGTTTAATATTATATTATAAATGTATTATAAACTACAGCAATGAGCTATAGTGAAAATAACAAAAATTTGTTATCACCGCTTTCAAAAATCAATTTTTGTTAAAAAATTTTTCTTAAAAAACTTTAATTGTAATTTATTCCTTAACTAAAGCTACTAGAGCGCTATTAACAAAAATTAGAGATCACCTTTATAAATTAAAAAAAAATATTTTAAATCCAAAAACTGTCATTGGGTTATTTGAGCATGTGATATGTTATGTCGTTAAATTTGTTGCAAATTTTTTTTTAACGTTTCTTGTCTGATTTTTTTTTCGCTATATTGTATGATCATAGTCGTAAGAAACTAAAGATTTACAGTTTCTCCCACAAGTTATTATTGTTTCTGATATTTTTTCCACCATAAAGATACTCACACACATTTGTAAGAAACTCATACATTTAAGTCATAACATTTTGTTTGAATTTATGGTCTAATGTGGTGGATACTTTATTACTTTTTGATTCATTCATTCAGTTGGTTCGTTCATATATTAAAACATCTGTTTGGAAGAATGTGTATGGATGTTAACGTTACGAGTACGTAAAGTACATTTTTTTAAGTATGCATACTAGACTGCCCAGAAAAAAAGCGAAGTTTTTATTTTCTTGGGGGATACCCGCAAATTTTGTTCCTTTTTGTGCAAAAAAATTTCGGTTTTTTTTTGGGATTTTTAAAATAATATCTAGAGGTCGCGATCTCGCGTTTTATAACGATTTATTTTTTTTTGAGTTTTTTATTATTTTAAATTGTTAAATATGATTAATATGATAAAATATTAATAATTTCAGACAAAAAAAAAAAATAAATTAAAAATTAAATATCGCTCATTCCATGAGATGTCTCCCAGCATCTAATCAAATGTTCTTTAATTTATTTGAAATTTCGCACACAGGTACACTATGGAGCAATTAAAATAAATTCGTTTTTAGTTTCGCGAAAATCCACGAATTCGCGAACGCGAATATATTCGCGAATTCGTGGATTTTCGCGAAACTAAAAACGAATTTATTTTAATTGCTCCATAGTGTACCTGTGTGCGAAATTTCAAATAAATTAAAGAACATTTGATTAGATGCTGGGAGACATCTCATGGAATGAGCGATATTTAATTTTTAATTTATTTTTTTTTGTCTGAAATTATTAATATTTTATCATATTAATCATATTTAACAATTTAAAATAATAAAAAACTCAAAAAAAATAAATCGTTATAAAACGCGAGATCGCGACCTCTAGATATTATTTTAAAAATCCCAAAAAAAAACCGAAATTTTTTTGCACAAAAAGGAACAAAATTCGCAGGTATCCCCCAAGAAAATAACAACTTTGTTTTTTTCTGGGCAGTCTAATGCATACATTGTCTGTCCAAAAACCAAGAAGACTAACACAAGTGATTTTGGAAGAAATGAACGAAGAAATGCTATATTCTTAAAAGTCAGGCCTAAATTTAGATATTTGCTTAAAAACGATTTTTCCATCAATAGTTAAAAACTTCTATCTTTTTTCCCTACACGATTTTTTTTTTTGCTATTTTTTTTACAAAAATTAATATTTTTTACAAAAATTAAAACAAAAACTAAAGAAATCGATTTATTTCCTTTTACCCTCTCTTTTAACTCTGCTAAAATCTAATCCGCCAAAAATATTTCTATAAATTTCAGGAAAAATGGTGTGTCCGAACCAGTGTCAGTTCTCTCGCAGAAGATTTTTTTTTTTAATATTGTTGTCCCATTTTCTATTAAAACGTTGTTAAATTGTATTGACAAATGGTGTTGTTGAATACAAAATCAATTAATTCCTTTGCTAATTCAATGAAATTATTAGGTAATATAACAACGTTTTCATTGAAAATGAGCCAAAAATACAATTTTTTCTATGTTGTCCGTGTTTCCTAATTTGGTACAGACTAAAATAACATAAACCTATTTATGTTGGTATTTGTACGTCTTTAAATTTTCTCATGCCTTTTTGTGAATTTGTGCATTTTAATTCAATTATACATAAATTCACTGCATTAGAAAATTTTGTATATCTATAATATATAAACGGTCTATCTGACGTTTGAGGTCGTGATATGTTTTATGTTTCGATTTTTTTTTACTAAATATGCTAAAAAAATTATGTTCAAACTAATCGTAAAATTTGTTACTTTTTAGGAGTCATTTTGTTAGCAATTAATGTTTTTTTATTACATGCATTTGAAGTATATTTCGTCATCTTTTTTGTTTGTAAATTTTGTTCTAAAATTGGACAACTCTTTAAAAATGTTTTTTTTAACGCAAAACTTTTCAATTCACATAACCAAAGTTTCAGCACAATTTGGTAAAATAATTCTTAAAAAAACCCTTTCAGTGAAAGACTTTAAGAAATATACTTTAAAAAAAATAGCTTATAATTTGTTGTTTTTTATGTGTCGGGTGATTTTTTTTAAAACACGACTTTAGGGGATGAGGTCTCCAGTAAACCACACCCTTCTTCAAGTAAGTTAGGATGTGCTAAAATGGTGAAATGGCATTTCACAAATCTTTATTTAGAGCTTTAAATGTCGGTAACACGAAAATCCTGCACTCAAAATAATATATTAGTAGATTTACTATTTTTTTTTTTGCTAATGCTAGTAAGCTAACCTTTAGCAAATTTTTAATTTTAATATTTGCAAAAATAAATTGTAATTTTTTTTTTAAGAAATCTTTAAATGGCGCTATCTCGGAAACTAAGCCAAATAGAGCAAAATGGAGGCAATTTTTGGTAATCGGGCTCTTCAGTCCACCGGTCCTCTTCACATGTGTGGAATGGGTCCTAACTTTGAATCCATAAAAGTTAGCACTCCCGAAAATTTTAATGCTCATATCCCGGTAAATATTGCCGACACAACAAAAAGTCCTATATCATTGTAGCTCTCAACACGTAGAACAATACCGCAAAATAACCAAAAGCTCTCCGAGTAATATTTTTGAAGTTATCGAGTTTTTCAATATTCTCAAAACCCCAGTGGTCCCCTAAAATCACGTATCTCACAAACTAAGCAAGGTAGAGCGAAACGGACACAAATTTTGGATCAAAAACTATGACGATTTTTAAGGAATCCAACTAGGACTAGGCCCATCGGGGTCTGGACCTATCGGGTCCGAGCCCAATGGGGCCCTCGAATGTGTCTGAACTAAGTTGAAATAAAAAAAATTTCAGTTAACTAATTTTTTGGCAAAACATTTTTACTAACTTTACCAAAAAAATTGTGGGTTCAAAATCAGCAAATTTTCTTATAGGTTTACAAGCTTTTTTTGCTAACATTACATTTTTTTTTTTGAGTGTAGCTAATCCTGTTTTCGAGTTATTACTAAATAATAACACTGTTCAACACAAAAATATCCCAGTAAAATATCCAACTGATTCTATAGACTTTGCTCTCCTGAATCCAAATCTGTCATCCAATTTTTTCTAGCACGTATCGTTTTTGAGATATTCGCTGTTAAAAAGTCAAAAACCAATAATTTCGCACTTTTGGGTGTATAATTTTATGTTGCTTCCAGCAAACAGGACTTGATTTCATATAAATTGGACCTCCTGATTCCAAAACTGCTGTCCAAATTTTCCTAGCATGTTCAATTTTCGAGATATACGCGTGGAAATATTTTCAAACGCGAATATCTCTAAAACGAAACATGTTAAGAAAATTTGGATTGCAGTTTTGGAATCAGGAGGTCCATTTTATATGAAATAAAGTCCTATTTTTGGAAGAATCAGTAACAGTGGACCACCAAAAGTGCGAAATTATTGTTTTTTTTGACTTTTTAACAGCGAATATCTCAAAAATGGGCTTGAAAAAATTGGATTGAAGATTTGGATTAAGGAGAGCGAAATCTATAAGTATCAGTTGAATTTTTTTTCTGTGAGGTTTTTGTTGTCGAATGGTGTAATTATTTAGCAATAACTCGAAAACGGGATCAGCTACACTAAGAAAAAAATTCTCAAATCAAGCAAAAACAATCCCAGATTAAAAATAAAACAGTGACAAAAGTCAACAAACTAATATGACTCGAGTGACAATAAAATTTTTAAAAATGAAATGAAAGAACTTCGATTTGAAAATGTATTTTGTTCAAATCAAAGTCGCACATAGTCAAATTAATTGAAAATTATAAATATATTTTTCTTTATACTTACCCAGTCAGAAATTGCCAACCGTACCAAAAATCTTGTGTTGGTACAATATCGGGCTAGCCAAAAATACAACATTGTATAATGTAAAACAGTTTTACTAAAAATATTGTGTTGTCACAACTTTGTGTTTACATAACACACTACACTATGGATTATAATTGAAAAGTTTTAACATTTTTATTTTTTTAAAAAGTTTTTGATTTACATAGACCTCAACTCTTTAATCTAAGTGAACACTTAGTAGTTGCTTTTTTAACCAATTTGCACAAAATTGTAACTAAAAAGCACTACATCGAGATTTTCAATATATCCCTAAGCAAAAGATAAATCCAATGTCGTAAATTTGTAATATCAATGTTAACCCAACGTCAAAACAAAAGTCGAGCGATCGTTGGCCACTGTTATCATTTCAACTTCGGAATGACGTCGTAGACTTAGAGACGGGTATGATATGCCAGGTCCAGATGGCATTATTCCAGCAATGCTGCAACATACTGTTATCGAAATAATTCCATTTTTGAAGGAAGTGTTCGTAGCGTGTCTGCAGCAATGTTATATACCGCAATCTTGGAGGAAGTCCAAAGTAGTGTTCATACCGAAAAGCGGTAAAATTAATCACGCAACTGCAAAGGATTATCGGCCTATTAGTCTATCGTCCTTCCTTCTGAAAACCTTGGAGAGAATTCTGGACCTGTACATAAGAGAAAACCTGGGTGGAAACTTTTTGTCGGCAACGCAACATGCTTATCAGCAGGGCAAATCGATAGAAACGGCACTTCATTCACTCGTATATACAATAGAGAGATCTCTAGAATTCAGAGAATTTACTTTGGCCGCTTTTTTAGACATAGAAGGTGCGTTCAACAATGTAAGTATGGATGCAATCATTAACGCTATGGACAAGGCTAGTATAAATCCAACCATCGGAAAATGGATTGGCTGCCTACTGTCTTGTAGGGAAGTCACAGCCGAATGGGGACTTGAAAGAGTCACAAGATATACGTCGAGGGGAACGCCACAGGGAGGAGTTTTATCACCATTACTCTGGCTCTTGGTTGTGGATCCTATTCTCAAAAAACTGGATACGCAAGGAGTATCAGTTGTTGCATATGCAGACGACGTGACAATTATGTCAACTGGTAAATTTTTGGCCACGTTATCCGAGCTGCTGGAGCGATCGCTGAAACAGTTATGGAGTTGGGCAAAAGAAAATGGTCTTAACGTTAATCCGCGGAAAACTGAAATGGTACTGTTTACACGAAAGTACAAGATCGAAAATTTTAGAAAAGTCAGGGTCAATGGCGTTGAAATCCCACTTTCAAATCATGCGAAATTTTTAGGAATCATCCTGGACAATAAGTTATCATGGAACCAAAATACAGAGGAACGATTAAAGAAGGCAAATAATGCATACTATGCATGCAAGAAAATGTTCGGAAAAACATAGGGACTTGAGCCAAGGATCACGTACTGGATATACACTTCTATAGTAAGACCTATCTTACTCTACGGGGTTATGGTCTGGCACAAAGCACTTGAAAGGGATGTGACTCTTAGGAAATTCCAAAAGGCCCAACGGCTTTTAGGCCTTAGTGTCACTGGAGCCCTAAGGACGACATCAGCTGCATCCATCGACACATTACTGCATCTGCTGCCAATTGACATCTTTGCTAAAGGTGAGGCTTATAAGGCATGCCTCAGACTCAAGGAGTCAAATTGGCTCAGACGCCGAAACTTTGGACACAGTAGCATGGACAATTTGGAAAATGTTGTCACTGACTACAAAGTGCCCAAATTACTTTTCGACCGGAAATTTAAAGTTGAATTTCCGACTCGAGAATTTTGGTCGGACTGGCGTTGCGCTCCAAATGACGCTATAAATATTTTCACAGACGGCTCCAAACAATCGACGGGAGTTGGAGCCGGTTTTACTTCAGACGTTTGTGATATAGAGAAGTCTTTCAAATTACCTTTACACTGTAGTATTTTCCAGGCTGAAATAGTTGCTATAGATAAGGCAGCCTCACAGTTTCTTGGGGAAACGGGTAAAATGATAAACTTTTACGTCGACAGTCAAGCTGCACTAAAGGCTCTAATGAGCTTTTGTATTAAATCAAAAGTCGTTTTTAAATGTTACGAGAATCTTCAGAAACTATCCGGGAATAATACCGTATCTCTTGTATGGGTACCTGGACATAGGGGAGTAGATGGGAACGAGAAAGCTGATGAGCTCGCTAAGCTTGGAGCAGATGGCGTAGGAACTTTTGTTCATATTGAGCCCCCGATTCAGTACTATAGGACGAGAAGTGACTGTCGTTGCATTTCTATTGCAAACAGGAAATGGAGAGAGCTAAGCACGAGCAGTATCACCAGAAGAATCTGGCCGCATTACGACCTCGGGAAAACTCGCTACCTTCTCTCTCTTAGCAGAGAGGATTGTCGTTTACTCACGGGAGTGGTCACAGGACACTGCCTAATTGCTTTTCACGCGAAAACTATGGGACTTATCTCGGATGCCAATTGTAGAAAATGTGATGAACCTAATACAGATGAAACAGTTGAACATATTCTGTGCAAATGCCCCGCATTGGCCAGACACCGCGAGCGAATACTAGGTAAAGCAGAAATCGAGAATCTGGATGATATCGCCGCTACGGACCTTACGCAACTAAAACTGTTCGCAACATGGACTAACGCGTTTTATCCTCGTCGCTGAAGGAAATTGTGGTATCGCTATGGACCAGCCGGTCTATGCGAGGAGTCTGAACTTTAGGCTCCACCACCCCTAACCTAACCTAACCTAATGATATGCCAACGTTGGTACCGTCGCCGCCAACTTCATTCCAACGTTGGCCCGTTTGTATTTTTCTGACTGGGTATCTTCTTAAATGGTCATTTAAAATAAAACAACTTAATTTTTTTTATATATATTAGAGTTCGTTTGGTGACTATGTCACTTCATCTGTTTATCGGATATCATAATTTTTTTAAAGGATTTAGGGGAGCTAAAAAGAATGCCGGTATTTTTTTTTGGAAAAATTTTCACTCCTTGGGGTGGTTCAAAGCATCTGAAAACGCAGATTTTGCGCTGATTTTTCTGCAGAGAAAAAACGGCTGAATATATTGCAAATCCGATTTCACCAGTCGATTCTACAGCAAAAATTAATACAATAGCAGTTTTTCGAACTCTTAAAAAAAGTTCCATAACCCACAGCAGGGGGCGGAAAAATCAATTTTTTTTTTAAATTTAAAATATTTTTTTAATCATGCAGGATGAAGAGGCAGTTTTTGCTAAGAAAATTGGTACAAAAAACACCTTTCTATCACAACCCATTAAAAAGTTATAAGGCTTCAAAGTTTTTTTTCTAGTGGCAAAATTGTAAAACACTGACCGAAATTTGAAAAATTTTTGGATGGGGCAGCGGTCTGAACACTCGCTTTCGATTAGCCTTTCAATGCTAATTCCAAATCTGGTTTCCAAAGTTTTTCATAACGACAGGTTTTTGAGGAAATTGAGGTCAAAGTACATAAAAAAAGCATTTTTGTGCATTATTGAGAGCGTTTTTTGTGATATTTTTGGATGATATTCTGGGATCGTACAAATAGTTTTCGATTAACATTTCGATACTGATACTGAATCTGGTTTTCAAATTTTTCTATCACGTCATGTTTTCGAGAAAATTGAGATCAAAAATCTCAAAAAACGAGCTTTTGTCCATTTTTGAGAGCTTATAACTTCTTAACGGGTTGTGATAGAACGGAAATGTTGGTACCATTTTGTTAAGCTTAAAATGCCCTTTAATTGTGCATATTTAAAAAATGTATTTAAAAAAAAAAAACTGGAAAACCTCTGTGGTGGGTTTTTGGAACTTTTTTTAAGAGTTAAAAAAAACGACCAAGTATTAATTTTTGCTGTAGAATCGATTGGTGAAAGCAGATTTGCGATATATTCAGCCGTTTTTGCTCTACAGAAAAATCAGCTTAAAATCCGCGATTTCAGATGCGTTGAACCACCCCAAGGAGCAAAAATTTTCCCAAAAAAATACGGGAATTCTTTTTGACTAACCTAAATCTTAAAAAAAAATTATGATATCCCCATATCAAGTTTTCAAAATTAACTCTAATATATGTAATGGTGCCCAAACACTTGTTAAAGATCGACAAAAATACACGTACACAATCCGAACAACAACAAAACTAACGGCAGAGAGCGTAAAAAACAAAAAAAAATATTATCGTTTCTCTTTTTGGGCACCACTGGTATATATTTTAATTTGTTTTACTACATAATAATTATAAACACATATTTATAATAAATAAATTCTTTTGCCTATGTCCTACAGTGGACGCAAGCAGCTGATAGATGAGGATGTATACAAAAAAGTTCACACTTATTTAAAATCGTTTTTTTTACATTTTCGTTTTTTCTTTTCACTTATGGGTAATTCCAAAAATTTTCGCCCCACTGTTCGGAAACATGCCTTTGGACGCCACTGAGAATTTGGCTCATAGATATCCACGTTTATATGAGATATGTTGCATTTTTGGATTTTCAAAATTTGCTGTAGTTTTTAAATTATCGCGGGTCAAAGTTCGACTTTTTTAGCAAAAGTCAGAAAAATACATGACGTTTAACGTGCTCTAACTTCTTAACTAGTAATCCGATTATCACAAGTAATGGCTCATATGAAAGCTTAATTTTTCTTCTTTTAGGAATCATTTTCAAAAGCATACGGTTTTTTTTCAGAAGTGTTGCAAAAATTCAAAAACATTTTTTTTTTGCGAATATTTAAAAAAACACATCTTTGTTTTTTTTTAAAAAAAGTTTGGTAATAAACAATCCTGTTTTGTACAACATATCCAAAATTCAGAGTGGGATCCCAATGGGATCAAAATATATTCTGGTTTTAGTACGAAGTTCTTAAATTTTACCTTAGAAAATTAAAATTTTATGTTTCTTCTACATAAAAATTTAAATTTTCAAAGAAAATTATACTATTAAAATTTTGAAAAACATTCAAAACATTAGAAATTTAAATTTTCTAAGGGAAAAATATGAGAACCTCGGACTTAAAACAGAATAGTTTTTGATCCCATGGAGATCCCACTATGATTTTTGAATATGTTATACAAAACATTGTTATTTTTCACCCGAATTTTTTTAAAAAAAATCGAAGATGTGTTTTTTTAAATATTCGAAAAGAAAAAATGTTTTTGCATTTTTGCATCATTTCTGTAAAAAAAACTGTGTTATTTTAAAAATATTTTCTAAAAGAAGAACCTCAGCTTTCACATGAGCCTAAATTTGTGAAAATCGGGTCATTGGTTAAGAAGTTACAGCTCTTTAAACGTGATGTATTTTTCTTACTTTTGCTTAAAAAGTCAATCTTTGACCCTCCATAATTCGTTAAATACACCAAATGTAAAAAAACGATATATGGTACATATATCATATTTATGAAGGCTATCTATGTGTCAAGGTTCAAATTAATCTGAGACACCATTTCCAAAAATGACTAAAATTTGAGCTAAATTTTCAGGAATGGCCCTTATGTCAAAATCAAATTGATTTTAATTACTCAAATTTTATTGTTTTTTTAACTTTTATTACATATTTATTGTTTCACTTTAGTACATTTTATTGGTTTTTAAAAGTTTCACTAATTTTACACCACAATACTTTTTTCGTCATTTTTAAAGCGTCGTTGTTAAAATTGTTGACAACTCATTTTGAAAGTGTTCATAATCAAATTGTTTATTTTCAGCATGGCGCCATCATGAAATGAACATGAGTTCTTGCATACTTAATTTGAAAAAAATTAATTTTCAAATCAAGACCGAAACATATTAAATTTTATAAAATTTAATTTAAATATTAAAATTTTTTAAAAAAAATTAAGGATTTTAGAAATGATTATGAAATTTTATGATTTGATTACGATTTTTTCCCTCAGTGTAGGATTTTTGTTTATTGCAAAAAACAATCCCTGACACCCCTGGAAATAAATATGTTCAAAATCATATTCATCTCAAATTTGATGTTGGTTAAAAGCATTGCGAATATACATAAGCTTTGGAATGATTTATACGTCTAGTTATTTTATTCCAAAGGGAGTTATTTTAGCCAGAAAAATCCCCAAATAATTATTAAGAACATCGTAGTTTATATCAAGTCGTGTTATGTCGAATAATTTAATATAAATACCTAATTCGTCATACAAATACATAATTAAACAAGGGGCCCCCGTAGGCTAGTTGGTAGCGTGCTAGCCTTTCAACGTGGGGGTCGTGGGTTCGATTCCCACCAGAACCCTTGGTTTTTTCGCTACAACGAGACGACGGTCATTGTTACCAGTTCTCGGTTAGGTTGAAGTTATTAAAAACATAATTAAACAATATTATCATTTATGTTTATTTTTATTCTGGATTTAAATATAATCATAAGTACAATAAGAAAGAAAGCAAGTATTAGCGTTAAATTCGACTGTGCTGAATCTGTTATACCCTTCAGCAAAAAGTAAAAACTAGAAAGTAAAAATTTGCCCGGACGTTCCAGATCGGAAGAAAAACTTTTTTGCTATACCAAATAATGCCAGTTTAATGATACATATCGTGCTTATTTGGAGGAGTCTAGCTATTTTATTTTGGACTGGAACGGTTTTTCTCCAGATGACATTTATCCAGACTGACATTCATAGAACGATCATGGATCATCGATCGATTTATGGATCCCCAACCGATATTTCAATGCGTTACAAACGGAATGACAAAATGAGAATACCCCATACTAGGATTGAAGGATATATATGAGGCATTCCATGTCAAATCGGACACTTTGAAAAATTTTTTTTTTAGATTTTCCTAATTTGTTAACAGTTTTTAGTACCCTTCGAAAACTCCTTCGTGGTAAATTTTCAGATTTTTTTGATGACCCGTTCAAAAGATATCGAATTATGAAAAATTGGTAGTTTGTTCCTTTACTCAAACTTCTTTTAATCATAACTTCTTTAATAATGGTCCAAATTTCAAATTGTTTTTTCAATATTTTTGTTTTTTTACGTACTTTAAAAAAGAAATCCCAAAAAATTCTTAAAACCGCTCTAGTATGCGATTTTTAAGTTTTAAAATTTAAATCTCATTTTTGAAAATGTTTGTACTCTTCGATTTTTTTGAAATTTTTTTGTGTAAAACTTCTATCAATTCTAAAAATTATTACTATTTTTTAAAATTTTTTGAAAAAATTTTATTGTAATTTTCCAATCTTAAAATCATTTCTACTTCTCCAATGGTGCGTCATAGAGGGGTCCTTTATAAGACCGACCCCCATTAATTTTTACGTCTTAACATTTTTTTTTGGAACAAACTAATACCCTATCCCCAATTTCTAAGGGGGCTCCCACACAAAACGACATTTTTTAAAATTTGTTCCAACCGCTCTAACTGCCCTAATAGTGCCCTTAGAGCAACAAAATGTATGACCGACCCACAATATTTTTTTAGTCCAAACATTTTCCCTGAACACACCTACCCTCTATCCTTAACTGTTAAGGCGGTCCCCATACATTTTTTTTTATTTTTTTGTAAATTTGTTTTATTTAATCAGCTTCTACCGGTCCAATGGTGCGTCCGAGAGGGGTCATTGGTGAGACCAACCCCCATTTATTTTGACCCTACAACATTTTTTCAAAATATCTCTCAACTCCCTAAGTAGGCTCCCATACAAAATTACATTTTTATAAAATTTGCTCCAACTGTTATTTGTATGGGAGCCTACTTAGGGAGTGGAGATAGAGCGTAGGTATGTTTTGAAAAAATGTTGTAGTTTAAAAATAAATGGGGGTCGGTCTCACTAATGACCCCTCTCGGACGCACCATTGGACCGGTAGAAGCTGATTAAATAAAACAAATTTACAAAAAATAAAAAAAATTGTATGGGTACCGCCTTAGAAGTTAAAGATAGAGGTAGGTGTGTTCAGAGAAAATGTTTGGACTAAAAAAATATTGTGGGTCGGTCATACATTTTGTTGCTCTAAGGGCACTATTAGGGCAGTTAGAGCTGTTGGAACAAATTTTAAAAAATGTCGTTTTGTGTGGGAGCCCCCTTAGTAATTTGAGCTAGGGTATTAGTTTGTTCCAAAGAAATGTTAAGACGTAAAAATTAATGGGGATCGGTCTTAAAAAGGACCCCTCTTTGACGCACCATTGGAGCAGTAGAAATGATTTTAAGATTGGAAAATTACAATAAAATTTTTTCAAAAAATTTTAAGAAATAGTAATAATCGTTATCCCACGATCCTCCTTGGCAAAAAATTTGTAGAATTAATAGAAGTTTTAAACAAAAAAATTTCAAAAAATTCGAAGAGTACTAACATTTTCAAAATTGAGATTTAAATTTTAAAACTTAAAAATCGCATACCAGAGCGCTTTTAAGAATTTTTTGGGATTTTTTTTTTTAAAGTACGTAAAAAAACAAAACTTTTGAAAAAAAAAAATTGAAATTTGGACCTTTATTGAAGAAGTTATGATTAAAAGAAGTTTGAGTAAAGGAACAAACTACCAATTTTTCATAATTCGATATCTTTTGAACGGGTCACCAAAAAAATCTGGAAATTTACCACGAAGGAGTTTTCGAAGGGTACTGAAAACTGTAAACAAATTGGGAAAATCTAAAAAAAAAGTTTTTCAAAGTGTCCGATTTCACATGGAATGCCCCATATACAAATATGATTATGTATAAGGAGACATTACAAAGTAATATTTTTTTTATATACAATATGATTATAATTTATATCCCAAGGTAGGTGTTACATATAAAAGTGCAGTTCGTAGTTGTCATTACTAACCGTCAACCAACCAACATCATGCATTGCAGACACTACAAATTAGAGATGGGCGCTGGTCACGTGATTTGCGTGATTCACGTGAATCACGCGTGAATCACGCGTGAGTGTGAGTGATTTTCGTTTCAATCACGTGATTGTGAGTGAGTGTGAGTTGAAAAAAATTCTGAGTGAGTGATTAGTGAGTGAGTCATTTATTTTTTGCGTGAGTTTGCGTGATTAGATTTTTTGAATTGCCCAATTTTTTTTTAATTTTTTGTAAAAAATTTTTTTTTGGATTTTTTTTTTATTTTTGGTAAGAAAATTTTATTGCGTGAGTAGATTTTGCGTGACTCACGCGTGAGCGTGATTGAATCTTGCGTGAATCACGCGTGAGCGTGAGTAACTTTTTTATTACTCACGTGAATAGTGAGTGAGCGTGAGTACAAAAAAAACTTGCGTGAGTGATTAGTGAGTGATTCAATTATTTTTTGCGTGAGCGTGAGTGAGTGTGAGTCAAAATCCACTCACGCGCCCATCTCTACTACAAATGTTTCCGTTTTGTTGTTAGCAACACTCGAAATATTTGTTAGTAAAATCAACAGAATATACAATTTTAACAATTGGAACACGGACCACCTTTTTTTTATTGGATTAATGTGTTTTTTTGAATTCAATTTTCCACATTTTACTTAAGTTTTAACTTCAAAACTAACTTACATTTTCGATTGTATTAACCTAAAAACAGTTGCTGCTACTATATTCGGTTGTGGGAATTAAATACTATAGTTGCTTCATTTAAAAATCAGATATGTCAACAATATCCAGTTGTGGCTGTCAATAGTTAAATATAAAATCCATTATGTAAAGGCATCGACTGAATTTTTGTTGCCTAAACTGAATTTTAGTAGATTTTATCCAACAGAATTTTTTTTGAGTGTAAAAATAGTAAATGTAATACTTTTATGAGTATAACTGTTACCAATGTTAACTAACGTGTGTTCTCTTATATTACCATAAATGTGTCAGAGTTGATGAGATTTATGATCGATTAGTTGGAAATGCAAAAAAAAACAGAAATCATAATAAAATCTACAACAAATTGTCACACATATGCTTTCTACTTGTACCTACAAACGAATTTAAATTATTATTTGGGTGGGTGTAGTACCGTATACAAATTTTTTATAGGGTGTATGTGGGGGTGGGGGAGGCACTATAATAAAAACAAGTAAGAAAGTTATAGTCGGTCAAGACCGGCCATATAATACCCTACACCGGCGTTTCCCGGAAAATGGGTCCCCAGTTCAAACATGGACCTATGGTATCTATCTTTTGTTAAATCTTTAATAAGTGTAAAAAACACCCACAAACCAAGTTTTAGTGAATTAGGCTTCCATTTGTTTCAAATACACCGCTTTAACTGAATAACGGGCGAAATTTTTATATGGGTCTAGGTCCAAAAATGGTCCGATAAAAATCAGATTTGATAAGGTTATTAAAGTACGTGTGTAATATATACAAACAAAATTGTAATAAAATATTTTTGATTTTCATGAAATTTGAGAGATTTTTGTGAATATCGGGAAGGTGGTTTGTATGGGGGCTACAAGAAGAACTGGTCCGATTGTTTCAAAATTCGGCATGGTGATTTGTGACTACAAGCGTACCTGCTAAATTTCGAAAGGTTACCTTTTTTAAAACCGTTGTTAGAGTCATTTGAGGGAAATTAAATGAGGACGTTTCAATAGGCTTCATCCTTGGGCCAAAATAAACTTACGTTTAAAATTGCAGTCAAATCGGTTGATAATTGCGACCTGTATCGTGTTTACACCGTTACATGGACAGACGGACGGACGGACAGACGGACATTGCTAAATCGACTTAAAAAGTAATTCTGAGTCGATCGGTATATTTGAAGGTAGGTCTAGGACCAATATTTTGGGTAGTTACAAACATCAGCACAAACTCATTATACCCTGTACCACAGAGTGGTGTAGGGTATAAAAATACTACAATCATAAAATATATGAAGTGTTCCACATCATGATGTGTGGTGCATGGTAATACGAAAAATAAGAGATATGAAAACTGCAGAATATTTGGGTAATGCAATATATTGCTTTTTCTTTCAAATTTTTTGCTAAAACTTTAAAAACTAAATTTAATAAAAATAAAAAAAAAATAAAAAATTGCTGAAGAAATATGTCGCCATTGAGCACTTCTACGAAACAGAATTATCAATTGTATTTCAGAAGCTTTCAATTGTATTTCAGAATTTATCAATTGTATTTCAGTAATTATCAAGTTTATTTCAGAATTTATCAATTGTATAACTGAAGTTTTTATTTATTTCGGTTTGAGTCCATATTAATTATTTCTGAGAAATAATTATTTTTGTTGTACAATGAGAAAATCTGAAAAAAATTAATTGACAACACAGGCTAAGTGGAGATGTCGACAGCTTTCGGAAGAAGCCACCCTTCCTTCGTCAGCACTCTTCGATTGTCACTGTAGGTGTGTAAGATTAAGATCAGCTATTTAAACGTACATTAAGGTAAAAAAGAACGGGAATTATATCACATTTCATTACCCATATGTTACGTTTAGCACGAACTTAATGCGTCAATTGTATTTCTGAAACTATCATTTGTATTTCAGAATTTATCAATTGTATTTTAGAAATTATCAATTGTATTTCAGAAATTTTTAATTTGTATTTTATGAAATATCAATTGTATTTCAGAAGTTATCAATTGTATTTCAGAAATAATCAATTGTATTTCAGAAATTTTCAAATGTATTTCAGAAATAATCAATTGGGGCCCCATAGGCTAGTTGGTAGCGTGCTAGCCTTTGAACGTGGGGGTCGTGGGTTCGATTCCCACCAGAACCCTTAGTTTTTTCGCTACAACGAGACGAAAGTTACTGCTACCAGCTCTCGGTTAGGTTAAGATTATTAAAAATGAGTTGAAAATAAATAGAAAGAACAAATAAAATAATTGATCATGTGATCAAAACTAGGTATTTCAGAAACTAACCTTTGTAAAACGATTGAAAATTATGAAAATAAAATTGATAATTTCTGTAATAGAATTGATCATTTCTGAAATACAATTGATTATTTCTGAAATACAATTGACAACTTCTGAAATACAATTGATAAATTCTGAAAAACAATTGATAACATCTGAAAAACAATTGATAAATTCTGAAATATAATTTCTGAAATACAATTGATAATTCTGATATACAATTGATTGTTTCTGAAATACATTTGTTAAGTTCTGAAATACAATTGATAACTTCTGAAAACCGATTGTTAATTTCTGAAATGCAATTGATAAATTATGAAATACAATTGATAGTTTCTGAAATACAATTGATAATTTCTGAAATACCAATGAAAATGGTGTAGTTTGAGAAACTATTCTCAACTTTTCACAAAAAGCTCTAAAAAAATCATAAATATGGGATATTTTTTGTATAAATTTTGTTTGTAGGTGTTAAATGTGGACTTTGGTAATCTAATCAAATTTAATTATAATTGGGCCATTTCTGAACTTAGTCTCCACATAAAAATTTCGTCCGATATTGAGTAAAATGGTCTATTTTTCAAATTTTCTTTTAATTACAAAATTTTTTGGGCTCAAAAAATTCAATTTTATTTTTTCTTAGTCTTTTTCCTGATTTTTCTAAGATCGCCAAACTCAAACGACCGACTACCATACTATTCAATCGTCGTAGGGTGCTATAACTTTTCATTTGAATTTGAACCACCCTACTGCGAATGTACCGTATTAAATTATCATTAATTTACAGTTTTAGAAATGAATATTGTTTTGTTTCTGCAATTTGTTTGTCCTTGTTGTTGCTTATTATAACTTTATTTTTATGACATAAAATATTTTCTATTTTTATTTATTTAACGGAAATAATTATTAGTTTTGAAGTACATACCTGACGTCAGAATCTCCACATTAGCCACATTATAAACCACCAATCACACAAACACACTCACATATCAATTAGTGTTAACGATGTCATTTATGAAACACTTAATTTATGAAAAAAAAGTCATAAATATGAATAAGAAATACTCGATAAGGACGAACTGAATATACCCTGTAAATATTTTGGAGGTTGATAGCGGAGTGTAAGATTTAAATAAATTTTTATTCATTTAAATCGCATTCAAATATCGGTAAGGACCCAATAGAGAACATATATTTATGATGCTTGATCGATTTGACGATATTTTAGCGACTTCTACCCGGTAGATGTCAAACCAAAAGAGCTAGAAGAAGTTTAAATTCCTACATTTGAACCAAGGGGATAAGGACAAGACTTTTTGGTCCCACTCCATTTATTCAAATTGCTGTTAAAAAATATTAAGTGCAAATATCGTAATAATTAATCGTTAAGACGAAGGTGATTATACCTACATACTGTGATTGGAGGGTATTAAAAACTTTAAACTTTTATATACATATAATGAATATCAATTCTTTCAGTGTATGCAACATGTTGTTAGCAAATGTTATGTGTATGCAGTGGTAAGTAGGTAATTAATTTTTGATTTTGTTTCCTTCCATGAACTACATATGTATGTGTGTAATATAATGTTCTAACTTTATTACACATAAGTAAATTTTAGCCATAAAATCTCAATGGACATAGTTTCCATTTCTTTAAGATTCCATGGAAATCCAATAAATGTTATTGATTTTACCGCCATGCCATGGTCATCTTAAGTAGCAAAAACAACCCCCACATATATAGAATTACCAAGTTTATTTTTATTAATTTAGATTTAATTGCAATAATTGTCGTAATAACTTCATGTATATAACAGCCACTTTATGGTCACATACGAATTCTACTCATATTCCTATAGTCGTACAGTGGTTCTTAAAGGGAAACTTTAAGAACGAAATTCTGATTTTTTGTTTTAAAAAAAAATTTTACATCAACAGATTCTGAGACATTTTTTCTTTAGCAAAAGTCTTAGATTCTGATATATTTTTTAGATTCTGAGAAGTTTGTCCTATAAATAAGTATCTTATTCTGAAACATTTTTCATATAGAAAAATTGTCAGATCTTGAGTAATATTTTCTATCAAAAAAATCTTACATTCTGATAAGTTTTTTCTATAGAAAAAATTATCCAATTTTTACTGCAGAAAATTCTCAGATTTTTCTACAGAAAAATTTTCGGATTTCTCCCATAGAAAAATTCACATACTTTTTTTTATGGAAAAAGTGCCTTTTTCTAAAAAAATATTTATATTCTGAGTATTTTTTTCCATAGAAAAAGTATCCTATTCTGATAATTTTTTTTTAGAAGTTCAAAGTCCTGCATTGCACCCAGGGTATTAGAAAATACCTCTATTTTCCATCCGCCCCATTTGTGGGCGTTGATATAAAAAAATAATTAAAATAACGATAAAATTGTACTACTTAAGTGCAAAAAGTATACAAATTAATATGTAAACATTTTTCGCGGGGGGAAAGGTGCCCCGCCGCTACCACTACCCCTTCCACAAAATTCCCCTTCAACTGTTTTTATACCCTACACCACACTGTGGTACAGGGTATAATGAGTTTGTGCTGATGTTTGTAACTACCCGAAATATTGGTCCTAGACCCACTTTTAAGTATACCGATCGACTTAGAATCACTTTTTGAGTCGATTTAGCGATGTCCGTCCGTCCGTCCGTCTGTCCGTCCGTCCGTCCGTCCGTCCGTCTGTCTGTTCATGTAAACGGTGTAAACACGATACAGGTCGCAATTCTCAATCAATTAACTTGAAATTTAAAACTTAAGCCTCTTTTGGCCCAAGGACGAAGCCTATTGAAATTGGAAAAAATCGGTCCATATTTAGACCTAGCCCCCATACAAAGGTCCTCTTTAGTTTTGGCTCAAATGACTCTAATAGTCGCATTTTAATAGGTATCTTTTCAAAATTTGGCAGGAATTAATGTTTTATACACACAAATCACCATTCCGAATTTTAAAGAAATCGAACCAGTTCTTCTAGTAGCCCCCATACAACCACCTTCCCGATTTTCACATAAATCTCTCAATTTTCATGAAAATAGAAAATATTTAATTTAATAATAACCTTATCAAATCTAATTATCATCGGACCATTTTAGACTTAGGTCCCATGTGGAAATTTCGCCCGATATTCAGTTGAAGCGATTTATTGTCAACAAAAAGAAGCATATTCCACTCAAATTTGATTAGTGATTGCTTTTTACACTTATTAAAGATTTGACAAAATATAGATCTAATCAGTCCATGTTTGAACTTTGGACCCATGGTCCGGGAAACTCTGGTGTAGGGTATTATATGGTCGGTCTTGACCGACTATAATTTTCTTACTTGTTTTTATTATTTCTTTACCCTCGTTTGTAACACTTCGAAATATTGGTCTAGTATCCCACAAAGTATAAATAATCATCCCCCTCGATCGATTTTAAGACGTTCTAGCGATTTTCGTCCGTCTATCCGTCTGTCTGTTGAAAACACGATATCTTTTGAGATACTGTACGGAGGAGTTTGGCATATATGTTGGTCATTTACCTGGTCAGGTTGGTATTGAAATTCAGCACAATCGTTCCAGAGATTCAAATGTTATAAGCAAAAGAGTGAATTTCGGCAAGGGTTTTTCGCGAATTTACGAGATAAAAACACGTTTTCCCAGCCTGGTTGGTATTAAACTTCAGCCAAATCGGTGCAGTGGTTCAAAAGTTATTAGTAAAACCGTGAATTTCATATTGGTTTTACCTTTAATTCACGTGTTGAAAAACCGAGCTTTAAAAATATTGGTTAGCCACAAAATTACTTTACAAAATATTTTTGTCACTCAAAAATATTTTAACACTAAACAAAAAATTACACTCGAAAAAAATTTTACAAAAAAGTTTTTCACTCAAAAAGTTTTTTTTTTACAAAAAAGTTTTTTACTCAAAAAAAATATTTTTAATCAAAATTGTTAATTTTTTCACGTTAGAAAATTTACTGTGCAGGAAATTTTGGAATTTCTTTAGGGCATACCCCTAGAACGATGCTTATTGAAGATTTGATTACTTAAAAAAAATTAAAGAAATTTTAGAGGGCATCTTCAGGGAACGGTTTATACAAAAACTGAAAAAAATATATATAATAAATTACACCTTTTCAAAATTTAAAAACGTTGTTCTGGACAAAATTGCTCCATGAAAACTTTATAAATATTTTTTCCTCAATGTACTCTACCTAAGGAAACTTTTGGCACCAATTTTAAAAATAAAAAAAATATTTTTATTTTTGAACAAATGCACCACGGATGCAAACTTTAAACCCTGGTTGTGCCCTGAGGATGACTATCAAACATTTTTTAATTCTTTTTCTCGTAATCACCTCGTTAATAAGCATCGTTCTAAGGGTATGTCCTAAGATTTTTCAATTTCGGGACACGCTATTGCATATGGAAGCGTATAAGAGATTCGGTATAGCCAAATTAAATACTTTTACTTGTTTTTTTATGCCCTCCACTTACAATTAGTGATAGAGGGTATATATAAGTTTGTCATTCCGTTTGTAACTCATCTAAATATCGGTGTAATATTTATATATCACTGATCTGTATATTATTGATCAGTGATAGATTTTAAGACATTCTAGCGATGTCCGTCTGTCTGTCCGTCTATGGAAATGGTGATCACGGCCAAAGTATTAAACAGATATGACTAAGACTTGGCATATTTACTTGTTGTTGCCCTAGACAGTTTGGTATTACATTTGAGCGAAATCGGTTCAGCGGTTCAAAAGTTACGAAAGAAAATGTAGGAGACCTCGAGACTTTTGGTACATTCAACATAACCTAGAAATTTTTCGCCGATTTTTTTTTTGCATCAATTCATTCGGCAAGGTCGAATTTAACTTTTTTTACTTGTTTTTTAATGAAACGGGCCATTTACTTATTACCACTATTTGCTGTTTAAACCACTATGTACCATTTATTTAAGCACTAATATGTGAGTAATTTGTTGTGCGTATGTGAGTGTAATAAGATCTCATAATATTTATTATAATAGCGAATGTCTTTAAGGACACTTTCAATGTTGTTATTTTTTTAATGTTAAGAAAACAAATTGCCAAGAAAACTTATTGTGCACAGAAAATAATGTTGAGTAAAAATTTAATTTTTAACTGCCGCAATTAAAAACTTAATTGTTTTTTTTTTATAAAACTTTGAGTAAATAATCTGTGTCAATACATCATTGTCAAGACTCTTTAGCAAATGACAATCGTTAGTGGCATTCGTTGCTGATGCGTTAGAGATTTTAAAGTAAAAATATTAGCCTGGAAGGGCTGCTAAATTAAATTTTCCAATTGGCTCAAGCTCCAGATAATTTTCTGCTGTCTCCGCAAATTTTTCTGTTGTTTACACAGACATTTCATTATGATTTTCTGCTATCTCAGCATATTTTTCTGGTGATACGACCAAAATTTTATTTTCTGTGAATAATTTTGCTTCAAATGAAATATAACAAACAATATTTACGCTTGTATCATTTTGTCTGTGTCATTTGCAGTTAGGAATTATTAAGAGTTCTTATAAATATTTTTTTTAGCCATGCAAATATGTTAGATTCCTTTGCATCTAAAATCAGCAACAAAATCTTTTTTTATCAAGTACTTCCTCTTCAGTTGATACGGAAAAAGCATTTGAGCTCATATGCAAACAAGAAATCTTATAAAAAAGGAATTTCTTACTAATATGGCGTCAAAAATCTACTAATGTTGACAGTTATCATTTGTAAAATGGACTAAAGGAGCAGGAAAATAATATAACAATGGTACTCCCACAATAGTATTCTAAAAGGACATTGCAAATATGTACTTGTAATGATTATTGTTGTTTGATAGACTCACTAACACACTCAAACACACACACACACAAACAAACAAATAAAGAATCATATAGAAGGTGTTATTAAATGAGGGTAACATAATACACAGGCTTATGATTGCTTATATGTATGAGTGTGGAAAATCCTTGGGGTGACATTTTTGAAAAATTATGGAAATGTACTAGAAAGTTAACACTTTAAAAATTATAAGAAATAGTTACAAGAAAATATTTGACTTTGAGAAATTTTCTTTGTAAACTTAGTTTGCAGTGCAGTTGCAAATGTATATTTGTTAAAGTGACCAGATGAAAATTAAACTTTATTTTATATGTATCATAAATAAAATAGTATAAATAACATTTATGGAAGAAGTTTTAAATCATCCAGTCAGAACAAAATAAAATTAAAAAAAATAAAATAAAACAAGTATAAAAGTTAAATTCGACTTACAATTAGCCGAATCTATGAATACCCTCCACAATGCCCTTTTTAAGTTATAGTAAATTTTCTAACGTGAAAAAACTTACATTTGTGATTAGAAATATTTTATTTTGTGTAAAAAAGCTTTTTTTTTACTAATTTTTGAAAAAAAAAAAAAAAATAATTTACTAAATTTTTTTTGAGAGTAAAATTTTTTTTGAGTGTAAAATTTTTTTTGAGTGTATTTTTTTTTTGCTTTAATGTAAAACTATTTTTGAGTGACAAAAATACGTTGTAAAATATTTTTGTGACTTACCAATGTTTTTAAAACATGCTTAACGGGTTTTCATCACGTGGATTAAAAGTGAAGCGAATCTGAAATTTACGGTTTTGCTAATAACTTTAGAACCACTGAACCGATTTGGCTGGAATTCAATATGAACAAGCTCAGGGGAACGATAAATATATATGCCAAGCTTCAGCATCCTCAGAATTGCCTTTTTTATCTCGTAAATTTGCGAAAAACCCTCGCTGAAATTCACTCTTTTGTTCATAACTTTTGAACCACTGCACAGTGGCCGAAACATCTAATCTAGCGGCGCTTAATTCGAAAATGTAAAATAATAAAGCCCAATGCATATTTGTGATTATAAAACTTATAAAGAATTTAATTTTTAACCATATTTATTTATTTCAGTGTTTTTATTTATTTTGGGAAATTTATGGGAATATCGGGAGGGTGGTCTGTATTAGGACTAGAAGTTAAAATGTTCCGATTCCGTTAAAATTAAGAGTGATTACACTGCGGAACACTAAAAAATAAACAAGAGTTACGACCATCATTTCAATATATTTAGGACATGCTCTTTAGAATGGCGTACTCCGTTTTTCGATGTATGGTACAGTTTTCTTGCAAAATGTCGTCAAAGGTTTGCTGATTTCAAGCCAGTTTTTTCACAAAAAAATTTGCAAAGTTAATGATTTATAAATTTTATGGCATGGAAAACAAAGATATGACTTATAGCAATATTTCTTATGCAAATTTGGTTCAAAGCTTGTTATCTTAAGCCCTTAAATTCGCGAATTTTTTAATTTTTTTCGCGAAATTAACAGCCAAATTAGTATTTGATAAAAAACTTGCTTTTAGTGAATCAAAAAGGCATCCCTAACAATACGAATAGTGGACAAAAAACAGCTATGTTATATGGACCATCATGATGAAAATCGCGAAAAACCGTTTTTTTGTCTATGCCAGCATCACTTTACGAGATGATTTAAGACTCCATATTTTAGTATATAATGTGGGATTCTTAAACAATTAACTGACCAAAAATTTGGCCAAAAAAGTTTTCATTTGCAAAAGTTATCTTAACAAAAACTATAATTATTGTAGCGTTAACACTGAAATAATAGTTTTTGTTAAGATAACTTTTGCAAATGAAAACTTTTTTGGCCAAATTTTTGGTCAGTTAATTGTTTAAGAATCCCACATTATATACTAAATGGTGGAGTCTTAAATCATCTCGTAAAGTGATGCTGGCATATACAAAAAACGGTTTTTCGCGATTTTCATCATCATGGTCCATATAACATAGCTGTTTTTTGTCCACTATTCCTATTGTTAGGAATGCCTTTTTGATTCACTAAAAGCAAGTTCTTAATCAAAGACCAACTTGGCGGTTAAATTCGCGAAAACCTCATAAAATTAATAAATTCGCGAATTTAAGGGCTTAAGATGAAAAGCTTTAAACCAAATTGGCATAAAAAATATTGCTACAAGTCATATCTTTATTTTCCATGCCATACAATTTAAAAATCATTAACTTTGCAAATTTTTTTGTTGAAAAACTGGCTCGAAATCAGCAAATCTTTAACGACATTTTGCAAGAAAACTGTACCATACATCGCAAAACGGAGTACGCCATTCGATTCAGCATGTCCGAAATATATAGAAATGATGGTCGTACCTCTTGTTTTCTAAAATAGTGGTCACTTTTGTCACGCAGTGTTATTTATGGCTACAAAAAACATTTACCAGTCGAATTTCATGAGGATATTTGTGAAAATACCATTGTTAGGGCTTTTTAGTAAAACTGGAAGGGGAAATTAACATGGGGGCTATGGGATAACATGGACCGATTTTGTCAAAAATTTAATAGATTTTGTTCTTTCGATAAAAAATCTTAAATTTCAAATTTTTGCCAAATCAATTGAAAATTGTGGTCTGTATCGTGTTTATACTGTTTATTTGGACAGCAGATGGACCCTAAAAAACCGAACAACTTGCGCGAACTAGCACGTCATACTGAAACGTCACAACAAAAATAACCCAAAATAATAAACCAAACAGGAATTGGACCGAATACGATCGAATTTCAAAAGATGCAGTCAATGAAACTATAGTTAATATCACAAATGTCAACTTCTTTAATGCACTAATAATAAACTAGATACACACAGGCCAAAAACATTTATTTTTGAGCTAAAACATACCTTTTACTTTTAATTAAAACTTTTTGGCTCAAAATGTATAAACAATTGACTTAAAAGTGTCAAGAAAAACTCACTGAGTAATTAGGCCCCAAATTCCTTTAATACACTTGCTGCAGAAAATGTATATTTGACAGCTTAAGGCCCAGGCACTTGAGCGCTTCTGTAGCGGTGCTGTAGCGTGACGGGCTGTTGTGTCGTTTTAAAGTTTGGCCGCTGCACCACCGTCACGTATTCGTTTAAGTACCTATTTCTATATATTTTAGTTCAAGCTAACGTATCAGCTGACACGTCTCCGAACCGTATTCGCTCAAGTAATTATGCCTTTACAGCTGTGCGAATATTGAAAGCAAAACAAAAGTAAAAAAGTAAATTTTTTCTGTAAAGTATGTATAGGTAAACGATGCAGTGCAAAAACATTTATCGATCTTAGTTTTTTAATTTTGACTTAAGCGCCGATAGATCAGTGATTTTGGCCACAGTACACTGGACCGATTTCGCTGGATTGCAATACCAACCTTTAGTTTTCTAAAATAAAATAAAATAAAGTAAAATATAAAAAAATAAAATAAAAATAAAATATGAATGTACCCGTAATTTTAAAGATTTTTTATTTTTTTGTTTAAGTACTTTTCCGCATCCAATTCTCTTCACCTATATCCGTCAGCAGCCGAAGTAAAGCATTTTGAATTTTTTTAGGTTATGTGGAATGTACAAAAATTTTCGGTGTGTCCATTTACATTTTTGTTTATAACTTTTGAAGTCCTGAGCCGATATCGCTTTAATGCTATACCAAACTGCACGGTGATCAATGATAAATCTGGTTACCTCTTAAAAATTATGCATCCCATGCAATAATCATTAGTTTTTCTTATATGCAACAAGTGACATATTACATGCAAATTAGAAATAAGAATACCCACCCGACCAAGTATGTATTTCAAAAACTGCGTGACTAGAATGAAACATTAATGCACATAAATATTTCATATAGTTAACCCCTTACAAATTGTTTTATATGTATATTTACATATTTATATTATTTCAGCCTTACCATAAAAAAATAAAATATATTTAAAATGAGGTTTTAATTTTATTTCCATACAAATTGTTTTTGTTTTTAAAATCGACTTTCAAAAAATGTATTGAAAATTTCAAATTTAAAATAAAACTTTTGTTAAAATAGACTATTTGTTTTCTTGTGGTAAGGGCCTTTGTTTTCAAGTGAAAAAAAAGTTAAAAAAAAATAAAAAAAAACTTTTTTTAATATTCAATATTACAGGAGGAATATGTGAGTGACACTTTTACCACATTTGTGTAACAATTTTTAAACCGTAGTAAACAATGGAAAAAAATATTAATAAATCTATATAGTTTATTCAGTGGTAGAATGAATGAACATTCATTCATTGTTTACTTCCAGTTTCTGATGCGCAATTAAAAAACCACATAAAGTTTTTCTTTGCAATTGTCCTTATCCTACATACTCTCGAAAAGTTAATATTGTCACAAGTAGCATGTCTAGGTGGGTGGACATTTTTTTTACCAACAAGTTATTGAAAAAAATATTTATTTGTAATGTTACACAGAAAAAAGTTTCAAAAAAATTTCAACTGATATTCAGTTAATGCAGCAAAAATTTGTTATGTGATCAGGGCCGTCTTAAGGTATGGCGAGGCCCCTAGGCACACAAGAATTTGGGGCCCCGCTGGAAAGTAAAAAGTCGCATGACAAAAAAACAATTCTTTTGGTACTAATCAAATTCATATTATTTCCGGTTTTAAGAAAAAGAAATAAAAAATATTTTGAGTAGGGATATTATAGCTCGAGGTCATTTTCCTTTACTAATAATGAAACAACAATGATATTCATGTAGAACAATTTAGTTTTAATGAAAACTTTTCTATATCAGAATCTGAGACTTTTTCTATACGAAAAACTTTTTCTACACGAAAAATATCTCTAAGTCTAAAACTTTTTATACCCTCCACTCTAGCGATAGAGGGTTTGTCATTCCGTTTGTAATACCTCGAAATAAAAGTTTGGCATATATGTTGGGATATACCTGGTCAGGTTGGTATTGCAATCCAGCGAAATCGCTCTAGTGGTTCAAAAGTTATGAGCAAAGCACTGAATTTCGGCAAAGGTTTTTCGTGAATTTACGATATAAAAAACACGCTAACTTTCGAAAGGCAATTCTGAGGATGCTGAAGCTTGACATATGTTTTTGTCGTTCCCATGGCCTGGTTCGTGGTGATTTTCAGCCAAATCAGCCCAAAATCAAAAGTTATTAGCAAAACCGTGAATTTCAGAATAGTTTCACCTTAAATTCACGTGTTGCAAACACGTTAAACGTGTTTTAAAAACACTCAAAAAAATTTTACACTCAAAAAAATTGTTTGTAAATTTTTTTTTTTTTTTCAAAAATTACTAAAAAAAAAGTCTACACAAAATAAAATATTTAATCAAAAATGTTATTTTTTTCACGTTAGAAAATTTACTTTCGAACGTGAATTTAACTTTTCTACTTGTTCTATACCAAAAATTTCTCAGAATCTGAAACTTTTTTAAAGCGAAAAATGTGTCAGAATCTGCGACTTTTTCTTTAGGAAAAATGTCTTAGAATCTGAGAATATTTTTATACGAAAAATGTCTCAATGTTTGATACTTTTTTATACCGAAAACGTCTCAGAATCTGCGACTACTTTAATACGAAAAATGTCTTAGAATCTTTTTCTGTCTTAGAAGACTTTTTCTATATGAAAAATGTCTCAGAATCTAAGACTTTTTCTATACGCATCTGAGTCGTTTTCTTTACGAAACATATCTCAGAATCTGAGGTTTTTTATGCGAACCATATCTTCGTCCGTCTGTCCATCTATCGGTTTAATTTTTCAATTCAAATCAATTGACTTGAAATTTGAAACTTAAGCACCTTTTGGCCCAAGGACGAATTGAAATTTTGAAAATGGAGAAAATCGGTCCATGTTAACCCCTAGCCCAAATACAAACGCCCTCTTTGAAGTCGGCTTAAGTGACTCTAATAACCGTATTATAATAGATATCGCTTTGAAATTTAGCAGGTAATCAAATTTGTATGCACGAATCACCAATCCAAATTTCAAAGAAATCGGGTCAGTCCTTCTGGTAGTCCCCATACAAACCACCCTCCCGATATTCACACAATTCCCTCAAAATTCATAAAAATGTAAATATTTGATAAAAAGTTTATTTTTATGTGTTAAACGTGAACTTTAGTAACCTAATCAAATCGCAATATAATTGGACCATTTTTGGACTTAGTCCCCCCATAAAAAAATTTCGACCGATATTCAGTTAAATCGGTCTATTGACAAAAAAAAAATAAGTCAATTCCACTAAAATTTTATCTATGTGTGTTTTAAACCACCCTCCCGAAATTCAAATAATTCTTAAAATTTATAAACATGGAAGTATTTGATAAAAATTTTATTTTTAGGTTTTAAACGTGTACTTTTATAACCTTATCACATCGGAATATAATTGAACCATTTTTGGACCATATCTCTTATGTCCCCCATATACATACAAATTTCAACCGATATTCAGTTAAATCGGTCTATTTGCAAAAAAAATAAACCAATTCCACTAAAATTTGATCTGTGTGTAATTTCTATACTAAATAAAGATCTTACAAAAAGATCCAATCGGTCCATGTTTGGACTTGAGACCCATTTTCCGGAAAATAGTGGTGTAGGGTATCATATGGTCGGTCTTGACCGACTATAACTTTCTTACTTGTTTTCTCCTTAGTTAGTCAGTAAAAAAATGTGCGTGAGTAAAGCAATTAAAGTTTGCGTGAGCATGAGTGAGATGTGTGAAAATTCCCCAACGCTCCTATCTCTACACAGAAAAAAATAAAAAACAAGTAAGAAAGTTATAGTCGGTCAAGACCGACCATATGATACCCTACACCAGTGTTTTCCGGAAAATGGGTCCCAAGTCCAAACATGGACCGATTGGATCTGTCTTTTTTTAGATCTTTATTTTGTGTAGAAAACACACACAGATCAAATTTTTGTGGAATTGGTTTATTTTTTTGTCAATAGACCAATTTAACTAAATATCGGTCGAAGATTTTGAAATATCGGTCTAAGTACAAAAATGGTCCAAATATATTCCGATTTTATTAGGTTACTAAAGTGCACGTTTAACACCTAAAAATAAAATTTTTATCAAATATTTCCATTTTTATGAATTTCGAGTGACATGTGTGAATATCGGGAAGGTGGTTAGTATGGGGACTACCAGAAGGACTGACCCGATTCCTTTAAAATTTGGAATGGTGGTTCGTGGATACAAAATTTGTTTACCAGCTAAATTTCAAAGCGATGTCTGTTATAATACGGTTATTAGAGTCATTTAAGCTGAATCCAAAGGGGGCGTTTGTATGGGGGCTAGGTCTTAACATGGACCGATTTTCCCCAATTTCAATAGGCTTCTTCCTTGGGCCAAAAGATGCTTAAGTTTCAAATTTCAAGTCAATTGATTGAAAATTGCGACCTGTATCGTGCTTAAACCGATAGATGGACAGACGGACGGACGGACGGACATCGCTAAATCGACTCAAAAAGTAATTCTGAGTCGATCGGTATACTTGAAGGTAGGTCTAGGACCAATATTTCGGGTAGTTACAAACATCAGCACAAACTCATTATACCCTGTACCACAGAGTGGTGTAGGGTATAATAAATTTGAGTACATTTTTAATACTATTAAGTAAAAATTACTCAATTTTGCACCAGTAAACTATTTAATAGTATTGAGTAAACTTTTAATAAAAATTTATTAACCCTTTGACGACCATACATTTTCTGCCGAAGCGATTTTGATTTTCTTTACATTTTTGTGATTTTTGACCGAATAATAGTTATTCAACAACAAATTGGACCCCTAACTCCCCTCCTCCCCCTTATTTTTATTGGTGAAAAAATTTTCGCTATGACGATTACGCAGTTTTAAGCAAAGCAATTTGATTACCGCTGTGATTTTCAAGATCTGCAATTCAAAAATAGTTAGTCTGCAAGAATTTGGATCTCTTAACCGACTATATGACTCTTATTTCGCGTAAGAACTAAAGGTATTTTTGTCCCTAAAAAAGAGATTTTTATTTCACAAATTGTGAGGAGTTACAGTGAGTAAGTGGACACAGTTAGATACTTTTTGAAAACTAGACTTTTGTTGCCAAAATGTATGCCAACAAATTTAAGTAAATTTTTAATTGACACAATTAAAATTTTACTCAAAATTTTTCGTTTTTTTTTTTTTAATTAAGCTTTTAATTGTGTAAGTTTAAAAACAGTTTTTTTTACAAAAAAACTTTTTGTTCAAACTTTTACCAAATGTATATTTGTGTCTTAAAGACATGGAAAAACTTCATAAAGATGATTTCTAACTTTTATATACATTTACAAAAAACTATAAACTAAATGAGAATTCAAAAACTAAGAAAATAAAAAAAAAATTAAAAAAAAATCTATTAAATTTTTATTAAATTATTTACTTAAATTGTTTTAAAAACTTTTAAGTAAATTTTTAATTGCGTCAATTAAAAAATTACTCAATTTTTTTTCGAAAGTTAAACAAGTGATTACTCAAAATAGTTCCACCATATTTTTTTCTGTGTAGTCAGAATGATTTAAATTTTAAATGATGCCAGTTTTCTGAAATATGGGTGTTGAAATGGAAGTCAAGAGACTTCCTACTAGAAGTACCACACTCTTCAGTTAAGTCCTTTAAGTTACCAACAGTACAAGATGAAACCAGAACTTTGCGCAGGCAGGCACTAAAGTGAAGCAAAGGTTATAAAAAGACTTAATTCATCTTCATGATTAAATTTTAAAAAAATTCTTCGAACAATTAAAACAGATTACGCAAGTTTTTTTTAGTTTAGTTTAAATTAATACCTATTTTAAATTCCCGCCTTTTTGTCTGCAATTCTAATTCTCTTTTGCTACTCACCTTTTAGTACTAAATTTATGTGTTCCCACTCACAATAAAAACAACACTGTTGTTTGGTAATTTCTATTCGAATAAAGCACAGTGGTGGTATTCTTGTAGTTTTTCATATTGTTACAGTGGGTGGAGTAAGGTGGTGTTTGATGGTGTTTCCTTTTGTTGGTAATACGAATCCTAATCGTGTATTTCCTATATTCTAACAAATATGAAAACATTAGAAACTGTTCCTACTTGTTGCTTACGAACAACGGAAAAAAATGTTATGCGTATAACACACGGATGAAGATGATGACGATGTTGACGACAATAATGATAATGATGTTGCTTGTTTTAGTGGTGGGTGCCCATAGTGGTGATAAGAGCAACAGTGTTAAAAACTTCCTACATCAGCAGCAGCCGCAGCAGCAATACCACTAATAGATAACAGCACCAAAAAAGAAACAGCAGCTTAACGTCGTCCATATAAGAGCAACGGATGTCAACAGTTATTTTGCAAAAGTTAATCGACATTTGACCTGTGAACAACAACTAGAAGAACTAAAAAAAATATAATATTAGAATATCAACCATCTTACCAAGTGGATAAAAACTGTTGAAACTAATTTGTTTTTCAAAAAAATACAAAAGTGATAAATATCAAAAATATTTGGTTTAATAAAAAATCAGCAATAAAAAAGAATATTTAAAAAAACTTACTTTGAAAGTGATCATATTTAACAAAGTAGAAAACTGTTGTGTTTTTTGAAAATAAATAAATTCTTCGAGTAAAGAAGAAAATATCTAATGTAAGTTTAAAACAATTTTTCAATAAAAAATAAGTAATATGCAAACGGTCACTTAAGAAATTTGTTAAAAAAAAAATTTAATTAATTTTTAAATAACTTACTGGTAACGCTACACACCCCTCTTTAAGCAAGTTTTGGTTGTGCTAAAATGGTGACAAAATCGGCTAATGGCATTTCACTCCTCTTTATTGGTAACTTTAAAAACCGTTAACACGAAAATCCTAGCTGATTCTGTTGTCGAGTTATTGCTAAATAGTAACACTCTTCGACTGATTCTTAAAGATTCAAAATCTGATATCCAATATTTTCTAGCACGTACCGTTTTTGAGATATTCGCTGTTAAAAATTCAAAAAAACCAACAATTTTCCACATTTGGGGTCCACTGTTATTTGTTGGAAGCACAACAAATAGGACTTGATTTCATATAAATTTGACCTCCTGATTCCAAAACTGTACTCCAAATTTTTCTAGCGTGTTCGGTTTTCGAGATATTCGCGTTCGAGATTTTCTCGTCGAAAAATTTTAAAACGCGAATATCTCGAAAACGAAACATGTTAGAAAAATTTGGATTGAAGTTTTGGAATCAGGAGGTCAATTTTATATGAAATATCTCAAAAACGGTAAGTGTTAGAAAAAATAGATAGCAAATTTAGATTCAGGAGAGAAAAATCTATAAGAATCAGTTGGATATTTCACTGTGAGGTTTTTGTTGTCGAACAGTGTAATTATTTAGCAATAACTCGAAAAAATTATCAGCTAGAATTTTCGTGTTAACGATTACACAGCGTGACAAAACTGACCACTATTTTAGAAAACAAGAGGTGTGACCAACGTTTCTATATATTTAAGACATGCTGATTCGAATGGCGTACTCCGTTTTTCGATGTATGGTACAGTTTTCTTGCAAAATGTCGTTAAAGATTTGCTGATTTCGAGCCAGTTTTTCAACAAAAAAATTTTCTAAGTTAATGATTTTTAAATTGTATGGCATGGAAAGCAAAGATATGACTTCTAGCAATATTTCTTATGCAAATTTGGTTTAAAGCTTTTCATCTTAAGCCCTTAAATTTGAGAATTTCTTCATTTTTTGAGGATTTCGCGAAATTAACCGCCAAGTTCGTCTTTGATTAAAAACTTGCTTTTAGTGAATCAAAAGGGTATCCATAACAATACAAATAGTGGACAAAAAACGGCTATGTTATATGGACCATCATGATGAAAATCGCGAAAAACCGTTTTTTTGTATATGGCAGCATCACTTTACGAGATAATTTAAGGCTCTACCTTTAAGTATATTATGTGGGAACCTTAAACAACAAACTGACCAAAAATTTGGCCAAAAAGGTTTTCATTTGCAAAAGTTATCCTAACAAAAACTATCATTTCAGTGTTTACCATACAATAATTATAGTTTTTGTTAAGATAACTTTTGTAAATGAAAACTTTTTTGGACAAATTTTGGGTCAGTTCATTTTTTAAGGTTTCCACATTATATACTAAAAGATGAAGCCTTAAATCATCTCGTAAAGTGATGCTGCCATATACAAAAAAAAACGGTTTTTCGTGATTTTCATCATGATGGTCCATATAACATAGATGCTTTTTGTCCACTATTCGCAGTACCATGGATGCCTTTATGATCCACAAAATGCAAGTTTTTTATCCGAGACCAATTTAGGGGTTAATTTCGCGAAAACTTAAAAAAATTAAGAAATCCGCGAATTAAAGGGCTTAAGATAAAAACCTTAAAACCTTATTTACATTAGAAATATTGCTACAAGTTACATCTTTGTTTTTCATGCCATAAAAATCATTAGCTTTGGAAATTTTTTTTGTTAAAAAAGCAGCTGAAAATCAGCCAATCTTTAATGATATTTTGCAAGAAAACTGTACCATAAATCGAAAAACGGAGTACGCAATTCGATTCAGCATGTCCGAAATATATAGAAATGATGGTCGTACCTCTTGTTTTCTAAAATAGTAGTTACTTTTGTCACGCAGTGTAATTTACAATTTTGCTTTTTTAAGCATTTTGCACGGACATTTTATCTTCGGCAACCCCTAGTTAAATTTTATGAAGAAAATGTTTATAGAATATTTGAACCCTTTAAACGCACGTTTTATTGGTGTTTCATGAGGATATTTAAAAAAAGGACCAAAATGAACCCTAAAAATGCGAAATATAGGGTTAATATATTCTAAGAAAATAACCGCCATAAAATTTTACTGCAGACATGTCGTAACATTGTTTACCTCAGAATTAGATTTAATACTTATTTTTTGACTTATTAAAAACACCTTTGAAAAAAATTGGCCACAAATAAAGAACTCGAGGTAAGTTTTCAAAACCATTCGGGGGTTTTGTTCTGCTGTTGGTATACTTTCATTTTTTTTTGTACCATCCAAGATACAAAATCGAGTTGCACAGTGTTATAATTATAATAATAATTGCTTGCAATTATTTGTTAGTATAAAAATATATTATACACTCAAAATAATTCTACAGTAAAAGGTTTAGTAAGTGATATTGTACCTAAATCTACTAATTGGTTACTAATTTTAATATCTTGAAAGTACTAACATTAGTAATTTTTACTGGTTTTGACTAATTTTAGTTAAAAATTTTAGTATTGGTTACCAATTTCTGCACTAGGTCCTTTTGAACTAAAATTAGTTAAATTTTTAGTATTGAATACCCACGTTTTTTTTTGGGTGTAATAATACAGTAATATATTGATAAATAAACTTCATCATATTGATGTATATTTCATTAATTATCGTCCAGTGTTACGCATTATTAATAAGATGAAGAATTGTCAACATTGATGAAATGTGGCCACCAATATGATGAAATGTTTCATAATGTTGATAACAATGTGTAATCAAAATTGATGAATTGATTTTTCATCAATTATGATTACAGTTTTCATTAATAATGATCACAATGATGAAATGCTTCATCATTTTGATAACAATGTGTCATCAAAATTTAAGAAAAACTGTCATAATCATGCATCATCATTATGATAAGTTACATTGGACAAAATTCCTGAATATTTTTATACCCTCCAGCCACACTTTGTCATTTAGTGTGTAACGCATTTTGTTACCATTTGTGAAGAAGTTATCAGTAAAGTCAAATAATTTTAAGTAAAGGAACAAGCTCCGTATTTTAAAATAATTTGATATCTTTTGAACTGGTCATCAAAAAAATTTACCGAGAAGGAGTTTTTGAACGGTACTAAAAACTGTAAAAAAGGGGACATCTAAAAAAAGATTTTATCTATCCAAGATCGATTTTAAAGTTGGGTACACACTTTCAATAACATTGCACAACTGCCAGTGTTGGTGAAATAAAAGTGATGGTGTGTTTTTAAAATGGACGATTGTGCAATAGGGTAGCACGAATAATGTCTTTTTTGGAATATCGTGGATCGACGGTTAAAAATGTTAGCCAAATCGGGCAATTTTAATCCCTGCAGCTGGGGGGTTGATATTTGGCTCGATTTTTTTTTTATTTTAAAGTTAAGAAAAAAATTCTAAAAAGATCATTATTTATAAAAATACATAAAATTAAAAAATGGTAAAACGCATTTTCTGCTGTTTTTGGACACATTTTAGAACACAATTTAGAACACGGCTCTTAAATTGATTTTCGAAGTCAATTTTAAAGCTGAAAGCCTTATCTCACCAAAATAATTTTTTTAGGGCCATACTTTATTGATTGGTCTAAAAATGTAAACAAAGAGTTTTTAGACTTAATGGAACCATAACACCACTCTACACTAGAGGTGTCCTTAAAAACGAAAATCAACTTTTTATACCTGGTAGGGTCCTAAATTGTTCTTTAGTATCTAAAAATGAGTGAGCCAAAATTTGAGGACAATCGGCTAAAAATAACAAGTGCCGAAAATGTATTGAAGTTTTGGGAGATTCTTAGATGAAAGAAAAACCCTTTTTTTTGTAGTTTTCGGAAAAACATTTGTATTTGTTATTTTTTGTTAAATTTTTTGTGAAACAATATGAAAATGGTATTAAATTACCTATGTATCTAAAAAGACTAATAAAATTAAAATCGGATAAAAAATAAGCATTTTACGCATACATGCCGCAGACCATTGTATGGTTTTTAAAGCCAAAATTTCAAAATTATCAACATTTTTACATAAAAAATAAAAAAAAATTATTTTTACTTCATGATCATATTGAAAACATGTTTACGATTAAAAATAGCAGATATGGTAGTCAGGATTTTTTTTATTTGGCGGCGGTAGTGATAAAATTTCCGAGTATTCCAAATAAAATGCATTTTTCTAATATAATTTAGCAAATATGGGACAATTTTTCTTTCACCTCGATGAAAAGGGGTTAAAGATGCCCGATTTTTGAAAAAAATTACAGAATTTATGTATTTCACTTCGTATTATACAATACAGAATTTTTTTTTCCATATTTGCTAAATTATTTTAGAAAAACACATTTTCTTTGGAATCCGCGGAAATTATATCACTACCCACGCCAAATGAAAAAAAAGTTAGACTACCATATCTGTTAGTTTTTATCTATAACATGTATTTAATATAATTATAAAGTAAAAATTATTTATTTTTATTTTTTTGCCAAAAATTTAAAAAATTTAAAAATTTTGGCTTTAAAAACCATGCAATGGTCTGGGGATGTATGTATGTGTAAAATGCTTATTTTTTATCCAATTTTAATTTCTTTAAGCTTTTTGGAAAGGTAATTTATTACCATTTTCATATTATTTAACAAAAAATTTAACAAAAAATAACATATACCAATATTTTTGAAAACACTAGAAAAAACGTGTTTTTCATCACATAAGAGTGTCCCAAATCTTCAATCCATTTTCGGCACGAGTTATTTTTATCCGATTGTCCCCAAATTTTGGCTCACTCATTTTTAGATACTAAACTACAATTTAGGACCCTACCACGTATTAAAAAGTGATTTTGAAAAATTACCTTAGTCGTTAGAACACCTTTACTCTACACGTTTCTGCCATCAAAAAAGTTGTATCAATTCTCGAGGCATAGGCATTTTAATTTTTGTGGACCAAGCCCTCAAAACCGAAAATTTTTTTAATATTGGAAATGTGTCTGTTAAATATTATATTATTGTTATATATTTTTTTTATTTGAACTCCTATTAAAATTACGTTACTTTTGCAAGCACTCCGGACTTGATACGATCAGGAATACCACCAGGACATTAAAAGGAATCTCAGAATGTATAGTAGACACTCTAATAAAGAGAACGGGGGTTAAAATAGGGTTACCATTTTTTTCTGAACTCAAATCAGTACGCCCAAATTTTTATGTCTTTTTTTAGAAATAACTCTCAAATCAGTACGCCCAAGTTTTTATGTTTTTTTTTTTTGTTAGAAATATTTATCTGACAACTCTTTTCCATGGGAAAATATTGATGATCTTTTCAACACCATACAAATTTTCGGTTAAACTAATAAACTTGGGGTCAATTCGTATTTCAGTAAAAACAACTGTCATAAACTGTTGTCGTTACTTTGGGAAAAATTTTGTTGACTTCAAAAAACTTCAATTGATTTGATTAGTCAGAAAATATAACAAAACCCCAGAGGTTTTGAGAATAAGATAATTCCTCAGATTCTGAGGATTTTTTGTCCTTAAGTTTTGATAACATTTCCTTTAAGGAAAGCTCCCACCTTATCAGCTTTTTTCAATAAACTCTGATGACGTTACCTCGTCGAATATTTTAGAATCATTTGGATTCATGAAATTATATTAAATTTCTAAAAATATAGAAAAGCCATCATCCCGTGAACTTTTCGTTATTAAAAACCTCAAAGATTTTGTCTACCTTTTCATATAAGTTTATGAAGATCAAAATAATCTCATGCTCAAACACATTTTTGCTTCTTGATTCACGAACTCTAATCTTCTTTCAATTATATAAATTATCTCATCGCCATAATTAAGTTATAAAAAACTACTCTACGTCTTATTTTATGGAAATTAAAGTTTATGTATAGAATTTTCGAATAAAATTATTTTTTATTTTGAAATTCAAAAATCAGTACAATCAGTACATATTTCCAAAAATCAGTACAAATCAGTACAACGTTCTTTGATCAGTACACGTGATCCAAATCAGTACATGTACTGATCAAATCAGTACAAATGGCCAGCTAAGGTTAAAATCAAAAACCCAATAAGTAAATCCAGAAATTTTTGCAAAAATATGCGTTGAACAGGAAATTTCTTGCAAAATTTCACCCTAAAAAAAATGAGTCCAGTTTCCTAATATAAATTGGGTAAATTTCAAAAATTCAAAAAATAAACTACTATAAATTGAGTAAATTTCCAATATTTTTAAGCAGAACTAAGCAATTTGTGTAAATTTACCCAATTTATAGTAGGAAACTGAAATCATTTTAATTATAGAGTTGGATACTTATAAGAATATAACTAAAAAACGACATTTTAAACTTCCTTATAATGTCCTGATGGTATCCTTGATCGTATCTAGCCCGGATTTCTTTTAAAAGTAAGGTAATTTTATTGGGAATTCGAATAAAAAAAAATATGAATAACTTTAACATACACTTTTCCATTATTTAAAAATTAGTTTGTTTCGATGAAAAAGTGAAAATGCCTATATCTCGAGAAGTCGATTTGGTACAACTTTTCTGATGACAGATTCGTGTTTAGGAGGCCAAAATACTTTAGAAAAATGTACCCAAGAAGTCTGTGCAAAAAAGGTGATTTTTGTAGATAGTGTAATTTGCCCAGCAATCGACGAAATTCTAAAAAGGTTCATGATTCGTGCGACATAAATGTACATTTTCTTTGAAAGAAATATAAAAAAAAATACATAAAGCAAGATGATTTTTGTTTTCGATACTCGTTAACATATCGCGCATTTACTTGTATAGTGTCATAACTCAAAATGTTTGATTTTACAGAAAACCTGTTTAAAGTTTACAATTGAGACTTGGTTTGCATGCCAAAGGCCCGTACATAGCAAATGTTATAATGGCGTGTTCTCTTCTCAAACGGTGAGTTGAAAAGATATTAATACGAATTTTTGACCCAGAATAAAGCAGGATATAATATACAATTCTGTATTTTTTACTCAAAAACGACATATTTTGAGTTATGACACTATACAAGTAAATGAGCGAAATGTATATAAATTGCAGAACAATCGGAGTGCAAGTGAAGGGTATAACATTTTTATACCCTCCACTCTAGTGATAGAGGGTATATATAAGTTTGTCATTCCGTTTGTAACACCTCGAAATATTGGTCTAAGACCCCATAAAGTATATATATTTATGATCCTCGATCGATTATATATATGTTTGTCATTTACCTGATCAGGTTGGTATTGCAATCCAGCCAAATCGGTCCAGTGGTTAAAAAGTTATGAGCAAAAGAGTAAATTTCGGAAAGGGTGTTTCGCGAATTTACGAGATAAAAAACACGATAACTTTCGAAAGACAATAATGAGACTACTGAAGCTTGGCACGTTTCTTTGCCGTTCCCCGGGTCTATTTGGTATTAAATTTCAGCTCAATCGGTCCAGTGGTTCAAAAGTTATAAGCAAAACACTGAATTTAAGATTAGTTTCATCTAAAATGCCACGTGTTTTAACAAGTTTTAAAGGCATTGGTGGTAACTAAACAATGCTTTTCAAACTTGTTTAATTTTAAAGCAATGCTTTTTAAACTTGTTTAGTTTTAAAAGCATTGGTAACTTAAAAATTACACTCGAAAAAATTTTACACTCAAAAAAAATTTTACACTCAAAAAAATTTTACACTCAAAATAAAATTTACACAAAAAAAAATTTAGTTTTTTTTGTTACAAATATTACAATATTTTGTGTACGTGCATTTACTCAGAATTATTTGTACAGTAAAAAAAAACATTAGACTCGAAAAAAATTTTACACTCAAAAAAAAAAATTGTATTTTTTCTTTTTTAAAATGACAAAAAAAGAGTTTTTTACTCAAAATAAAATATTTCTAATCAAAATTTTTAATTTTTTCACGTTACAAAATGTACTACCCTATAAAAAAATGCATTATGGTATTCATAGATTCGGCAAAGTCGAATTTAACTTTTCTACTTGATTTTTTGTGAAATGCCTTTTTATGCCCATTTCATATCAAATTAATTTCATATTTATTTAAAAATATTTATTTATTTATCTAACGAAAATATAATATTTGTTTTAATATAACAAATCAATTTCCCTATAAAAAGGATTTAATAGTCATTTTTGCTCATAATTGATTTTCAAATTATCCTTAAGCTATTTAGGGGTTTTAATTTGTAACAGTTTTACTGCTGGCTTTTGAGATGAAAAAGACAATTTTTGTTTTTTACTCAAACAAAACTTAAATAAACTAAATGAAGAAAGTAGAAGTAAAATTATGAAATATGCCGCAAGCTATCAAATAAATAGAACAATAACAAAAAATAAGAAACAAAAATAGCAACTAAAATAAATAGTCCAAAATGTAACAAAATGAAATAACCCGGTGAAAAATGTGGATGAATTATATGTAATTCACAAATGATTTTTATTGGCACAAATAATGAATTTTTTCAAATTTCGTCGATCACCAAATCAGAAAAAATTTACCCGTGCATTTGGGGGGCTAAAGTTGAGCCCCCACAATTTTTTTTCCCCATATAAGCCAACATTTTTTTTACGTGATAAGCGTATTAACGACTAGAAATTTCATTTTGGTGGGTTAAACCCGCTTCAAAATTGACTTGAAGCAGAGATGTGCTTTTAATAATACATATCCGCAAAAAAAAATATTATTTAAAATGCTCTTTTACAATTTTTTCACACATGCTTCCCATATAAACTTTTTTCACTGGGTATAAACAAATACTACGAAAAACTAAATATAAAAAATGTATGCAACTATAGGAAATTGACTATTTATGTCCAGTTAAAGATTTAGCATTTACTACAATTCTTTAATACCACAATTGATTCAAGTCCTTTTCACGTAATGAAAAAATAATAAACTTGAAGGAAAAGAAAAAAACTTATAGTATGTAAAAGTTAATCATAAAACCATTTTCATCCATTTTCTTTTAATATTTTTTTTTTTCTTCCACTTAAAACCAACATTGTTTAATTGTTTAATAAAAAAAGGTTACAAAACAGTTTAAACATTGTTTTGCTGACCATTACCGTTTTCGTTGTTTGCTCTTAAGCCATTTAAAAAAGTTTTTCTTTTAAAATTTCCTTTTTCTCACTGTAATATTTTTTTTTTATACACTATGCCATTTACATTTTGGTTAAGGAAACAATTTTCTAAATTCCACCGTCACTTGTTCTGAAAAAAAATTTTATAGATCTATTTCAATTTCGTTATGTCGTCAGTTGACCAATATGCCGCTTGAAAGTCTGCTTAATTCAGCAGAAATTTTGCTGATTTTAGTAAACACGATTTGATAATCATTATCGAATCCCAGAAAAATCTGCTGATATTACATTGAGTTTGAGTCGTATGAGAAATATGCGGATTTCATCGGACTCGGTATGCAAAAACTTTTTAGATACACTTAATAACTAAAAAAAAATATCGGAAAAAGTTTGGAATTTTGATTTTTATACCTAACACCACGTTAAAAAAAACTGCAATGTTAGCAACAAAATATTGTAAAGAAAATTTTGCTGATTTTAAACCCACAATTTTTTTGGTAAAGTTAGCAAAAATGTTTTGCCAAAATTTAGTTAACCGAAATTTTTTTATTTCAACTTAGTTCATACACATTTGAGAACCCCATTGGGTTCGGACCCGATAGGTCCAGACCCCGATGGACCTAGACCTAGTAGGGTTCCTTAAAAATCGTCATAGTTTTTGATCCAAAATTTTTGTGCCTTTCTTTCTACCTTGCTTAGTTTTTAGATACGTGATTTTAGGGGATCACTGGAGTTTCTTCAAAAATATTACTCATAGAGCTTTTGGTTATTTTTGTTCTTGTTCTACGTGCTGAGAGCTACAAAAATATTTTCAGACTTTTTGTTCTGTCGGCAATACATACCGAGATATGAGCATTTACAATTTTCGAGAATGCTAACTTTTTTGGATCCAAAGTTGGAAATTCAAATGAAAAAAATATGAACAACTTTAACATACACTTTTCCAATTTAATAAAAAAAAATCTGTTTTGAGGCTTGTTCCACAAAAAATGAAAATGCGCATACCTCGAGAAGGCGATTTGATACAACTTCTGATTCGAGGAGACCAAAATACTTTAGAAAATGTACATTAGAAGTATGTGCAAAAAAAGTGGATTTTTGTGGAATAGTGTTATCTTTAAAGAAGGTCTTTTCCCCACATTACCCATCATTAAAGGACAATTGGTGCCCTTAGCGATAAGACGACTAATCAAACGATTTCATCCGCTATGGGTTACCAAAAATTACCAAATTGGCAATTTTTTTAACTATGACCTCAATTTTCTCAAAAACCTGATGTGATAGAACAGTTTGGAAACCTTATTTTTGACTAGCAGATTTCTTTTTAATAAATTTCTTTTATTTAATGAGCTTCTACCGGTCCAATGGTGCGTGCTAGTGGGGTCAATGTTGAGACCAACCACCCATTCATTTTACCACCAAACATTTTTTTCCAAACATTCTTACTGTAGAAGAATAGAAGAAAAATTTCAAAAAAAAACCTAGAGTAAAAATATTTTCAAAAATGGAATTTAAATTTTAAAATCGCATAATAGAACAATTTTTAAATTTTTTTTTGTATTTTTTTCTAAAAAGTACGTAAAAAACAAAAAAATTAAAAAAAAAAACAAGTAAGAGTGTTAAGTTCGAATCTTTTATACCCTCCAACATGCAAAAAAATAAAAAAAAAATTCCAGGGGCGTTTTCTTTTTTTTTTTGGGTGGGGGCTTGGTAGTGGTTATTGGGGGGGGGGGGCAAATTTCCTCTATAATATGTGTTTAAAAATTCATTCTTATGCTTTTTGCACTACAGTAATACAAGTTTATCATTATTTAAAAAAAAAAAATTATACCACGTCCATAATAGGGGGCGGACCGAAAAAACGACATTTTCTAATTCTTTGGGTCCAAGTGCAGGACTTTGAACTTCTGGTAGCATAAAAATGTTGCTTTTGTTAAACAAAAACACAAAAAATCATGTAAAACAAGTGAGAGTGTTACATTCGGCTGTGCCGAATCTTTTATACCCTCCAAAATATAAAAAAAAAATATTAAAAAAATCCAGGGGCGTCTTTTTTTGGGGGGGTTGGTGGGAGATGTTAGGGGGCACCTTCCCCGTGTGATTTTGAACTTCTTTTGAGATAAGAATGTTGCATTTGCTTACCAAAAGTACAAAAACTCTGCAAAAATGTGGTTTTTCTTGGGTTGGTTTAGTTCTCCAAGGGGGAACTTTTTTCCCCTTGGTCCGATTTTGTCCATTTCCGAACTTAACTTGCCTAGGAATATAAGACATATTCGTGCCAAACTTCGGAAGTCTAGCGCTTTTATTTAGGACTGCATCGTGTCCTCTACAGACGGACAGACGGACGGACGGACATCGCTAGAATGTCTTGAAATCGATCACTGATCAATAAAATATATACTTTATGGGGTCCTAGACCGATATTTCGATGCGTTACACTCGGAATGACAAAGTGAGTATACCCCCATACTGTGGTTGGAGGGTATAAAAATGGTATTTTTCAGTGGTTGGTTTAGTTCTTCAAGGGGGAACTTTTTTCCCCCAGGTCCGATAGGAACATAAGACATATTCGTGCCAAATGTCGGGAGTCTAGCTCTTTTATTTTAGACTGCATCGTTTTAACTACAGATGGACAGACGGACGGACGGACATCGCTAGAATGTCTTAGAATCGATCACTGATCATGAATATATACCCTTTATAGGGTCCTAGACCGATATTTTAATGTGTTACACACGGAATGACAAAGTTGGAGGGTATAAAAATTAAAGTTGGATCGTTTTTGAAGCAGTTATGAGTAAAAGAATTTTGAGTAAAAGAACAAGTTCAGTATTTTCGAAAATTCGATATCTTTTAAACGGGTCATCAAAAAATTTGAAAACTTACCAGGAAAGAGTGTTCAAAGTGTACTTAAAATTGTTAAAATATTGTTAAAAATCTAAAAAAAAAAAAATTTGAATGTCCGATTTGGCATGGAATGTCCTATATACCTTGTACCACTAAAACCGAGTTTTTGAAATGTGGACTAACAAGGGAAGTATATTAACCCATATGAACCGATTTGCATGAAACGTAAAATATATATAAAAGAGACAATTCTAAGGTCGGGTGTCTCGGCTTATCGGCCACATCGGGGATAAAGGGGTTCAAAACATGGGTCAAAAAATGGCAAAAAAATCGTTTTTTGGATTTTTCAGCCATTTCTTTCTAAGAAACTATATGATGTTTACATATGAGAAGAAAGGTTTTTTTAATGCCTATCCAACGGTGACATAACCTTGTACAAGTTTAGCTTCGTTAAATACTTTTTTCATAAAAATGTGTAAATTTTGGGGGGTATTTATATGAAGACATAGACCTACGATGTCCATATGAATACGAAATAATTTTTATTAAATTTAAGTCGACACGTATTTTTGCTCTAGAGGATATTCCGGTTAGTTCGGGAGTTATCAAAATTTTTCCGGAGGTCCACATTGTTTCATAAGGGGACAACGAAATTTTCAAACACTGATATGGCCGATAAGCCGAGACACTCCAACCTTAAAATCGTCTCTTTTATATATATTTCAAGTTTCAGGCAAATCGGTTTATAAGGGTTGAGATACTTCCCTTGTAAGTTTAAACTAAATTTAAAGTAGTTTTAATTTTTATTTTGCCTGCGAAATGAGGTTTATTTTTTGTTATTAAGTTAGAGATTGAAATTTGAAAATTCCGCGAAAATTTTGTATACAGACTTTAACTTAACCAAGTTTTACTAAGATCCCAAAAAAACCCACAAGGAAACTTTTTCTATTGTCACCCTCCGATCTTCGCGGAATTGATTTTATTTTGTAGAGCAGGAACAATAAAGGGACACGTATTTTTTTTAGCGGCCCAAGTTTATATTTAGGGGGTTAAAAAGAGGGGGCAGAAAAGGTCATTTTCAATTTTTTTCGTTTATCTCCTATATTATGGAAAGTAAACAAGTCATGTAGTATAGCAAGTGCAAGGTATTTGGAAAACCTATCTAAATGTGCAAAGAACGTGTACAAATACGCACAACTTTTCGTATTTTTTATAAAAATGACAAAATTTTAGGATATTTGGGCGATTTGGGAGTACTCTTTCACCATTAACCTAATTTTTAAAAAATTTATTTTTTCGAATTTTAAGATCTTAATTTTTTTTTTAATTTATTCAATAGCTACAACAAAAAAAATCATAAATTTCGAAAGGATATCAAATTTTTAAAAATTAGGTGAATGGTGAAAGAGTACTCCCGAATCGAGCACATTGTCTTTTTTATCTCCTTAAAAAACTAAAAAGGGCAACTTCCCCCTATACAAATCGTACACTTAGAACTTGGGCCGCTAATAAAAAATACATGTTTAATAAATGCTTGTTCTAACTAACATAACCAAATTTAATGAAGATCGGAGGGGAGACTTTCCTTGTTAGTCTAAGTGTAGGGTATAAACAAACTTTTAACTACTGACTTAATATTTTTTCAACAAAATTATAAATGGTGTAATTTCTGACGTACATAAGTAATTGTTATTTCTTTTTTAAACTTTGCCACCTAATAATTATCAGCTTATTGTCTGGAAATGGTACTGTGAAATTATTTACTTTTAATCTGTTTTCTTAAAAAAATTTGCGTTAATACAAAAAGCAACTTGTGCTGCTGGTGGATTTTTTTGTGAAAAATCCTAATGCTACCAGCTTATTTAGCCATTTGGTATCATAATTTATAAAAAAAAACATGTTTTCTTTATATCCGTTCGTTCGTTCATTCGTTAACTGGTTTGTTTAATTATTTGTTCGCTCGTGTTACCAACTCACCATACTCGACGGTGTTTACTTTGCTGCATAATCCTTGTATCAACAGGTTGCCTCAGGCATTAACAAAAGGACGTTGACAACAACAAAAAAAAAACCAACTTAGCAGAAATTATAAAAAAAAAATCCCATTCTTTTAACGGATATGAGAATTCAACAGCAAAATGAAAATTATTACTTTATTTTTTTGTTAGCAGTAGTAGTAGCAGCAACAGTATTTAGTAGATGTCAGGTGTAAGTTTGGAAAATAAACTGTTAAAGGATCTTAAACAACAACTATAAGAATGGAGACAAATATAAAATACAAATGTCCTTTTGTTTCTTGTTTATAAATACTAGGATTTTTTTTTGTATTGTATTACGATCTGTTTTCTTTATACTTAATTATGTGAAAGATATGAGAGCATATTTTAATTATTGTCGCTTGTAATATGTTGTGCTAAGCTAACATGTCTGTCTGTAAAGTTTGCAAATTTTCAAGGTAGTTGGAAAAGTTCAAAGGTAAAGAAAAAGTTATAAATTGCAATTATAAACATATAAATTATGCACTTTAAAATTTCGTAAACTATATATAATGCATTCCATGCCAAGTCCCACACTTTTTTAAAATGGCGATTAAAAAAAAAAAATAAGAACCCGGTTAGAAATAGTCACATATGCACACATATGAACACATATGATCATCCATACATGTTCATGGACGAAAATTGAGGTAATATGTACATATATGATCATACGTGTTCATATTTGATCACATATTTTCATTCATATGTTTTCATACATTTCAGTAATTCGTATTTCCTTGTCATTAAAAAACACTTTTATTACTAATCTTGATATTTTATTTAAAAAAATTATAAAGAAGAAATTATAAGAAGAACACTGTTAAAAACATGGTTGAATTTATGTGTTGGAACCGAAAAATATAAGACAATTATTCTAAGTTCTTCTACTCTAATAATTAGCGGTGCGTTGAATACGATTTACTCTCCAACATCAGGCTTTCTGTTTATGTATGTATATAGTTAAAAAAAACGTCGTTTTTATCCAAATATTCCGATTTTAATCCATTATTCGAAAAGTCTACTTTTTGTTGCGACTATATAACCCTTAATGTAACATCAAAAGTCTTCTTCAAAAAGGTTTAGTTAAAGAGGGTTTTCTTGATTTAATTGAGAAAGCACGTTCTTTGTTGCCCACAACCATCGAAGAACAACTTGATTTTGACATTTCTGGAAAATAAAGAAGACATTACAGGACATACAAAATTAACAACGATATAAATATAAGAAAATGTTTTCTTACTTACTTGGACAAATCACATTTTATATTCCAGAACCAATTGGCTTATTTAAAATATTTTTGTAAAATCAAACTAAAAAAATTCTTGAAAAAATATATACAAAAAAGGAAAAATAAAATTATGACATTTTGGTTTTGAAGTTTGCATCAAATCAAATAATTTAGAAACTTTCAAAACTAAAACAAATAAAACGAAGCATATGAAATGCAATTTGAGAAAATGAAAAGTTTTTTATTGCATTTCCAGAAAAACCTTAAAAATGGTAATGGTTATGTAATGCATTATCATGAAATGCATAGCCAAAAGTATGTATTATTTTTTCACTACGGCTTACTATGTGCATTATTTTTTTTGTATTTTCCATGCATTACGTAATAATTACCCATTATTTTGAGGTCACTTCCCAAAAAAAAATCATCAATTCTGTATATCATCAATTAATCTATTACCATTAGATATAAGACCATTTGGGGTTAGGCTCAAAATAATGAGTGCGTAAAACGTAATGCATGAAATATACTAAAAAGTAATGCATATGATAAACGTTAGAAAAAAATTCATATGTTTGCAGTTTTTTTGCTATGCATTATTGCATAGCCATGGTTATGGTAATGCATTACATAACGGTTACCATTTTTAAGGGTTTGCTGGGTTTTTGTTAACTTTCAAAAGCCAACAAATTTGAAAAGGAACTAAGAAAAAATTCAGGATGAGATCTTGCAAATTATGCAATTCCAAAAGTGCATTGTGTTTTACAAATACTTTATTTAAAAAAAATACATTTATATTCATTTATACCACACTTCCCATTAGTTTTTGCGAATTAACCGCAAATATTTCCATATAAACAGTACTATATATTCGCTCGTTGTATGGATGTATAATTCCATACATGCTATCATATGTACCGAACATGTGCATATGTGTTCATACATGATTCATATATGTTCGCATATGCATCCATATATCCTCATATGTGTTCATATGTGACTATTTTTACCTGGGAAATTGAAATTTTTAATTAATTTTGACCAGTAAAAAGATCGATATCTTAAAAAAAGTTGGACAACATTTAGTTGATATTTAAATATAGTTTTAGAAATAAAAAATATGAAAAAATTATTCGAAGTAATTATCACTTATTTTTTAGCGTTTAAAAATTAGAATAGACTTTTTGAAAAAGTCCGAAACCTTCGATTTTTTGTTTTAACTATAAAAACTCTACTCTAAATTACGCAACTTTTAAGCCATAGTTCGAGGTGTAATCACAATTCGTTCTATTTTTTTTTTTTTTAATTTTTAAAATTGCACCTTTTTATACCCTCCACTCTAGTGATAGAGGGTATATATAAGTTTGTCATTCCGTTTGTAACACCTCGAAATATTGGTCTAGGACCCCATAAAGTATATATATTCATGATCCTCGATCGATTTTAAGACGATCTAGCGATGTCCGTCCGTCCGTCCGTCCGTCCGTCCGTCCGTCCGTCTGTCCGTCCGTCTGTCTGTCTGTCTGTCTGTCTGTCTGTCTGTTGAAAACACGCTTACTTTTGAAAGACTTTACGGAGGCTCCTGAAGTTTGGCATATATGTTGGGCATTTACCTGGTCAGGTTGGTATTGCAATCCAGCGAAATCGGTCCAGTGGTTTAAAAGTTATAAGCAATTGAGTGAATTTCGGCAAGGGTTTTTTTGGAATTTACGGGATAAAACACACGGTAACTTTCGAACGGCAATTCTGAGGGTGCTGAAGTATGGCATAAATATTTTCTGTTCCTCTGGTCCGGTTCGTTTTAAATTTCAGCCAAATCGGTCCAGTGGTTCAAAAGTTATAAGCAAAACCGTAAATTTCAGATTAGTTTTACCTTAAATTCACGTGTTGAAAACCCGTTAAACATGTTTTAAAAATATTTGTAAGTCAAAAAAATATTTTACAAGGTATTTTTGTCACACAAAAATATTTTTACACTAAAACAAAAAAAAAAATACACTCAAAAAAATTTTACACTCAAAAAAAAATTTTACACTCAAAAAAAAAAATACTAATTTTTTTTTTTTTTTAAATTAATAAAAAAAATTTTTTTTACACAAAATAAAATATTTCTAACCAAAAATGTTATTTTTTTCACGTTAGAAAATTTACTATCACTTAAAAAGGGCATTGTGGAGGGTACCCGACTAAAAATAAATATACAGGTCCATATATAATTTGAAATTGAGCCATATATAATTTAATATGGCCCAACACGTATTTGGATAAAATAAGATGATGAAATTGGTGGATCAAAATACCTCAAAATTTGTTATATTAGATTAAATATGATCGTTTTTGATCCGAATATTGGGTTTATCTAATTTGATATAATTGTATATAAATTTATATCATAAGATGAAATATCTAGAATTTTGCAGAAAATATTTTTTTTATCTCATAATTTTCAAATTTATCCCAAGTGTTTTTCGGGATGTGCAAAAAAAATTGCAAAAAAAAATTGTGTCCGGGACTTCGAAATTAAAAAAAAAAATAGAATTTTAAAAAAAAAAATCTTAAAACTTTGTTAATAAATTTTTACTTCAAAAAGCAAAAAATGTACCAAAAATATTTTTTATCCAGGACTTAGAAAATTCTACAAAACTTTTTCAGGATTTTTTTCAAAATGTGGCTAAATTTTTTTTTGTTTAAATAATTTTTAATGAAATTCTTAACTCCAAAACGCAAAAATTATTTGCGTCTGGAAATTTTAAAATATTTTCTCGGGACTTAGATCACTTTTTTCCCCCGATTCGGCACCATATATATATGTATATCTCATCTTGTATGAGGTCAGACATGGAGTTGTATATCACATATTTATTAATCTAATCTTGTATGAGGTCATTCATGGAGTCATATAAAATATTATATGCAATATCTAATTTAATAAAGCTTTATATATTGTATGTGGAGCAACACATAATTCGATATCCTTTTATATGGCACCATATTAAATTTTGGGCGTAAAACTTATTACAAGATACATTTACATATAATTACGTAAAGTACTGTGTATGGCCATATAAAAATATATTAAATAATATGTTACTATATCTAAACTTTTTTAGTCGGGTATTCATAGATTCGGCCAAGTCGAATTTAACTTTTCTACTTGTTTTTCATTAAATTTTTTTTTTTTTTTCATCAAGATTTTTTTTTCATCAATTTTTTTATACCCCCACTTAGTGATAGAGGGTATATATAAGTTTGTCATTCCGTTTGTAACTCATCGAAATATCGATCTGGGACCCCATAAAGTATATATATTCATGATGCCCGATCGATTTTAAGACATTCTAGCGATTCTAGCGATGTCCGTCTGTCCGTCTGTCCGTCTGTCTGTCTGTCTGTCTGTCTGTCTGTCTGTCTGTCTGTGGAAAATGCTGTCGCGGACAAAATATTGCACAGAGATGACTGAAACTTAACATATTTATTGGAAGTTCTCCCGAGAAGTTTGGTATTGCATTTGAGCGATATCGGTTCAGCGGTTTAAAAGTTATGAACGAAAATGTAAGCACACCTCAAAAATTTCAGTACCCGTGTAAAAAAATAGATATGGGACCATACCTTATTTGATCTTGTTGACCATATATGGTACCATATATAATTATATATAACCAGATCCGAAAAATGGACCCAAATGTCGGATCTCCTTGGATCTGATCAGATATAATTTGATCCAACTAGATCTTATGTATTTATATCAAATTAGATCCAATTATATATTGTTTTAATATCCTTTTAAATGAAATAAAAAATGCATTTAATTGATTAGCTAAACAAATTTAATTAATAATGTTATCAATTGTGTGATAACATTATTTAAAATAAATAAAGAATTAACAAAACACAAAAAAATACAAAAGAAAAGGTATAAACTATAATTATAATTACAAAATTTACAAAATCTTACGGATAATGCAATTGCAAACAGTCACATGATTGAGGCAAATATCACAAATAATATTTGATTTTTTCTTTGACTCCCTTTTTAACTCTCCAAGTCTCTGTGACATTGAGCGCTTAATATCCTTTATATTTTGGATCTCCCATTTTTTTCTATGCCGGCTTTAATAGCAAAGTCTACAAAATTAATAAAATAAACATTAAGAAGGAAAAAATATTTTTTTTGGCGGATTAAATCTTACCTATTATTGCATTTCTTGCTTGAATATCAAGCGCAAGAACTGGTTCCTTTTGACGTTCTGGCCCTTGGGCTCTTAGAGATTGTCCTGTCACGGTAGCTTTCAGGAGTACTCCTTTTTTAAAAACTCCTTCCATCATTTGTCTGGCTACCTGAGTTGGTTTGTGAGAGGAACCAAGGGCCATGTCATAAATTACCTTTCGGCATGTTCATTAAAAGTTGGATTCTAAAAAATACTTGAAAGTACCAAATAAGAATGTTTTTAGGGTCTTCTAAAAAAACACATACATATGTACATATCTCTACCTCAAAATACGAATCTCGTATGTAATTTTTTTCGACAAAAATATTCAGAGGCGCTAATAACGCCTTTTTGATTATAATTATAGTAAATTTAAATTCGACTACTGAAAATATTTAAAACCGTCTCCTAAAATTTCTGATTTGCTACATACGACATTCGTAATTTAAGGTAGCGATATGTAGCTCTATTTTAAACGCAGCAACGATATTGTTGCAATTCGTTGTGGAGACATTTCTTCGGTAACACGTGCATAAAAAAATATGTATCTTACCTCTTTGCCGGATGCGCTGTCGGCAAGCTTTCCCTTTTTCGATTTTGATCAACACGTTATCTCAACTTCTGCCAATTTAAAATTTCATGTCCCTTCGTCTTCCAAATGCCCAATAATGGAAGAAATTGAAATGATTTATCATATGGACAATCTACGGTTTGTCCATGTAAATATTATTTTAGCATTACATAGCGCGACAATATAAATACAAAAATATAAATGTTTTTTGTTATGTTGAAAAATTTTATTTCGTTGACATTTTAATTTTTTATTTAGCAAAATTTCAAATTAACAAAAAAAAACCAAAACAATTTTTTTGTATTTGTTTTGGTTTTTTTCTTCGTTACTTTTTTGTTATTCATATTTGGTAATTTCGGAAATTGCTAAAAGTTCTATGATTAAGATTTTTAAAATTAGGGTTGTTCATTTAAACAACACAATATAAAAACTTAACCGATAATTGATATGGTAAAAGATCTGATCATATCTTACTGTATGGCAGATATAAAATGTATGACAAAAAATGTTACCAGATCTTTTACGAGATATGACTATATATGGTCCCATATCTAGCATATCTCGCAATATATAATTTGATCTGGTGTCAGATGTTATTAGATATGTTGATATATAATAAGATCCAATTATATCTAATTATTTTTACACGGGTACATTCAACATAACCTAAAAATGCAAAATGTTTTAATTCGGCTTCTGGTTGACATATGTGAACATAATTGAACACCAAATGGTATTTAAACAAGTACGAACATAGTTTTTGACAAAAAAAAGAAAAAAATCACGGATTTTTTTTTACCAAAATTTTTTTTCGCGGAAATTTAAAAATTTTTTTTTTCTTGTCAAAAGTAATTTCCTTTTAAATAAAGTTTTTTGCAATAATCTTTTTGAAATTGTGGAGGGTATCACTACATTCGGCAAGGCCGAATTTAACTTTTTTACTTGTTTTACTCTGATTTATTTTATATGGTGCTCCAAGAAAATTAAATTGGTAGATATTGATCGTAAGTTCCCCTAGATGATTTATTTTGGGTGTAAAAATATATCTCACAAAATTTTAGGATAATCGGACATAGGTAAGGCGTTCCGCAGAGATCTGAAGTTTGACAAACGGATTACAAGGGAAAACATGAACTTTTTTCTGTTTTCTCAATTTTTCTGTTTTTTTTAAGTTAACCTTGACTTTAGTGGTTACAGAATTGTGATGAAGAGTAAAATGTCTCTTTATTAAGGCAACAAAAACTAAAATCGGTTAAAAATTTGCCAAGTTATTACAATTTCCACAGGCATCTAACGTGTGGCAGACCACATGATTAAGAAACACGAGTCCAATTTTTGAAATTTATTGAAGTTTTCTACTGTAATAAAATTTTTTTATTCTTCAAGTTCAAGTGTTTAAATTAAATTAAAGCATAGTACTTGAGTTTGATTTCACGGGAAAAAATCTGTCAAACTCCATATAAAGAAAATAAATTTTGGCAACGCGAGGAATTATAGGGAAATTGTTAAAAAAGTTTCCACGGATTTTTATTGTACAAGACAATTTAAATTGCCGTGAAAAGTGACATTTCAGTTTTATTATGATCGTTTCTTTCTTGTAATTGTCAAAAGTTGTTGATTTTTAAATTTTGTATAGTTTTTGAGGCGTTAAAAGTTTAAGTGAAATTTTCACCGTAAAAAACAGAGTACTTAGCTTAAAAAAAAAAATAAAATTCAAAAAAATATTACACTGGAACATGAAGGATAAAAAAATGTTATTACATTAGATAATTTCAATAAATTTAAAAATGGGACTCGTATTCCTTAATCAAGTGGAATGATAAACGTTAGATGCCTGGGGAAGTTGTAATAACTTGGCTGATTTTCAACCGACTAAGATTTTTAGAACCTTAATAGAGAGGCATTTTACTCCGAATCATAATTTTGTAACCATTTAAATTCATTCTTGAATTCTTCTGTAATTTAGCAGAGTGTTTCTGTAATTTAACAGAGTGATTATTTTGAGTGCATTTAATACGTACTAAAACAAATCAAAAAATGAAATGAATCGAATGGGGCCGGGTCCGAAAGTGTTGTGATTTGGCATGGAGTTTTCTTAAATGGCGGATTGTTTCTACGTCTAAGAAACAAAAACAATTGTTTTTCTCTCCCGTATAAACAAGCCTATAAAAAAAATTTCTTAGAATCTGAAACTTTTTTTATAGGAAAAGAGTATCAGAATATGAGACTTTTTCTATAGGAATTATATCTTTGAATCAGAGATTTTCCTATGGGAACAACTTACTCATTATCAGAGACTTTTTCTATACTCAAAATAATAACTCTGTCAAACTACAGAAAAACTCTGCTAATTAACAGAGTATACCATAAGCCCTATGTTCACTCTGAACTTTATTAAAGTATTTGCAGTTTTCAGAAATGTATTTCTATTGATATTTTAATAAATAAAGGACATACATATATATACCATACTTTTCCAGCTATCAATAAAACTTTGTAATTTTACAAAAAAAAAACTCTGTAAAATGATTTGGACAAAAAAAAACTGTTAAATAACATAGTTTGTAAAAAAATATTTTGTTAAATACGCCACCATTTTACAGAGAAAAACGGTGTAAATTTACATATATCCGTAAAACCTTTTTCATTTAACCCAAATTTTACAGAAAAAAATTTGTAAATTTACAGAGTTTAATAAAATGAATGTTATTTCAAAAAAAAAATGATAAGATTTTTTTAGATAATTTTTTTTGTACTATTTAATTTTTTTCTCAAAAAAAAGAAAACAGAAAAAAATTACCTGTGAAATTAAGATTACATAGAAATTAGTAAAAATACAGAAAAAACCTAGTTTTTTGGTTATAAAAAATACAGAGTATTTCGCTTAAATCTGTATTTTAGCAGAATACTCTGTTAATTATCTGTAAAATTAAGATTACAAAGTTAAAAGTAATATAACAGATGAAACTTTGTTTTTTGCCACAACAAAATACAAAGTACTTTCTTTAAATCTTTATTTTGACAGAATACTCTATCAAATATCTGTTGAATTGAGATTACAGTCATTTTACAGAGTATTTTACAGAGTTATTATTTTGAGTGTATATAAAAAATGTCTCATAATTTGAGAATTTTTCTATAGGAAAAATACCTAAAAATCTGAGACTTTCTATAGGAAAAAATTCTCAAAATCTAAGACATTTTAAATGTTCAACATCTCAGAATCTAAGACTTTTGTATACAAAAAATGTTTCGGAATCTCAGATTTTTTCTATCGGAAAAATGTTTTAGAATTTGAGGCTTTTTTTTAGAAAAACATCTCAGAATCTGAGATCTTTTCTGTAGGAAAAATGTTTCAGAATCTGATCCTTTTTTTTTTGTAGGAAATATGTTTCAGAATCTCACACTCTTTCGATAGGAAAGATGTTTTAGAATCTGAGGCTTTGTCTATAGGAAAAATGTCTCTAAATTCAAACATTTTTTTATTACAGATTCTGATTGAAAAATGTCTCAGAATTGTAGACATTTTCTACAAAAAAGATATTTCACAATCTGAGATTTTTCTATAGGAAATATGTTTCAGAATCTGAGACTTTTTCTTTAACGAAAATCTCTCAGAATCTGAGACTTTCATAATAACATAAATGTCACAGAATCTAATACTTTTTCTAGTGAAAAAAATTCTCAGAATATTATATTTTTTCTATTGAAAAAAATTTCTCAGATTCTAAATCTTTTTCTAAAGGAAAAATGTTTCAGAATCTTAGATGGTTCTGAAGAGAAAACATCTTCGAATCTATGATTTTTTTTCTGTTACTGTTAATCTGTTACTTTTTGTGTAAGAAAAATGTGTCTGTTTTTAAAACTTTTTTTATAGAAATTTTTTAAAATTTCTTAAATTTTGATACTTTTTTTTATAGAAAAATTATCTTACAATATAAGAACTTTTTTATTGAAAAAATAAAACAAATTTAAAGAAATTTTCTATAGAAATTTTTTTTTATAGAAAAGTGATTCTAAAATATTTTTTCAATTGAAAAATGTCGCATATTCTGACATTTTTTCTATAAAAAAAAGTCCCAGAACATTTTTTTTGGCTGAAAAGTCGTACAAGGAAAGTATTCCAACCGTTATGAAATGATTTGCCTGAAACTAAAAAAATTAAATTAAAATAAAATAAATATGACGATTTTAATGTTGGACTGTCTCGGCTTATCGGCCATAACAGTGTTTAACATTTTCGTTGTTCTCTTATGAAACAATGTGGACCTTCGAGAAAATTTCGCTGGCTCCAGAACTAACAGGAATATCGTTTAGAGCAAAAATACATGTCGACTTAAATTTAATTAAGATTATTTCGTATTCATATGGATATCGTAGGTCTACGTCTTCACAAAAATATCCCCCTAAATTTACATATTTTCGTGAAAAATTTTTTTAAGCAAATCCGAATTTTTAAAAAATTATACCACTGTTGGATAGGTATTAAAAAAACCATTCTTCTCATTTGAAAACATGATATAGTTCTTTAAGAAAAAATGGCCTAAAAATCCAAAGAAGATTGTTTTTGCCATTTTTTACCCATTTTTGAACCCTTTAATTTCCGATTCTGGCAAATCGGTTGGAAAACATCGATTTTTATTGTCTAAGACATTATTTTTAATAGAAAAAGTGTCGGATTCTTATAAATTTTTTCTATGGAAAAAATATCTCAAAATCTTACAATTTTTTCCAAGGAAAATATATATTAGGTTGGAGTCTATACAGTATGGTAATACTTATAGTTTTTCTCGATCTCTTCGTTAAGTTATTTTTTATTAGCAAATTAAAACTTTAAAAATTTTAACTTTGTTGTTTTACAACAGATTTTCTATTTTTCATTAGAAAATTTGCATGATTTGCATTAAACTTAAAATGTATTCATATAAAAGAGACAATTCTAAGGTTGGGGTGTTTTGTCTTGTGGGCCATATCGGGGATTTAAGGGTTCAAAAAATGACGAAAAAATTGTTTTTTGGATTTTTTCAGACACTTCTTTCTAAGAAACTATATGATGTTGCGTATCCAACGGTAGCATAACGTTGTAAAAATTAAAAAAAAAACTACAACAAAGAAATCAAACAATTCAGAAATATTATGAGAAATTGTAGATGATATTATTGATTTGCCACAGCCGAATAATGCATTCTCATACCTTCTTTACATTATTGCCTTATCTTTAGAACATCCAGGCGAAGCTTTATACAATTTTTCAAATTTTATCTTTCATTTCGAGGTTAGTTCTTTATTAAACCCGTATAAATCAAATCATATTATTCAAAATTACTTTTTTCTAAGACGTATGAGTGATGCATTGCTTTTCTCTTTATGAATATATAATATTAATCATACGCATACATAAAAATTTATTCAAACATAAAAATTTATTCAAACATATCGCTCCTTTACTTGTATAGTGTCACAACTCAAAATATTTGATTTTGCAGAAAACACGTTTAAAGTTTACTATTGAAACTGGTTTTTAATTGAAAATGGCAGGTACATAGAAAATGTAATAATGGCGTGTACTCTTCTCAAACGGTGAGTTTAAAAGATATTAATACGAATTTTTGACACAATATAAAGCACGATATAACGAATAATTCTGCATCATTAACTCAAAAAACGCATTTTTTGAGTTATGACACTTTACAAGTAAAGGAGCGATATGTGTGCCATTACAAATTTTATCTTAAAAAGTAGTACCTGATTCAATTTTCAAACTAAATTACTTGTTTACATTTTTCATAATTTGTTAAATTTTCATATATGACGTATACATTAAAAAAAATATTACAACTTTGTTACAGTTGCATTTTAATATATTTTTCTTTCTTCTTTGTCTTTTGCATATTTTTCCATAATGACATCCATAAATATGGTTCACAACAACAAACAGGTGTTAAATATAACTAGATACTGTACAATATACATATAAGGCATTCCACACCAAATGTCCTGCGAAAAAAAACATGTGTCTCATGAATTTCTGAATAGGTTGTATTGATACACTCAAAAAAAAAGTTTGTAAAATTACAAGCAAAAGGTCTTGTAATTCTATTTTACTAATATTTTTGTCTATTTACAAAAATTCTTGTATTTTTAATAAAACAAAAACTACCGTGAGCTTTGTAATTTTACTATAATATGTTGGTAAATTTATTTAACAATTTTTTTTGGTAAATTAACAAACAAAATAATTATTTTACAAATTAAAAAAAAAATACAAGGTGTTTAGTTGTTTTACACAAGAAAATTGTAATTGTACAACAACATTTTATTTGATAGTATTTAGTCTTTCTACCAAAAAATGTTTTATTACAAACAATTTTTTTTCAAGATTTTTTAGTTTACAAGGTTTTCAGTATTTTGACACAAAAAAATGTAATTAAACAAAAATTTGTATTGAAAAATAATTATGCAACAATAGGAGACGCAAAAATTTTCGAAGTCCATATTTTGTTAAAAATTATTTTTTATAAATAAAAAATTTCATAAAAAAACTTTGAAAATTTTTTAAGTTCCGGATACAAACATTTTTCAATTAGTTGTAAGCTTTATCAAAAAAATTTAATATCAAGACAATTTTTTGGTAACTTGCTTTAAGTAAAATACCACAATTTTTATATGTTTTTACTATATTATTGTTCTAGTTTTTTTGTTTGTATTTTTACCATTTTTTGGTAATTTTACCATATTTTTTGGTACTTTTTTTTAAATCTGGCACCAAAATGTCAATCAAAAGCTGTCAATTATGAAAAATTAAGTTTTTTCTTATTTTATCAGGTACTTAAACGTCCAATCTACAATATCCAAAGTTTTTTTTATAATTTTTTAAAAATACTTGCTAAAATAATTAAAAATTCGAAAAAAAAGGTAATTTTTTTGACTAGTTTTTCTTGAAAATATAAGAAATTTCTTGTGTAGCCTCCTTCGCAATTCTCATATGTTCTACTTAAGAAAAACGAAATTCCGAAAAAAAAAATAAAAAAGTGCAGTGTTATACTCTAAAAAGTTTGTTAAAAGTGTTCAAGTGAAAAAAAAATCATTTCAGGTTGTTAAAGTGCTACTCCAGCTGCCGAAGAAGGAAAAATAAGATGCACCAATGGAAAAATCCTTTAAATTTACAAGACCAATATGTAAATATACCAAATTTTTTGTAAATTTACAAAACAAATATGAAAGTTTAGAAAACATAATTGTATACTTACAGAAAAAGTTGTAATTTTACAAAAATGAAGTAGAAAATACAAAAACAATATTGTAAATTTACAAATTATTTGGTTAAACTACTGTTTTTACGGCAAAAAAATAAGAAAAAATGGTATAAAATGGTATACAATAAAAATTGTAAATTTACCACTTTTTACTGTAAATATACAAGTTTTTTGCCATAAAAAACTGTAGTTAAACCAAACAATTTGTAAATTTACAATTTTATTTTTTGATTTTCTACTTTATTTCGTAAATTTACAAATTTTTTGTAAGTCTACAATAATATTTTACAAAAAAATTGTAAATTTACACTTTCTCCCCGTAATTTTTTTGTTAAATCAATTTACAAATTATCCCCGTAACATTACGGGGATTCTTGCTAGTACATATTTTACAAAACCTGCCCCGTAAAATCACGGGGATTTTATGTCATTTTACAAACTTTTTTTTTTGAGTGTAGCCTTTTATGAAACTAACAAGGGAAGTATCTCAACTCTTATGAACCGATTTGCCTGAAACTTAAAATATATGTATATTAAAGAGACCATTTTAAGGTTGGGGTGTCTCGGCTTATCGGCCATATCGGTGTTTAAAAATTTCGTTGTCCCCTTAAGAAACCATGTGGACCTTCGGGAAAATTTTGATAACTTCCGAACTAACAGGAATATCGTCTAGGGAAAAAATATGGGTCGACTTAAATTTAATAAAGATTATTTCTTATCCATATGGATATCGTAGGTCTATGTCTTCACATAAGTATCCCCCAAATTTTACACATTTTCCTAAAAAAAATATTTAAAGTGGCCGATTTTTTACAAGGTTATGCCACCATTTAATAGGCATTAAAAAAAAACCTTTCCTCTCATATGAAAACATCATATAGTTCCTTAAAAAGAAATGGCTGAAAATCCAAAAAACGATTTTTTCGCCATTTTTTGACCCATGTTTTGAACCCCTTAATCCCCTTATCGGCCATATCGGGGACCCCGATATGGCCGATAAGCCGAGACACCCCAACCTTAGAATTGTCTCTATTATATATATTTTAAGTTTCAGGCAAATCGGTTCATAAGGGTTGAGATACTTCCCTTGTAAGAAAATTGCATTTTTGATTTTTTTTTAATTTTTCAAATCCTGGGTTTATTTTTATCTGTCTGTCCGTCCGACCGTCTGTCCATCTATCGGTTTAAGCACGATACAGGTCGCAATTTTCAACCAATTGACTTAAAATTTGAAACTTAAGCACCTTTTGGCTCAAGGACAAAGTCTTGTATTTAATACAAATTTGATTTTTAAGTGTTATACGTGTACTTTATTAACCAAATCAAATTGGAATATAATTGGACTATTTTTGGACTTAGTCCACCACATCAAAATTTCGACCGATATTCAGTTAAATCGGTCTATTGGCAAAAAATAAACCAATTCCACTAAAATTTTATCTGTGTGTGTTTTCTACATTAAATAAAGATCTTACAAAAGATAGATCCAATCGGACCATGTTAGAACTTGAGACCCATTTTCCGGAAACACTGGTGTAGGGTATCATATGGTCGGTCTTTACCGACTATAACTTTCTTACATGTTTTTTATGGGCTATTGATTAAATTTTTTTTAGGAAAATTTTCAGAACCCATTCTGAAATTCTTAATTTAGTAAAAAACTCAATTTATCAAAAATCCGGCCACATTTTTTTTCTTTTTTTTTAAATTTAGATGTTTGACTATACACACAAAAAATTCAGAAGCGTGTTCTTCGTTGAGAAAATCGCATTTGAATATTGAATTTCATAACAATGTTGTAATTTGCGTGTATATTGATGTTTTAATATATATAACGCATGAGTAACGAATATTTTCAAAAATGTTACTCATACGATATGTTGAATCAAGAAAATTACAAAATTGTTATAAAATTCGATATTCAAATGGGATTTTGTCGAAAAAAACGAAAAAAAATAGAAAAAAGAGGCCGAATTTCTGAAAAATTGGGTTTTTATAAAAATGCGAAATTTCAAAATGGTTTCTGAAAATTTTTCAAACTGAAACTGTTTTATCGATAGCCCATCAATAAATATAAAATAATGTACATTTTTGAAATTATGGTGTATTTCGTTTTAATTTAATAAATTTTTAATCAAGGCAACTCGACAAAAATTTTAAAAATTTTTTTTAAATCTAGCCATGTTTCCTAAGCACAGGTTTTAAAAAATTTAAAAACCAAAAACGAAATTTGTTAGTGTCATATAGGCCTATCAATACAACCTTTTCAGAAATTCATTTGGTGTTGGATGCCTCATATACATAGTAAATGCAATATTTTAATAATAAATTATACCATGTATGCATGTTCTATATTTTTTTTGCCGACAATTTCTAAGAATTTAAAAATAACAGTTTCTTTGAGTTTCTAACAGTGCAGCAACTTTGTTGAAATTAACAAAATAACAAATTAAAGATTATAATTTAAAACTTCTTTTCAACTTTTTATAACCTTAACACTTTGCTTATTTATGCAAATTTATATTTATATAGCAAATTTTGTAAATTCAGCAAAAAATCAACAGTATGGTTATTTTTTAATGAACTTCATAAGAAGTTCTAGCAAGTTAATTATATTTTTTGACTTCTTGGATGAATTTCAAAATTAAAGCTATTAAAAAAGGAGAGCATAAAATGTTTTTGCTAAAGGTGTTAACAAATATAAACAACTTTGTTTTTGATACTCTACATTAAGCAGTTACGAACAGAGAAATAAGCCGACTAAACATATATTACGGAAGCGCTGTGACTCTAAGGTGCTAATGATAAAGGTGCTAAAGTGCTAAACTAAAATTTAAGACAAATTTGGGTTTGTTTAAAAAGTAGACATTTTTAGTAATTTTTGTAAGAAAGTTTTTTTTAGTGTAAATTTTTTTAAAGTAAGTTTTGTTATTGAGTGCAAAAGCTTCCTTTTTACAATTTTTATAAATTCAAATCAAATGTTGTTGGATGGGCAGTTGAGAACGGTTTGGCCGATTTGGACAATTTGTTTTTTAAATGTTCGTCATAGTCCAACTTAGGCTTTTTTAATCATAGACAAAAATTTATTATTACTAATTAATATTTAGACAGGACAACGTCTGTAGGATCAGCTCGTTCTCCCTAATTCACCAATCTGAATCACGGTGAACGGTCATCGCTAGATCGACCGATAAATACATACATACACTCTATGAGGTCCTAAACCGGTATTTCGAGGTGTTACTAACAGATTGACAAGTTGTTTACCCTCTATCACTAACAAGGGAAGTATCTCAACCCTTATAAACCGATTTGTCTAAAACCTAAAATATGTATATATAAATGAGACGATTTTAAGGTTGGGGTGTATCGGCTTATCGGCCATATCAGTGTTTAAAAATTTTATTGTCCCCCTATGGAACAATGTAGACCTTCGTGAAAATTTCGATAACTCCCGAACTAACAGGAATATCGTCTTGAGCAAAACTATGTGTCGTCATAAATTTAATAATGATTTATTCGTATTCATATGGATATCGTAGGTCAATGTCTTCACATAAATACCCCCCAAAATTTTCACATTTGCATGAAAAACAAGTAAGAAAGTTATAGTTGGTCAAGACCGACCATTTAATACCCTATACCATTGTTTTCCGGAAAATGAGTCCCAAGTCCAAACATGGACCGATTGGATCTGTCTTTTGTTGGATCTTTATTAAGTGTAGAAAAAACACACATATCAAGTTTTAGTGGAATTGACTTATTTTTTTTTTCAATAGACCGATTTAACTGAATATCGGTAGAAAGTTTTTTATGGGGGGACTAAGTCCAAAAATGGTCCAATTATATTGCGATTTGATTATGTTACTAAAGTTCACGTTTAACACATAAAAATACCATTTTTATCAAATATTTCCATTTTTATGAGTTTTAAGGGAATTGTGTGAATATCGGGAGGGTGGTTTGTATGGGGACTACCAGAAGGATTTACCCGATTTCTTTGAAATTTGGAATGGTGATTCACGAATACAAAATTTGATAACCTGCGATATCTATTACAATACGGTTATTAGAATCATTTAAGCCGAATCCAAAGGGGTCGTTTGTATGGGGGCTAGGGGTTAACATATACAGATTTTCTCCAATGTCAATGGGCTTGGGCCAAAAGAAGCTTAAGTTTCAAATTTCAAGTCAATTGATTGAAAATTGCGACCTGTATCGTACTTAAACCGATAGATGGACAGGCGGACGGACATCGACTCAAAAAGTAAATCGACACAAAAAGTAATTTTGAGTCGATCGGTATACTTGAAGGTCTACGACCAATATTTCGGGTAGTTACAAACATTAGAACAAACTCATTATACCCTGTACCACAGAGTGGTGTAGGGTATAAAAAATATTTATCGAAGCCGAATTTTGATAAGGTTATGCCTCCGTTGGATAGGTATTAAAAAAGCCTTTCTTCTCATATAGAGATATCATATGGTTTCTTAGAAAAAAAAGGCTGAAAAATCCCAAAAAACTACTTCTTCGCCATTTTTTACCCATTTTTTGAACACCTAAATCCTTAATATGGTCGATAAGCCGAGACATCCCAACCTTAGAATTGTCTCTTTTCTAAGTTCATAAGGGTTGAGATACTTCCCTTGTAAGCGGAAGGTATAAAATATACAAAAGAACACTGGGATTTTTTTCTGGGCCGGGGACGTTGGGATTCCCCTTCCTACTATCGTTAGCACTCTAGTGATATAGGGTATATATAAGTTTGTCATTCCGTTTGTAACACCTTGAAATATTGATCTGGGACCCTATAAGGAATATACATTCACGATCCTCGATCGATTTTAAGTCGATCTATAAATATGTCCGCCTGCCTGTAGAAAAAATGCTAACTTTTGAAAGACTTTTTGAAGGACTTTTCTTAAGTTTGGCTTATATGTTTGAAATTTACCTGGTCAGGTTGGTATTGTATTTCAGCGAAATCGGGCAAGTGGTTCAAAAGTGGTTTGACGTCCCCCTGGTCTAGTTGGTATTGAATTTTAGAAAAATCAATGTAGCGGTTCTAAAGTTATAAACAAAACCGTGAATTTAAGATTGGTTTCACCTTAAATTCACGTGATAAAAAACTTTAAACAAGCTTAAAAAACATTGACAAGTCGAAAAATTATTTAATTTTTATCACTCATACACTCAAAAAAAAAAAGTTTGTAAAATGACATAAAATCCCCGTGATTTTACGGGGCAGGTTTTGTAAAATATGTACTAGCAAGAATCCCCGTAATGTTACGGGGATAATTTGTAAATTGATTTAACAAAAAAATTACGGGGAGAAAGTGTAAATTTACAATTTTTGTTTGTAAAATATTATTGTAGACTTACAAAAAAAGTTGTAAATTTACGAAATAAAGTAGAAAATCAAAAAATAAAATTGTAGATTTACAAATTGTTTGGTTTAACTACAGTTTTTTTATGGCAAAAAACTTGTATATTTACAGTAAAAAGTGGTAAATTTACAATTTTTATTGTAAATATACCATTTTTTCTTATTTTTTGCCGTAAAAACAGTAGTTTAACCAAATAATTTGTAAATTTAAAATATTGTTTTTGTATTTTCTACTTCATTTTTGTAAAATTACAACTTTTTCTGTAAGTATACAATTTTGTTTTCTAAACTTTCATATTTGTTTTGTAAATTTACAAAAAATTGGGTATATTTACATATTGGTTTTGTAAATTTAAAGGTTTTTTCCATTGGTGCATCTTATTTTTGCTTCTTCGGCAGCTGGAGTAGCACTTTAACAACCTGAAATGATTTTTTTTTTCACTTGAACACTTTTAACAAACTTTTTAGAGTATAACACTGCACTTTTTTATTTTTTTTCGGAATTTCGTTTTTCTTAAGTACACTCAAAAAAAAAAGTTTGTAAAATGACATAAAATCCCCGTGATTTTACGGGGCAGGCTTTGTAAAATATGTACTAGCAAGAATCCCCGTAAAGTTACGGGGATAATTTGTAAATTGATTTAACAAAAGAAAATGTAAATTTACAATTTTTTTTTGTAAAATATCAACTTCGAGGTGAACATTTTTTTTGTAAATTTGCAAAAAATTTGGTAAATTTACAAAACAAAATTGTAAACTTACAGAAAAAGGTTGTTATTTTACAAGGAAAAATAGAAAATGAAAAAAATAAATTGTACATTAACAAATTATTTGGTTAAACTACTGTTTTTTATGCAAAAAACTTGTATATTTACAATAAAAAGTGGTAAACTTACAATTTTTATTGTATATGTACCATTTTTCCTTATTTTTTTGCCGTAAAAACAGTAGTTTAACCATAAAATTTGTAAATTTACAATATTGTTTTTGTATTTTCTATTTCATTTCTGTAAAATTACAACTTTTTTCGTAAGTATACAATTTTATTTTTTTTTAAATTTCATATTTGTTTTGTAAATTTACAAAAAAAATGGTTTATTTACATATTGGTTTTGTAAATTTAAAGGTTTTTTCCATTGGTGCATCTTATTTTTCCTTCTTCGGCAGCTGGAGTAGCACTTCAACAACCTGAAATGATTTTTTTTTCACTTGAGCACTTTTAAAAAACTTTTTAATGTATAACACTACACTTTTTTATTTTTTTTCGACATTTCGTTTTTCTTAAGTAGAATATATGAGAATTGCGAAGGAGGCTACACAAGAAATTTCTTATATTTTCAGGAAAAATTAGTCAAAAAATAAAAAAAAATTTTTTGAATTTTTAATTATTTTCACAAGTGTTTTTAAAAAATCGGAAAAAAATTGGATATTGTAGATTGGAAGTTTAAGTACCAGTTAAAATAAGAAAAATTTGATTTTTTATAATTGGCAGCTTTCTATTGACATTTTAGGTACCAAATTAAAAAAAAAAATTACCAAAAAAATATGGTAAAATCACCAAAAAAATGGTAAAAATACAAAAAAAAACTAGAACAATTATATAGTAGAAACACATAAAAATTGTGGTATTTTACTTAACGCAAATTACCAAAAAAATGGAGTAAAAATTATTTATAAAAAATTATTTTTAACTAAATTTTGTACTCCAAAACGCAAAAAAAAAAAATCTGAACTTAGAAAATTTTTGCGTGTCCTATTGTTGAATAATTATTTTTTTTTTAAAACAACATTAATTCTAGTAATAAAATAAGTTTTGTAAAATTATATTGGAATTTTGTACTTTTCAATACATACATTTCAAACTGAAAACCTTGTAAACGATCTTAAAAAAATGTTTGTAATAAAACATTTTTTTGGTAAAAAGACTAAATAACATCAAGTAAAATTATGTTGTACAATTACAGTTTTCTTGGGTAAAAAAAGTAAACACCTTGTAATATTTTTTTAATTTGTAAAATAATTCACTTTTTTGTAAATTTACCTAAAAAATTTGTAAAATAAATTTACCAACATATAATAGTAAAATTACAAAGCAAACTGTAGTTTTCGTTTTATTTAATATACAACAATTTTTGTAAAAAGACAAAAATATTAGTAAAATAGAATTACAAGACCTTTTACTTGTAAATTTACAAACTTTTTTTTTTGAGTGTAGAACATATGAGAATTGCGAAGGAGGCTACACAAGAAATTTCTTATATTTTCAAGAAAAACTAGTCAAAAAAATTACTTTTTTTTTCCAATTTTTAATTATTTTAGCAAGTATTTTTAAAAAATTATAAAAAAAACTTTGGATATTGTAGATTGGACGTTTAAGTACCTGATAAAATAAGAAAAAACTTAATTTTTCATAATTGACAACTTTCGATTGACATTTTAGTGCCAGATATAAAAAAAAAGTACCAAAAAAATATGGTAAAATTGCCAAAAAATGGTAAAAAATACAAACAAAAAAACTAGAACAATAATATAGTAAAAACATATAAAAATTGTGGTATTTTACTTAAAGCAAGTTACCAAAAAATTGTCTTGATATTCAATTTTTTTAATAAAGCTTACAACTAATTGAAAAATGTTTGTATCCGGAACTTAAAAAATTTTCAAAATTTTTTTATGAAATTTTTTATTTAAAAAAAATAATTTTTAACAAAATATGGACTTAGAAAATTTTTGCGTCTCCTATTGTTGCATAATTATTTTTCAATACAAATTTTTGTTTAATTACATTTTTTTGTGTCAAAATACTGAAACCCTTGTAAACTAAAAAATCTTGAAAAAAAAATTGTTTGTAATAAAACATTTTTTGGTAGAAAGACTAAATACTATCAAATAAAATGTTGTTGTACAATTACAATTTTCTTGTGTAAAACAACTAAACACCTTTTAATTTTTTTTTTAATTTGTAAAATAATTATTTTTTTTGTTAATTTACATAAAAAAATTGTTAAATAAATTTACCAACATATTATAGTAAAATTACAAAGCGCACGGTAGTTTTTGTTTTATTAAAAATACAAGAATTTTTGTAAATAGACAAAAATATTAGTAAAATAGAATTACAAGACCTTTTGCTTGTAATTTTACAAACTTTTTTTTTTTGAGTGTAAATATTTTTACACTAAAAAAAATTACACTCGAAAAAAATTTACACTGAAAAAAAAGTTTTGCCAAATTTTTTTTTTTTAATTAATTTAAAAAAAATTTTACCCGAAATAAAATATTTCTAATCAAAATTGTTATTTTTTTTTCACTTTAGAAAATTTATTACCACTTCAGAAGGGCATTACACTGAACAAATGTTACACTCAATTTAATTTTTTTTTCAAAAATTAAATAAAAAAATGTTTTTTACTCGAAATAAAATATTTCTAATCAAAATTGTTTTTTTTTTTTTCACTTTATAAAATTTATTACCACTTCAAAAGGGCATTAAGGAGGGTATTTATGGGTTTAACTTTTCTACTTGTTGTTTTTTTTTTTAATTTTTAAAAATCCAAAACTTTGATTACCAGGCGCCACGTGTTAATTTGATTCTATTGACCTCAAATTTGTACCACATAAGTTTTAGGCCTTTAAGAACAAACATTTTCCAGTACATTCACAATCGGAAGAATTTGCTTATTGCATTAAAAAAAATGCACTATAATGTACACTCACATAAAAAATCCGTTTGCCACAACCGTAAATATTCCATCCTCATTTTTGAGGTTGACACAACCGGTAATTCATTTCTTACATCCACATTTCGGTTGCCGTAACCTAATTAAATTTGTGACAAGCTCATGGCCGATTACGACAACCCTTAAAACGACGTTGGAATATATGCGGTTGTGGCAACCGGATTTGTTATGTTAGTTTATGATAGGAGTGACACCCGACCCTTTTGCTAAATTGCTATTTTTTTCAATTTAAATCTACAGTTTACAGTTTATTCTGCTGATTCGGCAGAGATGTTTAAGCGCCAGTCTACAGAAGGCGCACGATACTCACGAACGAAAATTTTGCATGCGTTTTGTTATTGTAAGAACGACCAAATACATGTAAAATTTTCGTTTGCATGTATCGGTCGCCTTCTGTGTACTGCCACTAAATTAATATTATTATCTAGCCGAGTCTGCTTTAACCCAACTTATTTTTTTTTTTTAATATAACTCGAAGTAATTCTTTTGGAAGGTTTTTTTGATACTTCGACAGACATTTTATTTGTGAGTGTAACAAAATTTCCTCTTTCCAGAACAGCAAAATCAAACAAACGATCAAATCAATAAATTTTGTATCGTTATAAAAGTACAACAGAAAATGTCATATTACAAGTTGCTATCATAAATGTGATTCATGTCGATTTTCCGGCGATTATTGGTGACAATTAAACCGCAAAGTAAGCGCGTGAAATGTTGCACCTGAATAGAGAAATAGAAAAATACATAGTTAAACATCATGTTCATAAAACTGTTTTTTTTTTGTTATATTTTTCCATTCATATTTATATTGTAGTTTTTTTTTCAAACCATAAACTTCTGCATGAAGTCAACAATAATAAATTTTATAATGTTGACTGCATACAAAATTCACAATTCATACACATATGGTTGGTGGCTGGTGCTATGGCTACAAGGGAACTCTCAACTTAATTTCCCCTCCCTCACCCTCTGACACTTTATGAATGGTTGTATGCACAATATTTAAGGGACATAAAACAAAAAATATACTATAAACGCTTGAAAGCGTTTCATAGGTTCTTTTGGTTTCCTATGGTTTTGATGTTACGGCTGCTGCTGGTTGGTGTTGAATGTTTGTGTTTTTGTGTTCATGCTGTTGAAGTTTATGACGCACCTTAACACTACATTATCTTTTTGAGTGTTTTTTTTTTCTTTTTTTTTTGTTGCTGTATGTGATTTGTAACCTGTTGCATGAGTAGATTTAAAGTTCAACAATTTTGTATTGTAAGGTTAAAGAGTAAATATAATATAATTTGTAGTTTTTGAATGAAAAAAAAAAACAAGAACAAAGAATTACAGACAATTATTATGTATTAAAATTGTAAGAAATATAAATTTTCTTAAATTGCAACATCTTTTTTCAAGCTTCCTCCTCCTACAGAGAATAATCACAATTGGAGCGGGAAGCGTTTTTCCGCAACTGTTCAAATACGTTTTATATGAAAACAAAATTCCGCCGCGTTTTTCCTAGATTCAATTCTATTTTTATGAGGGCAATTGCGGAAAACCGCTTGCCGCTCCAATTGTACTTATTGTCACAATTAGGAATAGAGGGTATGATAAGTTCAACATTCCCTTTGTAACACCTCCAAATACACTGTGAAACAAATAAAGATTTTTTTAAAACACAAGAATTTGACTATATAGGTTTGATACTGGGTCCAGTTTATGGTCCTCCAAAGATTCTGAAAAGTAGTGGGACCCAAAAAAAATATTTATTTCTTGGACTTAAAAAAAACAAGTAAAAAAGTTAAATTCGACTTGACCGAATCTAGAATACCCTGAATGAGAAAAAAAAATTATAATTTTGATTAGAAATAGGTACATAATTTATTTTGTGTAACAAAATTTTTTTAGTAATTTAAAAAAAAAACTCATTTGAGGCATTCCACACCAAATGTCCCGCTACAGAAAAACATGTGTCCCATGAATTTCTGAATAGGTTGTATGATTAGCCCTATATTTATTTATTTTATTACTTATATTTTATTAAGAATTACCATATAATTAGAAATCATACTAATTTTACCTAACCGAGAACTGGTAATAAGGACCTTTGCCTCGTTGTAGCGAAACAGACCAATGCCTTTGGTGGGAATCGAACCCACGACCCCCAGACTCATAGGATAGCACGCTACCAACTAGAGATGGGCGCGTGAGTGAATTTTGACTTAAACTCACGCTTACGACAGGAATTTTTAAATCACGCACACTCACTCACGAGCATATTTTTTCTACTCACTATCACGTGAGTAAATTAAATACAACTCACACTCCCGTGCAATCACGTAAGCTTCACTCACACTCACGTTGACTCACACTCACGAAATTTTATTTAAACAAAAAAAAAAAATTCAAAAATCTTTCAAAATTCTCCGCAAAAGTTTAAGTTTAGCAAAATTTTACATTTTTTTTTGCATTTTTTCGGGACGAAATCTTAAGTTAAGGCAAATTTTACAATTTTTTTTGCTTTTTTTGGTACGGAAGGAAATATGAAGAGAAAATAAGTCACGCACACTCACGCAAAAAAAAATCGACTCACGCACACTCACTCACGCAAAAATCTTACTCACGCACACTCACTCACGCAATTTTTTTCTTCACTCACACTCACTCACAATCACGTGAGCAAAATTGAATTAAATCACACTCACGCGTGATCACGTGAATCACGCACGTGAATCAAGTGAATCACGACCACGACCACTTTTTTTTTTTAAAAGTTTAGATGTTTGTCTATCCACACAAAAAAATTCAGGCATATGTTTTTAATTTTTTTCGAGAAAATCGCATTTGGATATTAAATTTCATAACAATTTTTTAATTTGTTTGTATTTTCTTGTTTTAAAATAACGTATTAAATATTTGCATAAATGTTACTCATACGCTTTGAAATGTTTCTCATATAAAAGAAAATACAAGCAAATTACTTAATTGTTATAAAATTCGAAATTTAAATGCGATTTTCTCGAAAAAAAAAATTAAAAACACATGTCTGAATTTTTTGTGTGGATAGCGAAACATCTAAACTTAAAAAAATATTAAAAAAAGAGTCCGGATTTTTGATAAATTGACTTTTTTATAAAAAATGGAAAATTTCAGAACGGGTTATAAAAATCTTCAAAAAAAAAAAAAATTTATCGATGGCCCATATAAAACTATACAAAAATGTAAATTTTTGAGATTTTGGTACATTTCGTTTTAATTTGATAAATATTTAAACAAGGCAATTCGACATAAATTTGACCATTTCTACAATACTAGACCAAGAGTCCTAAGCCTACTTTTAGAAAAATTTAAAAACAAAAAACGCAATATTCTTTGTTCCGTATAGGGTTATCCATACAAACTGGAGCAACATAATTTAACAGATTTTTCGCATACATCTGAGATTTTTTCTATAGAAAAAATTTGTCCTATATGAAAATTCTTAAATTAATCGAAATTTTCCTATATAAAAAGGTTCAGATTGTGAAATACTTTGTACAGAAACAGTTTCTTAATCTGAGATTTTAAAAGTCTAAAGTTTATAGAAATTTTGCCAAAATAAAAAGTCTCAGATGAGATACATTTCGTATGCAAAGTCTAGATTCTGAGACATTTTTTGTATAGAAAAAATCTCAGAAAAAGTCTCTCTCAAAGTCTTTATCGTATAGAAAATGTCTTAGATTCTAAGACATTTTTTTGTATAGAAATAGTCTCAGATTCTGAGGAATTTTTCTTATAGAAAAAGTCTCAGATTCTAAGACATTTTTTGTATAGAAAAAGTCTCAGGTTCTCAGACATTTTCTATATAGAAAAAGTCTCAAATTCTGAGACATTTTTCGTATAGAAAAAGTATCAGATTCTACGACGTTTTTAGCATAGAAAAGGTATCAGATTCTACAACATGTTTCGTACGACCAACTGGTTAAACACATTCGTTTGCAATAAAAATTTCTAGAAAAAAACGAGAAAAAAACTAAAACAACTTCATAAAACAACCTATACTACAATGTAGTATAATTTTTGTATTTGTTTTTTGTAACTTCTACAAAAGAAATTAGTTTGAAATTTGTTCATACAAATAATTTTCTGAGTGTATTATGCAATAATTTTTGCTATTTGTTTTTTAGAACAATTAAAAAAAAAGTTATTTAAGATTTTTCAAACAAAAAATAACAACTGAAATTGTAGTTGAAAATAACTATTTTTTTTTTTAATTTTCAATCTTTTAGTTGACCTGTTAAAAAGATGTCGTATTTTTATAAATTCGCAATTGGTTCTTTACTCATAATAAACTCATAACTTCTTTAAAAATGGTTCAAATTCATTTTTTTTTTTTTTCATTTTATGTACTTAAAGAAAAAATTGCTAAAAAATTCTTAAAATTGTACTAATATGCGATTTTTAAGTTTTAAAATTTTCTGCAGGAACATTTTTAACAAAAAAAAAATTATATCTTTAAAAATCTGTTTAAAAATATTACTTTCTTTAGTTTAAAGGACCTTTTTTACAAATTCTTTATTTTGAGTGTAACAAAAGGAAAATACCAAATAAGTGTATTACAAAAATAAATAAATTTCCATATAAAGGTTGTCTTTTTTTGGCAAATAAATGTTAATTGTATTTTAGTGTCAATATCTAGAATATTTTCAATTTACACACATACCAATAAAATGTTAATATTTATCTAAAACAATTTAAATCTAAAGAAATTTCATATGTTCTGACAACAATAATATTGTCATGGATATGAACTTTTCTAGCAGTAGTAGAAAACACTTTGGCTAATAAAACCATAAATTGTTGTTTTTTTTTGTGTCGAAAAATTTATGCAAAAAAAGGTATTTTCTCAATACTTTAAAAATAGCAGTAGCAACATTCTTTGCATAAACAAAGTAAATATTTTCTTGACTTTAGATACATTTTAACATATAATGTATTTAAAATTGCAAAATACTTTTGTTTTTATTTGTTTTTTTTCTTAACCATTTCAGGAGCGATTTTTAGAAAATTTTTTGAAACTCGACTAATATAGAGATATTTTGGTCTTAAAATATTTTTTATACCCTCCACTTTTGTGATAGAGTGTATATATGAGTTTGTCATTCCGTTTGTAACTCATCGAAATATCGGTCTGGGAACCCATAAAGTATATATGGGGCATTCCATGTCAAATCGGACACTTTGAAATTTTTTTTTTTTAGATTTTCCCAATTTGTTTACAGTTTTTAGTACCCTTCGAAAACTTCTTCGTGGTAAATTTTTAGATTTTTTTGATGACCCGTTCAAAAGATATCGAATTTTTCAAAATTGGTAGTTTGTTCCTTTACTCAAACTTCTTTTACTTATAACTTCTTCAATAATGGTCCAAATTTAAATTTTTTTTTTAAATTTTTGTTTTTTTACGTACTTTTTAAAAATAAATCCCAAAAAATTCTTAAAAGCGCTCTAGTATGCGATTTATAAGTTTTAAAATTTAAATCTCATTTTTGAAAATGTTTGTACTCTTCGATTTTTTTTAAACTTTTTTGTGTAAAACATCTATCGATTCTACAAATTTTTTGCCCAGGTTAAGGTGGTCCCCATATTTTTTTTTTTTTGTAAATTTGTTTTATTTAATTAGCTTCTACCGGTCCAATGGTGATTCCGAGAGGGGTCATTATTGAGACCGACCCCCATTTATTTTTACCATGCAACATTTTATTAAAACATACCTACGCCCTATCTCCACTCCCTAAGTAGGCTCCCATACAAAATTTCGTTTTTATAAAATTTGCTCCAACTGTTATTTGTATGGGAGCCTACTTAGGGAGTGGAGATCGGGCGTAGGTATGTTTTTGAAAAAAGATGTAAGTTAAAAATAAATGGGGGCCTGGCTCACTAATGACCCCTCTCGGACGCACCATTGGACCGGTAGAAACTGATTAAATATAGCAAATTTACAAAAAACAAAAAAAAATTGTATGGGGAACGCCTTAACAGTTAAAGATAGAGGGTAGGTGTGTTCAGAGAAAATGTTTGGACTAAAAAAATATTGTGGGTCGGTCATACATTTTGTTGCTCTAAGGGCACTATTAGGGCTGTTAGAGCGGTTGGAACAAATTTTAAAAAATTTCGTTTTTTGTGGGAGCCCCCTTAGAAATTGGAGATAGGGTATTAGTTTGTTCCAAAGAAATGTTAAGACGTAAAAATGAATGGGGGTCGGTTTTATAAAGGACCCCTCTATGACGCACCATTGGAGCAGTAGAAATGATTTTAAGATTGGAAAATTACAATAAAAGTTTTTCAAAAAATTTTATAAAAAAGTAATAATCGTTATCCCACGATCTTCCTGGGCAAAAAATTTGTAGAATTGATAGAAGTTTTACACAAAAAAATTTCAAAAAAATCGAAGAGTACAAACATTTTCAAAAATGAGATTTAAATTTTAAAACTTAAAAATTGCATACTAGAGCGCTTTTAAGAATTTTTAGGGATTTTTTTTTAGAAAGTACGTAAAAAAACAAAAGTTTTGAAAAAAAAAATTTGAATTTTGGACCATTATTGAAGAAGTTATGATTAAAAGAAGTTTGAGTAAAGGAACAAACTACAAATTTTTAAAAAATTCGATATCTTTTGAACGGGTCATCAAAAAAATCTGAAAATTTACCACGAAGGAGTTTTCGAAGGGTACTAAAAACTGTGAACAAATTGGGAAAATCTAAAAAAAAAATTTCAAAGTGTCCGATTTCACATGGAATGCCCCATATATATTCATGATCCCCGATCGATTTTAAGATCACGGCCAAAATATTACACGGAGATCACGGACACTTAACACATTTATTGGAAGTTCTCCCGAGAAGTTTGGTATTGCATTTGAGCAATATCGGTTCAGCGGTTCAAAAGTTATGAACGAAAATGTAAGGACACCTCAAAAATTTTAGTACATTCAACATAACCTAAAAATGCAAAATGCTTTGTCAACATAATTGAACACTAAAGCGTATTTAAACAAGTACGAACATATTTTTTGACAAAAAAAAATAAAAAAATCGCGGAATTTTTTTACCAATTTTTTTTTCCGCGGAAATTTTTTTTTTCAAAAAAAAATTTATTTTTCAAAAGTAATTTCCTTTTAAATAAAGTTTTTTGCAATAATTTTTTAGAAACTGTGGAGGGTATCACTACATTCGGCAAGGCCGAATTTAACTTTTTTACTTGTTTTAAATAAAAGCAACTTGTACCTGTTTTATCAAACGAATTCAGTTGTAACAACCGATATACATTTACGACAACCTACTAGCAACAGTTTCAACCGATTTTTTATTGCATTAAATTAATTTCGGTCTTAAATTATCAAATTTGTTTCAGTATGCAAACTTTTTATTTTGAGTGTGGTCCTTAAAGGGTTAAGTAAAACTCATCTCCTTAAATTTGAATTTTGTTATTTTTGTTTTCAGTTTCTTATTTGTATTTTTTTTGCTACTGACACGTAAATTAGACAAGACAACAAGTGTTATCTGGTAAATGTGTATGTGCTGGTAGTTGGTGGTTGGTGTAAGTTAAAATAACTTAAATTCCAATGCGCTCACAAATACTTTAACATGTCAGACCGTCAGTTAAGTTCTATATATTTTTTTTTTGAAAGAATATCCTTTTCTTATTTATTTAAAAAAAATAAAAAAAATATGTTTAAAAAGTATCGAACGAGCAAAAAAGGGATATTGTCATCAGTTAATGCAACAGTTTCACCAACTAGACTAAAGAAAGAAATTTGTTAACAGTGACACTTTGTTTTAAGCGCCTTTTGAGAGTAGAGTGTTAAAATATTTTGTTTTAAAAAAATGTATTCTTTTTTGTTTTCCTCCCATTCATTTTATTTAAACAGTAATACCACGACCATCATCATCATCATCACATCACAATAAGAGCTGTGGTAATACAGACAAAAGCTTAGCTTATGCGCCTTTAGCTATGCTACAAAATTCTACATAGAATAACAACAAGATAACCAACAAAAAAATATTAACGCATCCATTCTATAATGAAAGATTGGTTCAGGATATATTTTATTTAACCCTTAAATTGGACACCGTTTTTTTATACCCTCCACTCTTGTGATAGAGGGTATATATAAGTTTGTCATTCCGTTTGCAACACCTCGAAATATTGGTCTAGGACCCCATAAAGTATATGGGGCATTCCATGTGAAATCGGCCACTTTGAAAAACTTTTTTTTTAGATTTTCCCATTTTGTTTACAGTTTTTAGTACCCTTCGAAAACTCCTTCGTGGTAAATTTTCTGATTTTTTTGATGACCCGTTCAAAAGATATCAAATTTTTAAAAATTGGTAGTTTGTTCCTTTACTCAAACTTCTTTTAATCATAACTTCTTCAATAATGGTCCAAATTTAAAAATTTTTTTTTTCAAAATTTTTGTTTTTTTACGTACACTCAAAAAAAACTGTTAAGTTGGCAAAAAATTTAGTTAAATTTAACTAAAAAAACACCTGATTTTGAACCTACTAAATTTCTAGTTAATTTTACAAAAAATATTTAGTTAACTTTTCGTAGAATGAATGTAGCAAAAAAACAGTAATTTTAACTAAAAATTCAGCTGAAAATTTCGTAACATTTTTTATTAGGTGAATTCAGCTAACCTTTTTTTTAAAATAAAAAAAAAAATATTTTTCACAGCGTTAAGTTCAGCTTAAGTAGGACTAATGAGATTTGCATAGGAGGCTACACAAGAAATGTTTAAAATTTTCGACTTGACAAAAATGTTACAAAAAATCAGCAAATTAATTAGTAAAAATTCGTAAACTCTGTTTTAAAGTCAACAAAAAAAATTAATTCCAAATTTGTACAAAACTAGTATTTTCGTAAATCGAACTTAACTAAAAAAAGTAGTTAAAACGCTGATTTTAACTAAAAATTTGCTAAAAAGCCAGTAAACTCGAGTTAACAAAAAAAAATTTGTTAACTTCACAGTTTTATTTTTTTGAGTGTACTTTCTAAAAAAAAATCCCAAAAAAATCTTAAAAGCGCTCTAGTACGCGATTTTTAAGTTTTAAAATTTAAATCTAAATTTTGAAAATGTTTGTACTCTTCGATTTTTTTGAAATTTTTTTGTGTAAAACTTCTATCAATTCTACAAATTTTTTGCCCAGGAAGATCGTGGGATAACGATTATTACTATTTTTTTAAATTTTTTTAAAAAATTTTATTGTAATTTTCCAATCTTAAGATCATTTCTACTGCTCCAATGGTGCGTCATAGAGGGTCCATTATAAGACCGACCCCCATTAATTTTTGCGTCTTAACATTTCTTTGGAACATTTCGGTTGGAACAAATTTTAAAAAATTTCGTTTTGTGTGGGTGCCCCCTTAGAAATTGGAGATAGGGTATTAGTTTGTTCCAAAGAAATGTTAAGACGTAAAAAGTAATGGGGGTCGATCTTATAAAGGACCCCTCTATGACGCACCATTGGAGCAGTAGAAATGATTTTAAGATTGGAAAATTACAATAAAATTTTTTCAAAAAATTTTAAAAAATAGTAATAATCGTTATCCCACGATCTTCCTGGGCAAAAAATTTGTAGAATTGATAGAAGTTTTACACAAAAAAAAACTCAAAAAAATCGAAGAGTACAAACATTTTCAAAAATGAGATTTAAATTTTAAAACTTAAAAATCGCGTACTAGAGCGCTTTTAAGAATATTTGGGATTTTTTTTTAGAAAGTACGTAAAAAAGGAAGTTTTGAAAAAAAAAAATTTTTAAATTTGGACCATTATTGAAGAAGTTATGATTAAAAGAAGTTTGAGTAAAGGAACAAACTACCAATTTTTAAAAACTCGATATCTTTTGAACGGGTCATCAAAAAAATCTGAAAATTTACCATCAAGGAGTTTTCGAAGGGTACTAAAAACTGTAAACAAATTGGGAAAATCTAAAAAAAAAAGTTTTTCAAAGTGTCCGATTTCACATGGAATTTTGATGTCAACCTTTGATCAAGCACAAGTAAAACTGCATACCATGTTCTTACCAAATTTTTAAGAAACCTATCTAAAGATTAAAAACGAAAACAAAAACAGCAAAAAATTAATTCGCTATTCTCGCGAACTAAAGAAGATAGGATTTTGATGTTTACTGTTTTGCGACCTTTAAATAAGTACAATTAAAACTGTATACTCAGTTTTTGAAAATATTTAAAAAAAAATCAATGTCAAAACTTTTAAAAATACCAAAACACTAATATCGCGTTATCTCGCGAATGCGAGCAGCTACGATTTCGCTGTTAACAGTTTTGTGACATTTAATCTTGTAGAAATCGAACTGCGCTTACACTTTTCTTCGACACTAAAGTTCAACCTAAACATAGCTGAGGCTCGCCGTGTTGAGTTGAATCCAATTCTTACAATTTTATCTCCATATAATTATAAAATTTCAAAATAGTCGAGATTAAAATTTCAAAAACGATCGATTTCCATCACATGGGGTATATAATTTTATGCAAAAATTGGGCACATTTTTAACAGGGAAGTAAAAAAGTAAAATTCGGCCTTACCGGATGTAGAAATGAATGCAAAAAATAGGTTCAAGAATTTAGTTTTGAAAACAAAAACATATTTAAGAAAAAACATATTTGGTGAAAAAAGTTCCGCGAAAAAATATTGCGTTAAAAAATATGTTTTTACTTGTTAAAATACCTTTCGGTATCCAATTCTGTTTACATATGGCAACCGGCAGCCGAATCAAGCATTTTGTATTTTTAGGTTTTTTGGAATGCACATAACTTTAAACAGCTGAACCGATATCGCTCAAATGTAATACCAAACTTTTTGAAGGAATAACAATTAAATATGTTAAAATACAGTCAAATCTGTGTAACATTTTGGGCGTTATCGCTATTTGAACAGATTGACATCGCTAAAATGACTTAGAATCGATCACTAGCCCAATATAGAATTAAGAAAATTTAATTTTTTGATTTTAAATTTTTCAAAACCTGGGCTTAGGAGGCGTGGCTAAATATTTAAAAAAGGGTCAAATTTGTGTCGAATATCATTGATTTAATATTTATCAAATTAAAACGGAATGCACTACAATCCCAAAAATGTTTTAAAGTTTAGATGTGTGTCTATCCACACAAAATATTCAAAAGCGTGTTTTTCGTTTTTTGAGAAAATCGCAAAATTTTTTGTTGTTTTATTGACACTAAAACGCAACTTTTCCGAATCCAACGTTTTTGAAATTCGGAAAAAAGCTAAAATTGATCCACCCTAATATATAACTGTAGTTGTATAAATACAAAATTTCTGCATTTTTACTCAAATGCGTGCAATTTTTGCAGTTTTCAACGGATTTTTTTTAAACCCTTTTTTTCCTACGTAAAAGATCAGACTTGAACTGTCAGGAGAGAAATGAATTTTATTTTTTTTTTATGAAATTTTCAAAATAGTTTACTTTTATTTTTAATTTTGATAAAATTGAGCAAAATTATCGATATTTAGATTATAAGCTTTTAAGACGATAATCCGATTGAAAAATTTGTTATGCAGAATTGATAAAGCAAAACCAAAAAAATAAAGAGAACAATAAATGGCCTCGAACTAGAATAAACTATTTTTAATGAAATTTTTAAAATCTTTGAAAATTAAAAAAAAAAAGCGGTTAAAAATGCCTGTCCACGTTTTCCTATTACTTCGTTTTTGTTTGCTTCTTTACCTACACAGAAAGAAATAAAAAAAAAAATTGAGTAAATTTTTAATACTATCGAGTAAAAAATTACTCAATTTTCCACCAGTAAACGATTTAATAGTATTGAGTAAATTTTTAATAAAAATTTATTAAATGTTTGCCAAAAAAATTTGAGTAAATTTTTAATTGACACTATTAAGTGCAGGAACAGAACAAGAAGCACCACCTTTTAAAAACAGAACAAGTTTTATTTCACATCAGCGCCGGCCACCGGTTTAATCTGCCAAACCGTATGGAAAAAGTCGTGCCGGGCTTATTCTGTTTCTACTCTAAAAAAAACAAAGTTTAAAAAAATTTCATATTTTTTTACAAAGAAAAAAAAACATGTTTTTTCAAACTTTACCAAATATATTTTTGTCTTAAAGACATAAAAAAATTTTATAAATATGATTACAAACTTTCATGTATATATGGGGCATTCCATGCCAAATCACTCACTTTTAGGCCCGACCCCCTTCGATTAATTTTATTTTTGGATATGTTTTAGTACGTATTAAATGCAACTTGCAGCCAAATTTTCAGCCTTTTATACCAAGGTGGTGTTGAGTAATCAATTTTTCAAAATGGCGATTTTTTCCAAAAAATGAAAAAATTTAAATTTTCAATCAATTTTGACCAGTAAAAAATATAGATATTTTAAAAAAAGTTGGACAACGCTTTGTTGGTATTTAAATGTAGTTTTAGAAAAAAAATGTGAAAAAATTATTTGAAGTAATTATTACTTATTTTTTGACGTTTAAAAATTAAAATCGACTTTTTGAAAAAGTCCGAAACCTTCGATTTTTTTGTAAAAAACTATAAGAATTCTACTCTAAATTATGCAACTTTTAAGCCATAACTCGAGATGTGATCACAATTCTTTCTATTTTTTTTTAATTTTTAAAATTGCACCTTTTATGTTTTGGCTCTGATTTATTTTATATGGAGCTCAAAAAAAAAAAAAAATGGTAGATACTGACCCTAACTTACTCTAAATATATTCATTTAGAGGTAAATATACGTCTCACAAAAATTTGGGACGATCGGACATGTGTAAGGCGCTTAGCATGGTCCTTGAAGTTTAAAAAACGGATTACAAGGAAAAATATGAATTTTTTTCTGTTTTCGCAATTTATTTGGTATTTTAAGTTAAGTTTTAATTCAAGTGATTACAGAATTATGATGTGGAGTAAAATGCCTTTCTAATAAGGTACTAAAAACTAAAATCGGTTGAAAATCAGCCAAGTTATTACAACTTCCCCAGGCATCTAGCGTGTGCCATACAACTTGATTAAAAAATACGAGGCCCTTTTTTTAAATTTATTGAAATTTTCTACTGTAATAACATTTTTTCATTATTCATGTTTCAGTGTAATATTTTTTTGACTTTTCCAAATTTTAAAACAAAAAAAATATTTTTTTTTTTTAAATAGAGATTTCAAAAGGGTGTGGAAAATGCAGGCATTTTTAGCACTAATTTAAAAAATGTTAGCAAAACACAATATGAAAAATACTTGTCATCTAATAACATTTGAACTTGAAGAATAAAAAAATGTTATTACAGTAGAAAATTTCAATGAATTTAAAAAATCGGATTGTATTGATTAATCAAGTTGTCTGCCACACGTTAGATGCCTGGGGAAGTTGTAATAACTTGGCTGATTTTAAACCGATTTCGGTTTTTATGACCTTAATAGAGAGACATTTTACTCTACATTTCAATTCTGTAACCATTTGAATTCAAAATTAACTTAAAATACCAAAAAAATTAAGAAAACAGAAAAAAATGCATATTTTCCCTTGTAATCCGATTTTCAAACTTCAAAGCCGATGCGGCACGCCTTACCCATGTCCGATCATCCTAAAATTTTCTGAGACGTATTTTTACACCCAAGTTAATATATCTAGGGGAAGTTACGGTCAATATTTACCAAATTATTTTTTTTGGAGCACCATATAAAATAAACCAGAGTCAAAAAAAAAAAAGTGCAATTTTCAAAATTTGAATAAAAATAGAACGAATTACGATCACATCTCGAATTATGACTTAAAAGTTGCGTAATTTAGAGTAGAATTTTTTGACATTTTTAAAAAAAAATCGAAGGTTTCGGACTTTTTCAAAAAGTTGATTTTAATTTTTATACGATAAAAAACAAGTGATAATTACTTCGAATAATTTTTCATATTTTTTTTCTAAAACTACATTTAACTACCAACAAAATGTTGTCCATCTTTTTTTAATATATCTATATTTTTTACTGGTCAAAATTGATTGAAAATTTAAATTTTTTCATTTTTTGGAAAAAATCGCCATTTTGAAAAATTGATTACTCAACACCACCTTGGTATAAAAAGCTGAAAATTTGGCTGCAAGTTGCATTTAATACGTACTAAAACATATCCAAAAATAAAATTAATCGAAGGGGGTCGAGCCTAAAAGTGAGTGATTTGGCATGGAATGCCCCATATACAAAAAACTATAAACTAAACGAGAATTAAAAAAACTAAGAAAATTCCAAAAAAAAAATTAAAAAAGCTATTAAATTCTTATTAAATTATTTACTTAATTTGTTTTTAAATTTTTGAGTAAATTTTTAATTGCGTCAATTAAAAAATTACTCAAAACTTTTTTTAAATTTAAACAAGTGATTACTCAAATTGTTTTTCCCCATATTTTTTTCTGTGTATTTGGCTGAAATACCATTAATTTCTTATCCATTATAGGGTTAATTCATTCATAATGAAACACAACATTGAAAATATGTTTAAGACACTTTAACACACAATAATACTTAATACCAGCAAAAACAAAAAAATGCTCAAATACTTTAAATCATCTTTAATGCGACTGGAGAGTAGTCGCCATAATCAAAGGGATATTTCGGATATTATTTTTTTTCGTTGTTTTTGATATTTTTTTTTTGTTAAGCTTTTGTTTAAATTGACAATTAATTTAACGTTAAAAGATGGATGTTATCTATAAAGAAGTAATTTAAACAAGATTAGGAATTTTGTATTATGACCTTTTATTGTCAATATATCATTGCAAAATTCTTTATGTCTTTAAGATTTTTTTTTTGTACTATTTAATTTTGGCAAAAAAAAAACAAAAATGTGAGGGGATGTTTGTGTTTTTTGTTGGATTTACAATATTGACGCTTTGATTGATTTCCAAATGTTATTATTGCATAGTTTGAGAGGCGCATATATGTTTTTTTATTATTTATAATACCCTTCGCTTATTGATAGAGAGTATATATGGGTTTGTCATTACGTTTGTTACAAAGCTATCTAGTAAAATTTGAAAGTAGTGTGACCAAGCTATTACCGAATAAAAAGTTTCAATAAATTTTAAAAATGGGACTCTTATTCCTTAATCAAGTAGTTTGCCAAACATTAGATGCCTGGTTGAAATAACTTGTCGATTTTTAACCAATTTTAGTTTTTAGTATCCCAGCAAAAATAAATCGAGATTTTGGCGACACAGCATCTTTTTATAGCATACCGAAGCGCATACAAAGAGCGCTCTTAAGGATGCAGTAAAAGTAAGGGGGAAAATTTTAAATTTTTTGTTAAGATTTTTTATATGAAACTTAAAATATAAAATTATATTTTGATAAAATTTCACACATGCTTTCCTTTTAAATATATTTAACACTTTTTTAATAAAAACCCATGAGTTTTGAACAAAGACACATGATTTCACTGGATCATTATTGCGCATTAATCAGCGCTGCAAAGAGTGCTTCAATCATAGCACCTTTAACACATTTTGAATGAAAAAAAAAAATTGAGTACACCATTTCCACTTTAGTTTCAGAAAATACAAATTATATTACAAAAAATGTCCAATCATAATTTAGACTGTCCAATTAAATTTAAAAATATCCAATTATATTTAAAAAATTTCCAATAGAATTGAAAATTTTTGAAATGTAATTAAGCATATTTTGGTTATAAATGGTGATATCTGAAATATAAATGGAAGTTTCTGAAATATAATTGGAAATTTTCGTAATATAATTGGAAAGTTTTTAAATGTAATTAGATCTCTTAGGCGATATTTCCTCCAAATGCTTGCAGGGAGTCAACTGTATTTAAGATTTTCAAGATATAAGATTTTTAAATTGCATTCAGAAATAGTCAATTGTATTTCAGATTTTGTAATTTGTATTTCAGAAATAGTTAAATGTTCTTCATCTTTATTCTGCTTAAATTGAACTAAAAAGATATATGAATTTTATGAAATTTATAGCGATTTTTTCAGCGCTCTAAAGAGATGTGAATTCAGAGCATCTTAAAGCTCTAAAGTGTGACATCGCCTTAGAGAATCATGTATGAATTCAGCAGGTTTGGATGCTGTCCTTCACTAGAGTTTCCTTTCCAAAAGCTGCTGCCAGTTCAGAAAAATTTCTGCTGGGATCTTATTGCAGAGACCTATTACAACAAATTACAATTCTTTAACTACTTGAATTCAAACTTAACTCAAAATATCTAAAAAATAATTGAGACAATGAATAAATAGAATAACCCGAGTAATTCGTTTTTAAATATCACGATTATCCTAAAATTTTTATAAATATATTTCTACACCCAAATGTATATATGGGGCATTCCATGTCAAATCGGACACTATGAAAAAATTTTTTTTAGATTTTCCCAATTTGTTTACAGTTTTTAGAACTCTTCGAAAACTCCTTCGTGGTAAATTTTCAGATTTTTTTGATGACCCGTTCAAAAGATTTCGAATTTCTAAAAATTGGTAGTTTGTTCCTTTACTCATAACTTCTTCAATAATGGTCCAAATATCAATTTTGTTTTTGTCAAAATTTTTGTTTTTTTACGTTCTTTTTTAAAAAAAATCCCAAAAAATTGCTAAAAGCACTCTAGTATACGATTTTTAAGTTTTTCAATTTAAATCTCATTTTTGAAAATGTTTGTACTCTTCGATTTTTTTTGAAATTTTTTTGTGTAAAACTTCTATCGATTCTACAAATTTTTTGCCCAGGAGGATCGTGGGATAACGATTTTTACTATTTTTTAAAATTCTTTGAAAAAAATTTATTGTAATTTTCTAATCTTAAAATCATTTCTACTGCTCTAATGGTGCATCATAGAGGGGTCATTTATAAGACCGACCCCCCATTAATTTTTACGTCTTAACATTTCTTTGGAACAAACTAATACCCTATCTCTAATTTTTAAGGATGCTCCCACACAAAACGACATTTTTTAAAATTTGCTTTAACCGCGCTAACTGCCCTAATAGTGCCCTTAGAGCAACAAAATGTATGACCGACCCACAATATTTAGTCCAAACATTTTCTCTGAACACACCTACCCTCTATCTCTAATTGTTAAGGCGGTGCCCATACAATTTTTTTTATTTTTTGTAAATTTGTTTAATTTAATCAGCTTCTACCGGTCCAATGGTGCGTCCGAGAGGGGTCATTACTGAGACCGACCACCATTTATTTTTACCCTACAACATTTTTTTAAAATATACCTACGCCCTATTTCCACTCCCTAAGTAGGCTCCCATACAAAATTACATTTTTATAAAATTTGCTCCAACTGTTATTTGTATGGGAGCCTACTTAGGGAGTTGAGATAGGGCGTAGATATGTTTTAAAAAAATGTTGTAGGGTAAAAATAAATGGGGGTCGGTCTCACTAATGACCCCTCTCGAACGCACCATTGGACCGGTAGAAGCTGATTAAGTAAAACAAATTTACAAAAAATAATTAAAATTGTATGGGGACCGCCTTAACAGTTAAAGATAGAGGGTAGGTCTGTTCAGAGAAAATGTTTGGACTAAAAAAATATTGTTGGTTGGTCATACATTGTGTTGCTCTAAGGGCTCTATTGGGGCAGTTAGAGCGGTTGGAGCAAATTTTAAAAAATATCGTTTTGTGTGGGAGCCCCCTTAGAAATTGGAGATAGGGTATTAGTTTGTTCCAAAGAAATGTTAAAACGAAAAAATTAATGGGGTCGGTCTTATAAAGGACCCCTTTATGACGCACCATTCGAGCAGTAGAAATGATTTTAAGATTGAAAAATTACAATAATATTTTTTCAAAAAATTTTAAAAAATAATGATAATCGTCATTCCATGATCCTCCTGGGCAAAAAATTTGTAGAATCGATAGAAGTTTTACACAAAAAAATTTCAAAAAAATCGAAGAGTACAAACATTTTCAAAAATGAGATTTAAATTTTAAAACTTAAAAATCGCATACTAGAGCGTTTTTAAGATTTTTTTTTTTAAAAGTACGTAAAAAAACAAAAATTTAAAAAAAAAAAATTGAAATTGGGACCATTATTGAAGAAGTTATGAGTAAAAGAAATTTGAGTAAAGGAACAAACTACCAATTTTTAAAAATTCGATATCTTTTGAACGGGTAATCAAAAAAATCTAAAAATTTACCACGAAGGAGTTTTCAAAGTGTACTAAAAACTGTAAACAAATTGGGAAAATCTAAAAAAAAAAAATTTCAAAGTGTCCGATTTGACATGGAATGCCCCATATATAGGTGAAGTTACGCTCAATATGTAACAAATTTATTTTATTGGAGCACCATATTGAATTAATTAGAGTCAAAAAAGGTACATCTTTTAAAATTTAAAAAAAAGAACGAATTGTGCTTTAAGAGTTGCGTAGAATTTTTAATTTAAAAAAAATCAAAATTTTCTTACTTTTTTAAAAAGTCGATTTTAATTTTGAAACGTAAAAAATTAAATTATAATTACTTCGAATAATTTTTTCATATAGTTTTTGTAAAACTACATTTAAAAACCAACAAAATGCTGTCCGACTTTTTTAAGATTTTGATATTTTTACTGATAAAACTATTGAAAATTTGAGTTTCTTATTTTTTTTTTTTTTTTGAAAAAAATTGCAATATTAAAAAATCGATTACTCAAAATTTATTTAGATTAAAAGGATGAAAATTGGTTACATTTAATTTAATACATGCTAAAACATATCAGAAAATTAGATAAATCAAATGGGTCGTTTTCAAAAATGTGTGATTTGGCATGAAGTGCTCCAAATACTTTATGGGGTCCCCGAACAATATTTTGATGCGTTACACACGGAGTGACAAACTGTGGATAAAACGGAAAATTTTGAAGAATTTTGAAAGGTATTTTTGATTCGTCACAGCTTAAAGTATTGCTATTGGTTTTTTTTCCCCAATTCTCTATAATAACATTCTTGTTAACATTTTGTCAAATCAATATTCGATTAAACAAAAACAAATTAAAATGGTCCTAACATTAAAGAATTTGTTTAGTGGACAATTTATAAGTTTCGTTAAGGAAAGAAAAAAAATGTGTTTTTAAAACAACAAGTCTTATAACCAGAATATGATTTAACTTGTGTAAGCGTAATGTTCAAATTACATTAGAAATTAAACATTACGTATACGTAATATTTTGTTTTTTAACAACACTCATACGCTTTGATGTCCATAATAGTAGAAATTCGCAAACAACAGGCCACAAAATGAAAACATTTTTTGAATTTTCAAATTAATAAAAAAAATCTAAAAGTTTCTTAAAAAAAAAACCTAAAATTGCATAAAATAACCTTTTTACTGTTATTGTCAACAAAAAAACAATAAAGACGTTATTATTATTTTAAGTGTTAACTGATTTTTAAAACCACAACAAAAAAATTGTACCAAAACCTTTTGATGACATTTAAGTGACCGTTTAGCATCATTAAACATACAATTATCTAAAAATAACATGTTAATAAAAAATTAAATTCTCTTCCCCATTGTCTCTTTAGCACATTAAACCCCATACCTCTCAATTCTTACCCCTATAATCATGAATAAACATTGTGTAAGCCTATTAATGTTAGCCTGTTGGCTAAGTGCAGCCCATAGTGAACCCAGTTATTCAGAGGATTCAGCATCAACTGTTAATAATGCTGGTGTGGTACACCAACCAAACTCCCTCTTCAATACAAATGCTGACAGTACTATGGATGGTGACAGTGATGGCATTGGTTTAGTAGGCAGCGGCAAAGATAATTACGATAAAAGAGTGGAACGTTATGCCTTTGGTTTGGGTCGGAGAGCATACACTTATACAAATGGCGGTAATGGGATTAAACGTTTGCCTGTCTATAATTTTGGTTTGGGTAAGAGAGCCCGACCTTATTCGTTTGGTTTGGGTAAACGTTCCGATTATGAAGATTCAGATGCACAAATTGCCGAAGATATAGATCGGGCATATAATGCTGCTTTTATGATGGGTAAGAATAATATATATTTTTTTACTATTATTTTAATAATATTTTTATACCCTCCACTTAGTGATAGAGGGTATATATAAGTTTGTCATTCCGTTTGTAACTCATCGAAATATCGGTCTGGGACTTCATAAAGTATATATATTCATGATGTCCGATCGATTTTAAGACATTCTAGCGATGTCCGTCTGTTCGTCTGTCTGTCTTTCTGTCTGTGGAAAATGATATCACGGACAAAATATTGTACAGAGATGACTGAAACTTAACATATTTATTGGAAGTGCTCCCGAGAAGTTTGGTATTGCATTTGAGCTATATCGGTTCAGCGGTTCAAAAGTTATGAGCGAAAATGTAAACACACCTAAAAAATTTCAGTACATTCAACATAACCTAAAAATACAAAATGCTTTAATTCGGCTTCTGGTTGACATATGTGAACATAATTGAACACCAAATGGTATTTGAACAAGTACGAACATATTTTTAGACAAAAAAAAAAAATCGCCGATTTTTTTTACCAAAATTTTTTTTCGCGGAAATTTTTTTTTTCAAAAAATATATTTTTTTTTTTTAAAAGTAATTTCCTTTTAAATAAAGTTTTTGGCAATAATCTTTTTGAAATTGTGGAGGGTATCACCACATTCGGCTAGGCCGAATTTAACTTTTTTTACTTTTTTTTACTATTATGTTTAAGAATCTGAGATCTTTTCTATAGTAAAAATGTCTCAGAATCTAAAAATTTTTCAAAAGAAAAAATATCTCAGAGTCTGGCAAAGTTATGTTTAGGGATGTCGCGAATATTCGTCAATATTCGGTATGATTTGTGAATATTCGTTGAAATAAATATTCGTCAACTGTTTGCCGAATATTCGGCAAAACTTAAATTTGTTAAACAAACACTTTTTATTAACGTTGATTTTGTTGCAGTCATTTCATTTTGTTTTTTTTTTTTTTCTACAAAAAATTAAAATTCGAATTGTTTAGAAAAAATAGAGTCAACTAGAGATGATCGCGTGAGTGACTTTTGACTCTCGTAAAAATCATACTCACACATTTTTTTTAACTCACACCCATAATCACGTCAGTAAAATTGAGTTCACACACTCACACTGTGGAGTCATCACTCGTGAATCACGCACTAATCATGTGCCCATAAGTATGTACTGCCAAACCCAGCGTTGTTGTTTTTTAGTCTAGTACTTTTTTTATTTTTTACATAGGCGAACTATTCGGAATTCGGTCCAAATCGAAAACCGAATAGCAAATATTCGGTAAAATGCCGAATGCACCATTCGCACCATCCCTAGTTTTGATAGAAACATGTTTTAAAATCTGGAAATTTTCCTTTAAGGAAAATGTTTCAGAATCTTAAAAAATGTTGTTGTCGATAAAAAATAAAATTTTCTTTAGAAAATTTCTTATCGACAAGAAAAAACATTTTCTAAAAATAAAACAAATATATTTTTTTATAGAAAATTTGTCATCGATACACTATAATGTTATCGATTCAATTTTGTTTTGGCAACAAACCATATATTCTGCAGAAAATTTGTTATCGATAACAAAAAGACTTCTTACAAAAAATTTGTTAGAAGAAAAATCTGGCAGAATCTTTAGGACAAATGTGTTTCTTTAGAAAAAATGTGTCAAAATTTGAGAATTTTTCTTTATAAAAAATGTTTCAGAATCTGAAAATTTTTCTAAAAGGGAAATGTTTTAGAGTTTTGCTATAAAAAAAAAATTATCGATAACAAACAAAATTTTCTACGGAATATTTGTTATCGACAACAAAAAACCTTTTCTAAAAACAGTTTGTTAGCAACAACAAATAAAAATTTTTATTGAAATTTTTTTAATTGAACTTTTTTTTATCGATAACAAATTTGTTATCGATACAATTTTGCATTGATAACAAAATCTTTTGTGTAGAAAATTTGTTATCGACAACAAAGAGACGTTCCTATAGAAAAATTGTCGATGAAAATATTTTCTTAATATAATTTATTGTCGATCACAAAGAAATTTTTTGTATAGAAAACTTGTTATCGATAGCAAACAAACCTTTTCATTTTTTGTTTTTTTAACGATACAAAAGAAATTTTACTATAAAATTTTTTTAACGATATAAACAAAACTTGAAAATTGTTATCGATAACACAGAAAACTATTAATAGAAATCTTATTGTTTTATTGGTTATCGATAACAAAAAACCTTTTCTATTGAACATTTGTAATCGAGAACTAACTTTTCTATAGAAAAGTTTGTTATCGATAACAAGCAAATATTTTCTATAAAAAATTTTATATCGATAAGAAAAAACTAAGTTGAAAAAAAAAATTATCGATAAAAAAGGAACATTTCTATAAAAAATTTTGTGATCGGTAACAAACAAATCTTTTGAAAAAAATAAGTTATGGACAAAAAAGTTACTTTTCTATAGAAAACCTGTCATCGGTTTTGTAAAGAAAGTTGGATACCAATAACGAAAAACTTTTGTAGAAAATCTTGTTATCGAAAACAAAGAAACTGTGGTATAGAAATTTTTTTATCGATAACAAATAAAAATGTTTTTAGAAAACAAACAAATTTTTCTGTAGAAATTTTTTTATCAAAGACAAATAAATTTTCTAAAAAAAAATTATCGAAAGCAAAATTTTCTATAGAAATATTTTTATCGGAAACAAATTATAGAAAACAAACTAATTTTTTTCTAAAAATTAATATCGATAAAAAAATAAATTTTATATGGAAATTTTGTATGAAAAACAAACAATAGAAAATTTGTTATCGATAATAAGCAAAATTTTTATCGATGACAAATATAATTATCTAAAGTAACTTTTTATCGATAAAAATAAAAAATTTACATCGATAACAAAGAAAAGTTTTTATAGAAAATTTGTTATCGATAGCAAACAAGCTTTTCTATAAAAAAGTATTTTTAATCGACATAAAATAAAATTTCAAATATGAAATTTGTTATCGATATAAAAGAAAATTTTCCATAGAAAGTTCTTTATAGAAAATTCTTATCGATAACACAGTAAACGTTCAACAGAAGCTTGTTGTTTTATTTGTTATCGATAACAAAAAACTTTTCTATAAAAAATTTGTTATAGACAACAAATATTTTCAATAGAAAAAAATGTGTTATCGATAACAAGCTATATGTTTTATTGAAAATTTGTCACCCATAAAAACCAAGTTTTCTAAATTTTTATCGATAACAAAGAAACTTTTCTGTAAAAATTTTGTTATCGATAACAAACATATCTTTCTATAAAAAATATGTTTTCGACAAAAAATAAACTTTTTATAGAAAATTTCTTATCGATAACAAAGAAACTTTTGTAGAGAAAGTTTGTTAGCCATTTCAAATATGAAATTTGTTATCGATATAAAAGAAAATTTTCCATAGAAAATTCTTTATAGAAAATTCTTATCGATAACACAGTATACGTTCAATAGAAACTTGTTGTTTTATTTGTTATCGATAACAAAAAACTTTTCTATAAAAAATTTGTTATAGACAACAAATATTTTCAATAGAAAAAATTGTGTTATCGAAAACAATCTATATGTTTTTTGAAAATTTGCCACCCATGAAAACAAGTTTCTAAATTTTTATCGATAATAAAGAAATTTTTCTGCAAAAATTTTGTTATCGATAACAAACATATCTTTCTATAAAAAATATGTTATCAACAAAAAAGGAACTTTTTACAGAAATTTTCTTATCAATAACAAAGAAACTTTTGTAGAGAAAGTTTGTTAGCCATAATAAACAAAATTTTGTACAGAAAATTTGTTATTGATAACAAATTAAATTTTCTATAAAAATTTGTTTATTTTTTGTCGATAACAACAAATTTTTCTGTAGAAAATTTGTTATCAATAACAAACTACATTTTTTAAAGACAGTTTGTAATCGATAGCAAACAAAGTCTTCTATAAAAAAATTGTTATCGATAACAAACTAAAGAAAAATTGTTAGCAATAACGAACAAAATTTTATATAGAAATTTTTTTTATCGACAATAAATTAAATTTTCTATAGAAAATTTGTTATCGATGACAAATAATAGAAAATTGGTTATCGATAACAAACTAACTTTTCTATAGAAAATTTTCAATATAAAAATGTTTGTCAATAACAAAAAAATAGAAACTTTGTTTTTGAGAACAAACAAAATTCTTCATTAAAAATTTTCTTGCTCGAAAATAGCTAAAATTGGGAATTATCGTTATAAAGTTCGAAAAATTATTTTTATACGATTTTTTTTTTTTGTTAAAAAAAAAAAACTTTCCTTGTATTTTATGACTTAACTAGTGGCAAAGAGCAAAATTAGAAAAAAAAAAAATTATTGCAATAAAATCCTTAACAAGAGGTGATAGAGCGTAATTAGCTGGCACGGGGGGTCATCCCTATAAATATCAAAAATCCAGTTTTATATCGATTTTTCCTTAAAGAATTTACTTGCATTTTATGGTTTATCTAGAATTACTAGAGAAAAAATAAAACTTGAGATACTTCCTATTATTTTCGCAAAATCTTTGCATCTAATGGTATTTTCTTTTCTGAACAAAAAATGTGCATTGTTAAAATGTGTACCTTTAAAAGTGTTGACATGGCCCTGAAACGATGTAGCATTTTTTACACTTACAATCAGAAAAGAACACAAAAAATGCTGTTTTGTACGCAAATTGCCCTGATTTGCTGGTTCGATGGTTGTGTTTTTCGCTTATATTGCCGGCAGCTCAGGTACGAATCCCGGCAATGGCCATCACATATTTTTTTTTTTTGTTTTTAAATTATTTTTTTTATTATTACTTAAAATTAAAAAAAAATACCGAAAAATAAACAAATTTAGTCGATTTTATATGAATTTTTTTTTAATTATTAAATTATTAAATAAAAATAATACGTAATTGAATAAAAAAAAATACCAGAATAAAAAAAAAAATAAAAATATGTTGGCCACACTGGGATTTGAACCCCGGACCTCCAGCGTTACATGCCAAGACACATCCTCTGCACCACAACAGCACCAGTTAACTTGTGCACTTAAGGTAGGAACAGAACAAGCCCGGCACGACTTTTTCCATACGATTTGACAGTTAAAAACCGTGACCGGCACGACAAAAAATTAAAACTTATTTTGTTTTATCTCCGGGTTCTCTCAATCTCCCTCCCTCTCACACTCCAGGGTTGCCGCATTTTCACAACAATTTTTAATTTTTTCATTTACAATGGTGTAACAAAAGTACAGTAGTGCCAACTTAATCACATTGACTATGTGATAAGCGATTTTTTTCCGTAAAATTACTTTAATTTTATTAAAAGTTGGCACCACTGAACAAACAAATGACATTTTTTGCCGTCGCCGTCCCCCGTCATTGTTTTGGGCCTATATTCTCCGGCAACGGCAACCGTCCCCCGTGCCGTGCTTGTTCTGTTTCTACCTTTAATTTGAGTTTTGCTACATGAGAGAATAACGGGGCAGTTTTTCATCCCGTCACTTGATTTTGGGGTGAAAAATATGCATTTTTTACATCACGGGCAGGCAATATTTTGAGAAAAGAACATTATATTTTTTCAAAAGTGTGCCTTTTTTTAGAAAAGAACACAAAAAATTAAAAGAATAAAAAAAATGTTACAAAATGTCACATTTTTTGCCAGAAAAGAAAACGCCAAAAGAGTGGTCTTAAAGCAAAAATAGTAAAAGTTAGAGATCATAACTTTAAAGTTCCAAAAATACCTTTTTATATGAATTTTATACTGGTATTTTATGGCATAGGTGGAGGTGCTTATGTGAGATTTTTCTGAGAAACCTTATTTGCATTTTACGGCTTAACTAGAGGTGATAGAAAGAAAAATTCTGAGAAGTTTGTTATCGATACATCAATATGCTTTTTTAGAGAAAAGTTTAATATCGATACATTGATTACTAGTTTTCTACACTCAAAATAATAACTCTGTAAAATACTCTGTAAAATGACTGTAATCTCAATTCAACAGATATTTGACAGAGTTTTCTGTCAAAATACAGATTTAAAGAAAATACCAGAGACTTTATAATATAGAGATAAGACAAATTTATTTCTTCTACTACCTTCTAGGGGGCGCATGTCTTAATAATATCTCAAGAATATTCTTGAGCTATTACTAAATTTTAGTAAAGGCTCAAATAACTCAGGAATTACTGCTCAGAAAACTATGTAATTTTCCATACACTCGTAACAACTATCCAGTATCTTACATATAAAATAAAATTTGAAAATTTTGCACGCAAAAGTTAGTTACAGAGTTTTTAAAATTTAGTGTACTACTAAAGTCTCACTAGCAGGTGCTGCCATTGAGACAAAAGTATACAACTTTTTTTCCGGTATTGCCATTGAAGCAATGCCCTGGAAAATACTTTTTATTTTGTTGTGACAAAAAAACAAAGTTTCCTCTGTTATATTACTTTTTACTTTGTAATCTTAATTTTACAGATAATTAACAGAGTTTTCTGCTAAAATACAGATCTAAGCAAAATACTATTTATTTTTGTGTTTTATGTGGTACTTGTTGTATTGTTTAAAAACAAATTTATTTAAAATTATAATGTAAAGATTATATATTCAATAAAATTTAAATCCCTGAGGAAGTTGAAAAAATCTCAACGAAACGTCGGAGGAGTAAAATTATGAATAAATAGTCTTTTATTTTTCATTTACTGTGACCTTGAAAGCCTGACTTAGATAATTCTAAGAAAAAACAACATAATTATAGATAAGGTCGATAAAAATTATACTAAATTACTTCGTATTTTTTTATAACCAAAAAAGTTTTCTGTTGAGTAGTTTTTATTACCAAACATCAAAATTTTATCTGTATATTTTTTTTTTTTGGGAAAAAGTGGAAAAAGTAGCAAAAAAGTTATCAAAATTTTTTTTTTCAGAAATCTTATAAAAATTTTACAAAATAACAAGCATTTAACTAAACTCTGTAAATTTACAGAGTTTTTTCTGTATTTTTTTTTTTGCATCAAATGTATTTTACAAATATATGTAAATTTACTTTTTGGTTTATTTAACCAATATTTTACTAGAAACTCTGTTAATTAACAGATTTTTTTTTGTCCAAATCATTTTACAGAGTTTTATAGTAAAATTACAAGGTTTTCTCTGTAAAAAAGCTTTCATATTTAACCAATGTTTTACTATAAACTCTGTAAATTAACAGTTTTTTTCTGTCAAAATCATTTTACAGAGATTTTTAGTAAAATTACAAAGAAATGTTGTTAGCTGAAAAAGTATGGTGTACTCTCAGCAGATTGCTCTGCTGAAATCAGCAGATTGCTCTGCTGAAATCAGCAGATTGTTCTGCTGAAATCAGCAGATTATTCTGCTGAAATCAGCAGATTGTTCTGCTAAAATCAGCAGATTTTTCTGCTAAAATCAGCAGATATTTCTGCTAAAATCAGATTTCTCTGCTGTCGAACAACACACATGTTTAATAGCTAAAACGCCAGATAAAAGTATAAGCTTCCGTGGCGTAGTGGTTAAGAAGTGTACTTTTAAATCGGAAGGTGGCGAGTTCGATGCTCGCTGGCGGCGTATGTTTTTTTTTTTTTTTTTTCTTGTTATATTTATTCACCTCTTATGACAGATATTTAGCAAATCGTGTCTGCTAAAATCAGCAGATTTCTCATATGGCTCAAAATGGGTGTATTTTCAGCAGATTTTTCTGCTGATTGGACAGAGAATTTATTTTGAGTGTACAGAAAAGTTTGATATCGATAATTAGTTTTTTATAAAAAAGTTAGTTGTCCATATCGATAACTGGTTTCCTTTAAATTCTGTTATCGATAACATTAACAATTTATTAATTTATTTTTTTGAAATATTTAAATGTGTAATAATATGTATTTTTTAATCTTCTTCTTTTCTTTTTCTAGCTGATGAAAAACGTAACCGTCCCTATAGCTTCGGTTTGGGTAAACGTGATCCCCTAAATGAAGATCGTCGAGCAAATCGTTATGGTTTTGGTTTAGGACGTCGTTAATTTGTTTAACTTCATCAAAAAACATCAAAAATAGCAAAAGTTTTTGATTATGTTTTCTTTTAAGACAAATTTAAATGAAAACTTTAAAAAAAGAAGAAAATCAAATTTCCATCTTGTGTGTGTGTAAAATATTTTAAATACATAAATTTCGTTTAATAAAGATCCAGCCCAGTTTTTCATTTAAATTTAGTTTTTAAAGAAACGAGTCAAATTCTAACAATCAAACAAATTTTTTTTCGAAAATTTTCCGTATTAAATTTAAAAACTGTTTTATTTGAAGGGATAATGTATTTAAACATGTAGTAAATGCAACCAAATAACAAATTATTTAGCTAATTAAGTTTTAAGTTCCTTAAATCATTACATCTATAAATATTTATTTTATGTGTAGTTTTTAGAATGAGTGCCATTTCCATAAAAATAAAAATTATAATAAAAATATCAAAAAATATTTAAATAGTTCAGAAAAAAATGTATTTAAAATGAAAACATTTCACAATTATAAATAACAACAATTAGTTTTAAGTTTAAGAAAAAAAACTTGATAAATCAAAAACAAAAAAAATCAATTAAAAAAATAATTAACTAGTCAAATTTTAAATGTTTTCAGTGTCATCATACCATAAACAACAACAAAACAAAGTTAAAAAATTTAACACGTTTTTTTGTGGAATTTTTGTGAAAAAAAGACATCAATTGCATTCGTTGTTATTGTTTGCAATATGAAAAAATTAAAAAAAAAAAAAAATTAAAAATATTTTACTAGTCATCATGCATAACTTGTCTATTAATGATAACAACAAAAACAAATAATACAAATGAAACATTAATTATTTTGTAAATATTGTTTAACATTCATGTATGTATAATAATGATATCAAATTAAATATATCGAACATTAAAAAATAAATATATTTAAACAAATTATAACGTGTTAGTGTCTGCAAAGCACTTAAAATTGTGTTTTTTTTTTTTTTAGAACTTAAATATTATCCGAAAATAGCATGGATAAATGGGTGACATCTTGAGGAAAGTAGTTGAACTAAATTATTAGCTAAGTTATACATCTTTTGGTTTTTGTCTTAGCTAAAAGCAGTGGCTTTCAAACTTTACACAAGGCATCCAAAACTGTTAAATATGAAAGGAAACGAAATAATTATTTTGTAGGTAGCGAAGAAATGTTAAAACTTTTGTTGTAATTAAATTCTTAACTAGAGGTGCTAGATCGAAAATATTATAAAATTTGTAATCATCGCTATAAATCTCCATATATCCATTTTTATACGATTTAAAAAAACTATACTTGCATTTATTACATAACTAGGGCGCTGAAGCTAAATAGCAAAAATATGGGGATCACCTATAAATTTCCAAATATTGGGTTTTATATGATTTTTTTTATACACTTTATCTTCTTTTAAAGGCTAAAACAGAAGTGGTAAAACGAAAATAGCAAAAATTTGAGAACATCTCTATTACTTTTTTTTTTTTAACAATTTTCATAAGATTTTTATTGTAAAAAACTTGAATTGAGTCCTTAGCAAGAGATGCTAGAACGAAAATAGCTGAAATTTGGGATCATCGCTATAAATCTTTTAAAATCCTTTTCATATGTTTTTTCTAAACAATTTTAATTGCAATTAAATCCTTAGCTAAAAGTGCTATAGTGAAAATAGCTAAAATTGTGGATCATCGCTATAAATCTTCAAATATCTATTTTTATAAATTTTTTCTAAAAAAACCCTTTACTTGTATTTTTTACATAACTAGAGGTGCTAAAGTGGAAAATATCAAAAAATGTGGATCACCTATAAATTTCCAAAAATTGGTTTTTATATGAAATTTTTTTCTAAAACACTTCACATTCTTTTTTAGGCTTAACATGAAAATAGCAAAAATTTTAGATTATTCCTACTAATTTCTTTTAAATCCATTTTTATATGATTTCTATTGTAAAAAACTTTAATTGCTATAAAACCCCTAACAAGGGGCGCTAGAGCTCAAATAGCTCAAATTTGGTATCATTGCTATAAATTTTTAAAACTAATTTTTATTGCAATTAATTCCTTAACTAGAGGTGCTAGAGCAAAAATAGCTAAAATTGTGGATCATCGCAATATATTTTCAAATATCTATTTTTTTTTCTAAAAAAAAATTTACTTGCATTGGAAACGAAAATAGCAAAAAAATAGAATCACCTATTATTATCCAAATATTGGTTTTTACATAATTTTTTTTGCTAAAATAGAGGTGGTAGAACGAAAATAGCAAAAATTGGAAATCACCCCTATATTTTTTTTTAAAATTAATTTTTAAGTAATTTTTATTCTAAAAAACTTTAATTGCTTTTAAATCCTTAACAAGAAGTGCTAGAGCAAAAATAGTAGAAATTTTAGATTATCGCTATAAACTTTTAAGAATCCTTTTCATATGATTTTTCGAAAAAAAATTAATTGCAATAAACTAGTGGTGCTAGAGTGAAAATAGATAAAACTGTAGATCATCGCTATAAATAACCAAATATCTATTAAAAAAAATCTAAACAAACCCTTTACTTGCACTTTATTACATAACTAGGGTGCTATAGCGAAAATAGCAAAAAATTAGGATCACCTATAAATTTCCAAATATTGTTTTTTATGATTTTTTTCCGTCTAAAACACTTTACCTTCTTTTTAAGGTTTAACTAGAGGTGGTAGAATGAAATTAGCAAAAATTGGAGATCATCCCTATAATTTTTTTTTTAATCCGTCTTAGGCTGGATAACTCAATGCTCCGTTATAAAAAATTTCTTTGTTAAATTATACTTTTTCATACAAATTTTGACATAAGGTTAAGTTAAGTCAGTAGTTATCAGCTAACTGGACATTGAGTAATTCGCCCTTATACGGTTTTTATTGTAAAAATCTTAAATTGCTACTAAATCCTTAACAAAAGGTGCTGTAGCGAAATTAGTTGAAATTTGGGATCATCGTTATAAATTTTTAAAAATCCTTTTCATATGATTTTAAAAAAAAAAATTGAATTGCAATTAAATCCTTAACTATAGGTGCTAGAGCGAAAAGAGATAAAATTGTAGATCATCGCTATAAATCTTCAAAAATTAATTTTTATACAATTTTGTTTTCTTAAAAAAACCCCTTTACTAGCATTTGGTTACATAACTAGGGTGATGAAGCGAAATTGCAAAAAATGGGGATCACCTAAATTTCCAAATGTTGGTTTTATGATTTTTTTTTGTTTAAAACATTTAACCTTCTTTTTAAGGCTTAACTAGAGGTGGTATAACTAGAATAGCAAAATTTGGTGATCATCCCTATAATTTTTTTTAAATTATAGGGAATTTTAGTAGTAATTAAAAATCTTTAATTACTACTAAATCCTAGAGCGAAAATGGCTGAAATTTGGGATCATTGCTTTAAATTTTAAAAATCCTTTTCATATGAAAAAAAAAAACACAACTTTACTTGCATTTTTTTACATAACAAGAGGTGCTAAAACGTAAAATAGCAAAAAATGGGGATCACCTACAAATTAAAAAAAAAGCTGGTTTATATGATTTCTTTCAAAAACACTTTTATCTTTTTTTTTTAAAGCTTAACTAGAGGTGCTAGTTTGTAAATAGCAAAAATTGGGGATCATTTCTATAATTGTTTTAAAAATTCATTCTTATAAGATTTTTTATACCCTCCAACCACAGTATGGGGGTATACTCACTTTGTCATTCCGTTTGTAACGCATCGAAATATCGATCGGGGACCCTATAAAGTATATATATTATTGATCTATGATCGATTCTAAGACTTTTCTAGAATGTCCGTATGTCCGTCCGTCCGTCCGTCCGTCCGTCCTTCCGTCTGTATAAGACACGATGCAGTCCAAAATAAAAGAGATAGACTCGTTAAGTTTGGCAGGAATATGTCTTTTGGTCCTAGACAGTTTAAGTTCGTAAATGGGCAAAATCGGACCAGGGGGAAAAAAGTTCCCCTCTGAAGAACTTAACTAACCTCTGAAAAAGGCCATATTTTCTCAGGTTTTTTTTGTATTTTTGTTAAGCAAATGAAACAATTTGATGCCAGAAAAAGTTCAAGGTCCTGCACTTGGACTTGGGAAATAAAAAAAATATTTTTTTTTTACCCGCCCCCCTTTTGTGGGCGTGGATTTTAAAAATGTTTTTAAGTAATGATAAAATTGTATTACTTAAGCTCAAAAAGTATAATAAATCAATTTTCAAACATTTATCGCAATGGTTTATGTGTCCCCCAATGATCCCTTCTGACCGCCCCCAAAAAAAAACGCCCCTGCATTTTTTTTTTAATTTTTTTTTATCTGTTGGAGGGTATTATAGATTCGGCACAGCCGAATTTAACACTCTCACTTGTTTTTATAATAAACTTTAACTGCAATTAAAATCTTAACTAGAGGTGCTAGAACAAAAATAGCTAAAATTGGAGATCACCCCTATAAAATTTCAGAAATCCATTTTCCTATTATTGTTTTCTAAAAACAATTTAAAATGCAATTTAATCAATAACAAGAGATGCTGCATTAAAAGTAGCTAAAATTGGGGATTGTCACTAAAAATTTCAAAAAATCCATTTTTGCATGATTTTTTCTAAAAAAAACTTTAATTTTGTGATTTAACTATGGTGAGTTAAAATTACAAAAATTGGGGGTCAGCGCAATAAATTTCCAGAGAAATTTTAAATTTAATATCCTAAACTAAATTTGCTTTTTGTGGCCTGACTTTACATATTTCCAATTTAAACCTTACCTAAGGGTGCTACAGCGCAAATATAATACAAAGAAGGGGATCATCGTAATAAATTTCCAATTATCCATTATAATACAATTTTTTCTAAAAAAAGCTTTACTTGCATGTTATTTTATTACTAGAGGTGCTAAAGCGAAAAAAAAAAAATGAGGATCACCTATAAATTTCCAAAAATGCGTATTTATATGATTTTTTTTCTAAAACACTTTACCTTCTTTTAAGGCTTAACTAGAGGTGCTAGTGTGAAAATAGCTAAAATTGGGAATCATCCACATATTTTTTTTAATCGAATTTTATATGATTATTATAGCTTTTAATTTACTTTAAATCAGTGATGGACATTTTTATAATTCCTATTCCCGCGGGAATAGGCTTAAAAATGCTGCTTGTGTGCTGTCGACACACGTACACTATAAAATTCTGTTGCTTGAGCAAATTGGTTGACTTTTCGCTTGCTACTACCCACACAAGCATAAATGTTATAGTATGTGTGTGGGCACCACTGCTTTAAATGCAATTAAATCCTTAACTGGAGGTTCAAAACTTGAGATCATCCCTATAAATTTTCAGAAATCCATTTTCGTATGACTTTTTTCTAAAAAACTTTAAATGCAATTAAATCTAAAACTAGAGACGCTACAGCAAAAATAGGTAAAGTTGAGGATCATTGCTACAAATTTCCAAAAATAGATTTTTACATAAATTTTTTCCAAAAAAACTTTACATGCATTTTTTGTTTTAACTAGGGCTGCCAGAGTTAAAATATCAAAAATTGGTGATCATCGCAATAAATTTCTAAGGGCCACATTATTTTTTCTTAAAAAAATGTACTTGCATTTTATGGTTTTACTAGAAGTGCTAAAGCGCAAATAGCTGAGTTGGGGATAGTTCCAATAAATTAAAAAAAAATGTATATGAATTTTTTTAAGAAACTGAAACTTTAAATTTTTAAGAGGTTCTGGATCGAGAATAGCATAAAATTGGCGAACATCGCTTTAAATTTCCCATCATTTTTATACGATTTTTTTTTCCAAAAAAAAAAAAAAACACTTTACTTGCATTTTATTACATAATTAGAGATGCTGAAGAGCAAAATAGCGAAAATGGGGATCACCTATTAATTTGCAAAAATTTGTTTTTTTGCTAAAACAAATTGTTCTAAAGGTGCAGGTGCTGAAGAGCGAAATAGCCAAAAATAGCCCTGTAAAATTTTTTAAAAATCCTTTTTTTATATTTTTTTTTTTGTAATTAACTTTAAATCCTTAACTAGAGATACGAAAGCGAAAGTAATAAAAATTCGGGATCATTGCTCTAAATTTCCAGACACCTATTTTGATATGCATTTTTTTTAAACCTTAATTGCAATAAAAACTTTAATCTCAAGCGAAAAATAGCAGAAATTGAAGATCATCACGATAAATTTTCAAAAAAAAGATCGAAAATACTTGAAACTGGTGATCATCCCTTTAAATTACCAAAAATCAATTTTAAATGATTTTTTAATTTTTCTAAAAACTTAACTAGTTTTTATGCCATATCTACAAGCACTGGAGCTAAAAAAGAAATAATTAGGGATCATCCTTAAAAATAACTGTTTCCTAAAAAAAACTTTGCTTTCATTTTTTGGCTTTGTAGAGGTGCTAAAGCGAAAATATCTGAAACTTGGGATTATCGCTGTGAATTTTCAAAATTCCATTTTTACATTTTCAATTCTAAATAACTTTAATTGGAAATTAATCCTAAAAAAATAACACTCGTTAATTTTATGAAATTATTTTTAATTAATTTATTATTTTAAAGTAATTACAATTATTTAATCAAAACAACATCTAAAAAAAATTATCTTACCAAGCAAAAAATAAATATTTACAATATTTGCAAATAATAAAAAAAAATAATCAACAACTATCTAGCAATTAATATCAATTAAAAGAACAAAACTAAAACAATATACTAAACTTTCTCTCTAACTTATATCATAAAAAACTATACACATCGAGACAGTCCCGCTCAATATAGACGTAAACGTTGACTTGGCGTTCTATATGGTGTATAATTTGTATTATCTTTATAAACTTCATCGTCTTCATCAGAAATTTGTGAATCGGAGGAGTAATACACTGATTTCATATAGCCAGGAAAAGGGGTGACAGACATAAATTCATCACCTACATCGTCATCGGGAGGTTCGACAGCAACAAATGACACAGCAAATCCTTTAAGAGAAGTGCTCTCGTCAGATTGAAAACGTATTAAAATGGTATCGGAATAGGAGATAATGACAGGAGGTTTCTGAAATGAAAGTGGATAGAAAAAAAAGAAATTATTATAAATATAATTTAAAAATACTGCCCCAAAACTAAAAAAATTTACAAACTTATGAAATATCATAACTTTCATCTTTAATGTTTCAAAAATTCAATTAAAACGTTGTTGTATTAACAAAAAATTTAATTGTATTGACACAAAAATTAATTGATTTTTTTTCAACAACACAATTTGTCGATACAAATAAATTTTTTGTTAATACAACAACAATTAAATTGAAAATGACCTAACAATAAATTTTTTTTTCTGTGGAAGCAATTTCAATTTCTTTTGGGTCGAAGGCAACCGAAGATTGAGTCCAGGGTTCAATCTACAAAATTTGTTATCAACTTACCCTATTTCCACAATATTTCCCATGATTTGTGTTACGTTGAAAACTTTGTTCTTCTGATATTTCCAAATAATCATAATCACATCTATCAGAATATTCTATTTCAAAGTGTAAAAATTTTATTTTAACACTACTTTCGGGATCTGATTGTATCCGCCAATTACAATACATATTACGTTTGTAAGGACGAGAACCATATCTAGGATGAGAATAGAATATTTGAGAGCGATTTGTGGCTCTAAGATAGCCACCACATTCTGAAAAAGAAAAATAAGATAAAGAGATTAAAAATTATTAAAATATATTTTTTTTAAATAAAAACACTGTGCTCGGATACGGTGAATACAATGGTGTTAGCCAATTTTCGAAGTTAGCGCTCGTATTCGCGATATTCGCGATTTAAATAGTTGATGCTAAAGTACAATAATAACGATATTTTTAAATTTAAAACCATGCAAGACTGTTAAACTTACATAACAAACCATAAAAAAAATATTTTTTTCGTATTATTTTGGCAATTGCTGAATTTTTATCATCTAAGCTTTATTGAATATACCAAAAAAAAATTTTTATTCGCGTAAATTTTTTTCGCGATTTTTTTCCAATTTTTTTATTTTCCTATTAATTTATAAAAATTAGTAGAATACGATAATTTATAGACACAAAATTTTTGGAAAAAAAATTTTTTTGCGATTTTTTTTTTTCGCGGAAAATTTTTGCTATTCGCGATTTAAAATTTTGATGCTTAAGTACAATAAAAACGATATTTTATATATATCAAGTCTGTTAAACTAACATAACAAACCATAATAAAATTAAATTTTTTTCGCGAGCATTTTTTGTTCGCGAAAAATTTTTATTTTCGTGAAAAAATTGGTTAAATACAAATATTTTTAGTTTGATTTGAATTTACGACAGCCATCTGGTAAAGCTAGTTTGTGTACACTAAATTCCATTGTAATATTAGTTTTTCCAAAGTTAGCGTATGTATTAGCGATATCCGCGATTTTTTTATTTTTTTTATTTTAAGGTTAAAAAAAAATATTTTTTTCGTATTATTTAGGCAATTGCTGAATTTTTATCATCTAAGCTTTATTGAATATACCAAAAAAAAATTTTTATTCGCGTAAATTTTTTTCACAAATTTTTTTTCCAATTTTTTTATTTTCCTATTAATTTATAAAAATTAGTAGAATACGATAATTTATAGACACAAAATTTTTCGAAAAAAATTTTTTCGCGATTTTTTTTTTCGCGGAAAATTTTTGCTATTCGCGATTTAAAATTTTGATGCTTAAGTACAATAAAAACGATATTTTTAAACTTTTGCGATAGTTTTTAAATTTAAAACCATTCAAGTCTGTTAAACTAACATAACCGTGAATTATTTTCGCGAAAAACATTTTTTGTTCGCGAAAAATCTTTATTTTTGTGAAAAAATTGGTACAATACAAATATTTTTAGTTTGATTTGAATTTACGACAGTCATCTGGTAAAGCTAGTTCATGTATACTAAATTCCATTGTAATATCAGTTTTTTCAAAGTTAGCTTATGTATTAGCGATATTCGCGATTATTTTTTTTTAAATAAAAAAAAAATATTTTTTTCATATTATTTAGACAATTACTGAATTTTTGCATGTAAACTTTATTGAATATACCAAAAAAAAAAATTATTCTCGTAAACTTTTTTCGCGAAATTTTTTCAAATTTTTTTTTTTTCCTATTAATTTATGAAAATGAGTCGAATACGATAAATTACAGACAAAAATTTTTTCGAAAATTTCTTTTTTTCGCGGATTTTTGCGAAAAAAATGTTTGTCGCGAAAAAAAAACAATGCATTTTCTAAACTTATATTTAAAAACTATACCAAAAGCATTAAAATTTAATTTTTGTAGTACCAAGGCTTTACAATTCACGAATATCGCGAATACGAGCGCTAACTGCGATAAACGGCTAACACCATTAAATTCAGCGTTCCCGAATTAGCTTTACCAGCAGGGTGCCCAGCTTGTTAATTTTTGCGACTAGCTCAGTGAAATCAGTTACTTAATTGTTTTTTATTCAACCTTTAATTGTACATATAATTTATTTAAGTTCGAGGTCATTTATTTTTCACATAATGAATTAACATACCAAGTCTTATGTTATCACAACTTTTTCTCTTAGGATACTCTCTTAACAAATACTCAAAGATTTTCTGATTTTAAACATTTGATGATTTTCAGGATTGAGTATTTGAGTATGAGTATCAATGAGAATTTGTTCTTAAGAGAGAACGTAGAGTATATATAAATACTTGTAATGTTAATTCATAATGGGGAAAAACAAATGACCTCGAAAAGAAAAAGTCACAAAAATTAACAAGCTGGGCACCTTGCTGGAAAAGCTAATTCGGATACGCTGAATTTAATGGTGCTAGCCGTTTTTCGAAGTTAGCGCTCGTTTTCGCGATATTCGGGATTTAAAATTGTATAGCTAAAGTACTACTACCAAAATTAAATTTTTATGCTTTTGGAATCGTTTTAAAATATAAATTTATAAAATGCATTGTTTTTTCGCAAAATTTTTTTTTCCGCGAAAAAAAAAATCGCGATTTTTTTTTCGAAAAATTTTGTGTCTGTTTTGTATCGTATTCTACATATTATCATAAATTTATATCATAATAAAAAAAAATTGAAAAAAAATTCCCGAAAAAAAAACGCGAAAAAATATCCACGAATAAAATTTTTATTGTATATTCAATAGAGTTTAAATGATAGAAATTAAAAAATTGTCTAAATAATTTCGCTAAAGTTCGCAAAAAGTTTAAAAATATTGTTTTTATTGTACTTGATCATCAAATATTTAAATCGCGAATATCTCGAATACGAGCGCTAACTTCGAAAAAGCACCATTAAATTCAGCTTACTCAAATTAACTTTACCAGTAGGGTGCCCAGCTTTTTAAAAAAAAGTGTCAAATTCGAGCACAGTTTTATTAAAATATTTTCAAATCATTTCATAATTTAAAAAAAAATCTTACCTGTTGAATATGTTGCAAAAAATCCTTTACGCTGCAGTCCGGCATCTGTTTTCAATACCATAAACATATCATTAGATGAGGCTAAAACAGCATAAGGTTCCCTACCACCACAATACACACCCAATGTAGAACTATTTTCAGATTTTCCATCGTGTATAGCCAAATAATCATAAATACATTCTTGATGATTTTCCAATTGAAATTCATGGAATGTTAATTGCACCCGATGTCCCAACACAGTGTGAAAATGCCAATAACAATAAATGTTACGTGGATAGTCCTCTGGATAGCGAGGACTGGATATAACACCATATGGATTTGTTATTTCAAATTTACACTTGGTTTCTGTACAGTTATGACGATTTTCATGCAACGTATAACCATTGCGACAACTACAAATGTACGAACCAAAAGTATTGCGACAATGATGTTGACAACCACCGTTGTTAATGCTGCATTCATCGGAATCTGGAAATAAAAAAGGGGAAGATTACTATCTATATAAAGATGGAAGTTTATTATCGATATAAAGAGGGAATATTTTTAAAAAATAAACCGATTTGCTTGAAACTTTTTATACTACGAGTTTTTGAAAAAAAAATATCCAATTAAAGAGTCTTCTTAAGAGACCCCAATAACCCGTGTATGAAGAGTTTTAAGCGAATCTGTAATATTTTTAAAAAATTGGGCGCCATATTGAAATTTAAAAACCGCCACTCGGCATTCAAAAGCAAATATATTTAAGAAATTTCGAAATTTTTTACAAAAATTTTAATCTCATACCAATTTTGGAGAGAGGGATGGCCCGGTTGACGAAGAAACCCAAGTTTGTCAAGCCATTTGTAACTCATCGAAATATCGGTCTGGGACCCCATAAAGAATATATTGAAGGGCTTATTGTAAAAATACGATAAGCAACATTTCATTTTATGGTGTGTTTTGCCTTAATACTTTTAAAATAATGTAGAAAATAGAACTTTTGCAGAACTTTTATGCTTAATATACTTAAAGCAAGACTTCTGCCAAAAATCTTTCAATGGGACATCAGCAGAAGGCAAAAAACACAAAAAAATAAAATGTTGCTTATCAAGTTCTTGCAGTAAGCCCTTCATATGTTCATTATTGATCAGTGATCGATTTTAAGACATTCTAGCGATGCCCGTCTGGCCGTCTGTCTGTCTGTTGAAATGACGATCACGGTCAAAGTACTGAACATATACGACTGACAATGAGACTTAACATATTAACTTTTGTTGCCCTAAGAAGTTTCCCAGAAAAATTTTCTGTTCCAAATAATCGGTTCTAGAATGCATTATATTACCCTGCAACCGATTCTACTTAACATTCCAGAATCAATAGTGGTATTCAGAGTCTTGCTTGCCAGCCCTGGCACTGGTGGTAAAAGAGCAATTTTTAAAATTACTTTTCAAAATACATGTATTTTTTGAAGGAAGTACTCTTTTGCTACATTGCCAGGGCTGGCAACAAGACTCTGAATACCTCTAATGTATTTTGTTTGAAATTGTTCCGAAATCAACTAATTTTATATTGAAAATTTTGTTGTGATTACTGTAGAATATATTCATGAATCTATTGAACCAGGAATTTGATCCAAACAATTTTCTTGGGTTGGTATTGGATTTTGGCAATATCGGTTCATCAGACTGCTAGTTGACTTATGAGGCATTCCACTCCAAATGTTCAGCGAAAAAACATGTATGCGTAAATTTCGGAATAGGTTGTATGGATAGCCTTGTATGGAACTAAGAAAATCGCGTTTTAGTTTTTCAATTCTTCAAAAACTGGCCTTAGGAGGTGTTGAGTTGCCTTGTTTAAATATTTATCAAATTAAAACGGAATACACCACAATCTCCAAAATTTACATTCTTGTATAGTTTTGTATGAGCTATCGACTTAAATTTTATTTGGGACAATTTTCAGAACCTGTTCTGAAATTTGTTATTTTTTAAAAAAGTCAATTTATCAAAAATCCGGCCACTTTTTTCTTAATTTTTTTTTTTTTAAGTTTAGATGTTTGTCTATCCACACAAAAAAATTCAGACATGTGTTTTTAGTTTTTTTCGAGAAAATCGGATTTGAATATTAAATTTCATAACAATTTTGTAATTCGCTTGTAGTTTCTTGTTTTAACATGGCGAATGGGTATTAAATATTTACATAAATATTACTCATACGCTATGTTGAAACAAGAAAATACAAGCAAATTACTAAATTGTTATGAAATTCAAAATTGATATGCGATTTTCTCGAAAAAACGAAAAACACATGTCTGATTTTTTTGTGTGGATAGACAAACATTTTAACTTAAAAAAAAAAATTTTTAAGTGGCCGAATTTTTGATAAATTTACTTTTTAAAAAAATGGAAAATTTCAGAACAGGTTCTAAAAATTAAAAAAAAAAATGTATTAATCGGACGGATATAATTTCTTTTGAAAAATGGGTGTATATAATGAGATACACTCAAAAAAAAAAGTTTGTAAAATTACAAGCAAAAGGTCTTGTAATTCTATTTTACTAATATTTTTGTCTATTTACAAAAATTCTTGTATTTTTAATAAAACAAAAACTACCGTGCGCTTTGTAATTTTACTATAATATATTGGTAAATTTATTTAACAATTTTTTTAGGTAAATTAACAAAAAAATAATTATTTTACAAATTAAAAAAAAAATACAAGGTGTTTAGTTGTTTTACACAAGAAAATTGTAATTGTACAACAACATTTTATTTGATAGTATTTAGTCTTTCTACCAAAAAAATTTTTATTACAAACAATTTTTTTTTCAAGATTTTTTAGTTTACAAGGTTTTCAGTATTTTGACACAAAAAAATGTAATTAAACAAAAATTTGTATTGAAAAATAATTATGCAACAATAGGAGAAGCAAAAATTTTCTTAGTCCATATTTTGTTAAAAATTATTTTTTATAAATAAAAAATTTCATAAAAAAATTTTGAAAATTTTTTAAGTTCCGGATACAAACATTTTTCAATTAGTTGTAAGCTTTATCAAAAAAATTGAATATCAAGACAATTTTTTTGGTAACTTGGTTTAAGTAAAATACCACAATTTTTATGTGTTTTTACTATATTATTGTTCTAGTTTTTTTGTTTGTATTTTTACCATTTTTTGGTAATTTTACCATATTTTTTTGGTACTTTTTTTTTAAATCTGGCACTAAAATGTCAATCAAAAGCTGTCAATTATGAAAAATTAAGTTTTTTCTTATTTTATCAGGTACTTAAACGTCCAATCTACAATATCCAAAGTTTTTTTTATAATGTTTTAAAAATACTTGCTAAAATAATTAAAAATTCGAAAAAAGGTAATTTTTTTGACTAGTTTTTCTTGAAAATATAAGAAATTTCTTGTGTAGCCTCCTTCGCAATTCTCATATGTTCTACTTAAGAAAAACGAAATTCCGAAAAAAAAATAAAAAAGTGCAGTGTTATACTCTAAAAAGTTTGTTAAAAGTGTTAAAGTGAAAAAAAAATCATTTCAGGTTGTTAAAGTGCTACTCCAGCTGCCGAAGAAGGAAAAATAAGATGTGCAATGGAAAAAACCTTTAAATTTACAAAACCAATATGTAAATATACCAAATTTTTTGTAAATTTACAAAACAAATATGAAAGTTTAGAAAACAAAATTGTATACTTACAGAAAAAGTTGTAATTTTACAAAAATGAAGTAGAAAATACAAAAACAATATTGTAAATTTACAAATTATTTGGTTAAACTACTGTTTTTACGGCAAAAAAATAAGAAAAAATGGTATATTTACAATAAAAATAGTAAATTTACCACTTTTTACTGTAAATATACAAGTTTTTTGCCATAAAAAACGGTAGTTAAACCAAACAATTTGTAAATCTACAATTTTATTTTTTGATTTTCTATTTTATTTCGTAAATTTACAACTTTTTTTGTAAGTCTACAATAATATTTTACAAAAAAAAATTGTAAATTTACACTTTCTCCCCGTAATTTTTTTGTTAAATCAATTTACAAATTATCCCCGTAACATTACGGGGATTCTTGCTAGTACATATTTTACAAAACCTGCCCCGTAAAATCACGGGGATTTTATGTCATTTTACAAACTTTTTTTTTTGAGTGTATAACCATTTTATATAACTGATCTAATCTTAGCGATCCATTTTTCGAGTCAGTACTGATCCTTCACATTTTAACTCGGGTAGTATCGATTATAGAGAGTCTCTGCTTTGGTACTTTTGGATCACCTGAAATAATGCACTGGAAAAAAATCCTTGTCAAATTACTAGAAAAAGTCTCGTAATCCCATTTTACCAATATTTGACAGTTTTGCTTGTTTTTTTAACAAATAATTTTCGATCGAAATTTACATTTTTTTTTTGTAATTTTACTGTTTTTCTTGTAATTTTACAAATTTCCATTTAAAAAAAAAAAAAAAATCTAGTAAATTCACTAGAATTCCTTGTAAGTCTTATTGCGCCAAAAAAGCTGTAAATTTACAAGTTTATTGGCAAAAATCTTGTAAAATTACAAAAAAGCTTGTAATTTGTATTAGGAATTATCGTAAACTAGGAGGTAGCAAAAAATCTAGTAAAATCACGAAACCTCCTTGTAAGTTTTATCGCGTCAAAAAAATTGTAAAATTACAAAATTATTGGTAAAAAGCAGACATGTGCACGGATGGTGTTAAAATGCGTTTAGAGACATTCTAAAAAATTTAGAATGTGGACAATATTCTATTCTTATCGTTCAACACGAATGAGTTTTTCATTCTATGCTCACAGTGCAAGAGAAAGCTACACACACTAGTGTAACGACATTCGTAACACGAATGAACCAATTAGGGAGTACATAGACAGCCAATGATTTGAAAATACTGTACTCTGAAGCGTGTAAATAGAATGATTTTTATAAAAAAAAAAAAATATTGTTTGTCTATTTGGGGGAATTCTTTTATAAAAAAAATATATGTATGTATGCAAGTGCGAATTAAAATAAACATTTTGTTATGTAGCATAAATGAAGAGGTAAATAAAAAATAAGTATGGGGAAAATTAATTTATAAATAAGAGTGGATAAAAGAAATTTTAATACATACAAATAAATATTAGGGTGGATTGAAAAATTCTTTTTCTATTTCGAAAAATAATGTTCATTGTGGGGAAAAAAAATATTTTGCTTTATGGCAGAAAATGTTAGTACCTATGTATAATGATGAAATATGTAGTGTGTGACCAAATACATTTTTTTTAAAAAAATTTTCAACTGTTCTGCTAATACCGAAAGTTTGTCTATTTTTTTGTATGTGCATTAGGGTGGAGCAAATTATGCTTTTTTCATATTTCGAAAACGTCGGTGAAAAAAAATTGTTTAATTTTTTTTTTAAATATTTAGGCTTATAAAATAATATGCACCCTCAACCGTAAACTAGCGTAGAGAGATTTTCGTTATATAAGAACAAATGAGTGCAATTATTCTTCTTTGCATACTGTGATTTTCTATTTGATTTTGATCACTACGCTACGTAGGGGGACAGTTAGGGGTAGCTAACCCAGCCTTTAGTTTATATTCGGACATTACTGAAATGTGTTTTTATGGTAAACATTTTTTTTTTTTCTGTAAAGAAATTAAAAAAATGTTCTTTAAAAACAACTTATTTTCCTAAAATTAATTTCAAATTGCATTAAAGGCCAAATTAAATAAAACGACAAATAAAAATGAACATCTTCTCAAAACTGAGCCAACATGACGTTATATATTCAGCAAAAAACGAATTAAAAATATTTTTTGCAAAACAAGAAATAATAAAATAATTTTTTGCAAAACAAGAAAAAAAATTTACAGACAAAAACAAATTTTTACAGACAAAAAAAAAAAAATTACCATAAAAACACTTTTTAAGTAATGTCCGAATATTAAATAATTTAAGAAAAAAAAATATATTTTTTTTCTTTGTTCGGAACTCTTCGCTTTTGAAGCCAAGGCCATTGTCTCACAGGATCAATATTTTAATGTGTTAATGTCAACCCTAAAAGGCAACTTTACCGACTGAACGTTTTCGAAATAGATCTAATTATACACCCTAATGTATATATATGAAGATTTTTCACTACGCTACTATTTAATCTTTTTTTTATTTCTCTTCACCCTAAAATATTTGCAAAAAACATATTTTAAAAAACTTTAAAGCGGTACTTATTCTTGTTGGGAATACTTTTAGTTAAAAAAAAAAACACAATGTTTATGATTTGTTTCAACGACACAATAAGATTGTGCGTGTTCGTGTACGAGCAAGTGTAAAAAGACAAACAAAAAACTAACAGCATTATTTTGCATATTTTTCTTCTACACTCAACCAAAAATCATTGTATTCCCAAAGAAAATCGTTGTAAATTCAACAGAAATCATTGTTGATTTTGACCCTACAAATATTTATGTTGATTTCAATAAAAATTGTTGTCAGTTTTTGTAAAAGTTGATCAACTCGTTTTTTTGTTAATCAACTCGTATTTTATGTAAATTCAACTCATATTTTTGTTAATATAAGAAATTTTTTTATTAAAAAAAAGCTTGTTGTTATTTGTAAATATTCTTTTATTAAGTATAAATCACAATATTTTTTTTATTTCCGGCTTTTTAAGCTGCAATATTTGAAGATTTTCACAAAGATTTTCACACACACTTCGTTTATTCATGTTATGCACCCATTAGCCATTCTCTAATTATCTGATGATACCAAATCAAAATCCTAAAAAAAACAAAAAACGTTTTAATATAGTATGAATACATAAAGTTATCAATGTAATTTATTACTTACCAAATATTTATAGATCTGATCCTATTTTTATTTATTTTTCTAATATTAAATAATTTTATAAGAAACAAACACATTAAATAATTTTATAAGAGACATTTCACATTGCTACCAACTCACTCGTTCACTCGTTATAATAAAAAAAAAAACGAACGAACAGGGTTGTTTTTTCTTTTTTGTTTTATCTATTGAATTCTGTAGAAGCTATTGTAATAGTTGAAACAAGTATACTGATTATTCAACGATATCAACATTAATATTTGTTGAATACGGCATTATTCTGTAAAACTTGATCTACAATGGGTTTACTAATTTTTCTACTAAGATATTTCTATGAGTGTACATACATACATACATCCTAATACATTTTATCACAAAGCATAATTTACTTTTTCATCAAAACGTTTTTTTTGCTACCCCCATATTTATAATAAGTTTTCCAACAATTTTTTTAAAACATTTTTTTACAAAAACATTCTAAGCGATCAGTGTATGTTAAAAATATTCTATAACACGGTGTTATTTTTATAATCTCTACTATGTTTGTTATTCTAAAAACGAACGTTTGTTTCATTCTAATTGTTCAAACACGACATTTTTCGTGTTCGTTTAAACAAGCACAGCAAATTTTTCAATTTGTTGTTTAGCATCATAGTAAACATTCTCATTCGCAAACACTGTACTCTAAAAATAGTGTACTCTGAAGCGAATGATTTGGTGTAAGCGAAGAAGGGAATACATTTGAGCTCATGTCTGGTAAAAAGCTTGTAAAATAACAAGGAGTTTTTGTCAAATAGGACGCAGCAAAAAAAAAAAGTTTCAAACTTTTCTTGTAATTCAACACAAAGGCCCGTACCAAAGAAAAATAAAAAGTCTATTTTAATAAAAGTTTTATTTTAAAATTCAAATTTTCTATTCAAATTTTGAAAGTCGATTTAAAAAACAAAACCATAGAGAAACATAGAGGCGAAGGTGAAAAAAAAAATAATATCACTATCTTTTTCTAATTTCTCACACGTACGTTGTCGATGTGAATTCAAAACACAATACATGTTTACAAGTCGTACTTTGTCAACAAATACATGTATACAAGTTGTACTTTGACAACTCGATTTTTGACGCCTTCGCCTCTATGTATACTCTATGAACAAAACCAATTTGTATGGAAATAAAATTAAAAGTCAATTTTAAATTTAATTTATTTTTCTGTGGTAAAGCTGAAATTGTTTTTGATTTTTAAAACCGACTTAAAAAATTGTACGGAAAATTTTAAATTTAAAATAAAACTTTTGTTAAAATAGACTTTTTGTTTTTCTATGGTAGGGGCCATAGTCTCCATTATGGAATACATTTTGAAACGAAGAATTTTTTCTTATAAATCTCGTTAATTTAATTGTCATTAACTTACCTATCTCAAATCTCGCCGAGAATCCTGTTTTTTGTATCGACTTATCCGAATAGAATTCCAGTCTTAAAATACTCTGCTCCGAATTTATCAAGGGTGGTATTTCATCACCACAATAAACACCAATTTTTTTAAGTCGATTATCTCTTAACTTGGAATATATGATTAAATAATCATAATTACATTCGGTATATTGAAATTTAGTACCCTCTAAATCGAAATGGGTAAAATTTAAAAATATCGCATGATTAGCTGGAGCTACAACCTCCCAAACGCATTCTTTTGAAATGGGATAGACTTCTGGCCAAGAGGGTGAATTGAAAACACCAGTACCCACACTAGCATCAATAATACCACCACAGGCATCTGTAAAATAATACAACGAAAAATATAAAAATAAAATTAAAATAACAATGAATTGTATTTTTAAAACAAATATACAAAAAAACATTGTTGTTATCATTATCCAAACAATGTCCATTTATACATTCCCTATCGACGGCGAATATACAAAACTTGATATCTACATAATAAAAAATTTTTAAAAGATAAAAAAGAACTGCTGTTTTTAGGTAATTCTAAGAGTAATTATTAATCTTTTTTCCACAATATTAATTTAAAAAAATTGTTATTGAAATATTGTTTGAGATAAAAATTAATTTAATAGATGACAACTAATTCAGTAAACACATTTCGAACAAAAACTCTCTTTCGAAAATATAGCACATAGCAAGTTTTGAATATTCGCCCTCAATACACATTTTATATCTTCTGTACATACCTTCACATGTTCGACCATTAGCCTGCAATTCATAACCAGCAAAACAACCGCATTGATAGCTCCCCAATGTATTAATGCATTCATGTTCACAGCCATGATTGGCAAATTTACATTCATCTACTTCCTGCATGAATACAGCTGAAAAGCCAACTTTTTGCACTGAACCATCCGAAACAAATTTCAAATACATTTGATTACTATTGGTTCTGTGTGTTTTTTTTATTTGTGCAACAATAGAGAAAATGAAAATTAGAAAAAAATAACATTATTATCATTTAAATGAATTAAAAAACAAAATTTTAAAATTATTGCTGTTTAAAACAATTTTTACTCACTTTATATTTGGTGGCAATTTATAACCACAAAATATTCCAATTAATTCTGCTTCCGAACTATTACCATCACGTATTTCCACATAATCGTAAATGCAATTGTCATGATTTTCCAATTCAAAAGATTGAAATTTCAAAGCCACTTGATGATTATCCGGCACTGTTATACGCCAAACACATTCTTTATCGGCAAAATATTCCAAAGGATAATTGGGTGAATCTATGCGACGGTCTTCGGTAAGATAAATGTCTCCGCCACAAACCACTAGGGGAAGAAAGGAAAATAAATTATAAAAATTTTTGTAGATCGGTCAAAAGTTAATGACAATTTTAGATATTGTTCGAAAAATTCTATTTCAGAAAAATTCCTACTTAAATTTTTATATAAAGAAGATCTATTGAATTTTTAAACATATCAATTAAAGTTAGATGAATTTAGAATCGAATAAGAAATTTAAAACACCAAAGAAACCAATTAAAATTAAAAGAAGAGGCATTTAAATCATAAAAACAGATCAATTAAAATTTGAGACAGATAAATTAAATTTTAAAAAAGATGCAATGAATTTCGGAAAAGATCAAAAGAAATTCGCAAAGGATCAATTCGAAATAAATCAACAAAAATTCGGATTAAAACCAATATAAGTTCGAAACGATTTTATTTAGTTAAAAAAGGAATTAAAAAACAAGTAAGAAAATTATAGTCGGTCAAGACCGACCATATAATACCATACACCATAGGCTTCTTTTTGTTGACAAGAAACCACTTCAACTGAATATCGGGCGAAATTTTCACAAGAGACCTAAGTCCAAAAATGGTCCGATGATAATCAGATTTGATAACGTTATCAAAGTACGCGTTATACATACACAAACTGAATATTAATTAAATATTTTCTATTTTCATGAAATTTGAGAGATTTATGTGAATATCGGGAAGGTGGTTTGTATGGGGGCTACAGAAGAACTGGTCCGATTTCTTTAAAACTCGGAATGGTTTGTGTGGTCGAAACATGATTACCTGCCAAATTTCGAAAGGATACCTATTAAAATGCGGCTATTAGAGTCATTTGAGTCAAAACTAAAGAGGACCTTTGCATGGGGGCTAGGTCGAAATATGGACCGATTTTTTTCAATTTCAATAGGTTTCGTCCTTGGGCTAAAAGAGGCTTAAGTTTCAAATTTTAAGTCAATTGATTAAAAATTGTGTTTACACCGTTTATCGCTAAATCGACTCAAAAAGTGATTCTAAGTCGATCGGTATACTTAAAAGTGGGTCTAGGACCAATATTTCGTGAGTTGCAAACATCAGCACAAACTCATTATACCCTGTACCACAGTGTGGTGTAGGGTATAATGAAGTAAAAATGATCAATTGAAAGTTACCAAAGTAACTGACATTAAAAAAACTTTGATTTTCAAAAAAGGAGGTTAAAAAACAGATAAGAGCTTTTTCCCTGTTGTTGATCCAATTCTGATTTAATTTTATTAAAAAGTAAAAATTGTTTTATTCGACCTTTAAAATATTATTTTTTGAGTAGGTTGATTCTAGCTCGAGGTCATTATTTCCTTTACTAATTAAAACTATGATATTCTCATAAAATAATTTTCAAGAAAATTATTTTTCTGTTTTAAATTTATTTATATGTTGGTAACTTTTGCAAGACTAATCGACACACGTTTCGAAATTTGTCAGATTCCATTGTCAAGATTATTTAGTAAACATAAAAACCCTATACACACAAAAAAATAACTTTGTCAAATTACTAGAAAAAGTCTCGTAATCCCATTTTACCAATATTTGACAGTTTTCCTTGTTTTTTAACAAACAAATTTGGATCGAAATTTACATTTTTTTGTAATTTTACAATTTTTTTTGTAATTTTACAAATTTTCAAGATAATTTTACAAAAAAAACTAGTAAATTCACGACAATTGCTTGTAATTTTAATTGCGCAAAAAAAATGTAAATTTACAATTTTATTGGTAAAAAGCTTGTAAAATTACAAAATTATTTGTAAAAAGCTTGTAAAATTATTAGGAATTCTCGTAAAATAGGAGGTAGCAAAAAATCTAGCAAAGTTACGAAACCACCTTGTAAATTTTATCGTGTCAAAAAATTTGTAAATTTACAATTTTATTGGTAAAAACCTTGTAAAATTACAAAATTATTAGTAAAAAGCTTGTAAAATTACTAGGAATTTTTGTCAAATAGGAGGTAGCAAAAAAAAACTTACAAGATTTTCTTGTAATTTTACTACAAGTTGCAAAGAGTTTCAAATTTCAAATCGTTAATGATCAAACTAAAATATTAATAAGTTATTCTACACACAAAAAAAAAACATTGTCAAATTACTAGGAAAAGTCTCGTAATCCCATTTTACCAATATTTGACAATTTTCCTTGTTTTAAAAAAAAAGTTGATCGAAATTTAATTTTTTTTATAATTGTACAATTTTTTTGTTATTTTAAAAATTTCCTAGGTTTTTTTACAAAAAAAATCTGGTAAGTTTACGAGATTTCTTTGTAAGTTTTATTGCGCCAAAAAAGTTGTAAATTTACAATTTTATTGGTAAAAATCTTGTAAAATTACGAAAATTCTTGTAAAATAGGAGGTAGCAAAAAATCTAGCAAAACCACGAAAATTTTATCACGTCAAAAAATTTGTAAATTTACAATTTTATTGGTAAAAAGCTTGTAAAATTTCAAAATTTTTGGTAAAAAAAAATTGTAAAATTACAAGTTGTCAAATACGAGGTAGCAAAAAAAAGTTAAAATTTTTTTTGTCGTTTTAGAAGGTTTTTTGTGTATGTGAATACAATAGTTTTTTTGGCTAAAGTGCACTTTACGGGGCCCAAATATTTTGGCAAAAAAAAATATGTGACCCCCTTTAGAATTAAAAAAGAAAAAAACCGAAATTAAAATTTAAGGGGGCTGGGCCCCGGTGGACCCCCTGGAGCCAAAAAACCGCCCCACCCACAAACCTGTACGTATGGGTACTCAAATGAAAGGTAATTTGCTCACGATTGCAAATATGTATTTTTTGTATGTATTTTAACAATATTGTAACCCCTAAATCCATTTTAGTAACTTTCAGTTCAATAATTAAGCCATTCAGTAATTAACAACGTAAAAGGCTTGATTCACAAAAAAGTTTTATTTTGCGGGGAGGGTGGGTTTAATGCATGGAGTTTGTAATCCCTAAGCCCGGCCGAAGGCCGGCTACGCTGAAAAAAATTTTAAGCAAAAAAAAATTTTTTTTGGTGGACTTTTTTATGAAAAAAAACGGATCAGGTCGGTTTTTTGGACCTAGAGGGGCCCAGGGACCTAGCTCCCCTTTATTTTCTTTTTCTTTTTTAATTACCTTTAACTTAAGTACCCACACAAACCTGTAGGTGGGAGGGTCAGTTTTTTTGATCAAGGGGGGTCCCCGGGGCCCAGCCCCCTTAAATTTTAATTTCGGTTTTTTTCTTTTTTAATTCCAGAGGGGGTCCAATTTTTTTCCCCCCTAAAATATGTGTGCCCCGTAATGTGCACTTTTGCCGTTTTTTTTAGTAAAATAACTATGGTATATTTTTAAGGTCGAATAAAACAATTTTTTTAACATAATTATTTTATTTAAATTCAAATTTATTGTATTAAATCCAAGGTTGGCAATCGATACCCACCCAGAATAACGGTATTTTACTATTGTACCGCAACTAATAAAGATATGGACATTTTTAAAAGCGATTATGAAAGTCGATGAAATTTCTAGTATTTTTGATGTGTTACTTCGTTTTTGGACCTGTTGCTTTTTGAAATATAGGTCAATACCTTTATAATACCGTTTAAAACGGTATTTTAAAGGTATTGGCCTATATAACGAAAATGAACCGGTACAAACACGAAGTGACACATCAAAAATACTAGAAATTTTATCTACTTTCATAACCGCTTTTAAATAAGTACATATCTTTATTGGTTGCGGTACAATAGCCAAATACCGTTATTCTGGGTTGGTATCGATTGCCAACCTTGATTAAATCATTTTTCGAATTTCAATTGATATTTTTTTCGAATTGAAATAAATTTCTAATTTAACGAAGTTAAATAATAATAAAGTAATGGCTACACCGAACAAAATTCATGCCTAATATAAACGAAATGTTTCGTACATTGTACGAAAAGCTTCGTACTTTTTGCTCACGAAAAAGCTCCTACCCAGCAAAACTTAGATTACCAAATAAGGTATAAAATAAGGTATAGGATCTCTTATTTTATACATTGCAGCATTGATGATTTTAACAGGCCATGAGACTCAAAGTAATGCATCCACATTATCACAAAGAATACCAGTAAGGTATAAAATAAGTCATAAATTTATAACGAAGAATACGAGTAAGGTGTAAAATATATGATATTTTATAGGTTACGAGAAATGAAATAATATAGCATACCAGAAGATAATATATAAGGTGTTACGAGTAGTGAAAAAGTAATTTGGTATTAAATTTACTCACGTGATTGTAAGTGAGTGTAAGTAGATAAAATATGCTCGTGAGTGTGTGTCGTTAGAAATTTCCTGTCGTGAGCCCATCTCTAGTTTAAACTTATGCATTTTTTATAAAATAATTATTTTTTATGTTATTGTAATGCATTATGCATCCAATTATGAATAATACATTTTTTCAAACTTTCAAATAATACATAATGTAACCAAATATAAGTCATCCATGATTTAATGTTTAGAAATAACAAATATGAAATACATTTTATCCAATAATCATGCATTACGTAGCAAATTATTAGTAATGCATTATTTTTCACTTGAAAATAATACGTTGTGGAACAAATGTTTGGTAAGACATCATAAAATAATGCTACAAATAAGTTATATGCATTACCTGGTAATGTGTTATATAATCACTACCCATTACCAAAGTTTTGCTGGGTACCGCCCTCACGGGGCCTCCTACAGGGGTAAAAAGTAAGGCCGACCCCCTTAACTTTTACCCCCCAACATTTTTTTCTGAACATACCAAAGACCTTAATTTGTATTTTGTCAAAAAAACATATTTTTTTTTGGCCGAAAATGGTGTCAAAACATTCAGAATTTGGAGTACATTAAGTACATTAATTTGCATGATGAAATTTAATCCACTTATTCAATTTTTGTTGCAAAAACTAGTAAAAAAATATTTTTTTTTCGACTTTTTGTTCGACTTTTTTTTTTAAGTGGCTTAAAATTGTACTTAAAGAACATGAATGATTTAAATACCTTTCTGAACTTGAATGAGAAACATCCGCGTCAATATGAAAATGTAAAGTTCAAAATTCCCAAAAACTACGATTCTTTCTTTCTTAAAATGCTCTGGTGGACCAAAATTATTCGTTGAAAACTTTTTAAATATTTTTCCTTTAATGTACTAAACGTTCCGCGTTAAATCTTTAATTTTAATTTTTTTTTAAATTTTTAGTATTTAATTATCTTTTTTGTATTTCAAATTATCTTTTGCGTATTTTAGTGAATATTTTTTGAATTTGAATAGATCGTTTTTGACTTTTAAATTAATTTTCTAAGAATTTTATTTGATCTTTATTCGTTTTTCCATTTAACAGTTTTAGAAATTTATGAGAAATTTTATCGAGTTTTTATTGATTTTTTTTTTTTGACCTCAAATAAAAATCTTTAAATTTTAAATAAATTTTGCAAATCATAAATTTTATCAATTAACATATTCTTTCCAAATTTCAATGGACCTTTCCTGAATTTGGATAGAACATTTTTCAATTTTTATAGATAATTTTTGAATCAAAATTTTACATATTCGAATTTTGATTGAGTTTTTTCAAAATTATTTTTTTTTTTTTTCAAATTTTAAATCAAGTAATCTTTATCAAATTTTAAAAGTCTTTTCCAGAAAAGTTTTCTGTTCCTAATAATCGGTTCCACAACGCTTCATATTACCCTGCAACCGATTCTACTTAACATTCCAGAATCAATGATTTTTGTTTGAAGTTGTCCCGAAAGTAATCGTTTTTTAGAGCAAGTAGTTTTTTTATATAAATTTTATATAGAAAATTTTGTTGTTATTACCGTAGAATATATTTAAGAACCTATTGTAATAGGAATCTGTTCCAAAAAAAAAAATTCCTGAGTTTTAAATCTTTAATAAATATTTTTTGAATATAAATTTTTATTTTTTTTTACTTTTTATTTAAATTAGATTTTTGGAATTGAAAATTAAATTTTTTGTTTAATATCCTCTAAAATATTAAACTAACTGAAATTTGTATTCAACTTCCTGTTAAACTTCTCTCTAACAAAAAAAATGTTTACTATCAAAATACAGTCACAAACTTTCTTCTTCAAAATTCATTGAATATAAATCAACAATTATTTCATTTTTGTTTAATAGTCTGAAACTAATTTTAAATTTTTGCCTATCAAAGCTAGTATTTCCTACCCCACACCCCCAAAAAAATGTACTAAAACAAAATGAATGAACTCCTAACTGCCAAACAGTAAAGAACATTATTAACAGCCGCGTTTGATAAAAAGGCTTGTTATAATTTTGGTGAATGTGAAAAATCGCTTACGCGGAAAATGTCACAACACACATAAACTTTTTCCGCATAGAACGTAAATATATATTTTTATGAGGTGGGTGATAAAAGGCACCTGTTTATTCTACTAAGTACTTACAAAATATTTAATTTAATGATTCATCAGAGCAAAAAAAAAACAAAAATATATTGTTGTGATTTATAAATTACAAAACCTTATCAAATGTTACAAATGTTGTGTTTAAGATGGTTTATTTAGCAAAAACTGTTCGTTTGTTTAACTTACCCTCAAAATCGGCTATAAAACCACGGAACCCTTTAATGCTACGTCGATTAACGTAACTAATCAGCATACGACTGGAATCACTTTTTATGGTTACAGATGTATGATTCCCACACAAACGTTGGATAACAGGTGATTTATGCCAATAACCATCACGTATTTCAATATAATCATCGGTACAATCAGGAGAGGTAAATAAATTCTAGAAAAAAGAAATAATACAAATAATATAAAATTAATTAGTTTAATGAAGTATTTTTACTTTTTTTTTTGGGATTTAACGATTATACATATATCCAAAAAAATGTATATATCCAAAAAAATGTATAAATGTAACTGTTGTGCAAACGAGAAATTTGTAGATAATTGGGTGTGCCAAACCTGGTGCAGAAAAATTTGGGAACTCTTTTCTCTTTCAAAAATCTTATTAAACTCATTTATTTCACCAATCGCATTTACGCGAATCTTCTTTAAAGTTTTTAAGTCTAAAGCATAGTACTCTGTTCGATTTCACGGGAAAAAAAATCTGTCAAACTCCATATAAAAAAATAAAATTTTTGGCAACGCGAGGAATTATAGGGAAATTGGTAAAAAAGTTTTCACGCAATTTTATTATACAAGACAATTTAAATTGCCGTGAAAAAGTGACATTTCAGTTTTGTTATGATCGTTTCTTTCTTATAATTGTCAAAAGTTGTTGATTTTGAAATGTTTTATTGCGATTTGAGGCGTTTAAAGTTTATGTCAAATTTTCACCGTAAGAAACAGAGTACTTGGCTTAATTCGTTAAAGATAAGTGAAAAGTCGATTTCATTTACAACTTAAAAATTTCATTTAAAATTGGAAAACTTTATTTTAAATTTGAAAAATGCTAATTTAAGTTTGAAAACTGCAAATTTAAAAAAAAATAATTACAGAAATTCCAAATGATAATTTTTAACTCAAAAAATATCCACTTAAATTCTGTTTAATAATTAAATTCGAACAAATATCAATTAAATACGTAAATCACCAATTTAATTAGAAAAAAAGCAATAGAATTAAAAAAAAAATCAAAAAATAATTTTACAAGACTTTCTGAATTTTTTTCCGAATTGAAATTTGCAATTTTAAGATTTCAATCAAATTTCAAAAATTCTTAAAAAGATAAGTCAAAAAATTTATTTAATTGATGTTTAGAGTTATTGTACACTCAAAATAATATATTAGTAGATTTACTAAGTTTTTTTTTTCTAATGCTAGTAAGCTGACCTTTAGCAAATTTTTAGTGGAAATTAGCATGTTATCAAAAATATCTTGTAAACTTCATTTAGCGCATTAGCAATTTTAAACAAAATTTGAACTAATTTTTTTTTGCTAAATTTAAAATTGAGTTGACCAAATTTTTACAAGCTTTTTTGCTAATATTAGCAAAAACAAATTGTAATTTTTTTTTAAGAAAACTTAAAATGGCGCTATCTCGGAAACTTAGCCAGATGGAGCAAAGTGGAGGCCATTTTTGGTTCTCGGGCTCTCATAGTATCGCCGGTCCTCTTCACATGGACCCTAATGAGTCCTAACTTTGGATCCAAAAAAGTTAACATTCCCGAAAATTTTAAAATGCTCATATCTCGGTAACAAAACAAAAAGTCCAAAAGCATTATTGTAGCTCTCAACTCGACTGCAAAATAACCATAAGCTCTCCGAGTAATATTTCTGAAGTTATCGAATTTTCTAATTCTCAAAACCCCAGTGGTCACCTAAAATCACGTATCTCAAAAACTACGCAAGGTAGAGCGAAACGGACACAAATTTTGGATCAAAAGCAATGACAATTTTTAAGGAACCCAACTAAGTCTAGGCCCATCGGGGTCTTTTATACTTAAAAGTTGTTCTAGGACCAATATTTCGGGTAGTTACAAACATCAGCACAAAGTCATTATACCCTGTACCACAGAGTAGTGTAGGGTATAAAAATAAAAAAACTTTCAGTTAACTAATTTTTGGCAAAACATTTTTGTTAATTTACCAAAAAAATTGTGGGTTCAAAATCAGCGAATTTTCTTGTAGGTTTACAAGCTTTTTTGCCAACACTACAGTTTTTTTTTTGAGTGTAGTTCATGAAAGATGAATTTCAAAATGAAAATATTACTTTAAAATCGTAGAAAATAAATTGTAACTCGAAAAAGATCAATTAAATGGATAAAACGATCGTTAAATAAATAAAATTCTAATGAGAGCAATTGAAACTTCAAAGTTTCGACTGATACTTTTCAATTTTTAATTGATCGATAATGAATTTAAAAGATATCTTTCGAATTTCAAATTACGTCTTTGGAATTTTATTGATCTCTTTAAAATTTATTTTTAGAATTGATCTTGCTCTTTTTACAATTGAACTTCCTCAAACTTTTATTGCCATTTTTTAGATACCATTTTTTAGTATACTCACTTTGTCATTCCGTGTGTAACGCATCGAAATATCGGTCGGGGAACCCATAATGTATGTATATTATTGATCAGTGATCGATTCTAAGCAGGGTTGGCAACCGATACGCACCTAGAATAACGGTATTTGGCTATTGTCCCGCAACCAATAAAGATATGGGCATTTTCAAAAGCGATTATGAAAGCTGATGAAATTTCTAGTATTTTAAATGTGTCAATTCGTGTTTCTACCGGTTCGTTTTAGTTATATAGGCCAATACCGTTATAATACCGTTTCAAACGGTTTTATAAAGGTATTGACCTATATTTCGAAAACGAACCGGTAGAAACACGATGTGACACATTTAAAATACTAGAAATTTCATCAGCTTTCATAATCGCTTTTGAAAATGTCCATATCTTTATTGGTTGCGGTACAATAGCCAAATACCGTTATTCTAGGTGCGTATCGGTTGCCAACCCTGATTCTAAGACATTCTAGCGATGTCCGTCTGTCCGTCCGACCGTCTGTCCGTCCGTCTGTGGAGGACACGATACAGTCCAAAATAATAGAGCTAGACTCCTGAAATTTGGCAAGAATATGTCTAACTGTCATAGGCTGGTTAAGTTCGGAAATGGGCAAAATCGTACCACGGCACACTGGGCCGAGATGGTAGGTTTTTTGGCCAAAAGTCTCTACAGGTCGTAAATGTTAATCGATTTTGTTGAAATTCAGAATATAAGCCTATATTAGGGTAATAAATAAGTGACTTGAAACTTTTTGGAATCGGACCTACAAGGAAACTGTTTCAGGGTGGACACTTAATTTTTAATAAAATTTACAGATGTTATAGATGAAACAAATGAAGAGAAACTTGTCTTTTGTTTATGTTTTTGAATTGGAGATGGTCTCTGGTCCCGTGATTTGCGTGACTCAAAAACCAACGTGATTCACGCGTGAGAGTGAGTGATTTTCACTTAAATCACGTGATATAAAAGTTTTTAAAAATTGAATTGAAAAAAAAAAAATTAAAAATGATGTGATTCACGCGTGAGCGTGAATGATTTTCATTTAAATCACGTGAATATACCTTTTTCCGAAATATAATTGAAAAAAAGTTTATAAACAATTGAAAAAAAAAATTGTTTTTGTTTTGAAAACCCCCTTTTTATACTCATCGTTATCAAAAGTTCCACGCCCTTTTAAAAAACTGTCTGGGCCAGAATTATCCTTTCTATCCACACTTTCCAAAAAAGTTGCCCGCTTGTGCCCGTTTTCAAAAATGGAATTTAAATAAAATCTATAAAAAAATGAAAAAAATTATTTCATTTTTGAAAACCCCCTTTTAAGAACTCATCGTTATGGAAAGTTCCACGGCCTTTCAAAAAACTGTCTGGACCAGAATTATCCTTTGTATCAGCACTTTCCAAAAATGTTACCTGCTTGTGCCCGTTTTCAAAAATTGAATTGAAAAATGAGCTTATAAAAAATTGAAAAAACATTTTTTTTGAAAACCCTCTTTATAAACTCATCGTCATAAAAAGTTCCACGCCCTTTCAGAAAACTGTCTGGGCCAGAATTACCCTTTTTATCAGCACTTTCCAAAAAAGTTGCCCGCCTGTGCCCGTTTTCAAAAATTTACTTCTAATAAGGGCTAATATAAAATTGGAAAAAATTATTTTTTTTTTCTGAAAACTCCCTTTTTAAACTCATCAAAAGTTCCACGCTCTTTCAAAAAACTGTCTGGGCCAGAATTATCCTTTTTATCCCCACTTTCCAAAAAACTTTTCCGCTTGTGCCCGTTTTCAAAAATTAAATTGAAACAAGTTTATAAAAAATTGGAAAAAATTTGTCTTTTTTTGAAAACCCCCTTTTTAAAGCTATCGTCATCAAAAGTTCCATGCCCATTCAAAAAACTGTCTAGGCCAGAATTGCCCTTTTTATCAGCACTTTCCAAAAAAGTTACTCGTCTGTGCCCGTTTTCAAAAAAAAAAATTTACTTCTAATAAGGGCTAATAAAAAATTGAAAAAATTAGTTTTTTTTTCTGAAACCCCCCTTTTTAAACTCATCAAAAGTTCCACGCTCTTTCAAGAAACTGTCTGGGCCAGAATTAGCCTTTTTTAACCCCACCTTAGAAAAAACTTACCCGCTTGTGCCCGTTTACACAAATGAGATTAAAATACCAAAAATTAAAAAAAAATAAAAAAATGTTTGTGAAAACCCCCTTTTTTAAAACTCATTGTGAGCAAAAGTTCCACGCCCTTTCAAAAAACTGTTTGGGCCAGAATTATCCTTTTTATTTACACTTTCCAAAAAAATTTCCCGCTTGTGTCCGATTTCAAAAATTTAATTGAAATAAGAGTTTATAAAAATCTGATTTTTTTTTGTAAACCCCGTTTTTAAGCCCATCGTTATCAAAAGTTCCACTCCCTTTCAAAAAACTGTCTGGGCCAAAATTTTCCTTTTTATCCCTTCTATCTAAAAATGTTGCCCGCTTGTGCCCGTTTAGGCAAATGTTATTGAAATATTAAAAATTTTAAAAAATAAAATATTTTTTTATTTAAACCCCTTTTTTAAACTCATCGTTATCAAAAGTTCCACGCCCTTTCAAAAAACTGTCTGGGCCAGAATTATTCTTCCTATCCACACTTTCCATAATAGTTGCCAGCTTGTGCCCGTTTTAAAAAATGTAATGGAAATAAAATTTAGAAAAAAATTAGAAAAAATATTTTTTTTTTGAAAACCCGTTTAAAAAAACACTTTTTTTAACTCATCGTTATCAAAAGTTCCACACTCTTTCAAAAAGCTGTCAGGACCGCCTAACCGGGTAATTATTTTTTTTTTAATGTATTAAAAACAAATTTTAATACGATAAAAAAAAAATATTTTTCGTGTAACCGGGTTTTTCTCGTAACCGGTTTTTTTATTCGGGTTTTTGGGTAACCGGGTTTTATTTTATCCCGTATTAATATAGAAAAACACTATGTATGTACTTTAGGAAAAACTTGAAAATTGTTAATTCATAAAATTAATTTAATTCAATAAAAAAGGCTCATTTTAACAACTTTAGACTTGTTCATCTCCCTTTCTATTGATAATATATACGCAGATGAAAAAACGGGCAAAAGCGGGCAGGTCAGTCTGAAAGCTAGTAAACCAACGAACATTTTGGCATCCTAACTTTTGGATTATGTCGCGGAACATTTTGGAACAACTATATCAAATGGAACAATTTTTCAAAATTTATATAAAAATATCAAAAAAAAAATAGGGAAAAAGAGCTGTTCATACCCATTTACATGTTGTACTTCCCTTTGTCAAATAAATTAATCCCCAAAAAAAAAAACAAGGTCCCATCTTAATAATGTATAAATTTTCTAGCTTTTTTGATTACGGTATATGGAGATTTAAGCATACATATTTTATCTTTGATAGATCATTCCAAGAGAATGGGTGTACCGATTTTTACAAAAATTACAGACAAGGTGCAGCAAGTCATACTTAATACAATAGTGCATTCGCTTTTTTTAATTTAATAATTTTGTTTATTTTAGTTTTGGCCAAAAAAACTACCATCTCGGCCTAGTGTGCACGGGGGAAAAAGTTCCGCCTTTAAGTACTAAACCATAGATTTTTTGTGCTTTTTCTTAGCAGACGAAACATTTTTTATCTCAAAAGAAGTTCAACGTCCTGCAGTGTGATCCAGGAAGGTTGTCTCTTACCGCCGAACCCCCCCCCCCTTTTTTTTTTACGTGTTGGAGGGTAAATTAAATTTAGCACAGCCGAATTTAACACTTTCACTTGTTTTTTTTTTCGAATTTCAAAAAATGATTTTCGAGTTTTAATTCACCTTGTTTAAATTTTAATTCATCTTTTTCGAATTTCAATACATTTCTTACAAATTTTATTATTCTTTCTCGACTTTTATTTTTTCGGTTTTTAATTGATCTCTTTCGAATTTCAGATAATCTTTTTCGAATTTTAAAAGATCTTTTACGAACTTCAATTGATCTTTTACTAATTGAATTGAATTTAGAAATTTAATTATTTTCTAAAATCTTGTTCTTTAAGCAATTGAATGTGGGTGTTGAACAAGGTGCTACACTAAAAAAACCTTGTAAAATTACAAGAAAAGTTTTTAACTTTTTGTACTACCTCGTATTTGACAAGAATTCCTTGTTATTTTACAAGATTTTTACCAATAATTTTGTAATTTTACAAGCTTTTTACCAATATGATTGTAAATTTACAATTTTTGACGTGATAAAACTAACAAGGAGGCTTCGTAACTTTGCTAGATTTTTTGCTACCTCATATTTTACGAGAATTCCTAGCAAAATTACAAACTTTTCTGTAATTTTACAAGATTCTCACCAATAAAATTGTTAGTTTACAACTTTTTTGACGAAATAAAACTTACAAGGAATTCTCGTAAATCTACCAGATTTTTGTTTTTCCAAAAAAACCTTGGAAATTTGTAAAATTACAAGAAAAAATGTAAAATTACAAACAAAAAATGTAAATTTCGAACGAAAATTATTTTTATAGTTGTTTTTTATTCAACCTTTCCAATTTAATTATAAAAATAAAATATTTGAGCTCGAGGTCTGGAAAATTATTTGTTAAAAAACAAGGAACTGTGAAATATTGGTAAAATGGGATAACGAGACTTTTTCTAGTAATATGACACGGTTTTTTTTTTTGAGTGTAGAAAATGTATGTTTTTTTTTTGGGCGGGGATATTAAAAAACTATATAAATAATGATAGAATTGTATTTCTTAAGTGCAAAAAGCATAACAAAAGAATTTGTAAAAATAAACCGCAAGGAGGATAGTACCCCCAATAATCTCTGCAGACCCCAATCCACCACAAAAAATCGCCCCTGCAAGATATTTTTAATTTTTTTACATGTTGGAGGGTATCAAAGATTCGGCACTGCCGAATTTAAAACTCTTACTTGTTTATAAATCAATTGACAGTTTTCTATTCAAAATTTAAATCTTTAAAACTTACCACTTGATGCAACTGCAATATAATTCGTTCACCATTTGTTGCTGTTATACGCCATTCACAAGCCTCCAATGACTTTTCAAAATCCGTATTAAAATCATAATCACCACTGCCACCACTACCCTCGACCTCATCGTTTAAATCATTACCACTTTCGGCCTTATAACTATAGTGAGGAGCTATTATTTGGCCGGCACTTTGCTGAAAGGTACTACCACATGATGTACATTTGTATAACAAATTTGCCTGGGCTATATCACCTGTACTTAACTTTATACGCTGGCCAATTTCGATTTTTTCATGTTCTCGTACACCCAGTGGTTGTATGGTATCCAGGTAAACACTTTTTGAAAAAGTATTTCGAGCATAGTGCATTATGGAATTATAGTCATATGGTAAACCTAATGAATCAACATCTTCGGGTGATAAAACATCAAAATTATATTCTTGACCTTTCATTATGTTGGCCTTATTAATAATTATGTGATTGTCACGATCTGTGCGGGTGTGTTCATGCCAGAAACCCACCACATGACCCAATTCATGGACCACAATACCAAATTTTTCACAATTACGACCTATGGATATAGCCTGACGACCATTACCTCGTTTGCCCACAAAGGAACAGCATCTAAGAGAAATTATTTAGAAAAAAATGAATTATATATCTTATAAGATCCTTTCTCTCTGCCCTCCTCACTTACCCGCAATTCTTTATGGTAAAATATATAAAATTTGGATGTACTTTGGGATCTCTTTCAACAAATTTTATACAAGTAAAATTTTCCCAATGCCTCATGGCCTGCTTGAAGAGTGCCTTGTGGGCTCCACTAAAGATATGATCAATTTCATAGGGTATCACCCCATAATCCCAAATACGTTCTTTTTTGGCCGTTACAGCACGTCTGGAACGATGCATTACATCGTTTTGAGTACTTTCGATCACCATAAGATCATTTTGTGGCAATAGTAGAGGTAAACTGAGGATTATAAAAATAAGAACACAGAAAGGGTTAATTTTTTTAAAACGTAATTTTGTTTTTATTAATAAATGTTTTAATTATAAATATAAGAATTACAAGAAATTACATTGTCAACTTAAACTATTCGTACATATATTAATTTATTTTAAGTTTACTTTTAGATTGTTTTTAAAAAACTTATAAACTATTATTAATTTATTTTAATTTAATCAATCTCAATCTCATAAAAATGTTTTGTTATTCACACAGTTTTCGTTAATATTAAGAAACTAAGAATTACACTGTGCAAAAATTGTTTTATATTTAAACCAATTAGTCAAGCATTGCTTTGGCGTTCTGAATTCGAATATGACCATCGAACTGGTCTATCGCTCTGTGTGCAAAAAGCACTACTATTTGATTTTTCATATACGGACCCAACACGCTAAAAGCATCAAGGAAAGTTTATTTTGGTGCCAGGGCCTTAAAAGAAAAATAAAATATTTACATTTTTGCAATGCATCGTTTTTTTCCTGCCAACATGTTTCTATTAATATCTTTTCATTGGAATCTTTACCCTGAGAATTAAAACAATCAGTATTATAAAAGACCTTGATTAACATATATTTTTCCCGAAACCTTAAAAATACCGCTTTTTGAGACATAGATTTCCAAAAATTAAGGTTGGTGCAATGACCTTCTTTTACAAAAAATCATGTCACATATCATTCTGAAGGCGGTCTCATTACATATTTAAAACCTTAATGAGACCTGTATTGTGAATACTTTTTAGTTTTTTGGATTAGCTTTTATCAGTACGTAGATGATTTTAAAACAAAAGTGGAGGCCGAGGTGTAAATATTGCCCTCGCCAGCCCCATCGAAATTTTGCCAATTTTTGGCCTGAAAATTAACATTAACCTACTGTGAAAAAAACGCACGCCCGATGAGCCTATAAAGGCAGCTGCGGATGCTCTATCATGTAAGTAGTTTACACCAAAATTGCAAAAATTGCAAAAAATTCTATTTTTGGAAATTTTGAGAAAATAAATTGGGGATTGGGGGATTTAATATATCAAATCTTCAAACTTCTGTTTGTGATTAGTAAGAACTATTTAAATACAAAATTTCCTAAAGACAAAAATTTTGTTGCATAATGAAAATTTAAAACTCTTAAAATTTCGCTCGACTTTTTTAAAATGTAACTTTTGTATTGAAGCAATCTTGGGGAGTGGAGATAGGAGGTAGGTTTGTTCTAGAGAAATGTTGGGGTCAAAAATTAATAGAGGTCAATCTCACATTTTCCCCTTATAAAAGGCACCATTGGAGTGGTAGGAGGTGATTTATTTTTTTTTTGATTTAATAGAACAATTTTATTAAAAATAAAAAAATGTATGGGGACCGCTCTAATATAGGGAGTAGGTTAGTTCAGAAAAAATGTTGGGGTGTAAAAATCAATAGAGGTCGGTCGTACATTACACCCCTCTAGGAGCGACTCTGAGGCAATTGTGGACAAATGGCTTCCCATCGGAGCATACGTGCTGTTAAAAAAAAAATTCCCCTTCGGAGTCGCACCTAGAGGTGTAAAATGTAAGACACCCATTAATTTTTTCACCCTAACATTTTATCTGAACAAACCTACTCCATATATCCATTCCTTAGAGGGCACTCATACAAAATGACATTTTTTGTAAATTAAATTCTACAGCCCCCCCCCCCTTTACGATCGCTCACAAATATGAACTATAGCACCGTCCGACAAAAATTAAAAAAAAATGTTAAACACGCTTGAAACTAGGTGCTAAATGTAGAACACTGCATTTAAAGTATTTATTTTCGTGATCCTGTTTCCTTTTAAAAGGAATTTTAAAGGATTTAATTTTATAAAATATTTTTTTAATATTTGTACTTGTCCTAAAATGCCACAACTGATAGCAAATGAAAGAAGAGGATCTTCCCTAATTTTCCAATTTTATTATATTTACATATCAGGAAAAAGGAGGTAAGTTACGTCCTTTCAAAAATGTATCCTTCAATATCATGCAAAATTTTCAACCAAATATTTTGATAAAGTTTTCAAATGACTTTATTCACATACCTTTATAATGTACAAATTAGATGATTTTGACGTGTTGAGTTCCAATATGACCTTTGAACTGGCCTATTGCTATTACTTTTCAAATAATGGTAAAAAAACACAGCAATAGCATTTTAGCGATTTTCACAAATTTATGTGCAGATATCTCGAAAACTAATAGTGATAGGCCAGTTCAAAGGTCATATTTGGACTCAGCACATCAAAAACATTCAGAAAAGTGGACTTTGGTACCAGAATCTCAAGGACAAAGAAAATATTTTTTTTTAAGGGAAAACACACCGTTTTTTCTTTCCTTTTAATGCCTTTCTAATAATATTAATCCTGAAAATTTAAACTGAAGTAGTTTAGGTGATCCTTAATAACATAATTAATTCAAAATTTTAAAAATATCGCAATGACCTTTGACCTTTTTCAGAAGAAAATCGTTGTGAATGCCATTTTAAAGGCTGTTATTACCTATTATTTGACGGGATCTGTATCATTATTTCTTTTTGAGATATCTTTATTTATGTCAGAACACTTTTGTCAAATATATATGAATTTTGCAATTTTCAAGACCCCATATCTCGAAAACTGGAAAGACCAGAAGCCTGAAAAATTGGCACAATCTCTTTTTTGTTAAAGTAAAACCCAGTACTGAATTTCATTAAATTTGGAGGAGGTGAGGTCAACTCATCAGTTTAATTGAGGTGTTTAACTTTATTTATTTTTTTTGAATTTTCGGATTTTTTTTTACTTTACTAAAATTTGTTAAATTTTTTCTTAATTTTACTAAATTGTTTCTTAAGTTTCCTTAATTTTTAAATTTTTAGATTTTTTTCTAAAAGATTTTTAGTTTTCATGGGTGTTCTAGAATTTGTTTAGTCTTTTGTGAATTTTCCTTTATTTTTAATTTCTCTTAATAAATACTTGAAGCCCTCGAACTAAATACTAATCAAATATCTCTCATTTTCATGTTTGAGAAATTTAAATTTACTTTGGAGAGTTATTTGTATAACGGACTAGAGGTAAAAATTTAGATTTCTTTCAAATTAAGAGAAAACAAAAACGTAGCATATCGAATAGTGTTTCCAATTATTCGACCCTGCCGGTTAACCGGTTAGGGCATTATTCGAAAATTGACGAAAATTGGTTATTCGGGTCGATTAATCGGAAAAAGTGGCGATTAATCGATTAATCGTCAAAAAAATGAAACATTAATTTTAAACGATTTTTTAAAAGTTATGTAACAAAATCACGAAAGTAATGGTAAAATGTATAAAAGTTTAATGTCGCTAAAGTGCATTTATTCCAAATTCACGGAAATTTTCGAAATCTATTAAAAAATTTCATCATTTCAATTGAAAAATTATTAAAAACAAAATCGAACTTTTTAAAATTTTTAATTAAAATTTTTTCTTTAAAATTTTTAATTAAAATTTTTTCTTTAAAATTTTTTGTGTGCAGTTTTTAAAGGGGAACCCCAAAACGCAACTAATTGAAATTTAGATTTATATAATAAAAATTCCTAAATTTTATTTGGAAGTTTCTAAATTTCAATCGGGATTTCTGTTTTTCAATTGGGATTCCAAAATTTCAATTTAGTTATAATTGTAATTATATTTTGTGAGGATGTTTATTCTGGCTCGAGGTCATTATTTTCTTTACTAATTAAAACCATGATATTCTCATAGTATAATTTTCAAGAAAATTATTTTTTGTTTTAAATTTATTTATGTTGGTCATTTTTGCAAGACTTAATCGACACGTGTTTCGGAATTTGTCAAGATTCCATTGTCAAGATTATTTAGCAAAAAATAGAAACGATATACTACAAAGTAGCAAACGAGTCTAATGACAAATCGTTTTTGCACAAACTAAAACATTAATACATATTCGACTCTATCCACAATGTGAATTAGAAAGACGAAGAAATTGTACTATGCTAGTAAGTAACAATTGTCAATAACCAACAAAAATAAAAATAACCAACAAAAATAAAATGTTTTAAATATTTTTGTTGGTTATTGACAATTGTTACTTACTAGCATAGTACAATTTCTTCGTCTTTCTAATTCACATTGTGGATAGAGTCGAATATGTATTAATGTTTTAGTTTGTGCAAAAACGATTTGTCATTAGACTCGTTTGCTACTTTGTAGTATATCGTTTCTATTTTTTGCTAAATAATCTTGACAACGGAATCTTGACAAATTCCGAAACACGTGTCGATTAAGTCTTGCAAAAATTACCAACATAAATAAATTTAAAACAAAAAATAATTTTCTTGAAAATTATACTATGAGAATATCATGGTTTTAATTAGTAAAGAAAATAATGACCTCGAGCCAGAATAAACATCCTCACAAAATATAATATTTTAAAGGTCGAATAAAACAATTTTTATTTATTAATAAAAATTAATCAGAATTTGAATATAATTGTAATTTTTAAATTTAAATTTTGATTTCATAAACTATGAATATCAATTCTGATTTGTGAAATTCAGTTGGCTTTTCTAAATTTCAATGGTATTTCTTAATTTCAATTGGGATTTTTGAATTTTAATTGTGCTTTTCAGAATTTTAATTGGCATCTTCTTAATATTAATTTTGATTTATATAATTTTCTAAATTTTAATTGGGATTTCAATTGAGATTTCAGAAACAGAATTATCTTTTCTGAATTTCATTTAGAATTTTTAAATTTAAATTTTGCTTTTCTGAATTTCAATTGAGATTTCTTAATTTCAGTAGGCTTCTTTAAATTTAAATTTTGTGAAATTGGGAGTTTCTAAATATCAATTAGGATTTCTAAATTTCAATAAGCTTTTCTGAATTTGGATTGGGCTTTCGTAAATTTTAATTGGGCGCTTCTGAATTTCGATTTGGATTTCTGAATTTCAACTGGGATTTTTGAATTTGAATTAGCTTTTCTGAATTTAATTGGGATTTTCTGAATTTTAATTGCCCGAGTAAAAAAGAAATGATATAGTCATATACAATATTTTAAAGGAATATAGATTTGTATATGTTTATATCTGACACTATATGTTTCTAGATAAAATTATGTATTGGAAAAAATATTTCAATAATTTCCAATATAGTCTCAGATAATGTTATATATTATTTTATATGGTCACATATATTATTATATATGCCGTATATAAATATACAAGATTGGCCAAATTAAATACAACTCCGCATATAAATATATATGGTACCATGTCAAATAATATATTATAATATTACAGCAAAAAATCAAAAATTTTCTAAGTTAATTTTGATATTATTTTATGTAATTTTATACAAAAAAAATAAAAATTGTTGAAGAAAAACAAATAATAAAAATTATAACACAAATTAATTTATATTTTTACCAAATTAAAATGATTAAAAAAACTAAACTTGGAAGATTGTTTCTTATTCTAATTTTAATATAACCCAATAAGCACATTTAAAATTCAAGTGCAAATCAAGTATAAATCAAGTGTAAATCAAGCCCTAAATTCCAGCCCTTGCTTGATTTATACTTGAATTACACTTGAATTCAATAGCATACTCCAGCAATACGGACACTGGAATTCAAGCCCTGTTTTTACAGCCTTTTCCCTGGTTTTCAAGCGTAAAAACAGCGCTTGAATTCAAGTATCCGTTTTGCTGGAGAATGCTATTGAATTCAAGTGTAATTCAAGTATAATTCAAGCATAGACTGGAAATAAGGGCTTGATTTACACTTGATTTATACATACATGGGAATTTTTAATTGGCATTGAATTTTCATTGGCATTAGTTGGAACTAATGCCAATGCCAAAAAAAGCATTAGCATTTATTGCCAATGAAATTTTTTGGCATTGGCATTGTTTGTACTAATGCCAATGAAACGGCACAAATGCCTAAAAAAACTATTTACAATTGATAAAAAAAAGCATTTTTTACAATAAATATATATTTTTTTAAAAACTTAAAATGGCGATATCTCGAAAACTAAGCCAGATAGAGCAAAATGGAGGGCATTTTTGGTTCTTAGAATTTCCATACTTTCGCGGGTCCTCTTCACATGTGTGGACCCCAATGGGTCCTAACTTTGAATCCAAAAAATTTTGGATTCCGGAAAATTTAAAAATGCTTATATCTAGGTAAATATTGGTGACACAACATAAAGTCCAAAAGCATTTTTGTAGCTCTTGGTTTCTAGAATTCGTCTGCAAATACTAGAAAACCCTCAGAGCAATAGTTTTTTAGTTATTCAGTTTATAAAATTCTCAAGAACCTATTGGGCCCCTAAATTGCAGTACCTGGAAAAATAAGCAAAATAATGCATTTTTAAGTTTTCGGGAGTGCCAATTTTTTATATTCAAAATTTGGACCTATTAGGGTCCACACATGTAATGAGAAACGGCGAAACTATGGATTCTAAGAACCAAAAATCCCCTCCATTTTGCTCTATCTGGCTTAGTTTTCGAGATATAGCCATTTTAAGTTTTAACCAAAAAAAAATTTCACAACTCGCTGACGGAAATACGACTTTTAATATTGCAAATGCTTTGTTATCATTAAGGCATTTATTAATGCCAATGAAATTTTTCATAATTGGCATTACTAATGCTACAAATTCCTTAACGGGCATTGGCATTGATTGAAACAATGCCAATGCTAAAAATTTCATTGGCATTAGTTTCAATATAATGCCAATGAAATCGTCAATTAATTAGTCCATTTATTTAAATAGTCCCATGTATGGATTTATACTTGATTTGCACTTGAATTTTAAATGTGCTTATTGGGAACCCAAAAAGAAAAAAACCTAAATGAATTCAATAACTACATAAAAATATTTGTTTTAAGTTTTAAAATTAATGGTCCAATTTTTTTTTTTTAATTTAGATGAAATATCAGATTATATAATTTTTAATTCAATTTGATAAAATTTTACAAATCCACATTAGACCAAAATTCGGATCTAATTAAATCTAACAATATCATATATGATATTATTAGACAATTTTAGATCATTTCTGACACAGCCAATTTTGAGATCAGATTAGATCAATTAAGAGCTGCTACCAGATTAATTAAGATATAATTACATAAAGGACCAGATTAATTTTTTTACTCGGGTGGGATTTTCAATATGGCGTTTGAAAACTTTAATTAGAATTTCTAAGTTTTAAATGATGTCTTCTAAATTTTAATTTTGCTTTTCTTGAATATTTTTTTCTGTAGTTTTGACCTTTTTCGGAAGTGTTGGTAAAAAAGAGGATGTGTTTCAAACAAATTATAGTAGAATATAGAGATAATAATATTAACCGGTTAATCGAACCATTTTAACCGATTAATCGGGTCGAATAATTATTTGCGTTTTAAATTATTTGTTTCGATATTAACCGAAATAGAGGCGATTAATCGAGGAATCGGTTAATCGATTAACCGAATTGGAAACACTAATATCGAATGATTAAATTGCATGCACTAAGTTTTCGTTGATTGTAACAACAGAAATTCAAGTGGGACAAGAAAAGTTCGGCGATTTCAATAAAATTTCTGTTACCTCACAGTTTTTCTATTTTTTTTACATTTTTTATTATTGTTTTTAATAAACCACCAAAATATCCTGCAAATGTAGAAGAAAAGGGCTAATATATTCTAACTTTTCTTTTTTTTTTCTTCGTTTCCGCTTAACTCCCTGTGGAGCATAGGGCATCTACAAAATTTCTCCAAGATGTTCTGTCATTCGCAAGTAATTTGATCTCGTTCCAGCTTTTTCCGCTGTGTTCAATATCTCTAAGCAAGCTTCTTTTCCAAGTGATCTCTGACCGATCTCTTTTTCTACTGCCTTGTGGGTTCCAGTCTAGGGCTTGACGACTTATTTCGTCGGGACTCTTCCTTAGAGTGTGACCGATCCATTTCCTTCTTTGTATATTCTAACTAGTTTGTTCAAATGGTTTATTGTCAAATTAACAATATACATTTTTGATTCAATTAAAAATGTTGTTGAACTAGCATGTCATTGCTAAAAATTAATTTAGATTTTATGATATTTTTTCAACAACTAAATATTACAATTCGATACTGGTTTGGTTTAATTTCCAGATTAAAAACCTTAAATTGTTGCACAGTGTAATACTAATCACTATAATAAAATATTTGCTATTTTAAGCATATTTAACTATTTTTTTATATTTTTCAATTCATATTTACTATTTATTGTTTAATATTAATCTTTTCTAATTACAATTAAAATAATGATTTATTATTTAGAAGTTTACCTGTTTAAATGTTTTGATTTCTTATTTTTATGTGCAGAAGATTGATGATTACTATTACGTTTCTTATGTCTCCTGGATCCTTTCACTTTTTTACCCTTCAGTTGTTTAAACAAACGCCTGGAATAAGAAGAGAACAAATTTACACAAGTGATTAAAAAAAATTTAAAATAGTAGAAATATGCAGCAAACAACTATAAGATACATATCTAATATACCTAAAATTACTTAAAATCTAGTTTACTACCTAACAGCAGGTATTTTATTGTTTTGAGCTCAATTGAAAATTCTATGGGATTTTACAAGGAAAATTTTCGACAATAGTTAAAGAATTTATGGGAAATTCTAAGAAATATTAAAACATTCATAATGAGTTAGTTTACGGAAAAACCCTTGGAAAATCTTGATAATTGAATTGAAAAGATAGGTGTTTTATAGTGTGTGTTAGTGAGTGTGTGCAAAATTTACGACCCTACTTACAAAAGGTACATATCATAAAACACTTGAAATTTACAATTGCAGGTAGAATTTAATAAAAAACCACTTGAGTTTTCAAAATATAACACAAAACAATAATAGCACACTTTTAAGGGAGTGTTAAATACTTGACAATTAATTTGAATGAAAGATCAGAAGAGAAAAAAAATGTTTTAAATGAAGAGAGTTACAAAGAGAAAATATGGATATAAAATTATTGATGAAAATTATTATTTTCACTGCTCTACAAAATAAAAAAGTATGAATATCAAAGGGTGCCACTGAGTGGGAGGGCAGTTTTAAGGTATGACGGCCCTTGGCCACACAAAACTTTGGGGCCCGCTGGAATTTAAAATGTCGCATGACAATTAAATAACCATTTTCTGTTATGATTTTATAATTTTTATGGTTAATTGGTGCAAATTAAATTCATGTTATAAACTGTTTAAAGAAATAAAAACTACAATAAGAAAACAAATAGGAAAGGTCTCAGAATCTGAGATTATTCTATAGGTAAACCTTTCAGAATCCGTCACTTTTTCTATAAATTTGTCTTTTTCCTACGAAAAAAGCCAAATTCTCAGATTATTAAACATTTTCCTAAACAAAAAGTCTAAGATTCTGAAACCTTTTCTTATAGAAAAAGTGTCAGGTTCTGAGAACTTTTGATATATATAGAAATTCTGATAGCTTTTTCTAATAGAAAAATTCTAAGATTCTGAGACTTTTCCCCATGCAAAAAAATTACTCAGAATCTAAAACTTTATCCTAACTGTTTTAGAGTCTCAGAATTTCTGTATAGGAAAAAAATTCAGAACCAAAACCTGAAGTTTTTTTCGTAGGAAATGTATCTCAGAATAAAAAGGTGCGTTCACATGAGAAATATATCTCGATAGAAAATTCGAAAATTTGCTATCTAACATTCTAAAAAATCATCTTTTATAGAAACAACATTTTTTTGATACAATTTTTTCATTAAACAAACTATAGTCGTCCAAATAAAAATTATGGAATATTCTTCCAAAATTCTTTAACAATAACAAGAAAAATGGTAAGTACACGCAAAGAAGAGAGATGATTGTGGGAACCACATTTTTAAGAGAGTCATATTATGATTGAAAATTTTATTATAACTTGTCTCAGAATCTGAGACTTTACCTATACGTAAAATGTCTCAGAATCTAAGACTTTTATTTAGCTATTTTTTATATCCACGCCTACAAAAGAGGGCGGGCCGAAAAACGGCATATTCCAATCTACTGGGTCAAAGTGCAGAACTTTTTCAAACTTTTTCCGACATAAAATTGTTTTATTTACTTGAAATAAATAAAAAAAAAACCTTAAAAAAATTCCGTTTTTTAAAGGTTGGTTAATTTCTTCACTGGGAATTTTTTCCCCCTGGTCGGGTTTTTATTTAACCCGCCTAGGACTATAGGACATATTTGTGCCAAACTTCAAGAGGATAGCTCTTTTATTCTGGACTGCATCCAGTATACAGACAGATGAACGAACATTCATAGAATGTCTTCGAATCGATCACTAAAAAAATCAAAAGAGGTAAAAGTTGACGAAAATGCACTCAAAAAATGCATTTAAGATTCATTTTTTAATGAGACATTTAAAGTAGAGAAATTTAGCTTTTAATTTCAACTTTGATTGTAAAAATCCGGTATAAACTTACTTAGGAAGTTATAGCTCTTCCAACTTCAGCACTTTTTTAATTTTTTGCGATTTTTAAAAAATGAAAATCGCGAAAAAAAATCGTGAGTTTTTGGAATTTAATTAAACTGTAAATGACAATGTCTAAGTGGCTCCATAGAGTACCTGTATTCATAATATAAAAAAATTAAGGCCCAAGTTCAGATTTGTGATTTTGTACCGTAATTTTGACCGATATACAGTGGGCGACAATACATTAGAAACTTTGTTAAAGACAAGGAAACAATACTAAACGTTATTATTATTATCAAACGAGTATTATTTTAAAAAGTGTTATGTAGCTTTAATTCTAGATTGCGTAAATAATAATTGTGCTACGATGGTCGATCTGGAAAATGAAACATTTTTCCGAAAATTTTTTAATAAGTCGATTTTTTTTTTAATTCTAGATTGCGTAAATAATAATTGTGCTACGATGGTCGATCTGGAAAATGAAACATTTTTCCGAAAATTTTTTAATAAGTCGATTTTTCCAAGTTCAAACATTCAAAATTTAAAAAAAAATGTCTAATAGTTTTTATTCCGTGATCAAATAATTTTTCCAACGAAAGCCACATTTTTTGACCTCCAATTCTTTTGACCATCAATTTTTTGTAAACAAAGAAAAGGTTTTATTAAGGGGCCCCTGTAGGCTAGTTAATAGCGTGCTAGCCTTTGAAACTGGGGGTTGTGGGTTCGATTCCCACCAGAGCCCTTGGTTTTTTCGCTACAGTGAGACGACGGTCAATGTTACCAGTTCTCGTTTAGGTTGAAATTATTAAAAATGCATTGTAATTAAATGTAAAAAATTAAATAAAAATACTTGATCATAGGATCAAAATTATTATTTATTATTATTTATTATTTTATAGGAAAAGATTTTATTGTTTATAGTGCGTTTACATTGGATTTCTAATCTAGTAAATTGCGATTTTAATCTACTTTGCAATCTGTACCGTTTACATTGGCATTATTTACAATTGAGAAGATTAAGATTGGCATTTTTAACAACAAGTTGGTAATAAATGTATGTGACTGCGTCAAAAGACAGCGTCGGTAATTAGTCGTCGTGTGATTAACAAGGACAGTAACGGCGTTTACAAATAACAATGTCGGCGGCATAAACATACTTGGCGGCGCCATCAAAACGGCAGGCTTTGTGTCGGTGTTTTTCAGTGTTGGAAAATGCAAATAATAGAAATACAGAGTTGTATCTAACTTTACAAGATTGAGTTTGCCGATTAGAGTCTAACTAAACTACTAGATTGAAATAAATAAATTTGTATTGGCAATCTAATAGTTTGAAACTGGATTGGAGCCACAATCTACTTTAAGCTAGCTTAGAAGATCAGTGTTAATGCACTACTATAAATTTTAGTACACCTAAATATATAGTAATGAAATATTAAAATAATTATTTTTTTTTTTTGTTTACAAAAAATTTTCATTGTTTGTTTGAAATATTGGAAAAATTGGACCTTCTTTCCCTGATTCCAAAACGGTCACTCAAATATGAGAAAATCGCAGTTAAAGTGTCAAAAAATGCCTATTTTGACCATTTTTGCAAGCCTATAAAATAAGACCCTGAAATGCGAATGGCTTGGTATCAAGATAATTTGAAAGTGTGTAATTTTCTCTTTAAGACAAGATCAAACTTTCTTGAAATTTCATTTTTTTTAAATAATAAAAAATCATTAGCCACAAGTGCTTTAAATCTATTTTTTTCGTATGAATTTGGGTGGAAATTTATTAAAAAACACTTAGGCCACTGTTCCAAAAAAATTAATTCACATAAAAATGTGAAAATGAACATTTCCGATTTTTTTTGGTGTTCTAGATTTCATATCCGAAAGCTTTTTTCGTTTTGTTTCACATAAATAAAATTTGGTGAAAGTAAAACGAATGCTCTTTTTTTCTTATAATTTTTTTAATTTTAATTATTCGATTTCAACTTCGAATGAAAACGTGATCGATAAAACACTAAACTTGATTTCATGTGATTCGGAAATTTTCATGTGAATTGAAAAGTTGTGAAAGACAGAACAGAGGACTTAATATTTAAAAAATTTAAGGTTTTTTGTTAATGATTTTTTTACAATTTTAGAAAAATATATTTGTAGAACATTTTATATTGTCTTTAAGAGAAAATTACAGACTTTGGAATGAGCTTGTCGGGATATTATTTTATAAGCTTTCAAAAAGGGTAAAAAATGCCCTTATTCGGCACTTTAACCGCGAATTACTCAAAATACTGCCTTGATAGGCAAATTTGGGCTGCGGATTTGGAATCAGCACAACAAAAACTATCTAAATCACTAGCGAGAAACCAATACGCATTTTCTTGTTAAGCTGTGTAATTTCATTTTCCAGATCGACCCTTGTAGCACATTTATTTTTTACTCGATCTGAACGCTACCAAGCTTAAATTAAAGCTTTCAAAATTAACTACATAACGGTTTTTCATAATAATACTCGTTTGATAAAAAAACCGTTAAGTATTGTTAACTTTGTCTTTAACAAATTGCATCTACTATAAAATAGTTTCCAATGTATTGTCGCTCACTGTATATTATTGATGAGTGATCGATTCTAACAAGGGAAGTATCTCAACCCTTATGAACCGATTTGCATGAAATGTAAAAAATATATAAAAGAGACAATTCTAAGGTTGGGGTGTCTCGGCTTATCGGCCATATCGGGGACTTAGAGGTTCAAAACATGGGTCAAAAAATGGCGAAAAAATCGTTTTTTTTTGGATTTTTCAGCCATTTCTTTCTAAGAAACTATATGATGTTTACATATGAGAAGAAAGGTTTTTTTAATGCCTATCCAACGGTGGCATAGTCTTGTAATAGTTTGGCTTCGTTAAATACTTTTTTCATGAAAATGTGAAAATTTTGGGCGGTATTTATATAAAGACATAGAGCTACGATGTCCATATGAATACGAAATAATCTTTATTAAATTTAAGTCGACACGTATTTTTGCTCTAGAGGATATTCTTGTTAGTTCGTGAGTTATCGAAATTTTCCGGGAGGTCCATATGGTTTCATAAGGGGACAACGAAATTTTGAAACACTGATATGGCCAAAAAGCCGAGACACCCCAACCTTAAAATCGTCTCATTTATATATACTTTAAGTTTCAGGCAAATCGGTTCATAAGGGTTGAGATACTTCCCTTGTAAGACATTCTAGCGATGTCCGTCCAACTGTCTGTATGTGGAAGACAAAATAAAAGAGCGATACTCCTGAAGTTTGGTACAGATATGTTTTATGGTCATAGGCTGTTAAGTTTGCTGATAGGCAAAATCAGACCATGGGGGGAAAAGTTCCCCCTTAAGAAACTAAACCAACCTTTAAAAAAATTATTTTTTTTACAGGTTTTATTATAATTTTGTTGAGCAAATGAAACATTTAGGTGTAAAAAAAACCCGTGTAAAAAATAATTATATCAAAACATATATCCTTTTATAAAAACATATAAAAACAGGAAGCTCTAAGTCCTGCACTTGGGCCATGGGTTTACAAAATGTTTTTTTTCCGGCCCGCCCCCTTTTGTGGGCGTGGATATTAAAAAACTATATAAATAATTATTAAATTGTATAACGTAAGAGCACAACGCGAGGGGAAGTGACCACAAATGACCCCTACCGACCCCCGCCTCCACCTGTATTTTTTTTTAATTTTTTGCATGTTGGAGGGCATCAAAGAATTTAAAACTCTTACTTGTTTAATAATGTTGAAAACTGAACACTCGGTATAAAATGGCGAAATATTTTAAAGAAACCAATGCAGGGACTCTAACCCAACATTTGTAGAACCTGTATCAAAGTTTAAAGGAACTTTCGGAACGCTCGATCCAAAATGGGTACACTCACATAAAAAATCAGTTGGAATGAGGTTGCCACAACCGCAATACGGTTGTCGTAACCGGCTTGCGGTTGTCCCAACCGTACGCGGTTGCAGCAACCGTAAATTGAGGTTGTTATAACTTTTTTAAAATATTTTTGTGTCATTTGCCACAAAATTAAAAAAAAGTTGCTACAACTGCAAACCCCGGTTGAAGCAACCGTAAATAACGACATTTGCCGGTTGCTACAACCTCAAGTTGTCGGTTCCCTCAACTGATAAATAAAATAACAAAACTTCAAAAAATTCAATGTCATTAAATAAAAAAATATTAAAAAATACATTTATTTTTCTTTAAAATTTTAATATTTGATGAAAAAAACTGGAATTTAAAGATTTAATGGGGTAAGTTTTTGTACTTTAAATGATACAATAGTTTAACTTATGCCATTTTTCTTCTTTTAATTTAAAGAAATATAATGGAATATGCTAAACTCTCGCACCAATTAAAAATGAATCAAAAATTAACGGTATGAGATGGAAGTCCTCAAATTTGGAATTTGCAGAATATGGTAATATAAAAACGATGAAAAAAATATTTCAGAATCTGAGACTTTTTCTATGGAAAAAATTTCTCAAAATCTGATACTTTTTCTATAGAAAAATTGTCTCAGAATCTAAGACTAATCTGAGACTTTTTCAATAGAAAAAATGTCTCAGAATCTGAGACTTTTTCTATAGAAAAACAGTCTCAGAATCTGAGACTTTTCCTATAGAAAAACTGTCAGAATCTGAGACTTTTTCTATAGAAAAACTGTCTCAGAATCTGAGACTTTTTCTATAGAAAAACTGTCTCAGAATCTGAGACTTTTTCTATAGAAAAACTGTCTCAGAATCTGAGACTTTTTCTATAGAAAAACTGTCTCAGAATCTGAGACTTTTTCTATAGAAAAACTGTCTCAGAATCTGAGACTTTTTCTATAGAAAAACTGTCTCAGAATCTGAGACTTTTTCTATAGAAAAACTGTCTCAGAATCTGAGACTTTTTCTATAGAAAAACTGTCTCAGAATCTGAGACTTTTTCTATAGAAAAACTGTCTCAGAATCTGAGACTTTTTCTATAGAAAAACTGTCTCAGAATCTGAGACTTTTTCTATAGAAAAACTGTCTCAGAATCTGAGACTTTTTCTATAGAAAAACTGTCTCAGAATCTGAGACTTTTTCTATAGAAAAACTGTCTCAGAATCTGAGACTTTTTCTATAGAAAAACTGTCTCAGAATCTGAGACTTTTTCTATAGAAAAACTGTCTCAGAATCTGAGACTTTTTCTATAGAAAAACTGTCTCAGAATCTGAGACTTTTTCTATAGAAAAACTGTCTCAGAATCTGAGACTTTTTCTATAGAAAAACTGTCTCAGAATCTGAGACTTTTTCTATAGAAAAACTGTCTCAGAATCTGAGACTTTTTCTATAGAAAAACTGTCTCAGAATCTGAGACTTTTTCTATAGAAAAACTGTCTCAGAATCTGAGACTTTTTCTATAGAAAAACTGTCTCAGAATCTGAGACTTTTTCTATAGAAAAACTGTCTCAGAATCTGAGACTTTTTCTATAGAAAAACTGTCTCAGAATCTGAGACTTTTTCTATAGAAAAACTGTCTCAGAATCTGAGACTTTTTCTATAGAAAAACTGTCTCAGAATCTGAGACTTTTTCTATAGAAAAACTGTCTCAGAATCTGAGACTTTTTCTATAGAAAAACTGTCTCAGAATCTGAGACTTTTTCTATAGAAAAACTGTCTCAGAATCTGAGACTTTTTCTATAGAAAAACTGTCTCAGAATCTGAGACTTTTTCTATAGAAAAACTGTCTCAGAATCTGAGACTTTTTCTATAGAAAAACTGTCTCAGAATCTGAGACTTTTTCTATAGAAAAACTGTCTCAGAATCTGAGACTTTTTCTATAGAAAAACTGTCTCAGAATCTGAGACTTTTTCTATAGAAAAACTGTCTCAGAATCTGAGACTTTTTCTATAGAAAAACTGTCTCAGAATCTGAGACTTTTTCTACAGAAAAACTGTCTCAGATTCTGAGACTTTTTCTATAGAAAAACTGTCTCAGATTCAGAGACTTTTTCTATAGAAAAACTGTCTCAGATTCTGAGACTTTTTCTATAGAAAAACTGTCTCAGATTCTGAGACTTTTTCTATAGAAAAACTGTCTCAGATTCTGAGACTTTTTCTATAGAAAAACTGTCTCAGATTCTGAGACTTTTTCTATAGAAAAACTGTCTCAGATTCTGAGACTTTTTCTATAGAAAAACTGTCTCAGATTCTGAGACTTTTTCTATAGAAAAACTGTCTCAGATTCTGAGACTTTTTCTATAGAAAAACTGTCTCAGATTCTGAGACTTTTTCTATAGAAAAACTGTCTCAGATTCTGAGACTTTTTCTATAGAAAAAATATCTCAAAATCTGAGACTTTTTCTGTAGAAAAAATGTATCAGAATCTGAGACTTTTTCTATAGAAAAAATGTCTCAGAATCTGACACATTTTTCTATAGAAAAAGTCTCAGATTTTGAGAAATTTTTTCTATAGAAAACGTCTCAGATTCTGAGACATTTTTTCTACAGAAAAAGTCTCAGATTTTGAGATATTTTTTCTATAGAAAAAGTCTCAGATTCTGAGACATTTTTTCTATAGAAAAAGTCTCAAATTCTGAGACATTTTTCTATAGAAAAAGTCTTAGATTCTGAGACATTGTTTCTATAGAAAAAGTCTTAGATTCTGAGACATTTTTTCTATATTTTTAGTATTTAGACGTTTTAATTACTATATTTTTTTACAAACAATAAAAAAAAAACAAAAAAAAATAAAAAAAAACGTGTTTTTTTAGTTGGGATTTCTTTGTAATTTGGTATAATATTGAAAATTTATTAAACACAGCTACGGTTGGGACAACCGGCAATACGGTTGCCATAACCGGCAAATGCCGTTATTTGAGGTTGCTGCAACCGGCATTTGTCGGTTGCCACAACTGTAAATTGTCGGTTGCTACAACCGTATATTTACCGGTTGCCGCAACCTCAATCTGAGGTTGGAACCTTTTACGGTTGAGACAACCGTATTTTGCTGTGAGTGTATTTTATAGATATTTGATTTAAATGTTTTTTTAGCATTTATTATTATTTGTTCAGCTTCTTTTATAAATCAAAGTTATAAAAAACTTTATTTTTTTTTTTATTTTTATTAAATTTATTGAAATTTTTTGAAAGATAATATAAATCATTTAAGAGATTGACAAAGAGAATTTCTAATGCCATCTTAAGAGATTTAAGAGATTGCAGATAGATTTTAAAACAAACACCTGCTGTTAGTTAAATTACTTCAGATTCTTATAAAATGATTTAAGATTTTGAGATTTATCTTTTAAAAACTATATTTTGTATATATGTGAGCAACTTACCTTTTCAAAGATATTTGTCTTAGTTTCTCTTTTGGTATACCCTCCGAATCATCACCTTTGATTTTTTTCTCAATTAAGAGTTTCTCTGGTGGCAAACTGGGTTCCACGATTATGTTACGCTCATAAAAGAAATTCTGGTGTGTATCATGTTCAATATTTTTGGCATTTGATTGTATCTTTGAGACATCGCTATTAAATAAAAATGCTGGCATGTTATTTTGTGATTTTTTGCGTCCTTTTTTAGCGGAAATTGATGCTTCTTTGTCGGCTTCGGCAGCAGCCAATTCTAATAAATGCTGAACATGAGCAGGTGATTTGCCAGCCACGTTACCTTTTGTATTAGGGGCCTATAATTATTTGAGATTTTCGATTAGTTTTGGATTATTTAAACTTTTTAAACACTTTTTAAAAATTATTTTTTTAATTCAACTTACAATTTGTTTATCAATTTGTATAAATTGTTCTGGTTTTTCTACAATATCAAAATAACCATCCGGCTCGATAAGCAAATCTCCCGGCATTTTTATAATACTTTTCTTAGAAAATCCCAAATTGAGGCCCAATATTAAAGGCATTAGTAAAATTCCACCAAAAAGCACATATAAATGTTTAAATAAAAACATTTTTACACTTATAAAAATTTGTTTTGTTTAATATTTTTAATTTCTTAACTTTTTAAACATTTGTTTAAATTTTCTTGGTTTTCTTAATAACTAGAATTTTTAAATTAAATCCTAAATTTATCTTAAATTAACAATTCAAATTCAATTTTTAAAATTTTTTGTTTAAACTTCACTCTTTGACAACAAATCTCTTACTGATCTTGAAACTCACGCAACATGCTCATAATATATATTTGTGTATGTGAAGTTCAACTAACAACACCAATAAAATCCCAACAAAGGTAGAAATAGGTAAAAGAAGAATGATCATTATTTCAGACCAAAGAACGACGACAGGCATCTTATCCACTGTGTAGGTTATTTCGATAGATACTCACTCACTTGTACACCCATACACATTCACTTACACGCAGTTATAAAATTGTTTTTGGATATATTTGGATAAGCCGTAAAAGAAACAAATTTATTTTGGTTAAGGGTACAACGAGTATCTTTTTAATACAAATAATCTTTATAAGATCGCGCGAGCACTTCAAGCACACATACACACAGATGGAATACCAATACTTGCACATAGTTGAAGATTTAACTACACACCTTCATATCACTCACTACACCTAAGTAGCATTCTAAAGAGGATCATTGTGTTTAGTAGTCAGTTGTATATTCATTTCTTGAAGACCCATAAGAAACTCAGGCTTATTTATACATCAGATGTGATAAAGTTGATCTAAAAGTACTTAATTTTACCCTCCAACTTCATTATACTCACATAGTCCTTCCGCATGTTACACATCAAATAATTGATCGGGACCCCATAAAATATATATTTTTGATCCATTACACATTTTAAGACATTCTAGCAATGTCCAAACGTATGTGGAAAGCACAATGTAGTCGAAACTACACTCCTGAAGTTGGGTACGAATATGTCTTATGGTCAAATCAGGGCGAAAAGTTCCCCCTTGAAGAACTAAAACAATGTCTGACCAAATAAGAAATTATAGTCGGTCAATACCGATAAAACAAGTGAGATTCAAATGTGCTAAAGTACTAACAATTGAGGTCCTTCAGAGGCCACAACCCAACCATTGTCCCGAAACTTGCATATGAGAAAGAGGGGAGGAAAATAAGAGTTACCTGTTTTTTTAACTGCCCAATCTCATATCACTATGCAACAAATAAAGACTTTTTGAGAAACAAAAAAACTTGAGTGAATTGATTCGATTCTACTACCAAAGGGTAGTAAAAACTAATACTTGGATTATCCAGTATGGTGACTAGTTCCTTTTTATGGGCCTCCAAAGATTCAGAAAAGCAGTGGGACCCTCAAAATATGGTGTCATCAGTTTCTGCCCTTAAGTATATTTGGCAAAAACGACGGTAATAGTCCGTTGCAAAAATTTTGTTAATATTTTATGCTAAAAAAATAATTTTTTCCTGGACTTTTCTTTAAAAATATAGGGGAAAAAGATAGGTTTCTTATTTTTTTCCGCATAACTAACAGGGACTGATGATTTTTCCCTAACAATATTTAGTGAAATCGTGGCTACAAGGTCAAGCTGAACCACTCATATGAACAATCTGAATGCCAGTAGGCACCCTAAAATTAACTAATAAAGATCACACCTTAAAATCAGTCGATTTTGACTAAAAAAAATCCACAAAAAGCCTAACTACCGCCCCGCAATTGACCGTAGAGGGATCAAATGCAGGACCGATCGCCATTAGTTTCTCTCTCCCCCCCCCCCTTAACAGTTTTTGCAAACATACCTAAGCTCTGTCTCTACTCCTTAAGGGGGCTCCCATACAAAGATTACATTTTTATAAAACTGCTCCTACAGCTTTAACTGCATAAAAAGTGACGCTAGAGGAGTCAAATGTATGATCGACCCTTAATATTTTGTTCATCCCAACATCTTCTCATAAAAAACATACCTACTCTCTATCTCTAACCCTTAAAGCGGTCCCCATACATTTTTTTTATTTTTTTATAAATTTATTTTAGGAAATTAGATGCTACCCCTTCCATGGTGCCCCCTAGAGTGTTAAAAAGCGAGACCGACCCCTATATATTTTTACCCCTAAACATTTTTTCATAACGTATACGTAGGTATACCTACTCCTCTACTCCCTATGGGGCTACCATACAAAATGACATTTCTATACAAATTTTTCCCACCGCTCTAACTGTTTAAAGAGTACCCATCGAGGAGTCAAATGTATGACCGACCCCCAATAGTTATTGAACCTCAACATTTTTTTCAGAACATATCTACCTTTTCTCTTTAACCCTTAAAATGGTTCCCATACATTTTTTTTTTATTTTTTATAATTTTTTGGGGACCCCTTTAACGGTTAACGCTATAGCTTCTATGACGATAATTAGATTGAAAAATGTTGTATGTAGAATTGATAAAACATTTAGGTTAGCGTGGCAGTACCATATCGGCACTCCGCATAGAGCAATTGGTCCATAACGCCACCACAAAAAATTTTTCGCTTATTGACGTAAACTAAATACATTGACCTTTATTGCGAATTGCTTAAAACTTTTCAGGTCTGTACTCGTTATTTACTCCAAAGTCTCGAACTGTGAACTCCCTATAATTGATTCGTGCCAAAGCTGGGCAGTGATACAGAATGTTTTCAATGGTCTCCTCAACGCCTAATATCTCGCACCTTTTGCAGCTTGCGTCCGTTATAAGATTCATGTTTTTTCATGTTTCCCGACAAGACAGTGTCCGTCCAATTTTGACCTTCCTAAATCATAGCATGGTCACAAAATGCTGCTTATACGACTTGTCCCAAGCTCCCTCAATTATCGATTTGACAGTAAGGGAATTTCCTTTTAGTTTGTAATGCTAGAACGGCGGTAAAAGCATTATGGTGCTACCTATGACATCTGCTCCAAGTTTCGAAAGTTCATCTGCTTTCTCGTTTCCTTTTATTCTTTCATGCTCTGGTACCCATAATAAGATAACTTTATTTTTTAAACATAATTGTTTTAATTTGGTAGTTCAAGAGTACTTTTTGAGCAGACTGACTATCCACGTGAAAATTTACGTTTGCTTTTTGTTCCCTTGCCATATATTTCACGGCTTTTAATATAGCAGCTATCTCACCCTAAAAGATACTCGAGTCTGCGCGTAACTTAAAAGATAAGTGTTAATCTAGTTCCAATAACGTGTATAAATATCTTTACTAACATCTGTAAAGATATTTATACAGTTCGCAGGAAGCACTGCCAGATCAGTGCTGAAGCAGTGCTCTTCGACGTTGGCGCGTCCATTGGACAAACTTTTAGGCTCTTTGTATCGGAGTTTTTCCGTCGTGCTGGAAGGTGGCCAATGTCCAACCAATCCCTAAAAAGGGTGCGGATTCAAACCCCAAAAATTACCGCCCAATTGCAATATGTTCTACTCTTTCAAAAGTAATGGAATGCACGATTGATTTTTATCTTGTAAATTATTTGGAGTCAAATTTACTTATCAACGATCGTAGTGGTTGTTCTACGGGAGACCTGTTAGCATTTCATTCTGAATGTTGGAGTTCACCGATTTGGTGAGAGTCAAGTAGTTGCTCTTGATATTTCCAAGGCATTTGATCGTGTATGGCACGGAGCACTCGTGTCAAAACTTATTGCTTTTGGTGTCGGTAATGACTTCTCTTGATTTATTTGTAGTTTTCTCAGAGATCGCACTATTCGTGTTGTTCTAGATGGGGTCTCTTCAGATGATTTTTAGCTAAATTCTGGGTAACGCAAGGTTCTGTTCTATATTCTCCTCTACTCTTATATTTATTAATGACCTTCTTATACAAACTTCCGACCTATCTATTCTTTTGCAGATGACAACCACATTTGCCATTAATTTTCCTTTGATCGCAGTACAAGCTTTACTGAGGTTGGGATCAGGTTGCAAAATGTGACAAGACCCCGAGTGGGGTCTTGCGTGCATTTAATGCACGCATGACCCAATGTTGTATGTTATCCCATAGAACTGTAGATTAGGGTGGGTCGATGAAATGCATATTTGCGAATCTCGTGTACTAATAGCAAAAACTCGACGCGCATTTTCGAGCTGATAACGGGAAAAATCATGAAAAAATTTTAGGAGGGTACTTTTAGGCCTCTACAAGCGGTTTTAGTTTGCGGTTTTTGGAAAAAAAATATTTTTTTTGATTTTTTAAAAATATTTTAAAAATTAAGTAAAATAATGCTTATTACAAAACAATATCCAAACAAAATTTATCTCGCCAATTTTAGCCCGTGGATGCGTTTTTATACCCAGAAAAGTTAGATTTATATATAGAAAAAAAAAATATTTTTTATTTCATAATAGCACTCAAATGGTGCATAAGGCCAATTTAAGAACATGAATGATAAAAATTAAAAAATTGCGGGTATCTATAGCAATCCACAAGTGCAAAAAATTCGCAAATTCAAAAAAAAATTAAAAATGGGTATCAAAATTTTGGTAAAATAAAGCGTTTTAATATAATGATAAAAAAACAAAACAAATTGGCGGCTATTTATAACAATTCGCAAGCGCAAAAAATTCGCAAGTACCAAAAAAAATTAAAAAATGGAAAAATGGGTATCAAATTTTTGGTAAAATAAAGCGTTTTCAGAAAAAAAATAAAAAATATATATTAGAGGATCAATTTGGTCCATGGATGCATTTTGAAAATCTGATGGTTTTTTTTTTGTTTGATATTTAAACGTTTATTTATAATTTATGTTTAAATATCAAACATCAATTATAAATAAACGTTTAAATATCAAACATCAATTATAAATAAACGTTTAAATATCAAACAAAAAAAAACCATCAGATTTTCAAAATGCATCCATGGACCAAATTGATCCTCTAATATATATTTTTTATTTTTTTTTTTCTGAAAACGCTTTATTTTACCAAAAATTTGATACCCATTTTTCCATTTTTTAATTTTTTTTGATACATGCGAATTTTTTGCGCTTGCGAATTGTTATAAATAGCCGCCAATTTGTTTTGTTTTTTTATCATTATCTTAAAACGCTTTATTTTACCAAAATGTTGATACCCATTTTTAATTTTTTTTTGAATTTGCGAATTTTTTGCACTTGTGGATTGCTATAAATACCCGCAATTTTTTAATTTTTATCATTCATGTTCTTAAATTGGCCTTATGCACCATTTGAGTGCTATTATGAAATAAAAAATATTTTTTTTTTCTATATATAAATCGAACTTTTCTGGGTATAAAAACGCATCCACGGGCTAAAATTGGCGAGATAAATTTTGTTTGGATATTGTTTTGTAATAAGCATTATTTTACTTAATTTTTACAATATTTTTAAAAAATCAAAAAAAATATTTTTTTTTCAAAAACCGCGAACTAAAACCGCTTGTAGAGGCCTAAAAGTACCCTCCTAAAATTTTTTCATGATTTTTCCCGTTATCAGCTAGAAAATGCGCGTCGAGTTTTTGCTATTAGTACACGAGATTCGCAAATATGCATTTCATCGACCCACCCTACTGTAGATTCAATATTGTCATCTGTATCAATGTGTGGTGCAGATATTGAGGAATCGGGTGCTATGCCTTAGTGGTTAGCGCGTTGGACTACTAGCCAGCAAGCCTGGGTCCGATTCCCGGCTCAGGCAGAACAACATTTTTTCAGATATTTATTAGTTTCTATTTATAACTAATATTTATCGCAGCACCCTCCTTCGTTGATAAATACCACTAAAACGTCAACGAAGTAAAATAATAAAATAATGGCTATTAAACACAGCTTCAAAAATAATTCGCCAGATCAATAACAGATGGCGATGCAACAACTGTACTCAAAATTATTAACACGCGCAATTACAGTGTTGCCATACTGAAGCCCTTCTATCTTTCAAATCATTCATCTCTCTTCTATCCCCTTTCCGAAAGAAACATCACGGTTACATTAGTAATTGATAGGCAGCATTGCCTGAGTGTTGTTTCTTAAAAAAAAAAAAAAAAAACACTGTAAAAACTATTTTACTCCGCCCGATCTATTTACACCAGCTATATCCGACCGAAAATGTAACACAACTCCCATATATCGACGGGAGCTTCAGAGTCTGTTCTGAGACTTCTGGACTGTGTACAGAGGAGTGCGGTGAAGCTTAATAATGACAGTAGGGTATCCAATAGGGTGGCTCGTTTTTGGGCTTTTCTCTCTGATCAAATTCTAATACCCGCCAAAAGTGTCGGTCCCTTAAGGGTAACTCACATGCAAAATATCACTCCGATCGGAGTTTATCTTCTGTCTCCACTTTGAGCCTCAAAATTGGGGTTTTCGCAAAAAAGGACTTTTAAAAAAAAATAAAAAAAAAATTTAAGTTTTTTTATTAAAATAATTAAAAAAATATTTTTGTATAATATTTGATCGTAAATACTTAAGTATGAAATTTAAAGATTTTACGATATCATTAACCCGTTCAAACTTGATACCAAAAAAATTACATGATTTTGGGGGCATTCTCAAAACACCTTTTGTCAAAATTTAAAAATTTTGTTAAAAAAAAATTTTAAATATATAATTTTTTCTTACTGAGTTCATTAAGAACACCTTGGAGAAGAAAAATGTGAAATATGGCGGATATCCGTAGGGCCACTTTTCGGGAATCGCGGGGGGAAGTTAGCGGATTTCAAGGAAATATCGGTTTTATCAATAATTTGGATTAATAAAATCTTATAAATTTAATTTTTGGGCAAATTAATGTTTTTTTGCTGTCGTAGCATTCTATTAGATAACTGTAAGTCTGTCATGAAATCTTACTGATCTAGGACGTCTTTAACCCACATTGGCTGGGGGTCAAAAATGACCCCTGAAGAAAATTTTAAGTTTAGAGCTTAAATTTTGTGTTATAAACGAGTATAAAACGGCTTTTGTGTTTTGTACCCCAACTAATATTTCGTATTAATATATTATCTTTAAAAAAATCGTTAACCCTTTTTGGTAGGGGGTCAAAAATGACCCATTCAGTAAAAAATATATATTTTGTTGATATCAAAAAAATCAAGCACTATGTCTAAAAATTTTTGACGGAGTCAGTTTTGACCCCTGGCCAATATGGGTTAAAGATATCTTAAATAGGAAAGATTTTAGGGCTGATTTAAAGTTATCTAATAGATTGCCACAAATTAATTTTCTATAAATTTTTTTTTTCTTTTTATTGAATGGGTAATTTTTGGCCCCCTACCAAAAAGGGTTAACGATTTTTTTAAAGATAATATATTAATACGAAAAAATAGCTGAGGTACAAAACACAAAAGCCGTTTAATACTTGTCTATAGCACAAAATTTAAGCTCTAAACTTCAAATTTTCTGCGGGGGTCATTTTTGACCCCCATCCAATGTGGGTTAAAGACGTCCTAGATCGGTAAGATTTCATGACAGACTTACAATTATCTAATAGAATGCCACGACACCAAAAAACCGTTAATTTGCCCAAAAATTAAATTTATAACATATTAATAATCCAAATTATTGATAAAAACAACATTTCCTTGAAATCCGCTAACTTCCCCTCGCAATTCCCGAAAATTGGTCCGACGGATATCCGCCATATTTCACATTTTTCTTCTCTAAGGTGTTCTTAATGAACTCAGAAAGAAAAAATTATATATTTAAAATTTTTTTTTAATAAAATTTTCAAATTTTGAAAAAAGGTGTTTTGAGAATGCCCCCAAAATCATGGCATTTTTTTGGTATCAAGTTTGAACGGGTTAATGATATCGTAAAATCTTTAAATTTCATATTTAAGTATTTACGATCAAATATTATACAAAAATATTTTTTTTATTATTTTAATAAAAAAAATTAATTTATTTTTTTTATTTTTTTAAAAAGTCCTTTTTTGCAAAAACCCCAATTTTGAGGCTTAAAGTGGAGACAGAAGATAAACTCCGATCGGAGTGATATTTTGCATGTGAGTTACCCTTAGGGGACCGACACTTTTGGCGGGTATTAGAATTTGATCAGAGAGAAAAGCCCAAAAACGAGCCACCCTAGTATCCAACTCTATGGGAGGTGTTTACTGAGATAAATGAACATATTCTCGAAGCTCGGGTATTTGATTCCATTTGTAATCGATTGTTCTTCGTTTCGCTCAACGCATTATATATATATGTGGAATAAACTAACCGCAGAGGTCTTCCCTGCCACTTTCAATATACAGAAATACTACTCCCTCTTTCCTCCTACCCGCACCTTATTTTCCGGATCAACACAATACACTGCATTAGTAGGGGAGCATCCCCTGAGTGTCTGTTTAATTTGTTTAATTAAAAAGCAAATGTTCCAAACATGTTTTTTCTGTGCGTGTAATTAATTTACAAATAACCAAAAGGTTTTACTTTGATTTGGATTGTTCTCGACTTTCAGTAACAGCGTTTTTTTTTTTGACACCAATTACAAAAAGCATCCTCTCTGGGTCTAATTACATAGTTTATATAACCGGTATATTCTTAGTAATAAGGACAGATTTTTTCCATAGCATATTAAAATTATCTATCATTTCTGCAGGGACGTCGAAATTGTTGTAAGGAAAACAAATTTTTAGTTGAGTTAAGCCTTACTCAACATTCTCGAACGAAGCAATTAAATTAGTTGGTGTTCCTTATCTAATAGATCGTCCTGCTTAAGATCCTTAAAAAAATAATGACCAATTTTAAATAAAATATGTTTAGTACCATGCTATTCGAAAAAGTACATTAAAACACAAATGTTAACTCTCACTTATCATCTCTCATCTATACACAATTTTAAGCTTTGCATTCAAAAACTGATCTTTCTTTTATGTTGTTTTTGTGGTTTTTTAGGCATTACTTTTTTTTTTAAACTCCCTAAAGGTTATCGATATGCTTCTTTTGTAGTAAGTACGTACGAACGTTCGTTGGCTGTCTGTGCTGCAACTTGTAGAGTCGTATAAAAAATAACAACCAAAAAGAAAAAGAACGAAAATAATATAATTCGATCTTATAGTACGATATTTACAGCACGTAAGAATCGTAAACAAACCAATAATAATTGTTTTCACCTATCAATTGTACGTTTGTACGCATACTGTCTGTATGGTTGGAGTTTTTTCAGTTTTTTTTTTTTTGTTTTTTTGTGGAGGATGATGATTGTAAGCGCCAGCTTCTGAGAAGTTTCATTGTTAAGTTTTGACTTTTTTTATCTTTTTTTGAAACTACACTTCAAGAAAAGACTTGTAATATAAAGTCGGTTAAATTACGATCAATAAACTGTGGTATGCTATTTGTAAATAGGTTAAATTGTAAGTGGCTGCTGCCGCTTTACGCCAGCAGACACAGACTCTGAGGTCCATTGTGATGCCATGGAACGGTAATGGTGTTCCCATATTAGTTAAACTAAAGTTAAACCAGTTTAAGCTTCTTATGAAACTAATAAGACCAATCATAAAGATCGTGCAGCTGCCTAGATCCCAAGCCTCTGACCAGAAAGTGCCGGAAATGGTAGATAATGTGTTCAATAGTTTCGAACTCCTCCTCATTCATTCGAATTCGGCAAGGTAATGTCCAGTAATCCAGCAACTTTTCTTGGAAGCAATAGCAGCTCACTTGTTCACTTCTGATTTATAAAAAATCAAGTCTGTCGTGTAGTCTCACACGTCCATTCATGTGTCATCTCTGATAAGGCTTGCGGAATAAAGCCAAAGATTTGGCTTGCAAGTTTCTAGAGGCATACCAACACATTCCAATTAATTACAAAATAAGGTAATTTTGATTCTATTCTCCAGCTGTTTGAGGGTATCAAAACATTCTATCGTCAGTTTGAATTTAAACTCCCAAGAAGACAGCGCTTGAAGTGCTGCCTAGCTATCAGAGAAGACTGAAGTATGATTACCCTTTACAATTGGGTTCGGAGATTCACGTGTTTGGACCGTTTACACCAGCTCCCACTCCAGAAACATTTTTGATCCATCAGTATACCAGTTTAGTCTTGTAGTGCCCACATATGGACCACCTTTATCCCAATTTGTTTTACTCGGTAAAACTTTTGCCGGAACTGTATGGATGAAGAGAAGTTGGAAACTATCCAACTTCATCTACCATTTCCCGGCCCTTTCTGGTCAGAAACTTGCTTCAATGGGAATTCCAAGTAAGTTTCGTATTCAAAATAACTCCTAGATATTTAACCTGCTAAGAGAGTTGAACAGTAGTATTCCCTATAGAAATTGTACCTAAATTGAGATTTCTTCTCCTAGTAAACGGGACTATAATAGTTTTGTTAGTGTTAATGGAGTGCACCAATGCATGATCAAATATTGAGTGTTGCACATAATATCCCAGATGATATTGCCGAATTTACCAGTTAGTATAACTTCTTAATCGTCCGCATATCCGATTGCTTGATAATCCATATTATCTAGCCTATGAAGCAAGTCGTCTATCACCAAGGTCCAAAGTAGTGGTGATAGGACGCCACTCTGAATACAGCCTTTAACGGCGTTTACTGTGACCCGAGTACTACCCATAGATGCGGTTATTTCCCTGCTCTCTAGCATGTTCGTAATCCATTTACACGTTCCCTGATCTACACCTCTACACCGAAGTGCAGATTTAGTAGAGCTATAATCAGTATTATCAAAAGCTCCTTCAATATCCAGAAAGGCACAAAGAGCTATTTCTTTGTCGCTATTGGCTTTTTTATCTCTGTTACTGGATGATGTAAAGCCAAATCAGTAGATTCACCTTTTACATATGCATATTGATTTCTGTGCAAAGAATATTGGTCCAAATATGTGCATCTTAAGTGAAGTTCTAGTAAACTTTGATCACATATGATCGAATCAGGAAAGTGAATACATAATAACAACTGCAAAGTCTCCTTTCGGTCCATGGTGTAAATACCGCCATTTCCCCTTAAGAGACCCATTTCGTTCGCAGAGGATTTCACTAACGTTTTATGTAGTCTTGCGTTTGTAGGAGTATATTTTAATGCTTTACAGAAATTCCTCCAAGATGCCCTTTTGGATCTTCTAATTTCTTGTTGTGTTAAGTCAGCGAACTTTTATAAGTATCCCAGTTCCCAGTACGTATGGCCTCGTTAAAAACTTTCCTAACGTTCTTCTGCATATCCTCAAGAGCATCAATCTACCAAGTGACCTTACGTCGTACCTTTTGTTGGCGAAATTTGCAGACACAAAATCAGTTAACGCATTACAGAGAACACGCATTACAAAAACAATGCAAATTATTTTAACATATATTGACTAAATGCATATAACTGATACAATACAAAAAGTGCGTCTACACATAAAATCCTTAATATTGACGTCACCATTCATGGGAAATTTTCAAAAACAAAACCGGTTCACGCAATTTCAGAGAGAACACCCATTACACAGATTTTGCACTAAAATGCATATAACTCATGAACCAATACACATACAGGGACCGTATGTACAAAAAAAAACCTTGTTATTCAAACCAAATCGGTTCTCGCATAACAGATAAAATGCATTACAAACACAATGCAACTTTCATAATAAATGAATTTGTGAAAATTCATCGTGAATAATTAATTTACTATGATCGTTTAATGAGAGTTCCATATGTTCATGCGAAATATCAATCGCTATTGACTCGTATCAGGCTTGATCAGTACTTATGTCATTGCATTAAATATTAAAAAAAAACAACTCTGCTTAAACCTTTCAATGAAATCTTCCCAGTGTAGAAATTTAATGGAATTTTTTCGATTGTTTTTCAATAAGATCATAACTTATTAGGTTTACATTTTTTCTGAAAAGGCTTTTTTTTTGTTGTCTTCCAGTGAACACGTGCCTTTAACAGTAGAAATTATTTATACAAAGCCAAAACCACAAAAAACAAAACTAAAAGAGGCTCGTTTAAAGAACAGCTATTAAAAAAGAGAATTCCTAAAACAACCAAAATCATCAGATCATCAATATCACATGCTAGTCGCCATACGTTTATGTGTATTTGAAACTCATATACACATTATACATGTAGGTGTGGGAGAAGCTCTCTTAAGATCAACATAAAAGTTTTCAAGTATTCAAACAGGTAGTCTACAGGTAGACAGACAAAACCAAAAATATTTATATGAGGTTTATTTTTTTTTCGTTCGAAAATATCTATTTAACATCACTTATAGGCTCGTTAGCCAACGCACCCAACAACCAACCAACCAACCGACCGACTATCATCATAATACTTAAGCTAATTAGCGCTTTAAAGGCGCTTCAAACTGACAATCAAAAGAGGTAGTAGAAGTTACAATCATCGCTTAACTAAATGCAGGGATCTTTACAAATGTGTGATGGTTATGATGATGAAGACGATGATACTGTTACCTCTTGTACGGTGATGATGTAGAATTATGTGCTGTGTAATAAAATATAATTAATTTAACATTAAAACAGGATGTTGTAATGTTATTATGACACCTCTATGAAAGGCATGTGCCTACTCTTATGTAAACACTCTTAAAAGTGTGAAAAGTTTTAGGGTTTTTGGTAAAAATAAAATATATTATGATACTTTTTGGGAACTCGTAAATTTAAAAAATTTTTGTGAATCACTCGTGATCGTAAGTAAATTTTAATTTACTCGAGTGAGTGTGCAGAAATTTTTCGTGAATTCTTTCTAATTTTTTTGGCTTTTATTTTTTAATTTTTCGGCGTTTTTATATTCCTTAACCACAGTATGGGGTATACTCACGTTTTCATTCTGTGCGTAACGCTTCGAAATACTGGTAAACGATTCTAAGATATCCTATTACTTAATATCCGTCCGGCCGTCAAGAAGGTGGAAAAATTCAATTCACATCGCGATAGTGTTCAGGGCCGGTCATAGGAGTGCGGAGGCATTCCTAGCAAACTCATCCCCTATATCAATGGTTCCCAACCTTTGATCTCGCCCCACTGGGGGGCAATTTGAATGTTTCAGGGGGCATCGAGCAAAGTTTTAAGATTTTTTTTGTTAAATATACTAAAAAAACATAATTTTAGTTAAATTATTAAGTTGATTGTTAAAAACTTTTCAAAAAACTTTGTTTAAATGATGACTTTAACAAAAAGTTTGCTTTAAAACAACCCGGGTAAAAATGGATTAGATCTTATCTGATCTGCTTATATCTACTCATATATGATCATGTCTGATTGCATATAATTATATCTGAAATGACCAAAATCGAGAAATAACTATATCTCGGATTTGGTCAGCATTGGCACACATTTGACATTTTATTATATCTTATCAGATACAATTATATACTATCAGATGCAATTATATATTACCAGGTCAAAGCAGATTTGATAAGATCCAATCGATTTTTACACGGGAAATTTGAAAAATTTACAAATTTTTCTAAAGTGTAGGGGGGACATTGTAGTTCAGAGCTTCTCACTAACTTTTGCTTTGCGACCCATTTTCAATATTTAAAATTTTTTGCGACCCCCCAACATAAAAAAAAATATTAACGTGAACTTTGACCTCAGTTTTTTCAAAAACATGAAGTAATGGAAAAATTTGGAAACCAAATTCAGAAGCAGCATTGAAAGATTAATCGAAACCGTGTGGTTAGATCCCAGATGCATTCCAAAAATTTCAAGTAAAAATGTTCTAGGCATGAAAATTCAATGTGATGTCCGATGGAACCAACATGTTTTTCAAGTGTCGAAAGAAGTATTCAAGTGTCTTGGTTTCTTGAAACGATGTAAGAATTACTTCACTCCGTCTGATCTCCTCACTATTTATACCGCCTATATCCGGCCGAAGATGGAATACAACTCCCATATCTGGGCAGGTGCTTCAAGGTCTATCTTGAAGCTTTTGGATCGGGTGCAAAGACGTGCGTTGAAGCTAATTAATGACAGTAGGGTATCCAACTCTATTGACTCATTGGAGCATCGTCGGAATGTGGGTTGTGCGACATTGTTCTATCGATATTATCACGGTAAGTGTTCAGCTGAGATAGGCGAACTCATCCCTGAGACTCGGGTGCATGCCCGTAGTACTCGCCTTTCCAGCAGTTCACATCCGTTCGTTGTCGACTGTCCAATGTATCGCACAACGCATTACAGAGAAAATTCGTTTCTCGGTCGAACTAGCCGTATGTGGAATAAACTCCCCGCAGACGTCTTCCCAACCAGCTACAATTTGGAAAAATTCAAATTAAACGTCCACAAACACTACTCCCTCTTTCCTTCTCCTCATAACCTATTTTCCTAATACCAACACAATGCATTGCATCAGTAGGGGCATCCCCTGAGTGCTCAAAGTAAAAAAAAAAAAAACAGATCCCGAACTACGGCATTTTATATTAAAATTTACTATCTTTATAGATTTTTTATTTTCGAAAATAAAAGAAAAACTCCAGTTAAACCTGATCAGAAATAAAGAAATGTTCACCAAGAAAGCATTTAAAGTCCAATTTGGAGTAATGATTGTTCTTTTTTCAAAATTATGTACCGATGTTCGGTATTGATCGAAATTTTAGTCGACCACGAATCTAGATCCGTTATTCGGATCTAGATTTGGAATCAATTAAAAAGTAAAACGAAAAAAGTGGTCAGATCCGAAACTAGGGTATTCAATCGATTAACCGTTAATCGGTTAACCGATTAATTTTGGTCGATTAACTGTTCGAATAATTTAAAATTGTCTATTTTCAAATAACAAATAAACCGATTAATTTGTGTCGATTAACTGATTAACCGAAATTTCTTTTTTTAGTACCTAATTTATTTTTTACCTATTTTTTTTTTGCTTTATTTTGTGTTTTGATGTTTTTTATAATTTAAATTACGGTTCTGCTGAAAAAAGTTTAGGTATAAAAAAAATTATCAAACTCTCTTTTAGCAATGTGTGAAAACGTCGTCAATAAAATATTTTATCGAGGTCCTAAAAAGATATTTCGGTTTAAAAAAAAAAGAAATTAGTAAAACTAGCCAATTTTTTATACATTGCCAACAGTATAAATTTCTCTAATACACTCAACCAAAAATCATTGTATTCCCAAAGAAAATCGTTGTAAATTCAACAGAAATCATTGTTGATTTTGACCCTACAAATATTTATGTTGATTTCAATAAAAATTGTTGTCAGTTTTTGTAAAAGTTGATCAACTCGTTTTTTTGTAAATCAACTCGTATTTTTTGTAAACCCAACTCATATTTTTGTTGATATAAAAAATTTTATTATTAAAAAAAAGCTTGTTGTTATTTGTAAATATTCTTTTATTAAGTATAAATCACAATATTTTTTAGAATTATCACCGGCTTTTAAAGCTGCAATATTTAAACACACGATTTTCACACACTCTTTGTTTATTTATGTTATGCACTCGTAAGCCATTCTCCAGTTTTCTAATGACACCAAATCAAAAACCTTAAAAAAAAAACAAAAAATATTTATAATATAGTATGAATACATAAAGTAATGAATGTATTTTATTACTTACCAAATATTTACAGATCAGAATCTGATCATCAGATCCTATTTTTATTTATTTTTATAATATTAAATATTTTTATAAGAAACAAACACATAAAATAATTTTATAAGAGACAAACAAATTTCACATTGCAATGCATTGCTACCAACTTGATAATACAAAAATGAACGAATAGGGTGGTTTTTTCTTTCTTGGTTTTTTCTATTGAATTCTGTATAAGCGTTGTAAATAGTTGATTCAAATTTACTGATTATTCAACGATATCAACATTAATTTATGTTGAATACGGCAATATTCTGTAAAACTTGATCTACAATGGGTTTACTAATTTTTCTACTAAGATATTTCTATGAGTGTAGTTTTTCATGTGCCTAATCCGAATCTGACCTTAGAACTGATCTATCTCATCTTGAGATATTTAGATTTTCGATTGACAATACAGCATAAACTCAAATTTTTGCAATGTTCGCGAATTATTTTATGATGTATAAATAGTTCAACACATCTAAAATTCCTACTATTTTTCTTCCAAATACTTTTGGAAATACTTTAGATATATTTTTTATTACGGAAATATCGACCGATGAAATTATTGCAATTTCGGCACTAAAAAATAAAAGACAACAAATTTGGAAACCAAACAATTTTTTTGTTACTGATTTTAGTACCGAATTCGAATCTCGTAGGTGTAGATGCACCCCCGGCAGCAATTTGGGTAAATTTTACCTTTTTATAAAAATTGCTTTGTTTTTTTTTTGACATTTTTTACATTGAATTGGGCCCAATTTGGATTGGGCTAATTTTTCAGGGTGGTATACAAAAATTCTTTATTTGGGCTAACATTATACAGGGTATTTAATGCTTTGCCATAACGGGTATAGATTCCTTAAAATTCTTAAAAGTATATAAAATTCGTGGTTTTATACAGGGGTAACTCATGAATAGTAGTGACGGTAATAACGAAGTCGTTATTAACAGATGGCAATCTTTTTTAAGTATTTGGGAAAAATTTGGGAATAACGAAAAATAAACATTGAAAAATTTCAAAACTATGAATGAAAATTATTGTTGTGTCACTTGAAAATAAAAAAATACATAATAAAAAAAAGGAATAAATATAATTAAATCAAAACGACGAGCAAAATAAGAGGTAAACAAAACTTCCAGCTTTCCCAGATACCATTTGTAAAACTAACACCACCTTTAAACGTCAAAAGAAACCGACTCATGCATAGTCTTTATAAATATAAGTTTTTGGTTTTATATTCAATTTAAATTTAAAATTGATATTATTCGGTTAACCGAATAATTCAAATTTAACCGATTAATAACCGATTAAATCTCAACCCCGATTAATTATTTGCTCGATTAACCGATTAAAGCAGAACCTCGATTAATTGAATACCCTATCCGAAACGCATCCGAAAATTTCACAAACAAAGCTCTTTAAAATGCACAAGAATATATTTTTGTGAACTTTGCCTTTAATTTTCTTAAAAACCTAACATAATAGAAAAATTTAGAACCCAGAACGAACTGTCAGATCCCAGACTCAGCCAAAACACTTTACAAATAAGTGTTGGGCATCCCGAGAAATTAACAACTACACAGTGCTTAAGGAGGGACCTTAAGTGCTGGAAAAAAGTGTTTTCTTTACTAAAAGTATATTTTAATAACACAACAATAAAAAATGTGTTTTAAATTTAAGATTTTAAAACCTTTTTTTCGCGACCCGCCCGAAACTCTTCCGCGACCCCCTAGGGGGTCCCACCGTTGAGACCGAAAAAAAGGTGAATTTAAACAATCCTAAAAATTACAGCCGATTTGTGGACTAACTTAATGATCGTCGGTATGGCTTACGCAGTGGCCGCTCTACAGGAGACCTGTTAGCGTTTCTTTCGGAACGCTGGAGTCGATCCATTCATTATTTTGGGGAAAGTAAAGTGGTTGCTCTGGATATTTCCAAGGTGTTCGACCGTGTGTGGCACGGTACACTCCTGTCAAACTTTATGGCTTTGGTGTCGGTAATGTCATCTCTCGTATTATTTCGAGCTTCCTCTTAGATCGCACTATCCGTGTTGTTATAGACGGGGTTTCATCCGATGAATTTTAGCTTGATTCAGAGATACCACAAGGCTCAGGTCTTTCTCCTACTCTATTTTTTTTTATCAATAATCTTTTCAGTAAAACTTCCAATTGAATCTATTCTTTTTGCAGATGACAGCAACATTTGTCATTTATTTTCTTTCGATCATAGGCCAAGCCTCGTTGAAGTTGGGGGCAATATCTGATTGGAGTCAAGCACTTTTTTTTAAATTTGGGTAAAATAATATTTTAGTAGAAAATTAATTTGATGGATGACAACTACTTCCATCGAAAACTCTCGTTCCAAAATATTGCCGATAACAAGTTCTGAATATTTGCGCTCGATATATTAAAATTTGGTGTAACTCATCTGTATCCGCAATCAGTCTTCCCAAACCCTTCAAAAGACTTTATGTATTCCCTCAACTCCCACCCAGTTAACCCTAAAGTTACCCTCACAAAAAATAAAACAATGTTCACTTTTTTTTATGTGGTTAATTGGAAAAATTTTCTAATTTATTTTCAATGTTTTTTTTGTTTGTTTTTTGTAATTGGTTTTAAATTTGTTTAAAACTAAATCTATAGTTTTCAATAACATATCAACTAAAAGACGATGGTGTATAAATATGGTATTTTATGGAGTTTTTTTCTAGATATTTTTTTTTTGTCATTAAAGTTAAAAAGTATGTATAATTATAACATTTTTTAGTTTTTTAAATATGTTTGTTTTTGTTTTCAAAAGTTTCTAAATGCAAAATCGTTTTTTATAGTTTTCGTTTTCCAAAATAAAATCTATCATTTATAGAGAGAGAGAGTTTAAGTGTCAGAAAGTTTTTTTTTTGGTTTTAAATTTTATCAGTTTTTTTTTTTTTATTAATTAATCCTTAAAAACTAGTTATTGTATTCATTTTCAATTTAATTTTTTTTATGGTTTTAGTTAATAAAGTTTTTTTATATTTGATTTCTAGACCTAAACATTGTTGAAAGAATATTGTTTAAATTCTTAGTTTGATTGATTTTTTTAAATACATACATTCTACTAATTACACTGTGCAACAATTTTAAACTTTTTCCAAAATTACGGGGTTCCGACGATTGATTCTGGTAGAGGAGACCACAAAAGATACACGTGTGTCGGCATTTTGAAAGATCACATCGGAATTTTACTTTGGAGGCGGTTAAGGTTCTTAGCTTTGGCCAGTTCTGGCAGCATATCGCTGTATAAAACTATGTTTTCTTTACATCTGAGGTGTAGGAAATGTTCAGCAACATTGTAGCAAATGTTATGGCAAATATTTTTGTGGAGCATATTAACCCTCTAACTCCCTCCCATAACGGTATTTTTTGGCTCTATTCTAACAAATTGTAAAAAACAGCTTTAACAAGGGGGAGGGCGGGCATGAAATGTTTTACAAAAATTTTGACCATAAAACTTAACTATGTATGTCAGAACACACCAAAGCCCAAAAATGAACACAAACACCAAAAAATAGTTAGGCCCAAGACCATACCATAAGTGTGCAATCGAATTTAATTTGTTTTTGGTGTTTCTGTTGAGTTTTGGGCTTTGGTGTGTTTTCACAAATATAGTAAAATTTTATGGCAAACATTTTTGTAGAACATTTCATCTCTGCCTTCCCCCTTTTTCGGGGTGTTTTTTACGTTTTGTTTGAATCAGTGATTAAAAAACTGAAATTCATTACACATTTTTAATTTTCACTTCTAGTCAAGTTGTCAATAATTTAAAAAAAATACTGCAACCCGCCAGTCCAGTTTACATTTCTAACAAAACAGTCCAGTCACTTTTTTGCTGCTGAACTTTTTTGTGTTGTGCTGATGGTGGTTGATTTAAAAAAAAACAAATACTGACAAACCAGCAACAGTAAAAAAATTAGGCAACACACAAACAGCACAAACGTTGTTTTGAGAAATCCACTGCAAGTTACAATTCAAAAAGTGGTGAGCTGCTGACAAGCAAATAAATATAAACGAAAATAAACTCGTACATTGTAACGAGATAACTTCTTGTATATATAAGAAGAAAAAAGGTTTAATAAATAAAAAAAATGCAAGGTTCATTAAAAAAAAAATCTTTTTAATTCAATTAATTTATATCAGTAAAAAATCAATATTTTTTATATAAATAAATAAATTAATGCGTAGTTGAAAAAATTATAAAAAATAAACTTCAAGTCTAAAATAATAGCGCAGTAGGTATTCTAAAGTTCAAATAAAAAAAAAATTTTGAAATATTTTTAGAGTTACAGAGATGGAAAGTTTTCATTTTTATGCACCGATCATTTCATTTTTATGCACAGATAATTTGGTTGAATTTTTATTGACACTTTGATGCGACAAAAATTTATTTTAAAAAACGAATTTTGAAGGATTTTTGACAACCTTTTCAATGGCATTGTTGGTTTTTTAAAAAAAATATAAATTTGACCTTAAAATTCAAGGTCAAATTATTAAAAAAATGTAAATTATAAAGCGCCTATTTTGATATTATTTTAACTGAGTTTTTACATTTAAAAATAATTGTTTTGTATAAAATAACACTCAAAAAGTAAGAATACCGCGTGTATAAAAACAAATGAAAAAATATTTTCGCAATAAGGAACACTCGATCCATTTTTTAAAAATGTTTTTAAATGAAAAAACGTCAGGCTTTTTCAAAAAAATCTCAAAATAAGCGCTTTATAAGATAATTTTTTTTTAATAATTTGACCTTGAAATTTAAGTTAAAATGTTTATTTTTTTAAAAAACCACCAATGCTAGTGAAAAGGTCGTCAAAAATACTTTAAAATTCGTTTTTTAAAAATAAATTTTTATCGCATCAAAGTGTCAATAAAAATTCAACCAAATATGATCTTTGCAAAAAAATGAAAACTTCCCATCTCTATAACTCTAAAAATATTTCAAGAAAAAAATTTTTATTTGCACTTATTTATTATAATATTTTGGTATAATTATATCTAAATCGGTTTTTTGGTGTGACCGTTAACGCGTTTCAGACCATATTTAACTTTTTGTTTTCATCATATTAGTTTTCGTTAGTTAGTAAAAAAACAATTGTGTCTGACACTTATTTTAAAAAATTTTATGGAACTTGGAATTTTGGATCTGTTAATAAAACACTTCAAACCAAATTTTCAAAAAATTTTCTTAATAAAGTAAAAAAAAAAATTGTGTTTTAAAAAAATTTTCAAATAAAAATTTTGGCACTTAAATTTTTTTTTATTTGTTTACTTCAAATATTTTCCAAAAAATTTTGGAACCTAAAATTTTTTTTAAGCATTTTTAATGAAACTTTATACCGTTAAAACTTACTTAGAACTTAGAAAATTTTAAAACTTTTTTTTAAAATAATTTTTAGTTAAATTTAAAAAATTTTCAAAACATTAGAAAAATTTCTTAACATTTTTGTTAAAGCATTATCTTTACGTTTGAAACATTATTCTTAATTATATAATACAACATTCCATTACTTGTACAAAGAAATATCTTCTTATAAGTACGTTCATTTAATTTTCAGCAGCCAAATAAAAAAAAATTCATGCTGACGAGTCGGGTTCAATTTTTATTTTCCATGCTGCAAGTCCCGTACAACAAACATAACTTGTGCAGCGCAGTTACCAGACAATTCAGTCGTGTGTGCTGTTTTTTGTTTTTTTAAACTGAAGCTGAACTGTGTGCTGGCAAGTTTGTCAATTTCAAAAAAAAAACTTTTACTGTACTGCTGCTGAAGAAAATTGACAATTTTTAACAGCTCAGTTCTTGACTGCTGTTTTGTTTTGATAATGTTTATGCTGACAAAACAGTACAAATTATGTGTTTTTGCTGAAAATCTAGGCAGTATTTTCAACACTGGTTTGAATAGAGCCAAAAAATACTGTTATGAGAAGAGTTAGAGGGTTAATAAGTTTCACAAAAATATTTGCCATAATATTTTCTACAAAGTTGCTGAACACCTTATGCCTCAGATGTAAAGAGGTGTTTGTGTTAAGTTTTGGGCTTTGGTGTGTTTTCACAAATATAGTAAAATTATATGGCCAACATTTTTGTAGAACATTTCATCCCCGCCCTCCCCCTCTTGTGAAGAGTTTTTTACGATTTGTTGTAGAGATGGGCGCGTGAGTGAATTTTGACTCACACTCACTCACGCAAAAAATAATAGAATCACTCACGCAAATTTTTTTTTTACTCACGCTTACTCACTTTTCACGTGAGTAATAAAAAACTTACTCACACTCACGCGTTAATCACGCCAGATTCAATCATGCTCACGCGTGAGTCACACAAAATCTACTCACGCAATAAAACTTCTTACCAAAAAAAGAAAAACTCCAAAAAAAAAAATTTTACAAAAAATTAAAAAATTTGAGCAAATCAAAAAATCTAATCACGCAAACTTACGCAAAAAATAAACGACTCACTCACTAATCACTCTTTTTTTCAACTCACACTCATTCACAATCACGTGATTGAAATGAAAATCACTCACACTCACGCGTGATTCACGCGTGATTCACGTGAATCACGCAAATGCGTGACCCGCGCCCATCTCTAATTTGTTGGAATAGAGCCAAAAAATACCATTATGAGTGGGAGTTAAAGGGTTAATATGTTGCACAAAAATATTTGCCATAATATGTTCTATAAAGTTGCTAAACATAGTTTTACATACCGATATGCTGCAAGACAAGGCCAAAGCTGGGAAACTTTAACCGCCTCTAAAATAAAATTACGGTCTGATCATTCAAACGCCGACACACGTATATTTTTTGATTGGTCTCTGCTACCAATCAATCGTCGGAACTCCTTATTTTATTTTTTTGTGTTGTACTGTGTTATTTATTACACTGTGCAACAATGTAAGGGCCACCAACAAATCAAGAGTTAACGAAAGAACTACACCTTCTTAAGTCCTGAGCCAGTCAAAATTCGGCCGTTCTAAATAAAATTCCATTTAAATTCTGAAAAATCAATTGAGGTTTTCAATAGCTAAAAATCATGGAAGTGGATTTTTGATATTTTTATCTTGAATATTTCTGAAAAAAGTCGAACTGGATAATATACATTTGAAACTACCCAGCAAAAAAAGTGCGGAGTACTTCTATTTGGAGTGCTTTAAAACTATAACAAATGAAATGAAATACAACAAAAATAACAAAAAACACAAGAAAAAAACGCAAAGGACTTTTTTTCTACTCCATAAAAAGTTGATATTCAGCTCTTAACTCATTACCTTCCGCGACACTCCCATACAAATGTAAGTAGATATTCAGTAGATAAGAAGTACTCCGAGTTTTCAAACAACTTCCAACTACTTCCCGGAGTACTTCTTATCTCCTGAATATCTACTTACATTTGTATGCGTGTGTCGCGGAAGGTAATGAGAACTGAATAACTATGAATTCTGGAGTAGAAAAGAATGTTTGTGTGTTTTTGCCTTGTGTTTTTTGTTATTTTTGTTGTATGTCATTACATTTGTTATAGTTTTAAAGCACTCAACTGGGAAGTGGTAATGACTTTTTTTGCAGGGTAGAGACTAAAAGTAGTAAAACTGCATTTAAAGTTTTTCATTTCGTAATCCAGTTTCCTTTTAAAAGGAATTCAAAGCTTTAGAGGAATAAATTATAATTTTTCTATTTTATTTTTTTTTACATATCAGGAAAAAGGAGGTAAATTACAACCTTCATTTAAAATTTTCAACAAAATATTTTGATAAAGTTTTTAAAGGACTTTATTCACATCCTTTTATCCTGATATGGCAAAATAGAAATATTAAAAAATAGGGGACATCTTCCTCTTTCATTTGGCATCACCAGTGGCATCCTACACTCAAAATAAAACCATGTCAAATTACTAGAAAAAGTCTCGTAATCCCATTTGACCAATATTTGACAGTTTTCCTTGTTTTTTTAAAAAATAATTTTCGATCGAAATTTAAATTTATTTTGTAATTTTACAATTTTTCATGTAATTTTACAAATTTCGAAGGTTTTTTCCAAAAAAAAATTAAGCAAATTTACGATAATTTCTTGTTAGTTTTATTTCGCCAAAAAGTGGTAAATTTACAATTTTATTGGTAAAAATCTTGTAAAATTACAAAAAAGCTCATAATTTTTACTAGGAATTCTCGTAAAATAGGAGATAGCAAAAAATCTAGTAAAGTCACGAAACCTACTTGTAAGTTCTAACGCTTCAAAAAAATTTTAAATTTACAATTTTTTTGGTAAAAACCTTGTAAAAAATTATTGGTAAAAATTTCGAAAAACAACAGGGAATTCTTGTCAAATAGGAGGTAGAAAAAAAATAGTTTTTCGTGTAATTTTACAAGGTTTTTTTTGAGTGTAGAACAAGTACAAATATTTCAAAAATATTTTACAAAATGTATCCTTTAAAACTTTGTAGTCCTTTTAAAAGGAAACAGGATCACGAAATGCAAAACTGTAACGTATATCATCCGGTTCATGTTTAATATTGGATGTCGCACTTTGTAATAATATAGAGTCACTGATGAAGCTAAAATGCAGAAGCTACGCATAGTCTGAATCAGAAATTGTTACTGTTTTTAAAATTTTTGGAATTTAGAAGTTATTCAATTATTAACAGAACACATTTTCAGAAAAAAAAAATTATTTTTGTTTGCAACAAATTTACGGCAAAAGTTGCGCAACATAGAGAGTACATTTTGGGAAAAATATTCATATAATTTCCAAACAGCAATTTTGGTCAAGCGTAGCTTCTTAAAGAAGGAGTGTACACAATTTTTTTCTTTTATGCTAAATTAGTTTCAAACCCGGCTTTTTAATAGTTTTAACGAATGCACCATATTTTAAGTACCTTCGAGAATAATTTAGCTTAAATAAGTTGAAAAGTTAAATTCGACTTGGCCAAATCTATTTATACCCTCCATTTCCTAGCCCTTTTTAAATGATAGGAAATTCTTTAACGTGAAAAAAATATGAATAATTTTGATCAAGTATTTTATTTTGAGTAAAAAACTTTTTTGTCATTTTTGTAAAAAAAAATTTCTAATTTTATTTTTTGAGTGTAAAATTTTTTTCGAGGGTAATCTTTTTTTTAGTGTAAAAATATTTCTGAGTGACAAAAATACTTTGTAAAGTAATTTTGTGACTTACCAATGTTTTTAAAGTTTGTTTTTTTTTTAAAGCTAGGTTTTTTCAACATGTGAATTTAAGGTGAAACCAATCTGAAATTTACGGTTTTGGTAATAACTTTTTAACCACTGGACCGATTGAGCTGAAATTAAATTCGAACCAGACCAGGGGAACGAAAAATATATATGCCAAGCTTCATCACCCTCAGAACTGTCGTTTGAAAGTTAGCGTGTGTTTTATATCGTAAATTCGCGAAAAACACGAAATTCACTCTTTTGCTTATAACTTTTGAACAACTGGACCGATTTTGCTGGATTGCAATACCGACCGGACCAGGCAAGTGACCAACATATATGTCAAACATCAGTAGCCTACGTAAAGTCTTTCGAAAGTTATACCTGTTTTACCCTATCACACTTTTCTGTTATAAACATCAAAATTCACCAACTTCTAAAAGATTTTTGTATACCTTTTTGATTGACACCTGGTCGTATCTAATAAGTAAACAATTTCTAACAAAAATTTGTTATAAAATCTTTCCCTAACATGGTGAAATAACGCTTGTATAATGGAAAAGTATAATAGTGTAAAGTGGGTATTAGCGTGTTTTCAACAGACAGACAGACAGACGGAAATCGCTAGATCGTCTTAAAATCGATCGAGTATCATGAATATATATGGGGGTTTTCTTAGTCAACCAGGACACCCCGGTTAAAAATATTTGCTTTTGAATGCCGAGTGGCAGTTTTTAAATTTCAATATGGCAGATCCAATATGGGGTCCAATTTTTAAAAAATATTACAGATTCGCTTAAAGCTTTTCATACACAGGCCTTTGGGGTCGCTTAAGAAGAATTTGCAATTGGATTTTCAAAATTCAAAATGGTGGATCCAACATGCCAAATTTTAAAAAGGCTTTTGGGGTCGCGTAAGAAAAATTTGCAATTGGATTTTCAAAATTCAAAATGGCGGATCCAACATGGCAAAATTTTTTTTTTTTAATAACAGATTCACTTATAACTCTTAACACACATGTTTATTGGGTTGCTAAATTAGAATCTGCCATTCGAAAATCTACTTTCAGATTCTTATTTAGCGACCCCAAAAACTCGTAGGAAAAAAGTTCCAAGCAAATCGGTTTATTTTTTAAAAATGTTGGTCACCATGTTGAAACTGCCATTTTGAATTTTAAAATTCCAACTTCAGATTCTTCTTAAGCGACCACAAAAACCGTGTATAAAGAGTTTTAAGCGAATCTGTAATGTTTTTAAAAAAACGGGCGCCATATTGGATCCGCCATATTGAAATTCAAAAACCGCCACTCAGCATTTAAACCCATACCAATTTTGGAGAGAGGAGTGGCCCGGTTGACGAAGAACCCCTCATATACTTTATGGGATCCTCGACCAATATTTCGAGGTGTTACAAATGGAATGACAAACTTATCTAACTAACAAACTATCACTAGAGTGGAGGATATAAAAATTCGCATTTTTGACCTAAAACTGTTTGACTACCAATTTTTTCCAAAAATTTATTTCAGTGCAGTAATTTTATTTCTGCGTGCTTTGGTGAAGGCCCTAAACTGACTGCTGCACACAGTTATTGCACACTCATACTTAAAACAATGTTTTCAAACATTTATCATATAATAAAATCTACACTGAGAAAAATTAAACTAATTAATCGAAAACAAAAGACGTTACATTGAAATTCGTTTAATTTACATTTCTTTAAATATTTTTTTAGATTTGTATTTTTTCTTTTTTGGTTTACGTGGGAATTATTTTATATTTTTTTTTTGTTCTCAGTCTATAACTACTTTACAAATATGTATAATATATTTTTTAATTATAACCTAAAAATTAAAAATAAAAAAAAAAACTCAACTAATTAATTATTATCTAATTAGAAATTAAATTATTTTTTTTAAGTAAATCGTATTTAATAGATACATGTTCTAAACAGCAACAGTTCAATTACTAATCAATATGTATTTCATTTAATTTTTTACAGATCTGGAAATCAACTCTGATGGTCAAATCTTTTAACTGTTGTTTTCATTTTTGATATGCTTAAATTTTAATAATGATATATGTATGTAAAATGTAATCTAATATGTATGAATTAATGTAAAAAGTTATTTTTTTTTAAAAAAAGAAAAACTATTTTTTAAAAAGTCAATTATATTGTCAAAATTTATTTTTGGTTTTGTTTTTATGTTTTTTGAGTTTAAAAAAAAATGTTTAAACAATTTTTTTGTTTTGTTGTCTTTTAATATTAATATCTATTTTGATATCGATTGCGAGTATAATATGGACTATTTATAACTAATTGATTTTCATTGAAATCATTATAATCATCTGTCTCCTGTGACTCTTCCTCTTTGTAAATGGATTTTAATGAGCCGGGAAATGGTGTAACCATTTCTGAACTATACGATTGTGGATCTTCATCACTATTTTCAAAAGGATCTACTGCTACATAGGAGGCGGAAAATCCTTTCATTATAATTGTGCTATCGGTTTTAAAACGAACCAACAGAGAATCGGTTAAAGAGATAATATCTTGAGGAATCTAAAGGAAATTAATAAAATAAATTTATTATTAACTTATTGTAAGATTAATGCCCTAATTTTGTTAAACGCAACTCACCGCGTTGTAAAAGTTTCAATGCAATTTATGTTGTAACACAAATAATTTACACAGAAATTTTTACAACGCGGCGCGTTGCGTTTTATAAAATTAGGGGTTAAGTTTAAGGTGGTGTTTTATTTATTACTTACCGTATTACCACAATATTGTCCATACATGGGTCCACTGGTATCTTCCATACCAGAGAATACTTGCACATAATCATATGTACAATTTTCACTATTTTCCAAATCGAATGTTAAGAATATCAATTGCACATTACTGCTGGGCGGTGCTTGTATTGTCCATTCACAGTCCATATTTGTATCATAGTTATGATTTCCGAAACGCGAATGAGAATAGAATTGCTGTACCTGATTTGTAGCACGTAAATAGCCACCGCAAGCTGAAATAAAATAAAAATAAATAACGTTTGAAACGGAAAGTTTTGTTAAAGCTTCCAAGATCTTAAAGTTCTTAAGCACAGATTAATTAGCCTTTCTTGCATCTCTTTCCGAACTTTATAAAATTTGGATTTGTTGTTAACCCTGCAAACCCAATCATATTTTTTACGTTATAGAAATAAGAGAATAAAAGTAGTGGAAATTTCTATCATTGGTTATGCAGGGTTAAGGATAAAAAATTATGGAACTAATTTTTTTTAGTGGAGTTATTATCAAAATCGTCCTAAAATTTTAGTATTTTATTCAATACTACTTAGAATTTGCACCCGCAACTTCATTACCGGTAAAAATAGAATGATCTGCATAAAAGAAGGGTCTAAATCAGCGGTTACCAACCTTTTTGGCTCGCGTACCCCTAATTTTAAATTTTATCAGCCGCGTTCCCCTAACGAGTTTTTTATTTTCGTTTAAAAACTCCACACATAAATGTTAATTTTGTCAATTTCGAAATTTTTGATCTGTGAGTGTTATAATTTTTTGGAAGGATTTAGGGGAGGTCGAAACAATAGTTGTACTTTTTTTTTGGAAAAAGGTTCGCTCCTTCGCACTGTGGTTCCGATTCAAAAACTAGGTGGACAAAAGTTTTTAACCATTATATTTTATGTTTTTGGAGTCGCTGATTTCAAAAAAAATATTTAAAAAATGGTAGCTCTAGTATTTTTGAAAATACAGTGGGTTTCACTATAATAACTACAACTAAAGTGGACTTTTCGCCTAAACTAAAAAAGTTAAATACATTTTGCTGCTTTAGGTATCTTAATTTAATGGAAATATTAAAAAAAGATATAAGAAGCCATTCTGAGCTTTACAGTAAAGTCCAGCTATGTCGAACTACTTTTAATATGTACTTATTTTCTAGAATGGTAGAATTTAATCATTTTTTTGCTTCTGGATTTGCGGGAAAAGAAAAATGTGTGATGTAGCTATTGTAGAAAATACTGTTAAGTTATTTGTTACAAAAATATGTGCAGAAGATCTTGAATATTAGTACCATTTTTGGGTGAGTTCTAAAAATTGCATAAAAAAATCGCTTGTTTAAAAGCGCTATAAAAAATGCAGCTGGACGCCGCTGGATGAGATGAGTGATAAAACATACTCTCTGATGGTTACTTTAAGAGACTTATATAGTGGCTTGCCCTCAACTGGCAGCGCTTTTTTTCCAAGCTTTGAAAGATTGATAATCTGATTTTTTTTTTTTACTTATGACCCTAACTTTAAAAACCGATATCAAGATAACACGAAAGAATTACGAACCAATGAAAATTTTTTAAATAAGTTTATACCCATGGCTATATTAAATATAATCCACGGCAATCTCCTGGAAATAATTCACTTGTTATAAGCTACTTAGTTTTGTATTGATTTCCTTAATTTTTAAATACAAAAATTTTGGTGAACAAACATTGATGTTCTAGTGCTGCTGAGACAAAGTTAAAGACCTTATATAATAAAATTATTTTGCGTTTAGTGTAGGCATGTTGTTAGCTTTTTAAAACACCTACCTTTTTTTAATTCAAAGATTCAAACTGTTTAGACTTTTGTCCACCTAGATTTGGATTTGGAACCACAGTGCTTCGTGTGGTTCAAACGCGGATTTGGAGCTGATTTTTCTCCAGACCACAAAGGGCTGAAAATATTGCAAATTTGATTTAACCAGTCAATTCTACACCAAAAAATTTAAAACAATGGACGTTTTTTGAACTATTAAAAAAGTTCCAAAAACCCATCACAGGGGGCGGAAATATAATGTTTTTAATTTTTTTTTTATGTTTTTTTAATACGAGGGCAGATTAATAATTCCGTGACTTCGAATGAAACACCCTCGTAAATACAAAGAAAGCGCATTTTAAGCTTATCAAAACGGTACCAAAATTTCCACTCTATTACAACCCGTCTCAAAAATGAAAAAAAATAAAAAATAAAATTTCTCAAAAACCTGATATCATAGAAAAATTTGGGAACCATATTAGGAATCAGCATCGAAAGGTTAATCGAAAACAAGTGATCAGATCTCAAAAAATCATCCACAAATATCACAAAAAAATGATCTCTAAATTGCCCGAGTAAAAAAAAAAAACTTTTAAGATCTAATTTGATCTCAAAATTGGCTGTATCAAGTTGGATCAGATATTGATCTAATTGTATTATTTTAGATACACAAATATAAAAAATTATACAATTAAATCCGAATTTTGGTCACATCCAAATAAATCTACTTGATCTTATTGTATATAAATTAATATAGATTCATATAATTACATAAAGTCAGATATATTTATGTATAACCTCAGATAAGGAAATGGAGCCGCAATAAATCTTAGACAAAATTTGATCTGAACATATCAAAAGTCATATATAATTTAATATGATTGTATCAAAGAATATATCATTATATCAAAACTTTTTTACTAGGGTGCACAAAAATACGTTTTTTGTCAACTTTCTTAAAAACCTAACGTTATGGAAACCTTTGGAATCCAGATGCGGAACCAGCACTGGAAGGTTAATATAAAAAAAAAAAAACGAATGTTCAAATTACCAAAATTTTGCGTACCCCCGCGGGCAGTTTCGCGTACCCCCAGTGGTACGCGTACCATAGGTTGGTAACCGCTGGTCTAAATTATAGTCCCCAATTCTAAAATTCTCCTCTACGGAATCTTTATTTTATTTAATTGTGAACGTATAAGGTGGTTATTCATAAAAACTGAAATGTAACTAAAGTAGGTTTATTTTACAGATATTGCAGGAATTCTTGTCAAATAAACCTACAATAAGTCTACTATAAGTGTTATGAATAATAGTCTAAGTCTTTCACTTTGTCAGGGGCTTTTTTTGGGGGGGGGGGGTTATGGGGTCAGTGGGGGACGTTGAAAGCACCTTCCCATTGCGATATATATACCAAATAATTCATTAATTTAACAAAACTACAAAAAAACATGTAAAAAAAATTTTTGGGCCCGATTTTGCCCATTCACGAACTTAACCTGACTATGAACATGAGACATATTTGTGCCAAACTTCAGGAGTCTAGCTGTTTTATTTTGGACTGCATTGTGTTATCTACAGACACACGGACATTCATAGAATGTTTTAGAATCGATCATGGATCAATAATATATACACTTTATGGGGTCCCCGACCGATATTTCGATGCGTTTCAAACGGAATGACAAAGTGAGTATACCCCCATACTTTGGTTGGAGGGTAAAATTAGGTGAACACAATGTTTGAATGAAAAAAATGGGTAAACAAAAATTTTGAGTGAAACAAATTATTAGTGAATAAAAATTTAAGCACATGAATTATTATTTTGTAGTTCGGTTTAAGTCCATATTAATTATTTCTGAGAAATTATAATTGTTGTACAATGAGAAAATCTAAAAAAATCAAGTGACAACACAGGCTAAGAGCAGATTTCGACAGCTTTCGGAAGATGCCACCCTTCTATCATCAGCACTTCTTCGATTGCCACACACAATGAAACTTTTGAACAAATCGAATATACGAATTATTATTTTTATTACCAATATCCCGGGTTTTATTTTTACGTCAGAACAAGTTTAGAAAAACCAAGTAGAAAAGTTGAATTCGACTTTTCTAACGTGAAAAAAAAAATTTTTTTTGATTAGAAATATTTTATTTTGAGTAAAAAACTTTTTTTTGTAATTTTTTGTAAAAAAAAAAGAAAAATTGCTATTTTTTTTTTTTGAGTGTAAAAGTTTTTCGAGTGTAAATTTTTTTTAGTGTAAAAATAATTTTGACTGACAAAAATACTTTTTAAAGTAATTTTGAGCCGTTCCAATGTTTTTAAAGCTTGTTTTTTTAAGGCTCGATTTCTTCAGCACGTGAATTTAAGGTGAAACTAATCACAAATTCACGGTTTTGCTAATAACTTTTTAACCACTATACCGATTTGCCTGAAATTCAATACGCACCTGGGAAACGAGAAATATATATGCTAACCTTCAGCATCCTCAGAATTGTGTTTCGGAAGTTAGCGTGTTTTTTATCTTATAAATTCACGAAAAACCCTTGTCTCACCCTTGTTTCAGTCTTTTGCTCATAACTTTTGAACCACTGGCACGATTTCGCTGGATTGCAATACCAACCTGACCAGGTAAATGCCCAACATATATGCCAAACTTCAGGAGCCTCCGTAAAATGTTTCAAAAGTTAGCGTGTTTTCAACAGACAGAAATATTGGTCCTAGCACCATTTTTAAGTATACCGATCGACTCAGAATCACTGTATGAGTCGATTTATTACTTAATTGACTTGAAATTTGAAAATCAAGCCTCTCTTAGCCCAAGGACGAAGCCTATTGAAATTTCAACAAATCGGTCCATATTTAGACCTAGCCCCCATACAAATGCCTTCTTTAGTTGTGGCTCAAATAACTCTAATAACCGTATTATAATATGTATTTCGAAATTTGGCAGGTAAACGTGTTTTGGCTTCACAAATCACCATTTCGAATTTTAAAGGAATCGTACCAGTTTTTCTTGTAGCCCCCATACAAACCACCTTCCCAATTTTCACATAAATCTCTTAAATTTCATGAAAATAAAAAATATTTAATTAAAATTTTGTTTGTGTGTGTAACGCGTACTTTAATAACCTTATCAATTCTGATTATCATCGGACAGTTTTTAGACTTAGGCCCCATGGAAAAATTTCGCCCGATATTCAGTTAAAGCGGTTTATTGGCAACAAATGGACGCCTATTTCACTGAAATTTGATTTGTGATTGTTTTTTACACCATGTTTGAACTTGGGACCCATTGCCCGGAAACTCTGGTGTAGGGTATTATATATTTAAATATTTCCGGGCAAAAGAACGTTTGAAGTGCAAAAAGAGGATTCACTTTCGGTTTGGTCAAAAATATTGTTAGTTGTTTTTTTTACTTACATGTTGAATGTACTGCAGTGAAACCACTATGTTGCTTATTTTTATCTGTCTTGAGAACCATATATAATTGGTTAGTGGATGACGAAATCGGATAGGGTATCTTTTCGCCACAAAAACGTCCTAAAATGGAACTGCTTTCGGAATCACCATCATATATAGCAACATTGTCATAAGCACATTCCTGAAATTAAATAAAAAAATTTATAAATTATTTTGAGAAAAATTACTCTAGCTCGAGGTCACATTTCTTTACTAATCATTGCGACGATATTGTCAAAGTAACAATTTTCCAAAAACTACTACTATTTATTTGACTCAAATAGATGGTATGGTAATTTTTAAAGACTAACAAGGGAAGTCTCCCTGGTGTCACCCTCCGATCTTCATGAAATTTGGATAAGTTACTAAGAACGAAAATTAGTTCGACACTTATTTTTTTTAGCGGCCCAAACTCATTTTTAGGGAGGGGGTCGATTTGTACGGGGGAAATTGACCTTTTTTAGTTTTTTACGAGTTACGCCTATTTAAACAAAATTAATATGGGCATATGTGGTATCAGATTAAAGGTATTAAAAATACCTATCGCATGGTGCTAACAACGGGCCAAAGAAGTTATCATTTTTCGATTTATTAACAAAAATGTCCAAAATTTTTTTATTTTACTCAATATGACGAAAAGTTGTGCACGCTTGGACACGTTCTTCACACAAGTTGATAGGTTTTCCAAAAACCTTTCATTTGGTATGTAACATAACTAGGTTTCTTTGCATAATATAGGAGATAAACGAAAAAAAACTGAAAAATAGCCTTTTCTTTCCCCCTCCTTTTCAATTCCAATTCCATAAAGATACTTCCCTTGTAAGCCGACACGTGTTTCGATCTATGTCAATCGATCATTGCCAAAAATCTTTAGCAAATGAAAATCGTTAGTGGTAAAACATGACGACTTATATCGATATGTAAATATACGTAATGAGAATTATGCTACATACAATTTTATATTTTTATTTAGTGTAATTCTTATTAAGGGAGGGTTACTCAATGTTCAATTAGCTGCTAGCTCTCGATTTAAGGGAGTCTTATGTCAAAATTAGAGTTTTTTAATAACGGATCATTGAGTAATCAAGGCTAAGTCTATCGATATAAGACTTCATATTTTGCTAAAGACTCTTGTCAAGACTCTTTAGCAGTATTGACTCAGATCGAAACACGCGTCGCCGTAGTCTTAAAAAAGTTATCCAACCATACAACTTAATTTAGTGTAAAATTGCCTTCATTTTCAAAAATTTAACTAAAAAAATATTTCTTACCTGATGTGACTCCACTTTAAATTCATTAAATATCAATTTAATCCGATGACCTGGTGTTGTTGAAAAATGCCATACACAATCGGCATTTGGTGGATATAAATCCGGATAATTTGGACTATAGATAGTACCGAATGGAGCAGAAATTTCATGTTTACATTCTCCCTCCTTGCAATCGTGACCATTTTCATGCAACGAATAACCATTGTGACACGAACATATATACGAGCCTATAGTATTACGACATTCATGCTGGCAACCACCATTATTTATAGAACATTCATCGATGTCGGTAAAAAAAACTGCCGCAAAACCAGATCTTTGTATAGATTTATCCGAATGAAATTCTACCCTCAAAGCATTTCCCTCCGAAGTAGCCGTAGGTGGTATAGAACTACCACAGTATGTACCAATTTTCTTTAAACGATTTTCACTCATTTTAGAATATATGGTCACCTTATCATAACCACATTCCGATTGATGATGAGTAGCTCCCTCCAAATCGAAGTGCGTGAAGTTTAAAGAAATTTTATGTTTTGGTTGAGCTATAATTTCCCATATACAATCCTTTAGCACCGGATAAGTATCAGGGAAGGAGGGGGAAGTTATGGTACCGTTAGGATATTCTATAACACCACCACAGGCATCTTCACAATGTTTTTTATCACTATGCAATTCATAACCAATGTGACAACTACACTCATAACCACCCAGAGTGTTAATGCACTCATGTTCACAGCCATGATTTTGTGTTTCACATTCATCCACCTCCTTCATAAAGGTAGCAGAGAAACCAGGTTTTTGTACAGATGTATCCGAAACGAATTTAACAAACATTGTATCACCAGTAGATCTAGATAAAGATTAAAAGATGGATTATATATTTTTTAGATGAAATTCTGATTAATTTCACTGTGCTCGCGCAAAAATTAACAAGCTGGGCACCCTGCTAGTAAAGCAATCAATGGTGCTAGCCGTTTTTCGAAGTTAGCGCTCGTATTCGCGATATTCGCGATTCAAAATTATAAAGCCTTGGTACTACAAAAATTTGATTTTTATGCTTTAGGATAGTTTTTAAATAAAAAATTTAGAAAATGCATTGGTTTTTTTCGATAAAAAATTATTTCGCGAAAAGAAAAATTAGCGAAAAAAAAAAGTCAGAAAAACAAATTTTTTCGAAAAATTTTGTGTCTGTAATTTATCGTATTCTACTTATTTCCATATATAATAGGAAAATAAAAAAAAAAATTGGGAAAAAAATTTCGCGAACAATAATTGGCGAAAAAAAATTTACGCGAAATTTTGTTTTTTTTTTTGTATATTCAATAGTTAATTTTATGCTTTGGGATAGTTTTTAAATAAAAAATTTAGAAAATGCATTGTTTTTTTTTAATTTTTCCGCGAAAAAAAATCGCGAAAAAAAAATCAGAAAAACAAATTTTTTCGAAAAATTTTGTGTCTGTAATTTATCGTATTCTACTTATTTTCATAAATAAAAGGAAATTAAAAAAAAAATTGGGAAAAAAATTTCGCGAACAATAATTCGCGAAAAAAAATTTACGCGAAAAAATTTTTTTTGTTTTTATATTAATAATTAATTTTATGCTTTCGGATAGTTTTTAAATAAAAAATTTAGAAAATGCATTTTCTTTTTTTTTAATTTTTCCGCAAAAAAAAATCGCGAAAAAAAAATCAGAAAAACAAATTTTTTCGAGAAATTTTGTGTCTGTAATTTATCGTATTCTACTTATTTTCATAAATAATAGGAAAATAAAAAAAAATTGGGAAAAAAATTTCGCGAACAATAATTCGCGAAAAAAAATTTACGCGAAAATTTTTTTTTGTTTGTCTATTCAATAGAGTTTAGATGATAAAAATTCAGCAATTGTCTAATAATATGAAAAAAATATTTTTTTTACTTAAAAATAAAAAATAAATATTCGCGAATATCGCTAACACATACGCTAATTTTGAAAAACTGATATTACAATGGGATTTAGCGCACAAGAAATAGCTTTACCATATGGCTGTCAAATCAATCTAAAACTATTTGTATTAAACCAATTTTTTAATAAAAATAAAGATTTTTCGCGAACAAAAAATGTTTTTTCGCGAAAAAAAAATTAACGGTATTATGGTTTGTTGTGTTAGTTTAACAGTTTTGAATGGTTTTAAATTTAAAAATTATCGCAAAAGTTTAAAAATATAGTTTTTATTGTACTTAAGCATCAAATTTTAAAATCGCGAATATCGCGAATACGAGCTCTAACTTCCAAAAACGGCTAGCACCATTAAATTCAGCGTACCCGAATTAACGTTACCAGTAGGGTGCCCAGCTTGTTAAAAAAAATGTCAAATCCCAGCACAGTGTTTTTATTAAAAATAAAAATTTAGGGTTTTCACAGTGACGATTAAATTTGCCTTTTTTAGTTTGGTATTTGGCAAATGTGCCAAACGTCAAAAAAATGCCAATTTGAATGTGGCATATTTTTCTTAAAATGCTCAACTCAAACCTTGTCTAAAAACAAAATGCCAGTGTGCAAATAAAAAAAAAACATAAAAATGAAAACAACTGTGATTGTTTATGCTGAAATTTCGAACGCGGCAACAAAAATATTTATACAAAAAGAAACATACATATTTTTTGTGTTTATTTTAAAATTGTGAATGTAAAAAGTTAATTAAAGTTATTTTGTGCAAATTATTAACGAAAAGTGCGCTCACGATGTGTAAAGAAAAAATGGTGGCAAATACTTGACGTTTAGTAAAATGGCAAATTTGCCAAATACCCAACTAAAAAAGGCAACTTTAATCGTCACTGTGAAAACCCCAATTGTTTTATTCGACCTTTAAAATAATATATTTTGATTAAGTTTATTCTAGTTCGATGTCATTATTTCCTTTACTAATGAAAACTTTGATATTCTCAGGTTTTTATATTTGCTAAATGGTCTTGACAATGGAATCTGATAAATTTCAAAACACTAACTAACGACAATGTCTTGCAAAAATTACCAATATAAATAAATTTAAAACAGAAAAATAATTTTCTTGAAAATTATTCTATGAGAATATCATAGTTTTATTTAGCAAAGGAAATTATGACCTCGAGCTAGAATAAACCTACTTAAACTACAATATTTGTTTAATTTAAAATTTAAACTCACTTCATATTTGGTGGAGGTTTATAACCACAAAATACTCCTATTAAAGAAGAATCTTGACTGGGTCCATCTCTTACTTCCACAAAATCATAAACACAGCTATCATGATTTTCCACTTCAAAGGATTGAAATTTTAAAGCAACTTGATAACCTTTGGGTACAGTTATCTTCCATATACACTCCTTGTTGGGCAAATAATCCAATGGATAGTTGGGAGATTCTAAACGACCTTCGGAATCATCAATAGAAAGTTCACCACCACAGACAACTGAAATTAGAAATTATGCATTTTGTTAAATTGCAGATAAAATTAATTCAAATAACAGAAAAATTTTGTTAACATCTTAATTTCGGCAGAAAAATATGCTAAAATTTGTTCCAGATTTTTTTTTTATCAACTTTATTAATTTTAGTGTTTTGAAATTGTTTTAAACAAAAATTTTCTACTCACCATCAAATTCAGCTTTAAAACCACGATGACCCTCTGTACGATGAGTATTTACATAAGTCAATAGCATGCGGCTGGAAACGGTTGTTAATATTTCACTATTAACTTTGCCACAAAAACGAGCAATCAATGGAGACTTGTGCCAATAACCATCACGAACTTCCAAATAATCTGATTGGCAGTTTTCCGATTTAAAAATATTCTAAAAATGAAACACACACAAATACATGGAACAATATTACACAAAAAACCCCAATAACAACAGTGATTAACAAAAAACCATATGAATTGCAATTATTTACACTATTTGCAATTGGATATATTGGAGTTTTTTTTACTCTATCAACATTTTTACACCCTCCACTTACAACAAAAATTTTTTCTCATTCATCATATTTGTTAATTTTAAAACACAAAGCTCGAATATCAAAAAATTTAAAATCGGTGAAACGATTTTGAAAATATAGTCATTTGAAATTTGAACAATAGCGGTTTCTAAATTTGTTCTCCTTAACCTTTAAATATATATTGAAACTAGCTGAAGCTCCCGGCGTTGCCTAGGTTGACTTAGATATGAATATTTGTATAGTTTCTCCCCAGCGCCACCTATCGGATTCATTCATACGTGCACAGTTTTCTCATGACGAAAAATTTTATTAATTACTTCACCCTACCGCTAAAACTCAACCAGACCATTTTCGTGCCAAACTTCAGTGGCAGATCTCTTTTAATTTGGACTGAATCGTGATTTTCACAGACTGACGGACAGACATTGCTTCATCTTAGAATCGATTAAGAAACAATTATATATGGGATCTTAGAGTCTAAGACTTAGACCCATAATTCGATGTGTTACACACGAAATAAGGACATAAAATTTATAAAACAAACTTAAACACTTCTAAATTTCCAATTGTAAATAGTGTAACTCACACATTCGTAAATACAATGTGTTAAACTATTAGAATGTATTGTGTATGCGTTTAACAATACTACAACAACAATGTAAACTTACCAAGTTTTCCAATTTTAAAACCACTCTCTCACCATGTGTTGCCGTTATACGCCATTCACAATGTTCGGTTTCATTTGTCAGTGCACCAGCCGTATAGTACGAAGGACTAGCAAATATTCCTGTATTCTCTTGGAATGTACGACCACATTTAGGACATCTATACAATAAATTAGCCTGTGATATATCACCCATACTCAAACGTAAACGTTGGCCAATTTCTGGTCTCTTCTTGCCTTTCACCTCAATAGGCAGAATGGTGTCTAAATATGTACCCTTAGAGAAGGTGTTGCGTGCATAATGCATTATGGAATCATAATCGTATGCCATGCCCAACGAATCAACTTCATCTGGTGTTAGTTTATTGAAATTATAATCCTGTCCTTTCATAATATTATTGTGTTCAATGATAACATGGTTGCCGCGATCTGGACGGGTGTGTTCATGCCAAAAACCAACAACATGACCCAATTCATGAACAACAATGCCAAATTTATCACAATTGCGGCCAATTGAAATGGCCTGTGGACCATTGCCACGCTTGCCAACAAACGAACAGCAACTGTAAACAAAACATTAAACATGGATAAAATGGAAAATATGTTGTATTAACATTAATGTATTCGTAAATTGGAAATAAAAACAAAAAACTTTAAATGAAGTGTAAATTTGGTAACAACACCAAACAACACATTGCCAACTGATAAACAGTAAACTTTCTTTTATTAGCCGATTGATCAACCCAGTCGGCAAAAAAAAAACCACACCCATACTGCGGATTCTCCCTTTATAAAATTGCTGACATCTTCATACAATTTTTCAAAATGGCATCAATGACAAGTCAGCAGTTGGTCAGCGGTTGTTTAAACGAATTGTTAGTGGCCACCGATACTGGTAGACACTGCTGACCAACTGCTGACATCTCATTGATGGCATTTTGAAAAATTGTATGAAGATGTCAGCGATTTCATAAAGGGAGAGTCAGCTGTATGACAGGTGTGATTTTTTTTTCCAACTGGGAATGGACATGAAGCTTCCGTTATCGTCAGATTTCACTGTATTTTCAATGTACTTACCCACATCCACGTATGGTAAAGACAATATAATTGGGATGATTTTCTGGTTCTCGTTCTACAAACTTGATGCAAGTTGAATTTTCCCAATGCCGCATAGCCTGTTTGAAAAGTGCTTTGTGGAGACCACTAAAATTGCCATCAATTTCATAGGGTATAACACCATAATCCCAAACACGTTCTTTTTTGGCTGTTACAGCCCGAGGTAGACGTCTGTGTTCTCGTACGAAACTAAATTCACTGAAATAAATAGAACATTTAATCCATACTAATATAATAAAGAAGTAATATCCCTGCATGAAAAGTGTATCTCTCTATCCGAGATCACCTATCACGTGACTGGTGAAAACGGGACAAAACTAAAATGGCTATCACGTGACCAGAGACAATAGGGCAAAACCAAACTTTCAAATTTTTACTAAGTCCCGAACAAAATTGAGAAATTTCCCAGACACATTTTTTGCGTTTTGTAGTAAAATATTTCATCAAAAATTATTTTACAAAAAAAAATCATAAATTTTCTCAAATTTTTTGGGAACATTTTTGAAGTCCCGGTCATAAAATGTTTGTTCACATTTTTTTTTTTGCGTTTTGGAATAACAAGTATTTTAAAGCAAAAAAAATTAAAAAATTTTCTACACTTAAAAAAAAAAAATTTAAAATTACAAGAAAATTTTGTAACTTTCTTTTTTTGCTACCTCCTATTTGACAAGAATTCCTTGTTATTTTACAAACTTTTTACCAATAAAATTGTAAATTTACAATTTTTTTGACGCCACACTTAGGAAATTATTGCAGCTACTACATGCCGGTCATTTGTGTAGTAAGTAATAGTTGTTGTTTTCAACTACAACTTCAGTTGTTTTTGTACGAAAAATCTCAAACAACTATTTTTTGTAGTCGTTTAAAAAAATTAATACAAAAAATTACTACATTGTAGTAACAGTTGTTTTATGTAGTTGTTTTTAGTCTATAAAAAAACTTATAGTTTTCTAGAAACTTTTAGAAAAACGGATGTGTTGAACGAGTTGGAAGTGTCAGATGCAGCAGGAATTATTTCCAAATAATTTTAACTGTTTTTGACGTTTAGAAGAAAATTCAGACAATTTGAGTGACAGTGTAATTTGAAGTAGTTTTAACCGTTTTTTTTAAGTTCTTAATCAATAGTAAAAAACATTAACAATTGTTGGTTGATTTTTCCGTAAAATGTAGTGGACGCATAAACAACAGCAAATGTAGTAGTTTTCACTGTCTTTTGTAGTGGAATCTACCGTCATAATTTTTGAGTGCATAAAACTTACAAGGAGGTTTTGTAACTTTACTAGATTTTTTGCTACCTCCTATTTTAGGAGAATTCTTAGTAAAAATTACGAGCCTTTTTAAAATTTTATAAGAATTTTACCAATAAAATTGTAAATTTACAAATTTTTTGGCGGAATAAAACTAACAAGAAGGTCTCATAAATTTACTAGATTTTTTTATAAAAAACCTTGGAAATTACAAGAAAAACTGTAAAATTACAAAAAAAAATTAAATTTTGATCGAAAATTATATGTTAAAAAACATGGAAAACTGTCAAATATATATTGGTAAAATGGGATTACGAGACTTTTTCTAGTAATTTGATAAGGTTTTTTTTTGAGTGTAGGTTTCGAAAATTTTTTTAAAATTTACAAAAATATTGGTCAATTTTTTTGGCGTTTTGAAGTAAAAAATCATTAAAAATGCTTTTATGTATGTTTTTTTGTTTTTACAAAATTCCTAAGTTATCAAAGTTCCTAGGGAACATGTTTAGTGGCATCCGGAGCTGAGACATTCCCTAAAAAAGGTTAGGGGTAGCGAGTTCAAAATTTTTAACTCATCGCATAGACCAGCTGGTCCATACCAATATTCCCTAACAAAAGTGATAGGTATTTTAATATAAAAGGTGTCTCAGATTCTAACACATTTAACGTCTAAATCTGAGAATTTTTCAATACAAGAAATTCTTCCTACATAGAAAATATCAGATTTTGAACCATTTTTCCTGAAAAAATTATTTTTCATAAAGAAAATGTCTCAGAATCACAGACTTCTTCTTTACGAAAAATGTCTGAGAATCTGAGACTTTTATCGTATAGAAAAATTTTCAGATTCTAAGAAGTTTTTCCACAGAAAAAGTCTAAGATTCTGAGACCTTTTACTACCTTTTACTCAAACGTTTTCCTAGAGAAAAGTTTTTAGATTATTAGATTTGTTTCGTTTAGAAAAAAATATATTCTGGTAACTTTTTACTATAGAAAAAGTCTCAGATTCTTAGACCTTTTTCTCATAAAAAAAGGTCTCAGATTCTGACACCTTTTTCCTAAAGAAATGGTTTCAGATTCTCAGAGCTTTATAAATTCAAAGACCTTTTTTGTAGAAAAAGTCTCAGATTCTAAGACTTTTTTCCTATAGAAAAAGTCTCAGCGTCTCAGAACCGTATTCCAAAAGAAAAAGTCTCAGATTTTCATACATTTTTCCTATAAAAAAAGTCTAAGATTCTGACATCTTTTTCTTATATAAAAAAGTCTAAAATTCTGGCACTTTTTTTCTAAAAAAAACGTCTTTATCCTGTAGAAAAGTCATAGAATCTGGACCCTGTTTGCTATAGAAAAAGTCTCAGATTCTTAGACATTTTTCCTATAGAAAAAGTCTCTAATTCTGAGATTCTGAAACCTAAACCTAAAAAAAACTCTTAGATTCTAATTAGATAATAATTTTCAGTTAAGTCATATTTTTTCTTTAAAAATTTTCAGATTTTCCCTATAAAATTTTTAAAATTTTTTTTCTGTGAAAAATTTTCGAATTTTTAGAAAATTTTCTTCTTCCTTCCTTCTTTTTATAGCCTCCATTTAGTGATAGAGGGTATATATAAGTTTGTCATTCCGTTTGTAACTCATCGAAATATCGGTCTGGGACATCAAGACATTCTAGCGATGTCCATCTGTCCGTCTGTCTGTGTGTGGAAATGGTGATCACGGCCAAAATATTACACGGAGATGACTAAAGCTTAACATATTTATTGAAAGTTCTCCCAAGAAGTTTGGTATTGCATTTGAGCGGTATCGGTTGAGTGGTTCAAAAGTTACTAACGAAAATGTACTGACACCTTATTTAGTACATTCAATTTTAGTACATTCAACATAACCTAAAAATACAAAATGCTTTAATTCGGCTGCTGGTTGACATATGTGAACATTAGAGTGTCCCTTATTTTGGAAGTGTTGGAAATGTTGAGACGGTACCCTCTCATTTTTTTCCTTTTGACTAAAAAATAACTCTGGAAAAATTTTACGCCCCTACGACCACGCCTTCCCTACGCGACGGGGCCTTAAAGAACGGGGCCTTAAAAATCATTTTTCCATACAAACCAAAAATTTTTTTTTTGATTTTTAATTTTTTTGTTATTAATTATAATATTACTTGGTTAGCTTATTCACGACAAAAAATTTGATTTTGGTGGGATGAGGCTTTCAGTTCTAAACAATTTTTCGAAAAAAACAATTTTGAGCTTTGGGGGTCCTACAGTAAAAATTTTTTAAAATTTTTTTTTTTTTAGTTTTGACAAGCAACGGTTTTAGTTGTAATGTTGCTTTTAATGATATATATTCATAAAAAAATATTATTCATATCTGTGACATCTTGATCGTGTATCGAAAAACATCAAAAATGCATTTTTTACCCTTTTTAGATCACGATAAAGATCATCCGATTTCAAAAAGGTTTTTACCAATATTTAGAATGGTCTTTCAGGGTGAATATAAGCTAGATTTAATCAAAATGCCCATTTCTGCTCCCATTTTTTTGTGAGAGGGAAACTACATATCGGATTTCAAAAATGTTTTCACCAATATTTACAAAGGTTCGTTAGGGTGGAATTAGGTTTCATCGACCACACCCATCTCTACGCCCAATTTTAGCCAAAAAAGGATAATTAAAAAATCGTCAATCTCCAATTTTAAAGAGTTCCAAAAAAAATAACTTTGTCGAAATTTCGATTCTAATGAGGCAAAAAGGGATAAAACAGAGTACCTTTTCTAACGTAACGGTTCTAACAACTTGCAGTATAAAATGTGGGATCATCCGTCGGAACAAAACATTATGAAAAAAGGCCTTTTAGAAATTTCTGATTCTATAAGGGTAAAATGGGATAAAAAATTGTACTTGGGTACTTTTTCGATTTCCTAAAAAAAAAATGAAATTTTGAATCTAGTCTTTTTTAACTATGATTAATGAATACATAAATGAATTGGGATTTTCTGAATTTTAACTTTTCTAATATTTAATTCAGATTTCTGAATTTTATTGAGAGTTTTCTGAATTTTAACTGGGTAAGATAAAGTAAACACTTGACCAATGAGTAAAATGGTGTTATACACAGAAAATAAAATCGTCAAATTTAAATCAACAAACATCAATTGTAAATTAACCAAACATGATATCAACCAAACATTTAGTAAAAACGGCCGCCTGTTAGTCCATAATAAAAAATTTCGATTTTGTTTTTAACAAACTTAGTCAAGTAATTTTATTTCAAAATTATTTTATCATGTCAACAAATAGTTTTTGTGTTTGTTGAATTTCTTTGTTGAAAAAAAAATAAGATTTTTTACGTTTGTCAGATCAACTAATTGTGTTTGTTGAATTTCTTTGTTGGAAAAAAAATTAAGATTTTGTACGTTTGTCAATACAAATAATAATTTTTGAGAAGTATTAGAAACTCGTTTATAAATTTTTTGAATTTTTTTTTTTTTTAAACAATCAGTATTTACAAACGTTAGTTGATATCACAAATATCCGTATAGGAGCACTTTCAGTGAAAAAGTTAATTGTATTCTCAAATATGGGGGTCAAAATAACAATTAATTTTTTTCTGTGTACTTACTCATGTTGTTCTGTTTCATAGACTGGTATAATATCAGCTGGTCTATCATAATCCTCATCATTAAAACTTTCTGGCAATTTTGAATATCTCATTTCATTATTCAAAGTATCATTTTCAATATCTGTCATATTATTCAGTTTATCGTTAAATTTTGGTAACGGCTCTTGAGGACGTTGCTGTTGTTGATGTAGTTTTTTTAATTGTCGTGATTTGCCCACGGGACGGTTGAGTTCCTCTCTTAGTTGTTGCAATTTTGAATTATATTCGGAGCGATGATGATGATTGTGACCATTACTGCGACTAAAAGAAAAATTATGAAAAATTTATGAATTTAAAAAAATAAAAGCAAAGTTAAAATTTAATTTTTAAAATGGAGATTTTAGGTTAAAAAACTAAAATAAAAACAAATGAGAACAGTTTTGCATGACATGCTGAAGAAAACCTGTTTTATCAGTTGTGAAGACAATTTCGTCACCTTGATGAACTTTTCATCAATATGATGAAATTTTTCATAAAAATTAATAACAATGAAACGGTTTAAACGTTGATAATTTTATTAATTTTACTCAAACTTAACTTACCGATGTTTCCTTCCTCTCCTGTGTCGTCTTTTTATTATCGTACTGCTGCCTTTAATTTCATGTATTTCATCCAATTTCATACCATTACCACCAGCATTACTATACACATTTGGTAATGTCGATCTCAGTGCTGGCAGTGAAGTTGGCAAAATAACCACCTTACGTTCCGATACAAAATTATTACCCGTATCCAATTCAATATCTTTAGTATTCGATTGTATTTTACGCTGATCAACATTACGATTTCCAAAACCTGTTGATGATTTATTATATTTCTCTTCTTCTGTTTGGGGTTTTTCAATGGTTTTCAAAATTAAATCATATTTTTCACCCGATGTATTGAAAGTTTTATCTAATGGACCCCTGTCCGCCGTATTAATATCAATATCATGATTTTTGGATTCCATGATAAGAGGATATTTTCTAATCGGTAGTTCTTCGGATGATATGACTTCATTTTTAAAATTATTTGATGCATAATTGCTATTGCTTATGGGTTTGATTAGTTCATTGGCGGACTAAGGAGAAAGAAAAAAAAATTGGAGACATATGGTGTAAATAATTTACTAAGACGATGAATAATCAATAAACATCCCTAATTATGATTACACAATTAATTATGATGATTAATAAAATAATCAATATAACAACACCTTATAAATAAATCAGTATTGCCATGAATAAAAATGAAATCAATAAATTAATTGATTTAACAAAATATTAAAATTAAAAATTTTTTTGGTTGTGACAATTTCATTTCGTTTTTGACAATCTCAATTCGTTGTTCAAAACAACCCAGACAAAAAAATACGATGATCAAATCGTTTTCAGAGAACTCGAGATGGTAGTAGAAGCATTTCTAGAATGCTATGATTTTTTTTTCTGATAGAGCTTTTAAACATCCAAATGATTAATCCAAATTTGTCTAAAATATGCTGTAAAAGCACTTTTGAAGTGATTAAAAAAAGCGTTGGAAAAAGTACCTACAAAGTGCTTTATTTTTTGTATCATAAATTTCAATCTCTTTTTAAGCATACCTGTAATGGATCATTATTTAATTCCGGTTTTGAACTAGGCAATTTAGTTTTCCGTCTTATAATATCGGTAAGACCCTCTTCTTCAACTTGTAGCCCCTCATGATAGACTTCTTGTTTTAGTATTTCCATTTCCTTTTGGAATGTTTCATTGTATTTCGCTGGTACTTCCTTTACCGGAGCATCTGCTTGTGGTTCATCCCATAATCTGGTTCGTGCTACTATGGGATAATCATCACCACCGTATTCCACATCGGGTAAAGCTATATCACCCATAAAACCACCTGCAAAAGATAATAAATTGATTTAAAAAAAAAAACTGCATTTTAATTATAGAATTTATTTTAATTTATGTGTTAATCAGCAAAATCTACTTTAAATTACTTTATTTCACACTTTATTTATTAAAACAAACAATGTTTGTTATCTGTCGATCAGTAAACACCATGTTTATTATAATTAAATATTTTATTGCTGTTGCTGGTGTTGTTATTATTATTTTCCCTCCCAGTTGACAACATTTTTCAATTAAATATTATAATAAATTTAATATTAAATGTAAATAGTTCACATATGTGCAGTCCCAATATGCATGAACATTTATGTATTTTTCTGCACTTAAAATAATAATTTTATAAAATACTGTAAGATATTACTGTAATCTCAATTTGACAGATATTTGGCAGAGTTTTTAGTAAAAATAAATTTCAATAGACTAAAAACGATAGGAGAAAAATTTTGCATAAATATAGCATTGACTTATTTTTGCATATTTTGAAGCAAAATGCATATTATTGAATATTTTGATATTAAATGCATTTTTTTGCATATTTGATACTTTAATACATATTTTTGCATATTTTGTCATAAATTCGAATATAAAAAAATTTAAGTTTTTTTTCGCATTTTTAGCAAAACTTAAAAGTTTTATTTTGATTTTTTTTTTTTGTAATTTTTTTCTTCATTGACATTAATGCTCAGTTTCTGTATGACGAACGTCATTCACCTTTGTCATACAGAAACTGGTGTAAACAATGGTCGCTGATTTTGAAATTTGGCCTCCTACTTTGCTTAAAAAAAATATTTCTTGTGAAAAATGTATCATTGCTTGTCAAAACTAAAAAATAACAATTTTAGAGTAGGACCTCAACGGCCCTAATTTTTTTCGAAGCCAATTTTAAAGCAGAAAGCCTTATGCCACAAAAATTAAACTTTTTGCCAATAATACCCTTATCAAGTAAAATACATAATAATTTAAAAAAAAAAATCGAAAATATTTTTTTTTAAATTCTATGGAAAACATTTTTTAGGGTAAGAGCCGAGTCACAATTGGCACCACTTTCGGTAACCACAGAATGTTTTCATACATTTTGTATGAAAAGCAAAAAATCGCTTTGTGGTCGACCACACTGCGGCCAGAATAGATTCTATTCTATTTTTGTAGTTCTCTCTCACCACCCTCTCATTTTTCTCAAATTTGTATCAAGTAGCGTTGCCATATGTTCAACAAAATATGCAAATTTTTCCAATTGGAGTTAATATATTGTGTGTGTATTGCACACAAGTATCATTGTATATCTGCTTTTATAGGATAACAAAAGAAAAAAAAATAGATGTGTGACTGATTTAGCGTATTTTTCTTCATAAAATGTGTCCGGTCGTCTGTCGCTTAATTTTAATGTGTCGCTCTCTCTTTTGCAGTGGTTCGTCGTCGGTGGTGCCAATTGTGACTGGGCTCTAAAACTTTAACACCTCAGCGACACGCGTTAATATTGTCCGATTTGGCCAAAAAATTTAAACTAACAATAAGAGTTTTAAGACCAAAACGAACCATAATTTGGCCAGCGATCGAAGAAATTCAAAAAAAGTCATATCATGCCAACCTAATATATATACATGAATATTAGGGTGGACCAAATTTTCTTTTTTTTTTAATTTCGAAAATGTTGGGGTCGGGAAAGTTGCTTTTTAGGGTCGATATTTGCCATTAATGCAATTTGAAATTAATTAATAAAAAATAATGTTAATTTTTAACAGTAATGTCCGAATATTAACAAATTTTTGCGAAACATTATATTTATTCATTTATTTTGATGATCTTAACACGCATTTCAAGGTCGAATGGTTTTCGAGATATCACTATTTGAAATTTACAAAAAATGGTGGTTTTTTACGTTGAAGAAATTAAAAAAAAAAATCTTAAAATTTCTTTCCCTTGACTATTTCAAAGAGCTTAAGACAAAGGTTTCCTTAAAATTATTTTGGGTAGGTTTATTCTAGCTCGAGGTCATTATTTTCTATACTAATTAAAACTATGAAAATCTCATATAATAATTTTCAAAAAAAATATTTTTCTGTTTTAAATTTATAAAGGGGTTTTATATTGATGGTACAATTTTCTTCTTCTAATTCTCAATGAGAGTAGAGTCGAAAATGTATGTGTTAATATTTTAGTTTGGACATTAACGATTTATCATTTAAATTTCCTTTGTTACTCGTAGTATAAGGTGTTAATGTCTGCTAAATAATCTTGACAATGGAATCTGACAAATTTTCGAAACACGTGTCGACTAACAACAAGTCTTGCAAAAATTACCAACATAAATAAATTTAAAACAGAAAATTAATTTTCTTGAAAATTAGTCTATGAGAATATCATAGTTTTAATTAGTTAAGGAAATAATGACCTCGAACTAGAACAAACCTACTCAAAATATAATTTTTTAAAGGTAGAAAAAAACAGTTTTTATTTTTAATTTTAATTTATCAGAATTTGCTTTTAAAACGATAATTTTAACCTGTGGCTCCATTTGATCAAAGTTTTGTTTTTTTTTAGAAATTTTTACCAAAGACTCGAAGCTTTGATTAAAGATCGTCATGGTTTAAAATGTTTTGAATTGTCTCAAATTACTTAAGTATAAATGAAAGTATGTCTCAAGCTCTATGAAAAAGTCAGTGGAAAAAATGTTGAAATTTTTTTAAAATTTTTTTAAAGTCATTTTTGGAAATTTTTTAACAGATTTCAAATGACCATACCCGAAAATCGATAGACCGATTTTAGATTTTTTTATATCCGTACTCAGCATGCTAATATTAAAAAAAAATAATGTATCGCAAGATATTCTAAATTCTTATATTTAATTTTTCAAAAATTTTGGTAGAGATTTTCCGAAAATCCAAAACTTTGATCGAAGTTCGCCATGGGCAAAAATAATCGGATTTCGCTCAAATTAAGTTCAAATGAAAGACTGTACAGAATTCTATGTAAGAGTCAGGGGAAATAAATTTAGAATTTTTTTTTTAAAGTTCTTGAACGTAGGAAAAAATAAAATTTTTTTGGAAATTTCAAATAGCGAAAACCATTCTACCGATTTTAGTAGTTTTTTTTTAATCGTGTTTATCGCATTAAAAGTAGTATATATGATGTGTCGCAGGTAGAGTTGTCACTTATTCGACTTTTAACTTTGTTCGAATAATTCAAATAATTGCTTTTGTTCGTTCGATCAATCGATTAAATCTAAAAAAATATTCGATTAATCAATTAGAATAACGAAGAAAAAAAGTGGTTATAAAAAAATATTTTTATTAAGTGTTAAGCTTTTTAAGTTGGTGGAATTTGGCGGAGGACGTTGGCGGACACCTTTTCCCTAAATGTTACAAATTCATTTATTACGATATTATTATTGTATTATTTTCTATAACCACGCCCTTAAAAGTGGGCGGGACGAACAAAATTTCATTTCCTAATCATCTTGGTCCAAATGTAGGTCAATAACCTTCAAAAATTTCATTTGTTAAACAAATATAAAAAAAAAAAAACATGATAAAACAATTTTGTATTTCTGGTGGTGCTTTAGTTCTTGAAGGGGTAACACTTTTCCCCTCGTCCGATTTTATCTCCGAAGACATTAACGTGCCTAACTTCAGAAGTATATCTCTTTTTTTTGACTGCGTCGTGCTCTCCACAGACGGACGGACAGACATCGCTAGAATGTCTTATAATCGATCACTGATCAAAAATATATTTACTTTATCGGGACCTAGACCGATATTTCGATACTGTTGTTGGAGGGTTAAAAAAAAATAATTGTTCGATTAATTGACATAAATTAGTCGATTTATTCGTTATTCGAAAATCATCGATTTTAAATTAATCGAACAAGAGGTTGGCTTCGTTTGATCGATTAATCGAATTATTCTTAATCGATTGACAACTCTAAGACACATCTTTTTGTTTTTAATTTTCAAAAACCCAAAACTTTGATTGCCGGGCGCCACGGTTTAATATAATCCGATTAGCCTTAAATTTGTACCAGACTAAAAATTTATTTGTAGGAGAAAAAAAATTTGCGCGGAAAATCTGAAAAAAAACTTTTTTGTCAGGTTGTTTTAATTATATAAGGGGATTTTTCGCGTTGGTCCTATTTACCCATTTACGAACTTAAGTAAAAAATCTTCTGTAATTTTTTCTATAATTTAACAGATTTATTATTTTCCGTGTACCTATCCTTAATTTATCCTTGTTCGAAGGCTGCATTGATATTTTTTCAACTTAATTACCAGGTAATTATAAATTTATGTAAATTCTCCATAAAGTAATTGGAAATGGGTAAAAGAAAATTCAAATTACTATGGAAATAAATATTTTAATTAACCAAAAAATGGATATATATTAACACATCATCATTATGGTTCACCTGTGGTCATTTATGCTCACATGGATATTTATATGCAAAAATATGTTATCAGGACATATTTTATTTCACTGACCATACATATTCAATTTGCTCAAAAGTTTCTGGTATGCTCAACAAAATTTGTTTATTAAAATAAAAAAATGTAAGAAATTTATGGTCGCTTGACAATATAATGCCTACACCAGTGTCGAAAAATGGGTACCCAGTTCAAAAGTGGAACGATTGGGGGTATATTTGCTAAGATTTTTAATAAGTGTAGAAGTAGAAATTGTACAATTCAGTAAGAGTTTGGAATTGTGATTTAAGAAGAGAAGCTTAAATTTTAATACCACTTTTAATTTAAAAAAAAAATTATTTTAATGGGAAAAAATTTGCGAAATTTTTAAAAAAATTCTTGAACGTAGAAATAAACCGCCATTTTTGGATTTTATTTAAAAAGTTTGAAATGGCGTTATCATGAAAACCACTTCTACGATTTCAGAATTTTTTGAATATTGTATTCAGCATGCCAAAATTAATAAAAAATAGTGTAATGCAAGTTATTTTTTTTATTTCTTAATTTTTAAAAAATTCAAAATGTTGGAGAAAAATTTCGGATTTGGTAATCCGTAAACAAAAAAAAAAAAAATAAAAAATTTATTAAATCCGGACCAATCACCATAATGCGCATATAAATTAAAAATATTTGTATGTCATAATTTGAAATAAATGGATAATTTGTTTAATTACAAACTTAATACTATTAATTAAAAAGTTTAATTACAATTTAATCAAAAAAAATAAAAAAATTTTAATTATATATATTAAAAATTTAATTAAAAAAGTTTTGGAAACCAATTAAAATTTTTAACTGTATAAATTAAAAAAATTTATTAAATATACTACATTTTTCAAAAAATAAATAATTAAAAAAAAAACATTTTTAAAATAAAATAGTATAAAAAGGAATATTTCTTACAACTTTACCAAATATATTTTTGACATAGTCAGTAAGACAATTTTATAAAGTTGATTAATATGCATAAAACTATAAACAAAATGAGAATTCCAAAAACTAAATGAGAAATAAAAAAATAAAAACTGTTTATACTTCTGTGTTTGTTTTTGTAAGTAAAACAATGCAAAAGAAAACAAAACAAAGCAAAACAAGTAAAAAAGTTAAATGTAGTGATACCCTCCACAATTTAAAAAAGATTATTGCAAAAAATTTTATTTACAATGAAATTGCATTTAAAAAAAAAATTGCGCGAAAAAAAAAAATTGTGCGAAAAAAAAAATCCGCGATTTTTTTCTTTTTTATCAAAAAATACTTGTTTAAATACCATTTGGTGCTCAATTTTGTTCACATATGCCAACCAGCAGTGATCACCATTTCCATTCAAAATTACATTTTTATAAAATTTGCTCCAACTGTTATTTGTATGGGAGCCTACTTAGAGAGTGGAGATAGGGCGTAGGTATGTTTTAAAAAAATGTTGTAGGGTAAAAATAAATGGGGTCAGTCTCACTAATGACCCCTCTCGGACGCACCATTGGACCGGTAGAATCTGATTAAATAAAACAAATTTACAAAAAATAAAAAAAAATGTATGGGGACCGCCTTAACAATTAGAGATAGAGGGTAGGTGTGTTTAGAGAAAATGTTTGTACTAAAAAAATATTGTGAGTCGCTTATACATTTTGTTGCTCTGAGGGCGCTATTAGGACAGTTAGAGCGGGTGGAGCAAATTTAAAAAAATGTCGTTTTGTGTGGGATCCCCCTTAGAAATTGTAGATAGGATATCAGTTTGTTCCAAAAAAATGTTAAGACGTAAAAATTAGCAGAGCAGTAGAAATGATTTAAAGATTGGAAAATTTCAATAAATTTTTTTCAAAAAATTTAAAAAAATAGTAAGAATCGTTATCCCAAGATCCACCTGGGCAAAAAATTTGTAGAATGGATTGAGGTTTTACACAAAAAAATTTCGAAAAATCTAAGAGTACAAATATTTTCAAAAATTAGATTTAAATTTTATAACTTAAAAATCGCATACTAGAGCGCCTTTAAGAATTTTTTGGGATTTTTTTTTTAAAAGGTACGTAAAAAAAATTTTTTTTGAAAAAAAAAAATTGAAATTATTGAAGAAGTTTGGACCATTATTGAAGAAGTTATGAGTAAAAGAAGTTTGAGAAAGGAACAAACTACCAATTTTTAAAAATTCGATATCTTTTGAACGGGTCATCAAAAAAATCTGAAAATTTACCACGAAGGAGTTTTCGAAGGGTACTAAAAACTGTAAACAAATTCGGAAAATCTAAAAAAAAATTAATTTCAAAGTGTCCGACTTGACATGGAATGCCCCATATATAATTTGATTTTCAAGTTTTATCCAATCAAGCTTAACTTAAAGTCAAATGAGGTTTGGTATTGTTAACTTTATTTTAAACCAATTGATACACTCAAAAAAAAACCATGTCAAATAACTAGAAAAAGTCTCGCAATCCCATTTTACCAATATTTGACAGTTTTCCTTGTTTTTTAACAAATAATTTTCCATCGAAATTTATTTATTTTTTTTTTTTTTACAGTTTTTCTTGTAATTTTACAAATTTCTAAGATTTTTTACAAAAAATTTTTTGTAAATTTGCGAGAATTTCTTGTAAGTTTTATTTTGCCAAAAAAGTTGTAAATTTACAATTTTATTGGTAAAATCACGTAAAATTACAAAAAAGTTCGTAATTTTTACTAGGAATTCTCGTAAAAAAGGAGGTAGCAAAAAATCTAGTAAAATCACGAAACCTCCTTGTAAGTTTTATCGCGTCAAAAAAATTTTATAATCTTGATCAAAGTTAAGATTTTTTGGTGAAAATTGTTTAAAAAAACAAAACTTTGATACAAGGGCACCAAGGGTTTAATGACCGGATTTGGCTCAACTTATTTTAAAATAAAAGTTTGTCTCAAGCTCTATGAAAGGATCAAGAGGAAGACATTTTGAGATCTTTTTTAAAAAATTTCTTGAACGTATGAAAAAACACAAATTTTTTTAATCGCCGATTGCTCTCAAATTTGTAACACAAAACTTTTAGATCTAGTAGAATTTAAATTTTCCTGGACACTCGGGAAAATCAAAGTTGAAGAAAAAATGTCACTCTAATGTAACATCCATTTCTCAATTCATAATTTAAAAATTGGTGCATATTGTATACATATAACAAGTAGAAAAGTTAAATTCGACTTTGCCGAATCTATGAATACCCTCCACAATGCATTTTTTTTTAAGGGTAGTACATTTTTTAACGGGAAAAAATTAACAATTTTGACTAGAAATATTTTATTTTGAGTAAAAAACTCTTTTTTTGTATTTTTTTTTTAAAAAAGAAGAAAAATTATTATTTTTTTTTTTTGAGTGTAAAATTTTTTTCGAGTGTAATGTTTTTTTTACTGTAAAAATATTTCTGAGTGAATGAACGTAGGTATGTACACAAAATATTGTAATTTTTGTAAAAAAAAAAATTTTTTTTTTTGTACATTTTTTTTGGAGTGTAAAATTTTTTTTTGAGTGTAAATTTTTTTTTGAGTGTAAAACTTTTTTCGAGTGTAATTTTTAAGTTACCAATGCTTTTAAAACTAAACAAGTTTAAAAAGCATTGCTTAAAATTTAAACAAGTTTGAAAAGCATTGTTTAGTTACCACCAATGCTTTTAAAACTTGTTAAAACACGTGGCATTTTAGATGAAACTAATCTGAAATTCAGGGTTTTGCTTATAACTTTTGAACCACTGGACCGATTGAGCTGAAATTTAAAACCAAACAGACCCGGGGAACGGCAAAGATGCATGCCAAGCTTCAGTAGTCTCATTATTGTCTTTCGAAAGTTATCGTGTTTTTTATCTCGTAAATTCGCGAAACACCCTTGCCGAAATTTACTCTTTTGCTCATAACTTTTGAACCACTGGACCGATTTGGCTGGATTACAATACCAACCTGACCAGGTAAATGACAAACATATATGCCAAACTTCAGTAGCCTCTGTAAAGTCTTTCAAAAGTTAGCGTGTTTTCTACGGACGGACAGACAGACAGACAGACAGACAGACAGACAGACAGACAGACAGACAGACAGACAGACAGACAGACAGACAGACAGACAGACAGACAGACAGACAGACAGACAGACAGACAGACAGACAGACAGACAGACAGACAGACAGACAGACAGACAGACAGACAGACAGACAGACAGACAGACAGACAGACAGACAGACAGACAGACAGACAGACAGACAGACAGACAGACAGACAGACAGACAGACAGACAGACAGACAGACAGACAGACAGACAGACAGACAGACAGACAGACAGACAGACAGACAGACAGACAGACAGACAGACAGACAGACAGACAGACAGACAGACAGACAGACAGACAGACAGACAGACAGACAGACAGACAGACAGACAGACAGACAGACAGACAGACAGACAGACAGACAGACAGACAGACAGACAGACAGACAGACAGACAGACAGACAGACAGACAGACAGACAGACAGACAGACAGACAGACAGACAGACAGACAGACAGACAGACAGACAGACAGACAGACAGACAGACAGACAGACAGACAGACAGACAGACAGACAGACAGACAGACAGACAGACAGACAGACAGACAGACAGACGGACGGACGGACGGACGGACGGACGGACGGACGGACATCGCTAGATCGACTTAAAATCGATCGAGGATCATAAATATATATACTTTATGAGGTCCTAGACCAATATTTCGAGGTGTTACAAACGGAATGACAAACTTATATATACCCTCTATCACTAGAGTGGAGGGTATAAAAAACATAAATTAAAATCATGTAGGTATATAAAAAAATCCTTTTTTCTAAATCACTTTTCTATAGTTTGTAAGCAAAACAAAAACGTCCTTAAAAAATGCTTGTAATTGTAACATTTATGTGTGTTTTTTTTTTTTTTTTTTAATTACAATACAAAAATTTAAATATGCAGATCCAATAAATTTGAACACACACACACTCAATCAATATTTGTATGTATGAGTAGCTAGTATAGGTTTAGTTATCGAAACAAAATTGTGTACTGAAACATTTCAACTATTAACAATTCATGAATGTAAAATGTAACTATTTGTATCTATGTATGTATCTGTATCACAAACATAAATACACAAATACATAGTTTAAACTTTTAAGTACGAGACACATTTGAATGTATGAGTGCACTCATGCTTAGATAAATATACACACACATACACACAAGCTCAGATATCCAGACAGCATGTAGAAATGTTGTTTGATCTTAATATGTGTGTATAGATTCTTAGTTTAAAAGGAAAATACAACTAACTGTGTTTTTAAGTCGTTAAATTTTATTTATAGTTTTAGCCCACATATTCATGTTGTATTTACAAACACTACAATAAAGCCAAACACTTACATGTGCATTAGAGTGGCATTTTTCTTTTGTATGGTAAACAAAATTTTCTTTCGTGGTACAAATTTAAGGTCAATTGGATTGAATTTTTAAAAATTTGACATTCTTTCGACATTTAAGATTTTTTTCTTTTAAGTATTGAAGATGTTAACTAGGTCTTTAACTGTAGTAAAAACAAAATTTTAAATCTTAAAACTCGAAAGAATATCAAATTTTTAACAACGAGGTGAATGGTGAAAAAGTGCTTCCGAATCGTGCACAATATGTCTTGTAATTCATGATATTTATTAATTTTAGTGCGCTAAATAGGAACATTCAAACATTTTAAAACCGGTAGAAAGTATTTTGAGATATTGCTATTTGAAATTTGCACAAAATGGCGATTTTTTCTACGTTCAGGAAATAAAAAAAATCTTTCCCTTGACCTTTTCGTAGACCTTGACAAGATTATTTATAAGCGTGTCCTGAAAATAAAAAAAATTAGGGAATACCGCTATGGCGATGTTATTTAAGTAACTGATTACGAGAAAAAAAATAAAAAAAATTTTAGAGGTCATCTTCCGGGCGCAACCAGTGCTTAAAGTTTACATCCGTTGTGCATTTGGTAAAAAAAAAATCCGTCTGTCTGTCTGTCCGTAGAAAACACGCTAACTTTTGAAAAAATTCACAGAGGCTACTGAAGTTTGGCATATATGTTGGTCATTTACCTGGTCAGGTTGGTATTGCAATCCAGCCAAATCGGTAAAGTGGTTCAAAAGTTATGAGCAAAAGAGTAAATTTCGGCAAGGGGTTTTCGCAAATTTACGAGATAAAAAACACGATAACTTTCGAAAAACAATAATGAGACTAGTGAAACGTGGCATATATCTTTGCCGTTCCTCAGGTCTGTTTGGTATTGAATTTCAGCTCAATCGGCCAAGTGGTTCAAAAGTTATAAGCAAAACCCAGAATTTCAGATTTTGTTCATCTTAATGCCACGTGGTAAACAAGTTTTAAAAGCATTGGTGGTAACTAAGCAATGCTTTTCAAATTGTTTAGTTTTTAAGCAATGATTTTTAAACTTGTTTAGTTTTAAAAGCATTGGTAACTTAAAAATTACACTCGAAAAATATTTTACACTCGAAAAAAATTTTACACTCAAAAAAATTTTACACTAAAAAAAATTTTGTTTTTTTTTACAAAAATGTCAATATTTTGTATACATACGTACGTGCATTCACTCAGAAATATTTTTACAGTAAAAAAAGCATTACACTCGAAAAAAAGTTTTACACTAAAAAAAAATAGTTTTTAATTAATTTTTCTTTTAAATGACAAAAAAAGAGTTTTTTACTCAAAATATTTGTAATCAAAATTGTTAATTTTTTTCAGGTTAAAATGTACTATCCTTTAAAAAAAAAAGGCATTGTGAAGGGTATTCATAGATTCGGCAAAGTCGAATTTAACTTTTCTACTTGTTTAAGTTAATTGCGCCCTGAAGATGACCTCCAAAATATTTTTTATTTTTTTCCCCCGATAAACATCGTTCTAGCAAGCTCCTTGTCGCTAATAAACAATTTGAACTTTTTTACAGAAGGTACGAAAACTGTTAGACGAGGAAAATATGTTAATGTTACAAAAATGCTAACTTTATATCAAAAAAAAAAGATTAATAAATTTTGAAAAAATTTATCAATTTCTAATTAGTATGGTAGTATTATTTAAGAAACACCTTTAAAAGTGTTTAAAAAAAATTCTTAGCAAATAAAAAGTAATTAGATTTCCCGATAATAAAAAATAATTTTTTACCGCTAAATGCAAAAAAAAAACGCTCCATTAAGTCGGAGAAACGACCAATTGCATTTTTTTTTTCATTTTTATTTTTGTTTGTTCATTCGTCCTCTGTAATAACATAGTTAGCAAGAGAGGGTTTAACAGAAGTTGAGTGACTTCAGATATCTTTATAATTGACAGTCTTTGGTTCTAGGGGTATGCCCTAAACAAATTCCAAAATTTCCTGAATTCGGGACATGCTATTATTTATTTAAACTTAATTTAATAATTCTAGCCCGCGGCGCCCTTCGAGTTTATTTTTTATTTTTTTTTTAATGTCCACCAAAACTCAAAACTTTGAAGGGTGCCATGTGTTAAAATGATCTGGCTTAGCTTTGATTAAGTTCAAATGAAAGTTTATCTATGAAATGGACCAAGAAGAAAATTTTGATTTTTTTTTTTAATTCTAGAACGTAGCAAAAACTGGCAATTCTGGAAATTTGTTGCCAAATTTCAAGTAATTTTTTATACCCTCCACTCTAGTGATAGAGGGCATATATAATAAGTTTGTCATTCCGTTTGTAATACCTCCAAATATTGGTCTAGGACCCCATAAAGTATATATCGCTCATTTACTTGTATAGTGTCATAACTCAAAATGTTTCATTTTGCAGAAAACGCGTTTAAAGTTTACAATTGAAACTGGTTGTTCATTGAAAATGGCCTTTACATAGAAAATGTAATAATTACGTATTCTCTTCTCAAATGATGAGTTTTAAAGATATAAATGCGAATTATTGACACAATATAAAGCATGATATAACGAAAAATGCTGCATTATTAACTAAAAAATCACATTTTTTGAGTTATGACACTATACAAGTAAATGAGCGATATATTCATGATCTTCGATCGATTCTAAGACGATCTAGCGATGTACGTCTGTCTGTTAAAAACACGCTAACTTTTGAAAGACTTTACGGAGGCTCCTGAAGTTCAGGTCAGGTTGATATTGCAATCCAGCGAAATCAATCCAGTGGTTCAAAAGTTGAATTTCGGCAAGGGTTTTTCTTGAGTTTACGAGATAAAAAAACACGCTAACTTTTTAAAGGCAATTCTGAGGATGCTGAAGCTTGTCATATATATTTTTTGTTCCTCTGACCTGGTTCGTGTTGAATTTCAGCTTAATCGGTCAAGTGGTTCAAAAGTTATTTGCAAAACCGTGAATTTCAGATTAGTTTCACCTTAAATTCACGCGTTAAAAACCCGTTAAATATGTTTTAAAAACATTGGTAAGTCACAAAAATATTTTATAGCGTATTTTTGTCACTCAAAAATATTTTTACACTAAAAAAAATACACTCGAAAAAAGTTTTACACTCAAAAAAAATTTTACACTCAAAAAAAATTTCGTAAATTATTTTTTTTTTCAAACATTACTTAAAACAATTTTTTTTTACACAAAATAAAATATTTCTAATCAAAAATTTTATTTTTCTCACGTAAGAAAATTTACTATCACTTAAAAAGGGAATTGTGGAGGGTATTCATAGATTCTGCCAAATCGAATTTAACTTATCTACTTGTTTTATTTTTAAAATTGGTGCCAAATGTTTCGTTAACTAGAGTACATTTAGGAAAAAATATTTGTAAAGTTTTTATGGAGCAATTTTGGTCCAGTATAACGTTTTGAAATTTTAAAAAGGTGTAATTTATTATATATTTTTTTAAGTTTTTGTATAAACCGGAGTTTTTAAGAGTTCTTTTAAGATTTTGTATAAACCGGAACTTATGTTCAAGCTTTTGTATAAAAAGCAGTTTTTTACAAAAACTTAAAAAAATATATGTATAATAATTTCCCAGTTGGCAACGTCCTCGAGCCATCCTCAGTGACGGTGTGGTGACATGTCAGAGTCACTGCTGACATACACAAGACATCTCCATGTACTGGGTTGAGGATAGTTTCATACAAATTTTCAAATGTCCTCACTTAAAGTCAGCAGTGGTCAGGGCTGACCTTCTGGGGGCATGCCACCTAAGACTTCTTTGGGGAAATGTCTGACATAGATCATGCGAAAATACAAAAAATTTTCGTATTTCCTTTAGTTTTTACTTTTATCCATTTTCCTTTACAAATTATCTTTCTCATATTTAGAAAAAACTTTGCGGCTTTTTTAGTCCCAACTGGATTTGAACTTGGAACCTCACCCTGAAGATGACCACAAACAATTTTTAAATTTTTTTCTTCGTAATCAGTTCTTCAATAAGCATCGTTCTATGGGTATGCCCCAAAGAAATTCCAAAATTTCCTGATTTCGGGACATGCTATTATTTAATTAAACTTAATTTGATAATCGAGTTTATTTTTTTTTTGAATGTCTACCAAAACTGGGTTAAAATGATTTGACTTAGCTTTGATTAAGTTCAAATGAAAGTTTGTCTCGAGCTCTATGAAATGGACCACGAAAAAATTTAGATTTTTTTTTAATTCTAGAACGAAGCAAAAACCACCAATTTTGGAAATTCTTTACTAAATTTGTGGCAAATTTCAAGAAATTTTTTTTTAATATGTGTATTTACAAAAATTATGGAATGATTAAAATTACACAGTGCAACAATAATAATCGGAATGGAATGAAACCAAATGAAAGTTGAGATTTTTCGAAAACAAAACTCTCAAGTCTCTATTTAGGTTTAGTGCAAAATTTTTTTACACGCATTTGAAGTTGGTGAATTATTATTACACCATACGACAAAAAAAAATTGTTAAACATGAACTGGATAATATACGTTTAAAAATAGAGACTAAATGTAAGAAAACTGCACTTACAGTTTTTCAGTTCGTGATCCTGTTTCCTTTTAACATGTCTTCAAAGCTTTAAAGGATTAAATTTTTGTAAAATATTTCTTTTAAATATTTGTACTTGTTCTAGGATGCCACTAGTGACAGCAAATGAAAGAGGAGGATCTCCCTAAATTTTCCCATTTTATAATTTTGACATATCAGAAGAGAGGAGGTAAGTAATGTCCTTTAAAAAATTGAGCCTTTAATATCATTTAAAATGTTTAACCAAGTATTTTGATAAAGTTTTTAAATGGCATCATTCATATTCTTCTTCCTGATATTAAAAATAAAAAACAAAAAAATGGAAAAATTAGGAAATATTCTACTCCTTCAAATTAATTGATTTTTATAGAAATTATTTCTAAAACAAGCTTTTAAGGTCAGTTTTTCTATAAATGTTTTCTTCCATTTGTCATTAATAGTGACATTATAAGATAAGAACAAATATTTAAAAAATATTTTACAAAGTGTAGTCCTTTAAATCTTTGAAGTCCTTTTAAAAGGAAACAGGATCACGAAATGAAAAACTGTAAATGCAATTTTACTCCATTTAATGTCTACATTCAGACGAATATCATACGGCTCATGGGTAATATTGGCTGTCGGAGGGTGTTATAGTTATAAATAATTGAAAACTTTTTAAGATGCGTATACTTAATTTTAAATAAATAATAATTTAAATAACAATCATACGCAACGGTGCACAGTTGTTTAGTTTTAACAATTCGGCCATTCAATAAGTACTAGAAAGATTGCAGAGAAATTCATACCGGTTATTGCTAGCGAAATTTAGAGATTAAGTTTGGATGCTGGACTCCACATGCCCAATAAGAGCAATGCTAGATGTTCCTAAAGTAGGACATATTTACACAGAAAAAACTGTTATATTGACATATTTGTGAATACAATTAACTTTTTCACTGAAAGTGCTCCTATACGGAAATTTGTGATATCAACTAACGTTTGTAAATATTGATTGTTGAAAAAAATGTAAGAAAAAATAAACGAGTTTGTAATAGTTCTCTAAAATTATTATTTGTATTGACAAACGGAAAAAATCTTAATTTTTTTTTTTCAACAAAGAAATTCAACAAACACAAACACAATTTGTTGATCTGACAAACGTAAAAAATCTTATTTTTCAACAAAGAAATTCAACAAACACAAAAACTATTTGTTGACATGATAAAATAATTTTGAAATAAAATTACTTGACTGAGTTTGTTAAAAACAAAATTGAAGTTTTGTATTATAGACTAACAGGCTGCAGTTTTTATTAAATGTTTGGTTGATATCATGTTTGGTTGATTTACAATTCATGTTTATTGATTTAAATTTGACGATTTTATTTTCTGTGTAGTATACAAAAATTTTAAATGCTTCAAAATCGCCAACTTCAAATGCGTTAAAAAAATCTAGCACTGAACTAAAAAATAACCTTAAGGGTTTTGTTATGAAAAATGTTAACTTTCATTTGCTCTTGGTTTCATCCCATTCCAGTTAGGAACGTCGATGTTGTATCACTGTGTTATTAGTGGGAATTTTCCAAAAATTCAAAACTTTGGTCGAAGGGCGCCACGGGTTAAAATTATCGGATTTTGCTCAAATAAAGTTTAAACCAAAGTTCGTCTTAAGTTCTATAAAAGAATTAAGGGGAAGAAATTTCGAGATTTTGTTTTTAATAATTTCTCAAACGTAAGAAAAAAACGCCATTTTTTGCAAATTTCTAATAGCGATATCTCGAAAACCGTTTGAATAATTTAAAATTCTTTTTTGAAATTCGTGTTCAGAGCAAGACATATTTTTTTAATTTTTAAAAATCAAAAACTTTGATCGCCGGACGTCACGGGTAATTTAATCCAACTGATCTCAAATTTGTACCACAAAAGTTTTGGGCCTAGGAGAATAAAAATATGGTGGAAAATATTTTTGCCATCCAAAAAAATACCTGCCTGCCTGTCTGTTGTGCATACATCCATGTTCATGTATGTGTGTGTTTGTATTTGTGTAGCTGGTTAAAAAAAAATAACATACATATTGCATACATAAACATAAGAGCACTTACTTGCAATAAAGTACAATCTACAATATTGTATGTGGAGGTACCTTTCAAATACGCATTGTTGGTTATTCAGACCACTAGTTGTACTTCATACATATTATATGATGTGCCAGCCATCCAGCCAGCCAGCTAACCAGCCAGCCTTCATATCAGCCAAAGTACCCCTATGTGTGTATGCATGTGTATATGTGTTTTGTTGTAATTTAAAAATATGAATTTCATATGAATTCTCATGATGAAGGTAGTGTAACTACATAGAACCACAATATCCTCGCTTAAGCTTCAACCCATTTCCGTTTTGGTTGGAAAATGTAGCTCATTTCCGTCTCGGCATGTGTTTAAAGTTTTTTTTTACTCATACAAGAGCTATACGATTGCAACAACCAACAGTTGTATGTTGTACAAGAAGAAGAAGAAGCTGCAGTAGCAGCAACATCATCAGAATCAGTTGTATGTAAAAGCAACAATCAAAAGCATACAAGCGTATACTATTTTACAACAACAAAAATTTATACACACACGAACGTATGAATATTTAAAGTTGATGGTGTTATTAAACAGAGTCTTAAAGGAATTTATGCTTTAAACTTTATTTTTGAGATATTTAATTTATTTTCTAAATTAAATTCCTAATATTGAATCCTTTTAAATTTTACATTGCAGGCACTTAAACAAAGAGAAATATTCAATTTAATTTGTTTTGACAACTGTTTATCAAGACTCCATCTCGAAAATTAAAACTCCAAACATTTGTCCCGTACTTAAGTACTTTATTTCTTCACTCCCTAAGTGAGCTGCCATACAAAAATGACATTCCCTAAAAATTTGCTTCCACCGCTCTAACTGTCTCTGGGTTGCACCTAGACGAGTCATAAATATGAGACCGACCTGCAATATTTTTTCAATACCAACATTTTTTCTGCCACGCCTTTATTAAAGGCGGAGGTAATTAGATATTCATGTTGCTAGCTACTAACATGTTAAAGAATCTATACTGCTGTTTTCGCATAACCGCATATACGCTTACCCACACAAATTTTAAATTATCCGCGCTTATTTTTAACGAGTATAATTTTGGGGATAACTTAAAGCTTCAATAAAAATTGAAAACAAGTTCACATTTTTAATGAAATAGCATACATTAGACAAACCCATTTTTTCTTGTTATATCATAGACAAAAACCTTTTTTTTTCTTGTTTGCCTTAATAAATTTTGACACACAATTGCTGTGTTTTTCAATAAGTGGATTTATTTTCGGATTAATCTTATTTAGTATAAAACAAGTAGAAAAGTTAAATTCATCTTAGCCGAATCTATGAATACCCTCCACAACGCCCTTTTTAAGTGATAGTATATTTTGTAACGTGAAAAAAATAAAATTTTTGATTAGAAATATTTTATTTTGTGTAGAAAAACTTTTTTTACAGTAATTTTTGAAAAAAAAAATAATTTACTTAATTTTTTTTGAGTGTAAAATTTTATTTTGAGTGTAAAAATATTTTTGAGTGACAAAAATGCGTTGTAAAATATTTTTGTGACTTACCAATGTTTTTAAAACATGTTTAACGGGTTTGCAACACGTGAATTTAAGGTGAAACTAATCTGAAATTCACGGTTTTGTCAATAACTTTTGAACTACTGGAACGATTTGGCTGAAGTTCAATACGAACCAGACCAGGGGAACGAAAAATATACACTCAAAATTATCACCTTGTAAATTACAGAGATACTCTCCTGAGCCAGCAGAAAATACCATAGATTTCTAACCAGCAAGATTTTTTGTTTTTTTACAAAGAAAACTCTGTAAAATGATTTCGATAAAAAAAATGTAAATTTACAGAATTATCTGTAAAATATTGATAAAACCGAAAAGAATTTTACCAAAAATACTCTGTAAATTTACAAAGTTTTAGGTAAATGCTTTTTATGAGTTCAAAATTTTACAAAAAAAACTCTGTAAATTTTTAGTTAAATCCATTTCATGAGTAAAACTTCTCTGCTTCAAAACATTAATTCAAATTAAAAAAAATTAATTAATTATAATTAAAATTAAAATTTTGTTAAATTTTCCCACTTTAATGCTTCCAAATTGTAAATTTACTTTTTTATTTTTGTGAAAATTACGAGTTATTAACGAGTTACTCCAATTTTACAAAATCTTGTTTTTCGGGCACAAGAAAATACAAAGTATTTTTTTTTTTAAATCTGCGTTTAGACAGATAACTTTGTCAATTATCTGTCAAATTGAGATTACAGTAATTTTACAGAGTATTTAACAGAATAATTAATTTAACTTCGAAAGTTAGCGTGTTTTTTTGTATTGTAAATTCACGAAAAACCATTGCCGAAATTCAGTCCTTTGCTCATAACTTTTGAACCACTGGACCGATTTCGCTGGATTGCAATACCAACCTGATCAGGTAAATGCCCAACATATATGCCAAACTTCAGGAGCCTCCGTAAAGTTTTTGAAAAGTTAGCGTGTTTTCAATAGACAGACAGACGGACAGACGGACGGACATCGCTAGATCGCTTTAAAATCGATCGAGGATCATGAATATATACACTTTATGGTGTCCTTGACCAATATTTCGAGGGGTTACAAAGGGAATGACAAACTTATATGTACCTAGGGTGACCATTTTTTTCTGAGCTTAAATCAGTACGCCCAAGTTTTTATGTTTTTTTTTTTTTCTAGAAATAACTCTCTAAAAATTTTTTCTATGAGAAAACACTGATGAAGGTTAAACTAACTTGATCCCAAGTATTTTGAGTAAAAACAACTCTTAAAAACAACTGCAAAATACAACTGCAAAAAAACAACTGTCGTGGTTTTGCAGAAAATTTAGTTGACTTTAAACGACTTCATTTGAATGTTTTGATCGTTTCAGTGCAGAAATATAACAAAATTCCACAGGTTTTGAGAATAAGAAATACCGAAGGTTTTTAAGACTTTTTCTGTTTTGACAACTTTTCCTGTAAGAAAACTTCACAGCTAATATTTTTTTAAGTCCCTGATTTTCTGAGCGCTTTTTTGAATAAGCTCTGATGACATTACCATATCTAAGATCTCAGAATCATTTGGATTCATGCAATTTACATCATCTTTCTAAAAATATAAAAAAATCCATCGGCCCATTGAACTTTTCGTTATAGAAAACCTCAAAGATTCTGTGCGCATTTTCATATAAATTTAGGAAGATCAAAAGAACCTCATGCTCAGATTCATTTTTGCGTTAAAGAACTCTTATCTCCTTAGAATAAATTCATAATAAATTATCTCATTTTCAGACTTAACTTATAAAAAACAACTCTGACGACTTATGTATATTATGGAAATCCAAGTTTTTGTGCAGAATTTTCGAATAAATTTTTTTTTTATATTGAAATGTTCAAAAATCAGTACAATCAGTACATATTTTATAAAATCACTATAAATCAGTACAACGTTTTTTGATCAGTACACGTGATCAAAAATCAGTAGATGTACTGATCAAATCAGTACGAATGGTCAGCCTATATATAACCTCTATCACTAGAGTGGAGGGTATAAAAAAGGATCAAAATGACCCCTAAAAATGGGATATAGAGGGTTAATATATTTTAAGAAAAGAACCACTATCAAATTTTACTGAGAACATGCCTTAACACTTTTTACCTCAGAACTATATTAAATACTTTTTTTTTTTGAGTTATTTAAAACGCCTTTGAAAAAATTAAAAACTTAAGTGGGACATAAAAAAAGAACTCAAGGTAAGTTTTCAAAACCCTTCGAGGTCTTCTATTGATATACATTAGAGTGACCCTTATTTTGGAAATGTTGGAAATGTTGAGACGGTACCCCCTCATTTTTTTCCTTTTGACTAAAAAATAACTCAGGAAAAATTTTACGCCCCTACGACCACGCCTTCCCTACGCGACGGGGCCTTAAAAATCATTTTTCCATACAAACCAAAAAATTTTTTTTTGATTAAATTTTTTGGTTATTAATTATAATATTAGTTGGTTAGCTTATTCACGACAAAAAATTTGATTTTGGTGGGATGAGGCTTTCAGTTCTAAAAAAATTTTCGAAAAAATTTAGAGCTTTTGGGGTCCTACAGTAAAAATTTTTTAAAATATATTTTTTTTTAGTTTTGACAAGCAACCGTTTTAGTTGAATTGTTGCTTTTAACGATATATTTTCATAAAAAAATATTATTCCTATCTGTGACATCTTTATCGTGATCTAAAAAAGGGTAAAAAATGCATTTTTGATGTTTTTCGATACACGATCAAGATGTCACAGATATGAATAATATTTTTTTATGAATATATGTCATTAAAAGCAACATTACAACTAAAAAAATTACAACTGGAAAAATGATTTTTAAGGCCCCGTCGCGTAGGGAAGGCGTGGTCGTAGGGGCGAAAAATTTTTCCTGAGTTATTTTGTAGTCAAAAGGAAAAAAATGAGGGGGTACCGTCTCAACATTTCCAACATTTCCAAAATAAGGGACACTCTAATATACATTAATTTTTTTTTGGTCCCGTCCAAGATTCACTCGAAGACTCCAATTTTGTTACACAGTGTTATAAGAGTGTAAAAGTGAAAGGGTAAAACAAACAAAGAATTTATTTCTTGAATCCTCTGACTCCCACTATAACTATATGTTGGTTACGGCGGTTACTCACACTAATGCTACAACGTTTGTAGGTAAAATATATGAAAAAAACACAAAAACTGTGTTGAGGAACTATGCCTTAATAGCGTCGAATTGTTAGTATATACGGATTTGTATTAAGTTGTCTGTATATACCGACCGACCGACTTTCAAATGTATCCATGCATTCTCCATACACATAAGTTTATACTACGAGTATATGTTAAATCTATGGCTAATGAATGAATCTTCATAGCATTTATGTTATATTAATATATGGAACAATTTAAATTTTAACATGATTAAAAATATTTACTTTGTTTAATATCGCTTAAAACTTTAATACACATTTGATTTAAAGTTTTTTTTTTGTTTTGGTTTTATAACAGATTCATATGCAAATATTAAAGGATGCAGTTTTCAAACATAAAATATTATTTGTATGAGATAAATACATGCAAGCATACGTAAATAACACAGAGAGAGAGTTTGCATATTTACAAAAATAAAGTTGAAAGACCTCAAGTTACAATTTAAATTATTCAATATGTTTTAATAAAGTTTTAAATTAATAAATTGTTGAAATAGCATAGTGGTGACCAATGTTTTTAATGGTTTTTTTTGTAGAAAAATAAATTTGCAAGAACTTTTTGGATAAAAGTTTAACAAAATTTTTTTTCAGCCTTAAAAATTTTTGAAAAATGGAATGGTTTTCTTCATACAGAAGAAAAAGATGTATGGTTCATGATTGCAGTACACCAAATCACCCATAATAAAGGGGCAACATAGTATGGTTGATCGATTTATGATCATCAACAATTATAAAATGACAAATTTTTTATCACACTATAATCAGCGAAGTTCATAATAGATCATACTATGATCTCAACAATCATGTTATGATAACGTTATCAATCATACTATGTTGCCCCTTCATTATGGTTCTCGCAATCATATTTTTTCTCTGCGTGCTAAGACTTTTGATCCGAATTTAATAAAATTACCGATATAAAGATGATCCGCATGATCTAAAATATGAACTCCACAATAAAGTTGTCACAACCATATATTAAATTCAATCAATTGGTACAAGTGATTTCCACTTAACTTACAACTCAACAAAAAAAGAAATACACGCACAAATTTTCAGCTTAAATTATAGTCGATAAAGTGAATTGTGTTTCTGGGCCCCTTTTTGCTTATATCAATTAATTATTTGTTCAACTAGAAATAGGAAATAGTGCAGAAATAGTATTTTTAATTCAATTTACTAAGTCTCATAAGTTCTTTAAACATTTTGTGGGGGCAATAGAAATACAAAAAGAATGCTATTACATTTTTTGTAAGGTATAAACATGTGCAATTTTTATATACATTCTAACATAAATATTAGAGTTCGTTTTCAAATTTTTTTTTGATTTTGATTTCTGGATATTATCACTTTTTAGAAGGTTTTTGTATCAATAAAAATAATGGCGTACTTTTTTTTAAAAAATTCCAACTCCTTCCCGTGCCTATAGGCGACTCAAATCGCGGATTTTGGGTCCCTTTTCACATACAACAAAAACGGCTAAATGTATGTCAAATCTGACTTCAGTATTCGATTCTACGGGAAAACTTAGGCCCATAAGCTTTTTTATAGTTTTAAGAATGCACAAGAATGCATAATTAGAGTGGTCCAAAAAAATAATTTTTAAAAAAAAAAAGTTAAAATATTTTTTTTGTTAATATACAATGAAAAAATACTTACATCTGAGAAAAATGGTCCAAAAATTTTAATTTTGTAGTTACCCGTTCAAAAGTTATTTAAGTTTAAAAATTGAATTTTTTAGTGAATACAAAATAATTTATTAGTTTTGTAATTTCTATTTAACAGCAATTCTTATTAATTCTATTCCTTTCGACAGCATAAAAAGTTAACAATTTAAATTATCTTTATTTTTAACTAAACACGAATTGTTCAGGAGCGAAATTTTAACAACAAGTTGTTCGGTGGTAAATTTTCGCGCCTGAACAACTGGTGTTTAGTTAAAAATAAAGATAATTTAAATTGTTTAGCTTTATCTGCTATTGAAAGGAATATAATTGATTATAATTATTATTGTTAAATAGAAATAACAAAACTAATAAATTATTTTGTATTCACCAAAAAATTAAATTTTTAAACTTTGATAACTTTTGAACGGGTAACAACAAAATTAAAATTTTTGGACCATTTTTCTCAGATGTAAGTATTTTTTTTACAAGGAAAAATAAGATTCCTGCTTTTGATCCTATTTCTCTGGACGGTACTGAAATCACCTTCTCAGATGGAGCCAAGTATCTTGGAGTATTTCTAGATAGGAAGCTGAATTTCAGGCGTAATATTGAGGAACGGGTGAGAAAAGCAACGATTGCTTTGTATTCCTGTAAAAGGGCCATTGGAAAACGATGGGGTTTTAGCCCTCAAGTCGTTCATTGGATCTATACAGCAGTGGTGCGTCCAATTTTGCTGTATGGAATCATTGTCTGGTGGCCTGCTTTGGAAACAAAAGCGAACTTTGTCTTTATCACGAAGGTACAGAGAATGGCGTCAATGTGCATCACTGGTGCTCTTCGTACTACACCTACGGCTGCATTAGAAATCCTCCTTCACCTGATACCCTTGGACATATTGGGTAGGCAGTATGCGGCTGCATCGGCAATTCGACTTAATAGCACGCTGCAATGGAGGAGCAGTGATTGTGGCCATAGCGCAATCTTGAAAAAGATAACAATACCACAAAATGTGGACTGTGCTCCCTCTTTGAGCCTCTTTGAGCGCCACTTTACCACTATGATACCATCCAGGGAGTCTTGGATGGGGGATACTCCGGGTAGTGGAGCTACCATAAATTTTTACACAGATGGATCGAGGCTGCACGAACAAGTGGGCTTTGGAGTCTATTCGGAAGAGCTTGGGTTGAGCCTGGCTCGTAGATTGCCAGATCATTGCAGTGTTTACCAGGCAGAGATGCTGGCAATAAAAGAAGTGGCTGACTGGTTGAGCTGCAATGTCTTGTCTACAACCGCAGTCAACATCTATACTGACAGTCAAGCCGCGGTCAAGTCCCTGGATTCAATGTTTCTGAAAACAAGATCTGCCCTTAACTGCCGCACGTCTTTAAATGAGATGGCCAAGCAGTTTAACATACGACTCATATGGGTCCCAGGGCACAGAGACATTCCAGGGAATTGCAAAGCCGATGAGCTTGCAAGACTAGGAACTACCTTACAGGTTCCAACAGAATTGGAATGTGTTGGTACGCCTCTAGAAACTTGCAAGCAAAACCTACGGCTTTGTTCTGCGACGGAGACTAATCAAAGATGGGCAAATGGATGGACGTGTGAGACAACACGACTGATTTGGCCTTCTCTTAATCAGGGGCGCACAAGTGAGCTGATATCGCTTCCAAGAGGAGAGATTTCAACGGTGGTTTCTATAATTACCGGACACTGTCTTATAGGGAAGCACGCAGAGCGGTTAAATGTGCCGTCGAATGACTTTTGCCGAAGTTGCATGGATGAAGAGGAGTTGGAAACTATCGAACACTTTATTTGCCATTGCCCGGCACTTTCTGGTCAGCGACTTGCTTCACTGGGATCTAGGGAGCTGTACGATCTTTCAGATTTGTCGGATGTCAAAATTCAACATCTAAGGAGTTTCATAAGAAGCTCAAACTGGTTTAACGACAGGGACTAGTAGGGAAACCTATTACGATCCCGTGGTATCACAATGGACCTCAGAGTCTACGTGTGTTGACGTAAAACGTCAGCAGCCACTTACAACCTAACCTAACCTAACCTAAGTATTTTTTCATTGTATATTAACAAAAAAAATATTTTTTTATTTTTTTTTTTTTTAATTAGTTTTTTGGACCACTCTAATCAGGCATTCTGGTGCATTCCAAAAACTAAAAAAAAGCTTATGGGCCTAAGTTTTCCTGTAGAATCGAATAGTGAAGTCAGATTTGACATATATTCAGCCGTTTTTGTTGTATGTGAAAAGGGACCCAAAATTCGCGATTTGAGTCGCCTATAGGCACGGGAAGGAGTTGGAATTTAAAACAAAAAAATACGCCATTATTTTTATTGATACAAAAACCTTCTAAAAAGTGATGATATCCAAAAATCTATTTTTCAAAATTAACTCTAATAAATATGTATAGGTATATACATTACAATGTTTATGTATATGCCCTTTGGTTATATATAAAATTTATATAAAATATTTTTTATGGGATTTCAACTACACTCAGGGAATATTAGGATTTTTATATACACATGTTTATGTGATGTGAATATACCGAAAAGTCCATAAACTTCTTCTATAGATTATCTATGAACCAATAACTAAATTAAATTCAATCGAAAATTTTGTGTTATCGATATGTCGAAAAATTTATAATTTTCAATAGAAAATTTTGTAAGTTATCGATACACCAATAACTATAGTATTTTCTAGAGAACATTTGTATGTTATCGATACATCGATAACTCAATAATTTTCTATAAAAAATGTTGTGTGTTATCGATACCTCGATAACTAAATAGTTTTCAGAAGAAAATTGTGGCTTATTGATACTTCTATAACTCAATAATTTTCTATAGAAAATTTTATGTATCGTACATCAATACATAGATAACTCGATAATCGTCTACAGAAAATTTTATGTTATCGATAAATCAATCATTTTGTTAAGAAAATTTTGTGTTATTGATATATTTATAACTCAACAATTTTCCAAGCAGCATTTTGTATGTAATCGATTTATCGATAACTCATTAATTTTTAATAGAATTTTTTGTGTGCTATCGATACATCGATTACTCAATAATATTGGTTAAAATTTTTTTTGTGAAAACTGTATGCTATTGATACATCGTCGACTAAATAGTATTTTGTAGCAAATTGTGTGTTATCGATAACTTAATAAGTTTCTATAGAAAATTTTATGTGTTGTCGATTTCACCGATAGCTCAATATTTTCTTTAGTACATTTTGTGTTATCGATAATTCAATTTTGAAACATCCGTAAAGGCTTCGACACAATGTTGAAGTACGCTGTACTACAGAGTACTATCTTTAAAAACAGAGATGACATCATACAAAAAATGTATAAGTGTGAAAGAGAAAGGAACAAAGTCCACTCTCTTTAGAAAATTGTTAGTGTTATCGAAATACCGATAGCTAAATAATTTTCTAAAAAAAAATGTTGTGTTATCTAACTTTGGCAACTCAAACATTTTCTATAGAAAGTATTGTGTTATCAATAACTCTAATTTCTATTGAAAGTTTTGTGTTATCAATAAATCGAGAACTAAATAATTTTAACCGAAAGCTCTGTGTGTCATCAAAATATCGATAACCGAATATTTTTCAAAAGAAAATTTTTATCATCGATACAAAACTCAACAAGTAAGAAAGTTATAGTCGGTCAAGACCGAACGTATAATACCCTACACCAGTGTTTTCCAAAAAAATGGGTCCCAAGTCCAAACATGGACCGATTGGATCTATCTTTTGTTAGATCTTTAATTAGTGTACAAACACACACAGACATAATTTTAGTGGAATTGGCTTATTTTTGTTGCCAATAGACCGATTTAAGTGAATAACGGTCAAAATTTTTATATGGGCGACCAAGTCCAAAAATGATCTGAATATATTCAGATAAAATTAAGTTGCCAAAGTACACCTTTGACACTTAAAAACAAAATTTTAATCCAATATTTCCAACTTTCATGAATTTTAAGAGACTTTTGTGAATATCGGGAGGGGGTTTGTATGGGGACTACAAGAGGAGCTGATCCGATTCCTTTGAAATTTGGAATGATAATTTGTGAATTAAAAAAACGATTACCTGCCAAATTTCGAAAGGATAGCTATTATAATACGGTAATAAGAGTCACTTGAGTATAATTAAAGGGGACGTTTGTATGGGGGCTAGGTTTAAACATGGACCGATTTTTTCCAATTTCAATAGGCTTCGTCCTTGGGGCAAAACGGACATCGCTAAATCGACTCAAAAAGTAATTCTAAGTTGATCGGTATAGTTGAAGGTGGACCGATATTTCAAGTAGTTACAAACATCGGCACAAACTCATTATACCTTGTACCACAGAGTGGTATAGGGTATAATAATGGAAATGTGTGTTATCGATAACTGAATAATTTTGTGTTATCGATAAATCAATCATTTTCTATAAACAATTGTATAATATCAATTACGATATAATATTAAATATACATTTTTTTATTATCAACCACTCATTAACTTTCTATAGAAAATTTTGTGTTATCGATAACTATTTAAATCAACAATAATTATACACAAAATAATTGGGTGAGTGAGTCGGTAAGTGAGTCAGTGAGTGTTTGAGAGACTGACTGACTGATTCATAATCGCACAGCCCAAATCACCGAAGTAAAAATTAGTTATCGATGTATCGATACATTAATGTTATTTATCCATAAGTTCATGGATAACACAAAATTTTCTAAAAATATTTATGGAGTTATTGGAAATTTCGCTTCTAAGGGGTCCTTTAGTACTTTTTTATACCCACCAACTACAGTATGGGTTTATACTCACTTTATCATTCCATGTGTAACGCGTCGAAATATCGGTCAGGGACTTCATAAATGTGATCAGTGATAGATTCTAAGACGTTTTATGAATGTCCGTCCGTCTGTAGAAACCACGATTCAGTTCAAACCAAAAGAGCTAGACTCTTGAAAGTTGTTAAGAATATGTCTTATGTTACTGGTAAGGTTAAGTTCAAATATGGGAAAAATCGGACCAGGGAAGAAAGCTTCCCCTGAGAAAGCTTCCCCTGTGAAAAACACATTTTTTTTGTATATTTGTTTAACAAATTTAAAACTTTTATGGCAAATGATGTTTATCTACTTGCAATTGGACCAAGGGCATTAGGAAATGCGATTTTTTCGGGCCGCACCGTTTAGAGGCGTGGTTATAGAAAACAATGAAAAACATTTATCAAATTATATTATTAAGGCGTAAATATTATAAAAAATAAATCTGTAAACATTTGTGGAGAGATTGGAATGATCCCCCGACACCCCGCCCCCTTATATGCACTAAAATTTTGTATAGGAACTAGCGTAGATATTTATCCACTCTTGAATTAAGCGTATATACGCTAAGTTATGAACACCAAATAGATTTTATTTTACGCGAAACGCCAAAATATATTATAACATTAATTTTTTCAATTAACGTATATACGCTTACGCGAAAACAGGGCTCATATAATATAAATAAGTAGCCTTTTAAAATTTGGCAGATAAACACATTTTGTTTTCATAAATCGTCATTTTAAATTTGAAGAAATTCGGGCCAGTTCTACTTGCAGTCCCCATACAAACCACCCTCCTGATAGTCAGAGAAATCTCTTCAAATTCATGAATAAATTCAATATTTGATTAAAATTTTGTTTTTAGTCTTATCAAACCGATTATAAGTGGACCATTTTTGGACTAAGTCCCATATAAAATTTTTGCCCTATTTTCAGATAAATCGGTCGATTGGTAACAAAAAGAACCCTGTTTCACTTAAAAATGCGCGGATACACGGTGGGGAAAGGTGAAATTCCCCCCCCCCCCAGACCAAATTCCAAAAAGAAAAAAAAAAACAAAAAATAAATCAAAAAGGAAGAAAAGAAGAAGGAAATTTTTAAAAACAAATTTCCAAAGGAAAATAATCTTAAAATCCAAAAATTTTGAATGGAAAAAAAAAAATAAAATTTTTTGAAGGACAAATCTAAAAAACTTATAGGGAAAATCAGAAAATTTTTAAAGGAAAAATGTGACTTAATTTGGTACAAAAAAATGACTTACAATTAGACTTTTTTTTCAATTTTCCCATAGAAAAAGGCTCAGATTCTGAGAAATTTCCCATAAAAAAGTCTCAGATTCTGAGACATTTTTCCTATAGAAAAAGTCTCAGATTCTGTGACAATTTTTCCTATAGAAAAAGTCTCAGATTTTGAGACATTTTTCCTATAGAAACATTGTCGGATTCTGAGAATTTTTTTTTAAGAAAAGGTCTCAGATTCTGAGGCGTTTTTCCTATATAAAAGTCTCATATTCTGAGGCGTTTTTCCTCAGAAAAGTCTCAGAATCTAAGTCTTTTTCTATAGGAAAAATGTCTCAGAATCTGAGACTTTTTCTGTAGGAAAACTGTCTTAGAATGTGGGACTTTTTCTGTAGAAAAAATGGCTCAAAATCTGAGATTTTTTTATAGGAAAAGTGTCTCAGAATTTGAGACTTTTTCTATAGGAAAAATGTCTCAGAATCTGAAACTTTTTCTATAGGAAAAATGTCTCAGAATCTGAGACTTTTTCTATAAGAAAAATGACTCAGAATCTGAGACTTTTCCTATAAGAAAAATGTCTTAGAATCTGAGACTTTTCCTATAAGCAAAATGTTTCAGAATCTGAGAATTCCTCTATAAGAAAAATGTCTCAGACTCTGAGTCTTTTTCTAAAGAAAAAATGTCTAAGAATCTGTGTCTTTTTCTGTTGAAAAAATGTCTCAGACTCTGAGACTTTTTCTATAGGAAAAACGCCTCAGAATCTGAGATTTTTTCTTAAAAAAAAAAATCTCAGAATTCGAAAATTTTTCTATAGGAAAAATATCTGAATCTGAGACTTTTTTATGGGAAATATCTCAGAATCTGATCGTTTTTCTATGGCAAAATTGAAAAAAAACTATTTTTTTGTAGAAAAAAATTCCCAGAATTTGGGACTTATTTAAGCTGTGTTTATATCATACCACTGAGTATTAAGAATTTTCAAAAAATCGTGTGTAATCTTATTTTGTTGACAGTCCAATAAGACTTTTGATTTTATGAAATATTTCAAAAAATGGCTGTGTGTTATTAGATTTGCATACAAACAGCTGTTTTTAAAAATGTCTGTTTGATTTTGTTTATGATTTTTGGCAGTATTAAGACTGGTAATATTTTACTTTCTTAAAATCCAAAGACTCGGTGGGATAATATAAACACACCTTTAGAAGCATTTAAAAATTTTTCTCATTTTTGTCGAACTATTGTTAAAAAATCGGCTGCAGTTTTTAGAAAAAACTGCTAAATTATTTGATTTTATAGCTTTCCTATTACTTTTTTGAAAAAAGTATCCTTTTTGTTGGTTGTCCGACAACGGTGAACTGATGATTTTTTTTTTTTTATTCGAAGTTTAAAAAAAAATGTCCCCCCAGACTCAAAATCTGTACCCGCCACTGCACTTAAATGTGATTTTTGCTTGTTTGCTACAGTAATTAAAGATCCAACAAAACATAGATCCAATCGGCTCATGTTTGGACTTGGGATCCATTTTTCGGGATACATTGGTTTAGGGTAAAATATGTTCGCTGTTTACCTACAAAAATTTTGTTAACTTCTTAAGGGTATAAAAGATTCGAAACAGCCGAATTTAACACTCTCTCTTGTTTTTCTTGTAAAATAATGAATATAGAAACTTGAAATTTGAAAGACCCTTCATTCCCAAAAAAAATATTCTGAAAAATACTCCATTTAATAATTCCAATTTAAATAAGGTTAAAAGGGTAAAAAATTGTGCTTTTATACTTTCTCAATCTCGTGAAATAATGGTTTTAGAAACTAGAAATTTGGAATGTGATAAATTTTGATAAAGGTACTTTTTAGACAGTTTAATTTCTAAAAGGGTGAAATAGCGTACATCGGTACTTTTTTGATCTCATCACTTAATGGTCATAAAAATTCGATTTTTGGAGTGTATGATAATTCTTCATCGAAACAAAATATAAAAAAAAAATTATTTCTAAGAATTTCCGATACTACTTTGTACAAGTACTTCGGTACTTTTTCAGTTTCTAAAAAAATAGCATTGTTAACCTGAAATTATGAATCTATAACCCTCCAGCAAAAAAAAAAAAAACATTTTGAAAAAAATGGAGCAAAAAAGACGTGGGAATGGAATACAAAGACGTGGGAATGGAATACATCTCATCCAGGGAAAGAAAATTTTTAGAAACATAAAAATTTTGCAGTAAAATGCTGGAAAAAATGGATAGAATGGAAAAAAATCCATAGTATCGAAACATAATCTTTATAAAACATGTTTTAACAAAATATTCTATTGAAAATTATTGAGTTATCGATAACATTCATCGAAAATTCAATTTTTTTTAAATTTACCCAATTTCTACAAAAAGAAAAACTTTTAAGTGTAATCAATACATTAAATAAAATACCATAACTTTCTCTTTTCTTTTGTCGTTTTCGGACCTTCTGTTCATCGATGTACCAACATACATATGAATTCATATTCATAACGACAATAATAATAACGCCTTTATTGACTTGAAAATGTTCATCAAACATTTAATATAAATTTTTTTGTTGTCCCAATGCCTTTTTTTATTCATATTCCATACATTTATGAAACTATAGAATTGTTAGTTTGACATTTATGCTGACATACGCGTAGTTTCACACCGACATCTGACATTTTGTGTGTGTGTCCTTTTTATCCTTTTGTCTGTCATATTGTAACTAACAAGCATATTATTGGTGTCGTGTTTGTTTTATTTTTGTTTTTTTGTTCTTGATTGTGTGTCACAGACATCTTGTAAATGTGTGATAAAATTACACTTTTTTGTGTGTGTGTGATATTTTACTATGTAGTTAAATGAAGGCTATTATGGAATGATGAAAAAAAAACGAAACCTTAATGATCTCATATGTAGAATAACTGATAAAATTGTGTTTTTTTTTTTTGTGAAATGTCAAAAGAATAAAAATCATTTAATCAAGAAAAAGGGTTAAAGAGAATTAAAAAAAAAATAATAATAAGGAAATTATTGCTCATAGTTCTTTGAGGAATTAATACACATACATGAGTCATTCCACGCCAAATGTCCAGCGAAAAAAAACATGTGTACCGTAAACTTCTGAATAGGTGATATGGATAGCCCTATATGGAACTTAGAAAATTGCGTTTTTGGTTTTTCAGTTTTTCAAAAACTGGGCTTAGGAGGCGTGGTCAAATATTGGAAAAATTGTCAAATTTGTGGAGAGTTGCCTTGATTAAATATTTATCACATTAAAACGGAATGCACCACAATGTCAAAAATTTACTTTCTTATATAGTTTTGTATGGGCTATCGATTAAAATTTTTTTTTGGAAAATTTTCAGAACCCGTTCTGAAATTTTCCATTTTTTAAAAAAGTAAATTTATCAAAAATCCGGCCACTCTTTTTTTTCTTTTTTCTTTATTTTTTTAAAAGTTTAGATGTTTGTCCATCCACACAAAAAAAATCAGAAACACGTTCATCTTTTTTTTCGAGAAAATCGCATTTGAACTTTAAATTTCATAACAATTTAGTAATTTGCTTGTATTTTCTTGTGTCAACAGAGCGTATGACGAATATTTATGCAATTAATATTACTCATTCGCAACTTTACAACAAAGAAATACAAGCAAATAACAAAATTGTTATGAAATTTAAAGTTCAAATGCGATTTTCTCGAAAAAAAAGATGAACGTGTTTCTGATTTTTTTTGTGTGGATGGACAAACATCTAAACTTTTAAAAAAATAAATAAAAAAGAAAAAAAAAAAGTGGCCGGATTTTTGATAAATTGACTTTTTTAAAAAATGGAAAATTTCAGAACGGGTTCTGAAAATTTTCCAAAAAAAAAATTTAATCGATAGCCCATACAAAACTATATAAGAACGTAAGTTTTTGACATTGTGGTGCATTCCGTTTTAATGTGATAAATATTTAATCAAGGCAACTCGCCACAAATTTTACCATTTTTCCAATATTTGACCACGCCTCCTAAGCCCAGTTTTCGAAAATTTGAAAAACCAAAAACGCAATTTTCTTAGTTGCATATAGGGCTATCCAAACAACCTATTCAGAAATTTACGGGACACATGTTTTTCTGTAGCGGGACATTTGGTGTGGAATGCCTCATATATAAATGGGTGAAATCAAAAACTGTTAGTGTTTTTGTGAATAAAATCATTCAATAGACTTTTTTCCTCAAAAATTTCGAGTCCTTATATCGTATTAACACCCATTCAATTACAAAAAATTTCTCCCCCCATAAATGGATTTTGGGGTAAATGTATACCATAGGAACGGAATTTTTATTTTTTTAAGGCAAAAAAACTTTTAGTTCCGATTTTGAATTCCCGGGCACATTTTAAATCTACTAGGCCTAAAACTTATGTTGTACAAATTACGTTTTGGATTTTTAAAATATACACTATACACCATATTTATTAATTTTGATGCGCTAAATACAAATATCAAAAAAATTCAAATTTGGGAAAAATCGTGTTTTTTACCTACGTTTAAATTTTTTTTAATTTCAATTTCTTTCTCTTGACCCCTTCATAAAGCTTAAGACAACTTTTCATTTAAACTGAATTTCAGCCAAATCCGATCATTTCAACCGTGGCGCCCATCAATCAAAGTTTTAAATTTTTGAAAAATTAAAAATATCAAAAAAATCTGAAATCAGTAGAGCAGTTTTCTAGATATCGCCATTGAAATTTGTGAAAAAAACTTGTAAAAATTGAGGTTTTTTCCTACACTCAAAATATTTTGTAGGCAAATACAAATGAAAAGCATTTAAAACAAGTGATAAAACATTTGAAAACCATCCCAATAATTATTCATTTGTTTTAACAAACATCAACATTTATTTTTTACTGTTAATAAAATTTTCTAAAATAAATAACATTGAATATTAAAAAATAACTTTACTTTAATTTTTTTTACGAACAAATTCGAAAAAAATAACCTACGAAAACATTAAAAATTAATGATTTTTGTGTTATTTTTACAAAAAAATTCAAAAAAAAATACCTACGAAAACATTAAAAAATTAATGATTTCGCAGGTTATTTTTACAATTTTTCTATTGAATTTTATTTAAAAAAACTTTTTAATAAAATTTTTGCGGAATCGATCAAACAATCAACTACATTTTTGCCAGACACTCTACCCATCGTGCCAAAGTCACTTGATACAAACATGTTTTTATATTTCTATAAATAATTTTTTTAATATTTTGTCTAGTAGGTAAAAACTAATGACTTCTCTTTAAAAATGCCAACAATTAAAAAAAAAAAAAAAACGTACACAAATCATTAAAAATTTAAAAAGACTCACTTATTTTTACTTACAAAACAAATATAAATGACTTAAAAAATTGAATGCTAATGAAAGTCTTTATTCTTTATGTTGTTATTTTTGAAACAAAGAGCAGAAATAGTCATTTAAAAAAACTGAATATTGAATAAATGTTTTTTCTTGTAAAAACTACAAAACGTAAAACTTTTTAAATAAACTACAAACAGTTAATGACATAATTTTTTGAGTATGTAAGAAACAGGTCGCAGAATCAGAGGATGTTTATAGGAAAAAGGTCTCAGGATCAGAGACATTTTCTATAGGAAAACTGGCTCGGAGTCTTAGAATTTTTCTTTAAGAAAAAGGTCTCAGAATCTGGGACTTATTTTATAGGAAAAAGGTTTAAGAATCTGAGATTTTTTCTATAGAAAACAGGTCGCAGAATCTGAGATTTTTCTATGGGAAAAAGGTTTCAGAATCTAGAATCTGAGACTTTTTCTAAAGGAAAAAGATCGCAGAATCTGCGACATGTCTATACACACAAATAAAAAAAAAATTTGTCAAATTACTAGGAAAAGTCTCGCAATCCCAATTTAATTTTTTTTTGTAATTTTACAATGTTTTTGGTAATTTTACAAATTTCCAAGATAATTTTACAAAAAAATTTAGTAAATTCACGAGAATTCCTTGTAATTTTAATTGCTCAAAAAAACTGTAAATTTACAATTTTGTTGGTAAAAAGCTTGTACACTAAGAAAATTATGTCATTAACTGTTTGTAGGTTATTTTAAAAAGTAATCAGTAAAGTCATTTTAAAAGAAAAATCACTTATTTTATAAAGGATTTAATTTTTTTACTGTTTCTGTATAGAAGCTAGAAAAAAAATCTAGTAGAATTACGAAACCTCTTTGTAAATTTCATCGTGTCAAAAAATGTATAAATTTACAATTTTATTGGTAAAAACCTTATAAAATTACCAAATTATTGGTAAAAATCCTGTAAAATTACTAAGAATTTTTGTCAAATAGGAGGTAGCAAACAAAAAAAAGTTACAAGTTTTTTTTGGTAATTTTACAAGGTTTTTTTTTTTGGAGTGTAGAAAAAAGGTCTCTGAATCTGAGACTTTTTCTATGGGGAAAAGGTTTCAGAATCTGCGACTTTTGTATAGGAAAATGGTCTCAGCCTGAGACTTTTTCTAAAGGAAAAAGATCTCAGAATCTGAGACTTTTTCTAAAGGAAAAAGGTGTCAGAATCTGAGACATTATCTATAGGAAAAATGTCTCAGTGTCTGAGACTTTTTCTATAAGAAAAAGGTCTCAGAATCTCAGACTTTTTTATAGGAAAAAAGACTCAGAATCTGACTTTTTCGATAGGGCACAGAACCTGGGACTTTTTCTATAGAAAAAAGATCTCAGAATCTTGATTTTTTTCTATAGGATCTGAGAATCTAAGACTTTTTCAAAAGGAAAAAGTTCGCGAATCTGAGTCTTTTTTATAGGAAAAGGTCTCAGAATATGAAACTTTTTTTGTAGGATAAAGATGTAAGACTGTTCTATGGGAAAAAGGTTTCAGAATCTGAGACTTTTTCTATGGGAAAAATATCTCAGAATCTGAGACTTTATTATAGAAAAAATGTCTCAGAATCTTAAACTTTTTGTATAGGAAAAAGGTCTCAGAATATGACACTTTTCTATAGGATAAAGGTCTCAGAATCTAAGATTTTTTCGATTAGAAAAAGGTCTCAGAATCTGAGACTTTTTCTATAGGAGAAAGGTCTCAAAATCTAAAATTTTTTGTATAGGATCTGAGAAAAAGACAAGACTAAAGACTTTTTCTCAAGAAAAAAGGTCTCAGAATGTAAGACTTTTAAATAAAAAATATCTCAGAATCTGAGACTTTTTTTACGGGACAAAGGTCTCAGAATCTAAGACTTTTGTTTACGGAAAAAATGTCTTAGAATCTGCAATTTTTTTATAGAAAAAAGGTCTCAGAGTCCACGACATGTACTGTTAAGCATTAACTAATAAAAGCCACCAGACGTATGAATAACAAATACGTTTTTCTGTTTGTTAAGTATACGCATAGAACATTAAAAATTTAAATTCTAAATTATGTTTAATTAAAAAATAAATAAGATTATATGAGGCATTCCACACGAAATTTACCGCTACAGAAAATCATGTGTCCCGTAAATTTCTGAATAGATTGTTTGGATAGCCCTATATGGAACTAAGAAAATTGCGTTTTTGGTTTTTCAAATTTTCAAAAAGTGGGCTTAGAAATCATGGTCAAATATTGGAAAAATGGTCGTGCCCCCCCCCCCCCTTTTCAATTACTTTTCAAGTACTTCTAGTTAAAACTAGATATAAAAAGGCGATCGCAAACAATTTTGGGAGTTGTGACCCTTCCCCCCCCCCCCTTTCAAATTCCTGGATACAGCGCTGTGTTTGTCCATCCACACAAAAAAACTCAGAAACACGTTCTTCGTTTTTTTCGAGAAAATCGCATTTTAATTTTAAATTTCATAACAATTTTGTAGTTTGCTTGTATTTTCTTGGTTCAACAGACACGGTGCCCTGGATAGGATTTAAATAAAATGTTGGTGTTACTCCAATTTTTAAGTGGATTATATTTTTAGAAGATAAAAGAAAGAAAATGAGCCAAAAAAGAAAAAAAAGTACTAGCGCTTTTTTTTTTGGCGGGCAAAAAGATGAACTTCAAAAAAACCAAAAAGAATTTATTCTTTCAAATGCATTAAAATTTGTATATACGGATGTAAATTCATCTCATATTTACTTATCAGTGAGATTTAGATAGATATGTAACATATTTTTCCAGATATGAGACTTAAAAGAATAATTTCACTATTAATTGAAACTAAATGAAATATGTCCTTGTAAATTTTTTATAAATGTAAGTTCTTAAAAGTTTTCAGTGTACTACTCAGACGGACAGCAGAACACAAAGTTGCCTCAGTTTAGTCATATAATTTTAAAAGAATTAATACTTTTTTGTTAAAAATGTTTTTTCAAAACTAAGAAAAATCAGAAAACTATAGTAAAAATCATTAAAAATGTGTTTGCAATGCCTAAGGAAGAGTAAAATAAAGTAAATAGTTTAAAAAGAGAAAGTGGTTTGGACTATTTGTTTATTGCGAAACTTATGGATGGACTTAATATCCTTTTTTAATTTTGTTTATTTCGCCAAAAATCCATTGTAAATTTTGTTTGTATTGTTGGGGTAACTTCCCCCTTCAAAATCTAGAAACAGGATCAATATTAAATGTGAAGTAACTGCTAGAGTTAAAATTTTCATTAAATTAAAGAAGAAATTTTATTTAGTCTCACTAAGTAGTGAAATTATTCTTTTAAGTCTCATATCTGAAAAAATATGTCACATATATATTTAAATCTCACTGACAAGTGAATATGTGATGAATTTACATCTGTATAAAAAAATGTTAATGCATTTGAAAGAATAAATTCTTTTTAGTTTTTTTGAAATTCATCTTTTTGCCCGCCAAAAAAAGCGCCTAGTACTTTTTTTTCTTTTTTGGCTCATTTTCTTTCTTTTATAGCAATGGTGCCCAAACACTCGTTAGAGATCAACGAAGACACATGCACACAATATGAACGACAACGAAACTAACAACAGAGAGCGTAAAAAACAAAAAAAATTCTCTTTTTGGGCACCGCTGTTTTATAGTCCAAAATCATAATCCGCTTAAAAATTGGAGTAACACCAAAATTTTATTTAAATCCTCTCCAGGGCACCGTGCAGAGCGTATGAGAAATATTTATGCAATTAATAATACTCATTCGCAACGTTAAACCAAGAAAATACAAGAAAATTACAAAATTGTTATGAAATTTAAAATTCAAATGCTATTTTCTCGAAAAAAAAAAAACGAAGAACGTGTTTCTCATTTTTTTGTGTGGATTATTTGTCAATCTAAACTTTTAAAAAAAATTACTTTTTTAAAAAATGGAAAAAAAAAAAATTAATCGATAGCCCATACAAAACTACCTAAGAATGTAAATTTTTGAAATTGTGGTGCATTCCGTTTTAATGTGATAAGTATTTAATCAAGGCAACTCGCCACAAGTTTTACCATTTTTCCAATATTTTACCACGCCTCCTAAGCCCAGTTTTTGAAAAATTGAAAAACCAAAAACGCAATTTTCTACATATTCAGAAGTTTACGGTACACATGTTTTTTTCGCTGGACATTTGGTGTGGAGTGCCTCATATTGGATTAAAAACTATCAGAATTTCCTATAAAAACTTTCTAAAACTCAAAAAATATTTAAAATTTTATTTTTAAAATGTCTAAAAGCAAAATATTACACATTTAAATAAAAATTGAATAAAAAAAATAATAATTTCTTAATTTTTTAGTTAAGTTTGCTCCACTGTGCCAAGTACCAGAAAACACTTGTTATCTAAAACATTTAATTTTTAGAAACGATTTCTAAAAATTTGTCTCTGTAAATATTGATGAACTTACAACATAAAACGTATATCAGTGGCCGGATACAGGCACTCACAGAAAATGTACTGGTCAAGTGACAAAAACCGCAACATTTTTGTGAACATTTTAAAAGGTTTTTTTTTTGTAAGTTTTGTTCAAATGTTCAGTGGCTTAAATTCGTTATTTCCTATTAGCTGCAAATGGTTTTAGGGGAATTAAACGTTGAATTTCTTTTTTTTTTAACTGCATATAGTAGGTTACATTTACAGTTATTGGCAATAAAACCTGAAAAATAGTATATGCGAAAGAAATAAACTGCAAATACATCATTTTTATTTAAATTTTATGTTAAATTTTTAATAGTTTGCAGAATATGAAAAAAAAAAAATATATAATAAAACCTAACGATTTGTACAATATCATCCATCCATTCGTTTGTGTTAGAGATTTTTTTTTAATAATTTGTTTTCCCCAATTTGTTTGTGTGTGTTTTTGTAATTTTTTTTTTTGAGTTCTAACTAAAAGCTAAAACACCAAAATGTTAAGTCAAATAGAAAAATAAACAAATTTCCTAGTTGCTAAACAGAATAAAACATGCACACACCAACACACATTCATCAAACACTTTTAATTCAAAACGCCAGCCAGCCCGCCAAACCCATCAGCCAGAAACAACAACAAAAAAATATGAAATTCATACTGAAATATAAAGAAAATTTCTTTTTCAAATGATTTTTTATGAGAGAGATACAATACTTTACTCGTCGTACTCGTTTTAAATTTGTTGAAAGAAAAAAAAAAACGAAAATTAAAAACATGTAGTACATGCACCTTGCAATTTCAATTGAATTCCCCAAAGAGTGTGCGAATGAGTGAGTGTTGCTTGGTTGGGGGTTCAATAAACTGTTGGCAATACTACGCGATATATTTGTTTATTAAGGTGACACTTTTTGAAGAAGAAAGTTTTTAAAATAAATTTAAATAGAATCTGAAAATTTGTCTGAAGCAAAATGTCTTAGGATTTGAGAATTTTAGTAAAGGAAAATGTTTCGGAATAGGAAATTTTTTTTTTTTCCTTTTTAGTAAAATTTTTCGGAAAAATTTTCTGTAAGAAAATATATTTTAAACAAGTGAGAGTGTTAAATTCGGCTGTGCTAAATATTTATACACACCAATATGTAACAAAATTAAAACAAGTGAGAATTTTAAGTTCGGCTGTGCCGAATTTTTTATACCCTCCAACATGTAAAAAAAAATAAAAAAACAAGTAAGAAAGTTATAGTCGGTTAAGACCGACCATATGATACCCTACACCAGCGTTTTCCGGAAAATGGGTCCCAAGTCCAAACATTGGATCTTACTTTTGTTAGATATTTATAAGGTGTAGAAAACACACACAGATAAAATTTTAGTGGAATTGGTTAATATTTTTGTCATAGACCGATTTAACTAAATATCGGTCGAAATTTTTATATGGGGGACTAAGTCCAAAAATGGTCTAATTATATTCCGATTTGCTTAGGTTACTAAAATACACGTTTAACACCTAAAAATAAAATTTTTAACAAATATTTTCATTTTTATGAATTTTTAGGGAATTATGTGAATATTGGGAGAGTGGTTTGTATGGGGGCTACCAGAAGGACTGACCCGATCTCTTTGCAATTTGGAATGGTGATTTGAGCATACACATTTTTGACCTGATAAATTTCAAAGCGATATCTACTATAATACGGTTATTAGAGTCATTTAAGCCGAATCTAAAGGGGGCATTTGTATGGGGGCTAGGTCTTAACATGGATCGGTTTTCTCCAATTTCAATAGGCTTCGTCCTTGGTCCAAAAGATGCTTAAGTTTCAAACTTCAAGTCAATTGATTGAAAATTGCGATCTGTATCGCAATTTTCAATAGATGAATAGACGGACGGACGGACGGACGGACATCGCTAAATCGACTCAAAAAGTAATTCTGAGTTGATCGATATACTTGAAGGTAGGTCTAGGACCAATATTTCGGGTAGTTACAAACATCAGCACAAACTCATTATACCCTGTACCACAGAGTGGTGTAGGGTATAACAAGTAGAGACGTTAAATTCGACTTGGCCGAATCTATGAATACCCTCCACAATGCCCTTTTTTAGTGAAAGTAAATTTTCTAAAGTGAAAAAAAAAAAACATTTTTGATTAGAAATAATTTATTTTCTGTAAAACAACTTTTTTTTTAGTAATTTTTGAAAAAAAAAAAATAATTTACTAAATTTTTTTTGAGTGTACGATTTTTTTCGAGTGTATTTTTTTTTTCTTTTAGTTTAAAAATATTTTTGAGGGACAAAAATACGTTGTAAAATATTTTTGTGACTTACCGATGTTTTTAAAATATGTTAAACGAGTTTTCAACAAGTGAATTTAAGGTGAAACTAATCTGAAATTCAACGTTTTGCTTATAACTTTTGAACCACTGAACCGATTGGCGGAAATTCAATACAAACTAGGCAATGGGGACGACAAATATATATGCCAAGCTTCAACATCCTCAGAATTGTGTTCGAAAGTTAGCGTGTTTTTTATCTCATAAATTCACGAAAACCAATTGCCGAAATTCAGTCCTTTGCCCATAACTTTTGAACTACCGGACAGATTTCGCTGGATTGCAATACCAACCTGACCAGGTAAATGCCCAACATATATGCCGAACTCCAGGAGCTTCCGTGAAGTCTTTAAAAAGTTAGCGTGTTTTCAACAGACAGATGGACAGACGGACGGACAGACGGACGGACATCGCTAAAATCGATCAAGGATATATATACTTTATAGGGTCCTAGACCAATATTTCGAAGTGTTACAAACGGAATGACAAACTTATATATACGCTCTATCACTAGATTAGAGGATATTAAAATTTAAAAGGGTGTTTCTGTAGGAATTAGGAGGGGCCGTTGGCTACAAGTGGTTACACTTAACAAATTATGTCATTAACTGTTTGTAATTTATTTAAAAAGTTTTGCGTTTTATCGTTTTCAATAGAAAACCCATTTGTTTAATGTTCATTTTTTTAAATGACTATTTCTGTTCTTTGTTTCAAAAATAACAACATGAAAAATAAAGACTTTCGTTAGCATTCAATTTTTAAATTCATTTATTTTTGATCTGTAAGTAAAAATAAGTGATTCTTCTTTAATTTTTAATGGTTTGTGACTGTTATTTTTTGTAATTGTTGGCATTTTTTAAAGATAAATCATTAGTTTTTTACATACTTGTGTGGGTTATTTTTTTTGTAGAAACAAAATTCAAAAAATTATTTATAGAAATATGAAAACATGTTTATATCAAGTGACTTTTGCACGATGGGTAGAGTGTCTGTCCAAAAATTTTACTAAAAATTTTTAAAAATATAATTCAATAGAAAAATTGTAAAAATAACCTACGAAATTATTAATTTTTAATGTTTTCGTAAGTATTTTTTTTGTATTTGTTGGTAAAACACACTAATCATTAATTTTTAATGTTTTCGTTGGTTATTTTTTTTCGAATTTGTTGGTAAAATAAATGAAAGTGACGTTATTTTTTAATGTTGAATGTTATTTATTTTAGAAAATTTTATTAAGAGTAAAAAATAAATGTTGATGTTTGTTAAAACAAATAAATAATTACTGTGGTTTTCAATTGGTTTATCACTTGTTTCAAATGTGTTTTTCGTTTGTTTTTGCCTACAAAATGTGTTGAGAGTACCCCTTTTTCCCCATAAGAATGGGCATTTCCAAAAAATTCTCTTTTTAAAATGTTTTTTTTTCGGCTAAAAGATTTTACAAGTTTAAAGTTTTCAAGATTTTTCCCTAATAAAACTTTAAAATCCAAAAGGTACTTTTTTTGATCCTACATTTACGGTTTCTAGGATTACACTCAAAAAATTATGTCATTAACTGTTTGTAGTTTATTTTAAAAGTTTTACGTTTTGTCGTTGTTAATAGAAAAACCATTTGTTTAACGTTCATTTTTTTAAAAAGACTATTTCTGCTCTTTGTTTCAAAAATAACAACATAAAAAATTAAGACTTTCATTAGCATTCAATTTTTAAAGTCATTTATTTTTGTTCTGTAAGTTAAAAAATAAGTGATTTAATTTTTAATGATTTGTGTTCGTTTATTTTTTGTAGACAAAAAAATCGAAAAATTATTTATAGAAATATAAAAACATGTTTGTATCAAGTGACTTTGGCACGATGGGTAGAGTATCTGGCCAGAATGTAGTTGATTGCGGAATCGATTCCCCAAAAATTTTATTAAAAATTTTTTAAAATAAAATTCAATAGAAAAATTGTAAAAATAACTTACGTAAGTATTAATTTTAAATGATTTCGTAGGTAGTTTTTTCTGAATTTATTGGTAAAAATAACACAACAATCATTAATTTTTAATGTTATTTATTTTAGAAAGTTTTATTAACAGTAAAAAATAAATGTTGTTGGTTCTTAAAACAAATGAATAATTACTGGGATGGTTTTCAAATGATTTATCACTTGTTTCAAATATGTTTTTCATTTGTTTTTGCCTACAAAATATTTTTAATGTGTGTCATTTTCTTTAAGATACCTTGAAATATCTAGCGATTTACGTCTGTCTATAAAAAAACACACATACTTTCGAAAGACAACCTTGAGGCTACTGAGACTTTTGTTATTTTCCTCGTCGGCTTGGTATTGAACTTTATCGACATCGATCCAAAGATTTAGAATGTATGAGCAAAACCGTTAAATTAGATGGGTTTATCTCGAATTCACTTGACATTTGGTACTTAACACAAATGATGACATCAGACGCCTACGAAGAAAGAAACCTCACGATTTGGTAAATCTTCCTAATTAAAAAATTAAAAAAAAATAAAAATGTATCCTATTTTATTTTTATTTTCAATTCCCTATTTGTAATTGTTTTTTTTTTTTTGAAATTGTTAATAGTAATCTGCTCGTTGGTCAAGTATGACTAGTTGTAGAACATATATGAAACTTGTAAATATTGTATTATAATAATAAAAATAAATAAAGTTTCAAAAAAAAAAAAAAAAAAAAAAAAAAAAAAAAAAAAAACTTGACATTTGGTGAATAACATTGATGAGTCACAAAAAACATTTTTTTGTTACTCAAAAAAAGTGTACACTCAAAAATCAAATTAAACACTCAAAAAAAAATTTCTACCCAAAAAAAAATATACATTAAAAAAAAAGTTACTCTCTAAAAAAAATTTTACACTCAAAAATAAAATACACTCAAAATTTGTTTTTGAACAAAATGACAACAACAAGTTTATTACTCAAAATAACACCTTTCCGTTCAAAATTTTTATACAATTTTTTTTGCTAACATCTTTCATCACTCAAAAAAAATACTGCCCTAATATTTCCGCACTAAGAATGAGTATTAATGTATGGGTGCGTGAAAGTGTTTTGGCCTCTAGTGCATACATGTAGGCATCGCGCATTATAAGCCTTTTTTTTTGTTCTTTTCCTCTTATATTTCAAATTCTTCTGATAACTGCGTAAGTTTTATGTGATGGAGGAAATTTCACAAAAAAAATTAAAATAATAAAAAAAAAAAAAAACTCACACAAAGCAACGTATAACATGCCGCCTATAAAACATTTGACAGAAATTGTTTTGCCAAAGTCTATTTATAAAATTCATGACATCTTTTGAACAATGAGCAAAAGTACAAAATACTACTTGTACCCACTCGGTGTCATGTTCTGCTGCATTTCTAGATATGAAATGAACTGAACAACGTGTATTCAATAAAGAGTTTTTTCCATACAAATATAAAAATACATCTGAATATAAAAATAGAGTAGCAAAAGTACTACAATGCCTATTTGTTTGCACATCCAGTCAATCAGTTTTTGACCTGACTATCAGTGCCATGTTATGCATGCTTTCACATTCCCATTTACATTCCCTATTATCTGCAACAATATGAACCAACAAATGGAGCAATGTCTTCTTTTTTCCATTTTCTACATACATTTGTACATACTCTAGGCATTGTATGAATGTATGGTAAATACATACATGCACAAAATACACAATCACATTATCTATCATCATTATTCATTCACCTGCACACTTCTTTATAAAACACTCGAATAAATAAATAGTTCAATAATATTGAACTTTTAAAGTAAAATGTCAGAATTTTAACCATTTTTCGCATAGAATTTTGAGAAATTTTTATATAGAAAAATTTTAGAGAGCCTTATTCATTTTTTGCTATTAAAAAATTCAGAAAAAAAACGCAAAAATTTAAATTTAAAAAATCGCTGAAAAAAGAACGTTTTAAAATAAAAATCGCTAAATTAAAAAAAAAACGAAAATCGCTAAAATAATACATAGCTAAAAACATTGCTATATTTAAAAACGTAAATAAATATTAGCAGAAATAAAAAAAATCTTAAAGAAAAAGCTTGCAAAAACTTAAATCCCAAAAAAAACGCCTAAATTAAAAATCGCTAATATTAAAAATTGCCAAACTAAAAAAAAAACATCAAAAAAGAAAAAGCTTACAAATAATAATATTACCAACGGAAAAATGCCGTCTTTGAAAATCGCTTCTCAGATTCTGAGACATTTTTTCTATAGAAAAATTTTTAGATTCTAAGACATTTTTTCTATGGAAAAATTCTCAGATTCAGAGATATTTTTTTTTCTATAGAAAAATTCTCAGATTCTGAGACATTTTTTCTATAGAAAAATTTTCAGATTCTGAGACATTTTTTTTATAGAAAAATTCTCAGATTCTGAGACATTTTTTCTATAGAAAAATTCTCAGATTCTGAGACATTTTTCTTATGAAAAATTCTCAGATTCTGAGTCATTTTTCCTATAGAAAAATTTTCATATTCTAAGACATTTTTTCTATAGAAAAATTCTATGATTCTGAGACATTTTTTCTATAGGAAAATTCTTAGATCCTGAGACATTTTTTTATAGAAAAATTCTCTGATTCTGAGACATTTTTTTTGTAGAAAAATTCTCAGATTCTGAGAAATTTTTTCTATAGAATTCTCAGATTTTAAAAATTTTTTTTATAGAAAAATTCTCAAATTCTGACACATTTTTTCTACAGAAAAATTCTCAGATTCTGAGACAACTTATCTATAGAAAAATTTTCAGATTCTGAGACATTTTTCCTACAGAAAAATTTTCAGATTCTGAGACATTTTTTCTATAGAAAAATTCTCAGATTCTGAGACATTTATTTTATAGAAAAAATCTCAGTTTCTGAGACATTTTTCTATAGAAAAATTCTCAGATTCTGAGACATTTTTTCTATAGAAAAATTCTCAGATTCTGAGACATTTTTTCTTTAGAAAATTCTCAGATTCTGAGACATTTTTTCTATAGAAAAATTCTCAGATTCTGAGATATTTTTTCTATAGAAAAATTCTCAGATTCTGAGATATTTTTTCTATAGAAAAATTCTCAGATTCTGAGATATTTTTTCTATAGAAAAATTCTCAGATTCTGAGGCATGTCTTCTTTTGAAAATTTCTCAGATTCTGAGACATTTTTTGTCGTTAGATGTATTGTGTGCAATCTCTGTTTGTATATGTACGTTGGTATACATTTACCTTCACTTTAGAGTGGTCCGAAAAAAATCTTTTACGAGGTGATAAAATGTTTAAGGAGGTAAATAAATCAAGAAATTTGAATCAAAAACTGCCAAATCCGTTTATAAAGTTTCTTAGAAGGCCCGGAGCTTTTTGGGACACTACAAAATTTCTCAAAAATCTATTTTCGACTCACTCTATTTACTACACATTGAAATGGGAAATGAAATGTTATTTTAAAACAAAAAAAAACAAAAACAACAACATTTTGTTGTAGATTTAATATGCAATTCAATAAATCTTTTAATTTGTTTAACAAATACTTAACACTTTCTCATGTGTAATATACACAAATACAAACACTCCATAACAAACAAACATAAACATTTATACACCCATTCAAACACATACTTATATAGAAATAAGTCTAGCACAGGGATGATAGAGTTAGTACAGTTTTACTTTTTTCGTACAATTTGAATGACAAAAGTACAACGATACTCCAATAAATGATTTATTATAATTTAAAAATTTTTAATATAGTTTAAAATTTAAAAAGCATTCAAATTTAAAATAATATTTTTTTAAAATTTCGGTTACGATTGAGTGACAGGGTATCCAGGTGACCATTTAATTTTTAAGTAAAACAAAAGTTACGGTTGAAGGTGGCTTACAAAGCTAAAACTTCACGACAACTCTTAATTGTTTAATTGACTTTATATTTTCAGTATGGATTCATTTTATCTCTTTGAAATAGCGTGACATTTAAGTGCTTTTCGAAAAATATGCAATTTTCATAAAATTTGTGAGTGGGTACCCCTGTTTAATGTGTTTTTTTTTTTTTTTTGTCACTCACATTAGGGTTAAAGAATTAAAAATTTGTTTAAGGCATGAAGAATGGTGGCAATCAAACATCCAATCTCGGAAATCGGAGTTACGATATTTTTGCATTAAACTAGAGATGGGCACATTCACGCATCAGTTTGACTGAAACTCAATTTTACTCACGTGGTTGTTAGTGGGTGTAAGTAGAAAAATATGCTCGTGAGTGGGTGTGCGTGATTGGAAAATTCCTGTTGTAAATTAATTAGTGTGATTCAAAAGTCAGTTACGCACCCATCTCTACATTAAACCATCGATTCGCTCAATTTGGTACTAATAATTTTGATTTTTTGTGTCATGTTAGTCCAATTTTATTAACCTTATTTATCATCACTGGGTAGGATCCTCATATGAAAGTCTATATGTTATATGTATTTTATAATTAACATTTGAATAAATATAAACATAAGCTCTGGGTATAGTATTTGTGTGTTTTTAAATGAGTATATGAGTTATATTAAAAAAATATTAAATGATTTGAAAGTGATTTAATTTTGAAACTACTTTTTTTGCGGTTGGTATTTTAAGGAAATCTAAAATTAAGATTTTTCAATAAAAATTAATCTGTATGGAAAATCTGAAGGGACAAAAAGTGGTAAAATAATGTACTTTGGTACTTTTTGTGCCCTCTGAAATAATGGTCATAGAAACTAGAAATTTAAAATATCGCAACTTTAGCAAAAACAAGTAGAAAAGATAAATTCGACTTCACTCTTTTGCTTATAACTTTTGCTTTTAACTAAAAAACTCTCTCAAATTTCATAGGAATTCCGATTTTAATGGTACTAAAATTGTAATTTGGTGGTTTTAGTAACTTGAAATTTGGAATGTAGGATCATCCAGTGAAAATAAAACACATTATGACAAAACTACTTTTTAGAAATTTTCGATTCTAATAGGTTAAAAAAGCTTTCGTTGGTATTTTTTTGATCTTCTGTAAAAATAAAAAAGACTTGATTTAATGTAAGATCCTTCATCGAAACAAATTATTCTGAAAACGACTTTAAGGAATTTCTGATATTAAGCTGGTAAAAATTTGTACTTTGGTACTTTTTTGATTAACTTGGCAGAGGGGTAAAATATTAAACTTTGCAACTTTTTCTATCTCCTGAAATATTGGTTTTAGTAACTTGAAATATGTAATTTTTAGAAATTATCGATTCTAAGAAGGTACAAAAATCTATTTTGGCACTTTTCTTATCTTTTGTAATAATGATTACAAAGACTTGATATTTTTAATGTAGGATCCTCCATCGAAAGAAAGCATTCTGAAAAAGGATACAAAATTGTTCTTTGGTACTTTTTTGATTGAACTTTGGCCCTTTTCCATCTCCTGAAATAGTGGTTTTAGTAACTTGAAACTTGGAATGAAGGAATCATCTATCATCTGAAAAAAGTACTTTTTATAAATTACAAAACATTCTGAAACCAACTTTAAAAAACTTCTACTAAGAGGGAATTAAATTGTACTTTGGTACTTTTTTGATTTTCAAAAAAAAATAATTTTATAAACTATAAATTTAAAATCTATGATCTGGCAAAAAAAAAAAAAAAAGTTTTGAAAAAAAGTTTTTGAAAATTTTGATTTTAAAATGGCGAAAAGTCCGTTCCAATTTAAAATCGGTATTTTTTATACCCTCCACTTATAAGGAAGGTCTTACACAAGGCACCCACCGATTGTCCCGAAACTTGCATATAGGAAAAAGGGGAGCAAAATAAGAGTTAGCTGTTTTTTATAGGTGTCCTATAAAGTATATATGGGCATTCCATGTCAAATCGGACACTTTGAAATTTTTTTTTTTAGATTTTCCCAATTTGTTTACAGTTTTGAGTGCCCTTCGAAAACTCCTTCGTGGTAAATTTTCAGATTTTTTTGATGACCGGTTCAAAATATATCAATTTTTTAAAAATTGGTAGTTTTTTTTTACTCATAACTTCTTCAATAATGGTCCAAATTTCAAATTTTTTTACGTACTTAGGGAGTGGAGATAGGGCGTAGGTATGTTTTAAAAAAAATGTTGTAGGGTAAAAATAAATGGGGGTCGGTCTCAAACCCCTCTCGGACGCACCATTGGACCGGTAGAAGCGGATAAAATCGAACAAATGTACAAAAAATAAAAAAAAAATTGTATGGGGACCACCTTATAAATTAGAGATATAGGGTAGGTGTGTTCAGAGAAAATGTTTGGACTAAAAAAATATTATGGGTTGGTCATACATTTAGTGGTCTAAGAGCACTATTAGGGCAGTCAGAGTGGTTGGAGCAAATTTTAAAAAATGTCGTTTTATGTGGGAGCCCCCTTAGAAATTAGAGATAGGATATTAGTTTGTTCCAAAGAAATGTTAAGACGTAAAAATTAATGGGAGTCGGGCTTATAAATGACCCCTCTATGACGCACCATTGGAGCAGTAGAAATGATTTTAAGATTGGAAAATTACAATCAATTTTTTTCACAAAATTTTAAAAAACCCAGGAAAAGTTTTTAGAACCGATTCTGACAACACTTGGTCTAGAACAGGTTCTTCGGTAATCATACACTATTACACTTTAATTATTCAGAACAAGTTAAGTGAAATTGATTGTGAAGTTTGTTCTCTGCAATCAAAGTTTCATAACATTTCGGTTCTCAGGAATTGGAAAAAACAAAAAAACACGAAATTTATTAAAATATCAGGATATAATCGTGAAAATTGTTGATACAAAGGTAAGTAAACGGAATTTTGATTGTCTGGGTCAGGTCAAATACTAATAAAACAATGTATTCCATTTTTGTTTGCAGAAAATCCATGTTCTGGTATGTCATTATTGTAAGGCCCAAAATGCAACTTTGGCGGCGAAAAAAGATAAATGTGTGTTAAAAAAATGTAAATATTCCATGTTATATATAATTGTCTTTATTATTGTTTAATAAATTAATGCAATTCAAAATATTTCTTTAATTCTCATTTCTGTTCCAAATTTTAATTCTAAAACCGATTCCGAGGAACAAAAATATTTCTAATTTTGCTTACAAACACCTGTTGCTTTTGGGACAATCCCTTTGTAAAAAGAATCGGTGTTGCACAAGAATTAGAACAGGTTCTAGGGAAGTAAAAGTTGTTCCACAACCGGTTCTTTGCAACCAAAAATTTTGCTGGGAATAGTAATATTCGTTATCCCACGACCCTCCTGGGCAAAAAATTTGTACAATCGATAGAAGTTTTACACAAACAAATTTAAAAAAAATCAAAGAGTACAAACATTTTCAAAAATGAGATTTAAATTTTAAAACTTAAAACTTAAAAATCGCATGCTAGAGCGCTTTTAAGAATTTTTTTTTGGGTTATTTTTTAAAAAGTATGTAAAAAAACAAAAATTTTGAAAAAATTTGAAATTTGGACCATTATTGAAGTTATGAGTAAAAGAAATTTGAGTAAAGGAACTAACTACCAATTTTTAAAAGTTCGATATCTTTTGAACGGGTCATCAAAAAAATCTGAAAATTGACCACGAAGGAGTTTTCGAAGGGTACTAAAAACTGTAAACAAATTGGAAAAATCTAAAAAAAAAAAATTTCAAAGTGTCCGATTTGGCATGGAATGCCCCATATGTAATTGATCAGTGATCGATTTTAAGACATTCTAGCGATGTCCGTCTGTATGTCTGTCTGTGGAAATGGTGATCACGGCCAAAATATTACACGGAAATGACTGAAATTTAACATATTTATTGGAAATTCTCCCGAGCAGTTTGGTATTGCATTTGAGCGATATCGGTTTAGCGGTTCAAAAGTTATGAACTAAAATGTAAGAACACCTCGAAAATTTTGGTATATTCTACATAACCTAAAAATACAAAATGCTTCAATTCGGCTGCTGGTTGACATATGTGAACATAATTGAAAACCAAATGGTATTTAAACAAATACGAACATAGTTTTTGACAAAAAAAGAAAATCGCGAATTTTTTTTTAACAAAATTTTTTTTTTCGCGGAATTTTTTTTTTCCAAAAAAAAAATTTCAAAAGTAATTTCCTTTTAAATAAAGTTTTTTGCAATAATCCTTTAGAAATTGTGGAGAGTTTTACTACATTCGGCAAGGCCGAATTTAACTTTTTTATTTGTTTTTACTGTTACCGAACTTTAAATTAAAATAAAGTAGGGACAAATATTTTTCATATCAATCAAACTATCTTTATTTAATAGATATTAATATTAAAACATGATATGGAGCCATATCGTTGTGAACTTCTAAAAAAAAACACCCTATATATCGATGCCAGATTTCATAAATTTATCTGAAACGTATAAATACCTTACCCATATATTAATGCATAGGAAAAAAAACATGAAATTGCATAATTTTAGTTTCCCTGCTTATAACTTTTAAACCACAGGACCGACTAACCAGGTAAAGTCTTCGTATAGTCTTTCAAAAGTTAGCGTGTTTTTAACAGACAGACGGACGGACATATCGCTAGATCGTCTTAAAATCGGTCGAGGATCATGAAAATATATACTTTATGGGGTCCTAGACCAATATTTCAAGGTGTTACAAATGGAATGACAAACTTATATATACCCTCCATGACTAGACTGGAGGGTAGAAAAACGGTTTTAAGGTGTTTCGGCTTATAGGCCATATAATTGTTTAAAACTATCGTTGTCACCTTATGAAAAAGTATGGTCCTAAGGGAAAATCCCTATAACTTCCGAACTAATGATTAATTTTTTCTTTTTAATTTTCGTGAAAATGTGAGATAGAGTGTTTTGAATATAAGATCACGATGTATTTTGGGGGTACACTTTGAGTCTGTGTTTTTTTTTAACTATTAACATGACAACTTAAATAAAATTTGCATAATACAGACATTCTATACATACTGACACACTGAGAAAACTAAAATTATAGTTTAATGGTTGCATACACTCAAAGAAAAGTTTTAGTAAAAAACAAAGTGAAGGTATTTTGGTTTAAGATTAACAGAATTTTGGCTTATTTAACAATACATTTTTGATTCTTATTGAATCATCTTAAAGTTACTGCATTAACTACAGTTATTTTTCTTCGTGTGTAGGTTTTTATGATTTATAAACTCACTTATGTATATGTGTAAACACACATGCATGGATAAGTTTATAAATCACTTCATATTTTAATTTATTTATGATCATAAAGAGGGAAACTCTAGCTTTGTAGTTGTTGGTTCTATTCTGATGTCTGTCTTAAATGATAAATATTAATTAACAAAAAGCATAATTGTCTTTATGTCAAAGTGTGTGTACACACTAATACACATGCATCCTACAAACATATACAGACAGACAAAAGGCTGTCTGTATTTGTATTCCTTTGCGTCTCAGTTATATTATGGCTTGTTGTATTTTCTATATTAATACTCCCTCTGTGGGCAAAATGTTCTTTTGTCCTAAACTTTTAAAACTTAAAACTTTGGTTATAAATGACCTACTTGTGTTTAAAGTTTCTGTTTTGTGTTTTTTTTTACATTTTTTTTGATTATTTCAACATGGTCCCTGGTGGGGTAAATCATTAACAAAACCACATTTTGTGTTGTTATTATTTTCTTTTTTTTTTCGAAGATATTAAAGGATTATAGGAACTTTAATACAAAAGAGACAGTGGGTGATAAGATAATAGCAAGATTTTTAAACACAACTTTTTAACGGCAGGGCCGATTTTGCTAATTTTTACATACAAACAACTTAGTTCGATATCGATTACAAAACGTCATAAAACAACTAAATCGACCTTTTAGTTTCGCTTAAAAAGTGATAACAACAGACAGAAAGTCATATCGTGATAGATATCGAATCTATCTAGGATAATTACTTCAAAAAGTTACAGACAAGGGGTGTAAAACAATTTTTTTTTAAATGTCTACTATTATTTTTAGCATTTGTCAAAAAATCTCAATTACTGCTATTATTTTAACCACTTCTGTTAAAAAGTTTGTATTTAATGTGTGTATTTTATTACAAAACGTATTACTTTTTAGGATTAAAATGAAATATTTATAAATTTTAAGTGAAATATAAACAACAGACTCTTTCATTACTTTTAAGTATTTACAGGTCTTACTTACTTATGTGGGGTCAGTGGTTAATAATAAATTTGCCAAAGTATTAATAAATTACACAAATAACCAAAATGATTTAGGAGAAACTTTTGAAAGATTAAATATTTTTAAAAGATTATGTTGATATATTAAACACAATGGAATACTTAAGTATAGGGTACAGCGTGGGGGTAAATTAAGTAATAACAAATTTTATTCATTCTTTAAATAAAAGTAAATATATAAGAAAACTCTCCCTGAATCTAGAAAAAAAGTAATCAGAATTAATATTTGTTTAAAGAAATAAAATACTTTTTTAAGAAAAAAATATAACTTTTTTAGAAAAAATACTACTTTTTTTTAGAAAAAATAGCACTTTTTTTAGAAAAATAGTACTTTTTTAGAAAAAAAAGTACTTGTTAGAAAATATAGCATTTTTTCGAAAAATATTACTTTTTCGAAGATTAATACTTTCTTGGAAAAATTTTTATTTTTTTAGAAAAAATAGTACTATTTTAGGAAAAAAAGAAAAAAGTATTTTTCAGAAAAAGTAGCGCTTTTTTGGTAAAATAGTAAGTACTTTTCTAGACTATAGCACCTTTAAGAGAATGTACTTTTTCAGGGAAAAAGTACTTATTTATAAAAAAAATGGTACTATTTTCCTAAAAAGTATTACTTAAGAAAATATAGTACTTTTTCTAAAAAACAAGTATTTTTTTGAAAGTACTTTTTAGAAAAAATTTACTTTATAGACGAAAAAAATAATAGTACCTTTTAGGAAAAATAGTACTTTTTTTTCGAAAATAGTACTTTTTTCGATAAATAGTACTTTCTTAAAAAAAAAAAAAAATTAGAAAAAATAGTACTATTTTAGGGAAAATATAAAAAAGTACTTTTTTAGAAAAAGTATAATTTTTTGGTAAAAAAAGTAAGTACATTTTTAGAAAAGTACTATATCACTTTTAAGAAAAAAAGTACGTTTTCAGGAAAAAAGTACTGATTTAGAAGAAATGGTACTTTTTTCATAAATAGTATTATTTAAAAAATTTTTGTGTATTACTTTTTTTAGAAAAAACGTATTTTTTAAAAAAAGTACTTTTTAAAAAAAAAGGATTTTTTTGAAAAAAGTACTTTTTCAAAAAAGTACATTTTTACTAATTATTTGAGAAGATTTACTTTTTCTTAAATAATACTTTTCAGAAAAAGTATCACTTTTTGGTAAAATAGTAAGTACATTTTAAGAAAAGTACTATAGCACCTTTAAGAAAAAAAGTACTTTTTCAGGAAAAAAGTACTTAGAAAAAATGGTACTTTTTTCATAAAAAGTATTTAAGAAAATATGTGTAGTATTTTTTTTTTTAAAAAAGTACTTTTAAAAAAATGGATTTTTTGGAAAAAAATACTTTATCAAAAAAGTACATTTTTGTTTTTTTTTTAGAAAATGTACTTTTTTTTACTTAAATACTTTTACTAAATTAAAAAAAAAAATTAAATTTGTACTTTTTTCCTGAAAAAGTACGTTTTTTTTTTAAGATGCTGTAGTGCATTTCTAAAAAAGTACTAGTTTACCAAAAAGGGCTCCTTTTTTTAAGAAATATTTTTTTCTAAAACAAAGTATTTCTTATAAAAAAGTACCTTTTGCAATTTTTTCTCAAAAAGTACTTTTTCTATTTTTTCCTAAAAAATACTATTTTTTCTAAAAGTATACTAATTTTTCTTAGAAAGTACTATATTTTCTAAAAAAGTACCATTTTATCAAAAAAAAAAAAAAATTTTTTCTAAGAAAAGTGTTTTATTTCTTCAAAAAAATTATTGAAAAAAAGCAACATCTGAAATGTGCCATAAGCCCATAACTTACACACGCCACATTTCGGATGTGAAATGTGTCATACTTGTTCACATTGCACATTTCAGATGTGCCATGAGCTGGTAGCATGGCACATAAAACATCTGAAAAAAATTCAAATTTGTAAAAAATGGCGGTTTTTTCCTACGTTCAAGAAATTTTTAAAAAAAAGTCTCAAAATTTCATTCCGCCGGCCCTTTTGTAGAGCTTGCGACAATTTGAGCCAAATCGGATCATTTTAAGCCGTGGCGCCCATTGATCAAAGTTTTGGCTTTTGCACCAAAAACCCTAAACTTTGATCGATGGGTGCCACGGGTTAAAATGATCGGATTTGGCTCCAATAAAGCTTAAATGAAAGATTGCATAAAGCTCTATAAAAGGGATAAAATAAAGAAAATTTTAGAGTTTTTTTAAAAAAAAATCTTAAACGTAGGAAAAAACCCCCCATTTTGCAATTTTTTGACTAATTTTAAATGGCAATATCTCGAAAACCGTTCGACCGATTTTAAAAATTTTTTGATATTCGTATTCAGCATGCTAAAATTATTTTAAAATATTGTATTTCAATATATTTTTATTTTTTTTTTTATTTTTTCATTTTCAAAAATCCAAAATTTTGGTGGAAATTTTCCACCAAAACTTTGATCGAAGGGCGCCACGGGTTAAAATGATCGAATTTCGCTCAAATTAGTTTTAAATGATTTTTTACAAATTTGAAATGGCGATATCTCGAAAACCGATCGAGCGATTTTAATTTTTTTTTTTATATTCGTGCTCAGCGCATCGAAATTAACAAACATGATGTGTCGAAAGATACAAATTTTTGTAATTTTATTTTTAAAAATTTTTCAAAAATCCAAAACTTTGACTGCAGCGCGCCACGGGTTAATTTAATCCGATTGACCTCAAGTTGGTACCACATGAGGTTTAGGCCAGTAGAATAAAATATGCCCGGACTTTGAAAATCGAAGAAGAAAAAATTTTGCTATACAGAAAAATGCCAGTCTAATGGCGCATGTGTCGTCTGCCATTCTATGGGTACTAGTTCTAAACCAGTAAAAATGTGTCAAGTGATATGAGAGATCAGTTCGCGACAAGTCCTGGGACATATCACAAGGTGTTAATTAGTGAAAGGTCCCTTTCGTACAAAAGTACCATTCTATGAACGAATCTTCACTGCTCAATTTTCCCTCAGGGATGATTTCACTGACAAAACTTGTATTTTAATAAGAAAATTATTGATTCGTGTTGTAAAAAGTACTAAAAAAATAGAAAACAAAAAATGTTGGCCCTTTTGAACCTATTTTGGCCCTTTTTAGACTTCAACTTGGCACTAATTAGAAATTCTCAAATTCCAACAAGATGGAGTATTCTTACTACAAGATGGAGTATTCAAGATTGAAAATTTCAAGTTTTTAAGAACAATGATTTAGGAAATCGAAAAAGTACCAAAGTACAATTTGTATACATTTTTACCCTCTAGGGATAATAACTTTCCCAAGAGTCTATTTTAAATATGTTTTTCCCCGCTGGAAGTGCATTATTTTAGGAAATCAGAAAAGTACCAGAGTTTAATTTAGTCTGTTTTAAAGATTCTTTTCCCTGCCGGAGGTGCATTATTTTAGGAAATCAAAAAAGTACCAAAGTTCATTTTTTTCTTTCATAGGAAGCTCTTTTGCCAAAAAGATTTTTCCGGCAGAATAAGCCTACATTTCAAATTTTAAGTCTCTAGAGCCATTATTTCAAAGTATATAAAATGTACCAAACAAAATTTTCAAAAAAACGTACTATTTTAAAACGTTTTTTTTTTTACTCAGGATAGTCCTACATTACAAATTTCAAGTTTCTAGAACCATTATTTCAGGAAATAGAAAAAGTAGGTACCAAATTCCAATTTTTGAACCCATAAATTCCGGATTTCCAAAAAGTACATTAAAAAAATGCTTTTGTTTTTAGCTGGTTGGTCCTACATTAAAAATTTCAAGTTTCTAGAATCTAGAATCCGTTTTCCGGATTTTTTAAAAGAGTACTTATTTTTAGAATATTTGTCAACTGGAGAATACTACATTTTAAATAGAAAGTTTAAATTGAGATTATTTCAGAAGATCCGAAAAGTACGAAAGCAGACACTTTTTTCCTATTTGAATCAAAACTTTCTAAAAAGGTACTTTTTGTCTGAAACTTTTTCTATAAAAAAAATGTCTCAGAAACTGAGAATTTTCTTATTAGAAAAAAACTCACAGAATCTGATACTTCTTTTACAGGAAAAATGTCCCAGAATTTGATACTTCTTCTATAGGAAAACTGTCCCAGAATCTGAGAAAAATGTCTCAGAATCTGAAAGTTTTTCTATAAGAAAAACGTCTCAGAATCTGAGGCTTTTTTATATGAAAAAAATTCCAGAATCTTAAACTTTTATAGAAAATATGTCACAGAATCTGGTATTTCTTCTATCAAAAAAATGTCCCAATCTGAGAAAAATGTCTCAGAATCTGAGAGTTTTCTATAGGAAAAATGTCTTAAAATCCCAAATGTGTCTCAGAATCTGAGATTTTTCTACACTCAAAAAAAAAACCTTGTAAAATTAGAAGAAAAACTTGTAACTTTTTTTTGTTTGCTACCACCTATTTGAAAAAAATTCCTAGTAATTTTACAAGCTTTTTACCAATAATTTTGTAATTTTACAAGGTTTTTACCATTAAAATTGTAAATTTTTTGACGCAAGGAGGTTTCGTAATTTTACTAGATTTTTTTTTTTTACCTCCAATTTTACGAGAATTCCTAGTAATTTTACAAGCTTTTTACCAATAATTTTGTAATTTTACAAGCTTTTTACAAATAAAATTGTAAATTTACAATTTTTTGGCGCAATTGAAATTACAAGGAATTCTCGTGAATTTATTAGATTTTTTGTAAAATTATCTTGGAAATTTGTAAAATTACAAAAAAAAAATGTAAAATTACAAAAAAAAAATTAATTTAGATTAGTTAAAAAACAAGGAAAACTGTCAAATATTGGTAAAATGCAACTATGAGACTTTTTCTAGTAATTTGACAATTTTTTTTTTTTTGTGTATGTATATAGAAAAAATGTCTCAGAACTTTTTCTATAGAAAAAAAGGTCTTAGAATCTGAGACTTTGTTATGACTCAAATTGTGTAAGTTAAAGTATGGTAGAATTTACGATTTTATTTTTTAAAATTTTCTTTAAACTTACCCGCTTTACATGGATCCATATCGATGTCATGTGATAGTTTTTTCTCAAATTTACTATTCAATAAATCTTCAATAGAATATTTGCTATGATGTGAATGCCATGGTACTCTTGAGTAGGAATTTTCATCGAAATTATTGTTGTTTGTGTCTGAATTTCGGTTAAATTTGAAATTATCTTCTTGCTCCGGTAATCGTTTTGGATCAGTGTCAAATTCAACGAAATCATAATTGTTTTGCAAGTGTTGCTGTTGTTGGTGGTGATGGTGTTGGTGTTGATTTTGATGGTGTTGAGTGTGTTTATGTTGGTTTTCATTATTTTTATGCTGTTGATGATCAAAGTGCTGGCGTTGATGTTGTGGGTGTCTAGAATGTTGTAAATGCTGTTGCTGCTGTTGTTGTTGTTCTTTAATAGAATGTTTCAGTTGTTGCTGTTGCTGTTGTGGAATATTTTGTAATGTACTAAAGTACTGTTGAGAATGCGTAGGAATATCTGTATCTTTGGTGGCAGTATTTAAGGCATTTCTTGTTGTGGGTGTTGCAATATCATAATCATCATCATCGTCATCAGTATCGTCATTATCAACCACTGGTAAATTGTATAGTGGTAATGATGATTCCTCCTGCAGTTCTACTTGTGGTAAATGCTGTAATGATGGTGATGGCGACAATGTTATTGGTGTTTGTTGTGGTGGCAATGATGATGGTTCTCCTGCTGTTTCTACTCCTGTTGCTGCTGCTTGTGTTGCTTCAGAGATAGTATTGACATTTAAGTGTGCACTTTTTACACATGATGCAGTTATTACAACAAATATTGTTGTAATTATAAATGCTGCATAATTTCTTAAGTTTATCGTCGACGTGTGACGTCTTTGTTGTTTCCTTCTTAAACTATATTTTTGAAATTTTAATTTTTCCATTTTTATTCTGCAACTTCTTCTCTTCTTCTTCTTGGTGTTTCAAACCTTATTTCCGTTTAGTTTGATGTTTAAATATTTTTTTTTTTATATTAATTTATTCTCACATGAGCATACATAGTTAATTTTTATACTTGCGGGTGTTTTCTTTCGTTTTAATATGAATAAAAAAATATTTGTTTAACATTAAGTTTGACATGTGTTTTAATTTAAAAATTGTTTGGAAAAATCAACACACGTTATTAATAATTATTTTTCACTATAATTTTGTAATGAGATATTTTCCAATATATGTAAATTGATATGCCACAGATGATCTATAAAGAAAAACAAACAGAAAAATTATAAAATTGTTATTTTATTGATAAAACTGGTGGTATTATTTTAAATCTTAAAAATAAAATGCAGAATATTTAGTAAAACATATAAAATTCTCATATAATATCCGAGTCACGATATTACTGTAAAATCTTTTTGCGTACAGGACTAATTAAAAGAGGCTCGGATCCAGAATGCCCTTTTTTATTTAATTTTTTTTACAAATGTCTTTGGGTTCCTGTTTTGACTTGAAAAGTTTCGAACAAAGCGAAATTTTTTTTTTTAATTTTTTTACCCTGAAATCATAATAAGGAACATTAAAATTGCCTCGAACTATAATAAATTGTTTTTCATGAAAAACAAAATGTTTTACCTATGTTAGAAATTTAAGAATATTTTGAAAAAATCAGGAAATTTAGAAATGAATGACATTCATATTTAGAAAAAATCATAAAAATTAAGAAAAATTCAGAAAATCGACAGCAAAAATTAAAAAATAAGAAAAATAAAAATTCAGGAAAATCAAGAATTTCAGGAAAATTTTGTAAAATTAAGTAAAAGCTATAAAAAAAGTACACAAAAATGCTAGAAAGAATTCAGGAAATTTAATATTAAAACAGAAGAATTGTTTAAATCTCAGGAAAATTAAGAGTAAGTAACAAAATTAAAAAAAAAAAAAGTAGAAAAGTTAAATTCGACTTTGCCGAATCTATGAATACCGTCCACAATGCCTTTTTTAAAGGATAGCAAATTTTTAACGTGAAAAAAATTAAAACTTTTGGTTAGAAATATTTTATTTTAAGCAAAAAACTCTTTTTTTGTCATTTAAAAAAAAAAAAAAGAAAAATTACATTTTTTTTTTTTTTGAGTGTAAAACTTTTTGTCGAGTGTAATGTTTTTTACTGTAAAAATATTTCTGAGTGAATGCACGTACGTATGTTCACAAAATATTGACATTTTTGTAAAAAAAACTAAATTTGAGTGTAAAATTTTTTTTGAGTGTAAAATTTTTTTCGTGTGTAATTTTTAAGTTACCAATGCTTTTAAAACTAAACAAGTTTAAAAAGCATTGCTTTTAAACTAAATAAGTTTGAAAAGCATTGCTTAGTTACCACCAACGCTTTTAAAACTTGTTTACCACGTGGCATTTAAGATGAACAAAATCTGAAATTCGGGGTTTTGCTTATAACTATGGAATCACTTGACCGATTAAGCTGAAATTCAATACCAAACAGACCTGAGGAACGGCAAAGATATATGCCATGTTTCAGCAGTCTCATTATTGTTTTTTGAAAGTTATCGTGTTTTTTATTGCGAAAACCCCTTGCCGAAATTTACTATTTTGTCCATAACTTTTGAACCACTGGACCGATTTGGCTGGATTGCAATTCCAACCTGACCAGGTAAATGGCCGACATATATGCCAAACTTCTGTAGCCTCTGTGAAGTCTTGCAAAAGTTAGCGTGTTTTCTACGGACGGACAGACATCGCTAGATCGACTTAAAATCGATCGAGGATCATGAATATATATACTTTATGGGGTCCTGGACCAATATTTCGATGTGTTACAAACGGAATGACAAACTTATATATACCCTCTGTCACTAGAGTGGAGAGTATAACAAGTAGAAAAGTTAAATTCGACTTGGCCGAATCTATGAATACCCTCCACAATGCCCTTTTTAAGTTATAGTAAATTTTCTAAAGTGAAAAAATAATATTTTTGATTAGAAATATTTTATTTTGTATAAAAAAACTTTTTTTTTAAATTAATTTTTGAAAAAAAAATTGACTAAATTTTTTTTTTAGTATAAAAATATTTTTGAGTGCCAAAAATGCGTTGTAAAATATTTGTGTGACTTACCAATGTTTTTAAAACATGTTTAACGGGTTTTCAACACGTGAATTTAAGGGGAAACTAATCTGAAATTCGCGGTTTTGCTAATAACTTTTGAACCACCGGACCGATTTGGCTGAAATTCAATATGAACCAGGCCAGGGGAACGGCAAATATATATGTCAAGTTTCAGCATCCTCAAAATTGTCTTTCGAAAGTTAGCGTGTTTTTTATCTAAAAATTCACGGAAACCCCTTGCCGGAATTCAGTCTTTTGCTCTTAACTTTTGAAATAGAAGCCTACTTAGGGAGTGGAGATAGGACGTAGGTATGTTTTAAAAAATGTTGTAGGGTAAAAAGAATTGGGGGTCGGTCTCACTAATGACCCCTCTCGGACGAACCATTGGACCGGCTGATCAAATAAAACAAATTAACATTTACGCCTTAACAGTTAAAGATAGAGGGTAGGTGTGTTCAGAGAAAATGTTTGGACTAAAAAAATATTGCTGGTCGGTCATACATTTTGTTGCTCTAAGGGCACTATTAGGGCAGTTAGATCGGTTGGAGCAGACTTTAAAAAATTTCATTTTGTGAGGGAGATAGGGTATAAGTTTGTTCCAAAGAAGACGCAAAAATTAATGGGGGTCGGTCTTATAAATTACCTCTCTATGACGCACCATTGGAACAGTAGATATTATTTTATGATTGGAAAATTTCAATAAATTTTTTTCAAAAAATTTTAAAAAATAGTAATACTCGTTATCCCACGATCCTCCTGGGCAAAAAATATGAAGAATCGATAGAAGTTTTACACAAAAAAATTTCAAAAAAATCGAAGAGTACAAACATTTTCAAAAATGAGATTAAAATTTTAAAACTTAAAAATCGCATCCTAGAGCGCTTTTAAGAATTCTTTGGAATTTTTTTTTTAAAGTACGTAAAAAAACAAAAATTTTGAAAAAATTAAAATTTGGACCATTATTGAAGAAGTTATAAGTAAAAGAAGTTTAAGTTAAGGAACAATCTACCAATTTTTAAAAATTCGATATCTTTTGAGCGGGTCATCAAAAAAATCTGAAATTTTACCACGAAGGAGTTTTCGAAGTGTACTGAAAACTGTAAACAAATTGGGAAAATCTAACAAAAAAAAATTTCAAAGTGTCCGATTTGACATGGAATGCCCCATATACTTTATGGGGTCCTAGACCGATATTTCGATGCGTTACACACGGAATGACAAAGTGAGTATACCCCCATACTGTGGTTGCAGGGTATAAAAATTAGACAAAATGGAAGGTATAAAAAATATATTATTTTAAATTATGAACCTTTTCCCCGAAAACCCGAAACATTGACTTCAAAGTGGCACGAGTAAAAGTTTGTCGATTTTCCTGAAATTTTTACCATATAATTTTTACACCTATAGATCCAGTTATACAATATTCCAACCCGAACATTTTGAAAATCTAAGGTTTAATTTTAAGTGCCACTCTAATGAGCATATCATATCAGATCTTATCCATTTTTAACTGAATGTCTCACCATTTGAGAATTTTCGGCAGATTTTCCTGCAGGTTTAAATTGAGTACCCATAACACTGTGCTCGAATTTGACAATATTTTTTAACAAGCTGGGCACCCTACTGGTAAAGTTAATTCGAGTACTCTGAATTAGAGATGGGCGCGTGAGTGATTTTTGACTCACACTCACTCACGCTCACGACAGGAATTTTTGAATCACGCACGCTCACTCACGAGCATATTTTTTCTACTCATACTCACTCACAATTACGTGAGTAAATTTAATACAACTATTTTATTTATTTATACAAAAAAAAATCAAAATCTAAAATTTCAAAAATCTTTCAAAATTTTTAACAAAATTTAAAGTTCAGCGAAATTTAACTTTTTTTTTTGCTTTTTTCAGGACGAAATCTTAAGTTAAGCCAAATTTTACAATTTATGTGTTGGTTTTTTTTGGTATGAAAGGAAATATGATGAGAAAATAAATCACGCAAACTCACGCAAAAAATCGACTCACACACACTCTCTCACGCAAAAATCTTACTCACGCACACTCACTCACGCAATTTTTTACTCCACTCACACTCACTCACAATCGCGTGAGTAAAATTTAATTCAGTCACACTCACGCGTGATCACGCTTGAATCACGTGAATCACGCTCTAATCTGCTCATGTGCCCATCTCTATTCAGAATTCAATGGTGCTAGCCGTTTTTCGAAGTTAGCGCTCATATTCGCGATATTCGCGATTTAAAATGCTGATGCTCAAGTACAATAAAAACAATATTTTTAAACTTTTGCGATAATTTTTAAATTAAAAACCATTCAAGTCTATTAAACTAACATAACAAACTATAATACCGCGAAAAAAATTTTGTTCGCGAAAAATCTTTATTTTCGTGAATACAAATATTTTTAGTTTGATTTGAATTTACGACAGCCGCCTGGTAAAGCTAGTTCGTGTACACTAAATCCCATTGTAATATCAGTTTTTTTGAAGTCAGCGTTTGTATTAGCGATATTCGCGATTAACTTTTTTTTTTTTTAAGTAAAAAAAAATATTTTTTTATATTATTTAGGCAATTACGGAATGTTTATTATCTAAACTCTATTGAATATTCAAAAAAAAATTTATTCGCGGAAATTTTTTTTTCGCAAATTTTTTTTCGCGAAATTTTTTTTTAATTTTTTTTTATTTTGCTATTAATTTATGAAAATGAGTAGAACACAATAAAAAACAGACACAAAATTTTTGGAAAAAAAAAAAATTTTCGCGGAAAATTTTTTTTTCGCGAAAAAAATACAATGCATTTAGATTTAAAAACTATTCCAAAAGCATAAAAATTTAATTTTTGTAGTACCTAGGCTTTACAATTTTAAATCGCGAATATCGCGAATACGAGGGCTAACTTTGGAAAACGGCTAGCGCCATTGAATTCAGCGTAACCGAATTAGCTTTACCAGCAGGGTTCCCAGCTTGTTAATTTTTGCAACTAGCACAGTGTAATTATTCAAAGTTGTTTATTTTCAAAGTAATGTCTAGTAACTTAATTATAATTATTATTTTCAATATCAAATCTATCTGTATATATTTTGTTGTTTACTTCCCTTATTAAAAAAAAAACTGATTAATTTTTAATTTTGACATACATATACAGATGTTTTCTCTGTTTTGATTGATTTCACTTGATAGCGGACTTATTTTTTTTTTTTTAAATGACACATTTGGAATAAAACAAAAATAAAATAATAAAAAATATACAACAATATAAATTAATATTTTTAAATAAATAAACAACAAAAATACAAGTAGTATGAAAAGCAAATGACCCAGACCTTTTGGCTAGTATTAAACAGAGATAATTCAACGAATACAGTTCTATTTATGTATGTAAAAATTAATTTTCTTCTTTGTATACATTGAGTGTGCATTAAGTAAAATAAAATTATGAGCGACGTAATTATAAACAAATAGTAAAACCTTGGACTTGCTTTTTATGACACATGTGGGTTTTTTTTCAAATAAATGCAATGTGGGATTTTTTTCCTTAATAATTCCAAAAGCCTTCTTAAGGTATTTTATAAGCTGATTGATGCTGTTTTTTATTTTTTGATAAGCTGTTATGCATTTTAGGTTTCATATTACGTTTTATAAGCAGCCTTTACTAGACTTATTTTGAATGTGATCGTAATTAAATTTTGTAGAGTGTATGTTTGAGTGTATGTATTTCAATATGAATTTATTTCAAAGAATACTGACTGATACGTTATGAAAAGGCTAAATAAATTCATTATCACCCTCAACGATTGAACAAACATATTCCGTTTAAAGTATAAAAGAAACTTAATAAATGCGTTTTAATAACTGGGAACAATTAAGGTTGTTGTCTCAACTTTGTAAAGCAGAGTGTTTTTTAATTTTTTTTAATTCATCTATGAAATTGCACGGGTGTCACTGGGGGACACCTTCCCCCTCTCAATAAGTATTAACAAATCTATTTATAATGATTTTTGCACTTAACTAATACACTCAAAATAATAACTCTGTAAAATATTCTGTAAAATGACTGTAATCTCAATTCAACAGATATTTGACAACATTTTTTGTCAAAATACAGATTTAAAGAAAATACTCTGTATTTTGTTGTGACAAAAAAACAAAGTTTTATCTGTTAAATTACTTTTTACTTTGTAATCTTAATTTAACGGATAATTAACAGAGTTTTCTGCTAAAAAACACCAACATTTTATTTGTATTTTTTTTGGAGAAAATGTTAAAAAAAATCTTTTCAAAAATCTTATAAAAATTTTACAAAATAACATGTATTTTACTACACTCTGTAAATTTACTGAGTTTTTTCTGTAAAATTTTGTAAATTTAGAGAGTTTTTCTTTGCTCAATGGTCTTTTATTTAACCAATATTTTACTAGAAACTCTGTAAATTAACAGTTTTTTTTTTGTCAAAATCATTTTACAGAGTTTTATAGTAAAAGTACAAAGAAATGTCGCTAGCTGGAAAAGTATGGTGTACTCTGTAAAATAAGCTGAGTTTTTCTGTAATTTAACAGAGTTATTTTTTTTTTGAGTGTACAATTTCATTATTTAAATTATTTTTTTTTACTTATATAAGAAGTTAAAAAGTTAAATTCGGCCTTGCCGAATGTAGTGATTTCCTCCACAATTTCAAAAAGATTATTGCAAAAAACTTTATTTAAAAGGAAATTACTTTTGAAAAAAAAAAAAAAAATTTAAAAAAAAATTTCCGCGAAAAAAAAAATTGGTAAAAAAAAAAATCCGCGATTTTTTTCTTTTTTTGTCAAAAATATGTTTGTACTTATTTAAATACCATTTGGTGTTCAATTATGTTCACATATGTCAACCAGAAGCCGAATTAAATCATTTTGTATTTTTAGGTTATGTTGAATGTACTGAAATTTTTCAGGTGTGCTTACATTTTCGGTAATAACTTTTGAACCGCTGAACCGATATCGCTCAAATGCAATACCAAACTTCTCGGGAGAACTTTGAATAAATATGTTAAGTTTCAGTCATCTCTGTGCAATATTTTGTCCGTGACAGCATTTTCCACAGACAGACGGACAGACGGTCATCGCTAGAATGTCTTAAAATCGATCGGGCATCATGAATATATATACTTTATGGGGTCCCAGATCGATATTTCGATGAGTTACAAACGGAATGACAAAATTATATATACCCTCTATCACTAAGTGGAGGGTATAAAAAGTGGACAAAAAAAGTAGAATTGCAAATGTTTCAATTGTTTAAGAAAAGTGCAAACATATTTTTCAAAAAAAAAATACATTTTTCAGTGGTGGGTTAGATCCTTAAGGAAAACTTTTTGTATGTTTTTTTATTCTGATTCTTAGGAAAAAAAGGTAAAAAGTGTCATTTGGTACTTTTTTTATATATCCTAAAATTATTTCTCTTGGATAACTACATCTAGAAATTAAGAATGAACACACAGCTTCGAAAAATAGTTCGCCAGATCAACATCAGATGGCACTGCAACAATTGTTCTCAAAAATACAGTGTTGTCTCAGAATATGAGACTTTTTCTATAGGAAAAATGTTTTAGAATGTGAGACTTTTTCTATTGAAAAAATGTCTCAGAATCTCAGACTTTTCTATAGGAAAAATGTCTTAGAATCTGAGACTTTTTCTGATTCTGTATATTAAAAACGTTTTTGAATTTAAGACTTTTGCTATAGAAAAATTTCTCAGAATCTGAGAGTTTCTATAGGAAAAATGTCTTGGAATCTGAGACTTTTTCTATAGGAAAAATGTCTCAGAATCTGAGATTTTTTCTATAGGAAAAATGTCTCAGAATCAGAATCTGATACTTTTTGTATAGAAAAAATTTCTTAGAATCTGAGACATTTTCTATAGGAAAAATGTTTCGAATCTGAGACTTTTTCTATAGGAAAAATGTCTAGATTCTGAGACTTTTTCTATAGGATAACTTATTGTCGTTTCAGGCCCCCCGAGAGTTCGGGGACCTGGTCATGTGCCCTAATGGTAAAATCGGTACTGAATGTATCTACAATACAAACACTTCTTGCTGCTTTAAGTAGTCTGGTATTGCATTTGAGCAATATCGGTTCAGCAGTTCAAAAGTTATGATCGAAAATGTATGAACACCTTGAAAATTTTGGTATATTCAACAAAACGTTAAAATCAACTGCAGGTCGACACACAGGAATAGAATTTGATACCGAATGGTTTTCAAACAAACATGTCGCCATTTGGCATGTCTCCAAAACAGAAAATGCAAATTATTTCACTTGTGTCTGCAATTCCAGATCATGTTGGTAACCCTTGCGAAATAATGTAAGAGACAAAAAAGTTGAGAGAAAGTATGAAGTGAGATTGAGGTAGTCTGAAGTGAGGTATATAAAAAACAATTTCCATTAACAAGACAAACCGACATTTAAAATCCTACTGATGATAACATTAACTGGGGTGGTTGAAACCGGTATGGGAATACCAGAAATGTTTATAATTTTTAGAAATTTAATTTTTCTTCTGCATTTTTTTAACTTGAACCCTTATAACAAATATAATTAGAGCCCTAGCTCGATCTGTACTTACAGAAAAACACTAACAAATACAAAAAAAAATTTTACACAAACATTTTTTTTTGCGGAATTATTTTTTTACTTAAGAAAACAAGTAGAAAAGTTAAATTCGACTTCGACGAATCTATGAATACCCTCCACAATGCCCTTTTTAAGTGATAGTAAATTCTCTAACGTGCAAAAAATTTCATTTTAGATTAGAAATATTTTATTTTCTGTAAAAAAAACTTTTTTTTTAAGTAATTTTTAAAAAAAAAAATTATATACTAAATTTTTTTTGAGTGTAAAATTTTTTTGAGTGTAAAATTTTTTCGAGTGTATTTTTTTTAGTGTAAAAATAGTTTTTAGTAGCAAAAATACGTTGTAAAATAATATTGTGACTTCCCGGGTGAAAATGACCATGTATCCCAGCAAAACTTAGATTACCAAATAAGGTATAAAATATGGTATAGGATCTCTTATTTTATACATTGCAGCATTGATGATTTTAACAGGCGATGAGACTCAAAGTAATGCATCCACATTATCACATAGAATACCAGTAAGGTATAAAATAAGTCATAAATTTATAACGAAGAATACGAGTAAGGTGTAAAATATATGATATTTTATAGGTTACGAGAAATGAAATAATATAGCATACCAGAAGATAATATATAAGGTGTTACGAGTAGTGAAAAAGTAATTTTGTATTAAATTTACTCACGTGATTGTAAGTAGATAAAATATGCTCATGAGTTTGTGTCGTTAGAAATTTCCTGTCGTGAGCCCATCTCTAGTTTTAACTTATGCATTTTTTATAAAATAATTATTTTTTATGTTATTGTAATGCATTATGCATTCAATTATAAATAATGCATTATTTCAAACTTTCAAATAATACATAATGTAACCAAAAATAAGTCATCCATGATTTAATGTTTAGAAATAATAAATATAAAATACATTTTATCCAATAATCATGCATTACGTAGCAAATTATTAGTAATGCATTATTTTTCACTTGAAAATAATACTTTGTGGAACAAATGTTTGGTAAGACATCCTAAAATAATGTTACAAATAAGGTATATACATTACCTGGTAATGTGTTATATAATCACTACCCATTACCAAAGTTTTGCTGGGATGTTCATTCATGTCCATACATGCTCATACATTATTCCATGTATGATAGTATATGAACAATATATGGAAATGTATGTCATATATGGGAGCATATATGAATATACACAAGTAATGTAATATTCCATATATGTAAATGTATGCAACTATGTGTGGATAGGTATATGTCATACTCCTTCATATATGCTATGCAGATGCAGATCCTTCATATATGCTATGCATCTGCATAGCATGCATGTCTTAAAAACAATTTTTTTAAAGGTTGGGTTCGGCAGAACTTTGAAAAATTCGACGAAGTTCATGTATGGGTTCAGTCTGAAAAAGTCGTTCGGTTGGACAATAATGATCATACATCATCAAGATTGGTTATAATTTTTGTATTCTATAGGCGAATATGAACGGCATTAACGTAAACAACCAAATTTAGAAGAAAATTCGAACACTCTGATGGTATTACTGTCAGAGCTGCGAAGGATTTCATCTCTTAATAAGATTTGGTGTTCTGAATAAAACTTTAATGATTGCATTTCCCAATCACAATTTATCGAATGAATTTGCATTTGATTTTAAAATATAGAATGAATTCGGTTTATTTTTCATTCGACTTTGAAATTGAATGCGTAAGTTTTTATAAATTTGATTTTTAAAAGTCTCATGAATAATAAATAAATGAAATAAAGAATGCATTCAGTTTTTAAAATTCTCATAAACAAGAATTCGATTTAATGGTAAAAATCGAATCCATTCCAAGAAATATTGATATTTAAAGATAAATGTATTCAGTGACTATAAAAATCGAATGTATTTTATTTTTGAATTCATTCGAAAAGTGGTTAATTCTTCGAAGCTTTGATTATCCTAAAGTCCAAAGTATATTTTTAAAATATTCATTAGTTTTATTTAAAAAATCAGTGCCATAAATTAGTACAAATTATTTATATTTGAAAAAATTTCAATTAATAGACGTTTTATGGAAAAAAATACAAAAAAAAAATTTTACATACAAATTCATGTATGACAATGTATGATCATTAATGTACATGTACCCTCAAATTACGGATATGCACTTGTATGGACATCCATATATGCATCATATATGAACATACATGGTCATTTTCACCCGGGTTGTCAATTTTTTTAAAACATGTTTAACGGGGTTTCAACACGTGAATTTAAGGTGAAACTAATCTGAAATTCACGGTTTTGCTAATAACTTTTGAACCAGTGGACCGATTTGGCTGAAATTCAATACGAGCCAGGCCAGGGGAACGACAAATATATATGCCAAGGATCACATAGAAAGTTAGCTTGTCTTTTATCTCGTAAATTCACGAAAAACCCTTGCCGAAATTCAGTCTTTTGCTCATAACTTTTGAACCACTGGACCGATTTCGCTGGATTGCAATACCAACCTGACTAACATATATGCCAAACTTCAGGAGCCTCCGTAGAGTCTTTCAAAGGTTAGCGTGTTTTCAACAGACAGACAGATGGACGGACGGACATCGCTAGATCATCTTAAAATCGAACGAGGATCATGAAATATATACTTTATGGGGTCCTAGACCAATATTTCTAGGTGTTACAAACGGAATAACAAACTTATATATAACCTCTATCAATAGAGTGGAGGGTATAAAAAAAGGAAAATTTTTCCTACGGTCAAGAAATTTTTTAAAAAATCTTATAATTTGTTTGTCCCTTAACTCTTTCATAGAGCTTGAGACGAACTTTCATTTAAATGTTATTTGAATCGAATATGATAACTTTAACCAGATCCCTTTGAACAAAATTTTGGATTTTCGGAAAACTTTTGGAAATTGTAAAACTTTGATCCAAGGATACATAGGTTAATGTGATCTGATTTGGCTCAAATAAAGTCTGAACAGAATTTTGTCTCAATCTCTATAAAATGGTCAATGGAAAAAATTTTGGGATTTTTTTTTTTCAAAAATTTCTTAAACGCAGGAAAGTACCTATATTTTTGAAAATTTTTCGACAAATTTCTAATTTAGAATGTTTTTGATACTCTTTTTTCTTTTTGATTTAAAAAAAAATCAAAATGTGGGTGGAAATTTTCTAAAAATCCTAAACTTTGATCGAATGTTTAATTTATTTGATTTGACTCAAATTAAGTTTAAATAAAGATTATCTCAAGCATTATAAAATTGTCCAGGGAAAGAGATTTTAAGATTTTTTTAACCACCAGTTTTTGCAAATTTTATATACCGATATCTCGAAAACCGTTCGACCGATTTAAAATTTTTTCGATGTTCGTGTTTCATGACATATTTTTTTAAATTTCTTAAATGACCAAAAATTTGTTTGCCTTGTATTATTTTAAAAATATATTATCTCATAACTCATAATTCTATATAAATTATAAAATAACAAATTAAAATCTATTTTGTTTTAATCATATACAATTAATATTAAAGAACAAATATAAAACATAAATCATAATATTTCTACAGACCTATTAAAATAATATAAAGTGAAGCAAAAATAAAAAACAAAAAAAAAACAATTATTTATTTAAAATTGTAATTGTTTCATTAAAATGATACACAGACATTTAAAATAAAAAAAATGAAATAAAATGTGAAAACATGATGCTCTACAACACAAAAGCAACTATTAAAATTTTAGCATTTTAAGTATTATCCATTCATTAATGGTAATTCATTCAGATTCAGTAGTACTCGTACAACTGTATAAAATAAGTATACAGTTATGCTTTGCTTACTACTGCTTCCTACACAGTAGAAGCAGTGGCAGTGATAGTACAATACTATCCTGATTTAACATTTTATATCAGCAGCCAGCATCAGCTTAAACAACAACAACAACAAACCAGAGAGGCAAAAATGAAACAACCATTCCAGCGAGCCAAAGCAACTAAAATCAGCCAACATACTGGTGGATGCCAACTATAGTTAGTTTGCTGGAATATTAATCTATCTGTGTATATCTTTTGCTTTTTATCCCAAAGACCAACTGTATACACCATTTACAGATGTAATTTAAATAAATTTTGTACTCTTGCTCAAAACATTAAATCATGATAATGTTTTGCGGAAGATTTGGGTGTACGTGCCAAAGCAACTTTTTTTTAGAAAAAATAATGTTATATTACTTTGCTATTTCATGCAAAACGAATTGAAATATCAGTCGAGGACCCCATTAAAAACCCAAAAGAGCTGTACATTTCGTAAGTGAGTGCAAAAATAAGTCCAAAAAAGTGTTTTTACATTTTGGAGAGTATAAAAGATTCGGCACTTAAGAATATAACACTCTCACTTGTATTATGTACATTTGATAAACAACCCGTGTAAAAATGGATTAGATCTTTTCTGATCTGTTAATATCTATTTATATGTTATCGTATCTGATTGCATATAATTATATCTAAAATGACCAAAACCGAGATCTAATTATATGTATCTCGGATTTGGCCAACATTGTCACAAATTTGACATGTTATTATATCTGATCAGATATAATTTTATACAATCAGATACAATCATATATTGTCTGATTAAAGCAGACTTGATAAGATCAAACCGATTTTTACATGGGAAATGGAAAATTTTTATACGAAAAGCTTAGACTTGGTGAAAAAGTAGTTTTGGTCAAACATTTTTTTTTCACGAAAATCAAAATTATTTAAAAAAAAATTAATGAACCCAAAATTTTTGGTGAAAAAAAAAATTGATGAAAAAAAGTTTTTGATAAATTTTTTTGATGAAAAGAAAAATTTTTTGATGTAAAAAAATTGATGAAAAAAAATTTTGGTGAGAAAAAAATTGATAAAAAATTTGATAAAAAAAAATTTTTGAAAAAAAAAATTTCGATGAAAAAAAAATTTGATGAAAAAAAAATTAACAAAAAAAATTGATGAAAAAAAATTTTAACAAAAAAAAAATTGATGAAAAAAATTGATAAAAAAAAATGATGAAAAAAAGTTTGAAAAAAAAAATTTGATGGAAAAAAAAATTTGATGACAAAAAAATTTGATAAAAACAGAAAAATGTTAAAAAAATTGTTTGATGAAAAAAAAATTTTATGAAAAAAAAATTTTATGAAAAAAAAAGTTTGATGAAAAAAGTTTGATAAAAAAAAAATTTAATGGAAAAAAAAATTTGATGAAAAAAAAATTATGAAAAAATAAAAAAATTTGATGAAAAAAATTTTTTTTTGTTGAAAAATAATTATGTTACTTTTTATTTACCAGCTGGCGAAAAACGGTTTTATTCACCACGAGGTGAATTATTATCAAAGTTACAAACCCAAGTTATTAAATTTTTTTGTTTTAAGAAAATAGTAATTCTTATATTGTCAAACTGAGGTGGCGTCCTGCAACTTTTTTAAAATTAGACACCAGCCTAAAAACATTATCATGTTAAAAAAAGATTAATTGAAATTTAAAATTTTTTTTGTAATTTCCTAGATAATTTTACAAAAAAAAAAATCTAGTAAATTCAAAATTTTATTGGTAAAAAGATTGCAAAATTACAAAATTATTAGTAAAAAGCCTGTAAAATTAGTAGGAACTCTCGTAAAATAGGAGGTACACTAAAAATATTTTGTAGGCAAAAACAAATGAAAAACACACATAAAACCAGTGAATAAACAATTGAAAACCATCCCAGTAATTATTCATTTGTTTTAACAAACATCAACATTTATTTTTTACTGTTGACAAAATTTTCTAAAATAAATGACATTAAACATTAAAAAATTATGTTTTTTTCACTCTTTCTTACCAACAAATTCGAAAAAAATAACCAACGAAAACATTAAAAATTAATGATAGTTCTGTTATTTTTACTAACAAATTTCAAAAAAATAACCTACGAAAACATTAAAAATTAATGATTTCGTAGGTTATTTTTTACAATTTTCTATTGAAATATTTTTTTAAAAATTTTTAATAAAATTTTGGAGAATCGATTTCGCAATCAACTACATTCTGGCCAGACACTCTACTCTACCCATCGTGCCAAAGTCACTTGATACAAACATGTTTTTATATTTTTATAAATAATTTTTTGAATTTTTTTTTTCTACAAAAAAATAACCTACTTGTGTAGGTAAAAGCTAATGATATCTCAGTAAAAAAAAAACAATTTAAACAAAAAATTACTTACAGAAATCATTAAAAACTTAAAGAATAATCAGTAGTTTTTACTTACAGAACAAAAGTAAATGATTTTAAAAATTAAATGTTAATGAAAGTCTTTATTTTTTAGTGTGTTATTTTTGAAACAAAGAATAGAAGTAGCCATTAACAGGGTTGTCAGATTTTTTTCACGTCATCGCCAAATTGGATGTGAAAAATCGCCAGAAATCGCCAAAAGTCAATTTGGTTCAGTTTTCGTTAAAAATAGAACTCAATTTTATTAAAAAAAAAAAAAATTGTTTACGTAATAATAGCTGCTGAAAAATAAATGTCAAAAATCGCCAAAAATCTTGAAAAAATTCTAAAAATCGCCAAAATTCAATTATGTTTAGTTTTTTGTAATTTTTTTATTAAATTGGACATTTTTAAATTATAACAGGAATTTTGTTAACTTTTTTTGTACTAAAGAAATACAAGTCAGTTTCACAAAATTTTATTTTCAGCGCTAATTCAAAATACCCAATTGGTCCATGATAACCTTGGACCAAATTTTAATGGTGGGTCTTGACCAAAAGTAATTTTCTTAATTAATTTTTTTTTACAACAGTATGAAATTTAAGAAAGAAATCAAAAATATTTATTGATTTGCGAGACATTCAGTATCTCTTGAAATATGTCATTTAAATATTTATTATTCAGTTGCTGACAGCAACATGCTGTTAATATGAAATACAATTAGTTACACAAATCATTTAGATTAAACAAATCCTAATAAAAATAAAAATTAAGTAATAATAACAAAAACTAAAAGTTTTTGCAGAAAAAACACTAAAATGGTAAAAAAGAATAGAATTGTTCACTTCTTCGAAATCGCCAAGGAAATCGCCAATACTTTTTTAAATCGCCAAAAAATCGCCAGGTCGCCAAATTGAAAACCACGACGCCAAACACATTTCAAAATCGCCACATTTGGCGAGAAATCGCCATATCTGACAACCTTGGTAATAATTAAAAACTGAACATCAAACAAATGTTTTTTCATTTAAAAACGACTAAACGTAAAACTTTTTAAATAAACTACAAACAGTTAATGACATAATTTTTTGAGTGTAGGAATTATTGTCAAATAGGAGGTAGCAAAAAAAATAACAAACTTTTCTTGTAACTTTACAAAGTTTTGCTTTGTGTGTATGATAAATTTTCGGATTTAATTTTTTTTTTCTTTTGGAAATTTTTTTAAAAAACTTCAGTCATGATTCTTTCTGTTTCTTTCTTTTTTTCTTTTTCCTTTCTTTTCCATTTTTAAATTTGGTCTGGGGGGGGGGGGGGTATAAGACACGATGCAGTCCAAAATAGATGAGCTTAACACACTTATGTCTTATTGTTCTAAGCAATTTAAGGTAGTAAATAGGCAAAATCGGACCAGGGAAAAATGTTCCTCCCTGATGATCTAAAGTAGAGATGGGCGCTGGTCACGTTATTTGCGTGATTCACGTGAATCACGCGTGAGTGATTTTCATTTCAATCATGTGATTGTGAGTGAGTGTGATTTGAAAAATCTGAGTAAGTGATTAGTGAGTGAGTCATTTATTTTTTGCATGATTAGATTTTTTGATTTGCCCAATTTTTTTTTTTTTTTAATTTTTTGGAAAAAAAGTTTGAGAGTAGATTTTGCGTTACACATGCGTGATTGAATGGCGTGAGTCACGCATTATCGTGAGTAAGTTTTTTATTACTCACGTGAATAGTAAGTGTGCGTGAGTAAAAAGTGATTAGTGAGTGATTTGATTATTATTTGCATGAGCGTGAGTGAGTGTGAGTCAAAATCCACTCACACGCCCATCTCTATATATAAGTTTGTCATTCCGTTTGCAACTCATCGAAATATCGGTCTGGACCCCATAAAGTATAAATATATTGATCAGTGATCCATTTTAAGACATTCTAGCGATGTCCGTCTGTCTGTCTGTGGAAATGGTGATAACGGCCAAAATTTTACACGGAGATTACTGAAACGTAAACTATTTATTGGAAGTTATCCCGAAAAGTTTGGTATTGCATTTTAGCGCTATCGATTGAGCGGTTCAAAAGGTATGAACGAAAATGTAAGGACATCTCAAAAATATTGTTTCATTCAACATAACCTAAAAGTACAAAATGCTTTAATTCGGCTGCGGGTTGACATATGTGAACAGAATTGAACACGGAATGGTATTTAAACAATTGGGAACATATTTTTTGACAAAAAAAAAATATCGCGGATTTTTTTTTTAACAAAATTTTTTTTCGCGGAAATTTTTTTTTCCAAAAAAATTTTTATTTTTCAAAAGTTATTTCTTTTTAAATAATTTTTTTGGCAATATTCTTTTTTAAATTTTGGAGGGTATCAATACATTCGGCAAGGCCGAATTTAACTTTTTTACCTGTTCGAATTACAATTTATTTTTTTTTTTCGAATTACAATTGATCTGTTACGAATTACAATCGATATTTTTCGATTTATAATTAATATTTTACGTATTACAATTGATCTGTTTCGAATTGGAATTGATGATTTTCAAATTGCAATTGATCTTTTTCCAATAACAATTAACTTTTTTTGAATTGCAAGTTGAATCTTCGAATTAAAAATGGAATATTCAAACTACAAACGAAAGCTTTAAATTTAAAGAAGAATCTTTAAATTACAATTAATCTTTTTCTCACGTCATTTGTAAATGGTGTAGTTGTTATACTGTTACAAAACGAATACTCGACGTAGTACAACACAATATTTCAGAATACAATGTTAAATGAAATTAAACCAGGCACATGCACCACCTGTGGCCAAAAACATTTAAAAACCAAATGAGGTTTAACTCAAACTGTAGTATTGTTGTTATAGTTGTTGCTGTTTTTTTTTTTTATATTTTATTCACACACACACACAATCACACATATACATATTTTAATGAAACAACTACAATTCGTACAACTATATTCAGTCATACAATCATACAAATATCTATACAATATGAATGTGTGTATGTGTGTGAGAATGGATGTCTGTATAACAATGGGAAAAAAAGTAATTTTATACTAACCACCATACACTTTAAAACTGAAACATCCTCCCCCCCTTCACCCCCTCCTCATCCTTTGTTCTTTTGTTAAATCCTTCAATTTACCAAAAAAAGCAAAAAAAGAAATTAAATCTCATATAATCATCCAACCCTTTTTGTGGCGGGTTTGGAGTGAAAATGAAAAAAAAAAAAATTGTTAACTAAAAGCTGTTGTATTTTTTCATTTGACTTTTTTTTGTTGTTGTTAAATAATGATAAAAATTGTTTTGTTGAAATGAGTTGATTGAAAGAATAAAAAAAAAATATATAAAAATAGGAGTATCAATTTAAAAAAGTCATGATAATTATGAATTATAAATGGATTTCTTTGTACATCGAGGCGTATGATTTATTTTAACAAGAATGAAATTATTATTAAACATACGCATTGAGGAACGCTTAAAAAATTATTGTTTGAATTAGAGATAGGCAAGAGAGTAGATTTTGAATAATTTTTAGTTACGCAAAAAATTTCAAATTACTCACGATTTACATATTCGCATTTTTAGTTAAAATCACATCCCACAGTACAAATATGTCGGCCATTCAGTAAGTACTGTACCGATTGCTGTGAAATTTAAACCGGTTATAGGACCTCAAAATCGTAGTACACTCAAAATAATACATTAGTAGATTTACTACTATTTTTTTTTGCTAATGCTGGTTAGCTAACTTTTAGCAAATTTTTAGTTGAGATTAGCATGTTAGCAAAAATATCTTGTAAACTTCATTTAGCGCATTAGCAATTTTAAACAAAATTTGAACTAATTTTTTTTGCTAGATTTAAAATTGAGTTGACCAAATTTTTACATGCTTTTTTGCTAATATTAGCAAAATAAATGGTAATTTTTTTTTTATTTTCAGAAAACTTCAAATGGCGCTATCTCGGAAACTAAGCCAGATAGAGCAAAATGGAGGCCATATTTGGTTCTAGAGCTCTCCATAGTATAGCCGGCCCTCTTCACATGTGCGGACCCTAATGGGCCCTAACTTTGGATCCAAAAAAGTTAGCATTCCCGAAAATTTTAAAATGCTCATATCTCGGTAAATATTGCCGACACAAAGCTCTCCGAGTAATATTTTTGAAGTTATCGAGTTTTTTAATTCTCAAGACCCCAGTGGTTCCCTATAATCATGTATCTCAAAAACTAAGCAAGGCAGAGCGAAACGGACACAAATTTTGGATCAAAAACTATGACGATTTTTAAGGAACCCAACTAGGTCTAGGCCCATCGGGGTCTGGACCTATCGGATCCGAACCCAATGGGGTCCTCAGATGTGTATGAACTAAGTTCAAAAAAAAAAAATTTTGTTAACTAATTATTGGCAAAACATTTTTACTAACTTTAGCAAAAAAATTGTGGGTTCAAAATTAGCAAATTTTCTTGTAGGTTTACAAGCTTTTTTTGCTAACATTACAGTTTTTTTTTTGAGTGTAGGAAACCGCTAGTAAATACCTAAAAAAAAGCCTAAAGTAGTCGTTATCCTTTTCCTTTTCGATTATATACATACATATTTATACCCTACACCACTCTGTGGTACAGGGTATATTGAGTTTGTGCTGATGTTTGTAACTACCCGAAATATTGGTCCTAGACCTACCTTCAGTATACCGATCGACTCAGAATAACTTTTTGAGTCGATTTAGCGATGTCCGTCCGTCCGTCTGTCCGTCCGTCCGTCCGTCCGTCTGTCCATCTATCGGTTTAAGCACGATACAGGTCGCAATTTTCAATCAATTGACCTGAAATTTAAAACTTAAGCATCTTTTGGCCCAAGGACGAAGCCTATTGAAATTGGAGAAAATCGGTCCATGTTAAGACCTAGCCCCCATACAAACGCCCCCTTTGGATTCGGCTTTAATGACTCTAATAACCGTATTGTAATAGATATCGCTTTGAAATTCAGCAAGTAATCAAATTTTGTATGCACAAATCACCATTCCAAATTTTAAAGGAATCGGGTCAGTCCTTCTGGTAGTCCCCATACAAACCACCTTCCCGATATTCACATAATTCCCTCAAAATTCATAAAAATGGAAATATTTGATAAAAAAATTATTTTTAGGTGCTAAACGTGTACTTCAGCAACCTTATCAAATCGGAATATAATTGGACCATTTTTGGACTTAGTCCCCATATCAAAATTTCGACCGATATTCAGTTAAACTGTTATATTGACAAAAAAAATTAACCAATTCCACTTAAAATTGATCTGTGTGTGTTTTCTACACTAAATAAAGATCTAACAAAAGACAGATACAATCGGTCCATGTTTGGACTTGGGACGCCCTTCCGGAAAACACTGGTGTAGGGTATCATATTGTCGGTCTTGACCGACTATAACTTTCTTACTTGTTTTTTTATATGTATTGGAAAAAACAAATCTCACGAAAAAAACAACAAAAAAAATTTATTGTTGTTGGGCCCTGAAAAAACCGTCCTGTATACGCCGTTGTTATAATTGTAAGGCGTCAAAATTATAATTTTAAATCTGACAAGGGAAGTCTCCCTAGTGTCACCCGCGGATCTTTATGGAATTGGTTTTATTTTTTAGATCAGAAAAAATAAAGGGATACGTATTTTTTTTTTTAGCGGCCCAAATTCATATTTAGGGGGTAAAAAGGAGGGGGGAAGACAAGGTAATTTTTCAGTTTTTTTCGTTTATCTCCTATATTATGCAAAGAAACCTAGTCATGTTACATACCAAATGAAAGGTCTTTGGAAAACCTATCTACGTGTGCTAATGAAGTGTCCAAACATGCACAACTTTTCGTCATATTGAGTAAAATACCAAAATTTTAGGACATGTTTGTTAATAAGTCGAAAAATATTTACTTCTTTGGCCTGTTGTTAGCTCCACGAGATAGGTATCTTTAATCTGATGCCACACATGCCTATGTTAATTTTGTTTAAATAGGCGTAAATAGTAAAAAAATGAAAAGGTCAATTTCCTCCCATACAAATCGACCCCCCCTAAAAATGAGTTTGGGCCGCTAAAAAAAAAATACGCGTCGAATTAATTTTCGTTCATAACAACATATCCCAATTTCATGAAGATCGGAGGGTAACACCAAGGAGTCTTCCCTTGTGAGTAACTTTTCAATTTCTAAGAAAAATATGGCAATATTATTGATTTATTTAAATATAAATCAAAATCTTAGAAGTAGTATAAAAATAAAAAAAATGTACAATTTTCAAAATAAAGTTTGGAACAAGTAGTTATGTGTGGGACTAATAAACTGGAGGTTCCAGGTTCAAATCCAGTTGGGACTTACAAAGGCGAAAAGTTTTCTCTTAATAAAAAAGTTTATTTATAAAGGAAAATGGATAAAAGTAAAAACAAAAGAAAATACGAACATTTTTTATATTTTCTCATGACCCACATCAGATATTTCCCCAAAGAAGTCTTAGGTGATATGTCCCCAGAATGTCAGCATGCCCTGACTACTGCTGACTTTGAGTGAGGACATTTTGAAAATTTATATGAAACTGTCCTCAACTCAGTACATAAAGATGTCTAGTGGTTGTCAGCAGTGTCTCTGACATGTCACCGCGCCGTCACTGAGGATAGCTCGAGGACGTTGCGAACTGGAAAAAATTTAAATACACAAAAATTTATGGGGACCACCTTAAAGGTTGAAGATTCAGGGTAGGTATGTTCTGAGAAAATGATGGTATTAAAAAAATATTGAAGGTCAGTCATACATTTAACTCATCTAGGGGCAACCCTGGAAGAGGGGAAACCCTGGGAGAGTTAGAGCGATGGGAGCAAATTTTTAATAAATGCCAAATTTTTAATAATGGGAGTCGGCCATACATTTTACCCCTCTAGGGGGAACCATGTGAGCGCTATTAGCTGATGTCCTAAAAAACAAAATTTTAAATAAAACAAGTGTGAGTATTAAATTCGGCTATGCGAATCTTTTATACCCTCCAAAATGTGGGTGATGGGGTCAGTGAAGGACGTTGAGAGCAACTTCCCATCGCGATAAATATACCAAATGTTTAATTTATTTGATTAAAATACAAAAAAAAACAAGTAGAAAAATTAAATTCGACTTGGCCGAATCTATGAATACACTCCACAACGCCCTTTTTAAGTTATAGTAAATTTTCTAGAGTGAAAAAATAGTATTTTTTAAATATTTTATTTCGTGTAAAAAAACTTTTTATTTTAACTAATTTTTGAAAAAAAAAAAAAATAATTTACTAAATTTTTTTTTGAGTGTAAAACTTTTTTTGAGTGTAAAATTTTTTTCGAGTGTATTTTTTTTTTTTTGTTTTAGTGTAAAAATATTTTTAAGTGACAAAAATGCGATGTAAAATATTTTTGTGACTTATCAATGTTTTTCAAACATGTTTAACGGGTTTTCAACACATGAATTTAAGGTGAGGCGAATCTAAAATTTACGGCTTTGCTAATAACTTTTGAACCGCTAGACCGATTTGGCTGAAATTTAAAATGAACCGGACCTGAAGAACGACAAATATATATGCCACACTTCAGCAGCCTCAGAATTGCCGTTCGAAAGTTTTATCTCGTAAATTCCAAAAAAACCCTTGCCGGAATTCACTCATTTGCTTATAACTTTTGAACCACTGGACCCATTTCGCTGGATTGCAATACCAACCTGCCCAGGTAAATGCCCAACATATATGCCAAACTTCAGGAGCCTCCGTAAAGTCTTTCAAAAGTTAGCGTGTTTTCAACAGACAGACAGACGGACGGACGGGCGGACATCGCTAGATCGTCTTAAAATCGATCGAGGATCATGAATATATATACTTTATGGGGTCCTAGACCAATATTTTGAGGTGTTACAAACGGAATGAGAAACTTATATATACCCTCTATCACTAGAGTGGAGGGTATAAAAAACATATAAAAAAGTGTTTTTTTTTTTAGAGGTTGGTTCAGTTCTTAAAGGGGGAACTTTTTTCCCCTAGCCCGATTTTGTCCATTTAAGAACTTAAGATGCCTATGAACATGAGGCATATTTGTGCCAAACTTCAGGAGTCTAGCGGTTTTATTTTGGACTGAATCGTGTTATCTACAGACAGACGGACGGACAGACGGACATTCATAGAATGTCTTATTGGGTTCCGACCGATATTTCGATGCGTTACAAACGGAATGCCAAAGTGGGTATACCACCATACTGAGGTTGGAGGGTATAAAATATGTATGGGGACCACCTTAAGCGTTGAAGATTGAAGATAGGAATGTTCTGAGAAAATGTTGGTATTGAAAAAATATTGGAGGTCAGTCATACATTTGAGTCATCTAGGGGCGGTGGGAGCAAATTTCGTAAAAATGCCATTTTATATGGGAGCCCTCTTAAATTGTTGAGATAGGAAGTAGGTCGGTTTAGAACAAATGTTGGGATGTAAAAATTGATGGGGTCGGTCTTACATTGCTTCCACTGAAGGGGCCTACTAGACATGTGGGGTACTCCGTCCGAACTTAAACTCGATATTACGTTAGCTATGACCCGTATAAATTTCACTGAAATCTGTCCTGTACTTACCGAATGGCCGAACTATTGCCAAATAAAAACGATTATGAACCATTGTGGTATGGTGTATACAGAAATCGGTATTAAAACTAAGAGGAAATACGGATTGATGACAAAATGAAAAGCGGATACGTTTTCTCATGTCTTAAAATTTTTTCTAAAAATGAGAAAATGTATACGCTTTTTATATCATAAGGGTTGTATTTTGTTAAGATAATATTTAAGATATGATGGTGTAAATACACATTTTATTTTCTAAAAGATTTTTTGACAAGCTGTCAAAATTTCCTACCATTTAAGACAAGTATTTTGTTACGACTCATTGACAGTATAATAGTCTGAAGGTACCTTTAATAACAAGCGCAATTAAGGTGTATGACAACTCAGAAGCTGTTCTATCATATCAATCTTTGATCTCTCTTATATTTTTTTCTTTCCGAACGAAGCATCGGTGACATTAGGCAGTATTGCCTAAGTATTGCTTCTTTTTGTACAAAAATTAAAACAGTAAGCATACACAGAAAACAAAAATATTTGCCAATGAACAAAATTCATAGTATTTTTGAAGAAATACATAATAATTATGAACTTTTTCATTAAATTTTTGAACTTTTTCATAGTATTTATGAAAAAATGTTGAATAGTTCTTAAATTTCACATATTATGATTTATTCATAAATACTACGAAAAAGTTTATAAGTATAATGAAAAAGTTAAGTATTATGAAAAAGTTAAGAAGTTTATGAATTTGTTCATAAATACTATGAAAGTCGTTCATTGGAAACTGTTGTGTGTAGTAAGCACTGAAAATAAAACGAGTATTTGTCTAAGCATATTCTAACAATGTGGTGGCTGTGTGGTCTGAGGTGACGAATAGTCAGCATTATTAATGGCATGAATAATACAGAAAAAGGGGGCCCCCGTAGGCTAGTTGGTAGCGTGCTAGCCTTTCAACGTGGGGGTCGTGGGTTCGATTCCCACTAGAACCCTTGGTTTTTTTCGCTACAACTAGACGACGGTCATTGTTACCAGTTCTCGGTTAGGTGGAATTTATTAAAAATGAGTTGTAAATAAATAGAAAGAATAAATAAAAATAATTGATCATGTGATCAAAAACTATTATTATAAAAACTATTATTATTATATATTATAATACAGAAAAATGTTAGTGGTTCGATTCCATGTTAACAAAAATTCGCATATGCTAAAAAATTACCATTAACAAAACAAACCGACATTTGAAACCCTACTTTTTGGCATTGTAAAGGGTATTTATGATTTCCGCCAAGTGGTACATAATTTTTTTTTTTAATTATTTTTTGTTTATTTTTATATTTATGTTAACTCTAATTAAATAAAGATTTGACCCATCTTCATTAAATGTAACAAGAAATCTATTTATATACTTAAAAAAATATTTGCTAAAAACTTTATATTTTATCAAAGTTTTCTATCATTTTTGAAAACATTTTAATGATTCTTCTTAACTAAACGAGGGGGGTATTAAAAAAGAAAAGGGTTGTTAATTAAAAAAAAAAAAAAGTAGCAAAACTTTTTTAAAGTACACAGAAGATGAAAAATAATAGCATTTTGACATTTAAGACAAATTTTATATAAGTAGTGCAGTTATGTAAAAGAATTTCCACTGAATATTTATTTAATAAGTATTAAATTATACAGTTAAAATCCTTTTATCAGGAAAAACATACAAAAGTTTTTTCTCTTTCTCAAAAAGTATCAAAACTTAATAACACAGTGCAACAACCAAAATCAGAGTGGGATGAAACCAAGGCAAATGAAAGTTGGTATATTCCATAACAAAATCCCCAAGGTTTTTCAAGTTGGTGAACTTTTATTATAATTATACTAATAAATGCTTGAAAACTGTATAAATGGCGTATGATTAATTTTGTAATTTCCTTGATATAACAATCATACGTTACGGTGCACAGTGGTTTATTTATAATAATTTGGCTATTCAGTAAATAGGTACTGGACCGATTGCAACGAAATTCATGCCGTTTATAGCTAATGATATTTCAAGCTTAAGTTTGGACGCTGAACCCTACATGTTCAATAAGAGCACCACCAGTGGCCCCTAAAGTAAGACATGTTTAGTACACAAAAACTTTAAATGCTTTAAAATCACCAACTTTAAATGCGTGTAAAAAAATCTAGCGCTGAGCTAAAAAAAACCTTGAGGGTTTTGTTATGTAAACTTTCATTTGCTTTTGGTTTCATCCCATTCCGATTCAGAAGGTTCGATTTTGTATCACTGTGTAATTACTGTTTAAAAAAAAATAATTTAATAATTTAACTTATTTGCCAAAGCATCCCTTAAGTGTTTATTTACTTTGTTTTTATTTTTGGAAAATGTTTAATCTTTTTATGTTTTTTTTTTTGTTTTATTTATCCTTAGGCAAATAAACAATACTCTCAGTTTTTATTAATGCCTTAAAGCAAAATTGTCTAATTAGCCCCTTTTTTATTTTCTTTGTCTACCCTCTGTTTATTACCACCGAAATTATTTTCATTTTTTTTTTCTTTTATTACATTTTTGAAACATATAAAAACCAACCCACGCAAGAATGTGTATGTCTGCAAAAAACACTTTGCTCAGAAAGTATTCAAAAGTTTAGAAACTAAAAGTAAACCTTTTCCAACACTGGTAAAGTAAGAAAATTATTGTCGCTCAGGTCTGACCATATGGCAGTACTTGCGGGAAAATGGGTCCAAGTCCAAAAATTAATCGATTGCATTTATATTTATTTGATAAGATCTTTATTTAGAACTTTAAAAATCGCGAAAATCATACATATTAAAAAAAAAACCTTGTAAAACGACCAGAAAAGTTTGTTATTATTTTTTTGCCACCTGCTATTTGACGAGAATTCCTACACTCAAAATATTTTATAGGCAAAAACAAATGAAAAACACACTTAAAACAAGTGAATAAACAATTGAAAACCATCCCAGTAATTATTCATTTATTTTAACAAACATCAACATTTATTTTTACTGTTGACAAAATTTTCTAAAATAAATAACATTAAACATTGAAAAATTACTTTTTTTTCACTCTTTTTTACTAACATATTCGAAAAAAATAACCTACGAAAGCATTAAAAATTAATGATAGTTCTGTTATTTTTACCAACAAATTCCAAAAAAATAACCTACCAAAACATTAAAAATTAATGATTTCGTAGGTTATTTTTTACAGTTTTCTATTGAAATATTTTTTTAAAAATTTTTATAAAATTGTGGGGAATCGGTCCCGCAATCAACTACATTCTGGCCAGACACTCTACCCATCGTGCCAAAGTCACTTGATACAAAGATGTTTTTATATTTCTATAAATAATTTTTTGAATTTTTTTTTTTCTACAAAAAAATAACCTACTTGTGTAGGTAAAAACTAATGATATCTCATTAAAAAATACCAACAATTTAAAAAAAAATGACTTACACAAATCATCAAAAATTTAAAGAATAATCAGTAGTTTTTACTTACAGAACTAAAATAAATGACTTTAAAAATTAAATGTTAATGAAAGTCTTTATTTTTTAGTGTGTTATTTTTGAAACAAAGGACAGAAGTAGTCATTAATAAAAACTGAACATCAAACAAATGTTTTTTCTTTTAAAAACGACTAAACGGAAAACTTTTTAAATAAACTACAAACATTTAATGACATAATTTTTTGAGTGTAGTAATTTAACAAGATTTTTACCAATAATTTTGTAATTTTACAACCTTTTTATCAAAAAAATTGTAAATTTACATTTTTTTGAGGCAATAAAACTTACAAGGATGTTTTTTGCTACCTCCTATTTTACGAGAATTCCTAGTAAAAATTACGAGATTTTTTTTTGTAATTTTATAAGCTTTTTAACAATAAAATTGTAAATTTACAACTTTTTTGGCGCAATAAAACTTACAAGAAATTCTTTTGAATTTACTACGTTTTTTTTTTTGTAAAAAAAAATTGGAAATTTACAAAAAAAATTGTAAAATTACAAAAAAAAATCGAAATTTCGATCGAAAAAAAAACAAGCAAGATTGTCAAATATTGGTAAAATGGGATTACAAGACTTTTTCTAGTAATTTGACAAGGTTTTTAACATGATAATGTTTTAAGGCTGGTGGCTAATTTTAAAAAAGTTTCAGGACGCCACCGCAGTTTGACTATATAAGCTAACAATTAACGAAAAAGAAAACAAGAATTACTATTTTCATTTTCTTAAAACCAAAAATTTTAATAACTTGGGTTTGTAACTTGGATAATAATTCACCTCGTGGTGAATAAACCCGTTTTCACCAGCTGGTGAATAAAAAGTAACAAAATTATTTTTAAAAAAAAAAAAATTTTTTTTTCATCAATTTTTTTTCCATCAATTTTTTTTTTTTTTTTCATCAATTTTTTTTTTTTTTCATCAAACTTTTTTTTTAACTTATTTTTTTCATCATACTATTTTTTTATCGTTTTTTAATCAATTTTTTTTCATAAATTTTTTTTTTATCAAATTTTTTTTTTCATCAAATTTTTTTTTCATTAATTTTTTTCATAATTTTTTTTTTGCAACAATTTTTTCCATCAAATTTTTTTTTTCCATAATTTTTTTTTTCATCAATTTTTTTTTTTCATCATTTTTTTTATCAATTTTTTTTATCAAATTTTTTTTCATCAATTTTTTTCATTATTTTTTTTTTTTTTCATTAAATTTTTTTTTCATCAAATTTTTTTTTTTCATAAATTTTTTTTATCATATTTTTTTTCATAAATTTTTTTTTATCAAATTTTTTATTATCAATTTTTTTCTCACCAAAAATTTTTTTTTTTCATATTTTTTTTCATCAATTCATCAAAAACTTTTTTTCATCAAATTTTTTTTTCGCCAAAAATTTTGGGTTCATTAATTTTTTTTTAACATAATTTTGTTTTTCGTGAAAAAAAATCATGTTTTTTTTACCAAAATTACTCTTTCACCAAGTCTAAGCTTTTCGCACAAAAATTTTCCATTTGTTTAACAAATGTACATAAAACAAGTAAGATTCTTTGGTGCCGAATCTTTTATACTCTCCAAAATGTAAAAACACTTTTTTGCACTTATTTTTGCACTCACGAAATGTACAGCTTTTTTGGTTTTTTAATGGGGTCCTCGACTGATATTTCAATTCGTTTTGCATGGAATAGCAAAGTAATATAACATTATTTTTTCTAAAAAAACTTCGTTTTGGCAAGTACACCCAAATCTTCCGCAAAACATTATCATGATTTAATGTTTTGGGCAAGAGTACACAATTCGAAGGCATTTTTTGTGTGTATTATGTATATGTGGCATTCCATGTCAAATCGGACACTTTGAATAATTTTATGTTTAGATTTTCCCAATTTGTGGACAGTTTTTAGTACCCCTTGAAAACTTCTTCGTGGTTAATTTTAAGATTTTTTTGATAACCCATTCAAAAGATATCGAATTTTTAAAAATTGGTTGTTCCTTTACACAAACTTCTTTTACTCATAACTTCTTCAATAATGGTCCAAACTACAATTTTTTTTTCAAAATTTTTGTCTTTTTACGTACTTTTCAAAAAAAAGTCCAAACAAATTCTTAAAAGTGCTCTAGTATGCGATTTTTAAATTTTAAAATTTAAATCTCATTTTAAAACTTCTATCGATTCTGCAAATTTTTTGCCCAGTGGAATCGTAGGATATCGATTATAACTATTTTTTAAAATTTTTTGAAAAAATGTTAGTGTAATTTTCCAATCTTAAAATCATTTCTACAGCTCCAATGGTGCGTCATAGAGGGGCCATTTCCAATAACGACCCCCATTAGTTTTTACTACTAAACATTTCTTTGCAACAAACTAATATCCTATCTCCAATTTATAAGGGTGCTCCCACACAAAATGTCATTTTTTTAAATTTGCTCCAACCGCTCTAACTGCTCTGAGAGTGCCCTTAGAGCAATCAAATGTATGACCTACCTACAATATTTTTTTATTCCAAACATTTTCTGTGAACACACCTACCCTCTATCTTTAACTATTAAGGCAGTCCCCATACAAGTTATTTTATTTTTTGTAAATTTGTTTTATTTAATCAGCTTCTACCGGTTCAATGGTGCTTCCGAGAGGGTTCATTAGTGAGACCGACCCCCATTTATTTTTACCCTCCAACATTTTTTTAAAACATTCTTTCGCCCTATCTCCACTTCCTAAGTAGGCTCCCATACAAATTACAGTTGGAGTAAATTTTATAAAAATGTAATTTTGAATGGAAGCCCACTTAGGGAGTGAAGATAGGGTGTAGGAATGTTTTACAAAATTGTTGGAGGGTAAAAATAAATGGGAGTCCGTCTCACTAATGACCCCTCTCAAACGCACCATTCAACCGGTAGAAGCTGATTAAATAAAACAAATTTACAAAAAATAAAAAAATCGTATAGTTACCGCCTTAATAGTTAAAGATAGAGGATAGGTGTGTTTAGAGAAAATGTTTGGACTAAAAAAATATTGTGGGTCGGTCATACATTTGGTTGCTCTAAGGGCACTCTTAGGGCAGTTAGAGCGGTTGGAGCAAATTTTAAAAAATGTCATTTTGTTAGGGAGCCCACTTAGAAATTGGAGATAGGGTTTTAGTTTGTTCCGAAACAATGTTTAGACGTAAAAATTAATGGGGGTCGGTCTTGGAAATGACCCCTCTATGACGCACCATTGGTGCAGTAGAAATGATTTTAAGATTGGAAAATTACAATAACATTTTTTCAAAAAATTTAAAAAAATACTAATGATCGTTATCCACGATCCTATTGAGCAAAAAATTTGTAGAATCGATAGAAGTTTTACACAAAAAAATTTCAAAAAAAATCAAAGAGTACATACATTTTCAAAAATGAGATTTAAATTTTAAAACTTAAAAATCGCATACTAGAGCACTTTTAGGAATTTTTTCGGTTTTTTTTTAAAGTACGTAAAAAAACAAAAATTTTGAAAAAAAAAATTAAATTTGGACCATTATTGAAGAAGTTATGAGTAAAAGAAGTTTGAGTAAAGGAACAAACTACCAATTTTTAAAAATTCGATATCTTTTGAACGGGTCATTCAAAGAATATAAAATTTACCGCGAAGGAGTTTTCGAAGGGTACTAAAAACTGTCAGAAATTGGGAAAATTTTAAAAAATATTCAAAGTGTCTGATTTGACATGGAATGCCCCATATACAAATCATCATTCCAAATTTTAAATGAATCGGACCAGTTGTTCTTGTAGTCCCCATACAAACCACCCGCCCGATATTCACATAAATCTCTCAAAGTTCATGAAAATTCGAAATATTTTATCAAAAAACAAGTAGTTGGTTTAAAATATACTCAATCACATATACTTTCCGTGCATAGTGTATACTGTTTCTCACAAAATGTATGTTTGTCTTAATGTGTTGTGATTAGTTTGACTTTTACGACACACATATGCATACAAGGATTATTATTACTTGTTGTTATGAAAATAAAATAAACAAAAAACACAAAAGAGATATAAACGAGAATTGAACCCACATACACACACACAATTACACAAACACATATATTTACAACACAAAACCCAGTAATAGTTGATTGTCGAATAAGTCCTTCACCTTCTTTTTTTGCTTTAAATGTCTTTCCCCACACTTGTCGTCTTCATTTTCTCCTTGCTGCCATCCTTTCCTTCATTTAATATGGATTCAATCTCTTTTCAACAAAATAAAATAATAACAACAACAAAAACAACAGAAAATAAATTTTCATTCATACAAGTGTCTGCAAGCGTGCTGTTACAGCTGTACGAGTTGTATAGTAAGTACTTATGTATTTATCTGTGTATGTGTATGTGTGTTTTTGCAAGCATGTTTTTGTATTGGTAGGATGTTATGTTCTTTCAGTAACATATTTTTGCTAGTGTTTATGTTCTTCATGCTGTTTTAACCCATTACAAACTTATATTTCTACATAAATATCAATTAGTCAATACAAGGTTAAAACTTTGTTATTAAAAAAGACAATTTCTTGCAGAGGAAAATTACACAGTGATACAAAATCGAACTTTCGGAATCGGAATGGGATGAAACCAAAAGCAAATGAAAGTTGACGTTTTCCATAACAAAACCCTCAAGGCCTTTTTTTTAGGTCAGAGCTAGATTTTATTTTACACGCATTTAAAGTTGGTGATTTTAAAGCATTTAAAGTTTTTGTGTACTAAACGTGTCCTACTTTAAAGACCCCTGGTGGTGCCCTTATTGGACATGTAGGGTCCAGTTTCCAAACTTAAGCTCAAAATTACTTCAGCTATGACTGGTATGAATTTTGCTGCAATCGGTCCAGTACCTATTTACTGAATAGCCAAATTATTAAAATAAACCATGTACACCGTTGCGTATGATTGTTATTTAAAGGCAATTATTAATATAAATCACTGGACACCGTTGCGTATGATTGTTATTTAAAGGCAATTACAATATTAATCATTCGCCACTAATACAGTTTTCAAGCATTTATTATTGTAATTATAATAAAAGTGAACTAACTTCAAATGCGTGTAAAACAAAATCTAGCTCTGAACTAGAAAAAAGCCTTGAGGGGTTTGTTATGGAATATGTCAACTTTCATTTGCTTTTGGTTTCATCCCATTCCGATTTTGGGTGTTGCACTGTGTTATTAAATACTAAGAAATTTCTATAAATAGATTATGTTGTTACAATCAAAGTAATTTTTCTATGAACTTATTCATTAATACGATTTTACGTTTATATTGAAAATTTGAGAGCATATATTCATCCGGTCGATGAAATCGAGTGCGACCATATACAATAGGGTGGTAGCGAATTTTTCACCACTTTTCGGGCGCAATATTGTGCAACATGGTCTTAAACTGATGTAGGACAAAATTGAATCGAATTGGGTGCTTACTCTAAAAAAAATTGTTTAGTTTACAAGCATACATTAAGATTTGTTGTTTCTCTTAAAAATAGATCTAATTTCTTTTTTTTTGGTAACATCGTATTTAGGTCTAAAATAGGGGTCAAAAACTGCACCAATTGAATTTTGGAACTATTTAAGACCAAAATTACAATGTCACCAAAAAATAAAATAATAAACAAATAAACCCCTTTTTTTAAAGAACGACAAAAAATCTTAAATATAAACTAACAAAAAAAAATGTTTGAAATTTTTTTAGAGTAAGCACCCACACTAATAGAAATTTGTACATGAGAATAATGAAAATCTACATTAATGTTATGAAACCCTATGTAGGAGTTCATTGATTTAATGAAATAGGTATCATAAAATGTAATTGCAAGAATAAGTTTCATTAAATTAACGAAAATTGTTCATACAAAATACTTATAAATTGTATTTTATGAACATTTTTCATTACTTTAATGAAAAAGTATTTAATTCTAATGAAATACTTTCATTAAATAAATTCTACTTTTTTTTTGAAATTAAATACTTTCATTGAATAAATGCTACTTTTTATTTTTAAATGAAATATATCTATGAAATTATAAAGATTTTTTACTCCAACATTTAATTGTAGTACATTAGTAAAACCACGATGTAAAATAAAACAGAGCGAGTTTAGTAAATATAATATTATTAATTTACTTTTTATTTTAAATTTCATAAAAACTCATAAAAAACCACAAATTATTTCGTGCCCCTCTCATCAGCTGTATTTTTTGCGTGTAAACTACCAGACTAAACAGACGCGACACGAAAGGTGTCAAAAACAGCTAATTTTATAAACAAAACTTGATGAAATTTTTTAATGAAACTACGAAATCTAATGAATTCAATTTAACCAAAATCTTGCACCATACATATGTATACAATTTCATTCAGCATATGAAATATTTCATTGTTGTAATCAGGGGCGTATCCAGGATTTTATTTCGGTGGGGGCCCAACATTATTTTTAATTTTTTTTTTACAAAAAATTTACATAACAGCACATGTTTTAGAATTTTTCCCGATCTTTTTCTTGAACTGAATGTAACACAATGAGATTCTTCATTTTTTTGTAAGTTTACCACCGTTTGGGGGGAAATTAAGATTTTTTTATATTTTAGAATTTTTTGAGAGACTTAATTTTTTTAAAGTGCGAATTTTATTAGATGCTGAAGCATTTTTACAAAGAAGATTATCTGAAATTTTTTCAAAGAAAAGTCTAAGATTCTATCACAATTTGCAGTTAAGACAGTTTTTGTAATAGAAAAAGTCAAAGACTCTAAATCATATTTCCAACCGAAAACGTTTCTCGGAAAAATTAAGTTTAGAAATTTATTCTATAAACATATTCATAAAATACTTTTCCAAAAGAAAAGACTCCGATTGTAAGACATTTTCCCATAATCTGAGATATTTCTAGTTTAGCACATTTTCTCAGATTCTACAACATTCCACACAAAAAATTTTAGATTCTGAGAAAATCTTCGTTTTTTCTATAAATAAAATGATTCAGATTCTGAGAACATTTTAAAAAGAAAATAGTATAAAAAGTCTTAGATTCTAAAACATTTTTCCTATAGAAAAGGTCTAAGATTCTTAGACATTTTTCCTATAGAAAAAGTCTCAGATTCTTAAAGAAAAAGTCTCCGATTCTTCGATATGTTTCTTACAGAAAAAGTGTCAGATTATTCGACATTTTTCCTATAGAAAATGTCTCAGGTTCTCACACATTTTTTCTATAGACAAAGTTTCTAATTCTGAGACATTTTTCCTATAAAAAGTCTCAGATTCTTATAGAAAAAGTCTCAGATTCTTCGACATGTTTTTTACAGAAAAAGTCTCAGATTGTTCGACATTTTTCCTATAGAAAATGTCTCAATTTCTTAGATTCTGACACATTTTTCCTATTGAAAAAGTCTAAGATGCTTAATCACTTTTCCTATAGAACAAGTCTCAGATTCTGAGACATTTTGACTATAGGAAATTGCCAGATTCTGAAACATTTTTCATATAGAAAAAGCCTCAGATTCTGAGAAAATTTTCCTAAAGAAAAAGTCTCAGATTTGAAATATATTTCCTATAGCAAAATACTCAAATTCTAAGAATAATTCTTATAGAAAAATATATTTTTACAATAGAAAAAGTTTCAGATTTTGAGCATTTTTCTATACAAAATGTCTCACCTTGTGTCTCTGAGACATTTTTCCTTTATTTGATTTTGAGATAATTTTACTTAAGAAAAATTCGTTGATTCTGAAACATTTTTCGTAAAAAAAGTCTAAAATTCTGAGACATTTTCCTGATTGTAAGAAAAATTCTCAGATTCAGAGACATTATTCCTATAGGAAGTTCTCAGCTTTTAAAACATTTTTCATATAGAAAAGCTTCAGATTCTAATTTTTTTTTTTATAAGAAAAAATCTCAGATTTTGAGACATTTTTCAGATTCAGAGACATTTTTCCTATAGAAAGTTCTCAGATTCTAAAACATTTCTCATATAGAAAAGCCTCAGATTCTGAAACTCTTTTCATTTAGAAAAGCCTCAGATTCTGAAAATTTTTTATAGATAAAGTTCCAGATTCTGAGACACTTTTCCTATAGAAAAGGTCTTATATTCTGCGAAAAAGGCTAATATTTTAAGGCATTATTCCTATAGAAAAAGTCTTAGTTAGAGTCTCAGACATTTTTTTATAGAAAGTTTTAGATTCTGAGAAAACATTTTTTTAAAAAATAGTCTCGTTTTGAGACATTATTCTAAATGACAAAGTCGCATTTTAAGATGTGACTACATTTTACTTACAATTAGGTCCATTTTTTGTTTACATAAAACTTCAGGTTCTAAGTTATTTTTTCAAAAATTTTTTTTCAGATTTTGAGATTTTTTTAACAGAAAAATTTTCAGTTTCAAAACATTTCTCTTCAAAAGATTTAAGATTCTTAAATGTTTTTAGATTTTTTTACGAAGTTTTTTAACATTGTACTTTTTATTTGATACCAAATCCTGAAATTTGTGAAATCATTTCGGGGGGCCCGGGCCCCCGGGCCCCCCCCCCACCCCCGGTATACGCCACTGGTTGTAATGAAACATCGTTAATGAATTCTATTCATTAGTGATATGAAGCAGCGTTCTTCTATCAGTGCTCTCAACAATTCTGAAATTTTTTTTTCCAAGTGCATTTTGGAATTGGAAACGTTGTCCGATCGAAATGAACTTTTTGCTGTTAATAAGCTAATAAAGCTCACTAACACTCAAAAATAAAAAATAAAAAAATCTAAAAAAAATGTTTTGCTTGTATGGATATTTTACCTTGTGAACTGTGACCTCAAAGCGGTACGGGTTAAAGTTATCCGATTTGGCTCAAATTTGTTCTACATCAGTTTAAGACCATATGGCACTATATTCCGCCCGGACGATATTCAATTTCAAAAAAAAAAAAACAAATAGAAAAGTTAAATTCGACTTCGCCGAATCTATGAATACCCTCTACAATGCCCTTTTTAAGTGATAGTAAATTTTCTAACGTGAAAAAAATAAAATTTTTGATTAGAAATATTTTATTTTGTGTAAAAAAACGTTTTTTTTTTTCAAGTAATTTTTGAAAAAAAAATAAGTAATTTACTAAAAAAAACCGAAATATCGGAAAATAAATAAACAAAATTATTTACACTAAGACCTCGAGCTCGAGTATTTTATTTAATATGTAATTTACTTTTTTTTTGAGTATAAATTTTTTTCGAGTGTATTTTTTTTTTTTTTTTGAGTGTAAAAATATTTTTGAGCGACAAAAATACGTTGTAAATTATTTTTGTGACTTACCAATGTTTTTAAAACATGTTTAACGGGTTTTCAACACGTGAATTTAAGGTGAAACTAATCTGAAACTTAGGGTTTTGCTAATAACTTTTGAGCCACAAGACCGATTTGGCTGAAATTCAATACGGACCAGGCCCGGGGAACTAAAAATATATGTGCCAAGCTTCAGCATCCTTAGAATTGCTTTACGATAGTTAGCGTGTTTTTTATCTCGTAAATTCACAAAAAACCCATGCCGAAATTCAGTATTTTGATCATTACTTTTGAATTACTGTATCGATTTCGCTGGATTGCAATATCAACCTGACCAGGTAAATGCCCAACATATATTCCAAACTTCAGGAGTCATCGTAAAGTATTTCAGAAGCTAGCGTATTTTAACAGATAGACAGACAGGCGGACGGACATCGCTAGATCGTCTTAAAATCGATCGAGGATCATGATCCAATATTTCGAGGTGTTATAAACGGAATGACAACCTTATATATACCCTCTACCACCAATGATACACTCAAAAAAAACTTGTAAAACGCCTGGTGAAATGCCTTGTAATCCCGTTCTACCAATATTTAACAATTTTGCTTGTTGTTTAACAAAAAATCTTGTACTTTGCTCAAACGAGAACTACAGTTTTATTGGTAATTTTACAAATTTATTTTCGTAATTGTATTCTACCATTTTGAAAGGTTGTTTTACAAAAAAAATTGTAATTTTACAACAAAGTTTTTATTACGAGGATTCTAGTTGATTTACAAAAAAAACTGTCATTTTACAAAAAGTATGTTATACGAGGATTTATGTTGTTTAATAAAAAAAAACATTTTTTTTTTGTAAATTTTCTATTTTTTTTTTTTAATTTTCCAAGTCCCGGACAAAAATTTTTTTTATTGAAAAATATTTAAAAAAAAGTTGACAAAATGTTGAAAAAATGTTGAAAAATTTATTACGAGGATTCCAGCTAATTTATAAAAAAAAACAGTTATTTTGCAAAAATTATTTTATTATAAGGATTTATTTTGTTTAACAAAAAAAAAAATTTTTGTAAATTTACATTTTGGTTTGTAAATTTACCATTTTTTTAAACATATTTACCATTTTTTTTTTTTGTAATTTTACCATTTTTTCTTTTATTTTTCCAGTTTTAAACAATATTTTTACCAATAAAATTGGTTTTTTTATCAATTTTTGGCACATTCAAAATTACGAGGAAATCCTCGTAATTTAACGAGAATTTTACCTACCTCATATTTTACGAGAATAGCTTCGTAAACTCACGAGATTTTTTGGTAACTTTACAAGGTTTTTTTTTGAGTGTACCAATCTTAATGGGGAAAAATTTTAAAAATATATGTCTTGCGACAAATCATGTTTATTAATTTTAATGCAATGAACACAAATATCTAAAAAAAATAGATCGTTGGAACGGTTTTCGAGATATTGCTAATTGAAATTTGCAAAAAATTAAGGGATTTTTCCTACGTTCAAGAAATTTAAAAAATAAATGGCTCAAAATTTCTATCCTTTGACCTTGAATTTTAGCAAAATGAAAATATAAAAAAAATGCGATACATTATTTGTACTAGAATATCAAAAAATTTTTGGAATCGGTGTTGTGTTTTCCGAGATATCGCCATTTGAATTTTGTCAACAAATTTCCAAAAATGACAGTTTATTCCTACGTTCAAGAAATTGATTAAGAGAAATCTCAAATTTTTTTCTATTGACTCTTTACAAACTTTACTTTACTTTAATTTAATGATAGCCAAATCAGACCATTTTAGCCCATGGAGCCCTACGGTCAAAGTTTAGAGCTTTTAGTGAAAATTTAGAGCTTTAAAACATTTTATTTAAAATGATCGGATTTGGCTCAAAATCATTAAAAATAAAAGTTTATCTGAAGCGGTATGAAAGGAAAAAACATTTTGAGATTTTTTTTTATTTTTTCACGTAGGAAAAAACCGCCATTTCTTGCAAATTTTAAATAGCGATATCTCGAAAACCCTTAGATTTCCGAGTTCAGCGCATCAAAATTAACAATCGCAAGACATAAATCTTTATTTTTAACCAACAATTTTATCGCCGGGCATCACTTTAATTTAATTTGATTGGCAAAAAATTTGTACCACATAATTTTTAGGACACTTGGGAAAATCAAAGGTTGAAAAAACATGTAACTCTACTGTAATCGTATGATGATCTCTGTTAACTAAGCAGAGTTTTTCTGTAATTTATAGAAAAATTATTTGGTATGTAATAGTGCTCACTGTGCAATCGGGCATATTGCGATGCATCGCGATGGAGATGTTTTTCCCCTACCTTTGATGGGACTTTTTGTTATTCTACTAAAACATCAATTTAGTACCCATCATCTCATCATCATGCCAAAAAAGTGTTAAATAAAACTTATTTATGGCGTTTTCTTTTCTGGAAAAAAATGTTGCACTTTCTGCACTTTTTTTTCTTTAATGACTTTTTGTGCACACCCAGGCAGAAAAATACGAACGGGAAAGCGCTGGCAAAGTACCTTTTATGGTCGCTTGTGTGCTGGGAAAGCACCACAGTGTAGTACTCTCCCAGCGTCCAAAATGATAACCACGGTAAACGGTATGCCGTTGCTAATTTAAAGCGCTTTGAAAGCGCTTTAAAAACAAAAAATATGGTACTATTATAGCACTTTTAGAACAAAAAAATGGGACGTATCTAAATTGTATAAGTCCATAAAACACAACTTTTTTGTGTATATTTGAATTAGTGCCTACGGTCAGTACCGTAGTACCGGGAATACCGGTATTCCCGGTTCTCGGTATTACCGGGAAATGGTACCGGTTTCCCGGTTCTTAATTCATTCCCGGTATTCCCGGGAATACCGGTATTCCCGGTTCCGGTTCTGACGGTATTCCCGGTACTACCGGTATGTACATTTTGTAAAATTTTGTACAATTAAAATTTTTTCTTTGCTTTTACCAAAAAAAATACAAAACATGTGAAAAACACCATTTCCATTTATTTTTTTTAATTTAAGAAAAGAGTTACATGATTTTTAAATAATTTTACAAACACAACTAAATATTACTGAAATACTGATTAAATAGTGTAATTTAAACATTTTATGGTATAGTATTTTTTTAATTCTTGGGAACCGGTACCAGGATCAGAACCGGGAATACCGGTGTTCCCGGGAATATATCTAGAACCGGGAAACCGGTTCCAGAACCGGGAATACCGGTATTCCCGGGAATACCGAGAACCGGGAAATGGGGGGCACTAATTTGAATAAAGAAATTTATTAAATTAGGATAAAAAATATATTTTGGACAAACTTTGAAATATTTTCTAAGTCCCAGAAAAAATTTGTTTGCAGTTTTCTTTGCGTTTTGGAATAAAAAAATTATTAAAAATGGAAAAGTCCCGTAAAAAGTGGTGTATTGAACCGAAACGGGTAGTGTTCCAAAGGGATAGGCCCAGTTACATTTCACATGTGATGTATCCGGAGTTTAAGACACTTCCTCACAAAAGAAACTGGTGTTTTTATATAAAAGGTGTCATGTTTGTAATATGTAGGCCATTGTGTCTAAGTGACATATCACGAGAACTATCAAGGACCGGCCACTTATCCTGCAGGGAAATACAAAATATTCCATTTGTTATGAAAATTAATAAATTTTAATAAAAAATTTATACTTTGAACGGAATTAAATAGAAAAACATTGACAAAGCGCTTGCAAAGCACTTTTTCGAATTCATACTACCTTTTACACAAAAAATAAAGTGCTTTGCCGAGACTTTTTCTTTGGAACGGTTGGCAGTTTCTGCCTGGGCAGTTATGTACAGTAAATATATTTGGTGCCAAAAGAAAGGTATTTATAAGGACTATAAAATGCTATATCAAGCATTTGAAAACAATACTCAGTTTTTGAGCTGATCCGATCAATGTAAAAATTTATGGGTTTTTGAAATTGTTTTCAATAAAATAAGCGTGTTTCGACATTTTATTATGAACAGTTAGAAAGAACTCGAAAATATCTTTCCTTTGGTATCAAATATTTCTATACTTTCTGTTTATTACTGTCCACAAGGAGTCATTAAAGAAAAAAAAGTCCAGAAAGTGCAACATTTTTTTCCAGAAAAGAAAACGCCATTAGTTTATTTTTCTTTAAGATGTCTTAAATTTTAAGATGATATACAAAATATCATACGCTAAATAATTGATATTATAAATACCTAAAATTTTTTTTTTTTTGTTATAACAGTAAGCATTTTTAGCATCTGGCAGCCAGCATGATTTCAATTATGTACATTCGTATGTTACCATCTCAGTTACATACAAAATTTCATATCTCACACAACAATACAAAATACTAAAATTTCAGTTCTTTATGCTTTATTCCTTGGCTTTGGCTTCCTAAACCAAAAAAAAAAAAAAGTGAAGAACAGAAAAACGTTTTACATCTTATACTTTTTTTTTATACATTTTTTTTGAATCCTTAAAAGCCTGCACACTAAGGATAAGAAAGAATAAGTTTGAATGCTGATACTGCTATTGCTGCTCTTGATGATGCTGCTACACTGTTGTTATTATTGTCTTGTTATTGTTGTTGATGACAACAACACAACTTGGCTTCATATTCATTTTTTTTTTTGTTCATCCTCTTCTTGAGCAACATCATCTTCATCATCAAAAATTTCGTATTTTTGTGATATTTTTAACAAAAAAAAGACCCTGTTCTTCATTTAAAGAAAGAAAAAAAAACTTGAAATGAAAAGATACATACACTCCCACACAAACATACATAATTCTATTGTATTTAAAGAAAGTCCTGCATATAATATTTATACATAGAAATATAAATCTCTACCCCATAATTCACGTTTAAATGTCCCCTTCTTCACCGCAATTAAAAACAATTCAACATTTAAGAAATACAAAAAAATAAAAAAATTGTCGTACTAACAAGAAATAATATTTCTCTAACAACAACAAAATCAGTGCAACAACAACCACAACAACAACAAAAAAACAGTTATACAAAAATCAAGGACTTTTTAGTAAAACTCACTTGCACACTCGCACACAAACACACTCACTCTCACCCGCAGACACAATTTAATCACAGTCTAAGTACAAAAGTACAGAAAAGAATACAGAGTTTTAATTAATCGATTTTTTTTTAATTTTATTTAAAATTTTTAAAATGAAACTGTTGTGAACATTTTTAATGAAAATCCTTCCCTGACCTTCCTGTACCTTTTTTGGTACTATTTTATAGTACTTTTTACGTTCTAATGATGCTACTACTTGATTCTTTTAAAAAATTACCAAAAAAAAGTACTAAAATTTACAAATTAGCGGTACCTTTTTTGGTACTATTTTATAGTACTTTTTTATTTTCTAATAATACTTAATTTTTAAGTTGGGAATTTTGATCACTAGTACTTTTTGCAAAATTTTTTAAAATAACAAAAAAATTTTGTACAAATGGGTGGTACTCTGAAAACCCTTTCTACTTTTATTTTTTTAAAAAATTACAAAAAAAGTACTAAAATTTCTTTATTATTGGTACCTTTTTTGGTACTTTTTGTGGTACTTTTTTTTGTTCTCTAATAATATATGACTTTTGAGTTTGGAATTTCGAACACTGGTACTTTTGGAAATTTTTAGTCCAAGAACCACAAATGAGTGGTTCTTGGACTAGGGAGAAATAAGTTCCCTCTTGAAGAACTAAAGCAATCTCTAAAAAAAGCAATTTTTAAAATAATTTTTTAAAGAAATATTTTAAATAATGATAAAAATGTATTACTTTAGTGCAAAAATCGTGATAAATAATATAAAATCGTGATAAAATTTAAAAAATTTTAATTAAAATCAGTGATGGAAAAATAGAAAACTGTTTAAGGAAAAAAAGTACTTTTTCCAAAAAGACGGTACTTTTTGTTCGTTTTGATGAGATAAAGTTATAAGATCTAAATCCATTTATTTTTTCAAGTTGAATTTCGATCAGGATCGCCTCTCTTAATTTGCACCACATAATTTGATTTATGTATTAGTTTTCATCAAGGCCGTCTAAAGGTATGGCGGGGCCCATGGGCTCAAAAGAATTTGGAGACCCGTCGAAAAGTACAAATTCGCATGACAAGAAAAAGAAAAAATATTTTGAGCAGGGTTATTCTTACTAGATATAATTTTTCTATGCTTAAAAGGTCTCATAAACTCAGAAAAAGGTCTGTGAATATGAGACTTTTTCTATACAAAAAATGTCTCTGAATCTAAGATTTTTTCTTTACGACAAAGTCTCTACACAAAAAATGTCCCTGAATTTGAGACTTTTTCTATACGAAGAATGTCTTAGAATATTATACCTTGCATACAGGCTGCAACTTAAGAGTTATAAAAAGATGATCAGAAATGCAAAATGTGATTCTTGGAAAAACTTCTGTGGAAACATAGAAGACGTTTCTGAGGCATCCAGGCTGCGCAAGGTTCTGGCTTCTTCTCCTTGCACCCTGGGATACCTGAAAGATCCTAATGGGGTGTGGTCTTCCTCCAGTGGAGAGTCGCTGGATCTCCTTTTAAACACGCATTTTCCGGGCAATTCCATGACGCCGTTTCTAGCTTTGGAACGTTCTGACGCCCAAGCATCTGAAATTGCTTCGGAAATAATAAATATGCCAACATTAATCTGGGCGATAAAAAGCTTCAGGCCCTATAAATCCCCGGGACCTGAGGGTATAATCCCGGCTGAGTTGCAGCAAGTGTCGGACTATATAGCCCCGTTGCTGTATAATCTATACACAGCATGCATCAACTGGTCGTATATTCCTTTAAAATGGAGGGATACCAGAGTCGTATTTATCCCGAAGGCTGGGAAAAGTTCCCACACAGCTCCGAAGGATTTCAGACCAATTAGTCTGTCTTCTTTTTTGTTAAAGACAATGGAACGAATGATAGACTCATATTTGCGTAGAGTGATTGACCCGAGGTTGCTTTCGACAAAGCAACATGCATACAGCAAGGGACGATCAACGGAAACAGCTCTTCATGAGCTCGTTGGTACCATCGAGAGATCGCTTTCGGTAAAGGAGTACACTATGGTGGCCTTTCTTGATATTGAGGGGGCTTTTAATAATGTCATCCCAGAATCGATAGTATTGGCATTGTCTGGTCTGAGAGTAAAGCGTGAAATCGTTTTAATGGTGGAAAGCCTACTTGCCAGTAGACGTATAACGTCTGAATTGGGAGCGTCCGTCATATCTCGATTTGTCAATAGGGGCACACCACAAGGAGGTGTTCTTTCGCCACTTCTTTGGAACTTGGCACTGAATTCAATGCTACTATCTCTAGAAGCACGTGGTTGTCATGTTGTCGCATATGCTGACGATGTCGCGATAGCGGTAAAGGGGAAGCATCTGCCAACATTGCGGGACATTCTTCAGGGTTCTCTGAAAGATCTGTCTAAATGGGCAAGAGACTGTGGTCTAGGAGTTAATCCTAGTAAAACAGAGCTTGTTTTATTTACAAGGAAAATTAAGATTCCTGCTTTCGATCCTATTTCTCTGGACGGTACTGAAATCACCTTCTCAGATGGAGCCAAGTATCTTGGAGTATTTCTAGATAGGAAGCTGAATTTCAGGCGTAATATTGAGGAACGGGTGAGAAAAGCAACGATTGCTTTGTATTCCTGTAAAAGGGCCATTGGAAAACGATGGGGTTTTAGCCCTCAAGTCGTTCATTGGATCCATACAGCAGTGGTGCGTCCAATTTTGCTGTATGGAATCATTGTCTGGTGGCCTGCTTTAGAAACAAAAGCGAACTGTGTCTTTATCACGAAGGTACAGAGAATGGCGTCAATGTGCATCACTGGTGCTCTTCGTACTACACCTACGGCTGCATTAGAAATACTCCTTCACCTGATACCCTTGGACATATTGGGTAGGCAGTATGCAGCTGCGTCGGCAATTCGACTTAATAGCACGCTGCAATGGAGGAGCAGCGATTGTGGCCATAGCGCGATCTTGAAAAAGATAACAATACCACAAAATGTGGATTGTGCTCCCTCTTTGAGCCTTTTTGAGCGCCACTTTACCACTATGATACCATCCAGGGAGTCTTGGATTGGGGATACTCCGGGAAGAGGAGCTACCATAAATTTTTACACAGATGGATCGAGGCTGCACGAACAAGTGGGCTTTGGGGTCTATTCGGAAGAGCTTGGATTGAGCCTGGCTCGTAGATTGCCAGATCATTGCAGTGTTTACCAGGCAGAGATGCTGGCAATAAAGGAAGTGGCTGACTGGTTGAGCTGCAATGTCTTGTCTACAACCGCAGTCAACATCTATACTGACAGTCAAGCCGCGGTCAAGTCCCTGGATTCAATGTTTCTGAAAACAAGATCTGCCCTTAACTGCCGCACGTCTTTAAATGAGATGGCCAAGCAGTTTAACATACGACTCATATGGGTCCCATGGCACAGAGACATTCCAGGGAATTGCAAAGCCGATGAGCTTGCAAGACTAGGAACTACCTTACAGGTTCCAACAGAATTGGAATGTGTTGGTATGCCTCTAGAAACTTGCAAGCAAAACCTACGGCTTTGTTCTGCGACGCAGACTAATCAAAGATGGGCAAATGGATGGACGTGTGAGACAACACGACTGATTTGGCCTTCTCTTAATCAGGGGCGCACAAGTGAGCTGATATCGCTTCCAAGAGGAGAGATTTCGACGGTGGTTTCTATAATTACCGGACACTGTCTTATAGGGAAGCACGCAGAGCGGTTAAATATGCCGTCGAATGACTTTTGCCGAAGTTGCATGGATGAAGAGGAGTTGGAAACTATCGAACACTTTATTTGCCATTGCCCGGCACTTTCTGGTCAGCGACTTGCTTCACTGGGATCTAGGGAGCTGTACGATCTTTCTGATTTGTCGGATGTCAAAATTCAACATCTAAGGAGTTTCATAAGAAGCTCAAACTGGTTTAACGACAGGGACTAGTAGGGAAACCTATTACGATCCCGTGGTATCACAATGGACCTCAGAGTCTACGTGTGTTGACGTAAAACGTCAACAGCCACTTACAACCTAACCTAACCTAACCATTATACCTTTCCTATGCGAAAAATATCTCAGAATGTGAAACTTCTCTACACTCAAAAAAAAGACTTAACTTAAACTTTGGAAACATTTTCTTCAAAATAGTTCATAAATTTTCCCACAATTTAGTCAAATTTAACAAAAAGTTAGGAAATTTCTTAAGTGTTAGGAAAAAAATTAAGTTCATGTACTTTTAAATAGTCCATTATTTTTCATAAATGGAATTCCCAAATACATGGAAGAAATTCTTACCGCCAAAGAAATTTTCCCTAAATATATTACAAAAATCTTTATTTTTAAGACATATTCCTCTTCTTTAGGTTTAGGACGTAATTTTCTACCAATTAGTTAATTTTCTTAGATTTGAGGAAGTTTTTTCCACTATTTTAGTAAAATTTTAATAACTCGGGCAAATTTTTTTTTCAAAAACTTAAAATGGCGATATCTCGAAAACTAAACTTCACAGTGTGGACCCCAATGGGTCCTAACTTTGGATTTAAAAAAGTTGGCATTCCCGAACATTTTAAAGTACTCATATCTCGGTAAATAATGTCAACACAACAAAAAATTCAAAAGCATTTTTGTGGCCCTTAACACGGAGAACAAGGCCGCCAAATACTAAAAAGCTCTTGGAGTAATAGTTTTAAAGTTATCGAGTTTTGAAAATTCTCAAGACCCCAGTGGTCCCCTAAATTCACGTATCTCAAAAACTAAGCAAGGTAGAGCAAAACAGACAAAAATTTTGGATCAAAAAATATCGTGGTCTGAACCTATCGGTCCGAACCCAATGGGGCCTTCACCCAATCACGTCTTCAAATTTTTATGAACTAAATTGAAATAAAATTTTTCCCATTTTTTAGTTCAAATTGGCATAATATTAACATTTTTTTTATTTCCTTATTTTTAAGAAAAATATGAACTTAAAAGAAGGAAAACATGGCAATGGAGCTATATCATTATAAATATTTCTTGAATTTATTTAGTTTTCCCATTTTTTAGTTAATTTTTTTTTCTCAGTGTATACAAAAAAGGTCTCAAAATCTGGCATTTTTTATACAAAAAATGTATGGAAATCTGAGCCTTTTTCTTTACGAAACATGTCTCAGAATCTGAGACTTATTCCGAATCTGGTTTCCAATTTTTTGAGGTCAATTCGCAAAAACATCAGAAACCCCAATTGAAATTCCGGAAAACCCAAATTAAGTCAGAATTAAGTGCTTGCAACAATCTATATGAGATTTTTAATGCTTTTTATATTTCGGTAATTTCTAGTGATCATTAGAAATTAAATATTAAAGGCCTTTGACTCGCACCTTTTCTGGTACTTTTTAGTGGTACATTTTGCAACAATCTATGTGAGATTTTTAATGCTTTTTATATTTCGGTACTTTTTAGTGATGCAATATCTTTGGAAATTAAATATTAAAGGCCTTTGACTCGTACCTTTTCTGGTACCTTTTTGTGGTACTTTTTTAAATGTTTCAAAAAAAAGGTACAATTTGGCGATGCTCAAAATCCCTTTCCAAAACTTATAAATTGAATTTTATTAATTCTTTAAACATTTTGGTACTTTTTAATATTTCAAACATATGCAAATGAAAAAAGAGGCCTTAAATTTGTTCCTTTTTAGTACTTTATTAAAAGTACCAAAAAAAGTACAAATAAGCGAATTTATTTTGTATTTTTTCTCGATCTTTTACAAATTACAATTGATCTTTTAAGAGTTTTAAATGCTATTTTCGTATTTAAAAAGAAAACTTTATATTTTCCACATTAAATTCTTTCCAAACTCTGAAAAAAAATCTTAGTTTTTTCCCCCCACCCCTTAAGCTGCAACAACCATAAAGAAGACCCACATACAAAAAAAGTACCGAGTCTTTGACTGCTGCTGCTGCTTTTTTATGGGATCTTCTTTTATTGTTCCGTTTTGTTATTTCATCTTCTGCTGCTTCTTTTTTTCAAATAGTTCTTTTTCCATATATTTTAAGGGGGGTCCAACCATCCAAGTATCATGATGAATGTGGTCACTAGTTGTGGTTGTTAAAATATCCCAGTTGGCCATGTCTTAAAGACATCCTCGACGACGCGTGAACGACCATAGAAAATCGTTGACGACGCGTAGGCGACAGTCCAAGCAAATCGTTAACGACTTTTTCACACAAAGGGCCGGAAAATCGTTAACGACAACGTGAGCGACATTATCACTTACAAAGTCGTTGACGACAATATAGGCGACATAGTCGGAGACGACAATATGGTCGACATAGTCGTTGAAGACAACATGGGTGACATATTGCTTATTATGTCGTTGATGATTATATAGGCAAAAATAAGCTTCGTTCTGTTCTTCATACATGTAGTATAAGCAGGGATATTTCTGAATTTCAGCTAACATAACAAATATTTAATATTATAAAAATGCAGGAACTCTTTAGTCGTGGAAATCTAATATCAAATATATTCTTCGTTAGTTGTGTATCAATGCTGCATTTTATACCATTGCCCTAACAATGGAATAGTGAAATGACGCTTCCTTCAGAAATAACCAATACTAGCGACTGACAAAAACAATCACGTTTCTGGATTAAGCAAATAGTTTTATCGACGAATCGATGCTTTTCCGACGCGATCTCGATTAAGACTCTAATATGAAATATGTTGGTAATATAGTTTGCAAGAAACTGAACAAAATCAGACGACATTCTTGGGACTTTTTCTAATAAGATCGCCAAAGGCCTATGCAAATTTTCATGGTACCCATCTGAAATTCCGCAGACACTTTTTTATAGACTAAATGTTAAACGCAATTCCTTTAAGACTTTGTAAGTTAATCCTGGTCGATACATTACTCTATAACTCTGGATAAACCCATGATAAAAAATTTAAATTAGCAGAGCGATATTTGATGAAATCTACAACCTCTCGCAAGCACTTTGAAGGTTTAACTGAATAATTCTAAATTTTGTTGACGTTTGTTTCTTGTCTTATTTCGTGTCGTTTTTGTCCCGTTATTTTTATTTATATCTCTTTAAACAAAGCAAAAGTTGCACGACATTTCAAATACTTTTGTCGTTCTGAATATCTTCAACAAAATGTGATTGACGATAAGTTTATAATAATGTCGCTCATATATTCGTCAATGTGGCTTAACACACGATAAAATTCATGCAATTGTCGCTTACCTTGTCTTGAGTAAGACTTTATTGAAGACAAGATAAGCGACAACTGCATGCATTTTGTCGTCAATGTGGTTTGAAGCACGACAACATACATGCAATAGTCGTTTATCTTGTCCTCATTAAAGTCATACCCAAGACAAGATTACCGACAATTGCATGCATTTTGTCGTCAATGCGGTTTGAAAAACGACAAAATGCAAGCAATGATCCTTTATTTTGTCCTCAATAAAGTCTTATTTAAGACAAATTTAAGAAATTGTCGCTTATAAAGCCGTAAATACGTTTTTAAACACGACAAAATACACGTTTTTGGTTCTGAAGTTGTCCTCATCAATATTATATAGGCGACAAATTCTGTAATGTCCTGAGGACATCGTTGACGACATTTGCGTTTATGACCAATTGGCCAACTGGGATGCGTTAGTAGTTTCATTTGTATAAAACATTAAAAAAAACACACACACAAGAAGCAACAACACAAAAAACGTCAAATTTAAATAAAAGAAAGAATATATTTTTGTGAAATGAATAGAACAGCAGCAGAACTGGCGCAGAAATACAAAAAAAAAAAAAAAAACGCATGAACAATGAGTAAAAGAAACCAAAGCAGACGAATATTGCATAATTTTGCAATTTAAAGCAAATGAGATAACTTTACCATAAATACTTCTACTACTGCTAACTTGTTCATTCGAATGTCAGTTTAAATGTTTCCATAATATGGAAACATTAAAACTACTATGTAGATATAAAGTTTTCCTTTTTGATGACAATAAATTCAAATTTAAATACCAAAACATTTCTAAAAAAAAAAGAAAAAACAAGTAAGAATGCTACATTTGGCTGCGACGAATCAAAACTTCACTTCAATATTTTCCAGAAATTTCGAGAATTGTTCTAAATTTTCCGGCGTATTTCTAAGTTTTCTAATTTTAATTTTTAAATTTTTTATATTTTTTTTTTTTTTGGATTTTCAAAACTTTTCACTTTTTTAGATTTTTCCGATTTTGTTTTTGTAACTTTTATGAATATTTTTCTTTTGAATAAGTCGGAGTCGCTTCTAGAGGGCTGCAATGTAAGACCAACTCCATTAATTTTTATACGCCAAAATTTTTTCTGAACAAACCTACTCCTTATCTCCAACCCTTAAGGGGGCTTCCATACAAAATGGCATTTTTATGAAATTTGCTCCTACCACTCTAACTGCCCTAGGGTTGCCCCTAGAGGAGTCAAATGTATGACATTCCTCCAATATTTTTTTCAATCCCAAAATGTTCTGGGAACATAACTACCCTCTATCTTCAATACTTAAGGTGGTCCCCATACATTTTTTTTATTTACATTTTGTTTTTTAAGGATATCAGCTCATGCTTTTTTCTGAACATAGATACCCCCTTTCTCCACTCCCTAAGTAAGCTCCCATACAAAATGTCATTTATTAAGAAATTTGCTCCTACCGCTCTAACTGTCCCAGGGTTGCTCCTAGACGAGTTAAATGTATGACCGACCTCCAATATGTTTTCAATACCAACATTTTCTCAGAACATACCTACCCTCAATCATCAACCCTTAATGTGCTCCCCATAAGTTTTTATACCCTACACTAGAGATGAGCACATGAGCAGATTAGAGAGTGATTCACGTAATTCACGTGTGATCACGCGTGAGTGTGACTGAACTTAATTTTACTCACGTGATTGTGAGTGAGTGTGAGTGGTGAAAAAAAATGTGTGAGTGTGCGTAAGTAAGATTTTTGCGTGAGTGAGTGTGGGTGAGTCGATTTTTTGCGTGAGTTTGCGTGATTTATTTTTTCTTCATATTTCCTTTCCTACCAAAAAAATACACAAAAAAATTGTAAAATTTGGCTTTATTTAAAATTTCGTCCCGAAAAAACCAAAAACAAATTAAAATTTCGCTGAACTTTAAATTTTGCTAAAAATTTTAAAAGATATCGGTTAGTGAGTGTGAGTGAAGCTTGCGTGAGTACACGTGAGTGTGAGTTGCATTAAATTTACTCACGTGATTGTGAGTGAGTGTGAATAGAAAAAATATGCTTGTGAGTGAGTGTGCGCGATTCAAAAATTCCTGTCGTGAGCGTGAGTGAGTGTGAGTCAAAAATCACTCAAGCGCCCATCTCTACCCTACACCACTCTGTGGTACAGGGTGTAAAGAGTTTGTGCTGATGTTTGTAACTACCCGACCTACTACACCATTTACAGATGTAATTCGAAAAAGATCAATTGTAATTCGAAGATTCTATTTGTAATTCGAAGATTCCATTTGTAATTCGAAGATTCCATTTGTAATTCGAAGATTCCATTTGTAATTCGAATACTCCAATTGTAATTCGAAGATTCCATTTGTAATTCGAAGATTCCATTTGTAATTCGAAAAAGATCAATTGTAATTCGAAAAAGATCAATTGTAATTCGAAAAAGATCAATTGTAATTCGAAAAAGATCAATTTACGAATTACAATTGATCTTTTACGAATTACAATTATTCTTTTTCGAATTACAATTGATCTTTTTCGAATTACAATTGGAATCTTCGAATTACAAATGGAATCTTCGAATTACAATTGGAGTATTCGAATTACAAATGGAATCTTCGAATTACAAATGGAATCTTCGAATTACAAATGGAATCTTCGAATTACAAATAGAATCTTCGAATTACAATAGTTCTTTTTCGAATTACATCTGTAAATGGTGTAGACCTACCTTAAAGTATACCGATTGACTCAGAATTACTTTTTGAGTCGATTTTGCGATGTCCGTCCGTCTGTCCATCTAAAGGTTTAAGCACGATACAGAACGCAATTTTCAATCAATTGACTTAAAATTTGAAACTTAAACATCTTTTGGCCCAAGGACGACGCCTATTAAAATTAAAAAAAAAATCGGTCCATATTGAGAAAAACTCCCCCTTTGGAGTAAGCTTAAATGACTCTAATAACCATATTATAATAAATATTGCTTTGAAATTAAACAGGTAATCAAATTTTGTATGCTCAAATCATCATTTCAAATTTCAAAGGAATCGGGTCAGTCCTTCTCGTAGTCCCCAGACAAACCACCCTCCCGATATTCACATAATTTCCTCAAAATTCACAAAAATGTAAATATTTGATAAAAATTTTATTTGTGGGTGTTAAAAGTGTACGTTGGTAACCTAATCAAATCTGAATATAATTGGACCATTTATGGACTTAGTCCACCATATAAAAATTTTGACCGATATTCAGTAAAATCGGTCTATTGGCAAACAAATAAACCAATTCCCCTAAAATTTGACCTGGATGTGTTTTCTACACTAAATAAAGATCTAACAAAAGATAGATACAATCGGTCCGTGTTTGGACTTGGGACGCATTTTCCGGAAAACACTGGTGTAGGATATAATATGGTCGGTATTGACCAGGTGCGGATCCAGCGGGGGGGAAAATGGGATTCCCCCCCCCCCCCCCCCCAAAACGATTTTAAAAAAATAAAAAAAGGAAAGGGAAAGGAAAAAAGGAAGGAAGAGGAGAAAAAAGGAAGGAAGAGGAGAAAAAAGGAAAGAAGAGGATAAAAGATAGAAAGAAAATGACCAGGATGTAAAAAATCCTTAGAGGAAGTATAAATGGCAATAATTTTCTAGCCGAATTACTTTCCTTATCATTTTCTTAGGGAAAGAAAAGTATTATCTTAAATATTTTTTATAGAAAAATGGCTCAAAATTTCAGATTTTATCTTTAGAAAAAATTTTTATATTTATTTGACTCTGAATGTAAGAACTTTTTTGATTAAAAAATTACCTCAAATTTTAAAAAAAATGCCTGATAACTTTTCTATAGAAAAAAATTCCTCTTCTTTGAATTTTTTAATATAATAATATGAGAATTTCTCTGTTTGCAAAAAACTTTTAGAATATGTGAATTTTTCTATACACTCAAAATAATCACTCTGTTAAATTACAGAGATACTCTGCTGAGCCAGCAGAAAATACCATAGATTTCCAACCAGCAAGATTTTTTGTTATTTTACAAAGAAAACTCTGTAAAATGATTTCGATAAAAAAAACTGCTAATTTATAGAATTATCTGTAAAATATTGATAAAACCGAAAAGAATTTTACCAAAAAAACTCTGTAAATTTACAGTTTTAGTTAAGTACATTTTATGAGTTCAAAATTTTACAAAAAAACTCTGTAAATTTACAAAGTTTTAGTTAAATGCATTTTATAAGTAAAACTTCTCTGCATCAAAAACATTAATTTAAATTAAATAATTTAATTAAAATTTAAATTTTGTTAAATTTGCCCGCTTTAATGGTTCCAATTTGTAAATTTACTTTTTTTATATTTTTGTGAATATGTCGAGTTTTTAATAAGTAACTTCAATTTTACACTTCATCCTCGTATTTTTATTGTATGATAAGACACTTTTTAAAGAGGGGTTTATCGGTCATATTTGGATGTTTTTTGAAGTGATTTTTATTTTTACAGACCAATAGGTAAAATTATAAATGAAATTTAGTATTTTGGTCACGAGAAAAAACAAAGTATTTTTCTAAAATCCGTATTTTAACAAAAAAAACTCTGTTTATTATCTGTAAAATAGAGATTACAAAGTAAAGTTACAGATAAAATTTTGTTTTTCGGTCACAAGAAAATACAAAGTATTTTCTTAAAATCTGTATTTCGACAGATAACTTTGTCAAATATCTGTCGAATTGAGATTACAGTCATTTTACAGAGTATTTAACAGAGTAATTATTTTGAGTGTAGGAAAAGTTTATCAAAATCTATGTTTTTTTAGGAACACTGCTTTAAAACTTTTCTATAGAAAAATATATCAGAACCTTAGATTTTTTGCGTGAAAAATCTCTCAGAATCTAAAAATTTTCTGTTGAAAGATTCTGAGGATTTTCTATAGAAAATGTGTTTCTGAATATGTAAATTTTTCTTTTAAAATAGTGTCTAAGAATTTTCCTTTGAAAAATGTCTGAGAACCTAATAATTTCAGAAGTTGCCTTTGGAAGCATTAGATGGCAATAAAACCGTTTAAGATTTTACTTTTAGAAAAATGTATCAAAATTTCTTAACAAAATGTTATAGAAACTGGTAATTTATTAGAATCTGATAATTTTCTTTAACGAAATATGTTTCAGAATCTGAGGATTTCTGTATACGAAAAAGTTCTTAGAATCTGAGAAATATTTTAAAATATGAGAATTATATTAGAGATTTTGTATAAGAAAAGTAATCAGAATTTGGATAAAAAAAATTTATAGAAAAAATGTCTCAGAATCTCAGATTGTTTCTATTGAAAAGAGTCTAAAAATTCACAGATTCAAAATTTTCTGAGAGCTTTTCTACAGAAAATACGATCTGAGAAATAATAATTTTATTCTAAAGTTTTTTGTATATTTCTGCATACATTTGAAAAAAAAATTTTTTTTGGTATTTAGTTTGTTACTGAATATTAACAATATTAAAAAAACCCAACCCATCGGTCGGGAACCCCATAAAGTATACATATTATTGATCCATGATCGATTCTAAGACGTTTTATGAATGTCCGTCCGTCTGTGGAAATCACGATGTCGTCCATCTTATGACCATAGGCTGGTTAAATTCGGTAATGGGAAACATCGGACCAGGGGAAAAATGTTCCCCCATATAGAACTAAACCAACCTCTATAAAAGTGCCATATTTTACAGATTATTTTGCATTTTTGTTAAATAAATTAAATATTTTTATGTTAGAAGACGTTCAAAGCCCTGCACTTAGACCCAGGGGACCAAAAAATTTATTTTTTTTGTCATGCCGCCTTTTGTGGGCGAGGATTTAAAGTATAGTGTAAATATTTTTAATCCATCCCAGTAAAAACTTCCCCATTACCGCCTGCATTCTATGTAATGAGGACTCGTTACCTGCTCGATTACTTCTTGTTAACAAATAATGAGTTACCGATAGCCTAATACAAAACCGGTTACATCTTGTTAATAAATAATGAGTTACCGATAACCTGATACAGAATAGGTTACTGGTAAATACGATTTAAAATATCTGATAACCCAGCAGAAATAGATCGAGATTTTGGCGACACAGCATCTGTTTATAGCATACCGTAGCGCATCCAAAGAGCGCTCTTAGGGATGCAGTAAAAGGAAGGGGAAAAAATTTTAATTTTTTTTTAAGATTTTTTATATAAAACTTATAATGTGTAATTATTTTTTGATAAAATTTCACACTTGCTTTCCTTTTTAATATTTTTAACACTTTTTGAATAAAAAAACATGAGTTTTAGACAAAGACACATGATTTGACTGCATCATTATTGCGCATTAATCAGCGCTGCAAAGAGCGCTTCAATCATAGCATCTTTGACCGCTGTTCCCAAAAAAAAATCCCATAAAAAATTTGAAAATGAAAATTTCCGATATTTTTTTGATGTTCACTTCCGATTTTTTTTTTTCATTTTGTTTCACATAAATAGAGTTTTGTAAAGTAAAACGAATGAATTTTTTTGTTATATTTTTTTAAATTTTAGTTATTTGATTTCAACTTTGAATTTACAGCATCTTTATTCTGCTTAAATCAGCTCTACAAAGATACATGAATTCACTGCATCTTTAATCTGCTTAAATCAGCGCTAAAAAGATACATGAATTTACAGCATCTTTATTCTGCTTAAATCAGCGCTCTAAAGACACGTGATTTCAGTGCATCTAAAGAGCGCTGTTTCTGTGTATCCAACTAGCGCTCTAAAGTGGGACATCGCCTTAGGGAATCATGCATGAATTCAGCGCAATTGGATGCGCTCCTTTACTCAAGTTCCCCTTCCAAAAGCTGCTGAACGTTCAGCAAAATTTCTGCTGGGAAGTTGTCTAAATATATTTTTTTTTATTGAAATTTAAAAAAATGCTAAAGAAACTTTAGAAAGAACTTGCACATTTAGCTTAAAAAAGATTAACATTTATCTACTTTTTCTAATAAAACTCATTTAACAGAAATTTAAATTCAGGAATTCCGATTAAAATTGGGACAAGGCAAATAAAAGTTTAGAAAACCAAATTGATATTCAGAAAACTGGATCTAGCTGACACTTGATCGTGATTTATGAACCTTAATTAGTCCTTATATAACTTCTATTGAAGTTTTCTGTATTTTAATTGGCTTTTTCTAAATTGTTATTGTTTTTTCTAGAAATTTTGTGGCGTTCCCAAATTTTAATTTAACTTTATTTTTGCCTTGTTGTTTAAAGTATGTCAAAGCCGGTTAAAAGGTAAAAAACCATCACAGACAGTATTTCCCTTAAAACCTAACACTCTTATATAGACTAAAACTTAAGATGGTGTTTAATGCGGTTTCCATTAGTTGAGCAGAAGTCGCTTCTGTGTATTTGTTATTGGTAATATCCTAAGCAGCCAAATGTCCCTTTTTACGACGTTCCAAAATATATTTTCGGTCCTGTATTATTTGAATTTTACAATCAAACGTTTGGAGGGAAGGATATCAACGTAAACATTGGTTCCGTTGTCTTTTCCACATTGGATATTTTCAATAAATACGACGAACTTCTTACATTTAGATTGTAGAAATTTGCCCGCTTGGTTGCTCTTGAAATAACCGCGTTCAACATGAACTTTATCATCCTCACGAATAGGCATGAAGCGAACATTTTACTTTAGACACAATTCCTTGCTGAGGGAAGCGTACATAAGACGGCCAATGTGGGTAGGATACTGGAAATAGCGGTCTTTCTGCGAGGTAATACAAACTTGTTCAATATTCTTTCTGCGTGAAAATACAAACTTGTTCAATTTCATATTGGCGGAAGTTGCCCCAAGTTAAAAATTTATTAAAAGAGTCAAAAGCTGTTATTTGGTAGCATTTTTGTAAGGAGTGGGTAACTAGTTATTTTTGAGCAACTGGTAGCTACTTATTTTTGGGACTAGTGTATGCTGTTATTTGGTAGCATTTTTGTAAGGAGTGGGTAACGAGTTATTTTTGGGCTACTAGTAGCTTATTATTTGTGGTACTAATGTATGTAGTTTTTCAGTAGCATTCTCGTAAGCGAGTGGGTATGCGGTCATTACTCCAATGACATCGCCATGTTAAAATAATGAGTGTTTCACCAACCTAGTAACTAGCTACCACCATCTATTTAAAGGCGAAAACCTCATTACTTGGTAATAGAGTTTTTACTGGGATGATCACATTCCAGTGATGTCCTTCCACAGACATACGACAGAAGAAATTGCAAAGGGAATTTAAATGACAAATCGCTAATGTTCAAACAAAAATATTAAAACATATTAAACTCTACATTCATAGAGAATTAGAAGAGAACTATACTTGTAGTATAGTGTTTTTATATTTGCTAAATAGTCTTGACAAAGCAATCTGACAATTCCGAAACATGTTTTGATTAAGTCATGCAAAAATGAGCAACATAAATAAATTTAAAACAGAAAAATATTTTTCTTGAAAATTATTCTATGAGAATATCATAGTTTTAATTAGTAAAGGAAATAATGACCTCGAGATACAATAAACCTATTCAAAAATAGAGTTTTCAGATTTTTTTCTAAACTCCACCAAAAATTTCCTAAACTGTTCTGATTTCTAAAGGGCAGTTTACACGTTAACTATCCTTGACCACCCTTATCTCCTATTTCCCAGTATTAGTGATACGATTTGCCGGGTTTAAAAAATTTTTTATCAAAAATTAAGTGTTAAGCTTGATTTACACGTTAACTACCCTTGGCCACCCTTATCTACTATTTCCCAGTATTGGGGATATCAATTGTCAAATTCAAATAATTTTTCATACAAAATTGTTTAAACCCGGCAAACCGTATCACCAATACTGGGAAATAGTAGATAAGGGTGGTCAAGGGTAGTTAACGTGTAAACTGCCCTTTATTCGCCAATACTGGGAAATAGTAGATAAGGGTGGTCAAAGGTAGTAAACGTGTGAATCAAGCTTAATAAAGGATCAAAAAGATTTATATTTTATAAATTCTCAGATCGATAGTTCGATGAGTTACAAACACAACGACAAACTTATGGAAACACAATGTGTACGATATAAAAAAAAAAAAAACATAATTTGTATTTTTCAAAAAAGTTTTGTCGTACAACATTTTCAAACACCAAAAGTAATAAAATATATTTTCATCATAAACTATAAACTCCCTCCCACTACTCTCCGTAAGTAAAATTGTTTTTTTTTTGCTTAATGAATAATCTGACATGAACATAATGCTCGGTATCTCCACCATACTAACTATTCTATTCCATTAATTTCATCTCATACCAATCCTTCTTTTATCTTGATTATATTTTCATTGATTATTAAATGCATTGTATAACAATCATACCCCCATTAGAGACTTCGTCACGTACTAACTGTGTGTACATTACGTAGATGAAGGATGAGAAAACAAATCTAGTAAAAATGCTAATGTTAAGAACACCGAAACATAAGGTACACTTCTCGAAAACACTGAAAGAAAAACCATCTACACTGGAAAAAATAAACAATCATGATAAAAGTAAATGAAGGACTTTAAGGTTAGAGAAAAATTTTTTGTAAAAAAATTCAGTGAAAACCCTAAATAAAAAGTAAAAGTGTATTTTTCTAACATGTTAACTACAATCACGTAAATTTAAGATAATGTCAGTAACAGTTACACGCGATTCACAAAAAAATTAAGGTACAAGCATTTTGGTCTACAAGAATGACCAAAATAAGAATGTATCATATGTGACGAATCTCCGTACTGGTATTGTTGTCGGTGTAGATGGGGAGTAAGGTGTCGATTTCTTCACTTACATACTGCTGTTATCTTTAATCAATTAATACTTTCATGCTTTTCATGAAAAACTCCATAAAAAGTTTAATATTTAAAAAAAACACACTTTTCACTTTCATTATGAGGAACTTTAATGACACCAGTTTTATTGATAACGTGAAACATGGCTTCTGTTAAAATACATTCTACGAATATTTTCATTATTTCTATTAAAGCTTTTATTATGAGGAACTTTAATGACACCAGTTTTACTGATTACATGAAACATGGCTTCTGTTGAAACCGTGAGTAATTTTTCATTAGGATAATATCAATTTTCATTAATTTCACGAACCTTTTTTGTTTTGAAATGATAAAAAGTTACATCAATATGACAAAATATTTAATTACTTTTCGTCTAACTTTATATGCTATCAATAAAATGAAGAGTTGTCATGAAAACCCAAATTTTAGTGATAATGTTACACTACACTTGTCTGGCGGTCTCCTAGAGGTCCTGATATCAAAACGCTCGGAGTACATTTCGAAACTCGTAACCATCTCCATCTAAGAAAAATCACTATCACCATTGCCAAAAAGTGTTTAATTTGATGTCAAGAAAAATCTACACGAGCAATTAATTTTGAATCTTGATGGTAAATGGTGCGTAAAAACTATATTGTTACAAACTTCATCACGATATCAGAATACCCTGAATACCGCATTTCGCGATTGGTTGGCATTAACAAACTGTGTACAGAAGCACAAACCAAAAAAGAAATGATACATCAATAAAAACAATTTCTTTGGCATGCAATAAATAATGAGTTTACATTGAAGTCATTCAATTGATTTCTGACAATGTTACTTGTTTTGTACCTTACCAGCATAAATTTACCTGATGGCTTTGATTCTACTAAAATCTTTAAAGATGTAACAATGTACAGTGACGGTCGAAAAATATTACAAAAAAATGAAATATATTTCGTCATATCTAAACCTGCGAATTTTGTGTCGTTATACCTGCCGAACGAACGATGACCACGGAGTAGCTGATTGTGGGAAAATTTATGAAAAAATTTTGCAAGGACATCTTTAGTCGGCAACCAGAGGTCAAAATGTAAAAAATTAAGTTTTTCGACCAAAATTCATGTCCGAATTTTTTAACCAAATTCCAAATAGCAATTTTTGTCAACAGATGCTGAGTTTTTAAAAATTATTTTTAACCCAATTTTGATCAAAAATATGCTGATCCAAAGGATGTGAAGCAAAATCGTGTTTTTATATTTTTTTAATGTGTTTTAGATAACATGTTCAACATTTTCCAACTTTTTGGACCAATTTGGATAAAAAAAATAATTTGTATGTTTAAAAATCAGCATCTGTGGACCAAAATCTCTTTTTCTTGAATTTTTTAATCATTTCTCTCATAATATACGCGAAAAATCCTAATTTTTGAAACGGATTTGGTCAAAAAATACATAAAATTGTATTTATTAAGAGTAAATTTGTAAATGCTAATCACAAAGGGAAATAGGGGTCATCTTTCCTCCACCCCCATAAGTCCTTGCCAAAATTTTTTTTTTATTTGTTTACATTTAGGAGAAAATAACTTTTAACTTTTATAAACTTGACTAATTTGAATATAGCGAATAATGGTAGCTAACCTCCTTATATAGGACCAACGAGTCAAAATGTTTTAGATCTCACTCTATTTTCTAATATCGCGATAGGGCTTCTTGTTCTGACCATAAATATCTCGCTTTTAGAATTGTAACCAATATTAACTGCAATAATAAACCATTCAGAAATCCCGAGAAAACGAACTTGGAGATATTTAGGAACACAGCAGTTTCTAAATTAACTACCATAAATCAGTGCCTTAACAATCACAGTGATATTGAATTATTAAATATGAATCTTACATCAATTCTTGTCAAATCCTTCGAGAAATCTTGCCCGGTAAGATATCGGAGTAAGAGAATACAACCACCTTGGTGGTCTAGAGAACTATCGCATGCAAGGAAAAAGGTCCAAGACCTCTTTAAAGAAGCAAGAAAGGCTAACACTGACGCAAATTGGTCCTTATATAGAGAGGAACTAAAAGTCTTTAAGAAATTAATTTGGAAATCGAAAAAGAGTAGCTGGGAGAAGATCTGCAGTGACGTTGAACACACTGCCGAGGCAGCCAGACTCAGGAAAGTCTTATCTAAAAGGCCCATACCACCAATTTTACTGAAGGGAATTGATGACACATGGACCGAGAATGCAATGGAAACATTGGATGTTCTTCTTAGAACACATTTTCCAGGATGCAGGGAACAACCTTTATCGGAGATACAATTTCACGAGCATTTGATAATTCCACACAATCTGATATCTTATGAGCGGATTAGATGGGCAGTCGAATCGTTCGAGCCTTATAAATCGCCAAGTCCAGATGGCATTCTTCCAGCAATGCTGCAACATACTGTTATCGAAATAATTCCTTATTTGAAGGAAGTTTTCGTAGCGTGTCCGCAGCAATGTTATATACCGCAATCTTGGAGGAAGTCTAAAGTAGTGTTCATACCGAAAAGCGGTAAAATTTATCACGCAACTGCAAAGGATTATCGACCTATTAGTGTATCGTCCTTCTGAAAACCTTGGAGAGATTTCTGGACGTGTACATAAGAGAGAACCTGGGTGGAAACTTTTTGTCGGCAACGTAACATGCTTATCAGCAGGGCAAATCGATAGAAACGGCACTTCATTCACTCGTATATACAATAGAGAGATCTCTGGAATTCAGAGAATTTACTTTGGCCACTTTTTTAGACATAGAAGGTGCGTTCAGCAATGTAAGTATGGACGCAATCCTTAACGCTATGGACAAGGCTAGTATAAATCCAACCATCGGAAAATGTATTGGCTGCCTACTGTCTTGTAGGGAAGTCACAGCCGAATGGGGACTTGAAAGAGTCACAAGATAAACGTCGAGGGGAACGCCACAGGGAGGAGTTTTATCACCATTACTCTGGCTCGTGGTTGTGGATCCTATTCTCAAAAAACTGGATACGCAAGGAGTATCAGTTGTTGCATATGCAGACGACGTGACAATCATGTCAACTGGTAAATTTTTGGCCACGTTATCGAGCTGCTGGAGCGATCGCTGAAACAGTTATGGAGTTGGGCAAAGTGGTCTTAACGTTAATCCGCGGAAAACTGAAATGGTACTGTTTACACGAAAGTATAAGATCGAAAATTTTAGAAAAGTCAGGGTCAATGGCGTTGAAATCCCACTTTCAAATCATGCGAAATTTTTAGGAATCATCCTGGACAATAAGTTATCATGGAACTAGAATACAGAGGAACGATTAAAGAAGGCAAATAATGCATACTATGCCCGCAAGAAAATGTTCTGCAAAACATGGGGACTTGAGCCAAGGATCACGTACTGGATATACACTTCTAAAGTAAGACCTATCTTACTCTACGGGGTTATAGTCTGGTATAAAGCACTTGAAAGGGATGTGACTCTTAGGAAATTCCAAAAGGCCCAACGGCTTTTAGGCCTTAGTGTCACTGGAGCCCTAAGAACGACATCAGCTGCATCCATCGACACATTACTGCATCTGCTGCCAATTGACATCTTTGCTAAAGGTGAGGCTTATAAGGCATGCCTCAGACTCAAGGAGTCAAATTGGCTCAGACGCCGAAACTTTGGACACAGTAGCATGGACAATTTGGAAAATGTTGTCACAGACTACAAAGTGCCCAAATTACTTTTCGACCGGAAATTTAAAGTTGAATTTCCGACTCGAGAATTGACACTCCAAATGACGCTATAAATATTTTCACAGACGGCTCCAAACAATCGACGGGAGTTGGAGCCGGTTTTACTTTAGACGTTTGTGATATAGAGAAGACTTTCAAATTACCTTTACACTGTAGTATTTTCCAGGCTGAAATAGTTGCTATAGATAAGGCAGCCTCACAGTTTCTTGGGGAACGGGTAAAATGATAAACTTTTACGTCGACAGTCAAGCTGCACTAAAGGCTCTAAGGAGCTTTTGTATTAAATCAAAAGTCGTTTTAAAATGTTACGAGAGTCTTTAAAAACTATACGGGAATAATACCGTATCTCTTGTATGGGTACCTGGACATAGGAGAGTAGATGAGAACGATAAAGCTGATGAGCTCGCTAAGCTTGGAGCAGATGGCGTAGGAACTTTTGTTCATATTGAGCCCCCGATACAGTACTATTGAACGAGAAGTGACTGTCATTGCATGCCAATTGTAGAGATGTGATGAACCTAATACAGATGAAACAGTTGAACATATTCTGTGCAAATGCCCCGCATTGGCCAGACACCGCGAGCGAATACTAGGTAATGCAGAAATCGAGAATCTGGATGATATCGCGGCTACGGACCTTACGCAACAAAAACTGTTCGCAACATGGACTAACGCGTTTTATCCTCGTCGCTGAAGCCGGTCTATGCGAGAAGTCTGAACTTTAGGCTCCACCACCCCTAACCTACCCTAACTTTGGAGAAAATATAAAAGTCGGCACAGTCGAATTTACCTCTCTTACTTGTTTCTTAGTCCTCTTAATTCATTTCACAATTAAGTCAATTTTATTTTGTCCCTCACTGTATGTTTTGTGTATTTTGTTGAATTGAGTTAAGGATAGAGAATACCAGCAATCAAGTTTATTTGTTACTTCACTTGCACTAAATTGATGAGCTGTTTCAATTTTTCTTGTTTCTTGCTTTTTTTTATAATTTTTTTATTATTTGTACTTGTATTTACCAGAGGGGAGTTAGTGATTAAAATGATATTTACGAGTATTTGTTAAAGAAAATAAAAACAAAATTACCACCATCATCATCCTCAACCTCAACGATAACTCTTAAACAGGACACGTTAAACGTGCCTTATCTACTCTGTATATTTTTAAGCTTAAAGGAAGAAAATGTCACGCACTTTTTTATTTAATTTTTTATTTTTTGTATTTTGGGAAACAAATATTGAAATAATGGTTTTAAAGGATTAAATTTATTTAAAATGATTTAAATAATTTAACCATAAAGTTATTTCTTGAGTAAATGTGACATTTTTATTGTAAAGAATACTAATTTGAGTGTTTTCGACACTTTAAATAAAAACTATGTTAAATTACAGAAAAACTTGGTTAATTTAACAGGGTACAGAGGTAAAAAAAGTGTACTTTTGGTACTTTTTATATTTTCTGAAAAATTGGATCCAGAAGCTTTAAATGTGGAATGCGGGATCATTTAGTAAAAAAAAAAAAAACATTGTGACAAAAGTACTTTTTAAAAGTTGCTAAGAAAGTAAAAAAGTGTACTTCGGTACTTTTTCGTACTCTGACCGGAGCTCATTTAAGATTTGGGTTGATTGATACTTTTATGTGTTAGCAAAAAATTCTGAATTTTTGTGGTAATTAAATACAACTTTCGGGCACTAAAATTCGCTACAAAAATGTTCACTTTACCAAACATAGTATCAGGCTTAAGGGGATAAAAAGGGGGAAAATAGGAAAATTGGTACTTTTTCATAACTATTGAACTTAAAACCACAAAATCTCAAAATGTGTCATGTAGAATCGTTCAGTAAAATTAAAAGTGGTTCAAAATTGTACTTTTCTGACAAAAGTACTTTTGAAAAAGTTGCTAAGAAAGTAAAAAAAGTGCACTTTGGTACTTTTTCGTACTCTGGCCGGAGCTTATTTAAGATTTGTGTTGATTGAAACATTTTTGTGGTAGCAAAAAATTCTAAATTTTTGTGGGAATTTTAAAACGATTTTCGGACTCAAAAATTTGCTACAAAAATGTTTACCTTACCAAACATAGTACCAGGCTTAGGGGCATAAAAATGGAAAATTGGTACTTTTTCATAACTATTGTACTTAAAAGCCCAAAATCTCAAAATGTGACATGTAAAATTAATAGTAAGTCATTTTAAATTTTAAGCATAAAAAGGGGAACACAATTGGTGAAAGTGGGGTAAAAGTGGTAAAAAATTGTACTTTTTATACCTGGGGTTTTTCTTATCAAGTGACACAACTTTTGAAAACGGTGTCTTCCGATCCGTATGAAATTGGCACAAACTCTCAACAAGATCGGTCAAGAACTCTCTGAGTTAATGAGGGATCAATTTTGACATTTTTGGCAATCAGGTGTTTTTTAGCATCCAAGTAATTTATTTGAAAAAAACAAAATTTTTTTGATTTTTTGCAAAAAAAAATTGTTTGACTTTTTTCAAAAAGTGCCCCTTTTTGTTTTGCTTAAAATTTTTCCTACAGAAAAAGTCTCAGAGTCTCAGACATTTTCCTACAGACGAAGTCTTATATTCTGAGACATTTTGCAAATGGAGCAAAATGGTTCTCGGGCTCTCCATAGTATCGCCAGTCTTCTTCACATGTGCGAACCCTAATGGGTCCTAACTTTAGATCCAAAAAAGTTAGCATTCACGAAAATTTTAAAATGCTCATATCTCGGTAAATATTGCCGACACAACAAAAAGTTCGAAAGCATTTTTGTAGCTCTCAACACGTAGAACAAGCCGCAAAATAACCAAAAGCTCTTCGAGTAATATTTTTGAAGTTATCGAGTTTTTTAATTCTCAAAACCCCAGTGGTCCGTAACGTAACTCAAAAACTAAGCAAGGTAGAGCGAAACGGACACAAATTTTGGATCAAAAATTCTCACAATTTTTAAGGAACCCAACTAGGTCTAGGCCCATCGGGGTCTGGACCTATCGGGTCCGAACCCAATGGGGTCCTCAAATGTGGATGAACTAACAAGGGAAGTCTCCCTAGTGTCACCCGCGGATCTTTATGGAATTGGTTTTATTTCGTAGAACAGAAAAAATAAAGGGACACGTATTTTTTTTTTAGCGGCCCAAATTTATATTTAGGGGGTAAAAAGGAGGAGAAAACAAGGCCGGTTTTTTTCGTTTATTTCCTATATTATGCAAAGAAACCTAGTCATGTTACATACCAAATGAAAGGTCTTTGGAAAACCTATCTACATGTGCTAAGAACTTGTCCAAACATGCTCTTATTGAGTAAAATACCAAAATTTTAGGACATTTTTGTTAATAAGTCGAAAAATATTAACTTTTTTGGCCCATTGTTAGCACCACGAGATAGGTATTTTTAATATCTTTAATCTGATACCACACATGCCTATATTAACTTTGTTTAAATAGGCGTAAATCGTAAAAAACTGAAAAAGGTCAAATTCCCCCCGTGCAAATCGACCCCCCTAAAAATGAGTTTGGGCCGCTAAAACAAAAAAAAAGTGTCGAATTAATTTTCGTTCTTAACAACAAAATTTCATGAAGATCAGAGGGTGACACCAGGGAGACTACCCTTGTAAGTTGAAATAAAAAAAATTTCAGTTAACTAATTTTTGGCAAAACATTCTTGCTAACTTTACCAAAAAAATTGTGGGTTCAAAATCAGCAAATTTTCTTGTGGCTTACAAGCTTTTTTTTGCTAACATTACCGTTTTTTTTTTCAGTGTATGTAGTTTATTTAAAAAGTTTTACGTTTTGTCGTTTCTAAAAGAAAAAACATTTGTTCAATGTTCAGTTTTTTTAAATGACTATTTTTGTTCTTTGTTTTAAAAATAACAACAACAAAAATAAAGACTTTCGTTAGCATACAATTTTTAAAGTCATTTATTTTTGTTTTATTTATTTATAGAAATATAAAAACATGTTTGTATCAATTGACTTTGGCACGATTGGTAGAGTGTCTGTGGACAAAATGTAGTTGGTTGCGGATCGATTCCCCAAAAATTTTATAAAAAAATTTTTAAAATAAAATTCAATAGAAAAATTGTTAAAATAACCTACGAAATCATTAATTTTTAATGTTTTCGTGGATATTTTTTTTAAAGTTTTTGGTAGAAATAACACACAATCATTAATTTTTAATGATTTCGAAGGTTATTTTTTCGAATTTGTTGGTTAAAAAAAAATTAAAGTAACGTTATTTTTTAATGTTCAATGTTATTTATTTTAGAAAATTTTATTAACAGTAAAAAATAAATTTTAATGGTTGTTTAAACAAATGAATAATTACTGGGATGGTTTTCGAATGTTTTATCACTTGTTTTAAATATGTTTCTCATTTTTTTTTGCCTACAAAATATTTTGAGTGCAAGAAAAATTTAGAAAAATTTTAAGATTTTTAAACCCTTTTCATAGAAGAATTTTTTCTTTAGAAAAATTCGCAAATTATTCCTGTAGAAATAATCTATATCTTTTCCTAACAAGAAATTCTCAAATTTTTCTTATAGAAAAATTCTCAAAATTTCAAAATTCTCTTTATGTATGTACAAAATACCAAAAATATTTACCTCTAAATGTATTTATTAATTAATCAATAAATTTTATTTAAAATATTTAAATAATCTCCTGCAATATATTAAACTTTAAATTTATTTTTAAATAAAAAAAAAATTTTACATGTTATTTAGTTAGTAGATTTATTCCGATATCCATATCAGGCAAATTCCATATAAATGCACATACAAATAAATATTTAGCTTTTTTTAATTCATTTATTTATTTATAAATAAATAAATTCCATTGTTATGCATAAAAATAATAAATAATTGTCATGTTTACTAAACAGAACAATGTATGATGCGGCCTGACTGTATGCCTGCCTGAGCTATGCATCGCAATCTAATAGTTTACAAACACACATGTGCAAAATCTGAATAAACAACAATAGGAAAATTTATTCCGGTTCCAGTAAAAATAACAAAACAAAAAAAAAACACACAAACGTAATGAAAACATAAACAAATTGTAAGAGGAAGAGTTTTCTATTCTTTCTCTTGTTCTTGATCTTAGGCTTTCTTTGATTAAGGAAGGTATCCCAACAGATAAAATATTTTTTTTTTCTTGACAATTTAGTAGAACATTGTTATTGATGCGCTGAATACGAATATAAAAAATCGATTGAACGGTTTTTAAGATATCGCTATTTTAAATTTGCTAAAAATTGGGTTTTTTCCTTCGTTCAGGAAATTTTTAAAGAAAAATTTTAAAAACTTTTTTTCCTTGACCCTTTTATAGAGCTTGAGACAAACTTTCGCTATTATAACACATCGGAAAAAGAAAAAAAAAGAAAAATTTTAAAAACTTTTTTTCCTTGACCCTTTTATAGAGCTTGAGACAAACTTTCGCTATTATAACACATCGGCTAAAAAGTCCGTAGAACAACTAATAAAATAAAATTTGTTTGCAAAATTCGACTTTAATTATTAACATAGTCTTCTTCAAGAGCGATAAAATCGCTCCAACGCATTTCCAACATTTCGATACTTTTATAGAATGATTTATCTTTGACCTCAAAAGGCCTCTGTTTGGGCCATCACATCTTCATTTAAACAAAATCTCTTTCCAGCGAGCATTTTTTTAGGTCTTAAAACAGGTAAAAATCGCTCCTAATCAGGCGAATTCGGTGTTTGTCCCCATTCAAAAGCAATGATAAATCACATTTTGCATTTGCAATGTTTTTGTTGTCAAAAACTGCACTTTTAAACTTCGAGCTAAATACTTTGATGTAGAAAAATAACGAATTGTAAATACCACGATTCGAACTTCTTTATTTGCTTACTTTCCTAAATTTGATCGGGTTCTTCGTCAAAAGAGTAAGGAATGGCTGTAGTTCTTTCATTCCAACTCTTTTGTAGGGTAATCAGGTAGTAACTGAAGCTATTGATAAGGCCAACGTTTTCGCCAGAACTCTTTTCAAGTAATTCTTCACTTCCGGATAGCTGTCAACCACCACCTTTTCTTGATATGGTTTCTTCTAATTGGCCTCAAATATTCTTTAGAACTTGGGCTGTTAAAATTGTGCTTAAAGTGCTGAACGTAAATAAACCTCATGGTCCAGATGGTATTCCCGCTCTAGTCCTCAAGATGTGTTCTTCATAGCTAGGTCCTTCATTGCGCAATCTTTTTAACTTCTCATACCGTTCAGGAATTTTTCCGAATTCCCAAGAAAGACATCACGAACCCAAATAACTACCGTTCGATTGCTATTTGTTTAATGGTCTCTAAAAATATGAAGAGCATGATACATTTTTATCTGGTAAACTACTTGAAATTGTCTTTTCAATGATCGACAATATGTCGTCCGAAAGAATCGTTTAACGGGAAACCTGTTGGCTTTTCTTTCCGAAAGATGGAGCCAATCAATACAGAAACTTGGTTAAGCAAAATTATTCGCAATGCTGGGAGTAACACGAAGAGACCGTATAGAAGAATTCCAAAATTTTTGACTACAAAAAAACACTTTTTCGGCCTTACCTATTTCAATTGTCTCAAAAATTGGTATATATGTTCTTCTGATTTTTGTTGAATTTCGGTTTTTGTTATTTAGTAAAAATTGTGAATGGTTCGCGTTTTATCGCTGTTCAAAGTTGGTATTTTGCAACAATTGTATGATAAATACACAATGTTTAAATGATCATATCTTTTGAACGAATCATCCGATTGCCACGAAATAAAGCGCAAAATAATGGTTATGTCCAGTACTTAAAATAGAATTTTGAAAAGGGATAGGATGCTTTGCAAAAAGGATATTGAATTTAAAAAAATGTCCTTAATTTGCAAATATCTCAAAATGCGTATCTTTAATTTTCCTATATTTTTGCGCACATATAGCCCAAAATGTACTTAACAACTTATGCAAATCCCAAATTGGGGTGATAACCGGTTTGTTTATAAACGTGGTTACATGAAACGACTTATTGATTTTTGTTAATAATTCTTGTTTAAAAATGAAAAACCATTTCTGCGCACTAACCGCGAATAATTTTTTTGTATGTATTTTGGTTCGCTAAACTCAAAAATTTCATTAAAACGACATTTCGCGAATACATTTTTGTTTTATTAATTTTTTAGCGTTTTTTGGAGGTATTTTTACTATTTTGCTTATATCTTAAGTTCTGTTTATCTGATCTTCTCGCAATAAAAACCATACTAAAGACAATCGAATTTCCAACAAATCCTACATTCTTCATTTTTTCATCAGTTTATAGCTTTACGCGCAAACAAATTTTTTAGCGTTATTTGGAGGTATTTTGACTATTTTTCTTATATCTTGAGTTCCGTTTATCTGATCCTTCCGAAATAAGAACCAAATTAAAGACAATCAAATTTCCAACAAATCCTACATTCATCATTTTTCTATCAGTTCAAAGCTTTCCGTTCAATATGCAAACATATGACTAAAATAAGTTTTTTGATAAACAAATCATTTAAAAAAAAGTTTAAGAAATAGAAATCTTTGCAATTAATTACATCTTCTTATTTATCTGCAAAGCCTGAACATTTAGAAATATAATCAAGTTGATTTGATGAAAATCTATAGGTTTACTCCGAAGTTATCACAAATTATATGAATATACATGATAAAATACACAAAAATTGATAATTTTTTACAATTTCTGTTTTTAAAATTTTTAAAAAATGAGCTTTGTTAATAAAAAATAGTTTTTCCTTGTTTGCCTATTGTGCATAAAGTTATGAACTGATATAGAAATAATGAATGAAGGATTTGTTGGAAATTTGATTGTCTTTAATTTGGTTCTTATTGCGAAAAGATCAAATGAACGGAACTCAAGATATAAGAAAAATAGTCAAAATACCTCCAAATAACGCTAAAAAATTTATTTGCGCGCAAAGCTATGAACTGATGAAAAAATGATGAATGTAGGATTTGTTGGAAATTTTATTATGTTTAGTTTGGTTTTTATTGCGAGAAGATCAGATAAACAGAACTTAAGATATAAGAAAAATAGTTAAAATACCTCCAAAAAACGCTAAAAAATTCATTTAACAAAAATGTATTCGCGAAATGTTGTTTTAATGAAATTTTTGAGTTTAGCGATCAAAAATACATACAAAAAAAATATTCGCGGTTAGTGCGCAGAAATTGTTTTTCATTTGTAAACGAGAGTAATTAACAAAAATCAATAAGGCGTTTCATGAAACCGCGTTTACAATTAAACCCCTTATCACCCCAATTTGGGATTTGCATATGTTGTTAAGTACATTTTGGGCTATATGTGCAAAAAAATAAAGGAAAATTAAAGATACGCATTTTGAGATATTTGCAAATCAAGGACATTTTTTTAATTTCAATATCCTTTTTGCTAAGTATCCTATCCTTTTTCAAAATTCTATTTTAATTACAGGAGATAACCATTATTTTGCGCTTTATTTCGTGATAATCGGATCATGCGTTCCAAAGATACGATCATTTAAACATTATGTATTTCTCATAAAATTGTGGCAAAATACCAACTTTGAACAGCGATAAAACGCGAACCATTCACAATTTCGACTAAATAACAAAAACCGAAATTCAATAAAAGTCAGAAGAATGGATATGTTAATTTTTGGATAAATTGAACCACCATCGGCTGATTGCCTATGCTATTTTAAATGGAACCAGTCTATAACAAACATAGCCCTAAGAAATCAAACAAAAGTCGCTGATAGTGTACAAAGTGTCACAAAGGCAAAATGGCGCTGGGATGGGCACGCAGAATGACTGATAACCGATGGACAAAAAGAATACTTGAATGGAGACCTAGAGAAGATACAAGAAATATTGGAAGACCACCAACAAGATGGACAGATGATATAAAAGGAATAGCTGGAAACTGGATGAATATAGAAAACGATAGAGTAAAATGGAAACAACTAGAGGAGGCCTATGTCCAACAGTGGACGCAAGCGGCTGATAGATGATGATGATGAAGGCGTTCGATTGAGTGTGGCATCACGCACTTGTATCAAAACTTATCTTTGGCGTAGGAGATAATTTCGCTCAATTTATATCGAAAATCCTCAGTAAACGCACTATTCGCGTTGTAAAATATGGGTTCTTCTTCAAAGAACAATTTACTGAATGTAGGGGTACCGCAAGGTTCCGTTCTATACCAATCTCTATTGTTGATATTTCTAAATGATTTTCTTGGTCTTACCTTTAACCCCATTTACTCTTTTGCAGATGATAGCAACATTGGTCATTCATATTCATTTGATCATAGACCTAATTCTATTGAGGTAGAATCTATGAATAAAATTATGAATGTCATACTTAATCAAGACCTGGTTACAATTTCTAAGTGGGGTCAGACGAATCGGGTAGATTTTAATGCTCGTTAGACCCAGTATTGTACGCTGACCCGCAAACGGTCATGAGTGTTTATCCCTGCCTTCGTTAAATATTGGAAGTGAAAATATTGAAGAATCAGATGATCTTGATGTTCTAGGTATGAAAATACAGCGTGATGTCCGTTGGAATAAACATGTTTTTGAATCATTGAACGAAGCATTCAAGTGTTTAGAATTTCTAAAACCATGAAGGAAAAACTTAACTCCATCTGATCTCCTTCGAATCTAGGAACTTATATTCGACCTAAAATAGAATGAAACTCCCACGGATAGCCGGGTGCGGCGAAATCTTCCTTTGCCTCCTAGACCGAGTTCAGAAAAAGACGAAATGTGGGTCGTTGTAGTCCTCTTCTACCGATACTTTCATGGGGAAATTGTTCCGTGGAAATAAGCAACCTTATACCAGGAGTACGTATATTCACCTGTAGTGCTCGCTTATCAAATAGAGCAAATTCTTCGTTTTTTAACTGGTCAGTAGATCGCGCTACACATTACAGAGAAAATTCGTTTTTCGGCCAAACAATTCGTATGTGGAATAAACTACCAGTAAAGGACTTTACTGCTAATATTGATATTGATAATTTTAAGACAAACCTCCATACACACTATAACCACTTTTTCCCTCCTATTTTCCTTATTTTCCTTCCACCAACACAATGCATTTCATTTATAGGCGACATTCCCTGAGTGTTAGTCAAACAAAAAAATATAATTTTTAAAAAGTACTTTTTCATAATGTTTTTTTCTACTAGAGGGTACTACATTCCAAATCTCAAGTTTCTAGAGCCATTATTTAACGAAATAATAAAAGTTCCAAAGTATGATTTTTTTACCCAACTGAAGTCGGAATTAAAAAAATGTTTTTTTTTTCGCTAGAGGATCCTTCATTTGAAGTTTCTAGGACCATTATACATACATCTGTGGCGCTACAGCTAAAATACAGCCTTGGCTTCCTCACGATCTGCCTCCATTCATCTCTGTTCTTCGCAACTTCTATCCAGTCAGCAATTACTCCATCAATCCTCCGAGATTTCGGATGCCCAACAGGTCTTCTTCCTGCGGGCGTGTTAAAACAAAGTTTTTTAACATTTGACTCTTGGTCGAGTCTAATGATATGACCAGCCCAACGCAAACGCTGTTATATGATATGGGATATGGTGGTTTCATTATCCTGCAGCTCGGTTATTTCATCGTTATATCTAATTCTATAACTTTCAATTGTTCTTACGTTCTTTCCAACCAAGCTATATCGGATGCTTTTAGTGCACAGAAAAAAATATTCAATGGAAAAAACAATTAAATATTTGCTCAGCTTAAAATTTGACATTCAATTAAATTTTACTTGAATCAATTAACCATTTGCTCAAATCTGTAAAATTCACAAAAAAAATCATAAAAACAAAAAAACTCATCATAGTAGGCTTTGAGTAACAATGCGATGAACGCTGTTGCGTTTTTTGTTTTAGTTTTCGTTAGTCGTCAAGTAGAAAAGTACTTGCATGCACACAAGACGAAAAAAAACAAAATAATATAAAGCACAAAAAAAAAAAACAATATAAACAAAAGATTTGAAAAGACTGACAAAAAACACTACAAGTGTAAAATAATGATTAACCATTCACTCAGATCAAGCATTGGATTAATCAAAAATAACACAAAATTATTGATTAACCGCTCACTCAAATCAAGCATTGGTTTAATCAAAAATAACAGAAAAATAACAATTAACAAATTACTCAAATCAAGCATTGGTTTAATCAAGGATCAGTCAATGACTGACCTACAATTTTCGTGCTTGATCCAACAATTTTCCTCATTAGATGACTTTTAATTAAAATAATGCTCAACCTGGTGTATTTCGTGCTTGATCTAACAACTCATTTTTATCTGTGTGTCCATGCCTCATATCCGTATGTTATTATTGGCCTTATTACAGTTTTGTAAAGACGTATTTTTATGTCATTATTGAGGGTACGTGATTTAAGGTATGGAGATAATGCGTAAAATGCTGATCTACTTCTCTCGCCTACATCGAGTGTACAATCGTTAACAGAACTTAAAATTGTTAATAACTTCAAATTTTTATTGGTAATATTCTGCCCAAAACTCTGACTCCAGTGTTCATTACATGCATTATATCAGGTACTAAAATAAATTTTATTACTTTTTCACACCATTGAAATCTGAATTTCTGAAAATAACTTTTTCAGAATGCTTTTTCCGCTAGAGTATTCAGTACCATTATTTTAGAACGCAATGCATTGCATTTTTAGGGGACATCCCTTGAGTGTTGGTCAAACAAAACATGGAATTATATATGGTTTAAATTGAGAAAGGTGTGAAAGAAAAATTTATTTTTCTAAAAATTTAAGACATCCTGGTTCGTTTTTTTACTAGTTTCATATAATCCAGTTATTATAATCTTCAGACAAACTTTTAATGTCAAATTTATTCAGTCAATTATATTCTATATGTGAAAATTATTAACAGATCGCAGCTGCCAAGGGTTTAACCCATGATCTGTAAAATTTTTGCTATTAACTGCCTCTTAGATACGATTACTCTAGACCGATACGCTAAGAATGGTTGAAAAGTACTTTTTTCATAATGTTTTTTCTGCAAGACGTCTGGAAATTAATTTTTCAGAATGCTTTTTTCCGCTAGAGTATTCTAGGACCATTATTTTAAAAGAAATAAAAGGGACCAATGCACCTTTTAACCCTTTTCACCCCCATAGAATTGAATTTAAGTTTCCAAAAAGTACTTTATTTGGAATGTTTTTCCGAAGGTTTTTTTTCGCTAGAGGATCCTACATTACAAATTTCAAGTGTACCTTGGTACTTTTTATATTTCCTGAAATAATGGTCCTAGAAGCATGTAATTTAAATGTAGGAAACTCTATTCGTACTTTTGCAATCTCCTGAAATAATGTTCCAGGAACTTTGGCACTTTCTATCTCCTCAATAATAATGTTTCAGAAGACAGAAAAAGTACCAAGTAGACTTTGTAACTGTTTTTGATCCCTTAGCAATGGGATTATCAAAAAAATTTTACAATTTCAAGTACCATTATTTCAGGAAGTATAAAAGGTTCCAAGGTACACTTAAAATTTTCAATGTAGCGTCCTCTTTTCTGAGGGTACACTTTACGAGACCTACCTTGTTAGTTAGTTAGCTTTTTTTCTTGTTTACAAATTTATTATGATACATTTTGATCACTTTATACATATACATAGTACTTCCCACGAGCCACAAAACTAAATGAAAGAAAGACATTTTTAACATGCAATCAAAACGACAACGACACCACCAGAGAACGAAGCCGACATGAAATTGTCTGCGGCGGCGGCTAAGCAAAAAATCGATCGGCGGCGGCTCTTAGCCGGCTGTAGCCGACGAAAGGTATATGTGATGATCCCCCATCGACCTAAAGACGATCTAGCGATGTCTGTTCGTCTGTATGTTGAAAAAATACACATGATGGATGCTGCTGAAGATTTTCAGTATTTTTGCAACTATCCTTGACAGCTTGCTACTAAATGCCAGCGAAATCGTTCCAGCTATTCAAAAGTTAAGATAAAAAAAACGTGAATTTCAGATTTTTTTGACCTTAAATTCATTAAAGAAATGTACGCTAAATTTTTTTTACTTTTTGAACAACTGTTCACAAACAAAAAAAAAACAACATTATAGAAATGTATGTTGAATTTTTTTTTTACAAAAATTAAAAAAAAAAAAAAATAACTAAATCCATTTTTTTTTTAAAAATTTTTAAGCCGAAATAAGCCGAGCAAACCGGCGGCGGCTGGAGTACCTAAAAAAGCATTGGCGGCGGCTAAGTCGCGGCTGTTAGCCGATCGGCTTCGTTCTCTGGACACCACTCACTTACTAAACACAATGCAAAATGTGCAAAGACAATGCAGAAGAAAGAGAATATTTTTTTTTGATTAAGAAATAAAACAAAAAATAAAAAAAAAATAAGATCAAAGTAAAAAAATAATGGAAGAAGTCATATGTACGCCGTACAATGTACTATTCTGCTACTACTCGGGCATAATGTGTCAGTGGAAGTAGTACGACCGACGACAGCTATAAACGCAACGCAAATAATAATGCAGAATCGTCTACAAAAAGCTAAAAAGTTGTTTAAAAAAAAACGTGTGTCGCATGTTATTTATAGCTGAGCGGCACAAGACGCAAAAAAACTATATCAATATCATAGATTTCGATGGGAGCAAATTTTATACATACAAATGTACTATAAATTTTTTGTATTTGAAAAGTAAAACCGCTACTTATAGAAAAAAAACAGACAGAGGCAGTTGAAATAAACAAAATTGTTTCAGAGATAAGCTTAAAAATCACCATAATAAACAACACCAACGACAACAACATACAGGCACTTCAATATCTGTATAACAACATCGTATATTGTCAACAATTTATTGATGAAAAGCGACATATAGTGTATTAGGGGTATTCACCATTAGTAAAACACTAAGTACGGATTTTTGACATTTTGAATATATTTTTTTTTTTTTTTGGTTTAAATGGAGTTAAAACTACAAATTTTGTTTTTCAGAGTGGTAAATTTTGCGATTATCGATTAATCGAGTTTTTTTAAATAAATATAATTGCAATAATTTAAAAGAAAACTTTTCAGAATTTCAGAATTTACGAAAAAAATATATATTTTATGCAATAAAATTATCTTTCCACACCAAATGTCCGGCTAAAAAAACATATGTCCCATTAATGTCTGAATAATTTTTTTTATTTGGAAAATTTTCAGAAACCGTTCTAAAAGTTTTAATTTTTTAAAAAAGTCAATTTATCAAAAATCCGGTCACATTTTTTTTAAGTTAGATGTTTGTCTATTCGAAAAAAATCAGAAGGGCATTTGTCGTATTTTTCGAGGAGATAGCAATTGAATATTAGATTTCATAAAAAAATCTGTAATTCTCTTGTATTTTATTGTGTCAACACCGCGTATGAGTAACAAAAATTCATTTGTGTCGCAAATAGTCGTTACTCATACGCGGCGGTGTTGACACAATAAAATACAAGAGAATTTTTAGAATTTTTCTAAAATTCAATATTAAAATGCAATTTTCTCGTAAATTACGAAAAATGTCCTCCTGAATTTTTTATGTGGATAGACAAACAACTAAACTAAAAAAAAAATGTTAAAAAAAATGTGGCCAGATTTATGATAAATTGTTAAGGAGACAAAAAGGGTTAAAATTTAGAATACAGGATCCTTCGGTAAAAAAAAACCGTCTGCGAAAAAGTACTTGTTGTAAATTTAATTTCTAAGGGTCGTAAAATTGGTAAAAAAAAATGTACTTTTTGTCATTTTTATATTTTATGAAATAACGATCCTAGAAATTTGTAATGAAGGATCCTTTGGTAAAAAAAAAATCTTTCGAATTTTGTGTCAGAATACCTTCCAATGGCCACTGTAGAGCTGATTGTGTGAAAATTTATAAGGAAATTTAGAAAGAGCGTCTTCAGTCTGCAACGAGAGAAAAAATTACGTTTTGTTGATAAAACTTTATGCCCGAATTTTTTATCAAATCCAGCCAAATCCTTTTGGATTATTTTTAAAACAATATTGTGGGGTAACTCAGATGAAAATTTTAATTTTACTTCAAATTTAAATTACTTTTACAAGAAAAAAGGAAAGAGAAATTGCAAATAAGTTAAATGAATCGTAGGTCAATATACTATATTTTAAAATCGTTCTAAAAACAGTGTATTTCATAAAAAATTATTAATCGTAATCGCATGATTTTTATGTCGATTACGATTAATTGGTGCGATTAATCGCGATTACGATTACGACTTTAATCGTTTTGCAAATCTAGTACTAATTACCATTAGCATTTTTTTAGATTTTTGCTAAACTTACAGAAGTATTTAGTTTTCCGGTTTTAAAAAAATATATATATATGGTTTTGAATTGAGAAAAGTGTGAAAGAAAAATTTTAATTTTTCTAAAAATTTAGACATCCTGGTTTGTTTCTTACTAGTTTCATATTATCCAGTTATAATAATCTTCAGAAAAACTTTTAATATCAATTTATTCAGTTAATAGTAGGGATGTGCGATTAATCGATTAATTAATCATTCCGATTAATCGAAATCCTGATTAATCAATTAATCGATTAATCATACTTTCTGATTAATCAGAACTATGATTAATCAAATAATTTTAATTTTGATTAATCAGATTTGAATAATTTTATTCAATTTTTGGAATTGTGAACAAAACAAAAAAAAAAAATGAAATATATTGTACAAAAGCAAACAATTTTCTAAAATGTGCTAAATTTTGTATGTAAATTTTGTATGTATACAGCTATACAGATATTAAAAATTTTGTAGCATATGCGCATGATTGGATTTGGATTGACTGCAGATGATTTGCTTCAAAACATGCGCGTTGGAACTTAAGGGTATCAATCTTACGCCTCCATGTTCAATACATTATTATTTAAGGAACGTTTTTTTGGCTGGCACCTTTTATATTAAATATTTTATTTTGTATGGACCATTAAAAAATCTCTACTATGTGATGCAAAAAGCTTTTTTAATAAAGATTATTCAAAATTGTGTTTAGTTTTCTCAGAATCTATGGATTTTTTTTGAACAGTCGTAAAATTTGCAGCATCTTCTAAAAGTCTCCACATTACGGAGGGTTCATTAAGAAGATCTGCCTGGATTGTATGCATTATTAAAAGAAACATATGAATCAAAATGCTGAGGGTTTTTTCTTTAAAACCATTTAACACTAAAGATTTTATTTATTGTATTTCTGTTATGAATTAGGGTCCATGTTAATCAAATGATTTTTTAGAACGAAGATGTTTTGCATTGATATAAAAAATCATTAAAATATGTTAAAAATTAAAATTTTCCAAAATACAAAATAAAAATAAATAAACAAAAAATTACAAAATAAAAACAAAACAAAAATTTATTCAATTATTCAAATTTTTGAATATTCAACTTTCTGATTAATCAATAAATCATGAGTTTTGATTATTCAAAATTAAAATTAATCGAATAATCATGATTTTGATTAATCAAAATTTCTGATTAATCGATTAATTGATTAATCAGGGTTTTGATTAATCAGAGTGATTAAAAAATCGATTAATCGCACATCCCTAGTTAATAGTCAATAAAACTCTATATGTGAAAATTATTTACAGATCGTAGCCGACAAGGATTGAACTCATCATCATATGTAATACTTTGCTATTAACTGCTTGTAACGCAGCGACGTATCCAGGAATTTGAAAACGGGGGGGCACAATTCCCAAAATTTTTTTCGTCATCCCCTATTTATATTTCTTTTTAACTACACCCCCCCCCCCCCCCCAAGGTTATGGGTGTTTCTCCATCAACCGGGCTATCCTTCTCTCCAAAATTGGTATGGGCTTAAACATTGTTTAATAATTTTGGTTTTGAATGCCGAGTGGCGGTTTTGAATTTCAATATTGCGGATCCAATAAAGCGTCCAATTTTTTGAAAATATTAAAGATTTGCAGTTAGATTTTTAAAATTCAAAATGTCGGATCCAACATGGCGATAATTTTTTTTTTAAAAAATAACAGATTCACTCAAAATACTTTACGCACCGGCTTGTTGGGTTGCTAAATTAGAATCTGCCATTCGAAAATCTAACTTCAGGTTTTTTTTAGCGACCCCAAAAACTCGGCCATAAAAAGTTTTAAGCAAATGGGTTTATTTTCTAAAAATATTTGTCGTCATGTTGGATCCGCCATTTTAAATTGTAAAATTACAACTTCAGATTCTTCTTAAACGACCACAAAAACATTTGTTTAAAGAGTTGACGAAGAAACCCTCATTTTAAAGAAACCTTATAAAAATTTGGCTTCGTTAAATATTTTTATTTATGAAAATGTGTAAATTTAAAATCCTCTTTTAAGCTTCAGGAAAATCGGTTCATAAGGGTTGAGATACTTCCCTTATCCATTTGTTTGAAGTATGAAAGTAATATTATGTGTTTTTTTTATCATATTTTACTGATTTTTCGGTATAAATTACTTTTTAGAAACGAAACTATTTTAAACTCTAGAGTTTTTATAAAAAAAATAAAATCTTTTCTTTTAAAATCAAAATATTTAGAAACTTGTGAATTGTTTTTTTGTAAAATGCTTTTTTGTGTATAAAGTTTTAAAAATTTTCAAATCGAAAAGGGGGGGCACGTGCCCCCTGTGCCCACCCCCTGTATACGTCCATGTTGTAACGTACAATCACTCTAGACCGATACGCCAAGTAGGCTGTTAAGCAAGTATCAACTAAATCTGATTTTTTCAATTCTAGTGTAGTTGTTGCTGTTTTTTTTTTCTAACAGAAGAGTTTGTTATTGTAATTTTTGTAAACAAACTTATTTTTAGTAATCATTATTCTTCTTCCTCTCCTTCATCAATTCTGATCTAAGTACTTATTTTTGCAAACATTGCCAGACATGGTCTATATTTTAGACACAAATGTTAGGTGTTGCCATTTTTCCAAAGATACTGATTGCCACTTAGGGCGACTTATAGTCGTTATTTTTAAATTATTGTTTTTTCTGTAAAGACAGTCGAGCTCAGGCTCTAATTATAATTATGTATTATAATTTTTGATTTGTTATATATGGTTTTGAATTGAGAAAAGTGTGAAAGAAAATTTTTTTTTTAATTTGAACTTAAAAAAAACTTGGAAATTTTATTCTTGGAAAACAGTATGGCCCGTACCAAAAAAAAACAAAAAGTCTCTTTTAACAAAAGTTTTATTTAAAATTTAAAATTTCCCATACATTTTTTGAAAGTCGATTTTAAAAACAAAAACAATTTGTATGAAAATAAAATTAAAAGTCGATTTTGTATTTATTTATTTTTCTGTGGTAAGGCTTTTAAAAAAATTAACACTTTGCATTGAAAAGACTAATTTTGTATGAGTTTCTTCATTGCACAATACAAAGTTTTAGCAAACTGAGTTAGCTAAATCACCACACTCAAAATAATAACTCTGTAAAATACTCTGCAAAATGACTGTAATCTCAATTCAACAGATATTTGACAGAGTTTTCTGTCAAAATACAGAATTAATGAAAATACTTTGTATTTTATTGTGACAAAAAAAAACAAAGTTTACTCTGTTATATTACTTTTTACTTCGTAATCTTAATTTTACAGAGTTTTCTGCTAAAATACAGATCTAAGCAAAATACCTAAGCATCAAATGCATTTTACAAATATATGTATGTAAATTTAAATAGTTTTCTTTGCTAAATGGTGGTTTACTTAACCAATATTTTACTAGAAACTCTGTAAATTAACAGTTTTTTTTGTCCAAATCATTTTACAGAGTTTTATAGTAAAATTACAGAGTTCTCTCTGTAAAAAAGCTTTCATATTTAACCAATATTTTACTATAAACTCTGTAAATTAACAGTTTTTTTCTGTCAAATTCATTTTACAGACTTTTTTAGTAAAATTACCAAGAAATGTTGTTAGCTGGAAAAGTATGGTGTACTCTGTTAAATTAGCAGAGTTTTTCTGTAATTTAACAGAGTTATTATTTTGAGTGCAGATTTATCATATGAATCAAACTCTATGTAATTTCAGCAGATTTTCCCGATTTTTCTTATATGATAACAAATTTTTTTGCTGTTTCCAAAAACTCGCGATTTTATTCGCGATTTTCGTTTTCTACACTCAAAATAATAACTCTGTAAAATACTCTGTAAAATGACTGTAATCTCAATTCAACAGATATTTGACAGAGTTTTCTGTCAAAATACAGATTTAAAGAAAATACTTTGTATTTTGTTGTGACAAAAAAACAAAGTTTCCTCTGTTATATTACTTTTTACTTTGTAATCTTAATTTTACAGATAATTAACAGAGTTTTCTGCTAAAATACAGATCTAAGCAAAATACTTCGTATTTTTTTATAACCAAAAAAGTTTTCTTTTTTGAGAAGTTTTTGTTTTTGTTACCAAACATCAAAATTTTATCTCTTTATTTTTTTTTTTCGAGAAAAAGTTAAAATATTTGCAAAAAAAGTTTTTTTTCAGAAATCTTATAAAAATTTTACAAAATAACATGGATTTAACTAAACTCTGTAAATTTACAGAGTTTTTTCTGTATTTTTTTTTTTTTTGCATCAAATGTATTTAACAAATATATGTAAATTTACATAGTTTTCTTTGCTAAATGGTGGTTTATTTAACCAATATTTTACTAGAAACTCTGTAAATTAACAGTTTTTTTTGTCCAAATCATTTTACAGAGTTTTATAGTAAAATTACAGAGTTTTCTCTGTAAAAAAGCTTTCATATTTAACCAATATTTTACTATAAACTCTGTAAATTAACAGTTTTTTCTGTCAAAATCATTTTACAGAGTTTTTTAGTAAAATTACCAAGAAATGTTGCTAGCTGGAAAAGTATGGTGTACTCTGTTAAATTAGCAGAGTTTTTCTGTAATTTAACAGAGTAATTATTTTGAGTGTAAAAATCACAAAAAATTTAAAAAGTGGTGAAGTTTACTTTAATAATATGTTAATTTTAAAAAAATTAATGGGGTAAAAGTGGACGAAAATGCACTCAAAAAATGAATTTGCAATTAGAATGCATATTTTTAATGACACAATTTTTTTTATTTTTTATGTCACGCTAACTTTTGAAAGACTTTACAGAGGCTTCTGAAGTTTGACATATATGTTGGTCATTTACCTGGTCAGGTTGGTATTGCAATCCAGCCAAATCGGTCCAGTGCACTATAGTAAATTTTACCCTTTTTTTGGCCAAAATTATTTACAGCCAAACGGCTGGACCGATTTGAATGATTTTTTTTGATTTGACTTTTGGAAGACTCTTTAGAGGGAGGGAGTGACTCTTAAAGTTTTTCATACACTCAAAAAAAAATTTAGTAAAGTTACCTAAAAAATTAACTACACTAAGAAAATTATGTCATTAACTGTTTGTAGGTTATTTTAAAAAGTTATCAGTAAAGTCATTTTAAAAGAAAAATCACTTATTTTATAAAGGATTTAATATTTTTACTGTTTCTGTAGTTTAAAAAAAAAATTTACTGTATTAAAAACGAATTTTCTGTTACATTTAATTTCGGCAGTAAAAAATTTCTTCTATAGTTTTACTGTTTTTCAATACAAAATAACTGAATATTCACTAGTTTTTTAATGTTTTGGTTAGTCATTAAATTAACATTTAAAATTGACTGTAATGTGTTTTTATTTTAAACGAAAAAACAGTGGAATGGTTTTTAAATAAAATTTCATTTGTTTTAAGTGAATATTCACTGGAATTTACCTACATAATTCTTTGAGTGTAATAATTAGTTCCAAACAGGTTTCCCGGGTTATAAGTTTCCGCATCTCAGATTTTTTAGATCTTTGATAGATTATCTGGTTTTCTAAACTGTTTTTTTACTGTTTTTTTTTTTGAGTGTACAATAATTTTCGAAGATAACAGTAGAAATTTATTTTAACAATTTTAAGAAGTGTCAAACAAAGCTACTTAATAAGGATTTAATTCAAAAATTTGATTTCTAGTTCCATGACGTCAACTACATTTCAAATGCCACTACGAGCAGCCGCAGATGAAGCAAGAGCTTGGGGCTCAACTTCCCTATTTAGATCTTTAGATATTTCTGTTGTAACTCGTCTTATTGTTCTCGCAGATTTTGACAAAAAAGTTAATTGCGGTCGCCCAGGTTTCGATTTAGTTGAGGCAGGCTGCGTTTCACGTTTTCTTATCGGATTATTGCCTTTAAGCCAAACAGCATGCTGTTTTTCAAAAACTTTCAAACTCTACAACTTTTAAGCCTTTTCATATTTATTTTTGAACAAAATATTCCTAATTCCTCCTTTATATATTGTTTAAAGTTTTCGAAACAATCACTCTCAGCAATATATGAAAAGAAATGGCCAGAAATAGCGGCTCCTTATCCACCTTTGTTTTATTTCTCTCGCCATGTATTAAATAACTCTGAATTTGGCATTCAGTAGTCACCTGGAAAAATGCGTTTTTAAAAAAAGTTTGCACATATCCGACCTTGAAATTTATTAAATTCGGAAGGTAATTGATTGTCCTAGAGAACTTTTATGGTTTTATAGCTAACATATGCTATCATTTTTTTTAAAGTCAAAATAAAATTCCAATTTATACTTCAATAATTTCATCTTAAGGTCACTTCAATTTCTCCAATTAAATCGATCTAATAGCTGAGTTCACCAACAATTCACTATTTATCATTAAAGTACTCACCTTCAACATTATTTTCCATTTTTTAGTTTTTAAAAACTATAAATTCTTAATATAAAAACTTTTGTTAGAAGCTATCACAAAATTCACTGCACTCAATCGTTATTTTATAACTAACACTGTGCTACAAAAAACACAAAAACAAATATACTTTTAAAATGAAATAGTTAAGGTTGTAGGTCTCGTCGAAAAGATCACAAAAATGCCCATCAAACTTGCCAGACACCCTCAAATTTTAAAGTTATTGTCAAAAAACGATTTTATGGGACTTTTCTCAATAAACTACGTGTAACTTAAACATTTTTCAACCGATTTTCAATTTTTCAACTGTTTTGGATAGAAGAAGGATAGGGCTTTTCATGTGTGCGAATTGGTCTATACATATAAAAAAGATATGTATTGATTTTTTCAACAATATCTAATTTTTTTGTTCTATTTTGAAAATTTTTTGAGTTTATTGATTTTTTTCTGTTATAGTTCGTTCAACAACATTAATATTTATCAGACATGGGGGTTAATGATTACATTGCGTAATTGATTACAGTTTCAATTACAATTACATGTAATTAGTAATTGAAAATTTTCAATTACTAATTACATGTAATTGTAATTGAAAAAACTCAATTACATATTACATGTAATTGTAATTGAAAAAACTCAATTACAAATTACATGTAATTGTAATTGAAAAAACTCAATTACAAATTACATGTAATTGTAATTGAAAAAACTCAATTACTAATTACATCTAATTGAAAAATGTAATTGATTTTAATGTAATTGTAAGAAACATGTTTATAATTACATTTAGTAGTTAATTACTAATATTGTCAATTACACATACATATTTATTCAAAAATCTTTATGCATAAAATCGTTAGTGCAATTGTTTGTAACGCATGATCTCTGGAATCATAAGAGCTACCAACCTAAGACATACATATTAGATGCTGATCAAGGTTTTAAAGATTTGATTTTTTTCGACCCTGCAGGTGGCGCTGGCCTCAAGTTGTAAACAGAATTGTGGGTGCCATTTGACAGCAGTTCAAAACAGAGTTAAAATAACTAAACTGCCACTGAAATTGTTAAACTCCTCAGTTGATAGTTTTTGAAAAAAGCCAGCAGTTGAAAATAACACACAATACTGTAGTCATTCGCAACAAACTGGAAGCAAAAACTCCAAGTCAAACGAAGATAACGAGAGTTTTTGTAGTAGTCTTTAAAAAAACTTAACAATGACTACAGACGACACAAAAGAAATACAAAAAATAGACCGTACAATGCGAGTAATATTCACCACATTAATTGGAATGCAAGCATTTTAGTTAAACAAATTAAATTGAACAAATATTTAGGTAAAAAATCGTTTAACTAAATTTGAATTCATAACTGAAATAGACAAAAAATCTAAAACTGATAGGGTTTAAATAAACCCAGATCTTTTATACAATGAATTTATTCATTAATTTTTTAGTTTTGAAATAAAGTTTAAAGTATTCATTTTCAACTGAAACATGAATCAAATTAATTTTTATTATTATGCATCCGAATACCATGAAAAAGAATAGTTGTATGTTTTTTTTTTGTCTTTAAAAATATTATAAGTAGTTATTTATTATGATTTTTTTACATTATTAACCGTTTTTTTACAATTTGGAAAGAAAAAATTATTTTATCAAATTTTTTTTTTTCCTGTGAATTTTAATATAATTTTACCTAAGTATTTTTCAAAGCTAAACCAACATATTGTCAATGATATGTGCGTCCATCTGTAACATATTTACACAGATTAAAAAAAAAATGTAATTTTGTCGTTTTTTAGCGTCCCAAAAAAGTGTAAATACAACAGGTGTTAATACATTAGAATATTTTTTTTTAAAACAAAAAGTCACAAACAACTGTTATATTTGGTCTCTGAAGAGAAATCATAATAAAATTTATTTGTTACGATTTCTTTTTTTGTCGACCATCCAAATTTTGATTTAATTGCTCAAGTAACGTATTTTTGTCATAATATGATATATTATGTATGCTAATTAAACGTAATCTTATCATTTGATTGGAAAATGATGTTTGAATGATTTGTTGCATGATTCTCTTTAACATGGATTTTATCGCGAGTAGATCGGATGTAAACAACGCGAGGTATAACGAAAATAGTCGAAAAATTTAAAGAAACGCTAAACAAATTTTTAATATTACTGAATCCGTGAAAAAAAATTTTTGATATTTTTTTTGAGTTAGTAGTCTGTAATATATAAAAAAAATATAGTCTCGTTTCGTGCGCAGAATTTTTTTTTTTATTTTGTAAACCAGTGTTATTTATCAATCACAACAAAAAATCTTTGAAAGAATATAAATTTGGCTGAAAACCACAAATTTGCTTTAAAAGATAAAATAAAATAATTCAGGTAATAAATATTTGCAAAAGGGAAAATTTTATCAAAAAAAAGGTCAACATTTTTTAGGATCTGCTTTTATGGCACATATAATAGCAGATAATAAAAAAAATTAGACCTTTTCTGTAATAATATTTTCACTTTTGGAAATATTTATTGCGATATGCAGCCGCTCCATTAAATGATAATGCAATGTCTTTAAAAGGTAGTTTCTTTACATATTTCGCGTTGCAAAAAAAAAATAAAATACTAATGTCTTTTTGGAAATCCCGATATTTTTAACCCAACTTGATTTTTATGACCACACATATAAAAGAAGATCCTATAAAATGTAGACCTTTTCGTGCCAAAATTTTCAATTTTTCAAATATTTATTGCGATGTACAGCCACTCCATTGAATTTCAATGCAATGTCTTCACATATTTTGCGTTGTAAAAAAATAATAGTGTCTTTTAAATTCCTTTTGGAAATCCCGATTTTTTATGTCTTTATGACTTTGTAGCTGTTTCCTTTTTGTTATATGTTAAATTATGCAAGCGATCACTTATGCAGGTAGGATTTTGCTTGCTGCTGGCATGCTTTAAAAAAATCCAACAAATGCGTGTGTATTTTCTGATTTCACTGTACCTGGAAATATTAATTATTTTTAAGATAATATAAAGTCGTTAGATTTCCTGCTAACAAATAAAATAATTTTTTGACCGCTAGATGCAAATAAAAAACGCAAAATTTAGTCGAAAAAACACCAAATTACAAAATTCTTTCGAATTTATTTATTATATTAATATATTATTTTCTATTAGTACCCCTTGCTGTAACTACTTGTAAAAAAACGATATCACTACTTACCATTACAATTTTGGCAACACTATTTTTATACCCTACACCACTCTGTGGTACAGGGTATAATGGGTTTCTGCTGATGTTTGTAACTTCCCGAAATATTGGTCCTAGACCCACCTTCAAGATTGACTCAGAATAACTTTTTGAGTCGATTTAGCGATGTCCGTCCATGTAAACGTTGTGCGCACGATACAGGTCGCAATTTTTAACCGATTTATCTGAAATTTGAGACTTAAGCTTCTTTTGACACAACGACGGACGCTATTGAAATTTGCAAAAATCGGTCCATGTTTTGACCTAGCCCCCATACAAACGTCCCCTTAAAATATGAGTCAAATGACTCTAACAATAACAATAGGTATCCTTTCGAAATTTGGCAGGTAAACGTGTTTTGTATTCACAAATCACCATTCCACATTTTAAAGCAATCGGACCAGTTCTTCTTGTAGCCCCCATACAAACCACCCTCCCGATATTCACATAAATCGCTAAAATTTCATGAAAAAAGGAAATGATTTATTAAAATTTTGTTTATTTTTAACACGTACTTTAATTACCCAATCAAAATTTGATTATAATCACACCATTTTTGGACTTATGAAAATTTCGCCCGCTATTCACTTAAATCGGTTAATTTAAAAACAAATAGAAGACTATTTCACTCAGATTTGGTTTGTGAGTGTTTTCTACACTTATTAAAGATTTGACCTAAGATAAACCAAATCGGTCCATGTTTGGACTTGGGACACATTTTCCGGAAAACACTGGTGTAGGGTATTATATGGTCGGTCTTGACCGACTGTAATTCTCTTACTTGTTTTTGTATGTAGTTGGTATCACTTATCTATATGGGGGTTTTCGTGTCAACTGACACAACTTTTGAAACCGATGTCTTCCGATCGGGATGAAATTTGCATCAAGGTTAGTCCTATTGGATAGTAGTTTAGACACAATTTTTCAGCGAGATCGGTCAAGGACTCTTTGAGTTAGAGGGGGTCGAAATTTGACATTTTGGCCAAAGAGGTGTTTATTCTCATCCATGTAACTTCTTACCTATTGTTTTTAGCAAAATGTGTTCCAAAGAGTTTAGATAGCTATTTCTTCAGTCTTTCGAAAAAAAATTATAAAAAAAATAAAAAAAAAATTTTTGATTTTTTTTCTTAAAAATCTAAAACTTTTTTGACTTTTTCCTCAAATTGGGCCCTTTTTTTTTTTTTTTTTTTTTATTCAAAAGAAAGCTTAGGTCTTTTCCTTTAAGAGTTATGGGGTCGCTTAGTGGGATGCGAGTGGGATATCTATGAAAAAATTATTTTTTTAACTTTGGAACACAAAAAACGGTTCTTCAATTTGCACTATTAGGCGTGGGATAGCTAACCAGTTTTCGATTTCGATCCGCGATACCCTCTAATTTTTATAGGTTCGAAAAAGAAAGCACGAGCCAAGAAATGAGGGCGGTGGGGTTGGGCCACATGGCTCCTCATCGGGGTCAAAATTGGGCGTAAAGAGGTTACAATCCTCAAAAAGCCCCACAACTGCCCTAGAACTGCCCACGGAGGGGTGCCATGTGAGACCGACCACTATTAATTTTCTGCCCCCAAAATTTTTCTTGAATATACCTAACCTCTATTTCCACTTCCTAAGGGGGCTCCCATACAAAATGACATTTTTATATAATTTGCTCCTACCGCTCTAACTGTCCATAGGGTGCCCCTAGAGAAGTAAAATATATGACCGACCCCCAATATTTTTTCATCTCCAACATTTTCTCAGAATATACCTACCCTTTATTTTCAACTCTTAAGGGGGTCCCCATACATTTAATTTTTATTTTTTTATTAGTTTTTAAAAATACATGTTTTTATAACGTATGGGAGCCCCTTAAGGAGTGGAGATAGGGTGTTATTATGTTCGGACAAAATGTTGGTAACTAAAAAATAATGGGGGTTGGTCATAAATTTTGCCTCTCTAGGAGGCACGGTAGGGGCGGTAGGAGCTGGTTTAATAAAACAAATTTATCTTCTATATAAATAAAAATCAATTGTCGTTCGTTGGTAACGGCATCAGTTGAGAACGGCTGGACCGATTTGGACAATTTTTTTTTTGAAATGTGCGTCATAGTCCAACTTAGGTTTTTACGTAAAGAAAAATTGGCCACGCCCACTTTTACGCCCACTTTTTTTGATTTTTCTAAAATCGGAAAAAGGCTGCACCGATGTGGATATTTTTTTATTTAAATGTTCGTAGTAACCCAATTTAAGTTTTTACTGAAAGAAAAATTGACCACGCCCACTTTTACGCCCACTTTTTCAATTTTTCTAAAATCTTACTAAAGTTTTTTTAAATGAATTTTCATTATATTCCAACTTTGGTTTTAACGAAAAAAGAAATTTACTACGCCCAATTTGGCTAATTTTTGCTGAAAATTATCGTCATAATTCAACTAAGGTTCGAAAGAACTGTAACGGCAAACCCGATTTGGTTATAGTCCGCAGAAGATTTTTAAGGAAAGACAAATTGTCCACGCCTACTTTTACGATCACTTTTCCCGATATATATATATTAAATCATGGAATGTCTGGATCAATTTGTCTAATTTTGTTTTTAATGTTCGTCATAGTCCAACTAAGGTTTTTCTGAAAGAAAAATTTTTCATTTCTACGCCCACTTTTGAATGGATGGACCGAGTTGGTTAAATTCAAATAACGTTTTTACGGTAAGAAAAGTGAAACCCATTTTTTTTTTAAATGTAGTTCATTGGTAATCGCATTATTTGAGAACTGACCGATTTGGATAATGTTTTTTTTAAATGTTTGTCTTACTTTTTTTTAATGTTCGTCTTAGGTTTTTTCGGAAAACAAATTAATCACGCCAACTTTTACGCCATATTTTGTAAACTTCGATTTGACTAAACTTTTTTTTTAATGTTCGTCACAGTCCAACTTAGGTTTAAACGGAAATACAAATTTTTCACGCAAACTTTTATTTCTATACATCTCAAATAGTAGAACGGCAGGGCCAATTTGGCTATTAGTAGAATTTGTTGACGTTCGCGATAGTACAACTAAGGTTTTTACGAAAATAAAAATTGTACACTCCCACTTTTTTCAATACATCGACTGGCCTGATTTGGGAAATTTTTTCCTCAATGATCATTATAGGCCAATTAAGGATTTTACGAAAAAGAATTATTGTCCTCCCCCACTTCAAAGCCCACTTTTTTCAATATCCTTTTAATTTGCAACACTTGCGAACGCCTGGACCGATTTGGCTAATTTTTTTGTTTTAAATGTTCGTAATAGTCCATATAATTGTTCGGAAAGAAAAATTGTCCTCGCACACTTTTTTTCGCTATATCTAAAACTTATTTTTACTCCGAATCGATCTATTAAAAAAAATAATTCTTTATAGATTCCGCTTAAACTTGGTACAAATGATTTTAAATCTTTGGGGATTGTTAACATACATATGTACAAGTTTAACTTACCACACAAATTTTAACGCCCATTTTTGTCAAAATATGTCGTCTACTAATGACCGGACCGATTTTTTTTATGATAATTATAGTTCTAATTAGGTTTTTAAGGAAATATAAATGAGAAAAGTGTCCTGGAGAAATGAAAAAATCGGGAAAAACTACAAAAGGTTTGTTTGAACTCATGACAATAGCTCACGGTGAAAACAAAGGATATGCGTAACTAATTTTTGCGTTGTTCTTAATGGTACAAAAGAAATTTTAAATTTGTACAGTTCGCAAAGTCGAAGACATGGTAATATTTTTTTAGTTTCTAAAATATAATTTGAAGATGAATTTTTGCCTTATCGGGTCTTAAAAACCACGCCCACAAATTTTTCTAAGCCAAGAAATTCCTTACAAATTGTGGAGGGCTATATATTTGAAACGAGACGAAATATAACCAGCTAGTAAAAAATAAAAGAAATGTATGGGGACCACCTTAAGGGTTAAAGATACATTGTAGGTGTGTTCGCAAAAAATGTTGGAATTAATAAAATAATGGGGGTCGGTCATACATTTGGCTCCACTTGGGGCACTTTAGAGCAAGTTATAATGGTAGGATCAAATTTTTTAAAAATGTTTTGTATGGGAGCCCCCATAGGAAGTGGAAATAGCGGTAAGGTATGTTCAAGAAAAATGTTGGGGGCAGAAAATTATTGGAGGTTCGTCTCACATTGCACCCCTCCAGGGGCGTTTCTAGGGCAGTTTTGGGGCTTTTTTAGGATTTTACCTCTTTACGCCCAACTTTGACCCCGATGAGGGGCCATATGGCCCCACCCCACCGCCCTTATTTTTTTGGCTCGTTCTTTCTTTTTCGAACCTATAAAAATTAGAGGGTATCGCGGATCGAAATCGAAAACTGGTTAGCTTTCCCACGCCTAATAGTGCAAATTGAAGAACCGTTTTTTGTGTTCCAAAGTTAAAAAAATAATTTTTTCATAGATATCCCACTCGCATCCCACTAAGCGACCCCATAGTTCTTAAAGGAAAAGACCTAAGCTTTCTTTTTAATCAAAAAAAAAAAAAAAAAAAGGCCCAATTTGAGGAAAAAGTCAAAAAAGTTTTAGATTTTTAAGAAAAAAAATCAAAAATTTTTTTTTTATTTTTTTTATAATTTTTTTTCGAAAGACTGAAGAAATAGCTATCTAAACTCTTTGGAACACATTTTGCTAAAAACAATAGGTAAGAAGTTACATGGATGAGAATAAACACCTCTTTGGCCAAAATGTCAAATTTCGACCCCCTCTAACTCAGAGAGTCCTTGACCGATCTCGCTGAAAAATTGTGTCTGAACTACTATCCAATAGGACTAACCTTGGTGCAAATTTCATCCCGATCGGAAGACATCGGTTTCAAAAGTTGTGTCAGTTGACACGAAAACCCCCATATATATAATTTCCCTATTTGTGTGTTCCTCTTTTTTTGTCTATCCAGAGCTTTTTGAAGCCCATTGATGAGCTACAAAGCTGAAAATTGGCATGCTTATAGTAAAACACCTGGGACAGATCCTAACGTAGCCGGATTTTCGATTTTTTGTCTGTGGGCGGAGAAATAAGCGGGAAAGTGGGCGTGGCAAAATGCAATTTTTTGACGTTTTTGCTTAATTTAAAGCCCCCAAATGACTTAGGAATCTGAAAATTTCCTAGAATATAGTCCTAACGATGCCGCATATCCCCAAGTAGTCGGATTTAAAATTTTCGCAATGTGGGCGGAGAATTGAGGGGAAAAGTGGAGTGGCAAAATTTCGATTTTTTTAACATTTTTACTTCTTTTGAAGCCCCCAAATGACTTAGGAAGCTGAAAATTTCCTAGAATATAGTCCTAACGATGGCGCATATCCCCAAGTAGTCGGATTCAAAATTTTCGCAATGTGGGCGGAGAATTGAAGGAAAAGTGGCGTGGCAAATTTTTACTTCTTTTTAAGCCCCCAAATGACTTAGGAAGCGGAAAATTGCATAGCATTTAGTTCTAACAATGAAGCATATCCTGAAGTAATCGGATTTAAATTTTTTAAACTGTGGAAGGAGAATTAAGAGAAAAATGGGGCGTGGTAAAATTGTGTTTTTTAATATTTAATTTGAAGACCCCCAATGATCTATGAAAATGAAAATTGGCATTTTTGCTTATTTTAAAGTCCTCTAATGACTTAGGAAGCTGAAAATTTTCTAGCGTATAGTCCTATCGATGAAGCATATCCTGAAGTAGTCAAATTTTAAATTTTTGGACTGTGGGCGGAGAATTGAAAGGAGAATGGAAGTGACAAAATTGAGATTTTTAACATTTTAACTTCTTTTGAAGCCCCCAAAGGAAGCGGAAAATGCACAGAATTGGCATGTATATAGAAGGTTTCATGTGAAAGATCAACACGAGCCTGGATTTTTGATATCCAGTGTATGGGTGGAGAATAAGAAAGGCAAAGGGCGTGGTAAATTTATTTCCATCGATTTTCTGAATATGTATTTTATTTTTTTGTGTTTCTCTTATTTTTTGTGTATCCAGCGACTTTTGAATCTCATTGATGGACTTAAAAGCTTTAAATTGGCATGTTTATAATAAAACACCAGGAACAGATTCTTACGAAGTCGGATTTTTTGCCTGTGGGCTGCGAATTACGAGAAAAAGGGGACTTGGCAAAAGTCGGAGGCGGAGCTTAAAAAAAGTATTTTTAAGCTCCGCCCCAATGAATACGGAAGCTGAAAATCCCTAACATGTAGTCCTAACTATAAAGTATATTCTAAAGCAGTGATCGGCACCCATAGCCCGCAGAATCCGAACACAATCGGCAATAAACACGTATATAACACGATTGTCAACAAAACTCGCAATTAAGAGCATAAAAATACAACAACAAGCAGATTGATGTCGCTTTATTTAAGAAATACACAAACACATGCATGTTTATATTCATATACCAATGCATTGATACATTCTCTTTCTGCCGACCAATGTTCTAAAGTAGTCCGATTAAAATTTTTGGAATGTAGATGGAGAGTTGAGAGGAAAAAGGGGCAAGGCAATATTGTGTTTTATTTTTTTTATTTGACTAACTTTAAATCCTTAATCACCTACGCAGCCGAAAATGGCAAGCATATTGTCCTGACACTGGAGCATATCCTTAAGTAGTCAGACTTAAAATTTTTGGACTGTGGACGGAGAGTTGAGAGGGAAAAGGGGCGTGGATACGAGTATAGTACTAACGATGGAGCTTATCATAAAGTAGTCAGATTTAAAAATTTTGGAATACACAGAAAAAACAGTTTAATTGTGCCAGCCGAATTAAGAGCCAACTGCATGGTTTAATTACAACAACTGAAATTATCGGTTGCGATTACCGAAATTTATTTGGACCAACAGAAGTTAAATTTTCAAAACAAATTTTAGTTACGGCAACCGAAAATTTCGGTTGTTGTTATTAAACTATGCAGTTGGCTATAAATTCGGCTGGCACAACTCTCTGTGTAGGGACGGAGAATTAAGAGAAGAAATGGGCGTGGAAAAATTATGTTTTTAAATCTTACCTATTTTTGAAGACACCTTATGACCTTGAAAGATGAATACATATGGTACGGACTATGGCAAAGATCAACTCTGAACTGGATATCCAGTGAAAGGGCGGAAATAAAAAAAGCCGCTGTGAATTTTGTTCAGTTTGTATATAAAATCTGTAACGTAGCCGGATTTTCGGCCTTTAAGTCAGGGGGAGTGACGGAAGACGGCGAAATTTAGTTTTTAAATATTTAAACTATTTCTGAAACCTCTATTGACTAAGGAAGCTGAAAACTGTAAAGCATAAAGTATTGACAATGGATCATATCCTTATGAAGTCAGATTTAATATTTAAACTGTGTACGGAGAATTATAAGGAAAAATTTAAGTGGAAAAATGTTTGTGTTTTTTAACATTTTAACTAATTTTAAAACCCTTCACGATAAAAAGAAAGATAAAAATTGCCATTTATATAGGAGTGACCATGGGACAGAGAGACGAAATGGGCGTGCTAAATTTAGTTCTAAAATTTTATCAATAAAACCTTTTATACTCATTAAATTTTTTTCCAGTTTGCGAAATATATTGATGTAACTCAATCTAGCAATATTAAATTTTTGAAGCACAATCATAATTTTTTATAAAGTTTGGTCAAATATTAGAACTATTGAGAAAAGTGATTTGGTGTTCCGCCTGGCAGGGACAGGCTATTCGACTAGTTTATTATATTTTATTAAAATTATTTAAATAATATTAATACATATAATTATTTTATTAAAATAAATATTATATAATTTCGGTGTTAGTTTTAACTCATGTGACATGTCACCAGTAAAAGCCATGGTAACGTAGTAGGAAAAAGAAAAGTTTAGTTTAGTTTCAAGTTTAGAATCTGCCACCATAACTATACACACAAATTATATATTTATGTCACAAATTTTATGTTATATTTTTGACTTATATTTTTTTACACTAGTTTTAAATATCATATTTAGAATCGACCGCAATCACTTAACTTGTCCAAAATGCTTCTGATGTTGAATTTCGCCAGTCACTATTAATTTGTTAAAAATAAAACTTTGTCAGTTGTCAGATTGTTTTTTTTGCATGTAATGGAAAACACTGTAATTTGAACGTTTTAATTACGATTACATGTAATTAGTAATTGAGTTTTTTCAATTACAATTACATGTAATTAGTAATTGAATTTTTCAATTACATTTACATGTAATTAGTAATTGAGTTTTTTCAATTACAATTACATGTAATTAGTAATTGAAAAAACTCAATTACTAATTACATGTAAATGTAAATGTAATTGAAAAATTCAATTACTAATTACATGTAATTGTAATTGAAAAAACTCAATTACTAATTACATGTAATTGTAATTGAAAAAAATGTAATTGGTATCGCCCATGTCTGATATTTATAAACGTATTCTTAAAGAAAATTTAATTGTGAATACGACGAGCTTTATGATGAAAAAATCGGACAACAATTGACAGAGTTGTGATATTTTTTCTAAAAAAGAAAATTAAGATTTTGTTTGAAATAACCCAGGCAAAAAAAAAAAACAAAAATAAACAAACATACTAAGAGGTCGCGTATCATTAATTTCAAGGTTTTTGACCTCCTAAATTCGAATTTGACCTTGAAATTGCGCTATCTTATTAAGTTTTTGATATATCATTTTATGTCAAATATCTCAAAAACCTGACAAGATAGAGCAATTTAAAGGCCAGATTCGGATTCAGAGCGCCAAAATCCTTTAAAGATATTGTACATGACCTCTTATGATAAACAATTTTTTTTTGCCTGGGATATCTGAACGTCGATTTCCTGCAAAATCTTAATTTTCTTTTTTAGAAAAATGATCACAACTCTGTCAACTGTTATCCGATTTCTTCAGTATAAAGCTTATCGTATTTAGAATCAAATTTTCTTTAAAAATACGTTTATAAATATAAAGGTTGTTAAACGAACTATAGCAGAAAAAAATCGATAAACTCGAAAAATTTAAAAAAAAATAACAAAAAAAATAGATTTTATAAAAAAAATCAATAAATATCTTTCTTATATGTATAGAACAATTCACACACAAGGAAAGCACCATCCTTCTTCTATCAAAAACAGTTAAAAAATTTAAAATCGGTTGAAAATTTTCTGAATTACAAAAGGTTTAGTGAGAAAAGTCTCAAAAAAACGTTTTTTGACAATAACTCTAAAATTTGAGGGTGTCTGGCAAGTTTAATGGGCATTTTTGTGATCTACTCGACAAGACCAACAACCTATACTATGTCACATCAGAAGTATTTTTTCACTGTAGCACAGTGTAATTAAGAAATTGCAAGAAAAACTACTGATAAAGTGACAGTACATCAATTCTGTCGAAAAATTGAGAAAGAATTGTTTACTTTGTTAAGTTTTTTTTATATTAATGTAAAAAAAAATAATGTTTGCAAAAATTTTAATTTTGACTTTTGGCCAAAAAAAATGGGTAAAATTTCCTATAGTGCAGTGGTTCAAAAGTTATGAGCAAAAGAGTAAATTTCGGCAAGGGTGTTTCGCGAATTTAGGTCTGTTTGGTATTAAATTTCAGCTCAATCGGTCCAGTGGTTCAAAAGTTATAAGCAAAACCCTGAATTTCAGATTGGTTTCATCTTAAATGCCACGTGTTAAACAAGTTTTAAAAGCATTGGTGGTAACTTAACAATGCTTTTCAAACTTATTTAGTTTTAAAGCAATGCTTTTTAAACTTGTTTAGTTTAAAAAGCTTTGGTAACTTTAAGATTAAACTCGAAAAAAATTTTACACTCAAAAAAAATTTTGCACTCAAAAAAAAAATATTTTTTTACAAAAATTACAATATTTTGTTTACATACGTACGTGCATTCACTCAGAAATATTTTTGGAGTAAAAAAAACATTACACTCAAAAAAAAAATTAGTATTTTTTTTTTTTTTAATGACAAAAAAAGAGTTTCTTACTTAAAATAAAATGTTTCTAATCAAAATTTTTAATTTTTTTCACGTTAAAAAATGTACTATCTTTTAAAAAAGGCATTGTGGAGGGTATTCATAGATTCGGCAAAGTCGAATTTAACTTTCCTACTTGTTTAATTAGAGATTGGTCAGCTTAAAAAAAACGATAACTCTTATTTTTCTCCCCTCATTCCAATACTCAAGTTTCAGGACAATCAGTGGTTGCCCTTTGAAAGATCTTCCTTGTTAGTTAAAAATTTGGTAGCCAGTAACTAAGAAGTTTTTTGGGTGTTGTTAAGGACGTGACAGGTGAAAATTGGACTTATCACTAAACCGTCCCAAAAGTATCTGTCCCGTGACCGGAGACAATAGGAAATATCCAAATTTTCTAAGTCCCAAAAAAAATTTTTTTGGACTCAAGAAATTTATTAAAAATGATTTTAGAAAAAAAAAATTTGATAAATTTTGAAAAATGTTCTACGCCTCGTAATTTTATTTATACCCTCCAGTAGAGGCCCCACAAATTTCAATTAAGACAAAGTTTAAAATCGTGAATACCTCTAATGTTTTTTATTATATTGTATATATGTTTAAATAAATGTACAGCTGCGGTCAAAAAAATAGCACCAGTATAAAACAAACTTTTCTTCGTTGTTTTTTTTTTAACGATTTCAACTTATGCCACTGAAAACGTGTCATAAGATACTTATAAGAGTGTGAAACAATATTACATAAAAAAAGCCTAATTTAGTTTTTTATTTTATTAAAAATTTTCAGAGTTTTTAAAAAAACTTCAAAAAGACTCAGTCAAAAAAATAGCACCACAGTACTTTTTGTATTAAAATTAAATTCTTAAATTTGAAAAACGAATGGATTATGAATTCAGTATTGTTTTGATATCTTTAAATATTAAAAAAAAAATTGTCGAGTGCTCATTATTGACAATTACCTCTGTACAACGTTTTTGTACCGAATTCGCAAGACTTTGGGATCTTTAATTAGAAATTGAGTTCCAGATTTGCTGAACATCCACCCAAAGAGCTTCATTACAAGTTGGTTGTATTCGAGACACTCCCTTCTCTATATCTGTCCATTAACTATCGATTTGGTCTAGATCTGGGGACTGACCAGGCCATTCCATCACGTTTACTTTATTGTCCAGACCCAATTTTTCGCCAATTTCCCGTCATACTTTGGGTAATTGACGTGCTAAAAGACCTAAATTTGTGGAATTTGATCAGAAACTTATAGTAACATTACTTTCTGGAAGATATAAACGTTAAGTGTATATCCACTGTTGATCTAGTCCAATATGTGAGCCATGGTCCAATATATGAACCCCACTCCGCAGTTGGAAAATATCCCCCACACCATAAGCACAATTTAAAGTTATTTTATTTCGAATTTTGGATTGAATTCCGCGGTATAGGGTCTCCTGACATGGGTATGTGATCCTATGTCTCCAAATAAAACAACAATGGATTCATTTGTCCATAGAACATTGATTCACTTTTAAGCTGGTCATTCTGAGTTACTGTTAGCAAACTTCAAACGACTTGCAGCATGCTTAAGTGAGAGTAGGCCCACTTTTCCGTATCTACAAGCGTCAATGTTGTTGTTTTGTAATCTTTGACGAAAATTTTTCGCCATTTGCTGTCCTTTTTTTGCTCTGGAGCTGCCGTAAATGAGGCTTTCTTCCATTGTCTTTACAAACACCTAACCACTAATGGTGACAAACATCGCTTGTGACTAAGTTTTTCAAGCTCTAAAGTTAATTTATTTGAATTTCCGATCATTTTATAATCGCATTCAATAAATTTTCCTATTTCAGAGTATGGTTTATGTTCAGAAATCATTTTTTTTACAAAAGCACGTTTTTGAGGAGTGTAATTCCTTCCACGTCATATTTTTATGAAAATAAATGTAAAATTTTGTAATGAATTAAATTTTTTATAAATAAAAACTATCTTTCTTTAATATTTAACACTTTTATTTTAATAATTAAAACAATATTAATTTTTTTAAAGAAATTTTGTCATTCGGTGCTATTTTATTGACTGCACTGATTTAGAGTTTTTTTTTAAAATATCGATCATTAAAAAAGAACCGTTTACAATTTTTGGAAAAAGTAAAAACATTTATGGTGTATATACTTAGTATAAGAGTATTGCATATTTACTTTAAACGAATACGTACATAATATTTTGTTTTAATTGAATGAATAGAGATTTTGTCATTGGTGCTATTTTTTTGACCGGCACTGTATGTATATTTATTGACTGAATGGATGGTCATAGAACTGATAAGACTAGAATATGAAAAAAATAACAATAATAAATATTCTATCATCACAATTATAATATCACAAATACATTCATCCATACACATGGTATGTTATAAAAACATATGCAAGTGTAACAGTATGCGTATGATCTCCCTTTTCTAACGGGGGGATAGCAAAAAAAAATATTTTACTAACGAGACAGAAAATAATAAAATATGCATTAAAAAAAATAAATAATTTAATTATGCTTACTTGAAAAATAAATATATAAATTAATTAATTTATATGTACATAAATTACTACCAACTATATTACATGAATAATACACTAAACTAAAATATACATACAGAAATAACACTATGATGAAAATCCGTTTTCCTTTTTTTTTTTTGCTCTTTTTTTAACGTCAAAATGTTAGTAAATCAAATAACGGTTATTAATTTAAAAATATTCACATCGACATTAAAGCACCAACTGGTAGCACACACACTACAACAATATAAAAATAACACACATCCACAATGTTCATAGAAAATGGTGTTCAAAGCACTTCCGTTTTCCGTTTTAATACGTTACGTTAGTTTAATCATGCTCGTTTGCACACACATCAACACACTAACAACTAATACTTTAACGTTAACAATATTTTAATAATAGTTTCAAATCAAATTTTTCACTACTTTTACCGTTATTCTATTTTATAACCGTTCTCTCTTTAATAAATTTGTGTTTTTTTCGTTTTTTTTTTTTTTTTGTTTTAAATTTTCGCGCGCTTCTTTTTTATTTTTATTTTTTTCTTGTTTATTTGATTTGAAAAACACAATCTTTTTTATATATAAATATATATATTTTTTGTATTATCTCGTCTTGTCTATTCAGATTTTCGTATTGTTTCGATTTTTCCAAAGAATTATTTCTTTATTTTTTCCAATCAACCGTTACGTTTGGCAGCTCGTACTCAACTGAATTTACTTTTTAGTTTCCATTTACTTTCAACCATTTAGCCGAACGATGGAACGACAGTTCATCCATACGAACAGCATCCACAGACAACAGAATCAGAATCTTTTTTTTTTTTGTTTTTCAAAATCATTGTTGTTGTTTTTACTTGGTTGTTTTTCTTTTATTTTTCCTTGTAAACAAAGTTATGCATATACAATTTTTATACCTACTCTCAAAGTTTTAACTCTGTAAAATTAATGTAATTTTTATTTAAAAGGTGTTTAGCAAATTATTCTGCTTATTTTACAGAATTGATTAAAATAGTTAAATTTTTTAACACAAAAAAAAATTTATTATAAAATTGGAAAATTAAAAATTAATTTTTAGCTAAATCGGACAAAATTAACCCGTGCCTTTGAGGGGTTAAAGTTTTGCCCCGAATTTTTTTTTTTTTTTAATTACACTCAAAATAATTACTGTGTTAAATACTCTGGAAAACGACTGTAATCTCAATTTGACAGATATTTAACAAAGTTATCTGCCGAAATACAGATTTTAAGAAAATACTTTGTACTTTCTTGTGACCGAAAACCAAAATTTTGTAAAATTGGAGTTACTCGTTAAAAATTCTAATTTTCACAAAAATAAAAAAGGACATTTTCAATTTTGAAGCATTTAAGCGGGCAAATTTAAAAAATCTTAATTAATGTTTTTGAAGCAGAGAAGTTTTACTCATAAAATGGATTTAACTAAAACTATGTAAATTTAGCAAGCTTTTTTTCTACAATTTTGAACTCATAAAATGCATTTAACTAAAACTTTGTAAATTTACAGAGTTTTTTGGTAAAATTCTTTCCGGTTTTATCAATATTTTACGGATAATTCTGTAAATTTACAGTTTTTTTTTATCAAAACATTTTACAGAGTTTTCGTCGTGAAATAACAAAAAATCTTGCTGGTTGGAAATCTATGGTATTTTCTGCTGGCTCAGCAGAGTATCTCTGTAATTTAACAGAGTGATTATTTTGAGTGTATTAATTACACTGTGCTCAAATTTGGCACTTTTTTTAACAAGCTTGGCACCCTACTGGTAAAGTTAATTCGAGTACGCTGAATTCAATGGTGCTAGCAGTTTTTCGAAGTTAGCGCTCATATTCGCAATATTCGCGATTTAAAACTTTGATGCTCAAGGAGAATAAAAACAATATTTTTAAACTTTTGCGATAATTTTTAAAATTAAAACCATTCAAGTCTGTTAAACTAACATAATAAACCAAAAAAATTTATTCGCGGAAATTTTTTTTTCGCGAATTTTTTTTTCCAAATTTTTTTTATTTTGCTATTAATTTATAAAAATGAGTAGAATACAATACATAACAGACACAAAATTTTTGGATAAAAATTTTTTTTTTCGCTGAAATTTTTTTTTTTTTTGCGAAAAATACAATACATTTTCTAAATTTAGATTAAAGAACTATCCCAAAAGCATAAAAATTCAATTTTTGTAATACCTAGGCTTTACAATTTTAAATCGCGAATATCGCGAATACGAGCGCATTATAGGGAAAATTCGTTTCTTGGTCAAACCAGCCGTATGTGGAATAAACTCCCGGCAGAAGTCTTCCCAGTCAGCTATAATTTAGAAAAATTCAAATTAAATGTCCACAAACACTACTCCCTCTTTCCTTCTCCACATAACCTATTTTCCTAATACCAACACAATGCATTGCATTAATAGGGGGCATTCCCTGAGTGTTGGCTCAAAGTAAAAAAAAAATTCAGCGTACCCGAATTAGCCTTATCAGCAGGGTGTCCAGCTTGTTAATTTTTGCGACTAGCACAGTGTTATTAATTTACTTGATTACACAAAAAAAAATTTGGAACGAATTTCAATCAACAGAAACGCGGATTCAATCAATTTTTTATTGAAATTCCTCCAATTAAGAAAATTGTTATACCAATCATCAAATTGTTGGTGATTGATTGAATTTTTTTTTTCAATCAAAAATTTTTTCGATTTTGATCAAAAATTTGATAAATTTTTTATTTAAAGTCAATCAAAATAATGATTGACTTAACAAATGAATTGTAAGCTTATGACAAAATTATCAAAAAATTCATCTTTTTTGCTTTCCAATATGTTGCAAAAAAAAAAAAAAAAAAGTAAAACCCGATTATTTTGTATATTTTTGAATTAATCTATTCAAATAAATTAAGGCGAAAAAAATATGGTACACTCAAAAAAAAGAACTGTAAAGTTAGCAAAAAAAGCTTGTAAACCTACAAGAAAATTTGCTGATTTTGAACCCACAATTTTTTTGGTAAAGTTAGAAAAAATGTTTTGCCAAAAATTAGTTAACTGAAATTTTTTATTTTGACTTAGTTCATACACATTTGAGGACCCCATTGGGTTCGGACCCGATAGGTCCAGACCCCGATGGGCCTAGACCTCGTTGGGTTCCTTAAAAATCGTCATTTTGTCCGTTTCGCTCTATCTTGCTTAGTTTTTGAGATACGTGATTTTAAGGGACCACTGGGGTTTTGAGAATTAAAAAACTCGATAACTTCAAAAATATTACTCGGAGAACTTTTGGTTATTTTGTGGTCTTGATCTACGTGTTAAGAGCTAAAAAAATGCTTTTGGAATTTGTATCGTGTCGGCAATATTTACCGAGATATGAGCATTTTAAAATTTTCGGGAATGCTAACTTTTTTGGATCCAAAGCTAGGACCCATTATGGTCCACACATGGGAAGAGGACCGGCGATACTATGGAGAGCTCGAGAACCAAAAATGGCCTCCGTTTTTTTTTATCTGGCTTAGTTTCCGAGATAGCACCATTTTAAATTTTCTAAAATAAAAAAGAAAATTACAATTTATTTTTGCTAATATTAGCAAAAAAGCTTGTAAAAATTTGGTCAACTCAATTTTAAATTTAGCAAAAAAAATAGTTAAAATTTTGTTTAAATTTGCTAATACGCTAAATAAAGTTTACAAGATATTTTTGCTAATCTCAACTAAAAATTTGCTAAAGGTTAGCTTACTAGCATTAGCAAAAACAAATTAGTAAATCTACTAATGTATTATTTTGAGTGTATATTGAAAATTTGTAATTCGACAGTTAAAGAAAATAACAAAAATTTCAATCAAAACATTGATTGACTCAATAAATTTTGTTGATCAATAGATTTAATTGAAAATTTTTAGCCTATAATTGTTTGCGTGTAGCTTATTAACGGCTAAAAATTTCATTTTGGTGGGATAAACCCTTCTGTTTCAAAATTGACTTCGGAAAAAAAATTTAGACCCGTTGGGGTCCTCTCCAAAAATGTTTAACCATTTTTTTTAGTTTTGAATTGAAAGGATCCCAACAAAACTTTGGTAGTGGGTGGTGATTATATAACACATTACCAGGTAATGTATATACCTTATTTGTAGCATTATTTTAGGATGTCTTACCAAACATTTGTTCCTCAACGTATTATTTTAAAGTGAAAAATAATGCTTTACTAATAATTTGTTATGTAATGCATGATTATTGGAAAAACTGTATTTCATATTTATTATTTCTAAACATTAAATCATGGATGACTTATATTTGGTTAAATTATGTATTATTTCAAAGTTTGAAATAATGCATTATTTATAATTGGATGCATATTGCATTACAATAACATAAAAAATAAATATTTTATAAAAAAAATGCATAAGTTTAAACTAGAGATGAGCTCAAGACAGGAATTCTCTAATGACACACACTTACTCACGAGCATATTTTATCTACTTACACTCACTTACAATCACGTGAGTAAATTTAATACAAAATTACTTTTTCACTACTTGAAACACATTAAAAAATCTAAATTTCGTATAATATGTGAAAAATATTTTGTATCTTTACAAAATACTTTGTAATTTTACGAAGTTTGTTTCGTGAAATTATTATATGTATTTCACAATTTAATGAAATTTGTTTCGTAACGAAACAAACGAAATATGTCGTAATTACACTAAATATTTCATAACATTACGAAATATTTACGTAAAAATAAACTAAATTCGGTTTTACTAAAAAAAAACTTCATAATGTGTACAAAAATTTTTGTATTTTTACGAAATATTTCGTAACTTCACGAAATTTTTTCGTCAAAAAATGTTGCTTTAAAAATTTCATCGTAATGATTAGTAAAAAAATATAACCTTGAACTAGAACAATCTCTCTCAATAATTTAAAGATCAAATAAAAAATTATTTTTATTTATTTAAAAATAAAAAAAATTTATTTCTTGAAATTTTTATTTTATTTTTTAGTTTTAAAATATTTTCTTTATTGTCCCCGAGAACTTTTCTGAATTTTTCAAAATTTTTCTATTTTTTTTTTAATTTTTTACTTTGTCTCGGAATTTTCCTGACTTTCCTAGATTTTTTAAATTTTCTGAACTTTTCTGAATGTTTCAACATTTTGTTGAATTTTTCTGTTTGTTTTTATTTTATAAATCTATAAATTGACTTTTTTTCTTTTTTCTTATTTGAGTTGTTTAATAAAATCACCAAAAATTTTTTGCTAGTTGAAAATCTATTGTATTTCCGCTAACTCTGCTGTATTTTTTATATTTAACAGACTTTTTATTTTGAGTGTACAAATGTTTCAACATACACACAAGATATGTTGCTGGTTTTTTGTATATCGTTGTTGTTGATGCTGTTTCTGTTGCTGTTACAATTTCTACTACAGAATGTTGTTGGTTCAGTTTTTTTTTGTTTAATAACGTACAGTGGTATTAAGCAGGGTGAATTCTTCTTGGAAATTTGTTTGTATGTTTTTCCTTTCAGTTTAGGGTGTATTTTTTTTTAATTATGTTTTATTGTGGTAATTTTCTTAAGCGACACTATTGGGTTTTTGAGAGGATTAAGGGAAAAAACCATAAAATTTATTGGAGGTACATACATATATAATAAAAACTAATTAAATGTTCTTATAAGAAAGTAAAATTTATTACAGGGGTTCAGTGGCTAAAAATCCAACTCAAATACACAAGCAAACAATTTCGTAGGTAAAATCTACTAAAAATTACAGTTGAAGCAAGTAAAAACCTGCAGTAAAAGAAGCCGGTCCTTGACATCACAGAACTACCCCACTGTGAACTATCCACAGTACATGAGTAGTAGGTTCACAGGTTTGCATTTGATGTGTGTAAGTATTAGTGACAGCACACGGTGTAACTTTTGACGTTTCATACAAAACGTAAACAAACACCACAAATACATACACAAAAGCTCCCACGTACAGGCACACATACACTAGGCAGCGATGATTATTCTGTACTAATAACCACGCCACCATATTGGAAAGTACGAAATTAGCACCATTGTTTACATACTAGTCTGTACTGTGGAACTATCACAGTTCACACACATTTCGTATAAAAACTACTATCACCTTTGTTACGAAATGTCTCATCATTTGTGACATGTCAGTGGACCTGCCCTTAAAGAACACAGCTCGGTCCGGTTTTTGTGTCCGTAAGTTAGAACATTTTCAAAAAATTTGTCAAAACAATGTTCCTAACCTTTTAATAATTTTTTTGCTCCAAAAAAAATGTCAAAAAATTTATTGTTTTAGGGAATTTTCAAACTAATTTTCCGATTTTTAATGAAATTTTGTACTCAAAACCGAAAAAAATAAGATTTCGTTGGGTTAATGGTAATTCAGCACTACACCTACCACATAAAATCTAAAGACACAACAAGATACCGATTGTGGTTTATTAGCAGTTTCTGTAGAAAAAATTCTTTAGAACAATAGTCTCACAATCAGGTACTTTCAATAGAAAAATTGTCTCAGAATTTGAAAATTGTTCTAAAGAAAAATTGTCTTAGAATCTGAGATTTTTTCTTTAGAAAAATTGTCTCAGAACCTGAGACTTTTTCTGTAGAAAAATTGTTACAGAATCTAAAATTTGTTCTGTAGAAAAATTGTCTGAGAATCTGAGATTTTTCTATAAAAAAAATTGTTTCAGAATTTGAGACTTTTTTAAAGAAAAATTGTATCAAAATGCAAGACTTTTTCTATAAAAAAAATGTCTCAGAATTAGAAATTTTTTCTATAGAAAAAATTTCTCAGAATTGCAGAAATTTTCTATGGAACAAATGTAAAAGAATCTGACATTTTTTCTATCGAAAAAATATCTTAGGGTTTAAAATTTTTTTCTATAGAAAAAACATCTCATAAACTTAAAAATTTTCTAAAAAAAAAATGGACGGAAAAAAAAGTTTCTCAAAACATTTCAAAATTTCTTAAAAATCAATGTTCTATAGAAAATTTCTCAGACAATTTTCTATAGAAAGTTTTCCAAAAACAATTGTTCTACAGAAAATTTCCCAGAAAAAAATTCTCAAAGACACTTTTTCTATAGAAAATTTGTCAAAGTCAATTTTTCTATAGAAAATAACTCTAAAGACAAGTTTTCTATAAAAATATTTCTCATAGTCAATTTTTCTATAGAAAATTTCTGAAAGATCGTTTATTTATAGTAAATTTCTGATAGACAATTTTTCTTTAGAAAATTTTTTGAAAGACAATTTTTCTATCGAAAGTTTTTTAAGCAAATTTTATATCTCCAAAACAATTTTTTTTAAAAAAAATTTCTCAAAGACAATTTTTCTATAAAAAATTTCTCATACAATTTTTCTATAGAAAGTATCTATAAAGACAATTTTCTAAAGTACAATTTTTTAAAGAATAATTTTCTATAGAAAAATTGTCTTTTAGGAAGTTTCTATAGAAAAATTGTCTTTAAGAAATTTTCTTTATAAAAATTGTCTTTGGAAAAGTTTCTATAGAAAAATTGTCTTTCAAAAATTTTCTATAAATGAATTGCATTTCAGAAATTTTCTATAAAAAAATTGCAATTGAAAAATTTTCTATAGAAAAATTGTCTTTGAGAAAGTTTTTATAGAAAAAATGTCTTCAAGAAATTTTCTATAGAAAAATTATCTCTAAGAAATTGTCTTTGGGAAAGTTTCTATAGAAAAATTGTCTTTAAAAAATTTTCTATAGAAGAATTGCCTTTCAGAAAATTTCTATAGAAAAATTGTCTTTCAGAAATTTTCTAAAGAAGAATTGTATTTCTATAGAAAAATTTACTTTCAGAAATTTTCTATAGAAGAATTGTCTATCAGAAATTTTCTATAGAAGAATTGTCTTTGAAAAATTTTCTATAGAAAAATTGTATTTCAGAAATTTTCTATAAAAACCTTGTCATTCAGAAATTTTCTATAGAAAAAATTGTTTTTGAGAAAGTTTCTATTCAAAAAATGTCTGAAAAATTTTCTATATAAAAATTGTTCTTGAAAAATTTTCTATAAAAAATTGTCTTTCAGAAATTTTCTATAGAAAAATTGTCTTTCAGAATTTTTTTATAGAAGAATTATCTTTGAGAAATTTTCTATAGAAAAAATGTTTTTCACAAATTTTCAATATAAAAACTGTCTTTCAGAAATTTTTTATAAAAAAATTACCTTTGAGAAATTTTCTACAGAAAAATTGTGTTTGAGAAATTTTTCATAGAAAAATTGTGTTTGAGAAATTTTCCATAGAGAAATTGTTTTTGAGAAATTTTCTATAGAAAAAATGTTCTTGAGAAATTTTCTGTAAAAAATTGTCTTTCAGAAAGTTTCTATAGAAAAATTGTATTTCAGAAATTTCTTATAGAAGAATTGTCTTTGGGAAATTTTCTATAGAAAAAATGTTTTTCACAAATTTTCTATAGAAAAACTGTCTTTCAGAAATTTTCTATAGAGAAATTGTTTTTGAGAATTTTTTTATGGAAAAATTCTCTTTCAGAATTTTTCTATGACAACCTGTCTTTCAGAAATTTTCTTAAGAAAAATTGTCTTCGAGAAATTTTCTGTACAATAATTGTCTTTGGGAAATTTTCTATAGAAAAGCTATCTTTAAAAAATTTTCTATTTAAGAATTGTCTTTGAGAAATTTTCTATAGAAAAATTGTTTTCAGAAATTTTCTATAGAAAAATTATCTTTAAAAAATTTTCTATTAAAGAATTGTCTTTGAGAAATTTTCTGTAGAATAATTGTCTTTGGGAAATTTTCTATAGAAAAATTATCTTTAAAAAATTTTCTATTAAAGAATTGTCTTTGAGAAATTTTCTGTAGAATAATTAACTTTGCGAAATTTTCTATAGAAAAATTATCTTTGAAAAATTGTCTATTAGTGAATTAGCTTTAAGAAAATTTCTTATAGAAAAATTGTCTTTGAGAATTTTTCTATGGGAAATTGTCTTTCAAAAAAAAAATATCTCTCAGAAATTTGTTATAGAAAAATTGTCTTTGAGAAATTTTCTATGGAAAATTGTCTTTCAAAAATTTTCTATAGAAAAATTTCTCTCCGAAATTTTCTACAAAAAAATTGTTTTTCAAAAATTTTCTAGAAAAAAATTTCTCTCAGAAATTTTCCATAGAAAATTGGCTTTGAGAAATATTTTATAGAATAATTAACTTTGAAAATTTTTCTATACAAAATTGTCTTTCAGAAGTTTTCTATAGAAAAATCGTGTTTGAGAAAGTTTCCATAGAAAGATTGCCTTTCAGAAATTTTCTATAGAAAACCTGTCTTTCAGAAATTTTATATAGAAAAATTGTCTTTGAAAAAGATTCTGTAGAAAAATTGTCTTTGGAAAAGTTTCTGTAGAAAAATATTTTAGAAATATTCTATAAAAAAATTGTCTTTGAGAAATTTTCTACAGAAATTTGCCGTTCAGAATTTTTTTATGGAAAAATTATCTTTGTTAAATTTTCTATAGAAAAATTATCTTTAAAAAATTTTCTGTTAAAGAATTGTCTTTGAGAAATTTTCTTTATAAAAATTGTCTTTGAAAAAGTTTCTATAGAAAAATTGTCTTTCAGAATTTTCCATAGAAGAATTGTCTTTGAGAAAATTTCAATAGAAAAATTGTCTAAGAAATTTTCTATAGAAGAATTGTCTTTCGAAATTTTCTGTAGAAAACTTGTCTCTCAGAAATTTTCTATAAAAAAAATTGTCTTTGAGAAATTTTCTATAGAAAAATTGTCTTTGAGACAGTTTCTATAGAAGAATTGTCTTTGAGAAATTTTCTATAGAAAAATTGTCTGTTAGAAATTTTCTATAGAAAACCTGTCTTTAAGAAATTTTTTATAGAAAAATTGTCTGTTAGAAATTTTCTATAGATAATCTCTCTTTTAGAAAATTTCTATAGAAAAATTGTCTTTAAGAAATTTGCTATAGAAGAATTGTCTTTCAGAAATTTTCTATAGAAAAATTGTCTTTCAGAAATTTTCTACAGAAGAACTGTTTTATAGAAAAATTGTCTTTGACAAAGTTTCTATAGAAAACTGTAGATGAGAAATTTTCTTTAGAAAAATTTGGTTGTCACTGATCATGCTGAATAAAACGATTCTACGATTATGTTGAAGGCAAGTTTAAATAAAAAGTATGTATTTTAAGCTTATTTATATTTATATTTTATTATAAAATTGTCCTTTTTATTAAAAAAAAAATATTAAAAATAAATCTAATTAAAATTTATAATTTTGAGCATGTTGTATGGAAGGGGATATATAAAATTATTAAATCAACCCAAAAAAATACGTTATTTTACCAATCAAACTGTACACGCAAAAAAAATCTGTGTCGGAGTGAGCAAAAATCTGGCATAATTTTACCAAAAATATGCTAAAACTACAACCGACGAAGTAGTTTTCGCAATTTAGCCAAAACGCTTATGTAAAAAATTTTGAAGAAAATGCAAATGGTATTTAAGTAAAAACTTGGTAAAATATACCAAAAGAGATATGGTGAAATATACCAAAATTATTAGAAAGATGACTAAAAATAATGCTAAAAATTACAACATTTATGCTAAAATAAATTTTCAATAAATTTTTGTAAAAATTTGTATATTTGTTGAATTTAAAATTTTCACAGAATAAATCCATATTAATATAATAAATGTTGTGTAGGATTTAATATACCACCGACCAACTGACCCTTTTTGTACAATTTTCTCGAGTGAGTAAAGGATCCGCTATAGCTTCACGAATTTATTTAAAAGCATCCTGTAAAAATAGAAAATTATTACAAAACATAAATTTTTAAATATATTCGATTAGAGTTTTATTCTAGTTCGAGGCCCAAAAATATTTCTATTTATGATATTGTCATAATAGAGTATTTTTAATTTATTGCTTTAAAAAAGTTACTATCTCATAGTATGTCTGTACTGATCAGTTTCATCCCCACTAAAGGAATCTTCAGCAGACTTTAGAGAATCATCGTTGGTCAATCAAACATCAAACCGGACATAATATTTGATATATTTCCCAAGTTATATGAGAAGTACTATTATGAAGGTCCGAAATCTGTTTTCCAACAAAAATAACTCTTTTAAAGCAAAAATTGTATATATTAAATCACCGTCGGTAACTATTAATATATGTGTTGCTGTTATTTTACAATAACAACAGTGCCTAACCAAACAATAGTGTTGGTAGGATAAGTCGTACTAAACTTTGTGTTAAATGTTGTTTTTTTATTTTTAGTACCAAAAGGTACATAAAAATAAAATGTATTTATTCGGCCTTTATATATGTATATATATTCGATTAGAGTTTTATTCTAGTTCGAGGCCCAAAAATATTTCTATTTATGATATTGTCATAATAGAGTATTTTTAATTTATTGCTTTAAAAAAGTTACTATCTCATAGTATGTCTGTACTGATCAGTTTCATCCCCACTAAAGGAATCTTCAGCAGACTTTAGAGAATCATCGTTGGTCAATCAAACATCAAACCAGACATAATATTTGATATATTTCCCAAGTTATATGAGAAGTACTATTATGAAGGTCCGAAATCTGTTTTCCAACAAAAATAACTCTTTTAAAGCAAAAATTGTATATATTAAATCACCGTCGGTAACTATTAATATATGTGTTGCTGTTATTTTACAATAACAACAGTGCCTAACCAAACAATAGTGTTGGTAGGATAAGTCGTACTAAACTTTGTGTTAAATGTTGTTTTTTTATTTTTAGTACCAAAAGGTACATAAAAATAAAATGTATTTATTCGGCCTTTATATATGTATATATATTCGATTAGAGTTTTATTCTAGTTCGAGGCCCAAAAATATTTCTATTTATGATATTGTCATAATAGAGTATTTTTAATTTATTGCTTTAAAAAAGTTACTATCTCATAGTATGTCTGTACTGATCAGTTTCATCCCCACTAAAGGAATCTTCAGCAGACTTTAGAGAATCATCGTTGGTCAATCAAACATCAAACCAGACATAATATTTGATATATTTCCCAAGTTATATGAGAAGTACTATTATGAAGGTCCGAAATCTGTTTTCCAACAAAAATAACTCTTTTAAAGCAAAAATTGTATATATTAAATCACCGTCGGTAACTATTAATATATGTGTTGCTGTTATTTTACAATAACAACAGTGCCTAACCAAACAATAGTGTTGGTAGGATAAGTCGTACTAAACTTTGTGTTAAATGTTGTTTTTTTATTTTTAGTACCAAAAGGTACATAAAAATAAAATGTATTTATTCGGCCTTTATATATGTATATATATTCGATTAGAGTTTTATTCTAGTTCGAGGCCCAAAAATATTTCTATTTATGATATTGTCATAATAGAGTATTTTTAATTTATTGCTTTAAAAAAGTTACTATCTCATAGTATGTCTGTACTGATCAGTTTCATCCCCACTAAAGGAATCTTCAGCAGACTTTAGAGAATCATCGTTGGTCAATCAAACATCAAACCAGACATAATATTTGATATATTTCCCAAGTTATATGAGAAGTACTATTATGAAGGTCCGAAATCTGTTTTCCAACAAAAATAACTCTTTTAAAGCAAAAATTGTATATATTAAATCACCGTCGGTAACTATTAATATATGTGTTGCTGTTATTTTACAATAACAACAGTGCCTAACCAAACAATAGTGTTGGTAGGATAAGTCGTACTAAACTTTGTGTTAAATGTTGTTTTTTTATTTTTAGTACCAAAAGGTACATAAAAACTAGAATAAAACTCTAATCGAATATATATACATATATAAAGGCCGAATAAATACATTTTATTTTTATGTACCTTTTGGTACTAAAAATAAAAAAACAACATTTAACACAAAGTTTAGTACGACTTATCCTACCAACACTATTGTTTGGTTAGGCACTGTTGTTATTGTAAAATAACAGCAACACATATATTAATAGTTACCGACGGTGATTTAATATATACAATTTTTGCTTTAAAAGAGTTATTTTTGTTGGAAAACAGATTTCGGACCTTCATAATAGTACTTCTTATATAACTTGGGAAATATATCAAATATTATGTCTGGTTTGATGTTTGATTGACCAACGATGATTCTCTAAAGTCTGCTGAAGATTCCTTTAGTGGGGATGAAACTGATCAGTACAGACATACTATGAGATAGTAACTTTTTTAAAGCAATAAATTAAAAATACTCTATTATGACAATATCATAAATAGAAATATTTTTGGGCCTCGAACTAGAATAAAACTCTAATCGAATATATATACATATATAAAGGCCGAATAAATACATTTTATTTTTATGTACCTTTTGGTACTAAAAATAAAAAAACAACATTTAACACAAAGTTTAGTACGACTTATCCTACCAACACTATTGTTTGGTTAGGCACTGTTGTTATTGTAAAATAACAGCAACACATATATTAATAGTTACCGACGGTGATTTAATATATACAATTTTTGCTTTAAAAGAGTTATTTTTGTTGGAAAACAGATTTCGGACCTTCATAATAGTACTTCTCATATAACTTGGGAAATATATCAAATATTATGTCTGGTTTGATGTTTGATTGACCAACGATGATTCTCTAAAGTCTGCTGAAGATTCCTTTAGTGGGGATGAAACTGATCAGTACAGACATACTATGAGATAGTAACTTTTTTAAAGCAATAAATTAAAAATACTCTATTATGACAATATCATAAATAGAAATATTTTTGGGCCTCGAACTAGAATAAAACTCTAATCGAATATATATACATATATAAAGGCCGAATAAATACATTTTATTTTTATGTACCTTTTGGTACTAAAAATAAAAAAACAACATTTAACACAAAGTTTAGTACGACTTATCCTACCAACACTATTGTTTGGTTAGGCACTGTTGTTATTGTAAAATAACAGCAACACATATATTAATAGTTACCGACGGTGATTTAATATATACAATTTTTGCTTTAAAAGAGTTATTTTTGTTGGAAAACAGATTTCGGACCTTCATAATAGTACTTCTCATATAACTTGGGAAATATATCAAATATTATGTCTGGTTTGATGTTTGATTGACCAACGATGATTCTCTAAAGTCTGCTGAAGATTCCTTTAGTGGGGATGAAACTGATCAGTACAGACATACTATGAGATAGTAACTTTTTTAAAGCAATAAATTAAAAATACTCTATTATGACAATATCATAAATAGAAATATTTTTGGGCCTCGAACTAGAATAAAACTCTAATCGAATATATATACATATATAAAGGCCGAATAAATACATTTTATTTTTATGTACCTTTTGGTACTAAAAATAAAAAAACAACATTTAACATAAATTTTTAATTTAAAAAATTTGTAAGCCCCATTGGTCTCTTGGTAAGGAGGAACACTTACTTTGTCATTCCATTTGTAACTCATCAAAAAAGGTCTGGACTCCCTTGGCTATTTAGGTTTTAATTTTATAACTAAAGACAGGATTGGTGTCCACGCTATTTATTGTAGTGAAGGATTCGCCATAGCTTCAAAAATTTATTTAGCAGTACCCTGTAAAAATAGAAAATTATTACCAAACACTAATTTTTAACTAAAAATCTATTAAACCTTATTAGTGTCTTCGGAATGCGGGTATACTCACTTTATCATTCCATTTGTTATTCATCGAAACATACGTCTGGGACTCCATTGGTTTTTCTTAATGAATGGTGTTTTAAGTGATGAAAGCAAAATTAACTTTAACATTCTTTTATCTTACATTTATTTATCTTTTAGAAAACTATTTATTTTTATTTATTAATTTATTTTTATTTTATTTATCAATTTCCTTTTTACGTTTTTATAGCACAAAAAATAAAGGAACAACGCACACAAAAATACAAAATGAAAATGGCGGTCTGTATTTGTTTCTTTTTTTTTGTTGTTTTCTTTCGATAAATTTTTGTGCAGGTAATTTGCGTTATTGTGCAAGCTACACACAAAAAATTTTAGGAAAAAAATTTTAATTAAACATTTTAAAAAGTTCGGTTTTGTTTTTAATCATTTTTTTAATTGATATAATTAAATTATTTGATTGATTTAGAAATTTTTTGTGAATACTGTCGACAACATATAAAAACAAAAAAATCGTCAAACATATTTTACGTTTATTTTTAATTTTTGCTTAAATATACTTAAAACGTAATTCTAGTACCAAATTCACTTAAAGTGAGTAACAAATTTTGTTTACAACCAAAAAAATAAAAGATAAAAATAGCGTAATATTACTTAATATGTTAAAATTTTTAAACGTTTTTATTTAAGTCAAATCACGATTTTTGCTTAGTCGCAAGTGAACACCACTGACGCTAGTTGAAATTAACACAAGCACAAGATAAAACAAGTAGAAAAGTTAAATTCGACTTGGCCGAATCTATGAATACCCTCCACAATGCCCATTTTAAGTGATAGTAAATTTTCTAACGTGAAAAAATTACAGTTATGATTAGAAATATTTTATTTTGTGTAAAATTTTTTTTTTATTAATTTTTGAAAAAAAACAAAAATACTAATTTTTTTTTGAGTGTAAAATTTTTTTTGAGTGTAAAATTTTTTCGAATTTTACATTCAAAAAAATTTACAAATTTTTTTTTGAGTGTAAAATTTTTTTTGAGTGTAAAATTTTTTCGAATGTAAAATTTTTTTTTTGAGTGTAAAATTTTTTTTGAGTGTAAAATTTTTTTCGAGTGTATTTTTTGTTTGTTTTGGTATAAAAATATTTTTGAGTGACAAAAATACGTTTTAAAATATTTTTGTGACTTACCAATGGTTTTAAAACAGGTTCAACGGGTTTTCACCACGTGAATTTAAGGTGAAGCTAACCTGATATTCACAGTTTTGCTAATAACTTTTTAACCACTCGACCGATTTGGGTGAAATTCAATACGAACTAGGCTGGAGGAACAAAAAATATATATGCTAAGCTTTAGCATCCTCAGAATTGATTTTCGAAAGTTATAGTGCTTTTTATCTCATAAATTCACGAAAAACCCTTGCCGAAATTCAGTCTTTTGCTCATAACTTTTGAACCACTGGACCGATTTCGCTGGATTGCAATACCAACCTGACCAGGTAAATGCCCAACATATATGCCAAACTTCAGGAGCCTCTGTAAAGTCTTTCAAAAGTTAGCGTGTTTTCAACAGACAGACAGACAGACGGACAGACGGACGGACGGACGGACATCGCTAGATCGTCTTAAAATCGATCGAGGATCATGAATATATATACTTTATGGGGTCCTAGACCAATATTTCGAGGTGTTACAAACGGAATGACAAACTTATATATACCCTCTATCACTAGAGTGGAGGGTATAAAAATATTGAAAAATAATAAAAATACAAAGAAAATAGTGATTATTGCGGAATTATAATATTCGGGTAAAAACTTCTATTACCAAGTAAGGAGGATTTCTCTTTAAAATAGATGGTGGTAGCTAGTTACTAGTTACACATTCAATAACCTTAAAGTGACTCGTTACCCACTCGCTTACAAAAATGCTACAAAACTAAAAAGATCCAAAGTGGAAATGTCAATTACGTTTGTATCTATCCTTACAAATGCTGGATTATAAATTTCCAATAAGACAAGGACCGCAAAGATATCTTGGAACGTCGTAGAGAGGGACGTTTTGCTGCTTAGTGTAAGGACTCCAGCTCAGCCCGTGGAAACCGCATTAAAACAACATCTTAAGTTTAGTCCATATACAGTTGTTTCATCTATAAGCGTGTCTGTGATGGCTGTTTACCTTTTAGCCGGCTTTTACATAATATAAACAATTAATTGAAGAGGCTAACTATTATTGTGTTAATGTTCAGTGCCATTTTATTTTATATGTTCTGTTCTGTTAATAATAAACAATAAATTCCTATTTTTTATCCATATTTGTTTTCATTTATAAAGTGGGACATTTTTAAGCTATAAATTTTATTATTTTATGTAATTGATACAATCATTTTTTTAATTACTTTTTTGAAAATTTTTAATCACTTTTTTAATTGAAAATATATGCACTTTTTCCTTATTAAACTTTTACAAATTTTAGTAATTCATACTATCACTTTCGTGATAGGTGCAAAATCAATTAAAAAAGTAATTGATATAATCATTTTAGTGATTGAATCTCATTTTCATTTTTCTGTGTGTACTTGGTTGTTTTACATAAAAAATGAATTATGTTACTTTAACATCGAAGAGCATAATATTAACAAAAATTTTGTAAAATTTTTTTTTTGGTATGAAAAAAGTTTTACCAAGTAGGATTGCTCAATCTTACACATTTTTTTTTTTTTTGCGTGTACCATTTATTTAAATATAGTTGCTAAATAAACAAAATTAAATTTGAAATAATGCTTAGTTGCATTTTGTAAGTTTACCTAAGTTGTTTCGGCTAATAAGCATAGAAACATTTCAAGTTGGATTCCTGCGAAAAAACTTAGGTAAATTATACCCTAAAATTATATGATTCCACAATTGTTTTTTTTTTTTTGGTGCATGTAGAGGAGAATACACGAAGTGACTTTATTTTTACACTCATGAAGTGTCAATGTACTTTTTCACAGAGTGACGATTACGTGAGTGAAATTTAGTTTTAATAACACGCAGTGATTCGTATATATCACGCAAAATTCTGCTCATGTGCAAATTTCTGGTATAAAGGTGCATACAGACGACGCAATATTATGTACAATATTCAATTATATTGATGGTGTGTGGGTAAGATTGACCATTGTACAATCGTCAATATTACCCACACACCTTCAATATAATTGAATATTGTACATAATATTGCGTCGTATGTAGGTACCTTAACCCACAATTCCTCTTACACTGTTCTTTCCCAACTGGGGAAATAAATACCTTTTCGCGTTGCCAACTTCTTTAAAAAAAAATCATTTGTTATTTTCGTTGCTCCAACTACACATGCTGTTATTAATAAAGTGAATGCGTTGAAAAAGAAGGAACTATTTTTAGATTTTTTTAATTGCATTTTATATAAACTTATTAAATTTTAAAGAAAAAAACTTTAATTGCAACGAAAATAGAGCAACATGGCACACAAATGTGAAACGACAGACTGTGGCAAAGAGGCGACACTACAATGTCCAACCTGTTTGAAAATGGGCATACCCGGCTCTTATTTTTGCAATCAGGCATGTTTTAAAGGTTTCTGGAAAGAACACAAATTGATGCATGCCTTGGCAGGTTAGTAAAGAAATCAACTTGCGAATTAAAATTGGTTTTTAAAAAAAAAATACATACATTTTAGAAGGCGCCGCCAAACCTAAACAATCGAATGAAGAATGTGGTTATAATCCATGGCCTCATTATCACTTTACCGGCAAATTGAGGCCATATGAAAAGACAAGCAAACGTCCGGTACCTGAGAGTATAGAACGTCCAGACTATGCTGACCATCCTCAGGGTAGAGCTGCTTCTGAGGAAGCCATGAGAGGAAATACTTCAATTAAAGTTTTAGATGATGAAGAAATTGAAGCTATGCGTGTGGCCGGTCGTTTGGGTCGTGAATGTTTAAATGAAGCTGCCAAAGCTGTAGATGTTGGTGTTACAACGGATGAACTTGATCGTTTGGTTCATGAGGCGGCCATCGAAAGGGATTGTTATCCATCGCCCTTAAACTATTACAATTTTCCCAAATCATGTTGTACCTCAGTAAATGAGGTTATTTGTCATGGTATACCAGATTTGAGGCCTTTAAAGGATGGTGACCTTTGTAATGTTGATGTTACGGTATATCATCATGGCTTCCATGGCGATTTAAATGAAACTTTTTTCGTTGGTAATGTTTCTGAGAAACATAAAAAATTAGTCCGGGTGACTTATGAGGCCTTATCGAAAGCCATTGAATTGGTAAGACCTGGTGTCAAATATCGTGAAATTGGCAATGTTATACAAAAACATGTAGCTCCTCATGGTTTTAGTGTCGTTAAGAGCTATTGTGGTCATGGTATACATAGACTATTTCATACTGCCCCTAATGTGCCTCATTATGCTAGTAAGTAAAATGCTTTCACTGAAGGGGAAGCTTATTTTTAACAACTTTTTCTCTGTCATTAATAGAAAATTCTGCTGTTGGTGTTATGAAAGCTGGTCATTGTTTTACTATTGAACCTATGATATCCGAAGGTCTTGCTAAAGCTGAACAATGGCCTGATGATTGGACTGCCGTAACTGCTGATGGTTTATACTCAGCCCAATTTGAACAAACTTTGTTGGTTACCGATAACGGTTGTGACATCTTGACCAAACGCCGGGAAAATAATGGTCAGCCATGGTTTATGGATAAAATGTAAATGACAAAATTTATACAAAGTTGTATTGTTTTTTTTATATATTTACAAAATAAAAATGTTCTTTTTTCCAAAATTGTTTTTCTTTTATTGAATTAAAAATCTAACTTAAAAACTAACTTCCACTATTCCATATGTATTGGTACAATTATTTTTCCAAAGGAGCATAATTCAGCAATTTTTCGATAAGATCTACATGACCCAATAACATACGACGGCAGCAATAACGCTTCAGGCCTAAAGCATCCAAGGCATCACTATAAAAAGAAAAAGTTTAATTAAATAAATTGTGAAATTTTGTTTATTTTCTGAAGCACTCACCCTTCAGTGTATTCGGCTTGTAGCAGACCTAAGTAAGATTCCCATTTGTTACCAATAACTTTCCCACAGGTAAAACAGCGTATGGGAATAATCATTTTGTCTTAAAAAGTTAAATTAACAAAATTATTTCACAAAAGCGTGTTTTCTTCTAGAAAATAAACAGCGAAATAAAAGAAAAATTGCAACAATAACACAGAGTTGAATTGTGAAAACATCCGCTGTAAATTAATGTAAACACGGCCTTCTCATGGATGCCAGATTTTATATTCATGATAAACCCGTTAAATTAAACAGGGAAATAACTGATGTTTCGTTAATGCCTACACGTAAAAAAAATCTGTGTCGGAGTGAACAAAAATCTGGCATAAATTAACCAAAAATATGCTAAAACTACAACCGACGAAGTGGTTTTCGTCATTTACTCAAAACGCTTATGTAAAAAATTATGATGAAAATGCTTATATTATTTAAGCCAAAACTTGGTAAAAAAATTCCACATTTATGCTAAAATAAATTTTTAATAAAATTTTTGAAAAAATTTGTATATTTGTTGAATTTTAAATTTTCACACAATAAATCCACATACAAAAAAAAACTTTTTCCGATTGAGCAATCCTACTTGGTAAAAAATTTTTATATGAAGTGGATAGACTTTTAAGGCTCCCATACATTTCAGACAAATTGGATGACTTGTTGGATGACTAATGTATTTTTTCTCGTGTATGGGGCTGTCGGATGGTCGGATGGCTGGTCGGATGAAAAATCAAAAAGTTTTGATTTTCGATGGTCGGATGAAAAGTTGGATGACATGTCGGATGGTGTATTGACTTGTCATCCGACCGTCGTACGAACAGAGACGTTTTTATTTATTATTTGTTATTGTTTTTCACATAGTGACGTTTTTTGTGCAAAGCAATGATAATAAAAAGTGAATTTTAACATAAAAATATTAAAAAAAAACTTAAAAAAGGATGGAAAAATAAAAAAATATTCATGCTACTCCTTCAAGAATTTTAAAAAATGAGCGGTCATCCAACATGTGTATAAATTTGTCGGATAAGTGTATTTTGAAAATATTTTTTGGTCGACTAACAAGTCATCCAACATGTATTGTGTCTCTGGGCGGCTTTACTAAATTTTGCTAATATTACGCTTGTCGATGTTATAGTAACAGAATTAATTTTTTATTTTAAATAACCAAGTAACTTGCATAATACCGCAAATTACTTGCATAAAAAGATCATCGAAAGAAAACAGAAAAAACAAATACAGAACGCCATTTTTATTTTGTATTTTAGTGTACGTATTTCGTTTAATTTTCTGTGTTATAAAAACGTAAAAAGGAAATTAATAAATAAAATTAAAATAAATTAATAAACAAGTAGACAACTTAAATTCGACTTGTCCGAATCTATGAATACCCTCCACAATGCCCTTTTTAAAGAATAGTACATTTTTTAACGTTAAAAAAATTAACAATTTTGAAATTTTTTATTTTGAGTAAAAAACTTTTTTTTGTCATTTTTGTAAAAAAAAAAGAAAATTACAAAATTTTTTTGAGTGAAAAATTTTTTTCGAGTGTAAATTTTTTGTAACAAAAATACTTTGTAAAGTAATTTCGTGGCTTAAGCCCCTATGACACTACATTTTTTTTGTATTGATGAAATTTAAGTGAACAGTGCAAATATATCACCATAGGAAATCTGAACAAGTGTGAAGAGTAAAAGAATACTAATAAAAAATAGTAAACGTCAAATTTTATTCTTGTGTTATCGATAAATTTGGTTATCAAATGACTGAATGTCAAAAAAAATGTAAAAATTTTACATATTTTTTTGACATTTATGCATTAATGATATTAAGTGTTGCCAACTTTTCTGTTTTTCATTAAATGAAGCGATTTTTTGTTTGTTTTGGCGGTTATTTGAATTTATACAGCGGGTTTTTATTAAAAAGAAAGTAATCACCACTATTTGTTTGTTTATTTTATGTTTCTTTTTCATTTCTTCTTTTGCTGTTTCATTCTTTCAATTAATAAAAAATAAAATACAAAAAAAAATCTAGTGTCATAGGAGCTTTAGCAATGTTTTTAAAGCTTTTTTTTAAAAGCTCGGTTTTTTCAACACGTGAATTTAAAGTGAAACCAATCTGAAATACACGGTTTGGCTAATAACTGAACCACTGGATCGATTTGGCTAAAATTCCAATACGAACCAGACCAGGTTCGTATTGGAATACGAACCTGGCCAAGCTTCAGAACCCGCGTTTGAAAGTTAGCGTGTGTTTTATGTAGTAAATTCGCGAAAACCCCATTATTTTCAGTTATCTTTTCCAATAATTTTGGTGATTTAATAATTTTTCTTGTGGTATAGCATTTTCTTCATAATTTTTTACATACCTGTTTTGGCTAAATTACGAAAACTACTTCGTCGGTTGTAGTTTCTGCATATTTTTGGTTAATTTATGCCAGATTTTTGCTCACTCCGACAGAGATTTTTTTGCGTGTGGCATTGCCCAAATTGTATACTCAACATTACAGCGGCTTATATAATTCCAATTAAAAGCGCCAGAAACTCAATTCAATAATCTGGCAACACTAAAACTAAAATACAACCCTGTTCTTAAAATTTTTTTCGCAGTTGATGAAAAATCGTTTTTTGTAGTGAGTTTTTTTAAATTGTGTAAAAAAAGTGTCAAAAACAAGAAATTTTCTATAAATTAATAAATAAATAACATTTTCTTTTATTGTTTTTGATCTTCTTAAATATTAAATTCGAAATTATCGCTACAAATTTGGTTCATAAACTCCTTTATTTCCTCATTATTCTTCTTTGGAAGAATTTTCTTGTTGTTGCTGATCTTCATTGGATACTTCTACCGATGAGAAAACTTCATAAAGTTCATCTTGTGGTTGTTCATCTTCAACACCTTCAATGTTATCGACATCCTCAAAAGAGCCCTTTCTAACATCGTCTGAACGTTTTTGTAAACGGGCCTGTAAAGAAAAATAATGGTTAGTAGATTTTTAGTCGAAAGCGGGGGCATTGTTACTTACTTCATCCTCATCGGGTACAAAAATGCGTAGTGGTGTATCTGCTCCTAATTGTTGTTGCACTAAACGTTGATGTTCTTCAAAAGCTGTAGCGGCAGGATCGGCATTATGTTGCTGCTGTTGCGGTCTAGTTTGAACCAGACGCTGTTGTTGGGGCTTTTGCGATTCAAATTGTTGCTGCTGCTGTTGGAACTGTTGTTGCTGCTGTTGGAATTGTTGTTGCTGTTGGTGGAATTGTTGCAACTGTTGTAATTCTAATTGCTGTTGTTGGTCCAAGTGTTGCTGTTGATGCTGCAATTGTTGATGCTGTTGTTCTTCTTGCAATTGTTGCTGATTTTGTAAAACCTGATATTGTTCATGTCTTTGAGCTTCAGCTTGTTCTTCTTCAGCATAAGCTTGCAATAATTGGGAAGAATCGTGATGGGAATTTCCATAATAATTCGATACGACAAACCCGGATTCTGTGGTTCCTGTTGCAACCGGTGTTGGTCCAGCTATATTTTGCAAACGGAAGGGAGCAGTTTCAAGTGATTGTTCTGCATCTAAAGATGGAGCCGCAATTAATGGTGCAAAATGTGGTGCGACATCAAGAATTGGATGTATATTATTATGTGGATCTTTTGCAGCCTGCAAAATTTGGCCATTGCTGGCTATTTCTTGTGTTAAATCAGCATTAACGTATCCAGCTTCTACTATTGGTAAAGCGGCTATGGCAGGTTTGAACAATTGTTGTTGGTGCTGACTGTACAAATTGTTAGATTGTTGTACTAAATATGTAGGATTATAGATTGGTATAGGTGCTGTATGTACAAATTGTTGTGTATATTGTATGGGATAGATTTCTGGGACAATTTGCTGGGCTCCTTGGGCTCCTACGATTTGCACCAATGGTTGAGCTACTGGTAAATGATTACTTTGTACATCTACTGGTAATGGTTTTCCATTGCTGGGTGTATTAAAAGGTTCTTTTGCGGGACGCACCGGAGCTGCAGGCAAGGATGGATCTGGATCAGGAGCACTGAGTTTTTGAGAACCTGATAATGGATCTACAAAGGTCTGATCATTTGTATTATCCTCTACTACTTGATAATGATTTTTCTTTTGGTGATATACTTGTGGCTTAGGTGAAGAGGGTGGTAAATAGTTTTCTTCTGGTCGTAAATGGTTATCTTGTATAGATAAATTAGGTGCAGGAATTGTATGTATAGGAGCAAAGTGTTCAGATATAAAACTAACATGGGGTTCCAACTGCAAGGCAAACTAATATTAATATAAACTTTTTTTACATAAAGAACAAAACACTTACCGGTAATTGTTGAATTTCTGTACTCGAGTAGTGTGACTGTGTATTTGGTGTCTCATATCTAAAAGGAACATCATAACTGGTGGCAGGTTTATGTACAGGAATAAGTTTCGTTTTTGTATTTGCTAATTTAATTTTTAAGGGTTTACGTAAAAATGCTGGATTTTTTAAATAAACTGGTGGTGCTGTTAGCTTTAAGGGTCTCTGGTGTCCTCTCAAATGTGTAGATCCAGCATTAATGTGATGGTGTACATGACTATGGCCCATATGGTGAGGATGAGCATGTGCATGAGCATAATTAAGACCGTGGGCATGTGAATGAGCATGTGTGTGGGCCAAGTTGTTACGACCTTTTAATACCAACGATGCCGGTTGATCACTACGAATCTGTACTACCAATGTTTTTTGTTTGTTATTCGGAGATCGAGTAAAACCCAATTGTTTTCCATTTTTAGAGGGTGCATTATACGAATAGGGTGAATGATTTCCTATAGCCGGTTCTCCTAGTGCTAGTCCGACCAGGACGATAAATTGTAGGGTTAAGCAAAAGGGCTATAACAAAATATATATAAAAAATGTTAATAACAATTCGACAGAAAATTTAAAAATCAATTAATAGCAATCAATGTTTAATCTCAGTAAAAGCAATACAAAATATTAAATAATTAAATATACAAAACCGGAGACAACATAACAAAGTAAGTCATTAAAAAAATATTTAAAAACTATTTTTGGTTGCTGTACAAATTTAATAATTAAATTTTGAAAACTATTATTATTGATTTTGAACGTATAAACTAGTTAATGTTATTATCAAAATTGGTTTGCTAATTTAAATTTTGAAACAGTTTTTCGAATAGTTCAATGTTATCCCCAATTAGTATATTTTGATGAATTAAAACATATTAGATATCCTTCAATAGTAATTACAATTTTACAATTCTCGACATTTAAAAATATTTATTTTTTAAATTATTAAACTTTATTTAAAAATTTAATAAGCTTTTTTTATATCAGTTTTTTGCCTCATTCATCATCGTATTCCATTTTGTACCAAATGATTTGTTTTTTATGAATCAGCTTTTGAAAGTAACATATTTTTAAGGTGACAGGACATAATCCCCACGGACATTACCCCCATAACGGAAATGGGGATTATGACCGAATTCATTACGGTCATAATCCCCATAATAGTTGTGGGGACTATGACCGTTTCCAAAACGGTCACAATCCCAATGGGGATTATGTTCGTTGATTGTTGGGATTATGACCGAACTTTTTTCGGTCATAACCCCCATTCACATTATGGGGAGTAAGTCCAAAGCAATTTTGGTCATAATCCCCGTTTTCTGCAGAGAGGGTGGGTTTAATGCATGGAGTTTGTAATCCCTAATGTGTACGCAGAAAAACTTTTAAGTAAAAAAAAAAAACAAATCTTTTAATTTTGGGGATTATGACCAACTAGTATAGAAGACATAATCCCCATAATGGGGATTATGGCCATTTGATACGTGGTCATTATCCCGCGGGCTGGTATAAATTTTGACATAAGGCTCCGTTAAATCGGCAGTTAGCAGCTAACTTTTCATTGAGTAACCCCCGTTTAATCTTGTATTTAAAAGTAAACGATTTGTTATAATTAAAGTAACAAAATTTAAAAGTATTTTGAATTAAATATAATTTTCTGTCTTTAAAAAAGGTTGAAATTTAGAAATAACAATAATTTCTGAATTTTAATTGAGAGTTTCTGAATTTCATTGGAAATTTCTGAATTTTATCTCAATTGGGGTTTCGGTATTTCAATTAAGTGTGAAAGTGGATTTATTTTCGGAAATTTGGAATATTTTTTTCCGTAATTTACGATAAATTAGCATTTATAATCCGAAAAAATAATAAAAAAAATCTGGAAAATAAAAAAAGTTATGAATAAATCAATATTATCCAACTACATTTTAGGATTTAATAAGTCCATTTCGGATTAATTTTGATTTATTTATAACTTTTTTCATTTTCCAAATTTTTTTATTATTATTTCGGATTATAATTGTAAATTTATCGTAGATTACGGAAAAAAATATACCAAATATAAAATATTTTTTTTAAACAAAATAAGATTAATCAGATTAATCACTTATTGAAAAACACAGCATATGATTTCTAAATATATTTTTTGCTTTTTTTAATCTCTTAATTGGAGGTTTCTGAATATAAATTGAGATTTCTGAATTTCAATTGAGATTTTTGAATTTCAATTGGAATTTTTGAGTTTTAATTGTGCCTTTTAGAGTTTCAACTGTTCTCTACTAAATTCCAATTGTGATTTCTATATTTAAATTTTATTTTTATAAATTTCAATTGAGTTTTCTGAGTTTCAATTCGCTTTTCTGAATTTCATTTAGGATTTTAAAATTTAAATTACTGAATTTCAGTTGGCTTTTCTAATTTCAAATGGGATTTATGAATTTTAATTGTGGTTTTCTGAATTTCAATAAATCAATTGTAATTTCTGTATTAAAATTTTTCTTTTCTAAACTTTTAATTAGGGATTTCTGAATTTCAATTGATCTTTTGTAAATTTTAATTGGGAGTTTTTGAATTCAATTGGGTTTATTAATTTCAATTGGGTATTTGAATTTCAATAACCTTTTCTGAATTTCAATAGGGCTTTTCTAAATTTCAATAGAGCGTTTTTGAATTTAAATTGGGGTTTTCAATTGGGCGTTTCTAAATTTCAATTAGAGTTTCTAAATTTCAATTGTGCTTTTCTTAATTTCAATTGGTTCTTTCTAAAACACAATTTTGCTTTTCTAAACTGTCAATTGTTGGTTTCTGTAAATTATAGCAAAATATATAGATAACTAGCTGTTTTGCACCCGGCGTTGCCCGGGTTGAAAAAAAAATATTATGTAATGAATGAGGTTTTTTCCTTGACATCGTTATGAAAAAGGCCACACTCCATAGAAGGGGAATTACCTGGGGTTTGCAAGGTCGATTAGAGGATCTTGATTACGCAGATGACATCTGCTTGTTAACACACTCATTTTCCGACATGCAAGCGAAGCTAACACTAGTTTATGAAACCGCACTATCCGTTGGTCTAAAGATAAACATGGGTAAAACAAAGACAATGCGCATAAACGTAAATAACGAGCATAGGTTCAACATAAAGAACCATCAACTTGAAGATGTGGAGTCTTTTTGCTACCTAGGAAGTATATTCGACAAAAGTGGTGGTTCTGCCGCAGATATCTCCAGCCGAATAAATAAAGCTCGACAATCGTTTGGGCAATTGTATCCCGTCTGGAATTCATCATATATATCACGTCGTACAAAACTAAGTCTATTCAACTCAAATGTGAAATCCACCTTGTTATACGGATGCGAGACGTGGAACGCTGCAACACGAGATATACAAGCCTTACAAGTTTTTATAAACAAATGTCTACGTAAAATTTTACGGGTGTTCTGGCCCTTAACAATTTCAAATATACGTCTGTGGTCAGAAACCAATCAACAACCGATCCATCAAGAAATCCGTAGGCGCAAATGGTCCTGGATTGGTCACATTTTACGTAAACCACCAGATGACATAGCAAAGCAAGCTATAGAGTGGAACCCACAAGGCAGTCGACGTACAGGTAGACCATCGCATACCTGGAAACGCCAAATAACGATCGAGACGTCCAAACTAAACTTGAATTGGAATGAAATCAAACATCGTGCAGTAGATCGAGATTATTGGAAGGAACTTGTTTTGGCCCTATGCTCCTTGTAGGAGTTTAAAGGAACAGATATATATATATATATATATATATATATAATGAGGTTTTTATTAGTCAGTTTATCTAATTCTTCGTAGCTTTTCACTGGTAAATATAAACCAGTTCATGAGGTTTAGTAAATTTTTTTTCGATTTTGCTTAGCGTCGGGAACATGGTTATACGTGTTCCTCCGTCATGGGAACAAACCTAATATTAATGTATTTCTTAAATGGCTTTTAAAAGGAACCTATAGTTCCCTCCTTGGTTAGCACTTTATATAGTGAAAACATCAATAAAGACATAACTTTTACTGTAGTTCAAGTGGGTGTGGCATTTAACGCATTTAGTTCAATTTTGGTCTCATGTGACCTATAGTTCCCCTATTGGTTAGCACGTGAAGAAATTTGCAATTAAATTTGCTCAACTCTCACTAAAGTACAAAGGGGCGTGCCATTATATGTCTTTTTATAAATCGCAGTTTAATATTGTCTATAGCACTATTTATGGGCGTGGCATTTTACGCCCCTTTGTCCGATCGCGGTCGAGTATTTTCTATAATTCCCGCCTCGATTAGTACTATCCGTGGTGAAAATTTCATGAAAATCGGTTCAGCCGTTTTTCCGTTATTGCCAGACAGGCAGATATAGCTTTAGCATGGTACATAGGGGCGTGGCATTTTACGCCCCTTTGTCCGATCGCGGTCGCTTATGGCCTGTAGTTCCCGCCTAGGTTAGTACTATCTGTGGTGAAAATTTCATGAAAATCGGTCAGACGTTTTTCTGTTATTGCCGTACAGGCAGATATAGCTTTAGCATGGTACAAAGGGGCGTGGCATTTTACGCCCCTTTGTCCGATCGCGGTCGCTTATGGCCTATAGTTCCCGCCTCGGTTAGTACTACCTTTGGTGAAAATTTCATGAAAATCGGTTAAGCCGTTCTTTACTTATTGCGGAACAGACAGACAGATAGACAGACAGAAAGACAGACAGACAGACAAACCAACAATCAGATTTATAATATTATATAATATAATAATATATATAATATAATATAATATAATATAATATAATATAATATAATATAATATAATAGGGATAATATTAACCGATTAATCGAACCATTTTAACCGATTAATCGGGTCGAATAATTATTCGCGTTTTAAATTCTTTGTTTCGACATTAACCGAAATAGAGGCGATTAATCGAGGAATCGGTTAATCGATTAACCGAATTGGAAACACTATACGCAATTCTAAATACGAAAAACTTGATAGTATTAGTGATTCTGAAGTAAATATGAGTGTGTATTAGTGAAATTAACGAATTTATCAAAGCACACGACGAAAAATCTTCATCCACGGGAATACAATTTTTACACCTTCGCACTTACCACTCATAGGACGTCTTCTATAGAAGTCTTTGATTAAAACATAAAATTTTGTCAAGTTTTAGAAAATCGCGATTAACATTTTTTGAAATTGAAAATTAGATTTAAAAAAAAAATTTAATATTAACCATCTAGTATAAGCAGGATGCCACTTTAAAGTTATTCCATTTTTTTTTGTATGAAAACTCCAAACAAATGTAATTGAAAATTTCGTTAAAGTGAGCGACCTCTAAACCTTAACGAATTCGACTGAAACTTTGCACAGGGAGTTGTTAGACACCAAGAATACGGGGCAATGTTGAGGAGCTCATGATTTTAATCTAATGTACGTATACTCAAAATTAAAATCTTCCGAAAATACACCCCTTTTGAGCCATATGAGAAAATCTTTTTAATCTTTTAGCTGAAAAATCTGCTCATTTAATAAAATTACTAATATATTTTGTTTCTAAATCTTATAAAAAGCAATTGTAATTTTTTCAAGAAAATTTTTTTAAGTGTTCTACAATTTATACTTGGAAAATTTTCTTAAAAACAGGATAATTAAATATTTCTGTAAAATTAGCAAAATGTCTGTGGCTTACTAAAACAAAATATCCATTTCAAAGTTGTTTTACAGATTTATCAACTGAGATTTTCTGCTAAGTGTATTGTACAATTTTACCTCATCAAAGTCAGTTTTAAATTTTTATTTAGCTTGAGGATTTGCTTGACAACTTTCGATAATCTTTACAACTTTTTTAATTTTCTACATTAATTTAACTAATTTGTTAATTTATTTTTTTAAACCCACATATTACTAGTTGTTTTACTTTCTACCAACGAATTCCTTTTAAAAGAGTTTTTGTTTTTCATTGCCACTGATATAATTAATAATTTAACAACTTAATTCTTCTTTGTCTTTGTAAAATATCTAATTATTATCCACTTTCTAAAAACCATAACATTTTTATTTAAAAACAATGCAATATAATTAAATCAATAAATTTCTTGATTACGAATACCACACTCATAAATTCATACATAAAATCATGCTAAAAACTACCAGTATTACAAGCTGGCAACATAAAATCACGTAGCATTGTTGTCGTTTAGTGGTTAGGACTTCAAGTTACTGTCTTTGGTAATGTCTATTATATTGTCAAGTGTATTTATTGAAAATATATATATAAATATATTAGTTGTTTTTTACTGAAAACACTTTTACTTTAAAACTCTTCGGTTATGGTAGTTGAAATAAAAAGTACAAATGATAAAAAAAATTGCTAACTTCCTTAGGAAATGTACATTTAGGGTTAATTAAAACGTGACTTAGGTAATCATGCATATTTATATTTTCAATGAATACCCTTTTAAAAAAGATAATCGCTATGAATTTTGTGAAATTTTAAATATTATGTATTTTATTAACGTTTTATGTATTTTAATATTAAACAAATTAACAATTAACATATGGGTAATTCCAAAAATTTTCGCATCACTGTTCGGAAACATGCCTTTGGACGCCACTGAGAATTTGGCTCATAGATATCCACGTTTATATGAGATATGTTGCATTTTTGGATTTTCAAAATTTGCTGTAGTTTTCAAATTATCGCGGGTCAAAGTTCGACTTTTTTAGCAAAAGTCAGAAAAATACATGACGTATAACGTGCTCTAACTTTTTAACTAGTAATCCGATTATCACAAGTAATGGCTCATATGAAAGCTTAATTCTTCTTTTAGGAAATATTTTCAAAAGCTATGGTTTTTTTTGAGAAGTGTTGAAAAAATTCAAAAACATTTTTTTTTTGCGAATATTTAAAAAAACACATCTTCGATTTTTTTAAAAAAAAGTTTGGTGATAAACAATACTGTTTTGTACAACATATCCAAAATTCAGAGTGGGATCCCAATGGGATCAAAAAATATTCTGGTTTTAGTACGAAGTTCTTAAATTTTACCTTAGAAAAATAAAATTTTATGTTTCTTCAATATAAAAATTTAAATTTTCAAAAAAAATTATACTACATATTAAAATTTTGAAAAACATTCAAAACATTAGAAATTTAAATTTTCTAAGGGAAAAATATGAGAACCTCGTACTTAAAATAGAATAGTTTTTTATCCCATGGAGATCCCACTCTGAATTTTGCATATGTTATACAAAACATTTTTATTTTTCACCAGAATTTTTTTTAAAAAAATCGAAGATGTGTTTTTTTTAATATTCGAAAAGAAAAAATGTTTTTGCATTTTTGCATCATTTCTGTAAAAAAACTGTGTTATTTTAAAAATATTTTCTAAAAGAAGAACCCCAGCTTTCACATGAGCCTAAATTTGTGAAAATCGGGTCATTGGTTAAGAAGTTACAGCTCTTTAAACGTGATTTATTTTTCTTACTTTTGCTTAAAAAGTCAATCTTTGACCCGCCATAATTCGTTAAATACACCAAATGTAAAAAAACGATATATGGTACATATATCATATTTATGAGGGCTATCTATGTGTCAAGGTTCAAATTAATCTGAGACACCATTTCCAAAAATGACTAAAATTTGAGCTAAATTTTCTGGAATAGCCCATATACTATTATGACATTTTGGAAGACAATATTTAAATTTATATATATTTTCAATGAATGCCTGTGATATTTCTAAAAGATGAAACAATTCTTTTAACTAAAACACAAATTACCATCGCAAATAAATAACAATATCTGTTATATTGCCAAAGATAATTTCGTTTTATAGTTGTCGAACATTTTAATTTTTTCTATTAAAATCTACAAAATTTATTATTTATATTGTCTGCTTTTAATATTCATTTTCTTACAATTGCGTGTAATTTTTTATTTTTGCATCAGTGAATGAGCGCACTTACAGCATTAATTGGTGCACGTTATGATAGTTTTAAATTTAATCATTGTTAACGTTGAAAATTTAACAACTAAAACATCGATGAAAGAGGTATTTGCTCTTGCATTTTCTTATATCGTCACCTAAAATGCAAAAGGCCCTAACTAACATTTTATTAATTTTACAGGATAAGCAAAAAACAGTGTGGAGTAAAATTTTTAATTTGTTAATAACTAATAATCACAAAATTATTAAAAGATGTATTTTTAGTTGCGTTCATTGGTGATTTCGCAATTCACACGTTTTTAATTTTTGGCTATAAAATCTAATTTTTTGTAGGGACGTGTAGGTTAATAAAATACACCATAATCTATAAAAATACCAATTTTTAATTTTTTGTTAGTTAGGGCGTTTTGCATTTTAGGTGACGATATGTACATTAGAGTTAATTTTGAAAATTTGATCTGTGGGTATCTATATTTGGAAAAAATTTCGCTCCTTGGGGTGGTTTAACGCATTTGAAAATGCGGATTTTAAGCTGATTTTTTTACAGAGCAAAAACGGCTGAATATATCGCAAATCTGATTTCACCAGTCGATTCTACAGCAAAAAATAATACAATGGCCGTTTTTTTAACTCTTAAAAATAGTTCCAAAAACCCACCACAGAGGGCGAAAATATAAGATTTTTCCATTTTATTTTTTAATTTATTTTTTAAATATGTACGATTAAAGCGCATTTTCAGCTTAACAAAATGGTACCAAAACTTCCGTTCTATCACAACCCGTTAAAAATTTATAAGCTCTCAAAAATGGCAAAAAACACATTTTTTGAGAACTTTGACCTCAAACATGACGTGATAGAAAAATTTGAAAACCACATGTCGAAATGTTAATCGAAAACAAGATGTACGATCTTAGAAAATATCAAAAAACTGCTCTCAATAATGCACTAAAATGCGGTTTTTGGAAACTTTGACCTCAATTTTCTCAAAAACCTGACATTATGGAAAACTTTGGAAACCTGATTTGGAATCAGCATTGAGAGGTTAATCGAAAATGACTGTCCAAACCGCTGACCCATCCAAAAAATTTTCAAATGTCGGCCAGTGTTTTATAATTTTGTCATTAGAATAAAAACTTTGAAGTCTTATAACTTTTTAATGGGTTGTGATAGAAAGGTGCTTTTTGTACCAATTTTCTAAGTACAAACTGCCTCTTCAACGTGCATGACTAAAAAAATAATTGAAATTTAAAAAAAAACAAGTATAAAAGTTAAATTCGACTTGGCCGAATCTATGAATACCCTCCACAATGCCCTTTTTAAGTGATAGTAAATTTTCTAACGTGAAAAAATAACATTTTTGGTTAGAAATATTTTATTTTCTGTAAAAAAACTTTTTTTATTAATTTTTGAAAAAAAAAAAAAAAATTTACTAATTTTTTTTTTGAGTGTAAAATTTTTTTTGAGTGTAAACTTTTTTTTGAGTGTATTTTTTTTTTGTTTTGGTGTAAAAATATTTTTGTGTGACAAAAATACCTTTTAAAACATTTTTCTGACTTACAAATGTTTTTAAAACATGTTTAACGGGTTTTCAACACGTGAATTTAAGGTAAAACTAATCTGAAATTTACGGTTTTGCTAATAACTTTTGAACCACTGGACCGATTTGGCTGAAATTTAAAACGCACCGGACCAGAGGAACGGTAAATATAAATGCCACACTTCAGCACCCTCAGAATTGCCGTTCGAAAGTTACCGTGTGTTTTATCTCGTAAATTCCAGAAAAACCCTTGCCGAAATTCACTCATTTGCTTATAACTTTTGAACCACTGGACCGATTTCGCTGGATTGCAATACCAACCTGACCAGGTAAATGTCCAACATATATGCCAAACTTCAGGAGCCTCCCTAAAGTCTTTCAAAAGTTAGCGTGTTTTCAACAGACAGACGGACAGACGGACGGACGGACGGACGGACATCGCTAGATCGTGTTAAAATCGATCGAGGATCACGAATATATATACTTTATGGGGTCCTAGACCAATATTTCGAGGTGTTACGGAATGACAAACTTATATGGACATTTCCATTTAACTTTTCATTTCTTTGAAATTTTGGTTTTTTGGCAAAAACTTTTTTTATTTGCATTAAAATATCTATCTACTGATAGAAATGCATAAAGGACTTCTAATGCAATTAGCTTGCAAACACATAAGGCCAAAAATCTTAATTTGCGGTAGTTAGCGACAACCAAACTTCCGAAATGTGGAAAAGTCGATTGAAATTTCATAAAAATTATGTACTCTTTGGCCAATTGTACTTGCGCCGTCCAACGTATTCTTCGAAGATTTAGAATATATGGTCCCTATACTTGTTCAAAAAAGATGTATTTATGAATTTGATGTGCCATCAATAATAAAAAAGTTATTTGGTGGTAACGGTTTGAAATTAAAATTTCTTCATTTTCAATTTTTCGTCGTTTTTTTATCAGCAAATTTGCGCCGTTTCATACTTTTCAAAAGCTAATACGAAGAATGATAGCTGTCGTAATTGGCTACAGTCTAAAACCAGTCTCATGAATGTGCCCTCAATAGGAGCAGAGTACTAGCTAGACAAAGGTTGAGAGACAAAACGTGAAAGTCATCAAAAATCCACTTTTTTGCGAGGCACATTCGCAATATTACTTAAAAGTGGCCAGCACATCGCGTGATCCAAATATTTTTTGATTTTTTATAATAAAATCGATATAGCGTGTTAAAATTTTGATTAGCAAAAATTTTGCAAAAATCTGACATTTCACGATTTTAAACTTTTGCTTGTATTTTCACGTAAAAAGAATTTAGATTTAAAATATACCCGTCAGACGATTGCTTGTAATGCGTATTATGGATCGTATGCAAAAATTGGGACTAAATGTAACTGTACGCTGAAAACGCGCCAATTTTATCTCCAGATAAACCGCCAGGGCACACCCAAACCGCTAATAGAAATTAATTTCTATAAATGACAATTGCTAGTACTTATGAAGCTTTATCCCAAAACTGAACGGCATTCAAAAATTTTGAAGATTGTGGATTTAATGCATCTCTCAAAATTTCATTATTCAGAAACTGCATCACTTTTAAAAATTCACAATTTAGCATAATGCACAAGTTTCTTAACTAATTTGGGGGTGCTAAACACGAATATGGTCTTTAATTTGGTCCATCACCTTTAGATTTCGCGTAAATTGCATAACAAGCTTCAAAATAACAACTTTTAAAAACTAACTTTTAACGGGAAAATATCTTTATAAATCAACGTTAATGGATATAATGTAACCAATTTGTGTTGGGGATAGTATGAAACATTAATTCACGTTAATTTTGTTAAATTCTAATAATAATTGTAATTTTCAGACTTTTGGTTTTCAAATAAAATCTTTAAACCACCAGAACTTTCGCGCCGTCAGCTGAAAGTTCTTCACGCGAACGGATTTTAACTAACTAAATGCATGTTTATACGCGTACTAAACGATTTTGATGTGCCTTCAAAAAAAATTTTAATATTTTTTAAACCTTAAAATCAAAAGTTAAATGGAAATGTTCATATATACCCTCTATCACTAGAGTGGAGGGTATAAAAAACATCGATTTTCCGCCCTCTGCTGTGGGTTTTTGGAACTTTTTTTAAGAGTTCCAAAAAATGCCATTGTATTAATTTTTGCTGTAGAATCGACTGATGAAATCAGATTTGCTATATATTAAGCCGTTTTTTCTTTGCAGAAAAATCAGCTCAAAATCCGCGTTTTCAGATGCATTAACCACCTCAAGGAGTGAAAATTTTTCCAAAAAAATACCGGCATTCTTTTTAGCTTCCCTAAATCCTTCAGAAAAATTATGATACCCGATAAACAGATAAAGTGACATAGTCACCAAACGAACTCTTATGTACATATAAAGATAATATAAGTAGTAAAATGGGGAAAAATATTAGAAGTACTTTTTTTATATCCCCCATTTAGTGATACTGTGTTTATATAAGTTCGTTTTTCCGTTTTTTCCTTTACTCAAACTTGTTTTTCTCATAACTTTTTCAAATACAGTCAAACCCGGTTATAACGAACTCCAAGGAACCAGAAAAAATAGTTCGTTATAAGAAAAGTTCGCTATAAGCGGGGTATATTTTATATTAACCTAGTTTTATTTCCAAAATTTTTTTTCCAATTTTGTTTTATTTGACGTTTTTTGGAAAGTAAACTACTTATTGAGAAGAAATCATTAAAAATGTAAATAAATTTTATCAAAATTATAGTATTTACCAAAAATTTCTAACCTTTTTGAGTTTGGTAAGCATAATTACAGCAAATTTCAAAATATTTATGGGAATTTGTTATAAAAAGGTAAATATACATGAAATTGTGTTCGTGGGACCATAATAAGTAGTTCGTTTTAACCGAGGATTCGTTATAACCGAGTTCGGTAAAAAAGAAGTATTTTGTGTGAAAATTGTTGCCAAAACGTCGGGACTTTCGATTTAGTTCGTTATAACCGAGAATTCGTTATAACCGAGTTCGACTGTATAGTCCAAATTCCAACTTTTTTTTTAAATTTTACAAAAAAAAAAAAAAATGCAAAAAATTGGTACTCAAAAGAATTGGAGGTGAAAAAAAAAAAATAATTGGGTTGGTAAAAAAATAAGTTGATAACTGAATAAAAACTATTGCAACATTTTTAAAATATCTAATGTTTGAACTTGGATAAAATCGACTTAAAAATATTTTTAAAAATTTTTCTAAAAAATGTCTATAAATAATTTCCTTTTCCGTAGGCTAGTTGGTAGCGTGCTAGCCTTTCAACGTGGGGGTCGGGGGTTCGATTCCCACCAGCACCCTTGGTTTCTTTCGCTACAACGAGACGACGGTCATTGTTACCAGTTCTCGGTTAGGTTGAATTTATTAAAAATGAGTTGAAATAAATAGAAAGAATATATGTAATAAAACCCCCGTTTATCGTTCAATATTTGCCCAATCTGGACGCTATCAAGCTTAAATTAAAGCTTGAAAAATTTCAAATGTAGCACTTTCAAGAAATATTCGATTGATAAAAATCAGGTTTAGTATTGATAACTTTCCCTTAAAAGAACTGCTATCAAATTTACACTGTTCCATTACATGTTTGAGTCACTGTATCTTTAATTTCAAAGGCGGTTCCCATTCAAAATTATATTTTTTTAAAATTTCCTCTAACCACTCTAACCGCTCTAACTGCTCTAAGAGTGCCCCTAGAGCAGTTTAATGAATGACTGATCCACAATATTTTTTTAATCCAAACATTTTCTTTGAACACACCTACCCTCTATCTTTAACTCTTATGGGGATACATTTTTTTATTATTTATACATTTTTTTTATTTATCAGCTTCTACTGGTCCAATGATGCGTCCTAGAGGGGTCATAAGTGACACCTATCCCCTTTATTTTACCTTCAAACATATTTTCAAAACATACCTACGCCCTATCTACACTTCCTAGGTGGGCTTCTATACAAATTACAGTTGGAGCAAATTTTATAAAAACGTAATTTTGAATGGAAGACCACTTAGGAAGTGAAGAAAGGGTGTAGGTATGTTTTGAAAAAATTTTGGATGGTAAAAATAAATGGGGGTCGGTCTCACGCAATAAGCTTTAAACAGAAAACACAAGTAGCAAAATAATAATAATAATAATTAAAATCGGCTAAGAAATGCGGGCTTTAGAGTAATTCCGACAAAAATGTGCATTTCGCCTCACTGTGTTGGTTAAAAAAAATGTGTGCAAGTTGAGTTGGGATATCCAGCTTAAACATTTCGTTTTTCTTTAAACATACACATTTTTTAAACTTTTTTTTGAACAAGCTAATGCATTACAAATTCGTGTGCGTTTGGTTTTTACGCAGGATAACACATTTTTGGCAAACATTTTCTAAAGTTTTTTTCCGCTTTTTTTTCTAAGTCTGTCCATTCTGTCAGTTTTTCTATTTTTTTTTGGGTTTACGTTAAATATCCTACTTGTGCAAACAACATCAAATAGCATTTTTTTACAATAAATCAAAATGTACATTTCTTTTTTTGGTGAAAACTTGGCACCAGTCGATTAAAATAAATTAATTCAACTTCACAGTAAATAATTTTACAATGCTTTTCAATGAAAAGCACTTTCTAACACTTACCTTCATTATATCCAAATAAAGAAATAGATTTGAATTTTAAGAAACAGAAGGATATTTTTTTAAGTTAAGCAGAGAAAGTGTTTAAAGAGTTGTTCGATTTATGATTTCAAAATCAAACAAAGTTAATCCAACAATAAATAAAGAAATATTAAAATTGCTATCAAATATATAATCACATCAATCAACTTCATGACACTTGATGTGAAATTTATGAATGCACTTCAGTATAATTATAATTGTTATAATCCGCAAAATCCACTCGAATTTAAACGGTTACAATTTTATATATTTTTAATTTTTTTTTTTTTTAAACCGTTTTTTTTTTTTAATTTTTAAACTCCGGCACGATGTATAGTTTAGTAAGAAATTTCAAAGTCTACTGAAAGAAATATCGACAACAGAATGTAAAAAAACCTCAAAATAATAATAATAATAGTAAGTAGTAAATGTTGGTAGTAAGTTTTGCCGCTGTAAACCGGCTATACCATAAAATTCCATTGGAAACTCATAAGCACACGCACTCTCTCTATGAAAACTATTTACATGTAAATTAGGGGTATAACCAAACAAATACTTATATTACTAATGTGTGGATACTGTAAAACTGAAAGTAAATATATTTTTCCTGATGTTGTTTGGTACAAACTCCTTTTTGCACTGAAAGCAATTTCTGGAATAATCTGGGATTTTTGTATCCTCCAATAAAAATATGGAGGTAAACTAACTTTTCCCCACCGTGTTTAACGCATCAAAATATAGGTCTAGTATTCCGGATCGATCCCAAGACATTTTAACGATGTCCCTTTGTTTGTATGTAAAAAACACGATTCAGTTACAACCATAAGAGTGGTGTAAGCTTGATGAAAAATGACTCACGTTTTCAATCGAAGACATGTTTAAACTGGTGTCATTTAAGTTTCTTTTAATGAAAACCGACATGGAAATAATGAAAATATTCTAAGAACTTGTTTAAAACGTTTTAATGTGTAATAGCAAAGGTATGTGACGGAAAATTGCAACCATGAAATGAAATTAATGAAAATTTTCATTAATAACAATTTTTAGTGAGTCACGTGTAACCGTCACTAAGATCTTTCACATTTTTTTCGTTTTTCACATAATTTTCTTACACAAAATTTTACTCCAACCTTAAATTGTAATACATTAGTAAAACCACGAAATAATATAAAACAGCGCAAACTTTAGTAAATATAAAATTAATAACAGTACAACAATTTCAAACTTTTCCAAAATTACGGGGTCCCGACAATTGATTCTGGTAGAGGAGACCAAAAAAATATACGTGTGTCGATGTTTTAAAAAATCACATCGGAAATTATTTTAGGGGGTGCTAAAGTTGCCCCGTTTTGTCCTATTATCAAAAATGTCCCCTCAAGAAATTCTCAGGTTCTAAAGCATTTGTCTGACAGCAAAAGACCCAGATTCTGAAAGAATTTTTCAATAGAAAATATCCCGAGAAAAAAAGTTTTTGATATATATAAATATAAGTATATAGAGGTAAAATTTTCCAAAAATTTTTATAAAATTATATATAATTTGATAAAATTATATAAAATTTGATAAAATTATATATAATTATATCCAGGATTTGTTGGACATAATTATATAAAATTATATCAAATTATATCTAATTTGATAAAATTTGATCAAATTTTATAAAATTTTATAAAATTTTATAAAATTTTATCAAATTATATATAATTTGATATAATTTTATATAATAATATCCACAAAATCCTGGATATATTTACATATAATTTTATCCATAATTTTGGAAAATTTTACCTCTATATAATTTTATATAATTATATATAATTTGATATAATTTATATATAATTTATATATAATTATATAAAAAAAAAGAAGAAAAAAAGACATGTTTATTTCAAAAAAGTTTTCTGATTTTAAATTTTTTCTGAGTCGTTTGCTTAAAGAGACAGTTTTTGATTCTGAGACATCCCAATATAAAGATTTTAAGGGTCTGGGTCATTTTACTACATAAAAGCTTTTAGAATTTAAAAATTCTTGCTGTAGAAAAACTTTCAGATTCTGTTACACTTTTATATAGAAAAATCTCAGATTCTTAAGAAATTTTCCCCTCAAAAAATTCATATATTTTAGAAAAACTCTTCGTATTGAAGAATTTTTAGGTTTTGGAAAAAAAGTCTTGGATTCTGAGACATTTTTCCGATAGAAAAGGTCTCAGCATTTGAGACAATTTTCCTATAGAAAAGGTCTCAGAATCTGAGACATTTTTCCTGTAGAAAAGGTTTCTTATAGAAAAAGTCTCAAAGTCAAAGTCAAATCCTACAGAAAAATTATTAGATTTCGGGACATTTTTCGAATAGAAAATCTAAGAATCTAAGACATTTTCTCAGATTCTGGGACATTTTTCCTAAGTCTCAGAATCTAAAGCATTTTTTCTATAGAAGAAGTCTCAAATTCTGAGTAATTTTTCCTGCAGAGAAAGTTTCAGATTCTACAACAATTTTTCTATATAAAATTCTCTGAATTAAAAAAAAAATCTCAGATTTTTCCTATAGAAAAGTTGTCAGATTTTTCCTATCCTATTCTATTTATAGAATTCATATTTACAGAAAAATTCTAAAATTTTTCCTATAGAAAATTTCTCAAATTCTCGTTAGAAAAACTTTAAGATTCTCGAAAATTTTTCATAGAAAAAAATTCTTAGATTATTTTCTTTTCTTTTTCACTTCCTTTTTTTCCCTCTCCTTTCCTTTCGTTTCCTTTCGTTTCTTTTTTATTTTTTCCCCTTTTCCTTATTATACCCTAACCACTCCGTGGTACAGGGTATAATGAGTTTGTGCTGATGTTTGTAACTATCCGAAATATTGGTCCTAGACCTACCTTCAAGCATACCGATCGACTCAGAATTACTTTTTGAGTCGATTTAGCGATGTCCGTCCGTCCGTCTGTCTATCGGTTTAAGCATCTATCGGTTTAAGCACGATACAGGTCGCAATTTTCAATCAATTGACTTGAAATTTGAAACTTAAGCTTCTTTTGGCCCAAGGACGAAGCCTATTGAAATTGCAGAAAATGGGTCCATGTTAAGACCTAGCCCCCATACAAACGCCCTCTTTTGATTCGGCTTAAATGATTCTAATAACTGTATTATAATAGATATCGCTTTGAAATTTAGCAGGTAATCAAATTATGTTTGCACAATTCATCATTCCAAATTTCAAAGGAATCGGATCAGTCCTTCTGGTAGTCCCCATACAAACCATCCTCCCGATATTCAAAATTCGTAAAAATGGAAATATTTGATAAAAATTTTATTGTTAGGTGTTAAACGTGTACCTCAGTAACCTAATCAAATCAGAAGATAATTGGACCATTTTTTATAAGGGGGACATAAAAATTTCAACCGATATTCATACTTTCATACTTGTTTTCTTTTGAAATCGGTTTTGGGGCCGGGCACAGTGCCACATTTGGCCAATCTAGGACGACAAAAATCCAATTTTATTTATATTGACTAGAAATTCGGTATAAATGTTTGTTTAGACTTCAAAAACAACATTATGAAAAATATGGGATGCCAGTTAACGGCCACGCCCACTTTTTAAAAAATTTTTAATTTTGGTTGTAATTTCTTTAAACTTGGTATATATACTCTCAAGGACTGTAGAAATAATATCACAAAAAAAGGGGGCGGTCAGACAATTGCCACGCCCACTTTTTAAAAATATGTTTAAAAAATATGTAAAAACAAGGTTTACATATCGTCCCACTGTAGTCGGCGTCGCAGACGGTCGCAAAAGTTAGCCGTTGAAATAAGTACTATGGATATTGGTCAATATGTCTGAAAAAGTCCGGCGACCAATAGAGACCAAACACAAAAGTTCTATTCCATCAAAAAAAATTAATATATAATTTTCTTTTCAAAAATTTTTATTATGTTAAAAATTTAATAAAAAATAGAAAAAATTGTTTAAAAAAAGAAGAAAAGATATGACTTAAAGCCTTTAAATATCCTTTAAAATTACCAAAAATATCTTTTTTTGTTAAAAAGTTACAACCGTTTAAAATCGACTTAATTAATGCGAAATAATGAACACTACTTTCAGGATTTTACAAGATGCAACTTTATGCACCCACATCTTAATAACGAATAGAATTATAGTTCTTATATGAGTATTTCCGTGTTATTAGGAATGTTTTACAATACATACAAACAAATCATAAAAATCGGGGAACTTTTTTTTTTTTTGATTTTTGTCGTGCTAGATTGGCCAAATGTGGCACTGTGCGGGGGGGGGGGGGGGGTGTTAATTTCCTTTCCCCCTGTGAGTCCGCGCCTGATTAAAATTTGAACAACTTTAGGTCTTTATAACTTTTGAATGAAAAAGATTTTTATTTTTGTACAAACATTTTGTAAAGAAAACCTCTACTATATAGACTACAATAAACTACTTCACTCTGTTAGGTCCATTTTAAAATTTTGCAACAATTACTAAATGGTTATTTCCCTAATGTACATACGTGGTGTTTTGAAGAAAGTGATGGTCAAGCATAGATTTTGAGCGACGCGATTCGCTTCTTGTGGCATTCAAACAAAAACGTGCTTCATGCACAACAAACGTATGATGATGATTATACACTTGTGAAGCCAAGACAACTAAATTGCAAATTGTTTGTGTGATAGTGGCCTATAATTGGCAAAAGAAAATACAAAAAGACAAAATTACTTGTTGTTGCTTAGTCTTTTCTGGAAAATATGTATTTAATTTTCTTCACTGATTTGTTACAATAAAACCACTTGTAAGTAAGTAACACAACAATGTTGTTAAACAAATCAGACAAAACAATAGACTTAAGACACGAACTTCATTCATACAAAACATTGGTCATCATCATGTCTTTAAAATAAAAATAGCACCTGTTGTGCTTTAAAGATTTTTACCATTTTCGAAGCAAGTAAAAGATTTTTACCATATAAAGTCATTTATACCAGGCGATCATATTCGACCGCAGATGTGGATATTTTTGTTTAGTTTATGCTCTATCACAAAATATATTATTTTTTCTTTAATGTGGCGCCTCTTTAACAGGAATCTGTTTCTTCAATGTATTCAACTTGTTATTTAAGCATTCTTGGCACTTAAGCCAATCAACAGAACTTTAGCGCAACACCAAACCAAACCCGTAGGCTAAAAACATGAACGTGATATACATGCAGATAACTTGTTTTACATATTTTTGTTTTGTTTTCAACCATCCAATGTTATGGTCTTTTTGCATATGTATACAAAATATATTTGAAAAAATTATGTTGTGTTTACTCCTCAGGTATTTTTAACTCTTCATATGAATTGATTTAATATTGTTTGATTACACCATGTCTGCTTTTTTTTATTTTTTTACTTTGAACCAACACTCAGGGGATGCCCCCATTAATGAAGTGCATTGTGTTGATATCAGAAAATAGGTTATGAGGAGGAGGAAAGAGGGAATAGTGTTTGTGGATATTTGACTTGAATTTATCTACATTGAAAGAAACTGGGAAGACCTCTGCGGGAAGATTATTCCACATACGGCTAGTTCGACTGATGAACGAACCTTCTCTGTAATGCGCTGTGCGATCAACAGGACAATCGACAACAAACGGATGTGATCTACTAGACAACCTAGTATTGCGAACAAAAACTCGGGCTATAGGGATAAGTTCACTTATCTCAGCAGAACACTTTCCATAGTAATATCGATATAACAGAGTCACACAACCCACATTCCGACGATGCTCCAATGAGTCAATAGAGTTGGACACCCTATTGTCACTGATTAGCATCAACGCCTTCCTTTGCACACGGTCCAAGTGCTCCAAAATAGACTTTGAAGCCCCTGCCCATATATGGGAGTTGTAATTTATCTTCGGTCGGATGTAGGTGTTATAAATAGTAAGGAGATCTGATGAGGTGAAGTACTTCTTACACCGGTTTAAAAAAACGAGACACTTGAATGCTTCTTTCGACACTTGAAAAACTTGCTTATTCCAACGGACATCACACTGAATTTTCATGCCCAGAACATCAAGAGTGTCAGATTCCACCATATGTACAGATGACACTGTTGATTCCACATTCCTGTGGGTCAACATACAACATAGAGTCTTGCGTGCATTAAACTTGAGCCTATTCACAAGACCCTACTCAGAGATTGTCAACAGGTCTTGATTAAGAGAGTCATTCATAATCTGCCTTTTGCCCTCAACCTAAACAAGACTTGGCCTACGATCAAAGGAAAATGAATGACAAATGTTGCTGTCACCTGCAAAAAAGTAGATACACCGAAAAAAATTCCTGCCTTATATGTACGAAAACGTGCGTACATTGTACGAAAAATTTCGTTGTTTCGCACCACGAAATTCTTGCGTACAATGTACGAAATGCACGAAATTGTTTCGTAAAATAAACGAAATTGTTTTTGTATTTTACAAAAAAATTTCGTAAAATAAACGCAATAAATTTTTGTGTTTTACGAAAATTTTCGTAAAATAAACGAAATATTTTTTTTGTTTTACGAAATTATTTCGTAAATTTTTTTTTTTTTTTTATTGCGAATAAGAACAACGTTTTCAACGTTTTGACAGCGACATTTCCAAACAATTAATTGTTTCTTCTTAACAGAGACTTATAAGATTTCATTCATTATTTACAGTGATTTTGTTTAAGGCTACGTTCACACTACAAGAACTTATGATATGTTGAGATGATTTTTTTGGAGGACCACCTCCCCACATGTAAAAAAAAACTTATATCATCAAGCCTCAAATTTTATTTGATCCGATTAGCCTCAAATTTTAATTGATCCTTAAAATAAATAAAAACCAAGAGAGAGCTTTTAAGCCGGCTGTGCCGAATTTTATTACCCCAAATATGTAAAAAAAATATCAGAGTTATCATTATTGAAATTAATTCTTTTTACCCACGACCACAAGGCATTTTCTAATCCCCTGGGTCGAAGCTCATTACTTAAAATTTTTTTTGACATAAAAATGTTTCATTTGTTTAACAAAACAACAAAAAACACTTTAAAAAAATTAAGTTTTCCAGAGGTTGGTTTAAAGAAATAAAACTTTTTTGCCCACATACGAACTTAACCTGCTGATGACCAAAAGACTTGTTCCGTGGTATCCGTGGTTTATATAGACGGACATTAATAGAATGCCTTAGAATTTATCATGGATTAATAATACATATACTTTATGGGGTCCCCAACGGATATTTTTTTATTATACCCCAATACTGTAGTTGGAGGGCATAAAAACACCCTTTAAGCATGCATTTAAAGATTTCTTCTTTTTTCATTAGTTTTGTAAAATTACAAAATTCTTGATTATTTTTGTTCGTAACATAAAGTTCACTTTCGTATATTTTACGAAAGAAGTTTTTACGAATTATTTTCGTAAAAATACGAAAGTCTGTACACTTTTTTTGTAATATGCAGTCAACATTCGTATATTTTACGAAAGAATCATTTACATTCTTTTTTTCGTTACTTTCGTAAAATTACAAAAGTTTTTACAACATTTTTTTCGTAATATGTAGTCAACATTCGTAAATATTACGAAAAAAATATTTACTAATCATTTTCGTTACTTTCGTAAAAATACGAAATTCAGTACTAAAGTTTTTCGTAATATGTAGTCAACTTTCGTGTATTTTACGAAAATATAAAGTACGAAACTTTTTTTCGTAAAATGTTGCATGGATTTTTTTCGGTGTAGGATTTGAAGTTTGACTTAGAAGGTCGTTAAGAAAAATAAGAAAAAGTGTAGGGAAAGAACAGTTCCTTGCGGTACCCCTGATTGAAGCGGAAACTCATCAGATGAGAACCCATCTATAACACCACGTATAGAACGATCCCTGAGGAAACTCGAAATAAATTGAGAGAAGTCATTACCGACACCAAAGGCATTAAGCTTGTATATGAGCGCACCGTGCCACACACAATCAAATGCCTTGGAAATATTCAGAGCAACCACCTTACTCTCACCAAAATAGTGGATCGAACGACTCCAACGTTCCGAAAGGAACGCCAACAGATCCCTAGTAGAACGAGTACTCCGAAAACCATACTGTCGATCGTTTAAAAGTGAGTTAGCCTCCAGATACCTAACAAGATGGCAATTTACCATGCTCTCCATTACCTTCGACAGCGCTGAGCATATTGCGATTGGGCGGTAATTATCAGGGTTATTAGCCGCACCCTTTTTAGGGATTGGCTGCACATTTGCAACCTTCCAATATGATGGAAAGATTCCCTTACGGAAGGGCAAGATAAAAAGGTTAGCCAGTGGACGTGCTAACGTCGAAGCACACTTCTTTAGCACCAGTGCTGGTATACCATCCGGTCCCGGTGACTTATTTACGTTAAGATCTGCAAGAACCTTTGTAACTGCACGAGCTCGGAAAAATATCTTGGGCATAGTATGAGATACCCTTTCGATTGAACAGATGTCGCTCAAATGCAATACCAAACTTCTCAGGACTACCACAGTTTAATTCTTTGGCCGTTATCACCATTTTAACAGACAGACGGACATCGCTACAATGTCTTAGAATCGATCACTGATCAATAACACTATATTAAAAATTTTTAAAAAAGCTCTTAGTCTGTGTCGATACGATTTGTTTCTATCCAATGTATCATAAAAAATTAAGAAAAATGCAGCCACGTCCCTTAGACTTTTTTTCTGCGGCTAAAACTTTGTTATATCTGTCCGTCCGTCTGTCTTCAAAATTTTTGCAAAAATCAAAAATTTTAATTTATTTTGATTTAACTTTGAAAATTTATTGTTCGATAACACGAACAAACACCTCCCTGAAATTTTAACAGTGTTAAAAGGACATTCTTAACTTAAATATTTTTTTTTGGTTTTTGAAATTCATGGTGCCCTTGCCAGGAAAAAGGGACATTCCAATATTGTTTTCAAAAATGTTTGTTAAAATTTTTTTGAAATTTTTTTTTTGTTTATAAATTTTAATCTCCATAATTTTATCAACAATATTGTCACAGATAGTTTTTTTGTAGAACTTACGGTTTCCGAGCAAAAAAACACTTTAATAAAAAATTTTGCTTTTGGAAATCCTTGGTGTCCTTGCCAGGAAAAAGGGCATTCCACAGAAAAAATTTGAAACGAATTTCAATCAACAAAAACGCGGATTCAATCAATTTTTTGATTGAAATTCCTCCAATTAAAAAAATTGTTATACCAATCATCAAATTGTAGGTGATTGATTGAAAATTTTTTCAATCAAACATTTTTTAGATTTTGATTAAAAATTTGATCAATTTTCTGTTTAAAATCAATCAAAATAATGATTGATTTAACAAATGAATTGTAAGCTTATGACAAAATTATCAAAAAATTCATCTTTTTTGCTTTCCAATATGTTGCCAACAAGAAAAATGTAAAGCCTGACTATTTTGTATATTTTTGAATTAATCTATTCAAATAAATTAAAGCGAAAAAAAAATCTGGTATGTTGAAAATTTGTAACAAAAAATGGCAAAAATTTTAATCAAAACATTGATTGACTCATTTGAATTTTGTTGATCAATACATTTAATTGAAAATTTTTAGCCAATAATTTTTTGTGTGTCCTATATTGTTTTCAAAATTTTTTGTTGAATTTTTTTTCAGAATTTAATTTTTTTTTTTAAATTTTTAAATCGTCATAATTTTATCTACAATATTGAAGAAGCTTTTTTGTACGACTAACGGTTTCAGTGTACAAAAGTGGTAAAAAACTATCGAAAAGTCAACATTGCCATATCTTCCAAAGTATTGATCCAAAAAAAATAAAAAAAATGGTTTTTAATTATTTATAAAGTCCTATCAAATAACCAAAAATTAACAAAATCGGTGATCCACCAGTTAAATTTCCTATGGATTTGCTCATATACCCTCTAAAACTAACAAATGAACTATCTCCTGAAACTCAAAATATATATATGGGCTATTTCACGTCAACGGGAGACCCCCCCGCCCCCAAAATTGTATTGGTCGTAGAGAGTTGTATTATGGCTTAAAATTTAGCCAATGATCTCGACTTTTGAAAGCTGAGTGGCGGAGGTTGAACCCGATGGTAAGTGAGCCAATATGGCGGCGCGAATCGGGATACCCCGATCGGGATATGCTGAAAACTAATGAAGGAGTTATCGGATTTTTCTGAAATTTGTTATCAGGGGTTTATTGGGACGCTTATTTCAAATTTTCATTGAGATTTCAAAAATTCAAAATGGCGAATCCAATATGGCGGATGATTTTTTCGAGGTTTTCGCGTTCAAATAAAACTCGGTTTCCGGGTGTATTATGGGTCACTAAACACGATTCTGAATTTAGATTTCCAAAATTCAAAATGGCGGATCCAATATGGCGTTTTTTTATTTGTTTTTAATTTAGATTTTCTTGAGACTTGGTATCCGGGGGCTATTTGGGACGCTGATTTCGAATTTTTATTCAGATTTTAAAAATTCAAAATGGCGGACTCAATATGGCGGATGGTTTTTTTTTAAGTTGTCGCATTAAAATAAAACTCGGTTCCCGGGCGTATTAGGGGTCACTAAACACGATTCTGAATTGTGATTTCCAAAATTCAAAATGGCGGATCCAATATGACGTTTTTTTTTATATTTTTTTTTAATTTCGATTTCCTTGAAACTTGTTATACGCGGGTTATTTGGGACGCTTATTTCAAATTTTTATTCAGATTTCAAAAATTCAAAATGGCGGAACCAATATGGCAGATGATATTTTTTTTTAAATTGTCGCATTTAAGTTAAACTCGATACCCGGGAGTTTTATGAGTCACTTAGTACGAATCTGACATCAGATTTAAAAATCGTTATTTAAAAAATATAAGAGCCATGTTTGATCCGCCATTTTGAATTTCGATTCGCGCCGCCATATTGGCTCACTTACCATTGGGTTCAACTTCCGCCACTCAGCTTTCAAAAGTAGAGATCATTGGCTAAATTTTAAGCCATAATACAACTCTCTCTCGTTGTCCCTTTAAGAAAGAGTGTGGATCTTCGACAAAATTTCGATAACTCCCGATCTAACAGTAATTTCGTCTACAGCAAAATACATGACGACTTAAATTTAATAAAGATTATTTCGTATTCATATGGATGTCGTAGGTCTATGTCTTCACATAAATACCCCTTAAAATTTACACATTAACATGAAAAAAATATTTAACGAAGCCGAATTTTTACACGGTTGTGCCACCATTAGATAGGCATTAAAAAACGTTTCTTCTCATATGGAAACATCATATAGTTTCGTAGAAAAAAAATGGCTGAAAAATCAAAAACTGATTTTTCGTAATTTTTGAACCCCTAAATACCCGATTTTTTTTTCAAATTTTTAAATCGTCATAATTTTATCTACAATATTGAAGAAGCTTTTTCGTACGACTAACGGTTTCAGACTACAAAAGTGGTAAAAAACTATCGAAAAGTCAACATTGCCATATCTTCCAAAGTATTGATCCAAAAAAATAAAAAAATATGGTTTTTAATTATTTATAAAGTCCTATCAAATTACCAAAAATTAACAAAATCGGTGATCCTCCAGTTAAATTTCCCATGGATTTGCTCATATACCCTCTAAAACTAACAAAAGAACTATCTCCTGAAACTCAAAATATATATATAAAAGACACGATTTTAAGGTTGGGGTGTCTCGGCTTATCGGCCATATCTGTATTTAAAAATTTCGTTGTCCCTTTAAGAAACAGTGTGGATCTTCGTCAAAATTTCGATAACTCCCGATCTAACAGTAATTTCGTCTACAGCAAAATACATGACGACTTAAATTTAATAAAGATTATTTCGTATTCATATGGATGTCGTAGGTCTATGTCTTCACATAAATACCCCTTAAAATTTACACATTAACATGAAAAAAATATTTAACGAAGCCGAATCTTTACACGGTTGTGCCACCATTAGATAGGCATTAAAAAACGTTTCTTCTCATATGGAAACATCATATAGTTTCGTAGAAAGAAATGGCTAAAAAATCAAAAACGGATTTTTCGCCATTTTTGAACCCATTTTTTGAACCCCTAAATCCCCGATATGGCCGATAAGCCGAGACACCCCAGCCTTAGAATTGTCTCTTTTATATATATTTTAAGTTTCATGCAAATCGGTTCAAAAGGGTTGATTTACTTTTCTTGTAAGTGAAGGGTATAAAAATAATCCTTTTAAGTGAAGGGTATAAAAATAATCCTTTTCAATTTTAAAATTTTATAATTCATATTATAGCTCTTTTTATTCAACCGTTCCAATTTATTTATGAAAATAAAATGTTAGAGCTCGAGGCCTGGATTTTTTTAATAAAGATTCTTCTTTTTTTCCATTAAAATTCTTAATTTATTTCGAAGAGTGGCGAGATATTGCAAAATTATTAAAGAAGGATTTTAATTAAAAATCCAGGCCTCGAGCTTGAACATTTTTTTAAATTCATTTAAATTTTCTGAAATTTTTTTTAAAGTTTGTAGTAAAAAATTGAATTGCAATGGTGTAATCTCAAATCTAATACTATTTCTAACAAACATAAAATGTGTGTGTAAAGAATGTTTAATAATTGTTTATTAAATTTTGTGACACATAATATAATTAAGTTGGATTATACAATATTTATTCGTGTCACTATACAAATGTATGTTAATATTACTTTGATTGCGGCATGTCTATAAATTGCTTTACGCACTTATGAAATTTATATTGATTTCGAAAAAAAAAAATTGCATTTTGCCTATTGAATGTGAATATAAATTAATTTTGTTATGGAATTTCGGTAACAATTGTATAATTAAAAAAATATTATATGCACAGACATAAATCATAATTTTAATTTCACTTGTTTACTATTTAGGGTAATTGTAATATTTTATAAAGAAATTTGCAAGCATTTTTGTATGTTTAATAAATTAGCTATAATTTGAATTTCGCTAAAAGAGGTGGTACAAAATGGATAAATATTTATTTAAAAATTTAAAATTTCTTAAAACGTCAACAAACTTGGTGTTAAAAAAAATCGGTTGATTATTTTAAGTTATTAAAAAAAATTTATGTATGGGTCCAGTTATTTTTTCAAAATCCAGTTGAAAATTTTCCATTGTCCAGTTATTTGACCTCTAACATAGTATCTGACAACCCTAAGGTCCATACTGGATAATCTGAGTACAGGGTTTTACTAAATTTTGGTAATAGAATCGAACCTATATATTCAAGTTCTTGTGTTTTTTTCTCTGTTGCACAGTGTAATTAATTTTCTCAAATCAAAGAACGCCTCTTTTCGCCATTAAATTAAAAATGCAATTTGTTTATTATTTTTTTTTTTTTTTTGCATACTTTTATTTGAAATGTTTTATTTTTTTTTAACAAATTTTTTAAACATTAACAATTCTTTATTTTTATTTTTTAAATTATCAGCATTCGTATGTTAAGTTTTTGTGTTTTTTTTTTTGTTTGTTTAGTATTAGACAAATTTTGAAATACTATTATTATTTACTCTTACATATTTTTTTTTTTTGTTAATTTAATTTTTATATTTTCGTATATTTAATAAAAATTTCATTAATATTAACATTAAACTACTTTATGTCTGTGGGGTGTTAATTTTTTTAGATTTTTTAATTTTTTTTTATATAAATAATAATATTATGGCTACGTACAATTTTTTTATCATTTAATATATAAAATGATCAATATAAACTTAAATATGCGATTTTTTTGTTAAAAAATATAAAATTATCGATTTAGAATTTTTTTTTTTATGTGGTAGTGAATAACGATTGTGTTTAAAAGTGCAGCAAATAAATAATGAAAGCTTTTTTTGTGTATTGGTAATGTTTTTTTTTTAAGTTAATCTTAATCTAAAAAAATAATAAAAAAAGTTTTTTTAATCTATCTAACAGTTAAAACGTTTTGCCTAATGAATTGTATAATTTTTTTTTTCCGACTACATTCTGAACGATTTAAGGGGGATTTATTTTTTTTATGTGGTTATTTTTTTTTTTGTTTTTTTTGTGTTTTTCTAAAAAAAGAATGAATTTAAATTGTTTTCAGTTTTTTTTTCAGTTGAGATTTTTGTTTTTTATTTTATAATATCGTACGAGTAAACATGATTTCATCAAGGTTCACAACATCCAGAGTTTTTGTATTATGATTTGTTTTATTTTTGTTAGTATGACAAAAAATGTTAAATTTTGTAGCCGTTTTATCTATAAAATGAGTTTTTTTTGTTTTATGTAAATTTACTAAGGTTGACCTTTAATGTATGGGAAAATTAAAAACATATTTGCTTCAAAAATATGAGCTCGATCGGTTGAAAATTGCCGTGCTGCACTGCACGTACGTTTAAGTTTGTAAGAACAAGATTGGGGGGAAATTAAAAAAGCAAATAAAATGTCTTGCTGAGCTGAACACATATATCCAAAAGTTTTTCAAATCGGTCGAACGGTTTTCGAAATATCGCTATTTGAAATTTTGAGATTTGATTTTTTAAATTCTTGATCGTAGAAAAACCGTCCTTTTTTTGTTAATTTTAACGATATCTCGAAAACCGTTTGACCGATTTTAATTTTTTATTGATATTCGTGTTCAGCGCATCAAAATTAATAAATATATAAACAAATTTCAGTGTGCGTGCGGCGTGCCAATTTATAACCGATCGTGCTTGTATTTTAGTAAATTTTTTTTTTTATCCTAACCTCACACAAAACTGGGCTCCGATTTTGAAAAATCGAAAATAAAAATAAGGTCCACCTTAATGTTTACATAAACTTATTTTTATTTACGTATTCGTTTAGAAAAAATATTTTATCGAAGTTATATTAATATATTTATTTGGCAGAATTTTGTCAGATACACAATTTTTTTATAATTTGTTAATTTTTTAGGAAAATAATGAAAGTTGCATTTTTTTTGTTGCAAAACTGAAATAAATAAACACGCTTTTCAGATTTTTTGAGAATTTTAATTTTTCCAAATTTTATTAGCAAAAATAGGAGATCACTTAAAAATTCAAAAGATAGTCAAAATATTTGAAATTTAAAATCGGATCTATCGAAAAGTTACCTCTTCTTTTATTTTTTAATTTTTGTGGGAAAAACATTTCCTATATTTCAGAAATTGAAATCATTTAATTTTTTTAATTAATTTTTTTTAGAAAAAGTTCTCGGTGAAGCTGTAAGTTCTTAAAGTTTTAAGGCTTACCATGCAGTTAAGGGTTAAGCAGTATATTAACCCTTAATATTCTACTGGTTCCGCAGGGAACCAACCCAAAAAATTTAATTTTGTTTAACAAATTCCGCGATTTAAGCAATGTTTCCCTACAATCCCTGGAAGCACATTTTTTTGCCAGCCGTATTCTCAGCAGGGTGCCCCAACCTCAAAAAACAAACACTTTTGTGAAATAACGTACTTTCAAGAAATATTTTTTTGTGTTTAATACGTCGAAATAGAAGCTGGAAAAAAATATCCGTGAATTTTTTTGAATCTTCGGAATGCTCAACAAAAAAAATGTTGTACAAAAACAATTCGTTAAAATTGGTGGATCCACAAGAAAGGTATTCTTTACATAGCTCTGGTAAATGTAACCTATCAACAAAGTCGTAGAACAAAAGTGTTAGTCTGGTAGCTAATTTTGGATAATTGGTGTTCGCCGATTTCAAATCTGGCAACCGTTTTTTTGGGTCAGCTCTAGTTTTCGAGATATATCCTAAGGAAACTTCGAAAATAGGCTATTTTGGCATATGTATTTGTGAGTCCATATTTACCAACATTGGTCTTTCATAAAAAAAGAAAGACGATTATGGGTATGTCGGATCTGTTAATCCAAAAAATGCTCATACTTTTTTTTGAGTCATTATTAGTTTTCGAGAAATCACTAAAATAAAAATTGTCATTTAGGTCCTTCTTAAATTTTTCCACTGATCATCACTTTTTTCTAGAGTTTGAGGACACGATTTAGAGTCAGTAAGGCACGCATATTTCAAAAGTGCTTTTTGTTTTATCGTTTCAGCTTTGGTTTAAGAGTTATATATCAACGATTTGACACATATCTTATAACTGAACAATTTGGTCTTTTCATCAACATTAGCTAAGCAACTTTAAACATTTGCAAAGGGTTTTTTAACTGATTTTGACCAAGGCTAGATCCATTTATTTGAATTGCTTTTAATTTTTCCGAGTCAGCTCTCGTTGGTACGTACGTACCAACGATTTTCTAAATTTTTCTTTCGTTATAACTAAAGCTGTCAGATAAAAATTATTACCAGTTTTGGAATTCTCGCATGAAAAATAGTTAAATTCGTCTTTAAAACTGAGGCTCCAAAATTAGTGTTGGAAATTATAGCCAAGCAAAGTTGGCTATAAAAAGTCGCATTTTTCGACTTTTCAACAGCGATTTGCTCGCGAACGCGAGCTGATGGAAAAAAATGGAAAACAGATTCAGAATCAGCACACTAATGTCCATATAAAACAGCCGTCAAAAGTCAGGCAAATTGAAAAAGTATAACTTATGTCACCTTGTGTAATTACCCAGGCAGAAACTGCCAACCGTTCCAAAGAAAAAGTCTCGGCAAAGCACTTTATTTTTTGTGTAGAAGGTAGTATGAATTCGAAAAAGTGCTTTTCAAGCGCTTTGCCAATGTTTTTCTACTTAAATCCGTTCAAAGTATAAATTTTTTATTAAAATTTATTAATTTTCATAACAATTGGAATATTTTTTATTTCCCTGCAGAATAAGTGGTCGGTCCTTGATAGTTCTCATGATATGTCACTTATACACAATGACCTACATATTACAAACTTAACACATTTTATATAAAAACACCTGTTTCTTTCGTGAGGAAGTGTCTTAAACTCCGGATACATCACCCTTAAACTCCGGATACATACCCGTTTCGGTTCAATACACCACTTTTTTCGGGACTTTTCCAAATTTTTTCCTAAAGGCATTTTTAATAAATTTTTTATTCCAAAACGCAAAGAAAACTGCAAACAAAATTTTTCCGGGACTTAGAAAATTGTTCAAAGTTTGTTCAAAATTTATTTAATAAATTTCTTTATTCAAATAAACACAAAAAAAGATGTGTTTAATGGACTTATGTATACAATTTAGATACGTCCTATTTTTTTGTTTTAAAAGTGCTATAATAGTACCATATTTTTTGTTTTTAAAGCGCTTTCAAAGCGCTTTAAAATAGCAACGGCATACCGTTTACCGTGGTTATCATTTTGGACGCTGGGAGAGTACTAAACTGTGATGTTTTCCCAGCACACAACCGACCATTAAAGGTACTTTGCCAGCGCTCTCCCGTTCGTATTTTTCTGCCTGGGTAGGTCTATTATTGTTAATGTATTGCTAACTAATATCTACTGTATGACCAAAATGCGTTTTTTGAGTAAGAAAATCAAAATTTGGGAGATCGGCAAAAATATAAATCGTAACAAATATTTTTTAGTGGTTTCCCTTATAAGCCAGAACCTTAAGTTTGATGAAAATCTATGGGTTATTCATAAAACTCTTAATAATTTTGGTGTTTACTCACAGATTTTTATAAAACCCACTTTGTTATCTTAGTAAAGCTTCAGGCTTTTAAGATATATAAAAAAGTGCCCGACTAAAAAAGTTTAGATACAGTAACATATTATTTAGTATATTTTTATATGGGCATACACAGTACTTTACATAATTATATGTGAATGCATCTTGTATCAAGTTTTACACACAACATTTAATATGGTGCCATATAAAAGGATATCGAATCATGTGTTGCTCCACATACAATATATAAAACTTTATTAAATTAGATATTGCATATAATATTTAATATGACTCCATGTATGACAACATACAAGATTAGATAAATAAATATATGATATTTATGTATGAGATTAGATAAGATTAGATATAATTTTTAGAAAAAATTTTCTAAGTCCCGAGAAAATTTTTTAAAATTCCAGACACAAAAAGTTTTTGCGTTAAGAATTTCATTAAAAATTATTTAAACAAAAAATTTTGTTTTCCAAATTTTGAAAAATTTTACAAGTCCCGAAAAAGTTTTGGAGAATTTTCTAAGTCCCGGACACAAATTTTTTCTGTCTTTAAAGTTTTTATTCCCTCCAACCACAGTATGGGGGTATACTCACTTTGTCATTCCGTTTGTAACGCATCGAAATATCGGTCGGAAACCTATAAAGTATATATATTATTGATCCATGATCGATTCTAAGACATTCTGTGAATGTCCGTCCGTCCGTACGTAAAGGAGCTAGCCTCCTACAATTTAACATGAATATGTCTTATGGCAGGTTAAGTTCGTAAATGGGCAAAATCGGCTCAGGGGGAAAAAAGTTCCCACTTGAAGAACTGAACCAACCTCTGAAAAATACACTTTTTTACATGTTTTTTTGTATTTTTTTTAAATAAATGAAACATTTGTTATATTTATCGGGATGGGAAGGTGCGCTCAACGTCCCCCACTGACCCCCCCCCCCACCAAAAACAAACGCCCTGACAATTTTTTTTTACATTTTGGAGGGTATAAAAGATTCGGCATAGCCGAATTTAACACTCTCACTTGTTTACATTAATTATAAAAAATTTTGTAACATTTTACCAAGTTTTTGCATAATTTTAGTTAAAGTTTTTAAATTACAAAAGGTTAAATACTCTTATGAATATTTAAACGTTTATCAGAAACAAGCAAAAACATGGTAAAATTATGCTATTTTTTGCATAATATATGCAAAAAATTTAAATACGTATAACCTCCCAAGTACTTGGTAAATATTTTTTTGTGTGTATGGAAATACGCCTTGTAAGTTTGACTTTGATCCAATAACAATTATGTTTCGTGATGTAAAACGTTTGAAATGTAAAAGCTCCATATGTATTACCTAAGTTTTTTAGCCTAAAAAACTTAGGTAACTTATACTATAAAACTTTGTTAATTAAAATCTTCAAAAACTTTTAAATTTTGAATAAAACAAGTACTTTATTTTATAATTCGGCGGAATTTCTAATAACAATTTAAATGTGAATTTTATCCACAAACATTTTTTTTTAAATTAATGATTTTTCTAATAAATAACTAAACTAATAATGAACAATGTTTACATGTTGTTTTTTGTGTTTTTGTATAATTTAAAAGCTCGAATTTCACATAAAACTATTATTTATGAATAATAAATTATAAAATAGCTTAGAAAAGTTGAAAGTGTTTTTTTATATAATACATTTAGCAAGAAGTATGAAAGATTAAAATAATATTTAACGGGGGGAGTTTTTAGGGATTTCTAGCTCGGTTTTAAATATGCAGCTATGCAGCTATATTTTATGTAACTATTTCTGATGGCTTGTATTTAAATAAGATATTTAAATTTTATGAATATTGCTTTCAATATGAATATTCCTGCATTTATTTAGTAATGTATTATTTAATTTTTTTACTGAAAACGTTTTAAAAATTGGTGTTAAGCTTTGTTTTTTTTTGGTTGTAATAATGCATATTTAATGTTGTTCTATACTATTTTGAAATTTTAAATGTTCTTTTTTTTTTTTTGTTAAGCTTGATTGGCATATTTTTTTTAGATTTTTTTTGAATTTTTTTATTTTTTTTCTCTAACTTATGATGTTTAAGGTAAAAATTTATTTATGTTTTTTTTTTTTTTTATTATTAAATCTAATTTAATTTTATTTTATATTTTATTTTCTATTTATATGATGTTTTGTGGTGGCGGTGTGATAATACGCTTTAAATGGATGAATTTGTGTTGCGGTTTATGATTAAAAATGTTATCTATTGCGATTTATGTAAAATTTGTCGTATATTTTTATTTTATTTTTTTTTTGTTATTATTTTTATTTTTTTTGTTGTTTCTATATATATATTGTTAAATTACGTTAAAAAGTTTTTTTTTTATATTTTTGTTTTTATCTTGTTCGTGATTTCTATACGCGTTGGCAGTGTTTTCATTGAACAAATATCCAAAAACTTAGAAGCTTTTTTTTTAGTGTATTGACAGGTTATTAAATGTATGCATTCGTTTAAATTGGAACATATAAAAACGGGTATTTTTTTTGTTTTGGTTTTGGTTGTTGTATTATTATTTAAATAAATATCTAAAGTCATAAAAATTAAACTCATATTTAAAGATTTGTTTTTTTTTTATAATATATTTGCGATTTTTTTTTTTTGTTGGTTTTTTGATTATTTACAAAATATTTACATAAACTTTTTTGGTTTTGCGAATATAGGCCGTAAACTTTTGTTTATATTAACAAATGACGAAATAGTTTTTTTCTTATTTAGTCCAGTCGAAATTAATTTTTTTATTGAAACATTTAAAGAAAAGAGATTAAAACAGACCCCAAAGTCATCATATTCACCATTTACTGCATTTATCTTCAGATATTAATACAAGTTGAATTTTTTGGTAGTAAATGAAAAATAAATAAAATCTTGTTTCAGTTATCTAGCGTTTTTTTTAAATCAATTTTATAAGTTATTTTCTAAAATTTGAGATCACTACAAATCTGACTAAAATTAAAAATTCCAAAAAATATAAACTTTTAGCCGGTTGGTAATATCTTTGTCTATCATTAAAAAGATTTTTAAACATTTTTATAAAACAGCGAATTTCTATTTTAACTTATTTTAAAAGCTATTTCCTAAAATTTGAGATCACAACAAAAGTGACTTAAGTTAAAAATTCCAAAAATAAGGGAAACTTTATGCCAGTTGTATCGGAAAGCTTATATCTTTGTCTATAAAATGGTTGAAGTATTAAAAGAAATTTTTAAAATTTTTTTTCAAAAATGTAAAAGAGTTAAATTACACCAATTAAAGCACACCCCTAAATTAAATGAAATTTAGTACTGGGTTTAACCAAATTGTGCAATTTTTTGAGTTTTCGTCATTCTAGTATTTGAGATATGGGTTTTGGGTTTATACGGTTATGCGAAAAACTGGGCTCTTGTTTCAGTTTTCTAGCGCATTTCCAATTTAACATATGAATAGTTCATGCGAATAAAGACAAATAGACCATTTGTAGAATTTTACAGGGGACAATAAAAACGCAGGAAACGGTTAAAAAATAATATTTTTGTGAACTTTTTGGTATTAGCTTAAAGGTTTAAGTCACATCTACCTATATACAAAATTTTAGTAAGGTATTCGAAAGAGAACTTGCCAAAAATTGGACTTAAATTTTTTGCTTAAATGGAAAAAGGGCGAATATCCAAAAAAATGTATTGAAATTTGAATAAAAATGTGTTATTTTGCAGCAGATTTTGACTACATTTTCACGAGACTTGCAAAACTTGACGAACTATGGTTGGTATTTGTTTGTAACACTTTAAAAACTTCGAGGATACACTATTTAAGGATTGCAAGGACACGCAAAAAATTTTTTTTTTTAATTTTTTTTTTAATATTCCTGCCTTTGATGCAGTAGTAATTCTTTATGACACTAAATACATTTTTAGAAATTATAATATTAACCCTTGACTGCATATTACGATGTAACATAAAAGGACGTGAAAAAATGTTTGTTTTTTATTCCTGACATTGGATGCACTATTAACACTAATTTGTTTGTATGTGCTAAGATTGTTTTTTTTGTGTACAATTTCAAATTTTAGCTAAAATCAATTTTAAACTCGCAGCTAAATAATTTTTATATAATATTTTGTTAAGGATGGATATTCGCCCTTTTTGCTTTCCACACTTTAAAGTCTTATAACTTAAGAACGGTAAAATTTTTTGCCAATATAATAAGTGTGGTTTGTTCCTCGTAATGTTCTTTTAACACATTGTTACCGAAAGTATAATTTTTGTATGTTTTTGTGTTGTATTTAATCAAAATTGTGCGTTAGTTCACCCCCAATTTAAACAAAAATATAAAAATATACGAATTATTGCACTTTTAAAGTCATTTTTTTAGCCTTAAAAGTCAAAATTTCCCCAAAATTTCTGCATAGGATTGTAGGGCTCTGCTAATAAAATGCATTTATGCAAAAAAACGTGTTTGCGAAAAAGTGGTCTATTCGTCCTTATTCGCATGAACTATTCATATTTTATAAACTATTTTCTTAAATTTGAGATCACTACAAAAGTGAGTTTAGCCAAAAGCTCCAAAAAATAGAAACTTTAAGACGGTTGTACCGAAAAGAATCTGAGACTTCTTCTATACGAAAAATGTCTCAGAATCTGAGACTTTTTCTGTGTGAAAAGTTCCTCAAAATCTGAGACTTACTATACGAAAAATGTTTCAGAATCTGAGACTTTTTCTATTCAAAAAATGTCTTAGAATCTGAGACTTTTTCTATATGAAAAATGTCTCTGAATCTGAGACTTTTTCTTTACGAAAAATGTCTCAGAATCTGAGACTTTTTCTATACAAAAAATGTCTCAGAACCTGAGACTGTCTCAGAACCTGAGACTGTCTCAGAATCTGAGACTTTTTCTAAATGAAAAATGTCTCTGAATCTGAGAATTTTTCTTTACGAAAAATGTATCTGAATCTGAGACATTTTCTATACGAAAAATGTCTCAGAATCTGAGTCTTTTTCTATACGAAAAATATCTCAGAATCTGAGTCTTTTTCTATACGAAAAATATCTCAGAATCTTAGAGTTTTTCTATACGAAAAGTTATTCAGAATCTGAGATTTTTTCTATACGAAAGATGTCTCAAGAATCTGAGACTTTTTCTGTTCAAAAATTGTCTCAAGAATCTGAGACTTTTTCTGTTCGAAAAATGTCTCAGAATCTGAGACTTTTTCTGTACGAAAGATGTCTCAGAATCTGAGACATTTTTTGTTCGAAAAATATCTTAGAATCTGAAACTTTCGTATTTTTTTGTCGATATTTCTGAGTTTTTAGTTATTTCGAAAAATGTTTCAGAGTTTGAGACTTTTTCTATACGAAAAATGTCTCAGAATCTGAGACTTTTTCTATACGAAAAATGTCTCAGAATCTGAAACTTTTTCTATAAGAAAAATGTCTTAGAATCTGATACTTTTCCTATAAGAAAAATATTCAGAATTTGAGACTTGTTATACTTATACGAAAAATGTTTTGTAATCTGAGACTTTCTTTATACGAAAAATATATCAGAAACTGAGACTTTCCTATACGAAAAATGTCTCCCAATTTGGGTCTTTTTCTGTACGAAAAATGTCTCAGAATCTGAGACATTTTCTATACCAAAAATGTCTAAGAAACCGAAATGTCTAAGAATCTGGGACTTTTTCTATACGAAAAATTTCTTAGAATCTGAGACTTTTTCTAAAACTTTTACGAAAAATGTTTCAGAATCTGAGACTTTTTCTATACGAAAAATGTATCACAATTTGAGAGTTTTTCTATACGAAAAACTTCTCAGAATCTGAGATATTTTCTGTACGAAAAATGTCTAAGAAAACGAAATGTCTAAGAATCTGAGACTTTATATATACGAAAAATGTCTTAGAATCTGAGTTTCAGAATCTTAGACTTTTTCTGCTAGAAAAATGTCTGAGAATCTGACTTTTTCTATACGAAAAATGTCTTAGAATTTGAGTTTCCAAATCTGAGACTTTTTCTACACGAAAAATTTCTCAGAATCTGGAATTTTTTCAATATGAACTAGTGGGAGTGTTAAATTCGGCTGTGCCGAATCTTTTATACCCTCCAAAATGTATAAAAAATTAAAAAAAATATTTTGTTGGGGCGTTTTTTTTTGGGGTGATGATGGGGTCAGTGGGGGACATTGAGAGCACCTTCCCATCGCGATATTAACAAAATTAAACAAAAATAAAAAAAAACATGTAAGAAAAGTGTATTTTTTCAGAGGTTGGTTCAGTTCTTCAAAGGGGAAGTTTTTCCCCCCGGGTATGAAAATACAGTGTGATGTACGGTGGAATATGCATTTGTTCGAAGTATCGAAAGAAGCTTTCAAGTGCCTAGGCTTCTTAAAACGTAGTAGAAAGCACTTTTCTCCATCTGATCTTTTGTGTATATACACCACATATATCCGACCAAAAATTGAATACAACTCTCATGACTGGGCAGGGGCCTCAAAAACCGCTTTGGAGCTTCTCGACCGGGTTCAACGCAGGGCACAGGTCTTATAGGCGATGACAACTTGTCTAATTCAATGGACTCCTTGGAACACCGTCGAACTGTTGGCAGTGTGTCCCTGTTTTATCGTTTTTTTTTTACGGTAAATGTTCCGCTGAAATAAGTAACCTTATCCCTGAAATTCGTGTATTCCGGCGCAATACTCGTCTCTCTGGTAGAGTCCATCCGTTTGTTTTGGAATGAGCTACTGATCGTACTACGCATTACAGAGAAAACTAATTTTTCGGCCGAACTTTACGTTTATGGAACGAATTACCTCCACACGTTTTTCCTGCTACATACGATATCATCAAATTTAAATCTAATATCCACAAACACTACTACCTCTTTCCTCCTTCTCCTACCTTTATTTCCTAATATCAGCACAATGCAGTGCATATATAGGGGGCATCCCCTGAGTGTTGGTTATTAAAAAAAAAAAACATTCATAGAATGTCTTAGAATCGAGCATGGATCAATAATATATATACTTTATGGGGTCCCCGACCGATATTTCGATGCGTTACAAACGGAATGACAAAGTGAGTATACCCCCATACTGTGGTTGGATGCAGTGATGCCAACTTAGCCCTTTTGGGGCTATATTCAGCCCTTTTTGATTGCTCTCAACGCGTATTTTTTTCTTTTAGCCCTTTTATTTTTTTAGGGACTAACATGGCTCTTTTTGTTATATTTTTAGCCCTTTTAGCCCCTTTTTAACCATTTGTTAATTTTTGGAGTCATTTGTTAATATTTTGCCACAATGATGTTTTCTAAAATAAAGTTGCATATCTTTTATATATATAAACCATGAAAAAAGAATCAAAAACTCGGAAAATCTTAGATAAAACAGATTAATTTTTGATCGAAATCTACTGTTTCAAAAGTTGTATGGTTAAAAATCCGATTTTGAAGTTGTCATCGATTGTTCTGATTTAATTGGAAATCCTTATTCAAATGCAGAAGTGGAGAGAACATTTAATATCATGAAAAGTATTTCCGCAAAAATTAATTAAAACAAATATTACGAATAGTCCAATTATTATATAAGCGCACTTTTATTGCCCGAAGAAAAAATTTAATATTTTTGGAAAACGCAAATCTTAGCGATTACTTTTAAATTCTACATTTTTAAGTAAAATATTTCAATAAATTTATTAAGCCCATATTTACATTTGAACGTAAAGTCGATTCTTGAAACACAAATTAATAAAAAAAATTGCTGAAAAACATAAAAACTTATAAATTTTTGAGTTTAGCCCTTTTTAACTCCTCACTCGACGCTTTTTGGTTTGAAATAGTTGGCATCGCTGGTTGGAGGCTATAAAAATGTCTCAGAATCTGAGAATTTTTCTTTACGAAAAATGTTTGTGGTCAATCGAAAAATTGTATATAGAAAAAATTCCACCTGTCAAGTAAAATTTTCTCAAATTTAAAAACAATGCTTAGTAAAAGCTGACAAAAAAAAGTTACTGTTGAGACAGTGCTATATTTTTTGGAACCGTTGTCAATTTCTGTATAATTATAAAAAGTTCGTATTCAATGTCCATTATGTCCTTAATCTTTTACTAGCGGTTTTTTTTAAACAACTCGTTTAAGTCTGAACCTCTTATAAGATGATATACTTTCTGTCATTTGTTGCTATCTACAAAAATGGCCTATATTCGCATTGCCGTATGGCAGAGTTTATATTAGCAATAATTATGTTAGACCAATTTAAAAAAAGGATTAATAAAATTATTAAAACTCTGCTTTAAAAAAACGTAAGTTTTCAACGTTTTTTTTTGTGTTTTGTTTGTTTTTTTTTTTTGGTATAAAGAAAAATTTAAGAACAATTAAATATTTTTGTGTCGAAAAAAAGTAATGAGATTTTTTTTTTACAGTTTTGTTTATTTTTAGTTTAGCAATAGTTTGTTGGTTTTTTTGAGTTTATGTAAATAAATAATAATAAAAAAATTCACATGCATTAATGCAAAAATTTTAGAATTTATGTTAATCATTTTAAGTTCAGTAAAGCTGATTTTGATGCTCAGTTTTCTTTAAAAATTTCCGTTGTCTTGTCTGTCATAAGCCATTTTTTTTTAACCGTTATAAATAACGCCAATTTCTGTTCCTAAAAGCAGGCTTAAGTTTTGTAATTTTTTTTTGTATTTTTGTTTACAAGAAGCTAGATTTTTTGAAGCTTATAAAATTTAATAGTTTGGTTTTGTTGTTAAATTTTTTAGGTTTTTTTATATTTTATTTTGTTTTTTCTTTAGAAAAAGCTAGTCTTTTTTTTTTTGGTTTTGTAATGTCCTTGCCATTTTTACAAAAGTTTTTGGTATTTTATAAATGCTTCTTTTTCATCGCTATATTTTTTAAATATATTGTTGTTCTTTGGTTTTGTTTTTTTTTTCTTCCTAAACTACCAATTTTTTTGTTTTTCATCTAGATTTTTTCTATTTTTGTGTGTATTAATTTGATTTAAATTCACAATCTTTTTTTATTCATCATCTTCATTATCTACCTTGTCTTAACTTTAAGTTAATAACTTTATTTTTTTTTTCTTGTTTAATGTGTAGCTTACCTCACTAATGGTTCCCAATTGCTTATATCACACCATCTTTTTTTTTTTTATTAAAAAAAAAGAACGTTATTATCATCGATTAGTTGAATTTAGTCCCATGTTTTAACATAACATTTATATCATAACATAATAATAGTAATAGAAAAACGGAAATTTGTGTTAAAATAACTTGCAATTGTTAGTAAAATATTTGAAGAAAACTTGTAACGTATAAAGAAATTAGTAACAGAATTTTGTAATAAAATCACCTACCTTCTCATCATAGAATCCAATCTAATGGTTGAAATTAAAATGAAAAGAAAAATAAAATTAAATAAATTTTAAAATTTTGAAAAAAATCTTTATTTTTGTGGAATTTTATACCAAGACACAGTGGAACAGAAGTTAGCAATATATTCTTTGAAACTTGAAATGTGATAATATACACATATGAAAGTAATGATTGCTAAAGATGAGAATATATGCTTTTAAATGTCAAATCGGCTGATGTTTATGGTTGCCAAATTTTGCCATTTTCCGGCTAGATTTAGTGATTATATTTTCTTATACCATAGAAATCGTTAGATTTTATTTGGCCAAAAGATTTTTCGCTGAGGCGACTTTTGTCAATTTTGTTTTATAACTGCTTAATTCTGTGATTACACATTTGTTTAATAATCTGATAGAGTCTGGTCTCCTTATTCAAATCGTCCCACAGTGATTCGTTCCCATATATCGAGTGGGCAAAAATAGAATATTGGTCGCAGATTTCTGAAATTTGGTACACAAGCATTAAATTATCTAATCAAGAAAAAAACGAGTTTTTGGAAAAATCGGAGCAAGGATACGCCTACCCCCCATATATCCTGAAATTTAAATATGTGATTAAAACTACAAAAATGGTCACAAAATTCCCAAACCTTGTCAATGTTACCAATTTTGATATAGTATTTTATGTGTAAATTTTTTTCTAGATTGAAGCAAGGACTCGTATGGCTGCCATATATCCTTTTTCTTAAAAATATTGTAAATCGCTCAAAAATTACTCGATACCCTTGAAATTTTTTGTAAAAATTTGAATAAGTGATGACAATGTGTGTGCCAAATTTCGCTGAAATCGGTTCTGTAAAACAAAAGTTATTTATATATCCTTTTTAAAAACTGCAATAAAGTGTTAATATAGTTAAATCACAAAAATAAAATAGAAAGAGTTGTCAACGATTTTTCAAATTTGGTACGCAAGCACAAAATTAATTAATAGAAAAAAATAAAAATTTTGAGCAAATCGGTCGAAGGACATTTGTACCTGTCGTATATCCTGAAATTTAAAAGTGGAGTTTTAGCCACAAAACTTGATATAAAATTACTTAACTTAGTTATTGTCTTAGAAATTTAGATAACTATCGACGTACAACATTTGTATTTTAATCTGAGCAAGGACTCGCGTGGCTGCCATATATCCTTTTTCTTGAAATCGCTGTAACTATTTTAAAAATGTTTCAATTGCTATCAAATTTTTAATATAGATTAGATCAAATGGCGTTAATAAGTGTGCCAAATTTCGTTGAGTTGCTTGCGGTAAAAAAAAGCTGTTAATATATCCTTTTTTTAAATATAGTCAAAAATATAAAAATACATAATAACTGCAAACACAAAACATTCGCAACACTTATTTCCTATTCCATTACGAAAATTAATTTATTCAAAATAAGTTTTAAGTAAACTCGGTTAATACTTGCTTTATTTCTAAGTACATACCCCATTAATAACAAAAAACTTTTAAAAAAAAAAATTTTTGGGTACTTCAAATTTTTTTTTTATTTTTTTCGTTTTTTTTTTAAAAACTTAGTTATTTTTATTATTTGATTGTATAGAAAACAGTCCAGGATGTTAAAAAAATCAATAAAAAATAATTTTTGAGTACGAACTTTTTTTATGTATCTCAAAAAAAATGTTGGTTTTGATTTGGGATACCAACGAAAATCAAAAACTGGTTTTAAAGCAAAACGGCCCACTGTATACTTATTTTATCGAAATAATTACTATAAAGTTATAGTATACAATACAATAAATCCCTTTATATAAAAAACACTAAAATGTTGAGGTATTTTTTAAATTTATTTACAGTAAATAAAATAAATAATAAAAAAAATAATCCAATTTTAGATTTTTTTAAAAATTTTTATTTTTTAACTTAAAAAAAAAACTTAGTTATTTTTATTTTTTGATCTTATAAAACATAGTTAAAGCTACAAAAAAAATAAAAAACAAAAAAAATTTATTCACGAACTTTTTTTATGAAGGCCATTAAAATTTGGTGATTTTGGGGATTTTAGTAAAAGTCATAGATAACTTTTAAAGCAAAACGGCCCACGTACTGCATAATTTTTTTCTGATTTTTTTATTATATTTTTACAGAATACTATATAATATATCAATGTGCAAAGAAAAAATACTTAATATTGGATTTTTTTTCTAATATTTTTTCCATTAAAAATATAGCTTTTAAAAAAAATTTATAAAGACACATACAAAACCCTACTTTTTTCCAACTTCAGACAAAAACTTAGTTATTTTTATTGTTTTGCCTTATAAACCATAGTCCAAACTATCGAAAAAGCAAAAAAAATAATTTTTTGACTCACGAACTTTTTTTATGGACTCCATCAAAATTTGTCAATTTTTAGGGATTTTGTAGAAAAAATACAGATTTCAGAGCAATACAAAAATGAATTTTAAGATTAATTCAAAAAACTTGAAAATACAACTGTTAGCAAATATATTTAAGTAACTTTTGCAAAAAAAAGTTCATTGATTTTTTTAAAATTCGATTTTTTATAATTATTTTAGTAAACCTATAAAATTCAATTTTTTTGTTTACACACAATAGCGTAAAATTTCCATACTTTAGCGCCCTCTTGTGGCAACATATGACTTCTTAAAAATCAGAAAAGCACATTTTTTTTTTAGTTTACTATTAAACTACAAAAATACAAAAAATCATCAACATTGAAGACATACTTCTTTTTTTGATTTTTGCCAATGAAACGAATCACTGTGCGTCCATCCAAATCGTTTTATCCTTGAACAGTTTTCGAAAGTCAAGAATCGTTAAATTTAGTGTTTTTGAACTGCGCATTCTTAATGTGATTGTTACAAAACAGATCTCACGATAAGAGGTCCATTTTATATAAAATCAAGTCCGATGTATACACTAGGGCAGAGCTTCTCACTAATTTTTGCTTTGCGACCCATTTTCAATATTTAATATTTTTCGCGACCCCCCAACATAAAAAAAAAATAATTTATAAACGTGAACTTTGACCTCAATTTTTTTAAAAACCTGAAGGAAATTTTTGAAACCAAATTTAGAAGCAGTATTGAAAGATTAATCAAAACCATGTGGTCAGATCCTAGACGCAAACCAAAAATTTCATGTAAAAAACATCTAAAAAATAAAAAAAACCCTAATTTTTTTGAACTTTGACCTCAATTTCCTTAAAAATTTGGAAACCACGTCCCGAACTACGGTATTTTATATCAAAACTTACTATCGTCATCCATTTTTCATTTCCAGTTTAACCTGATCAGTTACGAAGAAATGTTTGCCAACAAAGCATTTAAAATCCAATTCGGAGTAATGTAATTCTTTTTCCAAAATTATGTACCAATGTTTGGTATTGATCGAAATTTTATTCGATCACGAATCTAGATCCATTATTCGGATCCAAATTTGGAATCAGCATTAAAAAGTAAATCAAAAAAAGCGGTCAGATCCCAGACGCATCCGAAAATTTCACAAACAAAGCTCTTAAAAATGCACAAGAATACATTTTTGTGAACTTTGTCTTTAATTTTCTCAAAAACCTAACGTACTAGAAAAATTTGGATTCCAGATTCGGAATCAGCATCGAAAAGTTAATAGAAAACGAACTTTCAGATCACAGACTCAACCAAAACACTTCACAAATCAGTGTTCGTCATCCCTGGAAATTAATACTGCACGGTGATTGCGGAGGGACCTTAACTGATAAAAAAAATATTTTTTTAATAAAAGTATTTGTATATTTTTATAACACTGCAATAAAAAATGTGTCTTAAATTTACCAATTTGAGGTTTTAACAAAATTGTTCGCGACCCACCGTTTGAGAACCATTGCACTAGGGCTTCCAATCCCGATCCCGGAAATTACGGTATTTTTAAAACTAGGCCAATCCTGAATCTCGGGTTTTCTGATTTTGAATTTCGGGATCCCGATTTTATTTACTATTTTTTATTTTTGCAATAATTTGAATTGGGTGAAACACGAAACAAAAAAAAAAAAATCAGACAAAACTTCCGTCTAGTACCATTTTTTTTTGGAAGCAAACGGTTAACGGTTTGCGAAATATCAAGCTTGCAAAAAGATTCTAAACACCTAAACTCCTTAAGTTGTAAACTGTTTTAATTTTATGTTTTTCTAAAACAACATTTTTTAAAGATTTATAAGGTAAAGCAGCAAAAAGTTGATAACGATGAGCCACGACGAAGACAAAAAAGATAACCGAATTAGGATATCCTTCATAGGAGGACTCTCTACCTGCAGTTATTGCCCGGCTGACTGCTCTCGATGGGTTTCCTTTTTCGAAGTTCACAACTTTAACAGAACTTCGGAAATCTTAATAAACGCGTAGATTTGAAGTGGCAAAGTGTCAAAAAATCCCGAAATATTTAAAAAATGCCTAAAAATGCCGAAAATTTTCAAAAAAATCCAGCGATTTCCGGTATTTAAAATATATTTTTTTTAAGCTGTGCATGTATTTGATTTATTTCAACCGATGAAGAGTTATTGAATAAGTTATCTAAGTTTTTAGAGTTTAAACTTAGGTAATTTATGCTAAACTCAGTAAGTCGGTTGTAATTAACCCTAAAATCATGTATAACGTACAATTTTTTAGAATGAATGTTTGGGCTATACACTAATTTCAAAATTAAGTCATTTCCAGCCATTTTAATTTTGAGATCTTGCCATTTCTTGACACTTAACGTAAAGCTTTTTTTTTCCAAAAGCTTTTGGAATTGGGAAATTTAATTGTCTGCTTTAAAATCGCTCCATAGTTGTAAACCAATGGTTCCCAATCTTTTTTACGCCATGACCCACTTTTAAGTTAAAATAAACTCGCTCCAACACTCAAGAAAAATTTCTAAATTTTACAAATTTGTTTTAGAATTCAAAATCACTTGTGGTTAAGCAAACTTTTTGTTAAAATCATCGCTTAAACAAAGTTTTTAGAAAAAGCCCTGAAGATGCTTGCGAAGTGTAGCATAGTATATGCAATAACGAACCCATCTATAACAACATGTATAAAACGATCTCTGAGGAAACTCGAAATAAACCGAAAGAAGTAATTACTGATACCAAAGGCATTAAGCTTAGATATGAGCACAACGAGCCACATACAATGGAAATATCCAAAGCAACCACCTTACTCATACCAAAATGGTGAATAGAACGACTCCAACGTTCCAAAAGAAACGCTAAAAAATCCTTAGTAAAACGAAAAACATACAGCCTTACCATAGAAAAAAAAATATATTTAAAATCAGCTTTTAATTTTATTTCCATACAAAATGTTTTTGTTTTTAAAATCGACTTTCAAAAAATGTATTGAAAATTTGAAATTTAAAATAAAACTTTTGTTAAAATAGACTTTTTGTTTTCTTGTGGTAAGGGCCATACTGTCAAAACCTAACAAGATGGCAGTTGACCAGCTTTCCACCACTTTTGAAAGTGCTGAACAATTTGCGATTAGACGATAATTATTAGGATTATTAGCCGCACCCTTTTTTTGGATTGACTGCACATTGGCAAACTTCCAATATGAGAGAAAGACTCCCGCACGGAACGACAAAATGAAAAGATTAGCCAGTGGACGTGCTAACGTCGAAGAGCACTGTTTCATCACCAGTGCTGGTATACCATACGGTCCCGGTGACTTTTTTATGCTAAGATCCACAAGAACCCTTTTAACTACATGAGCTTGAAAAAATATCTTGGACATAGTATGTGATACCTTCTCGATTTCGGGCAGTGGTTTATTGGTTTCCGACAAGAAACAATTTCTGGCGAAGAGCTCAGCTAACAGGTTAGCTTTATTAACCGGTTCAGTGAACACTTGACCGTCTTTTATAAAAGTCGGGATAGAAGAAATATATTTTTTCTGGTCTTTTAACGAACGACCAAAATATCTTACTGCCCGAGGAGCCGAAAGAACTTTATCGCAAAGTCGCTGTTTGTAAAGAAGCTTTTCGCGACTTAGTATTCTTGCACACTCGCATCTCGCTCTTTTGCGTAGTAGATCAGTATTACCGTTTTTGTCGTCCCACCAACTTCTGAACGCTTCCTTCCTGGATCTGACTGCATTCTTGCAAGTCTGGTTAAACCAACTTTTATCTCTTGGTTTAGCCGAAATGAGCATTTATGAAATTAATTCATTCCAAGCACTTTAATATTTTCTACCATTTTCGCAGCGTCATCAACGTTTCCGTCGAGAAAACAAAGTTTTCAATTGAAATGCCTTAAAAAGTCGCTGATCTCTGCCCAACAAACCTTCTCATAAATAAATACTGAACGCTTCGTAGCTTTTGTTGAAATGTAACGAAGTTCATAGTACGAGAAGGATGCGGAAATGGTGCAGTGATCTGAATTACCAAGAGGTGTAAATGTTCTTACTTCATATTGCAGGATTTGAAGTAAGCAAAAGGTCGAGTGTATTCCGGTGTTCATTTCCAACGTCCGATAGACGCACATGTGCCTATGCGCAAGGAATAACTCAACATAATCGCCAATGGGTGTCGAATGGTTGGAATGGAGGATTCAGGAGGAGTTGTGAACATTAAAATCGCCTGCCATGGCAATTTCCCTGTTCGGACAACTCTCCAGGATCCTCGAAATGCAGTTGGAAACCCTATATAGAAACCCGAAATTCAATGTGTCTGGCCTAATTCCGATTTTAACCCATATGAAGTTAGATTCGGCTACATTCGTATCCAATTGAGGCAGGCACTGGTACACAACATCATTGCGGACGCACACCGCAGGTAAAAGATCAAAATGGATAGTAAGTGATACACAGGTATGTGAAAATCCTGCGGATCAACATCCCCACGTAAACAAGGCGAAAACATCCGGCCGATTGAGGCGAATGTGAGGAGACACAGAAAAACGTTTCTGCAGTGGGACCTAGAAAAACTGGGGCTGGCGGCGGCTAATGTAAAAAGTAGGTGGCAGTAAAATGTTCGGCTTCACTGAAGCTGCTGTAAATGTCATTGTAGTCGTATAACATGCCGGTTACCGATGAAAATATTAAATATTTATAATCGTCAATAGATCCCATTGCTATCAAACACCAAGCCTTTGTCCTCGCTAGGTATTACAAACTTCATAGGTAAATATTTTTTTTGGGTCTTTTTAGAACCAAATTCTAAACCTAATCATTTTCTTACAGTGTAGCTACCTTGTTATCGTTTAATTATTGTGGAAATCACTGTTTTTATTAGATAACCAACATTTCGCTTAAGATTTTAAGGATTTTATCATAGTACCTTAATAGATTTCAAGCAGCTCCACATTGTTTTATATGATTTTGACAGACTTTTATGCGGTTTCTTAAGACACCGTTAACTGGAAATGTGCAAAAAAAATTATAAACTGCTAAAGTGCAGAGTATTTCTAACCTCTCAGTTCCACCTTCTATAATTATGTAGACATAAAGCAACAAACACACACAAAACAATAACAAATTTTCGTTTGTGGTTATTGTTTTCTGTGTGTTTGTTGTTTTATGTTTACATAATTATGGAAGGTGTAGCTGAAGGTAAATGGCACTACGAATTTAGAAAATGAACCAACACACAAAAAAATTGTGTGTTCTTAACCCAGGTTTTTGAGTTTATTACAACCAGTAAAAATTTCCATAAATTACCTAAGTTTTTAAATGAAAAAAAGTTTTAATTAAAAACTTAGGTAATTTTTGCGCTAACGATTTGTCGTTTGAATTAAACCAAAAACTTGGATTTTTTTTGTGAATCTAAAAGTGAATTGTGATTCCGTTTAAATGATTAAATGTTTTAAAAAATGTTCCAAAATATTCGACTGCGACCACATGATGACTATTTCATTAAAATGAAATGAAGTTGTTGTACCACTGTGTTAAAATTACAATCAAAATTAAATAAAGTTATCAATTATAAGAAAGAAAAAGAACAAAATTATAATAAAAAATTAAAAATTTATTGAAATAAAAATTTCAAAAAAATTTTTTATAAAAAGTTATCAATTATAATAAAAAAACAAACAAAATTATAATACAAAAATTAAAAATTTATTGAAATAAAAATTAAAAAAAAATATTTATATAAATTTAAAATTATAATTTTAATAATAACAATAACATAAAACAATAGCAAGCTTATAAGAATTATTTGTGTAATATTTAATTTTCAACAACTATTAAATAAAATTCTAAAATTTTTCAAAATCTTAAAAACTAAATACAGAAATTATTTAAAGAAATAATATTAAAAAAAAAATAAATTGAAAGCATTTGAAAAGGTAAAAATACAGGGGTTAAAAAGTAACTAAATGTCATGTTAGTTGAGGTTCTAAATAGGGCTAACGGAATGGTGTGGGAAGCAATAATTTTAACAATTGAACGTTGGTGTTTTTTTTTTTGTTGTTGTTTGTAAAGATTTTTTTTTTTGAGTGTTTAATATTATATTTAATTAAATATGGTTTTTTAAAGGAATACTTGTTTTTTTGTTCTTCTACTACTAAAAATAAGCATTCCTTTTTTTTAATTTTTTGTTTCGTTTAACGATTTAAACCATGTTTAAATAAATATAAAAATGTACAAAAAGACGCATTTTTGGTTGTAAGTAAAAATTTTGTTGGTTGTAAGTTAAATTTTTGTTTAGTTCTGCTTAATAAGTTGCAGAATATGCCTAATTGATGTAAATAGTTTGCCTAATAGGGTGGGAAACCAAAATTGCGTCAGTTTGTGCATAAAAGAAATCTCCAACGTTCAAATGTACGAGTAAGGACCATCAGTTAAGGCGCTACACAGTAACAATCAGGAATTATCATCTTTATTTGAACCGCCCCCACCGACCCCGGAACCTTGTGTTGTGGTACTGCGGCCGCCAGTTGGCGCACGTACCGCAGGTGGCTTATACTCCAGGCCAGGATCGAACTGCATTAAAACGAAAACCTAAAAATAAAAAATAAATATATAAAAATTTAAGATTTTATTTGATTTTTAATATCATTAAATTTAAATTCGATTTTAATTCAGAAATTACTCTACTAAACATCGAAAATTCGACTGGACGGGACCTTAAACACTTGATAACAATGGTTCTTCTGGTAAAAAATCCGTTCTCCAAACTTTTCCATCACATCAGGTTTTTGAGAAATTTGAGGTCAAAGTTCAAAAAAATTGCCGTTTTGCGCATTTTTGGAAAGTCATAGCGGATGAACCCGATGTGATGGCGGCTTCTAATTAAATCAAGGATAAAGTTTAAACATTACTCTTTGAGATGCAGAACCCATTTGGTCAGTCGCTTTAACCCTTTGGGCACCAATCGTCTTTTAATGACGTCTTATTCCCCAGTATTAAAAAAAAGCTTTTGCACACTCAAAAAAATATGTTAGTAAAAAAATTTGTAAAGTGGTTTGTATCTCAACTTTACTACTTTTTTACTAAATTCTACTAAAAAATCATTATTTAGTAATTCTTTTTAGTAAACTCGCTTTACAAACTATTAATTTTATACTGATTTTTTAATAATTTTTTCAGTTAATTTTTTAAAAATTATCGTACTAACTTTTGATAATTATTTTGTAAATTTTACAATATTAGTTAGTAAATTTCGTTTTTTTTCTCTAGAAAACCTATACAATATAATTTAAAAAAAAATTTAATTAAAATATTTGGAAATTAAATTAAAAAAAATGTATTATTAGTTATTTTTGTAATGATAAAACTGCGCTTTGATGAGTATGAATATGTTTATTATTTTTAATATTCAATTACGTTAGTTTTTTTTTTCAATTTAAAAAAAATATATATTAAAAAGGAAACAAAATAGAGTAAAGAGAAGACATGCAAATGGAAAATTTCCATAAAACATCAGTTCTTTTTTTCTTTCTTCTTTACTTGCGGAATTTTTTGTTTATGCAATCCACGAATATTTTTTTTCTCAAGCACATAAAGGTCAATGGAGTAATTTAAGGATCAACAAACAAAACAAACAAACAAGCACATAAAGGGTTGATTTTTGTGTAATTTACTTTATGTCTTTCTTTGAATATTTTAGTCACAAAATAACATTCGATCGGTGAACATCGCGCGACGGGTAAAATGGATAAAAAAATGTACAAAAAAAAATATTACAACAAAAATTTTGTGTATGTAGCAGGTAACCAAATTGTAAAGTATTTTTTGTATAAAATTATGTAACTCATTTTTTTATTTTTAGAATAATAAAGAAAAATAGGAAATGATGACAACAGGTAACAATTGTATAATTTATGTGATCCATTTAAAACATTATGTTGATATTTTTTTATTTTAGTTCACCGTACACCAATTTATTCAACATCAATCTTCAAAGAATTAATTTTATATGGTAGTATGTATATTTTGTATTAAAAAAATGTGTTCAATATTTTCTCTTACATATTTTAGATCGTAAATTCTAACAAAAACTGACTTGCATGGAAATAGTTATTGGCGACAACAAGCGCAATACGCAATTTACATGATGTATACAAATACCAAAAATTAAAAATACACAATTTACAATTTTTTTACAAAAAAAGTTAATATTATTTACAAACGCGTTTTAAAATCCATTTTACAAAAATTGTACAGAAAAATTTAGTAATACTAATTTTTTTAGTATTTTTAAGATTACTAATTTTTGAAAACCAAAGTTTGTAATGGTAACTGAAAAAGTTATCGGGCACAAATTGAAAACTTTATTAGTAATGGTAACAGACTTTTTTGTAAGGAATACTAACAAATTTTTATGAGTGCAGGAATATAATTACAATTGGTGCTCCAGCGGTTAAAGCGACTGATCAAATGAGTTATACATCTTAAAGAGCAATGTTTAGGCTTTACCTTTGACTTTTTTTTAAGTCGTCTGCACTTCGGTTTCATCCTATGAGTTGTCAAATATGTCCGAAAACGCGGTTTTTTGTATGTCAAATTTCTCAAAAACCTGATGTAATGGAAAAGTTTGGAGACCGGATTTGTAACCTGGAAAATAACTGTTATCATGTGCATAAGGTGGCGTTCCATTTGCATTAAGTTTTTTTCATATGATTTGAAGCAGAAGAAAATGTTTTTTTTGGAAATAAAACATCATTGAGTAAGGTGCCGTAAGGGTTAAGTCGACTGACCAAATGAGTTCAGCATTCTTAAGAGCAATGTTTAAGCTTTACCCTCGACCTATTTTTAAGTCGCTATCACATCGGGTTCATCCGCTATGAGTTGTCAAAAATGCCCAAACTGGCGATTTTATTGAACTTTGACCTTAATTTTCTCAAAAACCTGATGTGATGGAAAAGTTTGGAGACTAGATTTGTGATCACTAGAACAATTGCAATTAACAGTGTAAGGCCAAGTCCCAGTCGCATCAGGTTTTTCTGAAAATATTCAGTAGTGTTATCAATGGATACTTTAAAATAAATAATTGTAGTAGAAAACATTAAGTAAAATTTAGAACATTTAATATCAGCGGACCCGACCCAACAATTAGAAAAAATAAAATTTGCCAAATCGGTCCAGCCGTTCTCTGATTTTTGATAAATCAAAAAGGGGACATAAATGTGGTACCGTTATCAATTTTTCTTTTCGAAAAACCTAAGTTGGACTGTGACGAAGATTTAAAAAAACAAGTAGAAAAGTTAAATTCGACTTGGCCGAAAATAAAAATACCCTCCATAATGCCTTTTTTAAAGTGCAGTAAATTTTTTAAAGTGAAAAAAATTAACAATTTTGGTTAGAAATATTTTATTTTGTATTTTTTCACATTTTTGTAAAAAAAATAAAAATTATTTATTTTTTTTTGAGTGTAAAATTTTTTCCGAGTGTAAATTTTTTTTTGGTGTAAAAATATTTTTGAGTGACAAAAATACTTTGTAAAGTAATTTTGTGGCTTACCAATGTCTTTACAGCTTGTTTTTTTAAAGCTCGATTTTTTCAACTCATTAATTTTAGGTGAAACCAATCTGAAATTCACGGTTTTGCTAATAATTTTCGAACCACTAGAGTGATTTGGCTGAAATTCAATAGGGAATAGACCATGGGAACGAAAAATATATATGGCAAGCTTATAACTTCTGAACCACTGGGCCGATTTCGATGAATTGCAATACCAACATGACCAGCTAAATAACCAACATATTTGCCAAACTTCAGAAGTATCTGTAAAGGCTTTTAAAATTTATCATGTTTACAACAGACAGATATACGGACGGACATAGCTAGATCGTCCTAAAATCGATCGAGGATCATAAATATATATACTTTATGGGGGGTCCTAGACCAATGTTTCGAGGTGTTACAAACGGAATGACAAACTTATATATAAAAAAATCGGTCCAGGCATTTTCAAGTGATGCGATTACCAACAAACGACATTGAGGTTTTTATTGATTCTTTCAGTTTATATTGTCTGAATATCGGTTGATATTAGAGAAGCGCATGTGGCACGATTTTTTCGTGATTCACATAATTCACGCGTGATCGTGAGTGAAATTTATTTGTACTCACGTGATCGGGAGTGCGCGTGATTAGAGAAAATAGTTTCGTGCGTGAGTAAATTTTGTTTCTTGAATTTGCGTGATTGTTTAATGCTGTCTAGAACAGAAAACAAGTAAGAAAATTGTCATTATATTGAATTTAGAGGATAACACTACAGTGAAAAAATACTTCTGATATGACATAGTATAGGTTGTTGGTCTTGTCGAGTAGATCACAAAAATGCCCATTAAAGTTGCCAGACACCCTCAAATTTTAGAGTTTTTGTCAAAAAACGTTTTTTTCGTTATTTTTTGAAAATTTTTCGAGTTTATCGATTTTTTTCTGCTATAGTTCGTTTAACAACATTTATATTTATAAACGCATTTTTAAAGAAAATTTGATTCTGAATACGATAAGCTTTATCCTGAAGAAATCGGATAACAATTGACAGAGTTGTGATAATTTTTCTAAAAAAGAAAATTAAGATTTTGCAGGAAATCGCCGTTCAGATATCCCGGGCAAAAAAAAATATTTTATCATAAGAGGTCATGTACAATATTTTTAAAGGTTTTTGCCGCTCTGAATCAGAATCTGGTCTTTAAATTGCTCTATTATTCAGAATTAAATTTTCTTTAAGAATACGTTTATAAATATAAATGTTGTTGAACGAACTACAACAGAAAAAAATCGTTAAACTCAAAAAATTTAAAAAAAACAACAAAAAATTAGATATTGTTGAAAAAATCAATACATATCTTTTTTATATGTATAGACCAATTCACACACATAAAAAGCCCTATCCTTCTTCTATCCAAAACAGTTGAAAAATTGAAAATCGGTTGAAAAATGTTTAAGTTACACGTGGTTTAGTGAGAAAAGTCCCAAAAAATCGTTTTTTGACAATAACTTTAAAATTTGAGGGTGTCTGGCAAGTTTGATGAGCATTTTTGTGATCTTTTCGACGAGACCTACAACCTTAACTACCTCATTTTAAAAGTATATTTGGTTTTGTGTTTTTTGTAGCACAGTGTAATTAATACAAAATTGTGATTTAAATAAATTATTATGATTGTTTTTAGGAAACTATATACTTTTTGTGCAAAAAATCTGCACAAAATAGAATTAAAATTTGGTAATTTTAATTTCGTGAGTCTTCGAGAGCGTGATTATTTCGTGAGCGTGAGAAAAATCTTAGTTACTCACGTGAGCTTGCGTGAACGTGAGCAGAACAAACAACTTTTGTGCGTGATCGTGCGTGAGCAATATCCTTATTTCGTGAGCTGAGCGTGCGTGAGTCAAAATTCACTCACGCGCCCATCTCTAGTTGATATATTCTGAATATTAATATATATTTCCTTAGATTCAGTTTATAAAATTCGTAAAAGATCAATTAAAGTTTCAAAAAAAGCCAATTGAAATTAAAAACTATTAATTGAATATCGAAAAAGATCAATTGAAAATCGTAAATGATTAATTGAAATTTTAAAAATTTCAATTGATATTAAAATTCTAAAAATATTAAAATTCGAGAGTTTTATAAGGATATTGTTCTTTTTCAAATTTCAATTGACCTTTTCGAGTTTCAAATGATCTCTTACAAATTTTATTTGAAAGTTTCATTTTGTTGGAAGTCTGTACAAAAGAAAATCAATTTTTTTCTATAAAATATTGTAATTGCTTCTTACCTGATCTGTTGGCAGTAGTGAAAAATCATCGGGTGGGTTTGTTATGACATATCGTTTGCTACTGGCATCACAACTAGAGCTTGTATCTCGAAATCTGTATAGGCCAATACATAGCATGCCATATGATTTCAATGCTGCCACAAATAAATCACCATATTTGCCACATTCACCAAATTGAGCTAAAGGACCATCATATAATGAAATTTGACCCACTCGGCATCTAGAAATAGAAAATTTTAAAATATATAAAACTTTTTTTCTTGCAAAATTTTAGAACCTCTATTACCTATCTCTATTACTTAAACTTTCAGTCGTACTATATCCACCTCTTAGGCCGGCACCTTCGGCCAATATTAATTCTAGTTCCGGTGTAGCACCTCCCGTAATTAATGATCTAATTAAAGTCAAGGCATTTTGATTGAAATATGTCTAAATTGAAAAAGATTAATGAATTTAATGATGTTTTGTAATTTGTTAATTTTCAAGATATTTAGTTTTAACATTACCGTTGACATTAAAGAATCTAATACACTAACGGCAAATGCTGTGCCGCAGGCAAATGGCTGTGTTAGGTAGAGTTCGGTGTCGGGATCATCATCGTCGTCTTGATCGAGAAACTGCACGTTACTATCGTTGACAAGTTCTTTAAACAACAATCAAAACATTTTCAGTTAAATAGTTTGAAAAAAACTATGTAGTCGGTACATTCTTTTGTTTTTTTAGTAGGCTTTTGTTATGGATTTGGTGTTAGTAAATAATGGGGCTATTGCAATACCAACTTTAAATAATAGGTTTAAAACAGAGTATGATATTTTTGGGTGCGAAAAAATTAATTATACAAATAAAATAGATAAAAAATCCTTCAAAGTGCGGTCGGTGGGACATATAAATCTAACCACAAACATTTTTTCGAAGAAGTTTGGACAGCAGATTCTGTTTTAAAGGATAATGAAGTCTCAGTTATTACGAAGTTCTCAAAGTCGGGAACGGTTTTGGTAATTTGGTCCGATGGTCTTGATATCATAGCCTCTGTAGGACTCCGGGGCAAGTGGAGTGTTTTTAAAGCAGAGATGCTTGATAAATCGGATAATACTCGCAAGGAATCCATAACAGTGAAACCAAGATGCGTTAAGAGTTGCATAGGATTGGAGTTATTAAAATCACGACCTTTTAAAAAGCCGATTTAACCGGTGATCGAGTTTTAAAAACGAAAAATACGGTTTTGAATACTCCACATAGGATCACTCAACACGATCATGCTTAATTGGGCCCAGGGAAACGAATTCGCTGATGAATGTACAAGGAATGACTCCGACTCGAAGGAGAATCAGTTATTGCCTGTCATAGTAGATGTAATAAACAGAATTGACAAGAAGATAAAGGAAAGGTTGAAATAATTCACTTCGTGTAAGATATCACGAACCCAATGGCCACTGCCATAGGGCTCTCTATATCTCGATTTGTCAATAAGAGAACACCAAAGGGAGGCTAATTTGGCACTTAATTCAATGCTGCTCTCTCTCTCTAGAAGCATGTTGCTGTCATATTGTTGCGAATGCTGACAATGTCACGATAGCGATATAAGGAAAACGCCAACATTGGGGGCATTCTTCTGGGTTCTCAGAAAGATCTGTCTAAATGGGCAAGTTAGTAAATCCAAGTAAAATAGCTTGTACTTTTTCTCTAGACAGTACTGAAATCGCATTCTCAGATGTAGCCAAGTAATTTGGAGTATTTCTAGATAGAAAGTTCAATTTCTGGCGTAATATTGAGGAACAGGTACGAAAAGCATCGCTTGCTTTATATTCCTGTAAATGGGAAACGTTGGGGGCTTTAGCCCTAAAGTCGTTCATTGGATTTATACAGCAGTGATGCGTCCAATTCAGCTGTATTGAATCATTGTCTGGTGGCCTGCTTTAGAGACAAAGAGGAACTGTGTCTTTATCACACGGGTACAGAGAATGGCGTCGATGTGCATCACTAGTGGTCTTCGTATTACACCTACGACTGCATTAGAAATCCGCCTTCACCTGATACCATTGGACATATTGGGTAGGCAGTATGCGGCTACGTCAGCAATTTGACCGAATAGTACACTGCAATTAAAGAGCAGCGATTGTGGCCATAGCGCGATCTTGAAGAGGATAACAATACCACAAAATGTGATCTGTGCTCTCTCTAATAACCTTTTTCAACGCCACTTTACCACTACGATACGATCCTTGAATGAAGGGCATTCCAGGTAGTGGAGCCTCCATTAATTTTTAACCAGATGGATCGAAGCTACATGAAAAAGGGCTTTGTAGTCTATTCAAAAGAGCTCGGGCTGAGCCTGGCTCGAAGGTTTCCAGATCATTGCAGTGTTTATCAGGCAGAAATGCTGGCAATAAAGGAAGTTGCTGACTGGTTGAGTTGCAATGTCTTGTCTACAACCGCAGTTAACATCAATTCTAACAGTTAAGCCACGCTCAAGTTACTGGACTCAATGTTTCTGAAAACATAATAGTGGTATTCAGAGTCTTACTTGCCAGACTTAGTACTGGTGGTAAAAGAGCACTTTTTCAAATTACCTTTTAAAACACATGTATTTTTTGAAAGAAGTACTCTTTTGCTACATTGCCAGGGCTGGCATCAAGACTCTGCTTTACCTCTAATCTGCTCTTAACTGCCACATGTCTTTAAATGAGGTGACCAATCAGTTTGACATACGACTCATATGAGTCTCAGGGCACAGAGAGATTCCACGGAATTGCAAAACCGATGAGCTTGCAAGACTGAAAACTACAGGTTCCAACAGAATTAGAATATGTTGGTATACTTGCAAGCAAGACCTATGTTCTGCGACGGAGACTAATCAGAGATGGGCACATGGATAGACGTGTGAAACTACACGAAAGACTTCACCTTCTCTTGATCAGAGGCGCACAAGTGAGCTGATATCGCTTCCAAGATGAGAGATTTTGAAATATTGGAACTGCGTGCTTTCGGTTAAATGTGCCGTCAAATGACTTTTGTCGGAGTTGCTTTGATAAGGTGGAGTTAGAAACTATCCAACACTTTATCTGCCATTGCCCGGCATTTTCTGGTCAAAGACTTGCTTCACTGGGATCTAGGAGGCTGGGATCTTTCTGATTTGTCGGATGTTAAAATTCAATATCTTAGGAGTTTCATAAGGAGCTCAATTTTTGTTAAGGGCACTAGTAGGGGAACCTTGTTACCGTCCCAGAGTCTATGCGTGACGTAAAACGTCAGCAGCCACTTACTACCTAATTTACTTCCACTTCCAAATCTGAGAGGGACAAAATGCTTCATGAATGGCCTATGGCCGCTAACCTAAACAAATCTGTGGGGTACAAAATTCTTCGTGAATGGCCGCTACCAAAGCCTAAGATTACAAATTCTTGGGTTGAAATTTCACAGTCAGTCTACTTGTGGGAATATTAATAGAACATTGTATATTTGACCGAATGGCTGTTTGAAAATCTATGGCAGGGACCGCTGCATAAGTTGTGGAGAAGAAGAAAAGGATGAATTAGTAAACGTTCTTTATCATGGACATTATGTGTATAAATTGAAGTTGTAGCTGACGAGAAGATAAACACTTTTAAATCTGAAGGCGACAATTCGCTTTTAATTATGGAAAGCACACGGGCAGTCAATTTGTAGGAATATTAAAGGGCATTGTATATGACATGTCTGCGAGAATCATGGTAGACGTGTAATGGATTACACTGCGTGACAAAACTAACCACTATTTTAGAAAACAAGAGGTACGACCATCATTTCAATATATTTCGGACATGCTGAATCGAATGGCGTACTCCGTTTTTCAATGTATGGTACAGTTTTCATGTAAAATGTCTTTAAAGATTGGCTGATTTTCAGCTGCTTTTTTAACAAAAAAATTTCCAAAGCTAATGATTTTTAAATTTTATGGCATGGAAAACAAAGATATAACTTGTAAAAATATTTCTAATATAAATTTGGTTTAAAGCTTTTCATCTTAAGCCCTTAAATTCGCGGATTTCTTCATTTTTTTAAGTTTTCGCGAAATTAACCGCTAAATTGGTCTCTGATAAAAAACTTGCATTTTGCGAATCATAAAGGCGTCCATGACACTACGAATAGTGGACAAAAAACATCTATGTTATATGGACCATCATGATGAAAATCGCGTAAAACCGTTTTTTGTATATGGCAGCATTACTTTAGGAGATGATTTGAGGCTTCATCTTTTAGTATATAATGTATATAGTATACAATGAACTGACCCAAAATTTGTCCAAAAAAGTTTTCATTTGCAAAAGTTATCTTAACAAAAACTATAATTATTGTATGCCAAACACTGAAATAATAGTTTTTGTTAAGATAACTTTTGCAAATGAAAACTTTTTTGGCCTAATTTTTGGTCAGTTAGTTGTTTAAGGTTCCCACATTATATACTAAAAGATGGAACCTTAAATCATCTCGTAAAGTGATGCTGGCATATACAAAAAGACGGCTTTTCGCGATATTCATCATGATGGTCCTTATAACATAGCTGTTTTTTGTTCACTATTCGTATTGTTAGGGATGCATTTTTGATTCATTAAAAGCAAGTTTTTTATCAAAGACCAATTTGGCTGTTAATTTCGCGAAAACCTTAAAAAATTAAGAAATTCGCGAATTTAGGGGTTGAGTTGAAAAACTTTAAACCAAATTTGCATAAGAAATGTAGCTACAAGTCATATCTTTTTTTTCCATGCCATAAAATTTATAAACCATTTACTTTGCAAATTTTTTTGTTAAAAAACTGGCTCGAAATCAGCAAATCTTTAACAACATTTTGCAAGAAAACTGTACCATACATCGAAAAACGGAGTACGTAATTCAAATCAGCATGTCCGAAATATAAAGAAATGATGGTCGTAACTCTTGTTTATTTTTTAGTGTTCCGCAGTGTTACAAAAGATGGACTTAGCAGACATTTTTCATACTGGACATTCTTTGTATGTCCGGGACTGAAGGAGCGTCGTCTCTGATATCTGTAGCACAAAAAAATTTGTACGTTTGGACATAATACAACCTATAGAGTGTCGTTGGATAAATTACCTAAGTTTTTTAAGGTAAAAACTTATGTAGTATGCAAAACACAATTGGTCGGTTGAAAATACACCGCAAACTGGCACAATTTTTTTTTTTTTGAGTGCTGATTCTTTTTTTACTGGCCTCTTTAGAAGTTAATATTGTCAATTAAAATTAACAAACAGCGTCGTTGATTTAACAAAATTAAGGTAAAAGGTAATAGGGATTTGTAGTGTTTTAAAAAAGCATAAATAACTCAAAATTTAAACAAATTAAAACAAAACTTGAATTTTGTATTTCTAAAATTTTGTGAACAATTAAAATTTCACAATATTTTAGATATACTGTTTTCTGTATTAGTGATGAAACAAAATTTAACTAAAACTTACAAATAAATCAAGCAGTTGAGGAAGAAAAGAATCGAAGAACACCGCTCAACAGGGTTTTGTTTTTGCGAATCAGACTTTGATATGTGTTGCATGTGTCCCATTTTAAAAACTTTTAATTACAAAATTGTGATGTGACAAAATTTACCGAATTATGAAAAAATATTTTTTAATTAGAACCAGGGCTATCAGATATGGCGATTTCTCGCCAAACGTGACGATTTTTTGAATTGGCGACGTGACAATTTTTTGACGAATTATAAAACGATTGTCGATTTCTTTGGCGATTTTGTCAAATCGTTTTCTGAATAATTTCAGAAGATGAGGAGAGCAATCCGTGTGTCAAATTATCAAATTTTAAAAACTTTTTTTCTTTAACATTTTTACAGACTTTGCACAAGTCTGCTCGTCTAAGCAACTCTGTATGAATTTAAACAAAAAAAAAACAATTTTGGAAATTTCAAGTGACCAGGAGAGCCAAAAACTATAATACGCGAATCACACAAAAATTAGTTAATTTTTCTTAAATTTTACACTGTTGTAAACTGTTAAATAGCGAGTAGGATAATAAAGAAAAATTCAAGACCGATTATCATGGATCGATTAGGTTTTTAGCATTAGTGCAGAAAACAAGCATAAATAAATTTTGAGTGAAATTTTTTGCCTATAGACAGATTTTATAAATAACTAGCGAAATTTTTATATGGAGTTATTTTTAAATTACCGATTGAAGTAAAAAAAATTACAAAAACTAAAAAAATTGACGATTTTTATGTATTTTTCTAGGTTTTTGGCGATTTTGGAGTATTATTATTTTCTAGCTATTATTAAGAAAACAAAATATATTTTTTAAAAATAAAAATAATTATTATTTTTAACAAAAACTAAAAAAATTAAAATTTAGGCGATTTTTTACATTCGATTTGGCGATGACCGTAAAAAAAATCTGAAAACCCTGATCAGAACTAAGAGTTAAATTAAAAAGTTTTTACTCTCTCGCTATCTTTTATAACTATTTCCTAACGAAATGATGTAGTAAGCGAGGAATTAATGGCTTTCGCAAGTGAGAATGCAAGCACATTTCTACTTTCTAAAGCTTATAAAGTAATTCAAAAGTTTCAACTGGGATAAATCAAAGTTCAATTCTCAAATGTTATATCTATTGAGTTGTGTTGTTGTTTGTATTCAAAATTATACATTTTTCGGAAGATGATTTAGAAAATTGCATAGCTACCGGGCAACATCGAAATACTTTTTGATAAAAAAAAATAGTTCGATATTAAACCGATATTTTTGAACACTACGATTTTTTATGTTCGATTCCTTTTTTATTAAAATTAATTAATAGTTTTGTAAAAAAAAAATATCATTCTTTGTTTATTAAACTGTTTGCATTGCAAAAAGCTCCACTTAACACACATTCTCATTAGTTTAAGCTTTGGTCGCTTACAAACACAGCCAACTTAGTGCAATGCAGTTTACCTGTTATCATTGGGACATTCGCCCCATATACTGAACCGCGACGTTGCAACACTATGGGGCTGCCCGCCGCAGCTGTCAGATTGTCGAATTCTGGACCCCGTTGACTCAACACTCCGATGGTATCGTCGAAAGTCATGGCTTTTATATTCAATGATGCCAAAATTGCCTCTTTGTCGGCCAATGTAGGATCATCATTGCTAGGAACTTTAGCCGATAATATGCAACACATGTCACATAAATTCACATTTACGGCCCTTAAATCGGCTCTGCTTAACGGAGAGCCATTTAACACCGAAATTTTCGGCAGATTTTGCAACATCTTCCATTCCCGCCTTATGTAATCAACTGATCCCACAATGACCACATGCTTCAATTCATGGTAGTGAAAATTTGAAGCACGCAGAGGCATGACTAAATTTCGTAAACCAATCAGAGGTGAGTCGGGATCGGCGAAAAGGCATACAACGACATGACCATTTAAAACTGTCATGGCCGCTTGATTACGATCCTGTCATGCAAATATACAAAATTCAATTAATAAATTCAAAAAGCACTCAACACAATTTGTTCTGCAAATATTTTACCAGTATACAGTCTTCTAGACTCTTGGCGGGACTCCAGTGGAACATACCCGTTGAATCATATTTCATTTCGGTTTTTTCAAAATCAAAATCTTTCGATTGATCATCTGCTATACCGGCTGGTAGTGAAACACCTCCATTTTGATTTTGTGATGTACTTGTTGTACGACTTGTTGGCCTACGATTATTTATCAAAAAAAGGAAAAGAAGATTAATTATAATTTAAAATTTTCTTTAACAAAAAAAAAACATGGCGGCTTATTTTTTAAAAAATGAAGTGCTAAACACCAAAATGCAAAAATGTATGTATGTATATTGAAAAAAATTTAAGTATTATTTATACTTTTTTTTTTTTTGTTTTCATTTATTTAGTTTTTTTATAGCTAAATATTAAATTAATAGAGAAAAAGTGCTAACATTTAATATAACAAATTTATAATATAAGCTACTTATTGAGATGTATGAACAAAAATGTTTTGAGATTTTGTTTTATTTTTTATGTTGAAAATGATTTAATGTACAGAGTTTTGAATATTATGTGTTAAATTTTGAATTATGAAATTTAAATGCAGTGATTTTTGATGTTGGATTTTTCTTTTAAATTGACGTATAGGTAGGTAGGGTGACCATTTTTTTCTGAGCTTAAATCAGTACGCCCAAGTTTTTATGTTTTTTTTTTTAGAAATACCTCTCAAAATTTTTTTCTATGAGAAAACACTGATGTTTTTTCAACACTCAAAAAATGTCGGTTAAACTAACTTGACCCCAAGTGTTTTGAAAAAAACAACTGCAAAAAACAACTGTTAAAAAACAACAGCAAAAACAACTGTTGTCGTTATTTTGCAGAAAATTTAGTTGACTTTAAACGACTTCATTTGATTGTTTTGATCGTTTCAGTGCAGAAAATATAACAAAATTTCACTGGTTTTGAAAATCCCTCAGATTTTGAAGTCTTTTTCCGTAAGTTTTGACAACTTTTCCTGTAAGAAAACTTCACAGCTAATAAGCGGTGTTTTTTTTTAAAGGCCCTGGTTTTCTGAACGTTTTTTCGAATAAGCTCTGATGACATTACCTCATCTAAGATCTCAGAATCATTTGCATTAATCCAATTTACATCATCTTTCTAAAAATCCATCGGCCCATTGAACTTTTCTTTATAGAAAACCTCAAAGATTCTGTGCGCATTTTCATATTAATTTAGGAAGATCAAAATAACCTCATGCTCAGATTCATTTTCTCATTTTCAGACTTAAGTTATAAAAAACAACTCTGACGACTTATATTATGGAAATTCAAGTTTTTGTACAGAATTTTCGAATACAAATTATTTTTTATGTTGAAATGTTCAAAAATCAGTACAATCAGTACATATTTTAAAAAATCAGTACAAATCAGTACAACGTTTTTTGATCAGTACACGTGATCAAAAATCAGTACATGTACTGATCAAATCAGTACGAATGGTCAGCCTACGTATAGGGGGAAAATCAGTTTTTTTGACTTCAAAATATCCGATAAATATTACTGGTAATTTGTTGCCAGTAATATTAAACAATAGAAGTATTAGGATAAATTTTATCGGCAAATTTTGAACTTTACAATCCTACGATATCAGGAAATTTATTGTAACACTAAAAAGAAAACCTTGTAAAACGACAGGAAAAGTTTGTAACTTTTTTTTGCTACCTCAAATTTGAAAACAATTCGTTGTAATTTTATAAGCTTTTTACCAATAAAATTGTAAATTTTTTGACGCTATAAAACTTACAAGGAGCTTTCGTGTTTTTACTAAATTTTTTGCTACCTCCTATTTTACTAGCCAGCAAGCCTGGGTTCGATTCCCGGCTCAGACAGAACAACATTTTTTTCAGATATTTATTAGTTTCTAATAAATTAAATTGGCTATTAAACACAGCCTCAAAAATAATTCGCCAGATCAATAACAGATGGCGATGCAACAACTGTACTTAAAATTATCAACACGCGCAATTACAGTGTTGCCATACTGAAGCCCTTCTATATTTCAAATCTTTCATCTCTCTTTATCCCCTTTCCGAAAGAAACATCACGGTTAGTAATTGATAGGCAGCATTGCCTGAGTGTTGTTTCTTTTTAAAAAAAACTTTTTTAGCGCAATAAAACTTACAAGGGAATCTCGTGAATTTGCTAGATTTTATTTTTGTAAAAAAATTTTGGAAATTTGTAAAATTACAAAAAAAATTTAAAATTACAAAAAAAAAAAAATGTAAATTTCGATCGAAATTTTTTTTATTAAAAAAACAAAGAAAACTGTCATACATTGGTAAAATGGAATTACGAGACTTTTTCTAGTAATATGAGAAGGTTTTTTTTTGTGTAAGAAAAAAATTTTGAGTAAAAAAAATTTGTTGCATTTCGTTTTCTGGTCCATACCATCATTTCTATATATTTCGGACATGCTGATTCGAATGGCGCAGTCCGTTGTTAGATGTATGGTACATTTTTCTTCCATGCCATGAAATTTAAAAATCATTAACTTTGTAAATTTTGTTCTTAAAAACCGGGTGAAAATCAGTCAATCTTTAATGACATTTTGCTAGAAAAATGTACTATACATCGAAAAAACGGAGTACGCCATTGGAATCAGTATGTCTCAAATTTATAGAAACGTTAGTCATTGCTCTTGTTTTCTAAAATAGTGGTCAGTTTTGTCGCTCTGTATTGTTTACCCCTGGATGTTAATTCGGATGAAAATTTTGATTCTGCTGACAAATTTTGATTTTCTGGTACTTTGTTGAGTCTTAAAAAAAGTACCAATTTTCTTTTAACCCCTCCCTATTTGTCTCCTTAGAATACAGATTTCAAAAAACTAATTTCCGAATGTTTTTTTTTTTGATAATTCTAAATTGTCAATTTAAAGTTTATAAGACCATTATTTTATTAAATCAAAAAAGTACAATTTTTATCGCTATTTACCAAGTTTTTATGACCATTATTTCATTAAATCAAAAATGGACAAAAAAACACTTTTTTAACCTCTTAGCATCTAAATTTTATGTAAAGTTACTTTGCCAGAATGGATTTTTCGCAGAATGATCCTACATTTTTTCTGGAATCATTATTTCAGGAATTTCAAAAAGGTACCAAAGTTTTGTGCTAAACCATTTTTTTGATTTCCAAAAATTACTTTTTTCGAAATGTTTTTTTTGGAGCTATTATTTCAAGACACCGAAAAAGTACTAAAAACACTTTTTTTAAAGTTTGAACTTCCAAAAGGTCCTTTTCCGAAAGTTTTTTCTGCTGGGAGATCCAATTTTCTATACGAAACTGTTGCTAGCTCAAATTTTCTATACGAAAATGTTGGTAGCACAAATTTTCTATACGAAAATGTTGCTAGCACAAATTTTCTTGCTAGCACAAATTTTCCATAGAAAATGTTGCTAAAACAAATTTTCTATAGAAAATGTTACTAAAACAAATTTTCTATAGAAAATGTTGCTAAAACAAATTTTCTATAGAAAATGTTGCTAAAACAAATTTTCTATAGAAAATGTTGCTAAAACAAATTTTCTATAGAAAATGTTGCTAAAACAAATTTTCTATAGAAAATGTTGCTAAAACAAATTTTCTATAGAAAATGTTGCTAAAACAAATTTTCTATAGAAAATGTTGCTAAAACAAATTTTCTATAGAAAATGTTGCTAAAACAAATTTTCTATAGAAAATGTTGCTAAAACAAATTTTCTATAGAAAATGTTGCTAACACAAATTGTCTATAGAAAATGTTTCTAACACAAATTTTCTATAGAAAATGTTGCTAACACAAATTTTCTATAGAAAATGTTGCTAATACAAATTTTCTTTAGAAAATGTTGCTAAAACAAATTTTCTATAGAAAATGTTGCTAAAACAAATTTTCTATAGAAAATGTTGCTAAAACAAATTTTCTATAGAAAATGTTGCTAATACAAATTTTCTATAGAAAATGTTGCTAATACAAATTTTATATAGAAAATTTTGCTAATACAAATTTTCTATAGAAAATGTTGCTAATACAAATTTTCTGTAGAAAATGTTGCTAATACAAATTTTCTATAGAAAATGTTGCTAACACAAATTTTCTATACGAAAATGTTGCTAACACAAATTTTCTATAGAAAATGTTGCTAACACAAATTTTCTATAGAAAATGTTGCTAAAACAAATCTATAGAAAATGTTGCTAAAACAAATTTTCTATAGAAAATGTTGCTAAAACAAATTTTCTATAGAAAATGTTGCTAAAACAAATTTTCTATAGAAAATGTTGCTAAAACAAATTTTCTATAGAAAATGTTGCTAAAACAAATTTTCTATAGAAAATGTTGCTAAAACAAATTTTCTATAGAAAATGTTGCTAAAACAAATTTTCTATAGAAAATGTTGCTAAAACAAATTTTCTATAGAAAATGTTGCTAAAACAAATTTTCTATAGAAAATGTTGCTAAAACAAATTTTCTATAGAAAATGTTGCTAAAACAAATTTTCTATAGAAAATGTTGCTAAAACAAATTTTCTATAGAAAATGTTGCTAAAACAAATTTTCTATAGAAAATGTTGCTAAAACAAATTTTCTATAGAAAATGTTGCTAAAACAAATTTTCTATAGAAAATGTTGCTAAAACAAATTTTCTATAGAAAATGTTGCTAAAACAAATTTTCTATAGAAAATGTTGCTAAAACAAATTTTCTATAGAAAATGTTGCTAAAACAAATTTTCTATAGAAATGTTGCTAAAACAAATTTTCTATAGAAAATGTTGCTAAAACAAATTTTCTATAGAAAATGTTGCTAAAACAAATTTTCTATAGAAAATGTTGCTAAAACAAATTTTCTATAGAAAATGTTGCTAAAACAAATTTTCTATAGAAAATGTTGCTAAAACAAATTTTCTATAGAAAATGTTGCTAAAACAAATTTTCTATAGAAAATGTTGCTAAAACAAATTTTCTATAGAAAATGTTGCTAAAACAAATTTTCTATAGAAAATGTTGCTAAAACAAATTTTCTATAGAAAATGTTGCTAAAACAAATTTTCTATAGAAAATGTTGCTAAAACAAATTTTCTATAGAAAATGTTGCTAAAACAAATTTTCTATAGAAAATGTTGCTAAAACAAATTTTCTATAGAAAATGTTGCTAAAACAAATTTTCTATAGAAAATGTTGCTAAAACAAATTTTCTATAGAAAATGTTGCTAAAACAAATTTTCTATAGAAAATGTTGCTAAAACAAATTTTCTATAGAAAATGTTGCTAAAACAAATTTTCTATAGAAAATGTTGCTAAAACAAATTTTCTATAGAAAATGTTGCTAATTCAAATTTTCTATAGAAAATGTTGCTAATTCAAATTTTCTATAGAAAATGTTGCTAATTCAAATTTTCTATAGAAAATGTTACTAATACAAATTTTCTATAGAAAATGTTGCTAAACAAATTTTCTATAGAAAATGTTGCTAATACAAATTTTCTATAGAAAATGTTGCTACTACAAATTTTCTATAGAAAATGTTGCTAATACAAATTTTCTATAGAAAATGTTGCTAAAACAAATTTTCTATAGAAAATGTTGCTAACACAAATTTTCTATACGAAAATGTTGCTAACACAAATTTTCTATACGAAAATGTTGCTAACACAAATTTTCTATACGAAAATGTTGCTAACACAAATTTTCTATACGAAAATGTTGCTAACACAAATTTTCTATAGAAAATGTTGCTAACACAAATTTTCTATAGAAAATGTTGCTAACACAAATTTTCTATAGAAAATGTTGCTAACACAAATTTTCTATAGAAAATGTTGCTAACACAAATTTTCTATAGAAAATGTTGCTAACACAAATTTTCTATAGAAAATGTTGCTAACACAAATTTTCTATAGAAAATGTTGCTAACACAAATTTTCTATAGAAAATGTTGCTAACACAAATTTTCTATAGAAAATGTTGCTAACACAAATTTTCTATAGAAAATGTTGCTAACACAAATTTTCTATAGAAAATGTTGCTAACACAAATTTTCTATAGAAAATGTTGCTAACACAAATTTTCTATAGAAAATGTTGCTAACACAAATTTTCTATAGAAAATGTTGCTAACACAAATTTTCTATAGAAAATGTTGCTAACACAAATTTTCTATAGCAAATGTTGCTAACACAAATTTTCTATAGAAAATGTTGTTAACACAAATTTTCTATAGAAAATGTTGTTAACACAAATTTTCTATAGAAAATGTTGCTAATACAAATTTTCTATACAAAATGTTGCTAATACAAATTTTCTATACAAAATGTTGCTAATACAAATTTTCTATAGAAAATGTTGCTAACACAAATTTTCTATGGAAAATGTTGCTAACACAAATTTTCTATAGAAAATGTTGCTAACACAAATTTTCTATAGAAAATGTTGCTAACACAAATTTTCTATAGAAAATGTTGCTAACACAAATTTTCTATAGAAAATGTTACTAACACAAATTTTCTATAGAAAATGTTGTTAACACAAATTTTCTATAGAAAATGTTGTTAACACAAATTTTCTATAGAAAATGTTGTTAACACAAATTTTCTATAGAAAATGTTGCTAACACAAATTTTCTATAGAAAATGTTGCTAACACAAATTTTCTATAGAAAATGTTGCTAGCACAAATTTTTTATACGAAAATGTCGTTATCACAAATTTTGTATAGAAAATGTTGCTTACACAAATTTTCGGTAGAAAATGTTGCTAACACAATTTTTTATAGAAAAATTTAAAGAAAAAACTGTTGTTCCTAAAAATTGTTAACAAATTTGTAAATGGGCAGATCTGTATTCAGATTACTGACATAAAAAGTAGACATTCTTCATACTTAATTGGTAAAGTTTGCACTTAAAATCGTTGTCGATTCGACAAAGTTGATATTTCGTAAATAATGAGTGAATATGTAAAACGAACGTAATGAAACGTTTTGTGTTGGTTTATGTTTTTAAAATGTTGATTGTTGTATGTAATGAAGATAAAAATCGAGTTTTTTGAAAAAAGTATTAAAATTTTAAGCAGAATAGTAAAAATGTCGAGTTTTATGAAAAATATTTAGCTTCGAAAAAGTATTATGTTTTTTTTTTACTTTATACACAAAGAAAATTCTAGGAGAAGAAAATATTTATACATAATTAAAAAAAAAATATATCGTGTAAATTATATTATAAATACATAGTGCAAAAATCAAAATGATATTACAATTACGGTGTTGATTTAGAAATTACAATTTTACACACACATATTAGACAAGACAGGTGAAGAGTAAGAAGAAATATTTAAGAAAAAAAACTAAAAAAAACAAAAAAAAAATATTTAAAAAAACATTCACACAACAAAAAGTGTCATAATAATAATAACAAGAGTAGTAGAATTTTGTTTTATTATTATTATGTGTAAGTATGTATGTAAAGTATAGTTCAAAAATTAAGAGTGGTACGAAAATACCCAAAAGTGTATATTACGATACAATTACGATACATAATTTACGATAATTTATAACGAGTAGTTATAGCAACTCTTTAGAATGAGTTATAAATTCAACAAAAATAGTAGTAGTAGTAAGTGGTAGTAAAGTAGTAGTAGTAGTATGTATGAAATATAAAGTAGTAGTAGTAGTAGAAAAAAGTAGTTAATAATGGACGCATACATGAGCTTTTTAACTTCGTAAGCAAGTTGATAGCCCGCATAAGGATTAGCATCATTTTCGGGAGGCCTGAAACAAAACCGTTAAATTAAGAGAAAAAACTATTTTAAGCATTGCTTACAAATTAGTAGGTAAGTAATTGTTAATTATTGTTTTAAATTTGTTTAATTTTTTTTGTTCAGTATTTTTAAAAAAATTTTGTTAAAATTGCAATCAAAGAAGTAGTATACAATAAAAAAACATATTTTTTTTTTTAAATATAAACAAACAAAAAAGTTAATGTCTTGCAGTTTTAATGATAACTTAAATTAAAACAGAACCTAAAATAACTTAAAAACAAAGGAGTTAATTAAAAATTTATTCTTGAGTTATTTTAATTTTACAGAGTTGATTTTTATAGTAGTATATTTGTTTTGACTGTAGAATATATAACATGGTTGTATTTATATATGACAAGTTATGACAGTTTATGATTTTAGGATCAGAAAAATTATATTTAATTAAGTTTTAAATTTTTTTTTTTTAAATTAAGGACTAAAATCACATTTTTTTGTTTTATAAAATGAAATAGAAAGAAAAATAACATTTAAGCATTTTCTTTGTACATGTGCTTCCTTATTTGTTCATTTACATTTTGTTTATTTTTTATTTAAATTTAATTTGTTTAAAAATAAATAATTATTTAACATAACTAATTGAGTAAAGAATGAAAAACAAAAGTAAAACTCACCGATTGTACTGGGATGGTGACATGACTTGTCCCTCAATTTGTTGTCTATTTACAGTTGGTTTAACTTTGTTCACCTGCTTTATAGTGGCAGCAGAATGTAAGGCTGTTGTACCATTTCCTGGTCCTCCCATACCGTTTGTACCATTCGGTCGACGTGTATGACGATTTAAAACTGGAAAAATAAAATTTCAAATAATTTTGATTTTTGAGGAACTGTAGTAGGGTTTTTTTATAGAAATGGGAGCATTACAAATTTCGTCATTTTGTTGAAGATTTTTGTTTACTAAAATCAAATTTTCATCAACATTGAAGTGACTTATTTTACAAACTTTTATCATTACACGAAAAGCTTTATCAACAGTCCTTGGCAAATTTTATAAATCAAAATTGCAAACATTTAACGCTCCCATAACTAGTTTTAACAAAGAAGAAATTCGATAAATTTAAGAACTTAAAATATTTTTAATATTATGGCCAAAATTTGTTTGGATTTTTACTAGATATGCCGTTAATATGTTTAAAACTCAACATGACATGGACTAAAGAAAATTTTATGGTTAATTTTGACTAGTTTCATATAATCCAGTTATTTTATAATCCTCAGAAAACTTGTAATCCCGAGTAAAAATTTTGATATGATGCAATATATAATGATATGTAACATTTATACGCAATTTGATCCGAATAATGGTGGATGTTTTTGCATTAAAAAAGATCAACTTGTATAAAATATGATTTGATTTCATCCGAGTTTTGACCAGACATTACCATATATTGGTGTATCTAATTAGATCTAATTGCATAAAAACATATAAAATCCTGTTTTTTTTTTGGTTTGGGTTGAGATACACCACAGGTCAACGATACATTTACCAAACATTTAATATTCTAAAACGAAAAAAATGTTTGGGTACTAGGGATATAACCATTTGCATATTTTTGAAAATATCAAAAAAAGCCTATCATAGTGAGAAAGTACATAGAAAATCAATAAGAAATGCGTCCTCTTTTTTTCGCGAATGTTAAAAAAGGTTCGGCACCGATCGCGATGAAGTTTTTGCTAATATTTTTTTTCAAATATTCGTTCAACCCATGTTTCAAATGTTGAAAATCATACTGCTAATTTTTTCTTGTTTTATTTTTGTTGTAAAACGACGAAAAACAAAATAACGTTGAAAGGGACGGATTCCCACCATAAAACATACAAAAATTAAAATTTGAGGTGTTTTAGAAATTGCAATCGGTGCCGAAGGTTTTTGGACCAAAATGACCCCGTATAACGTTTTTTGTTATCAGTATAACATTGCCCATACCGTTATGATAGGTTCTTATTTTGGTTATACCCCTATTGGGTACGCTTCGAACCAGATAGGTGATATACATAACCCTAACAAGAAATATTTAGGAACATTTTAAAAAGTTTTTTATACTTCGCCTAAAAACTTAGAAAATTGTTGGTTAATTGGAAACATATATAGTTTTATATGGAAAAGAATAAGCTATATATAATTTTATGTTAAATTATACAGAAAATCAAATTTTGTATTGACGCTCTTATAATTTTATATAATTATGTCAACCGTACACCTTTTGATCTGAATCATGATTAAATTGTATATAAATACATATGACTGCATTTAAAAAAATTAAAAAATATCTCACGCGATGTATAATCATATATGATTAATTATGTTTGTATCAAGTTATATATTGTTATATATGTTTATTTTTACTCAGGATGTCAAAATTATTCAAGTTTTTGTCAATTGTACTCTATATGTGAAAATTAAAAACGGATCGCAGCCGACCATCTGTGTAATATTTGCTATTAACTTCCTTCGTAAGAACGGTCGCTCTAGACCGATACGCTAAGTTGGCTGTTAAGCAAATATTAACTAAATCATCATTTTTAATTCGTGTTTGAATAAACTCTATTTCTAGTATTCCTTATTTTTTTTCCTCTTTGAAAAAAATAAAAAAATTAACAAGTAGAAAAGTTAAATTCGACTTGGCCAAATCTATGAATACCCTCCACAATGTCCTTTTTAAGTGATAGTAAATTTTCTAATGTGAAAAAATAACAATTTTGATCAGAAATATTTTATTTTGTGTAAAAAAAATTTTTTAGTAATTTAAAAAAAAATACTATTTTTTTGAGTGTAAAATTTTTTTCGAGTGTATTTTTTTTAGTGTAAAAATATTTTTAAAAGACAAAAATAGGTTGTAAAATATTTTTGTGACTTACAAATGTTTTTGAAACATGTTTAACACGTGAATTTAAGGTGAAACTAATCTGAAATTCACGGTTTCGCTAATAACTTTTGAACCACTGAACCGATTTGGCTAAAATTCAACAAGAACCAGGGGAACGACAAATATATATTCCAACTCTCAGCATCCTCAGAATTTCCTTTCGAAAGTAAGCGTGTTTTTTATCTCGTAAATTCAAGCGAAAAAGTAAAAATGAAATTTTTAATATTTTTGTATGGCCTTTTTAGCTAGGGAAGGTAAATTTTGATATTTGGAAAAAAATTAAAAAGTCATAACCCTAGTGCAAACTCTCTCATTTTTTGTGAAAATAAAAAAACATGCTGTTTGCTCTCGTTTCATTTTTGTGCAATGAAAGAATGAAAGAAGAAAAAGTACGTGTGCTGGTGAATGAATGAAAATCTTCATAAGAATTCTCATAAGAATTTTTAAATGAGAATTTTATGTTTTCACTCTGTGACTCACTCACTCACCGAATGAAATTTTTCATTTTTAAAAAAAAATCGTTCTCTCACGGCATAACGAAAATTTAAAATATTAAAATTTAATATGCTAATATCTCGAAAACTACTAAAAATAACGTAAATAACTCAAAAACTTTTGCTCGAATTGCTTCCGAGTGTTCGTTGGTCTTACTCTACGATCCAAGAGCTTACCGAGATATTAGCATTTTCAAATTTCCCGGTAGATGTCAACTTTTCCTTCGGGGTCGCCATCGATTTTGATCCGAAATTTCGCTCCGTTTTCCTCTATCTTGCTTGGTTTTCGAGATAGTTTTGGGACCTTATTTTTAGGACCCAATAGGTTCAACACATTTAAAACGTAAATAACTTAAAAACTATTGCTCGAATTGCTTTCGGGTGTTCGGTAGTCTGGCTTTACGACCCAAGAGCTACAAAATTGCTTCGAAACTTTTTGTCGTATCGCCGGAAGTTACTGAGATATTAGCGTTTGATTCAAAAGTAGGACCCAATAGGGTCCACACATGTGTAGAAGTCAACTTTTCCTGAAGGGTCACCATCGATTTTGATCCAAAATTTTGCTCCGTTTTGCTCTATCTTGCTTAGTTTTTGAGATATTAGCATATTAAATTTTAATATTTCAAACTCGGTGAGTGAGTAAAAGTATGAGATGCTCATGAGCATTCTCATGAGAATTTTAATTTATTCACCAGCACACGAAATTTTTTATTTCTCACACACAAGCAGTGAAGCAAGAAATAAATCTGCTTCTTTCATAGCACACAAATGAAACTGTTTGTGTTAATTTCATTTTCAATGCTTGGTGAGAATTAGTGAAAATAAAAGAGTAAATCCGAACCTTGATAGCTAGATCGTCTTAAAATCCATCGAGGATCATGAATATATATACTTTATGGGGTACTAGACCAATATTTCGAGGTGTTACAAACGGAATGACAAACTTATATATACCCTCTATCACTAGAGTGGAGGGTATAAAAAAAATTGACTCAGCATCTATGACTTTTTAAAACAGAATCTTAAACTTTTTCTTTAAAAATTTTTTTTTTTTCGATATCGGAGACCTTTTCTACATGAAAAATAAACTCAAACGCTTAGACTTGCTCAGAATCTGAATTTTTTTATAAGAAAAATTGACTCAAAATCTGAAATTTTTTCTATGAGAAAATTAACCTAGAATCTGATGCATTTTGTAAATAAAAAATTGACTCAGATTCTGCGACATTTTCTATATAAAAAATTTGATTCAGAATCTAGGACTTTTTCATTATAGAAAATTTACTCATAAATAAATGTCAACATTTGTACAAGTCTTTTAGATGTTTTCACAAATGCCTAGCACATGTCATTGTGTTAATTAAAATTTTTTTGCAGGTTTTTGGGTTAATTATAACCGACAAAATGTGTTTTGCATAGTTACCTAAGTTTTTTCTCTAAAAAACTTAGCCAACTTATCCAATAACACTTCTAAACTTCGAAAAGGCGAATGGGACGCGACCTTATACACTACATAACAATTGTTCTGCTGGTCAAAAATCCGGTCTCCAAACTTTACCATCACATCAGGTTTTTGAGAAAATTTAGGTCAAAGACTTTGACTCAAAGTTCAAAAAAATCACAGTTTTGGGCATTGTTGGAAACTCATAGCAGATGAACCCGATGTGATGGCGGCTTTCAAATCATTCGAGAGTGAAGCTAAAACATTACTCTTTAAGATCCAGAACTCATTTGGTCAGTCGTCTTAACCCTTTGGGCACCAATTGTCTTTCAATTATGTCTTATTCCCCAGTATTAAAAAAAAACGTTTTTTTGGGGAAAATAAACTGATCAAATGAGCTATACATCTTAAAGATCAATGTCTATGCTTTATCGTTGCCTTATTTTTAAGTCATCAGCACATCGGGTTCATTCGCTATGTGTTGTCAAATATGTCTGAAAACGCGATTTTTTGTTATTCAAATTTCTCAAAAATCTGATGTGGAGGAAAAGTTTGGAGACCGGATTTTTGACCTGGAAAATTATTGTAATCATGTGTATAAGCTGGTGTTCCATTCGCATAAAGTTTTTTGTTTTCATATGATTTGAAGTGGAAAAAATATTTTTTGGAAATAAGATATCATTGATAGACAATTGGTGCATTGAGGGTTAAGGCGACTGACCAAATGATCGCAGCATCATTAAGAGCAATGTTTAAGTTTTACTCTCGACTTATTTTGAAGTCGCTATCACATTGGGTTCATTCGATATGAGTTGTCAAAAATTCCCAAAACGGCGTTTTTTTTTTTTTTTTTATTTTGGCCTCAATTTTCTCAAAACCCTGATGTGATGGAAAAGTTTGGAGACCAGATTTGTGATCACTAGTTTTTTTCAAAATGTTCAGTAGTGTTATTGATTATCGGTTGAGTTTAACAAAAAACGTCCACAATTTTCATAAAAAACTCTTATATTTTCTAAATTTCTTCTTTGTTACTCAAAAATAATTAAACATTTACAAAATAAAAAAACTTTACTTACGGTTCATATCTTCACGGTCTCGTGTTATATCACCTTTATTTTGTTTTAAAAAAAAAGAAGAAAATAAAATATAATATTAAATTTCAATTGAAATGCCTGTAACATACATAATTGGGAACTATATTAGTTAAGCTATAGAAAGGTATATTTTTTAAACATTTTTGTTTCAGTGTATTTGGCGTTTTTGACTTTTAATTTTTTTTTTAAATATGTCTTGAAAAAATGGCTGATCTTGTAAAAGTTTTTTTTCTAAAAATTTTTTTACAAAAGCGACCATTTTTTACTATGTTAGAGAATTAGTGTTAATATTTTTTTTTATTAGTTTTTTAAGGTTAGGTTATTTAAGAATAGGTATTTGAAAGTAGGTTTTTTTTTACAGTTACAAAAAGAAAAACAAATTAAAAATACTTATAAACAAGCCATTTAAATGCAAATTATTCAAAAATACACGTTTTTTTTTATATAACAACTTTTACATAATATTAGCAAAATTATTATTTAAACATTTGGTGGAGTAAAAATCAACTAAAAATGTTTATTTTCAAATTAATGCAAGCCAGAAAAGATTAGTATTTTTTGTTTTTAATGGAGTTTGATGTATATATTTTAAATATATTCGAGTATTATTCTAGCTCGAGGCCCAAAAAATATTTATAATTTAAATATTTTTTTCCTTTACATTTCGTTACTTCTAATCCGGTTTACATTTTTATTTTCAAATAGAGAGGGAAAAAGAACATGCTTTTCAAAATTACACACGAAGATTTTTTTTAATATTTTTTTATATTTATAGAGAGAGAGAGAGTTCTTTTTGTAAGGATTTGGTAATATTCAGAGAGAGATGAAAAAAATAGTAAATTAAACTACAACCGAATATTAACATAAATTTTGTTTGTTTAAAAAGCCAACTAAAATTGAATTGAACTAAAAATAATTTTTAAAAAAAATTTTATTATCACTTTTTCCTAACACATTTCATATTTATTCGTAGATTTTTTTATTCATTTTTTTTGAAATAAAATGTCTAAAAAACTTCCTTTCTTTTGTTTGTATTTTTTTTTTCAAATACAAAACATATTTTTTTACCCGATATTGATCGACGCACATGCACCCTTTTCGGTAGTTCTGGTGGTGTAAATGTGGGTGCAGGATGAAGATCATCTGTAAAATTAATTTCCATGAAACAGCATATTCATTTTATTTTATTTTATTTTTTTTTTTAGAAAAATTTTCGAAAAACAAAAAAGATGTTTTTTTTTTTTTTTAATTCTGGTAATAGATTTTGTAATTTTTCATTCAAATTAAAATTATTTAAAGGAAAAAAATTAAAAATAAAGAATTGGGAAGTTTTAAAGAAAAAATATTTAAAAAAAAAAATAAAATTATAAAAATAGACATTTGACGTTGGTTTTGGAAAAAATCGATTAAAATGATCTTCAATTAAAAGCAGGTCGTCTCTGATGCAACATACAAGTATTATTATGGGTCAAATCATAAATACCCTCCCACTTAAATAAAATAATTAGAATAGGAAATATTTGGAGGATATCATTTTTTTAATATTCACGCCTACATAAAAGGGCGGTTCGAGGAAATTAGTTATAATTCGATATGATAGACCCAGTTTTTCTATAATTTTGGCAGCAATATATTACAGTTTTAAAATTGAATAATAAACAACTTTTCGAAATAAGTATGTAATTCTGAACAAAAAAAAAATGATACAAATTTTTAGGTAAATTACAACCGACAAAGTGTGTTTTGCATAGTTTACCTAAGTTTTTAGTCATACAAACTTTGGTAATTTATCCAAAAACACTTTAGCGATTGACTTAGCTTTAAAACTGAAACATATAAATTTGTTATTTTGCATTTGTAAATTTAATAAAATAATGAGTTTTTTAGCTTTAAAATATAAACATACATTTTTATAGCTCCCAAATGTATGCAACAAAAACTGAAGCCCTTCTATCTTTCAAATCTTTCATCTCTCTTCTATCACATTTCAGAAAGAAACATCACGGTTACTCTAGTAATTGATAGGCAGCATTGCCTGAGTGTTGTTTCTCTTTTTATAAAAAAAAAAAGTCATATACTAATTTTACCTAATTGAGAACTGGTAACAATGACCTTCGTTTCGTTGTAGCGAAACAGACCAATGCCTCTGGTGAGAATCGAACCCACGACTCCCAGACTCATAGGCTAGCACCACAGTACATGAGTAGTAGTATCACAGAGTTGCATCTGATGGGTGTAAGTATTAGTGACAGCACACGGTGTAACTTTTGACGTTTCATACAAAACGTAAACAAACATCATAAATACATGCACAAAAGCTCACACGTACAGGCACACATATACTAGGCAGCGATGATCATTCTGTACTAAAAACCATACCAGCATATTGGAAAGTACGCAATGAGCACCAGTGTTTGCATACTAGTCTGTACTGTGGCTAGTACACTACCAACTAGCCTACTAAGGGCGCCTATACATTTTTTATTTCTTAAAATTATGGTCATAGAAACTTGAAATTTGGAATGTAGGATCCTTGATTTAAAAAAAAAAAATTGAAAAAAGTACTTTTTGGATATCGCTTTTATTAGAAGTAAAAAGTTGTACTTTTGGTACTTTTTATATAAACTAAAATAATGATCCTGGGCACTTGATATTAGGAATATTTGGAAAAAAACATTCGGGAACAAGTAATTTTTGAAAATTCTGTTGCTAAAAGTCGTAAAGGGGATAAAAAAAGTGTACTTTGGCACTTTTTATATTTTCTAATAAAATGATCCTAGACACCTTTTATAAAAAGTATTTTTTTTAAAAGTACCTGTTTTAAAAAGTACCTTTTATAAAAAGTACCTTTTATAAAAGTACCTTTTATAAAAACCCTACATTTTTTAAAAAGTACCTTTTATAAAAAGTACCTTTTATAAAAAGTACCTTTTATAAAAAGTACCTTTTATAAAAAGTACCTTTTATAAAAAGTACCTTTTATAAAAAGTACCTTTTATAAAAAGTACCTTTTATAAAAAGTACCTTTTATAAAAAGTACCTTTTATAAAAAGTACCTTTTATAAAAAGTATCTTTTATAAAAAGTACCTTTTATAAAAAGTACCTTTTAAAAAAAGTACCTTTCATAAAAAGTACCTTTTATAAAAAGTACCTTTTATAAAAAGTACCTTTTATTAAAAGTACCTTTTATTAAAAGTACCTTTTATAAAAAGTACCTTTTATAAAAAGTACCTTTTATAAAAAGTACCTTTTATAAAAAGTACCTTTTATAAAAAGTGCTTTTTATAAAAAGTACCTTTTATAAAAAGTACCTTTTATAAAAAGCACATTTTATAAAATGTACCTTTTATAAAAAGTACCATTTATAAAAAGTACTTTTTTTAATAAGTACCTTTTATAATAAGTACCTTTTATTAAAAGTACCTTTTTTAATAAGTACCTTTTATAATAAGTACCTTTTATTAAAAGTACCTTTTAAAAAAATACCTTTTAAAAAAGTACCTTTTATAAAAAGTACCTTTTATAAAAAGTACCTTTTATAAAAAGTACCTTTTATAAAAAGTACCTTTTATAAAAAGTACATTTTATAAAAAGTACCTTTTATAAAAAGTACCTTTTATAAAAAGTATCTTTTATAAAAAGTACCTTTTATAAAAAGTACCTTTTTTAAAAAGTACCTTGTACAAAAAGTACCTTTTATAAAAAGTACCTTGTACAAAAAGTTCCTTTTATAAAAAAAGGAATTACTTTTATGTAAAGTAATCCTGATCCTTCAATTATCCGGTACACAGAAAGAAATAAAAAAAAAATTTGAGTAAATTTTTAATACTATTGAGTAAAAAATTACTCAATTTTCCACCAGTAAACGATTTAATAGTATTGAGTAAATTTTTAATAAAAATTTATTAAATGTTTGCCAAAAAAATTTGAGTAAATTTTTAATTGACACTATTAAGTGCAGGAACAGAACAAGAATCACCACCTTTTAAAAACAGAACAAGTTTTATTTCACATCGGCGCCGGCCACCGGTTTAATCTGCCAAACCGTATGGAAAAAGTCGTGCCGGGCTTATTCTGTTTCTACTCTAAAAAAAACAAAGTTTAAAAAAATTTCATATTTTTTTACAAAGAAAATGTTTTTTCAAACTTTACCAAATATATTTTTGTCTTAAAGACATAAAAAAATTTTATAAATATGATTACAAACTTTCATGTATATATAAGTTAACGCACAAGTTTGGGAAACACCTAAAATTGTGTTTTACTTTCTTTTGTTGTTAACCCTTCGTATTGTTTTTTTATATTTTTTATTATTAATTTCTATCATGAGAACATTGTGTTACTGAGCAATTGATTTTTTTTTATAATCAATTGCAGCCGTTATTTTTTTGTAAAAGAAAAGAGATGAAATAACTACTTGCAATTATTTTTGGAGTTCATTGTTGTCATGAGCTTTAGTTGAGAATTAACATTTTGGTAAACCAGTTGTGAAAAAAAAACAATTTAAAAAACATAAGAACTGAACATTAGAAAATAATTTTGTAAAACCTAAAAATAAATTTTTAATAATTAACAGTTTCACATAGTGAATAATTATTTAAAAAAAACATAATAAAAACTTTACAAAGAGAAAATTAATATTTAAAATAAAATATTTAAAATAAATTTTCAAAACCAATATTTAAAAAAAATATAAATTTTCAAAATTTGAAAATTATTTAAATACGAAAATTTCAAAACTTAAAATTGAAAAAAGGAAATATTTGAATTAAATTTTCCACATAGTGGAAAATTGTTTGAATAAGAAAATTGTAAAACTTTTTAAAAAAACTTACTAAATCTTTAAAGTGAAAACTAAACTATAGTTTTAAAAATTAAAAATAAATGTTTGAAATAAAATTCCACATAGTGGAAAATACTTTTTAAAGAACAAATACTTTTCCAAAAAAATTCCAATATTTGTAAAAATTTAAAGACATTAAAAGAAAGTTAAATTTTGTAAATAAAATTCCACATAGTGGAAAATACTTTTCTATAACCTAAAAACAAAAATAAATTATAAACTTTGAACAATTATAATTATTGTAAAAAATAAATAAAACTATTAATAAATAAAATAAATTTAAAGTTGAACAACAGTGTTTAAAATTAATTGGCGCCCAACCAACCCAACCCACCCGGCTCAAAATCAATAATTGCGAAAAAAGGGTCATCTGGTAAAAATAAAGGAACTGATTATCCCGGATTACACAAATTAGAGGACTATAAAGCAGAGTAAGCCGAAAATTAAAAATACAAAGAAAATCGTGGATTTATATTATTATATTCATTTAGATTTATATTATTATATAATTTTTTTCTCGATTTATTGAGAATTTTGAGTCATATTAGTTTTTTTGTAATTATATATTTCTATGATATAACATTATATATTTTTATACAGTTATTTTCAAAAAATAGTGTTAAATATTTTGTTTTCTGGTAATGAGCATTAATAGTTTAGTCGAAGGTTTAAACAATTTAAATATCAGAGAGGTCAGAAGTGGAAATATGGATCCCGAAACTGTACAGAGATTAATTACTGCGGCTATTAGAGAAGCCACCGAGCAAACACGTCAAGGGTTTCAGGCCACTGTAGATGACTTAACACGTAGGTTGAGAACATTAGAAACTCCTGCAGTTGTGGAAGAGTATAGAGAGATTGAAATAGTTGCAGGCGTTGAATGCAACGAGACCTTGGACGTGGTAAAGTCTGTACCGGAATTTAAGGGCGACTCATCTAAATATATTTCATGGCGTCAAGCTGCAATTACAGCTCATAAATTATATGAAAGATATGTTGGAAGCTCAAAATATTACCAAGCTGTCGCCATCTTACGGAATAAAATAATCGGCAATGCTGATACAGTTTTAAGTTCCTATAATACCGTCCTAAATTTTTATGCAATTTTGTCCCGACTAGATTTTGCCTATACAGATAAGAGATCAGTTTTTACTCTTGAGCAGGAACTTTCTACACTTACTCAGGGATCAAAAACTATTGTTGATTTTTATAATGAGGTAGAACAAAAACTTAACCTGATAATAAATAAAACTATAATGAGCTATGAGGGGGATGCGAATTTAATAGAATCGTTAAATAAAAAGTACAGACAGGACGCACTACGAGTGTTTGTTTCCGGTTTAAGAAAACCTCTGTGCGATATACTGTTTTCATGTAAACCTGCTGATATGCCAGTAGCTTTAGCCTTAGCCCAGGAGATGGCAACAAACCAAAGCAGATATCATTTCGCTAGAGTTTACGGTGAAGGTTTGAATAGACCAACTGGTACTACCTACCCTAGTCCGTCAGTTAATCAGAATATTTTGAGATATACCTCTCAGAGTCCATCAGTCCCAACAAATTCTTCTCGGTTTAGGTTTCAGCCGCAACAAACGCCTTTCCAACCAAATTACCAGAACAGTAACATGGTTCATAATAGTGCCCGTTGGCAAACCGCTTCAAATTTCCAACCATTTCAAAATACCGTTAGGCCATCACAAAGTTTTCAGCCATCTCAACAAAACATCCAACCCCAACAATTACAACCGGTTGATACTGACGTCAGCATGAGAACTGTAGGTACTGGTCAATACAATACTCACGGACAGAAAAAAACAACAGGTTCTGCTCAATTTCAAAATAGGTTCCAGCGTGTTAATCATTTATTAGATAACCAAGATGAAAATGAAATTACGACCCAAAACTTGCAAGAAACTCCCGAGTATTTTGAAGAGGACCAGGCTCATTTTTTAGACATGGGTCCCTTATGCCCTATGTCGAAAGGGAATTTAGGGGAGGAAAATTAAAGTTTTTGGTAGACACTGGTTCATCAAAAAATTATATTAAAGATTTAGAAACCTTACCTTATGTAACCTCCGTTAAAAATCCAATTTTAGTTAAGTCCGTAAATGGAGAAAATTTAGTAAATCGCAAAGTCCCAATAAGGATATTCAATAAAGTCACAAATTTTTTTATACTTCCATGCCTCACTACATTTGATGGTATCATAGGTTTCGATCATTTAAACGAAATAAAAGCACATTTAGATACGGAAAACGGCATATTAAAATATGAGGGTAATGTCGAAAAGTTAAAATTTTTTTGTGGCAATGAAGCTAATAATATTTCAATCGAGTCTAATGACCTTCCGGCAAAAATTCATAATCAGTTTCTGACGCTTTTGGAAAGACAAAAAGGAGTTTTTGCAAGTCCGGATGAAGCGCTTCCCTATAATACGAAAGTTGTTGCAAGTATAAGAACAAGAGACGAAGAACCGGTTTATTCTAGGTATTCTTCATATTCCATGGCCATGACAGAATTTGTTAATCAAGAAATAGAAGATTTACTATCAAACAATATTATAAGACCATCTCGATCACCTTATAACAATCCAATCTGGGTGGTTGATAAGAAGGGTCTAGATGAAAATGGTAGACCGAAAAAGCGACTAGTTATTGACTTTCGAAAGCTTAATTCAAAAACAATAAGCGACAAATACCCAATTCCCGAAACTTCTGTCATCTTAGCAAATCTGGGTAAGGCCAAATTTTTCAGCACCCTAGATTTGAAATCTGGATTTCACCAAATTTATTTAAAGGAACAGGATAGGGAAAAGACTGCTTTCAGCATTAATAACGGGAAGTATGAGTTTTGTAGGTTGCCGTTTGGGCTAAAAAACGCGCCCGGTATATTTCAACGCACTATAGACGATATACTGCGTGAGGAAATTGGTAAATGTTGTCATGTTTATATTGATGATATCATCATATTTTCTGACTCGGAGCAGAAACATATTGATGATATAGACAAAATTCTAAAGAAATTGTACAATGCTAATATGAGGGTTTCAATAGAAAAATCCAAATTTTTTAAAACATCCGTCGAATTTTTGGGTTTTACCGTTTCAACAGCTGGCATTAAAACTTGTCCTGATAAGGTGAATACGATAGTCAATTACCCCATACCATCATCTCTACGTGGATTGCGATCATTTCTTGGTTTAGCTGGGTACTACCGAAGGTTTGTTAAGGATTACGCAGCTATTGCAAAACCTTTGACAAAATACCTTAGAGGAGAAAATGGTCATGTGGGGGCAAGACAGTCGAAAAATGTAAAAATCTACTTGGACGAAGAAGCCATTAGGGCTTTCAATAAAATGAAAAAAATACTTTCCTCAGAAGAGGTTTTACTACTTTATCCCGACTTTGACAAACCTTTTGACCTTACGACTGATGCCTCTTCGCACGCAATAGGTGCAGTATTATCGCAGGGTGGTCGTCCGATTACAATGGTTTCTAGAACCTTGTCTCCTGCCGAGGAAAGTTACGCGGTAAATGAAAAAGAATTACTGGCTATCGTTTGGGCGTTGAAGAATCTGCGAAACTACCTCTATGGTGTCAATAGACTGAATATATTTACAGACCACCAGCCACTTATATTCGCCATTTCAGACAAAAATCCCAACTCAAAATTAAAAAGATGGAAAGCGTTTATAGAGGAATATGCGCCGACGTTTCATTATAAACCTGGTAAGGACAACGTAGTGGCTGATGCCCTTTCCAGGCAATACAGTAATATGATTTTCCATTTCTCCACTAGCTCATCTTTAGATGTGCAAAATAGTGAATTGTCTTACACCGAGGTAGTATCGACCGTTGTTAATCCTCTTAATTGTTTCCGTAACCAAATTGTTCTTACTCAGGGTCGAGAACCAAGGGAACAAACTAAGATAATTTTCAAGGACCGAGTTCGGCATACCATAACTTTTCCTAATATTGAGAATGCTTTAAAAAGTTTAAAGCAGGTCGTTAACCCCAATGTTGTTAATGCGATTTATTGTGATTTACCAACTCTTGCCCAAGTTCAACACTTCATGGTTACTGAATACCCATCAGTAAAATTTTTGCATACGGAAAAATTTGTAACTGACATTTTTAATCCTGATGACCAGTTAGAAATTCTGACTAATGAGCACAACAGAGCCCATCGCGCACTGGCGGAAAACGTTAAACAAGTGTTGCAAGACTACTATTTTCCAAACATTCGTAAAAGATTAAAAGAGCTCATTCGGAACTGTAAGATATGCCACCAGGCTAAATACAATAGACATCCAAAAAAACAAGAGATTTCGGAAACACCCATTCCTTCTTATCCAGGTGAAATTTTGCATATAGACATTTACTCTACAGACAGAAAATCTTTTCTAACATGCATTGACAAGTTCTCTAAATTTGCCATAGTAAAGCCAATAGCCTCCAAATCCATAGTTGACGTTAAACCTGCTCTCCAAGAAATTTTGAATACTTTTAATAAGACAAGGACAATAGTTTGTGATAATGAAAAATCATTAAATTCTGAATCAGTCAAGACTTTGGTAAAAAACTTTTATGGAGCCGAAATAATTGCTGTCCCTCCCCTGCATAGTACATCAAATGGTCAGGTTGAAAAGTTTCACTGCACACTTTCAGAGATAGCTAGGTGCATCAAGTTAGAATACGCAATAGATGATACTACAGATCTGATTCTTACAGCCGTTTCAAAATATAATCAAACCATACACTCTACAGTTAAGCTTAGGCCCATAGACATATTTCACTCCATACCAGATGAACTAAAACTTTCAGTAAAGAATCACCTAATTAGTAAACAGAAAAAGGATTTAAAATTCCATAATAAATCAAGACACATGCGTACTTTTTATCCAGGGCAAAAAGTTTTCGTTAAAGTTAACAAAAGACTAGGGAACAAATTTAGTAAAGTTTATATTGAAAAGGAAATTCAAAAGGACCTGGGATCTAAAGTCCAAATTGACAATAAAATTGTCCATAAGGATAATATTCGCTGATTTTTGACGTACATTTTGTAACCTGCTTTTAACATTTCGTGTGAACATTCGATTAAACTATGCTCAAAAACTTAAACAAATCTTAATTATTTACCTATAAATGTCTTATTTACCAAAAAATGTCATTAAATTATTTTATATAAAAATTATTTTATATAAAAACTTATTTACCTATAAATGTCATAAAATTATTTTATATAAAAAATAACTTTAAACAAAATTTGTACAATTTATTTTTTCATTTTACAATTAAATTATAAAAAATATATTTCAGTTAAGATATATTATATTTTTTGTCAGTCGGGGACGACTGATTTCGTAGAGGGGGAGTAGTTAACGCACAAGTTTGGGAAACACCTAAAATTGTGTTTTACTTTCTTTTGTTGTTAACCCTTCGTATTGTTTTTTTATATTTTTTATTATTAATTTCTATCATGAGAACATTGTGTTACTGAGCAATTGATTTTTTTTTATAATCAATTGCAGCCGTTATTTTTTTGTAAAAGAAAAGAGATGAAATAACTACTTGCAATTATTTTTGGAGTTCATTGTTGTCATGAGCTTTAGTTGAGAATTAACATTTTGGTAAACCAGTTGTGAAAAAAAAACAATTTAAAAAACATAAGAACTGAACATTAGAAAATAATTTTGTAAAACCTAAAAATAAATTTTTAATAATTAACAGTTTCACATAGTGAATAATTATTTAAAAAAAACATAATAAAAACTTTACAAAGAGAAAATTAATATTTAAAATAAAATATTTAAAATAAATTTTCAAAACCAATATTTAAAAAAAATATAAATTTTCAAAATTTGAAAATTATTTAAATACGAAAATTTCAAAACTTAAAATTGAAAAAAGGAAATATTTGAATTAAATTTTCCACATAGTGGAAAATTGTTTGAATAAGAAAATTGTAAAACTTTTTAAAAAAACTTACTAAATCTTTAAAGTGAAAACTAAACTATAGTTTTAAAAATTAAAAATAAATGTTTGAAATAAAATTCCACATAGTGGAAAATACTTTTTAAAGAACAAATACTTTTCCAAAAAAATTCCAATATTTGTAAAAATTTAAAGACATTAAAAGAAAGTTAAATTTTGTAAATAAAATTCCACATAGTGGAAAATACTTTTCTATAACCTAAAAACAAAAATAAATTATAAACTTTGAACAATTATAATTATTGTAAAAAATAAATAAAACTATTAATAAATAAAATAAATTTAAAGTTGAACAACAGTGTTTAAAATTAATTTATACAAAAAACTATAAACTAAACGAGAATTAAAAAAAACTAAGAAAACTCCAAAAAAAAATTAAAAAAGCTATTAAATTCTTATTAAATTATTTACTCAATTTGTTTTTAAATTTTTGAGTAAATTTTTAATTGCGTCAATTAAAAAATTACTCAAAACTTTTTTTAAATTTAAACAAGTGATTACTCAAATTGTTTTTCCCCATATTTTTTTCTGTGTATTTAACTAGCGGGCGTGCTAGTTGTCTATTAAAGAGCTTAGAAAAAAAATTTTAATAAAATTTTACCCATTTTTAATCAGATGATTTTTTTTTTACTTAAACGTTTTCAAAACTTAGTTTCAATTATTTTTATTTTCACCTGTCAAATGTCTTATTAAATTTCAAAAAATCAATACAACTTTAATTAAAAATAAAAACAAAAGGGATTATAGGGGGAAATATTGGATAAATATTTTAAGGATTTGTATATTTTAGGGGGTTTTAAGGGGGATACCAAAAAACGTTTACAATTTACAAAGACTACACAGATAAGAAAGAGAGAATAATAAAAATGAGCATGCATATTATTATTAAAAAAAAAAAATTGTATTCATTCTCTAAGAGTTACATACGTCAATCAAAACTCGTAAATAGGTAGAGCAAGCACAGTGCGACTACAAAAATATTGAACAATATATAGTTTATTTTTACAAAAGAAATTTAAATGAAGGGTAATCAAATTGTTTTAATTTTAAAATTTTTATTTATTTTTTTCTTTTTTTTGTAATAACACCTACAAATTAGAATTTTTAATACTTCAGTTTTCAATCTTCCTCGATTTAATTGTATTTTTTTATTTTTAATTTGCTACTTGTAACTAGTTAAATTTTTTAAAAAAATATCTACTTAATTGTATATCTGAATTTTATGCAAATAACTAACAATAAATAATATTTAGAAAAAAAAGAAACAAAAACTATATTGTATTGAAAATCTAATATAGTGATATACTAGTAGTATTGCAGCAATTTGGCAACTCTGCACATAGTTTTTGTTCAAAACTTATACTTAATTACTTAAGCATTTGTGAAACTGTACTAAAATATTTAAAAAGACGATTTGGTTTTGTTATTATGACATTTTTTTTTTGTTTGTTGTTCTAACATTTATAACTAAACCGTTTTCAAAATAAATGACATTTGAGCAAAAAAAAAAATCCTAACTTTTTCCGTTAAATTCAAAAGATTATTCATTTAGTTTTTTTGTAAAAAGCCAAACTTGACACCATATTTACGTACGTTAAAAAGAAAAATTAGATACAACATAAATAAACTTAATTATAAATAAGTTTTTTTTTTTTTTTTTTTGGTTTTTCCAACACTCTATGAATGTAATAATGAAAATTATAGTTAATGAAAAAAGAGGATCGATCTAATTACTTTTGATTTAAAAATTATCATAGGAAAACTAAAAAAAAAAAAAAATAAATCAAAATTCAAAAATTTGTGATTTAAAAGTTTATTTTTCTCATCACTCGGACTTACTTGTCTGGTAGTATTCATCTTCTTCTATACAATTTTTATTTAAATATTGAATACGACAGCATTTTGATATATTTTATATATTTTTGTTTGGTAAAATATATGGAGATGATTTTATTTTTTTTGTTTAATATTGTTGAGGAAGTACAGAGATAATATGTGATGTGTTGGTTAACGGTTAACGGTTACAAAAAGTACAATTTAAAAGAAAAATATTTAACTTTAGTATACATATTTCAAAAATATGAACACAATTATGAAATATATAAATTAAAAATAAAGAAAATTATAAGTTTTGGAAAAAAAAATATATTTTATGTTAGGAAGATGTATTTTGTATATGAAATGTATAGTTAGTTGAGTCTCCATTATAAGTCAAGGAAACGGGAAGCTGTAAACTGAACGAAAGTTTTGGGAATTTATGACATCTCTATTTTAAATATAAACCTAATAAGCATTTATACTCCAAAAATACTCGTTATTTTAATTTATTTATCGTATGGCACTGATACAAACAATTATAATTTTAGGAATATAAGCATTACGAGCCTCATAAACAGAGATGACAAGGGAACACCGAAAACAAGGCGTTTTTCCCGTCCCATTTTCCGCACCACGATAATGGGAACGGTATTTATATTAAACGGTACTTCTAAAGAATATTTCCTTTCGGTGATATGTCTGAGTAAGCTTTATTTTATTGAAAAAGTGTCAGAAACAGTCGTTGAATTTGTGAGAAGGACTTTCGAACTTAGGCCCCTAATTGGGCGCCATTTTTAGTAACCCAATTTCATCAGCAAAAGTCTATGAAAACAAAAGCAAAAAGAAATGAGTTAAAACAACTTACAAGGGAAGTCTCCCTAGTGTCACCCGCGGATCTTTATGGAATTGGTTTTATTTTGTAGAGCAGAAAAAATAAAGGGACACATATTTTTTTTAGCGGCCCAAATTCATATTTTGGTGGCAAAAAGGAGGGGGAAGACAAGGCAATTTTTCAGTTTTTTTCGTTTATCTCCTATATTATGCAAAGAAAGCTAGTCATGTTGCATACCAAATGAAAGGTCTTTGGAAAACCTATCTACGTGTGCTAAGAACGTGTCCAAACATGCTCAACTTTTCGTCATATTGAGTAAAATACCAAAATTTTGGGGCATTTTTGTTAATAAGTCGAAAAATATTAACTTCTTTGGCCCGTTGTTAGCACCACGAGATAGGTATTTTTAATACCTTTAATCTGATACAACACATGCCTATATTAATTTTGTTTAAATAAGCGTAAATCGTAAAAAACTGAAAAAGGTCAATTTCCCCCCATACAAATCGACCCCCTAAAAAGAGTTTGGGCGGCTGAAAAAAAAACGTGTCGAATTAATTTTCGTTCTTAACAACGTATCCAAATTTTATGAAGATCGGAGGGTGACACCAGGGAGACTTCCCTTGTTAGATTAGTTAAAACAATTCGAATTTTCTTTTCGCTGTCATGAAAAACTCCGGAGTAACAAGATCTGAACCTTTTATCAAACAGAGCTTGTAGAAGATGTTTACTTTCTGAGACATAGATAATAGATGATTGCAAATTTAAGGTTGGCTTTATATTGCTAAAAAAGCATGGGAGCTAAAACACCTCAATTCAACCGAGGAGTTGACCGCACCCCCTCCAAATTTAATGAAATTATGTACTGGGGTTTACTTTAACAAAAAAGAGATTTTGCCAATTTTTCAGGCTTCTGGTGATTTCAGTATTCGAGATATGAGGTCTTGAAAATTACCAAAATCGTATATATTTGACAAAAGTGTTCCGAGATAAATAAAGATAACTCGAAAAGTAAAAACACTACAGGTCTCAGTCAGGTTGCAAATAATAGGTAATGAGACAGCCTTTAAAATGGCATTCCCCAAGATTTTTTTTAAAAAAGGTCAAATGTCATTGATTTTAACCTTCATTTTTGGAGAGCTATATCTCAAAAAACGATATTTTTAAAATTTTGGAAAAAATATATGTTGTTAAGAATCACCTACACTACTTAAGTTTAAATTTTCAGGATGGAGACTTCATTGGAACTTTTTATATTAATAGAAACATTGTGACAGGAAAGAAAAAGCTGTGTAATTTCCCTTAGAAAAAAAAAAAATATTTTTTTTTGTCTTTGAAATTCTGGTACCAAAATTCGTTTTTCTGAATTTTTTTGACGTGCTGAGTCCAAATATGACCTTTGAACTGGTCTATCGCTATTACTTTTCAAGATATCAGCACATAAATGTGTAAAAATTGCTCAAATGCTATTGCTGTGTTTCTTTGAACATTTAGGTGCATATATCTTGAAAATTAATAACGATAGACCAGTTCAGAGGTCATATTTGGACTCAGCACGTCAAAAACATGCAGAAAAATGAATTTTGGTACCAGAATTTCAAAGACAAAAAAAAAAATATTTTTTTTTTCTAAGGGAAATTACACCGCTTTTTCTTTCCTGTCACAATGTTTCTATTAATATAAAAAGTTCCAATGAAGTCTCCATCCTGAAAATTTAAACTTAAGTAGTGTAGGTGATTCTTAACAACATATATTTTTTCCAAAATTTTAAAAATATCGTTTTTTGAGATATAGCTCTCCAAAAATGAAGGTTAAAATCAATGACCTTTGACCTTTTTCAAAAAAAATCTTGGGGAATGCCATTTTAAAGGCTATCTTATTACCTATTATTTGCAACCTGACTGAGACCTGTATTTGTATTACTTTTTGAGTTATATTTATTTATCTCAAAACACTTTTGTCAAATATTTACGATTTTGACAATTTTCAAGACCCCATATCTCGGGAAGAAAAACTACCAGAAGTCCAAAATTTTGGCACTATGATTTTTTTGTAAGCGTCCAACTATATTCCAAGTTTCATAAAATTCGAAAGGGGTAAGGTCAAAAATGCTACTTTTTTCGGTTGAATTGAGGTGTTTTAACTCATGGGGAGTATTAACAAGTCCCTACTGAGGTTCGTTTAACTTGTAACCAAGACATTTTAAACAAGGCCCCGAATTGGGCACCCTTTTTAATTCCTCAAATTTGTTTGTAACGAGTAACAGATTTTTAACAAATCTGTTAAAAATAATGTCTCTGTTACGTCCGCAATTCAAAGGTTTTTTTTTCGAAGTGTCTAGCTTACTTTAATTCAAGAAACGAGTCCACTACTGAAGTTCGTTAGACTTGACTTGGCCCCAAACTAGGAGCAATTTTCAGTACCTCGATTTTTATCAACTTAAGTCTGTAACGAGTTTAAAGCCTATAAAGCTTTATTTTATTAAAAAGGTATCAGAAACATTAAGGGCTTAATTGGTCGCCATTTTTAGTAACCCGATTTTCATCAACAAAAGTCCATGAAAACAAAAGCCAAAACAAATGAGTTTAAAACAACTTAAATTAGTTTAAAAAAAACGAATTTTTTTTTCGCTGTCATGAAAAACTCCGGTGTAACAAGATCTGAACCTTTTATCAAACAGAGCTTGTAGAAGATGTTTACTTTCTGAGACATAGATAATAATGATTGCAAATTTAAGGTAGGCTTTATATTGTTAAAAAAGAATGGGGAGTATTAACAAGTCCCCTACTGAGGTTCGTTTAACTTGTAACCAAGACATTTTAAACAAGGCCCCAAATTGGGCACCCTTTTTAATTCCTCAAATTTGTCTGTAACGAGTAACAAGTTTATACCAAATCTGTAAAAAATAATGTCTCTGTTACGTCCGCAATTCAAAGGTTTTTTTTTCGAAGTGTCTAGCTTACTTTAATTCAAGAAACGAGTCCACTACTGAAGTTCGTTAGACTTGACTTGGCCCCAAACTAGGAGCCAATTTTAGTACCTCGATTTTTATCAACTTAAATCTGTAACGAGTTCAAAGCCTTTAAAGGTTTATTTTATTTAAAATGTATCAGAAACATTAAGGGCCCTAATTGGGCGCCATTTTCAGTAATTCGATTTTCATCAGCAAAAGTCTATGAAAACAAAAGCTAAAAAAAATGAGTTTAAAACAACTTAGATTAGTTAAAACAATGCATCTGCCATTTCGAACTGCCTTTTTTCTGTCATGAAAAACTCCGGAGTAGAAGATGTTTACTATCTGAGATAGAAGATGTTTACTATCTGAGATATAAAAGATAAAGATTGCAAGTAAAATTGTTAAAAATGCATCGGGAATCCTAAAGAGTCTAATAATGAGGCTCGTTAAACTTGTACCCAAGACGTTTGAACGGAAATCTGTAAAGACAAAAGCCACGAATAATGTGTTAATACCAAATCTGAAGACATCAATGCTGATTTTTTCCTCCATTTTAAATTGCAAAACTGAAATTTTATTCTTTGTCACGTCTGCTAAACATATGAAAGTAGGCCCCCGATTGGGCGCCATTTTCCATACCTTTGAATCCTTGAGTAACGATTTTTAAATGACTGGCTTTTCTCTTGCATATGGGAAAATGGCATGAAAATAAGAGTAACCAGTTTTTTCTTAGCTGTCCAATCTCCTATTTAGCAAGTCGAAGTGGAGGAAGAAAACTGATTTTTTTTAGTTTTTCGTGGATTTGCAAATTTCTTCAAAAGAAACTATATAAACATTTTTTATATATCGAAAGATTTTTTGAAGGCCTATCCAATGGAGTAATTAATATGTAATTTGTCATATCCAAATTCAGCTTCGTTAAGTTAACATTAAGCTGACCCGCATTTTTGAGTTTGGCGAAATTCCTGCTAGTTCGGATTTTATTCGGATTTTCCCGTAAGACTATATTTTTTATAGAATGGCAACACTTTTTTTAATTTAAGATTAGGCAGCTAAAAAAACGGATAACTCTTATTTTCCTCCCCTGTATCCTATATGCAAGTTTCAGGACAATTGTTGGGTGCCCTGTGAAATACCTCCCTTGTTAGAGCAAAACCAGTCACTTAAAAAATATAAAACAAATCTGTGGGGTCTTAAATGGGGTCTCCGTGTCCGTGGTCAACATACCAAGACTGCTAGCCGCAGTGGTTGTATCGTTGGTGTATCCAAGAAGAAGTAAATTCCAATTTGTTAGGAATGGCCCCAAGATGGGAGCCATTTTTAGTACCTTGATCAATTTTAATCTGAGAAAACGAAATCCACTAGTAACGAATTTATAGAAAATCTGTCCATTTAATCTGTATTACATAGAAATCTCTGTTTTAAACTTCAAAAACTAATGCCAATTGTCTGACACCAAACTCAAAACATGTCAACATAGGCCCCGATTGGGCGCCATTTTCCATGCCTTAGAGTCACGAGTAATGAACTTAAAGTGAAATCAGCCATTTAAAAAACAATGCACCCAAAAACACATTTCTCGTGTCCTTCGTTGATCAAAATTGAGGTAAGAAATGGCGCCCAATTGAGGACCTACAAGAATGAAGCTGCTTTCTAATATTAACTCATTACTCGTGACCTCCATTGATCAAAATCGAGGTTTTAAAAATGGTGCCCACTTGGGGGTTTAGGTTGGGTTGTAAGTGGCTGCTGACGTGTTACGTCAGTACACATAGACTCTGTGGTCCATTGAGTGGTGTCTCACGTTTACGTTTAGTGGTGTTTCATGTTTACGTTAAAATATCTTGCTTTTGGTGACTAAGAACAGGAATTCGGTTTTGGATTCATATACTTGAGTTAAATAAAATCAGAGCTTTGGAAATAGCGCCCAATTGGGGTCCTAGGCACGAATGTCTTACCTCAAACTTTCACTCATGTACGTTTTTAACATGCATGTTTTTGTAAATTCCTTGATTATGATTAATGGATGTAAATGGATATAAGCCGGCCGTTCCTAACCAATGCCAATCAGGAGTGGTGGATGCAAAAATAAGGTATTTTAAGTTTTAAAAAACATAGCGACGCAATGACGCAACTGTAAAATAATCAGAGATTGAATTAGATGTCATGCTAAAAAGCATGCTCCAAGATATATTTATCAAGGGCACGGTGACTAACCGTTTTGGAGTCATATACTGTCATACAATGCTATTGAAAGGGCAGTACTATTCTGCAAACGGCTCGCGATGTACTCGTAATAGACTGGCGGTAACTTTTTTGCTCGGATTCCAGCGAGAAAGAGATGAGTCTCGGACTCTTTCGTAGACATAGGTTTAACGACACAGTTTGGTAAAGATTTAGGGATAAATTAATTTTCTTCCAGTCTGATATTCAAGCAATTTATTCAAATATGATTTTGGAACGAAGTACGCATCCAACAACTTGCTGCATTTAAAGGCCTTTATATGGAAGGAAGCTGATTTTGAAACAGTATAAAGATCCTTGGGATCGATAATCAAAAAAATTTAAAAGTGTAGGAGAATGTGTTAAGACTCTCAACTAAATTCGACAGCACTCAAAAAATAGACAGGCATGGGTTTAAGGCTGGTGTGAGACGAAACTCACTTCGGGCAAATTTGTCTGGTTCTATAAACATTTCCTGCTCGGATGTATACCCAAACGCTAAAATTTCTTGGTAGATGACTTGAGTTAAATCTAAATGGATATGAAAGAGGAGTCAGTTAAGCGGCGTTAAAGTCGTCTAGCGCAAAGATTTAATTAGACATTATATTTATCTTCATAGAGGAATCCAGTTGGATAAGAACACTGTTATATAATGTAGTTCATTATTTTCTCTTTCCCTCGTTATTTTACTTTTTCCTAACTATCAAACAAAGGTTTATCACAATGGTCGAGTATGCTCACCTTAAGCGGGGCAATATCTAACCTTAGAAAAAATATCAGCTAATTGACTTGAATAAAATGAGAACAAAGAAGAGAATTTGCAAAGAGAGGGAATTTTCTTAACCATCTTGTATTAAAAATATTTATGAATAGAGGAATATCGCTCACAATGGATGAGGAACGATACATTTTTAAAGCGGGAAGATTTAAGTTGGAAATTATAAACGCCATTTTCTTTAAGTTCAACATAGTTTGACACAAGTTCCAGAAGTTTCAACAAAACTTTTTTTGATAATGGAGACTCAATAGTTTTTCTACGGTTATGTGTATTATGATAATGTTTATGAAGTTCCTGCCTTTTTTACAAACGCGATAAATTTTTTTAAAAATAATAATTTTGTTGAGTCTAGCGTAGAAAAATCTCGATTTTATAAGTTTTGTTTATTTTAAATACGTCTTTAGATCCGTCGATTTTTTTTTTAATATTTTACACAATTTTTTTTTAAATATTTTACACAATTTAATTCGTCATATTAGAACTAATTAATTTTAGAGTATGATTTTTTCGACATCAAAAAGTTTTGGAAGTTTTGAAAGTTTTGATTTCACTTTATATCTCTGTTAAGAACTTGAATTTATACTCAAAGTACATCAATATGTACAAACACACAGACACATTATTTAATTTAGGAATAATAAAAAAAATGTGAAAAATCAAAAAAAAAAAAAATATTTAAAAACATTAACGATTAATTTTCTTACTAAAAAAATTTAATTAAACATTGAACAGATTTTTTTTGACGATATAGTACGAATATTTATTATAATTAAGTACAGATAATACGATATCAAAAAAAAAAAAATAAATTTAACCGAAAAACACATAAAATGAATCAAATGTTTGGATAATGAATTCATAAAGACTACAACAGTACACATCAAAATAGAGTTTTTTTTTTTATAGACGATATAGTAGATATAGACATGATTTAACAGATTTTTTTTTAAAGATCTTTTTTAGGAATGTTGTTGAAACAAATGATAGTATAGAATATTAAGGGCTGAAAGTGATGGTGGCTTAAATAATTTTAATTTAAATTCAAACTACCCTGTTACGTAAAAAAAAGTAAATAAACCAAAAAAAGTGGAAAGGTCGGATAGATCTAGGGGTCACTTATCGGGGTTAATCTTGGTCGTGAAGGGGAAAAAAATTAACAAAAACACCCATTAATTCCCTAATGTGAGACCAACACCCATTAATTTTCCCCCTAAATATTTTTCCAATACATACCTAAGTAGGGTTGCCAGATACTAGAGGTCAAATAACTGGATAATGGAAAATTTTCAGCTGGATTTTGAAAAAGTAACTGGACCCATACATATTTTTTTTTATTAATTTGAAAAAAAAAAAAAAATCAAATTCATATGTGAGACAAACATTTTTATTTTGGACTAAATGGCCGTCCCTATTTGCCACGGCAAAGTGTGCCTATTTTTAAGCATTTCTATTACTTTTTCGTCATCAGCCTGAGGATTGTTAGAGTATATTTTTCTCTTTAAATAACCCCACAAAATTAAGTCCAAGGTGGTCAAATGTGGAAATCTAGGAGGACAGTTAAAATTTCCAGGACGTGCGAAGTCAAAAAAGAGCGACAACAACTGACCATCATTTGCAGATTTGACCCATCCATACATATTTTTGTGGGGTTATTTTAAAAGCAAAATGTACGCCAAGAATCCTTAAATCATCGACGAGCTCAAGGAAAACATTCGTGCCGAAATCAACGCTAGACTGGCCGAAATGCTAGAAAAAGTTGTAAAAAAGATTGTGAAAATGCAGCAAAAAGAGCACATTTTCCACATACAAAAGATGCATTTATGTTATATTTATGATTATTGTTTTATTCAAAAAGTAGTCCCAAAAAATTATAAAAAATATTTAATAAAAAATAATAATTGTTAAAATAAAAGAAATCCTTTTTAAACTGGATAAATTATGTTTTAACTGGAAACTGGACCAGACCTCTAATAACTGGAAAATCCAGGCCATTCCAGGCAGTCTGGCAACCCTATACCTAAGCCATATCTCCACTCACTAAGGGGGCTACCACATAAAGGTTAAATTTTTAAAAATATTTGCTCATACCGCTCTAGCTGTCCTGGAAGAGACCCCAGAGGAGTCAAATGCAAGACCGACCTCAAATATTTTTTCAACCCCAACATTTTCTTAGAACTTACCTACTCTCTATCTTCAACTCTTAGGGTGGTCCCCATACATTTTTTTTTATTTTTTATTAATTTGTTTTTTTAAATCAGCTCCTACCGGTCCAATGGTGCTTCCTAGAGGGGTCGTTTGCAACACCGAAATACGGAGTAGGTATGTTCGTATAAAATGGAGGGAGCAAAAATTAATAGGGGTCAGTCTGCATTTCCCGTCCCTAAGAGGCACGATAAGAGCGGTAAGAGCTGATTTCATAAAAAAAAATTATAAAAAATAAAAAAATTAGTGGGGACCCCCTTAAGGCTTAAAAATATATGGTTTGGAGAAAATGTTGTGGTTGAAAAAAAATTGGGGGTCAGTCACACATTTAACTTCTCTGGGGTCACCAGAGTGGTGGTCAGTTAGAGTGGTGGTCAGTTAGAGTGGTGGGAGCAAATTTTACAAAAATTTCATTTTGTTTGGAAGACCCCTTAGAAATTAGAGATAGAGTATTGCTATGTTCAGAAAGTTGGGGACGTAAAATTAAAGGGGGTCAGTCTTGCTAATGACCTCTCTAGGAGCCACCATTGGACCGATAGGGGCTAATTCAATAAAACGTATTAAGAACAAATAATATGTTTTATTATCTAAAGATAGAGGGTGGGTATGTTCCAAGAAAATGTTGGGGTTAAACATATTGGGGGTGGGTCATACATTTGACTCCTCTTGGATCACTTCTAGGAAATCTAGAGCGGCAGGAGCAAATATTTTTAAAAATTGAACCTCTATATGGGAGCTCCCTTAGGAAGTGAAGTCAGGGCTTAGGAATGTTTGACAAAAGTGCTCGGGAAAAATTATGGGGGAGTCGGTCTCACATCTCACAATTCTCTAGAGGCAAGTCTAAGGGATCTGTGGTATTTTTCCCCTTCATGCCCAACTTTGATGACCCTGATGAGCGACCCCTGGATCCTATCCAACCTGACCCATTTTTTGGATTATTCATTTTTTTTTACGAACCTCACAAAATTAGCGGCTCTAGTGTTTCAAAATCGAAAACTTGTGAAATATCCCACCCATAGTGATCATATCACTTCATCTGTTTATCGGGTATCATATTTTTTTTTTAACGTATTTGGGGGGGGGGGTAAATAAAAAGAGTGCCGGTATTTTTTTTGAAAAATATTCTCCACTGAAACGCTGATTTTGAGCTGATTTTTCTGTAGAGCAAAAACGGTTGAACTCTACAACAAAAACTAACACAATGAAAGTTTTTTCAACTCTTAAAAAAAGTTCCAAAACCCCACTGCAGGGGGCGGAAATAAAATTTTTTCAGTTTGTTTTTTTAATTGTTTTTTAATCATGCACGATGAAAAGGAAGTTTTTGCTAAGAAAACTCCTTTCTATCACAATTCATTAAAAAATTATCAGGCTTCAAAGTTTTTTTATTATTATAAAATTATAAAACACTAACCGACATTTGTAATTTTTTTGGATGCGTCTTGGACGCGGACGGACATTCGTTTTCGATTAACCTTTTAATGCTGATTACTAATCTGGTTTTTAAGAAAATTAAAGTCACAGTTCACTGAAAATCTATTTTTTGAGAGAATTTTTCGTGTTATTTTTTTGATGATATTCTGGGATTTGACAACTCGTTTTTGGTTAACCCTTCGATGATGATTCCGAATCTGGTTTCCCAATTTTTCTATCATTTTGAGAAATTGAGGTCAAAGTTCTCAAAAAACATGTTTTTAGGCATTTTTGAGGGCTAATAACATTTTAACGGATTGTGATATAATGGAAATTTTGGTACCATCTCTCAAACTACCCTTCAATCTTGCATATTAAAAAAAAAAAACAATAAAAAACCACTGTGTGGTGGGTTTTTGGAACGTTGAACAATCTTGCATATTAAAAGAAAACAATAAAAGAAATTGAAAATATATTCCACCCTCTGTGTGGTGGGTTTTTGGAACGTTGAGAAAATTGAGGTCAAAGTTCTCAAAAAACATGTTTTCAGGCATTTTTGAGAGCTAATAACAATTTAACGGATTGTGATATAATGGAAATTTTGATACCATTTCTCAAACGGCCCTTCCATCTTGCATATAAAAAAAACAATTCAAAAAAATTTAAAAAATATATTCCCCACTGTGTGGTGGGTTTTTGAATTATTAAAAAAATAAAATGCATATTAAAAAAATAAACAATAAAAAAAATTTAAAATATATATTCCACCCACTGTGTGGTGGGTTTTTGCAATGTGGAACCACCCCAAGGAGCTTAAACTTAAAAAAAAAAAAATATCGGCATTCTTTTTATCTCCTCTAAATCCTTCAGAAAAATTATAATACATGCAGATCAAATTAACTCTAACAAACGTATATTTGATTTAATATACAGGGTGTGCCATATTTTATGTCGGTGAATAATACAAAATTCGCAAAAAAATCAACCGATTTTCGTATATTATTTATTTTTATTTACTTGGGCTCAATACAACTTTTTTTTACCACTTTTTGAGCAAACCGTAATTCAAATTTCCTCTTTTTTGATGCATTTCCAATACTTTTTCGAGTATTTCAAAATTTTGAGCTTGTCAATGGTCTAAGGATTGTTGGACGTACATTTATCTTATCAAGTAACCCTTAAAAAATCAGTACGCTTGAGTCAAATATGGATTTATAGGTGGTCAGTCAAAATTGCCTAGAAAAGCGATGTCAAAAAATCTAGAGATTTCACTTTTTCGGACTTATTGTTTTGTGAAGTTATTTGAAAAGAAAAATGTACGCCAACACTGCTCAAACCATCGACGAGCCCAAGAGTAATATTTGTCCCAAAATAATCGCCCGAGATGCTCGATAAAAGTATTGGAAAAAGTAGTGGAAATGCAGAAAATTTTTCCGTGGATAATAGAGGCGGCATTTGATTTATGTTTTATTCAAAAAGTGGTAAAAAAATTATATATACCCAAATAAAATAAAAATATATTATTTATGGAAATCGGTTGATTTTTTGGTAACTTATTCAACATTTACATACCGTCACAAAATATGGCACACCCTGTATACTCATATTTGATATTAAATGTTTTAGGCCATATATTATCGCTGCTACGACAAAAGCACCCATTTGTTTTTCAAAATTTTTGAACAGATTTAAAATCGGTTTAATTTTTTTCTTCTTATATTTCAATATTGCAATATTTCAGTCTTGCAAATTTTCTGTTCCATAATTTTTTCATATAAAAAATAAATCCAAATGGAAATATAAGACTGATCCTATAGTCTCTTCAAAAAAATATTAAAAACACATAGGTGTTTTGGTCTCAGCAGCGACGATATGGGTATGTACGTAGAAAATATTGATGATTGTAACATGATTGTGACAACCATAATAGAGGGATGCCATAGATTGATTGTGAAAATCGTATTATGATCCTCACTGATCATATATTGATCCTCACTGATCATATTATGATCCTCACTGATCATATTATGATCCTCACTGATAAAAACATTTTCAGTTTTTAATTGTTAAGGATTATAGTATGATTGACACAATCATATATATGATCAAATGGATCAATTATACTATGACTCCCTCCAATATGGTTGATTTGGTGTGCTACAATCATGTTTCAATCATATTTTTTTCTCTCTATGTAAACTTTATTTATAGCTGGGTACTACATTTTTTAAAAAGTTTTCAATTTTTTTTTTTAATATAAAAAGTTTTTAAAACTCGCAATTTTGAAATAAAATTTAGATTATTTATTAAAACCAGTCCACAACTTTCAGCTTATGTATTTGGGTTGGTTTGGGTACATGTATGTTTTTGTTTACATATCGTGTCATGATAGATAGAGATAGATAGAGTGGATATGTTCATGAAGTATATATGTCATTTATTGAAAGAGAAAGAGAGATAGGTATAGTGTGTTAGTGTAGGCTTTAGGCGTAGTGTTTAATTTTTCTTTGGTAGTGTAAAATATTTTGGTTTTCTTTTTTTTTAATGAATTGTATTTTGGAATTTATACGTACTTGCACGTCCAACCATTTGTACGGCTCGGACGCCTTTCCTGAATGTGGCCACTGTGGTTGAGTTGTAGTAGTAGTAGTAGGTTGGTAGGTAGTAGGAGGGTCATTAAATAAAACAAATGTTATATAGGATTTGTGTGAATAGGTAAATGATAAAATTCATTAAAATGATGTATTTTGATTTTTTTTTTTTAAAAATTCATTAAAAATGTTTTTTGAAAAATATGAAATGATAAATTGAAAAAAAAAACGAAAACAAAATGATTTTAATATTAAAAATTAAAATTTAACACAAAATATGAACCTACGATTTTTAAGCCTACTTTAAGAAAAATGTATAACTTAAGATTTTCGGTTTACTAAAAATACAGTTTGGTGGTTTAGTTGGCTGGCGTTTTTTTTTTATTTTAAATTACACAGGCCAACAAAATTTGACAAAAAAAATATATCGAAACCCTGGGACTAGAGTATATTAAATCCGAATCTGTTGTCAGAATTTCTGTGATGAACATGAGGTTTTCAAGATATTTTAGCTTAAAGTTTTAAAAACCCCCTCTTTTTCGCCATATTCGAGACGTTATAACTAAGCGAATTCACCTTTATATATAAAACCGGATATGTCATCTGAAAGTTTTACTTATTACCTTCAAAATTGTAATAAACTCAGACTTTAGTAAATAAAACTCTTCGAGTTTATTTTGTTTTATTTTTTTTTATTTTAATTTATTTAATTTCAACTTATTTGTATTAATGACTTGCAAATTCTTTGCTGTATAAAAAAAGGAATGAGCTTAAAGATTAAATATAATAAGAAGGAAGACAGCAAAAGGTTTTTAGTACTCCATTTGCCATTTAGTACTCCATTTTCAGAGCCAGCCTGGCTTATGGGTATGTTCCATCATCTTGGTGCGATGTCAAGGTTGTTTTTATTCCCAAACCTGGGAAGGAGGACTACACCTTGCCAAAAAGTTTTAGACCAATCAGTTTATCATCCTTTCTACTGAAAAGTCTTGAGCGAATGGTTGAGAAATTCATTAGGTCAGTAGCATTAATCGAATGCCCCCTAAATAGTCAGCAACAAGCGTATCAGAGTGGTAGATCTTGTGAGTCGGCACTTCACGATCTTGTGGTCAATATTGAGAAGGGCATTGACAAACAAGACTATACTCTTGGTGTTTTTGTTGATATTGAGGGCGCTTTTAATAATGCTACTTTCCAGTTCTACACTCAAAATAATAACTCTGTAAAATACTCTGTAAAATTACTGTAATCTAAATTCAACAGATATTTGACAGAGTTTTCTGTCAAAATACAGATTTAAAGAAAATACTTTGTATTTTGTTGTGACAAAAAACAAAGTTTCTTCTGTTATATTACTTTTTACTTTGTAATCTTAATTTTACAGATAATTAACAGAGTTTTCTGCAAAAATACAGATTTAAGCAAAATACTTCGTATTTTTTTTAAAACAAAAAAAGTTTTCTGTTTTGAGTAGTTTTTGTTTTTGTTACCAAACATCAAAATTTTATCTGTATTTTTTTGAGTAGAAGTTGAACAAGTAGCAAAAAAAGTTATCAAAAAAAAATTTACAGAAATCTTATAAAAATTTTACAAAATAACAAGCATTTAACTGAACTCTGTAAATTTACAGAGTTTTTCTGTAAATTTTTTTTTGCATCAAATGCATTTTACAAATATAGGTAAATTTTCATAGTTTTCTTTGCTAAATGGTGCTTTATTTAACCAATATTTTACTAGAATCTCTGTAAATTAACATTTTTTTTGTCCAAATCCTTTTACAGAGTTTTAAAGTAAAATTACGGAGTTTTCTCTGTAAGAAAGCTTTCATATTCAACCAATAGTTTACAATAAACTCTGTTAATTAAAATTTTTTTCTTTCAAAATCATTCTACAGAGTTTTTTGGTAAAATTACCAAGAAATGTTGTTAGCTGGAAAAGTATGGTGTACTCTGTTAAATTAGCAGAGTTTTTCTGTAATTTAACAGAGTTATTATTTTAAGTGTAGTCAAGTGGATTCATTTTATGCTCCCCCGGAGATTGTTGACGGCTGAAGATGAGTGGGGCACAAAAGTAACGGTTGAGGTTAGTAGAGGTTGCCCCCAAGGGAGTGTTCTCTCTCCTTTGCTGTGGTGTTTTGTGGTAAACTCACTCTTGGTTGAAATACAAGCTCTACACTCAAAATAATTCTACAGTAAAAGGTTTAGTACGTGATTTTGTACCAAAATCTACTAATTATTTAATAATTTTAGTATCTTCAAAGTACTAAAATTAGTAATTTTTACTGGTTTTCAATAATTTTAGTAAAAAATTTTAGTATTGGTTACCAATTTCTGCACTAGGTCCTTTTGAACTAACATTTAGTTAATTTTTTAGTATTAAATACCCACGTTTTTTTTTGGGTGTAGGTGTACACATACAGGCATACGCTGACGATGTGTGCGCATTAGTATCCGCTTAACTTGGTATGCAAGAAAATGCAGACCGTTATTGACTTGATGGACAACTGGTGCAATCGACATGGATTGTCTGTCAATCCAAATTAGACAACACTCGTGTTGTTCACGCAAAGAACCAAACATAAGGGTCTTCAGCTTCCTACGTTGAAGGGCATAACTCTTCAACTGTCCACAGAAGTTAAGTATTTAGGGGTTACCCTAGATAGTAAACTAATGTGGACAAAACATGTTGAACAAAAAGTTTCACGGGCACTTCGGATTTTCTGGCAGTGTCGGTGAGCTTTTGGAAAGACATGGGGTTTAAGATCAGCTAATGTACATTGGATGTACATAGCTGTAATTTGACCTATTGTGACGTATGCGGCGGTAGTCTGGTGGCCGAGAACGATGGTGAAGACTATTCGATCCAAGCTAAACGGACTTCAAAGAGCGGCTGCCTTGGGAATTACTGGTGCCATGAGCACCACCCCAGGCGCAGCTCTGGACGCTATGTTAGATATGCTTCCCTTGGACTTACATATTCAAGTAGAAGCCATGAAATCTTTGTGCAGGCTCCGTAAAAGCGGAACATGGCATGGGGAGTACAATGTGGGACATGGTCGTCTGTTCAATAGGCTATCGGAACTTTGTCCGATGTTTTCTATGCCTTTGGACAGTACAACCTCTTGCATCGAGTTTGGTAGGAAGTTTTCTGTAATATTTCCGAGTAGGGAAGACTGGGGAAACCCAGAAGACCTACTGGAAAATTACACGGATACTTTCTACACGGATGGATCCAGTAACTTAAATGACTCTGGGTCTGGCTGGTATTTGGACGATGCGACCAAATGCTATATTGCTATGGGAAAAATGGCTACAGTATTTCAGACAGAAATATTTGCTATTTTGGATGTAGCGACCTGGATAATTAGGAACAGATGGAGTAATAGGAGAATCAGTATTTGCAGTGACAGCCAGGCTGCGCTCATTGCACTTGAATCTCCAGTCACTTCATCCAAAATTGTCCAGGAATGTAGACGCAAACTTAATGAGGTCTCATGTGGGAATAGCGTCAGTCTTCTGTGGGTTTCGGGTCATAGGGGAATACGGGGAAACAAGATTGCCGAGTCTTTGGCAAATCTTGGCTCTGATACAATTCCTTACAATCCGGAACCTCAAATTGGTATTGGCTTGACATGGCTGATGCGTTGGATCAACTCTCATATGAAAGAAACTTTCATGGAAAGATGGTCAAATGAGTTGGCATGCAAGAATACCAAACGTTTTGTGATTAAGCCAGACAAGAAAGTGGCTAACTATTTACTCAGCCTCCGTAAAATAGACTGTCGCAGACTTACTGGCTTAATAACGGGACACAATGCCTGTGCTCGTCATATGACGAGATTAGGTGTCTTATCAGACCCATTATGCGTGGCTTGTCTTGGGGATGATGACACAACTTAACATTACGTCTGTTGTTGTCCAGCGTTCTCAAGGGCTAGACTGCGGATATTGGGTTCTGATATTCTGTCTATGGACACGGTCCATGGACTTCCCTTCCCTAGTAAAAATATTATGCTAATTTTCCTAAATAGATCTAATTTGATCCGTAAAATGGTTGTATCAAATAATATTTAATTGTATTACTTTAGATCAAAAAATATAAAAATTGATACAATTTGATCCTGAATTTGGTCAAATCTAATTAGATCAAATAGATTTTATAATATCTATTTTTATATAATTTGTTGAGCAAAACCAAAATACGAATCTAATCATATATGGAGCAATATCTAACCATATAAAGTGGATCAACCGTATCATAGTGATAGATATATAAATTATATAAATTTATACGGAAGCATATTAACTCATATAAGATTGTATCAAATTATGTATGATTATATCAGAAAATTTTTTCTCGGGTTGTCTGATTTTCTCTAGTTTGTGAAAGCAACTGAGAAATTCTGAACAAGCACTTTTCTTTCTTTTTCTTCTCAACCTTTTATCACCCCTTCTTAATCTTTATTCTCAGGGTACGGTACAATGGACTATTTTAAGTCTGAGCGGCATGGACTTGCCTAGAAAATTTACTTATTTTTAGGCTTGAGTCAACTCAACTCAACAAACTCCATTTGTTGGTGTTGTTATTTTATTCCATTGCGTATGTTCAGTTTAAGACAAAAGCTTTTTATAAAGCTTTACTCATGGTAAGAGAGATTTAATAGTTTGAAAAATTCGGGGTTTCGCTATATGCATGGTATTTTCGTTATGAATGGTAATTCGATAGATTTTTCGTCAAACTTATAAAAGTCTTAAATTGACAATTAAAAAAAAATGTTTTTTGAATTGTTTAAATTTTCTTCCTATTTGCTGAGATATCGTTTGTGGAAATTTATTTGCATGATGTGTTTAAGGAATATATACTACTACTCTCCGCCGATCCCAGAGTCAAGAAATATCATGTTAAGATATCTCAGAGATGAAACAAGATATCACAAAGGTTAAGCATTAATTTTAAAGGTTATTTGTAGGACTTTCAGACGATACAAGAGGTTTTAAAAATAAAGGTGAATTCGCGCACTTATAACATCTCGAATATGGCAATAGACTTTTTTTAACTTCAAGCTAAAATATCTCAAAAAACTGATTTTATAGGCAAATTCTGAAATCAGATTCGAATCGAGCCCAACTCATACCCTTAGAAAATTACACTCAGGTTTATCTGAAAAAATTTGTTGACCTGTGTTAATTATATAAATTCTGAAATTTAAATTCAATTATTTCTAACCTATTTTTATACGAGAAACTGTTTTAAGGTGTAGATAGGTAGCATTTTGTCATATACCGAGGAAGTGGTACTCTTTTTTACGTTTTTTTTTACTTATTTTTGTTAATTATATTTTTTAAAATTATATTAAACGAAAATTATTTAATGTTAAATTTAGTTTTAATTTTATTTTTTGGTTTTAAATTCAACTAAATAGCATATTTTAAGTTTAGCAGCAACAAAATATAGTTTATTGAGCAGCATTGTTAGCATTTAGAATATAATATTAAGAAATTAATTAATTCAATTTTAATTTGGGGGGAAAAATCGGAAACAAAGATTTAAGTTATTTTAGCAAATAATTTTCCTTGGGTTTTTTTTTTTGGTTTAATATATATTTGGCAAATTGTATTTAATGATCGTACCCTCCATTTGGTTAATGACTGAGCTTATGCCTTGATTCACCATTCCAGTCTGCATCATTATCATGCCCACATCTGCAAAATTGTTTATTAACATTTTCAACTAGTGCTCAATTCAAAAATTTTTTTTTTGTGGATTTCATGTTAGATTTTCATATTTTATATCTTGGATTTAATTTTTTTTTTTTTTTGGGGTGGGGGGTTAATAAAACTTAAACTAACAATTCCAAATGTCAGTTACAATTAAATACATATTCCTAAATACAGTGAGATTCAAGTGGTTCAAAAAAAACTATTTAAAATTTTAAAATTTTGCTAATAAAAAACGAAGCTCTATTCTGGGAAGAGTTCAGAGATTAGAGTATGAACATTGCAAGAACGACACGGACGGCAATGGCAAAAAATTGTCACTTTTTTGGTTAGTTGTGTTTATTTTTAATAAATAACTAATTTTATAAAAAAAAAAAAATCGGTAAACACATTGTCATTAAGTTGGCATCACTGTTAGTTAGTTGACACCACTGTAATCTGGAAGAAATACAGGGGGCTAATTATGCAACTTGATAATCGTCAAATCGTATTATTAGCTCATTATTCCGTTAATGAGCTAATAATACGTGTCATTTTATGGTAATAGAATAGTGCCATTTTATGGTAATAGAATAATTAGCTAACGATACGATTTGACGACTATTACATTTCATAATTTCCCCCTGATTTTTTGTTTAAATATGGCAACGCTGGAATTAGACAAACTGTGATGCATTTATTTTTTGAGATTTTCACGGGTTTAAACTGTCGAATCGTATTAAAAGTGCCGTAAATGTTCTATTCTCTCTTGTTTGGAAAAACAAAACTTCGGAGATTTATTCTGAAAAACTCGATGGTATCGCTTAGACTTCTAGATAAATTCAGCGTTTTTACGAATTGACAATTTGAAAACAATCATTTTGTATCTTTGTGGACACTTGTGCTGCTTACAAAGCCCTTAGCATCAAAGACTTAAATTTCGAAATATGTATAGGAATGTTTTAGGTCTCTCAACCAAATAGATTGGTATGGGTTCCAGCGTATAGTGTTCATTTTGTCCCTTTATCTGAATTGTGGAGTGTAGTCCATAAAGTGACTAGAACTGATTTGTTATGATGACGTTTTACATCAGCACACTGTAATGAGGTTCCCCTACTAGTCCCTATCGAGTTGAGCTCCTAATAAAACTCCTAAGATATTGAATTTTGACAACAGAATAATTATAAAGATCGTGCAGCTCCCTAGATCCCAGTAAAGGAAGTCCCTGACCAGAAAGTGCCGTACAATGGCAGATAAACTGTTCGATTCCATGCAACTCCGGCAAAAGTCATTTGACGGCACTTTCAGCCGATCTGCGTGCTTTCCTATAAGACAGTGTCCGGTAATTACAGCAACCAACGTCAAACTCTCGCTTCTTGGAAGCGATATCAGCTCATTTGTTTGTATCTGATTAAGAGAATCACGTCTATTAATGTGCCCATCTCTTATCAGTCTCCGTCGCGGAACAAAGCATTTGATTTTGCTGGCAAGTTTCTAGAAGCATACCTATAAGGCACTGTTTGGTAATTACAGCACACTTGTGCGCTTCTGATTAAGAGAAGGCCAAATCTGCCGTGTTGTCTCACACGTCCATCCATTTGCCCATCTTTGATTAGTCTCCGTCGCGAAACAAAGCCTTAGATTTTGCTTGCAAGTTTCTAGAGACATACCAACACATTCCAATTCTGTTGGAACCTCTAAGGTAACTCCCAGCAAGCTCATCTTCTTTGCAATTCCCCTGGAATGTGTCTGTTTGCTGGGACACATATGAGTCATATATCAAACTGCTTGTCCATCTCATTTAAAGACTGGCGGCAGTTAAGGGCAGATCTTGTTTTCAGAAACATGGACACCAGGGACTTGACCGCGACTTGACTGTCAGAAAAGATGTTAACTGCTGTTGTAGACATGACATTGCAACTCAACTAGTCAGCCACCTCATTTTTTGACAGCATCCCTGCCTTGCAAACACTGCAATGATTTGGCAATCTTCGAGCCAAGCTTAACCCAAGCTCTACTGAATATACTTCAAACCCTACTTTTTCGTGTAGCTTCGATCCACTCATCCAAGACTCCCTGGATGGTATTATACTGGTAAAGTGGCGTTTAAAAAATCTCATAGAGGGACTAAAGTCCACCTTTTGTGGTATTGTTATCCTCTTCAAGATCGCGCAACGGCAACAATCGGTCTATTGTAGTGTGGTATTCAGTCGAGTTGCCGACGTAGCCGCATACTGCCTACCCAATATGTCCAATGGTATTAGGAGAAGATGGATTTTTAATGCAGCGTAGGTGAAGTACGAAGAGTACCAGTGATACACATATACGCCATTCTTTGTACCCTCGTAATAAAGACACAGGTCCCCTTTGTCTCTACAGCAGGCCACCAGACAATGCTTCCATACAGCAGAATTGGACGCACCACTGCTGTATAAATCCAATGAACGACTTTAGGGCAAAAGCCCTATCGTTTTCCGATACCCCTCTTACAGGAATATAAAGCAATCGTTTGTTTTTGCACCCGTTCCTCCATATCAACCCTGAAATTTATCTAGAAATACTCCAAGATACTTGACTGCATTTGAGAAGTCGATTTCATTGCCGTCCAGAGAAATAGGACCAGCAGGATTTTTTCCCTTGTAAACAAGACAATCTCTGTTTTACTTGGATTAACTACCAGACCTGTTGCCCATTTAGACAGCACTTTTCGAGAAACCTAAATCATGTTCCTCAATGTTGCCTGGTGCTTTTCCTTTACCGCTATGGCGACATCGTCAGCTTATTCGACAACATGACAACCACGTGCTTCTAGAGAGAGCAGCAATGAATTCAGTGACAGGTTCCAAAGAAACGGCGAAAGAACACCTCTCTGTGGTTTACTCCTATTGTATAATCATATAATCGAAATATGACAGACGCGAGTTGTGTCGTTCACGAACGTCCTAGTTCAATTAAACTATTCACTTAACTGAGCGGTTTATCTAGTTCGTTCATTTCAGAACTTTATGTATTTTCGTTCATTCACCTCAATTGGTCATTTCTTCATTTTGATCGTATAGTTCGATCGTTCAATTTTTTTTTTTTGTAAATTTTGTCTTTTAATTAACAGTTTTGTATTTTTTGAACGAAAGCCTAAACAACATACATGATCAAATGATTCGTTCACGATCTGTTGAACGAAAACAAAAATTTACCGAATTGAACTAGATGAACGACCAACAGACATGATCAAAATGATTCGTTCATGAACTGTTCAACGAAAGCAACAAATGAGTGAGTGAACTAGAAGAACGAACTAGGTCTTTTATCTGAAATGAACGAAAATGAGCGCTCACTCACTAAGACGCACTCAATTTAGAACTTATACGTCTATTGGCAACTAGATTTTCCACCACTAAAACGATCCCATGTTTCACTCCCAGACTAGACAATGCCACAAATATCGAGTCCGGTATGACATTATTAAAAGCCCCCTCTATATCAACCATCGTGTAATCCTTTACCGAAAGTAATCTCTCAGTGGTACCAATGAGCTCATGAGCGATTTCTGTTGATCTACCCTTGCTGTATGCATGTAGTCGAAAGCAACCTCGGGACAATCTATGCAAATATGAGCCTATCAATCGTTCCATTGTTGTTAACAAAAAAGAAGGCAGACTAATTTGTCTGAAATCCTTCGGAGCTGTGTGGGAATTTTTCCCAGCCTTCAGAATAAAAAAGATGGCGGATAATATTTTGTATTCGCGTGGTTTTTAACTTATTACTTACAAAAAGGTTCCCTAATGGTCCTTTCTGATTATTATGAAATTGCTGCATATGAGGGAAGCAAAAGTGGATCTATATTTTTTTCATTGTCACTATTTTTTTTCTCCATGCGAAAACTTTTCGCATAGATACGGAACATGGGTACTGGACTTTCTAAATGATGCCTTGTTGACTTCTCTAGTATAATATCTTAGGAAATCGAGGTGCTTTAAGAAGTAAAGGGAAAAGGGGAAATAATCGAAAGAATCACATCAGAATCATGGGCACATTCGAAGTATCCAAAATGACGGGCACACGTCCAACCTAACCTTGAAAGCTTTTGGGGTCGCTGAACACAAATTTTACTTCAGATTACCAAAATGCAATATGCAGATAATGTGTTTAGTGATAAAATTGGATAAAGCTTTTGAATTTGGAAAATCTTTTTTAAGATTCGAATTAAGCAAAAATTTTGCTTATCAAGCATATCCGTTACTTCAAAAAACTCATCCATCATATTGTAGTTAAGACGTTTCCCAATTTAGTTTTTAAAGTTTCAACGATATTTTTTAATTATTTTCTTCTGATACAATTTTTCAACACCGAATTTTAACTTGAATCTCACTGTATTTGTTTGTGCTTATTTTCGGTATTAATAGAAGCCATTTTGCAGGCACACAATCATTTAATCACACTGAGATTTTAATAAAATCCCAAATTCAGAAATTTTCAAAACAAATTCTAACTACTCTAAGATTTAAAGTTTCTTTTTAAAAAACTACATTAAAATTCGTTGAAAATTGTATGATTATTTACACAATGTTTTAAATTTTTGGGGGGTGGGGACATTATATGATATCTGAAAATATATTTACATCATTATTTACACTTGCAAATGTGTTAATTAATGATATGAAGGAATTGATTTTTAATATTAAAAATAAATAACCTGCTTAACATTTACATAAATTTTAACTTGGCTAATTTAAGAACTCAAAAATCTAAATTGTCTTAAAGTCTACATATTGTTTAAAAAAAATAACTTGATTTATATACACAACTTTATTTGTAAAGCTCCAAAGAGAGCTTTTTAAAAATTTTGTTTTAGTAATTTTCAGCCTTATTTTGAAAGTGGTTTTAAAGTATTTTTTAGATATTTTATATTTTCTTATTTCAACATATTGTTAACAGGAAAATTGTCATGGTAAAAGCTTTTGATATTTTCAATATTACAGCAATGTGTTAATACTTTTAAAAAGAAATCTTTTTTTTTCAAGAAAATTTCATTTAAAAAATCATGATCGCTGTTAAACAGAAGATTGTATGATATTAAAATACAATTAAAAAAATAAAACTTTTATTGCGCAGAAAGCTGTTTTTACCGGGGATCTGTTTACACAAAGCTTTTTTGGAGGGTAATCGTAAGAAACTTCAGAAAAAAGCTCATTTTAAATTATATACCAATTATTACACACTTTTTGTAATATGGTAACAAAAAGCTTTTATAAAGCTTTTTTAAACAAAAAAGCTTTTAAAAGCTTTTTTAAACAAAAAAGCTTTTATTACGCAGAAAGCTGTTTTTGTCATGGATCTGTTTACTCAAAGCTTTTTAAAAGCTTTTTTAAACAAAAAAAAACTTTTATTGAGCAGAAAGCTGCTTTTGTCGTGGATCTGTTTACTCAAAGCTTTTATTAAGCCTAACACACTTAAAAAAGCTCATTTTAAATTAAACTGCAATTATTACACATTTTTTGTAATATGGTAAAAAAAAGCTTTTAAAAAGCTTTTTAAACAAAAAAATCTTTCAAAAACTTTTTTAAACAAAAAAAGCTTTCAAAGGCTTTTATTGAGCAGAAAACTGTTTTTGTCATGGATCTGTTTACTCAAAGCTTTTGTTACGCCTAACCCTCTTAAAAAAAGCAAATTTTAAATTATTTTGCAATTATTACACAGTTTTTTTGTTATGTTGCAAAACTTTTTTAATACATATAACAAAAGATTTTTTAAAAATACCATGACTTTGTTAAGTTTCATGCAACACATTTGTTCTAATCTGATAATTATGTTATAGATGTTAGATTTAAAATCCAGGAGCTTTCACTTAAAAGCTTATCTTCAAAATAAGGCTGATTTTTTTATATACATATAATTTGCTTAATTTATTTAACTTTTTTCTTTTAAATACCTGTTTCTAATAATCAGGTAATATAATTTTAAATTTTAAAATACCTAAAATAAACGCATAAATTTTTTAACGGTGTAATTTTATAAACAAGTGTCTTAATTTAACTACGGGAGGGTTTTCTGTTTCATGTTGAAATATATTTCGTAAAAATTTGATATGATATGTTTTTATATATATTTATGTATATACGAGTATATATAAAATATTTATCTGGTGCAATTTTTAATCGTTTCCATGCACTCTTTAAATACATTATTTGTTTTAAATGTTTTTTTTTAATTATTTCGGAAGACATTGACTGAGAGGAAAACAGAGAGTGTGTGAGAGAGAGATTATATAGAGATTAATATATTTTTATTAAAATAAAAATTTTATTTATTTTTTATGTATTTTTTTTGGTGCAAGAAAAAACAATTTCGATTTTGATTCAATTTGAAAATAATTTTGAATTTGTTGTGTGTTGCTAATTTTTTTTTAATAAAATGGATTACAGCGTGTGTTTAAAAGAATTTTTGGAGAAAAAAAAGGATTTTTTAAATTATTTTTTAAAGCAAAATAGTAATCTTGGCGAATTAGTTTTGGAGACAAACATATTTGAGAAAAAAAAAATAAATAATGTACAAAAATTACAGGCTTCATTACATTTGCAAAAATCAAAGAAAAAAAGAATTGAAAGGAATTTAACGAAAGTAGGAAAATAATTAGTGACAGAAAAGAAAATTTAACCATAGATTTGAATTGTATACATTGAAGAGTGAATTAGTTTAAACATCAGTTAATTAAAGTTGATGTTTAAATATTGGCAGGCGTCGATGATGGTTGAGGTTGTGGGAAATAAAACAAATGTTAAAGATGAGAAATGTACTAGGACCTTAGGTTTATCGCTTTCGACCCGGTTGGTAAAATATATCCCAAAAAATTTTATCACAAATTTAATATTAAAACCATTCTAGTAAAAATGGTTTCGTGTAAAGCCATATATAAATTGATATAAATATATCGTATTATATATATTAATATCATATTATGTTTAATTATATAAACAAATAAATCAGATGAGATCAAAATTTGTATCAAATTATATAAAATTTGATATAACTTCAGATCAAATTTTATATTTTATAAAAATTTTGGTATTCCCGACTAAAAAAATAATACGGTGCCATATATCATTTGATCTCCAAAATGGAGGATCCAAAAATATATGGTTATATCTTATTATATCAAATTTAATATAATTAGATCCCAAAAATGGAACGGTAAATATTATCTAGTTTGATATTATAAAAAAATTAGATCTAGTAATATATAATAATATCTTATTAGATCTTATATGGTCGTCAATATCTAATCAGATAAAATTTACCGTTCCATTTTTTGGGATCTAGTTATATCTAATTATTTCAAATTTGATATAATTAGATATAATCATATATTTTTGGATCCTCCATATTTTGGATTAAATGATGTATTTATATTTATGTATAATTATATTAAAAACTATATGATTATATCAAAACTTTTTTACTCGGGTTATCTTAACTTTTTAACTAAATTTTATTAAATTAGATATTTTTTTGTAAAACTCAATATATTTGTATCAATTTACATGGATATATGCAAACATATTTTTAATAGGGCATCGATTGTGATTAAATATCCCAGCGCCTCAGAAGACGAAAACTGAAATTCTGGCTCGGTACAAATATTAGCTTTTTCCTGGTCGTTAAGGTCCACCTAGCACCAATATTGTATATCTAACAGTTATTTTCCGATTCGGAAATGGTAACGGTTATGTAATACATTACCATGTAATGCATAGCAAAAAAAAAATTATTTAAAAATATGCATTATGTTTTCCCTACCGCTTACCATATGCATTACTTTTTTGTATTTTTCATGCATTACTTAAAACTAGAGATGGGCGCGTGAGTGATTTTTGACTCACACTCACTCACGCTCACGGCAGAAATTTTTGAATCACGCACACTCACTCACGAGAAAATTTTTCTACTCACACTCACTCACAATCACGTGAGTAAATTTAATGCAACTCAGACTCACGTGCACTCACGCAAGCTTCACTCACACTCACGTTGACTCACACTCACGAAACTCTTATTTATACAAAAAAAAAAATTCAAAAACTAAAATTTTAAAAATCTTTCAAAATTTTCAACAAAATTGAAAGTTCAGCAAATTTTACATTTTTTTTTTGTTTTTTCAGCACAAAATCTTAAGTTAAGCCAAATTTTACAATTTTTGATTCTTTTTTTGGTATAAAAGGAAATATGTAAAGTATACAAATCACGCAGACTCACGCAAAAAAAATCGACTCACGCACACTCACTCACGCAAAATTCTTACTCACGCACACTCACTCACGCAATTTTTTTCTCCACTCACAATCACGTGTGTAAAATGGCATTCAGTCACGCTCTTATCTGCTTATGTGCCCATCTCTACTTAAAACCCTCTTATTAATTCGAGTCTCATCCCAAACAAAAATCATCAATAGTAAAGTAAGGTAATAGAAATGTCTTACCGTTAATTTACCCTATACTATATTGATGATATTTGTTTGGGATGAGACTCAAAGTAATGGGTGGCTTTTACGTAATGCATGAAAAATACAAAGAAGGGGAAATGTATATTTTTGATTTTTTGGATATGCATTACATGGTAATGCATTATATAATCGTTACCATTTTTAGGGCTTTGCTGGGTGTTTGTGGTTTCAAACTTGACTGGTTTTACACACTTAAAATTAGACGAAATCAAAAATATAATAGTTGTGTCGTTCATGAGCGAACTAGGTGACCGGACATATTTCCCACGGACTATATTCCTATAACGGAAATGGTAATTATGACCGACTTCATCACGGTCATAATCTTCTCATTAGATGAGGGGACTAAGACCATTTCCATTTCGTAATACCAATGGGGATTATGTCCGATTGCGACCGAAATTTTTTCGGTCATAACCTCTATTTATATTATGGGACTAAGTCCAAAGAAATTTCGGTCGTAATCCCTGTTTTTCGTGGGTTAAATGCATGGAGTTGGTAATCGGAAAAACTTTTCAGACAACTTTTGACATTATAATTAGGCTGACCATTCGTACTGATTTGATCAGTACATGTACTGATTTTTGATCACGTGTACTGATCAAAAAACGTTGTACTTATTAATACTGATTTTTTGAAATATGTACTGATTGTACTGATTTTTGAACAATTCAACATAAAAAGTGATGTTATTCGAATATTCTATACAAAAACTTGAATTTCCATAAAATAAGTCGTCAGAGTAGTTTTTTATAACTTAAGTCTGACAATGAAATAATTTATAATGATTTAATCTAATGAGATTACAGTAAGTGAATCAAGAGGTTCTTTAAATTCATGTTTTTTATATTTTCAAAAAGATGATGCAAGTGCATGGGTCCAAATGATTCGATGAGGTAATATCATCAGAATTTATCGAAAAAAGCGCTCAGAACATCAGGGCTATTTAAAAGATAATGTAATTGCATGATTCCAAATGATTTGATGAGGTAATATCATCAGAATTTATCAAAAAAAACGCATCAAGGTTATTAGAAAAACATGTGGAAAGTTTTCTAAAACTAAGCGTTATCAAAACTTAATCGGAAAAAGTGATTTTCTTATTATCAAAACTTGTGGGGTTTTTTAATCCACATTTTTTGGCGAAAAATCATCAGTGTTTTCCTATAGAAAGAGTTTTTACAGAGTTGTTTCTGGAAAAAAACAAAAACTTGGGCGTACTGATTTGAGTTCAGAAAAAAATGGTCACCCTAATTATAATCAACTTGTAATGGGGACCATATGTTATGTTGTCATTATCTCCATAAATCTTCGAGTTATGTCCATTTTGTATTGCGATTTTGTCCAAATTATTTTCGGTCATTTGATTATGTTAGGTTAAAGTTTCTGATCGCGCTTTACGTAAGCACACATAGACTCTGAGGTCCGTTGAGACACCACGGGATGGTAATAGATTTACCAACAAGTATTAAATTTTGACATCCAACAAATCAGAAAGATCGTGCGAGTTCCTAGATCCCAGTGAAGCATGTCTCTGGCTAGAAAGTGCCTGGCAATGAGAGATAAAATGTTCGATAGTTTCCAACTTCTCCTCATTTAATTAACGCCGACACGGCACATATAACCGCTCGGCGTGCGCCTCTGAAGGCGAAATTACATTGTCCGGTAATTACAGCAACCATCGTCGAAATCTCATCTCTTGGAAGCGATAACAGCTCACTTGTGCGCTTCTGATTATCAGATGAGCGAAAATTTCGTGTTGTCTCACACGTCCATCCATGTGCCCATCTCTGATTAGTCTCCTTCGCGGAACAAAGCCGTAGATTTTGTTTAGAAGTTTCTAAGTTTCTAGAGTCACACCAACGCATTCAAATTCCGTTGGAACCTGTAAGGTAGTTCCCAGTCTTGCAAGCTGATCGACTTTACAATTCCCTGGAATGTCTCTGTGCCCTGACACCCACCCCACATGAGTCGTATGTCAAACTGCTACACAGAAAAAATTTGATACGAATTTCAATCAACAAAAACGCGGATTAAATCAATTTTTTGATTGAAATTCCTCCAATCAAAAAAATTGTTATACCAATCATCAAATTGTAGGTGATTGATTGAAAATTTTTTCAATCAAACATTTTTTCGATTTTGATAAAATATTTGATCAATTTTTAGTCAATCAAAATAATGATTGATTCAACAAATGAATTGTGAGCTTATGACAAAACTATCAAAAAATGTATCTTTCTTGCTTTCCAAGATGTTGCCAACAATAAAAAAGTAAACCCCGATTATTTTGTATATTTTTGAATTAATCTATTCAAATAAATTAAAGTGAAAAAAATCTGGTATGTTGAAAATTTGTAATTCGACAGTTAAAGAAAATAACAAAAATTTTAATCAAAACATTGATTGACTCATTTCATTTTGTTGATCAATAAATTTAATTGAACATTTTTAGCCAATAATTTTTTGTGTGTAGGCCATCGCATTTATAGACGTGCGGTAGTTAAGGGCAGATCTTGTTTGTAAAAACATTAACCCCCAGTTTCTGCAATACCAACGTCATTCGTCTGCGACGAATTTGCATGTATTTTGTTTTTGTTACAATAACAAAATACACACAAATTCTTCACGAACGAATGACGTTCGTGTTATAGAAACTGGGGTAACTCTTTTATTGCCAGCATCTCTGCCTGGTAAACACTGCAATGATATGGCAATCTTCGAGCCAGGCTCAACGCAAGCTCTTTCGAAAAAACTGCAAAGCTCACTTGTATGTGTTGCTTCAATTTATCTGTTTAAAAATTTATGGAGCTTCCGCTACCCGGAATGCCCCTTATTCAAAACTCCCTGGATGGAATAATAGTGTTAAAGTGGCTCTCAAAAAGACTCATAGAGGAATCACAGTTCACATTTTGTGGAGATCGCGCTATGGCCACACTCGCTGCTCTTCCATTGCAGTATGCTATTTAGTCGAATTTTCGACGTTGCTGCATACTGCCTGCCCAATATGTCTAATGGTATGAAGAGCTCCTGTGATACTCCTTGACGCCATTCTCTATATCTTCGAGATAGACACAGTTCCCTTTTGTTTCAAAGGAAGAACTCCAGACAATGCATGCAATACATTCCATACATTAAAATTGAACCGCTTCCTTATTTAATGGCCTTTTTACAGGAATATAAGACAATCAATCGTTGCTTTTCTCACCCGTTCCTCAGTATTACGCCTGAAATCCAACTTCCTATCTAGAAATACTGCAAGGTACTCCATCTGGGAAGAAACAGGATCAAAAGCAGGAATCTTAGATACCTTTCCTTGTAAACAAGGCAAGCTATGTTTTACTTAGATTAACTCCCAGACCACAGTCTCTTGCCCATTTAGAAAGATCTTTCAGAGAATTGAATTCAGTACCAGGTTCCAAAGAAGTGGCAAAAGAACACCTCCCTGTGGTGTGCCCCTATTTACAAATCAAGACACGATAAATGCTTCCAATTCAGACGTTATACGTCTATTGACAAGTAGATTTTCCACTATTAAAACGATTCCACGCTTCACTGATTGCGAGTCTATCATTCATTCCATTGTCTTTAACAAAAAAGAAGAGATTAATTGGTCTGAAATCCTTCGAAAGTGCACTGGAATTTTTCCCAGCCTTCGGAATATAAATGAGTCTGGTAACCCTCGATTTTAAAAGCGTCTTAAAAACTTGAGGTTATTTTTTTGGTAGGAAATGTCATTAGAATCTAAATATTTGTGTATGGGAAATATCCTCAGACGCAGAGGGTTTTTTTGGAGGAAAAGTTTCCGAATTTGGTTAAAAAATTCGGACGTAAATTTTGGTCGAAATACTTAATTTTTTTCAACTTTAACCGCTGGTTGCCGACTTTTTCATAAATTTTCCCATATTCAGCTCTAACGTGGCTCTCGTTTGGCAGACATTTTTAAATTTGACGGAACACTCTAGTGACGATGCTTACGGGGATATAGGTTTGATTCCTGTTGCTGGAAGTTATAAATCATTTTACAATTTATGATTATGAAACAATTTCAATACAACTTTATATTTTTTTTTTTATTTTAAACATTATCCTCTTCTAATTCACTCTTCAAAATGTTTTCTCTCTCTTCAAAGATTGGGAATATTTAAAATTTAGTTGGGGGAAAAAAACGGAATGCATAACGCACAAACTTATTTACAAACTTTCAAAATTATTGTTGAAATTTTTTGAAAGTTTCAAATAAAAACCAAATAAAACAAAATTTTTTTTTTACAATTAATTAAACAATATAAGTAACATTAAAAATAGGAAATAAATTACATTTTGGAATAATTTAAACTTTGGAGAAGAAAAAAAACTCAAAGCAACATAAAAAAAATTAAATTGAACTGAAACCACATACACACAATCAAAATTATATAAAAGCACTGGAGGTGCAGAGTAGTAAAAAAGAAATGTTGATTAATATATTTTTTTAAAAAAAGAAATTTTAAATTAATTTCAAAAAAAATTTGCAAATATTTTTTTTTTTTTTTTTAAATTTTCAAAGGGGGGTGGGTAGTAAAAAGGTTACGAAAATAAATTAAACATTTAATTTGTTAAAAGAGGTTAGTAGTTGTTTAATTAGAATTTATTTTTTTTTTATTTATTTTTTTATATGGTTTTTAGTTTGAGTTTATTTCTTGTGATTTACCTAAATCATCAAACTTGTTCCTGGGCTGAACTGCCACTGTTTTGTAAATATTTATTTGGAAGTGATTGAGAAGTGGATTTTTTTTTTTTTTTGATTTTTAAGAATTTGGTTAAAAATAGTAGAAAAACGTTTTATTTTTTTAAACATTTGAGAATTGTGTTTTGATATTTTTTTTTTCGGTTTTTAGTTAAAAATATTTTATTTTTGATTATTATTTTTTTATTTGTAGTAGAAGGATAGTAGTAGATTAACGTAGTTGTGATATTGATGTTAGGAGGTAAGGCCACGCCAACATGTTTTATAATAAGACAATAAAAATTTATAAAAAAAAATTTTAAAAAAAGTTATTATTATATTAATACCTTAAAAAACCTTATGTTAATTAATTAAGTTTGTATATTTTTTTTTTTTTTGTTTTAAATAAATTTATATGCTTAATGTACTTAGATTAGAATAATTTTTATATGATTATTTTTTTTTTTTCAAAGAGCTTAAAAATTAAATTATAATTTAAAAAAATGAAAATAAAATTATACATGAAATATAATAAAAGACTGGTTAACATCATAAGATTTTTAATATGATTTTACGTTTTTATTAAAAAATCTTTTGATGTCAACTGGCCCAAAGTAATATAAGTAAAGTTTTTATATGGAAAAATGTATACTTACAGTTTTTACATTTGCATTTTTTAATTAAAGTCTCATCTTTAATATCTTCATGACAGGCTTTACAATAAAACCAAGCTCTGAAATGATTTTCAATAAATTTAGTAAATTTGTTTTATTTTTTTTTTTAAACAGAGTGATAAATTTCAATAAAAAATATTATCGGAGGCCACTTTCTAAATGTTCAGAATAAATTTCAATAAAAAACATTAATTTCAATAAAAAACATTATCGGAGGCCACTTTCTAAATGTTCAGAACCTTAGAATTTTTCTATACGAAAAATGTCTCAGAAACGAATGTCTCAAAATGTGAGAATTTTCTATACGAAAACTGTCTCAGAATATGAGACTTTTTACAAAAAATGTCTCAGAATCTGAGAATATTTCTATACTGAAATTCTGAGAATTTTTCTTTACGGAAATTCGTTCCTAAAAGACAACTTTTCCTACCACGACGTTTTCGAAATTCAAAAAAAAAACAAAATTTGCTCAACCTTAATATATAGTAGGGCGTTTCACCAAAAACGTTTTCATACCCTACACCACTCTGTAGCACAGGGTATAATGAGTTTGTGCTGATGTTACCCGAAATATTCGCACTAGACCCACTTTTAAATATGCCAATCGACTCGATCCCCTTTAATTTTGGCTCAAGTGACTCTAATAACCTTATTATAATATATATCCTTTCGAAATTTGGCAAGTGTTTTGTATTCACAAATCATCGTCCTGAATTCTAAAGGAATCGGACCAGTTCTTCTTTAAGCCCCCATACAAACCACCTTCCCAATATTTACATAAATCTCTCAAATTTCATGAAAATAGAAAATATTTATTAAAAATGTTGTTTGTGTATTTTTAACTCGTACTTTAATAAGCTAATCAAATCTGATTATAATCGGACCATATTTGGACTTAGGCCCCATATGAAATTTTCACCCTATATTCAGTTAAAGTAGTTTATTGGCAACAAATAGAAGCCTATTTCACTCAAACTTGGTTTGTGAGTGTTTTTTAAAAGCATTAAATATTTTACAACAGATAAATCCAACAGGTGACCCATTTTCCGGGAAACATATGGTCGGTCTTAACCGACTATAATTTTCTTATTTGTTTTATTTTTTTTTTATGTTTGCAACTCTTGATTTTTTTTCAGATTTTTGGAGTTTATCAAAAAAATGGGGTTATGAAACATATTTTTTGTTTTTATCCCATTTTATCGAAAATCGATGGGATCAGGCGATAATTTTTTTGTAAAGTCAAGAAAAATTTAAAGAAGTTTGTTGATTGGAATTAGTGTTTTCAAACCCGAAAACCGTTTTTTTCTTTAACAGGTTCGGAAACACTAGTTAAAATTTAGAATTTTTTTCTTTAAAATGTGTTATTTTATTTATTTTTTTTTTTTTCTGTAAATACAGATCGAGCTCGGGCTCTAGTTACATTTCTTTTAAGTGTTTAAGCTGAAAAATGCAAGGGTTACCAACATGATCTGGAATTGCAGACACAAATGAAGAAATTTCCATTTTATGTTTCGGAGAAGTGCCTAATATGTTGTTAGTAGTTTTAGTTATTGTATTTTTCTGTATGTACAGATCGAGCTCGAGCTCTATAAAATATGTCGCCACTAGGAATGTCTCCGAAACAGAAAATGCAAGTTCCTTTATTTATGTCTGCAATTCCAGATCATGTTGGTAACCCTTGTAAAATAATGTAAGAGACAAAATAGTTGAAAGAAAGTATGAATTGAGGTTGAGATTGCTAGAAATAGAATTGAAGTATTGGAAACTGTCAAATTTTTTTCTGTAGAAACAATTAATATTCACATGTGTATACAAAAAACTATTTCCATTAACAAGACAAACCGACATTTAAAATCCTGCTGATCTAGAGTGTTTGAAACCGGTATGGGAATACCAGAAATGTCATTAATTTTTAGAAATTCAATTTTTCTTCTGCATTTTTCAACTTAAACCCTTATTATTTTAACAAAAAAAATTCTCCCTAATGAATTCCTTTCAATTTTCAAAAAGGGGAGAAAATGAGATTTTTCTCATTTTTTATTTTATTTTTTATTTTTAATATTTCTACTAAAGTGAAAATTGTCAGATTGGTTTTAAATAAAAGTCGCTTTTATCTAGCGGATTAAACATTACGTTCTTATCTCGAGTATTGAGGTTTGAACTCGGAAAATTCGAAATGTTTACTTTAAAGGTCGTCCCCTTTAAAGGTGCCCCTTGAACTTATTACTTTCACCGCGGATATTTTTTTTATAGTAGGCTAGCAATGTTCAGAGGTGATTTATCCAGTTTTGTGAAAAAAGGAACAAACAAAATAAATAAAAATAAATTATGCTTATAACCTCATTTTTTGGATAAAATCGATTTGAGCGAGTTCTTCCCGACCCTCACTGGGACAAATCACCAATCTAGCGTCAAAAAAATAAAAAAATTAACTATGCTTTATTAAAAACTGAACATAACATGATTAATCTTATATAGTGACTGCATAAAAATCCATTAATAGTTCTTGGATTGGTAAACTATTAAGAAAGATACAGGGCTTTAAACATTGGCAATAAAAACAATGGGCAAATGCACCCTTTTGAAGCTGCAAATTTGTTGCCACATTATATTAAAAGTGTTGCGAGTAGGTTTAACTTATTATTTTTTTTATGCAGGGTGTTTGTAAAAAAAGCATTCATTGATGTTTCCTACCTCTAAGGGGTCACCCAGGTCGCGAATTGGCAAATACCTCATTTTACCACTTATCTTTAGATATTTAAAGAGATTAGCATAAACCTCAGCAAATGTACTAACTTAACTAATATTATATTAAACTACAACTAATTAAAATAAAATTGGATGTCATAGTCTGCCCGTGCGGTTTTCAAATTTTTTTTATAAAATATGCCGGTGTCACGCTGTTCTAATTGTGATTGATTTTTAAGTATTTTGGTACACACAAAAAATTATTGGCTAAAAATTTTCAATTAAATGTATTGATCAACAAAATTTTAATGAGTCAATCAATGTTTTGATTAAAATTTTTGGTATTTTTTGTTAAAAATTTTCAACATACCAGATTTTTTTTCGCTTTAATTTATTTGAATAGATTAATTCAAAAATATACAAAATAATCGGGCTTTACTTTTTTTTATTGTTGGCAACATATTGGAAAGCAAAAAAGATGAATTTTTTGATAGTTTTGTCATAAGCTTACAATTCATTTGTTAAATCAATCATTATTTTGATTGACTTTAAACAAAAAATTGATAAAATTTTTGATCAAAATCGAAAAAATGGTTGATTGAAAAAAATTTCAATTAATCACCTACAATTTGATGATTGGTATAACAATTTTTTTAATTGGAGGAATTTCAATCAAAATATTGATTGAATCCGCGTTTTTGTTGATTGAAATTCGTTTCAAATTTTTTCTGTGTACTTTCTAATGATGCTACATACAAATGAGGCATCATAGGAGAGACATTTTTTTCCATTTGCTGGTACTTTTTTTTGGTACTTTTAGTGGTACTTTTTTTGGTACTTTTTTTTCTTGTTTTTGTCAATTATTTGAAAGAAGCCAAAAAATTACTATAAAGACGCGTTTGATCGGGACAAAAAACACAACTTTGAATGGCTCTATGGAAAATATATCTTTCTCTTTGCTCTCCTAGATTTGTTTCCATTGTAAACACTTTTATAGGAACTCTAGCGAAATAAAATTAAAAGAAAAAAATATTTCTGGAAATTTGTCGCCCGTTTTAAGCCTTAAAGTTTGAAAAAATTTTAAAACCAAAAATAAAAAAGAAATCGAGATGGACATTAACATTAAAAGCAAATGACTGAAAATAATGACTGTTTCTACTAGGGTTAATCCATTTTTTTTTAAATTTTATATTATTCTATTGAAAAAAGTCGAAAGACTGAAAATTTTTTCCAATATTGGTTAAACAAATAGACGTTGTTTAGTTCTATTTTTTTGTTAAAGTTACGTTCTGAGTTTTAATAAATTTCTCCACCATAGCGTCACCTATCGGGTCGGGTTTTAAATATATATTTTTAATAACGAAACAAACATACAATCTGAACTGGGTTCTAATCGCACTGAAAATATGAACCGGGTCCAAAATGAAAAAAATTAATCGTAACAGCTTCAATCGAATCTATGGTGTTAAAATTAGAAGGGAAGTCTCCCTGGTGTCACCTTCCGATCTTCATGAAATTTGGATATGTTGTTAAGAACGAAAATTAATTCGACTTTTTTTTTTTTTTAGCAGCCCAAACTCATTTTTAGGGGGGTCGATTTGTATGGGGGGAAATTTACCTTTTTCAGTTTTTTACGATTTACGCCTATTTAAACAAAATTAATATAGACATGTGTGGTATCAGATTAAAGGTATTAAAAATACCTATCTTGTGGTGCTAACAACGGGCCAAAAAAGTTAATATTTTTCGACTTAATAATAAAAATGTCGTAAAATTTTGGTGTTTTACTTAATATAACGAAAAGTTGTGCATGTTTGGACACGTTCTTAGCACACGTAGATAGGTTTTCCAAAGGCCTTTCATTTGGTATGTAACATGACTACATAACTTCACATTTTCAAAATTATAACAAGTTGCAAATAATTAATATAATAATATTAATTGCATTGTCTATATGACATTACCAAAACTTAAAACCTAAAATGACTAGGTTTCTTTGCATAATATAGGAGATAAACGAAAAAAACTGAAAATGGCCTTGTCTTCCCCCTCCTTTTTACCCCCTAAATATGAATTTGGGCCGCTAAAAAAAAAATACGTGTCCCTTATTTTTTCTGATCTACAAAATAAAACCAATTCCATAAAGAACCGCGGGTGGCACTAGGGAGACTTCCCTTGTTAGTTGGATAGCTCTCATGGTAACAATGGCAAACACGATTATATATAACGATATGGCATTGCTTTTTGGTACTAATTTTGGTAACCCTGTTGTGAAACACGGTGTCTCATATTTAGTGTTTATAAACCGGTTAACCGGTTAACCGAAAAGTCGGTTTTTCCCCAAAATTTCGGTTTTTTTGCAAACCGGTTAACCGAAATTGAAAATTCCCGGTGCACCGAAAACCGGTTTTTTTCTGTCGGTTAACCGGTTTCTTTAAATACATGCAAAACGGATTATTTTAGCAATTATTAAGGATTTTTACTTATTTTTATGACATTTTTAAAATTTCGTTAAAAAAAAATTTTAAAATCCGTGGGAAAGAACGTCTAAAATATTTTTTATCTAGAAGAAACAATTTTCCTAATAGGGATTTTATTCAGAATCTGGTAAATATTAAAAATTCACATTGTTGTAAGCAAGTTTTGGGAACTTTCATTGAAAACTTTATAAGTGACTGTTAACCAGATAGTAAAATCCCTGCTAATGGAGAGAATGCCAATAAAAAAACATCGAAATAAAATACGGTACTGCAATTTACAACGAAGTGATGTATTTTTTAAATAAAACTAATTAAAGTTAAATTAAAGCCCCGGAGAATATTTGAAAATAAAAGCACCGTATTTAAATACCGCTATTTTGAAAAGGTATCAGTCGCCAACTTTGCTGAAAGAAACAAATATGATAACTTAAGTTATATATTCGCTTTTGTATTTAATAAAATTAAGCTATTTTAAAGTATTTTTTGGGTTTGTCAGTTAAAGAAAAAAAAACCGGTTAACCGGTTTTTTCATTCCGGTTTAACCGAGAAACCCGGTTAACCGAAAAAGCTGATTTTGTCGGTTTTTTATAAACACTACTCATGTCGGTTTTTTATAAACACTACTCATATTATAATTCTCTGAAAACCTACTTCCTCCGCTATGTTTTCTCAACTTAAGTTTTTTGATCAGACAAATGAACCATTTATTATGATAGTGGGGTAAGTCACATTTTCAAAAAAACTTAGTTAACGATAGATTTGGATACAGTTTAATGGTATCTTTCGATTAAAAAAAAAAGTTCAAAGAAAACTTTAAAAACGTCTGAGAATTTTATGAGAGAAGTTTTGCTAGTTAACGATTTCTCAAAAACGTTAATTTTGAAAGTGAGGTTAGTCCACAATTTTTTTGTAGCGTTAAAAATAACCAAATAAAAATGTGGACTAACACCACTTTCAAAATTAACATTTTTCATAAATCGTTAACTAGTAAAATTTTGTTTACCTCATCTCAGAATTCTGTACCAATGTTAGTTTAGGATTAAATTATGGAGTTATTTAAGAATAAAAATCATCAAAGTTTTACTCTATCAGCGATTATAAGGTTATTTTTAACACTACAAAAAAAATGTGGACTAACACCACTTTCAAAATTAACATTTTTCATAAATCGTTTACTAGTAAAATTTTGTTCAGAACATCTCAGAATTTTGTATTAAAGTTAGTTAAGGATTAAATTATGGAGTTATTAAAGAATAAAAATCATCAATGTTTTACTCTTTCAGCGATTATTAGGTTATTTTTAACACTACAAAAATATTTTGTGTGGACTAGCCTCACTTTCAAAATTAACATTTTTGATAAATCGTTTACTAGTAAAATTTTTTTAGCTCATCTCAAAGTTCTGTAACAAATTTAGTTTATGATCAAACTATAGGGCGATTTAAGTGTTAAAACACTACCGATATACCTTATCAGCTATAAAAATTTAATTTTTAAAAGCTATAAAAAGTTAATTTAAAAAATAAGTCCCTTTTATATAGTGAGAAATGGCGGGTTTAATTAAATCTTAACAAAATAATACTCAATAAGTAAATTTAGGTACCTGAGATAACACCTAGATTAAAATTTAATCAATATAAAGTACCCAGATTTTTAAAGACTTAAAAACGCAAACCCTTCAATATCTCGTTTTGAAACCATGTGGACTTACCTCACTTTCATAATAATCGGTTCAAATAGTCTACGGGATATGATTTTTTGAACACCAGAATGGTACTTTGTCCCACTGTGCGACCTTCAAACAATCTGAAAAATCTTTTAGGTCATAAGAATTCATTATGCGGTTCAAGAGTTGAAAACATAAAAAAACTTTTTTTTGTGAAACGCCTTAATGTATAATATGGTGGCATATGATTGTTGTTTACTTATTATTTTTATTTGCACTACAATGCGTATGAGTGTTGTTATAATTAAAAAATGTATTACTACTGTGCGTATGAGTGTTGCAAAATAATCAAAATTTGATTAATCATACGCTCCGATGACCTTGATTATGCTTTAAAAAATTGTTCCTCAACAATTTCGTAGAAATTTTTATGATTTAAACCAGTGGTCGGCAGAAAGATAGGATATAAATGCATTGGTATATGAAAATAAACATGCATGTGTTGGTGTATTTCTCAAACAAAGCGACATCAACCTGCTTGTTGTTGTATATTTATGCTCTTAGTTGTGAATTTTGTTGACATTCGTGTTGAATACATGTAAATAGCCGAATGTGTTCGGGATCGATGTGCAATTGATGCCGACCACTGATTTAAACAGTGTTACCACTTCTTGGATAATTATCAAAAAAAATGGATAATTTAAAATTTTTTGGATACTCTTTGGATAATTTATGGATAATTTTATTATCTACAAATTTAAGTTTTACTTGAACAAAATATATTTTTTTAATTTTAATTTGGCGATTTTTTTAGTTACTTTTTATTTGACAGCATTTTTTTGTTTTTAGTTTTGGCAATACTTTTAAAATTTGGAGCTTTTCGAATTATATGAATTTATCTATAAGCCTTATTGGACTACAAAAAATATAATATGTTTGATTATTTGGATGTCTAAGTTTATTGGGCAAAAGTTTTTAAAATTACAAATTGTGTTGTTGAAAATCTTTTTCTAAATTAAGAAGTTCTTATTAAATTTATTATGATTCTTCCATTTTCTAATTCTTCTATAGAAAGAGTTTTAAGTAAATTAAAAATAACAAAAACCGATTTACAAAAAAAATTATCTTCAAATTCAATTGCTAAAATTCTTTTTACAAAAGAAGGCATTGAAAGAAATGGGGGTACAAATTTAAAGACCACAAAAGAAATGTTAAAAAAACTCGAAAACGAACTGGTAATACTATTATTATAAAATATTTTTTATTCTGAAAATTACAAAATGTATGATTTTTATTTAAAAAATAATTTCATGAATTCTTTAAATTAAATTTAAATAAACCACTTTTGTTTCTTTAAAAAAGATTGTATTTGACTTTTTTTTTGGACAATTTTTGGAATTTTTAACAATTTCGGACAAACTCCTGGATAATTTTTTGTTTCACTGGTGGCAACACTGGATTTAAATAATACTAATATTATCTAAATTTGCAAAAAAATGTTTGCTTAAACCAAATATTTATCACTCTGTTTTTTATGTAGAAAACCCATTTACCATTACCTTTTTACTTCATCTGCACTTTGTGCTATAAAAAATCCTTGTGTATTCGCTTGTATTTTAGCACCTCTTGGATTTATTGAGATTTTACTATCCGCGCCATCTTCATTGCCCTTGATTTCAATAGCCAAAAGTAATAATTTCAGTTTGGAAAAGCATAATCTAGATTTTTAAAAGTACAAAAAAGAAAAATATATAAAGGAAATTATATTAAAAACACAATTATGATCTTAAATAAATTTCTATGATTTATAAGAATTTTTGTTTTTTTTTTATTTATAATTATAAGTGAATATGTACAAATAATATGCATGCAATAACATGCCACTACATGCCAAAAGTGCAAATTAAACTATTTTATAAGCCAAAATCATAAAAAAAAATGCATCATGCAAATTAGATTTTTTTATATATATTTCATCAGCTAAAGCATTCAGACTAAAAAATTGACAAAAAGGATACTGCAGGGGGAAAAAAGTGTAAAATGTCAAAATGTGGTATTTTAACCAGTTAAGCGCGTTAGTGGAAATTATAAAATCCGTAGACTCAAGATGTAAAAGGAGATGACGTTTTTTCTTTCTAAGCGAAGACAAGTAAAGTTGAGTTATGGAATAGATTAAAAGCTTTGCGATAAGTATGAGATTACTTGCCTTGGCGCGCTTGACTGGTTAATTTGATTTGCTATCAAATAAACATGCTTTACAATAGTTTTTGAAGGAGTGGTTTATTTTTGGGTTTCAGAGAGGGGTTTTTTTAAAAGTGTTTTATTAGAAAAAAACTATTAGAAAAAAATTTATCTAAATTATTTTTTTTTATTATAAAACTAATTTTTACAATAAAAAAATATTAACAAGTTTTTTTTGGGGTGTTAGTTAAAAAACATTCCATTTGTTTATATAAATATAAAAAAAGTTTTATAAATCATTCATTATTTATAAAAATAAATTCTAAAAACTCGGTGTTAATTAAATAAGTATTTTTTTTTTTTGTTGGGAAAAATTATTTACACTAATTTTGTTTGTTATGTATTTAACAAAAAATGTCTGATTAAATGTATTTTTAATTTTTTTTTGCTTTTTTTGAGAAAAATATGTATGCAATATATATTATAGAGAAAACAAAAAGAACAAATCATCTCTAGGGTCTTACTCGCTGGCTTGTGGAAATGTCATGCCGGTAAATGAAGGTGATAGGGTTTCTGTATACATCTCACACCCTGTACCTTGAAGATAATCATTTTGCCAGGCCTGAGTATCTGGTGACTGAAAGTTATAAATATACAAAAGTTTTTTTTTGTAATGATTTTTGAGAGTACAAGGTATGTTTTTTTTTAGGTTAGGTTTTAAAATGAGATTTGAGATAAGATTTGGTGATATGGTCGTTTGGATTTAAAAATAATGAGCAAAGATTTGGAGTTTTTGAATTTTTTTTTCAGTTTTTTTTTATTACTATTCTCAAAAAACAGCATAAAGGATATCGTTTAGTTATTAGCCATCTCTGGTATGATGCCTAGGGATTACAATTTGATTTTATTTTGGTTGGCAGTTGGGTTGGCAGTTTGATTTTGCTAGGTAACTCTAGGTGCATGTTGCTCCTTTCTTTCAAAATCATGCTTCGTAACCACTTTCAGTTTTTTGTTTTTTAAACTTAATTATTAATTAGTTTTTGGCATGTTTATGTTGAAATGATTGGCATTCTTTTTGTACACTTGTAAAAAAAAACTTAACCTTATGGTGTAGGAAAGCTTTAGCGCCTTTTATATAAATAAATTCATTAAATTTTTAAATTTAGTTTAGCTTTTTAAATGCTTTAGCATTTGCCTTACAGTTACGCTGTATTTATTTTATAGAGTGTTCTTCAAAGTATTTGGTTTTTAAATATTTATATGTTGTTTAAAGAATAATTTAAAGATGTCATAGTAATGAAAATATAAAAAAAAATTGATTTTTTTTACAATTAGTTTTGTAGAATTTATAAAATTAGGATTAAAACAAAAAAGTTTTGATATCATGATAATACGAGTACCTAACGGGATGAAACCAAAAGCAAATGATATTTGACATTTTCCATAAAAAAACCCTCAACGGTTGTTTAGTTTAGTGCTAGATTTTTTTTACACGGATTTGAAGTTGGTGAACTACACTGTGCTTAAAATAAAATCAAAATTGAATATACTTTTCAAATGTGATCACTAAAATGCCCATCAAACATGCCAGAAACCCTCAAATTTTAAAGTTATTGTCAAAAAACTTTTTTTTTTACTTTTCTCACCTTTGCTAAACCACGCGTAACTCAGAAACTTTTCAACCGATTTTGATTTTTTTAACTGTTTTGGTAAGAAGATGGATAGGGCTTTTGATGTATGTGAATTTTATGTAATGTAAATATAAGAAAAATATGAATTTTTTTTGATATATTTCGAAAGGCGATTTCCTGCAAAATCTTAATTTTCTTTTTTAGAAAAATTATCACATCTCTGTCAATTTTTATCCGATTTTTTCAGGATAAAGCTCATCGTATTCAGAATATAATTTTCTTTAAGAATACGTTTATAAATATAAAGGTTGTTAAACGAACTATATCAGAAAAAAACTGATAAACTCGAAAAATTTTCAAAAAATAACCATCGTTTTTATATGTGTATACCAATTCACACACATGGAAAGCCCTGTCATTCTTCTATTCAAAACATTTAAAAATTTTAAAATCGGTTGAAAAGTTTCTAAATTACAGGAGGTTTAGTGAGAGAATTCCCAAAAAAACCTTTTTGACAATAATTTCAAAAATTTGAGGGTGTCTGGCAAGTTTAATGGGCATTTATGTGATCTCGACAAACCCAACAACATATACTATGTCACATCAAAAGTATTTTTACACTGTAGCACAGTGCTATTACTATAATTATAATTACTAAAAAACGGTATAAGATGCGTATACTTAATTTTGTGATTGTCCAAAATAACAATCAAATTTTTCGGACATACAGTAAGTACACGACCGATTGCAGCGAAATTCATACAGGTTTTATCTAACGTAATTTCGAGCTTAAGTTTGGACGCTGGACCCCACATGTCCAATAGAGGTAGGATAGTTCACGAGTTTTCGATTTCGACCCGCTAGAAAGGCTAATTTTGTTAGGTTTGTAAAAAAAAGCATGAGTCAAAAAATGGAACAAGTCGTATAGAATGTAGAGGTCGCTCATCGAGGTCAAAATTGGACGTAAAGAGCAAAAAAAAAATCAATGTGGGGGTCAAATGTGAGACCGACTCCCATTAATTTTTCCTTCCGAACACTTTTGCCAAACACACCAAAGCCCTATCATCATTCCCTAAGAGGTCTCCCATACACAGGTTCAATTTTTAAAAACATTTGGTCCTACCCCTCTAGCTGTCATGGAAGCGGCCCTAGATGAGTCAAATCTATAACCGACCTTCAATATTTTTTCAACCCCAATTTTTTTTATACCCTCCACTTAGTGATAGAGGGTATATATAAGTTTGTCATTCCGTTTGTAACTCATCGAAATATCGGTCTGGGACCCCATAAAGTATATATATTCATGATGCCCGATCGATTTTAAGACATTCAAGCGATGTCCGTCTGTCTGTCTGTGGAAAATGCTCTCGCGGACAAAATATCTTGACATATTTAATGGAAGTTCTCCCGAGAAGTTTGGTATTGCATTTGAGCGATATCGGTTCAGCGGTTCAAAAGTTATGAACGAAAATGTAAGCACACCTCAAAAATTTCAACTTAACCTAAAAATACAAAATGCTTTAATTCGGCTTCTGGTTGACATATGTGAACATAATTGAACACCAAATGGTATTTAAACAAGTACAAACATATTTTTTGACAAAAAAAAGAAAAAAAAATCGCGGATTTTTTTTTACCAAAATTTTTTTTCGCGGAAATTTAAAAAAAAAAAAAAAAAATTCAAAAGTAATTTCTCTTTAAATAAAGTTTTTTGCAATAATCTTTTTGAAATTGTGGAGGGTATCACTACATTCGGCAAAGCCGAATTTAACTTTTTTACTTGTTTTTTTTTTTAACATATGCAGCGATATTCAAACAGGTTTTAGCTACATGCCCAATAGGGGTGGGATAGTGCACGAGTTTTCGATTTCGACACGCTGGAATCGCTAATTTTGTGAGGTTCGTAAACAAATAGATGCGCCAAAAAATGGGACAGGCTGTATTGAATGTAGGGGTCGCTCATCGGGGTCAAAGTTGGGCGTGAAGGTGAAAAAATCCACAAAAAGCCCTGCAACTTCCCTGGACTTTCCCCTATAGGTGTCGAATGTAATGATTTAATATGTTTTTTTAAATCATTCCCTACTGGTTCAATGGTGCCTCCTAGAGGGGCCATTAACAAGAATGCCCCCAAATTCGTAAAAAAAGCATCAGCCAAAAAATGGGGAGGTCGGATATCACAAAAAGCCCCATTACTCGATGAAGTTGACCCCAGAGGGGTCTACTGTAAGACTGACCCCCATTAGTTTTTCCCTCCGAATATTTTTCCCAAACATACCTCTGCCTAATCTCCACTCCCTAAGGGCCACCCATACAAAGGTTAATTTTTAAAAATATGTCCTTCACCACTCTGTGACCAAATCTATGACCAACCCCCAATATCATTAGCTGGTATGTTGTTTGCAGGAGGAGTCAATGAAGCACTTGTTGTGTGAATGTCCGGGTCTGATGAAACGTCGTCTTAAGAATTTGGGGCAACGATTTTTTGATGACCTGCATTGCCTAAACATTGTCCCATTGACATCTCTATCAGAATATCTTAGAGAATCTGGGTGGTTTGATAGAATTTTGTATATTAGAGGGGAGTAGGGAAACAACTTTAAGGGAATCACAATGGGTCTTATAGCCTCCGAGTGAATTCGCCAAATTGGCGGACGCCCATCCAACCTATGTTGGTTGCTACTTCCTCATCTTCTATGTAAGGACTGCATGGTTTGTCGTTTATATTTTTCAACTGCTCTTTAAATCGCGCAAACACTGGTACTCCTGGTCCAGATGTTTTTGGCGAATTTAGTTTCAAACAATTCTTTTAATTGAATTTCATAAATATGATGTTTTTCCCTCCCTAAGAGACACCATGGAAGCGAGAATAGCTGATTTCATAAAAAAATTGGAAAAAAATAAAAAATAAAATGTGTGTGGACCACTTAAGAATTTAAAATAAAGGGTCGGTTTGTTTGGAGAAATTGTTGGGGTTGAAAAAATATTGGGGGTAAGTCACACATTTGAATTATCTAGGATTACCCTTGCGACAGTTAGAGCGGTGGGGGCAAATTTTACAAAAATGTCATTTTGTATGGGAGACCCCTTAGAAATTGGAGATAGGGTATTGGAATGTTGAAAAAAAAATTTGGGGACTAAAAATAAATGGGGGTCGGTCTTGGTAATGACCACTCTAGGAGCCTGATTTAATAAAACAAATTAAGATAAATAATTAAAAATGTATGGGGACCACCCTAAGGGTTCAAAATATAGGGTAGGTATGTTCTAAGAAAATGTTAGGGTTGAAAAAATGTTGGCGGTTGGTCATACATTTGACTAATCTAGTGTCACTTCTAGGACAACTAGAGCGATGAGAGCAAATATTTTTTAAAATTTTATCTTTATTTGGAAGCCCCTATAGAGAGTGGAGATAGAGCTTAGGTATGTTTGGGAAAAATGTTTGGGGGAAATATATTTTTAAAAATTGAACCTTAATGTGGGAACCCCTTAGTGAGTATAGATAGGCCTTAGGTATGTTTGAAAAAAAGGTTTAGGAGGAAAAATTAATAGAGGTAGATATTTTTCGTATAGAAATTTTTCATATAGAAAAATTCTCAGATTCTGAAATATTTTTCGATTAGAAAAAATCTCAGATTCTAAGATATTTTCGCTGTAAAAAAATGTCTCGGATTTTGAGAAATTTTTCGCTAAAAAAATGTGGTTTCGAATTCAATTTAAAATCTTTAAATTTTATTTATACAAATCTAATCAATTTTAAAATTATATTTTCATTACTATGACATCCTTTTTTGTTACAATAAATACAATAAATATTATTATGTATTTTGTATGTAGTTAGTTGTTTTTGTATAAAATAAATAAAAAAAATATATTTAAGAAAAATAACCAAATACATAAATACAATTTTGGAGCAATATAACAAAAAGCTGATTTCACAACATCGAAGGCAATCAATTTTGGTTTTTAAATTTTTAACACTTATAAAAAGAAACAAATACAGACAAAAATATTGTTTTGTTGTTGGCAGAAAAAATACAATAGTATTTAATGATTGTATATAAAAAAGAAACCAAATCATAAGTGAATAAAATCGAAAAAACAAAAAAAATAAATTTAACAAATACACAGAGAAAAAACAATTTTATTTAAATTGGCTGCTTTTAAAATCTTTAAGAGATTGCAAACTCCAAAGGATCCAAATAAATTTTCAAAAAATATGTTTTAAAATTAAAATTAAGTAAATTCTAATTATCTTTCTCATTTAATGTTCGCTTAAATATCTAATTTAAATCAGACACACTTTGAGTGTGACAATCCGAATAGTGCTGACGACGGAAAGGTGAATTCTTTCAAAAGCAGTCGACATCTCCTTAGCATGGGTTGTCCATTATTTTTTATTCAGATTTATAATTTTACAACAAAAATAATTATTTCTCAGAAATAATAAAAAATTAAGTTCGAGTCCATGAACCGAACTAAATCGATTGAATTCGTTAATTTCAGAAACTTAAGGGTATATATATTTTTTAATATTTTTTAGATAACAAAAGTTGGAAAATGTTAAGTGTGTTATCTAAAAAATATTTTAAAAAACACGTTTTTGGTCCGAAAATGCTGTAAACAAAATCGCAGATCAGCGTTTTTGGACCAAAATCGCGTTTTCATATTTTTTTAATATTTTTTAGATAACACACTTAACATTTTCCAACTTTTGAGGCCAATTTGGATAGAAAAATAATTTTTATGTATAAAAATTAGCACCTGTGGACCAAAATCGCGGTTTTGGATTTTTTAAAATATTTTTCCAATAAAGTACGCAAAATTTTCGAATTTTTGAGCCGGATTTTGTCAAAAAATTTCGACATGAATTTTGGTTGAAATACGTATTTTTTTCCAACTTTGATCGCTGGTTGCCGACTGAAAATTTTTTCGAGCTTGCGAAATTTTTTCATAAATTTTCCCACAATCAGCTCTAACGTGGCCATCTTCTGGCAGGTATTACGACATGAAATTCGAAAATTTAAATTGGACGGGACGCCCTAGTGAGTATACCCACTACTACTACTACTGTGGTTGAATACACTATGGTTGCCTTTTTTGATATAGAGGGGGCTTTTAATAATGTGATCCCAGATTCGGTAATTGTGGCATTGTCTGGTCTTGGAGTGAAGAGTGGGATCGTTTTAATGGTGGAAAATCTACTTGCCAATAGACCAATAACGTCTGAATTGGGAGCGTCTGTCATATCTCGATTTGTCAATAGGGGAATTTTTCCAAATTGTAACTGACTGGAAAGACGACTGCGGGGAATTTATTCCACATACGGCTAGTTCGACTGAGAAACGAATTTTCTCTTTAATGCGTTGTGCGATACATTGGTCAGTCGATAACGAACGGATGTGATCTGCTAGAAAGGCGAGTACTACGGGCATTCACCCGCGTCTCAGGGATGAGACGCGGGTGTCTATCTCAGCTGAACACTTACCGTGGTAGTATAGGTAAAACAATGACAAACAACTCACATTCCGACGATGCTGAAATGAGTCAAATGAGCTTGATACTGTCATTGATGAGGTTTAACGCACTCCGTTGCACCCGGTAGGCGGTATAAATAGTAAGGAGATCAGACGGAGTGAAGTAATTCTTACACCGTTTCAAGAAACTAAGACACTTGAATGCTTCTTTCGATACTTGAAAAACATATTGTTTCCAACGAACATCACATTGAATATTCATGCCTAGAACATCAAAAGTGTCTGATTCCTCAATAGCTATACCACCCGTGGAAACAGGTGAAGCTGATTCCGCAATTCATCTGTGGGTCAGCGTATAGCATTGGGTCTTGCGATCATTGAAATCTACTCTATTCGCAAGACCCCACTCGGAGATCGCCGAAATTTCATGAATGAGTGTGTCATTCATGTTATGCCTCATTGCTTCAACCTCAGCGAGGTTTGGTCTATGATTAAAGAAAAATGAATGACAAATGCACCTGTAATCTGCGAAAGAATGGATACGATTGGAAGTTTGACTTAGAAGGTCCCCTGAATTTAACCGTTAAGCTCAGCCCAACGAGTTTTTTCATAGATAAAAATAAAAAAGGTCAGAAAATAAAAAAGGATGCAGAAATGAGGTTATGATCCAAGTTTCCGAAATGCGCAAGTAGCTCAACCTCGTATTTGTTAGGATGCGAGGTGAGCAAAAGGTTGGTTCCATCTGAAATTGCCTTTTCAGATGGAGCCAAGTTTAGTGAAGTATTTCTAGATAAGAAGTTGAATTTCAGGCACAATATTGAACAAGGAACTAGTGAAAAAAGCAACGATTGCTTTATATTCATGTAAAAGTGCCATTGGAGAAAATTGGTTTTATTCCTAGAGTTGTACACTCGATTTATACAGCATTGGTGTTTCCAATACCGCTGTATGGAATCATTGTCTGGTGTCCTGCTTTATAGACAAAGGGGAACTAGGTCTTTATCACTAAGGTAGAGAAAATGGCTTCTTTGTGTATCACTGGAGCTTTTCGCACAACACCTACGGCTGCATTAGAAATCCACCTTCACCTAATACCATAGGCTATATTGAGTAGGCATTATGCGACTGTCGCCGCGATTGTGGCCATAGCGCGATCTTAAAAAAGATAACAATACCACAAAATGTGAACTATGCTCCTCTATGATACTATGATACCATTCAAGAAGTTTTGGATAAGGGCATTCCGGGTAGTGGAGCCTCCATAAATTTTCACACAGATGGATCGAAGCTATACGAACAAGTGGGCTTTGGAATATATTCGAAAGAGCTTGGGTTGTGCTTCGCTCGAAGATTGCCAGATCATTGCAGTGTTTACCTGGCATAGATACTGACAATAAAGGAAGTGGCTGAATGGTTGAGTTGCAATGTCTTGTCTAAAACTTGCAAACAAAATCTAAAGCTTTGTTCCGCGACGGAGATTAATCAGAGTTGGGCACATGGATAGACTTGTGAGACTACACAAGTGGAATTCTTTTAATCAGAAGCGCATAAGTCAGCTGATATCGCTTCCAACACGAGAGATTTCGAAGGTGGTTGTTGTAGTTACCGGACACTGTCTTAAAGGAAAGCACACAGAGCAGTTAAATGTGCCGTCAAATGACTTTTGCCGGAGTTGCATGGAGGAGGAGTTCGAAACTATCGAATACTTTATATGCTATTGTCCGGCACCTTCCGGTCAGATTCTTGCATCACTGGGATCTAGGGAGCTTCACGATCTATCTGATTTGTCGGGATGCCAAAATTCAATATCTTAGGAGTTTTATAAGGTTTAAATTGGTTTAATGGCAGGGACTATTATGAGAACCCCATCACCGTCCCGAGGTATCACAATGGACCTCAGAGTCTGACGTAAAATGTCAGCAGCCACTTACAACCTAATCTAATCATTAAAAAAAAAATAGCAGAAAAAAATATGATCTTCTAATGAAAATATGAAACATTATTCAATTATTTTTTCCTGAAAATATACATATTTCATGCATTGTAGAGGGTATGTAGCGACTGGGCTCAGCCGAATAAAGCTCTCTAACTTCTTTTTTCTCTGTGTATTTTTTGTAACTTAAAAGCAAGAACTTAAGAAAATTATCTTAAACTTAAAAATAAAACAAACATTTTTATTTAAAAAGTGAAATTTGAAAGTTTTGAAACCAAACCATACAATTATTAGCATTTAGCAATAAATCAATCGATAAAAAAAAACTTAAAATTAAACTAAATTATAAAATAACTAAAAATTAAAAAAAAAAAAAAAAACAATTAAATCAACGGTAGAGTGTTTGTGGAGTGTTTTATTACAGACAGATTTACATGGATTAATTTTTCGGTAAGTGGTCTTCGAAATGCGCGAAAAAAATTTAATTTTTCTTGACAGGTTATAAGAAAAAATTATTGGTAATTTAAAAAAAAAAATAAAAAATTAAATATCAAAATTTTTATTAAAATTCAAACTTACCGAAAAAATAATCATGTAAATTGTCTTTTTATGTGTATACAATTATTAATACTTTTATTTCCACAGAAATAATTTAAAAAGTAAACGTGTAAATTTTCTTGTTGAAAACATATAGTAACATCAATTCTGGATGTTTTTTTATTTTGTAAACTTACTCAGTAGCCTGAGCAAATGGTATTCCAATAAATGTAGGACTCAATGTTTCAGTGTACATTTCCATGCCTGTACCGCGTAGATAATCATTTGTCCAAGACTGCATGTCTGGCGACTATTTAAAATCAATCACAATACATACATAAACAGGTTGGTTTATATTAAAAAAATATGTTGATAGTAGGTGAAGGTATTTATTTTAATTATTAACTAAATTTATTGAAAGATTTCTAGTATTTTTTTTGCCATTTTCTTATTTTGTAAACATTTTATATTATTTACTGACTGCTTTGAAAAGGGTATTTGTTGTTTGGTATTTTCTTTTTTTTTTTGTATAATTCAAATCTATAAATCTTTGATAGAAAATATGTATATGAAATATATTCGTGAGCAACTTACCGTTTTAAATGAACGCATAGCAAACAAATTAGCCATCATTGTTGAAAATCCAGGCGCCAAACAACTTTGTGCAATAAAACCCAATTTTAATTCAGCTAAACAAATAACATCATCACCCTGTTTCCAATCCCATGAAGGAATATTTAAAAGATAAGCCTACATAAAATGAATAATTTAAAAATCATTATAATTTTGCAAAAAAAGAAAAACAAGACATGTTGAGATTTAGAGGGAAAACCATACACACACTTGATCCCTGAAAAAAGTTGAAAGAGAGAGAGAAGAAACTATTAAACTATTGAAATGTTCATGAAGAGAGCATTTATACTAAAGAGAGAGATAGATAAAAGCGATAAAACTCACGCTCACAAGCGAAGACTTCTTAAACACTTACACGCTGAGAAGAAACATGATTGTGACAGTCATAATAGGAGAGTGTCTTACAATGGCATGGAGAGTGTCATACAATGGTAAATACAACACAGAGTATTCTCCACTCTCTTTAGTTGTTTCACCACTAGTCACTCTTTTTTTCATTTTGGTACCTTATAATGTAACTGATTTAGACTTAATTTTTCTTCCAAAGTTTCTTTCGAATATTTGGCTCCCAACAAGCGGTGTGCCTATTGAATTCAATTTAGATTTACGGGTTTTTTACCTTAAAATACATCTGGCTTCGACCTGCATCCGAACTGGCAAGGACATGCCAAAAACTTAGTACGTTCGGATGTAGAAGTTAGCAATGCCTAGAAAGAAATGATACAAAATATTTGGCCCCCAACCTGGGGCCGGTGCCTAATAAAATCAATTTGGTTTTACGTTTTTTGTTACATAAAAATATATTTGGCTTATATAAACCCAGAAAGAAATGATATAAAATATTTGGTCGAAAATATTTGGCTCCCAGCATGGGGCCGATGCTTATTGAATTCTATTTAATTAGGTTTTGCGCATATTTGTTACTCAAACATACATCAGGCTACGGCTTTGTTCTACTTTAATAAGATATAGAAGTTAGCCATGCCCCGGAAGAATGGATTATTTATGGATATAAAAGGAATATTTGGCTCCCAAGATGCGGACAATGGTCCAACCGATTTTATTTTGTTAAATACATATGCTAACCAATATGATATCTGGGTTCGTTTTACTTCCGAAATGTCAAGAACTTGCCAGGCTGAGCACAATCCACTACAGAAGGTTGTTACGTCCCGAATGAAACTATTTGGCTTCCAACATAGGGCCTATGCCTATTGAATTCAATTTAATGTTGTTTTGCGCATATTAGTAATCTAATAATTTATATGGCTTCGACTTTCTTTTAAATCCAAACTGACAAGGACATACCTGAGGATATAAGGAAATGCTTTGCTGCTAAGGTCATAACACCATATTTGGCTCCCAACATGGGGCCGATGGCTATTGAACCTAATTTAATTTGTTTTTCGCGTTTTGTGGGATACTTTTCTCTCTTTTCATTTATTTTCATAATAACTTAAACTAATATGGGGATTATGCCCAAATACTTTACAGTCATAATCCCCATATTAGTTGTGAGGACTATGGGAATTATGCCCGTTCCCTGTTGGGATTACAGCCGAAATTTGTTCGGTCATAATCCAATCGTATTATGGGAACTAAGTGCAAAGCAATTTCGGTCATTATTCCTGTTTTTTGCGGAGAGGGTGGGTTTAATGCAAAAAGTTTGTAATCCTTAAGCCCGGCCGAAGGCTGGTCACTAGGGCGGGTCGATTTTTTTTGTCAAAAATCGTATAGCAAAAACATAATCTACGAGAGATTCTAAGAACATTTCCCAAAGAAACCATGTTTCTAAAATCAAACCCTATACCGCGCCTAACGACATGAAGATTTGTCCGTCCGTCCTTTTTTTCATAACCAAAACATAGAACTTGACTCTTTTTTGGTGTTTGTGTTAATTTTTGGGCTTTGGTGTGCTCTGAGGTATGTAGTAAAATTTTATTGGCAACATTTTTGTAGAACATTTCATCCCCACCCTTCCCCTCTTTCGGGGTGTTTTTTGCGATTTGTTAGAATAGAGCCAAAAAATACCGTTATGAGAGGGAATTAGAGGGTTAATATGTTTCACAAAAATATTTGCCATAATATTTTCTACAAAGTTGCTGAACATACCATACACCTCAGATGTAAAGAAAACATAGTTTTATATACCGATATGCTGCAAGACCATATCCAGCGGCAATGTTTTACTAATTGCTGCTGGATATAATTCGAACAATTTTTGAGATTATGGGCGGTAAGTATATTAGTAGACATAATCCTTGAAATGGAGAAATAAATAATTAGATTGATTTGTAATAACAAATTTTCACAATAAATCGCTGGCTTTATCGTTAATCCATGATAATTTTACTCCATTATTCATTTTATATTGGGCTGCAGTATATTAACATGTAGCCTGGTACTCTGAAAGTAAGTGCAGGAGTTGTGGGTTCGATTCCCTCCAAAGCCTTTGTTTGTTAATTACAAAGGGAAGCTGGTTCAGCGGATTTTTCTTAGTAAATAAAAGTATGTAATTGAGGATCATAATGATATTTAGTCAAAAAAAAAAAACACATAGATACTTTTGTGGGATGAAATTGGAGAGTTACATATCGGAGAGGAAAACGCTGTGTTCGATAAAAATTTTTGATAACTGAATATTTTTTTTACATCAGTATTTGATTTATTTTGAGTAAATATTTTTTTTTAATTTTTGTAAATAAAAAAAAATATTGAGTGTAATTTTTTTTGAGTGTAATATTTTTTTTTAGATTTTTTGAGTGACAAAAATAGATTCTAAAATATTTTTTTTTTGCTTACCATTCCTTTTCAAAGCGTGTTTAGCGTTTTTTTTCAACACGGGAGTTCGGGTTAAAACCCATCTGAAATTCCCCATTATGCTAATAACTTATGAACCACTGGACAGATTTCGCTGAAATTTAGTATAAATCTGACCTGAAGTATAACAAATATATACGCGACGCTTCAGCAGCTTGCCGTATATATTTTTCATTCTTCCGCTAACATTTGAAAGTTAGTGTGTTTTACACAGACAGAAAGACAGACGGACGGACGGATTTTCATGTCGTTAGGCGCGGTATAGGGTTTGATTTTAGACCAATGGTTTCTTTGGGAAAGTTTCTTAGAATTTCTTGTAGATTTTGTTTTTGCTATACGATTTTTCAGTTTTTTTCGATCCATACAAATCGACCCGCCCTACTGGTCACACAGAAAACTTTCAAGGCAAAAAATATTTATATAGTTATTGAGAGTATGGCCAACTAGTATAGTAGACATAATCCCTGTAATGGGGATTATGGCTATAAATCTGGGAATTATGTCTATTATTTATTAGGATAAGGTCCAAACTATTTTCGGTCATAGTCCCCACTACCTTTATGGGGATTATGTCCGTAGGGATTATGTCATGCCCAGTGCGTTACATAATTTTATTTAACAAATTTCACTACTATGTAATTGTTTGTAGAAGATAGTAATTCGCTTTACCTGGAAAAGCCGAGTCACTCTAAAAATTCAATATGGCGCCCAACGAGGGGCTAATGTACATTAATTTTGTTTTGCTTGTGTTTTGACCTAAAATGGAAAATGTTCCGAACCCGAGTCGGGGTCTCCAAATCTAGGTAAAATCGAAAAAAAAACAAATTGATCTGCCCCAATGATCAGTCTCTCTTCTTCCATTATGATTACTCCCCAATCACGTTTCCCCTCAGCATGTGCGATTTTTTAAAGTAATTCAAAAGTTCACTCACGATTACAACAAATTATAATTTTTTTTTTTCTATAAAGAGAATGAATCAAGTTAAATCTGAAATCATTAGACTTACAAAGAAATTTTAAAACTAAAAATGAATATAAAATTATAAAATAATTTTAAATATATCTTAAATTAACTATTAAATAATACATATTGAATATAAAAATTAAATGTCTGGATTTTGTTTAGAAATCAAAATCCCAAACTAATGTTGAAATTGACAGTTTTTTTTATAATACAATAGCAAAAATATATAATAGAATGTAAATAAATATATAGAGAAATTAAATAAACATTAGAGACTTTCGATGTGATCTGGTTAATTTGGCGATCTGGCAACTTTGGCCTAAACAAAGACATAGAACAAAAAAAAAAAAAAAAACGGGGGACTTATAAAGTGAAGTGGTAGTGATGCGCACGAAATTTGCAACTCCTATGGTACTAAAGTTGGCAACTTATTTGTCTAGCTCTCTACTTTTTTTGGCAACTAAAAATTATAAAAAGCTTCCTAAAATAATGACTTTTCTAATTTTTAGAATTGTCCACCTGATTTCCCGTTTTTCATTAGTTCTATGTCTTTTAGATGTTAAAAAAAATATATATTTTTTTAATCTTCAGTGAAATAGTTAAATGAATTTAAAATAAACCGAAAATCGATTTGTTGTTACAACCGAATTTTTTGACAATTGAATAATTTAGTTTTAAAAATTGATTATATCTGACTGATCTTTTAAGATCTAATTATAGCAATTGTATTGGATCAGATCTATTATATCCGAAATTTGTCCCCATTTCCTAGATCTGATCAGATAAAATTACTGATCTGATCTACTTAGATCTTGGAATTGGGGACAAATCTCGGATATAATAGATCTGATCAGATACAATTGATATAATTATATCGTAAAAGATCAGTCAGATCTAATCAATTTTTACAGTAATCGAATTTTTGTTGTTAAAGTCGAAATTTTGTTGAGTCAACAATTGAAAGGCTTGCAGCTTTCAATTGAGATTCAACTAAATCTCAAGAAAAGAATAATTCGGTTGTTCAAACCAAACCATTTACTTAATTAACAAAAAAAAGGTTTTGGTGTTTTAACTAATCCACTTTGTCTAAGAACGGTTTGAAATCACATTTTTCCAAAAAATTAACTGTTCCCAATTATAGATGTCGTCTGAAGTTAATAAGCTTGGATATAAATATTTAATTAAATCGGTTTATCGGTTTAAACGGATTTGTGATTCGTTGAAAAACCTCGCCGTTTAAGAGATTCAACATTTTTATATGAAAAATATCTGAATTACTGGAAAATTTAAAAGATCATAAATTAAACAACACCATTATCAAAAGAACTTTGAAAAAAATCTATTAGAACTCAAAATTTCAATTGAAAGTTGAAGATTCTAGTTAAAATTTAAAAAGTTTATTTTACATGTGAAAACTAAAATTTTGGTAATTTGTACAACTTTATATCGAATGAACCCGATATTCTAGAAACTCAAACATTTTTGTAAAGTAAAGCTTGTCCGGGAAAATCGGTTAAGTGCGCTTGGCTGCGGCTAATATAAAACGTTTAGGATGCTACAAAATTAAACAAGAAATTAAGAAGAGCAAAGCTCTAGGTCGAGGACATATTTCTCTACTTATAGATTCGATGAGATTGTAAAGTAACATTTTTAAAGAAAACAAGAGAGAGTGTTACATTCGGCTGTGCCGAATCTTTTATACCCTCCAAAATGTAAAAAACAATTCAAAAAAAATCCAGGGGCGTCTTTTTTTTGGGGGGGACGTTAGGGGGCACCTTCCCCTTGCGAATTTGAACTTCTTCTGAGATAAGAATGTTGCATTTGCTTAGCATAAGTTCAAAAAACCTGCAAAAAATGCGGTTTTTCTTAGGTTGGTTTAGTTCTCTAAGGGGGAACTTTTTCCTCTTGGGCCGATTTTGCCCATTTCCGAACTTAACCTTCCTAGGAATATAAGACATATTCGTGCCAAACTTCGAAACTGTAGCTCTCTTATTTTGGACTGTATCGTGTCCTCTACAGACGAACGGACGGACGGACATCGCTAGAATGTCTTAGAATCGATCAATAAAATATGTACTTTATGGGGTCCCAGGCCGATATTTCGATGCGTTACACACGGAATGACAAGTGAGTATACCCCCATACTGTGGTTGGAGGGTATACAAATTATTAACTTTTTTTAATTGATGGTTTTGTCATTTTCTTAAAGTTTTTTTTTTTGGAATTTGACTTAACAAATTTTAGCAATTTTTGTTAAATTTAAAGCAATATGTTTTGAGTTTTAGTTAACTCAATCTGATTTCAAATGAAATTTTCATATTTTTAATTGGAGTCTTAAATTTTTCAATAAAGTTTTTGAACTCCAATTTATTTCTGTCAAAAAACGTCTAATAATGGTGCAGTAAACATTGATTTTGCTAGTAATAAACGACCTGAAAAATTCGGTTCTCTCAAAAAAAGCTTAAACGCAGCCTTTCGATAGATTTTTCCATTTTTGATAATTTGTAAAACTTTTTATCCTTTGAACCAGTTATGCTAGAAACATAAAAATTTTAAAAAAGTAAAGCTTAAAGATTGTCCAGAACGAGCTGAAAAACTTAAGAGATCACATTCGTGTTTAGCATAACTCACGGAATACAAATCGGTTAAGTGCGCTCGGCTGTGGCTAATATAAACATTTTTAAGTGGCTGCTTAATAAAACAAGAAATTTTGAGAAGGAAAACTGTAGCTCGAGGTTACATTTCTTTACTTATCATTTCGATTTTTTTGTTGTTGCTGGTTTGATCATTTTGCTATATCGAGTAAAAATGTTTAGATATATTGTTTTATATCACATCTTATCCGAGATTTGAAAAACCAGTACTGATCCGAGATTTGAAAGATCAGTACTGATCCGAAAAATGGATTGCTAAGATTAGATCAGTTTTAATCGGACGGATACAATGTCATCCGAAAAATGGGTTTATATAATTAGATAAACCCATTTTTCGGAGAAAATTGTATTCGTTCACTTAAAACTGATCTAATCTTAGCGACCCATTTTTCGGATCAGTACTGATCCTTCGCATTTTAACTTGGGATATTAAGCCGACACGTTTTTTTGATCTGTGTATATATATATTAATGTCAAGACTCTTAAGCGTTAGTGCTAAAGAGTCTTGACAGTGATCTTTTGACACAGATTGAAACATGTGTCGGCTTAGTCTTGCAAAATGCCACTAGATGGCAGTATTTTTTTTTCAAATTAGTGCGAGCTTTAACAGAAAACGCATAGCACGGCGGACGACTGCCAATGTGCTACTCACTCTTATTAACTGTCATATTTTTGAGAAAAGTGACGTGCCATGCTTGTTTTATTCAGTTTGTGAGATCCGGTTTAGCCACCAGAGATTTCAATGCAAATCGGTAGCGGCTTCCGCTAAAAAAAGTAATCTCCAGATATTTCTTGTATCTCTGCAAGTGACCAAATAATATTTATTTAAATTATTTACCGTGAAAAATGCGTACAAAATATAAATCTATAGAATGTTTATTTACTCTTATTTTAATGGAGGTATGTTAGGAAAGTTATAGCAACTACGTTACAGAATAATTAGCAAAATAAGGAACGATAAATGTAAATACTAAAATTATTAATAAAAAGTTAAGTCTGAGCCTAATTATTTTTTACCTGGCAATCTACTTAAGGGGTCTTGGCACTGGCCGTAATATAAAATTTAAAAAAATGTAAAGTTTTGTTTCTGAAATTGAAAGTTAATTTACTCAGAATCTCAGCAAGAACTAAAGTTGTTATTACAACCCTAAAAAAAAAGTTTTAATACAGAGAAATATTTAAGCAATCTTTGAGAAATCTATTCCTAAAAGCAGAGACGACATCATACAAAAAATGTGTAAGTACGAAAGAGAAAGGAACAAAATCCACTCTCTGGTACAGAGTACTCCATCATTGTGAAAACAACTTAAATATTTATCTGTAACAAACTTTTTTTAGGGTTTTTAAGAGAAATACACGCATAGAAAAATCGTGGTTCTATGATTGATCATTTTATCATTATATGATTATGCCAATCATAAAATGTTTGTAACAATCATATTATGATCTTATATTATAACTTTACGATTACATGTTTTTTATTTTTTGTACCAAAAGGTATAAAGAAATAAAAATGTATTTATTCGGCTTTTATATATATATTTTCGATTATAGTACTAATATTTTCGCACAAAAAAATATTTTCGCACTTTGAAATGATTTTTCATTCAAATTTAATGTCAGATTTTGACATTATATGATTGCGATAATCATAATTTAAGAGCGTCATATTATGATTGAAATTTGTATAATAATTTGTTTTATCAATCGAAAAATTTTTGCAGCAATCATTTTATGATCTAAAGTAATCGTAAAATTAGATTAGGGTATTATTCTAGCTCGAGGCCCAAACAGTTTTACTTATGATATTCTCATAAATAATCTATTATGTTATGGTATTCTCATAAATAACACTGTGCTACAGTGAAAAAATACTTCTGATGTGACATAGTATAGGTTGTTGGTCTTGTCGAGTAGATCACAAAAATGCCCATTAAACTAGCCAGACACCCTCAAATTTTAGAGTTATTGTCAAAAAAACTTTTTTTTGGGACTTTTCTCACTAAACCTTTTGTAATTCAGAAAATGTTCAACCGATTTTAAATGTTTTAACTGTTTTTGATAGAAGAAGGATGGGGCTTTCCATGTATGTGAATTGTTCTATACATATAAGAAAGATATTTATTGATTTTTTCTATAAAATCTAATTTTTTTGTTATTTTTTGAAAATTTTTCGAGTTTATTGTTTTTTTTCTGCTATAGTTTGTTTAACAACCTTTATATTTATAAACGTATTTTTAAAGAAAATTTGATTCTAAATATGATAAGCTGTATCATGAAGAGATCGGATAACAATTGACAGAGTTGTGATAATTTTTCTAAAAAAGAAAATTAAAATTTTGCAGGAAATCGACGTTCAGATATCCCAGGCAAAAAAAAAATAATTTTATCATAAGAGGTCATGTACAATATTTTTAAAGGTTTTTGGCGCTCTGAATCCGAATCTGGCCTTTAAATTGCTCTATCTCGTCAGGTTTTTGAAATATTTAACATAAATTGATATATCAAAAACTTAATAAGATAGCGCGATTTCAAGGTCAAATTCGAATTCAGGAGGCCAAAAACCTTTAAAATAATGATACGCGACCTCTTAGTATGTTCGTTTATTTTTATATTTTTTTGCCTGGGTTATACGAACGGCAATTTCAAGTAAAATCTTAATTTTCATTTTTAGAAAAATGATCACAACTCTGTCAATTATTATCCGATTTTTTCGGCATAAAACTCATCGTATTCACAATTAAATTTTATTTAAGAATACGTTTATAAATATAAATATTGTTAAATGAACTATAACAGAAAAAAATCGATAAACTCAAAAAATTAAAAAAAAAAATGGATATTGTTGAAAAAATCAATACATATCTTTTTTATATGTATAGACTAATTCACACACATGAAAAACCTTATCCTTCTTCTATCCAGTTGAAAAATTAAAAATCGGTTGAAAAATGTTTAAGTAACACGTGATTTAGTGTGAAAAGTTCCAAAACATCATTTTTTACAATAACTTAAAATTTGAGGGTGTCTGGCAAGTTTGATGGGCATTTTTGTTTTTTTTTTCGACGAGGCCTACAACCTTAACTACCTCATTTTAAAAGTGTATTTGATTTTGTGTTTTTTGTAGCACAGTGTAATCTATTATGAGAATATCGTAAATAGAATTTTTTGGGCCTCGAGCTAGAATAATACTCTAATCTATCGGTTACTTTAGATCGTAAAATGATTGCTGCAAAAATATTTTGATTGATAAAACAAATTATGATAAAATTTTCAATCATAATGTGACGCTCTTAAATTATGATTGTCACAATCATATTATGTCAAAATCTAAAATTAAATTTGAATGAAAAATCATTTTAGAGTGCGAAAATATTTTTTTGAATAATCTAAAAATATGTGAGAGTTTATTTAGGTCAAATAAATCAGAATCTAAGGGTTTGTCTCTTAAAAAAAAAAATCTGAATAGACTTTCATTTCAAATTTTTAAGTTTTCAGAATTTATTTCATAGAAAAAAAACTTCGTAAAGATTTTTTTTAAATTAATTAGTGTGGTTAAGTGTGTATTTGCCAATCCAGTTACAAAAAATTTTAAATAAGTGTAAAAAATTTGTGTAATCAGACAATAAAAATTGTGTTTCTTCTTATTTTCTAAAAATGTTATATCGAGAAAGTTTCGACTTTCATTCATTCACAAAAAAAAGTTTAAATATTTAAAATTAACGTTTAGCATTGCCTTTGTATTATGATTGTTGAACTGGAACAGATTTATCCGTACAACGCTTAATTGAAATACACGATTAATGCAAACAAAAGAAAATGTTTGATTACGTATAACGATTTTCACTTAAGCGGAGGCGATTGTACAACAGAGTGGCAGTAATTTTTCAACTTTGGATATTCGAGGATTACCGGGTGGAATATTGTGGCACTACTAGACTTAACTAAATATAATATATAATAAGTGTGATGTAACGGGGGGTTAGGGCAGGGGTAAGGGACTCAAATCACAATATTCGCCCAGTAATCATAAAAATTATGACAAAAAAATCCATACATCGTCGTATCCAAGACTTAAAATATTTGTATATTATATATTTTTATATATATGAAGGTAAAAAAAACATAAAAAATTTATCTGAAATCTATTTATTGTATGATTATCACTGGATTTTAAATAAATTAAAATAATTAAACTCCACACTTTATCAAAAAAAAAAAGAAAATAAATAATTGAACGTATTGTTTCAAGTGCCTTGTCACACTAGAATTTGAGGTTATGGTGAGTGGTGTTTTTTTTTCAATGAATATTATTTTTATTTTTTTTAAATAAATAATATTAATTAGTAATAAAAATTGCTATATATTAGTTTTAATATGATCAAAAATTCAAACTGAAAATGTTTTTTAATAATTATTTATAGACAAACCACTATAGAAAAAAATTACGAATGTTAAAAAGTTTTTTTTTTTTTTTTTAAGCGAAGGATTTTCCGTGTATGCGTGTAGTAGTGTTGAATATTAGTTTGGAGAATTTAAAAATTCAAAACAAAATTGAAAGATTGGCAACCGGTACTATTTTAAAATAATGGTATTTGATTAAAATTTGAAAAAAAATTATAAAATTTTTCATACACTTAAAGAAAGGATATATATTTTATAAAGTATCTCAAATGAATAAATACTCAAGCTCGAGGTCATAAGTTTTAAATGTTTTTTTATTTATTTAAATATTTCCAATATTTCGATATTCTTTGAATATCTTCATCAGGGACAGTCTAATGTTTCACAAAATATAAATAAGAATAACAACAAAATAAGTTAAAAACATCAATACAAAAAACACAAAGCTCACAAAATTTCAAAACAGTAATAACAATAACAACAAGAACTTACTAAATTTTATAAAAATCACACAAAAAATTCTTATTTGCTATGTAGTTCTCACTACCATCGTCATGATTGCACTGAATTTGTGTATTGCTTGGTCTTATTAACTAAATATCTATAATGTTTTGCACAGCCACTCTCCACATCGCTCTTAAAATTCATAGTTGTTGGTGTATTGATAATGTTCAGCATCTCCAACATATAGCGTCGTTTGTAATTTTGTTCTTGTTGTAATATTCGTACATCATCAAAGTTTGGCGAGTGATTAGTACTGGCACAATGGGCTGACAGTGCAGTTTTTTGTGACGAAATATTTAAAAAACGTTGATCGGATTTATGGCCTGATATTCTAGTTTTAAGTTTATTTTTAGTAATCCCTACGTACACTTTATTGCAGTTTTCATCCTTTTTCCCGTTGCATGGTATTTTATATACGACATTGGCTTTCTCCAATATTTCCACTTTATCTTTAGTATTGCTAAATAATTGTCCAAGATTATAACCTGTTTTATGAGCCATTCTATACTTTTCTGCGTTATGTAGTCGAGATTTTTCAATTCTTTCGGACAGTTTTGGAACGTATGTCAACGATTTATATATAGTGGGTGATTCCTTATTTTCAAAATCACGTGTCTTTTGTTTTTTAAAATTTTTTTTTTTTTTTGATTTTGAAAATAAGGAATCACCCACTATATATAAATCGTTGACATACGTTCCAAAACTGTCCGAAAGAATTGAAAAATCTCGACTACATAACGCAGAAAAGTATAGAATGGCTCATAAAACAGGTTATAATCTTGGACAATTATTTAGCAATACTAAAGATAAAGTGGAAATATTGGAGAAAGCCAATGTCGTATATAAAATACCATGCAACGGGAAAAAGGATGAAAACTGCAATAAAGTGTACGTAGGGACTACTAAAAATAAACTTAAAACTAGAATATCAGGCCATAAATCCGATCAACGTTTTTTAAATATTTCGTCACAAAAAACTGCACTGTCAGCCCATTGTGCCAGTACTAATCACTCGCCAAACTTTGATGATGTACGAATATTACAACAAGAACAAAATTACAAACGACGCTATATGTTGGAGATGCTGAACATTATCAATACACCAACAACTATGAATTTTAAGAGCGATGTGGAGAGTGGCTGTGCAAAACATTATAGATATTTAGTTAATAAGACCAAGCAATACACAAATTCAGTGCAATCATGACGATGGTAGTGAGAACTACATAGCAAATAAGAATTTTTTGTGTGATTTTTATAAAATTTAGTAAGTTCTTGTTGTTATTGTTATTACTGTTTTGAAATTTTGTGAGCTTTGTGTTTTTTGTATTGATGTTTTTAACTTATTTTGTTGTTTTTCTTATTTATATTTTGTGAAACATTAGACTGTCCCTGATGAAGATATTCAAAGAATATCGAAATATTGGAAATATTTAAATAAATAAAAAAACATTTAAAACTTATGACCTCGAGCTTGAGTATTTATTCATTTGAGATTCTATAAAGAAAAGGTCGAATAAAAAACAAACTTTTATTTTATAAAGTTTCATAAATTTGCATAACTGTTTCACAAATTTGCATCTTATTTATGCAATATTTCATTATATTTTTGAAAAATTTCATTATATTGATGAACATTTCATAAAAAATTACATTAGACGAAAACTTTCTTTCGAAAATATTGCAGATAGCAAGTTTTGAATATTCGCCCTCGATATGATTTTTGCGATATTTCGGTGTAGTACTCGTATAAGACTAAGAGGGTGTTGTTATTTTACACAGAATAAAAGTAGATCCAAAATTTGAGACCAATCGGATTAAATTAACCTGTAACCTGTAATGGATTTTTGAATATTATAAAAAAAGATTTTAGAAAATATGTCTTGTGACACATCATATTATATAATTTTTATGTGCTGAACATGAACGCAAAGCAAATTTAAATCAATTAAACGGCCCAGTCGGCAAAAAAATCACACCTGACATACTGCTGACACTCCCTTTGTAAAATTGCTGACATCTTCATACAATTTTTCAAAATGTCATCAATGACATGTCAGCAGTTGGTCAGCGGTTGTTTAATAGAATTGTTAGTGGCCACCGATACTAGTGGACACTGCTGACCAACTGCTGACAAAAAAAATTATATGAAGATGTCACCGATTTCATAAATGGAGAGTCAGCAGTATGTCAGGTGTGATTTTATTTTACCAACTGGGGTAAAATAAAAAGTGGCGTATTTTTCCACGTTCAAGAATTAAAAAAAAAAATTCTCAAAACTTCTTTTCCTCAACCCTTTTATAGAGCTTGAGATAGTCTTTGATTTAAACTTTTTTTGAGCCAAATCCAATCATTTTAACCCGTTGCACCCTTCGATCGTTTAAGTTTTTCACAAAATAGTACTTTTTTAGAAAATACGGTACTTTTTAGAAAAACAAATATTTTTTTAGAAAATAAAGTAGTTTTTAGAAAAAATAGTACTTTCTTAGAAAAAATAGTACTTTTTTATGAAAAATACCAAAAAATACTTTTTTAAAACAAGTAACTTTCTTAGGAAAAGTAACACTTTTTTGAAAAATAGTACTTTTTTAGAAAGGTACTATAGTACCTTTAAGAAAAAAATGTACTTTTTCAGGAAACAAGTATTTATTTAGAAAAAATGGTACTTTTTTCCTATAAAGTATTATTAAAGAAAATATAGTACTTTTCTTTAGAAAATATAGTACTTTTTTTAGAAAAAAGTTTACTTTTTATACAAAAAAGTACTTTTTAGAAAAAAATAATTTATTTTGAAAAAAATACTTTTTTTTAACAGTAAATTTTTTAAAACTTTTTAAGGAAAAAAGTATTATTTAAAAAAAAGTACTTTTTCAAAAAAAAGTACTTTTGTGCTTTTTTTTAGAAAGAAAGTTTTTTTTTCTAAAATAAGTAATTTTTTCTTAAATAAGTATAAAAAAAATAATTTTTCCTAAAAAATTAGCTTTTACCAACAAAAAAATTCAATTTTTTCTGAAAAAGTACTTTTTTTTAAAAAAGTACTTTTTCTATTTTTTCTAAAAAAACTCTTTTTTTCTAAGAAAGTACTTTTTTTCTAAGAAAGTACTATTTTTTCCATGTTATCTAAAAAATACTATTTTTTCTTAAAAAAGTATTTTATTTCTTAAAAAAGTTATTGAAGAGATTTCAAGTTTTTAGTACCATTACTTAAGGAGTAGATAAGTACCAAGAGTACAATTTTGTATCCCCATAACATTCTGAATTTCCAAAAGGAACTTTTTTTAAAAAAGTCTTTTTTCGACTGAAGGTTTGCACATTTTAAATGACCATTATTTCAGGAGATAAAAAAGTACCAAAGTAGAATTGGAAATTTCCAATAAAATATTTTTTCGGGATGTTTTTTTTGTGCCGGAGGATCTTACATTCCAAATTTTTAGTTTCCAGTACCATTATTTCTGGAAATATAAAAAAGTACGGTCCAAAGGAGGCGGGCTGAAAAAACTTAAATTTTCGAATCCCCTGCAGTACATTGCTCTTCTTCGAACATAAAAATGTTTTATTTGTCTTACAAAAGTTTTCCTAAAGTATAAGATTTTTCAAAGGTTGCTTTAGTTTTTCAAAAAGGAACGTTTTCCGCCTGCTGCTATTTGCGCATTAAGCCATAAATGTGCCAATCTTGGTTTGGGCTGCATCGGACATCACTAATAGGTCTTAGAATCGCTTAAGAATCAAGAGAAGGGACCTGTATCGGGTTTACAACGTTTAAATGAACAGACGGACGGACTTTGCTAAATCGACTCAAAAAGTCATTCTAATCGGTGTAATGTCCCACAGTTGATTGGAGGTTATAAGGACAGTAAAAAGTTGGAAAACACGCCTTTCGGGAGAGCAACTCCCCTTGAATATTTTCACGATAGAGGGCAGTATATCCACAAACATTTATTAAAAATTTTAAAAGCTTTAAATATACAAAATTTTAAATCATTTAAAGAAAATTAACTTTTCTCTGAGTATAATAACCTAATAATCCACTTCGAGAAAGTGTTACTCTCTAATAAAGTATTAAACCGTCCGACAGAAAGAAAAAATCAAAGATTCTTCTGTTTCATTTTGCCATCAATAGTGACTTTATAAAACAATTACAAATAAATAAAAGTTCTTCAAGCTCGAGGCCAGGCTTTCTTGTAAATAAAAATTATTTTATTCCATTCCAATATTTGGATCCTTTTTGAGGATCATCATCAGGGGATTTATGGAATCTTTATACACAAAAACCTTAAAACATCTAAAATTGAACTGAGAGTTCAAAGAGCTCAATTTTAGATGTCAATGCGTTTACAACATATTTTTAAGTTTTTGTGTGTATAAAGATTCACTAAATTCCCTGATGATGATCCTCAAAGAGGATCAAAATATTGGAATGGAATAAAAAAATTTTTATTTACAAGAAAAACTGGCCTTGAGCTCGAAGGACTTTTATTTATTTAAATTGGAAAGGTCGAATAATAACAACTTTAATTTAAGTACAAATATTTAAAAAAATATTTTTTAAAATGTAATCCTTTAAAACTTTGAAGTCCTTTTAAAAGCAAACAGGATCACGAAATCAACAACTGCACAGAAAAAAATATGGAGGAAACAAATTTGAGTAATCACTTATTTAAATTTAAAAACAAAAATTGAGTAATTTTTTAATTGACGCAATTAAAAATTTACTTAAAAATTTTAAAAACAATTTAAGTAAACAATTTAATAAAAATTTAATATTTTTTTTAATTTTTTTTAAACTCTCATAGTTTTTTGAATTCTCGTTTAGTTTATAGTTTTTTGTATATGTATATGAAAGTTTGTAATCGTCTTCATATAATTTTCGTATGATTTTGAGACATAAATATGTTTGGTAAAGTTTGAAAAAACAAGTTTTTTTTGTTATTTTTTGTAAAAAAAATTGAAACTTTTTTAAACTATATAAAAAAATAAATAGATACATTTTGAGTAAATTTTTAATTATGTCAATTAAAAATTTACTAAAATTTTTTTTCAAACATTTAATAAATTTTTATTAAAGATTTACTCAATACTATTAAATCGTTTACTGGTGCAAAATTGAGTAATTTTTTACTCAATAGTATTAAAAATTTACTCAAATATTTTTTTTATTTTTTTCTGTGTGTAAATGTAGTTTTACTCCTTTTGATCTCTACATGCAGACCTACACTCTAATTGAAATGATTTCAGTTTGCTACTTTAAATTGGGTAAATTTACACAAATGGTGTAAATCTACTTAAAAATATTGGAAATTTACACAATTTATAGTAGTACATCTAATATATGAGGCATTCCACACCAAATGTCCCGCTACAGAAAAACATGTGTCCCGTAAATTTCTGAATAGGTTGTTTGGATAGCCCTATATGAAACTAAGAAAATTGCGTTTTTGGTTTTTCAAATTTTCGAAAACTGGGCTTAGGAGGCGTGGTCAAATATTGGAAAAATGGTAAAATTTGTGGCGAGTTGCCTTGATTAAATATTTATCACATTAAAACGGAATGCACCACAATGTCAAAAATTTACGTTATTATATAGTTTTGTATGGGCTATCGATTAAAAATTTTTGTTTTGGAAAATTTTCAGAACCCGTTCTGAAATTTTCCATTTTTTAAAAAAGTAAATTTATCAAAAATTCGGCCACTTTTTTTTTCTTTTTTATTTATTTTTTTAAAAGTTTAGATGTTTGTCCATCCAACCAAAAAAAATCAGAAACACGTTCATCTTTTTTTTCAAGAAAATCGCATTTGAACTTTAAATTTCATAACAATTTTGTTATTTGCTTGTATTTCTTTGTTTTAAAGTTGCGAATGAGTAATATTAAGTGCATAAATATTCGTCATACGCTCTGTTGACACAAGAAAATACAAGCAAATTACAAAATTGTTATGAAATTTAAAATTCAAATGCGATTTTCTCGAAAAAAAACGAAAAATACATTTCGGATTTTTTTTGTGTGGATGGACAAACATCTAAACTTTAAAGAAAAATTAAAAAAAAAAGAAAAAAAAGTGGCCGGATTTTTGATAAATTGACTTTTTTAAAAAATGGAAAATTTCAGAACGGGTTCTGAAAATTTTTCTTGGAAAAAAATTTTATTCGATAGCCCATACGAAACTATATAAGAATGTAAATTTTTAAGATTGTGGTGCATTTCGTTTTAATGTGATAAATATTTAATCAAGGCAACTCGCCACAAATTTGACCATTTTTCCAATATTTGACCACGCCTCCTAAGCCCAGTTTTTGAAAAATTGAAAAACCGAAAACGAAATTTTCTAAGTTCCATATAGGGCTATCCATACAAGCTATTCGGAAGTTTATGGTACACGTGTTTTTTTCGCTGGACATTTGGTGTGGAATGCCTCATATGTGTAAAATGTATTTTTTTACACATAATGTTTGCAATACCACATTAATTGTGTATTTTTTGAAAGAAATACACAATGCATGTCATTTTAAACATTAATACACAATATTTGCAATTTTACACATATTATGTGTAAAATTACATACATTGTATATTCTAACAAGCATAATGTTAGGTAAACAGTTTCACTCCATTATGGTAGTAAATCCCAAATGTTAATAATATTACACATATAATGTGTAAATTTAAACATTTGGGTATTTGCACAAGAATAATGGTATGAAACTGTTAAAAACTCGTAAATTTCAATTAAAAATTTATTAGATTGTATAAAACTTTTATAAAATTTTTCATTTTCACAATTTTCAGCACAATGATTAATCAAATACGATTATTTTAAAACGATAACGTTTTGCCAACCTTCACAAAAAAAACTATATAATAAAAGCTAATTATATACTACTTATATATTTATACTAATAAAATATATGTAATAAAAAATTCCATACTTGTATTTATATATTATTATTTTTTGAAGAGGAGAAGGAAAATTGTTTGGATCAAGTATTTTGTATAGTTACCCCTAAATAAATCATGCATAGCTTTGTTAATAATTCCAAACCTAAATTCGTTATACAATTCGCTCTGTGTATAACGAATTGTAAGAAAAGAATTTTCAAAGCAAATTTTGTACTGAATAGAATGAATTCAACTTTGTTTTATTAATTTTTTTTTTTAATTTGTTGTATGTGATGAATTCATTATTTTCTACTAAATTCAATGGGATTTAAAAAAAAAAATTGTTCTTATTCATTCTGTGGGAATTTAAAAAAAATGTGTCTTATTAATTATTATTTTATTAATTATTCATTCAAATTTAGTTAAGGATTGGTTTTTTCAATATTTTTTATATATTTTTTTGTTTTTATAATATATAAATGAATAAAATTCATTCAACTTTATAAAAGCTACGTAAATAATAATGTAATTTTTTTTTAATTCTTTATATTTTCATAAATACTAAATTAAATAAAAAAAAGAAATTATCGTTCCAGGGTGGCTAAAAAATTTAAATATTTTTGATTAATTTGTAAAGCGGTTTTTTGTTTTTTGAGAAATTCAAAACAAAAAAAATTTTGGCTATAAGTGTTTGGTTTTTGTAAGGAAATAATAAAAATATATTGTTCCAGGGTGTCTAAAAATATTGTTTGAAAATAAATTTTTCTATAATATAGTTTTTATATAAAATTGTAATAAATTATAATGCAAACTTGGTGTTTGAAAAAGTAATAATAAACATGTGTTGTTTTATAAAATATTGTTTTGGGGATTTTAGAGAAACTTATTTATAATATGTGGTTGTTCGTATAACAAAAATCAATATAATATAATCACTGTGCAACAAATTTGGATTGATCACCATAAGCTTCAAAGGCTCCAAAGCAAAAATTAAAGTTGACTTTCAGAGAAACTAAACCTACCAGGTTTTTGACTAGGTAATCCCGGTTTTTTTAATCGGATACCCACAAAATATGCAGAAAATTAAGTAATGATTACGAAAAATTTTAAATTTAAGCCCTTATTATCTTAAGGTTGCTTGAGGTTTTAAAATTTACAATAACACAGGCAAAAAAAAATTTAACCCATAGACCAGAGTATATTTTTGTAAGGGTTTAGATTGTGCTGTATCCGAATCTGATCTTAGAATTGGCCTATCACATCAGGTTTTCGAGATATCTTAGTTTGAAGTTAAAAAAAAAACATTTTTCGCCATATTCGAGACGTTATAACTGCGAGAATCCACCTTTATTTGTAAAACCTGATATGTCATCTGAAATTCTCACAAATTACCTTTAAAAAAATGTTAAGCCTTTGTTATATCTTGTTTAGTCTCTGAGATATCTTAACCTGAAGTTTGAAAAAATGGGGTTTTTCTATATTCGTGGTATTTTTGTTATGAATGCAAATTCGATAGATTTTTCGCTACATTTTCCTAATATTTTGTAAAAAGCTATCAAGAGTCTTGAAGTCATAATTCATTCCAATAAAATGTTTAAAAATTGTTTAGATATCACTTCACTTTGCTGAGATATCATCTTAGCACACAAAAAATTATTGGCTAAAAGTTTTCAATTAAATTTATTGCTGAACAAAATTTAAATGATTCAATCAATGTTTTGATTAAAATTTTTGTTATTTTCTTTAATTGTCGTAATACAAATTTTCAACATACCAAATTCTTTTTCACTTTGACTATAAATAAAAAATTGATAAAATTTTTTATCAAAATCGAAAAATTGTTTGATTGAAACAATTTTCAATCAATCACCTACAATTTGATGATTGGTATAACAATTTTTTTAATTGGTGGAATTTCAATCAAAAAATTGATTGAATCTGCTTTTTTGTTGATTGAAATTCGTTTCAAATTTTTTCTGTGAGACAGGTTCACGTATTAGTACGTAGCACGTTGTTTCAACGGACGATATCTCAGCAAATGGAAAGGATATCTAAACAATTCAAAAAACATTTTTTTTAATTGTGAATATAGCGAAAAATCTAAGATTTTGCATCCATAGCAAAAATACCACGAATATAACGAAAACCCAAATTTTCCAAACTTCAGGTGAAGATATCTCAGAGAAGAAAAAATATATTGCAGAGGTTAAACATTTATTTTAAAAGTAATTAGTAGGACTTTCGGACGACTTATCAGGTATTATCAATAAAGGTGAACTTGCTCAGTTATAACGTCTGGAATAGGGCGAAAAAGTTTTTTTTTTTAACTTAAAGCTAAGATATCTCGAAAGCCTGATGTGATGTAAAAATTCAGTGTACGGATTTGGATTCAGCGCAACTCAAGCCATTAGGTTATAATACTCTAGACCAGGTTTTTTTTTTTAAATTTGTTCGGCCTGTGTAATCATTACCGACAATTTTTGTTCATGTTTACATAGTTTTGAACAAAGAAGTGTAAAAATTAATCAAAATTATATTCGCAACGAACTTTTGAGCTAATTATAGTATTAAAATTTCTAAAGTAGCATTTTATTAGGATTCCTTTCCTAAAACATTTTAATTCATGGGAAAATGTGTAATACTACACATTAAATATGCAATTTTACACATTAAAAAAATATAATATTATATTTTAAATATATAATATTACACAATAAATATGTAATTTTACACACGGTGTGTATTTTATGAACTAAATATTAAAAAACCGTGTCCTTTCAATATGTGCCAGTTATGGGCTCATGGCACATTACAGATGTTTTTTTTTCAATAATTGTTTTATGAAATAAATACTTTTTTAAGAAAAAATTTTATTTTTTTAAAAAAAATGGTACTTAAAAAAAAAATAGTACTTTTTAAAAAAATAGTACTTTTTTAGCAAAAATAGTACTATTTTACTTTTTTTCTTAAAAAGTACTTTTATCTAAACTAAACAAGTGCTTTTTTCTTACAAAAACACTTATTTTTAGAAAAAAGTACATTTTTTCAGAACGAAGTAAAAAAGTACTAATTTTTCTTAGAAAGTATTATTCTTTCTTAAAAAGTACTATTTTTCTTACAAAAGTAATATTTTTTCTAAAATGAAGTACTAAAGTACTATTTTTTCTAAAATGTTGTACTAAAGTACTTTTTTTCTAAAAAAAGTACTTTTTTCTAAAAAAGTCCTTTTTTCAAAAAAAAAAAAAGTAAAAAAATTACTTTTTTAAAAAGTACTTTTTTCTAAAAAATCCATTTTTTCTAAGAGTACGTTTTTTGTCTAAAAAAGTACTATATTTTCTTAAATAGAACTCTTTAGCAAAAAAGTAATTTTTTTTTTTCCAAATAAGTACTTTTTCTATAGAACCTAAAAAAGTACTATTATACCAAAACAGTGTTACTTTTCTAAAAAAGTGTTTTTTTATCTAAAATAGTACTTTTGTAAATTTTTCCTAATAAAAGTACTATTTTTCTACAAAAAGCACTATTTTTTCTAAGAAAGTACTTTTTTTTCTAAAAAGTACTATTTTTTCTAAAAAAAGTAGCATTTTTTCTAAAAAAAAAGTAATTTTTCCTTAAAAAAGAATTTTATTTTTTAAAACAATTATTGAAACAAAAAAACATCTGAAATGTGCCATGAGCCCATACCTGACACACGGCACATGTGCCCGTGTGTGGCACACTGCACATTTCAGAGGTGACATGTGTCATACTAAGCAACATTGCACATTTCAGATGTGCCATGTGCCGGTGTGCCATGGCATCGTGTGGCATGCTATGTGCACATGATACATTGCTAAATGATGTGCGGCACATTCCTTGCGGCCATTCCTTACCCTGAAATTAAACAATTTTATCAATAGTTCCCATAACCATGCCCCAAAAAGAGGCGGACCATGCCCCTGGTTCCAAGTGCAGGTCAATGAACATCATCTGATATAGAAATATTTAATTTGTTAATCAAAAGAATTTTTTCTATACGAAAAATGTCTCAGAATCTGATATTTTTTCTATACGAAAAAGTCTCAGAATATGAAACATTTTCCATAAGAAAAATGTCTCAGAATCTGAGATTTTTTATACAAAAAATGTCCCAAAATCTGAGACTTTTTCTATTCTTTTTCATAGAATCTGAGACTTTTTCTATACAAAAAATTTCGGAGAATCTGAGACTTTTTATATACAAAAAATATCTCATACTCTGAGACTTTTTGCATGCAAAAAATGCCTCAGAGTCAGATACTTTTTTTACACAAAAAATGTGTCAGACCCTGGGACTTTTTCTATACAAAAAATTTTCGGAGTCGGAGACTTTTTCTATACGAAAAATGTCTCAGAATATGAGACTTTTTGTAGAGGAAAAATGTCTCAGAATCTAAGACTTTTTCTAGAGGAAAAATGTCTCAGAACCAGAGACTTTTTTTAACGAAAAATATCTCAGAATCTGAAACTTCGTCTAAACAAAAAATGTCTAAAAAGCTTTGACTATACGAAAAATGTCTCTGAATCTGAGACTTTTTCTATACGAAAAATGTCTCAAAATCTGAGACTTTTTCTATACGAAAAATGTCTCAAAATCTGAGACTTTTTCTATACGAAAAATGTCTCAAAATCTGAGACTTTTTCTATACGAAAATTATCTCAGAATCTAAGACTTTTTCTATAAAAAAAAATGTCTCAGAATCTGAATCTGAGATTTTTTCTATACGACAAATATCTCAGAATCTAAAAATTTTTCTATACGAAAAATGTCTCAGAATCTGATTATTTGTCTACATGAAAAATGTTTCAGAATCTAAGACTTTCTGTGTAGGAAAAATTTCGCAAAATCTGATACTTTTTTTTACAAAAAATGTCTCAAAATTTCACAGTTTTTCTATTTCTCAGAATCTATAATTTCTCAGAATCTATAAAATTTTAAGACTTTTTCTATAAGGAAAATGTCTTAGTATTTGAATCTGAGAATCTGAGACTTTTTTTATACGATAAATGTTTCAGAATCTGGGACTTTTTCTATATGAAAAATGTCTCAGAATCTGTGACTTTTTCGATATGAAAAATGTCTCACAATCTGAGACTTTTTCTGTATGAAAAATTTCTCAGAATCTCAGACCTTTTCTGATATGTATATTTTTTAATTGAACCTCAGATATCTTATCCTATTCATACCATTAACAGCACAGGCTGACCGGCTCATTAGACGATACAACCACCACTTTGATATTTGTCAAATAGTCGTTTCTTGTTTTATTACTGCTGTGTTTACATATTAATAGTTTTTGCAGACTGGGTTTTTACAATTTCTAACACTTCAATTCTATTTTTAAAAATCTGAACTGTACTTTTAAACTATATTTTACATATTTTTCGTAAGGGTTGCCAACATGATCTGACATTGCAGACACAAATGAAGGGATTTGAATTTTAATTTCAGAGACGTGCCTAATAATTAAACATCATAATTAATTATGATGTTTTATGCAAAAATCATTTCATCCACTATTTTTCCTGAGTAGCTCAAAAGTAAATAATTTTTTTTCGATTTACTGTAAGTTTACACTTATTTGTTCAAAAATAATTAAACATTAGTAGGACATAATAAAAGGAGTTAACTTTCAAAAAAAAACGCTAGAAAATTCCAAAAATTCCTTTGGGGATTTAGTATATCTGAAAATTTTTTTCCATTTCGCTTTGGAACCATTGACTCTTAAATTATTTTTTTTTGTTGCACTGTGTTTTAAGGCAGATTGTGTATTTGGAAATTAATTAAAAAAGTAATTCAAAATAACAAAAACTATAAAAAAACATAATTTAAAATAGAAAAGAAAATTTCACGTGCAAAATATTGTTTTTTTTTGTATAAATGTCGAATTATGAATTTTTGTTGTTTTATAAACATAAAAAATAGTATTCTTAAATATGGCTTCATATTTTTTTTTTAATCCTAATTTCTCTCAAATAACAGTTTTTTTGAAATTAAAAAGAGACAGAGAAATAAAAATCAGGGGTGTATTAAAAAAGTAGTAAAATCGTTAGGAGAAGAATAAAAGTAAAAAAGAATTAAGTACTTTGAAAAAATCTAAAACCGTTCGGGAGATACATCGTGTTTCAAAGTTTCAAAAAATTATATATATATATCCCCGATAAAGGGCGTGTTAAATCGAAAAAAATTACAGAAATGTTTATCGAAGCCTGGTCAACTGTCTACAATATATGTTGGAACTATTTAAAAATCAGATTGAGAACAATTTTTTTTTTTTGTTTTTCGTTGGTTTGTTTGTTTTGTTGGTGGGGCGTATAGAAATGGGCACATAGAATGGGGTATTGGTTTGCTTGAAAACGAAATCAGGGTCTAAAAGCAAATTTGTTTAATTTCCATCGAATAAATAAGATTAATTAAAATTGTAGGCGTATTTTTTTAATTTTTTTATTTTTTTGTTACCAATTTTTATTTGAAAAATAATTTTAAATTCCCAATGAATAGATAAATTAAATTGATTTTGAATTTCTAATATCAAAAAATTTAGGAAATAATAAAAATAGAGGTTTTGGGGGTTGTTGGGTTGTTTGGGAAGGCGGGCGTCAAGAAATCGAATGAATTCAAGATGAAAAGAACTATATCGAATGTAGTAGTAGTGGTAGTAAGAGTACAAGTAGTATGAGTTTACACAACAGTTTTACAAAATTTCAATTTTTAATGAATACCTTTTAGATTTTGAATTTAGTTGAATGAATTCTAAGCCGAATTTAAAAAATTGAATAATGAAAAATCCTTAAATTTTCTAACAAATGATTGTAACTCAAAAATTTCATCATCACTCAGTTTGCAAGAAAATTTTGAATTGTTCCATTCAAAACTAATTCAAGGATTTAATTCAATTAATAATTCATAGCTTTGAAATCATTACATATATTATTACCTTATTATGATATTGCATTAATTGAATAATAACTCTGATATCATCACTGTAATTTTTAATCGAAATCACACGCATAATATTAGCAGCATCTTCAGCATCAGGATCCTGACAATATTTATTTGCAAGCACTAAACAGGCATCAGCTTCATGAACCTTTTGATTGAAAAAAATAAATGAATATAAATAAAAACAAACAATAAAATTATTAAATCAATCCAATTTTTGTTTTTTTTTTTGTTTTATACAATCAAATTCTTTTTTTTTTTTGAGAGAGAGAGAGAAAATCTTGTAATAAATAACATTTTTTAATTATTTTATATGATTTTTTTTTTAAATTTTTTAGTTTTTTTTTTTTAATTTTGCAAAAAATATTTTTGATTTTTTTTTTTGGAATTTTCAAAAGATAAAAAATTTTTTTTTTTGATGTTTTATGAATTTTTCAAAAAAAAATATTGGAATTTAATTTTTTTTTTTTAATTTAAATTTTTTTGTTTTTTGAACTTTTCAACAAAAACTTTTATTTTTTAAACAAATGTGGTTTTAAAACTTTTTGGAAATTATTATTAATTATTAATAATAATTTTATTATTATTATTAAATTTTCAAATTTTTAAAATAACTTTCAATCTTTATATAATTGTTGAATTTTTCATTTTTTTTTTTTTTTGAAATTCTATTTTTTTTTAATTTAAAAAAAAAAAAGTTTCAAAATTTCGTTCTAATTTTCAAAAAAAATAAAAAAAATAATTTTTTTATAAATAAAAAAAATTTTCAATTTTTTAATTTTTTTTTTTAATTCAGCAAACAATAAATATTGGAAATTTGTCAAAACTTTTTTAAATTTTTTAAAAAATGTTTGAATTTTTTTATTCTCTTTGAGTATTGTTCTAGGTCGAGGCCAACAATTTTTCTATTTATCATATTCTTATAATAAATTATTTTTTAATTTTTTGCTTTAAAAAAGTTACTCATCTCATAGAATAAATGTACTGATCAGTTCTCTAAAATTTGCTGACGATCCCTTAGTGGGGGTGAAACTAATCAGTACAGACAGATATGCTATGAGATGAGTTACTTTTTTAATGCAATAAATTAAAAAATAATCTATTATGAGAATATCAAAAATAGAAATATTTTTGGGCCTCGAGCTGGAATAATACTCTAATCAAATATATTTATAAAGGCCGAATAAATACGTTTTTATTTCTATGTACCTTTTGGCACTAAAAATAAAAAATAATATTTATTTTTGATTTTTTTTTTTAATTTCCAAAAAAAAGTTTTATTTTTTAAGCAAATGTGTTTTTATAATTTTTTGAAATAACTTAAAATTTTTTAATTTTTTTTTAACTTCTAATTTTATTTTTTCAAAAAAAAAAAAAATCTAAAATTTTGTTCTAAATTTCAAAAAATAAATAAAAAAAAATTTCCAAAAAATTAATAAATTTTTCAAATTATTTTTTAATTTTTGAAAATTTTTTCTACGATTTTTCAACATTTTTTTTTTTTATTTTAAATTTTGTGATTTTTTTTTTTTGGAAAATATTGTAAATTTTTTTTTTTTCGAATTAAAAAAAAAACATTCAAATTTTTTTATCAAAATTAATTATTTTATATGAAAGTTTAATTATTTTAAATGATTTTTCAAAAAAAAAGCTTTAAATTTTAGATATGAGGCATTCCACACCAAATGTCCAGCGAAAAAAACACGTGTACCATAAACTTCTGAATAGCTTGAATGAATAGCCCTATATGGAACTTAGAAAATTGCGTTTTCAATTTTTCAAAAACTGGGCTTAGGAGGCGTTGTCAAATATTGGAAAAATGGTCAAATTTGTGGCGAGTTGCCTTGATTAAATATTTATCACATTAAAACGGAATACACCACAATCTTAAAAATTTACATTCTTATGTAGTTTCGTATGGGCTATCGAATAAATTTTTTTTCCTTGAAAAATTTTCAGAACCCGTTCTGAAATTTTCCATTTTTTAAAAAAGTCAATTTATCAAAAATCCGGCCACTTTTTTTTTTTTTTTTTTTTTTTAAAAAAGTTTAGATGTTTGTCCATCCACACATTAATTGCATGAATATTACTCATTCGACACGTTAAAACAAGAAAATACAAGCAAATTACAAAATTGTTATGAAATTTAAAATTCAAATGCGAATTTCTCGAAAAAAACGAAAAATACATTTCTGATTTTTTTTGTGTGGATGGACAAACATCTAAACTTAAAAAAAAAAAATTAAAAAAAAGTGGCCGGATTTTTGATAAATTGACTTTTTTAACAAATGGAAAATTTCAGAACGGGTTTTGAAAATTTTCTAAAGAAAAAAAATTTATTCGATAGCCCATACAAAACTATATAAGAATGTAAATTTTTAAGATTGTGGTGCATTCCGTTTTAATGTGATAAATATTTAATCAAGGCAACTCGCCTCAAATTTGACCATTTTTTCAATATTTGACCATGCCTTCTAAGCCCAGTTTTTGAAAATTAAAAAAACCAAAAACGAAATTTTCTTAGTTCCATATAGGGCTATCCAAACAACCTATTCAGAAATTTACGGGACATATGTTTTTCTGTAGCGGGACATTTGGTGTGGAATGCCTCATATATTTCTTTGGATTTTTCAAACATTTTTTTAACTAGTATTTTTTTTAATTGAAAAAGTTTTTTTTTTGATTTTCAAGCAAATTTAACTTTTTATTTTAAATGATTTTTTTTTTTCATTTAAAAAAAAAAAGGAAAAATAGAATTCATTCAAAATTGTAGCCAATTTTAATTATGTATTTGTTTTATAATTTCTAACTTTTTTTTAAGTTTAAAAAAATTTTCAAAATAAATTAGAATTAAATTTTTTTTTTCTATAAATTTTTCAAAATTTTTGTTTATGTTTTTAAAATTTCTTTTTTATTTTTTTAATTCATTTATTTTCAAAAGTTTCTGAAATACAATTGGAAATGGTGTAGTTTTTTTTTTTATTCAAAAAACTTTTAAAAAAATTCCAACAAAAAAGTTTTGAAAAATTCTCAAGTTTTGAAAAATTTACAAATTTGTTTAAAAAATAATTATTTTTTATTTTAAATTTGTAAATTTTTTAAAACTTGAGAATTTTTAAAATATTTTTGTTGGAATTTTTTCAAAAGTTTTTTGAATTTAAAAAAACTACACCATTTCCAATTGTATTTCAGAAACTATCAATTGTATTTTAGATATTATTAATTGAATTTTAGAATATTATCAATTGTATTTCAGAATATATCAATTGTAATTTAGATATTATCAATTGTTACAGAATTTATGAATTGTATTTCAGAAATTATCAATTGTATTTCAGAAACTAACAATTGTACCTGAGAATTATCAATTGTATTTCAGAAATTATCAATTGTATTTCAGAAACTAATAATTGTACCTGTGAATTATCAATTGTATTTCAGAAATTATGAATGGTATTTTAGAAATAATCAATTTTTTTTCAAAAGTTTTCAATTGTATTTCAGAAATAATCAATTGTATTTCAGAAATTATCAATTATATTTCAGAAATTATAATTACCAATTGTATTTCCGAACTTTTGGAATGTATTTTAGAAATATTGGATACAACAATAAATAAATTCTAAAATGCAATTGATAACTTCTGAAATCCAATTGATAATGTCTGAAATACAATTAATTATTTCTGAAAGTTGATAATTCCTGAAATACAATTAATACATTCTGAAATACAAATTAAAAACTTCTGAAATACTATTGAAAAATTCTGAAATACAATTGACAATTTCTGAAATGCATATGGATAATTCTGAAATACAATTAATAATTTCTGAAATACAATTAATAATTTCTAAAATAAAATTGATAACTTCTGAAAAACAATGCGTTTTCAAAAAAAAAAAAATCAACTATTTTGAATTTTTCAAAATTAAAAAAAATTTTGATTATTTGATATAAATTTTTTATTATTTTATGTAAATTTTAATTATTTTATATGGAATTTTTAAAAATTTTTGTTGAAATTTTACTTTTTTAATTTTCAAAAAAAAAAAAAAAAAAACAAATTGAAAACACAAATTTTAATTATTGTATTTTATATGAAATTTTTTAAATTTTCAAAATAACTTTAAATTTTTCGAATTTATTTAAATCTTTTTCAAAATTATAGCAAATTTAAATTATTTTATTAGTGTTTTTATGTAAGAAAAACTTTGAATTTTTAAATTTAATTTTTTTTCCAAAAACTAAATCATTTTTAAGCTTTCTTTTGGAATTTTTAAAAAGTTTTTTTGAATTTTTCAAAAAAAAATCAAAAATCTTTTGAATTCTTTTAAAATTATAGCAAATTTTAATTATTTTATATGAAATTTTAATTCTATATGGAGTTTTAATTATTTTATACGATTTTTTTTATTTTTTTGAATTTTTGATTGTTTTTTTTTTAATTTTTCAATTTTTTTTTTTTAATTTTTAAAATTTTGATTTTTAATTGATTTTTTTTTTCTAAATTTCAATTGTTCGAATTTTTTTTAAATGTTTTATTTAAAAAAAAAAAAAATCTTTTGATTTTTAAACGAATAATTATTGAATTTTATATGAAATTTTTTTGAATTTTCAAAAAAAAAAATTAATTTTGGTTTATTTTTATTAAAGAAATAAAAATTGTTTTATTATATTTTGAGTAGTTTTATTCTAGCTCGAGGTCATTATTTCCTTTACTAATTAAAACTATGATTTTCTCATAGAAAAATTTTCAAAAAAAAATTATTTTTCTGTTTTAAATTTATTTATGTTGGTAATTTTAACAAGACTTTGTTTCGGAATCCATTGTCAAAACTATTTAGAAAATATAAAAATCTTATACAAAGTGAATTTAAATGACAAATCGCTAATGCCCAAACAAAAATATAGTTCTCAATAAATGTAGAGTTAAATTTGTATTAATAGTTTTGTTTAGACATTAGCAATTTGTCATTTTAATTCGATTTGCTACATTTAGTATATGGTTTTATATTTGCTCAATAGTCTTGACAATGGAATGTGACAAATTCCGAAACACATGCTGACTAAGTCTTGCGAAAATTACCAACATAAATAAATTTAAAACAGAAAAATAATTTTCTTAAAAATTGTTTTATGAGAATAGAATAGTTTTAATTAGGAAATAATGACCTCGAACTAGAATAAACCTACTCAAAATATTTTATATTATTTTTTTTGTTAATATTTTTTAAATTTATCAAAATAACTTTAAATTTTTAAAATTATTTTTGAATATTTAAAATTTTTTGATTTTCAAACCAATTTTTTAATTTTTATTTTAACTTTTTTATTCAATTTTTTGTACTTATTTTTTTTTTTAATTTTTTAAAAGTTTTTAGTTTTCAAAAAATAATTTAAAAAAAATATTTATTTGTTCAATTAAAAAAAAATTTCAATAAAAAATTTGAATTTATTAAAATTTTTTTAATTTAAAAATGTAAGTATATTTAAATTATTTTATATGATTTTTTTTTTTTAATTTGATTTTTTTTTTTAATTTTTAAATTTGTGTTTTTTTTTATAACTTTAAATTTTTATTTGATTTTTTCTGTAAGTACAGATCGAGCACGGGCTCTAATTATATTTGTTATAAGGGTTCAAGTTGAAAAAATTCTGAAGAAAAATTGAATTTCTAAAAATTATAGACATTTCTGGTATTTCCCATACCGGTTTCAAACATCCCAGTTAGTGTCATGATCAGTAGGATTTTAAATGTCGGTTTGTCTTGTTATTAAAAACCAGTTTTCATTAACAAGACAAACCGACATTTATAATCCTACTGATGATGACACTAACTGGGGTGTTTGAAACCGGTATGGGAAATACCAGAAATGTCTATAATTTTTAGAAATTCAATTTTTCTTCTGCATTTTTTTAACTTGAACCCTTATTTAAATTTTTAAATTTGTCTTTTGAATTTTAAGTTTTTTTTTTAGTTTTCAAGTATTTTTTTTTTTTTAATTATTAATTTTGTACTTTATTTTCTAATTTTTTTTTTAATTTTCAAAAAAAAAAATTTTTCACAATAAAACTTTTAAAATCTGTTATTTTTACGTTTTTCTCTTCTCTCTTTTTTTTTGTTAGTGAAATTTAGTGAATAACAATGAAAATGGATATGTCACATTTTGAACATTTACTTTACGATTTTTAGTATGTTGGGACAAGTTCTTTTTATGCAACATAATAAGTAATAAAAAAAGGTGACACAGAGTCAAAAAAATATTTAAAGCCCATATGAGATGTTTTTTTTAAAGCATTTATTTATACGCAAAACTAAAAAAATTTTAAACATGTATGTGCTTTAGGTTAGAAAATAAAAATAATAAAAAGAAAGGAAAAAAATTAAAATTTTAATAAAACAATAAGATTTGAAATGATAAGAAATGATAAGACAAGTCAAATGAAAATATGTTTTTTAAAAGCGGCAAGCATTTCTAAAACCAAAAATTTAAAAAAAAAAAATTAAATACATTTACATATGTTTACAAATAAACATTACATTACATTTACTTATATTTACTAAATGTAGCTTTTAGTTATTGTTATTAAGCTAAGCGTGCACTTAATTGATTATAAAATGTATTATTTTTTTAATTCACTTTAACCTCAAATACTTTTTAAAACAAATATTTTTGTTAGTTTTTCACTTTTAAAATATGTAGACACTTAAGTTGTTTCCTTTGTAGAATACTTTAGCGTTTAAGAGTTATTCCACATTTTTATTAATTTTTCGTAGATTGTTTTAAGTAAATGTTATTTTTCATGAAATCTAACGTTTTAGCTTAAAATTCGCAACCTAGGTGAATAAAAGCTTGATTTTCATTTTCGCTTTTCTAAATATTTTATACTTTTAATTGTTGCATTTTTTTTGATATATGATGATGTTGTCACTTTAAGCGTTTTTTATAACGTGATATTTGGCGCTTTTTTAAATATGTTGAATTTGTTTTGTCGTTGAATTTCACTTGCGTGATTTTTTTTATTTTTAATTTTACCCTTGTAAAAATTCACAATAACATTTTAATTGTCAAAAGTCTAAAAAAAATTAATTTTATAGAATAAAATCTCAAACAATTTTCTAGAGTCCTTTAAAAAAATAACTTAATCAAACATTTTTTATGTTCCTTCTCTTACATTGGTTAAAACGGTTTCATATGAATTTTTAAGCTTTTTGAGGAAAAAGCTTTGCCACGTGTTAGTGAGTTCAGTGAAAGCTTTATTTATCATTTGTAATGAATTGCGTGAAAAAGTCAGTACTTTAGTACTTTTTTTACATTCCAATATACCGAAGTACTCCCACGAACAGTTTTGTACCTTTCCTATACCAAACCAGGATGTACCCTAACGCTCAATTTAGTACCTTTCTGAAAAGATTTTCCTAAATTTTTTTAGATATTTTATAAGAAAATGGTACAAATATTTAAACTACGAAATATCGAAATTCTACTCCAAAAATATTAATGGATATGGATGTCATCAATTTTAGAACTGAATGGAATTGACAAACTCGAAAAGCGGATTGAGTAAGATTTGAGAAAATGCTACATCAGAGATTGCATCTTGTTCCAATACCAGGTTGCATAGAGTCGGTTGAAGTGGAATCTAAGAAATTATATAAAACTCTTACTGACTGCTGCGAGACTATATGTAAGTTGAGGAAGAGCAGATAAGGTCCCATGGTAAAATGGGGAACTAGGAAAGCTTAGGTAAAGCTTTAGAAAGCTACTTAATAGAGCATTAAAATCTCTAAAAGATGCTGCCTGGAACAAATACCACCTCATAAAAAGGGACTAAACGAAAAGAGTGTGGCAAGCCAACCTTGAGTCTGATAGAACATTTAGTAGGGGGGCAAGGGTACGAATGATACAGCAAAACTCAACAAAATCTTTAAGAAAGATAATGCTGCTTAGCTTGACTCCCTCAGGAAACCCGGTAGTACTTATTCTGATAACCAACAGGATGTCCATGATATTATTTCGCCCACTCACTTTCAAATTTCACAGGGTCACTTTACAGGGACAAAAACGTAAATTATTGTAAAGCCTGTTGCAGTCACTACGGGTTGGATGTGATGTCAAAGTCGTATTTAATCCCAAACCGGAAAGCTTTGACGAAAAGCTTTAGACCAACCAGTTTGACTTCTTTCCTACCGATAAGTCTAGAACAAATGGTTGAAAATTTCATTAGGTCGGTAACTTTAGTTGAAAGTCCACTAAATAACCAGTAAGCACTTCATGATCTTGTTTTCAAGATTGAAAAGGGCCTTCATAAACAAAACTTCACTTTACGCGTATTTGTGAATATTGAGGGAACCTTTGATATACAACTTTTGACTCTTAAAGATTTTGGCTGAGGAACATGGTGTGGATCCAGTTATTGTCAAATGGATCTACTTTATGCTCTCTAAGAGATTGTTGACCACTAAAAGTCAGTGGGACACTTAAGTAACGTTTGACGTAAACAGAGGTTGCTCCTAAGGGGGTGTTCTCTCTCTGCTACTGTGTTCTCTGTTCACGAAAAAGCGTATGCTGACTACATTTGTGCATAAGTTTCTGGGAACTCTCTTTAAATGGTCAGCAATAAAATTTAGACTGTTATAGACTTAAATGAAGACTAGTGCAACAGGCATGGGTTGTCTGTGAATCCAGCTAACAATAAGACAACACTCGTGTTGTTTACGACACAAGGGTCGTTAGCTTCCTACGCTGAAGGGTGTTACTCTGGAACTGTTTAAGATGTAAAGTGTTAAGGGGTCACTCTGGATAGCAAGCTAATGTGAAAGAAATATAAGAAACTAAAAGTATCTCGGGCGCATTGTATTTTCTGGCAGTGTCGGGGAGCTTTTGGGGTCTAAGACCTGCAGGGGTGCACTGGATGGATGTACCTATCAGCCATTATACCTTTTGTGACGGTGGTCTGGTGACCGAGAACGGTGGTGAAATCTACACAGTCTCGGCCGAAACATGTTTGACATGTTTCCTTTGGATCTACATATCCAAGGGGTAGCCATGAAATCTCTGTGTAAACTCGTAAAAATAGATCACAATGCAGGACATGGTCAACTGTTCAGTGGGCTTTCGGAACTTTATCCGATGTTTTCCAAGCCCTTAGACAGTATGAAACCTTGCAGAGAGTTTGGTAGAAAGTTCAGTGTAAACTTTCCGAAAAGGGAAGACTAGTGCGATACAACCCAAGCAAAAATGTGAAGGATCAGTACTGATCCGAAAAATGGATCGCTAAGATTAGATCAGTTTTAATCGAACGGATACAATTTCATCCGAAAAATGGGTTTATCTAATTATATAAACCCATTTTTCGGATAACATTGTATCCGTCCGATTAAAACTGATCTAATCTTAGCGATCCATTTTTCGGATCACTACTGATCTTTCAAATTTCGGATCAGTACTGATCCGAGTAAGATCTTTTAAATCTCGGATAACACGTGATATATAAAAATATATCTAAACATTTTTACTCGGGAATTAAACTTTTTAGAAATTCAACAGTCTTTCGAACTGAAGTGTTTGCTATTTTGGACGTAGGATGGTTGGACGGATAGGAGTATCAGTATCTGTAGTGGCAGTCAAGCTGCAGTCAAGGCTCTGGATTCTTCAGTCACAACATCTAAAATTGTCCAAGAGTGTAGGCGCAGACTCAATGAGGTCTCATGTGAGAACAGGGTCTGTCACTTGTGGCTTCCGGGTCATAGGGGAATACGGGGAAAAAAGTTTGCCCATTTTTTGGCAAACATTGGCTCCGAAACAATTCCTGACAATCCGGAGCCGCTGATTAAAATAAGTTTGACGTGGATGATGCGTTGGATCAATTCTCACGTGAAATCAATTTTCATGGAATGTGTTGACATGCAAGAATACTAAATGTTTTATGATAAGACCACAAAAGCAAAGTGGCAAACTATTTACTCAGTCTGAGTAGAAGAGACTGTCGCAAAATTTACTTGCCTAATTACGGGACACAATGTCTGTGCTGGTGTTATGACGACATAAGGGGTATAATCAGACCCTCTGTGTGCAGCTTGTTTTGAGGATGAGGATACAACAGAACTCTTCATCTGTTGGTGTCCAGAGTTCTTAAGAGCAAGACTGCGGATAATGGGTTCTAAATTCTGTAAATGGACATGATTCATGGACTTCCCCTGTCCGACTTTCTCAGGTTTGTGAAAGTAACTGAAAAATTCTGAGCAAGCAATTTTTTGGAGATGCAAAATTTTCATTTTGCATCTCCAAAATTGATAAAATATTAGCGTTTGACCAAATTTCGATACACAAAAACATTTGAATTAAGATAATTGTTTGAATCTTACCCCTAAAATTAATTATGCGAAACGTAAAGCGTTTACAAATAAAAATAAATGCAATTAAGCTTTTTTGCAAGGGTAAAACTGTTGATTTGAGAACTCGTAGCATGTGAATTCCGTGTCGATCTGTTAAAGTCACATTTGTATACTTTTTTAATGCAAATTAATAATCTTATACAATTTATAGGCTGTTTCTATAAAGCGTGAAAACTACAAACGAAAATTGATTTACGTGATTTTAAAACAAAAACTAAAATTTTTTGTGAACGTAAGAAAACAAAAAAGTTTACAACGTTGTAAGTTTGCAAAGATTTACAATGTCAATGCATAAGTTAGCTAACATGGAAGATGAATTTATTTTTTTTAACTCATTTTTCGTAATACGAACATCATTTCTTTTAAACAAATTAACAAGTACTTATTTTATTACAATAACAAAATCGTCGAAGACGATAACAAAATTTTTAAATTTTCGACAATCAGCTGGATCGGAACAGTTGTGCGAATCTTTATCAATTTAAATTCAAAAAAAGCTTTAAATTACCTGAAGTTCAAAATAGCTCAATTGGAATTTAGAAATTTTAATAGAAATTCAGATAATTAAAATTATAATTATGGAATCACTAATTAAATTCAGAAATTCCTGTTGAAATTCAATTTAAATTCAGAACAGATCAATTGAAATTCAACAAAGAAAATGTTAAAAAATATTTGAAATTCTTAATTGTACTTTTGAATTTAAATTGGAATGTTTTGCATTTTCAGAATTTTAAAAAGCTTTTCAGAAAATAGAGTTGAATGTTTTAAATACTTCATTATCCAACACAACTTTTCCAATCGACGATTTGTGATTTAATGATCCGTCCTGTGTTCGACATTATTTTTCGCAATTACTTCGTTCTTGTAGCTTTCTGTTCATTTTATAAAAACAGGCTGTTAATTGATTTTGTATGTGTGTGGGGTTGTATAGGTTTGGGGAATCAGTCGAATGATTTAGAGTATGAAATTAATGAACATAATTATTTTACCATGCATTTCAAATGAAAAAACATTCATTTAAAAATTTTATAAATAAAACATTTATTTACACAGATTATACAAAAGTTATTTAAAAAAAAATATATAAAAACAAAAATTGAAACACAGTAAATGTTCTTATGGCCAGAAAGTTGGGTGTTACTTTGAAAAAGATCTGATTTTTAAGTACCCTAGTAAAAAAGTTTTGATATAATGACATATAATTTGATACAATCATATTAAATTATATATGACTTTTTATATGTTCAGATTTAATTATATCTAAGATTTATTGCGGATCCATTTTCTTATCTGAGGTTGTACATAAATATATCTGACTTTATGTAATTATATAAATCTATATTAATTTATATAAAATAAGATCAAGTAGATCTTAAATTTTTTTTTTTTTTACTCGGGTAATCTGAAATTCAAAAAGTGATTTTTGCCATCACATACATTTTAAATTCCAGAATCGGGCCGATAGAAAAGCAGCTCAATTGGAAAAAATTTAGTTTTTAGTCGCAAATTATTAAAATTATTATTTTTTTTTTTTAACTTAAGTCCAAAAGCCTCAAAGGCCGATTTTTTGAGATCCCAGTTAAATTTGGTTTAGTAAATCTAAAAAAAAAACAGATTTGTTCTTCCATAACCAAGTTTTTAAACTCAATTTTGGCGGAACAGATTTATTTTTCTTTAAATATTGGTGTTTTTTGAAATATCATAAAATTTAACACATTTCACCGTCATACTCCGAGTTTCAGACTGCGTTAAAACTCAATGCAACATTCCAAAAACTCGGTCTAAGTGTATTTAGTTTCTTCTAAGATATCAAAAAGTTTAACCCATTTACATATAAGAACATTTACTGCATTTTATCAAGTAAAAAAAAAAAATTAGCACACTTATGATTTCAATACTTATACATTTATGTTATTTACAATCATACCTAAAATATCCTAAAAATGTGTAGACAAGTTCAACAATTTGAAATGTTTTTTCTATTCCATATTAATATTACTTATAACTTGTATTAAAATAGCATCAATCTTGATAATAGATCTGTTACTAATCCTAAATATGAATAACCCTGATTTTCTTTAAATGAATTTTAGGAACCTAAATGATTTTTTTATGTCTAAAAAAAACTTTTTGATAATAAAAGGAATGTAATCGATTAAATTATCTTTTTATCCAAATCAAATGGCGCCCAAGCTGGGGCCCAATTCAAAATCACGGAAACGATGTGTAAAATTTAAGTCAGTTACCAAACAATTTATCCACAAAACGCAAGACATCGTTATAGAAAGTGATCTACTGGATAAGTGAGAATTTCGAAAAAAAATTAGGACTTGAGGAATAAATATACACTCTAAAAAACTGAGTCCAGTTTCCTACTATAAGTTGGGTAAATTTCAACAAACTCCAATAATGTACTGCTATAAATTGGGTAAATTTCCAATAATTTAAAGTAGAATTACACAATTTGTGTAAATTTACCCAATTTATAGTAGGAAACTGAAATCGTTTTAATTAGAGTGTACTTATGTCAAATAAACACCTTCCACATGATAATGTCATTGGAAAAGTAGCACGAAATTTATTTTTACAATGATTCAATTAAACAAAAGAGGTGGAGTACTCTACAGTCGTCGACAAGCTTCATAGCCCTTCCTTGAACACAAACTAGGAGTTAAAAAATCCCAGTTGGAAAATGTGTCAATGAGGAAATTTACGTAGTGATTCTTTGAGGAATCAGGTTCAGACAAATCATTGGTAATTCTGGATGACATGTCCTAACACTGTCATCAATGAATGTTTATTTTAAGAGTGTGGACAAATCCTCTTAGACATCGATAAGAAGATGTCTTTAGAATAGCAGTAAAATAAATTAAAATTTTAAAACTGGGAAACTCTTCACTTTCAAAAAAAAAAAAAAAAACATGGTAATGTTATCGATTTATCGAAAATATAAGCAAACATTTGGTTGTGTTAAAATGCTGACAACATCGGGTAATGGCATTTTACTCCTCTTTATATTGAACTTTAAAAATCGTTGACACGAAAATCCTAGCTGATTTTGTTTTCGAGTTAGTGCTAAATAATTGCACTGTTCGAAAAAAAAAAAACCTTCTAGTGAAATATCCAACAGATTCTTATAGATTTTGCTCTCTCTCCTCAATCCAAATTTGCCATTCAATTTTTTCTAGCACTTACCGTTTTTAAAATATTCGCTGTTAAAAAGTAAAGAAATTAATAACTTCGCAATTTTGGGGGTCCACTGTTATGTTGCTTCCATCAAATTGGACTTGATTTCATATAAATTGGACTTCTTGATTCCAAAACTGCAATCTAAATGTTTATAGCATGTTCCGTTTTTAAGATGTTCGCGTTCGAGATTTTCGCGTGGAAAATTTTTTAAACGCGAATATCTCAAAAACGGAACATGCTAGACAAATTTGGATTGCAGTTTTGATATCAGGTGATATCAGGAGGTCAATCCTATTTTTGGAAGAATCTGTAACAGTGGCCACCAAAAGTGCGAAATTATTGAATATCTCAAAAACGGTACATGCTAGAAAAAATTTCATTGGGAGATTTTTCTTTTCTAACAGTGTAATTATTTAGCAATAACTCAAAAACAGGATCATCTAGGATTTTCGTGTTAACGGTTTTAAAAGTTCAAAATAAAGAGGAGAGAACTGCCATAACCCGATTTTGTCACCATTTTAACACAACCTAAATTTGTACTAACAAGGGAAGTCTCCCTGGTGTCACCCTCCGATCTTCATGAAAATTGGATATGTTGTTAAGAACGAAAATTAATTCGACACGTATTTTTTTTTAGCGGCCCAAACTCATTTTTAGTGGGGGTTGATTTGTATTGGGGGAAATTGACCTTTTTCAGTTTTTAACAATTTACGCCTATTTAAACAAAATTAAAAAAGATTAAAGGTATTAAAAATACCTATCTCGTGGTGCTAACAACGGGCCAAAGAAGTTAATATTTTTTGACTTATTAACAAAAATGTCCTAAAATTTTGGTATTTTACTCAATATGACCAAAATTTTTCCATGTTTGGACACGTTCTTAGAACACGTAGATAGGTTTTCCAAAGACCTTTCATTTGGTATGTAACATGACTAGGTTTCTTTGCATAATATAGGAGATAAATGAAAAAAAACTGAAAAATGACTTTGTCTTCCCCCCTAAGAATTTGGGCCGCTAAAAAAAAATACGTGTCCCTTTATTTTTTCTTCTCTACAAAATTAAACCAATTCCATAACGATCCGCGGGTGACACTAGGGAGACTTCCCTTGTCAGTATATAAATATGTCTTAGGGATGTCTCGTGTGACTCTGACATGCCAGCGAGCCGTCACCTGGAATGGCTCATGGACGTTGCCAACTGGGAAATAACTTGTTACTTTGCTAATATGGGTTCAAGTTCACATATTTATTCAAGGGAAGGAGAGAGTAGACGAGATCGCGAAACAAGGTGCTGATGGTATTGATATTTCTGTACACATCGATCCACCACTTGCCAAATGGAACTGCCGTACACTGACTGGAATAATCACCGGGCACTGCCTTATAGGTTATCATAGAAAGAAGATGGGACTTATTTCCGATGCCAGCTGTAGGAGGTGCTATGAACCTAACACTGACGAAACGGTCGAACAAATTCTTTGCCACTGTCCTGCCTTGGCGCTAGAACCCGCCTGCACATATTGGGCAGACATATCTTCGATAGCCTGGAAACGGTTTCGGATGTCGACTTAAGACAAATAATACAATTCGCGCTGAGGACTAAGAGTAGAAACAGAACAAGCCCGGTACGACTTTTTCCATACGATTTGACAGATAAAACCGGTGGCCGGCGCCGGTGTGAAATAAAACTTGGCAAAACTCATTCTTATTGGAAACCGTCCCCCGTGCCGTGCTTGTTCTGTTCGTACTAGAACGCGTTCTATCAGCGTCGCTAAGGAATTATAGTGGTTTCGCTATAGACCACCCGGTCTATGTGAGGAGTCTTTGACTCCGCCACCTCTAACCCAACCTTGGTGGTAGAGGGCCAGTTAGCAAAACTACATTGCGCCCATAGAACCTTCCATTCTTCGCGGATGGTTGGAGAATTGAACTTACATTGATAGTCAAGCGGCTTTAAAGGCACTATAAAATAGGAATATTCGATCAAAGGTAGTCAGCCGTTGTCGCCAAGAGCTTATGGCTCTCATCGAACAACACTCTTTAAGACTGTGCTGAGTTCAGGTCATCAAAATATTCCAGGGATCGAGAAAGCTGACGAGTTAGCTCGTATTGGCGCAGTTTTGCCATTCAGTTCAATCACGACCGACGTACACCCGGGCCTGGATGCGATTTTTTTCAAATAAGAAGAGCATTTGAACGATAGGAAGATTTAAAATGGGAAAGCAGCCAAGGCTGTATGCAGACGAAGGCCTTGTGGAAAAGCGTCCAAAAAGCCCTTCTTTATATGGAGAAAACAGATCTCAGGAAGTATGTAGGTTTAATAACAGGCCATACTGGTTTGAAAGCTTATTTGAAAAGGTTAAAGTTGATCAGAGATGATTTGTGCAGATGGTGTTGGGACGAGAAGATAGTGGAAGATTCATTTCATTCATTATCTTTGTCAGTGCCCTGCACTATCTTGCACTAGATTTAATTGTTCTGGCTCTTACTTCTTTTAGGCACTGGAGAGACTTAGAGATGTCAACCCATGAAAGATGCTTAAATATATTAGGCTGAGTAAACTCGATGCGATATATGTGGGGACATGATTAATCATGCTATTGGACAGGACGTCAAAATTGAATTTTGATTAAAATGGAGAGCAGCTTCAGAGATTGTGAAGCACTTCATTTTCCACTATCATTCACTCTTACAATTACGCTCTTGACACCAATCTCAAGAAGGCTGGCCCATAATAATAGAAGGGGAATGTGACTGCTGTTAAAGAACTGATAGAATTGAAAGTGTGGCTGAGTAGTCATTGGAGAAAGTACCAAATTTTGCATAGGAGAAAGAATAGAACCTATGAGAAATTTTTCGTAAAGAAAGAAAAAGTCTGAGATTCTTAGCCATTTTTTGTATAGAAAAGTCTTAGATTCTGAGACATTTGTCGTATAGAAAAAGTCTCAGATTCTGAGACATTTTTCGTATAGAAAAAGTTTCAGATTCTCAAACATTTTTCGTATAGAAAAAGTTTCAGATTCTAAGTAATTTTTTGTATAGAAAAAGACTCAGATTCTGAGACATTTTAAATAAAGAAAAAGTCTCAGATTCTGAGACATTTTTCGTGTAGAAAAAGTCTTAGATTTTGAGACATTTCAATAAAAATGTCTCTTAATCATATGTTTCGTGTAAATAGCTTTTATGTCCATGCGCGATTTACATTCCTTTTAATATCTTTTAAAAGTTTCTAGTTTTTTTTTCTTCTTCATATTTCTACATTTAAATTAATTAAACTTAAAACTGATTTGTATTAGCATTATTTGTTAATGTGTTATGATACATACATACAGATACAAATACATATAAACATAAATGAAACAACAGCAATAAGCTTTTTTTATAAGTAACTTTTGTTCAGTATTTTTTATGAATTTTGTAAAAATGTTAAATATAAATGGCAGAAATCATATTAAATAAATGCAGAGTAGAAATTACAATCAATTCTAAAGAAAAAAAAAGTTGAGTGCTTTCAAGCATTTTTTTTTATTACTTAAGGGGGGAAGGAACCTGGTTTAAAATTTTTGTTATTATTAAAATAATGACATTTTTCATAAAGTTTATAAAAAGTAATTTAATGAAATGAAAAATGTCATTGGTTTAATTCAAATGAAACTTTCATAGATTTTATGAAAGATTTGATTTATGAAGAAATAAAATCTTTCGTAAATTAAAATAAAAAAAAAAAAATTGCCTGTTTTTGTAATTATTACAACCGACCAAATGTGCTTTGCATAATTACATAAGTTTTTTTTTTGGTTAAAAAAACTTAGAAATTTTCCAAATAACACTTTATTGGTTGAATTATCCTAAAAACGTAGACAATTTTTTTTGGTGTATCAAGATCAAAATTTTTACTGTTTTTGCTTTGTTCGACAATTGCTCTGTGTGCTTGAGTTCTTAAGTTTTAGTTAAAAAAAAAACATTGTGTTCTAAAATGTTTTATAAGACGTTTTAAATGAACATTACTTTTGATTCAATAACTTCTAAACCAGGTTACCTCCTCCTTTAAGTGTTTATCGTTGGTTGAACTGAAAAAAGACCTAACTACATTTTAAACTTTCTGTAAAAAATAATCTTAATTTAAAAATTCATAATCATATTTGTATGCAGGATCGCCGCCGCATTATTTGCTTAAAACTTTGTTAATTACACTAATCTGAAAATTTTGAGAAAACCTCGTTTTTTGAAAATAAACCACGCCAATTACAAAGATTAACACGCAGTGTTTTATGGCACGTGTCTTATTTGAGAATATCGCGATTGAAGATGCTAATAAAGTATTTTTCAGGACTCCACAGCAACGTAAATTACTTTGGTGCCACAAAATAGGAATCGATTTTATAAAATGAATTTGCAGATCTATTTTGTTGTACAAAATTATTATAACGTAGTGTCACCCGCGGATCTTTATGGAATTGGTTTTATTTTGTAGATCAGAAAAAATAAAGGGACACGTATATTTTTTAGCGGCCCAAATTCATATTTAGGGGGTAAAAAGGAGGGGGGAAGACAAGACCATTTTTAAGTTTTTTTCGTTTATCTCCTATGTTATGCAAAGAAACCTAGTCAAGTTACATACGAAATGAAAGGTCTTTGGAAAACCTATCTACGTGTGCTAAGAACGTGCCCAAAAATGCACAACTTTTCGTCATATTGAGTAAAATACCAAAATTTTAGAATATTTTTGTTAATAAGTCGAAAAATATTAACTTCTTTGGCCCGTTGTTAGCACTACGAGATAGGTATTTTTAATACCTTTAATCTGATACCACACATGCCTATATTAGTTTTGTTTAAATAGGCGTAAATCGTAAAAAACTGAAAAAGGTCAATTTCCCCCCATACCAATCGACCCCCCCTAAAAGTGAGTTTGGGCCGCTAAAAAAAAAATACGTGTCGAATTAATTTTCGTTCTTAATAACATATCCAAATTTCATGAAGATCGGAGGGTGACACCAGGGAGACTTCCCCTGTCAGTGGTAGATGGTATATATAATAAGTTTGTCATTCCGTTTGTAACTCATAAACATATCGGTCTAGGATCCGATTCTAAGACAATCCGTTTAGTGAAATGGCGATCACGACTTAGCATATTTACTTGTTGTTGTCCTGAGAAGTTTGGTATTGCATTTGAGCACTATCGGTTTAGGGGTTCAAAGTTATGAATTAAAATGTAAAAAAACCTTGAACATTTTGGTACATTCCACATAACCTAAGAGGCATGTCACAGACTCAATTCCGTTCGGAAGTGGAATAAGTGGTTTACCCGTAAAACGCAAAGCAAATATTGTTTTTCGGAATGAAACCACTTTTATGCAATTGAATTCCACTTTGATTTTTGAAAGTGATTTCATTCCGAAAAAATAATATTCGTTTTGCGTTTTATGAGTAAACCACTTTTTTCAAATCCGAACGGATTTGAGTCTGTGACATGCCCCTAAATATACGAAATTAATTCGGCTTCTGCTGTACTTATGTGAACAGAATTGAATACCGAATGGTATTCAAGCAAGTACAAACATGTTTTGTATACCCTCCACTTAGTGATAGAGGGTATATATAAGTTTGTCATTCCGTTTGTAACTCATCGAAATATCGATCTGGGACCCCATAAAGTATATATATTCATGATGCCCGATCGATTTTAAGACATTCTAGCTATGTCCGTCTGTCTGTCTGTGGAAAATGCTGTCACGGACAAAATATTGCACAGAGATGACTGAAACTTAGCATATTTATTGGAAGTTCTCCCGAGAAGTTTGGTATTGCATTTGAGCGATATCGGTTCAGCGGTTCAAAAGTTATGAACGAAAATGTAAGCACACCTCAAAAATTTTAGTACATTCAACATAACCTAAAAATACAAAATGCTTTAATTCGGCTTCTGGTTAACATATGTGAACATAATTGAACACCAAATGGTATTTAAACAAGTACGAACATATTTTTTGACAAAAAATAAAAAAATCGCGGATTTTTTTTTACCAACATTTTTTTTCGCGAATTTTTTTTTTCAAAAATTTTTTTTTTTTTAAAAGTAATTTCCTTTTAAATAAAGTATTTTGCAAATCTTTTTGAAATTGTGGAGGGTATCACTACATTCGGCAAGGCCGAATTTAACTTTTTTACTTGTTTTCCACTAAAAATCTTCACCGATTTTTTTCACAAAATTTTTGTTTTTGCGAAAGTTAAAAAAAAAAAAAAAATTGCATAAACTTTTCTACTTTGAATTTTAGAATCAGAGTTTAAATTAGAATCAGCGATTTTCTCAAAAATGATACGAGCTAGAAAAATTCTAACACCCGATTCAAAATCAGCAGCATAGGATAACTGTTTCCTTTTTTTTCCAGGCTAATAGTTTTAATTGTAGATCTTATTATTTCAAACTTTCAAAAAGCGTATGTTAAAGCTAAGAAAGCTTTGCATATTTACACTTAAAAAAATCTTTGTCAAACCTGCTTGAAAATCTGTTATCAATAATTTTATTGAGTTCAATTATGGAGCTTATTCTTTTAAGATTTTAAAAAAGCTCATGTAAAAGTTTAGGAAACTTTGAATATCTGCACTAAAAATCATATGTTTTTCGGTGAAATCTGTTAGCAGAGTTGAAAATTTAGCAGATTTTGTCCCACATGAGTAGCACTTTGCAAATATATTTGACATGAAAAATCCTGTAGATTAAGCAGAAAAATCTACTGGCAGATTGAGCCTTAATACTTATTTGAGCTAATAATTAGCAGCTTTATAAACTTTAAAAAAAAAACTCATGTTAAAGTTCTGAAAGTTTGGTTTTGTACACTTAAAATTAAATGTTTGTCAAACCACGCATTAGATAATTACACACATTTCAAAAAGATGAGCTAAAAAATGGGAAAATGAAATAAATTTAAGGAAAATGGATAATGATTTAGCTCCATTGCCTTGTTTTCCTTTTTTTAAGTTCATATTTTTCTTAAAAATAAGAAAAATTATTATTATATTATGCCAATTTGAACTAAAAAATGGGAAAAATTTTTATTTCAATTTAGTTCATACACATTTGAGGACCTAATTGGGTGAACTTTTACAATCTACAATAAATCTTTAATAATTATTTAACCTAAACGAGAACTGGTAATAATGACTGTCGTCTCGTTGTAGCGAAAAAACCAAGGGCTCTGGTGGGAATCGAACTCACGACCCCAGTTTCAAAGGCTAGGAAGCTACCAACTAGCCTACAGGGGCCTCATTTGGGTGAAGTCCAGACCTTGATGATCCCAGAACTTATGGGGTCCCTTAAGGATCGTCATAGATTTTGATCCAAAATGTTTGTCCGTTTCGCTTTACCTTGCTAAGTTTTTGAGATGAATAAATTTACGATACCTTAAAAGCGATCACTCGGAAAGCTTTTGGGTCGGTCGTGTTTTTCAATTTTCGGGAATGAAAAAAAAGGACCAATGGGGGTCCACACAGCTGACCGTTGATACTATTGACATCCAAGATTCAAAAATATTTGTTTTTTGAACAAATATTTTGCTTCACTTGTTTTTGTTTGACTTTTGTCAGGGCTACCCGGAATATATATTAAGAACCGTGAGAAAATAACACTTACTTTTTTTAAATTTGTTTTCATGAAGGTTAAGGGGTCAATTCCGGCCCTAAACTTTGGTTTAAAAAAAAAATCACACAATCAAAAAAAGTAGATTTTTGAAACTAGAGACTAAATGTAGTAAAACTGCGTTTACAGTTTTTTATTTCGTGATCCTGTTTCCTTTTAAAACGACTTCAAAGTTTTAGAGGATTAAAATTAATAAAATATTTTTTTTTTTTATATTTATACTTGTCCTATGATGCCACTGGTGATAGCAAATGAAAGAAGAAGATCTCCCCTAATTTTCCTATGTTATTATTTTTACATATCAGGAAAAAGGAGGTAAGTTACCTTTCAAAACTTTATCCTTCAATTTCATTCAAAATTTTCAACAAAATATTTTGATAATGTTTTCAAACGACTTTGTTCACATATGGCCTGATATGGCAAAACAAAAAAAATGGAAAAATCATTTTCCATCACCAGTTTCATCCTCGGACAAGTACAAATATTTCAGAAATAGTTTTCAAAATGTATCCTTTAAAACTTCGAAGTTCTTTTTAAAGGAAACAGGATTACGAAATAAAAAACTGTAAATGCAGTTTTACTCCATTTGATCTTAATATTTAATATTGGCTGTCGGACGGTGTAATAAGTCTTTAATCACTCTTGGTAATACATTTTTTTTAAACAATGTTGTTCTTTTTGAAATATCGTTAACATACCGAGAAAACCAAAGGGATAAAAAAATAATGAAAAAAAATTTTAATTTTTTTTAGAGACCAGTTCAAATTTTTTTCCATGGTCATTTTTGGAACTGAAATACTTCTCCGACAAAAAATAATTTTTTGTCGTTAATAAGCAAATCAAGCTAAATTATAATAAAAATCAAAAAAATAAAATTTTTGTGAACTTTTTTCAAGACCCAAAATTTAGGGCCTGGTAGCAACCCCTTAACCTCAATGAAAAAATAAAAAAAAAATTATGTGTTATTTTTTCACGATTATATATTCAAAAACTAGGCCCGATAAATCAAAATGTACGAAATTTGTGATATTTTTTGTCGAAGATAAGTGCTCAAAAATCTCTGCCAAGTCGACGGATGCAACTGATGTGTCTGAAAAACTTAATGCGGATGTAAAAGTTATTGGTCCCAATGGACATGTTTGGGAAACTAAACAAGATAAAGAGAGTTCCTAAAAAAATCTGTTGCTATGGACCCAAGTGTCATGTCTCGAAAACTATCTAAAATATGCAGAACTTCATATTTATGTCAAAAATGTTCGTCAAAAAAAAGATAACTAAATAATTCGGTAAATTAAGCAACATTTTTTCGCAAAATTTAGCACAAGTTTTTGCAAGTAGAGCTAGTCAACACACAAACTATTTTCTCAAAATTAAATGACAGAGGATTTTGTTAAAAGTTTGATTTGAGCGAAAAAACGGCAAAAAATAATTTTAGTCGTCAGAGTTATTCTTTTAAGTGTAAATATGCTTGTTATAGTATAAAAATATAAAAAAAAATTGCAGTTAGGCCCTTTTTCATTTGAGCCAATGATAATTTGTTCTACTTTAGTATTGATTGCAATTGACAGCAAATTTAATATAGACCTCTTAGAATATTATCAAATTATAAGTAGATGTAGTAATGTAAAGGAGGAAAGTATTATAACAATAAATAAGTAGTAAGTAGAATGTAGTAATAAGTATAAGAGAGTAATAGTAGTAGTAAGTATAAGTAGTGAGCACTAGAGTAGTGTTATGTATTACAAGCAACCCTCGTTTAACGGCCATTTATAACTGATTTTTTTCCAATAAGTAACTTTTATATATTAAATTCTTTGAATTTTTTATGAAATTTTTTTAAAGGCCTTTAAGTTAGGGTTACCTGTAGTTGAAGTATTTTTTTTTAGTTTAAATTTAACATTTAGACAACATAAAAATGAACATTTTATTTTTTTTTTTATCAAATTTAGTTTTTGTTTTTTTTTTGGTGAACACAGATATTTTATGAATAACAAACACATAAACGATAGATAGTTAGAAGATAAATGACTTTTACCTTAACCCTTTGTAGATCGATGGGATTCATAATAGTGCCTTGGAAAAATTCCACTGTTGTAAAATGACGTTTAAATAAACCTTCTAGTTCCAAATCAGGTGGCTTTCTTTATGTTTTTGGTATTTTTTTGGTTTTTGGTAATTTTTGGTTTTTTGTTTGGATAATGTATGATTGATTGATTCAATTTCCAATTTGCAAATTTGTTTTGATTTAGATTTCCATATTAAGTAGGGTTATTAATTTTGTTTTTGGATTTACAAAATTCAGGTTGGATGGCGCAAAAATTTTGACGAATTTGTAGGGTTTTTTGGTTTTTGAAAATTTACAAAGAAAGGTTTTTGATTTGTTTCAATTGATCTTAATAAAATGCTCTTAAAAGTTAATGGAATATAATTAAAATTACCTTAAATAATATACTTAATGATTGTTTCATTGTTTGATAAATAAATGTTTAAGAAGAACTATATTAAAATACAGAGTTAAACATGCAATTTGGCCTTTTTGTGAAAAAATATTTTTTGTGTTTTAAATATCTTCAATTTACAAAAGTAGTCTTTGATCAAATTTATCACTAAAAATTTTTATTGTTTTTTTTTACAAAACGTGGAATCAGAAGAGTTAGAAATGTATTTTAATGAAAAATTTCTCAAAATCTGCTTTATTATATTTATAAATTATTGTTTTCTAATTTATTTTTAAAGCCATTATATTAGGAGACAGAAAAGTACCCAAGTACAATTTTTGTTCTCTTTTTACCGAATTAAAATCGTTATTTTTAAAAAGTACTATTTATAATGTTTTAAATTTTTTTATAATTCCACATTTTAAATTTTAAGTTTTTATGCCCATTATTTCAGGATATAGAAAAAGTACCAAAGTACGCTACTTTCCCCTTTTTTGCCCTTTTTTAGAATCGGATTTTCCAAAAAGTTTTTTTTTTAAACTAATTTCGAATCCCCTTGGTCCAAGTGCAGGCCGCTGTACTTCTGACATAAAAATGCTTTAGTTTTCGGACAAGAGTACAAAAAACTTTAAAGAGTACACTCAGAAAAAAAATTTACTAAAAAATGGGAAAACTAACTAAATTGAAGGAATATTGATAATGATTTAGCTCCATTGCCATGTTTTCCTTCTTTTAAGTTCATATTTTTCTTAAAAATAAGGAAAGAAAAAAAATGTTAATATTATGCCAATTTGAACTAAAAAAATGGGAAAAATTTTATTTCAATTTAGTTCATACACATTTGAGGACCCGATTGGGTGAAGGCCCCGTTGGGTTCAGACCCCGATGGGCCCAGGCCCAGTTGGGTTCCTTAAGAATCTTCATATTTTTTGATCCAAAATTTGTGTCCGTTTCGCTCTACCCTGCTTAGTTTTTGAGATACGTGAATTTAGAGGACCACTGGGGTCTTGAGAATTTAAAAAACTCGATAACTTTAAAACTATTACTTGAAGAGCTTTTCGGTATTTGGCGGTCTTGTTTTCCGTGTTAAGGGCTACAAAAATGCTTTTGAACTTTTTGTTGTGTTGGCATTATTTACCGAGATATGAGTATTTTAAAATTTTCGGGAATGCCAACTTTTTTAAATTCAAAGTTAGAACCCATTGGGGTCCACGCATGTGAAGAGGACCGGCAATACTATGGAGGTTCAAAGAACCAAAAATGGCCTCCATTTTGCTCTAATGGTAGAAAATTACGTCCTAAACTAAAGAAGTGGAATATGTCTTAAAAATAAAGATTTTTGTCATATATTTAGGGAAAATTTCTTTGGCGGTAAGAATTTCTTCCATGTATTTGGGAATTCCCTTCAAGGAAAATAATGGACCATTTAACAGTTCATGAACTATTTAACAGTTCATGATCACTTAAGAAAATTTCCCAACTTTTAGTTAAATTTAACTTAATTGTGCTAAAATTTATAAACTATTTTGAAGAAAGTTTAAGTAAAGACTTTTTTTGAGTGTAGAGTTTTTAAGGGGGGGTTTAGCTCTTCTAGGGCAATTTTTTACTTCTGGTCCGATTTTGCCTATCTACGAATTAAACCAGTCGATTGCTGTAAGACATATTTTTGTCAAACTTTCGGGGTCCAGATAGATTTTTTGGTTAAAACTGTGCTCTCCACAGATGAAAGGACATCGTTAAACTTCAGGAGACACCTTTCCCTCGCGATAAATGGATTTGGGAATAGGGCAATTTAATACATTCTGAACTAATGGTCATAGAATCTTGAAATTTTGAACGAGCAAAAATCATTGCGGAAAAAAAGTTTTGAAAAATCACGGTTCTCATGGGGTAAAAGGCGAAAAATAGGGCAATTTGGTACATTTTGTATCTTCTGAACTAATGTTCCTAAAGTTTGAACTATAAGATCCGGAAAAAAACATTTTGAAAAAAGTACTTTTTTGAAAGTTTAGTTTTTAAGGGAGGAAGGGGGGGGGGGGTGGGTAGAATTGGCAATTTGGTACATTTTGTATCATCCGCACTAACGGTCCTAGAAACTTTAAATTTGAGCTATAGGATCCTCTCGCGAAAATAACATTCTGCAGAAGTGTTTTTTTGAAAATTCACTTCTAAAAGGGAAAATAGGACACTGTGGTACATTTTACATCTTGCATTTTGCAATTTGAACTGTAGAATCCTTTCGCGGAAATAACAATTTGTCAAAAGTACTATTTAAAAAAATACGCTTCAGAGGGGGAAATGGTGGAAAAAGGGCAACTTGGTTAATTTTCTATCTTCTAAACTAATGGTGCTATATACTAGAAATTTAAACTGTATGATCCTCTCACGGAAATAACATTCTGAAGAAAGTACTTTTTTGAAAACTCGCCTTCTAAGAGGGTGAAAATAGCACAATTTGACATGTTGTATCTTCTGAGCTGATAGTGCTATATTCTTGAAATTTCGACTATATGATCGTCTCGCGAAAATAACATTCTAAAAAATTATATTTTTGAAATTCCGCTTCTAAAGGGGAAAATAGGGCAACTTGGTACATTTTCTATCTTCCAAACTAGAGATGGGCGCGGGAGTGATTTTTGACTCACACTCACTCACGCTCACGACAGGAATTTTTGAATCACTCACACTCACTCACGAACATATTTTTTCTACTCACAATCACGTAAATTTAATACAACTCACACTCACGTGCACTCACGCAAGCTTCACTCACACTCACGTTGACTCACACTCACGAAACTCTTATTTAAAAAAATTTCAAAAATCTTTCAAAATTTTCAGCAAAATTTAAAATTCAGCGAAATTTTACATTTTTTTTGTATTTTTGGGAAGAAAAGCCAAATTTTACAACTTCTTTGTTGCTTTATTTGGTATGAAAGGAAATATGAAGAGAAAATAAATCATGCACACTCACTCACGCAATTTTTTTCTCCACTCACACTCACTCACAATCACGTGAGTAAACTTGAATTCAGTCACACTCACGCGTGATCACGCGTGAATCACGTAAATCACGCTCTAATCTGCTCATGTGCCCATCTCTATTCCAAACTAATGGTCCTATAAACTTGAAATTTGGACCATGTGATCCTCTCGCGGAAATAACATTCTGATTAAAGTAGTTTTTGGAAAATTCCGCTTCAAAAGGGGGAAAGAGGGAAATTTTGTACATTTTATATCTTCTGAACTTTTGCTTTCTTTTTTTGCTCACTTTTTTCTAATAAATTTTTTTTACTAAAATTTTTTTGACTCAAAATTTTTTCACTCCGTTTGTAATTCATCGAAATATCGGTCTAAAACCGATTCTAAGACATTCTAGCGATGTTCGTCTGTCTGTTGAAATGACGATCACGGCTAGAATATTACACAGATATGACTGGAACTAAGCATATTTACTTGTTGAGCGAAATCAGTTCAGTGGTTCAAAAGTTATGAACGAAAATCTAAGGACACCACGCAAATTTTGGTACATTCCACATAGCCTAAATATACAAAATGCTTTAATTCGGCTGCTGGTTGACATATATGAACAGAATTGGACACCGCACAGAAAAAATTTGAAACGAATTTCAATCAACAAAAACGCGGATTCAATCAATGTTTTGATTGAAATTCCTCCAATTAAAAAAATTGTTATACAAATCATCAAATTGTAAGTGATTAATTGAAATTTTTTTCAATCAAACATTTTTTGGATTTTGATCAAAAATTTGATCAATTTTTTATTAATAGTCAATCAAAATAACCCTAGTAAAAATATTATGCTAATTTTACTGAATAGATCTAATTTGATCCGTAAAATGGTTGTATCAAATAATATCTAATTGTATTACTTTAGATCAAAAAATATAAAAATTGATACAATTTGATCCTGAATTTGGTCAAATCTAATTAGATCAAATTGATCTTATAATATCAATTTTTATATAATTTGATGAGCAAATCCAAAATACGAATCTAATCATATATGGAGCAATATCTAACCATATAAAGTGGATCAACCGTATCAAAGTGATAGATACAATTTTATATAAATTTATACGGAAGCATATTAACTCATATAAGATTGTATCAAATTATATATGATTAGACCAGAAAATTTTTACTCGGGAATGATTGATTTAACAAATGTATTGTAAGCTTATGACAAAATTATCAAAAAATTCATCTTTTTTGCTTTCCAAAATGTTGCCAACAATAAAAAAAGTAAAACCCGATTATTTTGTATATTTTGGAATCTGGTATGTTGAAAATTTGTAATTCGACAGTTAAAGAAAATAACAAAAATTTTAATCAAACAATTGATTGACTCATTTAAATTTTGTTGATCAATAGATTTAATTGAAAATTTTTAGCCAATAATTTTTTGTGTGCGCATGGTGTTTAAACAAGTACAAACATATTTTTATTTTTTTACAAAAAAAATATTTCGCGTTTTTTTTTCACTAAAATTTTTTTTTCGCGGAATTTTTTTTTTAATAAAATTTTTTTTTCGCGGAATTTTTTTTTTGTTTTCAAGCAATCTTTTTACATTGTGAAGGGTATTTATACATTCGGCAAGGTCGAATTAAATGTTTTTAGTTGTTTTTATTGACATCCCCAGTCTGGAATCGAACCACGGATATTTTTGTCATATTCATGGTCGTCTCTGCCACCACATTGATATTTTTTAAAAATTTTTTAATGATTTTAAATGACATTTTAAATTCATTTAATTAAATTTTTTCATTAACATTTTTTTTTTCAATAAAATTATTTTATTTTTAATTAATGGTTAATTGAAAAAAAAAATTATTAAAAACAATTGTTTCTAGTGACACTGTGCAACAAATTTTGGGTCATTATCTTGACCATCAAGAAGACAATCAAATAATAAAAATCACCGAAGGGTTTTGCAAAATTTATGCGAATTTCTTTTTTATGGCCCACTGAAGTTTTAATTTTTTATTAAAGGCGTTTGGAAAACTTGAAATCAACTATAATAAATGCACAATAAAAATATGGTTGGATGTCTTCAGTAAAAATGTATGGCCGTTCTTTTCCTAGAACATATTAACCCTCTAACTGCCATTTTAATGGGTCATTTTAGTCCTTTTCCTAAAAGTAAACTCACAAGTCTAATAAATGTCCACTTTAAGGGGTTAAACTGTTCTACAAATATTTTACTCATAAAATTTATTTAGGGGTTTTCAAAGGATGAAAGTTCGTGCGACATGTGCAAAATGCTTAAACTTGGAAAAGATAAAAAAATTATATATTTTTATTGTATTTTTTTACAAAGAGTGTTAAAAAATTTAAAAAAATAGTGTAATTATATTTCTGAGCTAAAAATTATGTTCTGATGTGATTAATTAAATTTTTTGATGCTTCTTTTCTTTAAACCAGTTAACCCTATAGCTCCCGTTTTAAGGGGTCATTTTTGTCCTTTTTTAAATCGATGCGTTACACACGGAATGATATCCCCGTAGGTTAAAAACATATTTTTTACCAAAAAACTTTACCCAAATTTTACCCAAAAACTTCCAAATTATTTTTTCACCAATATTTTTTACCCATTTTTTTTTTAATAAAGATTTTTGCAACAAAATTTTTAACAAAGTTTTTTTCTTTGACATAATTATTTTTTATACCCTCTACTTACAATTAGTGATAGAGGGTTTATATAAGTTTGTTCTTCCGTTTGCAACTCATCGAAATATCGGTCAAACACCCCATAAAGTATATGGGGCATTCCATGTGAAATCGGACACTTTGAAAAACCTTTTTTTTAGATTTTCCCAATTTGTTTACAGTTTTTAGTTCCCTTCGAAACTCCTTCGTGGTAAATTTTCAGATTTTTTTGATGACCCGTTCAAAAGATATAAAATTTTTAAAAATTGGTAGTTTGTTCCTTCACTCAAACTTCTTTTAATCATAACTTCTTCAATAATGGTCCAAATTTCAATTTTTTTTTTTCAAAATTTTTGTTTTTTTACGTACTTTCTAAAAAAAAAATCCCAAAAAATTCTAAAAAGCGCTCTAGTATGCGATTTTTAAGTTTTAAAATTTAAATCTCATTTTTGAAAATGTTTGTACTCTTCGATTTTTATGAAATTTTTTTGTGTAAAACTTCTATCAATTCTAGAAATTTTTTGCCCAGGAAGATCGTGGGATAACGATTATTACTATTTTTTAAAATTTTTTGAAAAAATTTTATTGTAATTTTTCAATCTTAAAATCATTTCTACTGCTCCAATGGTGCGTCATAGAGGGGTCCTTTATAAGACCGGCCCCCATTAATTTTTACGTCTTAACATTTCTTTAAAACAAACTAATACCCTATCTCCAATTTCTAAGGGGGCTCCCACACAAAACGACATTTTTTAAAATTTGTTCCAACCGCTCTAACTGCCCTAATAGTGCCCTTAGAGCAACAAAATGTATGACCGACCCACAATATTTTTTTATTCCAAACATTTTCTCTGCACACACCTACCCTCTATCTTTAACTGTTAAGGCTGTCCCCATACAATTTTTTTTATTTTTTGTAAATTTGTTTTATTTAATCAGCTTCTACCGGTCCAATGGTGCGTCCGAGGGGGGTCATTAGTGAGACCGACCCCCATTTATTTTTACCCTACAACATTTTTTCAAAACATACCTACGCCCTATCTCCACTCCCTAAATAGGCTCCCATACAAAATTACATTTTTATAAAATTTGCCCCAACTGTTATTTGTATGGGAGCCTACTTAGGGAGTGGAGATAGGGCGTAGGTATGTTTTGAAAAAATGTTGTAGGGTAAAAATAAATGGGGGTCGGTCTCACTAATGACCCCTCTCGGACGCACCATTGGACCGGTAGAAGCTGATTAAATAAAACAAATTTACAAAAAATAAAAGAAAATTGTTTGGGGACCGCCTTAACAGTTAAAGAAAGAGGGTAGGTGTGTTCAGAGAAAATCTAAGGGCAATATTAGGGCAGTTAGAGCGGTTGGAACAAATTTTAAAAAATGTCGTTTTGTGTGGGAGCCCCTTAGAAATTGGAGATAGGGTATTAGTTTGTTTCAAAGAAATGTTAAGACGTAAAAATTAATGGGGGTCGGTCTTATAAAGGACTCCTCTATGACGCACCATTGGAGCAGTAGAAATGATTTTAAGATTGAAAAATTACAATAAAATTTTTTCAAAAAATTTTAAAAAATAGTAATAATCGTTATCCCACGATCTTCCTGGGCAAAAAATTTGTAGAATTGATAGAAGTTTTACACAAAAAAATTTCATAAAATTCGAAGAGTACAAAAATTTTCAAAAATGAGATTTAAATTTTAAAACTTAAAAATCGCATACTAGAGCGCTTTTAAGAATTTTTTGGGATTTTTTTTTAGAAAGTACGTAAAAAACAAAAATTTTGAAAAAAATTTGAAATTTGAACCATTATTAAAGAAGTTATGATTAAAAGAAGTTTCAGTAAAGGAACAAACTACCAATTTTTAAAAATTCGATATCTTTTGAACGGGTCATCCAAAAAATTTGAAAATTTACCACGAAGGAGTTTTCGAAGGGTACTAAAAACTGTAAACAAATTGGGAAAATCTAAAAAAAAAGTTTTTCAAAGTGTCCGATTTCACATGGAATGCCCCATATATATTATTGATCAGTGATCGATTCTAAGACATTTTAGCGATGCCCGTCTGCCTGTCTGTGGAAATGGTGATCACGGCCAAAATATTACACGGATGTGACTAAAACTTAAAATATTTACTTGTTGTTGCCCCAAGAAGTTTGGTATTACATTTGAGCGATATCGGATCAGCTGGTCAAAAGTTATGAACGAAAATGTAAGAACACCTCAAAAATTTTAGTACATTCAAAATAACCTAAAAATACAAAAGGCTTTAATTCGGCTTCTGATTGACATATGTGAACTGAATTTAGTACCAAATGGTACTTAAGCAAGAACAAGAATATTTTTTTAAAAATAAAGAAAAAAAATCTTATTTTTTTTTTTCCTTAATTTTGTTTTTTGCGGATTTTTTTTAAGTATTTTTTTTTTTTTTTTGTAAATAAAGTTTTTTGCAATAATCAATTTTGCATTCGGAAAGCCCGAATTAAAATTTTTTACTTGTTTTGCAATAACATTATTAACAGTTGTAACCACTATTTAATTTTTGTCAGTTTCTGTGTGCATCAATTCGCACTTTCAATTTACAGTAATAAGTGAGCAGTGTTTCAGTGCTGTGAGCACTGCCTTATTGCCAGTGAGTACTGCTTTACTGCCAGTGTGCGCTACCTTATTGTCAGTGTGCGCTGCCCTAGCGATGAAATTTAAACCATTTCTTTAACTTTTTTACTATTAAGATTCCACATTTAAGTAAAAATTATTTATTTTTAAAAAGGCCAAACTGCATTTCTTTTTAATTATCTTAGAAATTTAAATTTAATTTAATTTATAAAATACTTAAATTATTAAATCTAAATAAAATACATAAAAAAACAATTAAAATGTACTTACTACTAAAATACTTAAAAAAATTAATAAGAAAAAAATTTCAAACAACTTCTAATAAAAAAATTAAATTCCTATAAAAAAAAAAGTACGTGGTTAAAAATTTCTAAAGATCTAAGAAAAAGTTAAAAAAAAATCACTAATAAAAACTCATGCCATTGAAGCATTGAAAATTTTCCAAAGCACATATCGAAAAAAAAAAAACGTAAGGAAAAATAATATTTTTTAAAAAAACCTAGGAACAAAGCAAAACTTTACTGCAAATTTTTTTAAAAAAAGATAAAAAATAATCTCAAACAAAGATAAAACAAACTATATATATTCAAAGAAAACGAACTCAACGAACTTTAATAAGAGAAGCCTGTTGCACTCATGAGCCATATGCAAATTTGCTGAAAAGCTAATTTTTTTTTTTTTTTTAAATTTCGTTTTGCAGTGTAATATGTATTTTTTTTTTATACGAGGGATGGTATAAATTTGAAATAAACTTTAAAAAAAATGGGTTTAAAGTGCAAGAGAATCTTGGATAAATATCTAGGAAATGTATTAATTATTATTATTATTGAAGGAACTTATTTATTAAACAAAATATGTATTTATAAACAAAAGTATAAAATAAATATTTATATGTAAAATTAAAGTGAAAACAAAAACTCAAATCTGGTTCATTTAATAATAGACGATTTTTTAATGTTGCAAAGGCTTAGGACTTTTTTATATATATGTTTTTTTTTTTTTTTTTAAGGGGAAGGAAAAAAGTTTTGAGAGGTGTACGAACTTTCTATTTTGTATGTTTATGTTCAAAAATTTATTTGAGAGATTTCAGTAAGGAGTTTTGTGTCAGTAGTTTTTTTTTTAAATTTTTTGTATTCTTTTTTTTTTTTTTTTTTTTTTTTTTTGATAAGGTGTATACCTTGACTCGTTCCAAATCGACGGCATTCATCATGGTTCCCTGAAAAAACGCCACTGTTGTATAATGGCGTTTTAATAATCCTTCTAGTTCCAGATCAGGCTCCTTGCTATTTTTTTTTTGTTTAATATAGTAGTAGTTACAACAATTTACGGTTAAAATTCATAATACTCGTTATAAATTTTTTCAATAAAAAAAAAGTATTTCTTTAAAAATTCTTAAATCTAAAATACTTTACTAAACTTAACATTTTTATACATAATATAATAATGAATGTCATCATTATATACTTATATATTTGAATACATAATATACTTATTTTTTTTTTATAAAATAAAAATATTTTTAAATACTTGTAGAAATATACTTTTAATGTTAGCAATATTTATTATATACAATTAAATTAAAATTAAGATTATATACATAACATAATGTAAGACATGGGACTAATTTTTATTTTTATTTTGAATAAACATAAACAGTGCAATTGGGAATTGGATTAAAAATTATTTCTTAACCTTAAAAATAATTTCTTAAAAAAAAAATTCACTCACATATTTTATAAGTTATAAACTTCAGTGATGACTCCTTCCCCTGCCTCACAGAATAAAAAATATTTTGCATTTTTGGCTGACTTTCAATTAAAATTTTTGTCATATTAACAAACCATTTATTTGTATTAACAAAATGTTTTGTTAAATAAAATATAATTTATTTTATTTGACAATACAATACATACAATAATCTTTTTGTTTATTTGACAAAAATTTTAATTGAAAGTTAAAAAATAATACAAACTATTTTTCTATGATTTAAGCGACAGGAAATAAGGCGCGGTTCTTTAGAGAGGTTTTATTTATTAAGATTAAATTTTTCATTATACGGAAGAAATGTTGATGAGTTAACTACAAATCATTCGGCGATTTTCCTACCTAACACGATAAAAAACTCACAAAATTAAAAATAGTTTGCATTGTTGGTTGACATTCTATAAAAATGTTTGTCATATTAACAAACAATTTATTTGTATTGACAAACTGTTTTGTTAAATAAATAATAATTATTTCATTTGCCAATACTACAATATTTGTTTTTGTTTATATAACAAACACTTTATTTGAATGTTAAACAACAATGAAAACTGTATTTTCTGTTATTTTAGATATAATTCTAGAGAGTTTTTATCTATTTTAACAAAATTGTTATTATATTAAAGAAATGTTGAGTTAACCACAAATCATTCCGCGATTTTCCTACCTTACATGATAAAAAAAATCCTTCTACAGCCTCACATAATAAAAAATAGTTTGTACAGTTGGTTGACTTTCAATTACACTGCGGAACACAAAAAAATAAACAAGAGTTACGACCATCATTTCTATATATTTCAGACATGCTGATTCGAATGGCGTACTCCGTTTTTCGATGTATGGTACAGTTTTCTTGCAAAATGTCGTTAAAGATTTGCTGGTTTTGAGCCAGTTTTTTAACAAAAAAATTTGCAAAGTTAATGATTTATAATTTTTATGGCATGGAAAACAAAGATATGACTTGTAGCAATATTTCTTATGCAAATTTGGTTTAAAGCTTTTCATCTTAAGCCCTTAAATTCGCGAATTTCTTAAGTTTTTAAGGGTTTCGCGAAATTAACAGCCAAATTGGTCTTTGATAAAAAACTTGCTTTTAGTGAATCAAAAAGGCATCCCTAACAATATGAATAGTGGACAAAAAACAGCTATGTTATATGGACCATCATGATTAAAATCGCGAAAATACGTTTTTTTTTTTGTATATGGCGGCATCACTTTACGAGATGATTTAAGACTCCATCTTTTAGTATATAATGTGCGAACCTTAAACAACAAACTGACCAAAAATTTGGCCAAAAATGTTTTCATTTGCAAAAGTTATCTTAATAAAAACTATTATTTCAGTGTTTGCCATACAATAATTATAGTTTTTGTTAAGATAACTTTTGCAAAAGAAAACTTTTTTGGACAAATTTTGGGTCAGTTCATTGTTTAAGGCTCCCACATTATATACTAAAAGATGGAGTCTTAAATCATCTCGTAAAGTGATGCTGCCATATACAAAAAAACGGTTTTTCGCGATTTTCATCATGATGGTCTATATAACATGGATGTTTTTTGTCCACTATTCGTACTGTCATGGATACCTTTATGATCCACAAAATGCAAATTTTTTATCAGAGACCAATTTAGGGATAATTTCGCCAAAACGTAAAAAAATGAAGAAATCCGCGAATTTAAGGACTTAAGATGAAAAGCTTTAAACCAAATTTATATTAGAAATATTGCTATAAGTGATATCTTTGTTTTTCATGCCATAACATTTAAAAATCATTAGCTTTTGAATTTTTTTTTTTAAAACAAGCTGAAAATCAGCGAATCTTTAATGACATTTTGCAAGAAAACTGTACCATACATCGAAAAACGGTGTACGCCATTCGATTCAGCATATCCGAAATATATAGAAATGATGGTCGAACCTCTTGTTTTCTAAAATAGTGGTTAGTTTTGTCACGCAGTCTTATTTTTTTTGTCTTATTAACAAACTATTTGTATTGGCAAACTGTTTTGTTAAATAAAATATCGATGATTTTATTTGTCAATACATACAATATTTTTTTTGTTTATATGACAAAAATTTAAATTGAAATTTAAGCAACAATGTAAACAATTTTGTCTGTGATTTTAGAGACATGATATAAGGCGCGGTACTTTTATATATTTTCATGAAACTATTCATTATATTGAAGAAAAGTTTCATAATATTTATAACAAGCTACGCTAGTTAAAAATCTATGAAAAATTTCGTTACATTGGTGGAACTTTTCATACATTTTAAATGTCTCCAAAATAACTTTCGGTAAAATTCAAACTTTCATGAAATTGATGAAACTTTGATATCGATTTCTTATTATATTTTCGATTTTTTGTAACCACAAATGCATCAAAAAACCTAAAAAGAGCATCTCGAGAAAAAATCAAAAAGATATGGCATATCTTTTTAATTTTTTTAGACCTTCATTTTTTTGTATGGCGAAAAAGTTTTTCTTACAATTTTAAATGTCCTGGAAAATTTCAATCCTACTGCTTATGTGGTACAAATTTGAAACATATCGGATTTAATTAACCCGTGGCAACCGGCAACCGGAAAGTTTTGGATTTTAAAAATTAATAAAAATTTTAAGTAAGAAAATTATGGTCGGTCAAACCGATAATATGATACCCAACACCAGTATTTTCCGGAAAATGGGTCTCAAGTCCAAACATGGGCCGAGTGGATCTATCTTTCGTTGGATCTTTAATTAGTGTAAAAAACACACACAAACCTATTTAAAGTGGAATTAACATTTTTGTTGTCAATAGACCGATTTAAAAGAATATCGGGCGAAATTTTTATGTGGGGACTAAGTCCAAAAATGGTCCAATTATGTTCAGATTGGATAAGGTTAGCAAACTACACGTTGATGGAACAAACAAACAAACAAAATTTGTATAAAATATTTCCTATTTTCATGTATATTGAGAGATTTTTGTGAATATCGGGAGGTTTGTATAGGGACTACAAGAGGAACTGGTTCGATCCCTTTAAAATTTAAAACGATTGTTTGTGTATGAAAAAAACTATTACCTGCCATATTTGGATAGGATACCTCTCATAATACGGTTATAAGAGTCATTTGCGCCAAATTTAAAGGGGACATTTGTATGGGGACTAGGTGTAAACACGGACCGATTTGTTCCAATTTTAAAAGGCTTCTGCCTTGAGGCAGTTTCAAATTTCCGCCAAATCGGTAGATAAGTGCGACCTGTATCGTGAGCAGAAATTTATATGGACAGGCGTACGGACGGACTCAAAGAGTGGTTCTGAGTTGATCGGTATACTTTCGGGTAGTTACAAACATCAGCACAAACTCATTATACCATGTACCACAGAGTGGTGTAGGGTATAAAAATTAATAAAAAATATGTGTCTTGCCATTCATCACATTTATTAGTTTTTATGCGCCGAAAACGAAATTAAAAAAAATTAAAATCGGTCGAGAAGATATCGCTATTTGAAATTTAAAAAAATGGCGGTTTTTTCCAACGTTCAAGATTTTTTTTTAAGAAAATCTCTAAATTTCTTTATCTTGACACTTTCATAGAGCTTGAAACAATATTTTAGTTAAGCTTACTTTGAGTCAAATCTTATTAATTTAACCCGTGGCGCCATTTGATTAAAATTTTGGTTTATCGGAAAATTTCCGCCAAAATTTAAAATTTTTGAAAAACTACAATTTAAAATTTTTGAAAAATTGCGATAAATTATTTTTAGTTTAATTTTGGTATGCTGAATTCGTATTCGTATATCCAAAAATTTCAAATATCGGTCCAGAGATTTTCGAGATATCGCCATTTGAAATTTATCAAAAATTTCCAAAAATTGCGGATTTTTTTTTTACGTTTAAAAAATTTCTTAAAAAAACAATTTTTCATTAACTATTTCATTTAAATTGAGACAAACTTTCATTTAAAATTAATTTGAGCCAAATTCGATTATTTTAAACCGTGGCACCCTCAATCAAAGTTTTGGTTTTTTAGAAAATTTTCACCAAAAACTCTAAACTTTGATCAAAGGGCGCCATGGATTAAAATGGTCTGATTTCGCTAAAATTAAGTTTAAATGAAAATATGTCTAAACCACTAGGAAATAGTCAATGGAAAAAATGTTTTTTTTTTATTTATTGAACGTAGAAAAAATCGCCAATTTTGAAAATTGGTTTACAAATTTCAAATGGCGATATCTCGAAAACCGTTAGACCGATTTCAGAATTTGTTTTATATACGTGTTGAGCATGCCAAACTTAATAAAAAATGTGTATTGCAAGATATTTAATTTTTCATTTTTTTAGCTCTTCAAAAGATCATTTTTTGAAAGGGTCAATTTAAAGAAATTTTTAGATTATTTTTTTTTATTCTTGAATGTAGGAAAATCCGATATTTTTTTTATACTCGTGTTAAGCGCATAAAAATTAATAAATATGATGTATCGCAAGGCACATTTTTTATTTTCTAAATTTTCAAAAATTCAAAACTTTGATCACGGTCCGCACGAGTTAATTTAGTCCGATTGGCCTCAAATTTGTACCACATAAGTTTTGGACCAAGTAGAATAAAAATTTGCCGGACATTAAATCGGAAGAAAAACTGTTTTGCCATAAAAAATGCCTCTCTAATGCTCATTTCGAATTATATTTATTTGTATCTGATCAGATTTGTCAAATCTCGATTTTTATACCATCATCAACAACATGTTTGGAAAATGGTGATCAAACTCAGGATCTAACAGATTCGGTTATATAAAATTTTATACAATAAGGTTTAAATAAGGTTAAAACCTATCGTTTGATAAGTTTATTTTGGCTTAAGGTTATAGAGATTTTTTTTTTTTTATAAAATAAATAGTCAAAATGTATTAGGTATCTCTAAAAAAACAAATCTAGTCAACTACTTTTCCAATAGTTTTAATTAAAAAAGTGATTAATATTGCAACTTTTTTAAATAAAACTCAACTTCTTTTTTAATAAACTTCATTAATTATTAAACTTCATTAAAAGTTGTAATACTGAATAATTTTTTAATTGAGTCAATTAAAAAAGTTATTAACTATGTATGATAACTATATTGAACAAAAAGATTAAAAGCAGAAAATTTTTGATATTTTCTTACGTGTAGAAGGAAGCCTGGTTTATTTTTAATAATTAATTTTTAATAATTTATTTTAAATAATTCATTTTTAATAATGAATTATTCAAACAGTGTTGAAAATGTTACTATTATAAAAATGGAAAATTAAGCTTTTTATGCTAGATTCAGCATTTTTCACTTTTAAGTTTTGCTATTATATTTTTAATTGTATCGTCTTTAATATCTACCATAATTTCATAATGTTAATATATCTTAGAAATTTTATAAATTTTTGTATTTTTTTTTAATTTTTCCTTTGATGTTTAATGTTTTTCAAAAGAAAATATAAAAACTAGTCCCATGTATAATTTTTTTAAATAAATAAATACTTTTAAAAATACCATAAGTTTTTTCTATTCCAACTTACCGATGTAAAAATACTACTTCAACATCGACATCTTCACGATCTTCGTGTAGAAAATCCTTGAGAAAATGTGACACTGATTCATATGTTATGTGGCCGCATACCACTATATGTCTGAGAGTTTTGGAAAACAAAGCATAAGTAGAATGTCAGCATCAGCAGCATCATCATTATTGCAGCATTATCGTCATCATAGCAGCATCATCATAGCAGCATTTACAACAATTGCCATATTCAATTGTTATAATTTCATTAAAGATAACATTGCAAAATAATTTAAAAAAAACACAGAAAAAAAGAAAATCAATTAGTTTAATGAATTTATAAAGTTCTTGAGATTTATTAAAAGGAAAAACTTATCATTAAATGAGTGTATTTAAAACAAAAAAAATGCAATTATTTTTTTTTTTATTATTATTAATTTGTTTTAAAGCAAAAAATGAGCATAATATGAATTATTTAAAAGTGGTGATTTTATTTTGTGTTGTTGGTTTTGTTATTGGTGTTAAGGTGTATTTATGAATGAAATTTTTGGGTGAAAAATTTTAAGTTTAATGAATTTATGTTTTAAAAATTATAATCATTAGAAGAAGATTTGCAATATATTTTATAAAAACTACTCAAAAGTGTTTAACAAATTTAAAGATTTTTTTTTAAATTTATGAAACTTTTCATAAATATTATGAAAAAATTCATTAATCAAATGATAAGTTTCATTATAGGAATTCACTGAAAGTACTTTGTTCATTAGAGTTATGCAAATGTTCATACAATCTAATCTAAAATTAATGAATAATTTCATTGGAATAGAAAAAATTTTCACACATTTAATTAAAATGAACTATTTATTTTAATTAAATTAAATTAAGGATTATTTTCATATATACAATGAAATTATTCATTAATTTTATGAAAAATTATTATAATTATTCTCATATATGCAATGAAATTTTTCATAAATTTTATGAAGTTATAGTTATAGCTGTTATGAAAACAAATCATTGATATAATGAAAAAATTTATTGGCTCATTACACTGTGCAACAAGAAAAATGAGCCTCAATGGCTCCAATGCCAAAAAAGTATACCATCAAATGAACCAAATCACCCAAGGACTTTGCAAAGTTAAATCAAAACTCTTTTTTATGGCCCACAGAACTTTTTAATTTTTTTTTTTCGAAATCGTTTGAAAAACGTAATAAATGCACATCTTAGCTTAAAAATGTGGTTGGATATCTTTAGTGAAATTGTATGACCATTGTTGTCCTAAAACATATTAACCCTTAAACTGCCATTTTTAGGGGTCATTTTAGTACTTTTGCAAAAATTAGACTCAGAAGTTTATAAAACGTCCATTTAAAGGGTTAAAATGTTTTACAAATATTTTTTTCATAAAATTTCATTGGGGGTTGTCAAAGTTGCGACATCAGAAAAATGCTTAAAAATTAAAAAATATTAGAACCATATAATTTTGTATTTTTTTACCAAAGAAGTGATAAAAAAACTCGAAAAAAATTGTGTAAATATACTTTTGAGCTAAAAATTACATTCTGATGGGATTTATATAATTCTATGATGATTCTTTTGTTTGAACAAGTTAACCCTCTAGCTCCCATTTTATAGGGTCATTTTCGCCCATTTTTTCAAATACATAAAAGTCTATAAATAAGGCAGTTAGAGGGTTAAAATATTCTACAATTATTTTGTGCATTAAATTTCACTAAGGGGTCATCAAAGGCAGAAAGTTCGTCCAGTATATAGAAAATGCTTCAAAGTGCAAATTTGTACAGAACATCGAGGGCAAATAGTCAAAACTTGCTATCTGCAGTGTAATAACATAGCAGATAGCAAGTTTTAAATATTCGCGCACGACATATTAAAATTTTTGTAAAATTTAAAAAAAATTGTATGCCGAAATTCTACAACTTTACTTTTTGAAGCATTTTACATGGGCAAAATATATTTTCTTGCTTTGTCGACCCCTAGTGAAATTGTATGCACAAAATATTCGTGGAACATGTTAACCCTCTAACTGGCTCCTTTTATGGACTTTTATGTATTTATTTTAAAAAAGGACAAAAATTACCCCTTAACCCTTTGACGACCACAGGCAAGTATACTTGCGAAATCGTTTTTGGCGATTATTTTGGTTCAGGTAAAAGATAGGGCAAATGTGTTAAAACGTGAATTGTAGAGGAGTGTTATGGCAATAAAAGTCTAGTTTTCAGTTAGTCTCTAACTTTATCCACTTACTCATTGTAAGTCCCCAAAGTTTGTAAATAAAAATCTCAATTTTAGGGACAAAAGGATCTATACTTGTCAAGCAAAATTGGGGCCAAGAAGGGGGTTTATAGGTCCAAATTTTTGTAGAATAACTACAATAGAGTTGCAGATGATAAAAATCACAGCGAATAGCAAATAGCTTTGGCCAGAACTGCGTAATCGTCGAAGGGCAAAAATTTTCCCCATGAAAAATGAAGGGTAAGGAGAGTGGTTAGGTGTCCAATTTTTTGTTTAGTTACTTTTATTAGGTCAAAGATTAAGACAATGAACAGAAAATCAAAATCGCCTCGGCAGAAAATGTATGGTCGTCAAAGGGTTAAAACGGTAGCTAAAGGGTTTAATTGGAAAGAATCAAAACAATATTTTATAAAATACATCAGAATGCAATTTTTAGCTCAGAAACATAATTACGATATTTTTCCAGTTTTTTAACACTGCTTGATAAAAAAAAATAAAAACATGATTTTCTATAGTTTGGCATTTTTAGGCATTGTGCGCATGTCGCAAGAAATTTCGACTTTTGAAATTTTATGAGGAAAATATTTGTAGAACATCCCTTTAAATTTAAATTTATTAAACTGTTGCGCCTAATTTTAGAAAGAGGACTTAGATGACCCCTTAAAATAGCAGTTAGAGGGTTAATATGTTTTAAGAAAAGAACCGCCATACCATTTTACTCCAGACATCCAACATTATTTTAAAGTTCAAATGTGCGTTTTTTGACGTTTTCCAAACGCCTCTGATAAAAACATTAAAAACTTCAGTGGGCCATAAAAAAGATAGTCGTCGAACTTACTTTGCACAACCCTTTGATGATTTTGTCTACTTTCATTTGGTGTTTGAGTCATTGAGGCTCATTTTTCTTGCTCATTTTTCTTGCTGCACAGTGTTATGCGTTCAACTGAATCAATTTAACATTTAATTGAATCAATTAAGTTTTAAATCAATTAAATTTTAAATTGAATCAATCAAGCATTTAATTGCATCAATTTTCAAATTAATAAAACAAACTTCAAAAAATGAAAGCAATTAACTTTTCATTTAAATAAAATTAATTTTTAATAGAAACAAATCTATTGTTAATTGATTGAATTAATTTTTTAATTGAAAAAAAGTCCCGAGTAAAAAAGTTTTTATATAATTATATATAATTTGATAAAATTATATAGAAGCAAAATCCTGGATATAATTATATAAAATTATATAAAATTATATATAATTTGATAAAAAATTATATCAAATTATATATAATTTGATAAAATTTTATCAAATTATATAAAATTATATCAAATTATATATTATTTGATAAAATTTTATAAAATTTGATAAAATTTTATCAAATTATATATAATTTGATATAATTTTATATAATTATTTATATCCACCAAATCCTGGATATAATTATATATAATTTTATCAAATTATATATAATTTGATATAATTTTAAAAAACTTTTTTACTCGGGGTGTTTAATTTCAATAAAATTATCTCTTAAATCCATAATCGAATTCATACAATGAAAGTTTTTATCATTCTGTTTTTATAACAATTTTTTATTTTTAATTGAATCAATGAAATGTTTAATTAAATTAAATAAATTTTTAATTAAATTTATTAAATACTCATTTTTGGCATCCCAAATTTGAACTTGTTAAACTTTTTCAACTTAGTTTCAAATTCGTTCAATTATGTATTCAATTGATACAATTAACATTTTAATTAAATAAATGAAATATTTAATTAAAGCAATTAACTGCTCATTATGTTAAAAAAAATGTTAATTGGTTTATTCCATTTTTTAATTGTTACATTTTAAGTTTATCATGAATAAATTAATTAAGTTTTTGAACGCATCCGTTAAATTCATCGAATCATTTAAATGTTTAATTGAGTCGATTAAATTTTTAATTAAAATGGTTAAATTTTAAATTAAATCTATAAGATTATTAGACGAAATCTTCTTAATTCTAATGATTACAATTTTTTTTGTTTTTTTGTTAGAAAATCTTCCAATTGTATGATTTTTTTTTAATTAATTCTAATTGAATTTTTGTATTTGTATGTTGTTGGTATGTTTTTGAATTGTTTGTTTTTGGTATTTGGTATATTTTTCATTGAGTTTGTAATTGGCAACATAAAATCATTTAATATAATTAAATAAAATAATTGAAATAATTAAATGAAATCATAAGCACATTGTGGCACATTTACTTTGTATTTTTTTAAATTAAAAAAATAAAATAAATATTTAATTATAAAAAAAATATAAAATCAACTAAAAAGCAAAATAAGGAGCAGTTTAAGATTTCAGAGATTATAAATCAAAAAAATAAATAAATATGTATCAAAGCGTTCAAGATGCAACAAAAATGTATGTAAATATATTATTATTTTTTTCTTTTTTTTTTTATATAAATTTAATTTAAATTTTAGTCTGCTACCCCATAAAAAATACATTCATGGATTTTGATTATTTAATATTTAGTGTGTTTTTTGTATTCACATCAATATATAAAAACAAATTTTGTACGTACTCTACAACAATCATATTTAAGGGCAATTAGCAAAAAAATATATGCTGACATAGAATGAAATAAAAAATATAAAAAAAGAAAAATCTTCAAATTTAAGTGTTTTCTCGTTTTTTATTTTAAAAAAATTTATATAATCTAAAATGTGTGTAATAAAAATTTTAAATTCTTTTATAGAAATTTACAAAGAGTTTAATAACAATTAGGACGACAGGCTAAAAACTACGTGTTGGAAGAAGAATTTTCTGTTGAATTAATTATAATATTAATTGAAGCAAGTTTTAAATGGATTTAAAATATTTTAACAAAACAATTTAATATTTAATTAATCAAATTATGAGTTAAAACTGTTTATTTTTTAAAAAAATCTATTGCATGTTCGTTAAATTTTTTAACAATTCAATTTTTTTTATTGAATCAATAAAATTTTTAATTGAATCAATACATTTTATTAATGAAATTTTTAATTGAATCAATTAAATGTTTAATTAAATCAATAAATTTTTTAATTGAATTAATAAAACGTTTAATAGAATCAATAAAATGTTAATTTCAATCAATTATATATTTAATTGATTCAATTAACATATTTAGCTACATAAATATTTTGAAATTTGTAACGCCCCCAAAATGTAATAGGAACAACTTTCTAAACATATCCAAAATTTTTCTTCCATTTTTTTAATGGAATCAGTGGACGCCATTACCTAAAAGAATAAATTTAAATTTGTATTCCCGAGTAAAAATTTTCTGGTCTAATCATATATAATTTGATACAATCTTATATGAGTTAATATGCTTCCGTATAAATTTATATAAAATTGTATCTATCACTTTGATACGGTTGATCCACTTTATATGGTTAGATATTGCTCCATATATGATTAGATTCGTATTTTGGTTTTGCTCATCAAATTATATAAAAATTGATATTATAAGATCAATTTGATCTAATTAGATTTGACCAAATTCAGAATCAAATTGTATCAATTTTTATATTTATTGATCTCAAGTAATACAATTAGATATTATTTGATACAACCATTTTACGGATCAAATTAGATCTATTCAGTAAAATTAGCATAATATTTTTACTAGGGATTCAATAAATTAATTTTTTAATCAAAAACAAATATTGAGATTTTTTTTTTCTTTTTTTTAATATGAAAAAAATAAAAATACTTTTTGTCATTCATCAAAAATAAGAGATTTTCTAATGCTTCAAAATTCAGTTAAATTTTTTTTTGAATTAATTAAAATTTTTAACTAAATCAATTAAATTGTTTGCCATTTTTTCTTCAACTTTTGATTTTCCCTAGTTTTTGGGCAAATTATTTTTTTACTAGACCTAAAAGTTAATTGGTACAAATTTGAGGCCGATCAGATCAAGTTAACCCGGGGCGCCCGGCGCTCAAAGTTTTTGATTTTCGAAAATTTTTGTTTGAATTAAATGGAGATAGTTTGGTCAGACATTTCGTTTGAAATTTATGCTCGTAATTTCAACAAGTAGGTAACTACGGGTGTAAAATACCTAATAGATATCTTCACCTAGCCGTTAAATTAACATTGAAAATTATAGTTACCTAAGAGTTAAATTTACGAAATTTTACTTTCACGGTAGATACCCAGGCAGAAACTGCCAACCGTTCCAAAGAAAAAGGCTCGGCGAAGCACTTAATTTTTTGTGTAGAAGGTAGTATGAATTAGAAAAAGTGCTTTCTAAGCGCTTTGCCAATGTTTTTCTATTTAAATCCGTTCCAAATATAAATTTTTTATTAAAATTTATTAATTTTCATAACAATTGGAATATTTTTTTATTTCCCTGCAGGATTAGTGGCCGGTCCTTGATAGTTCTCATGATATGTCACTTATACATAATGACCCACATATTACAAACTTGACACCTTTTATATAAAAACACCTGTTTATTTCGTGAGGAAGTGTCTTAAACTTCGGATATGAAATGTCACTGCGCCTATCCTTTTGGAACACAACCCGTCTCGGTTTAATACAACACTTTTTTTCGGGGCTTTTCCAAAATTTTTCCTAAAACATTTTTAATAAATTTTTTATTCCAAAACGCAAAGAAAACGGAAAACAAAATTTTCCAGGAAAATATTTCAAAGTTTGTCGAATTTTTTTATCCTAATAAATTAGTCAATCAATTTTTTTACCCTAATTTAATAAATTTCTTTATTCAAATAAACACCAAAAAAAGTTGTGTCTTATGGACTTATACAATTTAGAAACGTCCCATTTTTTTGTTCTAAAAGTGCTATAATAGTACCATATTTTTTGTTTTCAAAGCGCTTTAAAATAGCAACGGCATACCGTTTACCGTGGTTATCATTTTGGACGCTGGGAGAGTACTAAACTGTGATGCTTTCCCAGCACTCGAGCGACCATAAAAAGTACTTTGCCAGCGCTCTCCCGTTCGTATTTTTCTGCCTGGGTATCTATGCACTGATAGTTATCTGCTTGTTGAAATTACGGCTATTAGAGCTGTATAGGGTGTTTTTTTTTACTGTTACCGAACTTTAAATTTAAAAAAAGTAAGGACAAATATTTTTAATATCAATCAAACTGACTTTATTGGATAGATAATTTTATGACATTAATGTTTAAAAATGATTTGGAGCCATATCGATACCAAAAATGGCTCGTACATGGAGTAATCTCTATTTTCAAACAATTTTCACAGAATTTGCGACCGTTTTTCGAATTTCACCAATAACTCGTCGAAGGTTTATTTCCAGGTGTTTAATTGTCTCTAATTTATCGGAAAAGACAAGTTACTTTACATAGCCCCAGAGAAAATAATCCAATGGGGTTAAATCAAACGATATTGGTAACCAATTAATAGGATCTTTGAATAAAATTTAAGTTCGACGAAAAGAACCATTTTTTTTGATAAAAAAATTTCTACAATTTGGAAGCGTTGGTCTTATGTAAGTCTTTGCATGATAAAATGTCAAACCATATTTAACAAAACACAACTATCAGCAGTTAGATCGGTTATCAAATGAAGCAGTATTGCCAATTCAAAGTTGTGAACCTCTAAAAAAAACACTCTATATTATGTTGTGTAATTGGTACATATGTAAATTCTCGTTGTTACATACAAATATACGACTTTATGTTTTGCTAAATACTCTTGACAATGGAATCTGACAAATTCCGAAACACTTGTCGAGTATGTCTTTCAAAATAAGCAAACCAATAAATTTAAAAAAAACAAATTTATAAATAGTTTCTTGAAAATTGTTACTTTGACAATAACATCGTAATGATTAGTAAAAGAAATATGACCTTGAGCAAGAATAGTCTTTCTCAAAATAGAATTTTAGAAATCCAATAATAAATAATTTTTATTAATTTAAAAATTTAAACAGAATTTAAAAAATTAAAAATGTGTCTTGCGACCCCTCACATTTATTTATTTTGATGAGCTGAACACAAATAACAAAAAAAAATAAAATCGGTCAAACGGTTTTCGAGATATCGCTACTTGAAATGTGCCAAAAATGGTGATTCCTACGTTTAAGAAATTAAAAAAAATCTCAAAATTTATTTTCCTTTGCCTTTCATAGAGCTTGAGACAAACTTTAATTTAAAATTATTTTGAGCTGAATCGGGTGGAGCCAGTGGAGCCCTTCGATCAAAGTTTTGTTTTTTTTAGAAATATTTACCAAAAGCTTTAAACTTCGATCGAAGGGCGCCATGAGTTCTGATTTGGGGCACATTATCTTGTCTCCAGCTCTATGAAATAGTCAGTAAAAAAAATTTGAAAATTTTTTGTCAAATTTCAAATAGCGATATCTCGAAAACCGTTCAACTGATTTTATTTTATTTTTTTTTGTTTTCTGAAATTCGTATTCAGCGCATCAACGTAATATGCTATTTACATATACCCCGAAATCCACATAAATTTGGATTTCAAATCCAATTAAAATCTATACCGTTTACATATGCTTTTTTGACATTTAGCGGGATTTTGTTTGTACTAACTCTGTATTTTCTTTTGATTTGTGTACAGGGTTGTTAGTTGAAAAATTACCCAATTTTATAAATATTTCTAAAAACAATGATTTTTCTTTGCCGGAGCCAATATTTTCCATCCCACTAGTATATGTTGGGACCACAATACCAAAAAATTTGTTTTTATGTAGAGCTGCTTCTTTAAATGCAAGAAAATTAACATTTTAGCCAAGTTTGGGGCCGCCACCATTGAGTGTTTTTCTTTGTTAGGAAGACCAAATTGGTCAACTAAATTGTGCGTTTACCATTTGCAATGGTAAATTTTAAATGAAACATTGTTAAACATTGTTTTTATTAATCTTTTAATAGTTTTAAAAAAATAAATTTTAATTGTTTTTTTTTACTTTATAAAAAACAACAACAGCTGATAAAAAATCGTGTGCAGCGTTGTAAAAAAAGCATTAGGGATGATTATTTTGGGAAAACCCATAGTTGTACAATTAAGTAGTAGAAATTTTTTAGGATTTTAAATTGCGATTTTACGATTTTCCCAAAATCCAAGTTTTTTTTTGTATGGGATTTGACATTTGAAATCCAAAAAAGTAATTGGATTTACTTGGATTTTCATTGAAATCCCATTTTTTTGGATTTCGAGGTATATGTAAATGGCATATAAGTAAATAGTATGGATCGTACAACATATTAAATTTTTGAATTTTTAAAAATTTTCAAAAATCAAAGACTTTGATTGCCGGGCGCTACGGGTTAATTTAATTTGATTGACCTGAAATTTGTACCACATCAGTGCTGATTAATTTTTATTAAAAAAAAAATAATCGTTTTTATTCGATCTTTAAAATATTATATTTGGAGTTGGTTTATTCTAGCTCGAGATCATTATTTCCTTTACTAATTAAAACTATGATATTCTCATAGAACAATTTTCAAGAAAATTATTTTTCTGTTTTAAATTTATTTGTGTTTGTCATTTTTTTGCAAGACTTAATCGACACGTGTTTCGGAATATGTCAAATTCCATTGTCAAAATTATTTAGCAAAAATAATAATTTTTAATAATTGTTGTTTTTTTATTTTTAGTACCAAAAGGTACATAAAAATAAAATGTATTTATTCGGCTTTATATATGTATATATGTATATATATTCGATTAGAGTTTTATTCTAGTTCGAGGCCCAAAAATATTTCTATATGTGATATTGTCATAATTTTTAAAGCAATAAATTTAAAATACTCTATTATGACAATATCATATATATAGAAATATTTTTGGGCCTCGAACTAGAATAAAACTCTAATCGAATATATATTTTTAATAATTATTTGTTGAATTGTTGATGATCGTGATCTTACTACGATACTACAATTTTCGTATTCTAATTACCAATAGGAGTATATGTATTAATCGTCGAATATGTATTAATATTTTAGTTTAATCATTAACGATTTGTCATTTAAATTCCCTTTACTACTTGTAGTATAGGGTTTTTATATATGCTAAGTAGTCTTGACAATGGAATCTGACAAATTCCGAAACACGTGTCGTCTAAGTCTTGCAAAAATGACCAACGTAAATACATTTAAAACAATAAACTATGAGAATATCATAGTTTTAATTAGTAAAGGAAATAATGACCTCGAGCTGGAATAAACCTACTTAAAAATTTTTTGTTTTTAATAAAAATTTATCAGAATTATGAAGAATATTTTGCCCTAACACATATTTTTTGTTTTAAAAAACTATTTTAAATTATAAATTTTGTTGTGATTTTCGTAAAGTTTCATTGGAGATTCTAACATTTCTTTTTTTGTAAAATTACTAATTTTTTATGTTAAACTGTTTACTTATTGTTAGTTGATTTAACAAATTTTGTGGTTAATTTCATATTATTTTACATTTTTTTGTATTTTAAATTGTAAATTTTGTTGTGATTACACTGTAAGACAAATTTGAACTTTTTTTTAACACCAGAACGAGAACTTATACACTTGATACAGGAGCCCCTCTGGAGTAAAACTGCATTTACAGTTTATCATTCAGTGATCATTTGTCCTTTTTAGAGGACTTTAAAGTTTTGAAGGACATGTATCCCACGATGCTGAAATAAAAACAAAATGAAAGAGTAAAGTCTCTTCGATTTCTTAAATATGTTTGTTTTGTTATATCAGGTTTAAAGGATGTCAATAAGGTCCTTTCAAAACTTTGTCCTTTAATATCCTTTAGAATTTTCAGTAATTTCTTCCGGAAACAATATATGTTAAGGACATTGATATGCACCAACACATTGTTAACTTTCATCCTTATCACTTTGTTAGTTAAGTGTAAAAAAAATAAGTTTTTCTATATAACTAGGGTGACCATTTTTTCTCGAACTCAAATCAGTACGCGTACTTTTTTATAATATTTTTCGCTGAAGAACTCCCTAAAAACTCATATGGAAAGAAAAATTATGACGAATATTTTATCACTAAAAAGCTTTGGTTTAATTTACATAATTATTTTTTATTGTTACTTGTATTTCCGTAAAAACAACTGTTAAAAACAACTGACATGAATAGTTGTATTTTTGCAAAAAAAATGAAGCTCATCACAGACATTTTTGAATGGCATTACGAAGACCTAGTTCTTTTGAGAATCGCCCCGATTCTAAGAACTTTTTTCTCAAGTTCTGAGATATCTACCTCTTCCTTTTACAAAAACTCCCAAATCATGAGCACATATTTTTAAAAAATCTTTTGCTCTTGGAACTTTTTTCCGATCGGAAAAACCTCAGATTTTGTGTCCATTTTTTTGGGATAAAACCCCGCAAATACCAATGACTTTACTTCATCCACACATCTTATTTTTATTTGGACTCATCGAATTAAAAGTTCTTCCTAAAAATATAGAAAATCTATCATCTTAAACTATTCCCTATAAAAACCAACTCACAATCAGATTATGTGCGCTTTTTTATATACAAATTAATTTTCGTTACGATTTTCTTTTCGGACTCACAAGCTTTAAGATTCCTAGACATTTTTTAATAGAAAGTATTTCAGACTAAGCTTTTATAAAACTTCTCTTCTAAATTATTTGATGTAAATAATAGTTTTGGTATAGAATTTTTAAAATAATTTTTTATTTGGAAATGTACAAAAATCAGTACAATCAGTACAAATTTTAAAAAATCAGTACAAATCAGTACAAGGTATTTTGATCAGTACACGTGACTAAAAATCAGTACATGTACTGATCAAATCAGTACGAATGGTCAGCCTATATATAACTGAAAATATTTTAGTTTATTTACATATAGCCTCCTCCAATTTTCTTTGAAAAAAAAAAAATCTAACACATGAATAAAATAGAAATTTTTTACACTAATTGTTGCATTGCAATGTCCTTAACATATATTATTTCCGGAAGAAATGGCTGGAAATTCTAAAGGATATTAAAGGACAAAGTTTTGAAAGTACCTTATTGATATCCTTTTAACATGATATGACAAAACAAACATACTTAAAAAATCGAGGAGACTATACTCCTCATTTGATTTTTATTTCAGCATCGTAGGATAAGTAGAAATATTTTTTTTTTTTTTTTTTTACTTCAAAGGTCCTTCAAATATTTAAAATCCTCTAAGAAGGACAAGTGATCACCGAATGAAAAACTGTAAATGCTGTTTTTCCCAGAGGGGCTCTGCTATCAAGTGTATAAGGTCTCGTTCTGGTGTTAAAAGTAGTGTTTTACGGTGTTGCCGAAGAATTTTCATGGTAGATTCTAAAAAATGCCTTTTTTTTTAATTACCCATTTTTATATGTAAAACTGAGTTTACTAAGTTGATTTAACAAATTTTTAGGTTGATTTTATATTATTTTACAATTTTTCTTTGTATTTTAAATTGTGAATTTTGTTGTGATTACCCAGCAAGTTTCATGATAGATTCTAAAAAATGCCTTTTTTTGTAAAATTACCCATTTTTATATGTTAAGCTCAGTTTACTAAGTTAATTTAACTAATTTCTTTTCATTTCAAGTTATTTTACAATTTTTGTTTGTAAAATTTAAATTTTTATTCTCTATTTTGTTATTTTTACATAAACTTTTGTTTGAATGTAGCCAGTCGTCCCAATTAAATTGTAAATTAAACTTTTAAGTTTTCAATTATTATTTTTTATTGTTTTAAAAACCTTTTTTACTAATTGCTTTATTTTAAAACTACTTCATGCAATTTCAATTTTATAAAAGTTCTACACTACAACACAGGATCATAACTACACAATATATACAAATTACACAGTGTTTAACTGAATAATGCATCCATCTTTCATGCAGATTCTTAACGTGCATAAATCAAGTATAATTATTTTCAAAACTACTACTAAATGTGTTTGAAAACAAAAATTAAAAGTGTGTATAAATGATAAAAGTATTGATATATGAAAAATGAATTCCCGTGGGTTGAATTTTTTTACAACAAATGTGTGTGTGTAATTTTTTTGAGTGAATTGTAGATTTTGAAGAATGTTTTTTAAATTTGATGTTTCAATATTTTATTTTGTTGATAATTTACACAAGTGTTTTTATGTGTTTATTTGTTTTAAATTTGTTTTTTTTTTTAATGTTCATCAATAAAAACTTACTTGTTCTTTTGATAATAAATTTTTATTTTAGTTTTTAGTTTTTATTATAGCAGGATGTCATTAAAATGATCTATGAAACAAAATTCAACTACTAGAAAAACAAACTAATTTTTTTTTTTTTTTGCAAAAATAATGGTTGTTGGTTTGATAATAATTAATAATAATTATGTATTAATACGGTATATATAAAAATTGAATTATTCAAAAGCAGATTGTAACTTATTTTCAATTCCATAAAAAAAAAACATTGTACAATATGCCTGGCCACGCATTTTCTTTTTTTATTTTTTTTAATTTATTTTTCAATATTTGTATTCAAATTTTAAAACTCTGTATTTTTATTCAGTTAATTACAAAAATAACAATTCAACTAATATAGTAGAGGAAATAAACTAAATCCTGTTAAAGGTCCTGTTTTACTGTAATCCAAAGTATTTACTCAATTTTTCATTATAGAAAAAAAAAAAAACAAAGAGATAGAGAGAGAGAGTTATAAGGAGAGTGAGTGACAGTTATAGAAGAGTAGAGTAGAACAATATACAATATTTAAACTAAAAGTGCAGTTATAACAGATTGTGAAGGTTTCTTTTTTTATCATTTTTTACCTACAAAGTATTCTTAAAAACTTAGGAAATTATAATTTAAATTAAATGTCTTTTTTTAGTAATTAATTAATAACTAAACTTATTACGAGAAATTTCACTTAGGTAAGTGAATCATTTTAAATACTTTTTGTAGTTTTGTGGTATTTTTATTTATTAATAACTATTAGTTTTTTCTAAGTGTAGAACTGTACCGCGTTCGTATTATTTTTTTGTTAAATATTTTGTGTTCTATTATAACCTGCCTTTATTATAATAAATAATACCGTCCGACAGCCATTATAAACATGATCCGGATGATATTTATCTGAATATAGAGATTAAATGGAGTAAAACTGCATTTACAGTTTGGCATTTCGTGATCCTGTTTTCTTTTAAAATGGCTTCAAAGTTTTAGAGGGTTAAATTTTTGTAAAATATTTTTTAAGTATTTGTACTTGTCCTCTTTCATTTGCCATCACTAGTGGCATCATTTGCCATCACTAGTGGCATCATTAGCCATCACTAGTGGAATCGATAACAAATTTTCTCTAGAATTTTTATTGTTATCGATCGAGGACAAATTTTCTATAGAAATTTTTTTTTTATCGATCGATGACAAATTTTCTATAGAAAATTTTTTGTTATCGATCGATGACAAATTTTCTATAGAAAATTTTTGGTTATCGATCGATGACAAATTTTCTATAGAAAATTTTTTGTTGTCGACCGATGACAAATTTTCTATAGAAATTTTTTTGTTATCGATCGATGACAAATTTTCTATAGAAAATTTTTAGTTATCGATCGATGACAAATTTTCTATAGAAAAAATTTTTTGTTATCGATCGTTGACAAATTTTCTATAGAAAACTTTTTGTTATCGATCGATGACAAATTTTCTATAGAATTTTTTTTTTATCGATCGATGAGAAATTTTCTATAGAATTTTTGTTTTATCGATCGATGAGAAATTTTCTATAGAAAATTTTTTTTGTTATCGATCTATAGAAAATTTTTTGTTATCGATCGTTGACAAATTTTCTATAGAAAATATTTTGTTATCGATCAATGACAAATTTTCTATAGAAAATATTTTGTTATCGATGGATGACAAATTTTCTATAGAAAATATTTTGTTATCGATAGATAACAAATTTTCTATAGACAATTTTTTGTTATAGATCGATGACAAATTTTCTATAGAAAGTTTTTTGTTATCGATCGATGACAAAATTTCTATAGATAATTTTTTTGTTATCGATCGATGACAAATTTTCTATAAGAAAATTTTTTATAAAAAAAAATTTTGTTATCGACCGTTGACGAATTTTCATTAGAAAATTTTTTGTTATCGATCGATGACAAATTTTTTATAGAAAATTTTTTCTTATCGATCGATGACTAATTTTCTATACAACATTTTTTCTTATCGATCGATGACAAATTTTCTATAGAATATTCTTTGTTATCGATCGATGACAAATTTTCTATAGAAAATTTTTTGCTATCGATTGATGAGAAATTTTCTATAGAAAATTTTTTGTTATCGATCGATGACAAATTTTCTATGGAAAATTTTTTGTTATCGATCGATGACAAATTTTTTATAGAAAATTTTTTGTTATCGATCGATGACAAATTTTCTATAGAAAATTTTTTGTTATCGATCGATGACAAATTTTCTATAGAAAAATTCTTTTGTTATCGATCGTTGACAAATTTTCTATAGAAAATTTTTTGTTATCGATCGATGACAAATTTTCTATAGAAATTTTTTTGTTATCGATCGATGACAAATTTCTATAGAAAATTTTTTGTTATCGAACGATGACAAATTTTCTATGGAATATTTTTTGTTATCGATCGATGACAATTTTTTTATAGAAAATTTTTTTGTTATCGATCGATGACAAATTTTCTATAGAAAATTTTTTGTAATCGATCGTAACAAGTTTTCTATAGAAAATTTTTTGTTATCTATCGATGACAAATTTTCTATAAAAAATTTTTTGTTATCGATCGATGACAAATTTTCTATAGAAAATTTTTTGTTATCGATCGATGACAAATTTTCTATAGAAAATTTTTTGTTATCGATCGATGACAAATTTTCTATTGAAAAAATTTTTTGTTATCGATCGATGACAAATTTTTTTATAGAACATTTTTTGTTATCGATCGATGACAAATTTTGTATAGAAATTTTTTTTTGTTATCGATCGATGACAAATTTTCTATAGAAAATTTTTTGTTATCGATCTATGACAAATTTTCTATAAAAAATTTTTTGTTATCGATCGATGACAAATTTTCTATAGAAAATTTTTTGTTATCGTTCAATGACAAATTTGCTTTAGAAAATTTTTTGTTAACGATCGATGACAAATTTTCTAAAGAAAATTTTTTTCAGAAAATTTTGTGTTATCGATCGATGACAAATTTTTTTTCACAAAATTTTTTGTTATCGATCGATGACAAATTTTCTATAGAAAATTTTTTGTTATCGATCGATGACAAATTTTCTATAGAAAATTTTTTGTTTTCGTTCGATGACAAATATTCTATAGATAATTTTTTGTTATCGATCGATGACAAATTTTCTATAGAAATTTTTTGTTATCGATCCATGACAAATTTTCTATAGGAATTTTTTTGTTATCGATCGATGACAAATTTTCTATAGAAACTTTTTTGTTATCGATCGATGACAAATTTTCTATAGAAAATTTTTTGTTATCGGTCGATGACAAGTTTTCTATAGAATATTTTTTGTTATCGATCGATGACAAATTTTCTATAGAATTTTTTTGTTATCGATCGATGACAAATTTTCTATAGAAAAATTATATTATCGATCGATGACAAAAAAAAAAATTTTATAGAAAATTTTTCATCGATCGATAACAAAAAAATTTCTCTAGAAAATTTGTCATCGATCGATAACAAAAAATTTTCTGTAGAAAATTTGTCATCGATCGATAACAAAAAATTTTCTATAGAAAATTTGTCATCGATCGAGAAGAAAAAAATTTTCTATAGAAAATTTGTCATCGATTGACAACAAAAAATTTTCAATAGAAAATTTGTCATCGATCGATAACAAAAAGTTTTCTATAGAAAATTTGTCATCGATCGATAACATAAAATTTTCTCTAGAAAATTTGTCAACGATCGATAACAAAAAAATTTCTCTAGAAAATTTGTCATCGATCGATAACAAAAAATTTTCTGTAGAAAATTTGTCATCGATCGATAACAAAAAATTTTCTGTAGAAAATTTGTCATCGATCGATAACAAAAAATTTTCTATAGAAAATTTGTCATCGATCGATAACAACAAATTTTCTATAGAAAATTTGTCATCGATCGATAACAAAAAAATTTCTATAGAAAATTTGTTATCGATCGATAACAAAAAATTTTCTATAGAAAATTTGTCATCGATCGATAACAAAAAATTTTCTGTAGAAAATTTGTCATCGATCGATAACAAAAAATTTTCTATAGAAAATTTGTCATCGATCGATAACAAAAAATTTTCTATAGAAAATTTGTCATCGATCGATAACAAAAAATTATCTATAGAAAATTTGTCATCGATCGATAACAAAAAATTTTCTATAGAAAATTTGTCATCGATCGATAACAAAAAATTTTCTATAGAAAATTTGTTATCGATCGATAACAAAAAATTTTCTATAGAAAATTTGTCATCGATCGATAACAAAAAATTTTCTATAGAAAATTTGTCATCGATCGATAACAAAAAATTTTCTAAAGAAAATTTGTCATCAATCGATAACAAAACAATGTTTATAGAAAATTTGTCATCGATCGATAACAAAAAATTTTCTATAGAAAATTTGTCATCAAGCGATTTTCAATTTTCTATAGAAAGTTTTTGTTATCGATCGATGACAAAAAATTTGTTAAAATTCTGATTAATTTTTATTAAAAAATAAAAATTGTTTTATTCGACCTTTAAAATTTTATATTTTGAGTGGGTTTATTCTACCTCGAGGTCATTGTTTTGTTTACTAATTGAAACTATGATATTGTCCTAGAATAATACCAAATTCACATTAATTTTTTTAAACATGTTTAAGCACTTAAACATGTTTATGTACCTTAACAAGTTTAAATTTAAACATGTTTAAGTGGTTAAACATGTTTAAAAAAAATGAATGCGAATTTGGTATAATTTTTAAGAAAATTATTTTTCTGTTTTAAATTTATTTATGTTTGTAATTTTTGCAAGACTTAATCGACAAATGTTTCGGAATTTGTCAGATTCCATCGTCAAGATTATTTATCAAATATAAAAACTCTAGACTACAAGTACCAAAGGGATTTTAATGACAAATCGTTACCGATCAAACTAAAATATGAGAATAGAGTCGAATGTATATTAATATTTAAGTTTTGCTACTTGTAGTAATCGGTTTTTACGTTTGCTAAATAATCTTGACAATGGAATCTGATAAATTCCGAAACAAGTGTCGGTTAAGTCTTGCAAAAATGGCCAACATAGATAAATTTAAAACAGGGAAATAATTTTCATGAAAATTATTCTATGAGAATATCATAGTTTTAATTAGTAAAAGAAATAATGACCTCGAGCTAGAATAAACCTATTCAAAATATAAAATTTTAATGGCCAAAGGAACAATTTTTATTTAATAAAATGTTAAAATTTGCGGAGATCCTCCTCGTTTATTTGCCATCACTAGTGGCATCCATAAATATTTAAGAAAATATAAATATTTAAAAAATATTTTACAAAAATTAAATCCTCTAAAACTTTAAAGTTCTTTTTAAAGGAAACAGAATCACGAAATGAAAAACTGTTAATGCCATTTTACTACATTAAGTCTCTAGTTTCAAGCGCATATTATCCAGTTCGTGTTAAACGACACTTTTTTAATTTTTGTCGGACGGTGTAATATAGAAAATTTTTAGTATGCTTATGTTTTTTTTGTTTGGTTTTCAAAAAAATAAAGTAAAATATTTAATCTAAATTAACTTTAAAATTATATTAAAAACTTTTAAGTTTAAAATATAACAAAAATTGTTATTTGAAAAAAAAAACTTTAACGAAATTAAAATTTTAAAAAAATTAACAAAATACAATAATTTTTAAAATTGGTTTATCATATAATCACATGTTTACACAAACTAAATTTGTTAAATTTTTGGTTTTGGTTTTTATTTTAATTTAATATATCAATACCAATATCTACAACACAGTCACAAGGTAACTTAATGAATTTAGAAGAAAATAGAATTTTTTAAAAAAAATTATATATAGAGTTCAATTTCTTTTTAATAGACACATATTTAACGATTAGTAAGAAAGGGTTAAACAAAATTAAAAAATAAAATAATTATAAAAATTATAAATGTAAAGTTTAAAAAAGCTATTTGAGCTGTTTAATTTCACGATTAATTGTTACTTTTACGATCAAACTATCATTTTCAACTATATTTCGAAAAAGATCAACTGAAATATTTCAAAAAAGTTCAACTGAAAGCTCTTTAAATCGAGGATAAATTGTTGTTTTTCTTTAATATTTTTTAAAATAGATTTTTTAAATTAAAGATATGAAGCTTTTATAAAATAATGAGCCCACGTTGTGTTCCAAAAAGACAATTACAATCTTTTAGGGCGATATTATTCTTAATTTATTTCTTGGGGCTTTCTAATATATAGAAGTTTATCAAATTAAATAGAAGGGACTGCTATAAATACGTGGCCCCATGTTGGGCGCCAATCTGACAATGTGAGTCTTTTAAGTGTTAAACTATTTTCATTTTCAATTTACAATATAAATTGAAGTTAATTTATTTTTCTAAAATATTTATATTTTATAGAACAGTTTATCGAATTAAAGATATAAATTAATAATATTAATATTAGAAATAAAATAATTGGGCCCACGTTTGGCGCCAATGAGGCGATGCAAGTCTTTCCAGTACAATATTATCCTGATTTTCAATTTAAAATAAAAATTATGTCAAAAGTAGTTAATCATGTGGACGTTGGAACGCCTGTATATATATGGCCCCATGTTGGGCGCCAAAAAGACGTTGTACATTTTTTAAAGCAACATTGTTCGGATTTTATTTATTTTTAAATTTTTTATTTACATTCAAAATTAAAGCAAAGTTTTTGTCTTTCAGTTTAAATATTTAGCAATCTTCGATAAACTATCAAATTGAGGTTGGACTAGAGTTGCCAGACTTTTATTTCGAAAATGCGGGACAAACTCCCGAAAATTACAAAAATGGCGGGATTTTAAAAATTTTCGCGGGACAAAAATATTTTTATGAACAAAACTGAAAAATTTAGCAGCGTGTTGTCGAGTTTTATTGTTTTAAATAGAGACTAGAAATTTTTTTTCGCGCTGCTTTAGAGACTAATTTAGCTAAAGTAAATTTTAGTACACACATTTCCAAATGATGCAGACCATATGATCGAAATCTCGAAAAAATTGCAAAAAAATCGGGACGCGAGAATCGGCTATGAAAAGCGGGACAATCCCGCCAAATGCGGTACGTCTGGCAGCCCTTGGTTGGAACGAAACGAAAAACGAAAAATTATTCTAATTTTATTTGTTTAAAAATGTTTAATTAACAAATAAAACTAAAATCAAAAATAAGTTAGTTTCCGAAGATTTTTTTTACAAAGTCAATTATAACATTGAAGAGATAAAACTTAAGTAAATGTACGGTCCCACAATGGGCGCCCATAAGACGAAGAATTATTTTCAGCTTAAAATTGTTTTTTTTTTTTTTTTAATTTATTCTAAAAAATTTTTCTGTTTGTTGTAAAGGCGTACGGACATAACGCCCAAGTGCATATCGCCCAAATTAAAAAAGTTCCACCCAAAAAAAACGTGTGTTAGTTGTTGTTGCAAAATTTTTTGGACGATATGCCCATTATTTTTGGGTATTTTAACACTTTTCTTTAAATTAATAAAAATGATCAAATATTACCAATATTACCCAAATATCAAAATGTTGAATTTATAAAATGTCATAGCGCCCAAAAAAATAATCATAAAACTCACCAATATTGTTTTTTTTAACACAATGTTTTAAAGGTTTTATGCGTAGCCGGCCTTCGGCCGGGCTTAGGGATTACAAAATCCATGCATTAAACCCACCCTCTCCGCAAAGTAAAGTTTTCTAGGGTAGCAGGCCTTAACACTATCAAATTTGTTATGCATCAAAAAGGCCTGATAACCAAATAGCTTTGGTTTGCAGAGAGGGTGGGTTTAATGCATGGAGTATATAATCCCTAAGCCCGGCGGAAGGCCGGCTACGCAGAAAACCTTTATTACAAAAAAACAAATCATAGAAGTCGTAATTTCGACATTTCGCCCAAAAAAAATATTTTGGATTTTTTGACAATTTTGTTTTGGGAGAAATAACATTTTTAGAGCTTTCATTTTGGGCTATATGTCGCAGCTTGGGCAGTATGACATTTACGGTTTTGGGCGATAAGACCTTGGGCGCTATGTCCGTACGCCTGTTGTAAAGCGTAATTATTTTACAAACTAATTTACCAAATTGACGAGATAGGATTTCTAGAAATATATGACCCTGCGTTGGGCGGCATATACTGATTTTATTTGTTTTAAAATTTTTAATTTACAATAACAAATAAAATCAGAGCTGAGTTATTCAAACTAAAGGACTAAACTTGGCCCAAGTTGGGACCCAATAAGACGAAGTGGTATTTTCAGTTTAAAATATTTTTTATTTCAAACATTATTTTTAGTTTTTCTAAATTTTTAATATTTTACAAAGCAGAATAAAAAATTGATGAGATGTTACTTCTATAAATATATGGCCCCACGTTGAGCGCCAAAATACGATGCAAGTGTTTTGATTTTAATTGTTATAAAATTTTCAATTTACAATAAATATTAAAATCAAAAATAAGTTGTTCTTTTAAAATTTAAATATTTTTCACGCACCCATCTCTAATTTCAACAGTTAATTTACGGTTGGAATAAGAGATGGTTGCGTGAGTAAATTTTGACTCACGCACGCTCACGCTCACGAAATCACAATATTTCTTATGTTCACTCACACTCACGTGAGTAACTAAAATTTTTATCATGAAATAATCACGCTCTCGAAGACTCACGAAATTAAAATAAACAAATTTCGATTTCTTCCACAAAAAGTACATCATTTTCTAAAAACAATCATAAAAACATATTTTAATTACAATTTCGTATTCATTTTCCTTAAAATTTAATATGAAGACAATTTCTTACTTGTGTTCTGTTTTAGACACCACAAAACAATCACGCAAACTCACAAAACAAAAATTAATCACGCACGCTAACGCACGCAACTATTTTCTTTAATCCGGTGCACTCAGGATCACGTGAGTAAAAATAAATTGCAATCACGATCACGCGTAATTGACGCATGAATCACGTGAATCATGAAAAAATCTTGTCACGCGAGCATCTCTAGTTGGAATATTCTAAATTAAAAGGCCCGGACTGTGATAACGTAAAACGTTAGTTAACTATCGTCGATTTTTGGAGGTGTTTGTTTCTCCTAAACTAAAAAAAATGTTTTCATATTTTTTTTATTTTTCTGGATTCGATAGCACCCCAAGCACGACGGTTCTAAAAAAAAGCTTTCTGAAAGCACTGTAACAAAAAAAAAGCATTTTCAAAACGCTATTTTCAAAAGCTTTGCAAGCGTTTTTGAAAAGTGTTCTGAAAGCACTAAAACAAAAAAAAGCAATCTCAAAACGTATTCAAAAAGCGTTTTAAGAGTTCTTCAGATTTTTTGAAAAAAAAATTCTAAGTTCCGAAACTATTTTCGAATAACAATTTTTTGTAATTTTATTTTTTTGTTTTTTAAGTAAAAAAAAAAAAACATCAAAAATGTTCTTAGAATTTTTTTTTTTTTAAATTTTCTAAATTTCGAAAATCTTTTTGAAAAATTTTCTAAGTTTCTTGGAGTACAAAATTTTTTTTTTTTTCGGATTTCACTTTGTATCAAACAAATTATTATAACCGAACTAAAACAGAAATTCTTTACTTTCGGTTTATAAAGTGCTTTGATGACTTTACAAAAAACGTTCTCAAATCACTTTTTTACATCGCTTTTAAAACGCTTTAAGCCTAGCGTAGATCGATGTTATCATTCGGATCAGGCACTTTGGAGTTGGTATACAGAACGCTTGTACAACCGTCCACAACGCTTTCACAATGCTTTCACAACGCTTTCACAACGCTTTCACAACGCTTTCACAACGCTTTTGCGATTGTATTTTTCTGACAGTACTGTTTAATAATATAATAAAGGAAAACTTTTAAATTTCCCTTCAGAACGATATTTTTTTGATGTCGTTTATCTACCGTCAATTGTTTTCGTTTTACGTGACGAAAACAATTGACGGTGGTGTCACAACGGATCTCAGATTCTATGTTTACTGAAGTCGAGCTTTAAATTTAATCTGGAAAAGATGATTAATTTATCTTATTTCAATTCAAATTAATGTTTTGGACTTTCAGTATTTATAAATTTAAGTTGAACTTTTCTGAATTTCAGTTGATCTCGTGGGGATTCTGGTTATTTTAAACTATCGAATATCAAATAATATTTTTGAGTTATGAAAATCTTTGAATATCAATAATTTTTTTTAAATATTATTTTAAAATAGTGTAGAATTTTAAAATATTCATCAAAATTTAAATGATGAGTTTATTCTGCCTCATAATGTCTTGTGTGTTAAACACGCTCAACTAAATAAGTGGAAAACAGAGTGAATTCATAACAAGGGAGGTATCTCGTTTGTCTTTCACCGAAACTTTTTAGCATTTAATATGTTGTAAATAATTTCATTTCCTAGGGGACCTTTTTTGCCTTTTTTTACTAGAAAAGCCTTAACTGCTCAAGTTTTTAATAAGAACTATTGAAATTTTGAAATCTCTTATAGGGGGCGGAGGCCAGGGTTTGAATATAAGTTTCTGATTTTTTTTTTTAAGATTCGTAGCTATAAAAAAATTGGCATGAAAGGGTAGAGTTCATTTAGTTCCATATAATTTTAGAAACGAAAACGAATTAACAGAAATTTACTCAGAAGAAGTTCTTTTCTTCTGACAGTTTTTTAGCTAATATTTTTGAAAATGCAACTTTATGTTTAATTTATTCTTCTTACAAAATTCTTTAAGTGTAAATTTGTTTAAATTAAAAGTAAGTTCGGCTAGTAAGAACGACACAAATTTATTAAAATCTAAAACATTAATATATTTTAGTACGCAGCACTCAGCGCAGCTCATTTTATTTGGTTTGCAAATTATACTACAAAAATTAAAAAAAAAGAGAATAATAATTCGAACTATGCGATTAATCGGTTTATTTTAAACATTTAGATATCAATTTTAGTATTATAAAATAAAAAAAATTAAATATATTTGATTAAGGCTGGATAACTCAATGCTCCGTTATAAAATAACTCTCCGTTAAATATAACTTTTCATTGAGTAATCCGCCCTAAGTGTTTAAAAGTTACTTTTAAAACCCAGCAGTATTTAAAGGTAGGGTCATTGCGCGCAATTTTTCCCTAATTTTTAATCAAAAATCGCATATTCGAAAATTTTAAAATGATCATATCTTTGTAAATACTGACGATACGGCACAAAAAACATACATAAAATACGAGTCCAGAACTACAAAAAAGCTCGGCACCGACCGAGATATGAGCATTTTAAATTTTCGGGAATGCGAAGTTTTAATAAGATACTAATGCCATAATTTTTGTATTGCTTTCTTTTGAAAATTGCCTCCGTCTTGCCCTATGTTGACTGGTTTTTGAGATATCGGCAAGGCATTATGTTTCTTTAAGTCTTTCATCAGAATCCTGAAAATCCTTATAAAAACCGGAGCAAATGACTTTTTAAACCTACGATAGTGTAGAAAGTCATGGAAGAAATCTTGAAAGTCGAAATTATTAACCTTTTGCCATTGTTATAAACTGGTAACGTGAAAGAAATTCTGGAGTCAGAACAATTAAACTTCTGTATGGTTTTAAACAGGTTATGAAAAAAACATAAAATGCGGTATGCTGGGTCTCTGGTCATCCATGAGATCTTAATCAGGCTAAAATAGAACCATAAGTATTTTTTGCTACTGGTCAATTTCTAAAAATCTTTAATTATTTTGTTTAATAATAGTATAAATGTTTATTTTTTTAACGATTAATTACATAGCTCTTAAAAATAATATTAAACATGGGCTAATAAAATTAAAAAAAAAATAAACCAAATTTTTAAAAATAATTTAAAATTAAAAATAATAATTTTAATATGTCTAATACAAGAAAAAAAATTTACATCACGACTGTACTTTTTATTACTTAAAAAAACACAATAAACACCAAACGTCAATTTTATAATTTGGTATAAAACGATCTTTTGAAACATGAGCAATAATTTTTCAATATATGAATATGTTTCAAAAATTACTGAAGAGTAAAAAAAAATTGATGATCCAACAATAAGACAGAGTGATTTAAGATATTTTCAGATTTTCAAAACGGGTAGCGTAGAAAAGTTGTAAATTTGGATTTTAATCGGATTTTAAATGCACTTTAATTTTGATGCATCGTTGACCTGTTCTTCAATAGAGCAAAATATTGTTTATTGATTTTAAAAATGTGTCAGTAAACGTCAAAAGTATAACTATTATAATTCGACTTTTTCAATTGGAGCCACATGTTGGTCGCTAACTTCAAGCTTAAATTTGTTTTAACATACATCAATTCCAAGGAAAACTGTTTTTGAGTGTCTTTTTTGGCGCCATTTTGAAACTAGATAAGGTCTTTTGAGTGGTTGCCCATGTTGGGCGCCAATATTTTCTTTAATTTGTATTTCTAATTAATCCGTTTTTTTAAACATATAAAATTTAATTATTTTTCAAACTATTTTCAAAATAGGGTATAAAGTTAAACAGAATAAAAAATTAAAGGGATTATTACCTAATGTTGGGCGACAATTTTGCGCCCTAATTTTTGTTTGCAATATGTAAATTTAAAGGGATAGTTGATTTAAAATCAAAATATTTTAAAAATAAGTTTTTGAAATGGTGCATATGCAAACAAACTAAATCATTTGAAATTTTATATTTACGATTAATGCAATTTTCTTAGTACATACAGACCAAAAACGTTATGGGTTCCCAAACCGAAACATCACTTTAGTGTAAGACTTATTTTTTCCCCCACACATGGGATTAATTAATTTTTAACTCCCATCTTAGAAGCCAAAACCATTTCCGTCTAAAAATGTGTTTAGATTAAAATCTACTGTTTTTTGCATTTTAAATTTATAATTAAAAAAACATTACAAGAAATCATTGCTATACAGTTCTTTTAATTGTGGCCCCATGTTGGGCGCCAATATTTGTTTTTTTTTTCTCTTTAAAATTTGTTAAATTCTTGAAATTTTTTTGTTTACAATACATAAAATAGTTTGGAAAATATTTTATTTTAATCGAAAAAATGTATCAAGTTGATCAGATGAAGCTTCAGAAATAGGCAAATCGATTGAGGCCCAATGTTGGGCGGTAATTATAAGTTTGAAAACTATTAACTGGTTTATTGTGTGGGTCTTTTTAGGCACTTGAAAATTGATTAGAAATCCACTGTTCATTTTTGTAAATTCGCCTATAAGAGAAATTAACTTTTTCGATTGGTGTACCTAAAAGGGCGCCAATTATTAGTGACATTTTTTTGTCGTACGGTCATATAGCCTAAATGCGACGTTACCCAAAAATAATATTCTAAAAATGTCATTTCGTCGATGTCATAAAATTCAAAAAGAAAAAAAATTGCCAAAATGACATTTAATTAAAGACTTAAACCCTCTACATTCTGAAACAGCATCGCAGGCTGCGTTAAGTAAAGGATTACAAACTTTATAGATTTAGCCCAAACAGCTTCGCTAAATAAAGCTTTTATGCATAGAATCCTTCGGCCGGACGAGGGTATTACTAACTAGATGCAGTTCAAACGGCTTCTTTTAGTAAAGATTTTCTGTATAAAAGAGGACCCACAAAGTCAGGAGCGCTTTTAAATTAAAGCTTTAAGCTGAATTCACAATGAGTGAGTACTCTATGCCAGAGAGTGCATTTGGTTCCTTTCTCTTTCGCACTTACACATTTTTTGTATGATGTTATCTCTATTTTTAGGGATATAACTCGGCAGTAAAGAGTACTCCGACATTGTGTCGGAGCCTTTACTAACAAAAAAAGCTTTAATTTAACAGCACTCCCCACTATTATGTATTTATATATGGGGCATTCCAAGCCAAATCACTCACTTTTAGACCCGACCCCTTACGAATTATTTTATTTTTGGATATGTTTTAGTACTTATTAAATGCAACTTGGACACCAATTTTCAGCCTTTTATTTCAAGATGGTGTTGAGTAATCAATTTTTCAAAATAGCGATTTTCTCAAAAAAAATTTAAAATTGAAATTTTTAATTAATTTTGACCATTGAAAAATATAGATATTTTAAAAAAAGTTGGACAACGTTTTGTTGGTATTTAAATGTAGTTTTAGAAAAAAAAATATGAAAAAATTATTCGAAGTAATTATCACTTATTTTTTGACGTTTAAAAATTAAAATCGACTTTTTGAAAAAGTCCGAAATCTTCGATTTTTTTGTAAAAAATTGTAAAAATTGTACTCTAAATTACGCAACTTTTAAGCCATAATTCGAGATGTGATCACAATTCTTTCTATTTTTTTTTAAATTTTTAAAATTGCACCTTTTATTTTTTGGCTCTGATTTATTTTATATGGTGCTCCAAAAAAAATAAATTGGTAGATATTGACCCTAACTTACCCTAGATATATTAATTTCGAGGTAAAAATACGTCTCAGAAAAATTTAGAACGATCGGAAATGGGTAAGGCGTTTAGCATGGTCCTTAAAGTTTAAAAAACGGATTACAAGGAAAAATATGAATTTTTTTCTGTTTTCGCAATATTTTTGGTATTTTAAGTTAAGTTTTATTTCAAGCAATTACGGAATTGTGATGTAGAGTAAAATACCTTTCCAATAAGGTACTAAAAACTTAAATCGGTTGAAAATCAGCCAAGTTATTACAACTTCCCCAGGCATCTAGCGTGTGTCATACCGCTTGATTAAAGAATACGAGTCCCTTTTTTTAAATTTATTGAAATTTTCTACTGTAATAACATTTTTTCATTATTCATGTTTCAGTGTAATATTTTTTTGGTTTTTCCAAATTTTAAAACAAAAAAAAAAATTTTTTTTTTAAATAGAGATTTCAAAAGGGTGTTGAAAATGCAGGCATTTTTAGCATTAATTTAAAACATGTTAGCAAAACACAATATGAAAAATACTTGTCATCTTACTACATTTGAACTTGAAGAATAAAAAAATGTTATTACAGTAGAAAATTTCAATGAATTTCAAAAATCGGATTGTATTGCTAAATCAAGTTGTCTGCCACACGTTAGATGCCTGGGGAAGTTGTAATAACTTGTCTGATTTTCAACCGATTTTAGTTTTTAGTATCTTATTAGAAAGGCATTTTACTCTACATCATAATTCTGTAATTGCTTGAATTTAAACTTAACTTAAAATACCAAAAATATTGAGAAAACAGAAAAAAATCATATTTTTCCTTGTAATCCGTTTTCTAAACTTCAAGGCCCATGAAAAACGCCTTACTCATTTCCGATCGCTCTAAATTTTTGTGAGACGTATTTCTACCTCGAAATGAATATATCTAGGGTAAGTTAGGGTCAATATCTACCAATTTATTTTTTTTGGAGCACCATATAAAATAAATCAGAGCCAAAAAATAAAAGGTGCAATTTTTAAAATTTAAACAAAAAATAGAAAGAATTGTGATCACATCTCGAATTATGGCTTAAAAGTTGCATAATTTAGAGTAGAATTTTTATAGTTTTTTACAAAAAAATCGAAGGTTTCGGACTTTTTCAAGAAGTCGATTTTAATTTTTAAACGTCAAAAAATAAGTGATAATTACTTCGAATAATTTTTTCATATTTTTTTTCTAAAACTACATTTAAATACCAACAAAACGTTGTCCAACTTTTTTTAAAATATCTATATTTTTTAATGGTCAAAATTAATTGAAAATTTCAATTTCTTAATTTTTTTGAGAAAATCGCCATTTTGAAAAATTTATTACTCAACACCATCTTGAAATAAAAGGCTGAAAATTGGTGTCCAAGTTGCATTTAATAAGTACTAAAACATATCCAAAAATAAAATAAATCGAAAGGGGTCGGGTCTAAAAGTGAGTGATTTGGCTTGGAATGCCCCATATGCAGCTTCATATGGAAAGATTTATCGATACCGTTTGGGCTGAATCTATGGATTTTGTTTCCTCTTAGTCCGGCCGAAAGCTGCTACTCAGAAAAACTAAATTTAGCGACCCCGCTTGGACTGAATCTATGAAGCTTGTAACTGCTAAATTTGACCATAGGCCACTATGCAGAAAAGCTTTATTATTTTTTTTAAATTTCAATTTATTTCAGCTACCACTCGGATCATTAAAGGGGAGATCTTGGGGTCTAAACTTTAAAGCTATATATCTCGCGAAATATTTCTCACTGATCTTTTTTTGGAAATCTGCATGGCAAGATCAGAATTATGGTACTCATCTTAAAAGATATTAGAAGTTCTGCAAGAAAACTGACGTTAAGCATTTTTTCTTTCTATTTGGGTGTTATGTCATTTCTAAATTCGACATTTTGAGCATAAAATTAAAAAAAAAAATTCGCAACTAGATCTTGTTGCAAATTTTTTTGTACCACAAAATGTGGACTGCGTCACTTTAACACATATGACACCATCCAGGGAGTCTTGGATGAGGGGCATTCCGGGTAGTGGAGCCTCTTTACATTTTTATACAGATAGATTAAAGCTACACGAAAACGTGGGCTCAAAGATTGTCAGATCATTACAGTGTTTTCCAGGCAGATATGCTGGTAATAAAGAAAGCAGCTGACTGGTTAAGTTGCAATGTCTTGTCTTCAACCGCAGTCAACATCTATTCCGACAGTCTAGCCACGGTCAAATCCCTGCAGTCAATGTTTTTGAAAACAAGATCTGCGTTTAATTGCCGCGCGTCTTTAAATGAGATGACTAATCAGTTTGACATACTACTGACATGGGTTCCAGGGCACAGAGACATTTCAGGGACTTGCAAAGCCGATGAGCTTCCAAGACTGGGAACTACAGGTTCCCACGGAATTGGAATGTGTTGGTATGCCTTGAGAAACTTCCAAGCAAAATATAGGGCTTTGTTCCGCGACGGAGACTAATCAAAGATGGTCACTAGGGCGTCCCGTCAAATTTAAAATTTCGAATTTCATGTCATAATGTCTGCCAAAAGATGGCCATTGTGGGAAAATTTATGAAATAATTTTGCAAGGTCATCTTTAGTCGGTAACCAGGGTGCTGTGGCCAGCAAGCCTGGGTTCGATTCCCGGCTCAGGCAGAACAACATTTTTTTCAAATGTTTATTAGTTTCTATTTATAACTAATATCTATCGCAGCACCCTCCTTCGTTGATAAATAGCACTAAAACGTCAACGAAGTAAAATAATAAAATAATGGCTATGAAACACAGCTTCAAAAATAATTCGCCAGATCGATAACAGATGGCGATGCAACAACTGTACTCAAAATTATCAACACGCGCAATTACAGTGTTGCCATACTGAAGCCCTTCTATCTTTCAAATCTTTCATCTCTCTTCTATCCCCTTTCCGAAAGAAACAACACGGTTACATTACTAATTGATAGGCAGCATTGCCTGAGTGTGTTTCTTTAAAAAAAAAAAAAAAAAAAAAAAAACAGCGGTCAAAGTTAGACAAATGATTTTGATCAAAATTCATGTCCGAATTTTTTGACCAAACCGGCTAAAAAATTCAATTGGAAAAATATTTAAAAAATTACAAAACCGCGATTTTAGTCCAGCATCTGATTTTTAAACATAAAAATTATTTTTTTTCCAAATTGGTCTCGAAATTTGGGAAATGTTAAGTGTGTTATTTAAAAAAAAATATTAAAAAAAAAAATATAAAAACACGATTTGGTCCAAACATGCTGATCAGCATCTGTGGACCAAAATTGCAGGCCAGCATTTTTGAACAAAAATCGCGATTTTACATTTTTTTGATATTTTTTAGATAACACACTTAACATTTTTCAACTTTTGAGACCAATTTGAAAAAAAAAGATAATTTTTATGTTTAAAAATCAGCATTTTTGGACCAAAATCGCGGTTTTCGATTTTTTAAAAATATTTTTCCAATAAAGTACGCAAAATTTCCGAAATTTTTTTGCCGGATTTAGTAAAAAAATTTGGACATGAATTTTGCTCGACATACTTAATTTTTTTTCCAACTTTGACCGCTGGTTGCCGACTGAAGATGACCTTGCGAAATTTTTTGTTATAAATTTTCCTACAATCAGCTCTAACGTGGCTATCGTTTGACAGGGATTACAAATGAAATTCGAAAATTTAAATTTGATGGGACGCCCTAATGATCAAATTGATGGACGTGTGAAACTACACGACAGATTTGGCTTTCTCTTAATAAGAAGATCACAAGTGAGCTTATATCGCTTCCTAGAGGAGAGACTTTGACTTATGTTGTTGTATTTACCGGACACTGCCTCATGCTTTCCTATGAGAATGGCTTAATGTGCCGTCAAATGACTTTTGCCAGAGTTGCATGGATAAGAAGGGGCTGGAAACTATAGAACACTTTATCTGCCATTGCCCGGCACTTGCTGGTCAGAGACTTGCTTCACAGGGATTAACCATCTTTCTGAATTGTCGGATATACAAATTCAATATCTTAGGAGTTTCGTAAGGAGTTTAACGGTCGTATGTTGCCACACAATAAATAAAAACGTATATTTTGGGTCATTTTACCTTTTTGTAAAAATTGCATTTATTTGGAGAGTTTTTGCTGAATTTGAATTTCATAGTTCGGTGATATTCAGGGAGCCCAAAAGTATTCTTATTTTATTTACTATGAAATTTTCAATTTACCATTTACTTCAATAAACCAATTCGTACATAAAAATTGGGGCCCCATGTTGGGCGCCAAATTTTAAGTTAACTTATTATTGCTTTAAAATTATTCTGAATTATATTCGCTTGTACTTAAACTTCCACAAACTTATTTAGACATCAACTCACAACTTTTCTGCACAACCCAGTTTTGAAATTCCAAACAGTATATCTAAAATCCCACCAGTCTATTTGTATAATTGAAAATGCCAATCGAAAAAACGGAAACGAAAAAAGAAATTATAAATGTCAAATATTTTAATTCAATTTGATATTTTTTTTTTACTCAAACAAATACAAAAACACAAAGCGTGCAACATGAGACAGTAGTAATGAAAAGTTGATCGATTAAAAAGGGGTTAATTAATTTAATTAATATTTAGACACTAAAGATAAAAAAGTATAACTGTTTTTTTTTTTTTTTATAGATGAAAATTCAAATTAAATGATAACGAAAAAAAAAATATATTTATGAAAATAAAAATGAAAATGAAATTAACATTAATGTTTTAAGGACGTCAAAAAAAGGAAGGAAGTTGAAACAAAATAATAATTTCCTTTTCAAATTGTAATAATAAAAAAAATTTTTACTGTTAGTTTTTTAGAGTGTAAATGGTGGGGATTAAATGTTTTTTTTTTTCATATATATTTTTGTTACTAATTTAGTATAAGGATTTTTTTGTTGTTTGTTTTTCATGAAGAATTAGTGAACTAAATAAAAAGAAAAAACTAAATTAAAATGAAATTAAATTTAATAAAATAATGTACGTAGGTTTTGTTGTTTGTTTTATTATTATTTGAGGGGACAATCATGCGTGTTTTGTAATTTCAATGTTTTGTTGTTTTTGGAAGGATTTTTTAGAATGTTCAGTTTTTTTGGAGTGTTGAAATGTTGCGAATGTTTCTTAATTAGTTTTATTTTTTATTTTTGAGGGGTTAATTATTAAAACAAAAATCAAAATAAAATTTCAGTTTTTTTTAAATATATTTTTTGTATTTATGATGAATTTAATTTTTATGAAAACATTTAATTTTTTTTGTAAAAAAAGGACTTTTTTATATGTATGACCAGCAAAATAAAAAATACTTAAAGGAAACAATAAAACATGTTTTACAAACATTAAATGATACTTTTTTTCGAGTGTTACACTGTGCAACAAGATTTTGTATTTTGAATGAAACCACTAAATAGGAATATCTTTAGTAGATCAAAACCCCAGAAGAATTTTTAAAACTTAGATCGTGTTCTTACTTTATGACCCACTGAATTTGTTATTTTTTTCAAAAGTGTTTGGAATAAGCAAAATAATAGTTAGACATATCTTAAGTGAAATTTAACATGGGACATTTGACTGGCAAATTTTTGTATGGCAATAAAGTTTTTCTTCCGATTTTGAATGTCCGGGCAATTTTTATTCTCCTAGGCCTAAAACTTATGTGGCACAAATTTGAGGTCAATCGGATTAAATTAACCCGTGGAGCCCGACGTTAAAAGTTTTGAATTTTTTAAAATAAAAAAAAAGGAATTAAATATGTCTTGTGACACATCATATTTATTAATATTGATGCGCTGAACACGAATATCACAAAAAAATTAATATCGGTACAACGGCTTTCGAGATATCGCTATTTGAAATTTGGAAAAATGGCGGTTTTTCCTACACAGAAAGAATAGAAAACGAATTTCAATCAACATAAACGCGGTTTCAATTAATTTTTTAATTGAAACTCCTCCAATAAGGAATATTGTTATATCAATCCTCAAATAGGTGGTTAATTGATTTTTTTTTTTCAATCAAACACTTTTTTCGATTTTGATAAATTTTTTATTTAAAGTCAATTAAAATAATGATTGATTTAACAAAGGAATTGTAAGCTTATGACAAAATTATGAAGAAATTCATATTTTTAGCTTTTCAATATGTTGCCAACAATAAAAATAAAACCCGATTATATTGTATATTTTTGAATTAATGTATAAAAAAAAAATGAAAGCGAAAAAAATCTGGTATGGTGCAAATTTGTACACACAAAAAATTATTGGCTAAAAAATTTCAATTAAATCTATTGATCAACAAAATTTAAATAAGTCAATTATTGTTTTGATCAACATTTTTGTTATTTTCTTTAACTATCAAATTTCAAATTTTCAACCTACCCGATTTGTTTACATTTATTTGAATACATTTATTCAAAAATATACTTTATCCTAGGGTTTTAATTTTTTTTTATTGTCGGCAACATATTGGAAAGCAAAAAATATGAATTTCTTCATAATTTTTCCATAAGCTTGAAATTCATTTGTTAAATCAATCATTATTTTAATTGACTTTAAATAAAAAATTGATTAAATTTTTGATCAAAATCGAAAAAGTGATTAATTGAAAAAAAAAAATCAATTAATCACCTACAATTTGATGATTGATATAACAATTTTCTTTATCGGAGGAGTTTCAATTAAAAAATTAATTGAATCCGCGTTTTTGTTGATTGACTTTCGTTTTCAATTCTTTCTGTGTAATTTGATAGTTAAAGAAAACTAAAAAAATGTTGATCACAACAATAATTTACTTATTTAAATTTTGTTGATCAATAAATTAAATTGACATTTTTTAGCCAATAACACCGTTAGACAAAATTCACAAAAAAAACTCGTTCAACACGAACTGGATAATATATGTTTGAAACTAGAGACTAAATGTAGTAAAACTGCATTTACAGTTTTTCATTTCGTGATCCTGTTTCCTTTTAAAAAGACTTTAAAGTTTTAGGGAATTAAATTTTATAAAAAATATTTTTTTAATATTTGTACTTGTCCTAGGATGATATGTAATTTTTCTATTTTTACATATCAAGAAAAGAAGGGTAAGTTACGTCCTTTCAAAAATTTATCCTTCAATATCATTAAAAATTTTCAACAAAATATTTTAATAAAGTTTTCAAATGACTATATTTTGAGAATGACTATATATGACTATATATCATTGACTATATATCATTAAAAATGTTCAACAAAATATTTTAATAAAGTTTTCAAATGACTATATTTTGAGGATGTTTATTCTGGCTCAATGTCATTATTTTCCTTACTAATTAAAACCATGATATTCTCATAGCATAATTTTCAAGAAAATTATTTTTTGTTTTAAATTTATTTATGTTGGTCATTTTTGCAAGACTTAATCGACACGTGTTTCGGAATTTGTCAGATTCCATTGTCAATATTATTTAGCAAAAATAGAAACGATTTACTACAAAGTAGCAAATGAGCCTAATGACAAATCGTTTGTGCACAAACTAAAATATTAGTACATATTCGACTCTATCCACAATGGGAATTTAAAAGACGAAGAAATTGTACTATACTAGTAAAGCAACGATTGTCAATAACCAACAAAAATATTTAAAACATTTTACATATGACAGTCCATTGGACTAAAACAATATGTTATTTGTTGTTGTGAATGAAACAAATAACATATTGTTGTAGTCCAATGGACTATCATACGTAAAATTTTTTAAATATTTTTGTTGGTTTTCTTCGTCTTTTGAATTCCCATTGTGGATAGAGTCGAATATGTACTTATATTTTAGTTTCTGCACAAACGATTTGTAATTAAACTGGTTTGCTACTTTGTAGTAAATCGTTTTTATTTTTGCTAAATAATCTTGACAATGGAATCTGACAAATTCCGAAACACATGTCGATTAAGTCTTGCAAAAATGACCAACATAAATAAATTTAAAACAAAAAATAATTTTCTGGAAAATTATTCTATGAGAATATCATGGTTTTAATTAGTAAAGAAAATAATGACCTCGAGCCAGAATAAACATCCTCAAAATATAATATTTTAAAGGTCGAATAAAACAATTTTTATTTTTTAATAAAAATTAATCAGAATTTGAAGTTTTCAAATGACTTTATTTACATCCTTTTATCCTGATATGGCAAAATAAAAAAAATGGAAAAATTAGGGGAGATTCTCCTCTTTCATTTGCCATCACCAGTGTCATCCTAGGACACAATATTTTACAAAACTTATCCTTCAAAACTTTGAAGTCCTTTTAAAATGAAACAGAATCACGAATTGAAAAACAGTAAATGCAGTTTTACTCCATTTGATCTCTACTTTCAGACGTATATCATCCGTTTCATGTTTAATATTGGCTATCGGACAGTGTTATAGATAGGAAGTTGCATTTCAGGCGTAATATGGTGAAATAAGTGAGAATAGCTACGATTTCTTTGTATTCGTGTAAAAGAGCCAATTGGAAAACGATGGGACTTTAGATCCAAAGTCGTTCATTGGATTTATAAAGCAGTGGTGAGTCCAATTTTGCTGTAAGGAATCAACGTCTGGGGGCCTGCTTTAGAGACAAAATGGAACTGTGTCCTTCTAACGAAGGTACAGATAATGGCGTCGATGTGTATCACTGAGCTCTTCGTACTACACCTACGGCTGCACTAAACAATCCTCCTTCATCTGATACCATTGGACATATAGGGTAGGCAATATACGACTACATCTGCAATTCGAGAGAATAACACACTGCTATGAAAGAAGATAACAATACCAAAAATTGTGGACTGTGATCCCTCTTTGCGCCTGTTTGAGCTCCACTTTACCACTATGATCCAGGGAGTCTTGGCTGAGGAGAATTCAGGGTAGTGGAGCATCCATACATTTTTACACAGATGGATCGAAACTACACAAACAAGTGGGCTTTGGAGTCTATTCGGAAGAGCTTGTGTTGAGCTTGTCTCGAAGATTGGCAGATCATTGCAGCGTTTACCAGGCAGAAGTGCTGGCAATAAAGGAAGTGGCTGTCAAAACCCTGGAGTCAATGTTTCTGCAAACAAGATCTGCTCTTTACTGCCGTACGTCTTTAAATGAGATGGCCAAGCAGTTTGACATATGAATCATACGGGTCCCAGTGCAAAGAGACATTCAAACAATTGCAAATCCGTTGAACTTGCAGGACTGGGAACAACCTTGAAGGTTCCAACAGAATTATAATGCGTTGTTATGTATCTAGAAACTTGCAAGCTAAATTTACGGCTTTGTTTCGCAACGGAGACTAGATGGGCACATATCCGTGAACTGATATTGCTTCCAAGAGGAGAGATTTTGACGGTGGTTTCTGTAATTACCGGCACTGTCTTATACACTAACAAAAAAACTTGTCAAATTACAATAAAAAGTCTCGTAATCCCATTTTACCAATATTTTGAGTTTTCCTTGTTTTTTAACAAAAAAAATATTCGATCGAAATTTAAATTTTTTTTTGTAATTTAACAATTTGTTTGTAATTTTACAATTTTTTTTGTAATTTTACAAATTCCTTGTAAGTTTTATTGCACCAAAAAAGTTGTTTATTTACAATTTAATTGGTAAAAATCTTGTAAAATTACAAAAAATTTCGTTATTTTTACTACACTCAAAGAATTATGTAGGTAAATTCCAGTGAATATTCACTTAAAACAAATGAAATTTTATTTAAAAACCATTCCACTGTTTTTTCATTTAAAATAAAAACACATTACAGTCAATTTTAAATGTTAATTTAATGACTAACAAAAACATTAAAAAACTAGTGAATATTCAGTTATTTTGTATTGAAAAACAGTAAAACTATAGAAGAAATATTTTACTGCCGAAATTAAATGTAACAGAAAATTCGTTTTTAATACAGTAAATTTTTTTTTTTAAACTACAGAAACAGTAAAAAAATTCAATCCTTTATAAAATGAGTGATTTTTCTTTTAAAATGACTTTACTGATTACTTTTTAAAATAACCTACAAATAGTTAATGAAATAATTTTCTTAGTGTAGGAGTTCTCGAAAAATAGGAGGCAGCAAAAAATCTAGTAAAGTTACGAAACGTCCTTGTAGGTTTTATGGCGTCAAAAAAATTTTAAATTTACAATATTCTCTGATCTCTGATCAGAGACTTGCTTCACTGGGATCTAGAAAGTAAAACGTCAGTAGCCACTTACAACCTTACCTAACCCGTGGGGAGTTTATTCAACATACGGCTAGTTCGACTAATAAACGAACCTTCTCTTTAACCCTTTAAAAGCACGTTAAAGTGGTATTCCAAGAGAATATTGGGAAAAGGGACTCAAAATTTGCTAAAGCCTAGATAACAATATTTAGCTCAGAACTCGGAATACATTTTTTTTGGACTTACAAGGAAGGTCTTTTACAGGGCACCCACCGATCGTCCTGAAACTTGAATATGGGAATGAGGGGGGAAAAATTTGAGTTACCTGTTTTTGTTTAGCTGCCCAAAATCAAAATTTAAATTTTGATAGAGATTATTACATATGAGTTTGGCGGTCGTATGTATATACATCTCCATATAAACTACCCCAACGAATACACATTTTTGACAATAACGAACTTAACGAAGCCGAATTTGGGCACGACCGATACACCATTGGATAGGCCTTAAAAAAACATTTGAAATGGGAAAAATCCTCAAAAAAAGAAAAAAACCCTGTTTTCCCCCTCCCCTTTGACCCGCTAAAAGTGAGATTGGGCAGCTATTAAAAAGATATAACTCTTATTTTGATCTCTTTCCTATATGCAAGTTTCAGCACAATCGGTGGGTGCCCTGTGAAAGACCTTCCTTGTTAGTCTAAACTCTTTTAAAAAATAATAACAATTTTAGAAAGCCATAAATAAACTCTCGAATTAAGTTTTTAAACCCTTCGGGAGTTTTGGTAATTTGTTTGGTCCCCTTCAAGATACTTGTGACAAATTTGTTGCACAGTGTTAGTTTCTGTATAAATTCTTTTAAAAATTTATTTTATAACAAAAGTATTATAACTATAATTTATTTTCTTTCTGTAAATTTTTCAAGAAATTTCATTTTGATTTGGTGTTTATTTTATTTAAGTTTTTTTTTTTTATTAAAAATTATAAAAGAAAAAATCATTAAATAACTAAAATCTTAAAAAAAACTCAATTGTTTTGAACTAAAAATAAATAAAAAAAATAATCTTGTATTTAACTTTTTTACTTTGTTGTAGTATTTTTTGTATGAGATTTTTATGATTTTTTTATTTTGATTTTTTATTTTATTTTTTTTTGGTTGGTAAATTAATTTTCAGATTCTCACCTTCGACCCTTTTCATTTTTTAATGTGCCCCCATATTTGGCTCTTGTTCCAATCAAGTCTATAATCTCAGGTATACAACTTGCAAATATCGCCTGTTTTTAATTATATGGATTATCAATAAATTTTGGTTTTAATCAAATTTGTTTAATTTAGGGCGCAGAAATTTTGTTTTGCAATTTTTTATAATTTTTGATTTAAATTTATTTCTAATAATACGTATTTTCATTTATAAGTTGTAGCTAAAAGATTATCAATTATTTCGATTTTTCTCTATAGAAAAGCTGCTGTTTCCATTGAGACCTATTAAATATCTAAAGTAGAAGAAACTTTCGTTTTGATTTTTGTCCTCCTAGCTATATGCCAATTTTTTAATAATTTTGAATAAGAACATCGTTTGCTTTTCTGATAAGGTTTTTCTGATAGGTTTGTTTAAACAGAGATTATTGAGAGAGAGAGTTATAGAGATACAAAATTAAAAAAAGGATAATAATCTTAATTAACTTAAGAAAAAAATAATTAAATATAATATTGGAAATTATAGATTTGATGTCGTTAGTTGTCTACAAGTATTTTTTTGAAATTTAATTAATTTTATTGACATTGAAATTTATTAAAATTTAATTTAATTTTTAGTTTATATTTTTTTTTTTAGCTCGATCAATAGATTAATATTCCGGACCCTTTGAAATTGTACAGAACCAAATTAATTAATTTTCATATTCGTGCGAAATTCCAGTTTCTAGGACCATTACTTCAGGAAATTTAAAAAGTACTAAAGTCCTTTTTCGCCCGAAATCAGAATTTAATTTCCCATAGGATCCTTTTTTAAATTTCAAGTTTGTGGTACCATTATTTAAGGAAATATAAAAAAGTACTAAGGTACCATTTTATAACCATTTTACCTCTTAACATATATGAGGCATTCCACACCAAATGTCCAGCGAAAAAAAACATGTGTACCGTAAACTTCTGAATAGGTTGCATGGATAGCCCTATATGGAACTTAGAAAATTGCGTTTTTGGTTTTTCAATTTTTCAAAAACTGGGCTTAGGACGCGTGGTCAAATATTGGAAAAATGGTCAAATTAGTGGCGAGTTGCCTTGGTTAAATATTTATATTTATATATTATATATTATATTTAAATAGTTTTGTATGGGCTATCGATTAAAAATTTTTTTTTTGGAAAATTTTCAGAACCCGTTCTGAAATTTTCCATTTTTAAAAAAGTCAATTTATCAAAAATCCGGCCACTTTTTTTTCTTTTTTAATTTTTTTTTTTAAGTTTAGATGTTTGTCCATCCATACAAAAAAATTCAGAAACACATTTTTCGTTTTTTTCGAGAAATCGCATTTGAATTTCAAATTACATAACAATTTAGTAATTTGCTTGTATTTTCTTGTGTCAACAGAGCGTATGACGAATATTTATGCAATTAATATTACTCATTCGCAACTTTAAAACAAAGAAATACAAGCAAATAACAAAATTGTTATGAAATTTAAAGTTCAAATGCGATTTTCTCGAAAAAAACGATGAACGTGTTTCTGATTTTTTTGTGTGGATGGACAAACATCTAAACTTTAAAAATAATAAAGAAAAAAGAAAAAAAAAGTGGCCGGATTTTTAATAAATTGACTTTTTTAAAAAATGGAAAATTTCAGAACGGGATCTGAAAAATTTGCCAAAAAAAAATTTAATCGATAGCCCATACAAAACTATATAAGAATGTAAATTTTTGACATTGTGGTGCATTCCGTTTTAATGTGATAAATATTTAATCAAGGCAACTCGCCACAAATTTCACCATTTTTGCAATATTTGACCACGCCTCTTAATCCAGTTTTTGAAAATTTGAAAAACCAAAAACGCAATTTTCTTAGTTTCATATAGGGCTATCCAAACAATCTATTCAGAAATTTACGGGACACATGTTTTTCTGTAGCGGGACATTTGGTGTGGAATGCCTCATATATGGGTCGAATATATATATTCCGATAGGTAAACCTTCATTTTACGATATCAATGTGGTGTGTATTAGAGATGGAGTCGTGAGTGACTTTTCAATACTTTTTTCACGCACGCTCACGAAAAAAAAATTTATCACGTACGAACATTTTTTTAATCACGATTACGAAATACTCACGAATTAAAATATGTAAAAAAAATTGTGTCATATTTTTAAAGCATTACTCAGTTGGCAAAGTCCTTGATGGCCCGCTTACATTTCAGAGTCACACATGACAACCCCAAGGCATCTCTATATATCAAGTTGAGGACTGTTTTATAACAAATTTTAAAATTTCCATAATTTAAGAGCATCATAATATGATTGAAAATTGAATCACAATATGTTTACAACAATCATATAATTTAAATTTAAGTTTTTCGAATACTTACGATCATAACATGATTGCTGCAAAAATGTTATGGTTGCTACAAACAAGTTAAGATAAAATTTTCAATCATAATATGACGCTCTTAAATTATGGTTGCCACAATCATATCTCTTCTCTCCCTGTGAAGACGTTTCCTCAAGGAATATCTGTGCAAATTTCCTCTCTGAAACATTTTCCAACTGGGTTATGCTTAACAAATGTTTTTGATGTTATAAAAAAACTTAATAAATTTTAAAATTTTTTTTAAAGAACATAAAAAATTCAAGAAAACGTAACCGAACAAAAAAAAACGAGGAAAAAATTAAAATCACGAAAAATTTACGCAACAATTTAACTCACGCACGATTAAAAAAAAATTACTCTCGAATCACGTGTAATTCTCATGATTGACTTTAATCACGTGATTGGTGCGGATCTCTAGTATCTATTAAGGTATTCATTTAATCGGATTTTTGGTTAAATCGGTTAATCGAGCAATTAATTAATTGGGATTAAGATTTAATCGGTTAATAATCGGTTAAATTTTAATTTGTCGATTTACTGAAGAATATAAATTTTTAATATAAATTGAAAATAAGTAAAACCACTAATTAAGAAATCTATATTTCGCTATACCAATTCTTTATATGCCCCCAAAATGTTAACCCTAGAAAATAATTATTTTATAAATCCCTAAGTACAGTGAAACTCCATATTTTACGCAGTAAGCTAAATCAAAATCCTGAGATTTTTCATTTCAACTTAAAGCGATAGACCAAGGTTATGACAAAATCTTTTACAAACATGATATTTGCATTGCTTGGAAAACATTAGCGGATGACTCAACTCAAAATTTGTGTTCTCTTATTGAAATTTTCTTAAGGGCCTATATTGCAAAAACTTTATAGGTTGGATGTCCGTGAGGAAAAAAGATATCTGCACGTTTACAAAATAATTAAAGTTTTGAGATTAAACAAGTGAGAGTGTTAAATTCGGCTGTGCTGAATCTTTTATACCCTCCAACATGTTAAAAAAAAATACAGGGGCATTTTTGTGGAGGGAGGGACTTCGGTAGGTGCTGTGGCGAACAGATCTCCCTCTCGAAAAAATGTTTACTAATTTATTTATTATGCTTTTTGCACTAAAGTTATAAAATTTTATCATTATTTAAAATGAAAAAAATTATTTTTTTTTCCCCGATCCTAGTGCAGGAGTCTGAACTTTTTCTTGCATAAACATGATTCATAAAAACACGTAAAAAAATCGTGTTTTTCAGAGGTTGGTTTAGTTCAGTGATGGGCATTTTTGTAATTCCTATTCCCGCGGGAATAGGCTAAAAAAATGCTGCTTGTGCGCTGCCGACACACGTACACTATAAAATTCCGTTGCTTGAGCAAATTTGTTGACTTTTCGCTTGCTACTACCCACACAACTACCCACACAAGCATAAATGTTATAGTATGTGTGTGCGCACCACTGGTTTAGTTCCTTAAGGGGAAACTTTTTCCCCCTGGGCCGATTTTGTTCATTTCCGACCTTAACCTGCCTAGGACCATAAGACAGACGGACATTTACAGAATGTCTTAGAATCGATCATGGAGAGAGTGATCAATTTTTCCTGAACGCAAATCAGTACGCACAAGTTTTTATGTTTTTTTTTTTCTAGAAATAACTGTCTGAAAACTATTTTCTGTGGGAAAACACTGATAATTTTTGAGAAAAATTTATGATTTTTCCAACACTGAAAAAGTTTCGTTTAAACTACCAAACTTGGGGTCAATTAGTATTCAGTAAAAACAACTGTTAACCCTTTAACGACCACAGGCAAGTATACTTGCCAAAGCGTTTTTGGCGATTATTTTTGTTCAGGCCAAAGATAGGGCAAATGTCATAAAAGATGAATTGTAGAGTATTGTTTGGGCAACAAAATATTAGTTTAGTTTTAGTGACAAAAGGATCTTTACTTGTAGAGCAAAATCGAGGGCAAGAGGGGGGTTTAGAGTCCCAAATTCTTGTAGGTTAACTATTATTGAGTTGCAGATCCTAAAAATCACATCATTGAGCAAAAAGCTTTGACCAAAACTGCGGAATCGTAAAAGGGTAAATTTTTTCACCAAGAAAACTAAGGGGGAAGGAGTGGGGTTAGGGGTCCAATTTTTTGTTTCATAACTATTATTAGGTCACAGATCACGACCATGAACAGAAACTCAAAATCGCTTCGGCAGAAAATGTTTGGTCGTCAAAGGGTTAAAAACAACTGTCTTAAACTGTGTCGGTATTTTGCGGAAAATTTTGTTGACTACAAACAACTTCATTTGAACGTTTTAATTGTTTCGGTGCAGAAAATATAACAAAAACCCACAGGTTTTGTGAATAAAAAGTCCACAGATTCTGAGGACTTTTTATAACTCTTTCTATTAGAAAATGACAAAGTGAGTATACCCCATAGTGTCGTTGGAGGGTATAAAAAATAGCGGTTTTATAGAGTCCTGAACACAGCGAAAAACTGAGTAAATCGAAAACCCTCCCAATGTAATAGACCAATGATTCGGATTCAGACCAATTCTATGATTTGATTTCAAGCAATGTATAAAAAAAATTTGGCCAAGGTTACCAGGTCCATTTTTATTTTTAAACCGAAATGTCTTTTTATGAACTCGATGAAATATTTTTTGACGACGTTTTACACATTGGTTGGGTCTTACTACAATGACGAGAGATTTGTTTTGAGGCCGAAAGTTTTTCAGCAGAACCGTGATTTAATAAAAATACTAAAACGAAGAAAAAGTACGAAAAAAGAGAAATTTCGGTTAATCGATCCAAATTAACTGATTTATTTTTTGTTTAAATATTGGCAATTTTAAATTACACTGTTCGACACCAAAAACCTCCCAGTGAAATGTCTAACTAGTCCTTTTAGATTTTGGTCTCCTGATTCCAAATCTGCCATCTAATTTTGTCTCTCACGTACCGTTTTTGAGATATTCGCTGTTAAAAAGTCAAAAAATCTATTTTTTAGCACTTTTGGGGGTCCACTGTTACTAGAGTTTTTCTTTTCCCGGACTTTTTCATTTCCCGGGAAAGTGGGATTCATTTTTAAATTTCCCGGGATCCCGGGAATTTCCGCAAAAATTAAAAACCCAAATTTTTATTCAAAAAACATACATAAAAACCTTATTATTGAGAATACACCATTTACAATGTTTATTAACAACAAAAATATTTTATTCAATACCTTAAAAGTAAAACAAAAAGATAAATACGTTTTGAGAACAATTTATAAGAACATTTTTATGACACAATTTTTATAACAAAACGGCCCAAATATATCAAACTCACGAGACTATGTCTTTGAAATCGTTTTTATCTTTTTTGACAATTAAAATTCTTCATTTATTGTAATTCATATCAGAACATTTTTACAATTTTTTCTCAACGCCTCTGAAACACAATGTAGCTGAGTCACAGAAAAAAGATTCCGAAATCATCTGTCTTTGAAACTGAAGGTAACTTATTGATAAAAATCAAATTCTGAAAAAATTTTAACCAAAAAATCATCAAAACTTAAAAAAAACATTTAAAAATTTTGATTTCTAAAAAAAACTTTAATTTCAGAACGTCAATTTCAATAAAGATTTTAGATCGATTTAATGATAAAAAAAAGGAATCATGTATATGAGGCATTCCACAACAAATGTCCAGCGAAAAAAACACGTGTCGCACGAATTTCTGAATAGGTTGTATGGATAGCTCTATATGGAACTAAGAAAACTGCGTTTTTGGTTTTTCAATTTTTCAAAAACTGGGCTCAGGAGGCGTGGTCAAATATTGGAAAAATGGTCAAATTTGTGTCGAGTTGCCTTGATTAAATATTTATCACATTAAAACGGAATGCACCACAATCTCAAAAATTTACATTCTTATATAGTTTTGTATGGGCTATCGATTAAAATTTTTTTTTTGGAAAATTTTCAGAACCCGTTCTGAAATTTTCCATTTTTTAAAAAAGTCAATTTATCAAAAATCCGGCCACTTTTTTTTTTTTTAATTTTTTTTTTTAAGTTTAGATGTTTGTCCATCCACACAAAAAAATTCAGAAACACGTTCGTCGTTTTTTTCGAGTTGATCCCATTTTAATTGTTTTTTCATGTGTGGTACAATATAGAGATGGGCGTGAAAGCGATTTGACCCACGCAAGAAATATTAAAGTCACTGACGACTCGCTAATATTTTTAGTTTACTTGTGCAATCACGTGAGTCAATTTACTGTTACTCACGCTCACGCAATTTTTGATTACGCTCACGGTTGCTCACTCACGTTGATGATGATTTTACAAAAATAATAAAAACAACAAATTTTCTATGAAAACAAAGCACTGAAAACGGAAATTCAAAAAAACAGTAAAATTCCAAAAAAAAAAAATAGTTAAAAATAACAAAAACTTACTTAAGAAAAATTTTAAGCATTCACTCATCTCGCTTAAATGCGTAAATGCGTAAATGCTTAAATGCGTACATGCTTAAATGCGTAAAATGCTTAAATGCGTAAAACTGATAAGATGCGTTTATAAGAGTTTTTTTTACATATGCATCAATGTCGTTCTGACCGTTTATATCGGAAACAAATCGTCAATTGTTAAAAAAATTTGTTTTAAGATTTCATAAAGATTTTAATTTATATTAAAAAAAAATACAGAATTACTCGCTTAAATGCCTAAAACTGGTAAGAGTAGTTTCATACAAATTTTACTGAAATATCAACACTAAAATGATTTTAAAATCTTATGATCACTTGATGTGCGTTTATAAGAGTTTTTTATGTAAATGCATCAATATCCTTCTGATTTATTTAATATTTTGGATAAGCGCATTTAAGCGGGAGCAATAAATCGGACACTACATTATAGGTACATATCCTTTAACATTTGAAAAAATTGACTCGTTCAACATTTGAAAAAATTGACTCGCGAGTCACGTACTAAGCTATTCACGATATTAAAGAGGTAGCGTGAGTAGAACATTTCGTGAGTGATTAGGAAGTCCAATTTTTGCGAGATGAGTGAATGCTTAAAATTTTTCTTAAGTAAGTTTTTGTGATTTTTAACTTTTTTTTTTTTTGGAATTTTACTGTTTTTTTGAGTTTCCGTTTTCAGTGCTTTTTTCATAGAAAATTTTTTGTTTTTATTATTTGTGTAAAATCATCATCAGCGTGAGTGAACAACCGTGAGCGTAATCAAAAACTGCGTGAGTAACAGTAAATTGACTCACGTGATTGCACAAGTAAACTAAAAATAATAACGAGTCGTCAGTGACTTTAATATTTCTTGCGTGGGTCAAATCGCATTCACGCCCATCTCTATATTGCACCACAAATGAAAAAATAATTAAAATGGGATCAACTCGTTGGTTTCGCAAAAATTTGTTACTCATACGCCATGTTTTAACAAGGAAATTCCAAAATTGTCGTGAAATTCAATATTCAAATGCGATTTTCTCGAAAAAAACGACGAACGTGTTTCTGAATTTTTTTGTGTGGATGGACAAACATCTAAACTTTAAAAAAAAAAAATTAAAAAAAAAAAAAGTAGCCGGATTTTTGATAAATTGACTTTTTTAAAAAATGGAAAATTTCAGAACGGGTTCTAAAGATTTTCCAAAAAAAAAAAAATTTAATCAATAGCCCATACAAAACTATATAAGAATGTAAATTTTTGAGATTGTGGTGCATTCCGTTTTAATGTGATAAATATTTAATCACGGCAACTCGACACAAATTTGACCATTTTTCCAATATTTGACCACGCCTCCTCAGCCCAGTTTTTGAAAATTTGAAAAACCAAAAACGCAATTTTCTTAGTTCCATATAGGGCTATCCAAACAACCTATTCAGAAATTTACGGAATACATGTTTTTCTGTAGCGGGACATTTGGTGTGGAATGCCTCATATGTGTTAGCAAAGTGCTAAATTAGCGTATTTTTCAATATTCAAACGCGAATATCTTAAAAACCTTTCGTGATAGAAAAACTTGGAAGGCGGTTTTGGAATCAGGAGGTCAAAATCTATTTAATTCATGTATTCTGATTCATTTGAAAAGTTAATTGACCAAAAATAATCGGTTAATCGATTAACGATTATCCGATAAACGGTTAATCGATTGAAATCGAACCCACGACTTCCACACTCATGAGCTAGTACGCTAAAATTGAATTACAGTCGAAAATCGATAAAGTCAACTAAAAAATTATTTTAAATTAAAAATTTTAAATCGAAGTACTCATTAATTCGGTTGTATATTTTAAAATTTGGATTATAAATTTCAATATTTTGTTTTTTCCCCTTTATTTTGTTAACCATTTATTTTGTTCTCATCAACTTTAACAAATAAAAACATTTTGGTTAGGGCCACAAAATCGTTTGTTTGAATTTAATTTTAGTTTTTAAAGTTATTAAACAAATATTTTTTGGAAAATTACAATATTCTAAAACCTAAATTTTTTTTTTTCGAAAATTGTTCATAAAAGGAATATTCCATTCAAACTTATTCTAATTTTTTGGAAGGATTTAAATATTTATACATTTGTAACTATAAATCTTTAAAGTTTTAAATTATTATTTAATACTTGTAGACAACTATGAAAAAAAACTAAACTTTTAAAACTAAATAATAATTAAAAGATATTTAAATTTATAATTGTAACTAAAGGCTTTTTTTAAATGGATTTTGTATTTATACAAAAGACCGAAGGCTGCGATTTCTTGGGGGCATGTGTAAAATAGAAAAAAATATTCACAGTCTAAATATGTATTAAATTATTTTTTTTTGTTGGAGAGAAACATTTTAAAAACATTTTTTTTTTTAAGTGTAAATATGAATTGGTATGTGTGTTTTTCTTTAATAAATATATATATTTAAAGTTCTTTAACTTAAATATTTTTTTTTTAAACAAACAAAAAATAAAAACTGAATATTTTATTTCTTGTAATAATACTGGGAAACTACTTAAACAATATGACGACTCTAACCTAAAAAAAAAAATATATTAATTTTTATTTTAAATATTTTCAACAATTTATTTGGAAAATTATGCGTGGCTGCGGCATACAGTCTGTGTGTGCAAGCAAACAAAATTTAAGTGGCAATAATTTTGAAACGACATTTTTGGTAATTTTTTTTTTTTTTAAATTTCAAAAAGGTGAATTTGATATAAAACGAACTAAACAGAAATTGCCAAAAGAATTATTTGTGAAACGTAAAAACTAAAAAACATAAAAACGAAACTAAAAAATTATGTAAATTTTTTTTTTTTTTTTTCAAAATAATTATAAAAACATTAAGCTATGGTTATTTCCAAAACGAAAAATAACGAACGAACGATTTTTTGTTAAAATAATTTTCAATAAAAAAGAACGCAACTACAGCATGAATTTAATTTAATTAATTAATAATTATAAGTAATTTATTATAAAAACAACGTGTAAGGGAATTTGGGTTAATTCAAACACTTTTTAAATAAAATTTTTAAACAGAAAATAAATTATACATAAAACAAAAGCAGGATTTTTTTAATAATAATAACGAAATTAGCTACAATATAAATTAAAATAATAATAATAATAAAATAAATAAAAAACATAAAACAATATAAATTAATATAAAAAATTATTGCATAAACTCAAACAAATGATTTTTCACTTTTTATTTTATAACTTTTTTGAGCATAGAAAACAATTAGAAATTTATGGTTAATGCCGGTTTAAAATTAACTTTTTTACGAGTTTCGAAAAACATTTAGGGGAAAAGTTGTGAATGGATTTAAAAGAAGATATTTTTGGAAAAATTTCACAATTCCGCCCTTAACAAGGGAAGGAGGAGTCGTTCTTAAAATCAACTTTAAACGTTCAAATGTGCATTTATTATTCATAATGGGACGAAAAGTAGTCGTTCCTGAAAGTTTTGTGAAAAAATTCTGGTAAGAAATGGGTTAATAAAAATGTAAAATTGTTTTAGCGCTATCGAAGATTATGCTTGTGTTCCACTTTTTTTTTTGGAAAAATTTGGTATCGTTTTTCAGTTTTGGGCGTTATTTCTATATTTTCAGAAGTCCCATCTCTGAAATTTGGTGCTCTATTTGGAAAACTCTTTTAAAATATTTATAAGTTTCCAAAAACTTATTTTGAAAATTTTAAGGTAAATAAAAAAATAAAGAAATATTGTAACAGGGCCCCATGGTGGGCGCCAAATTATACAATTTATTTTCCATATTTTTATACCCTCCATGTACGGGAGCATGCTCACTTTATTATTGCGTGTGTTTATATCGATCGAGTGACCTATAAAGTATATATAATTGACCCATGATTGAGTTTAAGACATTCTATGAGTGATCCGCTCCTCTAAAAATGAGTTTGGGCGGAAAAAAAATTGTGTCTAATGAATTTTTGTACTGAACAAAATATCCAAATTTCATGTAGATCTTTTGAGTGAAAATCTCGGCCTATTCGAAGAATATGTGAGGCATTCCACACCAAATGTCCCGCTACAGAAAAACATGTGTCCCGTAAATTTCTGAATAGGTTGTTTGGATAGCCCTATATGGAACTAAGAAAAATGCGTTTTTGGTTTTTCCAATTTTCAAAAATTGGGCTTAGGAGGCGTGGTTAAATATTGGAAAAATGATCCAATTTGTGGCGAGTTGCCTTGATTAAATATTTATCAAATTAAAACCGAATGCACCACAATCTCAAAAATTTACATTCTTATATAGTTTTGTATGGGCTATCGATTAAATTTTTTTTTTGAAAAATTTTCAGAACCCGTTCTGAAATTTTCCATTTGTTAAAAAAGTCAATTTATCAAATATCCGGCCACTTTTTTTTAATTTTTTTTTTTTAAGTTTAGATGTTTGTCCATCCACACAAAAAAAATCAGAAACACGTTCTTCGTTTTTTTCGAGAAAATCGCATTTGAATTTTAAATTTCATAACAATTTTGTAATTTGCTTGTATTTTCTTTGTTTCAACATAGCGTATGAGAAATATTTATGCAATTAATAATATTCATTCGAAACGTTAAAACAAGAAAATACAAGCAAATTACAAAATTGTTATGAAATTTAAAATTCAAATGAGATTTTCTCGAAAAAAAAACGAAGAACGTGTTTCTGAATTTTTTTGTGTGGATGGACAAACATCTTAACTTAAAAAAAAAAAATTAAAAAAAAAAAAAAAGTAGCCGGATTTTTGATAAATTGACTTTTTTTTAAAAAATGGAAAATTTCAAAACGGGTTCTGAAAATTTTCCAAAAAAAAAAAATTTAACCGATAGCCCATGCAAAACTATTTAAGAATGTCAATTTTTGAGATTGTTGTGCATTCCGTTTTAATGTGATGAATATTTAATCAAGGCAACTCGCCACAAATTTGACCATTTTTACAATATTTGACCACGCCTCCTAAGCCCAGTTTTTGGAAAATTTAAAAACCAAAAACGCAATTTTCTAAGTTCCATATATAGCCCATATATAGCCAACCTATTCAGAAGTTTACGGTACACATGTTTTTTTTTGGCTGGACATTTGGTGTGAAATGCCTCATGTTAAGGTTCTGTGGCTTTCCTATATTTAAAGAAGTCCCATCTCTTTCAGTTGATAAACTATTTGGAAAACTAATTTTTTAAATATTTTATTTTAAAAAAAACTTATCTTTGAAATTAATGAAAAAGTGTAGAAAAATTCTTAGTGGCCCCACGGTGGGCGCCTCAATTATTATAGTTTATTTTTTTCATTTTTTTTATCACGATAAATATGAATCGAAAATTTTATTTGTTTTAAAATTTATATTATTTTAAAAGTAGTATTCAAAAAAATGTATAAATTTGAAAAAGCGAATTTCTCCCCATAAAATATCTTTGACATAATTTTGAAATCTTTCTTGTAAAATAATAAAATTTTAATATATCAAGTTTGTGAATCAAAAAATATGTAAAACTAATGAGAATAATTGGCGCCCACGATAGTCATATCCAATTATATTTTTTCCTCACAATAAGTATTTTAAAAATTGGTTTTAAAATTCAAGTGGCTCCTATAATTATGGGAGACTTTTTTTTGGATTTTTCAAAAATCACAATTTTCAAAAAGTCCTTTTTGGAATAGTTAAATTAAAAAAAAATCCTATTGCAATTATAAGACCGTCCGACAGCCAATATTAAACTAAAACCGGTTGATATACATACGTCTGAATGTAGAGATCAAATGGAGTAAAACTGCATTTACTGTTTTTCATTCCGTGATCCTGTTTCCTTTTAAAAGGACTTTAAAGTTTTAAAGAATAACATTTTATAAAGTATTTTATAAAATATTTTGTAAATATTTGTACTTTTCTTATAATGTCACTATTGATGACAAATGAAAGAAAAGAATCTTCTCTAAATTTTCCATTTTATATTTTGCCATATCAGGAAAAAGGATGTGAATAATGTCCTTTCAAAACTCTTTTAAAATATATTGTTGAAAATTTAAAATGATATTGAGGATAAAGTTTTGAAAGGACGTTACTTACCTCCTTTTTTTTACTGATATGTCAAAATATTAAAATGGGAAAATTATTTTACAAAATGTAATCCTCTTGAACTTTGGAGTCCTTTTAAAAGGAAACAGGATTATGAAATGAAAAATTGTAAATGAATTTTTCCTACATTTTGTCTCTAGTTTGAAACGTATATTATTCAGTTTGTGTTTAATGACTTTTTTTATTTTTGTCGGACATTGTAAAATCATAAAAAGTATGAAAAACAAATGGCGCCCAACCAGGGGCCATCCAACGATGCGATAATCTAAGTCTCAAAATTATTCTAATTTATCTATAACAAGTTGTGGAAAATTTTAAACATTTTATAAATGATTCAAATTGTAGAGATGGGACTTTTTAAAATATTGAAATGTTACGAGCGGAATTTTAATCCAAAAATATTTTGTTTCGATTTTTGGAGGAAGATTGGTGTAAAAACATTTTTTACAAAACTTATCATTGAAAACATTGAGAGTGTTAAATTCGGTTTTATGGAATATTTTATACGCTTTATTGAATATTTTATACGCTCCATAAAAAAATAAATTTGGTTAGGCGCGTTTTTTTGGGGTCGGGGTCTTTAGCGGGAGACGTTTGGAGAAAAATTCCCTCGATAAACATTGAAAAATTAATTTATTATGATTTTTGCACTTAATAAAATTTTATCATTATTTAAAATAATTTTTTATATTTACGACCACAAAAAGGGCGGAGAGAAAAAATACCCTGGGTCCAAGTGTACACTCTAATTAAAATGATTTCAGTTTCCTATTATAAATTGGGTAAATTTACACAAATTACGTTATTCTACAAAAAATATTGGAAATTTACTCAATTTTTTGTAGTATATTTTTGGAATTTGTTGAAATTTACCCAATTTATAGTAGGAAACTGGACTCATTTTTTTAGGGTGTAGTACTTTCCACTTCCTTTGACATAAAGTTGCTAGCTTGGCAAAAAACAGAACGAAATGAAATTTAGTTTTTCAGAGGTTGGTTTAGTTCTTCAAGAGGCAACTTTTTCCCCCGGTCCGATTTAGCCCATTTTCGAACTTAACCTGCCTATAACCCTAAGACATATTCGGGCCAAACTCCAGCTTATAGCTTTTACTTTGGACTGTACCGTGTCTTTCACACACGGATGAAAAGAGGGACATTGTAAGAAAGCCCTACAATCGTTCACTGATGCCGTGTCTTCCACAGACGAACGGAAAGACGGGCTTTGTTAGAAAGCCTTAGAAGCATATATTGAAAAGAAATATATAATTAATGGGATTCTATACCGATATCTCGGTACATCACACACACGCAATGACGAACTATTTTTGAAAAAATAAAACTCTCTTTTTAAACTCAAATAATTTACAAATTATATTTGAAAATGAAGAGTTTGGGGACTTCCAGGGGAAAGTTTTACCCACATGTTTTTTTTGCCGATTTTTCGATGAATGTTAATGTTTATTTCAACAGTAATTATCCTTAAAATTCAGTTTAATAGTGAAGAAAAAAACAAAAATATGGAATATACCTTGTTGGGCCCCATGGTGGGCGCCAAAAATATATTTATATATTTTTCAAATGTTTTTATTGACAAAAATTTGTAATTTCAAACTCAAATTGTTTTGTAAAATTTTTATATAATGCTGTGAACTAGAAAGGAAAAAATGAGAATAATTGGCGCTCAAACTGGGTAACATGAAAATTGAAAAATTATTTAATATTATATCTTTTTCACATAATTTTTCATTGACTATAAAACTTAATTTGAAAGAAAAAGCTTTTAAAAATATGGAAAATAATTAAAAATTTAAATATTCTACAAAAAAGTTTTTACATTTTTCATATTCTTATATTAATATAAGTGTCATTACTTTAAATTGGTACACCATTTTGAATACTACATTGGTTAACAAATTAATTTTACAACAACAACACTTCTTTGATATAAAAAATTGGTCGTAAATGAAAAAATAATCTATAATTATTATGGCGCCCAACGTAGGGCCCATCAGCCAATTTCAAACCACATGGGAAATTGTGGTCATAAATATTTTTTTTTATAGATTTTCAGATAAATTTATATAGTTTTGAAAACAAATTGTACAATTTTTAAATTTCAAAATAACTGATCATTAAATAATTAACAAAATATGAAATCCACTTGGCGCCCAAGATTGGGACCTTAAGATAATTCGGGTCTATTAAATTTCAAAATAGTTCTTATATAAATTTCCATTTACTCAACAATTAAATTTAAGTTTTTGATTTGCAGAGATGGGGCTATTTAAAATAAATTTATAAAGTAATTTCTAGTCAAAAAATTATTTATTTAAAGTTTTCAATTTGCAAAGATGGAACTTTTTAAAATAACGGAATTCCCGGAGCCAAAAAATATATTTTTTTGCGATTTTTGGAATAATAGTTTAGGTACATTTCTGTTTGCTATACAATTAAATTCAAGTTTTTAAATTGCAAAGATGAGTTGAGTTGAGGGTGGGTTGTACAAGCCTAAAATAAGTAAATTTCTAGGCAAGTCCATGGCGCTCAGACTTAAAATAGTCCATTGAACCGTTGCAAAGATGGGACTTTTTGAAATAAATTTATCCTAAAAAGAATTTCTAGTAAAAAAATATTAATTTTAAGTTTTCAAATTGCGAAAAAATATATTTTTTTGCGATTTTTGGAGTAAAAATTTAAGTAGCAACAAAACAAATTATTATCTGATCAACAACAAAGCTTTTGCGTAGCTTTTAAATCCTCAAAACAGTTTTTTCTTTAATGAAAGAGCTTTTCTCGTTAATCTAAAACTAATAAAGCTTTATCGTTGATCAGATATTAATTTGTTCCCACATAAATTGTGTGTTCAAAATTTTTGTAGGAAAAATGTATGCAGAAACCAAGCAAATTATTATCTGATCAACAATAAAGCTTTTTACATTAATAAAAAAGCTTTTTATAGCTTCTAAAAGCTTTTTAAGCTTTAAAAGCTTTTTTTGTTAATAAAAAAGCTTTTTTTCTGAAACTAAAAAAGCTTCATTGTTGATCAAATAATATTTTTTTTTTTTGTTTTCACATGCAGTTTTCATCCAAAAATCGTTAAAAAAAAGGTATTCATTCACAACTTTTCTACCCACAAGTTTCTTAAACTCACAAAAAAGTTAATACCGATTTGGCCCATTTTTTAAATTTCTTTTAACATTTTCAAAAAAGTTTTAAATTACAATAAATGAAAAATCGTTATTTTTTTTTGAGAAAAAGGTGCTTGTAATCTTAAATGTCTTTTTAAATTTAGCTCTTAAACAAACAAAAAAAAAACGATAGCTCGCATTAAAACGAAAAAACAAAAGATATCTGTAAAATATTTATTAAAAATACAAAGTAATTGTTTTATTTTTATAGCTTGATTTTAACGAAATAAATCTCTACTTTAAATATTCTTTTTTTTTCTTTAGTTCAAATATTTGAAGGCGAGATTAAGAGGGACCAAAAATAATGTAAGCTCTTTTTAATCAAAATGTTTTATTATTTATTTTTACAACTTTTTTTTAATTTTTTTTTGTAATTTTCTTTAACTACTCTTCATTAAGTCTTGATAAATAAATATTTGAATTACAAATCGATTTCATCGATTTCTGTGGTAACATGTTTGTTTTTTTTTTTTTTGGTTGTTGCTTTTATATTAAAAAGAAAAATTACTTCTGTAAATTACTTAGAAATTATATTTAATTTGTTGTTTACAAAGCAAATTTCAAAATTTAAACAAAATAAATATTTGTATGTATTAAATATGAAGTATGGAAAATGTTTATTTTATTTTTTTTTTGTAAATTTATTAAAGAAGAAAAATGGCAAAAGAATTTCTACTTATTTTTAATAATTACATGCAAAAAAAAATTTTTAAGGACAATGTTATATGTTTTTAATGGATTTTTTATTTTATTTTTGTAATGAAATAAATAAAAAAAATATATTAATTAAAAAAACACAAAAACCAAACATATTTTATGTTATAAAAATTCAAAATTGTACTATATGGCACTAATGTTTATTTACATGAATACTAATCATTAGTCTTATGTTTCATATAAATTATTTCAATGATAAAATTAATTTTTCTAATAAAATATTATTTAAATTTGTTGCATATTTCCACGAAAACTTTAAATTTAGATACAAAGGACGCTGCAATATTTGTGATGCACTTTTGGTGTTAAACTATTGATTAGATTAATTTATTTGTAACCTAAAGGCCGCTTGGACGAGCATCTAAAACGACCTGTCAAAAATGTCTGAATAAAAGTCCTGTTTTTACAGGCTTAACACAGCCAAAATAAATTTATTAATTTAAAATATGAATGGCTTGCCTCATCTTTTTAAATTATTCAGAAAACTATTTGACAAGCGAATTAAACACATTCCGAAAAGACAAATCTTACCGAAATACGAATTTTATTTACGCCTTCTTATAAACTCAATACGGAATCACAGACTAAAACAGACACGACAATAGGGTTTTATAAAAAAAAAAAAACGGGGAAAAACTAAGCGATTTTAATGAAAAACAGTGTAATTTTAAGATAGTTTTAACTTAAGAAGGCGACACTTTCTACTGTTTAGGAGAGAGTGAAACAATAAAAACCAATCCAGCATCTAGTTTACTCTGTCTAGCGAAAAAAAATTAACATATCGTCGAACTATATTCAATAAATGCCAACTCGAAAAAGCTTACTGTTCAGGAGAGCTAAAAAACTAGTTATTTCGCTAATTATTGTAAAAATTAACAATGTACCTTCCATAACATGGTTTAAATATTCTAAATAATTTTTGCCTATGCAAAAATTTTCATATTTTGCACTTGTTTGCGTATTTTTCAGAGATGGCATTTATTACTATATCAAAAAACAAATATTTTTTTAGAGTTGGCATATTTTGTCGGAAAATAAAAATAAATTTTTTTTGGAAAAATTTTTAAAATTTTTTTTTTTTTGGTTTTTGTTATCCTTAGTATGGTAATTGCAAAAACTGAACAAAAAATTAAAAGTCTTTGCATATTTTTAAAAGTTACTAGCTCTGAAAGCCTTTTAATCTCAGGGTGGTCAACTTTGGCACTCTGTAACTCACGCTGTATTACAATAGGGTCACTCCAAACTAGCTATTTTGAAAGCTTATATCATTGACTTTATTTGCCCCATTCATAATGTTTCATTCTGATAAATAGTTTGAAAGTTACATAAATATAACCAATTTTTTTTTTTTTGCAAACACTATTTACCGATATTTTCAAAATGGCAATATCTCGAGAACCAGTCATTAGATATCAAAATCTTTACAAGATTCGTGTTTAGCATGGCAAATGCAATAAGATATGTGGTGTAATTTTTTTAAACAAATTTTTTGAAAAATTTTTGGAAATTTACAATGGGAGTTGGCATTTATTTCCACCAAAGAAATATGTACTTTGAGTTTTATTATTTTATTATTTGAGAATTATTTTTTTGCTCTGAAATTTTTATGGCAGATAGGTATTACATAGGGGAGCTATTTGCCATCGGAAACTCATTTCCGTCAAATTTGAGTTGAATATTTTGAATATAGGTTCACGATATATTTTAATATTACTTTTTTGACACCTGTCATAAGTGCCACGTCTGTTTAGTCCGTAACAGAATATTCAGCGGAGTGTTACCGCAGACTATACAGATGCTACACCTTAGACTGATACCAAAAAAGTCAACTTTAACCATGAGGTTGATTTTATCAGATTCTTCTACCTTTTGTGCTCGAAAGAGTAAACTAATGTAACGTGCACCAAGAAATATTGATGTCAGTTTAGTTTTTATTGCTATAAAAACTAAACTGACATGTTTTGTTAAAGTAAACATTAATTGCTTTTTTGATCCCAAAGCTGGTATACATTTCTATCTCATCAGTAAATTATTAGGTTAAAACTTAAAAAACATTTTTGAAAACTCAGATACATATAGTTAAAAAATACTAAACTTTTGTTCGGCATTGTATATTCGATTAGGGTATTATACTAGCTCGAGGCCCAAAAATTATATGTTTAATATTAGATTTTTGATTTGCCAACAATAATTCTCTAAAATTTGATTATGAAACAGATCTGTACAGATGTAATATGAGATGAGTAGGTAAGCAATAAATAAATAATCTTTTATGAGAATATCATAAATATAATTTTTGAGCTTCGAGCTCGAATAATACTCTAATTAAATATTTGTAAAATATTACTTAAAGATAATTAAATTCTTTATATCTAAGCCTTATGCAGAAATCGGATCAAGATTGACAAAGTTCTGATATTTTTCCCTTTAAATTCCTTTATCGCATCAGATTTTTGAGATATCGAGATATATTAAAAATATAAAACTGTCCTCACCAGGGAATATTGGAAGGTCTTAAGTTCTGCAGTGGCTCTGACACTTTAACGTATTGCCCAGAGTTATAGAGTAGGGAATCGACTGTTTTGTAGAAATAGCATCACCAAAAATCTGAGGTATGTCTCCCATTCGTTTTGTAAGTATTCCTCTCAATCGAACTCTGGCTGGGCTCACCAATTTTTTTTTGGGTTTTTTGACGTTATGAAATTTGTACTTTATTCGCACTTTTAATAGTTTTTTTTTAAATTATATTGAACATGTTAAAAACGTAAATTTAATTCATTTGTTTTGTTTAAATTCATTCAAAAATGTTTTTTAAAATAAAAATACTTTTTTCAATTCCTCTTTAAACCTTAATTCTATTAATCACAGCCAGTTAAAGTTTTTTCGTTTGATTAAAGTCAAACTTATAGATCTATAGATATGTGCGTGGTAGTGTATTATATTTTCAAAATTTTCAAATCGAAAAGGGGAGTTGAGTTGTTGTTGAGTTGAGTTGAGGGTGGGTTGTACAAGCCTAAAAATAAGTAAATTTTTCTAGGCAAGTCCATGGCGCTCAGACTTAAAATAGTCCATTGTACCGTACCCTGAAAAGAAAGATTAAGTAAAGGTGATAAAAGGTTGAGAAGAAAAAGAAAGAAAAGTGCTTGTTCAGAATTTCTCAGTTGCTTTCACAAACTTGAGAAAATCAGACAAGGGAAGTCCATGGACCGTGTCCATAGACAGAATATCAGAACCCAATATCCGCAGTCTAGCCCTTGAGAACGCTGGACAACAACAGACGTAATGTTCAGTTGTGTCATCATCCTCAAGACAAGCCACGCATAATGGGTCTGATAAGACACCTAATCTCGTCATATGACGAGCACAGGCATTGTGTCCCGTAATTAAGCCAGTAAGTCTGCGACAGTCTATTCTACTGAGGCTGAGTAGATAGTTAGCCACTTTCCTGTCTGGCTTAATCACAAAACGTTTGGTATTCTTGCATGCCAACTCATTTGACCATCTTTCCATGAAAGTTTCTTTCATATGAGAGTTGATCCAACGCATCAGCCATGTCAAGCGAATACCAATTTGAGGTTCCGGATTGTAAGGAATTGTATCAGAGCCAAGATTTGCCAAAGAGTCGGCAATCTCGTTTCCCCGTATTCCCCTATGACCCGGAACCCACAGAAGACTGACGCTATTCCCACATGAGACCTCATTGAGTCTGCGTCTACATTCCTGGACAATTTTGGATGAAGTGACTGGAGATTCAAGTGCAATGAGCGCAGCCTGGCTGTCACTGCAAATACTGATTCTCCTATTAATCCATCCGTTCCCAATTATCCAGGTCGCTACGTCCAAAATAGCAAATATTTCAGTCTGAAATACTGTAGCCATTTTTCCCATAGCAATATAGCATTTGGTCGCATCGTCCAAATACCAGCCAGACCCAGAGCCATTTAAGTTACTGGATCCATCCGTGTAGAAAGTATCCGTGTAATTTTCCAGTAGGTCTGCTGGGTTTCCCCAGTCTTCCCTACTCGGAAATATTACAGTAAACTTCCTACCAAACTCGATGCAAGAGGTTGTACTGTCCAAAGGCATAGAAAACATCGGACAAAGTTCCGATAGCCTATTGAACAGACGACCATGTCCCACATTGTACTCCCCATGCCATGTTCCGCTTTTGCGGAGCCTGCACAAAGATTTCATGGCTTCCCCTTGAATATGTAAGTCCAAGGGAAGCATATCCAACATAGCGTCCAGAGCTGCGCCTGGGGTGGTGCTCATGGCACCAGTAATTCCCAAGGCAGCCGCTCTTTGTAGTCCGTTTAGCTTGGATCGAATAGTCTTCACCATCGTTCTCGGCCACCAGACTACCGCCGCATACGTCACAATAGGTCTAATTACAGCTATGTACATCCAATGTACATTAGAAGGTCTTAGACCCCATGTCTTTCCAAAAGCTCGTCGACACTGCCAGAAAATCCGAAGTGCCCGTGAAACTTTTTGTTCAACATGTTTAGTCCACATTAGTTTACTATCTAGGGTAACCCCTAAACACTTAACTTCTGTGGACAGTTGAAGAGTTATGCCCTTCAACGTAGGAAGCTGAAGACCCTTATGTTTGGTTCTTCGCGTGAACAACACGAGTGTTGTCTTATTTGGATTGACAGACAATCCATGTCGATTGCACCAGTTGTCCATCAAGTCAATAACGGTCTGCATTTTCTTGCATACCAAGTTAAGTGACTTTCCGGATACTAATGCGCACACATCGTCAGCGTATGCCTGTATGTGTACACCTAGAGCTTGTATTTCAACCAAGAGTGAGTTTACCACAAAACACCACAGCAAAGGAGAGAGAACACCCCCTTGGGGGCAACCTCTACTAACCTCAACCGTTACTTTTGTGCCCCACTCATCTTCAGCCGTCAACAATCTCCGGGAGAGCATAAAATGAATCCACTTGACTAGAACTGGATCCACGCCATGCAATTCAGCCGAAGTTTTCATAGAGTCGAAAGTAGCATTATCAAAAGCGCCCTCAATATCAACAAAAACACCCAGAGTATAGTCTTGTTTGTCAATGCCCTTCTCAATATTGACCACAAGATCGTGAAGTGCCGACTCACAAGATCTACCACTCTGATACGCGTGTTGCTGACTATTTAGGGGGCATTCGATTAATGCTACTGACCTAATGAATTTCTCAACCATTCGCTCAAGACTTTTCAGTAGAAAGGATGATAAACTGATTGGTCTAAAACTTTTTGCCAAGGTGTAGTCCTCCTTCCCAGGTTTGGGAATAAAAACAACCTTGACATCGCACCAAGATGATGGAACATACCCATAAGCCAGGCTGGCTCTGAAGATATTTTTAAGTACCTTCACTAGGGTATCTCCACCACTCTTCAACATCATAGGATATATACCATCTGGTCCAGGGGATTTATAGTTATCAAAGGAAGATAAGGCGTACCTGATCGATTCCTCAGAAACTACCCTAGATGCTATATACCAGTTCCTACAAGTAGTATTACCAACAGGACTCTCAATAATATCTGTATTTATCGTTGTCACTTTGCATCCTGGAAAGTGAGTAGATAACAGAATATCATTGACCTCCTGTTGGTTTTTTGTGTAGGTACCATCTGGCTTTCTGAGGGAATCAAGCTTCGCTGAACTATCTTTTTGAAAGATTTTACAGAGCCTTGCCGTATCCCTCGTACCATTTACCTCCTCACAGAAAGTCCTATAAGACTCAAGTTTGGCTTCCCGCACTTTTTTCTTATATTCCTTTTGCATGAGGTGGTAATTGTTCCAGTCAGCATCCTTTCGAGATTTTAAGGCTCTATTCAGAAGCTTTCTTGAACTTTTTCTCAGCTTACCAAGTTCCACGTTCCACCAAGGGACAGAGTTACCTGGTCTGCTTTTCCTTAACGGACAAACAGTCTCATAGCAGTCAGTTAAAGTTTTACCCAATTTCTCAGACTCCACTTCAACCGACCCTATACAACTAGGAATTGGGATGGGACGTAATCTTTGATGTAGTAGTTCCTCAAATCTTTTCCAATCCGCTTTTCGAGGGTTTCGGCCCTGTAGGATTGTTGGTTTATCAATCCCAAGCCTAAACTCGATGTAGCGGTGGTCCGACAAGGATACCACATCCAGAACACGCCAATCCCTTATCATTGTACTCGCCTTATTGTTAGATAAGGTAAGATCAATGACCTGTTGTCTTCGTTGAGTGACAAACGTTGGAGAATTTCCAACATTTTGAATCACCAGATTTGAAGACAAGATGAAGTCCAACAATTTGTTACCTCTAGAATTGCACTTTGTGCTACCCCAGATGATATGCTGAGAATTGGCATCGCATCCAATAATCAACCCAAAGTTGTTGGCCTCCGCGTATCGTATGACTCTAATTAACTCCTCAGAAGGCGGGGGATAAATAGAATCATAGGGCAGATAGGCAGATACAACAATAGTCTCTACCACTTTACCCTCTATACGAAATCGCACACTAATTGCAACGACGTCTTGGCAACAAAATTGCCTCAACACCGAGCTCTCGATTGTCCTAGGGACAACCATACAGGCCCGTGGCCGCAGTGATCTTGGGGAGTACGCGCCCCCTGTGTCCCCCCCTGTATACGTCCATGTCGGTCCCTCCGTCCATCTGTGTGTCCATGTAAACGCTGTAAACACGTAATGCGTGATTTTTTTATTTCTGCAAATTTCCCATGAAAGGTGATTTCAATACCAAGGTTTTTATATATTTACAGTCTTTGTTTATGTATTGGTTCATGAGTTATATGCATTTTAGTGCTCTTACTATGTGATTTTCTCTGTAATGCTTGGACTGATTTTGTTTCTGTAGATTTCTTATGAAAGGTGACGTCAGAACCAATGTTTTTATGTACGGTGGCTCACAGCTTATTTCGTGTAAAAGATATTAGTTAGCAATCCATTCAAGACAAAGTTAACCAAAAAAAACCTAATTATTATCAAATAAGTATTTATGTAAAAAGTCCTGTGTATGTAATTAATCAAGCTTTAATTAAAGCTTAATGACGTTGAGATTGTCTAAATATTAAATGTGCAACGAGGGTCGAAATGGAAATTGAAATTATTGAAAGACCTTTTTTAGAAAATTTTTTTAAAAATATTTCTAGGTCGATTTTATCCAAGCTCAAACATAAAACATTTAAAAAATAGTCCAATAGTTAATATTCATTTATTAAATAATTTTTCCAAAGACCCAAACAAAAACCAAAATTTTTAAAACACAGTAGAAGAAATCCGAATTTTTTGACCTCCAATTCTTTTGACCACCAATTTTTGGTAAACAAAGAAACGACTTAATTGTTTAATAAGTTTGGTACACCAATGTGTATAGTAATGCGATATAAAAATAATTGAACATTTCCTTTGTTTACAAAAAATTGGTGGTTAAAAGAATTGGAGGTCAAAAAATTCGGACTGCATTTAAAAATTTTGATTTTTGTTTGGGTCATTGGAAAAATTATTTGATAAATTACTATATACTATTAGACTATTTTTTAAATTTTAAATGTTTGAGCTTGGGAAAAATTGCCCTAAAAGTATTTTTAAGAAATTTTCTAAGAAACGTCTTTCAATAATTTCAATTTCCATTTCGACCCTCGTAGAAGGTTTAATATTTACTCAATCTGGACGCCATTAAGCTTAAATTAAAGCTCGATAAATTACATACACAGCACTTTTCACAAAAATACTCGTTTGATAATAATTAGGAGTATTATTTATTGGCAGCTTTGTCTTAAATGGATTGCTAACTGATATATAAATACGAAATAAGCTGCGAGTCAATGTACATACGATCTTTGTATGTGTATTGGTTCATGAGTTATATGCATTTTATAGTTGCATTCTGCTTTTAATGCGTGTTCTCTGTAATGGTTGAACCGATTTTGTTTCTGCAAATTTCCCATGAAAGGTGACGTCAATACGAAGGTCTTTATGCATATACGGTCTTTGTATTGTTTCATGAGTATATCGTCATCTAAAATGCAAAACGCCCTAACTAACAAAAAATTCAAAATCGGTATTTTGATAGATTCTGTTGTATTGTATTGGCCTGCACGTCCCAACAAAAAATTAGGGTCACATAATAAAAATTAGCGATTTTATAGCCAAAAATTTTAAACACTACACTCAAAATAATAACTCTGTTAAATTACAGAAAAACTCTGCTAATTTAACAGAGTACACCATACTTTTCCAGCTAACAACATTTCTTGGTAATTTTACTAAAAAACTCTGTAAAATGATTTTGACAGAAAAAAACTGTTAATTTACAGAGTTTATAGTAAAATATTGGTTAAATATGAAAGCTTTTTTACAGAGAAAACTCTGTAATTTTACCATAAAACACTGTAAAATGATTTGGACAAAAAAAAACTGTTAATTTACAGAGTTTCTAGTAAAATATTGGTTAAATAAACCACCATTTAGCAAGGAAAACTATGAAATTTACATATATTTGATGCAAAAAAAAATTACAAAAAAAACTCTGTAATTTACAGAGTTTAGTTAAATGCATGTTATTTTGTAAAATTTTTATAAGATTTCTGAAAAATAAATTTTGATAACTTTTTTTGTTACTTTTTAAACTTTTTCTCAAAAAAAAAATTACAGATAAAATTTTGATGTTTGGTAACAAAAACTACTCAAAACGGAAAACTTTTTTGCTTATAAAAAAAAAAAACGAAGTATTTTGCTTAGATCTGTATTTTAGCAGAAAACTCTGTTAATTATCTGTAAAATTAAGATTACAAAGTAAAAAGTAATATAACAGAGGAAACTTTGTTTTTTTGTCACAACAAAATACAAAGTTTTTTCTTTAAATCTGTATTTTGACAGAAAACTCTGTCAAATATCCGTTGAATTGAGATTACAGTCATTTTACAGAGTATTTTACAGAGTTATTATTATGAGTGTAGAATTGCGAAATTGCAAATGAACGCAACTAGAAATACAATTTTAATCATGTTGTGATTAATTTTGATACACGTATGTCCTCACAAAATTTTAGCCCAATTCAATCAAAACCAAAAAAGTTATTAACAAATTAAAATTTTTACTCTATACTGTTTTTTGCTTCTCCTGTAAAATTAATAAAATGTTAGTTAGGGCCTTTTTTTTTGTGCACAAAACTGTATTTGTGCATATAATGTCTATATGGGGAAGTATTTGTAATGTTATTCTAGGAGGGTTAAACAATTGTTAATTTTAAATTTCGTAAAATAATTGTCTTAAAAGTTTGAAAGTTTTGATTTTAAGGAAACAAAAATGAGTAAAGGGGGTACTTTTGGGGGTACATTGATACTTTTTTTATTTACTTTTATATATTTTTTTATTTAACATGTAGTCTCAGTCTGATAATAGTCACCCATTTACTGTTATGAACAAGGCAGTAAGAGTACCAGCACAATAATGTCGGAACGACGACGTTTTGAGAAAATGTTATCGCAATTCGATGCGTAAATAGTATATTTTTTATTAATTCTCTGGGGTTTATAACTGGTCAGTTTGTATATAAATAACTCTACACTAGAGTGGCAGCGAAATTTCAACTTTGGACTTTCATCATATCCCGGGCACAATATATTGAGGTCAAGTTTCACAAGGTATTTTTGCTTGTCATACTAGCGAAAGTTTTTTTTTTTTTATTTTTAATTTTTTCTAGTTTTGAATTTTAGTAAGCTTTATTAGCTTTTTAACTGTCAACATTTTTATTTTAATCGGACAAGTTTTTCAATTCCGAAAGGGACTCCGAAAAAAATTGAGGCTGCACTCAAAATAATAACTCTGTCAAATTACAGAAAAACTCTGCTAATTTAACAGAGTACACCATACTTTTCCAGCTAACAATATTTCTTGGTAATTTTACTAAAAAACTCTGTAAAATGATTTTGACAGAAAAAAACTGTTAATTTACAGAGTTTATAGTAAAATATTGGTTAAATATTAAAGCTTTTTCACAGAGAAAACTCTGTAATTTTACTATAAAACTCTGTAAAATGATTTGGACAAAAAAAAACGGTTAATTTACAGAGTTTCCAGTAAAATATTGGTTAAATAAACCACCATTTAGCAAAGAAAACTACACTCAAAATAATAACTCTGTAAAATACTCTGTAAAATGACTGTAATCTCAATTCAACAGATATTTTACAGAGTTTTCTGTCAAAATACAGATTTAAAGAAAATACTTTGTATTTAGATGTGAAAAGAAACAAAGTTTCCTCTGTTATATTACTTTTTACTCTGTAATCTTAATTTTACAGATAATTAACAGAGTTTTCTGCTAAAATACAGATTTAAGCAAAATACTTCGTATTTTTTATAACCAAAAAAATTTTCTGTTTTGAGTAGTTTTTGTTTTTTGTTACCAAACATCAAAATTTTATTTGTATATTTTTTTTTTTTGAGAAAAAGTTGAAAAAGTAGCAAAAAAATCTTATAAAAATTTTACAAAATAACATGCATTTTACTAAACTCTGTAAATTTAAAGAGTTTTTTCTGTAATTTTTTTTTTGCATTAAATTTACCTCAAACACTCAAACATTAACTGCCTGGATTAATAGAATGACGGTTAAAAGTGGAATTGAAAAAAAGGCTTTTTGTTTTCTTTAAAAAATACACTTTTATATTGTTTTAAACAAAACAAATTTATGAAATTCACGTTCTTAAAATGTTAATGATTCAATATAATTTTAAAAAAATATTAAAAGTGCAAATAAAGTACAAATTTCATGACTTTAAAAAACCAAAAATTTTACTTGATCCCAGACAGATTTCGCGTGAGAGGAAAAAAAGAGAGTTGAACCAATTACAATCTCTTTACTTTATTCCTCTATGACCAAATGCATTTTAAAAATATATGTAAATTTACATAGTTTTATTTGCTAAATGGTGGTTAATTTAACCAATATTTTACTAGAAACTTTGTAAATTAACAGTTTCTTTGTCCAAACCATTTTACAGAGTTTTTTTTTTTTTTGTATTTGTATATGTATTTTATTAATTTGAATTTCTAATACAACAAGATACAATATCTTATTATAAATTACAGTATTAGAATCAGACAAGTTAAACAGAACATTGCAAATTAATAACTTAATTCTACTTAAAACTAAATTAAATTACAAATTTGAGAATCAAAAGGCTTTGAACAATATTAAAATCATAAAAAACAAAAAATAAACATTTAATAATAATTAAGACAAAAAATTAAAACAAAAAAAATTACGAAAAATGTTTAAACAACAATTTCCTAAAATGCATTGCGTTGCTTGTGCGTTGAGTATCCCTATGAAGTCGGTTCCAGAGACGAATGGTAAAAATAAAAAATTGACACTCAGAAGCATGGTCGCGGTGACGGATTTGTATAATGTAGTTTCCTCTATTCGACCTTGCAAACTGTAAACGTTCAAAAAGATAATTTGGTTCTTTCGTCATAACAATCTTGTGAAAAAGTAAAAGATTTTTGAATTTAAGGTAATTACTAAAGGGACTTTTTAATACACGACAAGAGAACAGGGACACACGATCAAATTTTCCAAGGCTAAAAATGTAACGTATAATGTTATTGAAAGTCGTGCAGAGTTTACTGTTATCCTTCGTGTCACATCCAGTAAAGAGCTCGGAAGCGTATAATAGAGTCGGTAATAAATACGTTTTTGCCAGAAGTAATCTTACTCTTGGCGGAGTGAAATATTGTGTGGCCCAAAGACTTCGTATCATACCATAAATTCTGCCGCAAGATTGGTTAATATGATTGGTCCAGGTAAGATTTCTGTTAAATGTAACACCAAGGTTTTTTACTGTATCAACTATATCAATTTTTTCGCCGCCAAGAAAAATATTTATATCATCCTCTATTACCACCGACTTTTTCGATATAATTATGCACTTCGATTTCTTCGGATTCAGCCTTAAACCATTTGCCGAGGCCCAAGTAAATATTTTTCCTAGGTCATAGTTTAATTCTTGAACTTTAGAAGCAATAGTATCCTTAGAACTACTGAGATACAACTGTACATCATCAGCATACATTTGAATCTTAGAAAAGTTTATCTGTAGTGGAAGATCATTTGAATATAAGGAGTATAGCAGTGGACCAAGAATGGAACCCTGTGGAACACCCCTTGAGATTTGCGAAACGGATCCATCATTGGCAACAGATTGAAATCTATTAGACAAGTAGGACGACATTAATTTAACAGAGGGCGAAGAAAAGTTAAAAAATTTAGCTAGCTTAAGGCAAAGAACTGAATGGTGCACTGTGTCAAAAGCTTTTGAGTGGTCTAGTAAGACCAGAAACGATATCTTTCCACTATCCAGTTTGCCTCGAATATCCTCTACTACGTCTGTTAAGGCTGTGACACAGCTACGTTGGGGCCTAAATCCAGATTGACGATCAGTCAGAAGGTTGTTGTCATTAACAAACTGATAAATTTGTTTATGTACCAAATGTTCAAAGACTTTGGATAAGTAAGGCAAAATTGCAATTGGACGGTATTCTTTATCCGATTTTGGTACGGGAACAATTTTGGCATATTTCCAGTTGATGGGGTAAGTGCTGGTAGTAATGATAGTATTGAAAAGATACGTAATAGTTTGAATTATCCAAGGCAAAACTATTTTCACGAACCTTGGATTTATGTCATCCAAGCCAACTGCATTAGACTTGACCGCAACAAAACCAGCGGCAACGTCCAAGGCATTAAAGCATTGGATATTAAATTGATCATCCATTGAATCCGAAGGTAGGTATCGATCATAGAAGTCCAATTGTACACTTGGAAGACGAATATTTACAAAGTTATTATTTAGTAAATCAACGTCAGCATCTACTGTATGCCGATTTGATCTACCAATACCAATGTCATGGATCTGTTTCCATGTCTTCTTACTGTCAGCTGCTGCGTTAAATTTATCAGTATAATAAGTAGACTTGTCCCGCCTTATTTTTGAGACAACAGCTTTTCTAGCCATACGATATTCCTGTTTGAGCTCTGAGGTCTTGTAACGCTTCCACCTATTGTAAAGACTATCACGACGATTAATTAATAATTTTGTTTCTTCCGTGAACCATGGTCGTACCCTGCCTCTGATAACTTTGTTTCTGACGGGAACATGTTTGTTGTAAAGCTGTAAAACATGCTGATTAATAAAGGTCAATTGTTCATCTACCGATGGTAAAAATAAAATGTTATCCCAAGCGATATTATCAAGGTCATATTTCAGGGCTAAAAAATCAATATTCTTAAAGTCCCGAAAAGTAAACGTTTTGGGTCTATCTTTATTAGCAAAGTCATATGAAATAAAAACAAGATCATGATGTGAAAAAGCAGGTGCTGCCAGTTGTTCATAACTTAAGACCTTTCCCAAATTGCTAACAAAAAATAAGTCCAGCAAGCTACTATTTGTGGTTGTGAAATGTGTGGGCCTAGTTGTATTAACTGGATACAAATCAAATATTGACAAAGCATTAGTAACATCCGTTATGTTGTCAATCAAATTGCTATTAAAATCGCCAGCTATTACAATTTCAGAGTACGAAACCGAAAGGAGTTCTAATTCAGTGATGAAAGTGTCAATTTTCATATACTCATCCGGTCTATATACGCAACCAAGCATCATCCTCTCACCATGATAATTAACATCAATAAACACATATTCAACTTCATTATTTACATTATACGAACTAATAAGTTTGCTTGAAATGTTATCCCTAATATAGATTGCAACACCTCCGGCATGAGTACATCTATCAGATCGAAAGATACGGTATCCTTTTAATTCATATATAGCGTCATTAATTTCCCTTATAAACCATGTTTCTGAGACACATACAGCATCGATGCCTGAATTCTCAAATAAAAACCGAAATTCATCAAGCTTAGGTAACAGACTCTGAGCATTGATGTGACAAATAGTAAAACCCTGTTTTTTAGCCAAGATACGAACCATGTTATAGTTGCCATCTCTAGAACCAAGGTTATCAATAGATAAATTTATCATATTGGTAACCTAACGCAACGCAATAAATTTTAAAAAATATTGTAAACTAAAATATATATAGAAAAAAGTATTTATTTTTATGGAAAATAAAAGAAAAATGCAAGAATTATTGTTTTTAAAATAATAAAAATATAAAACAAATTTAAAAGTATATAAGTGAAAAAATATGTAAAATTACAGAGTTTTCTCTGTCAAAAAGCTTTCATATTTAACCAATATTTTACTATAAACTCTGTAAATTAACAGTTTTTTTTGTCAAAATCATTTTACAGAGTTTCTTAGTAAAATTACCAAGAAATGTTGTTAGCTGGAAAAGTATGGTGTGCTCTGTTAAATTAGCAGAGTTTTTCTGTAATTTAACAGAGTTATTATTTTGAGTGTATGTAAATTTACATATATTTGTAAAAAACATTTGATGCAAAAAAAAAATTTACAGAAAAAACTCTGTAAATTTACAGAGTTTAGTCAAATGCATGTTATTTTGTAAAATTTTTATAAGATTTTTCAACTTTTTCTCAAAAAAAAAAAATATACAGATAAAATTTTGATGTTTGGTAACAAAAACAAAAACTACTCAAAACAGAAAACTTTTTTGGTTATAAAAAAAATACGAAGTATTTTGCTTAGATCTGTATTTTAGCAGAAAACTCTGTTAATTATCTGTAAAATTAAGATTAGAAAGTAAAAAGTAATATAACAGAGGAAACTTTGTTTTTTTGTCCCAACAAAATACAAAGTATTTTCTTTAAATCTGTATTTTGACAGAAAACTGTGTCAAATATCTGTTGAATTGAGATTACAGTCATTTTACAGAGTATTTTACAGAGTTATTATTTTGAGTGTAAAAATTTTTCAAAAAAAAATTTTTTTTTAAAGATTGGTTATCGCTTTTATTTTAATTTTTTTTTTTTTGGTTACATCATACTTTGCTCTCCAATTGGGGTCAAAAACTGCAAAAATGGAGTTTTTTTTTTGAGTAAATTAAAAATTATATTTGTTTAAATAAATCTTTTTTGTAATTTTTACGGCTAAACTAAAAAACCTTTAAATTTACATTTTTTTTTTTTAATTTTGGTATAAGAAATTTTTCTTTAAAATTGTCTGCAAGTCTTTCCCCGTTTTAAAAACAATAATTTATTTTGGAATGTTTAATATAATTTTGTAAAAAAATAATATAGTATAGTATAAGATTAATGATCGTAATTCATATAAAACAAACATTTTTGTGTTAAACTTTTACCGCTGTAACATTTATGTCTTATTTTATTAAATAAATTTAAAGGCCAGTAAAACATTTTTTGATCTTAAAAATTGAAGTGATTTACAGAAGAATGTAACCACCTGCAAAAATATGAAATTTTCCTAATCTATGACAAAAAAACCTTATTAATAATTACCCTAATATAAAAATTTTTTTTTTTTTCTGTTTTAAATAAAAAAAAATATAAAAATAACACAAACACACATGCCGCCAAGAAATCAATGCCTTTTTCGATTTTGTAGTTAAGTTTGTAAAGAAAAAAAAAATTTAAACCAATTTTCCGAATTTTGCTATATTTTTTTTAGTAAACAATAAAGCCTTTGGTATTTCCAAATATTTTTTTATAATTTTAACAAAACATTTTGATTGAAATATAAAATAAAAAAAATTAAAATAATAAAAAGGGTTTAAAAAAAAATATAAACAAATGAAAATCATATGTTTGAATATGCAATTTGTAATTTTTAAAAAAATAAAATAATAATTAAACAAAAATTTATAAAAAAAAAAAATAAATGTATTTTTGGTTGTGTATTTGATACTATTTTTTAGGTGAGTAAATTTTTTTTGGATATTTTTTTTTTGATTTTTTAGAGAAAAAGGCGGTACAGCTGCATGTTGGTTTTTTTTGATTTGTTTTTTTGATTTTTTTTTTTTTAAGTGGTGGAGATTTGTTTTATTTGGTGTGTACCTTTTTCTAGGATCCTTGCTATATGATCCACCATATTTGCTTCTTTGGGCAGCCAGTTCTGTGATTTCTGGTATCCAACTAGCGAACACAGCCTATATGATGTATTGATACATATTGATACACATATAATTGTAGTTTTGTAGCAGATAGTAAGTAGTTGATGTAGTTTTGTAGTTTTATAATAATAATAATAAAAATAATACAAAAAAAAACTCAAATCATATTAAACTATAAAAAAAAAACACAAAAAATAACTGTTTTTCTATGTACAAAAGAAAATATCCTTAATTTTTTTGCAAAAGAGAGAGAGAGAGAAAAAACTTCCTTAAAACCTTTTCGTTTTTCGTCGTAAGTAGTAGCAGTAGTAGTTATTTGACAAGAAAAGCTATTATTTACAAACACTGCCTGTATTATTTGTTTTTAAAAACGAAAAAAAAAAAAATATTTGAGAACATTTCACAGTTCACACTCGCACACATACTCTTTTAAGACTTTCACTCTTACCAATTTACCAAATTTATTACAAAATTTTACATTTTTTACATAGTTAAATTTACACATTTATTTTTTAACTTTTTTTTTTTGTAAAGTAAAAGAGTTTGGTTTTCTTTTTCAAAGGACCCTAAAAAAGAACAACCTACTTTATTTTTGAACAAACTATGGAACTACTTTTGTTAAAAAATAAATAATAATGTAAACTTATAAATTATGAAATTGTAAACTACTAAAAATATGAAAGTAAATTAGACTTAAATCAAAAAATACTAAATTTAAAAAAAAAAATATTGCTCAAACATTTTGTTTTGCTATATATATTATATATTGAACCTCGAAAAGTCATCAGTCAAGTTAAGTTCGATTCCTCGATACAGAACTGAAACATTTTTATAAAAATTTTTAAATAATATTAACTTTTTCTGAGAAATAGTGTTTTTTTGTTGTACAATTCAAAATCTGAGAAAATTTAATTGACACACAGTCTAAAAGCGGAGATGTAAAAAACCTTGTCAAATTACTATAAAAAGTCTCATAATCCCATTTTACCAATATTTGAGTTTTCCTCGTTTTTTTAACAAATAATTTTTGATCGAAATTTAATTTTTTTTTTTTTAATTTTACTATTTTTCTTGTAATTTTACTGTTTTTCTTGTAATTTTACAAATTTCCAAGATTTGTTACAAAAAAAAATCTAATAATTTCACGAGAATTCCTTGTAAGTTTTATTTCGCCAAAAAAGTTGTAATTTTACAATTTTATTGGTAAAAATCTTGTAAAATTATATAATTATTTGTAAAAAGTTTGTAAAATAACAAGGAATTCTTGTAAAATAGGAGGTAGCAAAAAATCTAGTAAAGTCACGAAACCTCCTTGTAAGTTTTATCGCGTCAAAAAAATTGTAAATTTACAATTTTATTGGTAAAAAGCTTGTAAAATTACAAAATGATTGTTAAACAGCTTGTAAAATAACAAGGAATTCTTGTCAAATATGAGGTACCAAAAAAAAATTCACAAAATTGTATTGTAATTTTAAAAGGTTTTTTGTTTGAGTGTAGAGAAATTTCGGAAGTTTTTATTCTTTTATCATCAGCCCTTTTCGTTTGTCACACTTATTGTGAGTCAAATTAAAATCATCTTTTTAAATGAAACTTTGAATAAGGAGAAAATGTGAATTAATCATTTCACATTTCGCTGATATAACCATTTTCTTTATATAACCATTAACCTACGTTATAAATTCCAAATAAGTTAGATTAAAATGAAATAGTCTGTTTTTCACAGGGTGACTACAAAAAGCCATTTCCGGTAAATTTATGTTCATTCATGCATACCAAATCATGTTTCAAATCAGCAGATTTTCAGCAAAATTTCACTGGTTTTGATGAAAATTTTTCATATTGTCGCTGCGCCTAAAAATTGAGTTGTGTGTTTCTTAAATTTTTGTGAAGAGGCCAGAAGAAACAGTTTTTTTTTCGCAGTAATTTTATGAAAAAATATTCTTATAAATATTGAACTCATGCACACATAGCCATGATTCCGGCCAAAAGTCTTTATCGTTGCTGGATCTGGCTGAAAATGTTCATCCCGAGTATTTTGCGGTAGCTGATTTCAAAATTTAGCTAAAAACTAAAAAATTCAAAATGGCGGAAAAAATATGGCGGACAATTTATTTTAAAAGATGCGCGATTTAACTCAAATTTGTTTTTACTGAATCAGAATTGTTACCCTTTATTTTGAAAAACAAAATGGCGCACTAAATATGCTACTTAAAGTTTGTCAGAATGATCCAATTCTGGCCAAAAGTCTTTATTGGCGCTGGATTCGTCTGAAAATGTGCTTCCAGAGGATTTTGGGGTCCCTGATTTCAAAATTTAGCGTAAAACTAAAAAAGTCGAAAGGGCAGATCCAATATGGCGGATAATTTTTTTATACCCTCCACTCTAGTGATAGAGGGTATATATAAGTTTGTCATTCTGTTTGTAACTCATCGAAATATCGATCGGGGACCCCATAAAGTATATATATTCATGATGCCCGATCGATTTTAAGACATTCTAGCGATGTCCGTCTGTCCGTCTGTCCGTCTGTCCGTCTGTCCGTCTGTATGTCTGTTGAAAATGCTGTCGCGGGCAAAATATTACACAGAGATGACTGAAACTTAACATATTTATTGGAAGTTCTCCCGAGAAGTTTGGTATTGCATTTGAGCGATATCGGTTAAGCGGTTCAAAAGTTATGAACGAAAATGTAAGCATACCTCAAAAATTTCAGTACATTCAACATAACCTAAAAACACAAAATGCTTTAATTCGGCTTCTGGTTGGCATATGTGAACATAATTGAACACCAAACGGTATTTAAACAAGTACGAACACAAAAAAAAAAAAATCGCGGATTTTTTTACCAAAATTTTTTTTCGCGAAAAATTTTTTTTTTCAAAAAATTTTTTTTTTTTCAAAAGTAATTTCCTTTTAAATAAAGTTTTTTTGCAATAGTCTTTTTGAAATTGTGGAGGGTATCACTACATTCGGCAAGGCCGAATTTAACTTTTTTGCTTGTTTTTTTTTTAATTGTCCGATTTAACTCAAACATTTTCTGAATTTTGAAAAACAAAATGGCGGACTTAATATGTTCCTTAAAGTTTGCTAGAATGATCCAATTCCGGCCCAAAGTATTTATCGTTGCTGGATCTGGCTGAAAATGTGCTTCTAGAGGATTTTGGGGACACCAGTTTCAAAATGTAACTAAAAACTAAAAAAAATTAAATGGCGAATCCAATATTGTGGACAAATTTTTTAAAAATTTTTCGGTTTAACTTAAATTTAGTTTTAAGGGGGTCTTTGAGTTACTGAATCTAAAAAACGGAATCTAGAAATTTTGAGCTCACAAAACAACTTTAAAAAAACTAAAAAAAAAACTGTAATAATATTATTACATCATCCGACAAAAATAAAAAAGTTGTTAAACACGAACTGGATAATATACCTTTGAAACTAGAGACTAAATGTAGTAAAAGTGCATTTACAGTTTTTCTTTTCGTGATCCTGTTTCCTTTTAAAAGGACTTCAAAAATTTAGAGGACTAAATTTTATAAAATATTTTTTAATATTTGTACTTGTCCTAGGATGCCACTAGTGAAAGCAAATAAAAGAGAAATATCTCCCCTAATTTTCCGATTTTATTATTTTTACATATCAGGAAAAAGGAGATAAGTTACGTCCTTTTAAAAATGTATCCTTCAATATCATTAAAAAAATTTTTTTTTTTTTAATTTTTTTATTTTTTATTTTGAGGATGTTTATTCTGGCTCGAGGTCATTATTTTCTTTACAAATTAAAACCTAATATTCTCATAGCATAATTTTCTTGAAAATAAGAAAATATTTTTTTTGTTTTAAATTTATTAATGTTGGTCATTTTTGCAAGACTTAATCGTCACGTGTTTTGAAATTTGTCAGATTCCATTGTCAAGATTATTTAGCAAAAATAGAAACGATTCACAGAAAAAATTTGAAACGAATTTCAATCAACAAAAACGCGGATTCAATCAATTTTTTGATTGAAACTCCTCCAATTAAAAAAATTGTTATACCAATCATCAAATTGTAGGTGATTGATTGAAATTTTTTTCAATCAAAAATTTTTTCGATTTTGATCAAAAATTTGATCAATTTTTTGTTTAAAGTCAATCAAAATAATGATTGATTTAACAAATGAATTGTAAGCTTATAACAAAATTATCAAAAAAACTATCTTTTTTGATTTCCAATATGTTGCCAACAATAAAAAAAGTAAAGCCCGATTATTTTGTTTATTTTTGAATTAATCTATTCAAATTAATTAAAGCGAAGAAAAAATCTGGTATGTTGAAAGTTTGTAACAAAAAATAGCAAAAATTTTAATCAAAACATTGATTGACTCATTTAAAATTTGTTGATCAATACATTTAATTGAAAATTTTTAGCCAATAATTTTTTGTGTGTTTACTACAAAGTAGCAAACGAGTCTAATGACAAATTGTTTTTGCACAAACTAAAATTTTAATACATATTCGCCTCTATCCACAATGGAAATTAGAAAGACGAAGAAATTGTACTATACTAGTAAGACAACGATTGTCAATGACCAACAAAAATATTTAAAACAATTTTACTAGTATAGTACAATTTCTTCGTCTTTCTAATTCCCATTGTGGATAGAGGCGAATATGTATTAATATTTTAGTTTGTGCACAAACGATTTGTCATTAGACTCGTTTGCTACTTTGTAGTAAATCGTTTTTGTTTTTGCTAAATAGTCTTGACAATGGAATCTGACAAATTCCGAAACACGTGTCGATTAAGTCTTGCGAAAATGACCAACATAAATAAATTTAAAACAAAAAATAATTTTCTTGAAAATTATGCTTTGAGAATATCATGGTTTTAATTAGTAAAGAAAATAATGACCTCGAGCCAGAATAAACATCCTCAAAATATAATATTTTAAAGGTCGAATATAACAATTTTTATTTTTTAATAAAAATTAATCAGAATTTGATAAAGTTTTCAAATGACTTTATTCACATCCTTTTATCCTGATATGCCAATATAAAAAATGAAAAAATTAGGGGGGGATCCTCCTCTTTCATTTGACATCACAAGTGCCATCCCAGAACAAGTACAAACATTTTAAAAATATTTTACAAAATGTATCCTTTAAAACTTTAATGTCCTTTTAAAAGGAAACAGGATCACGAAATGAAAAACTGTAAATGCAGTTTTACTTCATTTGATCTCTACTTTCAGACGCATATCACCCGGTTCATGTTTAATATTGGCTGGCGGACGGTGTATTAAGTTACATTTATATCTGTGTAACATTTTTTTTATCAATACTTTGGAAGATATGGGCGTTTAAAAAAGTGCTTTTTTGACAATATTGATTTTTTGACAGTTTTTTAACACTTTTATACTCGGAAACCGTAAGCCGTACGAAAAAACTTATAAAAACAATATTATTTATAAAACTATGAAGATTTCAAATTTAAAAAAAAAAAATATTTTTTTTTAAGTTTCAACAAAAAATGTTGAAAACCATATTTGAATGTCCATGGATTTTCAAAATCAAAATTTTGTATTATAGTTTAGAATGTCCTTTTAACGCTGTAAAATTTTCAGAGAGGTGTTTTTTTCATGTTGTTGCGCAATAAATTTTCAAAGTTTGTTAGAGAACCAAATATTTGATTTTTTTTTTTTCAAAATTGTTGGCAAAAAATCAAATAGTTGGCTTTAGACAATTCTTTTGTGTTTTTTACTCGAAAACCGTTAGTTTTACGAAAAAACTTTCATGGACAATATTGTTGATAAAATTGTGGAGACAGATTTCGGACCTTCATAATAGTATTTCTCGTATAACTTGTGAAATATATCAAATATTATGTCTGGTTTGATGTTTGATTGACCAACGATGATTCTCTAAAGTCTGCTGAAGATTCCTTAGTGGGGATGAAACTGATCAGTACAGACATACTATGAGATGAGTAACTTTTTTAAAGCAATAAATTACAAATACTCTATTATGACAATATCATAAATAGAAATATTTTTGGGCCTCGAACTAGAATAAAACTCTAATCGAATATATATACATATATAAAGGCCGAATAAATACATTTTATTTTTATGTACCTTTTGGTACTAAAAATAAAAAAACAACATTGTGAAGATTTAAAATTTAGAAACAAAAAAATTAAAAAAAAAAAAAATTCAACAAAAAAAAATTTTAAACAATATTTTAAACAATATTTCCAAAACCAAAATTTTTTATTAAAGTTTAGAGTCCTTTCAACGCTGTTAAAATTTCAGGGATGTGTTTTTTCGTGTTGTCGAGCAAAATAATGAAATGAAAGAGTTTGAAACCGTTATGGGAATTCCAAAAATGTCTTTAATTTTAATAAATTAAATTTTCTTTTACATTTTTCAACTTGAACCCTTATTTGAGCAATATTTTTTTTTTTAATACTAAATTACTTAATAAAAATTAACAAATACATACAAAATTTATAAACTAAAAGTAAATACAATGACATTAAGAAAGTAAATTTAAAAATAAAATAATAATAATAAACTAAATGATGTAGAAAATATGGCCTGACTTTGATAAACAACGTAATGGCCCTGTTAAATTCTACAAAACCTTTGTAAATGTTAATGCGTGACCCTTTTTTAATTTTTTATTTTTTGTTGCTGCTGTTCGTAGTAGACTCTAGTTTTAAAAGCTAAATGAATATTACATTTTTTTTTTTTATTTATTTATAATTATACTAAATATAATATATGTAATATATTTCAAAAAAAATAACAAAAAAAAAAACAGAATTGTGGTGTAGAAAACACAATTAGCAGTAGCGCAATAAATAGACGTTTACGTATATAAAAACGGTTATAGAAAAAATACTATTATGTATTTGGATTTTTTTTGTTTCTTTCGTATTATTAAATTAAATCACAACACTTAGAATGTATTTGGTAGAAAAATATAATAATTGGAAAGATAAAGATTGTAAGAGTTTTTGGAAATTTTGGATTTCAAAATCTATAGATAAGATATAAATAAAAATAACTACTTCAAATGACTGTTACTACATTACAGTACTTTTGTGCTAGTTGTTTAAAAAAAAGACTGAAAACAACTAACATAAATACTTTTTTGGTATTTGTGTTAGAAAAAATTAAGAACAACTAACATATGGTAACAGTCATACTTTTCGGCCTTTCTCAATAACATTTTTTTAATGTTTTTTTTTTACATTTGGATTCATTTCGCCGTATGGTAAACTTTTGTTTTTTTTACCGGGGAGACCGGCTTGACCATCATGATTTTTTTTATTATTCCAATCCTTACAATTATTTTTATTAAAAGAATACACTCCTACAATCCTTAAACGATCCAATTAGAAAGGCCTTGTGTTATAGTTTTCGTACAAAAACTTGTTTTAATTAATTTCCCTAAATTGAAGAATTTTTTTCTACTGAAAAATTTTGTTTGAAAAATTACACTGAAAGAATCCTTAAATAAAAAATAAATTGTATTCATAATATCAATGAAATTTATCAACATACACTGAAAGAATTATTGTTTTTATTTTGTTTATAAAGAAAATTCCGTTTGTAAATTAAGTATGCCATGAATGCGTCCTAAATTAACGGTATTTGGATTCTGTACCGCAACCAATAAAGGGTACTTTCCACTATCACACTTTTAAATTATACACATCAAAATTTACCAACTTCCTAAAGATTTTTGGATTCTTTTTTGATTGAAACCTAGTCGTATCTAATAAGTGAACAATTTCTGGCCAAATTTTTTAAAAAAAATATTTCGCTAACGTGGTGAAATTACGCTTGTATAATTGAAATGTATGATAGTGAAAAGTACCCTTAAGTATTTAAATTTGTTTTAATATAAATTATCATAGAAATATCGTTGTCACGTTTTAACGAAATTGTTCGTCTTATTAATAATATTAGCTTAATTTCGAAATACAGACAAAAATCATTATAAAACCCTTCCAAACGGAAATATAATGGTATTTTTTTATATTTTGAAATTGAGTCCATGAAAACTAGAAAAAATGTGGTTTGGGAACGTTGTGGGAGACCTTTTCCTCGCGGAAAAATCCGGCCACTTTTTTTTTGAAATTTTGTTTATCTATCCACACAAAAAAATTCAGACATGTGTTTTTCCTTTTTTTTCGAGAAAATCACATTTGAATATTAAATTTCATAACAATTTTGTAATTTGTTTGTATTTTCTTGTTTCAACGTAGCGAATGACTATTAAATATTTGCATAAACGTTACTCATACGCTATGTTGTAACAAGAAAATATAAGCAAATTACTAAATTGTTATGAAATTCAAAATTCAAATGCGATTTTTTCCAAAAAAAAAACGAAAAACACATGTCTGATTTTTTGTATGGATAGACAAACATCTAAACTTAAAAAAAAAATATTTAAAAAAAAAACAAAAGTGGACGGATTTTTGATAAATTGACTTTTAAAATATGGAAAATTTCAGAACGGGTTCTGAAAATTAAAAAAAAAAAAAAAATTTAATCGGTAGCCCATACAAAACTATATAAGAATGTAATTTGCTTGTATTTTCTTGTTTTAACGTTGCGAATGAGTATTATTAATTGCATAAATATTGCTCATACGCTCTGTTGAAACAAGAAAATACAAGCAATTACTAAATTGTTATGAAATTTAAAATTCAAATGCGATTTGCTCGAAAAAAAAAAACGAAAAACGCGTGTCTGAATTTTTTTGTGTGGATGGAAAAACATCTAAACTTAAAAAAAAGTGCCCGGATTTTTGATAAATTGACTTTTGTAAAAAATGGAAAATTTCAGAAATGGAAAATTTCAGAACCGGTTCTGAAAATTTTCCAAAAAAAAAAAATTTAATCGATAGCCCATACAAAACTATATTAGAATGTAAATTTTTAAGATTGTGGTGCTTTCCGTTTTAATGTGATAAATATTTAATCAATGCAATTCGCTACAAATTTGTCATTTTTGCAATATTTGACCATGCCTCCTAAGCCCAGTTTTTGAAAAATTGAAAAACCAAAAAAGGACACAAAATAGAACATTTTAATAAAAAGTACCAAATTATTTTTAAAATGACAGAACTTTTACTAACATTTATTGATATATATTGATACTTTTTACAAAAAAAGGCTATTTTTGGTACTTTTTTATAAAAAATTTACGTTTTTGTTACTCTTTTTTAAAATTACTGTTTTGGTACTTATTTTATTTAAGTACTTTTAATAAAAAACTACCATTTTGGTACTTTTTTTAGTACTATTTTTATAAATAAGTACCTTTTTTTAACAGTATCATAAAAAGTACATTAATAATACTTTTTTATTAAAAATCGTTGTATTAACGACGTTGTAATAACGACGTTATGCCAGCTCTGTCGTATTTTTTCTGTTTTTTTTTCGCTGGACATTTGGTGTGCAATGCCTGATATATGAAAAAAAATTCATTATTATTTAAATTATTTTTGATAATTTTTATAAAAGAAGCCAAAATAGAACATTTTAATAAAAGAACCAACTTATTTTTAAAATAACAGAACTTTTACTAACTTTTACTATATTGATACTTTTAACAATGCTTTTTTCCTTGTTTTCGAGAAAAAAAATGTTGAACATTGCACTATGCTTATAATTTACAATAATGGGGTATATTATGTATGCGAATGAGTAATATTAACTCTTAAAAAACATTTAAAATAGAGATGTTTTCGTGGGTGAGTTTTTTTTGACGATCACGCACGCTCACGAAGGAAATGTTTTAATCACGCACGATTTTTAATTTTCCTCACGTTCACGCACGCTCACGTGAGTAGAAAAAATGTTGTCACGGGCACGATACTCACGTGAGCGTGACTAACCGTGAGCGAAATAAATTATCATGCGTAATTAAAATAATTTCCTTGGTGAGAGTGCGTGATTTTTAAAAAAAAACGTACCCACGATCACATCTCTATTTTAAATGTTTTTAAGAGTTAATATTACTCATTCGCATATGAGGCATTCCACACCAAATGTCCCGCTACAGAAAAACATGTGTCCCGTAAATTTCTGAATAGGTTGTTTGGATAGCCCTATATGTAACTAAGAAAATTGCGTTTTTGGTTTTTCAAATTTTCGAAAACTGGGCTTAGGAGGCGTAGTCAAATATTGGAAAAATGGTAAAATTTGTGGCGAGTTGCCTTGATTAAATATTTATCACATTAAAACGGAATGCACCACAATGTCAAAAATTTACGTTCTTATATAGTTTTGTATGGGCTATCGATTAAAATTTTTTTTTGTGGAAAATTTTCAGAACCCGTTCTGAAATTTTCCATTTTTTAAAAAAGTCAATTTATCAAAAATCCGGCCACTTTTTTTTTTTTTTTATTTATTTTTTTAAAAGTTTAGATGTTTGTCCATCCACACAAAAAAAATCAGAAACACGTTCATCTTTTTTTTCGAGAAAATCGCATTTGAACTTTAAATTTCATAACAATTTTGTTATTTGCTTGTATTTCTTTGTTTTAAAGTTGCGAATGAGTAATATTAATTGCATAAATATTCGTCATACGCTCTGTTGACACAAGAAAATACAAGCAAATTACTAAATTGTTATGAAATATAAAGTTCAAATGCGATTTTCTCGAAAAAAAAAGATGAACGTGTTTCTGATTTTTTTTGTGTGGATGGAAAAACTTCTAAACTTAAAAAAAAAAAAAAGTGGCCGGATTTTTGATAAATTGGCTTTTGAAAAAAATTTAAAAGTTCTGAAAATTTTCCAAAAAAAAAAAAATTTTATCGATAGCCCATAGTAAAAAACTATATTAGAATGTAAATTTTTAAGATTGTGGTGCTTTCCGTTTTAATGTGATAAATATTTAATCAAGGCAACACGCCACAAATTTGACCATTTTTCCAATATTTGACTATGCCTCCAAAGCCCAGTTTTTGAAAAATTTAAAAACCAAAAACGCAATTTTCAAAGTTCCATATAGGGCTATCCATACAACCAATTTAGAAGTTTATGGTACACGTGTTTTTTTCGCTGGACATTTGGTGTGGAATGCCTCATATATGAAATACAATTTGATTATTATTTTTGACATTTTTTATAAAAGGAGCCAAAATAGAACATTTTAATAAAAAGTACCAAATTATTTTTAAAATAACAGAACTTTTACTATATTGATACTTTTTACAAAAAAAAAGACTATTTTTGGTACTTTTTTATAAAAAATTTTACATTTTTGTTACTTTTTTTTAAATTACTATTTTGGTACTTTTTTTATTTAAGTACTTTTAATAAATAACTACCATTTTGGTACTTTTTTATAGTACTATTTTTATAAATGAGTACATTTTTTAACAGTTAACAGTTAATTAATAATACTTTTTTATTAAAAATCGTTGTACTAACGACGTTGTAATGACGACGTTATGTCAGCTCTTTGCCGACTCTCATTCGTTGTATTTTTCTGTTTTTTTTTTTTCGCTGGACATTTGGTGTGGAATGCCTCATATATGAAATAAAATTTGATTATTATTTAAATTATTTTTGACATTTTTTATAAAAGGGACCAAAATAGAACATTTTAATAAAAAGTACCAAATTATTTTTAAAATAACAGAACTTTTACTAACTTTTACTATATTGATACTTTTTACAAAAAAAAAGCACTATTTTTGGTACTTTTTCATAAAAAAATTTTACTTTTTTGTCACTCTTTTTTAAAATTACTATTTTGGTACTTTTTTTATTTAAGTACAATTTTGGAATTTTTTTTAAAAAGTACAATTTTGGTACTTTTTATAAAACAGTCCTATTTTTATAAATAAGTACTTTTTTAACAGTATCATAAAACTACTTATTATAAAAAGTACCACAATAATACTTTTTTATTAACGACGTTGAATTAACGACGTTGTAATTACGACGTTATGCCAGCTCTTTGCCGACACTCATTCGTTGTATTTTTCTGCCTGGGAGCATTTATTATTATTTTCAAATTGAGCCGTTAAAAACCAGAAAAAATTTCGGAGAAAACGAACACCGATACTTCCCTTGAAAAAAAATGAAATTGTTATTAAACCTTATTGGTCTTATTATCCATTTAATGAATTTTAAATTCTGATTAATTTTTATTAAAAAATAAAAAAATGTTTTTATTCGACCTTTAAAATTTTGTATTTTGAGTAGGTTTATTCTAGCTCGAGGTCATTATTTTCTTTTCTTATTTAAACTATGAATTCTCATAAAATAATTTTCAAGAAAATTATTTTTCTGTTTTAAAATTATTTATGTTGGTAATTTTTGCAAGACTTAATCGGCACGCGTTTCGGAATTTGTCAGATTCTTTTATCGAGATTATTAAGCAAATATAAAAACCCTAGAGTCGAATATCTATTAATATTTTAGTTTGATCATTAACGATTTGACATTTCAATTCCATTGCTACTTGTAGTATATGGTTTTTGTATTTGCTAAATAATATTGACAATGGAATCTGAAAAACTCCGAAACACGTGACGATTAAGTTTTGCAAAAAATACCAACACAAATGAATTTGAAATAGAAAAAATATTTTCTTTAAAAACATTCTATAAGAATATCATAGTTTTAATAAATAAAGAAAATAATGACCTCGAGCTAGAATAAACCTACTCAAAATTTTTGTATTTTTCGTTAATTTTATGCAAATTTTCATTTATATCATGGACAAAACGTTCTTAATGGCTTATATAAAAATAAACATATTAAAAAAATAGAGAAAACTAAATTAAAATAATCCGGCGGTCACATAGAAGCTTTCTATTGATAAAAGGTCTTTCCCTGAACCTAGGGATTACAAACTTCGTAGGTTCAGTATAAGAGGATCCGCAATGACGTTTTTTTTTATATAAAATATAAAATTTATATAAAGTTTGATCTGTCCTCAAATACAATAAAATAAAATTACCGACTAAAAAAAAAGTAATCCCATAAATGGAGGATCCAAAAATATACGATTATATCTTATTAGATCAAATTTGATACAATTAGATATAATTAGATCCCAAAAAATGGAACGGTAAATATTATCTAATTTGATATTATAAAAAAAATTAGATCTAATAAGATATAATAATATATAATTATATCATATTAGATCTAATATGATCTTCAATATCAAATTGGATGAAATTTACCATTCCATTTTGGGATCAAATTAAATCTAATTATATCAAATTTGATCTAATAGGATATAATCATATATGTTTAGATCCTGTATTTTTGTGATCAAATGATAGATCAATTTATATATAATTATATTAAAAATTATATGTTTATATAAAAACTTTTTTACTCGGGTTGTACTCCACATATAGTGGATAGAATAGCATTAAATTGGATTAAATAAGATTTCATTACACTCACTTCTATATAACAAAATATAGACCTTCTTTAAAAACTTAAAATGGCGATGTCTCGAAATTGCTTAGTTAGGGCAAAATGAAGAAAATTTTTGGTTCTTACGATCTCCATAGTCGCTGGCCCTCTTCACATGTGTAGACCCCTACGGGTCCTAACTTTGAATCTAAAAATGTTAGCGTTTCGGAAAATTTTAAAGTGCACATATCTCGATAAATATTGCCGACACGACAAAAAGTCTAAAAGAGGTCGTTTTCTACGAACTAAGAGCTACTTTTTTAAGTGTCGGTAGTATTTACCGAGACATGTGAATTTTTATATTTCCCGAAATGGTAACTTTTTTATATTCAAAGTTAGGTCCCATAGCGGTCTATACTAGAGAAGAGGCCCAGCGATACTATAAATTTGCTCTGTTTTACTCTATCTGGCTTAGTTGTTCAGATATCGCCATTTCAAGTTTCAAAATATATTTCTCAAAAGTACGAAAACAGAGCACTAAAAGTACTATAGTTTATTTGTAATCGTTCAAAAAACACTCAACCACTATGACGTTGTGCTTGTGTACAAAGTGCAGCAGTGTTGCCAACTTTTAGGTTTTCCCGCTGAATCTATCGCTTTTTGTTTGGATTTAGCGGGGGAAAATTTCTTTTAGAGGGTACGATGTCTTAGCGGTAAATTTAGCGCTTTTTGTTTGGAACACGTATTCCTAAAAAACTCAAAATCGCTAACAATAAGTGGGAATTTCACAAACAGTAAATTTGCGTGGAAAAAATAATTTGAAGGTTTTTTTCTAATTTTTCTTCTTTTTTTTCAATCAAAAACGCCAAGTTTGTCGGTTTTTAGCGCTTTTTTCGTAATTTAGAGGGAGAATTATAAATTTTCCGCGCGACATTGTTTTTGGCAGTTTCTAGTGAATTTTAGAGGTTTTTGGTGAAAAATAATTGGCAACAGTGTAGTGTAGTACATTATCGTAGAGTTTGTGTTCGTCAAGTCACAAGCATAACGTTCGGTATTTTGTTTGTGTACGAATACACAAACACTAAAATGTTTCTGTTTGAGTACACGTACAATACCACTAAAAATTTTTTTAGGGATTTGTTCTTTCGACGGTGCGTAGGAATAACGTACGGTTTTTTTACTCGGTTACCAAATTATTTTCTTTATAGCGGGCCTGGACAAGCCACCCAGTGCTACCGTACACAATTATTCGGTTTTTTCGTTGATTTTATGAAGAAGTGCATACATAACTTATTCAAGGCATTTAATACAGAACTTTAGCCCATGAAAAAAAAATCTATGTATGAAAAATTTTGTAACTTTCATAAAATGAATGAAATTTTTTCGTTATATCATTATGTTTATTGTTGTTATATTTATGAAATCTAGATTAGATTCATAAAATGTTAATAATAATAATGAAATGCTTTCAATAAGTAAATGTTTTTAATAAAGTCAAAGAATTTTTTCATAAATAAAGTTTTTAATAAAAATTCATTGCTTTTATGAAACAATTCATAATTTTCGCGTAAGTAATTCTTTCAGTGTAGTTAGCGTTTCTTGATTAATCATAAACCGTGCGAAAACCACAACAGTGTCCTCTTCTTAATTAATTTTATTATAATTATTAAAAATGAAATTTCAGTTAATGGGAACTACGGTGTTAAAAAAAAATAAAATACTTATATAAAAATAAACGGAAACTAATTAGAATCATAACAAGAACAGTATTTTTTTTTTTAATTTATTATTTTCAAAAAAATTGTTCAACAGGCTCAACTCACTAGAATTCTAAACTACCTGTGAGATGGGTGAAATTGTGTAAAATAATTTCCCTATTTTTTTTTTATTTTATTTAGATAATAAAATGACAGGATGATGATTGATTTGATTGAAATGATTGAAATAAAATTCGATTATTTGGTATTATAAAAATATAAAAATAAAAGAAAATAAGAAGAAAAAAAAACTCCAACAAACAAGGTAGAGATTATGTGGTTCAAACAAAACAAATTGAGTGATAATGAGAGATTTAGATTTGAAATATGTATTAAAAATTCTTGGGGAAGGAGCTTAGGAGAATTATACAGGATGTTAAGGTAGAACACAAAAAAACAATAAAGGATCTTACAATAATGTAAATGAAGGAAGAGATATTGATGGAATTGATAAATTGCTGTGATTTAGTTAAATTGGTGAAATGAATATGAAAACGAAAATTTTATTGTTTTTTTTTTTTTTTTTTTATTACCACTTATTTAGGGATTCCCTAAAAGATGAGTTTTTTTTTTTGAGTGGGTTGAAGGTGGGTTGTTGGTTGGTTGGTGGTAATGGTGATAATAGATATATTTTTTTTTATTTGTTGTTTTATGCTACATTACAAAACCAAACCAAAATAAGGGTAACAGACTAATATAGAAAAAAATTACAATAATTTAAAAACAAAAAAAAAATTAAATGTATTTAAAAAAGTAAACATCTGTTGAAAAAGAAAAACAAAATATGGTGCTAAACAAAAATTAAATATTTATTTTTTTTTTGTTTAATAAATTATAAGTAAATAAGCACTTTAATCTGACTCAGTGGTATTTTTTTGTTAGCAAATTGATTCGGTTTATCGAGCAAATCAATAAATAAGATTTAGTATTAAAATAACATTAAAAAATAAATTAACTTTAACGGCCCATTTTCCTACTTCAGGTTTAACTTAAACCAGAAGTTTGAAATTGTTGCACAAATTTTAGAAAACAAAAATTTTTACCAACTTTGGAAGTTTATAATATTTACGTAGTATTTTCTTAAACAGTTTGAGACTAAACCTATTTTTATAAATTAAAATTTTGCCTGTAAATATAGCGATAATTCAAAAAAGATGTGAATTAAAGAAACAATACGTTTTGAAAAAGTTTAACTTTTCCCCGTTTTCAACATAAACTGTCAATGACCATAAGACATATTCGTGCCAAACTTCAAACTTTTATTTTTTCAAAATTTTCAAAAATACAACCGGTTTTCTTTAACAATTGACCTAAGCATTGAGTTAAAAATTTATAATTTTTTTGGACATCGTTAACCGTTTACTACGTAAGGTCAACGAAATGCCATTGTTTGAGATTTTTTGAGAATTTTCAAAAATACAGACATTTAAAACCGGTTTTCTTTAACAATTGACCTAAGCATTGAGTTAAAAATTTATAAATTTTTTGGATACATCTTGGAGAATAAATGTTCAATTTTGGGTATTTTTTAATTTTAGCGATTTTCAAGAAAATGTGTTTTCCAACCATTATTGTTCTTTTTATTGCTTTGATTAACATTTTTGGAAAAACTAACTAAAGTTCAATTGAATGTTGTTACACAGTTTTCAAATCTAACTAGTCCAGGACATTTTTAACCAATGTTGACCGACGGCCAAGTGCCCAAAAACCGAAATTTGACTTAATTACAAAAAAATATTGAAAGAGCAAAATTAAACATTTATTCTCCAAGATGTATTCAATGAAATTGAGCAATAAAACTGGGAGATTTTTTAATTTAAGGGAATTAAATTTTAAAAACTATGAAATTGTGTCTTTTGGCATGATCTCAAACAAAGGACATTTTTTGACCTTACGTAGTAAAGGGTTAACTATGTACAAAAAAAATATCAATTTTTTATTAAATACTTACGGTCAATTTTTAATGAAAGCCGGTTTCGTAATAATTTGTTTAAATTTTTTTTTATTTTACTTTTTTTTAACGTCTATTTGCCCCAGGGCCCGAACTTCAAGAGTCCGGTTCAAAATTCGAAAATTTTTACAAAATTTTTGTATAACCTTTTCATGAATCTTGAAAAACTAAGGGGGCGTCCCGTCCAGAAATAAACCTTTTTTTTAAACCACCCTAATATATACACTTAATGGGGTCCTCGAATCATATTTCGATGCGTTACATACGGAATGATAAAGTGAGTATACCCCCAAACTGTAGTTGGAGGGTATAAAAAGATAATTGTAAAAACTTATTTAAAAAAATGGTTGAAAAAAAGTTAGTACAAGAATTAAATTTTGAAAAAAATCCGCGGAAAAAATTCAATGAAAATAATATTTGTGTATAAAAAAATATGTTTGTACTTTTTTAATACCATTCGGTAGACATTTCTGTTTAAAATATTAAACTATTAAAATGTACCAACATGTTCTAGGTGTCTTTACAATTTTGTTCATAACTTTTGAACCGTTGATCCGATATTGCTCAAATGCAATAACAAACTTTTGAAAGCATCAACAAACAGATATGTTAAGTTACAGTCATATCCGTGCAATATTTTGGCCGTAATCGCTATTTCAACAGACAGACGGACATCGTCAAAATCTCTTTGAATAGATCACTGACATATTCCACTGGGTCCAAATTCAAGACTTTGACCTTCTTCGGACATAAATGTTAAGTTACAGACATATCTGTGTAATATTTTGGCTGTGCTCGCCTTTCAACAGACATACGGACAGACGAACATCGCTAGAATGTTTTAGAATCGATAACTGACTTCATTGCCCGGTCCTAAATACAAACTTTGAACTTCTTTACTTAAAAGTGTTACATTTGTTTAACAAAAATACAAAAAAGAAGTGAGAGTGTTAAATTCATCTGTGCCGAATCTTTTGCACCCTCCGAAATTAAAAAAAAAATTAAATGTCAGGAGTGGGGTTGGTGGGACACGATGGGGGCCACCTTACACGCTTGCGATAAATGTTGTCAAATGGATTTATTATGATTCTTGCATTTATATTATACAATTTTATGTTAACTTTTTTTTCTCACCACAGACGAACTTTAACAGAACCTTCAAAGTCCAAATATGAAGAGGGACCTTCGTCCATACGTCATTAACACTTTTGTGGATAGTCTCGCAGCTCTGAAGGCCTTAGAATCAAACACTGTAAAATCGGGAATCGTTAGGAATTTTATACGATCCCATAGTCTAATCAGTCAGCACACAGTCAAGCTAAACTGGGTCCCTAAACAGAGTGGGGTCGCTGGGAACGAATTGGCTGATGAATTTGCGAGAAAAGGCTCAGAATCGGTGGGGGAACGTGTAGAACCTGACATCTTGGTTCCTATAGTGCAATTGATAAACGAAATTGATAGAATATCTGAGAACAGAATGAAGGTTTGATGGATATCACTGACTACGTGCAGGATATCGCGAACCATGTGGCCACTATCAAATCCTGAGAGGGCAAAAAGTCTTCTTACTTTTGGCAAAAGGACGGTTATTAGTGGGAGCACTAACAGGACACTGTATAATTGGCCAAATGGCCATACGTATGGGAATTTATGATAGTGACTATTGCAGAGGTTGCCGCGAAGTGGAGGAGGAGGAATCAGTGAAGCACTTTTGAATGTGAATGCCCGGGTCTGATGAGAATCCCCTTAAGCATTTGGAGCAAACATTTTCCGATGACCTAGATTGCCTAAACGGTGTCTCATTGACATCTCTAGTCGAATATCGTAGAGAAACGGAGTGGTTCAAGAAATAAAAAGTTTTCGTGTCAAAGGGGAGTAGGTTAATGACAATTAAGGAAATCACAATGGGCCTTCTGGCCTCCGAGTGAATTCACACACAAATGGTTCTTGGTCAAAAAATACATTTTAATCCGCTGGATCCAACTGTACGACTTAGAACTTCTTCTGACATAAAAATGTTGCATTTGTTAAACAAAAATACAAGCAAATGTGTAAAAAGGTTTTTCACAGGTTGGTTTAGTTCTTCAAGGGGCATTCATAGAATGTCTAATTGTAAGATTAAAAAATATATATACCTTATGGGGTCCAAGACTGATATTTCGATGCGTTACAAACGGAATGACAAAATGAGTATACCGCCACACTGAAATTGAAGCGTATACAAATAATATGAATATATGTAGTTCTCTGGTAGATGTTATTTTATTGAGATTAGACCTGTTCATAAAATCAATATTCGATGGATTGGCCCAGATTTGCTCATTGGCATGTAAAATGATAAACTCAAAATTTTAAGGCAATCGGATAAGGGGAACACGTGCCGAAAATCGGTTGAAAATTGTAAAAAGTGATTTTAAAGGGAAAAACACTTTCTTTAGTTTTTACAAAAAAAAAAATATTTTTGACATACTTGTTCAAATAAGTCAAAAATAAAGAATATAATTTATGAGAAAAAATATATTTATTTTTTTTTTTCAATTGTTGGGCAAATTATTATTACATTTGCTCTTAAACTAATGTAGAATAAAATTAAGGACAATTGAACAATATAATTCAAAATATTTTTTGTTTCTAAAAACCACAAAAAAAAATATTTTTTCCCCTTATAAAAGTTTTAACCGATTTTCGGCACGTGTTCCCCTTATCGGACTGTCTCCAAATTTTGAATTTTGAAAACTACGTTTTTAAAATTTCCCTTGTATTTAAGAACAAGTCTAATTGAGATTCTTTCTAGAGGAATTCTTTTTGGTGGATTTGATCTACCAATACTTTGTTTAACTTTTTGTTTGGTCTCATTCAAAATAGATCAATTTATGCAGCTAAATTTTTTAAAACATATTGTTACATCCATTCACAACTTTTTCGCATGACCGCTAAGTAAAAATTTTTATAAACAACTACGTCCTACGGGAGACGTTGGGCACCTTCCCCATCGCGATAAAAGTTTCCAAAGTCATTTATTATTACGAACATATTACCTTCAATTATACAATTTTATCCACGCCCCAAAAAGGGGTGGGCCATGCCCACAAAAGGGGGCGAGTCTTAAAAAACAAAATTTTGTAGTCCCCTGTGTCCAAATGCAGGACACTTTCTTTTCTTGGACAAACGTGTTTCATTTGTTAAACGAAAAATACATGAAAAATTACGTTTTTCAGAGGTTGGTTTAGTTCTTCAAGAGGAAACGTTTTTCCCTTGGTCCGATTTCGCCCATTTACGAACTCAGCCTGCCTATGAACATGAGTCACACAGAAAAAATTTGAAACGAATTTCAATCAACAAAAACGCGGATTCAATCAATTTTTTGATTGAAATTCCTCCAATTAAAAAATTTGTTATACCAATCATCAAATTATAGGTGATTGATTGAAAATTTTTTCAATCAATCATATTTTCGATGTTGATCATAAATTTGATCAATTTTTTATTCATAGTCAATCAAAATAATGATTGATTTAACAAATGAATTGTAAGCTTATGACAAAATTATCAAAAAATTCATCTTTTTTGCTTTCCAATATTTTGCTAACAATAAAAAAAAGTAAAACCCGATTATTTTGTATATTTTTGAATTAATCTATTCAAGTAAATTAAAGCGAAAAAAATCTGGTAAAATAACAAAAATTTGAATCAAAACATTGATTGACTCATTTAAATTTTATTGATCAATAGATTTAATTGACAATTTTTAACCAATAATTTTTTGTGTGCATATTCGCGCCAAACTTAAGGAGAATGACTGTTTTATTTTGGACTGCATCGTGTTATCTACAGGCAGTCGGGCATTTATAAAACGACTTTGAATCGATCATGGATCCATAACAGCGTCCAACTAAAAGAAAATTCGTTAAACACGAACTGGATAATATAAGTTTGAAACTAGATGCTAAATGTAGTAAACTACATTTACAGTTTTTTTATTCGAGATCCTGTTTCTTTTTAAAATGACTTTAAAGGTTTAGAGAATTAAATTTTTGTAAAATATTTTAAAAATATTTGTACTTTTCTTATAAAACCACTATTGAAGGCCAATGAAAGAGGAGAATCTCCGCTAATTTTAAAATTTTTTTTATTTTGTCATATCAGGAAAAAAGAAGATCAATAATGTCCTTTCAAAACTTTATCCTTCAATATCAATAAAAAAATTTAGCAACATTTTTCGAAGTTTTGAAAGGAAACTATTAACATCCTTTTTTCTGATTTAGCGAATTTAAAAAAAAATGGAAAAAAAAATTTTTTTAACCACTTTCATCCAAAAAGTTGAAAATTTGTCATATGTGACTGCAGGCTTGGTTTCGGCTTCGGTTTTTTTAGAATTTCTGAATGGTTTTCATACATTTTTAAAATAACTATTTCAAATTCTGACTACAACTTTTGAGTTTGAAATTGTAACTGAAATAGTTTAAAATTTTTCTGTTAAAGTACATACTGGAATTTAAAAAGCTCGGAAATTATTTAATAAAACTAAAACAACTTTAAAGTGATTTATTTTACTTGTTACTTCGGAGTTAAGTTTCATATAGTTTCAAACTTCAACTTACGTTATGCCCGTTAGAGGGCGCAGTTATGCCCGTTAGAGGGACCATTAATCAGGTGATCATAACCGGAAAATGTGAAGCAAATTTTTGATCCGACAAATGAAATTAAATATAATTAGACATGAGCACTGCTCATTTTTTTTTTTTTAATTTGGTCCATTTTTTAAAACAAAACCCCAATTCTAACCCGCAATGCGCGAACAGAAGATGTAGACCGACTTTAATCATATTTTAAAATACTTGTATTATCTTGTACTAACTTTTCAGCACTATTAATAGTTGATCTGAGCACTTTGTTGTAATACACACCGCCCTAATGAGCAGATCAGATAAGAACATTACCCCTGCTCTTAAAATCAATATTCATTTTTAAAACTTGGATGAGCACAATTTAGCTTATTAGCATCGAAAAATATAAAATTCTAAATTTGGTGACATTCGGTTAGGGGAAACACGTGCCGGAAATGGGTTAACAATTGGAAAAACTGATTAAAGGGAAAAAATACCATTTTTCAGATTTTACTAACAATTTGTATTTTAAGCAATTTTTTTATTGAAATTCCTGCAATAAAGAAAATTGTTATACCAATCATCAAAATGTAGGTGATTAATTGAATATTTTTTTTAATCAAACATTTTTCGATTTTGATCACAAATTTGATAAATTTTTTATTTATAGTCAATCAAAATAATGATTGATTTTACTAATAAATTGTAACCTTATGACAAAATTATGAAAAAAATAATCTTTTATGCTTTTTAATATGTTGCCAACAATAAAAAAAAGTAAAACCCGATTATTTTGTATATTTTTTTAATGTCTTCAAATAAATTGAGGCGAAAATATGTTGAAAATTTGTAATTTGACAGTTAAAGAAAATAACAAAATTTTAATCAAAAGATTGATTGACTCATTCAAATTCTCTTGATCAATAGATTTAATTGAACATTTTTAGCCAATAATTTTTTGTGTGTGCTTCCCCAGACCATTATAGAGTTAAAACACCTCAATTCAACCGAAAAAAGTAGCATTTTTGACCTTACCCCTTTCGAATTTGATGAAACTTAGAATATAGTTGGGCCCTTACAAAAAATCATAGTGCCAAAATTTTGGACTTCTGGTAGTTTTTCTTCCCGAGATATGGGGTCTTGAAAATTGGCAAAATCGTAAATATTTGACAAAAGTGTTTTGAGATAAATAAATATAACTCAAAAAGTAATAACAATACAGGTCTCAGTCAGGTTGCAGATAATAGGTAATAAGACAGCCTTTAAAATGGCGTTCCCCAATATTTTTTTTTAAAAAGGTCAAATGTCATTGGTTTTAACCTTAATTTTTGGAGAGCTATATCTCAAAAAACGATATTTTTAAAATTTTGGAAAAAATATATGTTGTTAAGAATCACATATACTACTTGAGTTTAAATTTTCAGGATGGAGACTTCATTGGAACTTTTTATATTAATAGAAACATTGTGACAGGAAAGAAAAAGCGGTGTAATTTCCCTTAGAAAAAAAAAATATTTTTTTTTGTCTTTGAAATTCTGGTACCAAAATTCGTTTTTCTGAATGTTTTTGACGTGCTGAGTTCAAATATGACCTTTGAACTGGTCTATTGCTATTAGTTTTCAAGATATCAGCACATAAATGTGTAAAAATTGCTCAAATGCTATTGCTGTGTTTTTTTTTGAACATTTAGGTGCATATATCTTGAAAAGTAATAACGATAGACCAGTTCACAGGTCATATTTGGACTCAGCACGTCAAAAACATTCAAAAAAATGAGTTTTGGTACCAGAATTTCAAAGACAAAAAAAAAATGTTTTTTTTCTAAGGGAAATTACACCGCTTTTTTTTTCCTGTCACAATGTTTCTATTAATATAAAAAGTTCCAATGAAGACTCCATCCTGAAAATTTAAACTTAAATAGTATAGGTGATTCTTAACAACATATATTTTTTCAAAAATTTTAAAAATATCGTTTTTTGAGATATAGCTCTCCAAAAATGAAGGTTAAAATCAATGACCTTTGACCTTTTTCAAAAAAAATCTTGGGGAATGCTATTTTAAAGGCTGTCTCATTACCTATTATTTGCAACCTGACTGAGACCTGTAGTGTTTTTACTTTTCGAGTTATCTTTATTTATCTCGGAACACTTTTGTCAAATATACACGATTTTGTTAATTTTCAAGACCTCATATCTTGAATACTGGAATCCCCAGAAACCTGAAAAATTGGCAAAATCTCTTTTTTGTTAAAGTAAACCCCAGTACTTAATTTCATTAAATTTGGAGGGGGTGCGGTCAACTCCTCGGTTGAATTGAGGTGTTTTAGCTCTATACCGTAATATTTTGTGTGGAAAAATAATAATTGTTTTCTAATTTTCAAATGTTAGGCAAAACATCATTCCATAAAGTCGAAAACTAATGTAGAACGAAATTGATGACAATTGGACAATTTTATTAAAAAGGATTTTTTTGTTCTCATTCAAAAAAATTACGGTCTTATATTTCGGCGAAGTATTTATAAATTTGATATCTTTCATCCGATTTCAGTGTTATTTGACTGATTAGAAGGATTATTTTGTATAAAAAAATTAATTAACTCTGACTTATTTGAAAAAGAAAGTTTAAAATAATTTTTTTTGTAAAAAAGCAAAAAAAATTATTTTTCCCCCTATACAATTTTTACGATTTTCGCCAAATTTTTACGATTTTCGCCAAATTTTGAATTTTGAATTCTTAGATAACAATTAACAAAACTAGGCACATCTATGTTAGAAAAATAGATTTTAAAAAAATTCCTTGTATTTAAAAATAGGTCTAAATGAACATATTAAACCATACCGATTCACACAATTTTATTGAAAAACACTTGTCTAAAATTATTCCTTCATCAGTAAAAATTTTTGTTTTCTTTTAAAGTTATTTCATTTTTTGGGACAAATAAAAATTTTTTTTTAATTTATGTACGAGATTTTTTTAATATATATTACAAATGTTAAATGCTAAAATATACTTTTTTTAAATAAATAACTGATTTTTGAATGATCATGTTAGTAATGATTTTGGTGTTTTATTGATTTTTTTTTTTTTTTTATTTTTTTAATTCTTTTATTTGTTTTAATTTGTTAGACTACCTCTTTCCGTGTTCTCTTTTAAGTTCGCCGCCATATTTATTGCCACTACCAACAAGTTCAATAATTTCCGGTATACTGCTGGCAAACATTGCCTAGAATTTTGGGTATTTGATTGGTTTTACATCAATATTTTGTAATTTAAAATTAAAATTGTTTATATTTATGAAAAACAAAATTAAATATAATTATTTTTTTTTTGTTGTTAATTATTAACTTTAATTGTAAACAATTTAAAAGAAATTTGTTTAATGGTTTTTTCTTGTTAAATGTTCCTAAACGATAATTTCATAGATTTTAAAATATTAATATTTCTTGTAGTGGAATATCCCTAATACAAACTAAATTATGAAAATTCTACGATATTTAATACTCTACACCACTTTCGCAATTTAAATAATTTTTTTTATTGATCTCATGTCCTTTCATATCCCTGGAAATTTTTCTGTGCAATACTTAGTATAAGAAATATAGAGGAAAAAGGGGATTTATAATGAATTTTGAATTATCAAATCGGAAAAGATCTTTGAAATTCGCAAAAGATCTATTTAAATTTGAAAAAGTTATTTTTATTTTGTGCGTGCATTAAACTTGACCATTAGGGCGTTTCATCAAAAACTTTTTTTTTTGGATTTTTGCAACTCTTAAAGCGGAATTTGAATTTTTGTGGCATAAAAGATTTTTGAGATTTTTTCGGGAAATTCTGAATTTTTACTTTTAAGGTCATCTTAGTGACCCTTGAACTTATAATTTGTAAAAAAAGGCACCAGAGAAAAAATAAATAAAAAAAACTTATGTTTCATAACCTCATTTCTTGGATAAAATCGATTTGAGCGAGTTGATCCCGACCTTCCAAAAATCTAAAAAAAATCTCAAAAATCTTTAAGGCCATATGAATTCATATTCCGCTTCAAGAGTTGCAAAAATCCAAAAAAAAAAGTTTCTGATGAAACGCCCTATTGACCATATGGTTTTGATTAAGGTGTCATTCTTATTCTGCCTTTTGTCTTCAACCTCAACAAGGCTTGCCCAACGCTCAATAATCTGCAAAAGAGTAGATAGGATTTGAAACTGAGAAAAATAAAAAAATTGTAGGAGAAAGAATTGAAGCTGAAACTCGTTTGATTAGAATCTATCTATAACAACACGTATAGAACGATCTCTGAGAAAGCTCGAAATAAATAGAGAGAAGTCATTACCGACTCCAAAGACATATAGCTTAGATATGAGCGCTTCGTGCCACACACAATCAAACTCTTTGGAGATATCCAGAGCAATTTCTTTTCTTTCTCCAAAATGATGGATCGAAACACAAGGTTCGAAAGGTACGCCAACAGGTCTTCAGTAGAACTAGTTCTGCGAAAACCATATTGTCGATCGCTCAAAAGCAAATTAGCCTCTAAATACCCTACAGATGGCAATTTACCATGCTTCACCTTCGAGGGCGCAGAGCATATTGCGATTGGGCGGTAATTATCAGGGTTGTCAGCCGCACCCTTTTCGTGATTTTCTGCACATTTGCAGCCTTCCAAAAATCAAAAACGACTACAGCACTGTACGACAATATAAAAAGATTAGGGAGTAGACGTGCTAATGTCAAAGGGCACTGTTGACTTATTCAAGTTAAGATCCACAAGAACCCTTTCAACTGCACGAGCTTGAAAAAAATATCCTGTGCAGAGTATATACACTCTCGAGTTCGGGCAGTGGTTGATTGCTTTCCGGCAAAAAATAATTTCCTGCCAAAGAGACCAGCTATCAGGTTAACTTTATCAACCGGTTCAGAGAACACTCAGTCGTCTTTTAAAAGAGTCGGGATAGAAGAACTATAATTATCCTTGATTCTTTTAACAAACGACCAAAAGAGCGTATTGCCCCGAGGAGCCGAAAGACCTTTAGCACGAAGACGCTGTTTGTAAAGAAGCTTTTCACGAATAAGTACTCTTGCACACTCAGGTCTCGTCTGTTTACGTAGCAGATCAGTATTAACGAAACAATTTCTGAACACATCCTTCCTTGATCTGACTGCATTCCTGCAAGTCTGGTTAAACCAACATTTGTACCGTGGTTTAGCCGAAATGCGCTTCGTTGGAATGAATGATTTTATTCCAAGCACTAGAACATTTTCAACCATTTTCACCGCGGCATCAACATTGCCGTCGAGAAAACAAAGTTTCCAATGAAAATGCTGGAAAAAGTCATTGAGCTCTGCCCGACAAGCCTTCTCATAAATAAATACTAAACGCTTCGTAGCTGTTGTTGAAACGAAACGAAGTTCGGAGTAATCCGAATTACTAAGAGGTGCAAATGTTCTTACTAAATATTTGTCAGGATGTGAACTAAGAAAAGTGACTAGAATATTCCGTTGTTCATTTCCAACTCCCGTTAGGCGAGTTGATGCGTTCACTTATTGCGACAGGTGGATATACGCGGCGAATAACTCGACGTAATCGCCAACGGGTGTCGAATGGTTTGAATGGAGAATCCAGGAAGAGTTGTGATCAATAAAATCGGCTGCCACGGAAATTTCACTGCTCGGAAAACTTCACAGGTTCCTCGAAATGGAATTGGGTGTCGAAACCATCTAAGGAAGACATCCTTCCAGCGTTGGGACTCCTATATAGAAAACCGAAACGCAATAGCAAACCCGAAATGCCCTGATTCCGAATTTAATCTATACGGAGTTAAATTCGGGATCACTTCAGGTGTACGTCCGCAATTATGTTGTGTGCGAGGGCCTGCCTCAATTACACCATTTCCAATTGTATTTCACAAATTATCACTTGTATTTCAGAATTAATCAATTGCATTTCAGAAATAATCAATTGTATTTCAGAATTTATCAATTGTATTTCAAAAATTATCAATTGTATTTCGGAAGTTATCAATTGTATTTCAGAATTTGTCAATTGTATTTCAGAAATTATCACTTGTATTTTTAGAATTTATCAATTGTATTTCAGAAATTATCAATTTTATTTCAGAAATTATCAATTGTATTGCAGAATTAATCAATTGTTTTTCAGAAATTATCAATATTATTTCAGAAATTATCAATTGTATTTCAGAAACTAACCATTGTAAAACAATTGCAAAATTCCGAAATACAATTGATAATTTCTGAAATACAATTGATAAATTCTGAAACACAATTGATAATTTCTGTAATACAATTGACAAATTCTGAAATACAATTGATAATTTTTGAAATACAATTGATAAATTCTGAAATACAATTGATTATTTCTGAAATGCAATTGATTAATTCTGAAATACAAGTGATAATTTGTGAAATACAATTGGAAATGGTGTAATTGAGGCAGGCCCTCGCACACAACATAATTGCGGACGTACACCTGAACCTCCATGTGAAATATAGAAAGGGATTTCCACATACCCAGATACCCTGTGAATCAGCATCTCCACGTACCTGGGTCTCACACAAAGCGAAAACATCCGGCCGATGGAACGGAATGTGAGCATACACAGAAAAAATGTCCAGTACGAAATCTGCCATTCATTTAAACGAAAGTGCAAGTAGCCAAATGGTAGGTTTGATACTGGAATTCGTTGCTCTATGATCAGTGTTATACCGTTATCATATAGCAATTCAGCAAACAAACGCACAAAATGACACTTGGGCAAGGCGAAAATCAAAGTCAAAAATGATGCGGACAAGGATGCATAAAAGACGTTTGTTTGGACATTGCAAAATTAAAAAAGATGTTTTGGAGTTTTGATGATGATTTTTGAATCTCCCAAATATTGCTTTAAACTGTCATATCAGTCACACATGTTTTGGATGCGCTCCTTGACACGTGATTCCTTTCCAAAAGCTGCTTTTAGTTCGAGCAAACTTTCTGCAGGGTACATAAAAAAATGTTCACTGTTCGAGTGGAATGTGTAAATTTGCAGATGTGAAAATTAGGGTGGAGCAATTTCGGCTTTTTTTCGAATTTCGAAATCGTGTGGGGTCGGGAAAGTTGCTTTTAGGGTCGATATTAACACAAACATATTAGACTTGTAGGACAATGGCTTTGGGTTCCTTTTTTGACTTGAAAATCGGAAAGCTCCAAATAAATTGAAAAAAAATTGGAAATCATTATTGATTTTGAAGATCATTATAAATTACTTAACTGCAAGTGGTGTAGAGTGTAAAAAGTATATTAAATTCTTGCGAATTCTAAATTTCTTAAAAAAATATATATTCCCTCTATGAAAATACTTAACACCTAACACACAGAAATATATTGAAATTATCGTTATCTATTTTTTTTTATATTATTAACATTATTTTTTTTTCAAAACTTTTTTTTTTAAAGCTGTTAAACACATATATGCAGCCGCCAGCATTTCATGCAAAACCTTTCTTGTTAATTAAAAAAAAAAAAATCCCTAGAAAAAAAAAACTTCAAGAACATAAAAAAAAATCCAATGCAAATGCTGGACAAAAAAACATATGGCAATGATCTGATTTAAAACTGATAATAACAAAAAATTAAAAAAAATAAATAAAATTATAAACAAAAATAAATTCAAAATTATGACTGTTCGCAATGGATAACATGCAAAAAATGATTTGAGTTTCAAATCAAAAAATTATATTCTATGAAAATAACAGTTTCTGTACTTAAAAAAACATTACTAAATTAATTATTTTGAAAATAAAAATTTTGGGAAAGAAATCTAATGATAAAAGATTTAAAATTATTAATTATTTTTTTTATTTTCTTTAAGAAATAACTTTTTAGTAATGTGTGTGTAAAACTAAAATGAATTTTTTAAAAAGTGCACAAATTTACTAAGGCGTTATTGAAATTCAATATTTATTATATTTTAGAAAAAAAATTAAACGTAACGAAATGAAAACATAAAAATAACACTGTGCTACAGTGGATTTATAATTTTGAGACGAGCTAGCAAAGATTGTTAGTTTTATTGAATAGATCATAAAAATGTCCATTAAACTTGCCAGATATTATCAAAAAAAAATTTGTTTGGACTTTTCTCACTAAACCTTGTGTAACTGCGAAACTTTTCAACCGATTTTAAATATCTGAACGGTGTTTGATGGAAAAGAGATTGGGCTTTCCATGTGTGTAAATTTGTACATATATGAAATAAATGTACTGAGTTTTTCAATAATATCGATTTTTTTTTTGTTATTTTTTTAAACTTTTTTGAGTTTATCGACTTTTTTCTGCAACAGTTCATTTAACAACATACATACATATAAAATCATTTCAAAAGACAATTTAATTCTGAATATGATGAACTTTATTGTAATGAAATCGGTTAACAATTGACATAGCAATGATAGTTTTTCAAAAAACCAAAATTCTGATATGGCTTGAAGTCGATGTTTGGATTACCCAGGCAACAAAAAATAAACATTCATTCAACAACCTACATATTTATAAAATAATTTTTAAAGACAATTTAATTCTGAATATGATGAACTTTATCCTGATAAAATCAGTTAACAATTGACAGAGTTGTGATAGTTTTTCAAAAAACCAAAATTAAGGGCCTAATTTTGTAAATCACTCGCGTTGAACGCATCACCAAAGTTAACGTGAACGCGAGGCTCAAAAAGTGCAATTTTGTAAATCACTACGTTATTGCGTTCAATTTTTACGTCATCACTTGAAATGTCAATTATATTTGAATAAGTGTTGCCAGACATTCTAAAATTAATAAAAAAAGGCCACCCATTTTGTAGGGGATACACACCCATTATCGTGGGGAAACACATATATATGATAAGGCAACACCTGCAAAGAGAATATTTGAGAAAAAAGAGAACAGAAAAAAAGTAACATAAGACAATAATCACAATTGGAGCGGCAAGCGGTTTTCCGCAATTGTCCTCATATAAATAGAATTGAATCTAGTTTGGCGGAAAAACGCGGCGGTTTTTTGTTTTAATACAAAACGTGTGTAAACAGTTGCGGAAAAACGCTTCCCGCTCCAATTGTGATTATTCTCTAAATAAGTGGAAAAAGCACGGGACGCTTTGCTATTTTCCATGTTTTTCTTCTGCCGGAGAAGTTTTTTTTACACATTTATTACTTTTTTGTTGTATATTTACATATTCCAACATTATTTATTTATTTTTTGCTATTTAAAAGCATATTTGTTACATCAACGCCCCAAAATTTCAAGTGATAATTTTGACACTTCAAGTGATGAAAAAACACTCTCTTGCGTTTTACAAAATTCCATTTTCCATACAATTTGTTCTACAAACACGTAAGTCAACGCGAAAAAAACAGCTGTTCATTGCTCGCGTTTTACAAAATAAAAAATTGTCCAACGCGAGATTAAAAGGCGCGTTGCGTTTTACAAAATTAGGCCCTAAGATTTTGCATGAAGTCGATGTTCGGATTACACAGGCAACAAAATATTAACATCATGAGAGGTCAGGTAGGTTAAGGATTTTGGCGAGCTGATTCCGCTGCTCTATTGCATCAGGTTTTTGAGATATTTAACATATCTTGTTATCTCAAAAACCTTAAGCGATTTAAAAATTTCTAAGTCAGATCAGGATTTTGTGCTCCAAAAACCTTTAAAGATATCGTACGCTAGACCGGGCTTTTTGGAAACAAGTTTTTTTGATTTTAAATGACAGGCCAAATTTTTTGAGGCAAATCGGATTAAATTATTCCGTAGCGCCTGGAATCAAAGTTTTGGGTTAAAAATTTTTGAAAAAAAATTGTGGCACATCATATTAATTAATTTTGATGCGCTAAACACGAATAGCAAAAAAAATCGGTCGAACGGTTTTCGATATGTCGGTAATTGAAATTTGCAAAAAAATCTCGAAATTTTTTCCAAAGTTTTGGATTTTTGGAAAATTTGTGGAAAAATTAAAAAAAAAACTGTATAAAACAAAATTTTAAAATCGATCGAACGCTTTTCGATATATCGCTATTTGAAATTAGCAAAAAATAAGGATTTTTTCCTACGTTGAAGAAAATTTATTTTCCTTGACCCTTTCATAGGGCTTGAGACGATATTTCATTCAAACTTAATTTGAGCTAAATCCGATAATTTTAAGCCGTGGCGCCCTTAAATCAAAGTTTTGCAAAATTTCTAGCAAAAATTTGGATTTTTGAAAAATTAAAAAATAACAAGTAGAAAAGTTAAATTCGACTTGGCCGAATCTAAGAATACCCTCCACAATGCCCTTTTTAAGTGTTAATAAATTTTTTAACGTGAAAAAAATAACACTTTGGATAAGAAATATTTGATTTTGTGTAATACAACTTTTTTTTAGTAATTTTTGAAAAAAAAAAAAATAATTTACGAAATTTTTTTTTTGAGTGTAAAATTATTTTTGAGTGTAAAATTTTTTCGGGAGTATTTTTTTTTAGTGTAAAAATATTTTTGAGTGACAAAAATACATTGTAAAATATTTTTGTGACTTAATAATGTTTTTAAAACATGTTTAACGGGTTTTCAACACGTGAATTTAAGGTGAAACTAATCTGAAATTCACGGTTTGGCTAATAATTTTTGAACCGCTAAACCGATTTGGCTGAAATTTAATACGAACCGGGCCAGGTGAACGGCAAATATATATGCCAAGCTTCAGCATCCTCAGAATTGTCTTTCGAAAGTTACCACGTTTTTTATCTCATAAATTCACGAAAAACCCTTGCCGAAATTCAGTCTTTTGCTCATAACGTTTGAACCACTGAACCGATTTCGCTGGATTGAAATTCCAACCTGACCAGATAAATGCTTAACATATATGCCAAACTTCAGGAGCCTCCGTGAAGTCTTTCAAAAGTTAGAGTGTTTTCAAAAGACAGACGGACGGACAGACACACGGACAGACATCCATCGCTAGATCGTCTTAAAATCGATCGAGGATCATGAATATATACACTTTATGGGGTCCTAGACCAATATTTCGAGGTGTTACAAATGGAGTGACAAACTTATATGTACCCTCTACCACTAGAGTGGAGGGCATAAAAAAACAGTGTAATTAGTTTGTGATGATGTTCGTAACTATCCGAAATATTGGTCCTAGATCCACTTTAAAGTATACCGATCGTCTCAGAATCACTTTTTGAGTCAATTAAGCGATTTTGATATGTCTGTCCAAGTAAACGGTGAAAATTTTTAAACAATTGACTTGAAATTTAAGACTCTCTTGGCCTAAGGACGAAGCCTATTAAAATTGGTCCATGTTTGGACCTAGCCCCCATATAAATGCCCGCTTTCATTTTGACAAATGACTTTAATAATCATATTTTCATAGATGTTCTTTTAAAATTTGGCAGGTAAACGTGTTTTTTGTTTATTTACAAATCACCATTCTGAATTTTTAAGAAATCGGACCAGTTCTTCTTGTAGCCCCTATACAAACTACCCTACCAATTCATTCACATAAATCTACCAAATTTCACGAAAAATAAATTTTTTTAATAAAATTTTGTTTGTGTGTGTTTAACCTAATCAAATCTTATTACGGAACATTTTTGGCTTTTTATGAAAATTTTTCCCGATAATGAGCTTAATCCGTTTATTGACAACAAATAGAAGCCTTGTTCACTCAAATTTGGTTTGTGAGTGTTTTTTACATTTATTAAAGATTTGACAAAAGATAGATCTAATCGGTCCATGTTTGAACTAAGGACCAATTTTTCGTAAAACACTGGTGTAGGGTATTGTATAGTAGGTCTTGACCGGCTATATTTTTTTTACGGCATTATAAATTTTCCAAAAAATTTCCAAAAATGGCGGTTTTTTCTTACGCTCAAGAAGTATATAAAAAATAAAGCTCGAGATAATTTCTGAAATACAATTCATAATTTCTGAAATACAATTGAAAAGTTCTGAAATACAATTAATAATTTCTAAAATACAATTGATATTTTCTGAAATACAATTGATTATTTTTGAAATACAATTGATAATTTCTGACTTACAATTGATAAGTTCTGAAATATATTTCATTATTTCTGAAATACAATTGATAACTTCTAAAATACAGTTGATAATTTCTAAAATAAAATTGCTAATTTCTGAAACACAATTAATAATTTCTGAAATAAAATTGATAATTCTGTAGTACAATTGTTAGTTTATCAAATACAATTGATGGTTTCTAAAAAAACATTTGATAATTTCTGAAATACCATTGATAACTTCTGTAAAACAATTGTTAATATCTGAAAAACACTTGATAACTTCTGAAATTGAATTGATAATTTCTAAAATACAATTGATAATTTCTGAAATACAACTAATAGTTTCTGAAATACAATTGAAAATGGTGTAATGGTACATGGCTTCTCATAATGTTAATTTTATTTTTTAAATTTTTATTTTTTGCCTGGGTGATGCGAACGGCGATTTCATTCAAAATCTTAATTTTCTTTTTTAGAAAACTTATTACAACTCTGTGAATTGTTAACCGATTTTATCGGCCTTAAGCTTATCATATTCAGAACTTAATTGTCTTTAAAAATAAATTTATAAATGTGTAGGTTGTTAAACAAACTATAGCAAAACAAAATTTTATTCTAAAAAAAAAATTCAAAATATAAAAAAAAAAAATAAATATTATTGAAATAATCAATATATATTGCTCTTAAATGGTATATAGACTAATTTACACACATGGAAAGCCTTATATTTTTACTATCGAACACCGTTCAAAAATTGTAAATCAGTGGTAAATGTTCGCAGTTACACGGGGTTTAGTGAGAAAAATCATAAAAAACGTGTTTTCACCATAACTTTAAAATTTGGGGGTGTCTGACAAGTATGAAGCACATTTTTATGATCTTCTCGATAACACCTTTATCCTTTACTGGGTCATTTAAAAAGTATATTATTTTTTTTGCAGCACAGTGTAATAATGTGATGAAATATTGAATTTATAATGATTTATTTTGGTTTGGTAAATTATTTATTTATTTAATTTTTTATATAAATTCAAGACCTTACTTGTTTATGAGAGAAAAAATAGAAAAACTATTTATTTTATTATTTATCATCAAAAAACTAAACACTAAAAAATAGTAGTAAGTAGTAGTACGAGTAGTTGTAATAATTATGTAGTAAAATACTTTTAACATTTTACTTTCATTCACACAACCGTTTTTGAAAACAAAAAAAAAATATTTAGTATTTAATATACAAAGGTGAAGGTGTGTTTTTATATTTATAAAAATAAAAATAAACAGAAACCTAATTTATTAAACGAACAGCACATAGTATTTTGTATTCCTAAACAAAAAAAATCGATCCTACTCCTTTTTTTTAATTTATAAATTGGCAGCAGCTTACAAAAATACCTTTTTATCCCTAAACTTTCTTCCTAATTTAAAAAAAAAATAATCCTTTATATAACTAATTATTATTATAATATAAATAAATTGAAATTATTATTTAATAAACATATTGCGTTTTTTTAATAATAACCCTTTAATGTTTAAGGCCGCTTTTTAAAGGTTTTACTTATTTCGTTGTAACTCTTTATTGACATCACTTACAAACAAGAGAGTGGTCGATTTTGAAAGCTAACCTGGCGCAGTTTTAGATTGTGCTCTTTTCTCATTTGTTGACAAATCAACAAAAAGTGAATTTGAAAACAAAAGAACGTAAGTAATAAAGAAGAGCGCAAAATAAATCTGTGCAATGTAAGCTTTCAAAATCCACCACTCTCTTGTTTGTAAGTGATGCCAATTAACATCAAAAACAGTAATACCGCCAAAATGCAGAATTGTGCATTAGAGGAATAATATATAATTTTATATTTTTTTTTAGAAAAAAACAAAATAAAACAAAACTTACCAAACCGACGAGTAAGAAAAACACTAGGAATGTTCTTCCCAAAACAGTCTCACAGTATACATCACCATATCCTACTGTTGACATGGTTACAATTAGAAAATAGACACAGGTCCAATAGGATAAACGGTGTGCATTATTAAAATCCAGCGGATCGCCAGAGTTTTCCAGCTAAATTTTAAGTAAATGCAAGAATTGTTTGATCAGAAAACATTTCAAAATTACAATTTTTTTTTAACAGTTTTTTTAAATTCAAAATTCTTTTTTTTTTTTTAGTTTATACTATTGGACTTTGAAACATATTTACATTAAGAGAGAGTTATTTATATATATAGAGAGAGAGTAGATATATTCAGTAAAATGAAAAAGTGTTAAACTTTAAATATTGTTTAAAAGCTTTTATAAGATCAATATATATATTTGTTTATATACATTGTCCCTGAGAGTTCTGGCTTTATTAAATTATTTCAAAAAGTTAAACAATTATTTAAAGTTTCACTTTTTCAAAAAAAAAAAATAAATTAAAAATTAACATTAAAACAATAATGATAATAGATAGATTACAAGAAATGGGGAGTATTATATTCAATTTAAATTAGTGCAATTTCGATTTTAAAACTTTAATTTTCACATTTTAAGCTTTTTTAGCTTTAGAAAAACTCTTGTTACAAAACTTACCTAAGTTTTTTACACAAAAAACTTAGGCAATTAAGGCAAAAAGAATTTAGCGGTTGAAGCTTAGCCAAAAAGTAGACGCATGATACCGCCAGATTGTAAAAAAATTTCCAATCAATTAGATTTGAAGGACCTCTCGGCTTGTCATAACTGTTTTCAATAGAAAAATTTTCATATTCTGAAGAAAATTTTTAATATACATAGAAAGAATTTAAAACAAATTTCAATGGCAAAAAATTCCAACATTTTTCGATTTTGAAAAGTTAGATATTTTTCCTATATAAAAAGTCTCAGATTCTGAGACATTTTTCTTATAGAAAAAGTCTCAGATTCTGAGACATTTTTCTTATAGAAAAAGTCTCAGATTCTGAGACATTTTTCTTATAGAAAAAGTCTCAGATTCTGAGACATTTTTCTTATAGAAAAAGTCTCAGATTCTGAGACATTTTTCTTATAGAAAAAGTCTCAGATTCTGAGACATTTTTCTTATAGAAAAAGTCTCAGATTCTGAGACATTTTTCTTATAGAAAAAGTCTCAGATTCTGAGACATTTTTCTTATAGAAAAAGTCTCAGATTCTGAGACATTTTTCTTATAGAAAAAGTCTCAGATTCTGAGACATTTTTCTTATAGAAAAAGTCTCAGATTCTGAGACATTTTTCTTATAGAAAAAGTCTCAGATTCTGAGACATTTTTCTTATAGAAAAAGTCTCAGATTCTGAGACATTTTTCTTATAGAAAAAGTCTCAGATTCTGAGACATTTTTCTTATAGAAAAAGTCTCAGATTCTGAGACATTTTTCTTATAGAAAAAGTCTCAGATTCTGAGACATTTTTCTTATAGAAAAAGTCTCAGATTCTGAGACATTTTTCTTATAGAAAAAGTCTTAGATTCTGAGACATTTTTCCTATAGAAAAAGTCTCAGATTCTGAGACATTTTTCCTATAGAAAAAATCTGAGATTCTGACACATTTTTCCTTTAGAAAAAGTATCAGATTCTGAGACATTTTTTCTATAGAAAAAGTCTCAGATTCTGAGACATTTTTCTTATAGAAAAAGTCTCAGATTCTGAGACATTTTTCTTATAGAAAAAGTCTCAGATTCTGAGACATTTTTCTTATAGAAAAAGTCTCAGATTCTGAGACATTTTTCTTATAGAAAAAGTCTCAGATTCTGAGACATTTTTCTTATAGAAAAAGTCTCTATAAGAAAAATGTCTCAGATTCTGAGACATTTTTCTTATAGAAAAGGTCTCAGATTCTGAGACATTTTTCTTATAGAAAAAGTCTCAGATTCTGAGACATTTTTCTTATAGAAAAAGTCTCAGATTCTGAGACATTTTTCTTATAGAAAAAGTCTCAGATTCTGAGACATTTTTCTTATAGAAAAAGTCTCAGATTCTGAGACATTTTTCTTATAGAAAAAGTCTCAGATTCTGAGACATTTTTCTTATAGAAAAAGTCTCAGATTCTGAGACATTTTTCTTATAGAAAAAGTCTCAGATTCTGAGACATTTTTCTTATAGAAAAAGTCTCAGATTCTGAGACATTTTTCTTATAGAAAAAGTCTCAGATTCTGAGACATTTTTCTTATAGAAAAAGTCTCAGATTCTGAGACATTTTTCTTATAGAAAAAGTCTCAGATTCTGAGACATTTTTCTTATAGAAAAAGTCTCAGATTCTGAGACATTTTTCTTATAGAAAAAGTCTCAGATTCTGAGACATTTTTCTTATAGAAAAAGTCTCAGATTCTGAGACATTTTTCTTATAGAAAAAGTCTCAGATTCTGAGACATTTTTCTTATAGAAAAAGTCTCAGATTCTGAGACATTTTTCTTATAGAAAAAGTCTCAGATTCTGAGACATTTTTCTTATAGAAAAAGTCTCAGATTCTGAGACATTTTTCTTATAGAAAAAGTCTCAGATTCTGAGACATTTTTCTTATAGAAAAAGTCTCAGATTCTGAGACATTTTTCTTATAGAAAAATTCTCAGATTCTGAGACATTTTTCTTATAGAAAAAGTTTCAGATTCTGAGACATTTTTCTTATAGAAAAAGTCTCAGATTCTGAGACATTTTTCTTATAGAAAAAGTCTCAGATTCTGAGACATTTTTCTTATAGAAAAAGTCTCAGATTCTGAGACATTTTTCTTATAGAAAAAGTCTCAGATTCTGAGACATTTTTCTTATAGAAAAAGTCTCAGATTCTGAGACATTTTTCTTATAGAAAAAATCTCAGATTCTGAGACATTTTTCTTATAGAAAAAGTCTCAGATTCTGAGACATTTTTCTTATAGAAAAAGTCTCAGATTCTGAGACATTTTTCTTATAGAAAAAGTCTCAGATTCTGAGACATTTTTCTTATAGAAAAAGTCTCAGATTCTGAGACATTTTTCTTATAGAAAAAGTCTCAGATTCTGAGACATTTTTCTTATAGAAAAAGTCTCAGATTCTGAGACATTTTTCTTATAGACAAAGTCTCAGATTCTGAGACATTTTTCTTATAGAAAAAGTCTCAGATTCTGAGACATTTTTCTTATAGAAAAAGTCTCAGATTCTGAGACATTTTTCTTATAGAAAAAGTCTCAGATTCTGAGACATTTTTCTTATAGAAAAAGTCTCAGATTCTGAGACATTTTTCTTATAGAAAAAGTCTCAGATTCTGAGACATTTCTCCTGTGGAAAAAGTCTCAGATTCTGAGACATTTTTCCTGTGGAAAAAGTCTCAGATTCTGAGACATTTTTCCTGTGGAAAAAGTCTCAGATTCTGAGACATTTTTCCTGTGGAAAAAGTCTCAGATTCTGAGATATTTTTCCTAAAGATAAAGTTTTAGATTCTGAGACATTTTTCCTAAAGATAAAGTTTTAGATTCTGAGACATTTTTCCTATAGAAAAAGTATCAGATTCTGTGACATTTTTCCTATAGAAAAAGTCTCAGATTCTGCGAAATTTTTCCTATAGAAAAAGTCTCAGATTCTGAGACAAAAAGTCTCAGATTCTGAGACATTTTTCCTTTAGAAAAAGTCTCAGATTCTGAGACATTTTTCCTATAGAAAAAGTCTCAGATTCTGAGACATTTTTTCGTATAGAAAAAGTCTTAGATACTAAAACATTTTTCCTGTAGAAAATGTCTCACATTCAGAGACATTTTCCGTTTAGAAGAAATAACAGATTCTGAGACATTTTTCCTATAGAAAAAGTCTCAGATTCTGAGACATTTTTCCTATAGAAAAAGTCTCAGATTCTAAAACATTTTTCCTATAGAAAAAGGCTCAGATTCTGAGATATTTTTGCTATAGAAAAAGTCTCAGATTCTGAGACATTTTTCCTATAGAAAAAGTCTTAAGATTCACATTTTCCTATAGAAAAAGTCTCAGATTCTGAGACATTTTTCTTATAGAAAAAGTCTCAGATTCTGAGACATTTTTCTTATAGAAAAAGTCTCAGATTCTGAGACATTTTTCCTATAGAAAAAGTCTCAGATTCTGAGACATTTTTCCTATAGAAAAAGTCTCAGATTTTGAGACATTTTTCCTATAGAAAAAGTCTCAGATTCTGAGACATTTTTCCTATAGAAAAAGTCTCAGATTCTGAGACATTTTTCTTATAGAAGAAGTCTCAGATTCTGAGAGATTTTTCCTAAAGATCAAGAAAAAAAATCTTGATCTATTTTTTCTGGGACAGAAAGAAATGAATTGTGCATTGAGCACAATATGAAATAGAACAGGGAATGAAGTAAAATTATATTGTTTCTCCAAATTTTTTTCAATATATTTTTTTTTTTTTCGCACAAAATATTTTTCCCTTAAACTTTGTTCAATTAATTTTTTCCACACAAAATGTTTTTGACTATCTTTTTTCACTCATTTTTTTTTTAACTCAAAATATCTTTTACTCAAAATTTTTTTTACTCAAAATTTTTTTTACTCAAAATTTTTTTTACTCACAATTTTTTTTACTCAAATTAAGTTTTTACTTAAAATTAGTTTTTACTTTAAATTTCCTGATTAATAGAGTTATTACGATATATTGTCTCAACAAATTTTAAGAACATTTTTATCCAAAATTTTCAAAAGAATTCCGATGGGAAATAATTTAAAAATCCCCGAAACGATCGTCAGTTCAATCCTGAAAATCTTAAGAGAGAAAGTACAGTAAACATAATTACTTGTTATGTTAATTCACAATGGGAAAAATAAATGACCTCGAACTCTTTTTCTAAATAAATTTTCTATTTGTAAAAAAATTCTACAAAATCGAAATTGCAATAATAATTTTTTAAATATAAACTACCCCATACATAATTAAAACAATACATTTATAATAAAAATATTAAAAAAAAAAATTTTTTTTCTTTACATACCAGATGTATAATACCAGCTGCTGTTAACCATACGGATATAAAAATTGATACCAATTGCGCCAGACGTATTGAGCTCGATGTTTTTAAAACATTTAAATATTGCAATATATCCGGTACAGTCATAAGACGTAGGGCTCGAAGAAATCGAAGACCTGTGTGCGATGGTAAATATTGGAAGTTTTGGAACGTTCTTTGTTAAATGTACAAGTACATATAATAGTGTTAAGCATTATCATTACAATCATGCATTTCGATCAAGCAAACAAAACGTCATGTATGATTGACAAATAATAATTTTATTTTCTTTTTTTTTTATATATTTTTTTTGGTTTTTTTTTTGAAAAAAAAAAAAAAATCTTGAAAGCTTACCGATCCATGTTCGATCTAAATATATTGATACAAAGGACGGGGGTATTGTAAAATAATCTACAAAACTGTACATTTCTAACATAAACCAAAGTTTATCGGACGCCGCTATGAACTGTAAAACGGAAAATTAAAAAATTTTGTTTGATTTTAAAAATTATAAGAAAAACAAATTTTAATTTTTTTTTGTTATGTACACACATTTAGAAACAGTAAAAAAAAATACGACAGAAGACAAAACAATTTTGACTTTAAATTTAGGTTTTTGCAAAAATTTTGTTGAGCATTTGTAATAAAATTCACACAAAATGGTTGATTGGGAAATTTTTGAAAGTATTTTTGATTAGATTTTAAGGTTTAATGCTTTATTAAAAGCCTCAATGGAGAATTATATTAAAGTTTCCAATTGAGTTTTAAACAATTTTGTTTGAAATACGAAATTGGAAAAATCTGTCAAAAATGTCAATTGTATTTGCTAAATAGTCTTGACAATGCAATCAGACAAATTCCGAAAAACGTGTCGACTAAGTCTTGCAAATATTACCAGCATGAATTCATTTAAAACAGAAAAATAATTTTCTTGAAAATTATTCTGTGGGATAATGACTTCGAGCTAGAATAAACCAACTCAAAATATTTCGCTGAAAATTTCCAACCTAATTTTTGAGTTGCATTAACTCAAAATTAGGGTGCTGCTACTATATTCGGCTCTGACAACCAAATTTTATAGGTGTTTTAATTAAAATTTAGTTTAATCAACTTTATTCAGTTGTGACTATCAATATTCAATTCTAAAAACCTATATGTAAGTGTTTACACTGAATTTTTGTTGCATCAACTGACTTTCAGTTGGTAATTGGAAAATCTGTTTTCTGTGTGCTGGTATCGATCCTGGCAGAAGGTTAAAAATGTAAAAAAAAACCTCTAATGAAAAATGTCCGACGGCAATTGATGCCCTCAGTATCCGCCACAGGGTTTCATAATCCCAGGAGACACAAGTCAAAATGAAGTCTATGTGTGCTGAAGTAAAACTTCAGCAGCCACTTTGACGGTGACAGGTCCTGGTTATATGTCTGCTACTACAACCTCGGTTAGTCGAGATGTTCCACCGTGCTCGACTAATCGACAAACTACCTGCGCAGTTGCGAAGGGTGAATCTGACAAAGTCGGGTTTATTTTTTTTGTAACAACAAAGCTGAACTAGTCCTGCTAGTTCGGCTTTTATACGGATTTTCCCGAAAGCTTTTATTTTTTATAAGGTGGCAACCCTTTTTTAAATTTGAGATTGGGCAGATAAAAAAAACAGGTAACTCTAATTTTTTCACCCTCATTCCCATATTAAAGTTTCAGGACAATCGGTGGGTGCCCTATGAAAGACCTTCTTTGCAAGTCAGACAGTTCTAAGGCTTCCCATGTGACACTTGCACAAAAGGGACTAAATGAGAGTAATTTTAGTTTCTAAAATGTGCCTGCCCCTGCCTCTTGCGGCAAGTCTACAGTCACCCGTCACAAAACACCATCCAAAATGGCTTTTGTAATGAGAAGCTCCTCCTGTAGAGTTTCTTTGTTAGTTTTGCTACTTGGCGGCTTGTCGGCTTAGCTTGGGAGTATCGCAGAAGGGACTATTTCCCCAGAGAACTGGGAATTAGTCAAACTCAAGATGTTTAAAGTGTACTGGAGAATTCTGGAACAGGATACCGGTCTGCGGGCTGGTTACAGAGCCATGTCAAGCTTATAGCTTGTGCGGATGAGTGCACTGCACACTTTTAAAGCAAACTATTGCCTCCCTCGGTGAAGTATGGCAAGGAACTAGGCCAGAGGCAGGTCCTAATAATGAGGTTCCTCTAAAGCCCAGATCCACGCCTGAAATACCACCTGTCCCATGCGATCCCACAGATATTTTGAAAATCCTTTTAAACAGCTATCCTCAACTACCGAACCATGATTGGAAAGGAGCTAAGGTTGCTGAGCCTGAAGAACATTTAAGAAGGGTAACCGTTTTTCTTAACGAACAACACTTGGCGCCGCTTCGGGAGATACAGAGGAAGATCTATTACGGTTTCGGAACGATCTACTTTCGTTTCTATCGCGGAGACGACAAAGGCACTAATTGTAAGCCTGTTCTATCTAGCCGTGAATCTAGGCCTTAGAGCCTAGGCAGGCAGATCCTAATAATGAGGTTCCCCTAAAACCACGCCTGAAATACCACCTGTCCCATGCGATCCCACAGATATTTTGAAAATCCTTTTAAACAGCTATCATCAACTACCGAACCATGATTGAAAAGGAGCTAAGGTTGCTGAGCCTGAAGGACGTTCAAGAAGGGTAACCGTTTTTCTTAACGAACAACACTTGGCGCCACTTCGGGAGATACAGAGGAAGATCTATTACGGTTTCGGAACGATCTACTTTCGTGTCTATCGCGGAGACGACAAAAGCACAAAGCCTGTTCTATGATGAAGTTGTCGATAATCCGTCTGAATTAGAAAACACTAATTTGATTTCAGAATTTGTTGGTGAGTTCTTGAAAGAGATAAATAAAGCGGCGACCAAGACGCCTTTCTGGACTCGGATCAGGAGGACGACGACGTCATGGTCATATGCAGTAATTTGGATGTTAAAGGTAATGCAAATTAACCATCACCACTCCAAAGTATCAAAGAGTGGGTAGGAGCTCATAATGGTCCAGTAACCTTTAATTTCTGAGGGACTTGTGGAGTCAACGCTAGCGGCTACAAGGCCGGCACAGGTAAGCCTCGAGCCTGCACACTGACTAAGAAATCCCTTAACATTTTTATGTTATCGGATTTTAGTGATCAGGACACTACTGTTGTAGCTATGGAGTCAAAAAAGGAGACACTCTGGTTAGCTTCCTGTTACATGACTCATGACAGCGGAGAAAATCCACCATTGTCCGAAGAATGCTGAGTGAGGCGAATATTATTATTCTTAAATTACTGAAAAAGTTTGCAAATCAGTCGTGGGCATTCGCAGAGAATGTGTTCCACTCTATTTGGATCAAGTTTGCAAGTTTCCGTCACGAAGTCTGCAATGTTCAGTTAAGTGTCCAGTTAAGATACTTAAATTATTTTTTTACCAGAGTTAACACAATATCCAGTTAAATAAAAGTTAACGTAACCTCCGGTTAGTCCCATACAAATTTGACATCTATAACCTCCGGTTAGCACTAAACCCAATTTATCTTCCGGTTAGTTCGTTTGTGTTATCGGCCCTAAGAAGTTTTTTTTGAAACTGGATAGAGTTATAAATCTTTTCGCTTGCCTCAGGGTTGTTAGTTTTATTTCATACATTTAATTTTCTTTTACTGTGCGGTTCGCTATCTCGGTCGAAGTGAGTGACTACAAAATTTGTACGTAAAACAAAAACAAAAAACTCAAATTTGTTTTTGTTATACGTACAAAATTTCTAGTCACTCACTTCGTACGACATACTGAATCAGGGCATTAATGTGTACCGAAGTTTCTTCACAGTAAAGCTCGGGTAAATGTAGCCACATTTGGCCAAACAGTCAATACGTTCATTACCCATATGACCTTCAGGGTTTAGAATCAAACCGACCGGTTGTTGGCACTACCAATCCCGATTAGAACATAGATATGCAGTCCATGAGAGGTCACATCGTAAGCCCATAGATTCTTTAGTTCGGCTTTGTTGTCGAACTGTGTATGAATTCCCTTGTTTTCGTGAGAAGACATCTAGAGGCCTTCACAAGAATTGAAAAAAAAATTGGGCTGAAATACGGATAGCTAAAGATCTTTGGAAAAAAAAAATCCGTAGATCCCAGCGCCATTATTCTTGTTCCTGTTTCACTATTAACCATTCCCAATTTACAACCACCGATTGTGAAATTATATACAAACTCAACAAAGAAGAAAATTTGGTGAACTTAAAATAAAACATAAAAATATAAACACCAATTGAAAAACTTACTCGTATAAAAAAGTAAACCATGAAAAATATATTGAATGCAAGATCGATTTGTTGAGTAATGTTAGTACTCCATGGCTGACATCTTTCGACTTCTTCGTTAGATGCATCAACGAAGTATATAATGAGTGATGCAATACTGAGAATAAATACAAGTACGACCTGAAAATAAAAGAACAAAAAAACTATATTAAAATTTGGTTTGAAAAAATATTTAAAAAAAAATATTTGCCCTAGCAAAATGCAAAATTATTTTGCAACACTAGCAACAATTTTTTGCATTTCGCATTTTTCAAAGCGAAGCATATGAAACAGGAAAATCTTAAATTTTGAGATGTTTTTTGGTTAAAAAATTCTAAGATTCTGAAAACTAAAAATTTCCCCTTGCAAAATGCAAAATTTTTTACAACAAAATCATTAAACTTTTCATTTTCCATTTTACTGGGGAAAACATTATAACGTGATAAAAACATAATAATCAATTATATACGATCGGCAGTTGCTAATCAGGGTTTTGAGAAAAAAAATGATTTTGAAAGTGTTCTTATAGATAATTCAAAACGGAACGATTTGTGTCATGAATTATATTGTGAGACATTTTTCTCACGTTCCATAAGATTTTTCTTATCGATAATTTCAAAGAGTCAATAACAAAAGTCATAGATTCTGTGAAATTTTTGAAATAAGTTCTAAGATTTTGCGAAATTTTACGGTTGAAAAAGTGCAAAATGGTTTGTCTGGACTATGTAAAATTGTTTCATTATATTGATGTAACTCCGCTTCATAATATTAAGGACATTTTACAAAGATTTATGAAACTTGTTTATCAGTATGATGAAACATGTTCATCAGTATGATGAAACTTGTTCGTCAGTATGATGAAACTTGTTCATCAGTATGATGAAACTTGTTCATCAGTATGATGAAACTTGTTCATCAGTATGATGAAACTTATTCATCAGTATGATAAAACTTGTTCATCAGTATGATGAAACTTTTTCCTTTTACTAGATAATAAAAGAAAACTCTCCCCTTTATTTATTTACTGTTCGCATTTAAAATCTCACTATCTTTTTTTAAAAGATCTCCCTTACTCTATCTCCAAGTAAAGTTTAATTTAAAAGGGGCTTATGTAAAAAATTCCAAAAAAATAAATCTAATTTATTTTTTTTTGCAACATTTACAAAGTTGTCTATAGTTTATTGTTACAACTTGTATCTATTAATTTGTGGCAACTAAAGTATTTATTGATTTTTTTTCTTCTATTATTTGCAACTATTTATTTCCGTTGTGTGCTTCTGTTCTATTAGAAGTCGTTGTATACATTTATTTTTTATAGGTCATCGTATTCGCTCTAACAAATTTAAATGAGACTTCCAAGATTGAAGCAATTTTTTCTTGTAATAGCTGTGTTTTTTTAATCATTTTAATAATGGTTCTATATGGAACCAAAAATTTTCAAAGGTTAATAAGTATACTTCAGTACTTTTTCGATCTCCTAAAGTTTTTATGACCATTATGGTCATAAAAACTTGATTCTCGAAATGAAGGATCCTAAATGGAAACAAAACGTTTTGAAAAAACACTTTTAGGTATTTCTGATGATAAGAGGGTAAAAATAGGGTAAAAAAATATGTACTTTGGTACTTAATCGATTTCCTAAAATAATTGTTTTATAAACTTGAAATAGTGAAATATGGGGCGAAAAGTGGGTTAAAATGCGAAATTGGTACTTATTTTACAGGTGCTGATGCAGAGGACCTCTCCCTTTTCACAAAAACGATAAAAAAAGAAAACGAAAGAAAAAAGAGAAGGGCTCGGAACAAAGATAGAGAGAAAATGAACAGAATGTAAAAATATTCCTATCCTAAAATTTTTTTACATCCTTTGAATAAAATATTTCAGAGTCAAAGAAATTGCGTAAATGGCATTAAAGTCGTGAACAATTTCTAACTGAATCTGATAAATAATCATAAAATTATCTGATTGTGAGTGAAAAGTATTATCTCATTATATTTATACCCTACACCACTCTGTGCCACAGGGTATAATGAGTTTGTACCGATTTTTGTAACTTTGTAATTCGAAAACTGATCGACTCAGAACCAATTTCTGAGACGATTTAGCAATATCAGTCCGTCTGTCCATGTAAACGTTGAAAGCACGATACAGGTTATCCATCGATTTGTTTGAAAGTTGAAACTTAAGCTTCCTTTGGTCCAAGGACGAAGCCTTTCGAAATTATAAAAAAGTTGTCCATGGTTCGACTTTGCCCACAATGACCCTAATAACCGTATTATAGTAGGTAAATTTTTAAAATTTGGCAGGTAAACGTATTTTACATTAACAATTCAACATTAAAATTTTTACAGGAATCGGATAAGTTCTTCGTGTAGTCGCCATACAAAATACCCTCCCGATATTCACATAAATCTCTTAAAATTAATGAAAATAAAAAATATTTAATTAAAATTTAATTTGTAGGTGTTAAACGTATACTTTGGTAGCCTAATCAAATCTGAAAATAATTGGGCCATTTTTGGACTTAGACCCCATATAAAAATGTCTCTCCTTGTTCGGTTAAATCGGTCTATTGGCAACAAAAATAAGCCAATTTTACTCAAATTAAAGATCTTACGACAGATAGATCCAATCGGTCCATGTTTGGGGCGTACGGACATAGCGCCCAAGGTCTTTTCGCCCAAAACCGTAAATGACATATCGCCCACGCTGCGACATATAGCCCAAAATGATAGGTCTAAAAATGTTATTTCTCCCAAAACAAAATTGTCAAAAAATCCAAAATATTTTATTTGGGCGAAATGTCGAAATTACGACTTCTATGATTTGTTTTATTGTAATAAAGGTTTTCTGCGTAGCCGGCCTTCGGCCGGGCTTAGGGATTACATACTCCATGCATTAAACCCACCCTCTCTGCAAACCAAAGCTATTTTGGTTATCAGGCCTTTTTTAGGCATAACAAATTTGGTAGCGAAAAGGACTGCTACTCTAGAAAACTTTACTTGCGGAGAGGGTGGGTTTAATGCATGGATTTTGTAATCCCTAAGCCCGGCCGAAGGCCGGCTACGCATAAAAACTTTAAAATATTGCGTTAAAAAAAAATTTTTGGTGAGTTTTATGATTATTTTTTTGGGTGATATGACATTTTATAAATATAACATTTTGATATTTGGGTAATATGACATTTTTGATAATTTATATAAATTTAAAGAAAATTGTTAAAATACCCAAAAATAATGGCCATATCGTCCAAAAAATTTTGCAACAACAACTAACACACATTTTTTTTGGGTGGAATGACTTTTTTAAATTGGGCGATATGCACTTGGGCGCTATGTCCGTACGCCCATGTTTGGACTTGGGACCCATTCTCCGGATAACACTGGTGTAGGGTATCATATGGTCGGTATTGACCTACTATAATTTTATTTTCCCTCTATACCGAGTTGGCTAATTTAGGAAAAATTTTTTGCGTTCTAAGTAAAGGATATTAGCAATTAATAAAGTGTAGCTTCTTCTTTACTTTTTAACAAATCGGAAGGATTAAAAAAACACAACTATTATTTATAGCAGTTGAAGTATACAGTTTATAGTCCTTTTTACGCGTTAAGCTCCGTATCTAAATAGTAGTGAGGTAGTCAGTTTATTGTTGTTGTCAGCCTGTCTGTCTGTTTAACAATCGATGGGAAAACAAAACAACAATAAATGAATGATGACGTCAGTTTGGTTTAAGTATTAAGGGGTAAGGTAATCCCGATTTTTTTTCTATTTTCTAAAACAACAAAATATTAATTTTAAGAAACTAAGTTTAATATTAGTTAGATTTTCGTATTACAACTTTTGAGTGAAAAATATTTGAGTAAAAAACAAGTGAGAGTGTTACATTCGGCTGTGCAGAATCTTTTATACCCTCCAAAATGTAAAAAAAAAACAATATAAAAAATCCAGGGGCGTCCCTTTTTTGAGGGGGGGGGGTTGGTGGGAGACGTTAGGGGGCACCTTCACCTTGTGATTTTGAACTTCTTCTGAGATAAGAATGTTGCATTTGCTTAGCAAAAGTACAAAAAGCCCTGCAAAAAATGTGATTTTTCTTGAGTTGGTTTAGTTCTCCAAGGGGGAACTTTTTTCCCCTTGGTCCGATTTTGCCCATTTCCGAACTTAACCTGCCTAGGAATATTAGACATATTCGTGCCAAACTTCGGAAGTCTAGCTCTTTTATTTTGGGCTGTATCGTGTCCTCTACAGACGGACGGACAGACGGACGGACGGACATCGCTAGAATCGATCACTGATCAATAATATATAAACTTTATGGGGTCTAAGACCGATATTTCGATGCGTTACACACGGAATGACAAAGTGAGTATACCCCCATACTATGGTTGGAGGGTATAAAAATCATTTCGGACAGCCACATATTTGATATCGAAAAGAAATTTGTGAAGCCTTTCCAACAGGAAAATAATGATGTTTTCAAAAAAATTCATAAAAATGGAACAAATAAACTAAACCATAAAATTTTATAAAAAAATAAGACCCAAAAATATGCATTTATAGCAAAATACTAGCAAAATATGCAAAAATATGCATTTTCGGTAAAATATGCAAAAATATCCACTAACGAGTCGATGCCATTTTTAAGCAAATTCTTTGATTTGCAAAGATTTTTAAATAATGCTGTTCTAAGACTAACACGAAAACATGCTTTTGCATGAAAGTCCTTTCCTTGCTGATAAACAACCTCAAACAATTTTCTAAAGGGGTAGAAAAAACATTAAAGACTTATTAGTTTTACAATTCTTGAATGGAAAAAATTTATAAAAATTTTTCTATAAAATTCAAAAAAACTTTTAAACAAAAACTTTTCCCATTCACAGTCAGCCCTTACCCCATAAACTATTATGCTAATGATAAAGCATTTTACATTCTACAAAGTAGCACTGAAATGCTGTAAAAGTTGTTAGTTTAATGTTTTTTTTTTCTATTTTTTTTTTTTTTTTTTAGTTTAGAAATTAGTAAATGTGTTGTTTTACTAACAAACACAATGGGAGTTTTCTTTCATTAAAAGGCTGTTGTTGTAACTGTAGGGTTGTTATTTTCACTTCTATCAAAGTTTCAAATTAACTAGTTGTTGTAATTTAAGTATTCAAATTAATTTGATTTTAGAACTTTCAAGATTTTTTGTTTTTTCGTTTTTAATTAAATATTCAACAACTACAAAAAACTCATTTGTAGTTTTTCTTTTTTTTTTGGTAATTTCGATTAAAGATCCATTTACAGTGTTTTAATGAATTTATGTTGAAATTTGTTAAAAGATAATAAAGATTGAATGTAGACAAATTTGTTAGGAATAAGTATATACAACGTATAAAGTTGTAAGCGGAGAACAGAAAAAATAATTAAAACTTTTAGTTTCTTTTTTTTAATCAATTTGTCTGCTAAGGACTATTAAAGTATATCTGTGGCAAAAACCCATAACAACATATGTCGAGTTATGTCCAAAACGTGTTTTTGCATTTTCGGAATCTCCTTATACATTTTCGTATTGTATCAAATTTTTATGAAAATCGGACTAAAACTTTCTGAGATATTGATTTCAGAACTCCACAACTCATTTTTTCTTAAAGGAAAAATAAAAATCGTAACAGCATATCTGAGTTATGTTTTTATTCCTTATTTTAAAATCAGCAATCGTTGAAGATGCTAAAATGTATTTTACAGGGATACATAACTGCATATCTCGACATATGCTTAGATTAAAATGGAATTTTGAAAAACGCAATAACAACATCAATGGTTTTCACCCGATATCTCCATAGTCTTTCTATATATCAACTTTTAAAGTAGCGAAGATTGTGTCGATAATAATGCTTGAGATATTTACATGTCCAAAATGTCCACATTTGTAAACCCAGATTTGGTATTTGAAATTAAAACTTAAAAATGCTCTCCTGAAAAGTAGTATAAAAACACTTATGCACTTATTCCTTTTTGCCACAGATATATATAACTAAAGCAAGGTTATACAGTAGGGTGGAGCAAAATTTTTTTTTAATGTCGAAAATTTTTTTAGGGTCGACCTGTAGGATATTTTTGGTACACTTTTATAGTAATGTCCGAATAAAACTATTATTTTAAGCAAAAAAAAAAGTTAAAAAAATGTTTTCACTTTGAACCTATTCCGAAATTTTCCATTTTTTAAAAAAGTCAATTCATTTATTTATTTTTTATAGTTTATATGTTTAGAAACGCGTTTTTCGAGAAAATCGCATTTGAATTTCAAATTTCATAACAATTTTTTAATTTGCTTGTATTTTCTTGTTTTAACGTTGCGAATGAGTATTATTAATTGCATAAATATTAGTCATACGCTCTGTTGAAACAAGAAAATACAAGCAAATTACTTAATTGTGATGAAATTTTAAGTTCAAATGCGATTTTCTCGAAAAAAAAAACGAAAAACGCGTTTTTGATTTTTTTTGTGTGGATGGACAAACATCTAAACTTTAAAAAAAAAATTTTAAAAAAAGAAAAAGTGGCCTGATTTTTGATAAATTGATTTTTTTAAAAAATGGAAAATTTCAGAACTGGTTCTGAAAATTTAAAAAAAAAAAAAAATTATCGATAGCCCATACAAAACTATTAATGAATGTACATTTTTAAGATTGTGGTGCATTCCGTTTTAATGTGATAAATATTTAATCAAGGCAACTCGCCACAAATGTGACCATTTTTCCAATATTTGACCACGCCTCCTAAGCCCAGTTTTTAAAAATTGAAAAACCAAAAACGCAATTTTCTATGTTTCATATAGGGCTATCCGTACAACCCATTCAGAAGTTTACGGTACACATGTTTTATTTCGCTGGACAAATGTGAAAAATCCAAAAAAAAAACGAAAAATTTCCGTTTTCCCCCTCCCCAATGACCCGCTAAATGTGAAATTGGGCAGGCATAAAAAAAACAGGAAACTCTTATTTTGCTCCCATCTTTCCTACACTCAAAAAATTATGTCATTAACTGTTTGTAGTTTATATAATAAGTTTTACGTTTAGTCGTTTTTAAAAGAAAAAACATTTGTTTGATGTTCAGTTTTCAATTATGACTTCTTCTGTCCTTTGTTTCAAAAATAACACACTAAAATATAAAGACTTTCATTAACATTTAATTTTTAAAATCATTTATTTTTGTTCTGTAAGTAAAAACTACTGATTATTCTTTTAATTTTTTATGATTTGTGTAAGTAATTTTTTTTTTTTTTAATTGTTGGTATTTTTTATTGAGATATCAATAGTTTTTACCTACACAAGTAGGTTATTTTTTTGTAGGAAAAAAAAATCAAAAAATTATTTATAGAAATATAAAAACATGTTTGTATTAAGTGACTTTGGCACGATGGGTAGAGTGTCTGGCCAGAATGTAGTTGATTGCGGGATCGATTCTCCAAAATTTTATTAAAAATTTTTAAAAAAAAATATTTCAATAGAAAATTGTAAAAAATAACCTACGAAATCATTAATTTTTAATGTTTTCGTAGGTTATTTTTTTCGAATTTGTTGGTAAAAATGAATGAAAAAACCGTAATATTTTAATGTTCAATGTTATTTATTTTAGAAAATTTTGTCAACAGTAAAAAATAAATGTTGATGTTTGTTAAAACAAATAAATAATTACTGGAATGGTTTTCAATTGTTTATTCACTAGTTTTAAAAGTGTTTTTCATTTGTTTTTGCCTACAAAATATTTTGAGTGTATATGTAAGTTTTAGGACAATCGGTGGGTGCCCTGTGAAAGACCTTTCTTGTTAGTCCCATATAAAAATTTCGCCCGATATTCGTTAAATCGGTTGGCAACACAAATAAGGTGACTCAAATTTGGTTGTTTTGTGGTTTCTACACTTATTATACACAAAAAATTATTGGCTTAAAATTTTCAGTTAAATCTATTGTTCAACAAAATTTAAATGAGACAATTGCTGTGTTTTTCAATAAGTGGATTTATTTTCGGATTAATCTTATTTAGTTTAAAATAAATATTTTAACATGCCAAAACAAATTTCAAATATTTTTTTACGTAATCTACGATACATTAGCAATTATAATCCGAAAAAATTATAAAAAAATTTTGAAAATGAAAAAAGTTATAAATAAATCAAAATTAATCCAAAGTGGATTTATTAAATCCTAAAATTTAATTGGATTAATTTTGATTTATTTTTAACTTTTTTAATTTTCCAAATTTTTTTATCATGTTTTCGGATTATAATTGCTAACTTATCATAGATTACGGAAAAAAATATTCCAAATTTGTTTTGGCATGTTAAAATATATATTTTAAGCAAAATAAGAATGATCTGAAAATAAATCCACTTTTTGAAAAACACAGCAAATGTTTTGATTAAAATTTTTGTTATTTTCTTTTACAGTCGAATTACAAATTGATTGACTATAAATAAAAAACTGATCAAATTTGTGATCAAAATCGATAATATTTGAAAAGTATAAAATTAATCACCTACAATTTGATAATTGGTATAACAATTTTCTTTATTGAAAGAATTTCTATCAAAAAATTGATTGAATTGGTGTTTTTGTTAATTGAATTTCGATTGAAATTCTTTCTCGTTTTCAAATAAACTTTCGATGCTGATTCCGAATCTGATTTCTAAATTTTTCTATGACGTTAAGTTTTTTAAGAAAAATAAGGTCTACACCATTTACAGATGTAATTCGAAAAAGATCAATTGTAATTCGAAGATTATACTTGTAATTCGAAGATTCCATTTGTAATTCGAAGATTCCATTTGTAATTCGAAAATTCCATTTGTAATTCGAAGATTATACTTGTAATTCGAAGATTCTATTTGTAATTCGAAGATTCCATTTGTAATTCGAAGATTCCAATTGTAATTCGAAAAATATGAACTGAATTTCCATTGATATTTTTCGAATTACAATTGGAATCTTCGAATTACAAATGGAATCTTCGAATTACAAATAGAATCTTCGAATTACAAGTATAATCTTCGAATTACAAATGGAATTTTCGAATTACAAATGGAATCTTCGAATTACAAATGGAATCTTCGAATTACAAGTATAATCTTCGAATTACAATTGATCTTTTTCGAATTACATCTGTAAATGGTGTAGTGTACTTATGGTAATGTTAATAACCCCAACTCTGTTTCAAATAAATACCTTCCTAAACTAACTAAAAGCTTTCACTCTTTGTATATTAAATTACACACAACATATTGAACACTAGCCTGTCCCGAAAATTTTAATTTAAGGTACACAAAAAATCAGTGGCGGGTACAGCTTTTGGGTTTGGGGGGGGACATTTTTTTTTTACTTCGAATAAAAAAAAATCATAATGCTTTGTCGGACGATCAAAAACTGGTTACGTTTCTTTTACAAAAAAAAGTGATGGCAAGGCTATAAAATCATCAAATTTATTAGTTTTTACAGAAAGAGGTTTGTTTTCATGATCATATGTACTACATATTTCGTTATATCATTTTTGTTTTAATTTTTCTAAATCTGAGAATTTTTCAATAGAAGAAATTCTTCCTACATAGAAAATATCAGATAATGAAATAAATAATTTTTTATAGGGCAAATGTCTCAGAAACTAAGACTTCTTCTTTACGAATAATGTCTCAGAATCTGAGACATTTTTCGTATAGAAAAAATTTTATATTCTAGAACTTTTTTCCAGAGAAACAGTCTCAGATTCTGAGACCTTTTACTATAGAGAAAGTCTCATAATTTAAAGCATTTTTGAGAAATTTTTCCTATAGAAAAGGTCTCAGATTATTAGATTTGTTCGTTATGAAAAATTTAGATTTTGAGACCTTTTTTATAGAAAAGTTTCAGACCATTTTCCTATAGAAAAATCTTAGATTCTAAAACCTTTTTCTTAAAGAAAAAGTCTCAGATTCTCAGAAATTTTTCCTATAGAAAAGGTTTCAGAATCTGACACTTATATCTAAGGAAAAAGGCTCAGACTCTCAGACCTTTTTCCCATAGAAAAAGTCTCAGATTCTCCGAGCTTTTTCATATATAAAAAAAGTCTAAAAATCTATCAGATTTTTCCCTAAAGAAAAAGTGACAGATTCTGAGATATTTTTCCATTACAAAAAGTCTCAGTTTGAGAGAACTTTTTCCTTCAGAAGATTCTGATTCAAAGACCATTTTCCTGTAGAAAAATTCTGAAATTCTGAGACACTTTCCAAAAGAGAAGTTCCAGATTCTGAGACGCTTTTCCTGTAGAAAAAGTCTTAGATTCTGAAAACTTTTTCTTATATAAAAAACACTCAGAATCAGTGTTACAGAAACTGGGAGTTAGTCTTTTTGTTCTAAAGAAAACGTCTCCGATTTTGAGACCTTTTTCCTATAGAAAAAGTCGTAGATTCTGAGACCTTTTTCCTATAGAAAAAGTCTCAGACTCTGAGACATTTTTCCTATAGAAAAAGTCTAAAACTTTGAGATTCTTAGACCTTATTCCTATAAAAAAAAGTCTTAGATTTAATGACATTTTTCCAATAGAAAAAGTCTCAGAATCTGCGACCTTCTTTTCAACAATAAAAATACTGAGAGAATAAAAATTCTCTGATTTTGAGACCTTTTTCTTTTTACTAAAGATTCAGATTTCGAGACTTTTTCCTTAAAATAAGTCTCAAATGCAGAGATTCTGAGACCTTTTTCCTATAGAAAAAGTCTCAGATTCTTAGACCTTTTTCCTATCGAAAAAATCTTAGATTCTGTGACCTTTTTTCCTATAAATAAGTCTCAAATTTTGAGACCTTTTTCCCGTATAAAAGTCTCTGATTCTGAGACCTTTTGCCTTTAAAAAAAAAAACTTTCAGATTCTAAGACTTTTGCAACTTGGAAATTCTTCTCCTAAATTCCGAAAAAGAAAATGTTTTGAAAAAATCTCAGATTCTGTGAAAAAAAACATGTTCAAAGTCATTTTTTTATACCAAAATTCTTAATAAGATTGACAGATATTTTTTCACAGAAAATTCTCAGATTAAGAAAATTTTCTCTATAAAAATTTTCAGATTTTTTTTTTCTATGAAAAATTTTGGATTTCGAGATTTCTTTCCTTTAGATTAAATAATGAAAAATTTTCATAAAATACAATTTATATTTTGTATGAACAATTTTCATTAATTTAATGAAACTAGTTCGTGCAATTACATTTTATGATACCTATTACATTAATTCAATGAAACCCTACATAGGTTCCTTTTTAACGTCATTTTTCATAACATTAATGTAGATTTTCATTATTGTCATGTACAAATTTCTATCAGTGTAATAACCGTATTATAATAGGTAGGGATGAGATTTTCATGCACTAAAAAATCGAAAATATGCGCTTAAAAAATTCAAAATATGCACTAAAAAACCTAAAAATATGCACTAAAAAACAAAATGTGTGCAATAAAAATCTTGTTTTCATACACTGATAGAAATTTGTACATGACAATAATGAAAATCTACATTAATGTTATGAAAAATGACGTTAAAAAGGAACCTATGTAGGGTTTCATTGAATTAATGAAATGGGTATCATAAAATGTAATTGCAAGAACAACTTTCATTAAATTAATGAAAATTGTTCATACAAAATATAAATTGTATTTTATGAAAATGTTTCATTACTTTAATGAAAAAAGTATTTAATTCTTATGAAATTCTTTCATTGAATAAGCCCTACTTTTTATTTTTGAAATGAAATACTTTTATTGAATAAATGTTACTTTTAAAATGAAAAATATGTATAAAATTGTAAAGATCTTTTTATAGAATTAAAAATAATAAAAAAATGTTTTCACTTAGTTTTCTCGCACAAAATTTTACTCCAACCTTAACTTGTAATACATAATTAAAACCACGAACTAATATAAAACATCACAAAAATTAATTAATTAATAATTTAGTTTTTATTTAAAATTTCGTAAAAAAAATCACAAAATAACCAAGTTAAAAAAACACTTTCACATATTTTTTATTTTATCTATAGATTTCACTCAGTTTTCTCACACAAAATTTTACTATAACGTTTACTTTTAATACATAAGTAAAACCACGAAATAATTTAAAACAACGTGAGTTTAATAAATACTTATAATTAATCAACAACATTTCATTTTAAATTTCGTAAAAAAAATCTTAGAAAAAATCACGCTCTGATCAGCTGTTTTTTGCGCGCGTAAACAGCTGTTTTTTGCGCGCGACACGACAAGTGTCAAAAAACAGAAAATTTTGTAAACAAAACTTAATGAAATTTTTTAATGAAACTACGAAATCTAATGAATCAAAATTAATGAATATCTTGCACAATATGTATGAAATTTCATTCAGCATATGAAAAATTTCATTGTTGTAATGAACCAACGTTAATGAATTCCATTCATTAGTGATATCAAGCGTTTTTCTATCAGTGTAGGAAAAACTTCTTAAAAAGCAAAAAATAACGCCGTGTTTGCATAGTAACATTTAAAACATTATATAGGCAATATTTTTTTTTTAAATTAAGAATATCTATAAAAAAAATTAGAAGAACAAAAATAATATTTCTTATTTTCAAAATAAATTTTTAAAATTTAAAATAGTTTTTGAAACGAACAAATTTGAATTTGTGTTTTTGCTAATTTATGGTAAAATATGCAGAAATATGCACTTAAAAGTTGGAAATACGCACAAAATATGCATTAAAAACCAAAATATGCAAAAATATGCATTTTCACCAAAATATGCAAAAATACGCAAAAACAAATCGATGCCATTTTAACGCAAATTTCTTGATTCGGAAAGATAATTGGTCGATATCGTTTTTAGACTATCGACAAAAAAAAATGCATTTGCATGGAAATCTCATCCCTAATAATATGTATTATTTTAAAACTTGGCAGGTAAACATATTTTGTATTATCAAATCATAATTTTAAATTTTAATGGAATGGGCCCAGTTCTTCTTGTAGTCCCCACACAAACCGTCCGTATTTAATTATTTTTTTTTTTTTGTTTGTGAAATAGCAAAAAACCTTGCTCTTTCGAGAGCTGATAATGAGAAAAATAATCGAAACAAATTGGAGTTCGTCTTTACCTTCCTACAACCGGTTAAAGTTCGAAATCGTAGCGTATTTTTAAAAAAATATATATTTTTGTTTTGGTCGCAATTGCAGAATGAAAAATATTTATATATTTTTTGCTATTACCAAGCGAAATTTGCAAGAAGGTTATTTTCGGGACACGCTATTGTACATATACTAACTAACATAATTATCTGTAATAGACTTTGACAACATTGTATCATGTAAAACAGCATAATTCTTCTTTAAAAAGAAATTAATAACATGCATATATGCATAATAGACATGCAAAACATAAATAATTTGAAAAGTGCATATTAACCCATATTTACAAAATAAAAAATAATACTCCAAACACTTTAACACCATTAAAAAAAAATTTCAACATATGTTACAAGTAGGAAGTTATCCCACTGTATCATGATTTGAAGACACATTATAGACATGGAAGGAAGCCAGTTAAATAGACAATAGTTGACGTTAATAAGAATTATGAAAACTAATTGGTATAAAAAACAGTTAAGAAAATTATAGTCGGTCAAGACTGACGATAATATACCCTATACCAAAGTTTTCCGGAAAATGGGCCCCAAGTCCAAATATGGATCGATATTTGATATGGGTCAAAATTAGTACTCGCTGAGGTCTTTCTAACAAAATTTATTTTATAATGATCGGACATCAAAAGACAAAGCTATGAACAAATAACGATTTTGGCGGTACCAAATCGCGACTTTTTCGAGGTAAACTTTAAAATTAAGCGCGAACAATGAGAACTTTTTTTCTCCTTTATGACCGACCATAAAGGAGAAGATGTCTAACGGACATCGTCAAATCAACTCAAAAAGTGATTCTAAGTCGATCAGTGTAACTGAATGTGGGTCTAGGTCCAATATTTCGGGTAGTTACAAACATCAGCGCAAAGTCATTATGCCTTGTACCACGGAGTGGTGTAGGGTATATAAATACATGTGCTACAACTACAAATAGTGATGGGTGACTAAACAGATTGACACTACGGTGCCTCGGACTAAATCTGACTAAATCGTGCTTTTCACTGACAGATCCACGGACATTTTTCGAATGTCATTAGGGTGGTTCTTCAAAAAAAAGGTGGAATCCTCCAGGTTCCGAACTTCAAGATTGTAAGTACTTCAGATTATAAAAAAAGTTTCAGATTTAACAAGTGAGAGTGTTAAATTCGGCTATGCCGAATCTATTATTCCCTCCAACATGTAAACAAATTAAAAAAAAAATTTGACAGGGGGCGTTGTTTTAAGGGGGGCAAGGAAGGGGGAGGGATCGGTGAGCTGGGGTAACTCCTTGCCCCTCACGGTATATGATTACAAGTTCAGTTTTGTCTGCTTTGTGCACTAAAGTATTATGATTTTATAATTATTTAAATTATTTTTTTATCCACGCCCTTAAGGGGCGGGGCAAAAAAACCGACATTTTTTAATCCCCTGGGTCCAAGCGCATGACTATAAACTTCTACGAACATAAAAATGTCTGATTTGGTTCACAAAATTCCAAAAAAACGTCCAAAAAATTAGCATTTTTAAGAGGTTAGTTTAGTTCTTCAAGGGGGAACTTTTTTCCCCCTGGTCCGATTGGCCCATTTCCGCACTAAATCTGCCTAGAAGCATAAGACATATTTATGCCAAACTTGAGGTGTCTAGCTTTTTTATTTTGGACTGCATCGTGTTAACTACAGACCGACGGACGGACAGACAGACGGACGGATGGACGAACGGACATCGCTAGAATGTCTTAGAATCGATCACTTATCAATAATATATATACTTTATGGGATCCCCGACCGATATTTCGATGCGTTACACACGGAATGACAAAGTGAGTATACCCCCATACTGTAGTTGGAGGGTATAAAAAGAAATCTAATCCAATAAATAAGTGTCTTGTTTTCACTTAATCAGTCTTTTTAATTATTTTTTTTAATTATAAAAAAGTTTCAGATTTAAAAAGATATCATCCAATAAATAAATAGTTTGTTTTCACTTAATCTGTTTGTTTAAATCATAATTTAAATAATTTTCTCACTTACCAATATACGACCGGTAGTAGTTTGTCCTGATATAAGTTCACCAGCCCAATCTTTTGCTTCTGTCATAAAAGTTCCCTCGAACTCTTGTTTGTTTCTTGACGCCTTCTGCTCCTTCTGTTTGGGATCGTTCGGTCCCAGCTCTGGCTCTTTGCGGCAACATATAAATGCGAATGCTCTCCAAAATATAACGATGAATAATCCAGCGAGAAAGGTGAAAATGCTGGAGAGCAAAAAGCAATAATATTTTCGAACTTTAAGACAATCATCGACCTCAAATGGTGAATCTGTTTGATCTTCAGCCAAAGATTCGACAGTGCTTTGATCACACCCCGACATCCCCTGAAAATCGAAAATATAAATTGTATAAGAATATTTGTAAAGACTAAATATGTGGATGAAAAAATAGCAAATTTAATTTTAAAATGAAGTATTAAATATTAAATGAAGTTACTAAAATCGAAATATCTTTATTCACTTGGAACTAAACCTAGAAATTTTTATCGGAATACTTGATTTAAGTGAATCATTAAATGGTAGACGATTTTTTTAAATGATCCATATGAAAATCATAGCTGTAGTCATAATTATAAATGAAACTGGTAAATTTTTTTGTAAAAATATGGCAGCATTGGCTTGTAATAAGACCACTTTTAGCACTATTTTTTTTTTTTTAATTTTACTTAATAAAATGGTACTTTATTAAAATTGTACTTTATGAAGTGGCACTTTTTAAAAAATATTACATTAAATGATAATACAGTATAAAATGTTCTTAAAAAATATGATTCTTTATAAAATGGAACTTTAATAAATAGCAAGATCCTTTTAAAAAATATTTTTAAAATGCACTTAAATTTTTAAAATGGTACTTTAGAAAATGATTATAAAACGATTCAATAGAAAATTATATTTAAATTAAATGGTGTTTTTTTATTAAAATATATGAGCCTATTAATGGTACTTTTTACAAAATCATACTTTATAAAATGGTACTTATAAAAAATAATTCTTTATGATTCTTTATAAAATGGTACTTTTTACAAAATTTTATTACAACAAATGGTTTTTCAATGAAATTGTTTTATTTTAAGATGAGACTTAGTTTTTAAAGAAGTGTTTGTTGGTACTTTTTATATTTCCTTAAATAATGGTCCTAAAAATTTAAACTTTGGAACTTCTAATAAAAGTACTTTTTGTAAATTATCCTTCTAAGGGGGCAATAAGTATAAAAAAATGTACTTTGAATTTTTTTCTATTTACATAAATAATAAAACTTTCAATTTTAAAGAAAACTCAGCGGAAAATAAACATTCTGAAAAAAATACTTTTGGGTATTTTAGTTTGGTTCGGTGCATGAATATAAAAATTAATGGTGTATTTCTAAAACGATGCGACAAAAACCTGTTTTATCAAAAGCTTACATGCTACTGACATTCGTGTTGTATACGTGTAATTGGCCGACTGTGTTCGGTTCTCGAGTGTTATCACTGCTCTAAATCTTAGATATAGCTTTTTCTATAGAAAAATTATCTCAGAAGCTGGATGAAAAAGTTTTTTTTTGGAACTTTCTGGTTTTATGCAAAATGTAGGCCAGTAATGTAGCTCCACTACACATTTTCATTAATTTAAAAAATAATAAAATTTAAATTATTTTTAAAGAGTGCGGTTAACCGTTAACCGTGGTTAATCGCATGAATTTTAACCATAACCGCGGTTAAGCGAAACTGCGGTTATTTGGAAACCCTAATTCTAAGGGACCAACAAAGGGTACAAATGAAAATTGGTACTTTTTTTACTGGCCCAGAATCTCAAAATTTGACATATGAAATCCTCTTTTCTATCGAAAAACAGGACGTGTTTTGAAAATATTTTAGGGTAAACAATGGGTAAAAGTAGGCAAAAATGGCACTGTTTATGGTACTTAAATGGAAAATTGGTACTTTTGTAAAACTATTGAACTAAAGAACCCAGTATCTTAAAATTTTGACATCTAGGATTCTCCTTCACATCGAAAAACAGGACATTTTAAGAAATTTAATTTTTTTTAAGAATATAAATTTTAAGGATATAAATTAAAATATATATTTTAAGGATATAAAAGGATAAAAAAAATTTATTCAACATTTTTTTTCAATTAAAAATTTTTTTACACAATTTTTTTTTTTTTTACTAAAATTTTTTTCACACGAACTTTCTTTAATTTTTTTGTCGCGCCCGGTTATCAAAGTTTTGGATTTTTGCTAATTTAAAAAAAAAAGTATTTATATCTTGCGATGCATTAAATTTTACCAATTTTGATGCGCAGAACAAGAATTTTTAAAATCGGTCGAATTTTTAAATCAGTATAATGTGTTATCGGTGTATCGTCACTTAAAATTTGCTAAAAAATGGAGGGTTTTTTCTACGTTCAAGTAATTTTTTAACAAAAATCATTAAATTTTCCTTTCCTTAAAAATTTCATAAAAAATTGACACAAGGGTTAATATGATCGGATTTGGCTGAAGTTTAAATGAAAGTTTGTCACAATCTCTATGAAAGGGTCAAGAAAGAAATTTTTAAATTTAAAAAAAAAAAAAAAATCTTTTGAACGTAGAAAACCCACCATTTTTTGCAACATTTCAAATATCGATATCTCGAAAACCGTTCAACCGACTTTAAAAACTCTCTGATCTTCGTGTTCAGCGCGATCAGAAAGTTTTTTATGATGTATTTATTTTTTTAAATTTTTGATAATCCAAAACTGTGCCGGCTTATTTAATCCGATTGGCCTCAAATTGTACCACATAAGTCTTGGGTCAAGGAAAATTAAAATTTAAATCCAGTCAACTCCATATTATGGTCTAAATATCCCTGATTTCATAGGTTTTATTACGATTCAAAAGTTTTTAAGAAAAATGTTCACTGAAACGAACATATTTCCGAGCTTTAACAAGGTTATTTTCATATTATTGTTTAAATCGTACTAAACCATTTTTGAGAAGGACTTAAACAACCACAATTAATCCTTATCCGATCTAGAAATTTCCGTCTATTTTTTGAAATGGCTATCACGGCAAAAATATGAAACAAATAAACCCGTATTTTTTACATAGATAATTGTCGAACGATATTTTTTATACCCTCCACTTAGTGACAGAGGGTATATATAAGTTTGTCATTCCGTTTGTAATAGGGTTATATAGTCGCAACAAAAAGTCGACTTTTCGACTTTTTTTAATTTCAAAAAAGTAGATTTTTCGACTTTTCGACTTTTTTCAAAATTTAAAAAGTCGACTTTTCGACCTTTCGACTTTTTAAAAAGTCGACTTTTTTCGACTTTCGACTTTTTTCGACTTTTCGACTTTTTTCGACTTTTTAACTTTTTTCGACCTTTTCCAACTTTTATTTTTGTAAATAAAAGTTTAGTTTTGACTTGTTGTAAGCACTTAGGTGCTATTTTTTTTGTTGTATTTTATTTATCAAAAAAAGTCGAAGAAATCGAAAATTTTGAAAAGGTTGAAAAAATTGAAAGCAAAAGATTCGACTTTCGATTTATAGAACCCTATCACTGAGGTGTTAACAATACTCAAAAATATTGGTAAATTTCTAACTCATGAATTTGGCATTGACATTTTTGCTTCACATACAAATACATGGAAATACCAATAGCTTCAGTTGTTATTAAACTCGGCTCTCATTTGAATTTTTTTTCAGAAGAAAGAAATTATTTTCATCTGGCAAAAGTAAAAAAAAAAATCAAAAAAAAAAAATCGAAAAAAGTCGAAAAAAGTCGAAAAAAGTGGAAAAAAGTCGAAAAAGTCGAAACCAAAAGTCGACTTTTCGACTTTTTAAGAACAAAAAAGTCGATTTCGACTTTTCGACTTTTTCATACAAAAAGTCGATTAATCGACTTTTCGACTTTTCGACTATAGAACCCTAGTTTGTAACTCATCGAAATATCGGTTTGGGACTCCATAAAGTATATATATTCATGATCCCCGATTGATTTTAAGACATTCTAGCGATGTCCGTCTGTCTGTCTCTCTGTGCACTCAAAATAATAATAACTCTGTAAAATACTCTGAAAAATGACTGTAATCCTAATTCAACAAGTTTTTGACAGAGTTTTCTGTCAAAATACACATTAAAAGAAAATACTTTGTATTTTGCTGTGCCAAAAAATCAAAGTTACTTTTAACTTTGTAATCTTAATTTTAAAGATAATTAACAGAGTTTTCGGCTAAAATATAGATTTAAGCGAAATACTCAGTATTTTTTATAATTTTTATAATTTTATCTGTACTTTTTTTTTGAAAAAATGTTAAAAAAGTACGAAAAAAAATCTTATAAACATTTTACAAAATAACATGTATTTTACTAACCTCTGTAAATTAACAGTTTTTTTCTGTAAAATGTTGGTTGCATCAAATGCATTTTACAAATATATGTAAATTTACAGAGTTTTTCTTTGCTAAATGGTGTTTTATTTAACCAATATTTTACTAGAAACTTTGTAATTTTTTTTTTGTCAAAATCATTTTACAGAGTTTTATAGTAACATTACCAAAAAATGTTGCTAGCTGGAAAAATATGGTGTACTTTGTTAAATTAGCAGAGTTTTTCTGTAATTTAACAGAGTTATTATTTTGAGTCTGGAAATGGGGATCACGGCCAAAATATTACACAGAGATGACTGAAACTTAACATATATATTGGAAGTTCTTCCGAGAAGTTTGGTATTGCATTTGAGCGATATAGGTTCAGCGGTTCAAAAGTTATGAACGAAAATGTAAGCACACCTCAAAAATTTCAGTACATTCAACATAACCTAAAAATTCAAAATGCTTTAATTCGGCTTCTGGTTGGCATATGTGAACATAATTGAACACCAAATGGTATTTAAACAAGTACGAACATATTTTATGACAAAAAAAAATCGCGGATTTTTTTTTACCAATTTTTTTTTTTTCGCGGAAATTTTTTTAAATTTTTTTTTTTCAAAAGTAAATTCCTTTTAAATAAAGGTTTTTGCAATAATCTTTTAGAAATTGTGGAGGGTATCACTATATTCAGCAAGGCCGAATTTAACTTTTTTAATTGTTTTTACTAAAAAATATTTTTTTCGCCGATTTTTTTTTTTCAACAAATATTTTATTTTTTGTTAAAATATTTTTTTTTACCAAATTTTTTTTAACAACATTTTTTGTACCAACATTTTTTCAGAAATTTTTTTCACAACATTTTTTTGAAAAAAAAAAAAAATTGATAATTTTTTACTAAAAAATATTTTTTTCGACGAAAAAATTTTTTTTGTCAAAAATATTTTTTTTTACCAAATTTTTTTCAACAAAATTTTTGTACCAATAATTTTTCACAAAACTTTTTTTCACCACATAATTAAATATTGAAAAAAACTAAAATACCACTTAAATGTTTTAATATTATCTAAATCCATAAATTAATTGATGGAAATTATTATTATTTTTAGAACTTCCATTAATCTAACAATTTTATTGCATTTTTTTTTTTAACAATTTTATAAAAAGACAAATGCAATTTAAATTAAAATACTAGGAAAAAACTGTTAATCAAACAATATTTTTATTAGTTAAATAAAAATTTATTACCGTTGTCAGTAAGAACATTTTTATTAAAATAAATTAAATGTCACATGAACTTTACTAATAAATGAAAATTTATGAGGAAATTTATTTTAAATAAATTATTTAAAAACAAAAAAAACTACACTTAAAATATGATATAGACTATAGAAATAAACTTACATTAACCATTTGGTCAAGGTCTGTCAAGTTCGCCATAATTTCATGTAAAATTCAATTAAGAAAATATTGACACTGACATTTTAAATACAAAAAATATTATATTTTAATATTTTAACTACGTTGATAATAAAACTTTTTACGTTTTTACATATTTAAAAATTTATTTCTTTATTATTATTTTACTATTTGTTAATAATTGGTTGTATTTTGCTGTGAAAACAAATTACCAGAAAAAAAATTAAAAAAAAAAAAACACAATTTTTTTGACATTTCAGTTTAGATTAGAAATGTCAGTTTTTACACAACACAAAATTCATTTTGTCCGTTGGCTTGTAATAACAACTAAACAAATTTATATAGATTTTGTTGTAAAGTTTTTGACACTCAAATTTTTATTTTTTTTTTTTGTTTTAGTTAATTTTATTCATTTTAAGAGATAATTTTGTTGTTGTTTTGATTTTTTTTTATTTAATTTCTTTTTCGTTACGTTGTCAAAGCATATATTTGAAATTAAAATTTTAAAAATAGCTACAAACAAATTTTATATGTGTGATATTTTCAAAAAAAAAAAGGGAGAGTTTTAAAATAAGTTCGTGAACAGTGTTGCCAGATAGGGGGATTTGAATTAGGGGACAATATGTAAAGGGAAGGAATTTGGAGATATACAGAGATTTTGGGGTTTCTTAAAAAAAAAATCTATTATCCACCAAAATGTAAAATAAGTGAGAGTGTTAAATTCGGCTGTGTCGAGTCGTTTTTGGGGATGAAGGAAAAGCGGCTGCTCAAAGGTATGACCATGCGATAAATACAAAATATTAAAAAGTGTAGTTTCTTGGTGAGTTTTTTTGTTTTTTTATAATAATAGTTTTGATCACATGATCAGAAAATTATTTTTTTTTTTTTGATATTTTCGCTTAAATAATAGAATTTTATCATCTTTTTTTATTATTTTCTATAACCCCGAAAAAAATGCATTTCCTAACCCCTGGCTCCAATTGGAATAAAAAATCAATAATTTATAGTTCGAAAAAGATAAATTCGTAAAAGTTCTATTTAGTGCACTAACTCCTGCCTTGGCTAACTAACCGCAATGAAAATAGGTCTACTCAGGCTGGGTTTTTGGAAATTCGGACTCTTAGGAGGTAAAAAGTTATGTATAAACATTCTAAATGTATGTACTTTTTTTTTTAGAAAAATCAAAAATTTTTCTTTCACACTTTTTTCAATTCAAAACCATGTATAACAAATCAAAAAATTATAATACATGATTATAATTAGAGCCAGAGCTCGACTGTCTTTACAGAAACAATAATTTAAAAATAACGACTATAAGTTGCCCTATGTGGCAATAATCAGTATCTTTGGAAATATGGCAGCAACTAACATTTGTGTCTAAAATATAGACCATGTCTGGCAATGTTGCAAAATAAGTACTTAGATCAGAATTGATGAAGGAGAGGAAGAAGAATAATTATTACTAAAAATAGAATTGATTTACACAAATTACAATAACAACTCTTCTGTAAGAAAAAACAACAGCAACAACCAAACACGAATTGAAAATCATGATTTAGTTGGTCTAGACTCTAGAGTGATTGTACGTTACAAGCAGTTAATAGCAAAGTATTACAGATGATGGGTTCAATCCTTGTCGGCTGCGATCTGTTAATAATTTTCACATACAGAGTTCTATTGACTATTAACTGAATTAATTTGACATTAAAAGTTTTTCTGAAGATTATTATAACTGGATAATATGAAACTACCCAGCAAAAAATAATCGAGATTTCGGAGGCAGTGCATACAAGAATGCACTTGTGTAAGCGAATGATTTTTGATGTTGTTGTTTTCTTATGACATTCGCTTACACAGCTGCATACCGTATGCAGTAGTGTAAGGGAGAGATTTTGTTGGCATACTAACCTGCATACCGGTTGCAGTAAAGTATGGCAATGACTTAAAAAAATACTAAAAATATTTAAGAAAAGGCATGATTTCAATTCATATTCATTGCGCCGATATAAGCGCTCGAAAGAAATGCTCTAAAGTGGGACATTGCGAACAAATATCATGCCATACGTAAGCAGGTTTGTAAGCAGACAACAAAAATCACTCCCTTACAAACCTGCTTATTGGCAAGCAGTATTTTTTGGTGGGTAGTAAGAAACAAACCAGGATGTCTTAAATTTTTAGAAAAATTAAAAATTTATATTTCACACTTTTCTCAATTCAAAACCATATATAACAAATCAAAAAATTTTAATACATAATTATAATTAGAGCCTGAGCTCGACTGTCTTTACAGAAGCGTACTTGGTAATTTTTTTCTTTCTCCTGAGTGGTCATAGTAACTTCACCAAATAAAAAACATTTTGAAAATAGTTACCTTTTACCAAATAAAAAAGGAATTACGATTTTATTTGGGTAGAAAGAGTACAAATTTGTACTTCTTCTATGTCCTGAAATAAAAGTTCTATAAATTTGGAATAAAGAACCATCCAACGAAAAAAATGTATTGTGACAAAAATACTTTTTTGAAAGTTTCGATTCTTAGCGGTTTAACAAATTGTACTTTATTATTTTTTCGATATTTTCTGAAATAATGGTCATAAAAAATTGATTTTTGGAATGTGGGATCTTCCATCGAGCCAAAACATTATGAAAAAATACTTTTATGAATATCTAGTACTTTTTGATTTGTTAAAATAATGTTCTCATAAACTGATATATGAGGGGCGAAACGCGTCAACGCACAGTGGATCGTGTAGAATAAACTCCCGGTCATATTTTTTTCGCTGTATTTTTTTAATAAAAAGGTCGTTTTATATCTTTTAGGGGCCTCTGATTCCGAATTTGTCAAAAAAAATTAAAAATGGCGATTTTTTCTTTTTGCAATTTTGCAACATTCGCGCTCATTAAAGGCATACCTTTATAATTTTCTTTTAGAACTGTTTCGAATTCAAAAGTTAAACCAAAAAAAACTTAATATCAATACAAATATGTAATAAAAATTTTACACTGAAAAAAACAAAATTTTTAGGTTAGAAAAAAATTGTTATATTAAAAAAGTAGGTAGAAGAAACTAAAGTGGTTTACGTCCTCTTTAATTCCCATAGTGGTTTTATACCCATTTTCATTAACCCCGCCGAAATATTTGACGGTTAAAATTTCAGAGTAATTTTTCTCAGTGTATTATTTGCCGAATTTGAAAAAAGTCTTAGTCAAATTATTAAGACAGATGATATTTATAATTTATATAAAGCGGTATAACCTTTCATTTCTATTTTTCGCGTTATATCGCGTTTTGTAAATTTTGCTTTACACTCAATTTTTTGCAAACCAAGTATGCAGTGTTTTAAAACAAGTCCCTATTATCATATTAGCATAAAAAATAAAGATAAATTACCCATCTTCTATGAAAAATTACATTTAAACTGAAAAAATCCAAAAATAAAAAGTTTGAATCCCAGTATCTCGTTAACCATTACAAATTTCAAAATTCTTAGAGCATACATGAATTCAGCGACCCTAAATCCATATGGGACACAAATTTCAATAAGTTTGGATGATTATTTTTACCCTTTGACCGGGACTTTTGATTTTCGATCCACTGTGCAACGGTCCATACCAAAAAACCGATTTATTTTGTTAAAATGTTAGTATAACAGAAGGGGGTCTAAAGTTCAAAAAAAAAATTGTTTAAATAGTTTTAGAGTTACAGAGATGGAAAGTTTTAATTTTTTGCAATGATCATATTTGCTTGAATTTTTTTTGACACTACGATGCGCTAAATTTTTTTTAGAACATTTTTAAAGCATTTATGACAGCCTTTTCAATGGCATTGGTAGTTTTTTTAAAAAATATAAATTTGACCCTAAAATTCAAGGTCAAATTATTAAAAAAAATATATCTTTATTCCTTCCTGCGAAAATATTTTTTTTTGTATAAAATAACACTCAAAAAGTAAATAAATAAAAATTATATCCACAATAAGGAACTCTCGATCCATTTTTTGAAAAATGTTTTAAAATGTAAAAATCGTCAAGCTTTCTAATAAACTTATTGTTAGCTAAAATAATCTCAAAATAGGCGCTTAATAAGATAATTTTTTTTAATAATTTGACCTTGAATTCTAAGGTCAAATTTATATTTTTTTAAAAAACCACCAATGCTGTTGAAAAGGTCATCAAAAATACTTTAAAAGCCGTTTTTTAAAAATAAATTTTTATCGCTTTAAATTCTCAATAAAAATTCAACCAAATATGATCTTTGCAAAAAAATAAAACTTTCCATCTCTGTAACTCTACAAATATTTCCACGAAAATTTTTTTACTTGAACTTTGAACTACCTACTGTTATCCTAACATTTTGGCAAAATTATACTCAAATCAGTTTTTTGGTGTGGACCGTTGACGCCATTCGCCCCATATGTTCCTCTAACTCCAACCCTCCAAAAATAAACGCCCCCGGCAATTTTTATTTTTTTGTATTTTTATATTTTGGAGGGTATACTCTGTTATATACAAAACATTTGTCGCCGCCGAATTTAACACTGTCACCTGTTTTTTTTTTTTTAGTTTGATGTCATGGAACTTGTTGCATTCAAACCAATTTGGCAAATTGCATCGATTCTAGAAGAAAGAGTTCTATATAGTATAAGTTGTTTTCAAAACTAGTTTTTTTGATAATCAAAACTTCTGCTGCGAAATTATTTTAATTAAATTATAATTTTGGCTACAAAATCTGGGGATTATTTTTTTTTTGGGGGGGGGGGGGGGGTTTTGGGGAATTTGAAATTTTTTAATAGGGATATGAGCTATAAACATTTTCTGGCAACACTGTTAGCAACAGCAGGAGAGTAAATTTTCAAAAAAAAAAAAATCACGGCGAATAGACTTTATGTTTTCGAGTATTTTCAAAAAAAAAAAAAAAAACATTGTCTACGCCACTTATGTAGTAAGATTTAAAAAAAAAGGCGGAATAAAGGCGACATTATAATAATGACGTCGAAAATAAGCAACTGACAAGTGCAGAGCAGGTTGACACACTCATTAAAAATCACACACTACTAATTTCACACACATTTTTTGAATTTTATTTTGCTTCTTCTTCTTCTTTATCAAAAATTATATATTTTTAAAAAGATCTTTTTAAGGAAGAAAAAACTTGAAAATATTTATTTTTTTGGTAAATTATTCATGCTTTAATATTTTTTAAATTTTTTTATTAATAATTTTTTTTTTAATTTATTATAAATAATTTTCTTTGCTTTTATTAATTTAAGAATACATTTTGTTGTATTTTTTTTAATAAATTTTCTTTTTCATTTTTTTTTTTAATTATTTAATACACTCTTCGAATAATTTTATTTCAACATCAACTCGTCCCGACGATTGTTCTTTCGCTACTAAAAAAGAAAATTGAAAATTTTTCGAAAAACTTTTTTTTTTGTTCTAGTTCTTCGGCGAAATGTTGAAAATTTGAAAAACTTTAGTGTAGTTGTAGTGTTTTGTTTGGCTCTCCTTAATGTATGCAAAATTATTAAAAACAAAAAATTAATAAAAGAACAAAAAACAAGAAAATACGGTGCGACCAACTGAATGACAAACTCAAATTAAATTGTAAATAAAATAAAAATGAAAAAAATAAAATTTATAACAGTGAAAAGACAACAAAAAAACAACAGTTTTATTCATATTAATAATCACTTAAACACGTAAGGCACCTAGTGTTTGCCTTTGAGTCTCCCCTTTTGTTTTCTTATTATCGTACGCAGGAGTAATAATGAAGGATGAGTAATGTGTGAATGTTTAACTCTCAGCGGATATAAAAAACAAATGTTAATATATTTAGGAAATATGTAGTAGGTACAATATACAGCAAACAAACAAACATTCATGATTACATGAAATAATCGTGTTAAAATATTTTACAGATAAAATACGAAAATGTCACAATGTCATGCAAACAACAATTTGGAATGTCTATAGACTTCTATTAAGAAATAGATAATGGGGTTTAGTTTAATTAACCCTTGTTGGATTAATTTCACTAAGGAGTTTAATTTAACACTTTGATGTTATTACCTAGGCAGAAAAGTACGGTGCACAGTGCACTCTGAAGAAAAAGCTTCATTATATTTATGAAAACTTTCATAAATACAATGAAACTCTTCATTAAATGTAACAGTTTCATAAATACTATGAAACTCTTTGATAATTATTTATAGGGTCGTTATTAATGAAATGCTTCATTATGTTTAAGAAAAGTTTCATAAATATAACGAAGAAAATTTCATTAATTTTTTTACAACTCTTCATAAATATTATTAAATTTTTTACAGATAAAGATTTTATAGATTTAATTAAATTTTTTTAAATATTTCAATATATTTATGAAACTATTTCATAGAATTTATTAGAGTTGTCAACCGATTAACAATAATTCGATTAATCGATCAAACAAAACCAAAAATGACTATTTTAGAAAAACGAATAAATCGATTTATTTATGTAAATTAATCGAACAATTACACAGCGTGACAAAACTGACCACAGTTTTAGAAAACAAGAGGTGTGACCAAATGGCGTACTCCGTTTTTCGATGTATGGTACAGTTTTCATGCAAAATGTCGTTAAAGATTTTTTAGAGCCAATTTTTCAACAAAAAAATTTGCAAAGTTAATGATTTTTAAATTGTATGGCATGGAAAACAAAGATATGACTTGTAGCAATATTTCTTATACAAATTTGGTTTGAGGCTTTTCATCTTAAGCCCTTAAATTGGCGAATTTCTTAATTTTTTGAGATTTTCGCGAAATTAACCGAAAAGTTGGTCTTTGATTAAAAACTTGCTTTTAGTAAAACAAAAAGGTATCCCTCACAATTCAAATAGTAGACAAAAAACAGCTATGTTATATGGACCATCATGATGAAAATCGCGAAAAACCGTTTTTTTATATATGCCAGCATCACTTTACGAGATGAGTTCCCCTTAAAGAACTAAAACACCACCAGAAAAACACAATTTTTTTTATGAAGTTCATTGCCCAGCATTTGAACCAAGATGATTAGTATACTTTCAGTAGGTTTATTATAGCTCGAGGTCATTATTTCAGTTTACTAATTAAAACTACACTTAACAAATTATGTCATTAACTGTTTGTAGTTTATTTAAAAAGTTTTACGTTTTGTCGTTTTTAAAAGAAAAAAATATTTGTATTTTGAGGATGTTTATTCTGGCTCGAGGTCATTATTTTCTTTACTAATTAAAACCATGATATTCTCATAGCATAATTTCAAGAAAATTATTTTTTGTTTTAAATATATTTATGTTGGTCATTTTTGCAATACTTAGTCGACAAAAGATTATTTAGCAAAAATAGAAACGATTTACTACAAAGTAGCAAACGAGTCTAATGACAAATCATCATGTAGTAAATCGTTTCTATTTTTGCTAAATAATCTTGACAATGGAATCTGACAAATTCCGAAACACGTGTCGATTAAGTCTTGCAAAAATGACCCACATAAATAAATTTAAAACAAAAAAAAAATTTTTTTGTTTTAAATTTATTGTTCTTTGTTTCAAAAATAACAACATAAAAAATAAAGACTTTCATTAGCATTCAATTTTAAAAGTCATTTATTGATCTGAAAGTAAAATAAGTGATTCTTCTTTAATTTTTAATGATTTGTGTACGTTATTTTTTTGGCATTTTTTAAAGAGAAGTCATTAGTTTTTACATACTTGTGTTGGTTATTTTTTTGTAGACAAAAAATTCAAAAAAATATTTTTTAGAAATATAAAAACATGTTTGTATCAATTGACTTTGGCACGATGGGTAGGGTGTCTGGCCAGAATGTAGTTGATTGCGGGATCGATTACCCAAAAATGTTTTTAAAATTAAATTCAATAGAAAGTTTGTAAAAATAATGACATTAAAAATTAATGATATTGTAGGTAATTTTTTTTTTAATTTGTTGGTAAAAATAACACAACAATCATTAATTTTTAATGTTTTCGTTGGTTATTTTTTTCGAATTTGTTGGTAAAAAAAATGAAAGTGACGTTATTTTTTAATGTTCAATGTTATTTAATTTAGAAAATTTTATTAACAGTAAAAAATAATTGTTGATGTTTGTTAAAACAAATGAATAATTACTGGGATGGTTTTTGAATGTCTTATCACTTGTTTTTAATATGTTTTTTATTTGTTTTTGCCTACAAAATATTTTGAGTGTACAAAACAATTTTCATTAACAAGACAAACCCACATTTAAAATCCTACTTATGATAACACAAAATGGAGTGTTTGAAACGGGTATGGGAATACCAGAAATGTCTATAATTATTAGAAATTAAATTTTTCGTCTGCGTTTTTTTAACTTGAACCCTTATAACAAATATAATTAGAGCCAGAGCGAGCAAATAAAAAAACAAATAATGTTTCATTATATTTATGAAAAGTTTTCATAGTGTTTTTCATTATTTTTCGACATTTAAATGGTCCATTTGTTTAGCAAAAGTATAAAAACCAAATAAAAAAGGTAAATTCGAACTTTCCGAATGTATTGATACCCTCTACCAAGTAAAAAAAAGTTCATTTTGAAAAAAAAACAAGTGAGAGTGTTAAATTCGGCTGTGCCGAATCTTTTATACCCTCCAAAATGTACACTCAAAAAAATAACTTAGTCAAAATATTAGTAAAAGGTGTTGTAATTTACTTCAACCAAACTTCAGCAAAAAAAATTGTAAAAATTTAACTTTTACAGTTTTTTTGGCAATTTACTATTGGTAAAATACAATAATTTTTTGGTATTTTTACTATATTTTCTTGCTAGTTTTTTTTTTTATTTTACTATAATTTTAGCAAAAATATTAGTATTTTCCTTAAAGAAATGGTAATACTTTTTATTTTTTTTTTCTTAGTTTAAAAAAAAAAATAGTTTCAAGTGTTCTAGTGTGAAAAAAAATCATTGCAGATTGATGATGCTGCCAACACCATAGCAAAGTAGCCATCCATCAACTGCATGTGCGCTGAAAAATAGGCTACACAATTTTTAGTATTTTTTACCATATTTTTTGCTAATTTTACCATATTTTTTGCTAATTTTATATAAAAATTTTTTAAAATTTGCCACCTAAATTGTTAATAAAAAGTTAATAATTTTGAAAAATTATTTTTTTAAAATTTTAACACATAGTTAGATATCTAATCTTCAATATCCAAAAGTTTTTTTTTTATTTTTTTTTTAAATACATGTGAAAAAAATTAAAAATTCGAAAAAAAATTGTTAATTTTTTACAAATTTTACCTGAAAATGTAAGAAATTTCTTGTGTAGACTACTACGCAAATCTCATTTGTTCTACTTAAGCTAAAAAAATGACGCAAAAAAAATAAAAAAGTGAAGTGTTGTTCTTTAAATATTTTGTTTAAAGTGTTTAAGTGAAAAAAAAAATCATTTTGGATTTTGATGTTGTTGGAAGTCCAGTTACTGCAACTACAGCTGCTGAGAAGAAGGCTAAAGAAGATGCTGCCACCATCAAGCCGAAGAAACCATCCAACAACAGAAGTAATATGCTGCTATTACTACATTTAAAGAATGTGGTGCTCAAAAACAGGCAAAAATTTTTTTAGTATATTCACCAAATTTTAAATCATCTACTAATCAGAGAAAAAAAATTACTAAATAAAACAGTTTTTTTACCAAATTACAAATTTTTTATCTATTTCAATTTTACCATTTTTTTTGGTAATTTTACCATATTTTTTGATAATTTTACAAGGTTGATTTTTTACAAAAATAAAATGGTATTCTTGTAATTTTACCATTTTTTTCCTAATTTTTTGATTAGCAAAATGGTTTTGCTAATATTACCAAAATTTTTGCAACGTCCAAAACTACAGTTTTTTTTGCTAATTTTAACCATTTTTTTTGCTAGTTTTACAATATTTTTTTTTGAGTGTAAAAAAAAAAATTGACAGGGGCGTTTCTTTTTTTTGGGGGGGGGCGAAGTTGATAGGGTCAGTGGGGCACGTTGAGAGCACCTTCCCATCGCGATAAATATACCAAATGTTTCATTTATTTAACAAAAATTCAAAAAAACCTGTAAAAACGTGTATTTTTTTAGAGGTTGGTTTAGTTCTTCAAGGGGGAACTTTTTTCCCCCTGGTCCGATTTGGCCAATTTCCGAACTTAACCTGCCTAGGACCATAAGACATATTCATGCCAAATTTCAGGAGGCTAGCTTTTTTATTTTGGACTGTATCGTGCCATCTACAGACGGACGGACGGACGGACGGACGAACATTCACAGAATGTCTTAGAATCGATCATGGATCAATAAAATATATACTTTATGGGGTCCCCGACCGATATTTCGATGCGTTACAAACGGAATGACAAAGTGAGTATACCCCCATACTGTGGTTGGAGGGTATAAAAAGCCTTAAGAGGTTTGTTATGGAATATGTCAACATTAATTTGCTTTTGGTTTGATCCCATTCCGATTTTGGTAGTTGCACTGTGTAATTGGCGAAAACATTTCTTAAAATCAAATAAGTAGTTTCGAAGATTTTAAAATTTTAGGTTTTTTTGGTCAAAAGTGGGCGTGGTCGGAGATGTTTAAATTTATCATCTTTTTGACCAAAAGTAGGCGTGGTCGATGAAACATAGCCTCAGTTTACACTGATGGACCATTCAAATTGTTTGCCACGTTTCTTCTAGAGTTTGCAAATAATCGAGATTTTTTGTAATCGCGGTTGCGATTAATCGATTATCGAATAATCGAATGCTATGATCAGAATTTAAATTTTACTTTGAATTTTACTAATTTTTACGAGCAAAAAGGATAGAAAGTTAAAAAAAAAAAGATAAATGAATCATTGGCACAGATATATTTTAAATTCGTTAAAAAAAAATTGGGTATTTCATAAAAAGTGATTAATCGTAATCGCATGATTTTTCTGTCGATTACGATTAATTTAACACTCTTCAAAATGCAAAAAAAAAAAAATATTTACATGACTGATTTAAATCTTACACACATTAAATGTGACAATCGAAAAGCGCTGGTAATGGAAGCTGTCAACAATCCCGCTTAGCCTGTGATTGATTTAGAATTTTTTTTTTTTAATTTAAAATAAAACACTAAAAATAGAATTGGATGTCGGAATAATGACTCAAAAGAACAGTCTCTGAAATTAACATAACTTCATTCAAATTTTGGCCCCCGACTACGCTGTAGTGTAGGTAGTCCATTCAGAATTTGAAATAAATCGTGCTTTTCAGAGACAGACGGACGGACATCGCTAGTAAATCTAAGAAGCAATCAGGACTTAAGGGTTAATAAAATACGCAAATTTCTTGTATACAGCTGCTCCCTAGAAAACTTAAAATTTATTAAATGTTTTTTTTTATATTTATGTGTATACCGACTTAACAATTACTTGACAATTACTTACTTAGGTCAGTCAAATTTTAATTTAATAATTCTATTACCTTGGCAAAGTTTTTTTTATTTGCAGTGGAAAATTTTTAAAAAAAAATTATTTGATAATGAAAAAATTATATAATCTCTCCTTAGGGAGGTAATTAAAATTTTAATTTAATTAAAACATTTTCTTTTTTTGTAATACATATGGTTAGGCACCATATGAAACTTAAAAAATTTAACTTATTTTAATGTTTTTTGAAAATAATTTCCAACTATCATGAGTAATTAAAACATTTTTGATTACAAGTTCACACAAAAAAAGGTGTGTATTGTGAAAAATATTTGGTCATGCAATAATTTTAGCGAATTATAACTTTTAAAAGGAATTTGGTAATTTTTTTGTTTTAAATTGTTAAATTGTGACAACAGCGGTTTTCAATAGACAACAATAAACATACATATTTTATAATTGAGATAGGTTATGATCACAGGTGGCATAAATTTGATAAGAACACAGAAAAATTAAAACAAATGATTTTTGTTTGTAAAATTAATTTGAGAATAAACAAGTAAAAAAGTTAAATTCGGCCTTGAAGAAAATGTTAATACACAGAAAAAATTTGAAACAAATTTCAATCAATAAAAACACTGATTCAATCAACTTTTTTATTGAAATTCCTATAATAAACAAAATTGCTATACCAATCATCAAATTGAAGATGTTTAATTGAAAATGTTGTCAATCAAAAATTTTTTAGATTTTGAATACAAATTTGATCAATTTTTTATTTATACTCAATCAAAAAAATGATTGATTTAACAAATGAATTGTAAGCTTATGATAAAATTATGAAAAAATTCATCTGTTTTGCTTTCCAATATGTTGCCAACAGTAAAAAAAAAAGTAAAACCCGAATATTTTCAATATTTTCGAATTAATCTGTTCAAATCTGGTACGTTGAATTTCACAGTTAAAAAAATAACAAACATTTTAATCAAAACATTGATTGACTCATTTAAATTCTGTGATCAATAGATTTAATTGAAAATTTTTATCCAATAATTTTTGTGTGTACCCTCCGCAATGAAGAAAAGATAATAAAAAAAATATTTTTAACTAAAAAACAAGTGAGAGTGTTACGTTAGGGAGCACCTTCCCCTTGAAATTTCGAACTTCATCTGAGATAAGAATGTCGCATTTGCTTAGCAAAAGTACAAAAAACCCTACAAAAAATGCGGTTTTTCTTAGGTTGGTTTAGTTCTCCAAGGGGGAACTTTTGTCCCCTTGCACAGTGCCACATTTGGCCAACCTAGCACGACAAAAATCAAAACAAAAAAGTTCCCCGATTTTCATGATATGTTTGTATGTATTATAGAACATTCCTAATAGCAAGGAAATAATCATATAAGAACGATAATTCTGTTCGTTCGAACGATAATTTTGGTCCGTATTGGTCGCCGGACTTTTTCAGATATATTGACCAATATCCATAGTACTTATTTCAAAGGCTAACTTTTGCGACCGTCTGCGACGCCGACTACAGCGGGGCGATATGAAAACCATGTTTATACATATTTTTTAAAGATATTTTAAAAAAGTGGGCGTGACAGTTGTCTGACCTCCCCCTTTTTTTTTTTGTTATATTATTTCTACAGTCATTGAGAGTATATATACCAAATTTAAAGAAATTATAACCGAAATTACAAATTTTTAAAAAAGTGGGCGTGGCCCTTAACCGGTATGCCATATTTTTCATAATGTTATTTTCGAAGTCAAAGCGAGCATTAATACCGAATTTCAAGTCAATATAATTAAAATTGGATTTTAGTCGTCCTAGTTTGGCCAAATGTGGCACTGTGCCTTGATCCGATTTTGCTCATTTCCGAACTTAACCTGCCTTGGAAAGTGCCAAACTTCGGAAGTCTAGCTCTTTTATTTTGGACTGTATCGTGTTTTCTACAGACGGACGGACGGACATCGCTAGAATGTCTTAGAATCGATCACTGATCAATAATATAAGTATATACTTTATGGGGTCTTAGACCGATATTTCGATGCGTTACAAACGGAATGACAAAGTAAGTATACCCCCATACTGTGGTTGGAGGGTATAAAAATTTTTAACTAAATATCATTCTGTATCAATGCACATGTGTCTACTAACAGTCGAATTACTCGGGTACTATCCCAAACTCCTGAAGTAATGGTCTACAAACTTGATTTTTGAAATGTAATTGGAACCTCCATCAAAATTAAACATTCTGAAAAAAGACTTTTAAGAATTTATAATTCTAAGAGGATAAGATGGGATAATTAATTGTACTTTGGTACTTTTTAGATTTCCTAAAATAATGGTCTTATATACATTAAATTTTAAATGTAGCATCATCCAAGAAAAAAAAACTTTCTGAAATTATTTTTTTTCGAAATTTCAATTTTAAGAGTGTAAAAGTTGAAAATTGGGATATCAAAATATGGCATGTCCTCCAGCAGATTTAACACACAAGTGGACACATTTTGAGTTCTAAAATTGTAAGGGAAAAAGGGGTAAACAATTGGTAAAAGTGGGAGAGATCGACTCTAGAATTTTTTATATCTTAACGCATATTATACGGAAAGGTATGAAACCTACATGAAAGAAGGAAGTTTTTTAACATCATTTGAGTGATATCGGTGTTCAGCGGTTCAAAAGTTATGAACAAAAATGTAAGGACAACTCGAAAATGTTTTTACATTCTATATAATCTAAAAATCCGAAATTTTTTTTTTCGGATGCTGGTTGACAAAATATTTGATTTTGCAGAAATCGCGTTTAAAGTTCACAATTGAAACAAGTTTTCCAACAAAAAAGGCTGGTAGACAGAAAATGTAATAATGGCATATTCTTTTCTCAAACGGCGAGTTTAAAAGATATTAATACGACACTATTCTAGTAAATGAGCGATATGTGAACAGGTGTTTAAGGTGTTAAAACAAGTTTTTTATTTGTTTTTCTTTTACCCCGAATATTTTTTTGCTGATTTTTTTTTCTACAAAATTTTTATCCGCGGAAATTTTTTTTTTCAAAATTAATTCCTTTGACATTAATTAATTCCTGGAATTTTTTTCCCCTGATTTTTTTTAGTGATAGAGGTTAGAGTTTCCCTTTGTAACTCATAGAATTATTGGTCTGAGACCCCATAAAAAATATATATTGTTGATCAGTGATCGATTCTTGGACATTCTTAGACATTCCATGTCCGTCTGCCTGTTCAAAATGCGATCAAGGCCAAAATATTACACAGATTTGACTGAAACTTAGCATGTTTAGTATTGGATTTGAGCGATATCGGTTTAGCGGTTCAAAAGTTACGAACGAAAATGTAAGCACACCTTCGAAATTTTTTTTACGACAATTTTTTTTTCCTCTGAAATTTTTTTTCAACTTTTTTTCAAAATTTATTGATATAACCAGTTTTTTTTTACCTAAAATTTTTTTTCGCGGATTTACCAAAAAAAAAATTTTCCGCGGAGTTTTTTTATTTCGAATAAAGTTTATTCCAATAATCTGTTTAACATTGTGAAAGGTATCCATTAGACTACCCAGAAAAAAGTGAAGTATTTTTTTTCTTGAAGGATACCTCCAAATTTTGTTCCTTTTTGTGCAAGAAAATTTCGTTTTTTTTTTTTTAATTTTTAAAATAATATTTAGAGGTCGCGAACTCGCGTTTTATAACAATTTATTTTTTTGAGTTTTTTATTATTTTAAATTGTTAAATATGATAAAATATTAATAATTTCAGATAAAAAAAAAATAAATTAAAAATTAAATATAGCTCATTCCATGAGATGTCTCCCAGCATCTAATCAAATGTTTTTTAATTTATTTGACATTTTGCACACATACACTACGAAGTATTTAAAATAAATTCGTTTTTATATTCCCGAATTTACTAATTTTCTCTGAACTAACAACAGATTTATTTTAATAGCCCCATAGTGTTCATGTGTTCAAAATTTCAATTAAATTAAAGAACATTTAATAAGATGCTGGAAGGCATCTCAAAGAATGGACGATATTTATTTTTTAATTTATTTTTTTTATCTAAAATTATTAATATTTTATCATATGAAACAAATTTAACAATTTAAAATATTAAAAAAATCAAAAAAATTAAACCGTTTGCACAAAAAGGAACAAAATTCGGGGTATCCCCCAAGAAAATAAAAACTTACTTTTTTCTGGGCAGTCTAGTATCCATATACTTGGCAAGGCCGAATTAATTATTTATTTTCACTCTAACCTTTTTTCAAAAATGTCTAAAAAGCAGACAAGGAAAAACTCCGTACTTTATTAAAATAATGTTTAAATTATTCAAATTTAATTTTGTTTTGAAATAAAACTCTTAGGCCTGTTAACACAAAGTCCAGTTAGTTATATTTAACTTAAAAGTTATCTAACTTCCAGTTACACTAATCTAAGCCCTTAACTCCAAGTTAACAAATTTCGTTAACAAATGAAAAAAGTTAGTTAACTTCCGATTACATGTTATTGTGAATTATTTTTAAACAGCAAAAGTCAAAATATTATGAAAATATTTAAAAAAATAAAAAAATTATTAAAAATGCGAAAAAATATTTGAAAATTTCCTAAATGATGGCAAATTTAAGAAATTATTGATAACCGCTCCGATGTCGCTGAAGGACTGGAATTGCAAAAGGCAAGAGTTATACTTTTGGCAAGAGTTATACTTTTAACATCAACATTATATTATTACATAAATCTTAAATTATTTCATAGGATGAAAATTGGTCAACATGGAACCTTTTTGCGTTAAAATAATAAAAAAGTCATCCAAACTTTGAGCAGCGATGAAACCTAAAGCGCCTAACACAAAGAAAGTCATGCATCCCACATCAGCGGGAGGATGTATATTAGGGATATAACCAAAATAAGAACCTATCATAGCGGTATGGGCAATGTTATACTGATAACAAAAAACCTTATCCGGGGTCATTTTGGTCCAAAAACCTTCGGCACCGATAGCAATTTCCAAAACACCACAAATTTTTTTTTTATTTTTTTTTTTTTTGGGAATCCTTCTCCACCACCGTTTTTTGGTTTTTTGTCCTTTTACAACAAAAATAAAACAAGAACATAATAACAGTATGATTTTGAACATTAGAAATATCGGATGCCTAATTAATTGAAAAAAAAAAAAATACTAGCGAAAACTTCATCGCGATCGGTGCCGAACCTTTTTTAACATTCGCGAAAAAATGAACACACATTTCTTATTGATTTTTTATGTACTTTCTCACTATGATAGGTCCTTTTTGATATTTGCAAAAAAATGCAAATGGTTATATCCGTAATGTATATAAATTAATCTTTAATAATAAAAATGTTACTGAAAGTGGTTTTTTGTTTTTGAATTGACAGAAACTTTTGCCATAGTTTAAATGTTTCTGAATCTAAGACTTTTTCCATGGTTTAAATGTCTCTGAATCTAAGAAACTTTCCAAAGAAAAAGTGTCTCAGAATCTGCGACTTTGTCTATACGGAAAATTTTACGGAATCTGAAACTTTTTCTATAGAAAAAATGTTTCACAATCTGAGACCTTTTCTATAAAAAAAATTTCTCAGAATCTGAGACTTTTTCTATAGAAAAAATGTCTCAGAATCTGAGACTTTTTCTTTAGAAAAAATGTCTCAGAATTTGAGACTTTTTCTATAGAAAAAATGTCTCAGAATCTGAGACTTTTTCTATAAAAAAAAAATGTCTCAGAATCTAAGACTTTTTCTATAGAAAAAATGTCTCAGAATCTGAGACTTTTTCTATAGAAAAAATGTATCAGAATCTGAGACTTTTTCTATAGAAAAAATGTCTCAGAATCTGAGACTTTTTCTATAGAAAAAATGTTTCAGAATCAGATTTTTCTACACAAAAAATGTCTCAGAATCTGAAATTTTTTTTTAAAGAAAATGTGTCTCAGAATCTAAGAAATTTTTTACAGAAATAATGCCTCAGAGTCTAAGACATTTTATAAAAAAATGTTTCAGAATCTGAGACTTCTCCCAGATTCTCTCTCATTATATTCTCTTTAGAAGAAAAATATTTTAGATGCTGAGATATTTTTCTCAGAATCTGAGACTTTTTCTATAGAAAAAATGTCTCAGAATCTGAGACTTTTTCTATAGAAAAAATGTCTCAGAATCTGTGACTTTTTCTATAGAAAAAATGTCTCAGAATCTGAGACTTTTTCTATAGAAAAAATGTCTCAGAATCTGAGACTTTTTCTATAGAAAAAATGTCTCAGAATCTGAGACTTTTTCTATAGAAAAAATGTCTCAGAATCTGAGACTTTTTCTATAGAAAAAATGTCTCAGAATCTGAGACTTTTTCTATAGAAAAAATGTCTCAGAATCTGAGACTTTTTCTATAGAAAAAATGCCTCAGAATCTGAGACTTTTTCTATAGAAAAAATGTCTCAGAATCTGAGACTTTTTCTATAGAAAAAATGTCTCAGAATCTGAGACTTTTTCTATAGAAAAAATGTCTCAGAATCTGAGACTTTTTCTATAGAAAAAATGTCTCAGAATCTGAGACTTTTTCTATAGAAAAAATGTCTCAGAATCTGAGACGTTTTCTATAGAAAAAATGTATCAGAATCTGAGACTTTTTCTATAGAAAAAATGTATCAGAATCTGAGACTTTTTCTATAGAAAAAATGTATCAGAATCTGAGACTTTTTCTATAGAAAAAATGTATCAGAATCTGAGACTTTTTCTATAGAAAAAATGTATCAGAATCTGAGACTTTTTCAATAGAAAAAATTTTTCAGAATCTGATTTTTCTACACAAAAAATGTTTCAGAATCTGAAATTTTTTTTAAAGAAAATGTGTCTCAGAATCTAAGAAATTTTTTACAGAAATAATGCCTCAGAGTCTAAGACATTTTATACAAAAATGTTTCAGAATCTGAGACTTCTCCCAGATTCTCTCTCATTATATTCTCTTTAGAAGAAAAATATTTTAGATACTGAGATATTTTTCCTATTATTTCCATATTAAAATTGTAGTTAAAATAGGTTTGGAAGCGTATGTTTTTCCAAATACACAACTAATTTCAGAAAAAATATTAAATAAATAGCTGAATCTATTTATTTGTTTAGCTATTTCTCTATTTGCAATAATTTTTTAATATTTATTCTATAGAAAAAGTCTCAGATTCTGATACATTTTTTCTATAGAAAAAGTCTCAGATTCTGAGGCATTTTTTCTATAGAAAAAGTCTCAGATTCTGAGACATTTTTTCTATAGAAAAAGTCTCAGATTCTGAGACATTCTCAGAATCTGAGACTTTTTCTATAGAAAAAATGTCTCAGAATCTGAGACTTTTTCTATAGAAAAAATGTCTCAGAATCTGAGACTTTTTCTATAGAAAAAATGTCTCAGAATCTGAGACTTTTTCTATAGAAAAAATGCCTCAGAATCTGAGACTTTTTCTATAGAAAAAATGTCTCAGAATCTGAGACTTTTTCTATAGAAAAAATGTCTCAGAATCTGAGACTTTTTCTATAGAAAAAATGTCTCAGAATCTGAGACTTTTTCTATAGAAAAAATGTCTCAGAATCTGAGACTTTTTCTATAGAAAAAATGTCTCAGAATCTGAGACTTTTTCTATAGAAAAAATGTCTCAGAATCTGAGACTTTTTCTATAGAAAAAATGTCTCAGAATCTGAGACTTTTTCTATAGAAAAAATGTATCAGAATCTGAGACTTTTTCTATAGAAAAAATGTATCAGAATCTGAGACTTTTTCTATAGAAAAAATGTATCAGAATCTGAGACTTTTTCTATAGAAAAAATTTTTCAGAATCTGATTTTTCTACACAAAAAATGTTTCAGAATCTGAAATTTTTTTTAAAGAAAATGTGTCTCAGAATCTAAGAAATTTTTTACAGAAATAATGCCTCAGAGTCTAAGACATTTTATACAAAAATGTTTCAGAATCTGAGACTTCTCCCAGATTCTCTCTCATTATATTCTCTTTAGAAGAAAAATATTTTAGATGCTGAGATATTTTTCCTATTATTTCCATATTAAAATTGTAGTTAAAATAGGTTTGGAAGCGTATGTTTTTCCAAATACACAACTAATTTCAGAAAAAATATTAAATAAATAGCTGAATCTATTTATTTGTTTAGCTATTTCTCTATTTGCAATAATTTTTTAATATTTACATAATTCATTATGTAAACAAAACTTCCAGTTATATATTTAACCGCAAGATTTTTTTGGATTAAATTAACTAGAAATATTGACATTAATAACTGGAAGTTACTGCTAACCCGAACATTGTGTTAACGAATTATGTTTTAACTTTCGGTTAAAGTGGAAGTTAGTGCTAACCCCAGGTTAATTTTTTTAATGTTAACGGGCCTTAAAAATGTTGGTGTTTTATAATTTCAAAAAATAAAACTCTTAAAAATTTTGGAGTTTTATAATTTCATAAATAAAACTCTCTCAAAAAAAAGAGTTTTATTTTACCTTAAAAATAAAAAGAAATTTATTTTGGTATTATTTTTGAAAATAGTATGAATATATGTATAGTAGAGTTTAGATAAAAATAACGTATCTCATCTTGAATATTTTCATTAGGTTTCAGGGGGGTATAAAGGAAAAAATTAGTCTTAACGTGAGCAATTTTTAAAAAGCTATAAAAATATCAATACGGAATATTTTTTAATTCTGTTTTTTATTTGCAAGATGAATTATTGTAAAATTTTTAAAACTTTATTACACAAAATTTGGTCAACAAGAATTTTCAGGATTGCCACTCATTTCTTTTTTTTTTTAAGACAAAATCGGATGCAGATGTAGAGCAAAAAATACTGAACCGATTTTGATGATTTTGTTTTTGATTTGTAGATTATTAAATTCTCTAGTACTTACCGTGGCCATTTTTTTTTAATTTTATTGATTTTTGTTGAAATTATGGTAATTTTAACCTAAAAAATTTACTTTTCTTCTTTCAAAAAAACATAATTAGGTCAAAATTTTAAAAAATGTCCAATTTTCGAATAAGTTAGAGTGGAACTACAGAAAGTACTAAATTAGCGGTTATTCGAATCTTCAAACGCTAACATCTTAAAAACGGTAAGCGTTAGAATTTGGAGGGCAAAATCTATTTAGTTCATACATTTAATTTTGCAGAGTGTTTATTTTTTTATTTTTTAAAGTTTTTATGCGATTTTTGTAAAAATATTTTTATGCAAAAAACCAACAAAATATTAAGAGAACACTTTTTTAGTGCAATATTTCGTTAATAGAAAGTTTTTTTTTCACAAATAAGAGTTCCTTATAGAACTATTAATAAATTTAAATAAGATGAATTTAATTTCAACTAATTTTACTATTTCGTGAGGTCATCTTTTATCATATTATCAACTATTTTACATAAAACAAGTAAGAAAGTTATAGTCGGTCAAGACCGACCATATGATACCCTACACCAGTATTTTCCGGAAAATGGGTCCCAAGTCCAAACATGGACCGATTGTATCTGTCTTTTGTTAGATCTTTATTTAGTGTAGAAAACACAGACAGATCAATTTTAAGTGGAATTGGCTTATTTTTTTTTGTCAATAGAACAATTTAACTGAATATCGGTCGAAATTTTTATATGGGGGACTAAGTCCAAAAATGGTCCAATTATATTCCGATTTGATAAGGTTGCTAAAGTACACGTTTAGCACCTAAAAATAAATTTTTTATCAAATATTTCCATTTTTATGAATTTTGAGGTAATTATGTGAATATCGGGAAGGTGGTTTGTATGGGGACTACCAGAAGGACTGACCCGATTCCTTTGAAATTTGGAATGGTGATTTGTGCATACATAATTTGATTACTTGCTGAATTTCAAAGCGATATCTATTATAATACGGTTATTAGAGTCATTAAAGCCGAATCCAAAGGGGGCGTTTGTATGGGGGCTAGGTCTTAACATGGACCGATTTTCTCCAATTTCAATAGGCTTCGTCCTTGGGCCAAAGGATGCTTAAGTTTCAAATTTCAAGTCAATTGATTGAAAATTGCGACCTGTATCGTGCTTAAACCGATAGATGGACAGACGGACGGACGAACGGACAGACGGACGGACATCGCTAAATCGACTCAAAAAGTTATTCTGAGTCGATCGGTATACTTGAAGGTAGGTCTAGGACCAATATTTCGGGTAGTTACAAACATCAGCACAAACTCAATATACCCTGTACCACAGAGTGGTGTAGGGTATAAATATTAAAAACCAAAAACATTTTTTGTTTACTTAAAATAAAATTAATTGTATGAAAATAAAACTCTTTTTATTTCGGAGTTTTATTTTTAAAACTCGGTACCGAGTTTTATTTTAAAATTGTAGGAAATTTATTTAAAAATTGAATTAAATTTTTTTGGAAAAAATACTTTTGGTTTTTTTTCATTGAAGAGTTTTAAGTTTTACACTTTTCCCTTGTCTGCTAAAAAGACGATTTTCTCAAAAACCTGATGGAAAAATTTAGAAACCAGATTTGGAATCAGTATCGAATAGTGAATCGAGTACGAGTAGTATTTAAAATTCGGCAAACAGATTTAGAAACTGTAAAATATCGAGTTCAGCAAAAAAATTTGCAAAAAAAAGTTTGATAACACCGTCCGACAAAAATGAAAAAAAGTCGTTAAACACGAACTGGATAATATACATTTAAAACTAGAGACTAAATGTAGTAAAACTGCATTTGCAGTTTTTCTTTTCGTGATGCTGTTTCCTTTTAAAAAAAAACTTCAAAATTTTAGAGGATTAAATTTTATAAAATATTTTTGTAATATTTGTACTTGACCTGGAATGCCACTAGTGATAGCAGATTAAAGAAGAGGATCTCCCCTAATTTTCTTATTTTTCCATATCAGGAGAAAGGAGGTAAGTTACCTCCTTTCCAAAATTTATTCTTCAATATCATACAAAATTTTCAACAAAATATTTTGATAAAGTTTTCAAATGACTTTATTTACATCCTTTTATCCTGGCAAAATAAAAATTGGACAAATTAGGGGATATTCTCCTCTTTTATTTGCCATCACAAGTGTCTTCTTAGGAAAAGTACAAATATTTTAAAAATATTTTACTAAATGTATCCTTTAAAACTTTGAAGTTATTTTAAAAGAAAACATGATCGCGAAATGAAAAACTGTAAATGCAGTTTTACTCCATTTGATCTCTACTTTCAGACATATATCATGCGGTTCTTGTTTAATATTGGCTGTCGGACGGTGTAATTGAAAGTTGTTTTACAAATTTTTTTGACAGAGTTTTTTTTTTTCTTTTGAGAGTAGGAAATTCATCTTAAATATAAAACATTATTCACATTATCTAATCTCTACTGTACGACCTACCTAAATATATCCAAAGTTCATTGATGTAAATAAAACAGATTTTATTAAAAACAACAACACAAAAACACTTAATATGATTAAAATTTCTCTTGTAAAACACTGATACGTATGATTAATATTGAATACAAAGAATACTAAAATAACATTCATACGTCATGTTGTATTTTAAACAATAAATGTTTGTTGTTTGTCTGCATGTGTAGAAGATGTAACCGACATTAAATATTTTTAGTTAAACTAAAAATAGAAATTAATTATGACATAAAAAGAAAGAAAAGAAATGAAATGAAAAAACATACATACATTCTTATGAACAACTAATAGATGAGCAACAAAAAAAAAACTTAATTCAACCCCCTAAAGGGTATAAATATATTTATTTATATTTAGGTATGTATCTCTATTACACTGTGCAACAAATTTGGGGTCAACGAGGGTATCATGAATGAAACCAACACAAATGGAAGTATACCATAAATATACCAAAAACTTATTCCCAATGCCTTAAAAAAATGTAAAAGTCCTAAAGAGTCCTAAAAAAAGAACTCGAGCTAAGTTTTAATTTTTTTCTCCCATTCAAGATACAAAATCGTGTTGCACAGTGTTACATCTTCGATTATATTTTTTTTCTTTTTGGCTTATTTTTTTAATTTTTTTTTTTTTTTATTTTATTTTTTTTTTTTTTTTTTTTTTTTTTTTTTCCTTTTTTCAAAATTCTGAATTTAAAACTTGAGTGAACCATAAAAAATTAACTTGAGCTAAGTTTTCAAACAAAAAAAATGTTTCCCATTCAAGATACAAAATCCTGTTGCACAGTGTTATATCTTTGATGTATTTCGATTCTGTTTTTTTTTATATTTCACTTTTAATATGTCAAAATTCTTTCGATCTGTTTGTTTCTTTTTTATGTTTATGTACTCTAAATTTTATATTATTGTTAATAAACATGAACCAAGAACAACAACAAAAAAATATAAAACATTTTTTATACCCTCCAACCACAGTATGGAGCTATACTCACTTTGTCATTCCGTTTGTAACGCATCGAAATATCGGTCGGGGACCCCATAAAGTATATGGGGCATTCCATGTGAAATCGAACACTTTGAAAAACTTTTTTTTTTAGATTTTCCCAATTTGTTTACAGTTTTTAGTACCCTTCGAAAGCCCCTTCGTGGTAAATTTTCAGATTTTTTTGATGACCCGTTCAAAAGATATCGAATTTTTTAAAATTGGTAGTTTGTTCCTTTACTCAAACTTCTTTTAATTTTTTAATTTTTGTTTTTTTACGTACTTTCTAAAAAAAATCCCAAAAAATTCTTAAAAGCGCTCTAGTGTGCGATTTTTAAGTTTTAAAATATAAATCTCATTTTTGAAAATGTTTGTACTCTTCGATTTTTTTGAAATTTTTTGTGTAAAACTTTTATCAATTCTACAAATTTTTTGCACAGGAAGATCGTGGGATAACGATTATTACTATTTTTTTAAATTTTTTGAAAAAATTTTATTTTAATTTTCCAATTTTAAAATCATTACTACTGCTCCAATGGTGCGTCATAATTTTTTTAATTTAATTTTTACGTCTTAACATTTCTTTGGAACAAACTAATACCCTATCTCCAATTTCTAAGGGGGCTCCGACACAAAACGACATTTTTTAAAATTTGTTCCAACCGCTCTAACTGCCCTAATAGTGCCCTTAGAGCAACAAAATGTATGACCGACCCACAATATTTTTTTAGTCCAAACATTTTCTCTGAACACACCTACCCTCTATCTTTAACTGTTAAGGCGGTCCCCATACAATTTTTTTTATTTCTTGTAAATTTGTTTTATTTAATCAGCTTCTACTGGTCCAACGGTGCGTCCGAGAGGGGTCATTAGTGAGACCAACCCCCATTTATTTTTACCCTACAATATTTTTTCAAAGCATACCTACGCCCTATCTCCACTCCCTAAGTAGACTCCCATACAAATAACAGTTGGAGCAAATTTTATAAAAATGTAATTTTGTATGGGAGCCTACTTAGGGAGTGGAGATAGGGCGTAGGTATGTTTTTACAAAATGTTGTAAGGTAAAAATAAATGGGAGTCGGTCTCACTAATGACCCCTCTCGGATGCACCATTGGACCGGTAGAAGCTGATTAAATAAAACAAATTTACAAAAAATAAAAAAAATTGTGTGGGGATAGTTAAAGATAGAGGGTAGGTCTGTTCAGAGAAAATGTTTGGACTAAAAAAATATTGTGGGTCAGTCATACATTTTGTTGCTCTAAGGACACTATTAGGGCAGTTAGAGCGGTTGGAACAAATTTTAAAAAATGACGTTTTGTGTGGGAGCCCCCTTAGAAATTGGAGATAGGGTATAAGTTTGTCCAAAGAAATGTTAAGACGTAAAAATTAATGGGGGTCGGTCTTATAAAGGACCCCTCTATGACGCACCATTGGAGCAGTAGAAATGATTTTAAGATTGGAAAATTACAATAAAATTTTTTCAAAAAATTTTAAAAAATAGTAATAATCGTTATCCCACGATCTTCCTTCGCAAAAAATTTGTAGAATTGATAGAAGTTTTACACAAAAAAATTTCAAAAAAATCGAAGAGTACAAACATTTTCAAAAATGAGATTTAAATTTTAAAACTTAAAAATCGCATACTAGAGCGCTTTTAAGAATTTTTTGGGATTTTTTTTAGAAAGTACGAAAAAAAGCAAAAATTTCGAAAAAAAAAAATTGAAATTTGGACCATTATTGGAGAAGTTATGATTAAAAGAAGTTTGAGTAAAGGAACAAACTACCAATTTTTAAAAATCCGATATCTTTTGAACGGGTCATCAAAAAAATCTGAAAATTTACCACGAAGGAGCTTTCGAAGGGTACTAAAAACTGTAAATAAATTGGGAAAATCTAAAAAAAAAGTTTTTCAAAGTGTCCGATTTCACATGGAATGCCCCATATATATTATTGATCCATGATCGGTTCTAAGACATTCTATGAATGTTCGTCGGTCCATCCGTCCGTCTGTGTGTAGATAACACAATGCAGTCCAAAATAAAACAGCTAGACTCCTGAAGTTTGGCACAAATATGTCTCATCTTCATAGGCAGGTTAAGTTCGCGAATGGGCAAAATCGGCCTAGAGGGAAAAAGTTCCCCCTTGAAAAACTGAACCAACCTCTGAAAAAATACACTTTTTTACATGTTTTTTTTGTATTTTTGTTAAATAAATGAAACATTTGACATATTTATCGCTATGGCAAGGTGCTCTCAATATCCACCACTGACCCCATCACGCCCCCCCCCCCAAAAAAAAAACGCCCCTGACAAAATTTTTTTTTTTAATTTTTTGTACATTTTGGAGGGTATAAAAGATTCGGTACAGCCGAATTTAACACTCTCACTTGTTTTTTAATAAAAAATTTGTTAGCTATTGAAACTATCACTATGGCAATAAGTTCAATTGTTTTATATGGCGCTGGTGCTTTATTTTTTGATTTTTTTTTTTTTTTGTGCCCCCGTTTGTTTATCAACTTATTGGAACAGATGTTTTTAATCAAAACACTCATCATAATGAATAAGCATATTAATGTAAAAGACGAAGTAGAAGAAGAATTAAATGATGATGAAGAAGTGGATGTAGTCCATTCAACCATATGCATTAGAGTGACATTTTTTTCTAATTTTCATTTATATCGGGGTGACGGGTGTTAAAAGTTTTTAGATTTATAAAAAATTAAAAAAAACACAAGGAGAAAGTTAAATTCGACAAGACCGAAACTATGAATACCCTCTACAATGCCTTTTTTAAGAGATAAAAAAAATTTGTAACGTGAAAAAAATTAACAATTTTGATTAGAAATATTTTATTTTGTGTAAAAAAATTTTTGAAAAAAAAAAATATTTACTAAATTTTTTTTTGAGTGTAAAATTTTTTTCGAGTGTATTTTTTTTGTTTTTAGTGTAAAAATATTTTTGATTGTAACGTGAAAAAAATAAAATTTTTTATTAGAAATATTTTATTTTGTGTAAAAAAAAAATTTTGAAAAAAAAAATATTTTACTGAATTTTTTTTTTGAGTGTACAATTTTTTTCGAGTGTATTTTTTTTTGTTTTTAGTGTAGAAATATTTTTGAGTGACAAAAATTTGTTGTAAAATATTTTTGTGTCTTACCAATGTTTTTAAAACATGTTTAACGGGTTTTCATTCAACACGTGAATTTAAGGTGAAACTAATCTGAAATTCACGGTTTTGCTAATAACTTTTAAACCACTTGACCGATTTGGCTGAAATTCAATACGAACCAGGCCAGGGTTCTGCTTTAGCAGCCTCAGAATTGTATTTCGAAAGTTAGCTTATTTTTATCTCGTAAATTCGAGAAAACCCCTTGCCGAAATTCAGTGTTTTCCTTACAATTTTTGAACTACTAGACCGATTTCGCTGAATTGCAATACCAACCTGATTAGGTAAATGACCAACATATACATATGCCAAACTTCAGCAGACTCAGTAAAGTATTTTAAAAGTTAGCGTGTTTTCAACAAACAGACGGACGGAAGGACATCGCTAGATCGTCTTTAAATCGATCGAGGATCATGAATATATATACTTTATGGGGTCCTAGGCCAATATATCGAGGTGTTACAAACGGAATAACAAACTTATATATACCCTCTATCACTAAAGTGGAGGGTATAAAAACAAGTGAGAGTGCTAAATTCGGCTGCACCGAATCTTTTATACACTCTAATATGTTGGGGGCCACCTTTCCCTCGTGATAAACGTTTACAAGCTCATATGTTATGTTTTTCGCACTTAATAAAACATTTTTGTTATTATTTTAACAATTTACTTAAATCCACGCCTAAAAAGGAGGCGGACCGGAAAATCGCATTTTGTAATTCCCTGGGTCCAAGTGCAGGACTTTAAACTTTTTTTTATCATTAAATTACTTAACAAAAACACAAAAAACATGTAAAACAAGTAAGAAAATTATAGTCGGTCAAGGCCGACCATATAATACCCAATACCAGAGTTTCCCGGAAAATGGGTCCCAAGTTCAAACATGGACTGATTAGATCTATATTTTGTCAAATCTTAAATAAGTGTAAAAAGCACTCACAAATCAAATTTGAGTGGAATAGGCTTCTTTTTGTTGACAATAAACCGCTTCAACTGAATATCGGGCGAAATTTTCACATGGGACCTAAGTCCAAAAATGGTCCGATGGTAATCAGATTTGATAAGGTTATTAAAGTACGCGTTTAACATACACAAACAGAATTTTAATTAAATATTTTCTATTTTCATGAAATTTTAGAGATTTATGTGAAAATCGGGAAGGTGGTTTGTATGGGGGCTACAAGAAGAACTGGTCCGATTTCTTTAAAATTCGGAATGGTGATTTGTGTGGATAAAACATTATTACCTGCCAAATTTCGAAAAGATACCTATTAAAATGCGATTAGAATCATTTGAGCTAAAACTAAAGAGGACCTTTGTATGGGGCCTAGGTCTAAATATGGACCGATTTTTTATAGAATTTCAATAGGCTTCGTCCTTGGGCCAAAAGAGGCTTAAGTTTCAAATTTCAAGTCAATTGATTAAAAATTGCGACCTGTGCACATTGGTTCCAAATCAAAATCTAGCTGGACAAAAGTCCAAAAATTAGTGTCCTTAAAATTGGGAATTAATTGTGCTAGGAGCAAGCTAAGGGTGTGTTCTGATCAAACTAATAACCATTTCTTGGAATTAGGTCCTTAACTTTGTTAAATATGCGAATGAAATAACATTTTTGGTATCCAATATTTAAAAAAAAAAATATATATCTTTAAGTGTTCAACTAATAACATCATATTATCCATGTTACATCAATGGTTTCAAAACGGTTTATGTACAAGAAAGCTACAGCTTTATACTTATTCTGTACATTAATAAGAAATTTATTATTGATCTTCTTCTTACATTTTTTGTATTTTGAAGTATGGTCAATAATAACAATATTTTTGAGGACTTATGAAACTTCCGCAGCTTGCCAAAACCGAATCCAGGCATATCATGTCGAATTACTACATACAACTTATAGGTAATTTATTACTAAACGTTGGCATGCAGACATTTCTTGCAGGTTTTTGCAGGTTTAAAATTAATCACAGTTTTTATGAAAATAGATTTTCGCCTAAATTTTTTTTTCTAAATAAAGTATCGAATTTTTGTAAGTTTTTGATAACTTTTAAGTATTATAATTATGCTTAGCTTAAATAAAGCACTAAATGTGATGTTTCCTATTAAACCGCGGCCAATTACACACTTCGACTAAAATCAAAAATGTCCGTCCGTCTGTCTGTAGAGGACACGATACAGTCCAAAATAAAAGAGCTAGACTTCCGAAGTTTGCCACAAATATGTCTTATATTCCTAGGCAGGTTAAGTTCGGAAACGGATAAAATCGGACCAAGGGGATAAAAGTTCCCTCTTGGAGAACTAAACCAACCTAAGAAAAATCGCATTTTTTGCAGGGTTTTTTGTAATTTTGCTAAGCAAATGCAACATTCTCTCTCAGATGAAGTTCGAAATCGCAAGGGGAAGGCGCTCCCTAACGTCTCCCCCCCCAAAAAAAAAGACGCCCCTGGATTTTTTTATATTGTTTTTTTTTACATTTTGGAGGGTATAAAAGATTCGGCACAGCCGAATGGAACACTCTCACTGGTTTTTTATTTTTTTACATTTCGGAGGGTATAAAAGATTCGGCATAGCCGAGTTTAACACTCTCACTTGCTTTTTTTCAATTACACTTCTCGACAAAAAAATTTTTTTTTTTTAGAGATTACAAAACTTTCAAAAAATAAGTTTTTGCATTTCATATTTCTGTTCTGCATATAAACCATTTTTGTCATTAATGAATTACTGAAATTAGAAAAAAAATAAAAAGTTGTCGATTAGTGTAATCGACTTAGAAAAATTTAAACATGTTTTTTGAACTCAGCGATCCCAAAAACATATAAAACAGTGATAAAATAATTTTGTCCAGCTAGATTTGGACTTGGAACCACTGTGCTGTGTCGTGTTTACATGGACAGACGGACGGACAGACGGACGGACATCGCTAAATCGACTCAAAAGGTGATTCTAAATCGATCGGTATACTTAAAAGTGGGTCTAGGACCAATATTTCGGGTAGTTACAAACATCAGCACAAACTCATTGTACCCTGTACCACAGTGTGGTGTAGGGTATAAAAAATGTTTTTTTCTTTTCAAATCATGAAGCAATAATATCGATATATATTATTGATTCATCCACCAAACGGCACGAGAAAAAGGTTATTTTTTGACATGGGGTCTTCAGATTTTTTTTCATATTGTGTATATGGGAGCCATTTAGACATTGCCATTTACAGTTTAATTAAATTTAAAAAACTCGGGATTTTATTCGCAATTTTCATTTTTAAAAAATCACAAAAAATTTAAAAAGTGGTGTAGTTTGAAGAGTTTCAAATTCTTAAGTTAATATCGGATTTTTATGATCAAAATTGAAATTAAAAGCTAAGGTCCTCTATTTTAAATGTAAAAATTAAAAAAATTGTGTCAATAAAAAATTAATTTTAAATGCAAATGCATTTTTGAAAGAGAGATTTTTTTATAAATAAAAATAAATTCTTGTTATTGATGACACTCTTCATCATATTGATGACACCGCTTCTTCATATTGATGACACCTTTTCATTATTTTGATGACACGTTACATTTTACAAAAATTGATGCAACATTTCATCATATTGATGTAAATTTTCATTAATATGAAGAAGCTTTTTCTTTGAGTGTATAACCGAAATGAGTTTCACTGCAATCGGTTCAGTACTTACACTGCAGATTGTAAGTAACAGTTCAATTTTTATTTTTTTTTTAAATAAACTATACCCTAATAATACAAATTAAAAGCAATAAATTATTAATTTTTCATATGAATTAAGTGAGGTTACATTATGTGTGTTTTCATGGAAATGAAAAGTTTTTCTATGAATATACCATAAACTAAATCAATTCCAATAATACAAAACAACAGATTTTTTATTTAATAATATTAAAATGTTATATAAATAAATCAAGATAATGCAAATTATGTATGTATGTATATACCTATGTGTATGTTTTTCTTTTAAATATATTTCTCATAATTTAATAATTTATATGGTAGAATAAATATTTTTAAAAAGTTCATTTAATATTTTTGGCTTGAAATTTATTTCCTCTTTCAAAATATATAAAAACATACGTAGATAGTTTGATAATTACACAGTGATACGAACTTGCTGAATCGGAATGGAATGAAACCAAAAGAAAATGAAAGTTGACATTTTACATAATTAAAGCATCAATGCCTTTTAAAGTTCAGCGCTAGATTTTTTTTACATTCATTTAAAGTTGGTGATTTTAAGGCATTTAAAGATTTTGTGTACTAAATCTGTCTTAACTTTACGTTAGCTATAAACGGTATTAATTTTGCTGCAATCGGTTCAGTACCTACTTACTGAATAGGCAAGTTAATCAAAACAAACCACAGTGTACCGTTGCGTATGATTGTTATTTAAAGGCGATTACAAAATTAAGCATACGCTACTTATAAGGGATGTCAAACGGAAAATCCGGACATTTTTGCGACAAGCGCAAAAAGCTTCAAAAAAGCAAAAATACGTAAAAATATCTTATTTTTGTTTGTATTTTTCAATTTCTTAATAATTCAGAAAAGTTAAAAAAAAATAGAGACAAATTTTTGATAATTCAAAAAAACTTAAATTTTGAATAGGTTTATTCTAGCTCGAGGTCATTATTTCCTTTACTAATTAAAACTATGATGTTCTGATATAATAATTTTCAAGAAAATTATTTTCTGTTTAAAATATAAATATTTATTTTGGTAATTTTTGCAAGAGTCAGAATTTGTCAGATTCCATTTTCAAGACTATTTAGCAAATATAAAAACCCTACACTACAAATAGAATAGAGAATATGGCATTCCGTCAAATCTAAACTTTCGATTTTCGTGTTGAAATACATGACAAACGATGGCCACGGAATAGCTGATTGTGGAAAAATTTATTAAAAAATTTTGCAAGGTTATCTTCAGTCGGCAAAGTTTAAAAAAATCAAGTTTTTCGACGAATATTAATGTACGAATTTTTTAACCAAATTTGACTCAAAAATTAAGAATTTTTGCAAACTTTATGGAATTTTTTTTTTTTTTTAATTTCAAAATAGCGTTTTTGGTAAAAAGATGCTGATTTTTAAACATAAAAACTATTTTGTAACCAAATTGGTGTTAAAAGTTGGAAAATATTAGATGTGTTATGTAAAAAATGTTAAAAAAATAAAAAAACGCGATTTTTGCTCAAAAATGCGGATCAGCATCTGTGGACCAAAATCAGTGATCAACATTTTTGGACCAAAATCGCGTATTTAAAACGGCAGGGAACGTTGCGGGCATCTTTCTCCTTAATAAAAATGTTAACAAATAAAAATACAATGTAATCATTATTTGTTATTATTCCCTTAAGCACGTCATCAAAAGGGGGCGGACCAAAAAAAATTGCTAGTCCCCTTGTTCAAATTCAGGTCAATTTACTTCATATGTCATATAAATCAGCGGTTACCAACCTATGGTACGCGTACCACTAGGGGGTATGCGAAACTGTCCGCGGGGGTACGCCAAATTTTAGTAATTTTGACATTCGTTTTAGATTAACCTTTCAATGTTGGCTCGGCATCTGGCTTACAAAGTTTTCCATAACGTAAGGTTTTCAAGAAAGTTGAGGTCAAAGTTCACAAAAAACGTATTTTTGTGCAATTTAGAGAGCATTTTTTGCGATTTTTTTGGATGATATTTTGAGATCTGACCACTTGTTTTCGATTAACCTTTCGATGCTGATTCCGAATATGGTTCTCAAATTTTTTTTTTTTTTGAGAAAATTTATGTCAATGATCTCAAAAAACGTGTTTTTGGGCATTTTTGAGACGGGTTGTAACACACTCAAAAAAAACCATTAACTTAAACTTTGGAATAATTTTCTTCAAAATAGTTCATAAGTTTTCCCACAATTTAGTTAAATTTAACTAAAATTTTTGAAATTTGCCCAAGTTTTAGGAAAAAAATTTAGTTCATGGACTGTTAAATAGTCCATAATTTTCCTTAAATGGAATTCCCTAATACATGGAAAAAATTCTTAATGCCAAAGAAATTTTCCCTAAATAAATGAAAATTTTTTTTTATTTTTAAGACATATTTCTTAAAACAAAATTTAGTTAAAAAAATTCAGTTTTAGGACGTAATTTACTTCTAATTAGTTCATCATATTTATCTTCTTTAGTTTGAGGAATTTTTTTCCACAAGTTTAGTAAATTTTTCATAACATGAAATTGTTTAGTTGATTTATTTTTTTTTTCATGCTTGCTTGTAGTTCACATTTTGTTTATTATTTGTAGTATATGAAAAGGAGAGTTTGGTCTTGTATAACAAGTAATAAATTTAATGTTTACATTTTTTTCTACACATGTATTATGAGGGAAAAAATAATATTTTAATCACAACAAATGACTTGGCTTTGGCGTGTTTTCTCATAGTCTGGGAACAAAAGTTAAAGCCAAAGTCTTTGTTGTAATTTAATTTTAAAAACTAATGAAATTTATTACTTGAATATAAGAAACAAAAGTTTTTTTATGTTTGAAATACAAAATGTACATAATGAGAATTATGTGTGTATTCACATACTATTCTATAAACAAACCAACAAAAATATGAAATTAACTAATTTTTAGGAAAAATGTCCTCATCAAAAATGTTTTTTTAACTAAAAAATGGGAAATTTTTCCCCACTTTCGAGTTCAAATTTGTCCTAATTTTTCAGAAAAATATGGACTAAAAAGTAGGAATACATGTCAATGGAGCTAAATCATTATCAACTTTCCTTGGATTTAGTTAATTTTCCAATTTTTTAGTTAGTTTTTTTTCTGAGTGTACCCAGTATGCAAAATGAGTCGACATCGATTCGAAAAAGAATCGTTTTCTCTAAGAATTTCATCGATATCGAGTTCGATATAATGTCGATATAAAGCGTGTTTTCCTATGTGGCATGCAAGGTGATATAGAATCGAGTTTTGGTACAGGATTCGATTCGATTTTTAATCGAAAATTTTTATGAATTTCGATACATTTGTTTTTTAATAATTTAGTTAATTGTTTTAAAAACGGTAAGAATTAAAAAAAAATATTTTATTACTTACTGCTACTTACTTACAATTAACTAATTTTTACTAATTAATTATTTATTCTTTAAATTTATTTTTTACTAATTACTATTTTTATCTGCCTCATTTGAGATTTGAACCCAGAACTCCCAGTTTACTGGTTGAACGCCTTACTCCTTCAGCCAAAGTTTGATAATAAAAGTAGTTTTTTAAAATTACTTTTACTAAAATTTTAATTTTTTATTATTATTTGAATTGCCCTTAATTTATAATTTGTACTATTATTTGAATTACCCTGTTTTGACATACTTCTCATAATTTGAAAATATTTTTATTTTAAAATATATATTAGTTCAAACAAATTTAAAGTTGTGTATGGCCTAGTTGGCTAGCAGGTTCGGCAGCTTATGATTTGGAGATTTTTGGCCTTGGTTCAAACCCCGGTCGCGGATTTTTTTTTTTATTGTTCTAGTGTCAGATATTATTTTTTTTAATAATAAAAGTAAAATTTGTGGAATTTTTGTAAAATTTAATAAAACTAAAACTCGATATTATATCGAAAATAAATATTTTTTTCGATGGAGCAACAAATACGAGAATTCCTAAAATGTAGATTGGAAATCATTTCGAAATCGATTTGTTTTTCAAAAAAAATATGAGTTCGAGAAACGTTAAAATATCGACAGTATATAATATCGACTTCGAATCATTTTTGCGGAAAAGCTTTGAAAAAACTTCGAAAAAATTGTCGCCTCGAAACTGTGCAGACTGGGTAGAGTGTAAATTTTAGTACAATTTTGTTAAGCTTAAAATGCCCTTCCATTGTATTTGGGGGTGTTTCCCTCGAATTAAAAAAAATTAAAAAATTATATATTTTTTTTAGAGTTCAAAAAACGTCCGTTGTTTTAATTTTTGGTGTAGAATTGACTGGTGAAATCAGATTTACAATATTTTCAGCCGTTTTTGTTCTGCAGAAAAATCAGCTCAAAATCCGCGTTTTCAAAAGCATTGAACTAACCACCCAAAGGAGCGAACATTTTTCCAAAAAAAAATACCATCATTGTTTTGATCTCCCCGAAATCCTTCAAAAAAATCATAATACTCGATATAAAATTTCAGAATTAACTCTTATATTTATTTATATGTAAAGTTTTTTTTTAACGAAAACAAAAAACTCGTTAGGGGGTACGCGGCTGATAAAATTTAAAATTAGGGGTACGCGAGCCAAAAAGGTTGGTAACCGCTGATATAAATGATTCATTTGCTGCATAAATATACAAAAAAAAAACGTAAAAAAATTTCGTTTTTAGGAGTTGTTTTAGTTCCTTAAGGGGGAACTTTTTTCCCCCTGGTCCGATGTTATCCATTCCAGAACTTAATTAGCCTATGACTATGAGACATATTCGTGCTAAACTTCATGAGTATAACTCTTTTAGTTTAGACTGTGTCGCGCATCACAGACGAACGGACATCTCTAGAATGTCTTAGATTCGATCAAGGAATAATAAATTTAAGGATTCATAGACCGATATTTCGATGCGTTACACGCGGAATGACTGTGAGTATACACTCACATTGTAGTTGGGAAGTTGGGGACGTTGTGATGCATTTTCCCTTTTGACATAAAAGAAAAGATTTTCTGAAAACATGTTTAAACAAGTATGAGTGTTAAATTCGGCTGTGCCAAATCTTTTATACCCTCCAACATGCAAACAAAATTAAAAAAATACATTGATAAGGGAGGGGGGCAAATTTCCTCTCGAATATGTGTTTAAAAATTCATTATAATGCTTTTTGCACTAAAGAAATGCAAGTCTTTGCAGGACTTTGAACCTCATGTAGCATAAAATATTGCATTTGTTAAACAAAAAGACAAAAAAATCATGTAAAAAAAATGATATTTTTCAGAGGTTGGTTTAGTTCTTCAAAGGGGAACTTTTTTCCTCCTGGTCCGATTTTGCCCATTTCCGAACTTAACCTGCCTAAGACCATAAGACATATTCTTTGGGAGTCTAGCTCTTTTATTTTGGACTGTATCGTGTTAACTACAGAAGAACGGACAGACGGACAGACAGACGGACGGACAGACGGACAGACGGACAGACGGACAGACGGACAGACGGACAGACGGACAGACGGACAGACGGACAGACGGACAGACGGACAGACGGACAGACGGACAGACGGACAGACGGACAGACGGACAGACGGACAGACGGACAGACGGACAGACGGACAGACGGACAGACGGACAGACAGACGGACGGACGGACAGACAGACAGACAGACAGACAGACAGACATCGCTAGGATGTCTTAGAATCGATCACTGATCAATAATATATATACTTTATGGGGTCCCCGACCGATATTTCGATGCGTTACACACGGAATGACAAAGTGAGTATGCCCTCATACAGTAGTTGGAGGATATAAAAAAGTCCCTCACACGTTTTGGACCCAATAGCTTTAACAGATTTGAAACTTAAATAACTCCCACTTGCTCGAATTGCTTTCGGATGTTCAGTGGTCTGGTTCTACGATCCAAGAGCTACAAAAATTTTTTTTTAACTTTTTCTTGTGTGGACGGTAGTTTTGCGAGATATGAGGATTTTAAAATTTCCGGAATTTTTTTACCATTGTTTTTAATCCGAAATTTTGCTCCGTTTTGCTCTATCTTGCTTAGTTTTCTAGATATTAGCATATTAAATTTTAATATTCTATTAATTATATTATATTATTAAATTTTAATATTTCGTTATGCCGTGAGTAAACGAACGAAATTTTTGCAAATGAAAAATTTCATTCGGTGAGTGAGTGAAAATTTAATTTGATTATATTTTTAAATAAATCAAATAAAAAATTATTTGATTTATTCACTTCAAAATACAGTATTTTAGAATATTTCGAATTCTAAAATACTGTACTCGTTTTTTTTCGTTTTTATATTTTCATTGCAGGCAAAGAATACATAATTCATTCGTTTTGAACTGAAAGAATAGAATGGGTTTTTCATTCTAAATTTTTAGAATGTCTCTAAACAACTTTTAAATGCATTCGTGCACATGTCTGTTCTTTAATGCTTGTGTGGCGAACTAATGTTATTCAAAGCATGTTTAGTGTTTTCAGGTTTTTCAACACGTGACTTCGCGAAAACCCAAATGTTGATTTCAGGGTTTTGCTGATAACTTTTGAACCCCTGGACCAATTTCACTTAAATGCATTACCAACCTGACCAGATGCTCTATCTTCAATTCCTAAGGGAGCTCCCATACAAAATTACATTTCTTAAAATTTGCTTCCAGTTCATTTGTGTTTATACTATTCGATATTTCTGCAAAGGGTAGTATTTTTTGTGTATCCAATGTTCTGCCAGTACATTTTTTGTACCGTTGTCCATTTCTGGCCGGGAATCAACAAATTTGTAACGAAATATTCGAAGTAAAATGCCTCATATGTGTGTATTTATCAAGGTTGGCAATCGAAACGAATAACGGTATCGATATCGGTATTGGTATCGTTTTTTTTATTTATTTCGGTATCGGTATCGGTTACGGTATTTAAGTTGAATCGGTTACGGTATTACCGATACCGAAACGTCAATACCGGTACGTACCGGTATTATCGAAAAAATGCTAAAAATATAAAAAAAACGTATAAAAACTTTAAAAAAATTTGTAAGTACAAGTAGAAAAGTTAAATTCGACTTGGACAAATCCAATACCCTCCACAATGCCCTTCTAAAGTGATAGTTATTTTTCTAACGTGAATCAAATTAACAATTTTGATTAGAAATATTTTATTTTGAGTAAAAAAACTTTTTTTTAGTCTTTTGAAAAAAAAAATAAATTGACAACATTTTTTTTTTAGTGTAAATTTTTTTTTGCGATTGTAAGTTTTTTTTGTTTTAGTATAAAATTTTTTGTGAGTGACAAGAATATTTTTTAAAATATTTTCGTGACTCATCAATTTTTTTAAGCTGGTTTAACGGTTTTTTCAACAAGTGAATTTATGGTGAAACCAATCTGAAATTCACGGTTTTCTTAATAACTTTTGAACCACTGGACCGATTTGGCTGAAATTCAATACGAACCAGGCCAGGGAACGGCAAATATATATGCCAAGCTTCAGTATCCTCAGGATTGCCTTTCGAAAGTAAGCGAGTTTTTTTATCTCGAAAATTCACGAAAAACCGTTGCTGAAATTCAGTCTTTTGCTCATAAGTTTTGCTGGACATTTTCAAATGTCTTTAGTACATAAATATAAGGCCGTATCGGTTTTTACCTTTCTTTTTTGTTTGAGCTGAAAGGGGCCCAATAAGTTTCTATTGGGTGTCAAAATGACTCCGTAAAATATATTGCCCTCCCGCATCGTGGTTAAAGTAAAAACCACAACAAATTACATATTTCATCTTATATCTAGGAAATCAGTTTTTTTTTGGTGTTATCTATTTGGAAAAATAGGTATTCCCTGTCTAGACAAGATCACATTCAAAAATATTTCAAACAATTTTTTTCGCGAATTATGGGACTTTTATGTACGATTTCTACGAGTTAAGCCACTTCAAAAAATTATTATATGGTGGAAAACCTCCTGCTAGTATTCCAAATGCCTTCCCCGAAGTCCTGTATATATCAAAAAAATCCTTGGACAACCACATCACGGATTAAATAAAAACCCCAAAAAAACTAGTTTTAAAAGTAAAAAAAGTTTCTATTGGGAGTCAAAATGAATCCATAAAAATTTCGTGAAAATCAATAATTTTCTTTTGCTCTCGCATCGCGATTGAAGTGGCTTTTTTTAATTTTTTTTTTCAATTCACGATGTGGGTGCCAAAAATTTTTTTTTGATTTTTATGAGACTTCGGTGAGGCATTTGGAGTACGATTTTTCATTTACAAAAACCAAAAAATTTACAAACTTTCTATTAATTTTTTTTGTAAAAAAATATGGTTTTTAAGAAAAACCGTTTCAATACCGGTACGTACCGATACCGAAGGAAAAGGTTTTTGGATACCGGTATCCGATACCAAAACTGAGTTTCGGTATTGGTATTGGTACCGGTATTCAATTTAAAGGGTTTTGAAACGGATAACGATATTGAAAAGGTATCGATTGCCAACATTGGTATTTATATAACAAATTACATACATATTAGACCAAATAGTTCATTTAAATGTAATTTTCTCGCTTATATTTGTGGCCAAATTGCTGAAAAATTTGTTTATCAATTGCTTATTTATTGTTTGAGATTTAAATTGGTTAAATAAACGTGAAATTGCAATTCCCGTTTTGAATAACCTTTATTGAAAATCTTTTATTTTTTTTTTTTTTTTGCTTTTTGCTTTATTTGTTGCAAAAGGCATAATAATTTTGGCACCAATTCATAAACAACAGCAGCGGCAGCAAAAAAAACAGCAACCGCAAAGTCAGTTTCATATACGCTTGAAAGAGTTTAAACGGAAAGGTCAATCATTGTCTATAGAAATGATGATGACGATGATGATGATGGCGGTGGTGTTGGTGATGATGGTGGTTGGCCGGTTATTCGGTCGATTGTGGTTGGAAAATGTTAACAAAAGGTTTTCTTTTGGCATATTAAACATATGTTGTTCTTATTGTTGTTGGTTGTTGTTGATATTTTTTGGCCAATATTCTAAATTGCCAGTATATGGACAAATGTTATGTAATACCTACAACTATTTTTTTAAGTAATCGATAAAATTGTTTATTTATTGTATTTGTTAGTTTATTTTTTTATTATTATTTTGTTTAACAAAGACTTATAGTTTGTTTTTTTTTTGTGCTGCCTTTTAGGGTGGAAGGAAAAATGAAACAAATGACCAATAAAGACAAACAACACCATCAACAACATCTACATTAATTTGTTCGTTTTGTCTATTTAAGGTTTTTTTTTTTTTTTGTATGTTTTACCAGTATTTTCTATGAATAAACATTTTTCATTCACTCACATTGGCCCACTAAACTAAACTGACAAAAAACCCCGTTCCCAAAAAAAAAAAAAAAAAAACTTAACAAATTCAAAGTCAAGTATTTAAAAAGCATAATAAACATTACAACAATATGAGAGCTCATGAGCTCGCCAAATTTATAAATTCTTGCCAAATTACTAGTTCTACTTTTTTTCTTTAATGATTTCTTGGTAGGGGGAAATTAAATTTTCTTTATATTGAAAGTAAAAAATTGAAAAAAAATATAATTTTTTTTTTCAAAATTTTTCTAATATTTTCCGATATTTGGGAAATTTTCTTAATTTTTTTTTTGTGATTTTCCAAAATTTTATCCGAGTTTTCCATTTTTTTTTTCTAGAATTTTTCAGAATTTTTCTAAATGTTCCAAGGGTTTTTCCAAACTTTTCTGATTTATTTTGAGTATTAATTAAAACTATGATATTCTCATAGAATAATTTTCCAGAAAATTATTTTTCTTTTTTAAATATATTTATGTTGGTCTTTTTGCAAGATTTAATCGACACGTGTTTCGGAATTTGTCAGATTCCATTGTCAAGACGTTTTTTACGTCAACACACGTAGACTCTGAGGTCCATTGTGATACCACGGGACCGTAATAGGTTTCCCTACTAGTCCCTGTCGTTAAACCAGTATGAGCTTCTTATGAAACTCCTTAGATGTTGAATTTTGACATCCGACAAATCCGAAAGATCGTACAGCTCCCTAGATCCCAGTGAAGCAAGTCTCTGACCAAAAAGTGCCGGGCAATGGCAAATAAAGTGTTCGATAGTTTCCAACTCCTCTTCATCCATGCAACTTCGGGAAAAGTCATTCGACGGCACTTTTAACCGCTCTGCGTGCTTCCCTATAAGACAGTGTCCGGTAATTATAGAAACCACCGTCGAAATCTCTCCTCTTGGAAGCGATATAAGCTCACTTGTGCGCCCCTGATTAAGAGAAGGTCAAATCAGTCGTGTTGTCTCACACGTCCATCCATTTGACCATCTTTGATTAGTCTCTGTCGCAGAACAAAGCCAATTCTGTTGGAACCTGTAAGGTAGTTCCTAGTCGTGCAAGTTCATCCGCTTTGCAATTCCCTGGGACCCATATGAGTCGTATGTTAAACTGCTTGGCCATCTCATTTAAAGACGTGCGGCAGTTAAGGGCAGATCTTGTTATAGATGTTGACTGCGGTTGTCGACAACACTGATGTTTTTTCAACACTCAAAAAAAAGTATTTTGAATAAAAACAACTGTTAAGAACAACCGCAAAAACAACTGTTGTCGTTATTTTGCAGAAAATTTAGTTGACTTTAAACGACTTCATTTGAATGTTTTGATCGTTTCAGTGCAGAAAGTATAACAAAATTCCACAGGTTTTGAGAATAAAAAAATCCCTCAGATTTTGACGACTTTTTCCGTAAGTTTGTCAAACTTTTTCTGTAAGAAAACTTCACAGCTAATAAGAGCGTGTTTTTTCAAAGGACCTGATTTTCTGAGCGCTTTTTCGAATAAGCGCTGATGACATTACTTCATCTAAGATCACAGAATCATTTGGATTCATGCAATTAACATCATCTTTTTAAAAATATAAAAAATTCATCGGGTCATTAAAATTTTCGTTATAGAAAACCTGAAAAATTATTTTTTATGTTGAAATGTTCAAAAATCAGTACAATCAGTACATATTTTGAAAAATCAGTACAAATCAGTACAACGTTTTTTATCAGTACATGTGATCAAAAATCAGTACATGTACTGATCAAATCAGTACGAATGGTCAGCCTACATATGAGGCATTCCACACCAAATGTCCCGCTACAGAAAAACATGTGTCCCGTAAATTTCTAAATAGGTTGTTTGGATAGCCCTATATGGAACTAAGAAAATTGCGTTTTTGGTTTTTCAAATTTTCAAAAACTAGGCGCCTCCTAACGTCTCCTAACGTGGTCAAATATTGGAAAAATGGTCAAATTTGGGGCGAGTTGCCTTGATTAAATATTTATCACATTAAAACGAAATGCACCACAATCTCAAAAATTAACATTCTTATATAGTTTTGTATGGGCTATCGAATAAAATTTTTTTCTTTGGAAAATTTTCAAAACCTGTTCTGAAATTTTCCATTTTTTAAAAAAGTCAATTTATCAAAAAATCGGCCACTTTTTTTCTTTTTTTTAATTTTTTTTTTTTTAAGTTTAGATGTTTGTCCATCCACACAAAAAAAATCAATAACACATTCTTTGTTTTTTTCGAGAAAATCGCATTTGAGTTTTAAATTTCATAACAATTTTGTAATTTGCTTGTATTTTCTTGTTTCAACAGAGCGTATGAGAAATATTTATGCAATTAATAATACTCATTCGCAACTTTAAAACAAGAAAATACAAGCAAATTCCAAAATTGTCATAAAATTCAATATTCAAATGCAATTTTCTCGAAAAAAACGACGAACGTGTTTCTGAATTTTTTTGTGTGGATGGACAAACATCTAAGCTTTGAAAAAAAAATTAAAAAAAAAAAAAGTGGCCGGATTTTTAATAAATTGACTTTTTTAAAAAATGGGAAATTTCAGAACGGGTTCTGAAAATTTTCCAAAAAAAAATTTTAATCGATAGCCCATACAAAACTATATTAGAACGTAAATTTTTGAGATTGTGGTGCATTCCGTTTTGATGTGATAAACATTTAATCAAGGCAACTCGACACAAATTTTACCATGTTTCCAATATTTGACCACGCCTCCTGAGCCCAGTTTTTGAAAAATTGAAAAACCAAAAACGCAATTTTCTTAGTTCCATATAGAGCTTTCCATACAACCTATTCCATGTTTTTCTGTAGCGGGACATTTGGTGTGGAATGCCTCACATGTGGACAGAATTGCATTCCAAATAGTTTTTCTGCGGAAATTTTTTCCCCATTTTTTTTGTTTAATTATTCTTTAAATTTGCAAATTAAATAATAAATTCCTAAAAATTTAGCACTTTCCTAAAATTGATAAAAAAAAAAGTTTAAAATAATAGGCGCGTTTTTTTGCAAAAAAAAAAATCGTACAAAAAGTGAAATTCAATGATGTTTAAATTATTATCTCGACATTTCTTTTAAAAAAAAATCCTAATGAAATGATTTTTCCCCTTAACCAATACAAATTCTTTTGTAAATTCTCTACTTACATATGACGAGCATGAATATATATATATTTTTTTCTGTTGTTGTGTATCATAATTTGCTTACCAAATAGCCAACACATGAATACACAATAAATAATGATTTGTGGCAATAAGATAAAGAAATTTTATACTAAATTTATAAATTATATTAACAAAAAGTACAAGTATGTACTCGTTATATTTAAATACAAGTGAACAAAAGTAGCATTTCGAACAAAAGTAGCATTTTTGTCTATGTACGAGACATTTTAGGATTACAAAATGACCACCATATGTTACAAATGACAACAAAAAAAAACCTAAAATAAATAATGTTTACATTTATTATTTGTTGTTTTTGTTTACCTTAGCGGATGGTGGTGGTAACACTGTAATGTCATGACAATGTGGACACCAATATACCATTGTCAATATTAATCTGTTACCAATGACGGCGACCACCTTTAAAATTATTCAATACAGTCTGATTTGATTGTCAATTTAGTCATTCATGTTAAAAAATTTTATATTTTGTTTTTTTCGCTGGATTTAGTTTTTAGTTATTTGTAGTTTCTATATTTAACTGTAAATTACAAATTATGTTATATTAAATATAAATTCAGACATATGGGAGATTCCGAGTCAAAACGCACAGAAAACTGTCGATTTTAATAAAATTCGCTGAAGATATTCGAAATTGGTGTTGTTCATATAGTAAATGGGTGGTGTTCATATAGTAAATGGGTGGTGTTCATATTGTAAATGGGTGGTGTTCATCAAATTCCGAATACAAACCAAAGATTTTTGAAATATAACGTGATAAAAATTGACCAAAAACTTCAAAATTTCAATACAAAATGACACACATTGGTACCTTTACAACAACGAGAACAAGACCTTAAAAATGCCGGGCTTAGATTGTTTGAGTATTAAAAGCTTAAAGGTCATTTATTGAGATCTAATGTTCAAAGACCCATATTTCAAATATTGAAATTTTGATGTTTTTTGGCAATTTTCAAGACGTTATATTTTGAAACCGAAAGGGTTTGAAGCTGTAAACTTAATGATTTGATGAACACTACCAATTAACAATATTTTTGGTGAAGTTCATTAAAATTGCAGGTGACAAATCCGATTTCTGTGCAGTAAAACATGAAATTGCCCATATTAAAATATGAAATGTTTAAAGAAATGAACTTAGAAATGTCACATGAGAAATGATAAACTAATTAAATAAAAATTAATTTAAATATTATTGATCTGAAAAATTAACTTTAAAAATTGCTTGTTTTTATTTTCGTGTTAAATTTTCAACTAAAACATGTTTTGGACGAATTTTCTTTTAAATAATTAATTACGGTTAATTAAACCATTTTTTTTTTGTATAATTGCTCTACAAACTATATTTAAATGTTTCTAAAACAATAAATCTTCGTGTTCGACATGTATAGAAAGAACAGCACGTGCTTAAAAATGCCACCAAATAAATAACTTTACGTTAAAACGTGAAGTTTTAAAAAACTAAAAAAAAAAATATCCTTGCGTGATGTTAACTGAAATAATTGTATGCAAACTAAATAAAAATTAACCTTCAATGAAATAAGTTTATTTAAAAACAAGTTGTTCTATTTACCTATTATAAAAAAAAAAATAGAACGATGTTAGAACTATGAAACTCAATTTGTATTAAAAAGAAATTTTATAAAAAAAAATTTTAAAAAAATATATTTCTCAGAATTTTTCTATAAGAAAAATGTCTCAGAATCTGAGACTTTTTCTATAAGAAAAATGTCTCAGAATCTGAAACTTTTTCTATAAGAAAAATGTCTCAGAATCTGAGACTTTTTCTATAAGAAAAATGTCTCAGAATCTGAGACTTTTTCTATAAGAAAAATGTCTCAGAATCTGAGACTTTTTCTATAAGAAAAATAATTTAGAATCTGAGACTTTTTCTATAAGAAAAATGTCTCAGAATCTGAGACTTTTTCTATAAGAAAAATGTCTCAGAATCTGAGACTTTTTCTATAAAAAAATGTCTCAGAATCTGAGACTTTTTCTATAAGAAAAATGTCTCAGAATCTGAGACTTTTTCTATTAGAAAAATGTCTCAGAATCTGAGACTTTTTCTATAAGAAAAATGTTTTAGAATCTGAGACTTTTTCTATTAGCAAAATGTCTTAGAATCTGAGACTTTTTCTATAAGAAAAATGTCTCAGAATCTGAGACTTTTTCTATAAGAAAAATTTCTCAGAATCTGAGACTTTTTCTATAAGAAAAATGTCTCAGAATCTGAGACTTTTTCTATAAGAAAAATGTCTCAGAATCTGAGACTTTTTCTTTAAGAAAAATGTCTCAGAATCTGAGACTTTTTCTTTAAGAAAAATGTCTCAGAATCTGAGACTTTTTCTTTAAGAAAAATGTCTCAGAATCTGAGACTTTTTCTATAAGAAAAATGTCTCAGAATCTGAGACTTTTTCTATAAGAAAAATGTCTCAGAATCTGAGACTTTTTCTATAAGAAAAATGTCTCAGAATCTGAGACTTTTTCTATAAGAAAAATGTCTCAGAATCTGAGACTTTTTCTATAAGAAAAATGTCTCAGAATCTGAGACTTTTTCTATAAGAAAAATGTCTCAGAATCTGAGACTTTTTCTATAAGAAAAATGTCTCAGAATCTGAGACTTTTTCTATAAGAAAAATGTCTCAGAATCTGAGACTTTCTATAAGAAAAATGTCTCAGAATCTGAGACTTTTTCTATAAGAAAAATGTCTCAGAATCTGAGACTTTTTCTATAAAAAAAATGTCTCAGAATCTGAGACTTTTTCTATAAGAAAAATGTCTTAGAATCTGAGACTTTTTCTATAAGAAAAATGTCTCAGAATCTGAGACTTTTTCTATAAGATAAATGTCTCAGAATCTGAGACTTTTTCTATAAGAAAAATATCTCAGAATCTGAGATTTTTTCTATTAGAAAAATGTCTCAGAATCTGATACTTTTTCTATAAGAAAAATGTCTCAGAATCTGAGACTTTTTCTATAAGAAAAATATCTCAGAATCTAAGACTTTTTCTATAAGAAAAATGTCTGAGAATGTGAGACTTTTTCTATAGGAAAAATGTCTCAGAATCTGAGACAATGTCTCAGAATCTGAGAATCTTTCTATAAGAAAAATGTCTCCGAATCTGAGACTTTTTCTTTAAGAAAAATGTCTCAGAATCTGAGACTTTTTGTTTAAGAAAAATGTCTCCGAATCTGAGATTTTTTTCTTTAAGAAAAATGTCTCCGAATCTGAGATTTTTTCTTTAAGAAAAATGTCTCCGAATCTTAGACTTTTTCTTTAAGAAAAATGTCTCCGAATCTGAGACTTTTTATTTAAGAAAAATGTCTCCGAATCGTAAACTTTTTCTTTAAGAAAAATGTCTCCGAATCTTAAACTTTTTCTAAAAGAAAAATTTCACAGAATCTGAGACTTTTTCTATAAAAAAAATGTCTCAGAATCTAGACTTTCTATAAGAAAAATGTCTCAGAATCTGAAACTTTTTCTATAAGATAAATGTCTCAGAATATCTCGAATCTGAGAATTTTTCTATAGGAAATATGTCAAAGAATTTTTTGTTCAAAAAAAATGTCGCTGAATCTAAGACTTTTTCTATATGAAAAATGTCTCAGAATGTGAGACTTCTTCTATGAGAAAAATGTTTTATAAACTGGGACTTTTTCTTTAAGAAAAATGTATCAGAATCTAAGAATTTTTCTATAAGAAAAATGTCTTACAATCTGAGAATTTTTCTCAGATTCTGAGACAGAAACCTTTTTCTATTAGAAAAATGTCTCCGAATCTGAGACTTTTTCTATAAGAAAAATGTCTCTGAATCTGATACTTTTTCTATAAGAAAAATGTCTCAGAATCTGAGACTTTTTCTATAAGAAAAATGTCTCCGAATCTGAGACTTTTTCTATAAGAAAAATGTCTCAAAATCTGAGACTTTTTCTATAAGAAAAATGTCTCAGAATCTGAGACTTTTTTATAAGAAAAATGTCTCAGAATCTGAGACTTTTTCTATAAGAAAAATGTCTCAGAATCTGAGACTTTTTCTATAAGAAAAATGTCTCAGAATCTGAGACTTTTTCTATAAGAAAAATGTCTCAGAATCTGAGACTTTTTCTATAAGAAAAATAATTTAGAATCTGAGACTTTTTCTATAAGAAAAATGTCTCAGAATCTGAGACTTTTTCTATAAGAAAAATGTCTCAGAATCTGAGACTTTTTCTATAAGAAAAATGTCTCAGAATCTGAGACTTTTTCTATAAGAAAAATGTCTCCGAGTCTGAAACTTTTTCTAAAAGAAAAATTTCACAGATTCTGAGACTTTTTTATTAAAGAATAATGTCTCAGATTTTGAGACTTTTTTATAAGAACAATTACTCAGAATCTGAGACTTTTTCTATAAGAAAAATGTCTCAGAATATGAGACTTTTCTATAGGAAAAATGTCTTAGAATCTGAGACTTTTTCTATAGGAAAAATTTCTTAGAATCTGAGAATTTTTCTATAAGAAAAATGTCTCAGAATCTGAGACTTTTTCTATAAGAAAAATGTCTCAGAATCTGAGACTTTTTCTATAAGAAAAATGTCTCAGAATCTGAGACTTTTTCTATAAGAAAAATGTCTCAGAATCTGAGACTTTTTCTATAAGAAAAATGTCTCAGAATCTGAGACTTTTTCTATAAGAAAAATGTCTCAGAATCTGAGACTTTTTCTATAAGAAAAATGTCTTAGAATCTGAGACTTTTTACAGGAAAAATATCTCAGAATCTCAGAATTTTTTTATAGAAAAATGTCTCAGAATCTGAGAATTTTGCTATAGGAAATATGTCTCAGAATCTGAGAATTTTTCTATAGGAAAAATGTCTCCAAATCTGAGACTTTTTCGATAAATTCAAGATTTTTTTGTAAATATTAAACTAAACCCCTGTTCCTTAAGTATTTCAAAACATATCTGAAATTTTATATTATTTCCACTATAAATAAAATTAAAAATTCACTTACCTAGTACAGGCTAAACCAACGTGCCACTCCACTGTTGCCAACATTCACCTCAAAAACTTGCACATTAGTTACTTATCAAAGTTAATAAAAGTTCTATTTCAAAACTTTTGGTGTTGAATTACAGCATTAATTCCATATTATTTAATTTATATATGTAAAAATGTGTGTAAAGGATGTATTTAGTTAGTTTAAGATAGCTTAAAGGTGTCGTCGCGTTTTTTGTTAATTATTTTTTGTTTAATGTTTGTATTAATAAATTAAGAATACCAAATTTAACAAAATTGACACTTATAAAACACACACATTTAATACAAAAAAATATATATAAATATGTATATAATATATAACTTGATAAATAAGCTTAAGCCACAAGGATTTGATTTTTTTTTTGTTTTGGTTTAAATAATATTATTACGAATTTAATTTAATTAAATTTTTATTTTTGTTTTGTTATAAATAGTATTTTTTAGTATTGGTATTCTATTATTTTTTTATATATTTTTTTAATTATTTTTATTCAAAACAATGGCACTTTAAATAGGTTAACACAATTTAATTTTTTTTTATTTAACGTTATAATTTCTGGAAAATAAAAGAAAATTTAAAAAACTATTAATAAGAAAATAAAAATAAAACCCAGTGCTGCACCAAATATTGCAGGGGTTCTCCTAAAAAAAACCGGATTTGCTGAAGTCCTTGGAGTACGGAAACAACCATAAATTTTCCGGTCACTTGGTTCAGTACGTTTTTTATTAGAAAATGTGTTGAAAAATCTATAGTATTAAATTAAAACTTCAAAATATCAAAACTTTGTTGTTTTAAAACGAATTTTCTATTATATATTTTTGTTTAAAAGGCATGAGCCATACCTCTTTAACAAAACAAAAAGATTCAGAATCGATTGAAAATTAACTGAGCTACAGTCCTTTCAGTTAAAAAAAACACACTTGTTTAAAAAAAAAATAAAAATAAAAATTATCTTTACATTCTAAGTTGATCTTGAGTAAGTTAAATACCTTTTCTTTATTTTTGTTAAAAGTTTTAGTAAAATAGCTTTCCCAAACAACAAAAACATAAAAGTCTATCAGCCTTACCATAGAAAAATAAAATATATGGGGGTTTTCGTGTCAACTGACACAACTTTTGAAACCGATGTCTTCCGATCGGGATGAAATTTGCACCAAGGTTAGTCCTATTGGATAGTAGTTCAGACACAATTTTTCAGCGAGATCGGTCAAGGACTCTCTGAGTTAGAGGGGGTCGAAATTTGACATTTTGGCCAAAGAGGTGTTTATTCTCATCCATGTAACTTCTTACCTATTGTTTTTAGCAAAATGTGTCCCAAAGAGTTTAGATAGCTATTTCTTCAGTCTTTCGAAAAAAAATTATAAAAAAAATAAAAAAAAAAATTTTGATTTTTTTTTTTTAAAATCTAAAACTTTTTTGACTTTTTCCTCAAATTGGGCCCTTTTTTTTTTTTTTTTTTTTGATTCAAAAGAAAGCTTAGGTCTTTTCCTTTAAGAGCTATGGGGTCGCTTAGTGGGATGCGAGTGGGATATCTATGAAAAAATTATTTTTTTAACTTTGGAACACAAAAAACGGTTCTTCAATTTGCACTATTAGGCGTGGGATAACTAACCAGTTTTCGATTTCGATCCACGATACCCTCTAATTTTTATAGGTTCGAAAAAGAAAGCACGCACCAAAAAATAAGGGCGGTGGGGTGGGGCCAGATGGTCCCTCATCGGGGTCAAAGTTGGGCGTAAAGAGGTAAAATCCTCAAAAAGCCCCAAAACTGCCCTAGAAACGCCCCTGGAGGGGTGCAATGTGAGACGAACCTCCAATAATTTTCTGCCCCCAACATTTTTCTTGAACATACCTTACCCCTATTTCCACTTCCTATGGGGGCTCCCATACAAAACATTTTTAAAAAATTTGATCCTACCATTCTAACTTACCCTAAAGTGCCCCAAGTGGAGCCAAATGTATGACCGACCCCCATTATTTTATTAATTCCAACATTTTTTGCGAACACACCTACAATGTATCTTTAACCCTTAAGGTGGTCCCCATACATTTCTTTTATTTTTTATAAATTTGTTTTATTAAACCAGCTCCTACCGCCCCTACCGTGCCTCCTAGAGAGGCAAAAATTATGACCAACCCCCATTATTTTTTAGTTACCAACATTTTGTCCGAACATAATAACACCCTATCTCCACTCCTTAAGGGGCTCCCATACGTTATAAAAACATGTATTTTTAAAAACTAATAAAAAAATAAAAAAAATGTATGGGGACCCCCTTAAGAGTTGAAAATAAAGGGTAGGTATATTCTGAGAAAATGTTGGAGATGAAAAAATATTGGGGGTCGGTCATATATTTTACTTCTCTAGGGGCACCCTATGGACAGTTAGAGCGGTAGGAGCAAATTTAGAAAAATGTCATTTTGTATGGGAGCCCCCTTAGGAAGTGGAAATAGAGGTTAGGTATATTCAAGAAAAATGTTGGGGGCAGAAAATTAATAGAGGTCGGTCTCACATTGCACCCCTCCGTGGGCAGTTCTAGGGCAGTTTTGGGGCTTTTTGAGGATTTTAACCTCTTTACGCCCAATTTTGACCCCGTGCTCGTGCTTTCTTTTTCGAACCTATAAAAATTAGAGGGTATCGCGGATCGAAATCGAAAACTGGTTAGCTATCCCACGCCTAATAGTGCAAATTAAAGAACCGTTTTTTGTGTTCCAAAGTTAAAAAAATAATTTTTTCATAGATATCCCACTCGCATCCCACTAAGCGACCCCATAGCTCTTAAAGGAAAAGACCTAAGCTTTCTTTTGAATCAAAAAAAAAAAAAAAAGGGCCCAATTTGAGGAAAAAGTCAAAAAAGTTTTAGATTTTTAAAAAAAAAAAATCAAAAATTTTTTTTTTATTTTTTTTATAATTTTTTTTCGAAAGACTGAAGAAATAGCTATCTAAACTCTTTGGGACACATTTTGCTAAAAACAATAGGTAAGAAGTTACATGGATGAGAATAAACACCTCTTTGGCCAAAATGTCAAATTTCGACCCCCTCTAACTCAGAGAGTCCGATCGGAGGACATCGGTTTCAAAAGTTGTGTCAGTTGACACGAAAACCCCCATATTTAAAATCAGCTTTTAATTTTATTGCCCTACAAATTGTTTTTGTTTTTAAAATCGACTTTCAAAAAATGTATTCAAAATTTGAAATTTAAAATAAAACTTTTGTTAAAATAGACTTTTTGTTTTCTTGTGGTAAGGGCCTATGATTTTAAATTTTTTTTTAAAGAAAAAAAAAATTTATATAGAAAAAAGTCCTAACTTGAGACTTTTTCTTTACGAGAAATACATAAAAACTCTCAAGTTTAAGTTTAAAAGTCTCAATAAACAAAATCGTATAGAAAAAGTTTCAGATTCTGATACAAAATCGACTCACTTTGACATTTTACTTGTGACGCATCAAACCCATAATGTATATGGGGCATTCCATGTCAAATCGGACACTTTGAAAAATTTCCCAATTTGTTAACAGTTTTTAGTACCCTTCGAAAACTCCATCGTGGTAATTTATCAGATTTTTTTGATGATCCGTTCAAAAGATATCGAATTTTTAAAAATTGGTAGTCTGTTCATTTACACAAAATTCCTTTACTCATAACTTCTTCAATAATGGTAGAAATTTCAATTTTTTTTTCAAAATTTTTGTTTTTTTACGTACTTTTTAAAAATAAATAGTGGTCGGTCTCACTAATGACCCCTCTCGGACGCACCATTGGACCGGTAGAAGCTGATTAAATAAAACAAATTTACAAAAAATAAAAAAATTGTATGGGGACCGCCTTAACAGTTAAAGATAGAGTGTAGGTGTGTTCAGAGAAAATGTTTGGACTAAAAAAATATTGTGGGTAGGTCATACATTTTGTTGCTCTAAGGGCACTATTAGGGCAGTTAGAGCAAATTTAAAAAAATGTCGTTTTGTGTGGGAGCCCCCTTAGAAATTGGAGATAGGGTATTAGTTTGTTCCAAACAAATGTTAAGACGTAAAAATTAATGGGGGTCGGTCTTTTAAAGGACCCGTCAATGACGCACCATTCGAGCAGTAGATGTGATTTTAAGATTGGAAAATTACAATAAAATTTTTTAAAAAAATTTTAAAAAATATTAATAATCGTTATCTCACGATCCGCCTGGGCAAAAAATTTGTAGAATCGATAGATGTTTTACACAAAAAAAATTAAAATTATTATATTGTGGGTCGATCATACATTTTGTTGCTCTAAGGGCACTATTAGGGCAGTTAGAGCGGTTGCAGCAAATTTTAAAAAATGTCGTTTTGTGTGGGAGCCCCCTTAGAAATTGGAGATAGGGCATTAGTTTGTTCCAAAGAAATGTTAAAATTAATGGGGGTCGGCCTTATAAAGTACCCCTCTATGACGCACCATTGGAGCAGTAGAAATGATTTTAAGATTGGAAAAATACAAAAAAAAATTTTCAAAAAATTTTAAAAAATAGTAGTAATCATTATCCCACGATCCTCCTGGGCAAAAAATTTGTAGAATCGATAGAAGTTTTACACAAAAAAATTTAAAAAAAATCGAAGAGTACAAACATTTTCAAAAATGAGATTTAAATTTTAAAACTTAAAAATCGCATACTAGAGCGCTTTTAAGAATTTTTTGGGATTTTTTTTTTAAAGTACGTAAAAAAACAAAAATTTTGAAAAAAAAAATTGAAATTTGGACCATTATTGAAGAAGTTATGAGTAAAAGAAGTTTGAGTAAAGGAACAAACTACCAATTTTTAAAAATTCGATATCTTTTGAACGGATCATCAAAAAAATCTGAAAATTTACCACGATGGATTTTTTGAAGGGTTCTAAAAACTGTTACAAATTGGGAAAATCTAAAAAAAAAATTTCAAAGTGTCATGGAATGCCCCATATATATCATTGACCCATGATCGATTCCAAGATATTCTATGAATGTCCGTCCGCCTGTCTGTAGATCACACGATGCAGTCCAAAATAAAACACCTAGCGTTCTAAAGTTTGGCACAAACTATTTTGGTAATCTACACGTACTATTTTGGTAATCTATTTAAAAATTTCAAAAAAGTACTAGAACTTTTTAACTGAATGGATCAAATATTTTTTTATTTGACAAAAACCGATAGAAATTTTTTGGCTCTGTATATTAAAAAATATTTTGGCACTTTTTTATTGGAAAGTTACTTTTTACCAAAAAGTAATATTTAAGTGCTTTTTTACTTATTTTAAGATTGGTGCTACAAATTCGATAAAGAAATGAAATTTTCATTTCAAACCACTTTTCTGATGATTGAAAAAAAAAATCCATATTAACTCGAAGAAGATTTTTTCATATCATGAACAAACAACACAGGCTGGCCGTAACCTTAGACGACTCAGCCACCACATTGATAGGAAATGCTTTGACAAATACTCGTTTAATATTTTTGTGATCACACATACCCAGGCAGAAAAATACAAACGGGAAAGCGCTTGCAAAGTACCTTTTATGGTCGCTTGTGTGCTGGGAAAGCATCACAGTTTAGTGCTCTCCCAGCGCACAGAGGGTTGAAATGTACCAAAAGTGAGGATTAATTCAAAAGCTGAACTTTATCCTACACATTCGTGTGTGGTACTGGGTGAAAGGTAATTAAATTCTACATCACTATTTGCAAAAAACTTTTGTTTTGAGTAAATTACTCTATCGACTGTGAGCTGTCAAAGTCAAATAATTTTTCAAAATTTTTCGTGCCGTGCCTAAAACTGAAAATTGAGATATTTTGGGTGCTGATAATTCTTATTAAGCGTTTTAAAAGTAATTTTATTAAAAAGGAGCCATCAACTTCAGGTATTTGGCTACATAATTGCATTAATGTTTTTTAGATAAATGTTTTGCAAATATTTTTAATATTTTTTTAAAAAGTGCTCCATATTTGGGGTATTTTCGATATATACACAGAGTTTCAACAAATTTCTTGTTGCGATCCAGCAAATTTTATTAAGTGATATTTTAATATAGTATTTTAGCTTATATATTCCATACCAAACTTTTGCAGAGGCACCGCGTTTTTTTTACTTATTAAAATTTTTGTGAAAGAACTCCAGTTTCTAAAAAAAAACTGAAAAACATATGAGAAAGGGCATTGTGGGAGACCCCTTAGTTAGAGGAGATACGGGGTGCGTACGTTGAAAAAAAAGTTGGGGATGAAAAAATAATGATAGTTGATCTCACATTTCACCCTCTAGGAGCCAGCATGGAGCGGCAGCAAATGATTTCATTAAAAAAAAAATGTGTATGGGGACCACCTTAAGGGTTGGATATACAGGGTAGGTATATTCTAAGAAAATGTTTGGGTTAAAAAAATATTGGGGGTCGGTCACATTTTCGACATCTCTAGGGGCATCCTTGGGGCAGTTAGAGCTGTATGAGCAGATTTTATAAAAATGGCATTTTGTATGGGAGCCCCATTATCGAGTGGAGATACGGTATAAGTATGTTCCAAAAAAATGTTGGGGGGGTAAAAATTAATGGGGGTCGGTCTTAGTGGATACCACTCTAAGACGCACCATGGGAAATAAAAATAAATTTGGTGGGGACCACCTTAAGGGTTAATGATAGAGGGTAGGTATATTCAAAGAAAATGTTGGGGTTAAAAAAATATTGGGGGTCGGTCACACATTTGCATTTCTAGGGGCACCCTTGGAGCAGTTAGAGCTGTAGGAGCAGATTTTATAAAAATGGCATTTTATATGGGAGCCCCATTATCGAGTGGAGATACGGTATTAGCATGTTCCAAAAAATGTTGGGGGGTAAAAATTAATGGGGGTCGGTCTTATTGACTTATACTCTAAGACGCACTCTGGGAGCGCACAGAGGGCCAGACAGATCGATTTCCGGCCAAAAGTCCTTATTTGTAAATTCACAAAAAAATGTTTACCAGTTTGTTGGCCATATATAGAAGCAGGTTTTCTGAACTTATCTTTATGATCCAATTACACCCTTTCCTTTGACAGGTCTTCAAAGTAAAAAAAGCTAGTAAAAAATTTTTAAAAGTTGAGATAGTTTTTTAATTTTTTTTCCAAACTTCTATTGCTAATGTTTAACTTTTTGTTTGCGTGGTTCAACCTTATATATAAGCCTTTGTAACGAAAATAACACGGACAAATATAACTCATTTGCCTGGCAGCATTTCGCGTTTTTTGTAAAAAAAGTTATAATTTTTTAGATATTTACCTCGCGCCGAAAAAATCCTCAGCGATCCTCAGTTCGATACAATCGGTCTATATTTTTTATGATATAGAATGGATCCATATCTTTCGAAAAAAGTTGCCCAAACTTGTTTGAAATGATAAATGGCGAAATTACAGCTATATATGAAGTGGTTCGAGATTTGTTTTTAAAAAAATAATTTAACCCAAAATAATGTTTTACGGCTTGAATAGTATTTTTATCGTCAGAGAGTGCCTAAAGTGAAAGGGAAAAAAAAGAATCTACATTTCTAGTTTTTTTTTGTAGAATTATGGAAAATATCAGTTACACCATTTCCAATTAAATTCAAAGATTTTTTATTGAATTTCCAAAAAAATAAAAAAAGTGAATAATTTGTCGTCAAATTATTCACTATTATAAATTGTCGACACAAATAAGTCATTTACACCATTTCCATATTTATATCAAAAATAAAAAATAATTTATATAAAAATTATGTGCGTAGATTTAACTTCAGACACTCTTAATACTCTTAAAACTAATTTTTAGTTAGATCAGACAAAGTTAACAAATCTAGTCTCCATATTGTTTCCGCCATATTGAATTTTATCAGTTCGATTTTAAGGTAACAGACCCGGAAATTTACTAGGTCACACTTTCAGCTAGCTTCAACAAAGAAAAGGAATATAACTGTTTTTTAATAACTTGTAACAAACTTTACTAAGCATATTTAGTCCGCCATTTTGTTTTTCAAAATTCACACCATTAATTCTGATTCAGTAATTCCATGACCCCCTTAAAACAAAATTTGAGTTAAATCGGAAAAATTATTAAAAAAATTTGTCCGCCATATTGGAAACGCCATTTTGATTTTTTTAGTTTTTAGATAAATTTTGAGATCAGCGACCCCGAAATACTTTAGAAGCACATTTTCAGCCGGATCCAACAACGATAAAGACTTTTGGCCGGAGTTGGTTCATTATTTAAACTTTAAGAAGCAAGTTTAGACCGCCATTTTGTTTTTCAAAATTCGGAGTAACAATTCTTATTCAGTAACTCCAAGACCCTCATAAAACAAAATTTGAGTTCAATCGGACAATTTTTAAAAAAAAATTGTCCGCCATATTGGATCCGCCATTTTGATTTTTTTGGTTTTTAGCTAAATTTTGAAATCAGCGACCTCGAATTCCTATAGAAGCACATTTTCAGACGGATCCAACATCGATAAAGACTTTTGGCCGGAATTGGATCATGCTGGCCCTCTGTGGAGCGGTAGGAGCTGATTTCATAAAATAAATTTAAAAAAATAAAAAACAATTGTATGGGGACCACCTTAAGGGTTAAAGATAGAGGGTAGGTATATTCTAAGAAAATGTTGGGATTGAAAATATATTTAGGGTTGGTCACACATTTGACATCTCTTGGGGCATTATTGGAGCAGATAGAGCGGTAGGAGCCAATTTTTTTAAAAAGGTTATATCTTCTTTTTTAATAAAAAAATATTTTCTATAATTTTTTTTTTTTCTGTAAAACATTTTTTTTTTACTAAATAATGTATAGTTAGTCTAAAAAAATATAAATATTTATAATAAAGGGCTTTTCTGAATTAATCCCCAGTTTACATATGTTTCAACCCACTGTGCAGCGTCCAAAATGATAACCATGGTAAACGGTATGCCGTTGCTATTTTAAAGCGCTTTAAAAACAAAAAATATGGTACTATTATAGCACTTTTAGAACAAAAAATGGGACGTATCTAAATTGTATACATAAGTTCATAAGACATAACTTTTTTTGGTGTCAATTTGAATAAAGAAATTTATTAAATTAGGATAAAAGATTTATTGACTCATTTATTAGTTGAGTTTAAGGGTGATGTATCCGGAGTTTAAGACACTTCCTCACGAAAGAAACAGGTGCTTTTATATAAAAGGTGTCAAGTTTGTAATATGTAGGCCATTGTGTATAAGTGACATATCACGAGAAATATCAAGGACTTTGAACGGATTTAAATAGAAAAACATTGGCAAAGCGCTTGGAAAGCACTTTTTCGAATTCATACTACCTTCTACACAGAAAATAAAGTTCTTTGCCGAGATTTTTTCTTTGGAACGGTTGGCAGTTTCTGCCGGGGTAACTATTAGTCTTTTCGTACTCTATTGACTCCATCAAAACCGAATTTTTATATGAGAACCCCTGCATATTTTTTATACACTTTTGTGGCACTGTGTAATTTAAAGGGTAGAATATATTTTTATTAAATTGCAGTTATACATAAAATTTTATTTTATGTTTTTTTTTTTTCTTTTTGATGACAGATTATCTGGTTTAAGCGGTAAGATTTTTTTTATCATATTTCTTTTTTTGTTTTTATAAAACACTTCTCTTATGGAAACATCAAAAGGATATCAGGATAACACAAAAATAATATAAAATATATATATATAAAGCTTTTTGAAGAGCTTTTTAAACGAAGTGCACACACACACATAAATTTTATCAAAAAAAATTAAAGGATATGAGGCATAAAAAGGAATCAAAGGAAAAATAAAAAAAAACTTATACAAAATTTATAAATCCTAGATATTTTTTCCACATTTTTTTTCTTTTTTCACTTTTATTAAATTTAAATATTAAATAAACAATCATTTGTTTGTCTTTCTACTATTTAATTTATTTTAAATTTTATAAATTTATTTTCTTTAATTAATTTTTAGTATTTGTTTATGTTTTTGTTAAATAATTGCAGTATTTAATTTTTATTACTCGTAAACAATTTTTTTTTCTTTTCTATTACACATCCGCACCGTTGAACGTTTTAATAAGAAATGTCTGTATATTGTGTTGTTTTGTATTATTTTCAATGAGAGTGAGTGTTAAAGTGTGTGTAAAAGAGCAAAAGAGAGAAACTGTAGAAAACCGAAGAAAACCTCAAAAACACGATAAAACACACTGCCCTACTTTTTGTTTTGTCAGTTTTTATATCAAGTACATAAACGTTCGTTGCACGTAAATCACACGCATACAAACACATATACACACACACAAATACTTAAACACATAGACAGAGTGTCTATGTGACCAAGTTTTGTATTTTTTTTTTGTTTCTTCCTTTCAGCCATTTGCTAAACGAACCCTATATTTTATTTTCCTCCAATACACAGAAAACTTGATAAAATTTTATTATTTTGTTATTATCCTTTTTCTTCTTCTTCTTGCGGTATATAACAACAACAACTTACAAAAAAACATCTACTCACACACACTTGCTTAGTTTTACCTATTTTTTTGTGTTTGTATGGTAAGAAAATTTATATTTGTATATAATATTTGATTTGATGGATTATGTTAAAGTGATATTGAAAAAAATATACTATAAATCAAATCGAAACTTTATAGAAAATTGTATATTTTTATGTTGCGAAATATTTAAATAGAAACTATAAGATCCTTTGCACAAAAACAAGGTTGGTAATACACTAATGGTGGAATTTGTAACGTTTGGCAGAAATTTCAGAAAAATCTAGAAAATTCGGGAAAAATCATAAAAACTCTGGAAAATTTTAGTAAACTTGAGAAATTTAATACAAATTTAGAAAAATAACATTCTCACTTTTTTTTTAGATCAAGAAAAAAATATCTCCGGACCAAATCGGTGAATTTGAATGTTTTATTTTTAAATTAAAACTAATTATAGTGACTCCAATTAATAATGGAACATCATATATTTGATAGCAGTTCTTTAAAGGCAATTTATCAATATTTCAATTGAATATTTTTGAAAAAAAAAAAAAGTTATTATCAATTGAATATTTTTGAAAAAAAAATGCTATATAGAAAATTTTCGTAGCGTATCGGTCTAGAGTGATCGTACCTAAGAGGCAGTTAATAGCAAAAAACATTACAGATCATGGGTTCAATCCCTGGCGGCTGCGATCTGTTAATAATTTTCACATATAGAATAAAATTGACTATTAACTGAATAAATTTGACATTAAACGTTTTTCTGATGATTATAATAACTGGATTATATGAAACTAGTAAAAAACGAACCAGGATGTCTTAAATTTTTAGAAAAATTAATTTTTCTTTCACACCTTTCTCAATTCAAACCATATATTCCAAGTTTTAATTTAAGCTTGATTGCGTCCAGATTAAGCAAATATTAAATGATATATGAGGGTCGCGATGGAAAATGAAATTATTTATAGATATTTTTTAGAATTTTTTTTTAAAACATTCTAAGTCGATTTTTTCCAACTTTAAACATTAAAAATTTTAAAAATTATCTAATACTTTTTATTAAGTTATGAGCTAGTTTTTCCAAGTGTATAGTAATGAGATATTAGAATCAGGGCTGTCAGATATGGCGATTTCTCGCCAAACGTGGCGATTTTGAAATGTATTTGGCGACGAGTTTTTCGATTTGGCGATTTACAAAATGATTGGCGATTTCTTTGGCGATTTTGTCAAGTTATTTCCTGAATATTTTTAAAAGATTAGTAGAGCCATTATTTCAAATTATCAAATTTTATTTACTTTTGCTGCGCTTAGACAGTTAAAACTTTTTTTTAACATTTTCGACAGACTTTCTACAAGTCTAAGTAGCTCTTTATGAATGAAAACAAAACAAAAAACATTTGGGAAATTTGTCCAGTGTCCAGGAGAGTCAAAAACTATAATACGCGAATCACAAAAAAAAATATTTATTTTTTTTACACTGTTGTAAACTGTTGTTGAGTAAAAATAACGATAAGAAAATTAAGAAATATTCAAGACCGATTATCATGGATCGATTGGGGTTTTTGCATTAGTGCAGAAAACAAGCATAAATGAATTTTGAGTGAAATTTATTGCCTATAGACAGATTTTAGAAGTAATTAGCAAAATTTTTAATTGGAGTAATTTATAAATTACCGATTGAAGTAAAAAATACAAAAACTAAAAAAAAATTCTTTTGGCGATTTTTATGTATTTTTCTAGGATTTTGGCGATTTTTGAGTATTATTATTTTCTAGTCATTATAAAGAAAACAAAATATATTTTTTTTAAATAAAAATAATTATTTTTTTAACAAAAACTGAAAAAAATTGAGTTTTGGCGGTTTTTGACATCCGATTTGGCGATGAGCGTAAAAAAAATCTGACAACCCTGATTAGAATAATTAAAATTTTTCTTTGTTTACAAAAAATTTGTGGCCAAAAGAATTGGAGGTAAAAATGTATTTAAAAAATTTAATTTTTAGTTTGGTTAGTTCGAAAGTGTTTGAATTTGGAAAAAAAAATCGACTTAGAAATGCTTTAAAAAAATTTTATAAAAAATATGTGTAAATAATTTAATTTTCAAGTACGACCCTTGTATATCATTTAATATTTGCTCAATCTGGACGCTGTCAAGCTTAAATTCAAACTTGGAAAATTTCCTATATAGGACTTTTTTTCAATAATAGTCAATTGGTAATAATCAGGTTTAGTATTGACAAATTTCTTTTAAAAAACTGCTATCAAATATATGCTGTTCCATTATTAGTTTGGGTCACTGTAATTAGTTTTAATTTAAAAAAAAAAAATTTAATGTAATAAATGTAACTAAATCAAGGAAATCAAAATCTGATAATTTTTTTCCGAAAATTTAAAAAAAAAATAATATTTTTGCATATGAGGCATTCCGCACCATATGTCCAGCGAAAAAACATGTGTCCCATGAATTTATGAATAGGCTGTATTGATAGCCCTATATGGAAATAAGAAAATGGCGTTTTTGGTTTTCCAATTTTTCAACATTTTTTAGGAGCCGCGGCAAAATATTGAAAAAAATTTAAAATTTGTGTCAAGTTGACTTGATTTAATATTTATCAAATTTACATACATTGAATGCACCACAGTCCCAAAAATGTACATTTTTGTATATTTTTTATGGGCCATGGATTAAATTGTTTTTTGAAAAATTTTAAGAACCCCTTCTGAAATTATTATTTTTTAAAAAAGTCAATTTAATAAAAAAACCCATCTACTTTTTTCCCTTTTTAGATTTTTTTTTGTCTATCCATACAAAAAAAATCAGAAGCGCATTTTTCGCTTTTTTCGATAAAATTGCATTTGAATATTAAATTTTATAATATTCTAAAATTTTCTTGTATTTGCTTGTTTCAACATAGCGTATGAGTGACAGATACATATTTTCAAAATTCGTTAATTTGTAACTCATACGCCCTGTTGGAACAAGAAAATACAAGAAAATTACAAAATTATTATAAAATTTAATATTTAAATGCAATTTTTTCGAAAAAAAAATCGAAAAACGCGCTTCTGAAATTTTATTGTGTGTATAGACAAACATCTAAACTTAAAAAAAAAATTAAAAAGTGACAGGATTTTTGATAAATTGAATGGGTTCTTAAAAGTTTTCAAAATAAAAATTTTTACACAAGAATGTCAATTTTTAAGATTATGGTGCATTCCGTTTTAATTTGAAAAATATTTAAAAAAGGCAACTCGACACAAATTCGACCATTTGACATTTTTCCTATAAAAAAAGTCTTAGACCTCGAAACATTTTTGCTATAGAAAAAGTCTCAAAGAGATAGGTTTTTCTTATAGAAAAAGTATCAGATTCCGAAACATTTTTCTTATAGAAAACTTCTCAAATTATAAAATAATTTTCTTTAAGAAAAAGTCTCAGATTCTGAGATAATATCGCCAAAGAAAAAGTTTCAAGTTCTGAGACATTTTTCCTACAGAAAAATCTTAAATTCGGACACATTTTTCTTATAGAAAAAGTCTCAGATTCTGACACGTTTTTCTATAGAAAAGGACTAAGATTCTGAGACATTTCTCAGATTCTGCGGCATTTTTCCTTTAGAAATAGTCTCAGATTTTGAGAAATTTTTTCTTTAGAAATAGTCTCAGATTATATTATTTTTATAGTCTCAGACATTTTACCTATTCAGATTCTAAAACACATTTTCTGTCAGAAACAGTCTCAGATTTTTACACATTTTCCTATAGAAATAGTCTCAGATTCATTTGAAGACATTTTTATAAGACATTTTTCCTATATCCTAATATAAAACATTTTTCCTATAAAAAAATGTTTCAGATTCTGAAACATTTGTCCTATTGAAAAAATATCAGATTCTGAACATTTTTTCTACAAATATAATCTCCTGAGACATTTTTTCTACAGAAAAAGTCTCAGATTCTGAGGCACTTTTCCAATAGAAATTGTCTCAGATTCATTTGAAAACATTTTTATGAGGCATTTTTCCTATATTATGAGACATTTTTCCTATAGAAAATGTTTCAGATTCAACAACATTTTCCCTATAGCAAAAATCTCAGATTCTGAGACAGTTTTCCTATAGAAATAATCTCAGAATCTGAAACCTTTTGCCTATAAAAAGAGTCTAAGATTCTCAGACATTTTTCCTTTAGGAATAGTTACAAATTATTTTGAGACACTTCTCCTATAGAAATTGTTTCAGATCTGACAAGGGAAGTATCTCAACCCATATGAACCGATTTGCATGAAACGTAAAATATATATAAAATGGACAATTCTAAGGTTGGGGTGTCTCGGCTTATCGGCCATATCGGGGATTTAAGGGTTCAAAACATGGGTCAAAAAATGACGAAAAAAACGTTTTTTGGATTTTCAGCCATTTTTTTCAAAGAAACTATATGATGTTTACATGTGAGAAGAAAGGTTTTTTTAATGCCTATTCAACGGTGGCATAACCTTGTAAAAGTTCGGCTTTCTTAAATACTTTTTTCACGAAAATGTGTAAATTTTGGGGGGTATTTATATGAAGACATAGACCTACGATGTCCATATGAATACGAAATAATCTTTATTAAATTTAAGTCGACACGTATTTTTGCCCTAGAGGATATTCCTATTAGTTCGGGAGTTATCGAAATTTTCCCGAAGGTCCACTTTGTTTCATAAGGGGACAACGAAATTTTAAAACTCTGATATGGCCGATAAGCCGAGACACCCCAACCTTAAAATCGTCTCTTTTATATATATTTTAAGTTTCAGGCAAATCAGTTCATAAGGGTTGAGATACTTTCCTTGTGAGACATTTTTCCTGTTAGAAACAGTCTCAGATATTGAGACATTTTTTGTATAGAAATAGTTTAAGATTCTGAAACATTTTTCCTATAGAAAAAATTCATAGATTCCGTGACAATGTTCCTATAGAAATAATCTCATATTCTAAAAATTTGTTTCTATAGAAAGAGTCTCAGATTCTGATACATTTTTCCTTTAGAAATAGTTTCAGATATCATTTTTATAGTCTCAGATTCTGAGACATTTTTCCTATAGAAATAGTTTCAGATTTTAAGACATTTTTCCTATAAGAAACAGTCTCAGACTCTGAGGCATTTTCTCTATAGAAATAATCTCATATTCTAACCCATTTTTCAAATAAAAAATGTCTATAATTCTGAGGCACTTTTCCAATAGAAATAGTCTCAGATTCATTTGAAGACATTTTTAGGAGGCATTTTTCCTATATTATGAGACATTTTTCCTATAGAAAATGTTTCAGAAAATGTTCTGATAAATCCTATACTATACAAAAAGTTTTAGCTTCTGACACATTTTATTTATATAAAAAGTCTCAGATTCTGAGACATTTTTCCTTTAGTAAATGTTTCAGATTCATAAAGAAAAAGTCTCAGATTCTATAACATTTTTCCTATAAGCAGATATAATCAAAGATTGTGAGACATTTTATCTCTGGAAAAATGCTTCTGAACCAAAGATTATATTTATAAGAAAAATGTGTCAGAATGTGAGATTTTTTCTATACAAAAAAATGTTTCAGATTCTGAAACATTTTCTATAGGATCTCATAAAAATGAATCTGAGACTATTTCTATAGAAAAAATGTCTCAAAATCTGAAACCTTTTCTAGCAGGAAACATGTCTCAGAATCCGAGACTATTTCTATAGGAAAAATAGAGACTTTTTCTTTGGGAATATTGTCTCAGAATTTGAGACTTTTTCTTTGGAAGATTGTTTCAGAATCTGAGACTTTTTTTAAAGGAAAAATAGTTTACAATTTCCGACATTTTCTATCAGAAAAATGTCTCGGAATGTGAGACTTTTTCTATAAGAAAAATCTATCTTTTTAAGACTTTTTCTTTAGCAAAAATGTTTTAGAATCCTAGACTTTTTCTATAGGAAAACTGTCTCCGAAGCTGAAACTATTTCGACGGAGACATTTTTCCCATAGAAAAATTTAAGATTTTCCCAAAATCAGGGGCGGAATTGAAGATATACCCCCCCAAGCGAATTTCAAAAAAGGAAAAGAAGGAAACATAAAAGAAGAAAAAGAAAAAAAGGAAAAGGAAGAGAAGCAAAGGATAGGATAGGAAAACAGGATGAGGAGAAAAAAGAGTAGTTTTTAGTGTGTGAACAAATTTTCAGAATCCTAAAAGTTTGTCTGAGAACCTGAAAAATGTTCTTGGGGAAAAATGTTTCCATCCAGAAATTATCTATACCAAAAATAAAAATGATTCTTTTGAAGAGATTTTTATTCAAATCGGAATTTTTTTCGGGAATAATTTAAAATAACCTGAATTTTTCCAAAGATTTTTTATTAGAAATTTGAAAATAATGTTTTTCCAGAACTAAAAAATTTTCGTAAGAAAAATTCTTTGAATTTAAAAATGTTGTTACGAAAAACATTTAGGTTTGGGGAATGCCTTGGAGTCTAAAAATTGTTAAGCAAGAAATATACATCAAATCTAAAACTTTTTTTTGAACTGCGCAATTTTTCTATAAAGAAATATCTGAAAGAAGAAAACATTTTAAGAATTACTTTTGTATAAGAAAAAATCTCGATTTACATAAAATTTTTCATAAAAACTGCATCGAAAAAACAACATAAAATTTTTCCCCTAAGAAAAGATGTCTCAGATATTAAAAACATTTTTTTTAAGAATCCGATGGTTTTTTGTTGATTTTGTTTGCCTCAGAATCGGAAATATTTCTAAAGGAAAATTTCTTAAATTCTAAGAACTATTCTGTATAAAGTGTGTACTAGGGATGCTAAACGGGAAATCCCGAAAACCCAGGATTTTTCGGGATTGATAAATCCCGAATCCCGGGATTTATTTTTTTCAATCCCGGGATTTTTAGGGATTTTCCGGGATTGAGAAATCCCGAAGAATCCCGGGATTTCGGGATTTTGTTTGTCAAATATTGTAATCAAAATTGACTATTTCAGTGTTTGTTGTCCGATGGTAACAAAATGGACATCGTTTGAAAGGTGTTTGAAATATCTTTCAAATGAGGCATGCTGGGCTTAAATTCTCTTACTCTTTTGGTCGTATTACTTAATATACAGAAGGGTGAATTATATTTTCCTTTTTTCGAATTTAAAAATTGTCAGAATTGATGCCTTTTAGGGTCAATATTGTTCCTGCAGGGAAATGTCTTTAGGTTCCTTTTTTAAATCGGAAAATTCAGAACAAAGTAAAACATTTTTTTACTTTGTTTGAAACTTTCACATTTTCTTGTCTAAAAAGGAGCCCTACGAGCCCTAGGTCCAATATTTTTTTGTATAAATATTGACCCTAAAAGGCAACTATTCCGACCCCGACGATTTTAAAATTCGCAAAAAAAAATTTGCCTCACCCTAATTTATAAGGAATCATTAAGTAATCCATCTGTAAAGTTTATTTTTAACAGTTTTAGTTCGTAAATGAGTTAAAGCGGATGAGGGGAAAATTTCCCCCTTGAAGAACCAAAACAGCCTCAGAAAACCCAAATTTGTTAACCAATTTGTACTTTTGTTAAGCAAATGACACATTTATAAGTTTCACCTAGCCAGAAAATGCAATTTTTCTCGTCCCGCCCCTTTTTGTGGGCGTGAATATAAAAAATAATATAAATAATGATAAAATTCTGTAACTTAAGCGTAATAATAATGTATTTGTCAACATTTATCGCAAAGGGAAGAAAACCGGTAAAATGCGATTCGCCTACCAATAGGACAATTAATACAAATTTTGTATTGGTAGAGGACATTGGGGACACCTTCCCCTCGCGAGAAATTGTAACAAATTTACTAACACAATGTTATCATTATTTAAACAAATATTTTATATCGACATCTACAAAAGAGGCCGACCGAAAAAAAGTATTTTCTAATATTTTAAATTCGACTGCATCGCGTCTTTCACAGACACACATCGCTCGAGTCTATTCAAATCGGTCATAGCTGTTCCTAAATTTTCGGTTTTTCTATGCTAAATATGTGAAACTTTACGAAAAATATTCAATGGTTATGAATTAATTGAATATTTAATTATAAAAAACAATTATTAAAAATGTTACGTAAAAAACCTTAATTTTAATAAATCCCGAAAAATCCCGAAATCCCGGGATCCCGAAAAATCCCGGGATCCCGGGATTAGATATTTAAAATCCCGAATCCCGGGATTTGTAAATGTCAATCCCTAGTGTGTACGTATGTGAGATTTTTTCAAAACAATGTTTCAGATCGAAACATTTTTAATAATTAGAGTGAGTTTTTCAGAACCACTTCTGATATTTGTTCTATAACACTTACTTACAAATAATAAAAAATTGCTATCCACGACATTTTACACTTATTTTCCAAGTAAAATCTTGCGCTGAATCCGAAAATGAAATCCAAAGGTTCAAAACAGTTCGTGAGATTTTTTAAAAAAAATATCATTGGACCAAATCGGTGGATTTAATTTTTTGTTTTGTTTTAAATTAAAGGTAATTAAATGTTTGCTGCACAAAAGATCATATTGGTCGCAGTGCATAGGGCCTTTTCTAATCGAATCTAATTAAATGTTTTATCAGTTCTACATACCACATTTTTCCACCTGATTATCAAAAAAATTAAATACACCGATATTTTTATTTAAATAAAAACCACTTTTTTTAAAAGTTAAAATTTGAAAAGGTTGCAATATCTCAAAAAATTTTAAAATTTTTTATTTCATTTTAGGTCTCAGCGGGTAAAATCTCTGTAAGCTAGTGTTATTTATTTCTTACTCTCTCCTATGCGTATGATAAATATTAATTGAATTAAAAAAATTTTCATACGCCTTGGTGATTGATCATTTTTAAGTTTTTTATTATTTTTCTAAAGACCTTCACGTTATTTCTTCTTCGAAGAAAACGATTTTTGAAATAAAAGGTCGGCTCTTTAATCGACAAAGTTAGAAAAAAAACTAATTCTTTCTACATTTCCTTATACTTAATTGAAGTACATTCTGGAGTCACCTTCTTGTGCAACTTTTTTTGTTTCAAAATCTAGAGGTAAAAATAATCAACTCATCATCTATGAGTTGTTGTTTTTTTTTTTTTTAATTTTCTTCTATTCTTTAGTTTTTTTTTTACAGCTGCTATTCATAGGGTTCAATGAAATAATACGAAGGTGGGAGTTGTGTTGTATCTGTATAAAAGATATTTTGTTGTTTGTTCACCTACATTTTCATCAGTTCGTTTATAAATGTATGAGTGCCTGTGTGCGTGTGTATGTATGTGATTCTGTAACAGTATATGTGTATAAGGAAAACTCATCGTTTTTTGTGTCCTTTTTTTCATATATATATAGAAACTAAAGACCCGATTAAATTTTCAATTTTTCCAATATATAACTTTTTTTTTTCAATTTATATAATTTTATTTTTTTTAAGGTTTTTATTTTTCTATTAATTTGTTTTTTAATTCAATAAATTTGTGTTTAATTTTAATTAAATTATTTTTAAATTTTATGCTTTAAAGTAGTTTTTCTTTTAGAAAAAAGTAAAATTTTCAAAAAATTCTTATACACACATAACTTTTTTACATATATATTTGCATTGAGAAAATTTTTTAGCAAATTTAATATTCAATTTTTATTAAGGTTTTTTAAGTTTTTCTATTACATTTTTTTAATATATTTACTTTTTACATAAAAAACTTTTAAATTCTTAATTATTTTTGCATAAAAATTCTTTAAAAAATTATTAAATTTCCATTTTTCTTAGCAAATTGAATTTTTTTCTTTCACTTTTTTGTATGTATATGTATTTTATACAATATTCTAGATTTTACACAAAGCGACACTTCAACACGCGACCGTTATTTTTTATTTCACGAACCTTTCACGACAGCAGTTAAAACATTTCTGACACAGTTTATTCGTGTCAAATATAACTTTGGGTATTTTGCTACCACTTCTATGCTCTTCGTTAGTTCGGTTGTTGGGGTTCAGTAGTCGTCGTTTATGTCAAGAAAAGCTTTTTGCCATTCTTTGACATTTTGTTTCCATAGGAATTTTACGAATCAATAAGAATTTGGATTTGTTTTTGTTGTTGTTATTTTGTCTCATTTTGATTTAATTTTCACATTCTATAATTTTTTTAGTGTAATTCATTCCTTCCTTTTAGTTAGTTTTAGTATTAGGGATGATTAATAAGGTACAATTGTACTAATTTAGTAGTAGCTTAAATGTAAAGTATTTTTTTTTTTTTTTGTTAAAATGTTAACAAAAAAAATGAAAAAAATTCTGAGACATTTTTCCTATAGAAAAATGCACAGATTCTTAGACATTTTTCCTATAGAAAAATTCTGAGAAATTTTTTCTACAGAAAAATTTTAAGATTCTGAGACATTTTTCCTAAAAAAAAATTCTTCGATTCTGAGACATTTTTTTTTTAGAAAAATAATCAGATTCTAAGATAATTTTTCCATAGATAAATTGTAAGATTTTGAAACATTTTTTCTATTGAAAAATTCTGAGACATTTTTCTTATACACTCAAAAAAATAAAATTGTAAAGTTAACAATTTTTTTTTTTTTTTTGTTAACTCGAGTTTACTGGCTTTTTAGCAAATTTTTAGTTAAAATCAGCGCTTTAACTACTTTTTTTAGTTAAGTTCAATTTACGAAAATACTAGTTTAGTACAAATTTTGAATTAATTTTTTTTTGTTGACTTTAAAACTGAGTTTACGAATTTTTACTAATTAATTTGCTGATTTTTTGTAACATTTTTGTCAAGTGAAAAATTTTAAACATTTCTTGTGTAGCCTCCTATGCAAATCTCATAAGTCCTACTTAAGCTGAACTTAAAACTGTGAAAAAAAAATAAGTGACGTGTTAGTGTTTAAAACCAATATTTAACAAACTTAAATTTAATTTTTTAACTGAATTTTTAGTTAAAATTACGTTTTTTTTTTTGCTAAATTCATTCTACGAAAAGTTAACTAAATATTTTTTGTTAAATTAACTAGAAATTTAGTAGGTTTTTAGTTAAATTTAACTAAATTTTTTGCTAACTTTACTGTTTTTTTTTTTTTTTTGAGTGTAAAAAATTCTCAGATTTTAAGACATTTTTCCTATAGAAAAATTCGAAAATTTTGAGATATTTTTTCTATAGAAAACTTCTAAGATTCTCAGAAATTTTTTCTAAAGAAAAATTTTCCGATTCTGAAAATTTTTTTTCTATAAAAAAATTCTCGGATAGAAAAATTTCCAGATTCTGAGATATTTTTTCTAATGAAAAATTCTCAGATTCTGAGTAATTTTTTTTATAGAAAAATTCTCAGATTCTGAGATATTTTCTATAATAAAATTTTTAGATTCTGAAGCATTTTTTTTCTAAAGAAAAATTTTCAGATTCTGAAACATTTTTATACCCTCCAACTAAAGTATGGGGGTATACTCACTTTGTCATTCCGTGTGTAACGCATCAAAATATCGTTCTAGGATTCCATAAAGTATACACTCAAAAAATTATGTTAGTAAAATCAACTGAAAATGACAGTTAAAATAACTACTTTGTAAGTTGTTTTGGGGTCAACTACTTTTTCAGTTAAATCAACTATCAATGTTAGTTATTTTAACTGACAAAAAACAACTGACTTATGTAGTAAAAACTACTTACATTTGTAGTCAAAACAACTAATATGTAGTAAAAATAAAAAAAAAACAATATATAATTTTTTTTTTTCAGAAAAAAAAAATTGAAGACCAAATTTTTTCCAAGTTTTTTTTTTAAAGTTGTGAAAAATAAAAAAAAAAAATTTATTTTTATTTTTTGGAAAAAAAAAACTTTGAAAATTTTTCAAAATAAAAAAATAAAATTAACTACTTTAAATAACTGTTACTACATTACAGTACTTTTTTGTTAGTTGTTCAAAAAAAAACTACGTAAAACAACTAACAGAAATAGTTGTTTGATATTTTTCATACAAAAACAACTGACTTTGTAGTTGTATACAAACAACTAACATGTAGTAACTTACATAATTTGCTGAGTGTATATATTTATGATCAGTGATCGATTCTAAGACATTCGTGCGATGTCCCTCCGTCCGTCTGTCCGTCCGTCTGTCCGTCCGTCTGTCCGTCTGCAGTTAACACGATGCAGTCCAAAATAAAAAAAGCTAGACTCCCGACATTTGGCACGAATATGTCTTATGTTCCTGGGCAGGTTAAGTTCGTAAATGAGCAAAATCGGACCAGGGGTAAAAAAGTTCCCCCTTGAAGAACTAAACCAACCTCTGAAAAACACAATTTTTTTACAGGATTTTTTTGTGTTTTTGTTTAACAAATGCAACATTTTTATGATACAAGAAGTTCAAAGTCCTGCATTTGGACCAAAAGAATTAGAAAATATCGTTTTTCTAATCCTTTTATGGGCGTGGAATAATTTTTTTTTTTTAAATATTGGTAAACTTGTATTTCTTTAGCGCAAAAAGCAATAGAATGAATTTTTTAACACATATTCGAGAGGAAATTTGCAAACCCCCCCCCCAATTACCACTAACGACCCCCCCCCCCCCAAGAAAAAAGAAAACGCCCCTGGGATTTTTTTTTATTTTTTTTGCATGTTGGAGGTTATAAAAGATTCGGAACAGCCGAATTTAACACTCTTACTTTTTTCTATTGAAAAATTATCAGATTCTGAGATATTTTATCTATTGAAAAATTCGATTCTGAGATATTTTTTCTATAAAAAAAATTCTCAGATTCTGAAATATTTTTCTATAGAAAAATTCTCATATTCGGAGACATTTTGCATATAGAAAAATTCTCATATCCTCAAACATTTTTCATACAGAAAAATTCTCAGACTCTGAGACATTTTTCATAGAAAAATTCTCAGATTCCAAGACATTATTCAAAAATTATCAGATTCTGAGAAATTTTTCATGTAGAAAAATTCTTAGATTTTGAGACATTTTTCCGATAGAACAATTTTCAGATTCTGAGACATTGTTCCCATAGCAAAATTTTCAGATTCTGTGGCATTTTTCCTTAGAAAAGTTCTCAGATTCTGAGACATTTTTACTATAGAAAAATTCTCAGATTCTGAGACATTTTTCTTGTAGAAAAATTGTTTCACTAGAAAAATTTTCGGATTCAAAAACATTTTTCCTTTAGAACAATTCGTAGCTTCTCAGACATTTTTTCTAAAGATAAATTTTCAGATTCTGAGACATTGTTTTTATAGAAAAATAATCAGATTCCGAAACATTTTTCCTATAGAAAAATTCTCAGATTCTGAGACATTTTTCCTATAGAAAAATTCTTAGATTCTGAGACATTTTTCCTATTAAAAAATTATCAGATTCTGAGACATTTTTCCTATAGAAATATTCTTAGACTCTAAGACATTTTTCCTATAGAAAAATTCTTAGATTCTGAGACATGTTTCCTATAGAAAAATTTTCAGATTCAGAGACATTTTTCCTATAGAAAAATTTTCAGATCCTCAAACATTTTTTATACAGAAAAATTCTCAGATTCTGAGACATTTTTCCTATAGAAAAATTCTCAAATTCTAAGACATTTTTCCTATAGAAAATTTTCAGATTCTGGGACATTTTTTTTTATAGAAAAATTCTCATATTATGAGACATTTTTTCTACAGAAAAATTCTCAGATTCTAAGACATTTTTTCTATAGAAAAATTCTCAGATTCTGAGACATTTTTCCAATAGAAAAATTCTTAGGTTCTGAGACATTTTAACTATAGAAAAATTCTCAGATTTTGAGACATTTTGCCTATAGAAAAATTCTCAAATTCTGAGAAATTTTTTCTATAGAAAAATTCTCAGATTCTGAGAAATTTTTTCCATAGCAAAATTCTCAGATTCTGAGTCATTTTTCCTATAGAACAATTTTCAAATTTTGAGATTGTTCCCATAGAAAAATTCTCAGATTCTGAGACATTTTTCTTATAGAAAAATTCTCAGATTCTGAAACATTTTTCTTATAGAAAAATTCTCAGATTCTGAGACAATTTTCATATAGAAAAATTCTCAGATTCAGACACATTTCTCAGTTTCTGAGAAATTTTTCTATAGAAGATTTTGAGACCCAGCTAAATTTTCTGTTCCAAATAATCGGTTCCGGAACGCATCAAACTACCCTGCAACCGGTTTCACTTAACATTCCAGAATCAATGATTTTTGTTTGAAATTGTCCCGAAAGCAATCGTTTTTTAGAGCAAGTAGTTTTTTTGAAAAATAATTTTACATATAAAATTTTGTTGATTTTGAGACATTTTTCCTATTGATTCTGAGACATTTTTCCTATAGCAAAATTCTCAGATTCTGAGGAATTTTTGCTTTAGAAAAATTCTCAGATTCTGAGACATTTTTCATATAGAAAAATTCTCAGATTTTGAGACATTTTTCATATAGAAAAATTCTCAGATTTTGAGACATTTTTCATATAGAAAAATTCTCAGATTCTGAGACATTTTTCATATAGAAAAATTCTCAGATTCTGAGACATTTTTCATATAGAAAAATGCTCAGATTCTGAGGCATTTTTCATGTAGAAAAATTCTCAGATTCTGAGACATTTTTCATATAGAAAAATTCTCAGATTCTGAGACATTTTTCATATAGAAAAATTCTCAGATTCTGAGACATTTTTCATATAGAAAAATTCTCAGATTCTGAGACATTTTTCATATAGAAAAATTCTCAGATTCTGAGACATTTTTCATATAGAAAAATTCTCAGATGAGTCAAGATTCTGAGACATTTTTCATATAGAAAAATTCTCAGATTCTGAGACATTTTTCATATAGAAAAATTCTCAGATTCTGAGACATTTTTCATATAGAAAAATTCTCAGATTCTGAGACATTTTTCATATAGAAAAATTCTCAGATTCTGAGACATTTTTCATATAGAAAAATTCTCAGATTCTGAAACATTTTTCATATAGAAAAATTCTCAGATTCTGAGACATTTTTCATGTAGAAAATTCTCAGATTCTAAGACATTTTTCATATAGAAAAATTCTCAGATTCTGAGACATTTTTCATATAAAGACATTTTTTCTATATGAATATTCTCAGGTTCTGAAACATTCTGATACATTTTTTATATAGAATATTTCTTAGATACTGAAAATTTTTTTCTATAGAAAAATTCATAGATTCTGATATACTGTTTATAGGTTCTGAGACATTTTTTCTACTTCCTATAGGTTCTGAGAATTATTCTGTAGGAAAAATGTCTCAGAATCTCAGAATTTTTCTGTTGGGAAAATGTCTTAGAATCTCAGAATTTTTCTATAGAAAAAAATTCTTAGAATCTGAGAATTTTTCTATAGGAAAAATGTCTCAGAATCTGAAAAATTTTTTATAAGAAAAATGTCTCAGAATCTGAGAATTTTCTATAGAGAAACTATCTCAGAATTTGAAAATTTTTCTATACGACAAATGTTTCAGAATTTAAGAATTTTTCTATAGAAAAAATATCTCAGAATCTTTGAATTTTTTTATAGAAAAAATGTCTTATAATCTGAGAATTTTTTATAGATAACATGTTTTAGAATCTGAGAATTTTTCTATAGAAAAAATTTCTCAGAATATGAGAATTTTTCTATAGAAAAAATGTCACAGAATCTGAAAAATTTTCTGAAAGAAAAATGTCTCAAAATCTGAAAATTTTTCTATAGGAAAAATGTCTCAGAATCTGAGAACTTTTCTATAGAAAAAATGTCTCAGAATTTGAGAATTTTTCTATACAAAAATGTCTCAGAATCTGAGAATTTTCTAGAAGAAGAATATCTCAGAATATGAGAATTTTTCTATAGGAAAAATGTCTGAGAATCGTTAAAAAGTCTTTTAAAAAAGCACATTTACAAAAAAAAATGCATTAAATTAATTAAATGTATCATCTCTATTCGGTTATTTTATCTTTTAATGAAAATGTTGATTAAGAGAGTGTATGCGTGTTTATTTACATTTAAAAAAAAAAAATTGGTTTGATGTTTAGCTTTTCTATGTCGTCTGTATATTAAAGAATATTTGAGAGTGTGTTTGTTTGTTATGATTTGCTTTCCGTTTTGTTTTTGTAACGTTATTAAACTACGACTACTAACAACACAACAATAAACATTAAACAGCACAATGAATGTTTGTTTTTTTAAATAAACGCTACACACTCACACACACACAAACACAATTTGTTTCCTTTATTTTATAGATTTTATTTCCGGTTTTTATCTACATTCTTATCTAACATATACAAATTTATACTTATACATATACTTATGCTGCTTATAGATATGTATAATGACAACAGACACAACAAACGTTCCTTGTATCCTTCCCACCACCATCATTTAACGTTATTCCCACCAAGCAGACATCCTTCTCCATTTAATTTGTAGTAGCAGCAGTTTTATGAAGAAATGTTGGCATGCTGTCATGTTTTCAATTAGCATTTTCACCAATATTGATATAAAGGTTTTTTTTGTTTTTTGTGTAGTATTATTAATATATTTTACAAGTAGAAAACGGTTCTTTTATCTTTTTTTTTTTTTTTGTTTCTTTTGTAAGACGACAAGTGGTGGTAAATTGATTAGACAATTTTCATAATAAGAAGGATAACAACAGCAACAACAACAACAAAGAGACAAAGGACATGAAAAGGGCATAATTTTAAAATAGAACTTGAAATTTTTTAACCAAAAAAACTACGCAATTATTTACAAAGCGCCAAAAATTTAAAATTGCATCCTTTTATCTATTGTTCTTGATTTTTTTTTTTTAATTTCTTTTTGATGATTAATTTTTAAAAATAACCCTTATCAGGTTGGACTTAACGTATTAAAAGTGTCCATCAATACCAGGGATATTTTTAAGTTTTATGAAATCAAGTAGATATGATATATTAAAGTGAAAAATCAAAAAGTCAAGTTTTCAACCGAAAACAGGTTTCATTTGATCAATGAAACTGGCGTCATTAAAGTTCCTTTCAATGAAAACATACATGGAAATGATGAAAATATTCGTAGAACTTGTTTGAAACGTTTTATGAAGTTTTTCATAAAATGTGGCCTTGATAAAATGTCGAATTGCAGTAGGTGAGTGAAAGAAAATTGCAACCTTAAATTGAAATTAATGAAAATGTTCATTAATAAAAATTTTTTGTCACTGAAATTTTATTAAATTTACGTGATTGTAGTATACAAGGTAGAGCAAATATACTTTCACATCTTTTATGGTTTTCACTTACAATTAGTTTTCTCAAACAAAATTTTACTACAACCTTAAATTGTAAAAAATTAGTAAAACCATGAAATTTTGTAAAGAAGAAGTATTTAAAAATCACAAAATAAATAAGTTATAAAAATACACTTTCATATTTTATTTTTTATTTATAGATTTCACTCAGATTTCTTACACAAAATTAAATTTTTTTTATATCCTATGTGGAAAATGTGTCACTGAGGAAATTTGCACCTCAAGGAATGGAAATGTCTTCAGGTTCTGACAAATCATAGGAAAGCCTTGATGACATGTCTTAACATTTTCAGCACTGAATGTTTGTTGTAAGAGTGTGGACAGTTCCTCGAAATATACGGAATTTTTAGGTATTTTCGTATGACCTACACCCTAAAAAATGAGTTTAGTTTCCTACTATAAATTGGGTAAATTTCAACAAATTCAAAAAATATACTACTATAAATTGGGTAAATTTCCAATATTTTAAAGTAGAATTGCGCATTTTGTGTAAATTTACCCAATTTATAGTAGGAAATTGAAATCATTTTAATTAGAGTGTATATCAGACATTTTCCCAAAGAAGTCTTAGGTGACATGTCCCCAGAAAGTCAGCATGCCCTAACTACAGCTGACTTTGAGTAAGGAGAACAATTTGGTTTTATCTATTTCAGAATCTGAAACTTTTTTTATACGAAAAATGTTTCAGAATCTGCGACAATTTCTTTACGAAAATTTTTTTAGAATATGAGAATATTTGTACACAAAAAATGTCTCAGTATTTGAATTTTTTTTTTATACGAAAAACGTCTCAGATCTGAGACTTCCTCAATACGAAAAATGTCTCAGAATCTGAGACTTTATCTACACGAAAAATGTCTCAGAATCTAAGACTTTTTCTATACGAAAAATGTATTAAAATTTGAGAATTTTTCAATACGAAAAATGTCTCAGAATCTGAGACTTTTTCTATACGAAACATGTTTTAGCATTTCTCAGAATCTGAGACATTTTCTATTCGAAAAAATGTCTCTGAATCTGAGACTTTTTCTAAAGGAAAAATGTCACAGAGTCTGAGACTTTTTTTCTCGTAATCCCATTTTATACCCTATTCAAACGTACAGTTTTAAATCGTTTTTAGCAGCAATATTTTTAGCACTTTCTTTATTCTATTACAGTATATTGACAGAAAATGCTAAAAATAATTGCTAAAAACGGTTTAAAACTGTAAGTGTGAATAGGTTATTACCAAAAAAAATTTGTTTGGTCAATCGAAATTTATTTTTTTTTTTTGTATTTTTTATTTTTTTTATACCCTACACCAGCGGTTACCAACCTATGGTACGCGTACCACTAGGGGGTACGCGAAACTGTCCGCGGGGGTACGCAAAATTTTAGTAATTTAGTAATTTCAATGCTGGTTCCGCATCTGGCTTCCAAAGTCTTCCATAACGTCATGTTTTTAAGAAAGTTGAGATCAAAGTTCACAAAAAACGCATTTTTGTGCAATTTAGAGAGCATTTATTGCGATATTTCGATGCTGATTGTGAATATGGTTCCCAAATTTTTCTATGATGTCAGATTTTGAGAAAAAAAGTTCTCAAAAAACGTGTTTTTGGGCATTTTTGAGACGGGTTTTGATAGCGTGGAAATTTTGGTACCATTTTGTTAAGCTCAAAATGCTCTTTCATTGTATATACGACGGTGTTTCATTCGAAAAGTCACGGAATTGTTGATCTGCCCTTGTATTAAAAAAAATACATCTTAAAAAAATTAAAAACCATTATATTTCCGCCCTCTGTGATGTTTTTTTTTTAACTTTTTTTAAGAGTTCAAAAAACGCCCGTTGTTTAAATTGTTGGTGTAGAAACGACTGGAGAAATCAGATTTGCAATATTTTCAGCTGTTTTTGCTCTGCAGAAAAATCAGCTCAAAATTTGCATTTTCAGATGCATTGAGCCACCCCAAGGAGCGAAAATTTTTCCAAAAAAACACCACCATTGTTTTGATCTCCCCTAAATCCTTCAAAAAAATTATAATACCCGTAGATAAAAAATTTCAAAATTTACTCTAAATTTTTATATGAAACTCGTTAGGGGGTACACCCAAAAAAATAACTAGTGTTAAACAGTCTAATGTGACTTAGGTAAATTTTTTTTATATTGAGTTCAAGAAATTGCTCAAGTTTTAACTAAATTGTATATGACATTTATTTTGTAAAATAGCATTGTTTACAATATTAAATTTAACATACACAAACTTGAATCTTTTACCTAAGTTTTTTTTATAAATATAAATAAATTTTATTCGATAAAGTCGACATATTAATGCCACATTGTAAACAACACATTGACAACAAATTGTCTTTAATTTTTTATTAAATATATATATGAGGAACTAATTTATTTAATTTATTAAAAAGGTAAGCAAAAATAATGTGTTTATATATTTGATAAACGTATATTAACGAAAATATTAACTTTCAGTTGCAGACGGTGGTGGTTTATCCGAACATTTGCGGCATCCGCCACGCTTTTAATCGGAACTTGTAAAGATACATTACTTGGAATCTCCATCCAATGTTGGCAGTTTAAATTTTTAGGAACGCCATAAAGAACATAAAACAATTGGTCTCCGGTTCGCAGTATTGATTCAATAGTGGACACCAAAGCAGATCCAGAAAATGACTTAAGGTTTTTTATTGCAAATTCCACACATGGTTCAGATCCATTTTTGAGTGGAAATAATCATCATGCGAGTGAGACCTTATTGATATTATGCCATTGTTTTTTTATTACATTTAATTTTTTTTTAGGTTTCCAATTTGTGGCAGAATGTGAATCATGTGGTCTATGTAGCAGAACAACAAAAGTATTTAAATGTAGTTTAGAATAGTAGTTTAGAATTTGAAGACTGTATCGTAGAATTCGTTGGGTTAGTGGTAATTCAGCATCTACACCCACCACACAATTATTAACAGTTTCTGTAGAAAAAATTCTTTAGAAAAACAGTCTCACAATATGGTACTTTCTATAGAACAATTGTCTCAGAATCTGAAAATTGTTCTAAAGAAAATTTCTAAGATTTTTTCTATAGAAAAATTGTATCAGAACCTAAGACTTTTTCTGTAGAAAAACTGTCATAGAATCTAAAATTTGTTCTGTAAAAAAATTGTGTCAGAATCTGAGATTTTTTTCTATAGAAAAATTGTTTAAGAATTTACGACTTTTTTTATAGAAAAATTGTCTCAAAATGCAAGACTTTCTATAGAAAAAATTTCTCAGAATTAGAGAATTTTTCTATAGAAAAAATTTCTCAGAATTAGAGAATTTTTCTATAGAACAAATAACAAAGAATCGACAATATTTCTAAAAATATCTTAGGATTTGAAATTTTTTCTATAGAAAAAGTCTCAGAAACTTAAAAATTTTCGATAGAAAAAATGGACGGAGTCTGGACAATTTTTTATAAAAATGTTGCTTAAAACATTTAAAAATTTCTCAAAAACATTTGTTCTATAGAAAATTTCTCAGACAATTTTTCTATAAAAAATTTTCCAGAAAAAAATTTTTCAAAAAAAATTTGTGTATAGAATATTTCACAAAGGCACTTTTTCTATAGAAAATAACTAAAGACAATTTTTCTATAAAAATATTCTAATTGTCAATTTCTCTATACAAAATTTCTGAAATTTTTTGTATAGTAAATTTCTGAAAGCCAATTTTTCTTTAGAAAATTTTTTAAAGACAATTTTTTTATAAAAAAAATTTCAAGCAATATTTCCATAGAAAATATCTCTAAAAACAATTTTTTTATAAAAATTTCTCAAAGACAATTTTTCTGTAGAAAATTTCTGAGAGACAATTCTTCTATAGAAAATTTCTTAAAGACAAGTTTTCTATAAAAAATTTTTTAAAGACAATTATTTTATAAAAAATTTCTCATACAATTTTTCTATAGAAAATATGTATTAAGACAGTTTTTCTTTAAAAATTTCTCAAAGTCAATTTTTCCATAGAAAATTTCTAAAAGACAATTTTTCTATCGAAATGTCTGAAAGACAATTTTTCTACAGAAAATTTCTGAAAGACAATTTTTCTATAGATACTTTCTAAAAAAACAAAAAATATCTAAAGAAAAGTTGTTTTTGCGAAATTTTTTACAGAAAAATTATCTTTAAGAAATTTTCTTTACAAAAATTGTCTTTGAAAAAGTTTCTATGAAAAAATGTCTTTCAAAAATTTTCTATAGAAAAAAAATGTCTTTAAGACATTTTCTATAGAAAAATATATTTGAAAAATTTTCTATTGAAAAATTGTCTTTGAGAAAGTTTTTATAGAAAAATTGTCTTTAAGAAATTTTCTATAGAAAAATTGTATTTCAGAAATTTTCTATAGAAAAATTGACTTTCAGAAATGTTCTATAGAAAAATTGTCCTTGAGAAATTTTCTATAAAAAATTGTCTTTTAAAAAATTTTCTATAAACAAATTGTCTTTGAGAAATTTTTTATGAAAAAATTGTCTTTCAGAAATTTTCTCTGAAAACCTGTCCTTCAGAAATTTTCCATAGAAAAATTTTCTTTCGGAAATTTTCTGTAAAAAAATTGTCTCTCAGAAAAATTTTTTTTTTCAGAAATTTTCTATAGAAAACCTGTCTTTTAGAAATTTTATATAGAAAAATTGTTTTTCAGAAATTTTCTGCAGAAAAATTTTCACTCAGAAATTTTCTATAAAAAATTGTCTTTGAGAAATATTTTATCGAAATTTTTTTTTTTTAATTTTCTATTAAAAAAATATCTTTGAGAAATTTTCTATAGAAAAATTATCTTTGGGAAATTTTCTATAGAAAAATTATCTTTAAAAAATTTTCTATTGAAGAATTGTCTTTGAGAAATTTTCTGTAGAAAAATTGTCTTTGGGAATTGTCTTTGAGAATTTTTCTATGAAAAATTGTTTTTCAAAAACATTCTTTGTCTTTGAGAAATATTCTATAGAAAAATTGTCTTTCAGAAACTTTCTATAAAAAATTTCAAAAACTTTCAAAAAAAATTTTTTAGGAAAATTGTCTTCCAGAAATTTTCTATAGAAAAATTGTCTTCCAGAAATTTTCTATAGAAAAATTGTCTTCCAGAAATTTTCTATAGAAAAATTGTCTTCCAGAAATTTTCTATAGAAAAATTGTCTTCCAGAAATTTTCTATAGAAAAATTGTCTTCCAGAAATTTTCTATCGAAAAATTTTCTATAGAAGAATTTTCTTTCAGAAAATTTCTACAGAAAAATTGCCTTTCAGAAATTTTCTATGGAAAAATTATCTTTGTGAAATTTTCTATAGAAAGCTTATCTTTTTTAAATGGCTTAAAACCAATTTTCTATAGAAAAATTGGTTTTAAAACATTTTCTTTTAAAGAATTGTCTTTGAGGAATTTTCTGTAGAATAATTGTCTTTGGGAAATTTTCTATAGAAAAATTATCTTTAAAAAATTTTCTATTAAAGAATTATCTTTGAGAAATTTTTTATAGAAAAATTGTCTTTGAGAAATTTTCTATAAAAAAATTGTCTCTAAAAAATTTTCGATAGAAAAATTGTCGTTCAAAAATTTGATATAAAAAATTATATTTCAGAAATTTTCTATAGAAAAATATTCTTCCAGAAATTTTCTATCGAAAAATTATCTTTCAGAAATTTTCTATAGAAGCATTGTCTTTTAGAAAATTTGTATAGAAAAATTGTCTTTCAGAAATTTTCTATAGAAGAATTGTATTTGAGAAAATTTTCTATAGAAAAATTGGTTTCAAAACATTTTCTTTTAAAGAATTGTCTTTGAGGAATTTTCTGTAGAATAATTGTCTTTGGGAAATTTTCTATAGAAAAATTATCTTTAAAAAATTTTCTATTAAAGAATTATCTTTGAGAAATTTTTTATAGAAAAATTGTCTTTGAGAAATTTTCTATAAAAAAATTGTCTCTAAAAAATTTTCGATAGAAAAATTGTCGTTCAAAAATTTGATATACAAAAATTATCTTTCAGAAATTTTCTATAGAAAAATATTCTTCCAGAAATTTTCTATCGAAAAATTATCTTTCAGAAATTTTCTATAGAAGAATTGTCTTTGAGAAAATTTCTATAAAAAAATTGTCTTAAGAAATTTTCTATAGAAGAATTGTCTTTCAGAAATTGTAGAAAAAGAATCTGTTGAAAAATTGTCTCTCAGAAATTTTCTAAAAAAAATTGTCTTTGAGAAGTTTTCTATAGAAAAATTGTCTTTGAGACAGTTTCTATAGAAGAATTGTCTTTGAGAAAGTTTCTATAGAAAAATTGCCTGTTAGAAATTTTCTATAGAAAACCTGTCTTTCAGAAATTTTTTATAGAAAAATTGTCTATTAGAAATTTTCTATAGAAAATATCTTTTTTAGAAATTTTCTATAGAAAAAATTTAAGAATTGTCTTTCAGAAAGTTTCTATAGAAAATTTGTCTATCAAAAATTTTCTATAGAAGAATTGTCTTTGAGAAATGTTCTATAGAAAAATTGTCTTTGACAAAGTTTCTATAGAAAAATTGTCGATAAGAAAGTTTTTATATAAAAATTTCGGTTTCACTGATCATGTTAAATAAAACGATTCTACGATTATGTTGAAGGCAAGTCTTTAAATCAAAAGCATGTATTTTCAGCTTATTATTTTTTAAATTTTATTATAAAATTATCCTTTTTATTAAAAAAAATTATTAAAAATAAATCTAATTAAAATTTATAATATTGAGCATTTTGTATGGAAGGGGATATATAAAATTATTAAATCAACCTAAAAAAATACGTCATTTAACCAATCAAACTGTACCATTTATTTAAATATATTGGCTAAATAAACAAAACTAATTTTGAAATAATGCTTAGTTGCATTTTGTAAGTTTACCTAAGTTGTTTCGGCTAATAAGCAAAGAAACTTTTCAAGTTGGATTCCTGCGAAAAAACTTAGGTAAATTGTACCCTAAAATTTTATAATTCCACAATTGTTTTTTTTTGGGTGTACGCGACTGTCAAAATTTAAAATTAGGGGTACGCGATCCAAAAAGGTTGGTAACCGCTGCCTTACACCACACTGTGGTACAGGGTATAATGAGTTTGTGCTGATGTTTGTAACTACCGAAATATTGGTCCTAGACCCACCTTTAAGCATACCGATCAACTCAGAATCACTTTTTGAGTCGATTTAGCGTTGTCCGTCCGTCCGTCTGTTCGTCCGTCTGTCTGTCCATGTAAACGGTGTAAACACGATATTTCAAATTTCATTAAAATAGAAAATATTTAATTAAAATTTTGTTTGTGTAAATTAAACGCGTACTAAAATAACCTTATCAAACCCGATAATTAGGGATGAGATTTCCACGCATTTGCATGTTTTTTGTCGATAGTCTAAAATCGATATCGACCAATTATATTTCCGAATTAAGAAATTTGAGTAACAATGACATCGATTTGCTATTGCGTATTTTTGCATATTTTGGTGAAAATGCATATTTTTACATATTTTGGTTTTAAATGCATATTTTTTGCATATTTCCAACTTTTAAGTGCATACTTTTGCATATTTTGGCAAAAATGAGCAAAACACAAATTGAAATTATTTGTTTTAAAAACTATTTAAAATTTTAAAAAATTATTTTGAAAAAAAAGAAAAATTATTTTTTTTTCTTTAATTTTTTTTTTTTTTTAGATTGTTCTAATTTCTAAAAAATCTTGCTTACATAAAGTTTTAAATGTTGATATTTAAGCCCGGCGTTATTTTTTGTTTTTTTAAGAAGTTTTTCGTATGAAAACAAGATTTTTATTGCACGTATTTTATTTTTTAGTGCATATTTTTAGGTTTTTTAGTGCATATTTTGAATTTTTTAGTGCATATTTTAAGCGCATATTTTCGATTTTTTAGTGCATGAAAATCTCATCCCTACTGATAATCATCGGACCTGTTTTGGACTTGGGCCCACTTGTGAAAATTTCGCCCGATATTCAGTTAAAGCGGTTTATTGTCAACAAATAGAAGCCTATTTCACTCAAATTTGATTTGTGAGTGTTTTTTACACTTATTAAAGATTTGACAACATATAGATCTAATCGGTCCATGGGACCTATTTTCCGGGAAACTCTGGTGTAGGGTATTATATTGTAGGTCTTGACCGACTATAATTTTCTTACTTGTTTTTTTTTTTGTAAATTTTCTAAACTTCCAAGGTAATTTTACAAAAAAATATCTAGTAAAATCACATGAACTCATTGTAAGTTTTATCGCGTCAAAAAAGTTGTAAATTTACAATTTTATTGGTAAAAAGCTTGTAAAATTACAAAAAGATCGTAATTTTTACCAGAAATTTTCGTAAAATGGGTGGTAAAAATTATGAAACTTCTATGAACTTTGGACTTTTAAAATTTTGGAATCTGAAACTTTTTCTGTGAGAAAAATATTTCACAATCTGAAACTTGTATGTAGGAAAAATGTCTATGAATTTGAGACTTTTGATATAGGAAAAATTTCTTCTATAGAAATGTATATGAAAAATCTGTTAGATTCTGGAACCCCTCTGGAATTTAAAAAAAAAAAAAATTTAAGGGGCTAGGCCCCGAGGGGCCCCCTGGATCCAATTTTTACTTTAATTAAAGCTTATTAAAAAATAAAAGGGAGGCTAGGTCCCTGGACCACTCTAGGTCCAAAAACCGTCCTGATGCAATTTTTAAATTGGGGGTCCACCGTGGGCCAGCCCTCTTAAATTCTAATTTCGTTTTTTTTTTTTTAATTCTAAAGGGGATGGCATATATTTTTTTTACAAAATATTCGTGCCCCGTAAAGTGCACTCAGCCGATCTTTTTTGAATTACATCTGTAAATGGTGTAATTGAGTTCCTCCCATTCGTGATGTCCTAAAAACAAGTTATTTTTAATATTTTACCAACATTTTTTTCTATGGGTACCAACACCTGATAATCAAAACAAATGCAAAACGTCATAACACGGCTGTCATTGCTGAAGTTGGTTTAGAGTTCATTGTTTTTTTTTTTTTATTGGCAAAATAGATAAATTTTCTAATTTTAAATCACTTTTTATGTGCAAAAATCCGCATATTTGTTTCATCATAACAACTAAAACTAAATTCAACAATGCCGATAGTTTTAGGAGGAGGCCTTAGTGGTCTATCCGCCGGATATTATTTACTTAAGAAATTTGGTCAACCCACTGCAATCTTTGAAGCTTCTAATCGTGTTGGAGGATGGATACGAACAGAAAAACACAAAGATAAGGGATTCATATTTGAGGCTGGACCTAGAACAATAAGACCAAAAGGTGTACAAGGAGCAAATACATTAGAAATGATAGAAGACCTGCAATTACCAATAGCAGGTATTAAATCAACACATCCAGCAGCTAAGAATCGTATGATTTATGCCAAGGGAAAATTATGTATGTTACCAAATAGTCTGGGAGGAGCCATGAAGACATTACCACCATTTTCACAACCTTTGCTAATGGCTGTATGGAATGATTTAATGTCTGGGGCGAAAGTGATAAAATATGGTGATGAATCTATATATGATTTTGTTTATAGAAGATTTGGTCCAGAAATTGCAGATTATGCGATAAGTTCTATGATTTGTGGTATCTGTGCTGGTGATGCCAAAGAGATAAGTGTACGTTTCTTGATGAATGATTTATTTGAGACAGAACAAAAATATGGTGGAGTTGTTAAGGGTATGTTATTAAGTAAACTAAATGATAAAAAAGATAAACCAAAAGGTTTATTTGATGAAAAAGAACCCTCCTTATATACGGAAGCTAAGAAACAAAAATGGAGTATGTATAGTATGGAAAATGGTTTAGAAACATTGCCCCGTAAATTGGGGGACTATTTAAAAACCAACAATGTAGAGATAAATCTATCGTCAGGATGTCAAGAAGTTATTTTTGGAGGTGATCATATTCGTTTAAATATAAATGGACAAGAAATACAAGCCCGTCACGTTGTTAGTTCCATACCCAGTTTTAAACTGGCATCATGTGTTAAAAATCAACATCCTGGTTTAGCTGGACAACTATTGGCCATACCCTACGTTAATGTAGCTGTGGTTAATTTACAATATAATAGTAAGGATTTATTAAAACAACCAGGTTTTGGTTTTCTAGTACCACCCTTGGAACGAAGACCAATCTTGGGTGTTATCTTCGATAGTTGTTGTTTTGATATGGAAGATAATACGGTGTTAACTGTTATGATGGGTGGTAAATGGTTTGAGGAGTATTTTGGTAAAAATCCTACACAAAAGGAACTTTTAGATATTGCTTTAAATGAAGTTCAAAGTATACTTGGTATACAGCAGGAACCAAAAATGTCCAGGGTACATATATTGAAAAAATGTATACCACAATATACGGTGGGACATAAACAAAGAGTTGAAGATATAAGACGTTATATACAACGTTATAAATTGCCACTTTCGCTTTGCGGTGCTGCCTATGATGGAGTGGGCATAAATGATGTAATACTATCAGCCCGTAAGACTGTTGAAGAACTGCCTTCTGTTTAAAAATATTACCAATCTAAAGATAATTTATTAGTTTTAATAAAACTTGAAACATGTATTTATTGTTAAATTTATTTTATATTAGAAATATATAAATAAAAAGTGCTTTTAAAGCCAATGACCTGGGAAAACCTTATTGCATATTCACTTAATTCTAAGACAATTTTCCTATATAAAAATTCTTAAATTCTAAAACATTTTTCCTATAGAAAATTTCTGACAATTTTCCTGTAGAAAAATTTTCAGACTTGAGACATTTTTTCTATAGAAAAATTCTTAGCCTCTAAGACATTTTTCAATTAGAAAATTCTCAGATTCTGAAACATTTTTCTTAAAGAAAAATTCTTAGATTCCGAGGCATTTTTGCTAAATAAATTTTCTCAGATTCAGAGGAAAATACTCAGATTCTGAGACATTTTTTATATAGAAAAATTCTCAGATTCTGGGACATTTTTCCTATAGAAAAATTCTCAGATTCTGAGACATTTTTCCTATAGAAAAATTCTCAGATTCTGAGACATTTTTCCTATAGAAAAATTCTCAGATTCTGAGACATTTTTCCTATAGAAAAATTCTCAGATTCTGAGACATTTTTCCTATAGAAAAATTCTCAGATTCTGAGACATTTTTCCTATAGAAAAATTCTCAGATTCTGAGACATTTTTCCTATAGAAAAATTCTCAGATTTTGAGACATTTTTCCTATAGAAAAATTATCAGATTCTGAGACATTTTTCCTATAGAAAAATTCTCAGATTCTGAGACATTTTTCCTATAGAAAAATTCTCAGATTCTGAGACATTTTTCCTATAGAAAAATTCTCAGATTCTGAGACATTTTTCCTATAGAAAAATTCTCAGATTCTGAGACATTTTTCCAATAGAAAAATTCTCAGATTCTGAGACATTTTTCCTATAGAAAAATTCTCAGATTCTGAGACATTTTTCTTATAGAAAAATTCTCAGATTCTGAGACATTTTTCCTATAGAAAAATTCTCAGATTCTGAGACATTTTTCCTATAGAAAAATTCTCAGATTCTGAGACATTTTTCCTTAGAAAAATTCTCAGATTCTGAGACATTTTTTCTATAGAAAAATTCTCAGATTCTGAGACATTTTTTCTATAGAAAAATTCTCAGATTCTGAGACATTTTTTCTGTAGAAAAATTCTCAGATTCAGACACATTTTTTCTACAGAAAAATTCTCAGATTCTGACACATTTTTTCTATAGAAAAATTCTCAGATTCTGACACATTTTTTCTATAGAAAAATTCTCAGATTCTGAGACATTTTTTCTATAGAAAAATTCTCAGATTCTGAGACATTTTTTCTATAGAAAAATTCTCAGATTCTGAGACATTTTTTCTACAGAAAAATTCTCAGATTCTGAGACATTTTTTCTACAGAAAAATTCTCAGATTCTGAGACATTTTTTCTATAGAAAAATTCTCAGATTCTGAGACATTTTTTCTATAGAAAAATTCTCAGATTCTGAGACATTTTTCATATAGAAATTCTCAGATTCTGAGACATTTTTCCTATAGAAAAATTCTCAGATTCTGAGACATTTTTTATATAGAAAAATTCTCAGATTCTGAGACATTTTTCCTATAGAAAAATTCTCAGACTCTGAGACATTTTTCCTATAGAAAAATTTGAGACATTTTTCCTATAGAAAAAATCCCAGATTCTGAGACATTTTTCCTATAGATTTAATTAGAAAATTCTCAGATTCTGAAACATTTTTCTTAAAGAAAAATTCTTAGATTCCGAGACATTTTTGCTATAGAAATTCTCATATTCTGAGATATTTATCCTATAGAAAAATACTCAGATTCTGAGACATTTTTTGTATACAAAAATTATCAGATTCTGAGACATTCTCAGATATTGAGACATTCTCAGATTTATATAGAAAAATTCTCAGATTCTAAGACATTTTTCATATAGAAAAAGTTTTCAAATTCTGAAACATTTTTCCTAAAAAAAAATTTTCAGATTCTGAAGACATTTTACCTATATAAAAATTATCAGATTCTAAGACATTTTTCCTATAGAAAAATTCTCAGATTCGTGAAACACTTTTCCTATAAAAAAATTCTGATCAGTGTTCGAAAAAAAACAGTACGTTATTTAACGTTCCGTTCCAAGAACACATTCACTAAAAAGTTTTTTAAGTGGTTGCGAAGGTGTTCGCAAACAGAATTCCGAACGTTATGCCTGTGAGTTGAAGAACTGAAACATTACGATATCGTACCGAACTAGGTTAGAAACAAAATAAAGTTCTTTTAGTGTTCTGTTTGCGAACTTTTGAGACATTTTTTTTTTAAATTTAAAATGGCGATATCTCGAAAACTAAGCAAGATAGAGCAAAACGGAGCACATATTTGGTTCTTGGGATCTCCATAGTATCGCTAGGCCTCTACATGGGTGGACCCCATTGGGTCCATATTTTGAATCTAAAAAAGTTAGCATTCCGGGAAATTTAAAAATGCAGATATCTCGCTAAATACTGCCGACACGACAAAAAGTCTAAAAGCAGTCATGTACTACGAGACAAGATCCACAAAAATGCTTTTAGACTTTTCATCGTGTCGGCAGTATTTAGCGAGATATGTGCATTTTTAAATTTCCCGGAATGCTAACTTTTTTAGATTCAAAATAAGGACCCAATGGGGTCTACCCATGTGTAGAGGCCTAGCGATACTATGGAAATCCCAAGAACCAAAAATGTGCTCCGTTTTGCTCTATCTTGCTTAGTTTTCGAGATATCGCCATTTTAAATTTAAAAAATGTCTCAAAAGTTCGCAAACAGAACACTAAAAGAACTTTATTTTGTTTCTAACCTAGTTCGGTACGTTATCGTAAAGTTTCTGTTCTTCAACTCGCAGGCATAACGTTCGGAATTCTGTTTGCGAACACCTTCACAACCACTAAAAAACTTTTTAGTGAATGTGTTCTTGGAACGGTACGTTTCGATAACGTACGGTCGCTCCATAGTTCCTTACAGAACACTAACGTACCGTACGTTAGAGTTTTTTTTCGAACCCTGATTCTGATGCATTTTTCCTAAAAAAAAAATTCTCAGATTCAGAAACATTTTGTCTAAAAAAATCTCAGATTTTGAATAGAAAAATTCTCAGATTCTGCGACATTTTTCATATAGAAAAATTCTCATATTCTGGGACATTTTTCCTTTAGAAAAATTCTCAGATTCTGAGACATTTTTCCTATAGAAAAATTTTGAGACTTTTTCTATAGAAAAATTCTCAGATTTTGAAACATATTTCCTACAAAAAAATCATCAGATTCTGAGTCATTTTTCTTATAGAAAAATTCTCAGAATCTGAGATATTTTTCCTATAGAAAAATTCTCAGATTCTGAGTCATTTTTCCTAAAGAAAAATTTTTCCTATAAAAAAATTCTTAGATTCGAGACATTTTTCCTATAGAAAAAATCTCGTATTCTGAGACATTTTTCCTATAGTAAAAGTTCCTATAGAAAATTTAACAGATAAGCATCACATTTTAATTTTAGAAAAGAATTTTAACTATAATTTATTAACTTCGAACATATTTCAGTAGTACTAAATCAGAGCATTAAAGATCGTACTTAAGTCTTCTTAGTATTTTTGTTTACTTTCCAAAGCCTCCTCTACAGTTAGGACTAGGTTCCACAGTGTATGAAGGCTGCCATTGCTTAGGTGTTTTAGCCTCAATCGATAAGGCATGTGGAAAAAGATCTATTAACTTTTCCTTAACCACTTGGTTAACCAAACGATGTCTCTGGAATATAAAAACATTTATTAAAAAGTAAATACCACTACATTATTTACTTTATCCTACTTTTATTAAAGGTAATTCTTCAAATTTTTCTGATACCACCAAAACTTTAAAATGTGTTTCGGCTCCTTTAGGTACATTATGCATATAGGATTCGTTTATCACTTCCAAGTGAACCGGTTGTAAATGTTCATTAATTGCCAAAGAAATGGCCTCTTCAATAGGACCTCCTCCTCCGTTTTGTGCCACTGTACTCATTTTATTTTTAATTATTGCCAATGCTGGAGGAAATAGAAATAGCTTAAGCTCAAGTTGCTGTTTATAAATTGATCTATACTTACGTCTTTTGTTTAATAAACGGGAAATATTTATCATTTTTTGTTTTATTAGTTGTTTATCACAGTGGTGTCAAAAAATATTTTAGTTTTACATAATACCAAATAAATACAACACTAACATGTGGCCCATAGTTGGAAAATAAAGGAGGAGCATACACATTTTTAACGAAAAGTTCCAGTTACCGTTAAAGTATCTGATTCAAAAATTTAAGATTTATTCAATCGATTTTACAATTTTTGTAAAAAAAAAAATTTTTTATGTAAAATTTTTTTGAGTCTAAAAATTTTTTTAGTTACAATAAATGTAAAATATTTTTATTGCTTACCAATGTCTTTCAAAGCGATTATTTTCTAACGTCTTAACATCTGTACAAATTTCGCTTATATTCAATGACCACCAATATCTTAAATTCGACTTCTATCTTTTTATTATTTATGATCACGGTGGAAGTATAGCGGTTAGAGCCATTACACCCCTAAAAATTTATCAAATTCGAAAATTTTGACGAGTTTTATAAAAATGTGTCTTTTATTGAGAACAAAAATGTTGAATCTTTTAATTGGGCGCAAACAATAATTTCACTCAAAATTTTTTCTATTCTAAATTTCAAATTATATCAAAATATTGACTTACAAACACATGCAATTATTACTATTAATCAAAGCATTGATTTTAACATTTTCTCTTCCTTCATTTAAAACTATCATCAATTATCAAAAAAAGGTTTTCCAACACATCTATTCATTTTTAAAATGTTTTATTTTTATATTTTTCTTCCAAACTGTTAACACTTGATTTAAAAATTTAACAAATTTCTCTTTTATTTGCATTAAAAAAACCATTTCATAAATCTTAAAAATAAAAGAAAAAAAAAATGTAAACAAAAAAAAGGAATACTAATGAAACCCTTCTTTTTATATTCTATTAATAATCTACCAATTTTTTCAATTTTGGCGGAGCTGATATAACAACACGACTACGACTAGTGGTAGACGCTGAAGTCGAAGAGGTAGCACTTGGAACCGATTGTTGTTGAGGTGCATCGTTACGATGATTTCGATATCGGTCTCTGTCTCTATCAGAACGTTCTCGTCCATCACCGCCTCTATCAGAACGATAACGATCAGATGTACCACCACCCCAGTGTCTTTGTCTTTCCCTATCTCTGTCTCTATCCCTTATACGATCGAGATCTCTGTCTCGATCGCGTTCCCGATCACGTTCCCTATCACGATCTCTGTCCCGGTCTCGTTCATTTCTTGAAGATGAACGTCTATGACGATCGTCATAACGAGAACGTTCAGTGTTATACCGAGTAGACCGTTCATAACTTGATTCCCTGTGACGTCTAGGACGTGACACACTACGCCTCCTACGCCGTGAATTGCTGCGTCTATTGCGAGAATGCGAACGGGATCTTGGCTGTTTACTTCGACTTGGTGATCGTCTACGTTCTCGACTAGGTGAACGTTTTGATGTTAAAGGCGATTTACGTTTAGTTTCTCGACTGCGACGTCTATATGATTTAACACTAGAACGTTCACTGCTTCGGGATTTGCTACGTTTTGCTTTTGACGTTACACCATCTGAGGCTTCACTTTCTGATTCTTTGCTAGCCTGTGAACCATAGCGATGACGCAGTTCACGTTGTCTGAAATTTTTAAAAATTAGTATAAAATATTTGATGTTGCTCAGTTTACAAAAAATATACCTTCTGCGTAATTTAATAGCCAGTTCACGCATTTCTTCTTCTCGTTCTTGCTGCAATTGTCTTTCCCTTTCGGTCTTTTCAATTTCAGTTTTTTTATCGGCTTTATCTGAAATTTAAAAATAAAATAAACATCTAAATTTTTGCTCCTCAGTTGTTTAAAATAACACAATTGGTGCCACACTGTACACTTGCTTACATTGCTTATTAAGCAAATTCTGCATTTTCTTTTTTAAGCGTTCACGTAAATTTAAACGTACACTGCTACTGCCACCTCCACCTGCAGCTACATTTCCAGAGGAACCCTGTAAGAAGTCACTTTAAATAATTAACAAAAATTCAATAATTATGGGTGTGCCTAAAGTCCGCGTTGTACAAATCTTTAGAAAAATGTTTACAAAATGATTTCCTAACAACAATGTCACATGTTCAATAGAATATTTGTCAAGGTCAAAGTTTTGAAAGTTTTTGTGGATTTTGATTCGTTAATTTCACTATACAGGTTGTGGTCTCCATATTTTGTTGTGTGAGGCATTGAATTTATTTGTTGGTTCTTACTGACTTTGGTTTCTGGAGCATTACTCTGAGACGTGTTGGTGCCATATTTGCCTGTTTGTTGTTGCTGCTGTTTACCCTTATGGGACAGTGAAGTTGATGGCAAAGGATTCGACTTTTCCGAGCTAAAAAAATTTATCAACATTTATAAATTAATACAGGCTTGAAATAATAATGTTTGTGAAACAAACTGAGGCATCAAGAGGGTCAACATTACACTTACGTAGTATCCACATCCATAGGTTCCTGAGTATCAGTGGTTTCTCTAGACTTAGGTTTTGAAGAATCATCATCGTCGTCTTCAGATTCCGAATTATTTTCGGAAGATGAATATTCACCCTTTTTACGACCATAATAACGCTTAAGTGGAGGTGGAGGAGGTTCTATTACTTTAACCACTGGTGTAGGCTCTTTAGTAGCAACAGTTTCAATAGGAGGAGTTGGTGATACAGCTATTAAAGCCGTTTTTAATGGTGAAGTCATGGTAGAGGATATGATATTTAACTTTTGTTTACTGATATCAATTACTTTTTTTGGAGATTTCGACTTCTCCTTTGTATCAGTCAATTTGCTACGCCTTGTATGTGAGGAACTACGTGATCTGTGCTTTGGGCTTCGTTTAGACCTTCTAAGTGATTTGTAATTTGAACGTAAAGGTGATACAGAACTTCTTAGTGGTGATGAGGATGAAGAACTATAACGTCTGCGTCTTGTCCTTGACTTAGAACGGGATCTTGAATTCGATCTAGTTTTGGATCGTTTATACGAACTTCTATGTCTTCGAGGATAAGATCTACGCAAATTGGTTAAAGAACGCGATCGTGAACGCGAACTTGATCTTTTATCCATTTTACGTCTTCTTTTATAAGATAAACTTCTTGATCGTGACCTTCTTGCCGATCTACGTAATCTTCTACGAGACCGACTTCGTGATCGACTACGTGAATAGCTCCGACTGCGCGAATTTCTTTTTTTTGTAGTTTCATTTATGTGCTTAAGTTTATCTAAATTTTCCTTGACTTTTTGGGCATACGACGTGTGACCAGATGCCGCCGACGTACTAGCACCCACACATGCAGCACCCAAAGTTGTAGCCCCTTTACCCAATGTTATGGTTATCTTAGAATGAGGCTGTAATTCATCTTCGCCCCCAAATGATGTTATATATGTGATTTTCTCTGTAGTATCGGAAGGAGATGGTGATCTTGAATCACTTTCTTCATCTTTTCCCGTATTATCTTCTTTAGCCGCATAGCTAGGTGGACTAAATGGTCGTCTTGCGATACGTCTTTCTTTTTGTGCCCGCCTTTCCCTTCTTGATTTACGACCACCTAATAAAATTTTCTCTCTTTCCTCTTCTCTTGCCAAACGTAAAGCGTCTGCCTCATCGGCATCTTTGGTGAGATAAGAATAGAAATCATTACTTAACATGCCATAGTTACGACCGCAAGCATTTAATTCATGTGCTTGTGTAGTGTCTAGTTTTGAGACTTCTATGGAAACGTCCATATCCATATCAGAGTCTGACTCTGATTCAGATTCATTTTCAGTCTTTTTCGATGTGGTGGCTGCGCCTACACCTGCTGTACCTCCGCCGCCAGCTGTTGCATGCTTTAAGTGAGCAAATGGTTGTTGTGTGTCTTGCGCAGTTTCTGTTGAATCTTCATAAGAGTAGCCTATGGCTGCTCCTGATTTTTGTGATTTCTTTTTCCCCTGATTACTTGGTCCCTCCAGGGGAGCGTTTGCGCCATACTGCTCCTCTAAATATAACTGATGTAAAAATTTCTCTTCGGATACATTTAGAAAATCATTTTGTGCTAATATTCTGTAACGTTCATAGTTGCATTGACGTTCGTCTAGAGAATTTTCCAATTCACTATCGGAAATTTTCGGTACAGGAGGTATATAATCTAAATGTGCTCGCACATCAAAACGATCAATAAGATTGTCATGTTGACCTTGCCAAGGTACACTAATGGAAGAATGATGATAGTTGGAAATGATATGTTAAAAAGTATGAATCTAAATGTATTATTCTGTGTGGTTGGGAAAATATTAAACGATTTTAAACATGAAAAAAGTTTTGGTTGTCCAATTATTTTTAAAAATCTTAAGTATCTGATGAAAAAATTTGCAACTAAATTTTTCTATATGAAAAATGTCTCAGAATCTGAGAATTTTTCTATATGAAAAATGTCTCAGAATCTGAGAATTTTTCTATATGAAAAACAGCGACGTATCCAGGAATTTGAAAACGGGGGGGCACAATTCCCAAAATTTTTTCCGTCATCGCCTATTAATATTAATTTTTAACTACCCCCACTTTCCCCCCCCCCACACAAACACGATTTCATCTTAACTTTTTTTATAAAATCTCGAAATCTTTGTACTGGAAAAATGTTAAGAATCTAAAAATTTTCTTTTTAAAAATTATAAGCTTTTGATGAAAATAATGTCTGACAAATTCTCAGATATTAATGTTTCTATAGAAAAAAACTTTTCAGAATCTGAGAATTTTAATAAACAAATATTAGCCGTGTTTTTTGCAGACCGGATTAAGATTAGGATTAACTCCATTTAGTTAAAAAATGGGTCAAATCAAGTCCAGAAATGTTTTTTATATTTTTTTTCTGAATTTACATCCAATTAGTTAATTTAAACAGGAAAAAAAATTAAGCGTTGTCCAAAATGTAAAATGCTATAAATAAATTTGAGTTAATCCAAGGATTTAACTAAATTTATTTTTCATTTTTTGCATTTTGGACAAAGCTTAATTTGTTTTTCTGTTTATATTTACTAATTGTATGTAATTTCAGAAAAAAATTATAAAAAAAAAAAATCTGGACTTGATTTGACCCATTTTTTAACTAGAGTTAATCCTAATCTTAATCCGGTCTGCAAAAAACAGGGCTAATATCTTAGATTTTAATACAGAAAATGTGTCTTACAATAGAAGTATCTTAATCCTTATGAATCGATTTGCATGAAACTTGAGGGTTTCTTCGTCACCGGGCTACACTTTTCTCCAAAATTAGTATGGGTTTAATAATTTTTTTAAAAAATTGCGAAATTACTTAAAAATATTTGGTTTTGAATACCCTTCATGCACGGATTCTTGAAATCGCTTAAGGAGAATTTGCAGTTGGATTTTTAAAATGCAAAATTTCGGATCCAACATGGCAATAGTTTGTTTTTTAAAAAACAGATTCACTCAAAACTCTTTACGCACCGGTTTGTTGGATTGCTAAATTAGAATCTGCCATTCGAAAATCTAACTTAAGATTCTTATTTAGCGACCCCAAAAACTCAAGTATAAAAAGTTTCAAGCAAATCGGTTAATTTTTTAAAAATATTTGTCGCCATGTTGGATCCGCCATTTTGAATTTTAAAATTTCAATTGAAGATTCTTCTTAAGCGACCACAAAAACCTGTGTTTAAAGTTGACGAAGAAACCCTCATATACAAGAAACAATTCTAAGGTTGTGGTGTCTCGGCTCATCGGGGATTTTGAGGTTCAAAAAATGGGGAATGTTTTTGATTTTTTGCCATTTCTTTCTAAGAAACTATATGATGTTTCCATATGAGAATAAATGTTTTTAATGCCTATCCAATAGGGGCACAACCTTGTTAAAATTTGGCTTCGTTAAATATTTTTTTCATGAAAATGTGTAAATTAAAAATAGTCTTTGAAGTTTCAGAGCAATCGGTTCATAAGGGTTGAGATAGTTCCTTTATCCTATTGTCTGAAAATTATTTTGTAGAAATTAATTTTCATGATCCTGATGTATAATTTGTATTAGATAAAACTAATATTATGTGTTTTTTTATTATATTTTACTGATTTTTAGGTATAAATGCCTTTTTAGAAACGAAATTATTTCAAACTCTAGAGTTTTTATAAAAAAAATAAAATCATTTCTTTTAAAATCAAAATATTTAGAAACTGGTGATTATTTTTTTGTATAATGCATTTTTGTGTATAAAATTTTCAAAATTTTCAAATCGAAAAGGGGGGGGGGCACGTGCCCCTGTGCCCACCCCCTGTATACGTCCATGATGAAAAATGTCTCAGAATCTGAGAATTTTTCTATATGAAAAATGTCTCAGAATCTGAGAATTTTTCTATATGAAAAATGTCTCAGAATCTGAGAATTTTTCTATATGAAAAATGTCTCAGAATCTGAGAATTTTTCTATATGAAAAATGTCTCAGAATCTGAGAATTTTTCTATATGAAAAATGTCTCAGAATCTGAGAATTTTTCTATATGAAAAATGTCTCAGAATCTGAGAATTTTTCTATATGAAAAATGTCTCAGAATCTGAGAATTTTTCTATATGAAAAATGTCTCAGAATCTGAGAATTTTTCTATATGAAAAATGTCTCAGAATCTGAGAATTTTTCTATATGAAAAATGTCTCAGAATCTGAGAATTTTTCTATATGAAAAATGTCTCAGAATCTGAGAATTTTTCTATATGAAAAATGTCTCAGAATCTGAGAATTTTTCTATATGAAAAATGTCTCAGAATCTCAGAATTTTTCTATATGAAAAATGTCTCAGAATCTGAGAATTTTTCTATATGAAAAATGTCTCAGAATCTGAGAATTTTTCTATATGAAAAATGTCTCAGAATCTGAGAATTTTTCTATATGAAAAATGTCTCAGAATCTGAGAATTTTTCTATATGAAAAATGTCTCAGAATCTGAGAATTTTTCTATATGAAAAATGTCTCAGAATCTGAGAATTTTTCTATATGAAAAATGTCTCAGAATCTGAGAATTTTTCTATATGAAAAATGTCTCAGAATCTGAGAATTTTTCTATATGAAAAATGTCTCAGAATCTGAGAATTTTTCTATATGAAAAATGTCTCAGAATCTGAGAATTTTTCTATATGAAAAATGTCTCAGAATCTGAGAATTTTTCTATATGAAAAATGTCTCAGAATCTGAGAATTTTTCTATATGAAAAATGTCTCAGAATCTGAGAATTTTTCTATATGAAAAATGTCTCAGAATCTGAGAATTTTTCTATATGAAAAATGTCTCAGAACCTGAGAATTTTTCTATATGAAAAATGACTCAGAATCTGAGAATTTTTCTATATGAAAAATGTCTCAGAATCTGAGAATTTTTCTATATGAAAAATGTCTCAGAATCTGAGAATTTTTCTATATGAAAAATGTCTCAGAATCTGAGAATTTTTCTATATGAAAAATGTCTCAGAATCTGAGAATTTTTCTATATGAAAAATGTCTCAGAATCTGAGAATTTTTCTATATGAAAAATGTCTCAGAATCTGAGAATTTTTCTATATGAAAAATGTCTCAGAATCTGAGAATTTTTCTATATGAAAAATGTCTCAGAATCTGAGAATTTTTCTATATGAAAAATGTCTCAGAATCTGAGAATTTTTCTATATGAAAAATGTCTCAGAATCTGGGAATTTTTCTGTATAAAAAATGTCTTAAGAATCTGAGAATTTTTCTATATGAAAAATGTCTCAGAATCTGAGAATTTTTCTATATGAAAAATGTCTCAGAATCTGGGAATTTTTCTGTATAAAAAATGTCTTAGAATCTGAGAATTTTTTATGAAAAATGTCTCAGAATCTGAAAATTTTTCTATATGAAAAATGGCTTTGAGAATTTTTCTATAAAATGCTAAATAATATCAAAGCATGTTGTCGCAAACGTTTGGCAAAACATAAAACTTAACCTAAACATAAAAAAGGCAATTTACAACCCTTTTTACAGCATTTAAATTGAAGGTCAGTGAACGTACGGACGGACATCTAATTTTTGTATTGCAATTTATGATGCCCTCAAAATTCCTCAAGAAACTGGTTTAAAATATCTATGCAGAAAACGTTTAACTTTCCACCCCATAATTAAGTAATTAAAAGAGAATAGAAAAATGTATTGAATTCAATATCACTTGCATGATTGCTGCTCCATCTCCAGCAGCCGCTACAGCTGGATCCAAATGTATCTTACAACGTCTTCCATGAATTTGTATGAATTGAGTAGGATCAGCTTGCTAAATTTAAAAAAAAAGTGAAAATTAGTTACAACATTTAACAACATCCACTCAAGTACTTACAATTTTTTCATAAAAATCCTGTCTACGTTCGGCTCGGCGTCTATAGTCAACAATCAGACCGCGGATGCGGCGTTCTTGTTTTCGGGCCTCATGCCACATAATTTTTTCTTAATTATATATTAACACACACGAAGCAAGCAATTGTTTATCATTTAAAAACACATTTTAATTAGTTAATTAACAATTAATTGTAAATATTAGCAAATATTTTATTGGAAAACACTTATCCGCGTGAAAATTGTAATTTATGTATGTGAGAAATAGAAATAGAAATAAAAAACGCCTCTTTAACACTGTTGCCAATTTAGCTGTTTTGTAGCCAGATCTATTTTTTTGCATTTAGCAAAAGAAAATCTTTTAGCTGAAAATTTAGCTACTTTTTTGTAGTGCTAAATTTGTAAAACAGTGCTTTGTGTTTTATACCCTATTCACACGTACAGCTAAAAACCGTTTTTAGGACCAATATTTTTAGGACTTTCTTTATTCTATAACAGTGTAATGACAGACCATTTAGCACTTTCTTTATTCTATTACAGTATATTGACAGAAAATGTTGCTAAAAACAACAATATATTTAACACTTTCATTATTATAGACAAAAAATGTTGCTAAAAATATTTTTTAGCTATACGTGAGAATATAATAACCTGTTCTCACTTATACCCAATTCACACTTACAGTTTTAAACCGTTTTTCGCAATTGCTTTTAGCATTTCCTGTCAATATACTGTAATATAATAAAGAAAGTGATAAAAATATTGCTGCTAAAAACGATTTAAAACTGTACGTGTGAATAGGGTATTATCCTTGTTTTTTGCAGACCGGATTAATACCCTATTCACACTTACAGTTTTAAATATTGACGGAAAATGTTGCTAAAAACGGTTTTTAGCTGTACGTAAGAACAGGGTATTATTTTTTATTCAATTGTGAAAAATTTTTCTCACATACATATATCGAATACATTCAATTTAATGCATTTCAAGCATTACGAGCATATTTTTTCTACTCACACCCACTCACAATCACGTGAGTAAATTTAATACAACTCACACTCATGTGCACTCACGCAAGCTTCACTCACACTCACGTTGACTCACACTCACGAAACACTTATTTATACAAAAATAAATTTCAAAAACTAAAATTTCAAAAATCATTCAAAATTTTCAGCAAAATTTAAAGTTCAGCGAAATTTGGCATTTTTTTTTGCTTTTTTCGGGACGAAATATGAAATTAAGCCATATTTTACAATTTTTTGTTGCTTTTTTTGGTACAAAAGGAAATATTAAGAGAAAATAAATCACGCAAACTCACGCAAAAAAATCGACTCACGCACACTCACTCACGAAAAAATCTTACTCACGCACACTCACTCACGCAATTTTTTTCTCCAATCACACTCACTCACAATCACGTGAGTAAAATTGAAATCAGTCACACTCACGCGTGATCACTCGTGAATCACGCTCTAATCTGCTCATGTGCCCATCTCTAATTCATTAAATGTTAATATTTAAAATGGAATGCATTCAAGGAATGGTTTTTGAGAAAATTCCTTCGAAAAGGATTGTATTCTTCGAAGCTCTCTTTATAAGGTCTTTGGCCGATATTTCGATGTGTTATACCCTATTCTCACGTACAGCTAAAAACCGTTATTAGCAACATTTTCTGTCAATATATTGTAATGGAATAAAGTGCTAAAAATATTATTTTAGCTTTTTTAGACAAAAAAATCAAGCTATAAAATTGCTAGATTTTTTACCGTTTATAAATCTAGCTATTTGTTAGTTCAATCTAACGACTTTTTTTTGAGAATAAGTTGGCATCAACTATTTATAAAAAAATCTGGTAGCACAAGACAGCTGTTTACTTTGCGGCGCCAGATTTTTTAACAGTTGTATACATATTGTATTTTAATACATATTTAATTTAGCTACCTTTTAAAACAACCATGACAGGATGTTTCAAAGAGAGTAAATCCTTTTCCTCTCTTAAAAAACCATTCAAAACAAACCCATTTCCTTATAACTTTACAAAATAAAATTGATTTATCGACCAAAAAAAATTTTTAATTAAATAAACAATTAAAAAACAGTATGACCTCTGGTCTAGGATATTATTTAAAACCAAAAATTTTGGAATCAACAAGTTTTGATGATGATGAACTCTTTGCTAATGAGGAAGAAGATGAAGATTTTGATAACCAAGAATATTTACAAGAAGTACCTTATACCTCTAGTAGTGTGGATAGAAGTTCGATTGGTTCAATACCTTGGGCAGATGATGCCATTAAACTAAATCAACTGGAATGGGAAAGAGTGGAAAAAATGTTAAATGGTCTAGAACAATTGCCCAACGATGAAGACGATTTGCGTAAAGAAATTCTAGACTGGCAAAAGAAATTTCCTAAATTACTTAATCAAACTAAATATAAAATGAAAAACTTGAGTTCTGAATCTTTGGATATAGAATCGTTGCCAAGTCTGGACATCTTAACATCCGAAGATGAAGAGGATGCTGAAGATAAAATTACTCTTACTAGAGAAAATACAAGAAAACGTTCTAGTGAAGATTTATCACTGACTCCCACACCCTCCATAAGAAAGTCCTCTGAGGAAGATAGTAATAATTTATGTCAGTTACTAGACAATTTTACTTTAAATTCCGTGCCTTTAACACTTAAACAAAGGGATACAACAATGAAATCCATTAATAGAAGAAAATGTGCAAGTTCATCGTCTTCGTATTCCATGCACTCGACGCCAACACCTATGCATGTTCCTCCTTCAGTAACTACCACCAATCGTTTACGTATGCCTCCCATTTTAAATGTTTTAGAAACTAGAAGAAAATTTCGTAATCTGGGACAAGCTAAAAATCCCAGTTTTGTTCAATTAACTCAAATACAACAGGCCAAATCGGCTGTAGTAACACAAGAACAAAAATCAAGATCTCGTTTTAATACCGGCCATAGGTCAGCTTGGCATGTACCTTTGGCAGCAAATCGTTTTTTCAATAATCGTAATTCTATAATATTGCCATCCATATCAACCAGACAGCAAGTAATACATCAATATACTACACAACCAATGACTACATCTACATCTAGTGAGGTGGGAACCTCAAACACTACACCCTACAGCAATACTCGGGGAAAATTATTGAGAACCAACATTAATAGCTTTACAAATAATATACCAACTAGACGTGAGTTAGTAATAGGAGAATTCTCCAATACAGCATCCACACAAACAAATACTTCAACATCAGGAAGATCAATATCAGCAGCTGTACAATATCCAAGAGCTACATTTAATGCTTTATATTTACCATATAGTGCTTTAAAATTTCAAGCTTTTAAATAAGGAAAAATTTAGAAAACAAAAGCTTCGAAAAATATATATATTTTATATTTTAAACCGACCAAATATTTTTTATAGCATGAAATTTTACTCAAATCAAATAATTTCTTGTCCGAAAAATTTTCAAGAACTTATTTTCCCTAAAATATTTTTTTTTTTTAAATATTTCAAGAAAATAATAAAAAATTAAACTTTTAATTTATAATAATTGAGTAATTACTGAGTTTAAAAAAAAAATAACTTATGAAAATAATTCAAAGATAATTTATTAAACAAAAAATTTTAAAATATTTTTCGAAGTTATGTCTTTAAAAAATGCAATTTTAATTTAAAAAAGAATTAATATTTTTATATGTAGGAAAAAGAAAATAAATAGTACCTAGCAAAACTTACCTGTAAATAATGTTGGCAATTTATTTGAAATTTCTAAACTTCTACTTTAACTTTTTATTGTTTTCTGTTAACCGTGTGCTTTCTTATTTATGTTGTGTTTTGATTTTTTTTTTTAAATACTAAAATTATCCAAACGTAATCTACCCTCGTTTTCAGTTAAATATAATACATCCGATAAAGATTGTTCGCATATTAATTCTTCCACTCTGTCATACATCTAAAAGAAACGGAATTTTTTATTATTAAAATATATTTTTTATTTTGATGCGAGTGAAAACTTACCATCTTTGCTTTGTATTTTGTTAAAATCTCTGGATATTTTAATGATGGTCCAAAATTTACGCTAACGGTAGCACTTTTATGTATTGATATGGTAGGATAATATGATCCAGCATATATATCACTGAAGGCTACGCCCTGAGATTGTCCATTTTTAAAAAATTCTATTTTACTACCCGGTGCAATGCGTAGAGTTTTTAAAGTTTCTTGAATTTTATCTTTGTCTTCATAGTAAAGATGTGATTTAAATTTAACCAAAGGCTGGAAGATAAGTTATAAAAACGGTAAATATAATAATTTGGTAAAGAATAATAGCTTTAAAATTAAGATACTGATAGACGAACCCGAACAAGAAATCTTGCGAACCCGAATAAAAAAGTTATTCAATTGAGTAAAATTAAACGTTTGTTTTGTTTGATTTACATTTAAATCGAAAATTATGTTCGCATATATTTTCAAATTACGAAGTTTTTTTAAGGAATGCGGATAAGGAAATTTCTAAAGAAAATAATTTTAAAACCGGAAAATTATTTCATATGAAAAACATCTGAAGACCTTACGAAATTTAGCACTCTGGTAAAGAAAAAGAAAAACTATGGAACAATTTTTTATTGGTTCAATCTATTTTTTAAACGGATCGAAATAAATAGGGAACCACCATAGAAAACCATGTACCACAGTTAGCCATCCTCCTACCACAGTGACGAATTATATACATATCAATTCTTAAATAAGATTTTATGATTTTTAAGAAATTTAAAAATTCTAAAAAATTAATGTAAAGGGGTTTTCTATATAAAAAGAATAATTTGCTAAATCTTAAGCGTCGAACCAGAATCAGATTACGCCATGTAAGGAGTAACGCCGAATACATTTTTCGTTTATACAATTTAAATGTGAGGCTCCTAAATCAAAAGGACGTAAAGAATTCAAATTGAATATGTTTGTTTTTTTACGTCAAACGCAACGTTATTTGATTCTGATTCGACCCTATACCCTAAAAGACCATAAAAAAAATATATAAATACTTACTCTATCTTTAAATGTATTCGGTAAATAGTCAATATCCTTTTCTTCGGGTAGATCAATTAAAAATCCAAGAGTATCACCCTCAACATAGGCTTCACTATAATGTTTTCCATGACTTTCACTAAAACGTGTGCCCTTACGTGAGCGCCAAGAATAACCAAATTTATCATAGCCCAATGGAGCCTGAAGATTACCATATTCTTGACCCCAACCCAAGCGTGTGGCAGAACCCTCGGGCATTTCTTCTATGGTAATCTCAAAATACCAACGACCACGATTAACAGCTTAAAGAAAAAAAAATAATGTAATTTAAAAAAATTTAAAGCAATGACCAAAATACTTACAGTGTGTAGCTCTAACCATACAATAACCTTTTTCTCCCGTAACGGCTAAACGATCCTCAGAGATTTTTAGCTGTGGTGCACGATCGTGTAAGGCCAATAACACACTATTTGGTACTAAAGTACGATATAACCATCCCGGTATAGGTTTACCAGCCCAATCCGAAGACTCGTCAAATTCTTGTCTAAAAGGCGCATGAGGATCTGGTTCAGCTAATATGTAACGATAGCCATCTTTATTGAAGGGATGTTCCAATGGATAACCATGTGCCGGTAGCTTAACATTTGATGTTATATCTGAACTAGGTCTACCCTTTTTACCCGTTGGACCGGAATCAGTACCGGGAAATTTACGTTTGTTTTGTCGATTATTCTTGGAAAGAGAAGCTGAAATTTGCAATATGAAAAGATTTAAATTACTGTTAGAATAATAAATAAAAACAATTTATTTTACAAATATATCTCAAAATGTAGAAGTTTTAGTTAAGGCCCATTTAGATTAGCACACTTTTTGAAAAGATTATCAAGATGAAAAAGTCTTTTCATTTTAAACCGCTTGTCAAAAAGTATAAAAAAACTCTCTTGAAAGTCTTTTGTGTGTTTAGACGTATACGCGTAAATTAAATTGTAGAAAAAAAACAGCTGTTCATTACAAACACACACCCAAACAACATTTTGCAATTGTAAAATTTACAAATCAACCATACAATTGTGGTAAAATATTTTCTTCAATTTGCGTTCCTTAACCAAAAGATGCATAAATCTAAATCTCCACTGATTTCGACATCTCTGATTCCAACATCTCCACCGACTCCATATTCCTTGTTTGGAATATGAAAATGTCAGACATTTCTCTGATCCAAAAAAAAAAAAAATATCACAGGTAGAACTTTTAGTGCTGTGTCCAAAAAAGAAAAAAAAATTGTCGGCGGCCCATGGTTTCCGAGTTATGGGCCTCCAAAGTTCGGATATCGAATTTGAAATATCTTCATCAAAATTGGTCCGATCAGACCAAGATTGGTTTCATTCGAAAGCTTAATCAAATACCTTTATTTTGAAATTTAAAAAAAAAATTTGGTTCCATTAACCCATTGTGGCACAAAACCAAATTTTAGATTTTTAAACCAAAGTTTTTAGAGAAAATGCGTTATATTTCAAAATTGTGTGTTATTAAGGCATGTATTTATACGACGAGACTTAAAGCTTAGATATTAAGCTTTCATTTGAGCTTTTAATGGACCTTTTAACCCTTATAGAACCGGAGTTATTGACTCATAACCATTGACCCCGCTTATATATTAATAAAAAAAAACTTTATTTAGCGAAGCCGCTTAATTAACATATGAAAATTAAAATCCCTAAGCCCGTCCGAAGGCCGGCAACCCGGAAAACCTTTTAAGGAAAAAAAAAAATAAACTGCACAGAGGTCTGGTATATATATTCAAATATGTTTTCTAATGTTTAAACGTAAATAACTCCGGTTCTATAAGGGTTAAAAGGTCAAATGAAAGTTCAAATCAAAGCTTAATATCTAAGCTATAAGCCTAGTTATAAAAATAAATACCTTAATAGGGCATAATTTTAAAATTTTACCCCATTTCTTCAAAAACTTGGGGTGAAAAATCTAAAATTTAGAGTTGTTTCACAATTGGTTAATGAATCCAAATTTTTTAAAACGTCAAATTAAAGGTATTTGAATAAGCTTTCGAATGAAACCAATCTTGGTCTGATTGGACCATTATTGATGAAGATATATTAAAATCGATATCCGAACTTTGGAGACCTATAACTCTGGAACCACGGGCCGCCGACAATTTTGTTTCTTTGTTGAACTCACCTAAATCATCCCTATTTCAAAAAATAGAAAAAAATAAATCGGACCAATGTCTGCCAATTAAGACTTGTTCCGAAAATTTAGCCCATATAAAATTTTATTTATTTTTACCACCACTTCACAACAGCTGTTGTTATTATTTGTATTTTTGTTTACATAAAAAACATCCCTGATCTAATGAAAATAGTAATTTTTTGAAATTTTTCAAAACACAAAAATTACATCCGTATGTCAACATTTTCCTCTCCGTATTCAAAAAGTCTGTCCGTATTTGTATGTTGAGTGTTTAGACGATGAAAAAAATTCTCTCCGCATGAATTTTTGACAGGTCGTTTTACAAGTCTGCCAATCTAAATGGCCCTTTAGTAATTTTTTTATTAGGTTGGTGACATACATATTTAAGTATAGACCCAGCTTCCCAAAAAGTATGGTTAAAGTTCGTAAAAAATTCTCAAATTATGTGAAATTTTTTTATAAAAAATCGTCTCAAATTCTAAAACGTCTCAGATTAATAAAAAAATTGTGAAATAAAATTTTCGGCAAAATTTTTTTCAGGAATACAACTTGGTCCGGTTTTTCAAAATTTTTCTTGAGACCCAATTTTTTTTTTTTTTAATTTGTTAAAACTATTTTTTCAAGGATGTGTAGTATTAAAATCATTTTGGTATCGGTATTTGGTATTGAATTATTTTGGTTTTGGGTATTGTTATCGGTATTGGACCTAAATCGGTATTGTATTAGTATTGGCATTAAAAACTACTCTGCAAACAATAGGGCGATATATCGCCAAAAAGATATTGCGAATCGATGTCGTATCGTTTTGTTTGCAGGGTACATGTTTTTATACCCTACACTAGTGGTAAAAGTTTGTCATTCCGTTTGTAACTCATCGAAATATCGGTCTAGGAACCATAAGTATATATAATATTGATCATTGATCGATTGTAAGACATTCCATCTTTCTGTCTGTTGAAATTGCAATCACACCCATAATATTAAGAAGTTGTATTTGAGCAAAATCGGTTCAGCTGTTAAAAAATTGTGAACGAAAATGCAAGGACATCTCGAAAATTTTGGTACATTCCACATAACCTTAAAACACAAAATGCTTTAATTCGGCTGCTGGTTGACAAATGTGAACAAAATTGGTTACCGGATGGTAAACAAGTATGTACAAATATTTTTCTACAAAAAAAATTTCGCGGATTTTTTTTTAAACAAATTTTTTTTCCGCGGAATTTTTTTCAACAATTTTTTTTTTTGTTTGCAAATAATATTTTTGACCTTGTGAAGTGTTTAAATGCATTCAGCAAGACCGAATTTAACTCTTATACTTGTTAGTATTAGGATTGGTTTTGTGTCGGTATTGGTTGTGGGATAACAGTATTGGTATTAAACCAAAAAAGACATTGGTTTTCAGTTTATATTGGTATTTAAAAGGTATTGGTACCCATCCTTGCATTTTTTCAAAATTTGCCAAAAATGGTTGACTTAAGTGCACTTAACGGGACACACATTTTTTGGTGAAAATAAAAATTGGACCCCCTCTGGAATAAAAAAAAACAAAATTAAAATTCAAGGGGGCTGGGCCCCGGTTGACTCCCTGGAGACAAAAAACCGTCCCACCCACCAACATGTATGAGTAGTCAAATGAAAGGTAATTTGCTACCTATTGCAATTTTAACCCCTAGATCCATTTTAGTATCTTTTAGTTCAATAATTTCGCCATTCAGTAATTAACCGGGTCTTGATACATAAAAAAAAATAGTTTGGCGAAGCCGCAAAATTATTTTATGGAGTTTGTAATCCCTAAGCCCGCCCGAAGGCCGGCTAAGCAAAAAAAAATTAAGCAAAAAAAATATATTTTTTTTTAATTCCATTAGGACGGTTTTTTGGACATAGAGGGGCCCAGGAACCTAGCCCCCCTTTGTTTTTATTTTTCTTTTAATTACCTTTAATTTAAGTACCCACACAAAGTTGTAGTGGGTGGGTATTTTTTTTAATTCCAGTGGGGGTCTCCCAAAATATTTGTGCCCCGTAAAGTGCACTTTTGCCAATTTTTTTTTTTTTTCAAAATTTGTCCAAAAAAATTTCTCAATTTTTTATACCCTACACCACTCTTTTGTACAGGGTATAATGAGTTTGTAACTACTTGAAATATTGTTCCTAAACCCACCTTCAAGTATATCGCTCGACTCAGAATCACTTTTTGAGACAATTTAGCGATGTCCATCCGTCACGATAGAGGTCGCAATTTTTAACCGATTTGTCTGAAATTCAAACTTAAGCTTCTCTTGACTCAAAGACAAACGTTTTTTAAATTGGAAAAAATCGCTCCATGTTTTGACCTAGCCCCCATACAAACGTCCCCTTTAAATTTTGGTCAAATGACCCTCACCCCCGTATTTTAATAGGTATTCTTTCGAGGTATCCTTGGCAGGTAAACATGTTTTGTATTCACAAATCACCATTACAAATTTTAAAGGAATCAGACCAGTTCTTCTTGTAGACCCCATACAAAAAAACCCTCCCTAAAATTTCATGAAAATAAAAAAATATTTAATTAAAACTTTGTGTGCGTACTTTAATAACCCAATTAATCAAATCTTATTATGCCTACACACAAAAAATTTTAGAGGAAAATATTTCAATTAAAAATTTTAAAAAGTTCAATTTTGTTTTTAATCATTTTTTTAATTGATGCAATTAAATTTTTTGATTGATTTTAACATTTTTTGTGAATACTGTCGACAACATATAAAAACAAAAAAATCGTCAAACATATTTTAAGTTTATTTTTAATTTTTGCTCAAATATTCTTAAAACGTAATTCTAGGACTCAAAATACATATAGCGTGTGACAAAATTTGTTTACAACAAAAAAATAAAAGATAAAAGTAGCGTAATATTACTTTATTTATTAAATTTTTTTAACGTTTTTATTAAAGTCAAATCACGATTTTTTTTAGTCGCATTTAAACACCACTGACGCTTGCTGAAAATGCCATCATACACAAAAGATCCAACGTGGAAATGTCAATGGAACCAATGTTTACGTTTTTATCTATTCCTACAAATGTTGGATTATAATATTCCAAAAAGATAATGACCGCAAAGATATCTTGGAACGTCGTAGAGAGGGACGTTTGGATGCTTAGTGTAAGGACAATAGCAAATACCGAAGAGACTCCTGCTCAGCCCATGGAAACCGCATTAAAACACCATCTTAAGTTCAGTCTATATATATTCAGTTGTTTCTTCTATAAGCGTGAGTTTGGTTTTAATGGGAATACTGTCTGTGATGGCTGTTTGCCTTTTAGCCGGCTTTTATATAATTTAAACAATTAATTGAAGAGGCTAACTTATTGTGTTAAAAGTTTCGAGTTCAGTGCTATTTTATTTTATATGTTCTGATTTCATTTTGTTAATAATAAACAAGCAATTCCTATTTTTTATCCATATTTGTTTTTATTTAGAAAGTGTGACATTTTTAAGCTATAAATTTTATTATTTTATGTAATTGATACAATCATTTTTTTAATTATTTTTTTGAAAATTTTTAATCACTTTTTTTAATTGAAAATAAATGCACTTTTTCCTTATTAAACTTTTACAAATTTTAGTAATTCATACTATCACTTTCGTGATAGGTGCAAAATCAATTAAAATAGTAATTGATATCATCATTTTAGTGATTGAAACTCATTTTCATTTTTCTGTGTGTAATTAAATCATTTTTGGACTTATAAAAATTTCGCCTGATATTCACTTAAACCGGTTTATTGTCAACAAATAGTAAAATTGGGTTTGTGAGTGTTTTCTACACTTATTAAAGATTTCACAAGATAGACCCTATCGGTCGATGTTTGGACTTAGGACACATTTTCCGGGAAACACTGGTGTAGGGTATTATATGGCCGGTCTTGACCTACAATCATTTCCGTACTTGTTTTAATTTTACTCCGACACAACGCTAGTATTTTTTGTTTGGTTTTTACAGTGCTTTTTCGAAGCTGTCAGAACTTACAGGACATCCGTAGGTCAGAGTTGTCATTTGAGTTACCGTTACATTACAGAAATACCAAAAATACGACATCTTGGCAATACTTGTGCCGCCGGTTTTGGCCCCTTTATATTTTTCTGTCTGGGAAATGCATTGTTTTTGCGCAGCAAAATTATATTGCAACCTCAGAGGTTTTTAAAACATTAAAGTTTTCTATTGAAAAAAAAATGTCACAAAATCTGTCACTATATTATAATTAAAGTTGATGTATTAGTGTGTATAATAAATGATTACGTGTCAAAAATGTAATACAACATAAATAGAACCCCCCAACCCTTACAAAAATGCCATTAAAAACTCTATTAAAAAAAAATCTTCTACATAATAAATACAATATTACGTACGTTCTTCATCACGCGTAACCACACTTTCCATTTTTGATTTTGTTTCTTTTTAATCAGGTACAATTATGTATGTGCAATAAAATAAAACAGCAAAAAGATCTGAATTTACACATTAATCACAAAAATAGCATTGAAGAAAATTAAACTATAGATTAAAGTTGATAGTTTTTTCTTTTTGTACAAGATAGTAAATCCAAATGACCGACAAATTGCATGTCATTGAAATAATCTTCAAATAACTTGTCCACACACCACCGCCTTACACTGTTTTACTCTCCACTACTTTACTTCCTCTTTTAAACACTGACACACAAATCAAAATTGGAATATTTCTTCTACAAATATGTATTTAGCGTTAAATTTTTGCAAGTTAATAAATACAACGTCCAACAACAAATAAACAATTGTATTTTTTTTTTTTTTTGTAAAAAAAATCACAGAAACTAGCTAACTACAAAATTTTTAGCTATCAAAAATACAATAGAGAATATAGTAAAAAACAACAATGTATTATATTTTTTTAACGACAACTAAAATCGGGTACAACAATACTAGCAGCAGCAATATATCGTAGAGGAGCTGCCCATCATACAAAAAGAAAACAAACAAAATAAAAACTCAGCAACAACAATTAGTAATCGCACAGCCAGTTTACGTCAACGTTAACGTAAATATTTGTTCGCAGTTACTGCACTGTAGCAGATACATGATATCGTTTGCATTAGAGTAAAATTTAAAATGAAATAACGAAAACATTTTGTGTTGAGCATAAAGTATTTAAGCTTAGCGTATAAGCTTTCTTTAAAGTTTTTGTTTTTGCACTTTACATCAATTAAGAGTTCTTAACAAATATGTATAAAAAAACAAGAGAAAATTATAGTCGGTTAAGACCGACCCTTTAATACCTTACACCAATGTTTCCCAGAAAATGGGCCTCAAGACCAAACATAAATCCGATTGGATCTATTCCATTTTAGATCTTTAATTAGTTTAAAAAACACACATAAACAAAATGTAAGTGAAATAGGCTTTTTTTGTTGCCAATATACCGATTTATCTGAATATCGGGCGAAATTTCTATATGGGGACTAAGTCCAGAAATGGTCCAATTATTATCAAATTTGGTTAGGTTGCCAAAGCATACGTTTAATATCTACAAACTGAATTTTACCAAAACATTTGCAATTTTATATGAATTTTGAGTTATTTATGTGAATATCGGGAAGTTGGTTTGTATGGGGACAAGTAGGACTGGTCCGATTCTTTTAAAATTTGGAGTGATGATTTGTGAAATACGTTTACCTGCTAAATTTAGGAAGGATATCTATTACACCGTCCGACAAAAATGAAAAAAAGTTCTTAAACACGAACTGGATAATACACGTTTGAAACAAGAGACTAACAGCCTTACAAAAAAACAAGTAAAAAAGTTAAATTCGGCCTTGCCGAATGTAGTGATACCCTCCACAATTTAAAAAAGATTATTGCAAAAAACTTTATTTAAAAGGAAATTACTTCTGAAAAAAAAAAATTTTAAAAAAAAATTTCCGCGAAAAAAATTTTGGTAAAAAAACTCCGCGATTTTTTTCTTTTTTTGTCAAAAAATATGTTCGTTCTTGTTTTAATACCATTTGGTGTTCAATTATGTTCACATATGCCAACCAGAAGCCGAATTAAAGCATTTTGTATTTTTAGGTTATGTTGAATGTACTGAAATTTTTGAGGTGTGCTTACATTTTCGTTCATAACTTTTGAACCGCTGAACCGATATCGCTCAAATGCAATACCAAACTTCTTGGGAGAACTTCCAATAAACATGTTAGGTTTCAGTCATCTCTGTGCACTATTTTGTCCGCGACAGCATTTTCCACAGACAGACAGACGGACATCGCTATGTCTTAAATGGGGTCCCAGATCGATATTTCGATGAGTTACAAACAGAATGACAAACTTATATATACCCTCTATCACTAAGTGGAGGGTATAAAAATAATTTTAAGTTGACTTTTAATTTTATTTCCAAATAAATTGTTTTTGTTTTTAAAAATCGACTTCAAAAAGTCCTGTTTCCTTCTAAAAGGACTTTTAAGTTTTAGAGGATTGAATTTTATAAAATATTTTTTTAATATTTGTAAAATTGGAAACTTAGGGGAGATCCTCCACTTTCATTTTCTATTACCACTGGCATCCTATGACAAGTACAAATATTTCAGAAATATTTAACAAAATGTATATTTTAAAATTTTGAAGTCCTTTTAAAAGGAAACAGGATCACGATCTCTACTTTCAGACGTAGTATATCATCCGGTTCATGTTTAATATTGGCTGTCGGACGGTTTTATATTACGGTTAAAGGTATTTGAGCCAAATTAAGAGGGGATGTTTGTATGGGGGGTAGGTCAAAACATGGACCGATTTTTCCAACTTTAATAGGCTTCATCCTTGAGAAGAAGATTAAGTTTCAAATTTCATCCAAATCGATTGATAATTGCAACCTGTATCGTGTTTACACCAGTCAAAAGACTCAAAAAGTGATTCTGAGTAGATCGGTATACTTAAAAGTGGGTCTAGGACAAATATTTCGAGTAGTTACAAACATCAGCACAAAGTCATTATAACCTGTGCCACAGAGTGGTGTAGGGATAACAAGAAAATTATAGTCGGTCAAGGTCGATCGTGTATTCCCTACACCAGTGTTTTTTGAAAAAAGGGTTTTAAGACCAAACATGAACCGATTGCATCTACATTTTTTTTTTTCGATTTTAAATTAGTGTAGAAATCTGACATGCGCACGGATATATTCCTTTCTTCGCTTACACCAAATCATTAGCTTCATAGTAAACTACTTTTAAGAGTATAGTTGCTGTGTTTTTTAAAAAGGGGATTTATTTTCGAATTATTCTTTAGTTAAAAAAAAAAATATATTAGCATGCTCAAACAAATTTGGAATAATTTTTTCATAATTTACGTTAAATTAGCAAGTATAATCCAAAAACAAGTAAAAAGTTAAATTCGGCCTTGCCGAATGTAGTGATACCCTCCACAATTTCAAAAAGATTATTGAAAAAAACTTTATTTAAAAGGAAATTACTTTTGAAAAAAAAAAAATTGAAAAAAAATTTCCGCAAAAAAAAAATTTGGTAAAAAAAATCCGCGATTTTTTCTTTTTTTGTCAAAAAATATGTTCGTACTTGTTTAAATACCATTTGGTGTTCAATTACGTTCACATATGTCAACCAGCAGCCGAATTAAAGCATTTTGTATTTTTAGGTTATGTTGAATGTACTAAAATTTTGGAGGTGTCCTTACATTTTCGTTCATAACTTTTGAGCCGCTGAACCGATATCGCTCAAATGCAATACCAAACTTCTCGGTAGAACTTCCAATAAATATCTAAAGTTTCAGTCACCCCTGTGTAATATTTTGGCCGTGATCACCATTTCCACAGACAGACAGACGGACATCGCTAGAATGTCTTAAAATCGATCGGTGATCATGAAACTATATACTTTATGGGGTCCCAGACCGATATTTCGATGAGTTACAAACGGAATGACAAACTAATATATCGTCACCTAAAATGCAAAAGGCCCTAACTAACATTTTATTAATTTTACAGGAGAAGCTAAAAACAGTATTGAAAAACATTTTTAATTTGTTAATAACTTTGTTCGTTCTGATTGAATTGCTCTAAAACTTTGTGAGGACCTATGTTTTGTTAACATGTATCAAAATTAATTACAAAATGATTTAAAAATGTATTTCTAGTTACATTCATTAACGATTTCGTAATTCACATGTTTTTAATTTTTGGCTATAAAATCGCTAATTTTTATTTTGTGACCCTAATTCTTGGCAAGGTCGTGTAGGTTAATAAAATACACCAGAATCAATCAAAATACCAATTTTGAATTTGTTGTTAGTTAGGGCCTTTTGCATTTTAGGTGACGATATACGTGTAGGTTAATAAAATACACCAGAATCAATCAAAATACCAATTTTGAATTTGTTGTTAGTTAGGGCCTTTTGCATTTTATGTGACGATATACCCATAGTGACATAGTAATCTATCGACCGTTTTGTAGATCTGGCATCACCAAAGATAATTGAAAAATTCTGGCAATGCCAAACTAAAGTTCAAACGCAAAGCAAAGAGAGACAAAAAACAATCTGCATTCTCACTGTAAAACTGGTATCTTCCATCTCGCTCACATTTCGATTTGTGATAAAATTTCGTAAACAATACCATATGGTTTTTGTTTACTACTTTTTCAAACGCCATTTGTTGGACTACTCTATGACTCTGGATATACCCTCTATCACTAAAGGCCCAGGCACTTGAGCGCTACTGTAGCGGTGCTGCAGCGTGACGGGCTGTTGTATCGTTTTAAAGTACGGCCACTACACCACCGTCACGTATTCGTTTAAGTATCTATTTCCATTTATTTTAATACAAGCTAACGTATCAGCTGACACGTCTCCGAACCGTATTCGCTCAAGTAATTATGCCTTAAGTGGAGGGTATAAAAATAATAAAAAAAAATTTTGAAAATGGAAAAATATAAATAAATTAAAATTAATCCAACTAAATCCTTGGATTTAATAAGTCCATTTTGGATTAATTTTGATTTATTTTTATCTCTTTTAATTAAAAAAAAATATTTTTCCGTATTATAATTGCTAATTTAACGTAGATTACGGAAAAATATTCCAAATTTTTTTTTGGCATGTTAAAATAAGTTTTTTTTTTTTAACTAAATAAAATTACTCCAAAAATATAAAAAACTTTTTAAAAAACACGGCAAGTTTTTGCGAATTAAAATGTTTAGAACAGCGGTTACCAACCTTTTTGGCTTGCGTACCCCTAATTTTAAATTTTATCAGCCGCGTACCCCTAACGAGCTTTTTTTTTCATAAAAAAAAACTTCACATATGAATATTAGAGTAAATTTTGAAATTTTTGATCTGCGGGTATTATATTTTTTTTGGAGGATTTTGGGGAGATTAATATAATGGTAGTATTTTTTGAAAAATATTTGCTTTTTGGGGTGGTTCAATGTATCTGAAAACGCGAATTTTGAGTTGATTTTACTGCCGACTTTTTTTTTTAATACAAGGGCAGATCCATAATTCCGTGACTTTTCGAATGGAACACCCTCGTATATACAATGAAAAGGCATTTTGATCTTAACAATATGGTACCGAAATTTCCAATCTATCACAACCGGTCTCAAAAATGCCCAAAATACGTTTTTTGAGAACTTTGACATCAATTTGCTCAAAAACCTGACATCATAGAAAAGTTTGGGAACCATATTCGGAATCAGCATCGAAAGCTTAATCGAAAACAAGTGGACAGATCTCAAAATATCATCCAAAAATATCGCAAAAGTGCAATGTATATATAATAAAAATGCGTGAAAACCTTTTTAAAAATTTCCCTATAATTCCTCGCGTTGCCATTTTTTTTTTTTTTATATAGAATACTATGCCTTAAACGAATGTCCAAATTACTAAAATTTTGCGTACCCCCGTGGACAGTTTCGCGTGCCCCCTAGTGGTACGCGTACCATAGGTTGGTAACCGCTGCCTTAAACGAATGTCCAAATTACTAAAATTTTGCGTACCCCCGTGGACAGTTTCGCGTACCCCCTAGTGGTACGCGTACCATAGGTTGGTAACCGCTGGTTTAGAATGATGTTAATGAATAAAAAAAATAATTTGTCATTGTTTGAACGTTTAAGAAAATCTAAATTAAAAAAAACAAAAATATTTTTCACCAATTTTTTCACAAAAATGGCAAAAAATTTTTTTGGACAATTTTTTTTGTGACAAATACACTGAGCACTTAGAATGTCTGTGTTATATTTTGGTCGTGAGCGCATTCGGACATGGTTAGAATGTCTTAAGGTACCTACAGACGACGCAATATAATGCACAATATTTTTGACGTTTTCCCACAAATGGCATACATAAAAATACTGTAGAAAATATTGTACTGATGCCTTTAGATAGCAAGTTTTGAATATTCGCCATACATACTATATGAGGTCCTAGACCGATATTTTAATGAGTTACAAACGAAATGACAAACTAATATATACCCTCTATCTCTAAGTGGAGGGTATAAAAAACTTTGTATACAGCAAAAACTTACAAAAACGAAATACATGAATGAACGAAAAATGATAGTGCCTAAAACACAGCGATGAAAAAAATCAATGACGACATCATTAATTATTAATAGCTTTAAATATACATATTAATTGAAATTTTTGATGAGATAAATTTGTGTAGGCAAAATTGTTAAAAATAAGAGCATTTAAGAGAGTTTTAAAAGAGAGTTGATTAATTAGCTTTTCAAGTTTTTAATAAAATTATTGAATTGAAATGAGTTTATAGCAAACACTAACTATATTAACCCTGCAGAAAAAAAGGGTTAACAAATTCACATATCCAGTGATAGTCCCAAAAAAATTTTTTTTTCGCGTTTTGAAGAAAAGTCAAATAAAATGATTTTAAGAATTTTTTTTTTTAATTACCGAAATTGTTTGCGTTTTGAAATTTTAAAAAGTTTTTTAGTAAAAATTTTAACATTAAAAAAAAAATAAACTTTTAAAAAAACTGCCTTTAAAAAAAAAAAATTAAAAATGTTATACGTCCCAAACACAAACAAATTTTGAAAACTTTTAAGTTACGACAACAAACCAGTGATATGTTCTGTTACACGTCACTATAACACCGACACGGGTTGTGTTTCTAAGGGTTAGTTTTAGTGACATGTCACAAGTGATGTGTTTTATATGAAAGGTGTCGAGTTTGATAAAGGTGACATGTCATGAGACCTTTTAGGAACCGGTCACTTTTCCTGCAGGGATGTTAAATAATAGCAAAGACACAAAAAAATATGCTCTAAAAAAATTAATTTCAGGGATTTAGCACCCTAAATTAAGAAATGGGGGATTAATTGGAACCTTTGATCTTCATGAAATTTTGGATATGTTGCTCAGAATAAAAATTCATTAGACACGTATTTGTTTTAGCGGCCCAAACTCATTTTTAGGTTGGTCGATTTGTGCAGGGAGAAGATGACCTCTTTCAGTTTTCTACGATTTATCCCTATTTAATCAAAATTCACACAGGCAAATTTGGCACACACACATTAATGCTGGTGTGGAAGTAGCAAGCGAAAAGTCAACAAAGCAACAGAATTTTATTCTATACAAGTGTCGACGTCGGGCATAGGAATTTAAACTATGCCCATCACTGGATTAAAGGTTTTTAAAATACCTTTCTCATGGTGCTTCAACGTGCCAAAAAAGACAATATTTTTCGACTTATTTACAAAAATATTTAAAATGTTCGTGTTTTAATCAATATAGCGTTTTGCATGTTTGGACAGGTTTTTTGCACATATAGTTGGGTTTTCCAATGACCTTTCATTTGCTATATAGAAGGACTAGGTTACTTTACATAATATAAGTGATAAACGAAAAAAACTGAAAAATTTTTGTTTCTTTCCCCCTCATTTGCAACCCCTAAATATGAATTTGGGCCGCTAAAAAAATACGTGTTTTTTATTTTTCCTGCTCTACAAAATTAAACTGATTCCATAAATATCGGATAGTGACACTTGGGAGACTTTCCTTGTTAGTTGTTGTAACAGCAAAAATACATACATAAGCTGGGGTTGATGGGTTGACAGTCCTTGGTCAGGGATGACTCTCCAAATCGTTTCGGCTTTTCGAAGATCCGACTGTCGTGGAAACGTAATATGTCCTTGTTAGTGGTATAGGGTAGTGACGGGCACATGAGCAGATAAGAGCGTGATTCACGCTTGAGTGGTACTGACTTCAATTTTACTCACGTGATTGTGAGTGAAAAAAAATTGCGTGAGTGTGCGTGATTAAGTGTGCGTGATTTATTTTTTCTTCATGTTTCCTTTCGTACAAAAAAAAGCAATAAACAAGAGTGTTAAATTCGGTTGTGCCGAATCTTTTATTCTCCAACATGTAAACAAAATATTAAAAAAAGGCAGGGGCGTTTTTTTGAGCGGGTTTTGGTAGAGGTCATTGCGGAGGACAAATTTCCCCTCGAAATATATGTTTAAAAATTCATTCGTATGTTTTTTGCGCTAATGATACACAAGTACATCATTTAAAAAACAATTAATCCACGCCCACAAAAGGGAGGCGGACCTTAAAAACAACATTTTTCTAATCCCCTTGGTCCAAATGCAGGACTTTAAACTTCTTTTAGCATAAAAATGTTGCATTTGTTAAACAAAAAATCACGAAAATTAATGGTGTTACAGAGGTTGATTTAGTTCTTAAAGGGGGAACTTTTTTCCACCTGGTCCGACTTCGATCTTGCCAAATTGCGGAAGTGTAGCTCTTTTATTTTGTACTGCATCGTGTTAACTACAGACGGACATCGACCACAGATCATAAATATATATACTTTATGGGGTCCTAGACCGATATTTTGATGCGTTACACACGGAATGACAAAGTGAGTATAACCCCATACTGTAGTTGGAGGGTATGGTAAGTTTTGCTAAACTTAAGATATCGGCACGAAAAAAAAATAATATTTGGCTTATCTTTAAGTTTTGCTTATTATTTTGTAAGATTTTTGAAATTTTAGTTTTTGATTTTTTTTTTTTATAAATAAGAGTTTCGTGAGTGTGAGTTGTATTAAAATTATTCACGTGATTGTGAGTGTGATTAGAAAAACTATGCGAGTGAATGTGCGTGATTCAAAAAATCCTGTAGTGGGCGTGAGTGTGAGTCAAAAGTCAGTCACGCGCCAATCTCTAGTTTAGGGTATATGAGGCATTCCACACCAAATGTCCAGCGAAAAAAACATGTGTACTGTAAACTTCTGAATAGGTTGTATGGATAGCCCTATATGGAACTTAGAAAATTGACATTTTGGTTTTTCAATTTTTCAAAAACTGGGCTTAGGAGGCGTGGTCAAACATTGGAAAATGGTAAAATTTGTGGCGAGTTGCCTTGATTAAATATTTATCACATTAAAACGGAATGCACCACAATCTCAAAAATTTACATTCTTATATAGTTTTGTATGGGCTATCGAATAAAACATTTTTTTTGGAAAATTTTCAGAACCCGTTCTGAAATTTTCCATTTTTAAAAACAGTCAATTTATCAAAAATCCGGCCACTTTTTTTTATTTTTTTTAAGTCTAGATGTGTGTCCATCCACACAAAGAAATTCAGAAACACGTTCCTCTTTTTTTCGAGAAAATCGCATTTGAATTTTAAATTTCATAACAATTTTGTAATTTGTTTGTATTTTCTTCTTTCAACAGAGCGTATGAGAAATATTTTTTTTTTTTCAATTAATATTACTCATTCGCAACATTAAAACAAGAAAATACAAGCACCCAGGCAGAAACTGCCAACCGTTCCAAAGAAAAATGCTCGGCAAAGCACTTAATTTTTTGTGTAGAAGGTAGTATGAATTCGAAAAAGTGCTTTCCAAGCGCTTTGCCAATGTTTTTCTATTTAAATCCGTTCAAAATATAAATTTTTTATTAAAATTTAATAATTTTCATAACAATTGGAATATTTTGTATTCCCCTGCAGGATTAGTGGCCGGTCCTTGATAGTTCTCATGATATGTCACTTATACACAATGACCCACATATTACAAACTTGACACCTTTTATATAAAAACACCTGTTTCTTTCGTGAGGAACTGTCTTAAACTTCGGATATGAAATGTCACTGGGCCTATCCCGTTTCGGTTCAATACACAACTTTTTTCCGGGACTTTTCAAAAATTTTCCCTAAAAGCATTTTTAAAAAATTTTTTATTCCAAAACGCAAAGAAAACGGAAAACAAAATTTTCCAGGAAAATATTTCAAAGTTTGTCGAAATTTTTTTTATCCTAATAAATTAGTCAATCGATTTTTTATCCTAATTTAATAAATTTCTTTATTCAAATAAACACCAAAAAAAGTTGTGTCTTATGGACTTATACAATTTTGATACGTCCCATTTTTTTGTTCTAAAAGTGCTATAATAGTACCACATTTTTTGTTTTTAAAGCGCTTTCAAAGCGCTTTAAAATAGCAATGGCATACCATTTACCGTGGTTATCATTTTGGACGCTGGGAGAGTACAAAACTGTGATGCTTTCCCAGCACTCAAGCGACCATAAAAAGTACTTTGCCAGCGCTCTCCCGTACGTATTTTTCTGCCTGGGCAGTGATTAAAAAACTAATGGGATATAAACTAAAATAGTAAAATAACACCATTTTATTAGTTTTAGTTAATACAAAATTGTGTCAGCAATCAATTGCTAAAACTAATAAAATAACAACTATTGCTAACGAGAGTTTAAGCAAAAGCAATTCAATTGAATTGAAAAACTAAAACACACAAGCAAAAGCAAAAGTTATTCAATTTAACAGTTAGTCTTCAAATTAGTCTTTCAAATAAACCCAGCGAAAGACTAAAAGCAAAACATTTAGTTATTGAATGTTGGTGGTTTGGTGTGACTTGTGTGCGTGCAATAACAAAAAAACAACATAGAAAGGAATTGTCCAAGAAATTAACAACAACAACGTTTTGAAGAAATATTTTACAGTTTTACAAAAACAAACATACTTGCGCTTGTTGTTGAAAATAAAAATAATTCAAGAAATGTAAGAAATCTTATTAATAATTTAGGGTCTATCAATGATAATTTCCGAGTTTTTCTAAATGAATTTTCGAAATTTTTCTGAAATTATGTAATTTTTGTATATTTTAGTTTTTCTGAATAAGGCAAAAAAAAAATAATTATTATTAAAAATTTTTATATGTTGCTTATTATTGCTTATTTTTTAAATTTATAATTATAAATTTGTTTTTAATCCATAAATTTGTATATAAATTGAAAATAAAACATTGAGTCTGAATATGTACACCTAATTTTAATTTCAAACATATTAAGCATTCCTAACCTAACATTTATTACTTTCTTGTTGTTATCTCTTCTGTTTTTCAAATCAGTTTTACAATGAGCAATAAAAGAGACATACAACGAATAACTAAAACGAAAGACTATTAGCTTTTCGTTAGCCATTGAATGACTTGTTCTTACGTTAGTTTAGCTTTTAATTTTTTAGTTTAAGCAAAAGCAAATAATCAATTGCTTTTGCTATGATTTTCAAAGACTTTTGCTAATGTGAGTTATAGTGAATGGAAAATAAATAAACAAAATCGTGTTTTTTAATCACTGAATACAAGCAAATTACAAAATTGTTATGAAATTGAAAATTCAAATGCGATTTTCTCGAAAAAAGGAAGAACGTGTTTCTAAATTTTTTTGTGTAATTGGACAAACATCTAAACTTAAAAAAATAAAAAAGTGACCGGATTTTTGATAAATTGATTTTTTAAAAAATAAAAAATTTCAGAACGGGTTCCGAAAATTAAAAAAAAAAAAATAATAATCGATAGCCCATACAAAACTATATAAGAATGTAAATTTTTGAGATTGTGGTGCATTCGGTTTTAATGTGATAACTATTTAATTAAGGCAACTCGCCACAAATTTTACCATTTTTCCAATATTTGATCACGCCTCCTAACCCCAGTTTTTGAAAAATTTAAAAAGTTCCATATATTGACTGTACAATGGACTATTTTGAGTCTGAGCGCCATGGACATGCCTAGAAAATTTACTTATTTTTAGGCTTGTGCAACCCACCCTCATCTCAACTCAAGTTCCATATATGGCTATCCAAACAACCTATTCAGAAATTTACGGGACACATGTTTTTCTGTAGCGGGACATTTGGTGTGGAATGCCTCATATATGAGTTTGTCATTCCGTTTGTAACTCATTGAAATATCGGTCAAAAAGGCGGACAGACGGTCCAGATTTTGTAAACATTTTACTTTCAGAGGCATTATTTGTGGAACTTCCTAATTTTGTACGATTTGAATTTTTTTTTTTGATAATTTTGACTCACCCTGAGAATAACCATCTTCTGTCAATCTTAAGGCTCCCAATTTACCCATAGCTTCATAGCTGGGCTTAATTTGTGTCAAGTCGGCTGCTAGCAAACCAAACATGGCACCATTATCAGGATGTTCTTCATAAGTAAATATAATCTGAACATCTTTCAACAAGGAACGTTGAACTGTAGAATACCATGATTGTGTAACTCTACGAGGCATAGTAGTCATAGATTCCCAATACTGTTCTATAAATGGTATGATGTCCTTATCTTTACTAAAAATGCTTTTAGGTTTACCCTCTTTTAAAGAACTCTGTCTCATGTTAGCAATGGCAGTGATACACATTTGCGGTATAGCTAAAAAGGAATAATTGTATTTCTTTTAAGATGCAACATTCCATTCTTGGAATAAACGCTAAACATACTTGCTTGTGATCGACGGAAATTTTCCAAACCACTGGGTGAACAATTCTTACAGACAAATACATAATTGGTTATAAATGGCACCAATTTTCCCAATTGATAGCCAATGCAGGATTCATGAAACCAACGATTACAACTGGCGCACAATAATTCCACAATATTAAAGTTACGATCTTTGCCACTGAAAACATAAAAACCGATAACAAAAATTTTAGTTTACATTTTTTAATTCTGTTTTGTTTTTATATTTGTTTACCAATAACAATAGCCGGCTTTTTCTTCAATCGCCAAAAAACGTTTTTCACTATGTGATTCGTAGATGGATTCTAGTTTTAAATTGCTATCGATTTCAATTTCGTCCATTATAAAATTACGTTACAATATATAAAAGTTACACAATTACACTAATTTCACTTAATAATTATAAAAAAATTTGCTTAAATTTAATTAATGAAAAATGAATGCCGCAAGACAAAAGAACAAAAAAAGAACACGAAAATAATCCAATTTTAAAGAGCACGTTCAGTTACTGCTAGTGTTGACAATTTTGAGGTTTTCTGTTAAACCTAGCGTTTTTTATTGGCTTCATCAGCACAGCCAGATATTAGGTGTGTTTTTGCATGTTTGGATTAGGATTCTATATCAGTGTTGCCACTAAAGAAAATTTAAATTATACACGCAAAAAAAAACTTGTGTCGGAGTGAGCAAAAATCTGGCATAATTTTACCAAAAATATGCTAAAACTACAACCGACGAAGTAGTTTTCGTAATTTAGCCAAAACACTTATGTAAAAAATTTTGAAGAAAATGCTAATGCTATTTAAGTAAAAACTTGGTAAAATATACCAAAAGAGATATGGTGAAATATTCCAAAATTATTAGAAAAGGTGACTAAAAATAATGCTAAAAATTACCACATTTATGCTAAAATAAATTTTCAATAAATTTTTGTAAAAATTTGTATATTTGTTGAATTTAAAATGTTCACAGAATAAATCCATATTAATGTAATAAATGTTGTGTAGGATTTAATTTACCACCGACCAACTGACCCTTTTTGTACAATTTTCTCGAGTGACTGCTGCCTACGCTTCTTCTTGAAGTAAAGGATCCGCTATAGCTTCACGAATTTATTTAAAAGCATCCTGTAAAAATAGAAAATTATTACAAAACATAAATTTTTAATTTAAAAAATTGGTAAACCCCATTGGTCTCTTGGTAAGGAGGAACACTTACTTTGTCATTCCATTTGTAACTCAAAACAGGTATGGACTCCCTTGGCTTTGGGTTTTTAGGTTTTAATTTTATACCTAAAGGCAGGATTGGTGTCCACGCTCTTTATTGTAGTGAATGATTCGCCATAGCTTCAAAAATTTATTTAGCAGTACCCTGTAAAAATAGAAAATTATTACCAAACACTAATTTTTAACTAAAAATCTATTAAACCTTATTGGTGTCTTCGGAATGCGGGTATACTCACTTTATCATTCCATTTGTTATTCATCGAAACATACGTCTGGGACTCCATTGGTTTTTCTTAATGAATGGTGTTTTAAGTGATGAAAGCAAAATTAACTTTAACATTCTTTTATCTTACATTTATTTATCTTTTAGAAAACTAATTATTTATTTTTATTTATTAATTTATTTTTATTTTATTTATCAATTTCCTTTTTACGTTTTTATAACACAAAAAATAAACAAACAACGCACACAAAAAAAAAATGAAAATGGCGGTCTGTATTTGTTTTTTTGTTGTTTTCTTTCGATAAATTTTTGTGCAGGTAATTTGCGTTATTGTGCAAGCTACTTGGTTATTTTACATAAAAAATGAATTATGTTACTTTAACATCGACAAGCATAATATTAGCAAAAATTTGGTAAAAATTTTTTTTTGGTATGAAAAAAGTTTTACCAAGTAGGATTGCTCAATCTTACACAGATTTTTTTTTTGCGTGTACACGCAAACAAAATCTGTTTCGAAGTGAGAAAAAATCTGGACTAAATTAACCAAAAATATGATAAAACAACAACCGAGAAAGTAGTTTTCGTAATTTAACCGAAACGCTTGTGTAAAAAAACTATGATGAAAATGCTTTTCGAGGGCCTATATTCAAAAACCTTTATCTTCCATTTTTACGAAAATTACTTTTTGTTGGCAAAATATTCAGTAAAACGCCCCTCATCAATGGTGTAAAATTCAGAACAAAAATATTTTTTTTTGTTATTTTTTTGCATTTTTGGTCTCTCTATCTCTTAAGGTACCTACAGACGACGCAATATTATGCACAATATTTTTGACGTTTACCCACAAATGGCGTACATAAAAATACTGTATAAAATATTGAAGTGAAAAAAATACATGCAGATTGTGCATAATATTGAATCGTCTGTAGAGGCCTTTACACAATTAATTTTTCTGAATGCGAAACTCTATATCTTTTCAAGTAATTAATTTATAAATAATTTTTTTTAATAATTTCATCATGCATTATTTTGAATTATTTTTTTTAGTTAATGAATTAATTCATGCTTGAATTAATTCTTTGAATTAAATTTGAATAATTTAAAAAAAATAATTAATTTTGTGAATAATTCAATTTTAATTCAAAAAATTAATTCAAGCATGAATTAATTCTTTTTGAATTAATTGATTTTGAATTAATTCATTTTCAATTAATTAATTTTCAATTCTTTTTTTGATTCTTTAATTCTTTTTTTGAATTAATTCTTTTTTTGATTCTTTAATTCTTTTTTGAAAACACACATACTATAACATCATTTTTTGAATTAATTCAAAAAATGAATTAATTCAAAATGACTTAATTTAAAAAGAATTAATTCAAAAAGAATTATTCATGCTTGAAATAATTCTTTGAATTAAAATTGAATTATTCACAAAATTAATTAATTCTTTTTTATATAATTCAAATTTAATTCAAGCATGAATTAATTCATTAATTTAAATTTGATTTGAGAAATTAAATGGTGAATTAAAATTTCAAAGGTCTGATTACATGTTTTCATACAAAATTTAGCATGCTGAACATTACACGCCATAAAAAATATGTGTCAGATCGAGCAATCATACTTGGAAAAATTTCAACAAATATACAAATTTTTACAAAAATTTAATTAAAAATTTATTTAATGGTAGTTTTTGGCATTATTTTTAGTCACATTTTCTAATAATTTTGGTATATTTCACAATAATTCTTTAGGTATATTTTACCAAGTTCTTGCTTAAATAGAATAAGCATTTTCTTCATAGTTTTTAACATGATAATGTTTTTAAGCTGGTGTCTTTTTTTAAAAAAGTTGCAGGACGCCACCTCAGTTTGACTATATAAGCTAACGACTAACAAAAAAGAAAATTGGAATTACTGTTTTCGTTTTCTTAAAACCAAAAATTTTCCTAACTTGGGTTTGTAACTTGGATAATAATTCACCTCGTGGTGAATAACAAAAATATTCACCAGCTGGTGAATAAAACGTAACATAATTATTTTCATCAATATTTTTTTTTCATCCATTTTTTTTTATCAATATTTTTTTTTTCATCAATATTTTTTTTTTTTCATCAAAAAATTTATTTTTTTTATTAATATTTTTTTTTTTCATCAATATTTTTTTTCATCAATATTTTTTTTTTTTTCATTAATATTTTTTTTTTTTCATCAATATTTTTTTTTTTCATCAATATTTTTTTTTTTCATCAAAAAAATTTTTTTTTTCATCAATATTTTTTTTTTCATCAATATTTTTTTTTTCATTAATATTTTTTTTTTTTTCATCAATATTTTTTTTTTTTCATCAATATTTTTTTTTTCATCAAATTTTTTTTTTTTTCATCAATATTTTTTTTTTCATCAATATTTTTTTTCATCAATATTTTTTTTTTTCATCAATATTTTTTTTTATCAATATATTTTTTTTTTCATCAATATTTTTTTTCGTCAATATTTTTTTTCATCAATATTTTTTTTTTTTTTCATCAATATTTTTTTTTTCGTCAAAAATTTTTTTTTTCATCAATATTTTTTTTTTTCATCAATATTTTTTTTTTTCATCAATATTTTTTTTTCATCAATATTTTTTTTTTCATCAATATTTTTTTTTTTCATCAATATTTTTTTTTTTTCATCAATATTTTTTTTTTCATCAATATATTTTTTTTTTCATCAATATATTTTTTTCATCAATATTTTTTTTTTCATCAATATTTTTTTTCATAAATTTTTTTTTCATTAAATATTTATTTTTATCAATAAAATTTTTTCATTAAAACCCTTTTCTTCATCAAACACTTTTAGTTATCGAAAAACATAGACAAACAGATAGATGGATATCACTAGAATATCTTAGAAAGCTTTACGGATAAATAATATATAAACATAATGGCGTCCTCGACCGATATTTCAATGCATTTTGCATATAATGACAAAATAATATAGCGTTATTTTTCTTAGAAAAATTTTGCTTTGGAAAGAACACCTACTTGTACAGCAAAACATTATTATGATTCAATGGTTTGGGCACGAGTACAAACTTCGCAGACATTTTTAAATAAGCGTTTTGGCTAAATTACGAAAACTACTTCGTCGGTAGTACACTCAACCAAAAATCATTGTATTCCCAAAGAAAATCGTTGTAAATTCAACAGAAATCATTGTTGCTTTTGACCCTACAAATATATTGATTTCAATAAAAATTATTGTCAGTTTTTGTAAAAGTTGATCAACTCGTTTTTTTGTAAATCAACTCTTATTTCTTGTAAATTCAACTCATATTTTTGTTAATATAAGAAATTTTATTAATAAAAAAAAACTTGTTGTTATTTGTAAATTTTCTTTTATTAAGCATAAAACACAATATTTTTGTATTATCGCCGGCTTTTTAAGCTGCAATATATGAAGATGTTCACAAAGATTTTCACACACACTTCGTTTATTCATGTTTTGCACTCATTAGCCATTCTCCAGTTTTCTGATGATACCAAACAAAATCCTTAAAAAAAAACCAAACAAGTTTTATTATAGTATGAATACATAACGTAATCAATAGTGGCATTCAGAGTCTTGCTTGCCAGCCCTGGCACTGGTGGTAAAAGAGCACTTTTTAAAATTACTTTTCGAAATACATGTATTTTTTGAAAGAAGTACTCTTTTACTACATTGCCAGGGCTGGCAACAAGACTCTGAATACCTCTAATGTATTTTTTTACTTACCAAATATTTACAAATCAGATCCTATTTTTATTTATTTTTCTAATATTAAATATTTTTATAAAAAACAAACACATAAAATAATTTTATAAGAGCTAAACACGTTTCACATTGTTTCAACTCACTCGGCACTCGTTAGTAATAAAAAAAAATGAACGAACAGGGTTGTTTTTTCTATTTTGATTTATCTATTGAATTCTGTATAAGCGTTGTAAATAGTTGATTCAACTTTACTGATTATTCAAACGATATCAACATTAATTTTTGTTGAATACGGCATTATTCTGTAAAACTTGATCTACACTGGGTTTACTAACTTTTCTATGAGTGTAGTTGTAGTTTAAGCATATTTTTGGTTAAATTGTGCCAGATTTTTGCTCCGGCACATATTTTTTTTGCGTGTAGCTTTAGAAACATTTCTAGCTTTTTTAAATAAGCGGACTTTTGCGACAACAAAGGGCAACATTGTATTCAATAATTGTAGTTGAATACGTTCAGTGAATGCCATTTGTAAAATTTTCACATAGTTGCAATTTTTGGTTTTAATAATTATTTAAAAACAATTAATAAATTGTATTTATTGCAACCACAAATGATTGCTTTCTAACTAAATATATAAATAAATATTAAAAATTTTATTCCTAATAAAATATGACAAGAGTAAAAACATTTTCTTATTACATACTTTTTTTTTAATAATCTACTACTGAATTAGACAACTCAGCGTTTGTTATGTATCGTTACAAAAACGGCTGTTTTCATTTTTGTTTTTATTTCTGGTTGTTTTTCTTGTTATATCCTTAACGGGTTTATTGACCAAAAAGGTATTTTAGTGCACGAAATAAAACAAAAGCTTTGTTTATTTTAAACATACAACGGATTCCTGTTGGATTACAAAAAAAAAGGCAACAAACTAATAAAAAAAACAACAACTGGACAATGCACTTTCCTTTGTTTTGGATCAGATTGTTTGTTGTTAAGTGTGAAAGGGGGGTGTAAGTTTTTTTTTAAAGAACTTAAACCTACACCCTACAGTTAACAGTATTGGTATTATTGATTTAATTTAATTATACAACAGTTGTGAATCAATTTTTCTTAACAAGATCAACGTCATAAAATTTAAAAATACGTCAGAATGTGTAAAAGAAAATGACAAAATTGTGAAATTAACGCAGTAGTGTTAAAAAAGTTTACGTGTAGCTATATTATTATTTTTTGTTTGTTTCAAAATTAACCAAATGCAGTTATTTAAAAGTAAGTTAAAATTTAACTCAAGTTGGCCGACTCCCTCCATGGCTGCCCTTCGTAATGCTCCAAACATTTTTAATACAATGGAATTCACTCAAAAAATTATGTTAGTAAAATCAACTGAAAATGTCTGTTAAAATAACTTCTTTGTTTTGGGGTCAACTACTTTTTCAGTAAAATCAACTAAGAATGTGAGTAAAAACTACTTACATTTGTAGTCAAAACAACTAACACATGTAGTAAAAATTAAATAATCAGTACATAATTTTGTTTTTTTCAAAAATTTTTCAAAAAAAAAAATGAAGACCAAAATTTTTCAAAGAATTTTTCTATAAGAAAAATGTCTCAGAATCTGAGAATATTTCTATAAGAAAAATGTCTCCGAATCTGAAAATTAAAAAAAAAAAAAAAAAAATTTAAGACCAAAATTTATCAAAGAATTTTTCTATAGAAAAACTGTCTCAGAATCTAAGAATTTTTCTATATAAAAAATGTCTCAGAATCTTAGAATTTTTCTATAGAAAAAATGTCTCAGAAACTGAGAATTTATCAATAGAAAAAATGTCTCAGAGTCTGAGAATTTTTCTATAGAAAAAATGTCTCAGAATCTGAGAATTTTTCTATAGAAAAAATGTCTCAGAATCTAAATATTTTTCTTTACGAAAAATGTCTCAGAATCTGAGAATTTTCCTATATGGAAAATGTATCAGAATCTGAGAATTTTTCTATATGAAAAATGTATCAGAATCCGAGAATTTTTCTATACGAAAAATGTCTCAGAATCTAAGAATTTTTCTTTACGAAAAATGTTTCAGAATCTGAGAATTTTTCTATACGAAAAATGTCTCAGAATCTGAGAATTTTTCTATACGAAAAATGTTTCAGAATCTGAGAATTTTTCTATAAGAAAAATGTCTCAGAATCCGAGAATTTTTCTGTAAGAAAAATGTTTCAGAATGTGAGAATTTTTCTATGCGAAAAATGTTTGAGAATATGGGAATTTTTCTATGCGAAAAATGTTTCAGAATCTGCGAATTTTTCTATACGAAAACTGTCTTAGAATCTGAGAATTTTTCTATACGAAAAATATCTCAGAATCTGAGAAGTTTTTCATAGAAAAAATGTCTTAGAATCTAAAAATTTTTCTATACGAATAATGTCTCAGAATCTAAGTATTTTTCTATACGAAAAATTTCGGAAAGTATGAGAATGTTTCTAGATTTTCCAAAACCGATTCCGAAGAACAAAAACATGTTCTATTTTTTATTACAAACACCTGTTGGTATTGGGGCAATCCCAATAAAAAAAATCGATGTTGAACAAGAATTGGAACAGGTTGTTCCACAATCGGTTCTTTGCAACCGAAAATTTTGCTGCTCTCAGAAAATGATGTAAGTTACTACATGTTAGTTGTTTGTATATTTTACAGTAGTTAGTTGTTTTTTACTACAAAGTCAGTTGTTTTTGTATGAAAAATATCAAACAACTATTTCTGTTAGTTATTTTGTGTATTTTTTTTTAATAACTAACAAAAAAGCACTGTGATGTAGTAACAGTTATTTAAAGTAGTTAACTTTATTTTTTTTATCTCTGAAAAATTTTCAAAGTTTTTTTCAAAAAATAAATAAAAATTTTCGTTTTTTTTATTTCTCAAAATTTTTTTTTTTTTAAAAAAAACTTTGAAAAAATTTGGTCTTCAAATTTTTTTTCTGAAAAATTTTTTTTAAAAAAAAATATTTATTGATTATTTTATTTTTACTACATTTAAGTTGTTTTGCCTACAAATGTAAGTAGTTTTTACTTCATAAGTCAGTTGTTTTTTGTCAGTTAAAATAACTAACATTGTTGGTTGATTTAACTGAAAAAGTAGTTGACCCCAAAACAACTTACAAAGTAGTTATTTTAACTGAAATTTTCAGTAGATTTTACTAACATAATTTTTTGAGTGTGTTTAGAATAAATTAATGAGAAAAATTTAAGAATCCTCAAACCACAACCGCAGTTTATGGGTATTTCCATGTCGTTGTTTATCATTAGTTTAAGGTTCACAAAATTTTATTTATTTTTAAGCTTTCTGTTTCGTTTTGTTTTTTGGCAAAACTCAAGATCCAGTTGTTTGTTGGGACCCCCGCGTCCCCAAACACCACAAGCGAACGTTTATTAGCTAAAGCATGCTAGGAACCCACCATAGATATCTATAAAGAGCACAGTGAGCATAAACAACTTTTATTAAGGGGGCAGCTACCCTGAAACTGCAATAAATTTTAAAAATCTTTGTGCTGGTATAAAGTAAAAAGTACACTCAAAACAACAAGTAGAAAAGTTAAATTCGACTTTGCCGAATCTATGAATACTAGAGTCCGACCGAAACCAGTTTTCGAGGCCGAACCGAAACCGAACCGAATATTCGGCCAAAAAAGTAATATTCGGCCGAAACCGAAACTTAAAAAAAATTACCGCCAGACATGAATAAAATTATTAAAAAGCTGTTAAAGATCAATATACAGCATATAATGCTTTTAAAATATGTATTTATAAAAAAAAATATTTATTTAAAAACCCGGCTAAAAACAAATGTGTATGTTCATATATGGCTATGTATTGATCTTTATATGATCATATCTGACATATTAGGAAACATATATGTGACCATATATGCAAGAAACGATCCCATATATGTGGTCGTATATAAAATATGTGCCATATATGATATCATATATGGAACCATATATGTTATCATAAATGTTAAATCATAGTACATCTGTATGCAAATTTGAACCAGAATTACAAAATAAAGGTTTTTACGAAAAAAATTTTGGAAAAGGTAAGTTTTCATTAACATGTACTTATAATTTTAAAATCATATGTGTAAATTTTTCTAGTTCATCGTCATAACAAGTATAAGCGTGGACTTTTTTATCCAAAACAAGATCATATTTAAAATAAGTAAATGTATGTCGCAAATACAATATTATTGAGTACTTTGATGTTGAATAAAATGAAACTACGCAGCTTCGTTAATCTCGTGCAACTATGTGGAAAGGGCATATGCACCACCATTATGTTTTCACTACGATTGAAATACTGCAAAGTATTTTGGAATCCCTTAAATACCGTATAAGCAGTTTTGAGGCTGAGTTACGTTTATCTTTCTCAACTTGGAGAAGAGGACATTTGCACTACCAGAACAGAGAGGGCATATGCACCACCATAACGTTATCACTAAGGTTCCAACACTACAAACTGTTTTGAAAACGATTACTTTCGCCATAGCAAATCGAAATGAAATTACCTTCTTTTCAGTCAGATCAGTTTTGAGGTTGAGTAACGATTTTGGAATGACAACGTTTTTACTTACAATTACAAGAAATCTGTCAATAAGCGAAAGTGACAACCTGTCACATTCTCGCCATGATGTAAATTTACATAAAAAAAAATTTGGAAAAGGTAAACTTTCATTAATATGTATTTGAATTTTAAAATCATGTTTTAATTTTTTTCAGCTCATCGTCATAACAAGTATAAGCGTGGACATTTTATTCCAAAACAAGATCATATTCAAAATGAGTAAATGTAAATATGTCGCAAATACAATATTATTAAGTAATTTGATGTTGAAGAAAATTAAACTACACAGATTCGTTAATCTCGTGCATCTTGCTGTAGAGGTCATATGCACCACCATAATGTTATCACTACGATTGCAATACTGCAAACTATTTTAAAAACCATTAATGTCGCCATAGCAAATTAGAAAGATCGTGTAAGCAGTTTTAAGGCCGGGTTAAGTTAAGCTCACTCAACTTGGAGAAGAGGACATATGCACCACCAGAATGTTATCACTACGATTCCAACACTATAAATTATTTTGAAATCCCATACTGTCGCAATAGTAAATTGGAAATGGAAAGAACGTATAAGTTTGGAGGCCGAGTTACTATTTAAAGAAAATTCGACCGTGAGGAGCTACGTTAAGCTCGCTCAAGAAGGAGGAGAGTGCATATGCACCACCATAACGTTATCACTACGGTTCCAACACTACAAACTATTTTAAAATCGCTTACTGTCGCCATAGAAAATCGAAATGAAAAAACGTATGATCAGTTTTAAGGTTGAGCAACGATTTCGGAAGGACAACGTTTTTACTTACAATCACAAGAAAGCTGTCAATTAGCGAAAGTGACAACCTGGCACATTGTTGCCCTGATGTAAGTAAAAATAGTTTCTTATCCCTATCCTTCAAATATCGTTACACACATAACCCAGAAAGATAAAATACATACTTCTAAATATATTGCTTTTAATCGAAGTCTTAGTTGATATATTAGATCTTTTATGTTCAATTTATTTTTTTGAATATCAAAATGTATTCTCGTATCTATTAGTTTAATTATATATTTTTATATGGTCACCAAAAATGAAAACGATAGTAACTAAATAATCAAAATCATCAAACTAAAGGTGTCCATTAAAATATATGAAAAACACCAGTAATAAAAAAATATTTTTTGTTTTTAATTATACTTACGTACATCGTTTGCAATACTGGTGAATATATACATAATAATCTATTACATATAGTTTAAGATGAAAAAATAAATAAAAAATATTAAAAATAATGTAAAAGAAATTAAAAACAACATCATATATGATCCAATATATGATCCAATATATGATTCAATATATGATCAAATATATGATCACATATATTGGATCATATATGATCGTGTCTTATATAAGCGCCAATTTTGGAATATGTTCATATATGAGACCATATTTGATACTATATATGATACTGTATATGGTCTCATATATGATATCATATATGATAATATACAACATTTTTAGCCGGGAAACTTACAAAAAAATTGTATATTTCATTTGCAGATTAGGAGAAAATAATTTTTGAACTGAAACAGTTTTACATTTATTGCATAAACTTGTAACATTTTCTTCAATTGAACTAAAACAAGTGTAATGAAATACGAAATCAAAAAATTCTCCGACTTTTTTACATATTTTTTAACATACCAAAAAGTTTCGGTTTCGGCTAATATTCGGCCAAAATTTTGCCGAATACCGAATAGAGGCCGAAACCCCATTATTCGGCCGAAACCGAGACCGAAACCGAATATTCGGTCGGACTCTAATGAATACCCTCCACAATGCATTTTTTTAAAGGGTAGTACATTTTTTAACGTGAAAAAATTAACAATTTTGATTAGAAATATTTTATTTTGAGTAAAAAACTCTTTTTTTGTCATTTAAAAAAAAAAAAAAAAATTACAATTTTTTTTTTTTAATGTAAAATTTTTTTCGAGTGTAATATTTTTTTTACTGTAAAACTATTTCTGAGTGAATGCACGTAAGTATATACACAAAATATTGTAATTTTTGTAAAAAAAAAAAACTAAATTTTTTTTTGTATAAATTTTTTTTTGAGTGTAAAATTTTTTTGAGTGTAAAAATTTTTTTGAGTGTAAAATTTTTTTCGAGAGTAATTTTTAAGTTACCAATGCTTTTAAAACTAAACAAGTTTAAAAAGCATTGCTTTAAAATTTAACAAGTTTGAAAAGCATTGTTTAGTTACCACCAGTACTTTTATAACTTGTTAAAACACGTGGCATTTTAGATGAAACTAATCTGAAATTCAGGGTTTCGCTTATAACTTTTGAACCACTGGACCGATTGAGCTGAAATTTAAAACCAAATAGACCCGGGAAACGGCAAAGATACGTGCCAAGCTTCAGTAGTCTCATTATTGTCTTTCGAAAGTTATCGTGTTTTTTATCTCGTAAATTCGTGAAACACCCTTGCCGAAATTTACTCTTTTGCTCATAACTTTTGAACCACTGGACCGATTTGGCTGGATTGCAATACCAACCTGACCAGGTAAATGACAAACATATATGCCAAACTTCAGTAGCCTCTGTAAAGTCTTTCAAAAGTTAGCGTGTTTTCTACGGACGGACAGACAGACGGACGGACGGACGGACATCGCTAGATCGACTTAAAATCGACCGAGGATCATAAATATATATACTTTATGGGGTCCTAGACCAATATTTCGATGTGTTACAAACGGAATGACAAACTTATATATACCCTCTATCACTAGAGTGGAGGGTATAATAAATCAATTAGAATATAAAAACGGAAAAAAATTTTCTTAAATGGCCCAAAAATCAATTTTTTTCCTCAGAAAGTTAAAGAAAAATCAGGAAAGTGGTCAAGAAAATTTAGAAAAAATCAGAAAAATTCAAAAAAACAAAGAAAAAATTTGGAAATTTGCAGGAAAATTAGAAAAAATCAAACCCATTATCAGAAATAAAATTCAGTTAAATTCTACAATCAGAAAATTATGTAAGTTACTACATGTTAGTTATTTGTATATTTTACAGTAGTTAGTTGTTTTCAACTAGTTGTTTTTGTATGAAAAATATCAAACAACTATTTCAGTTAGTTATTTTAAGTCGTTTTTTTGAACAACTAACAAAAAAGTACTGTGATGTAGTAAGAGTTATTTAAAGAAGTTAATTTTACTTTTTTTATTTCTTAAAAATTTTCAAATTTTTTTCCCAAAAAATTAAAATAAATTTTCGTTTTTTACCCCAAAACAACTTACAAAGCAGTTATTTTAACTGACATTTTCAGTTGATTTTACTATCATCATTTTTTGGGTGTAATAATCTTGTAAAGATTAAAATAATATGGAAATTAAAAAAATTATAACTAAAAAAAAAATAATTTTTCCCCCTTAGAAAGTTTTTAAAAATAACAGGAAAGTTTTGAAAAAATCATAAAAGTTCAGAAAAACTATGAAAAAATCCGAAAATTTACAGGAAAATAAGAAAAAATTATACCTGTTTAACGACCATTCCACCATACATTTAGTAATTTTAGGCATTTTTTGACCGAGGGTCTTCCGATTTTGTTATATTTTTCATACAGATTAATCATATCATGATTATCTAGGTGAAATCAGCAGAGAAATCAGCAGAGAAATCTGTCGAGACAGCAGAGGAATCTGCTGGTTTTTGCAGAAAAATCTGTTAATATTAGCAGAAAAATCTGCTGAATTCAGCAGACCAATTTGGTGATGTTCAAAAATATCAATTTAATTGTATAAAAAACGTAAAAAAAATGTACACTTTGAAACAGAACACTTCAGCAAACAAAATCAGTTAAAACGCAGTAAAAAGTCTGTTATTTTCTAAAAGTGAATGACAGAGATTTTAGTAAAAATATCCTTTCAGCAGAAAAATCTGCTGAAAGATTGCTAATTCTAATTGAAAGTCGTTTTAAAGATTTTTTGAAAGAGTTTTTCTTTTAAGTGTATGAGTCAACTTTAAACAACGAAATGCGTATTTACATTGGGCAATTTTAATTGCCCAAAATCTGTTAATATTAGCAGAAAAATCTGCTGAATTCAGCAGACCAATTTGGTGATGTTCAAAAATATCAATTTAATTGTATAAAAAAAAAAAAAAAATGTACACTTTGAAACAGAACACTTCAGCAAACAGAATCAGTTAAAACGCAGTAAAAAGTCTGTTATTTTCTAAAAGTGAATGACAGAGATTTTAGTAAAAATATCCTTTCAGCAGAAAAATCTGCTGAAAGATTGCTAATTCTAATTGAAAGTCGTTTTAAAGATTTTTTGAAAGAGTTTTTCTTTTAAGTGTATGAGTCAACTTTAAACAACGAAGTGCGTATTTACATTGGGCAATTTTAATTGCCGCAATTCTGATTTTATAGTGTATCAGAGGGAGAGGCAAGATTTCCCCACTCTCTCCGATACACTATAAAATCAGAATTGCGGCAATTAAAATTGCCCTGTCTGAATTTGGGACTAAGTCTCTGTCAAAAAATCTGTTAAATGACTTTCAATTTGAATTAGCAAACTTTTAGCAAGATTTTTTTGCTGAAATATATATTTTAAGTAAATTTTCTGTCATTCAGTTTTAGAAAATAACGAACATTTTTCTGCAATTTTACTGATTCTCTTTGCTGAATTTCAAAATATTTTTGTGCAAATTTTTAACAGATTATTTTGTTATTTTACAGAAACTTTAGATGTATTTTTTTGTTAAATTTTCGTGAAATTTAAAATCCTAAAATTAAAAAAGAAATATAAAATTAAAAACTGCAGATTGTTTAGTTAATTTTACAGAAATATTTAGTAATTCTTTTTTGAAAAACAATTAATATATATATATTTTTTATTTTTTTTTATCTTGAAAAAACTTAAAAATTGTATTCTTGGAAAACCAAAAAAAAAATAACTTTGAAATATTCTTGTATTTTTTATTCTACAATACAGAGTTTTAGCAAACTGAATCAACTAAAAGCGGCAAATTTATCATACGGCTCAAATTCCATGTAATTTATGCAGATTTTTCTGCTGAAATCAGCAGATTTTTCTGCTAAAATTAAAATTTGCAGATTTTTCTGCAGTAATCAGCCGACTTTTCTGCTGATTTCACCTAGATAATCAAGACAGATATTTAGCAAATCGCGTCTGCTAAAATCAGCAGATTTATCATGTGGCTTGAAATGGATGTATTTTCAGCAGTTTTTTCTGCTGATTGGACAGAGGCTTCGTTTTGAATGCATTTTAGATTGGTTTTATCCCGAGTTCGCGCGTTGAAAAAACCGCTAAACACAAAAATATTTTTCAAAGTATTTTTGTAACTGAAAAAAATTTCTACACTCAAAACAATTACTACACTAAAAAAAAATTCAACTTAATTTTTTTTTTACAAAAATAACTAAACTTTTCTTCTCATTTTTATTTTATTTTATTTCAAATTTCAATTTTTTTAAGGTAGCTTGCCCCCTTAACAAAAAAAATAACAAAACACAAAATAAATTTTTATAACAAAACAGAAACCTCAGTCACAACTAAAACACTCACGAGTAAACAACACACAACAAAATTAATAACAACGTAAATGGATATTCAATAGAGTGTGACCGGCCACTCAAAAAAAAAACATACGAATTTTAAGTTTTTTTTTTTACAAAATTGTTTGTGTCTAGCAGAGTTTAAATTTTTTTTAGTACATAAAGTAAGACAGAAAAATTTAGTTAATTTTTTTAATATTCATGCGTGTGTGTTATGAAATTTTACAACATTAAATAAGATGTAGAAATAGAAAAATAAATAATAAAGATAAAAAAATTACAAAAAATTAAAAATTAACTTTCTCTAGATAAACAAGTTTGTCTGTCTATTGTATTTTAATTAAGTGCTAGAAGAATAGAGTCGTGTGTAGAGTATATAGAATAAAGTAAGAAAATCGAGTGAAGTGAGTAATAACACTGTGCAACAAATTTGGAGTCACCGAGTGTATTTTAAATGGGGAAATAATAAGAGAATAGCATTAGTACAGCAAAACCTCCTAAAGGTTTTGAAAAATTGGCTAAAGTTTTATTTTTATGGCCCACTAAAGATTTACGTGGTTATTCATAAAACCTAAAATATATTTAAAGTAGGTTTATTTGACAGATATTGCAGGAACAATTGTCAAATAAACCTACAATAAGTCTGTTATAAGTATTATGAATAAAAGCCTTAAATTTTTTCTTCAAAGTCGTTTGAAAAAAAGTCAAAAATAATTATTTAATTTTATTTTAAGCTTAATAATGTCCAGGCCCGGATCTAGTGGGGAGAGGGGTGGGAAATACGATGTTTTTTCTCTCCAAAATGTTTTAAAAAAACAAAAAATGAAAGAAAAATTTAAAAATATATTTTTTATAGAAAAATGTCTCAGAATTTCACACAATTTTTCAGAAATTTTTTAAATTACATTTGCATAACTTTAAAATACATTTGGATAATTTTATGGACAAAAGCCTGTCCCGAAAAATAAAATTTAAGGTAATAGCAAAAATCGATGCTCTTTCAAGAGCTGTTAATGGGAAAAATAATACTAAAAAGATCTGTCTTTGCCTGCCTACAACCGGTTAATGTTCGCATTCGTAGTGTATTTTGTCAAAATAAATATTTTTTGCATTTTTGTAGCAATTGGTGGCAAAATTTCCACAATGTGGAGTACATCAATGGAAAATTTTTTGCATTATGAAATTTTATCCACTTATTAAATTTTTGTAACAAAAAACTTGTTTAAAATGGTACTAAAAGAGCGTGGACGATTTAAAGTACCCTTTTAAACTAAATTGAGTAACATCCGCATCAATATGAAAATTTAAAGTTCAATATTGCCAAAAACTTAGATTTTTTTATCTTAAAATGCTCTGGTGGACCAAAATTATTTCATGAAAACTTTTTAAATATTTTTCCCTTAATGTATTAAACATTCCGCGAATTTTGACACCAATAGGGGACAAAACAAAAAATATTTTGTTTGTCAAAATTCACTACGATTGAGAATTTTAACCGGTTTTAGGTAGGCAAAAACACACTCCAATTTTTTTTGGTTAATTTTTCCCATTTTCAGCTCTATAATACGCATCATTTTTTGGCTAATACTAAAATAATACTCAAAATAAATACAACCCTGATCTTATGAAAAGGGTATACGTTTTCTTATTTTTAGAGAAATTTCTAAAAATGAGAATACGTATCCGCTTGTCATTTTTCAATCCGTATTTCTCTTGGTTTTATACCGATTTGTGTTTACACCATACTATTTTATAGGTTTTACACAAAATTTTGACAGATATTATTACAAATATTATGGTCTGAAGCCGCCTTAAGCGAAATTCCAAAACGGTGCCATTTTCGGGCCAGACTTATATGGCATTCACACTAGCAACCTTAAACAAGTTGTTTAACAAAACACCAGTAGCAGAATAAAAACGTAATGGACACAGAACAAAGACTTTTTTAAACATCTTACTCTTGAACACTTTAAAACATTAAGTCTGAACGCCGTATAATGGACAATTTTAAAATACATTTGGAAAATTTTAAAATACTTTTGGAAAATTTTAGAAATACATACATTTGGAAAATTTTAGATTACATTTCGTCAATTTTAAAATAGATTTGGATTTTTTTTTTGAAAATTAAAACAAAAAAATGGAAAATTCTGTTTTAATTTTTAAATTAATAAAAATTATTTATTATTCGACCTTTAAAATTCTATTTTTGAGAAAGATTATTCTAGCTCAAGGTCATATTTCTTTAACTTATGTTATGAATCAGGAGGTCATCAAACATTAAAACATATTCATTAGTAGGGATGAGATTTCCAGGCAAATGCATGTTTTTTGTCGATAGTCTAAAATCCATATCGACAAATTATCTTTCCGAATCATAAAATTTGCTTTAAAATGGCATCGATTTGTTTTTGCATATTTTTGCATATTTTGGTGAAAATGCATATTTTTGCATATTTTGATTTTTAGTGCATATATTATGCATTTTTCCAATTTTTAAGTGCATATTTTGACATAAATTTGCAAAACACAAATTTAAATTTATTTTTTTTTTTTCAAAAACTATTTTAAATTTTTAAAAATTTATTTTGAAAATAAGAAAAAATGTTTTCCTATGAAAACAATTTTTTTTTTTTTGCACACATTTGATTTTTTAGTGCATATTTTTAGGTTTTTAAGTGCATATTTTGAATTTTTTAGTGCATGTTTTAAGCGCATATTTTCGATTTTTTAGTGCATGAAAATCTCATCCCTAGTGATCACTGATCAGATATAATTATATACAATTAGATGCAATCATATATTATCAGATCAAAGCAGATCTGACGAAATCTAATTGATTTTTACACAGGGGTATCTTGTACGAATTACATCTATAAATAGTGTAGAAAATTTCTCATAAATTTGTGTTGCACAGTGTAATTTAAAGTTAAAATCTTATCGTATTGAAGGTAAATTGTTGTTTTTTTTTTGTAAATAAACATTGACTTTTGTTATCGGAGTGCTCTGATGTTAAAAAAAGAAATATACAATAATTTGCAATCTAGTTATCTAAAACAAAAAATATTTTTATATGCCATTTACATATACCTCGAAATCCAAAAAAAAATGGGATTTTAATGAAAATCCAAGTAAATCCAATTACTTTTTTTGATTTCAAATGTCAAATCCCATACAAAAAAAAACTTGGATTTTGGGAAAATCGTAAAATCGCAATTTAAAATCCCAAAAAATTTCTACTACTTAATTGTACAACTATTGGTTTGCCCAAAATAATCATCCCTAATGCTTTTTTTACAACGCTGCACACGATTTTTTATCAGCTGTTGTTGTTTTTTATAAAGTAAAAAAACAATTAAAATTTATTTTTTTTAAAACTATTAAAAGATTAATAAAAGCAATGTTTAACAATGTTTCATTTAAAATTAACCATTGCAAATGGTAAACGCACAATTTAGTTGACCAATTTGGTCTTCCTAACAAAGAAAAACACTCAATGGTGGCGGCCCCAAACTTGGCAAAAATGTTAATTTTCTTGCATTTAAAGAAGCATCTCTACATAAAAACACATTTTTTGATATTGTGGTCCCAACATATACTAGTGGGATTGAAAATATTGGCTCCGGCAAAGAAAAATCATTGTTTTTAGAAATATTTATAAAATTGGGTAATTTTCCAACTAACAACCCTGTACACAAATCAAAAGAAAATACAGAGTTAGTACAAACAAAATCCCGCTAAATGTCAAAAAAGCATATGTAAACGGTATAGATTTTAATTGGATTTGAAATCCAAATTTATGTGGATTTCGGGGTATATGTAAATAGCATATTAAATATTGTTTCAGTGATAAGGACCATCATAGTGTATTTTCCATTATTTATCTTTAATTTTTTTTTTTTTACAATTTTTCATAAAAATTTCTTGTGAATATTCATTAGTGTTCTTTATTCTCTTTCTTTTTTACTGTAGTTTAATTAAAAAAAAAAATAAATATAAAACAATAATTTCGGTGTCTTTTTGCTATAACAACAACGTTGACTACGCGAGACGACAGCAACGAGAACATTATGTCAGCAAAAATGTTCTCAGTCATTAAATGTCTATCTTTCGAACTGGAAGAACTTCATCGTATTCAGTATTTATAGTGATCCAGTATTATACAGTACACTGAATTGTATATAAAAAATAAAATAAAAAAATAAAAAGATCAAGCAACCCACAAACAATAACAACAAAAGCAATAATTAATTTACAGTGGCTAGTGGAAAAAATAATAATAATAAAAAACCAGAAACTGAACAAATAATTTTATTGATCTCAGCATTATTGTTTTTGCAATAAAAAAATTACTTCAACATTAAGGTAATTATAAAATAATTATATACATTTTTTTTAACTTGCCAATCATATTTTGTTGTTATCTCAAATAAATATTTAAATGTGTGGTGTGAAAGGTGTTTTTACTACTCAGATTGATAACCTCTGTTTTTTATGTTTTAAAAGTTTAAATTGTTTAAAATATAACTATTTTTAATTCTATATTAAATATTTATGAATTTTTCTTAAAAATTTTGTTAACTAAGTTTTATTTTTAATTTGGTTTTGGGTTCTATATTAATTATTTCTGAGAAATAATAATTGTTATTGTACAGTAGGGTGGAAAAAATTTAGCTTTTTCGAATTTTAAAATCGTCGGGATCGGAAAAGTTAGTAACGCTAATTTTGTTAAATTAATTTTAAAAATTTTTGACTTTTTTTATATTTTTTTATTATAATTTTACTTATTTAGCTTAGAAAATAATTCGATATTCGAACAATATTTTAATAAAAAATAAATTTTAAATCGAACAAAATTTTCTATAGAAAATAAGTTCTATATTTGAAAAAAAAAAAATTATAGAAAATAAGTTTGATACTCGAGCAAAATTTTCTATAGAAAATAAGTTTGGTATTCGAACATATTTTTCTATAGAAAATAAGTTCGATATTCAAACAATATTTTTTAAAGAAAATAAGTTTGATATTCGAACAAATCTTTCTGTAGAAAATAAGTTTGATATTCGAGTAAAACTTTCTGTAGACAATAAGTTCGATATTCGAACAAAATTTTCTAAAGAAATTAAGTTAGATATTCGAACGAAAATTTGTTAAGTTATTTTGATATTCGAACATATTTTTCTAAGGATAATAAGTTTGATATTCTAACAAATTTTTTTATAGAAAATTAGTTCGATATTTAAAAAAAAATTTATAAGGAAAATAAGTTCAAAATCTGAACAAAATTTTTCTATAGAAAATAAGTTCGATAATCGAACAAAATTTTCTGTAGAAAATAAGTTCAATATTTGAACAAAATAATTTATAAAAAATAAGTTCGATATTTGAACTAGAGATGGGCGCGTGAGTGATTTTTGACTCACACTCACTCACGCTCACGACAGGAATTTTTGAATCACGCACACTCACTCACGAGCATATTTTTTCAACTCACACTCACTCACAATCACGTGAGTAAATTTAATACAACTCACACTCACGTGCACTCACGCAAGATTCACTCACACTCACTTTCACTCACACTCACGAAACTCTTATTTACACAAAAAAACAATTTCAAAAACTAAAATTTCAAAAACCTTTCAATATTTTCAGCAAAATTTACAGTTGATTGAAATTTGACATATTTTTTGCTTTTTTTTGGGACGAAATCGTAAGTTTAGCCAAATTTTTAAATTTTTTGTTACTTTTTTTGGTACGAAAGAAAATATGAAGAGAAAATAAATCACGCAAAAAAATCGACTCACGCACACTCACTCACACAAAAATCTTACTCACGCACACTCACTCACGCAATTTTTTTCTCCACTCACACTCACTCACAATCACGTGAGTAAAATTTAATTCAGTCACACTCACGCGTGAATCACGTGAATCACGCTCTAATCTGCTCATGTGCCCATTTCTAATTTGAACAACATTTTCTGTAGAAAATAAGTTTGGTATTCGGACAAAACTTTCTAAAGAAAATAAGTTTGAACAACAATTTATAAAGAAAATAAGTTCGATATTCGAACAAAATTTTCTAAGGATAAGTTTGATATTCTAACAAAATTTTCTATACAAAATAAGTTCGATATTCAAACAAAATTTTACAAAAAAAAAAAAAATTACCAAAAATTTAACAAAAATAATTTTAAGTTCGATATTTAATAAATAAGTTTAAGTTCGATGTTTAAACAAAATTTCTAAAAAAAATAAGTTCGATATTCGAACAAATTTTCTAAGGATAATAAGTAGTGTCCGACCGAATATTCGGCTTCGTCTTCGGCCACTATTCGGCTTCGGCCACATTTTTGGCCGAATACCGAATAATTGTATAAAATTTGTAGTGTCCGACCGAATATTCGGCTTCGGCCTCGGCTTCGGCCAAAAAGCACTATTCGGCCACTATTCGGCTTCGGCCACAATTTTGGCCGAATAGGCCGAATACCGAATAATTGTATAATATTTGTGCTCACGTGTTGAAAAACATACTAAACTAACTTTGAATCACATTAGTAAGCCACAAAAACATTTTAATAAGTGTTTTTGCAACTAAAAACATTTTTTACATTCAAAAAAAAATTTTCGATCGAAAAAAATTTACACTCTAAAATATATTTTTTTACAAAAATGTCCAAAAAAATTTTTTGCTTAAAATAAAATCATTCTAGACAGCATTCTCATGCATTTGAGTATCCCGCCGAGTCGACTTTTATTTTTTTCTTGTTTTTACTACATAAATATTTTTTTTTTTTAATATTCGGCTTCGGCTTCGGTTAGGCCGAATAGTGAAAATTTGGCCGAATATTCGGCTTCGGCTTCGGCCAAAAAAGGTGTATTCGGTCGGACACTAAAAATTTGTACTCACGTGTTGAAAAACACACTAAACACATGTTGAATCACATTATTAAGCCACAAAAACATTTTATGAGTGTTTTTGCAGCTAAAACAAGATTTTACACTCAAAAAAAATTTTCGATAGGAAAAAATTATACTCCAAAAAATTTATATTTACAAAAATGTCTAAAAAAAAGTTTTTTGCTCAAAATAAATCGTTCTAGACAACATTTTTATACATTTGTGTATTCCGCCAAGTCGAGTTTTACTTTTTTTTCTTGTTTTTAGTACATAAATAACTTTTTTTTTTAATATTTGGCTTCGGTTTCGGCCGAATAGTGAAAATATGGCCTAATATTCGGCTTCGGTTACGACCAAAAAAGGTGTATTCGGTCGGACACTAATAATAAGTTTAATATTCTTACAAAATTTTCTATACAAAATAAGTTCGATATTGAAACAAAATTTTACAAAAAAAAATTTATCAAAATTTTAACAAAAATTTACAACAAATCCAAATTTCATGAAGATCGGAGGGTGACACCAGGGAGATTTTCCTTGTAAGCATGATGTTTCGATTTTTTTTTTTTTGTTTTTTTGTTTTATGCTAAGTGTTCTTTCTTAGTAGTAAAAAAGAATTTCAATATTATTTTTTTTTCCAAACTAAAACATGCTATCTTAACATATTTAGAATACACCGCTCAACACTCATTTACCGGTTTGAATTCTGATCAATTTTGGTAGTCTTTGATCTCCTGATTCCAAATCTGTTCTCCAAATTTTCCCTTCACGTTAAGATTTTTAGTTATTCACGGTTAAAAATGCGAAAAATGGTGATTTTTGCATTATTTGACAGCTTTCATAGCAGCCATTAAGTGGAATACAGATTTGGTATAAAGCGCAATACATAGTAGAATTTGGCTATGGTCTCCAACATAGAAAACAATTTTTTTTTAATTATTGCGTTTAATTAGGTTACAGTTGCGTTTTAAAATGACACTCTTAAAATTACTATTTTTGTAAAATTTACCTTAGTTTTTTTTGATATTTTTCAAAGAAAAACTAAAAAAAAATAAATATTTTACAAATTTAAGTTTTCTGTGTTATTTTTCGTATAAACCGGAAGATATCTTTAATGGGCTTAAAAGTCTATAAGAAAGAATAAACTTTTGCTTAAATTTTAAGCTCATCACAGTAAAGATTGATCATCTGGTTTTTTGTTTTAGAGCCTTTTAAAAATTGTGCTTTTTCTAATTTTTTTCACAGTGTTTTTTTAAAATACAATAATAGTGCAACAACTTCAAATTTTTTTGATCATATGTTTGAGATCATAATTCAATTCTACTCTTACGCTTTATACCAGATTTTTATTCCACCCAGTGGCTGCTGTGCAGGCTTTAAAAAAAGGCAAAAATCGCGTTTTTCGCATTTTCCACCGCGAATAATTAAAATTCTAGACGTGATGGAATAATTTGGAGCACAGATCTGGAATCAGCGAGTCAAAATCTTTTAACATTTTATATGAAACTTCACACCGGAGTCAAAAACCTTCGATTTGTTGAGCTGTGATATCAATGCAAGTTGCTTTAATCTACTACAAATTTATAAATTTTAAAAAAATTCTCAAGGTTCTATCTCATACCGTTCCCGAGATATCCTCAATAAACTTTGAAGGCGATTATTTCAAAACTACATAGCTTATTTTTCACAAAAGTATGTGGAATTTATGAAAATTTTGATATATAACTAGGGTGACCATTTTTTTCTGCACTCAAATCAGTACGCCCAAGCTTTTACGTTTATATTTTCGTGAAATACCTCTCTAAAAACTCTTTTCTATGACAAAACACCGACAATTCTTTCGACACAGAAAAAAATTCCGTTAAACTAGCAAACTTGGGGCAATTAGTATTTCAGTAAAAACAACTGTTTGAAAAGAGCTGTTTAAATACAAAGGTTTAAAAACAACTGCCTTAAATTGTTGTCGTTATTTTTCAAAAAATATAACTGACTTCAAACAACTTCATTTGAATGTTGATCGTTTCAGTGCAGAAATTATAACAAACAAAAACCCACAGATTTTGAGTTTAAGAAAATCCCTCAAATTCTGAGGACTTTTTTCCATAAGTTTTGATAACTCTGACTTTTATTAAACTTCACAGATAAAAAGCACATGTTTTTTAAATAGCGAAATCTGAGTAATTTGTGCAATAAATTCTGAAGACATTACCTCATCGAACATCTCAGAATCATTTGAATTGATGCAATTACATTATCTTTCTAAAAATATAAAAAGTCCATCATCCCGTGAACTTTTCGTTTAGAAAACCTCAAAGATTATGGGCGTCTTTTCATATAAACCTTTTCATATTATAGGATTAAAATAACCTCATGCTCAGATACATTTTTGCGTTAATGAACCTCTTGACTCAGGAGTTCTGAACTTTTTAGAATTGATTTAACTCAAATTATCTCTCTGTCAACTTATTTTATAAAAAACTACTCCGATGACTTATTTTATGGAAATTAAAGTTTTTGTATAAAGTTTTTGAACAAAATAATTTTTTATGTTGAAATGTTAAAAAATCAGTACAATCAGTACATATTTCAAAAAATCAGTACAAATCAGTGCAACGTCTTTTGATCAGTACACGTGATCAAAAATCAGTACATGTACTGATCAAATTAGTACGTATGGTCAGCCTATATATAACTGAATTTTTATTTAGTTCGGTTTAAGTCCATATTAATTATTTCTGAGAAATAATAATTGTTGTATAATGAGAAAATCTGAAAAAAAATCAAGTGACATGACAACACAGGCTAAGTGGAGATGTCGACAGCTTTCGGAAGATGCCCCCCTTCCATCATCAGCACTCCTTCGATTGCCACACACTTAATGTGTGTCAGATTAAAATTAATTTATGAAAATGTTTAAAAAACGAGACATAACAGCAAAAATGTTTAGAAAAAAAATGTTTTTCGCAAATTTTTTTTTTTTTGCGAAAAAAAACAAACCATTTTCTAAGCTCAAATTTAAAAACTATCCTAAAAGTATAAAAACTTAATTTTTATGATTCTTTAGCATTACAATTTTAAATCACGATTACGGGCGATAACTTTGAAAAACGGCTAACCTCATTGAACTCAGCGTGCTCGAATTAGCTTTACCAGCAAGGTGCCCGCCTAGTTAAAAATTGCGACTAGCAGTGTAATTTAAATTATTTAAAAAACTTTAAGTTTTTCATTTTTTATTCTAAATTCAAAAAAAATTTATGGTTTTTAAGTGATATTTAAGTAATTAGCAAACACGAAAAAAAATGTGACCTCAACCCATTAGATTGTAGAAAAATATAAAAAACAAAGCCTTTTTTGTGTATATTTTTTGTTTTGTTTAACCGAATATAGTAAAGTAAACTTGTCATTTTTGAAATTTCATTAACTACAATTTCGTTCAAGTTTAATTTTACAAAAATTATTTAGTTTAACAGATTATTGAGACAACAAAGAAAAAGGTGAATGAATAACCAGTAGCATACTTTAACGTACATTACGTTTAACAATGCGCTAGTAAAAAATATGTGGTATCAGAGTTTATAGAATATATAAAAAAATCATATAATGAAATAGATTTCATTGAGAATTTTTTTATAAAAATATCAGTGATTCACTGATTTAATCACAAATCTGTTATTAAAACAAAAGCACTTCTGAATACATGTGTATTAATTAAATTTCGTTAAATGTTAACAAATTTTAAAATTCAAAAAACTTTGTTGTTTAAAACATAATGAGATTTAAAATTGTTATAATGGGTAAAAATTATTTAGGGCTGGTAACTCATCACAATATAATCAATGATTAGTGCTAATCATTGTTTCCAAACGTCAATTTTATATGAAATTTATCAATCATTAGTGTTAATCATTTAATAGCTTTTGATAAGTTACCAGCCCATAAAGGATTAAGCTTTTTTACATGTGGCAAATTATTTAAAAAATGCCTCAATGCGTATGGTTAATATTTATATAAACACATCAAATATTACTCATACGCCACCGAACTTTCCTTTTAATTATTTTAGGCTGGATTACTCAATGCTCCGTTATAAAATAACTCTCCGTTAAATTTAACTTTTTTATACAACATTTGAGCCTTAAGGCTCCGTGAAATCGACAGTTAGCAGCTAACTTAAAATTGAGTAATCCGCCCCTAAAAGTAAAATCTCAATCACAATTTGAGCGGCCCGCATTATTTTACAATTTTTTTTATACTTTTTGTATGTAAACAAAATTCCGTCAAAATAAATTTTAAAAATATAAATTTGACATCATTCTACCGTATACAATATAAAAACGTCAAATTTTAATGATATAATTTTTAAACGTTAGCAACAAATTCTATCGTTAATTGCCATGCATAACATAAAAAAGTGAAAATAAATTAGATTTTTAAAATTTGAACTAGTAATTTTCTATAAAATAGGTCAGTACATTTTGTGGGTAGATTGTCATTTACAATCACGAAACATAACAGTACAAAAAAAAAAAATTTGAAATGTCCAATGAACTTTGACTATGAGTCTCCGCAGAACAATGTCGGTGACGTTTTTTTCATACAAATTTGGCAAGAAAAAACGCTCGACCGAAAACCGCTTGAATAAAATCAATTTTATTTTTCTGTCGGTTTCTCTCTCTCTTTTAATTTTTGATATGAAAATGTTGCCACAATTTTATAAATACTTCGATTATTTTCTATAAAGTAAACAAAAAAATGTGATCTCTAAAAAAAAAATATTTAAAATTCTAAAAAAAAACACACAAAAATCGAAACAATACAAAAAACTCAAATTGATAATAAAAAAACAATAAAATTTAATTAAAAAATGTCGAAAAAGTGAAAAATAGTGTAAATATCAACGCCTGACTGAATTTCCCGCTGCCGCCTTTGTTTTGCGCCTATACTCTCTCGTGACCGAAACCGTCAACCGCTCCGACATTGTTGTGCGGGGACTCTATAGGTTTTGTATGTACGTTAGGGTGGAACGAATAATGACTTTTTCCGAATTTCGTCGATCGTCAAATAATGGTTTGTTTTGGTCTAAGAGCTCTTTGTTTAAATTTTAAATTTCATTTTAGTCGGATAATGCCTTTAGCTTCAAAATTGTCTTGGGAAAAAATGTAACAACAAAAAACACCATTCAAACAGGGATTTAAGGGGTTAATGTTCCGCAAAAAATATTCGCCGTGAAATTTTACTATAAGTCCCTTTCACGGCAAATATTTTTGCAGACCATTTTAACCCCTTAAATATGTACCTGTTTTAATGGTGTTTTTTGCTCTTTTTTAAAAGAAACTACCTTAAGGAGTTAGAAGGTTAACATATTCCACAAAAATGTTCTCCGTAACATTTTACATAAATTAGCTGAACATACTATATATATTTTAAACGTAAGCTTTACTCGATTTTCTTAAAAAATGCGAAATTAACCCTAAGCTCTCTTTTGTTGTGTCCTATTTCTGACTTTCTTGTTGAATTTTCCGTTTTGGTGTGCTCAGGGACATATAGTAAAATTTCACCGCGGATATTTTTGCGGAATACTTAAACCCCTTAAATCCCGGTTTTAATAGTGTTTTTTGTTTTTTTTTTGAATAGAAGGACCAAAAAGGCTATTTACAGAAAACGCGAAGTTTTTAGTTTGAATTTAAATGTTCAATTTTTGGCAACAAAAACATTGAAATTGCAAAATATGAATTTGCAGTTTTATTGCATTTTTTTCGAGGAATAATTTTTGTCTTTAGTCATTTTTTCATATCACTCATCGTTTTCGAGATAAGCTTAAAATGTAAATTTTTTGACGTTTGACCGCGATTTATTTTTTGAACCTTAAAATGAGCCGCCATCTTGTTTCTGTGCATGTAGCTTAAATATGGAAAACATTTTGGGAAAATTAGTAGCACATACAAAAAAATAAAAATTGTTGTAAAACAAATGATTTCAAAGTATAAAATCTTAGTGAGCATTCACTTTTTGAGTAAACTGTATATATTTTTGTCAGTTTAAACAACTACATTTGTTACATTGTAAATCTTATGCAGAAGAAGAGAAGTTTAACACGAAATTGTTAATAGTATAGTCACAGACTAATACAGACTCGACATAAGTGACAGATGTCAAAAAAGTAGTTCTGAACCATATGGTTAATATTTTCAAATTATTCTACGAATTAGGTTAGAAAGAGAAAACTGATATAACGCGCCATAAGAAAAATAGATGCCAGATCGGTTTTTGTTGCTTCACTCACTCCTAAGTCGTAGAAAGTGTTGCCATGTTAGCGTAAAACGGACTAAAAACCGCTCTATTTTATCCTAAAATCGCATAGTTTTTCCCCATTTTTTCTAATTAAACTCTACTGTCGAGTCTGTTTATAGTCTGTGGTATAGTTTTCGGCATACCCTAACATAAACATAAAAATCGCGTGCATTATTTGTTTTTATCCTGAATGCAGTTTTCACTGAATAAAAAGTTTTCCCTAATGATTAATAACTGCTTTAAATGGGTCATGAAATGCATTAAATATTTGGTTACATATTTATGTACAAATCTTTTGGCACAATTAGTCATAATCAGGGAAACCAAAAATGTGCAATTTCATGTTTTTTCTTATTAATTCAAGAAATCTGGCATCAATTTATTAAAGTATATTTGCATATTTTGTTCTTAAGAGCATATTTTTCATATTTTAGTGTTTAGAGCATAGTTTTGAGCATATTTGACATAAAAGCATAAAATATTTTAGGTATTGCAAAAACATTTTCATATCCAAAAAAAAAATTGGGTACTTTTTAAATATGTAGATTTAGTTCGAAACTGCTTATTTGCGAAAAAGTTCCAAAATAGCAATGTTTTTTCTCAGGGCTGGCAATTAAAACTCCGAATACCATCATTGTGTCAGGTGACAAAATTATCATTACTTTCAACTCCATATATGGATGTATTATTCTTACAAGGGAAGTCCCCCAACCGTTATTCATTGATTTGCCTGAAACTTAAAATATATATAAAAAACGATTTTAACGTTAGGGTGTCTCGGCTAATCGGTCATATCAGAGTTAAAAAATGGGTCAAAAAATTTAATATTTTTTTGGATTTTTTAACTATATGATGTTTTTTTATGAAAAGAAAGGTTTTTAAACCCGTTTCAAACGGTGGCATAACCACGTAAAAATTTGAATTCGTTAAATATTTTTTCTTTTTTTCACGAAAATGTGTAAATTTTGGATGGAAAAAAAATTAAGTCAACACATATTTTTGCGCTGGACGATATTCCTGTAAGTTTGGGAGTTATCGGAATTTTTCCGAACGACTATATTATTTCATTAGGTGGCAACAAAATGTTTAAACACGTATAATCTTAAAATCGTCCATTTATAATATATTTTAAGGTTTAGGCAAATCGATGTATAGCGGTTGTGATACTTCCCTTGTTAGTAATTTTATTCGAACATGAAATTGATACAATCAGTTGATTGTTATGTGTATGAGGCTTGTAATGATTCATAAAGAAATGTTTCAAAAAGATAAATATTTTTGTTTTAAATTAAGTTTTAAAGTACATTTTTCAGGGGACGATGTGTACTTCAAAAGATAAATAAAAGACAGTAATGAAATGACTATGGGGTACACTCAAAAAAATCTTGAAATATTACAAAAATTTCTTTGTAATTCAAATAAAAATTTTAAATTAACAATTTTTGTTTGTAAAAATGTCAGTAAAAAGATGTAAATTTAAAAAAAAACAAGCTAGTGTTAAATTCTTACCCACTTTTCTGAATACTTAAAAAAGTTAAATTTTTCACTAAAATAAGTTATTTCTACTATTTATGTGCAATTTTACTGATTATATTTACTGAGATTTAAAATATTCTAAATATTTTTAGAATATTTTTTTAATCTAATATCATTCGATTTTTGAACGATATAGTACGTAGTACTACCCTAATATTGTACATTCGCAATAATCAACACTTTGTTAAAAGAAGTATCTACTTATTTAATTTAAACATTTATTTATAATTAAGATTAAACTGAAATGTTCATACTATATGCTCTGTTAAATTTGTGATAGGTCAAGTACAGACGTACTCACAAAATGATTTATTTCTGTTAAATACTGAATAAGAAAGACTTTTATTTAATTATCAAAACAAAGTATAATCCAAGCAATTAAATGCCGCATAAACACAGTCAATAATTTTATTTAAGAGATTAATTTTATGGAAATAGAAAATAACTATAGTTAGGCATGCTTACAGCATGTTAAACAAATTATTAGCTAAAAATTTTTAATTAAATCTATTAATCAACAAAATTTAAATTTTTTTTTATTTTTTTTTTAACTGTCGAATTACAAATTTTCAACATACCAAATTTTTTTCGCTTTAATTTATTTGAATACATTAATTCAAAAATATACAAAATAATCGGGTTTTACTTTTTTTATTGTTGGCAACACATTAGAAAGCAAAAAAGATGAATTTTTTGATAATTTTGTCATAAGCTTAGAATTCATTTGTTAAGTCAATCATTATTTTAATTGACTTTAAATAAAAAATTTATCAAATTTTTGATCAAAATCGAAAAAAATTTTGATTAAGAAAATTTTCAATCAATCACCTACAATTTGATGATTGGTATAACAATTTTTTTAATTGGAGGAGTTTCAATCAAAAAATTGATTGAATTCGCGTTTTTGTTGATTAAAATTCATTTCAAATTTTTTCTGTGTAGTAGAAATAAAGGATTTCATCCCAAGCATAACACTACTAGGTTTTTGCACAGGCATGTTGTAAACATTTTCTCCTACACACGAATCTGTCATCAAAAAAGTTGTATCAAAACGCCTTCTCGAGATATATTCATTCATTGGAAAGGCGTGATTAGACGAGAGAGAATTCCCCCAGATTTAAAGTAAAAATCAACTCTGTGGTAATTTTCAAAATTGGAATGTCAAATAAAATTTTATTATATATTTTTTATTTACTTTATAGTACGTTCAGATTGACCTCGAAACCCCGTTTAACGAGGTTTCGTGCCAAACCTCATTTGAAAATACGTATTTTCCCTCACAAATTGAAACCTTTTTGTAGTGAGGTTTCAACGAAAGTACGTTGAAACCTAATAAATTTCATAATTTTTCATATTTTTACCACTGTGCTACAATGAGAAATAGAGAAAATGGGAAAATGCCAAAAAAATAAAAAATAAATAAATCTATTTATTTATAAAATTGTTTTAAAATATTAATTGATTTGGATTAAACAAAAAATAAAACCTCTAAAAAAAATGGTTTGTGCATTATATAATTAATTGTTAAGGATATTTGTTTTTATCTAGTTTCCGAAAACTAGATAAGTGTCAAAATTATCGAGTGTGAACAGTCGAGGTTTAAAATTGAAAATACAAGGTTTCAACGGGGTTTCGAGGTAAGTGTGAATGCACTATTAATTCGGTTTCCAATTTACAAATTACACAGGTTGACAAAAGTTGAACTTTTTCAATTTTCCTGACCTTTGACAACTGATTTTTATGGATTTTAGTGTACTGATTCCGAATCTGTTATCCAATTTTTTCCATCAGCTCGCGTTCGCGAGCAAATCGCTGTTAAAGAGCCGAAAAAGTGCGTTTTTTACCAACTTTGCTTGGCTATAATTTCCAAAAATAATTTTAGAGCCTCAGTTTTAAACACGAACTTAACTATATTGGATGCGAGGATTCCAAAACTGGTATTAGCTTTTTTCTGACAGCTTTAGTTTTCGAGTTACTAAAAAGGGCATAAATATTCAGACAAAATTAAAGAGGGCATAAATTTAAAAATTTCATTTTAGCGATGTCTCCAAAACTAAAGATGACTCTACAAAAGTAAGATCATTTTTGGAATCAACATATCCAACATACCTAAAATCGTCATTCACTTTTTAGATATAAGACAAGTGTTGGTAAATATGGACTCACAAACATGCCAAAAATAGCCTATTTTCAAAGATTCCTTAGGCTATATCTCAAAAACTAGAGCTGACCCAAAAAAACGATAGCCAGATTTGAAATCAGCGTACCCCAATTACCCATAATTAGCTATGAGAACCCGGGCAAAAAAAAAAGTGTTGCCCTTTGTTATTGACTACATGTGCGAAAACAAAAAATAATATAATGAAAATGGTAAGCCAAAACAAGCATTAAAGAAATGAGATTTGACACAACAATTTTTAATGTCAAAAGTATATTACCACAGAGTTGTGTTTTACTTTAAATCTAGGGGTTTTCTTTCCTGTCTAAACTCGCCTGACAAGTGTATGTTAAAGTTATTCATATTTTTTTTTTTTATCAAATTCCCAATAAAATTAACTAACTTTAGCAAGAAATCTGGACTCGATACGATCAAGGATACCATTAGGACATTATAAAGAAGTTCAAAATGTCCTCTTTTTGGATATATCCTTATAAGTATCCGAATTTTTCAAAGCAAATATGTAAAGAAGGCACTCCAGTAAAGAGAAGCTGGGGTCAAAATTCCAAATCCATTGAGTATATCCAGAAATATTTTCAAAAGAATTCAAAATTTTAAATCAAATTTACATATTTTTTTTCATATGTGAGGCATTCCACACCAAATGTCCAGCGAAAAAAAACATGTGTACCTTAAACTTCTGAATAGGTGATATGGATAGCCCTATATGGAACTTAGAAAATTGCGTTTTTGGTTTTTAAATTTTTCAAAAACTGGGCTTAGGAGGCGTGGTCAAATATTGGAAAAATGGTAAAATTTGTGGCGAGTTGCCTTGATTAAATATTTATCACATTAAAACGGAATGCACCACACTGTCAAAAATTTACGTTCTTATATAGTTTTGTATGGGCTATCGATTAAATTTTTTTTTTTTTGAAAATTTTCAGAACCCGTTCTGAAATTTTCCATTTTTTAGAAAAGTCAATCTATCAAAAATCCGGCCACTTTTTTTTTCTTTTTTATTTATTTTTTTAAAAGTTTAGATGTTTGTCCATCCACACAAAAAAAATCAGAAACACGTTCATCTTTTTTTTCGAGAAAATCGCATTTGAACTTTAAATTTCATAACAATTTAGTAATTTGCTTGTATTTTCTTGTGTCAACAGAGCGTATGACTAATATTTATGCAATTAATATTACTCATTCGCAACTTTAAAACAAAGAAATACAAGCAAATAACAAAATTGTTATGAAATTTAAAGTTCAAATGCGATTTTCTCGAAAAAAAGATGAACGTGTTTCTGATTTTTTTTGTGTGGATGGATAAACATCTAAACTTTTAAGAAAATTTTAAAAACCAAAAACGCAATTTTCTTAGTTACATATAGGGCTATCCAAACAACATATTCAGAAATTTACGGGACACATGTTTTTCTGTAGCGGGACATTTGGTGTGGAATGCCTCATGTACATTTGTTCATACCAATTTTTATGATTTTTTGTTAAAATTAAAAAAAAAAAATATTTTATTTTTATTTTTTTTATTAATCCATATTGTAATTCAAATTAAAACACATTTCTTGCAAAATTTAGGTAATTTAATAGAATTCAACTTGGCCGAATCTATGAATATCCTCCACAATGCTCTTTTTAAAGGACAGTAAATTTTCTAACGGAAAAAAAATTAACAATTTTGATTAGAAATACTTTATTTTGAGTAAAAAACTTTTTTTTTATTTTTGTAAAAAATAAGAAAAATTACTAATTTTTTGTTTGAGTGTAAATTTTTTTTTTTTAATTTAAATTTTTTTTTAGTGTAAAAATATTTTTGAGTGACAAAAATACTTTATAAATGAAATTTTGTGGCTTACCAATGTTTTTAAAGCTTGAGCGTCATATTATGATTGAAAATATTATCATAACTTGTTTGTAGCAACCATAACATTTTTGCAGCAATCATGTTATGATCCTAAGTATTCGAATATATTATTTAAGGACCATAATATGACTGCAACAAAAATTTTATGATTGCTGTAAACATATTATAATAAAATTTTTAATCTTAAATTATGGTTGCCACAATCATATCTCTTTTCTGAGTGTATATAAACATGAATAACATTAACTTACACTTTTCCAATATTAAAAATTTGTTGGTTTTGAGGGCTTGGTCCACAAAAAATGAAAATGTCTATATCTCGGGAAGGTGATTGAAACAACTTTTCTGATGACATATTGGTGTTTAGGAGGACAAAATACTTTCGAAAATGTACCCTAGAAGTCTGTGCAAAAAAATATTTTTGTAGAGTAGTGTAATTAAATTAACTACCATTCCAGCAGTAATTTCGGCATTGAGCGTGTTCAGCAGAAAAACCTGCTACTCAACAGTTGAGATGTAGCATGTTTTGATTAGTTGACTCTGCTGAACGCATTTTTTAATGAATGTTTTAAAATATTGGAATGAATTATTATTTTTTTATATTTTCATTTATTTTTTCTGTGGAAAATACTTTTTTTATTATTTTTTTGTCTATTTTCTTGAATAACGTCAAAAAAATAAATAATTTAAATAAAACAGCTTATTTATGAGTTTGTGATCAAATGTAGCATAATTTTTGTACGCTACCAGTGATGAGAAGCGCTCACTCAACATGTTGACTGAAATGTCAAAAATAAAACCGTTCAGCAGAATGTTGGGGAGCAGCTGAGTAGCAGCTTTCTCTGCTGAACGTACCCATTGTTGTCGGGGAAACAAGGTTTTCAGTTTAAATGCCAGTAAGGCTGGATTACTCAATGCTCCGTTATAAAATAACTCTCCGTTAAATTTAACTTTTTCATACAGCTAACTTTTCATTGAGTAATCCGCCCTAAGAATTGTTGAGCAGCTCAACTTGAGCTCAGCCCAGCGAGCCTTTTCGTAAATAAAAATTAAGACTTTTGAGGCTGTTTTTGAAAAGCTATGAAGATTGGAATACGGAAAGGACACTGTATTCAAGTATTTATACTTCATACTTTTCAGGTTACGAAGTGAGGAAAAGGTCAAATTCTGTTACTGTACTTCAACACAAGAACTATGTATTGGTTCACTCACATTTTAAAATCGATCAGGGATCAGGAATATATACTTTATGGGGTCCTTGACCTACATATATTTCGAGGGGTTTAAACTGAATGTCAAACTTACATATACCCCCTATTACCAAGTGGAGGGTATACAAAATCAATAATGTGGAGGGTATTTTTGATTCGGCACAGCTAGATAGCGCGTTCTCATTTGTTTTAATGACAGTTGTAAATGGTGTAGCGAATATTTTATATATTTTTTTGTTAAATAAAATAATTAAAATTACGCACCCACTTTCATTGTACTACATAATTGTCATAAAAATTAAAATTAAAATCTACGTAATTAAATTTATAAATAATAAAATTTATCTCATTTTCTTTACATTTTATTTACAGAGTAAACAACAATTAATAAAACATTTTAAAAGTACCTACGTCCGTACTTAAAGATCCATTTCCGCTAGAATACGTTATCTTTGAAAGATAATGTCAATATGGCTGGTGAATTAGATGAAGTAGATAAAAAATATGGCAAAAAATTAGCTTTTGAACGTAATTTACAGCCTCCTCTATGGCGTAAACGTAGCTGCACAGATGTACCATGTTTACTGTTATTTTTAGTCTTCCTGGGAGCCTGGGCTTTCATAGCCTCATATGCTTGGCGTAATGGAGATTTAAACAAATTAGTTGTACCCACCGATTCGTATAACAAAAAATGTGGAATTGATTCTGGCGTTTTAGATAAGAAGTATTTATTTTTCTTTAATCTCGATAAATGTATAGATCCCTTAGTGCCCATAACGGGTTGTCCCACACCACAAATATGCGTGGAACAATGTCCACAACAAACATTTATATGGGACACTATGAAAACGAAACTATCATTGGCAGAATTAAAACCCAAATTATATTGTTTAACCGAAGCTGATAAATTAAATATTAAATCTATGGACGATGCTCAAAAAGCTATAGACGAAGAACGTTGCGCCAGATGGTATATAAAAAGTGCTCCCTTCCTAAATCGTTGTATGTGGGAATTTTCACCGCAAGTTTGTGAACTTATACCATCATTTCTATTGCAACGAAATCAAAGAGATCTTACAATTGCCAACTTTACTCAAATTAATAACATTAAAAACATGCAAAGTGAAGAACAATTACAGGCTTTAGCCATAACCATGTTTCCCGAAGCTCAAGCTCTAATGTCAAAACCATCTCTAGTCGTTGATTCCAAGCTAGCACAAGTTGAAGAACCCGTAATACAATGTCGTACACGCCAACAATTAAGTGAAACGGTTATAAAGGAGAAAATGATGCAAACTGATACAAAACTGGCAAAATTTATTGGTAACATTGTCGCTCAGTTTACAAACGGTACTCATGAAGCTCAACAAGTTGGTGAAAATGTTGTTGAGGATATTCTTAATTCTTACATTGTCATATTGACGGCACTACTATGTACTTTAGTGGCTTCCTTTATATTTATCGCATTAATGCGTTGGTTAGCTGCACCAATCCTATGGACTTCAATTTTTGGTGTACTTATTGGTCTTGCTGTGGGTATTTACTTTAGCATCAAGCAATATACAGTGTATCATAGTGCAGGACAAGTACCACAACATGCTTTAAATTTAAATGCTGTAGTAAAAAATGTTATAGAGGTAAGAAAGAGCAAAATGTTCGATATTAGAAAATAACACAGGCCGATAATATTTGAAAAAGTCAAAAACCCCGGGACTAGAGTATACTTTGCTGAGTATTATCATGCATGCGAATCTGTACTCAGAATTTCTCCATCACATAAGGTTTTTGAGATATCTTATGTAGGTCAAAGTTCAAAAAAACCCTGGAGGCTAATTATGTAACTTTATAATCGTCAATCGTCATCGTTAGCTCATTATTCTATTACCATAAAATGACACTATATGGTAATGGAATAACGATAGAAACGACACGATTGACGACTATCAAGTTACATAATTACCCCCTGTTTTTCGCCATAACTGCGCAAATCCAACTTTATTTATAAAACCTATAATGTCGTCTGAAATTCTCACAAATTTCCTCTAAAATGAATGTTTAACCTTTGTAATATATTGTTCCATCTCTGAAATATCTTTATATGAAGTTTGAAAAATTCGAGTTTTCACTATATTCATGGTATTTTCGCTAGGGAATGCAAGTTCGATAGATTTTTCGCTACACTACGCCTGTATTTTACGGCTAACTTATAAAAGTCTTGAATTCATAATTTAAAAAATAATATGGCAATTTCTAAGACCAGATTCGGATTCAGCGCAACTCAAATTGGTAAGGTAGTTCCCAGTCTTGCAAGCTCATCGGCTTTGCAATTCCCTGGAATGTATCTGTGCCCTGGGACCCATATGATTCGTATGTCAAACTGCTTAACCATTTCATTTAAAGATGTGCGACAGTTAAGGGGCAAATCTTGTTTTCAGAAACATTGACTCCAGGGACTTAATCGCGGCTTGACTGTCGGTATAGATGTTGACTGCGGTTGTAGACATTGTAATCCAGCCACTGCTTTTATTGCCAGCATCTCTGCCTAGTAAAAATTGCAATAATCTGACAATCTTCGAACTAGGCTTAACCCAAGCCAACTTAACGAAGCAAACTTGCTGTGCCCTGGGACCCATATGAGTCGTATGTCAAACTGCTTGGCCATCTCATTTAAAGATGTGCGACAGTTAAGGGCAAATCTTGTTTTCAGACACATTGACTCCAGGGACTTGATCGCAGCTTGACTGTCGGAATAGATTTTGACTGCGATTGAGACATTGTAATTCAGCCACTGCTTTTATTGCCAGCATCTCTGTCTAGTAAAAACTGCAATAATCTGACAATCTTCGATCAAGGCTTAACCCAGCTCCACCGAATAGACTTCGCAGCCAACTTGTTCGTGTAGCTTCGATGCATCTTTGTAAAAATTTTCTGATGATCCACTACCTAGAATGCCCTTCTTCCAAGACTCCCTGGATGGTATCATAGCGGGAAAGTAGCGCTCAAAAAGGCTTATAGAGGGAGCAAAATCCACATTTTGTGGTATTGCCACTGACTAATACAGACTCGACAATTATGACAGGTGTCTAAAAAGTAATCTTGAGTCATTGTAGCATGGTTGAGTTTCATAACAATTTTTCAACATTTTTTGTTCGAAAATTGTTTTCAATGAAATTCTTTACTATACGTTATAAAATAACCCTCCGCTAACTGGACATTCAGTAATCCATCCTAAGGCTGCGTTTTTGACATATCGCTTTAACTTAGTTTAACCGGGAGTTTTATTAAACTTTATTAAAATAAAACCAAGTTTAACCAAGCATTCTGTTTTTCAGTTCAAGTTTAGCAAATGCCGATTAACGCGGTATTGCCATACCAAATGCCACATTTCCAATTGGAATAGTTGCCATCATTGCACATTTTTTCCAATAAAATACCACACCATGGCAACACTAACCAATATATTTGGAAATCAGAGGTGTTTTTTTGACGTTTTTGAACCTTAGTTTAACTCTCCAACATTGGTGAGTTAAACTTAAAATAAACCACATCTCAAAAACAGAATTTGTGGTTTTAACTCACAAGGGAAGTCTCCCTAGTGTCACCCGCGGATCTTTATGGAATTGGTTTTATTTTGTAGATCAGTAAAAATAAAGGGACACGTATTTTTTTTAGCGGCCCAAATTCATATTTAGGAGGTAAAAAGGAGGGGGGGGGAAGACAAGCCCATTTTCAGTTTTTTTCGTTTATTTTCTATATTATGCAAAGAAACCTAGTCATGTTACATACCAAATGAAAGGTCTTTGGAAAACCTATGTACGTGTGCTAATAACGTGTCCAAACATGCACAACTTTCGTCATATTGAGTAAAATACCAAAATTTTAGGACATTTTTGTTAATAAGTCAAAAAATATTAATTTCTTTGGCCCGTTGTTAGCACCACGAGATAGGTATTTTTAATACCTTTAAATTAATACCACACATGCCTATATAAATTTTGTTTAAATAGGCGTAAATCGTAAAAAACTGAAAAAGGTAAATTTCCCCCCATACAAATCGACCCCCCTAAAAATGAGTTTGGGCCGCTAAAAAAAAATACGTGTCGAATTAGTTTTCGTTCTTAACAACATATCCAAATTTCATGAAGATCGGAGGGTGACACCAGGGAGACTTCCCTTGTCAGTTTAAACCTAAAATCATTAAATTTTACAACTCAAAAACTCGCCCTAAGACATCTAACAATAAGTGATATGTCCCGTTTTCACTAGTCACGGAATAGGTGTTTTCGGATCATACGAACCCTTTTTTTGCAGGATAATTAAATGTTTTAAAAAACTTTTTAATTTAACCCTTGTTTTCTTCTCTTTACAGGATGAACGTTTATGGCTCTATTTAAGCATATTCCTTTGCATTTTCTTTGTCATCCTATTACTCCTGCTAATTGTATTACGTAGCCGTATCAGCATAGCAGTGGCCCTAATAAAAGAAGGTAGTAAAGCAGTTTCCAGTGTTAAATCCACCGTATTCTTTCCAATAATCTCCTGGATATTATTTATAATAGCCATTGTATATGCTGTTGGTGTTGGTTTGTATCTAGGATCAATTGGTAAAAATTCCTTTAGAATGATACGACAATTAGATCCAAATAGTGTTACCGGAGTAACCCAAGAAAATTGTAAATGTGAAGGCCCGGCTATAAATTATACGATAGGTGCAAGTTGTGATCCTCTAACATTCCAAGATCATTGTTATAATGCGGATATATCACTGGTGGGTTTCTTTCAACAAACCCAAAGGTCGCCTTGCATGAAAACAATGTGTAGTTTTGTTAAGGTAGAACATAGCACTCTTGTCACTTGGTTTATTGTCTATAATGTTTTTGGCTTCCTGTGGTTAAGTTTCTTTATAAGTGCTTTCAGTGAAATGGTCTTAGCATGTACTTTTGCTACTTGGTATTGGACTTTTAAGAAGAAAGATGTACCATTCTTTACTCTGACTAAAGCCATCTTTCAGACATCATTTTACCATTTGGGCACATTGGCATTTGGCTCCTTAATTTTAGCCATTTGTCGTATGATACGTTTAATTTTAGAATATATTGATCGAAAGATTAAGAAATACGATAACACTCTTACACGAGCCATTCTATGTTGTATGAGATGTTTCTTTTGGCTTTTGGAATCATTTTTACGTTTCCTGAGTACAAATGCCTATATAATGTGTGCCATACATGGTAAAAATTTCTGTAGCAGTGCTAAGGATGCTTTCAATTTAACAATGCGCAACTTTTTGCGAGTGGTTACATTGGATAAAGTAACTGATTTTCTATTTTTCATGTCTAAACTATTGATAACTGGTGGCGCAGGCGCATCTACTTATTTCTTTTTATTAAACAATCCGTCCATTATACAATTACATTATAAGGCAGTGCCCACAGCCATTGTAGCTGTGTCGGCTTTTCTCATAACAAGTGTATTCTTTAGTGTTTATTCTATGGCCGTGGACACTTTGTTTTTGTGCTTCCTCGAAGATATTGAAAGACATGATGGTTCACCAGAGAAACCATACTATATGTCTAAACAGCTAATGAAAATATTGGGTAAACGTAATAAAATACCAAAAAGGACAACACCATAAATTCGAATTAAAACTAAAATACCAAAGTAGGAATTACATATTTATAAATACATATAAAATCGAAATGAAAGGTGCTGCATAAGAGATTTTTGAATTAAAAGGATACTATTTTAAAGATTTGATTGTTTTTAAAAAATTAAAGGAAAATAATAATGTACCTTTTATAAAAAAGTACCTTTTACGAAAATGTACCTTTTATAAAAAAGTACCTTTTATAAAAAAGTACCTTTTATAAAAAAGTACCTTTTATAAAAAAGTACCTTTTATAAAAAAGTACCTTTTATAAAAAAGTACCTTTTATGAAAAAATACCTTTTATAAAAAAGTACCTTTTATAAAAAAGTACCTTTTATAAAAAGTACCTTTTATAAAAAAGTATCTTTTATAAAAAAGTACCTTTTATAAAAAAAGTACCTTTTATAAAAAAGTACCTTTTATAAAAAAGTACCTTTTATAAAAAAAGTACCTTTTATAAAAAAAGTACCTTTTATAAAAAAGTACCTTTTATAATAAAGTACCTTTTAAAAAAAAGTACCTTTTATAAAAAAAGTACCTTTTATAAAAAAGTACCTTTTATAAAAAAGTACCTTTTATAAAAAAGTACCTTTTATAAAAAAGTACCTTTTATAAAAAAGTACCTTTTATAAAAAAGTACCTTTTATAAAAAAGTACCTTTTATAAAAAAGTACCTTTTATAAAAAAGTTCCTTTTATAAAAAGTACCTTTTATAAAAAAGTACCTTTTATAAAAAAGGACCTTTTATAAAAAAGGACCTTTTATAAAAAAGTACCTTTTATAAAAAAGTACCTTTTATAAAAAAGTACCTTTTATAAAAAAGTACCTTTTATAAAAAAGTACCTTTTATAAAAAAGTACCTTTTATAAAATGTACCTTTTATAAAAAAGTACCTTTTATAAAAAAGTACCTATTATAAAAAAGTACCTTTTATTAAAAGTACCTTTTATAAAAAAGTACCTTTTATAAAAAAGTATCTTTTATAAAAAAGTACCTTTTATAAAAAAGTATAAAATCAATCAAAACAAAAAAGACAATTTTAAATTTCTAAAGAAAAAAAAAATCACAAGGAAAAATGCACTTTGCAGAAAAAGACTAAAACAATTAAACGTTTAATATTTTCTAGTTTGCACTGCACTTTAAACATGTTTTTGCAAAATATTTCGGTCTGTTCTGTATGATATTACACTCAAAAAAAACCTTGTCAAATTACTAAAAAAGTTTCGTAATCCCATTTTACCAATATTTGACAGTTTTCCTTGTTTTTTTAATAAGTAATTTTCGATTAAAATTTACATTTTTGTTGGTAATTTTACAGTTTTTCTTGTAATTTTACAAATTTCCAAGATTTTTTTCAAAAAAAAAACTAGTAAATTTACGAGAATTTTTTACGAAGTTTTATTTCGCCAAAAAAGTTTTAAATTTACAATTTTATTGGTAAAAATCATGTTAAATTACAAAAAAACGTTATTTTTACTATGAATTTTCGTAAAATAGGAGGTAGCAAAAAATCTAGTAGTCACGAAAAAAGTTTGTAAGTTTGTATTTGACAGTTTTCCTTGTTATACCCTCCACTTAGTGATAGAGGGTATATATAAGTTTGTCATTTTGTTTGTAACTCATCAAAATATCGATCTGGGACCCCATAAAGTATATGAGGAGGTCCATAACAAAACGCACCAATTCCACTTTAACAGTTTTTTAGATAAACGAATAAATGTAAACAAAGTCAGTACTGAGTATGAGTGTAAGTACTGAGCATTGGGATGTTTCATAATTAAAGCCAGTACTGAACTGCTGTGCAAATATTGAGCTTTGGGATGTTTTTTAGTAATGGTTACATAGATTTAAATGCGTATAATTGTATTCAGTCAAAAAAACAAAAAACTCAAGAAGTGGAATTGGCGCGTTTTGTTATGGACCTCCTCATATATATTCATGATGCCCGATCGATTTTAAGACATTCTAGCGATGTCCGTCTGTCCGTCTGTCTGTCTGTCTGTCTGTCTGTGGAAAATGCTGTCGCGGACAAAATATTGCATAGAGATGACTGAAACTTAACATATTTATTGGAAGTTCTCCCGAGAAGTTTGGTATTGCATTTGAGCGATATCGGTTCAGCGGTTCGAAAGTTATGAACGAAAATATAAGCACACCTCAAAAATTTCAGTACATTCAACATAACCTAAAAATACAAATTGCTTTAATTCGGCTTCTGGTTGACATATGTGAACATAATTGAACACCAAATGGTATTTAAACAGGAACAAACATATTTTTTGACAAAAAAAGAAAAAAATCGCGGATTTTTTTTTACCAAAATTTTTTTCGCGGAAATTTTTTTTTTTAAATTTTTTTTTTTTTCAAAAGTAATTTCCTTTTAAATAAAGCTTTTTGCAATAATCTTTTTGAAATTGTGGAGGGTATCACTACATTCGGCAAGGCCGAATTTAACTTTTTTACTTGTTTTTTTAATAAGTAATTTTCGATTGAAATTTACATTTACATTTTTGTTGGTAATTTCACAGTTTTTCTTGTAATTTTACAAATTTCCAAGTTTTTTTAAAAAAAAAAACGAGTAAATTTACGAGAATTTTTAACAAAGTTTTATTTCGCCAAAAAAGTTTTAAATTTACAATTTTATTGGTAAAAATCATGTTAAATTACAAAAAAGCTCGTAATTTTTACTAGGAATTTTCGTAAAATAGGAGGTAGGAAAAAATCTAGTAGTCACAAAAAAAATTTTGTAGAATTACAAAATTATTTGTAAAAATAATAAGGATTTCTTGTCAAATAGGAGGTAGAAAAAAGTTACAAACTTTTCTTGTAATTTTACAAGTTTTTTTTTTTTGAGTGCGGAAGTAATTCTATTGTTTGGATTGGAGCGGGACAAGTTGTTTTAATTAAACTTTTACAAATTTATTTAAAATTATTAAAACTATCAGAATCAGTTTTTCCTTGTCTTCAAAAAATATTAGTAGAGGTATTCACGTCAGAAAATGTTAACCTCACAAAGTGCGAATAAATATGTTTTACAACAAACACAGAATGTAATTTCGTACGTTTTTTGAAATAAATGTTGCATTTTGCACTTTGCAAGGGTAAAAATTCTTACCTGAATAACGTTGATATATCTCAAGTTAAGTAAACGATTGCAATATTTTAATTTAATTTTAATTCAAAAATCATTTGAAATAAATAATTATATTGGTTGTGTTATAAAAAAAATAAATGAAAAACGAAAGGCTTTATTTATAAATTTTTAAAAACGGAATGCTTAAAAAAAAACTATATTAATTAAAAAAATATTTAAATCGACAAAAATACAATTCTTTATGTATTTTTGTTTCAAAAAGCAAAAAAACGTAGTTTTTAGTATATATCTTTGAAATTAATTAAAGGCGTTTGGCTACTTCAGAGTAGCCTTAAGTAATAAGAATTTTTTTATAATAATATATATCATAAATTGAATTGTAATGAGATATAAGATGAAAAATATTACATAATTTTTATTAAATTGCAAGCCAAATTTACTTTTTTTATATATGAATTTCCAAATTTATAATATTGTAGTAAAACATGAATATAAATATTTATATTAAATTATGTTATGTATGTAAAGGAGTATTTAAATTATTCTTCGTGTTATACTTTTATATTTTTAATTATATTTAGTAATTAAGTTATTGAAATAATTTTTGATGAATTAAATTAATGCTCAAATAAAAATTATTTATTCTGTAAAATGAAAACATGAAAAAGTTTGCACTATTGGGATTTTAAAGGATAGATAGAGGGTTTTGTTTCTCAAAAATATTAAGTACATGAATGAAAATGATCAGATAGAGGGTTTTGCATTTTAATAAAAATTGATTATTATGATTTCATTTACGACATCGTTAAATTTTTAACGTAATTTATTAATGATATCGGCTTATAAAAAATTCCGAAATCGCGGTTTTGGTCCACAGATGCGAATTTTTAAGACAAAAATTATTTTTTTACCGAATTCGTCTCAAACGTTGACAGTATGTTGAGTATGTTATGTAAAAAATAGTAAAAAAATTAAAAACGCGATTTTGGTCCACAGATGCTGATCAGCATCGGGATTTTTAAGATTAAAATTTTTGTTTCATAATGTACACAAGACATCCAAATTTTGAGACATATCTTTCAAAAAAGTCAAACAAGAATTTTCAGAAAAAATTAGCATCAGTGGACCAAAATCGTTGTTCTGGAATTTTGTTGACAAATTCATGTGCAGCATGCAAAAATTAGTATGAAAACATGTAATGCATGATGAAATTATTCAAAAAAAATATTTATAAATTAATTACACAGTGCAACACCCAAAATCGGAATGGGATGAAGCCAAAAGCAAATGAAAGTTGACATATTCCATAACAAACCCCTCAAGGCTTTTTTCTAGTTCAGAGCTAGGTTTTGTTTCACACGCATTTGAAGTTAGTGCACTTTTATTATAATTATAATAATAAATGCTTGAAAACTGTATTAGTGGCGAATGATTAATATTGTAATTGCCTTTAAATAACAATCATACGCAACGGTGTCCAGTGGTTTATATTAATAATTGCCTTTAAATAACAATCATACGCAACGGTGTACAGTGGTTTATTTTAATAATTTGGCTATTCAGTAAATAGGTACTGGACCGATTGCAGCAAATTTTCATACCAGTCATAGCTGAAGTAATTTTGAGCTTAAATTTGGAAACTGGACCCTACATGTCCAATAAGGGCACCACCAGGGGCCTTTAAAGTAATGGGGTCCTAGACAGATATTTCGATACTGTAGTTGGAGTGTATAAAAAAAAATAATTGTTCGATTAATTGACATAAATTAATCGATTTATTCGTTATTCGAAAATCGTCATTTTTAAATTAATCGAACAAGAGTTTGTATTTGTTTGATCGATTAATCGAATCATTCTTAATCGGTTGACAACTCTAGTACCTACATAATTTGTGAATTTGACCAAGTTAAAAAAAAATTTAAGTTTTTTCTGTATGTAAAGTTCAAGTCTTCTTTATTACGAAGAAAATAAGGGATTTTTTAATAATATCGGTCAGAAATTGTGGAAGTTACATGCATCTGAACCAAAGAGTTTCAAATTCAGTTTTAAATGAAAAAAGTAATTACAGTAGATAATTTTAATAAATTTCAAAATTGGGTCTTGAATTATTGCGTAAAAGTTGCGTGATTAAGAACACAATAAGAATACAAGTAGAATTTTTAGAGTTTAAAAAAATCGAAGGTTTCGGACTTTTTTAAATTCGATTTTAAGTGTTCCAAAAAAATTAATTCACAAAAAAATGAAAATTTCCGAATTTTTTTGGTGTCCTAGATTTCACATCCGAATTTCTTTTTCGTTTTGTTTCACATAGATAAAATTTGATGAAAGTAAAACGAATGCACTTTTTTCCTTATAATTTTTTAAATTTGAATTATTCGATTTCAACTTCGATTGAAAATGTGATCAACAAAACACTAAACTTGATTTCATGTGATTCGGAAATTTTCATGTGAATTAAAAAGTTGTGAAAGACAGAACAGAGGCCATAATTACTTCGAATAATTTTGTAATATTTTTTTCTAAAACTACATCTAAATACCAAAAAATGTTGTCCAACTTTTTTTAAGATATCGATATTTTTTACTGGTCAAAATTAATTGAAAATTTAATTTTTTTTTTTTTTTTTTAATCGCCATTTCGAAATATTGATTATTCAACACCAATTTGGAATAAAAGGCTGAAAATTGGTGTCTAAGTTGTATTTAATACGTACTACAACAAATGAAATAATCGAAAGGGGTCGGGTCCAAAAGTGTGCGATTTGGCATGGAATGCTCCTTATATACCCATTCAAAATAGAAAATTATGTTGCACTGTGCTATTTAAAATTAACAAAAATTAGCCATGACTGTTAAACAGTTGTTAACAAAAAAAAAAAATACAACACTAAAAAATTCTATGGTTGCCAAGTTTTTCTTGCTAATTTTTGGCGCCAAAAATATTCTATGTATTGTGTAAAAAGATGACGGCTGGCTGGCCTGGCCATATAAAAGGTGGTGTTTACAGAGAACAAAGCCGACATGAAGTTAATGGACAATTTTACAGCAAAGAAGCCAGGCAGAGAACGAAGCCGACATGAAATTGTCGGCGGCGGCGGCTAAGCATAAAATCTATCGGCGGCGGCTCTTAGCCGGTTGTAGCCGATGAAAGGTATATGTTATATGTTATGGCTATTATTCATAATACTTATGATCAGACCTTCGAAATTTTAATTCACCATTCAATTTCTCAAATCAAAAATTTTAATTAATGCTTGAATTAATTCTTTGAATTAAATTTGAATTAGGGGGTCCCCGGTGGACCCCTTGGAGCCAAAAAACCGCCCCACCCACAAACATGTACGTATGGGTACTCAAATGAAAGGTAATTTGCTCACGATTGCAAATATGTATTTTTTGTATGTATTTTAACAATATTGTAACCCCTAAATCCATTTTAGTAACTTTCAGTTCAATAATTAAGCCATTCAGTAATTAAAAACTTAAAAATCTTGATACACAAAAAGGTTTTATTTTGCGCGGAGGGTGGGTTTATGGCATGGAGTTTGTAATCCCTAAGCCCGGCCGAAGGCCGTCTACGCAGAAACAAAATTTTAAGCAAAAAAAAAAAACTTTTTTTGGTGGACTTTTTTTTGAAAAAAAAACGCATTAGGGCAGTTTTTTGGAACTAGAGGGGCCCAGGGACCTAGCTCACCTTTATTCTGTTTTTCTTTTTTAATTACTTTTAACTAAGTACCCACACAAACCTGTACACTAAGAAAAAAAAATATTAAAATCAAACAGAAACAACTTTAAATTAAATATAAAACAGTGACGAAATAGAACAAAGTTTGTTTTTATTTAATTTAAATATGTTTCTAGTTGTTTTTAACATGACACGATTAGTAGACAACATGTTAAAATTAAGATGTAACAATATTGTTTTAAAATTGGCCATGCTAAATTTAAATATGCATCAAATTTTAATTTAAAGTTGATCAATATTAATTTTAATATGCGAAATTTTTTTCTTTTGCAGCTTTTTACTTACCTAAAAACCATGAAACTTAAAATAAAACAATACACATTTTTTTTTAAATTATTTTTACAATATTTTTTAATAACACATCAAAAAAATTAACACTACTCTAATTGTACATCTAAGGTAGAATTACATCCAAGGCTTTGGCTTTAAATATTGCTTGTTGGCTTTATTTTTTGCTATACATAAAAAAATCAAAGCCAAAGCCTTGGATGTACTTCTACCCTAATTGTAGCACTACATCTAATTACAACAAATGTAATTAAATACCAAAAATGAAAAATAAACATACTTAAATTAATACTATATACCATATATAAAAAACTAAAGTTAGAAGTTTTCATTTTCTGCCAATTACATACATAGATACATTCCCTCCTCATCTTCTTTGTCTTTTTCACTTGTTTTTTTTTTACTTTTTTTCAGTTTTATTTTTGTTTTAATTGTTAATAATATTCTTTTTCACTTTAGTTTTTTAATTTTTAATTTTACTTTAGTTAATTTAATTAATTTCACTTAAAACTCGTCACATTTAGAGATGTGAAAAATGTGCGTCTTTTTTTTAATGAAAAAATATTTTAACATTGTATCTACTTAAAATAAAATTGCCCAACTTTACTATATTTCTTGAAAAAAAAAACTTTAAATGTCAAAAAACAAAATTGTCCAACTTTAAAATAACCACGAAAAATATTGTTTTTAATACAAATATTTGAATAAGATTTTTTTAAATTTTTAACGACTTTTAATGACAGCATATTAAATTTAAAGTGATCAATTTTAAATTAAAATTGTATGCAATTTTAAATTAAAATTGTATGCAATTTTAAAACAAACATATTTTGTTTAAATCAATCAAAAACAATATTAAAATTTAAATTTTTCCAAAAATATGTAGCATACTTAAAATAAACATGAAAATATTTGATTTAAATATGTTTTTTTCCCTCAGTGTAGGTGGGAGGGTCTGTTTTTTGGATCCAGGGGGGCCCCGGGGCCCAGCCCCCTTAAATTTTAATTTCGGTTTTTTTCTTTTTTAATTCCAGAGGGGGTCCAATCTTTTTCCCCCCCAAAATATGTGTGCCCCGTAAAGTGCACTTTTGCCTTTTTTTTAAATTATTAATTTTTGCTAATTAAGTTTTAAAAATTAAGTAATTGTTTCTTCTAAAAGTGTGTGAATTCCAAATAATAAAAATTATAAGAAAACACCGAATCTTGTCAAAATATTGACATGGCCGACCAGTTGTCCAATCTTACTTAACCTTATACAGGGTGGTCCAATAACAAGTATCTTTTTAAAACATGCAATGAAATGAACAATACTCAATAGTTTTGGAACCTTATGGCTTTATTTGAAAGAGCAAATATTCCCATTATTTATGGCAAACGACTTCATTCATTCGGCTGCCTGGGTTAGCTCCGCAGTAGCTCATCCTCGGCACCCATTTTTCTAATGTTTCTGGTTCTATCTCACAAATGGCTTGAACGATATTCGTCGACAGGGCCTAGAACATTTCTGGATTTCCCATGTTGCATGGATCTTTAACGAGACCCCTCAAAAAAATGTCTAAAAGTTTTAATCGGCAGCTCTGAAGTGATCAGTTGTCACTGCGAATATGGCTAAAACACGATTTCCGAACTAAGTGCGCAAAATATGGATTGTTTGATGGACTGAGGGGCATATTGCGACATCCTTCTGAAAAGAAATGTCATCCAAGTTGATATATTCTATTACGGCCAACAAAAAGTCGGTAATCATGGCTCTGTAGCGCTTATCTTTGACGAAAATGGGGTTTTCAGCAGTACTTTTGAAAATATTGTATAATGATGCTGATACTCAAATCTGTTGCTTCCCATAGATGAATTGGATTCCTTACAATACCGTGCGAGTTTTACAATCCCAAGATGTAGCAATTTGTTTGTTAACATAACCTCATTTAAGTGCATTACTTCGGTTAAAAACTTTTTTTCGAAAAACGAGCAGTTTGGCAGTACTGCGCTACAACGCGATACAGCGGAGCAAGCCGAGGACGCATCAATGAAGTCGTTTGCCATAAAAAATGGGAATGTTTGCTCTTTCAAATAAAGCCATAACATTCCAAAAAAAGTTGAGTATTGATCATTTTATTGCATTTTTAAAAAGATACTTGTTATTGGACCACCCCTTATATCTTAAAAAAAAAAATACAAAAACCAAACACAAACTCGCAAAAATACAACTCTACAACGAAAGAAAAAATGATAAAGGAAAATGAGCCGCCGCCGGCAAGCAAAGGTTGCGCCGCCGCTGCCGAAAATTTCGCGTCGGCTTGGTTGCCTGTCTCTGATATGAAATTTTGTTCTCTTTTTCCAGTGTTGTTAAGTAAAATATTTAAAAAATTTCCTCTTCGACAGACTTTGTGGGAAAGAGACAAAAATTATTTTTTTTACACACACTTTAAATGACAGAGTTTGTGCGAATGAAACAAAGTATGTTTTCTCTCTTTGGACTCTCTTTTTTTTTTGATTTGCACACAAACACAAATTCTTGGTGCATTTTGTTGTCCCTTAATTTAAAGAATATTTTAAAAATAAAAATATTTTTTAATAAATTAAAATTATTTCTTAGATGCAGAATAAAAGAAATCACATCAAAAATCTCAAAATTATCCCAAAGCAGGGCCAAAAAAATAATTTTTATAGACTTGGTACCTGCGTATTGTTTTGGTTAAGAATACATTTAAGTGTTGTAAAGTGAAATATGAATTTTAACAAAAATTTCCAGTGTTGTAAAGGGATCGAGAGGCGAGAACAGAGAACGAAGCCGACATGAAATTGTCGGCGGCGGCGGCTAAGCAAAAACTCGATCGGCGGCGGCTAACTAAAACTATTTTTTGTAAACATTTTTAAGCCGAAATAAGCTAAGCAAACCGGCGGCGGCTGGAGTACCTAAAAAACATCGGCGGCTGCTAAGTCGCGGCTGTTAGCCAATCGGCTTCGTTCTCTGGGTGTTTGACAACAAAAAAGAAAAAAGATGTGAAAATTTAAAGGTCGGATTTAATGATGAATTAAATTTTGGATTTTTTAATGTGGGATGGGAAATGAATCTTTATTAAAGGTTAGTATTATAGAAGCTATAATGAATATATACATCTTTTAACAAAAGTGATGAGTCAGTGCAGGGGTACAGAACATGGTAAAATGTGGCCATGAGACGTCTTAACAATGAAAAACAAATTGACTCGAGGTCATTACATTTTGTTTTTTGGTTATGTACGTTTTAGAAATATGCATTACTGATTAAAAACTAACCGTTTTAAGATCTAAGATGTGACAAAAGAATTATACTAAACATGTAAAATATTTTTCTTGCAGATGCCGTAGGATCAGATTCTCTTAATGGACAATTTTACAGCAAAGAAGCCAGGTTGAAATAATGCTGTTGGCTCTACTCCAGACGCTGAAGTTAACATCCTTTGGAACTATGTATAAAAGGTGGTGTTTAATGAAAAATTCCCAAACAACAAAGAAACAAAAGATGTGAAAATGATGGTCGTGATTTAAAGGTGAATTTAATTTTGGATTTTTTTAATGTGGGAAACGAATCTTTATTAAAGGTTAGTATTATAAGAAGCTATAAGGAATATATGCATATCTTTTAACAAAAGTGTTTTTTGGTAAAGTACTTTGTAGAAATATGCATTACTGATCAAAAACTTACTGATCAAAAGATCTAAGATGTGACAAAAGAATTATACTAAACATGTAAAATATTTTTCTTGCAGATGACGTAGGATCAGATTCCCTTAATGGACAATTTAACAGCAAAGAAGCCAGGATGAAATAATGCGTGAAAATGATTGTCGTGATGAATTAAATTTTGGATTTTTTAATGTGGGAAAGGAATCTCTAATAAAGGTTAGTATTATAAGAAGCTATAATGATATAAACATCTTTTAACAAAAGTGATGAGTCAGTGCAGGGGTACAGAACATGGTACAATGTGGCCATGAGACGTCTTAACAATGAAAAGCAAATTGACTCGAGGTCATAACATTTTGTTTTTTGGTTAAGTACGTTTTAGAAATATGCATTACTGATTAAAAAACTATCCGTTTTAAGATCTAAAATGTGACAAAAGAATTATACTAAACATGTAAAATATTTTTCTTGCAGATGCCGTAGGATCAGATTCCCTCAATGGACAATTTTACAGCAAAGAAGCCAAGATGAAATAATGCTGTTGGTTCTACTCCAGACGCTGGAGTTAACATCCTTTGGAACTATGTAGGGTTATAGCATTATTAATAGTATTCACATTTCAAAGTGCGAAATACTCCATTTTTTTACAACAAGGATGGAATTAAATAAAAAAAAATCCAAACAGCAAAGATGTGAAAATGATGGTGGTCGTGATTTAAAGATGAATTAAATTTTTGAATGTGGGAAATGAATCTATATTAAAGGTTTGTATTATAAGAAGCTATTAGGAATATATACAAATTTTTAACAAATGTGATGAGTCAGTGCAGGGGTACAGAACATGGTAAAATGTGGCCATGAGACGTCTTAACAATGAAAAGCAAATTGACTCGAGGTCATTACATTTTGTTTTTTGGTTATGTACGTTTTAGAAATATGCATTACTGATTAAAAACTAACCGTTTTAAAATCTAAGATGTGACAAAAGAATTATAATAAACCTGTAAAATATTTTTCTTGCAGATGCCGTAGGATCAGATTCCCTTAATGGACAATTTTACAGCAAAGAAGCCAAGATGAAATAATGCTGTTGGTTCTACTCCAGACGCTGGAGTTAACATCCTTTGGAACTATGTAGGGTTATAGCATTCTTAATAGTATTCACATTTCAAAGTGCGAAATACTCAATTTTTTTACAACAAGGATGGAATAAAATAAAAAAAAAATCCAAACAGTAAAGATGTGAAAATGATGGTGGTCATTATTTAAAGATGAATTAAATTTTGGATTTTTTAATGTGGGAAACGAATCTCTATTAAAGGTTAGTAGTATCAGAATCTATAATGAATATACCCATCTTTTAACAAAAGTGATGAGTCAGTGCAGGGGTACAGAACATGGTAAAATGTGGCCATGAGACGTCTTAGCAATGAAAAGCAAATTGACTCGAGGTCATAACATTTTGTTTTTTGGTTAAGTACGTTTTAGAAATATGCATTACTGATTAAAAACTGTTCGTTTTAAGATCTAAGACGTGGCAAAAGAATTATACTAAACATGTAAAATATTTTTCTTGCAGATGCCGTAGGATCAGATCCCTTAATGGACAATTTTACAGCAAGGAAGCCAGGTTGAAATAATGCTGTTGCCTCTACTCCAGCCGCTGGAGTTAAGATCTTTTGAAACTATGTAGGGTTATAGCATTATTAATAGTATTCACATTTCAAAGTGCGAAATGCTTACAACTCTGATGGAATTAAATACATTTCCCAGATACCATTTTTAAAACTAACACCACCTTTAAACGTCAAAAAGAATTGATTCTTGCATAGCCTTTATATATTTAAGTTTTTGATTAAATACAAAATTATTTTTTTTTTTATTTCGCAAGACTTCGAATTTTCCACGTGAATATCGGTGACGTGTTTATCCTGTATCAAATTGTTTTTCATGAAATAAAGATATTTTAATGAAATTTTTTTCTGTATATCTAAACTTGTTTTAATAAAAATTACGCCTTAGCCTTATCTTTACATCATTTACAGATGTAATTGGAAAAATGCCAATTGTAGGAGCCTGTCACAGTCAATTCCGTGGAAGTGGTTTCGTAAAACGATATAATTTTTTTGAATGAAACGACTTCCATGAAAATGATTTCATTCCGAAAAAAGATACCTATTCGTTTTACGAGTAAACCACTTCCGAACGCAATTGACATTGTGTGACATGCCCCGTAAAACAAGGATTCTACTTGTAATGCGAATATTTCATTTGTAATTTGAAATAGATCAATTTTAAATATAAATAAATCGAACAAGTGATCGTTAAATTAGGCTATGCCGAACCTGTTTTATCATGTTAAAAAAATGTACAGGGATCTTGCGAAAAATGTTTACTATTACGTGTTTTGCACTCAATTTTATCATTATTCAAACTTTGTACATCCACGCCCTCAAAAGAAGGCGGGCCAAAAAAAAAAAAACATTTTCTAGTCCCCGGGTCAGACTTCAAATTTCTAGAAAAAACATGTTTCATTTGATAAACACGTAAAAAAATTGTGTTTTTCGGAAGTTGGTTTAGTTCATCAATACAGAATTTTGCCTATTTACGAACTTGACCTGCCTGGGGCCATAAGACATATTCGTGCCACATTCAGGAGGCTAGCTTTGTTATTTTGGACTACATCGTGTTATCTACAGACGCACGGAGATTCATAAATGTCTTAGAATCGATCATGGATCAATAATATACTGTGACTGTGAATATACTACTGTAGTTGGAGGTTATAAAAAGATCAATTGAATTTCAAACATGTGAGAGTGTCAGAGAGTGTTAAATTCGGTTGTGCCGAATCCTTTATACCTACCAAAATGGTTAAAAAATAGTCGCAAGAAACACCTTTACGGACTCACCGACAAGTACGGAATCATGAATCCGACTTTTACGGTACGTTTACTGACCGTAAAATTCGTATCCGTCATAGCTGGTGCGAAAACGGAACATAAACTTTCCGTAACTTATTATTTTCGAACACGTTATTTAATTAATTTGTGTTTTAGTTACACCCCTCGTATTTTGAATTGTAAAAAAATGTAGTAAAATTTATTACATTTAAAACCAACACTGTGTTTATATTTGTTCGTGAACCCCAAACAGTGTTGCCAGAAAAATATTTAGTCGTGTCCTTATTTTGGAGTTTAGGAACATCTTTGGCTATTTTTTTTTTTTTTTTGAAATAACAAATTTTCAGCAGAATTTTCTAATGATATATTTTAAAGCAAATGCATCATTATCAACAATATTTCTTTTTAAATGAATATTTTGCATGTGTTTTGTTATTGTAACAACAATAAAATACATGTAAAATTTTCGTTCGTGCGTATCCGTTCGTCTTCTGAAAACTGGCACTTACGTGTGGAGTAATATTTGAACCATATTCGAACTTAAAGGCTTGGTTTTAAATAAAAAAAAATCACCAAATCCATCCCTGGGGTAATAATTTAAAATTTTAATAAACTAAGATACTTAATTGAATTTTTGTAGGGAGGAATTTAAATTTGTACCATTTTTTCTAATTATAATAAAATTTATGTAAATTTGGGCACCGTAACATTACGTTTGGTTCATCCCACAACGCCAGTTCTGCTTACCAAAAGTGGCCCACTGGGCACATTATATCACAACCACTACCTTCATACCAAGAAAGGTGAGGTTCTTACCCATTATTATTTGTCCCAAAGTAGGGGTAAAGTGCACAATACGGAACACGAATATTTTGTCAAAATAACTGCCACCCCCTTTCGAATTAAAAAAAAAAAAACGATATTAATTTAAGAGGGCTGGGTCCCGGGGCACTGGAGCCAAAAAAACGCCCATTAATATTTCTCAAAAATATTCGGCCCCCGTAAAGTGCACTTTTGCTCAAACTAAAGTTTAATCACCATTTTGGGAACAAATCGCCTTATCTGGCAGCACTGTCCCCAACTTTTTCCTTTCCTTTTGATCTTTGATCTTTTGTTTAAAAGACGCGCTATTATTTTAAATTAAAATCTTGCAAAATAGCCTTTTCTTAAGTCGGGTTTTTGTAGCCTCTCTGAAATTCAATTAAAGAAAATTGTGGAAAACGTAAAAAGTTTGTGCAAAGCATTTATTATTTCCCAAAAATGGATCGTACAATAATTGTACCATATCGTGCAGAAGAAAAGGAATTATCTCAAGTTTTATACACTGCCCTTCAAGGTTTAACATTACTGCATCCACCCACAGATGAACTGAAAAAATGTCTATCCGATGAAATGTTCATAAAGCCCAATCAAATTGCATTCTTTCAAGTAATGGCTTATTTGTTTCGCATTTTGGATGCTCAGGAATTCAAGAAACGTTTCTTTTGGCCCATCACGGACAAAAGATCCGAATCAATTTTTCGCACCTGCACTGTGGAATACTTAAAGTATTTAAATGAAAAACATCATCTAAATTGGACCAACATTAAATCCTATTTGGTCGTAATGCCGGGTGGTATGAAATTTATAAGTTTCCTAGTGGATTTCGTTAATTTCATAGTAAAAGAATTGATTAAACAAAAAGAAAGACAATTAAATTTGGATGCTGAACAACAAAGGGAAGCTGTTACTGAGGCAAATTTACAAAAAATGTGTGCCAAGAATATATGTTTCAAACAAATGGCCTCGGAATTTATAGAGACTGTGGAGTGCGTCAATCGGAAGTATGATGAAAAAAATCAAATGCTAATGCAACAATTGGATATGTTATCACAAGAAACTGGCATAAATGTGGATTTGTTAACTGATGATAAGTTTTTGGAAGATTTTGAGGAAAATAATAATTTGTTATTTGAAAGTCAGTACAGTGAGAGAACAAAAAAGATATTGGCCATGGATGAGATGATTGGAGAACTTAAAGAGGCAATGGATAAATTTTATAGCAAGGAAACTGGTTACAAATATGATAAACAAAAAATTTGTCTGCAATTAAAACGTATACGAGATCATTTTCCAATGGAGGAATTAATAGAAGGTATTTTTTATTGGGAAAAAGTAGAGGAAGGTCTGAATTACACTATACCTCTTCTAATGTCTTATATCTGAGATTCAAAAAAATTTTCTATTAAAAAAATTTCTCAGATTCTGGGACTTTTTCTATAGAAAAAATGTCTCAGAATCTGAGAATTTTTTTAAAAACAAAAAAACGTCTCAAAATCTGAGAATTTTTCTATATAAAAAAAACGCATCAGAATCTGAGATGTGTCTCAGTCAAAATGTCTCAGAATCTGAAAATTTTTCTATAAAGGAAAAATTTCTCAGAATCTGAGAATTTTTCGGAAAAAAATTTTCTATATAGGAAAAATATCTCAGAATCTGACAATTTTTCTTTATAGGAAAAATGTCTTAGAATCTGAGAATTTTTTTATATAAGAAAAATGTCTCAGAATCTGAAAATTTTTCTCTCAGAATCTGAGAATTTTTCTATATAGGAAAAATGTATCAGAATCTGAGAATTTTTTTATATAGGAAAAATGTATCAGAATCTGAGAATTTTTCTATATAGGAAAAATGTCTCAGAATCTGAGAATTGTTCTATAAAGGAAAAATATCTCAGAATCTGAAAATTTTTCTATATACGAAAAATGTCTCAGAATCTAAGAATTTTTCTATATAGGAAAAATGTCTCGGAATCTGAGAATTTTCTATATAGCAAAAATGTCTAAGAATCTGCGAATTTTTCTATATAGGAAAAATGTTTTAAAATCCAAGAATTTTTCGATATAGGAAAAAGGTCTCAGAATCTAAAAAATTTTTTATTTAGAAAAAATGTCTCAGAATCTGATAATTTTTCTATATCGAAAAATTTTTCAGAATCTGAGAAATTTTCTTTATAGCAAAAAAGTATCAGAATCTGAGAATTTTTCAATATAGGAAAAATGTATCAGAATAAGAATTTTTCTATATAGTAAAAATGTTTCAGAATCTGAGAAGAGGAAAAACGTCTTGGAATGTGAGAATTTTTCTTTATAGGAAAAATGTCTGAGAATCTAAAATTTTTCCTATTCAGAAAAATTCTCAGAATGTAAGAATTTGTCTGAGATTTATTTTTTGTATGAAATTTCTCAGATTTTGAAACATTTTGTATACAATTAATGAGTTATTTTATATAAAAAATTTTCAGAATCCTTTGTTTCTAAAGTAACCGACGAGGGTGTTAATATTAATACACTAATCACAACATTCAATGTTATTAATGAAACCATACAAAACGAATTAAAGGCTGTTAATAAACGACCATGTGCTGGTGAATTTGTATATTCCAGACTATTAAGCTTGAAACAAAATTTACATGAGATCCAAATACAAATTACTGATTTTAAAAAAATGCTTGATGCAAATATGAAAAAAAGTTTACCGGAATTTCCTCAAACACCTATACGTAACGCAACAATGGCTGGTCCAAGTAAACGCTCTTTAGAAAATACTTTATTAATGAAATTGGTTTCTACACCACCTATAAAATTGGAAGCACCAGAAGTTGGGCGAAAATCCAGATTGGCATTAGTGGACTCAAAAACGGCAAATACCAATGAAACATTTAATAATTTTTTCGGTAAGTTATTTTCAAAGAATCTCATTTCAGATATAAAAATATTGTTATTCTAATCTTAGCACCTCCACGTTCCGTGCGCCAGCCAAATCGTCATCAGAGTCTTGTTGATCAATCTCAGACCGATTTAAGTTGTACCATCAATAGATCAAAAATTATTGATCCTATGCAATTATTGCGTTCGGCTAGTAAAAAAGATTCCTCAAAATACAAATTACCTACACCGAAAATTAACATATCAAATTTGGGCAGTAAATGGAAAGAACAGCAATCATTGTTTAATGATCAGGAAGATGATAAACTTTCTACTGCTTCTGCTGTCTCAACATCTACGACAATCACTGAGAGTAATCAATCACCCAAATCGAATGTACAACTAAAGAATTTAAGTAAAACGTCACCACAATCATTTACTAAAACAGCAACTACTACTATGATACACACACTATCGCCCTTTACTCCATTTAACTCTAATGATCGTACTCGTATTGCTAGATCACAATTTCAGTTGAAAGACAATAGTCCTGGTGGAGGAGGAAATAATTTAGCTTCACTAAGTTATGGAAAAAAATTATCGGCCGTAATGAAGGTTCAAGATGCTTCTTTAAATTTTGCCAATTTAAGTACAAGTCCTTCGGGTCGTTTAGAACCGTTGGTAACGGCAGAAGATTTAAATATTCCCAAATTGAAATTAAATGATTTATCAATAATTGAACATAATTTGAGTTTAAATGTAAGTATGCATTGAATGATTTAAAAACACATTCAAGAAATTTTTGTGTTATAGCCCTGCAGGAAAAGTATATCTCTCGATCAAAAGTCACCTATCCCGTGACTGGTGAAAACGGGACATATCACTAAAATGCCTATCACGTGACCGGAGACAATAGGAAAATGGCAAATTTTCAAATTTTTACTATGTCCCGAACAAAATTTAAAAATTATCTAAGTCCCAGACACATTTTTTGGCGTTATTTTATGTAGCAAAAAAATTTATCAAAAATGATTTTACAAAAAATTTCATAAATTTTAAAAAACTTTCCAAGTACCGAAACTTTTTTGGAAAATTTTCGTAGTCCCGTTTTGGAAAAAACAAATATTTTAAAGCAAAAAAAAATTTTTCTGGGTTTCGTTTACATTCCGCGTGAAACTCATTGAAATAACGGTCAGCGATTGTTTCTACGACATTCTAACGAATGTCTTAGAATCAATCCGTCTGTCTGTGGAAGAAACAATACAGCCCAAAATAGCTAGACTACTGAAGTTTGGAACAAATATGTCGTATGGTCATAGGCTGTTTAAGTTCGGAGATGGGCAAAATCGGGCCAGAGGAAAACAATTTCCCCCTTCAGGAACTAAACCAACCTCTAAAAAACTTAATTTTTGGCAGGTTTTATTATACTTTTATCAAGCAAATGAATAATTTTAATGTTGGAAGAAGTTCTAAGTCCTGCCCTTAAACCCCGGGGATTAGAAAATGTGTTTTTTTCGGCCGGACCCCTTTTGTGAACGTGGATATTGGAGAATTATTAAAATAATGATAAAATTGTATTACTAATGTGCAAAACGAATAATAAATGAATTAAAAACATAAAGCACGAGGGGGAAGTGGCCCCTATTGACCTATGCCGACCCCACCCCCTCTCCTCACAAAAAACGCTCCTGTATTTTTATACCCTCCACTCAGTGATAGATTATATAAGTTTGTCATTCCGTTTGTAACTCATCGAAATATCCCCATAAAGTATATATATTCATAATCCCCGATCGATTTTAAGACATTCTAGCGATGTCTGTCTGTCTGTGGAAATGGTGATTACGGCCAGAATATTACACGGAGATAACTAAAACTTAAGATATTTATTGGAAATTCTCCCAAATTGCAGTGCATTTGAGCGATATCGGTTCAAAAGTTATGAGCTAAAATGTAAGAACACCTTAAAAATTTTAGTGCATTCAACATAACCTAAAAATATAAAATGCTTTAATTCGGCTGCTGGTTGACATATGTGAACATAATTGAACACCAAATGGTATTTAAACAAGTACGAACATATTTTTTGACAAAAAAAGAAAAAATCGCGGATTTTTTCACAAAAAAAAAAAAAAAAAATTTTCACGCAAATTTTTTTTCAAAAAAAATTTTTTTTTTCAAAAGGATTTTGTATTAAAAAAAGTTTTTTGCAATAATCTTTTTGAAATTGTGGAGGGTATCACTACATTCGGCAAGGCCGAACGTAAATTTTTACTTGTTTTTTAATGTTTTTACATGTTGGAGGGTATCAAAAATTCGGCACAGCCGAATTTAAAAATCTTGTTTTTTTGTCAATTATTTTGCTTGTTTGCTTCGTGCGTTATTATATGTTCGAATACCCTCATGAAAAAATCGCATAATCTCATGTTCAAATAACACAGTGATACAAGATTGAACTTTCGGAATCGGAATGGGATGAAACCAAAAGCAAATGAAAGGTAACGTTTTCCATAACAAAACCCTCAAGGCCTCTTTTTTTAGGTCAGAGCTGGATTTTATTTTACACGCATGTAAAGTTGGTGATTTTAAAGCATTTGAAGTTTTTGTGTACTAAACATGCCCTACTTGAACATGTAGGGTTGTGCCCTTATTGAACATGTAGGGTCCAGTTTCCAAACTTAAGCTCAAAATTACTTCAGCTATGACTGGTACAAATTTTGTTGCAATCGATCCAGTACCTATTTACTGAATAGCCAAATTATTAAAATAAACCACTGTACACCGTTGCGTATGATTGTTATTTAAAGGCAATTATTAATATAAACCACTGGACACCGTTGCGTATGATTGTTATTTAAAGGCAATTACAATATTAATCATTCGCCACTAATACAATTTTCAAGCATTTATTATTATAGTTATAATAAAAGTGCACTAACTTCAAATGCGTGTAAAAAAAATCTAGCTCTGAACTGGAAAAAAGCCTTGAGGGGTTTGTTATGGAATATGTCAACTTTCATTTGCTTTTGGTTTCATCCCATTCCGATTTTGGGTGTTGCACAGTGTAATACATTCCAAAATTAAAAAAATAAGTTTCCAAAATTTATGAAATTGAAGAAATATTGCCAAAACTATGAAGAATTTGTCTTTTCGTTCTAAACTCATTAAAACATCGGTGTTGGATCTCATAAAGTATATAGTGAATTCCATGCCAAATCGGGTACTTTGAAAAATTTTTTTTTGGATATCATTCGAAAGCTCCTTCGTGGTAAATTTACAGATTTTTTTGATGACACGTTGAAAAGATAGTGACATATCGCTCATTTACTTGTATGGTGTCATAACTCAAAATGTTTCATTTACAGAAAACGCGTTTAAAGTTTACAATTGAAACTGGTTGTTCATTGAAAATGGCCGGTACATGGAAAATGTAATAATTACGTATTTTCTTCTCAAAATATGAGTTTTAAAGATATAAATACGAATTTTTGACACAATATAAAGCATGATATAACGAAAAATGTTGAATTATTAACTCAAAAATCACATTTTTTGAGTTATGACACTATACAAGTAAATGAGCGATATGTTCATTACACGGTTCAATAGTGGCATACCACAGAACATACCTCTTTTTTTGAGACCTAAAATTGTTTTCAAAATTTTTAAATATTTTTTCAAAACCTAAACGGAAAAAAGTTACAATAAAAATTTTATCTGACCTTGGAATATTTTCAATTTTTTTTCAAAAGTTTTTTAATTTTTTTTATAAAAGTATTTTTAATGATTTTTTTTAACTTTAATGCCCGTGGAATTTTTCAAAACTTTTTTTTACTTTACTAATACAAAAAATCATTTCAGAATTCTTTGGCATTTGAAATACCAACAAACGCATTAAATTTATCAAACGATAAGGATGCTGCATTTGTAAATGATGAAAATAATGCTAATGCTGTAAATATTGTCATCAACGAACCACCACTAAATGAACCAATCAATAAATATGAAGAACGTTTGGAAGAAGATGCTATATTTGATATAAGTGATAGTGTTTTAAATGATGTTTCTTTTTAAAAATAATTTTATATACATTAAAATTTTATTTAAACTTTGTTAAAATTACTTTTTCAATTTTTTTTTTTAAATACATAAAACTTATACTTCAACTTATACATCATTTGTTATTAAAAACATCGGTGTTTGCTTTCGATTCTCCCGTGGTTTAGGTAATACAATATTTAAAGGTTTAACATAAGGATTTAAATGAGCCTTTTCATTTAGTTCTACAGACTCCAGAGATTTTTTGTAATTTAATAAATTTAAAATATATTCACGTCTTGTGTAATAAATGTCATCATATATGGAGTTTTTTATGATTATCGGTTTTGTTTCCTCTCCACTTGACTTTTCTTTTACACTTCTTTCATTAATTTTAGCCATTAATGGTTGAATTACATCTTTTAAAGCATTTTTTTTTATATTAAATTGTTTCGTTTGTTTAAACCTTTTATTTTGTACAGTTTCTATCAATTTACTTAAACGTTCCTCCAGATTAGTGAGACGATGTTCTAGAATTTCAAAATTCTGTATTATAAGTTCATTTTGATCATTTTCATTGATCAATTGCTTTGCGGTCATATCACTTTCTTTAGTCAGATCAATATTATCATTTACTTTTATTATGGTACCTTTTTCCTTTAGACATTTCTCTATTAAATTATCTATTTCTTCTTTCCGTATAAACTGATCTGTTATGGATAATTCTTGCAAGATATTTTGAATCACATTTTCTACTAAATTGGTTATGGAGATTGTTGTGTAAGCTTCCGAAATGCTAATATTTGACTGGGAGCCATTAAAATCCATCATTGCTATACGTATTTCTCGTGTTAAAGGTATCAGACGTTGTTGGGTTTTTCGTGGTGTTTGAGTAAATGTTTCAGGATTGGAAGCAGAATTGATTAACCTTAAACGATGATGTGAATTCAGTTCCATAAACTGTTTATTTTTTTTTTTAATTTTTTTATAAATTCACTTAAAATTTAGGAAATTGAAAAAAGTTATACAAAAATGTAAAATGTTATTTGATTAAAAATTCAAAAATTCCTTGAGTTTTATTTTTGGACTTTTTTAAGAGATGCAGGGGAAGAGAATTTTGTATTTTTTATACCCTCCACTTATTGTTAGTGGTTAAAGGTATCTAAACATAAGTTTGTTATTCCGTTTGTAACTCATCAAAATATCGGCCTGGGACCTCAAATGTATTGATCAGTGATCGATTTTAATGCATTCTAGCGTCTGTCTTTTGTAATAACGATCACAGCCAAAAAATAATACACAGGATATGGCTGAAACTTAACATATTAACTTTGTGTTCCTGATCAGTTTGATATTGCATTTGAGCGGTATCGGTAAGAACACATCGAAAATTTTTGTACATTCCACATAACCTAAAAATACAAAATCTTTTAATCCGGCTGCGGATTGACTGACATATGGAGTTTTTTTAGGGAAAAAATATGTTGGATCAATTGCCCTATATCGAACTAACAAATCGTGGAACAAAAGTTTTAGTTTTTCGGAAAAATAGGCCATGGTCAAACATGATAAAATTAAGCATATTTTGCTTGGCATCGCTTTTTATTTAATTTTTCTACAGTAACTCGACAGTTCTGAAATTTTTGAAACACATTTATTTTATAGAGTTTTGTATGGGCTATCGATTGGCAATATTTGTTTTTGAAAAAATCAGAACTATGTCTACAACCGCAGTCAACATCTATACTGACAGTCAAGCCGCGGTCAAGTCCCTGGATTCAATGTTTCTGAAAACAAGATCTGCCCTTAACTGCCGCACGTCTTTAAATGAGATGGCCAAGCAGTTTAACATACGACTCATATGGGTCCCAGGGCACAGAGACATTCCAGGGAATTGCAAAGCCGATGAGCTTGCAAGACTAGGAACTACCTTACAGGTTCCAACAGAATTGGAATGTGTTGGTATGCCTCTAAAAACTTGCAAGCAAAACCTACGGCTTTGTTCTGCGACGGAGACTAATCAAAGATGGGCAAATGGATGGACGTGTGAGACAACACGACTGATTTGGCCTTCTCTTAATCAGGGGCGCACAAGTGAGCTGATATCGCTTCCAAGAGGAGAGATTTCGACGGTGGTTTCTATAATTACCGGACACTGTCTTATAGGGAAGCACGCAGAGCGGTTAAATGTGCCGTCGAATGACTTTTGCCGAAGTTGCATGGATGAAGAGGAGTTGGAAACTATCGAACACTTTATTTGCCATTGCCCGGCACTTTCTGGTCAGCGACTTGCTTCACTGGGATCTAGGGAGCTGTACGATCTTTCTGATTTGTCGGATGTCAAAATACAACATCTAAGGAGTTTCATAAGAAGCTCAAACTGGTTTAACGACAGGGACTAGTAGGGAAACCTATTACGATCCCGTGGTATCACAATGGACCTCAGAGTCTACGTGTGTTGACGTAAAACGTCAGCAGCCACTTACAACCTAACCTAACCTACCTAACCTAACCTATGTCTGAATTTTCTAAATTTAAAAAATTGTGATTTTCTGAATTTCAATTGGGTTTTTCTGAATTACCAATGTGCTTTTCTGAATTTCAGTTGATATTTTCTCATTTAATAATAGTAACTATATTGTTTTCTAAACAACAATTGGGCATTTTTAAATTACAATTAGGTATTTCTGAATTACAATTGGGCTTTACTATAGATTTCGATTGGGCTATTCTGAATTACAATTTCTGAATTTCAATTGGACTTTTCTGAATTACAATTGGACTATTCTGAGTTTCAGTTGTGGTTTCTGATTTAAATTTAAAATTGTATTTTCTGAATTACAATTGGGCATTTCTGAGCTACAATTGGGTATTTCTGAATTATAATTGGGCTTTTCTGGATTTCGATTGGACTATTCTGTTTTTGTTTTTACTCACGTGAATAGTAAGTGAGCGTGAGTAAAAAAAAGTTTGCGTGAGTGATGCGATTATTGTTTGCGTGAGTAAGTGTAATCAAAATCCACTCACGCTCCCATTTTTAGTTTCTGAATTACAATTCAGCTTTTATAAATTTCAATTAAATTTTTTTGAATTTAAAATTGGCTTTGTGAATTTTAATTAGTTTTTTTTTTTTTTAAATTACTATTGATATTATCTGAAATCACAATTGAAATTCAGACATTCTAATTAAAATTCCTCTTCTGAATTGATCTTTTCTGAACTACAATTGGCCTTTTTTAAATAAAAATAGGGATTTTCTATGCCTTATGTTCATAGGCTGGTTAAGTTCGGAGATGGGCAAAATCGGACCAGGGGGGAAAAAGTTCCCCTTTGACGAAGTAAACCAACCCATGAAAAAAGGTAACTTTTTATAGTTTTTTTTTGTATTTTTGTTAAACAAATGAAACATTTTTATGCTTGAAAAAGTTCAAAGTCTTGGACTTGGACCCAGGGGATTTGAAATGCCTTTTTTTTTTGGTCCGGCCCCCTTTTGTGGGCGTGGATATTAGCAAATAATTTATATAATGATGAATAGTATATCTTTTGCACAACGAGCATAGTAATTAAATTTGTACAAATTTTTGACCTGAGAGAAAATGCCCCAAGGACCTCCAACAAGCACCCCCCCTGCAATTTTTTATTTTTATTTTTTTTTAACGATGGAGGGTATACAAGATTCGGCACAGCCGAATTTAACACTCTCACTTGTTAGAATTTCAATTTGGATTTCTGAATTACAATTGATCTTTTCTGAATTTCAATTGGGGCTTCTAAATTACAATTGACATTTTCAGAATTTCAATTGGGATTTCTGAATTACAATTAATCTTTTCTGCATTTCAATTTTATTTGAGATTTTTTTTTAGTTTTAAGAAAGTTCGGTAAACTTTATTTTTGCTATATTCGGCAATTTCAACACAGTAACGTTTTTATTTAAATACGTTTTTTCTTTTTTTAAAACAGCTGTTTTCAGAGTTGCTTAAAAATCGTACAAAATAAATCCATACAAGTTTACTACGTTATTTAGCAACCGCAAAATTTTCATTCGGTAAATTTTTTTTCGCAAAAAGGTAAGTTTTAAGTTTTTTCTTAATAAAAATTAATTAATAAATAATTAAATACATAATAGTATTTTAAGAAAGTTGCTAAACTTTAGCATCATGCAAATAATTAAGAAAATATAAAAGAGAGTTATTAATGTATAAATTAAAGAAAACAAATCATTTCGGGTGCGCAGACTATTGATTTTTCTTGTATACGTTGTTACTTTTTTTTTGTGTAATTATTTTTCTTTTGTTGATGTGTATATCGATTTTAAAATTTGCAATAGATTATGGACTGAATGAATCATTACCAATTGTAATTGAAACTAAAATACGCAAAAGAGACAATTCGTGATTACTTTTATTTGTTCCATATTTAATTAGTGTAGCTGGTGACAAAGAGCATTAAGATCTAATTATATATTCCATTATGGAATTTCCATACTCTTTAGTTGGTGATACAAGACCAAAACTATACAAAAACTTTGATTTCAATGTTGAAATTACACTTAAAACCTATTTGCGTAGACAACAATAGAGGGTACACCAACTACAATAAAACTTGATGGTCCCAATTTGACTGATAAGGTTTATTTTTTACAGAAACAAAAACTCCCTCTGATATTGTTTGTGCCGCCATACATGGAAAATAATTTATTTTAAACTATAGTTGTTATCGTCATGATTATTGTTTTGTTTATTTTTTTTTTTGTGGTTGATATGGAAGTAATGAGTACATTCTACTATTTATAAATAAAAATATTAAATATAATCAAACTGGGAGTGAGTGTAGATATATACATAATTGTAAAAAAATCACCATCCTGATCGATTTTTCAATAGAAAAAAATTTCTAATAAGAGTAAAAATATCTCAACTCAACCGACGGGTTGACCTCACCCCCTCCAAATTCAATGAAATTCAGTACTGAGTCAAACTTTTCCAAAAAAAAAATTGTGACACTTTTTCAGGGTTCTAGTATTTGAGATATGCGGTCTAGAAAATTGGGAGAAACGTACATATTTGATAAGATGTTCTTACATAAATGACGTTATCTCAAAAATTAATCAATGCACAGGTCTTATTCAGGTTTCAAATAAGAGGTAATGACATACACCATGTTTTTATACCCTACACCACTCTGTGGTACAGGGTATAATGAGTTTGTGCTGATGTTTGTAACTACCCGAAATATTAGTCCTAGACCTACCTTCAAGTATACCGATCGACTCAGAATTACTTTTTGAGTAGATTTAGCGATGTCCGTCCGTCTGTCCATCTATCGGTTTAAGCACGATACAGGTTACAATTTTAAATCAATTGACTTAAAATTTGAAACTTAAGCATCTTTTGGCCCAAGAACGAAGCCTATTGAAAAATCGGTCCATGTTAAGACCTAGCTCCCTTACAAATGCCCCCTTTGGATTAGGCTTAAATGACTAATAACTGTATTTTAATAGATATCGATTTGAAATTTAATAGGTAATTAAGTTTTGTATGCACAAACCATCATTCCGAATTTCAAAGAAATCGCGTCAGTCCTTCTGGTAGTCACCATACAAACCACCCTCCCAATATTCTCTGCATTTGAGCGATATCGGTTTAGAGGTTCAAAAGTTATGAACGAAAATGTAAGCACACCTCAAAAATTTCAGTACATTCAATATAACCTAAAAATACAAAATGCTTTAATTCGGCTTTTGGTTGACATATGTGAACACAATTGAACACCAAATGGAATTTAAACAAGTACGAACATATTTTTTGAAAAAAAAAGAAAAAAATCGCGGATTTTTTTTTACTAAAATTTTTTTTCGCGGAAATTTTTTTTCCAAAAATTTTTTTTTTTTTAAGTAATTTCCTTTTAAAAAAGTTTTTTGCAATAATCTTTTTGAAATTGTGGAGGGTATCACCACATTCGGCAAGGCGAAATTTAACTTTTTTACTTAAAAAATTCACGAAAAATGACAAAAATCCGTTATACACCGATTTGCCTGCAACTTAAAATATATTCAAAACTTGCTATCTGCAGTGTTATTACGCAGCAGATAGCAAGATTTGAATATTCGTCCTCGATATAAAAAGATTGAGGTGTCTCGGATTATCGGCCACATAATTGTTTAAAAGTTTCGTTTCCATCTTATGAAATAATATGAGCTGTGTTTTGCAATCATTTGAATTAGGATTTACCACACATTGCGTTATAGTGCGTTTACATTGGATTTCTAATCTAGTAAATTCCGATTTTAATCTACTTTGCAAACTGTACCGTTTACATTGGCATTTTTTACATTTGAGAAGATTAAGATTGGCATTTTTAACAACAAGTTGGTAAAATGCGTCAAAAGACAGCGACGGTAATTAGTCGTCGCATGATTAACAAGGACAGTGACGGCGTTTACAAATAACAATGACGGCGGCATAATCATACTTGGCGGCGTCATCAAAACGGCAGGCTTTGTGTCGGTGTTTTTCAGTGTTGGAAAATGCAAATAATAGAAATACAGAGTTGTATTTAACTTTACCAGATTGCGTTTGCCGATTAGAGCCTAAACTACTAGATTGAAAAAAATTAATTTGTATGGGCAATCTAATAGATTGAAACTGGATTGGAGCCACAATCTACTTTAAGCTAGCTTAGAGGACCAGTGTAAACGCACTATTAACTTAATAAATATTAATATTTTACGGATTAGCAAATCTTCGACTCTCCCTGCTGTATAATGTATTTTATACAGAACTTTTGTCATATTATTAAAGCATACTTTAAGGGCGCAAAATATACATTCGCATCACATCATATAGCTAGTAATAGCGCCTCTGTTGTTATTTATTTGAAACTTTCATTATTTGTATTTTTTAGCATTTTTAAAGCACACTGGGGATAATATTAGAAAATGTACTTAATAAGTTGAAAACATAATAATAATTGAAAACACAGCAATGGTATTTCGAGAACTAGAAGGAATATTTTCCAAGAAAAAAATACGTGTCGACTTAATTTTATGTACGTGTAATTGACAGACCAAAACGCCGAGACACGTAGACTTAATTTTGGGTCGTAGAATACAGTGCCATTCTCCATTTTGACAGATAAATTCAATATCAAGAGATATTTATTTTATTTTTAAGTTTTCGATTTTTTTTTTCTTTTTTTAACAAAATTTAAAATTAATTTAAAATTTTAAATATTGTTTATCCTTTTCATTAACATTTTACAGATAATTTATTTTCTATTAACCAGAAGGAGTACCCATTTAATAAATTCAATCAATTTCAAGATCAGTAATAAACTAAACCATTTAAAATGGGTTCGCTCTTTCGTAGTGAGGAAATGACATTATGTCAGTTGTTTTTGCAAAGTGAAGCAGCCTATGCCTGTGTCTCGGAATTAGGAGAATTGGGATTGGTACAATTCAGAGATGTAAGTATTTGCACATCAATAAACTATATAGAAAACATAAAATATATTAAAATATTTTCCAGCTAAATCCTGATGTTAATGCATTTCAACGTAAATTTGTTAATGAAGTCAGACGTTGTGATGAAATGGAACGTAAATTACGTTATTTGGAAAAGGAAATTAAAAAAGATGGCATACCCATGTTAGATACTGGAGAAAGTCCTGAAGCTCCTCAGCCTAGAGAAATGATTGATTTGGAAGTAGATTTTTCTTATGTTTAGTTTCTAATTTAATTTTTAATTTAATTTGTTTTTTTGTTAATTAAAGGCTACTTTTGAAAAGCTGGAAAATGAATTACGTGAAGTAAATCAAAATGCTGAGGCATTAAAACGTAACTTTCTAGAGTTGACCGAATTGAAGCATATTTTACGCAAAACTCAAGTTTTTTTTGATGAGGTAAGTTGTCAATTTTATATATAAATGTACAGATAATTTTTTATTATCTTCAATGTTTAATGGATAACTAATGAATTAATAATATGCTTTTTTGTATATAAACAAATATCTAAAGAAAAAAAAAAAATTATATTTCTAATTAAATTAAAATTGTAATTAACCTTTTGACAACACAACTGAGAGGTGCACTTTTTGTAGTTACTTTATTGCCTTAATTTCTTTTTTTTTGTATTTTTCTTTTTGTATTTTATATTTTTTAATTAATCGAAAACCTTTTTTTTTCAATATTTTCCTCTTTAGTTTAAAACATTTTGTATATTTTTTTCTTTTAAAAACATTGAGGGTTACGGCATTTTTTCTTTCCTGTACAGCATGTAATGAGATTTAATGATATGAAATTGAACTATTTTTATTAATTTATTTTTGCTTTTTAACACAAACAATTGTTAAATAGTTGCTTTTCCTTACAAAACAACCTTAGTTTTCTTTTTAAGTACAACATTTTCTTTTTTTATTAACCACCTACCACAGAAATTTGAAAATTAAAAAAAAAAAATGTGAGTTTCCAACATTTTTATACAAAACATTACCACCTTAAAATAATATGTGCATTTTTCTTCTATCTTAAACAAAAAAAAAATATCCCCCCAAAAAAAATTAAAAAGCCATCATCACATATAACTCTTATTGTAAATAAGCTATTCGCTTTTATTTACTATCTACTATATATAATTTTCCTCTTCTTTTGTTTATATATACTTCATGCTATACATTATTATTTTGCATTAAATAACACCGATCTCGACAAAATGCGTATTGGATTCTAAAAATTAAATTTAACATGTTTTAGGATTTTGAGAAAACCACGGAAAGATAAGTGATTTTTTTAAGTAGAACTTTTCATAAAAAGTACCAAAATAGAACTTTTTTATAAAAAGCTCCAAAATACTTTTTTGTAAAAAGTAGCAAAAAAGTTTTTTTTTTATAAAAAGTACCAAAATAGTACACCATAATAATTGTTGGTTAAAAGTACCAAAATAGTAAAAAAAAGTACCAAAATAGTACTTTTATAAAAAGTACCAAAATAGTAATTTTTTTAAAAAGAGTACATAAATAGTATATTTTGATAAAAAAAGGACCAAAATAGTACTTTTTGTAAAAAGTACCAAAAGAGTATTTTTTATAAAAAGTACCAAAATAGTACTTTTTTATAAAAAGTAGCAAAACTGCAATTTTTCAAGAAAAAAGTACATTTTTATAAAAATTTCTTTTATTATAAGGAGCTCCAAGTATATAAAAAAGTATTATTTTGGTCCTTTTTATAAAATTTGTATTTTTTGGTACTGTTTATAAAAATTTGCTATTTTAATATTTTTTTTGAAAAAAAAAAAATATGATTTGGTACTTAAAAAAAGTGCGTAAAAAAGTAAATTTTTTTGGAATGAGCTAAAATTATATAAAAACTATTATTTTGGTACTTTTTATAAAAAAAATGTTTTTTCTGGTACTGTTTAGAGAATTAACTTTTTTGGTACTTTTTTGGAAAAAGTATTATTTTAGTACATTTTTAAAAAATACTATTTTGGTACTTTTTTAAAAAGTAATATTTTGTACTTTTTTTATAAAAAAAAAAAAAACTATTTTCGTACTTTTTTTAAAAAAGTTATATTTAGGTACTTTAAACGAATTTTAAAATATCAATTGAAATGCGTCATTTTTCAATTTTTTTTTTTAATTTTAAATGAATTTTTAAAAATTTCAATTATTTCTTCAAAAAAAAAATATTTTTTTCTTCAAAAAATTGCAAAAATGACTATAAGAAGTCATTTACAGCTGAAAACCGTCATTTATGGTAGAATGAGCTAAACCATAAAAATTATTAAAAATGGTTAGTTAATAAGCACCGATTGGTCAATTTTAGATTCGTTTTTTCTGCTCCATAAAATACTGAATATAGGTTAATAAGCACCGATTGGTCAATCTTAGATTGTTTTTTTTTCTATCTTTTGTAAAATTAAAAAAAAAAAATTAGGTTTGTTTACATTGAGGACGTTCTTTGTTAAGACACCAAGAGAGCTCACCATTATCATTAAATTATTATGTCGAAATCGAGTTTAGGAGATCGCATTGCATTATCAGCTATTGTTTCCAAGGCAGAATTTTATTAAAGAATTAAAGCTATAGCTTTAAAATTTTTTTTTTTAAATAAAGCTTTAAAAAAAATCAAGTTCATAGATTAATATGTTCTCTTATAAAATCGTTGGATTCCAAAACTCTAAAATTTTTTAAAAAGTGCCGGGAAACCACTCCTATTTTTGACGCGCTGCCACAACGATATATATTTGGTTTTAAGGTACTTTGCCAGAGCTTGAGAACATACGGCACTTTATTGCAACGGTGTTATAAATCTCGCACTTACGCAGTACTTATATAAGAAAGCTGACAGTACTTGTACTACCGTGCCAAGTACTTTAGCAGTACTGGCCCGTTTGTATTTTTCTGCCTGGGTACCTAAATAAACTAAAAATTTTTGCAAAAACTTCAATTTTGAAATCCTCTCGTATTCTCAGAACCAACAATATGCAATTTTGATACTTTTTTCATAAAGTACTATTTTGGTACTTTTTTCATAAAGTTTTTAGTACTTTTTATCAAAAAATACTATTTTGGTATTACATACAAATCAATGAGTACTTTTTTGGTACTCTTAATCAGTAAGAACTAGTATTTTGGTACATTTTATTAAAAAATTATTTTTTTTAAACTTTTTATAAAAAAGTACGGTTTATTAAAAAATATTTTGTTACTTATTGTTAAAATGTGTTGTTTTTGATTTTTTTTATCAAAAATTACTAATTTGATACTTGTAACTTATTCTAAGATTGGTGCTACAAAACTGTTAAAATAAATTATTTTTTTGTTTTAAATCATCATTTTGATGATTAACATAAATCCACATTAAATCGAATATTTTGCAAGTGTTGGATAAAAAAATTACATGTGCAGTTTTAGGTTCCATGTGTAATTTTGACAACATCAATGTGCAATTTTAAATTTCTTTAGTGGCAACACTAGTATTTATCAAATTTTGATCTGAGATTTGTAGAACATATTGTTAAAAACTGTTCAGATAAAATTTATAATTTCAAGAATTAGGAAAAAGTTTTTTATGTTGCAAAACTAAGGTCAACATTAAAATTTAAATATACATAGACGAATTACAATATTAACACTTTGAAAAATATAAAATAACTTTCAACTTATTTTTTTGCTTATTTACTATAGCAATTTCAAAATAAAAAAATTTCAATACAGCTGTATAATCATGCTAAAATTTATTTGTTTTTAAATAAAGTTTTTATTTTTTCTCATAATTTGTATTATAATTTTTTCCCCTTGGTTATTTATTATTTTCTTTTATCATTTTCGGTTTTATAAACAAATCAAAATTTTCGTTAATTGTTTACGTTTGAAAAATTATAAAAAAAAAACACGAAACAAATATGAAATTCCTAATTTACCTAAAATCCTGCACAACCTGCTACCAATTCCCCTCACCCATCCTTATTCCTGTCAATCCATAAATTTTGTTTTACCCCCATCCCTCTCCTCCTCCGAAAAAAAACGGTTGTGTTGCCAGGCGGTACCCTCAATATCATATAATACAACATCCTATAAATCCCGACGCTACCGACAGATGGCTGATAACCAAAATGAAGATGAACAAGCCCAATTATTGGGCGAAGAAGCTGTACGTGCTAGTCAACCAGGACAAAATTTAAAATTGGGGTAAATATAATTTAAAAAAAACTGACTTCTTTTTTCAAAAAGATAAAAAAGTACGCCGAACTTGAAAACATTACTCATAGTAAGAAATATTGAAAATGAAACGCAAACAAAAAACGGAAATTATCATTCATTTATAATACTAATAATTATCATTGAATCATCATGAATTTGTTCTAAACGCTCAGTTTGATTGTCCTTTACAAAAAAACAACAAAAAAAAATGCACATATTTTTTATAATGAAATGGTTTAAATAATACCTTTTTTATAGAAAATTCAATAAAAAATAAGTGTTTATATTAACAAATACTCAGCAACATATTTTCGTGAAATGAACTTTGAAATCAGCTTTCTCAATGAACCGATATCGGACGGAAGAAACTATATGAACATTTTAAACAGAAGGTGCGTAGTTCGTGTCCAAATTCGGCTTCGTTAAGTCCATATTTTCAAAAATGTAAAAACTTTGGTGTAGTTAATATGAAGAGGTTAATACCTACGAACGACACAATCACATATAATAATCTCTATTAAGATTAATCTGTATTTTTGTGTGAAATTTCTGCTAGTTCTGATTTTATTTGGATTTTCATGAACACATTTTTTCATAAGGTGGCAACCCTTTTTTTTAAATTTGAGATTGGGCAGCTAAAAAAATCAGGTAACTCTTATTTGTCTCCCCTCATTCCCATATGAAAGACCTTCCTTGTAAGTGGAGGGTATACAAATTTGTAAATTCTAAAAAAAAATTTGAATTCCCGGACACAATATTTTTTTTTGTCGTTTAGAGCACGATGGACACGTGGCAGATTAGTGCGTGATTCACACGTGATCACGCGTCATTGTGACTGAATTCCATTTTACTCCGTGATTGTGAGTGAGTGTGAGTGGGGAACAAATTGCGTGAGTGAAAGTTCGTAAGATGTTTGCGTGAGTGTGCGTAAGTCGATTTTTTGCGTGATTTATTTTCTCTTAATATTTCCATTTGTATCAAAAAAATTAACAAAAAAATTGTAAAATTTGGCTTAACTTAGATTTTTTTCCCGAAAAAAGGAAAAACAATTGAGATTGTTAAATTCGGCTGTGCCGAATCTTTTATACCCTCCAACAAGTTAAAAAAAACAGGGGCGTCTTTTTTATTTTTTTTGGGGGGGGGGGGGTTACGTCGGTGGGAGACAACCTTCCCGGATCCAACTGCAAGACTCTGAACTTCTTTTGACATAAAAATGATTCGTTTGCTAAGCAAAAGTACCCAGCAAAAATTAAACGAAGTGGTTCAAAAAGAATTAGTGGTTTTACTACATACAAAGTAGCGATAGGTGCCGAACTTCATATTCCGTAGGAAGTACTTTTAAAATCACTTCCAAAAATGCTACAAAATAACAATAAAAACATCTTTCACCAGTTCTTTGCTTAATGATTTTGAAGTACCTTTTTCATATGTTCTTAGGAATCAAATCACCACACCATATGAACTTCTTTTTTAACTGAAACAATTAGAATGAGGGTGATACACGAAGTATACAATTTTTTCTACGTCCAGCTTCAAATAGATTTAGGTTTTGCAAAAATGGTGACAAAATTTGGTAGTGGCATTTAATTTCTCTTTATTTAGAGCTTAAAAATCGAAAAGACGAAAATCGATTATTGATTAAATTTTCAAATTTCATATCTTATATCAAAAAAATTGGTCCTAAATTAAATAAATACATTTACGAACTAAAGCGGATGTTGCTGCATCACATTATTAAAGATTGTTTAAGCTTTTTAGAAAATTGAGGTATAGGCTTGTGGTCAAAACAAACTTGTGAATCAATTCGCCATGAATTTTTATAGTTTTGTGATCTCTATAATTACTCCTTTTTTAATTCGAAGTATATACGTTAGATTATCAATGAAATTAATTTTTCTATCACGTAAGGTTTTTAAGATATTCGCGTTTTAATATTGAAATATTTGGGTCTCTGTAACGTATTCTTAAGTTGCTCAAACACAATAGAACTCGATTTAGTAAAAATAAGGCATCTTTATTCCAAATCTGACATCCAAATTTTTCTATCGCGTACTATTTTTGAAATATTGGTGTTTGAAAAACTCAAACTCTACTGTTACGCACTTATATTCTTTACAAATCACACTAAAATTTTCAAACGCGAATATCTCAAAAACAGAACATGCTTGAAAATTGTGGATTGCATTTTTGGAATCAGAAGGTCCATTTTATATGAAATCAAGTCCTATTTCATGGAAGCAACGTAAGAATACGTAACAGTGGACCCCTAAAAGTGCTTTTTTTACTTTTTAACAGCGAATATCTCAAAAACGGTACGTGCTAGAAAAATTGACGGTAGATTTAGAAGCAGGAGAACAATATCTATAAGGACCAGTTAGAAATTTCACTGGAAGGTTTTTGCTGTCGAACAGTGTTTTAGTGTAAATATTACAAAAAATACTCTTTCAATCAATCTTTCAAAAATAAGTGAAAAAGAACTTCTAATTTAGAAGTTCTAAATCACCAACTAAAAATGACATAATCACACACAAAATGCCAAGAAATATGTACTTCTAAAGAAGTGATGAAAAAAGTGCTTTCAAAAGGTCAAGTTGTATTAACATCCGGATCACTACTTCAGAAGTTGTGATAAAAACACTAGTGATATATGTTATACTTAAGTGTCAATCTTTCGCCACTGAAAAGTGGCGATAAAAAGAACATACTTTGTGTGTCACGCCCATATTAAATTCATCAATGTTTCAGTTGAAGAAGAAGTACATCTGGTTCATAAGTTGTGGTGAATTTTGTAGTGAATGGTAAGCTCTTTTTTTGCTGGGTACAAAAAAAAACCTATAAAAATGTTTTTTTTAGAGGTTTGTTTAGTTCTTAAGAGGGGAACTTTTTTTCCCCTGATCCGATTTTGCCCATGTTCAAACTTAACCAGTCCAAAACCATAAGACATATTCGTGCCAAATTTCAGGAGTCTAGCTCTTTTACTTTGGACTGTATCGTGTCTTCCACAGACGGGCGGACGGACGGACATCGCTAGAATGTCTTAGAATGGATCACTGATCAATAATATATATACTTTATGGGGTCCTACTTTATGGGGTCGTTACTCAACTGGCAACCACATTCTGATAGAATAATATCTATTCGTCTTCGTACACGAGCACGTAATCTAACATGCATACAATGTTACGCCCCAACCGAGGATGCTGATTACGATGTCAAAGAAGAGTTTTACAGCCTTCTGGAAAGCACGATCAAGTCTACACCAATGGGTGACATATTGCTGCTGACTGGTGACTTTAACGCGCAGCTTGGACCAGACAATACAAACCTAGAAGAGGTTATGGGTGCACATGGACTGGGAAATATGAATGAAAATGGAGAAATTTTCTCTGGTATTTGCGCTAGTAATAACCTTACAATTGGCGGCACAATTTTCCCTCACAAGTCCATACATAAAGTAACTTGGCTTTCACCTGGAGGACTGTACAAAACGCAGATCGACCACATAGCCATAAGCAGAAAATGGCGCGGCTCATTGCTTGATGTACGCAACAAATGTGGTGCTGATATGGCATCTGACCATTACCTCTTAATAGGAGAAATACGTTTAAAAGTTGCAGCAATAAGAACGCCAGAAAGGCAGAATACGTCACGTCGCTACGATGTCAACAAATTACAGCAACACACAATTCGAGAGGAATATATAAACTCACTTAGTACCGGCTTTGAAAATCTTACCTATGAAGATAAAAGAAACTGGAACAAAATAAATGACACTTTTGCTGAATGCGCCCGTAACCACTTAGGATACCCCCTAGCGAGGAGAAAAGCATGGATTTCTGACAACACCTGGCAGTTAATAGAAGAAAGAAAAAATATGAAAGGAGCTATTAACTCTGCGCGTACCAGAATGGCCATAGCCAATCTGAACTCCCAATATAGTCAGCTCGATCGTATGGTAAAACGTAGTGCAAGACGAGATAAGCGCACCTGGATCGAAAATATGGCCTCTGAAGCACAGGTAGCTGCTGACACGCACAGAACCAGGGATCTATACAGAATTGCAAGACAGATCACAAATAAAACGTTTACTTCTTTTCACCCCTTAAAGGACCCTAGGGGAGGTAAAGCAACCACAGTCGATAGACAACTAACTATCTGGACTGATTATTACACCGAAATGCTGTCTATAGAACAACCCATCACACTCTGGCACTGTACGTGTAATTCCCATTATCAAAGGACCGACATAGACATAAACTGTCCTGAACAAACAGAAATTGCAACTGCCATTCAATCACTAAAAAATGGTAAGACACCTGGTGCCGACAACATTAACCCTGAATTAATTAAGGCTGATCCTGTCCTCAGCTCTTCAATAATAAGCCCATTAATAGAGGAATTCTGGTCGTCTCGTTATCTTCCATCGGAAATAAAGGAAGGTGTCATTATCAAACTCCCAAAGAAGGGTGACCTTACTGAATGTAAGAACTGGCGAGGCATTACGCTTCTCAACATGGTGTACAAGGTTATTACACAAATAATTCATACTCGACTTTCCTCCGTTCTCTCAGCTGAAATAAGAAGCGAACAGGCTGGGTTTAGAATGAACCGCTCCTGTACTGATCATGTGAATAGCCTTAGAATCATATTGGAACAATCTATCGAATGGCGCTCGCCACTTTATCTGGTATTCATAGACTTCGCTAAAGCTTTTGATACGCTTCATCATCAAGCAATATGGCATGCACTAAGATGCAAAGGTGTTCCAGCAGATATAATAGAACTTATTAAGTCTCTTTATGACAACTCCACGTGTCGAGTTCTGCATGGAAAAGCGCTAGGAGCGTCCATATCAGTACACACTGGTGTGCGTCAAGGATGTGTATTGTCCCCATTGCTATTCAATATAGTTTTAGATATAGTAATGCAGGTAGCAACGGATGAAAGAAGAGGTATAACGTGGGGTTTGCATGGGCGACTAGAAGATTTGGACTATGCCGACGATATCTGCCTCCTGTCACATAGTTTTGCAGATATGAAAACTAAACTAGAACGAGTACAAGAAATAGCTTCAAATGTTGGCCTTCGCATAAATATTGACAAAACCAAAGTTCTGCGTGTTAATACCGAAAATAGAAACAATTTTGCAATAGACGGTGTTGAACTTGAAAATGTCCAATCTTTCTGTTATCTGGGAAGTATTCTAACTAATACCGGCGGTGCAGACGCAGATGTCTTCAATCGTATTAAAAAGGCTAAACAAGCTTTTGGAGTACTACAAAAAGTATGGAGGTCTCCACAAATTCAAATCAATACAAAGCTACGTCTCTTTTCCACAAATGTTAAATCCATCTTATTATATGGGTGCGAATCCTGGAACACTTCCGCACATGAACTTCGATCCATCCAAACATTTATTAATCGTTCCTTGCGCAAAATATTGCGGATTTTCTGGCCAAATGTTATTTCGAATGATGAGCTCTGGCACAGAACTGGTGAAACCCCAATTCGGCTAGAAATTGCGAAACGTAAATGGAACTGGATAGGTCATGTTCTTAGAAGATCCAATGGAGATATTGCTAGAATGGCAATCGAATGGAACCCACAAGGCAATAGAAGAGTTGGTAGGCCATCTAATACGTGGAGACGGACGGTGCAACACGAAGCTCGCTTGATGGAAAAATCTTGGTCCGAAATTAAAACGCTAGCACAAGACAGATCTGAATGGAGACATTTTGTTGTGGCCCTTTGTTCCAGCCTGGAACTATAGGAATTAATATATATATGGGGTCCTAGATCGATATTTCGATGCGTTACACACGGAATGACAAAGTGAGTATACCCCCATACTGTGGTTGGAGGGTATAAAAAAATTAAAATTTCGCTGAACTTTAAATTTTGTAAAATTTCGCTGAACTTTAAATTTTGTAAAATGTAAAATTTCATATTTTTTTGTATAAATAAGAGTTTTGTGAGTGTAAATCAACGTGAGTGAAGCATGTGTGAGTGCAAGTGAACGTGAGTTATATTTAATTTACTCATGTGATTTTGAGTGAGTGTGAGTAGAAAAATATGCTAATGGGTGAGTGTGCGTGATTCGAAAATTCCTGTCGTAAGAGTGAGTGAGTGTGAATCAAAAGTCGCTCACGCGCCCATCTCTAGTTTAGGGTAACAATTTAATAAAAAAATCTTTTAGGACAAAACATTTTTGTTTGCAAAATTCCCGGATACAAACATTTTTTGAACGAAAAATTCGTTAAAAAATGCTATAGAATCAAAAAATTCATAAATTATGGACCCGAATTTAAAAAAATCATGGATAAATTGTTGATCAAAGTTCTTTTCGTAAAATGTTTTTTCAATTTGTTGTTGAGTGTTTCGCTACATATGTAATAGAAGTATAGTTGTAAAATAAATTGTATCTATCCAACTACTGGTGGTGGTGGGTTGTTTTATTATAAATATTTTTTAATCTACTATATATAAAATATTTTGTGTCCTTTAAATTTAACGGTTATGGAGTATGCTTTGTTGCCTTTTAAATGTTTGTGTTTAATAATAATAAAAAACTGAAAATCACCTTAATTTTTACTAATTTGCTAATTTTAAGTTGAAAAAAAATAAATTTAGTATAATTTATTATAATTTTATTATTCCCCGCCAATTAAAACTAAAAATTCGTAAAAACCTTTATAGCAAGAAGGTGGTCTTAATAACACAACTGAATCGATGACACGTGCCTTAATTACCGACGAAGTTCGTACGGGCCATTCAATGGGCCCAGTACAATTAGGGTATGTATTCTGTGTTAAACATTTTATTTGTGTGGCAAGACTAATTTTAGTTTATAATAAATATTATGCGTTATAAACTTTAATTTTAAATTAGGTTTAAAATTAAAAAAATATTCTAAATTTTAAATTTGGATTTAATTTATCAAAATTATATTTTTTTTATTAATTTTTTTTATAACTGCTTTCATTAGATTTATGGAAAAATCAAACGAGCGTGAAGAATATTATCCATGGTTGGTACCATAATAAAAATCTGTTTTCTCTCCACCACATTCATATTATGCATTATCGTTTCCATTTCCATTGTTAAATTTTGTGTTTTTGGCAGCATAGTGGTTTTTGATTAAAATGATTTACAAAAAAAACTACTTGAACTTCGGTGGATTGTTCTTAGAGTGATCGTTTAGGTAATAGGATGTCGGTCGATTCAAAATCACCTATTTATTCCGTGGCTGGAGAAAACGGGACATACATATTAGAGTTCGTTTGGTGACTATATCACTTGTTCGCTTATACTATGAGCAAATCCATGGGAAATTTAACTGACGGATCACCGATATTGTTAATTTTTGGTTATTTGAGAGACCTTCGTAAACGATTAAGCATTTAAAAAAGCGTTTTTTTTTTGACAATATTGACTTTTAGACACTTTTTAAACATTTTTTTTGCTCGGAAACCGTAAGTCGTACGAGAAAACTTATAAAAACAATATTGTTTTTACAATTATGAAGAATTCAAATTTAGAAACAAAAAAATTTTTTTAAAAAAATTTCAACAAAAAAATTTTAAAACCATATTTGAATGCCCTTTTTCCTGGGAAGGACACCATGAATTTCCAAAAACAATATTTTGTATTAACGTTATTAAAATTTCAGAGAGGTGTTTTTTCGTATTGTTTAGCAATAAATTTTCGAAGTTTGTTAGATAGCGAAATATTTGTTTTTTTTTTCAAAAAATTAGCTTTATCACCAACTTTGAAAATTTATTGTTCGACAACAGAAAAAACACCTCTCTGAAATTTTAATTGCGTTAAAAGGACATTCTAAGATTTAATAAAAAATGTTGGTTTTAAAAATCGATGGTGTCCTTAACAGGAGAAAAAGACATTCCAATATTGTTTTTAAAAATGTTGGTGAATTTTTTTTTTGTTTTTAAATTTTAAATCTCCATAATTTTATCAACAATACCGTTAAACAAAGTTTTTTCGTACAACTTACGCCAACTATTTGATTTTTTGCCAACATTTTGAAAAAAAATCAAATATTTGGCTATCTAACAAATTTTGAAAATTGATTGCTAAACAATACGAAAAAACACTTCTGCTGGAAGGGTTCAATCTTACAATGGGTTTGACTCCCTGTCGGACTCTGTCTCGAGTATTTTAGGTTGCTACCCTGACAGTGAAATAGTTTTAGCTGGTGACTTCAATATTCATAATGCATCGTGGCTCTCGGACTCGAAATCAAGCGACACCGGAGGGTCAATATGCTGAACTCTTTGCCACTCATAACCATTTGGTCCAATTGGTTAAGGGGGCCACACACATTCCGCGTGGGGAAGGGCAAGAGGGTAATACTCTTGACCTCTTCTTGTCTTCGCACCCTGATAAGTATGACGTACATTTGCTTGCCCCTCTTGGAAATTCAGACCATGTTACCATATCCGCATCATTTTCTTACTCTGATCTTCGTGAGATTCAGGGTCGGGTCGCCAAGCAATCGATTTTTTTGTATGACAAAGCGCGTTGGGAGGAGTTAAACAATTTCTTTAGGGACTTTAACTGGAAGATATGTTTCCTCGATAAAGATGTCAATGCCTCGGCGGAAATGGTTGTGAACATCATATTGCTTGGTACACTCAAAATAATTCTACAGTAAAAAAATTAGTAAGTGCGTTGGTAATCCAAATCTACTAATAAGTTACCAATTACCAGTATTACAGTAGTTTTTTTAGTATCTTAAAAGTGCTAAAATTAGTATTACTTACTGTTTATGAGTAATTTTTGTTAGTAGACGGTTGTACTAATTTTTTTACTATTTTTAGTTCATAAAAGTACTAATATACAGTAATTTATTAGGTTTTTAATTTTTTTTTTGTTAGTAATAATTCCGTAAGGGGGCGCTTGTTTACAAGCAGAGCTACCAACTGTTTTTGCTGCAAAATCGTTAAATTTGAATTCAGTGTTGCCATTATGTTACATTTTGGGTATGTGCTGGTGCTTTTTTGGTTTTGCCGTTTTTTAAATACGCGTTTTTAAAGATAAGGTATTTATGGTGTTTTTTACATTTTTTTAAATTTGTGATTTTTATATTATCAATAGATTTTGCTGAAATTTGAAAGTTAAGCCCAGACCTAATGAAATTTGGAAAATTTTATCCATGTTTGGACCTTGGCCTCATACAAACAACCCCTTTAAATTTGAATTAAGTGACTCTAACAATTAATTTAAATTGTGCCGAAGAGGAACTTACGGTGGTGGCGACTCGCCCCATTTGCTTGCAGACGGCGGCGTTTGCTCTCAATCGTCGGCTTATTTAAATTTTTGGTTATGGAGTTGTATTTTTGTAATGACGCAATCAAAATATTTTTTTTGATAAAGTTAAATAAAGAAAATTGGGGTTTATTTTCGTAAAAATTTCAATACAATTTATTATTTTTACAAAACCAATTTACACAGAATTTTGAACAACGCTATGCGTTGTGATGGAATGTGATTTCATCTTAGGTGTGAATTAGGTATAAGTTCATGTAGTGTGAACGTGGCCTTACTCTATACAGGATTAATGATTTTTTTGGGATAAGACTAAAAATAATGCATGAACCTTCGTAATGCATGAAAAATAAAAAAAAAAAATATGGCCTATGGGAAGCGGTAGGGAACAACTAGTACATATTTTTCCATTTTTTGTGGCTATGCATTACATGGTAATGCATACTGTTACTCCCTGTAGATTTAGTCGCCGATATTCAGTTGAAAGAAGCATATTTCTCTCAAAATTGTTTTATATCGTGGAACTATATTCAATTTGAGCTATCTGCTCGGTTGACGAAAATGAGGTTTTGATGGCAAAATGTTCGCTGGCATAAGTGTCATCTATGGTATTAATTTCAGAACAAAAAAATTATTTTAAGACTATTTTATTCCAAAAATAGCATGAGCTATGTGAAACCATGTTTTTTTATAAATAAAAATTTGAGCTATCTACAGTTTAGTTTACTAGGGTAAACTTTTAAATTAAATTTTTTTTATATTATTACTTTTTATATGGTGTTTCCATCAATAAAAATAATGGCAGTTTTTTTTTTGAAAGTTTCAACTCCATTCCGCGGTTAAAAACGCGGTTTTTGACCCATATTTCGATGCGGAGCAAAATCGGTTGAAATTTTTGCATATTTTATTTGTCTATTCGATTGTACAGCAATCACAAGTGTTATGACATTTTTCGCAAGCTTCATGAAGGTTCCAAATAATGGCGATAAAGCGCGAAAAAACCGATGATTTAAAAAAAATTAAAAAGTATTTTTTTTAACACTTGTAATGGAAGGGCTTTAAAAACTGAGAAATATGGTTCCAAATTCACATTTTTAACATAATCCGTTAAAAAGTTATAAAGCTTTAAAGTCTATATTTAATGAGCTATCTGCTTAGGTTGATTAATTTCAAATAAAAAAGGTTGAGCTATCTGCTGTAACTCAGCGAATAATACGAATTTTTACAAACAAAGCACGTGTAAAATTTAGTAGTAATTATTAATTAATATTGTAAAAGATCGGCCGACAAAAAGTTTAAAAATACGAGAATGCGACGGTTTTTTTGCTCTCCTGAAAAGTTATGTGTTTTTAGATAGCTCAAATTGAATATAGTTTAACGATATGTGTTTTTTCCAGTAATTAAAAATTTTTAAAAAAATATCCAATCGGTCCATGTTTGGACTTTCCTACTTGTATTTGTGTAAAAACTTTTTGGTACATATTTTCTAATTTTTTTTTACAACTACGTATTTTTTTAAATGTTTAATGACTGTTGTTTTTTTAAACAATTTTGTTTACTATCAAAATCCAAATCCGGCGACCAAATTTGTCTATCACGTCAGGATTTTGAGTAATTCGCGGTTAAAGTGCCGAAAAAGGGCATTTTTGACCCTTTTTATATTTTTTTATTTTTTATATTTTTTTTATATGCCCAACAAACTGGTAAACATTTTTTTGAGAATTTACAAATAAGGACTTTTGGCCGGAAATCGATCTGTCCGGCCCTCTGTGCATTCCATTAAAGCAGTTCTGTGGCTTGATAATTGAATGTAATAAAAAAAGTTTGTTTAAAATTTAATGTTAACCATTATCTTAATATTACTTGAGTAATATGAATGTAATATTATTTTTACTTATGATTGTATCAGCTAATTTATTGAATTTATAATAAAAACAAATATTTTTATTATTTTTTTTTTTGCTTTTTATCCTTTTTACCTTAAAAAGCACATTTTCAAATTTTTTTTTAATATTCTCTCTTTTCTTGGCGCTGATTTTTGTTTGGTAAATTTTTACCCTTTTCCTACGATTTTTGCGTTTTTTTTTTTTTCATATTGATAATGGCAACACTGTTTTTATTAGCGATCATTTGCTCCTTCACAATTCAGCAGCAAGCAGCAGACAGCAAAAATTAAGAGTAGACTATTTAATTATAATTTCACTAAAATGCCATATTTTTTATTTCTTAACATTGCAAAAGCACACATCAAGTTCCAAATACAATAAGTACAGCTTTTATAAACTTATAATTTATAATTAAACAGGTACTTTATATTTTTTGCCGTCTGCTGCTTGCTGCTGCAGTGTGTGCGAACACTACGTTTGCTCGCATTAACTGCAGTGCTACCAACTGTTTTTTCTGTTTGTTTAGTGCGAAAAAGAATTAGAAAAAGTAACAACGCGATACCCAGTCATGGATTGTTAATAAAAAAATATATGTTACATTTATTTAATTAAATTGTGTTAAAGTAATTATATATAAATGTTTTTTATTTAAATGTGTTTATAATAAAATTAATATGCATTAATAATAAAACTACGACAGTTTTTTTTAAATCGTTTTTTATTTCAATGATTGTGTAAGAAAAAAATTCAAGCTGAAGAAGAATATGGATACACACACGAATACAAAAAAAAATGTAGGTATAAAAAAGCGCCCTCTGTAGTAAAATGTTTGTACATACATTTGAACATGTATTGAGAATATATTATTTCTTTCTTATATTTTTAGCAATCGTTTACGTGGTACAACGAACGCTACATTTTTTTAAACAGCTTAAGAAGACATGTAATTAAGTATATCTTATAACCGAAGTGAAATAATAAAATAAAAAACCGAAGTGAAATAAAATCATTTATATATAATATTTTTCTGACTTTTATTTATTAAATCTTCCCTTTTTTAAATCTTCCCTTTTTTATATTATGAGAAAACATAATTAATGTATATATTTAAATATTATGTTATTTAATTTTAATTTATACTTAAATAAGATTTCATAGTCTGTAAGGAACTTTTTGTTCTATAGACTAATAATAATAAATAAATAAATAAATAAATAAATAAATAAATAAATAAATAAATAAATAAATAAATAAATAAATAAATAAATAAATAAATAAATAAATAAATAAATAAATAAATAAATAAATAAATAAATAAATAAATAAATAAATAAATAAATAAATAAATAAATAAATAAATAAATAAATAAATAAATAAATAAATAAATAAATAAATAAATAAATAAATAAATAAATAAATAAATAAATAAATAAATAAATAAATAAATAAATAAATAAATAAATAAATAAATAAATAAATAAATAAATAAATAAATAAATAAATAAATAAATAAATAAATAAATAAATAAATAAATAAATAAATAAATAAATAAATAAATAAATAAATAAATAAATAAATAAATAAATAAATAAATAAATAAATAAATAAATAAATAAATAAATAAATAAATAAATAAATAAATAAATAAAATTGATTTAGGTAGTAATTTTAATCACTAAAATTAATAATTTTATTTACTAAAATTAGTAGTTTTATTTACTAAATAGGACAAAAATTTTAAATATTTATGATTTTTTTAGTAGTAAATTGCAGTAATATTTACTGTTTTGTTAGTATTTCTCATGTACTAGATATTAGTAACAAATTTTAGTAATGATTAGCAACGCCTGCACTAGATCATTTTGGACTAAAACATTAGTACTCGTAGCTAAATTTTTAGTATTAAATACCCACGTTTTTTTTTGAGTGTATGAAATCGTTTATACCAATGAAATCTACTTCCCCTAAACCAAATGTAAAAGCTTGGTTTAATCAAAATTGCAGGGAAGCTATACGGTCCAGAGAGGAAGCTTTTAGAGAATGGCGGTTGAATAAAAACGGGAGTACCGAACGGCTGCGTAAGCAAACAAGGGCAGACTGTGCTAAGGCGTGAAAAGATTATGTACGAACAACGTCTACGTGCTAAGGTCCTTGCCATACCAAAGGGTGGTAAAAGTTTCTGGTCGTTTGTCAAGCGGGTCAAGAGTAATACGAGCTCTTCCATCCCAACTCTGTTAAGGGATGATCGGATTATCACTGACCCATCAGATAAGCTAGTCTATTGCGAAACCTTTTCAGTATTTCATATCACGCGGGTATATTTCCCTCTTGCTGGAAAGTGGCCAATATTCAACCAATCCCAAAAAAAGGAGAAGCCTCAAACCCCGACAACTATCGCCATATGCTCCACGCTCTCAAAGGCTATGGAGAGTATGGTTAACTTCCATTTTGTGGACTATTTGGAGTCAAATGGCCTATTGAGCGATCGTCAGTATGGTTTCCGTAAGGGCCGTTCTACAGGTGATCTAATGGCGTTTCTCTCTGAGCAGTGGAGCAGATCCATTCACCGCCTTGGTGAAAGTAAGGTTATCGCTCTAGACATTTCCAAGGCGTTTGATCGAGTTTGGCACCATGCACTTATCTCAAAGATAAGAGCATTTGGGGTAGGTGATAGTTTTGCTCGTTTTATCGCAAGCTTTGTAAGTGAACGTTCTATCCGTGTTGATCTGGGTTCTCCTCTAGGAACTTCATTTTAAACGCAGGTGTACCATAGGGTTCTGTTCTTTCTCCATCCCTTTTTTTAGTTTTTATCAACGACCTACTGAATCTTACTGTAAACCCTATTTATTCTTTTGCGGATGACAGCAATATCTGTCACTCTTATTCTTTTGACCATAGACCGGGTCAGTCCGAAGTTAGACTTATGAGGCAGCATATGGATAACTCTCTTAACCGTGATCTATCGAGAATCTGTTTATGGGGTCTGGAGAATAGGGTCGATTTTAATGCACGGAAGACTTAATGCTGTACTCTAACACACAAGCGTATTCGTGGTGTGGAAACTTCTAATTTATCTATTGGTACTACGATTATTGATGAATCGGAAGCTTTTGACGTTCTGGGCATGAAAAAAAGTGTGATGTCTGTTGGAATAAGCACATTTTTGAAGTAGCGAAAGACGCATTTAAATGTTTAGGGTTTTTGAAACGTTGTAGAAGATACTTCACACCATCTGATCTCTTGACTGTCTATACCACTTATATCCGTCCCAAAATGGAATATAATTCCCATGTATGGGCAGGTGCTTCAATATCTTCATTGGAACTACTTGACCGCGTACAAAAAAGGGCACTTATGCTTATAGAGACGATCGAATATCTAATTCCATCAACTCCCTGGAGCATCGTAGGAGTGTGGGTTGTGTGTCTTTATCACCTTTATAGGTGAACTCATTCCGGATAGACGTGTATTTGGTCGTAATACGCGCCTCTCAAATAAAGCTCACCCGTTCGTCGTGGATTGGTCAGCTGAGCGCACAACTCACTATAGAGAAAATTATTTTTTTGGCCGAACAATTCGTATGTGACTTCCCGCTTATGTCTTTCCCGACACTTTTAACATCTTCAAATTCAAGTCAAATATTAACAAATACTACTCCCTCTTTCCTTCTTCCCATACCTATATTTCCTGATTTCAACACAATGCAATGCATGTATAGGGGGCATCCCCTGAGTGTTGGTCAATAAAAAAAAAAAAAAAAGTATTGATTCAAAAAAATAAAAAAATTATAGTTGTTAATCATTTACGAAGGTCTATCAAATAACCAAAATCGGTGGTCCGTCAGTTAAATTTCCCATGGATTTGCTCCTATAACTATAGTTGCAAATGGTCAATCTTGATCGGACTGTAAAAAAAAAAATATTTTTTTCGCGACTTATTTAGTTTTTTGTTCCAACTAGACAATTTGGTTTTTGGATTATAGCACCTTGTTCTACACCCTCATTCAGTTGATGTTTTTTTGAGTTAAAATTGGGATCTTCAAATCACAAGTGGTATTTTTCGAACTACAATTGTTTTTTTTTCGAATTATAATTGTTTTTTTTTTTTTGAATTATAACTAACAACTGATATTTTTCGAATTGCAATTGATATTTTTCGAATTGCAATTGATATTTTTCGAAATTCAATAGGAATTTTTAAATAACAAATGAAAATTTCAAATTACAAACGGAATACTCGAATTACAAGAAGAATTTTCAAATTACAAGTGAAATCTTCAAATTTCAAATGGAATCTTCGAATTATATGAAGATTCTTTGAATTACAATTTATCTTTTTTGAATTACATCTGTATATGGTGAAGGAAACATCTTCAGAATGCAAAAGAAATTATTTTATGCTCAAAACCTTTTTGAAAATTAAAGCCACTATGCTGCTGCTGTGTTCATAATTACTTTTTACAAAATATGTAGATACATATTGCATTTCTAATAAAGGAATTACATAGCAAATTTTAAAATTAGAAAAAATATTTTAAAATTTTTTTAAAATAAAACAACCCCAGCAAAACTTTTCGGAGTCATTCAAAAATAACTAGTTCTAGAAGTACTTCAAAGCTTGTCATGATAGGTTCTCAAAGAGCATCCTGGAACTAGTGATGTCACAACTAGTTCTAGAAGTGATCCAAAAGGGTAATATTTTGATTCCAAAGAGCTTTTTTGGGGTAGTTTGGGAACTAGTGATTTGGAAGTAGTCGTACATGACTTTTGCACCACTTCCATGAAACAAATACTGGTTCTCAAATAACATCTTAGAAGCTGTTTCAAAAACTTATAATTTTTTTCAAAAAAGAAAAAAATATATATTTCATTACGTTTTTCTCTGTTGCATCGTCTATTTGGAAAAAGTCAAACCTTATGAAATATGTACAGAGGGGCTAAAAATATTATTAATATTGGGTAATTTGTTTGGTATTATTAAGTATTGCGGCATTAGTGCAAATAGGTTTTTATAGATCCATTCAATTACCTAACTACAATCTGCAATATGCTACTTTATTTTCTACAGCTGGATTTTTTTATTACAAAAAGTAAACAAAACTTTCCAATTGTAGCAAAATTAGTAAGCCATTTGAGTAATCCAACTAAGCATATATTCGTATATTTTTTGGTCCCTACAATATTTTTTTCTTCAAAAATCGCTTATTTTCCTTCCAATTGCATTAATGAAATAATAAAAATAATACGGAAACAAAAAATACTACTAATTTTGTTCAGTAAAGTGCTGATATTGCGTATTTTGCTAAAAAAAATATACAAAATGTTCCTAGACTGCTTCGCTAGAACTAGTTCTGATGGTGACAATTTCAAACAAAAATCATGGGTCAAAGAATAGGATAAAAATTGGTTCTAGAATGACTTAAAGAACCGTTCCATACATGGGTTCCTAGACTACTTTCCTAGAATTAGTTCTGATGGTGACAATTTCAAACAAAAATCATCACTCTGAGAACGAGATAGAGAACTAGTGACTAAGAACTAGTCGAACATGACTTCTACACCACTTCTATAAAACAAATTGTACTATAAAACAAAAAAAAAAAAAAATTGTGTCAGGGACTTAGTAAATTTTATAATTTTTTTTCGGGACTTATAAGGAGTTCACACTTACGACCTTATACAGTGTTCTCACGTACAGCTAAAACCCGTTTTAAACAACAATATTTTTAGGATTTTCTTTGCCATCTTTAATTTTGAAAAATATGTATTGTTCATTATTAATATGTTACGAGTATACCCTAAAATTTTACATTTCTCGTCAGTTAGTGTTATCTTGTTTCTTGATTATACTAATTTGTTTCCGTTTTTTGTGACAACTTTTTTAAACTTAATTTGTTGTTTTTTAGTTTGCATTTTAAAATTTGAATTAAAACTATTTTAATGAATTTGTTGAGAAAAAAATTAATGATTTTTTAGTATTTAAACTGGTTACACATTTATGCTCGAACTAGTTTTATATAGTAAAATAGAATAAGTGAATACACAACTTCTAGAAGGCATTCCTGAAGTACTTCCACATTCCTGCCACAATAGCTTCTTGGAAGTAGTTTCTGTCGTGACCATTTCAAAGAAAAATCATGGGTTAAAGAATAGGATAAAGAACTGGTTCTAGAACTAGTTCTGGTGGTGACAATTTCAAACAAAAATCATGGGTTACAGAATGGGATAAACAATTGGTTCTAGAATGACTTATGGAACCGTTCCATAGAAGGTGTTATTGTTCCTAGACTACTTCCCTAGAACTAGTTCTGAGGGTGACAATTTCAAACAAAAATCATGACTCTGAGAACGAGATAGAGAACTAGTCGAGCTAAAAAGAAGGACTCTAGCACTAGTTCTGGAAGTCCTCCAAGTTTTGCTGGGAACATTCGTTGCATAGTGTATTAAACTTATAAATGTTCAATATTATATGAAATATGTGCCACCATTGTTTATAGACATTTTATTTACAGCATTTTTCTTACTTTTTTTCATTCGACATTAGCAACAAAATTTCAATAAAAAACAAGTGATGTTTTCATGTTACTAATAAAAACAAAAGAAAAACATATTTTAATACATTAATTTTCCTAATACTAATATTTAACTCCTTCTCGGGAACACAGTTTTGTGGCTGGTGTTATTTTGCGTGAAAAATTGCCAGCTTTTGAACGTATGTTATGGCGTGCTTGCCGTGGTAATGTGTTTTTGCGTCAAGCTATGATTGAATCTCCTCTGGAAGATCCTTCAAATGTAAGTAGCTAAGGAATAAAGCCAGAACCAAAATGAAGCAGTACGGCAGTGAACTAACGCTGTCTGTCAAAACAATACTAAGAAAATCTATGTTCTATGTTGACAGACTTTAACACTGTAACACTGCTTCATTGTGGCTCTGTCTTAAAAAAAAATAAAAAAAACCACCCCTTTTTATTTATTAACTTTTTTCTTTTAACTTTTAGGGAGATCAAGTTTACAAATCTGTATTCATTATATTCTTCCAAGGTGATCAATTAAAGACACGTGTCAAGAAAATCTGTGAAGGTTTTCGGGCAACATTATATCCTTGCCCTGAGGCTCCAGCAGATCGTCGCGAAATGGCCATGGGTGTTATGACACGCATTGAAGATTTAAATACTGTTTTGGGACAAACCCAAGATCATCGTCATCGTGTTTTAGTGGCTGCAGCTAAAAATCTTAAAAATTGGTTTGTCAAAGTACGCAAAATTAAAGCCATCTATCATACTTTGAATTTATTCAATTTGGATGTTACACAAAAATGTCTAATTGCTGAATGCTGGGTTCCAGTACTGGATATTGAAACTATACAGCTGGCATTGCGTCGAGGCACTGAACGATCTGGTTCGTCAGTGCCGCCCATTTTAAATCGTATGCAAACATTTGAAAATCCACCAACTTATAATCGTACAAATAAGTTTACTAAAGCTTTTCAAGCGTTAATTGATGCTTATGGTGTGGCTTCGTATCGTGAAATGAATCCAGCCCCGTATACTATTATAACATTCCCCTTTTTGTTTGCTGTTATGTTTGGAGATTTAGGTCATGGTGCAATTATGGCTCTATTCGGCCTATGGATGATACGTAAAGAAAAGGGTTTGGCTGCTCAGAAAACTGATAATGAAATATGGAATATATTCTTTGGTGGTCGTTATATCATTTTCTTAATGGGCTGTTTTTCCATGTACACGGGTATAATTTACAATGATATCTTTTCGAAATCGTTGAATATATTTGGTTCACATTGGGAGGTGCATTATAATAAATCTACGGTATTAACAAACAAACATTTACAATTGAATCCGGCTGAAAATGATTATACGGGTACCCCGTATCCATTTGGCATGGATCCAATATGGCAAGTGGCTGGTGGTAACAAAATCATATTCCAAAATGCTTATAAAATGAAAATTTCTATAATATTCGGTGTGATTCATATGATTTTTGGTGTCTTGATGTCATATCAAAATCATATATATTTTAAGAATCGCGTTTCATTGATCTTTGAGTTTATACCACAAATGATCTTCCTGATCTTTTTATTCTTCTATATGGTGTTGTTAATGTTTATTAAATGGAATCGTTATGCTGCTACTAATCCAGGTAAAGAAATAATTAATTTATTTAATTTTTTATACCCTTCACTTAAGGTCAACTGTAACTGTACCACTGATGTTTTAATTAAAAAAATGCTTAATTTTAGGCTTTCAAGGAAATATTTATGTTACGTATGATTTTCGACATTCCTAAAAATGTTTACCATAAAAACACTTTTTCAGTAATGTATGTATCTAAATAGTATTTTAAGCAAAAGAAAAAAATAATTTTTTTCACTTTGTTTGGAACTTTCTGATTTTTAAGTAAAAAGTACCCAAAGCCATTCGCCTACAGGTACAATATTTTTATACCCTCCACTTAGTGATAGAGGGTATATATAAGTTTGTCATTCCGTTTGTAACTCATCGAAATATCGGTCTGGGACCCCATAAAGTATATATATTCATGATGCCCGATCGATTTTAGGACATTCTAGCGATGTCCGTCTGTCTGTCTGTCTGTGGAAAATGCTCTCGCGGACAAAATATTGCACAGAGATGACTGAAACTTAAAATATATATTGGAAGTTCTCCCGAGAAGTTTGGTATTGCATTTGAGCGATATCGGTTCAGCGGTTCAAAAGTTATGAACGAAAATGTAAGCACACCTCAAAAATTTCAGTACATTCAACATAACCCAGCAAAAAAAGAGCTTACCATTCACTACAAAATTCACCACAACTTATGAACCAGATGTACTTCTTCTTCAACTGAAACATTGATGAATTTAATATGGGCGTGACACACAAAGTATGTTCTTTTTATCACCACTTTTCAGTGGCGAAAGATTGACACTTAAGTATAACATATATCACTAGTGTTATTATCACAACTTCTGAAGTAGTGATCCGGATGTTAATATAACTTGACCTTTTGGAAGCACTTTTTTCATCACTTCTTTAGAAGTACATATTTCTTGGCATTTTGGGTGTGATTATGTCATTTTTATTTGGTGATTTAGAACTTCTAAATTAGAAGTTCTTTTTTCACTTATTTTTGTAAGATTGATTGAAAGAGTATTTTTTTGTAATATTTACACTTGAAACATTGTTCGACAGCAAAAACCTCCCAGTGAAATTTCTAACTGGTCCTTATAGATTTTGGTCTCCTGCTTCCAAATCTACCGTCCAAATTTTTCTAGCACGTACCGTTTTTGAGATATTCGCTGTTAAAAAGTAAAAAAGCACTTTTAGGGGTCCACTGTCACGTATTCTTACGTTGCTTCCACGAAATAGGACTTGATTTCATATAAAATGGACCTCCTGATTCCAAAACTGCAATCCACAATTTTCAAGCATGTTCTGTTTTTGAGATATTCGCGTTTGAAAATTTTAGTGTGATTTATAAATAATATAAGTGCGTAACAGTAGAATTTGAGTATTTCAAACGCCAATATTTCAAAAACAGTACGCGATAGAAAAATTTTGATGCCAGATTTGGAATAAAGATGCCTTATTTTTACTAAATCGAGTTCTATTGTGTTTGAGCAACTTAAGAATACGTTACAAAGGAGACCGAAATATTTCAATATTAAAACGCGAATATCTTAAAAACCTTACGTAATAGAAAAATTAATTTCATTGATAATCTAACATATATACTTCTAATTAAAAAAAGGAGTAATTATAGAGATCACAAAACTATAAAAATTCACGGCGAATTGATTCACAAGTTTGTTTTGACCACAAGCCTATACCTCAATTTCCTAAAAAGCTTAAACAATCTTTAATAATGTGATGCAGCAACATCCGCTTTAGTTCGTAAATGTATTTATTTAATTTAGGACCAACTTTTTTTGATATAAGATATGAAATTTGAAAAATTTATCAATAATCGATTTTCGTCTTTGCGATTTTTTAAGCTCTAAATAAAGAGAAATGAAATGCCATTACCAAATTTTGTCACAATTTTTGCAAAACCTAAATCTATTTGAAGCTGGACGTAGAAAAAATTGCATACTTCGTGTATCACACTCATTCTAATTGTTTCAGTTGAAAAAGAAGTTCATATTCCTAAGAACATATGAAACAGGTACTTCAAAATCATTAAGCAAAGAACTGTTGAAAGATGTTTTTATTGTTATTTTGTAGCATTTTTGGAAGTGATTTTAAAAGTACTTCCTACGGAATATGAAGTTCGGCACCTATCGCTACTTTGTATGTAGTGAAACTACTAATTCTTTTTGAACAACTTCGTTTATTTTTTGCTGGGAACCTAAAAATACAAAATGCTCTAATTCGGCTTCTGGTTGACATATGTGAACATAATTAAACACCAAAAGGTATTTAAACAAGTATGAACATATTTTTTGACAAAAAAAGAAAAAAAAATCGCGGATTTTTTTTTTACCAAAATTTTTTTTCGCGGAAATTTTTTTTCAATTTTTTTTTTTTTTTTTAAAGTAATTTCCTTTTAAATAAAGTTTTTTTGCAATAATCTTTTTGAAATTGTGGAGGGTATCACTACATTCGGCAAGGCCGAATTTAACTTTTTTACTTGTTTTGTGTTAAAATCGACCCTAAAAGGCAACTTTCCCGACACAGACGTTTTCGAAATTCGAAAAAAGCTTCACCCTTACATAAGTTTGTCATTTTGTTTGTAACTCATTGAAATATCGGCCTTAGGCCCCATAAAGTATATATTATATTTGTGAAAATCTATCGCCATTAAGTAAATCTAGCTATATCCGTCCGTCTTTCTGTCTGTTTAATTGGCGATTCCGGCCAAAATATTACACAGACAGAGGTGGCTGTATCTACTTCGAGAGGTTTATTATTGCATTTCATCGATAATAATAATTGTTTAATTTGGCTGATTGTGGAAATAACCTAAAAATAAATAATGCTAAAAGCATTATGATATACACAATTTGATACCGAAAGGTATTTAATCAAATACAAAAAATTTTTTACACAAAAAAAATACGCCTCAATTTGTTGTTTTGATAAAAAAAATATTTTTCTGAAAATTTCTTCTCAAAATTATTTTCTTTTACCAATTTTTTTTATAAACCTTTTTTTTAATGATTGTGGAGGGTACCAATATATTTTTCAAGACTAATTTTTTACTTTTATTCTTGTTCTTTTATTAATTTTAGCACCCTATTCGGCTTCTTGTGCACCTTCAATTTTGATAACATTTATTGATATGGTGTTGTTTAATAAGCCAAAACCGGCTCCCGAAGGATGTGAAGTGTATATGTTTGGTGGTCAACATTTTTTCCAAGTTCTTTTTGTTCTCATAGCAGTGGGATGTATACCAGTTATGCTTTTGGGTAAACCTTTACAAATAATGAAACAACGTAGACTCGCTAATGTAAGTACAACAAAAGATATTTTAAATATAACAGTGCAAATCATTTTCAATTAAAATTGAAACAATTTGTTTAAAAAAATCAACTACCAATATACCAAACGATAAGGTTATGATATCGAGGCAATATTACCTAATTATTACATATTATACGAAAACGATAGTGTTTTCGTTCTTAATGTATCATTCCTTCCTTATGATATCGTTTTTCCATAAAAATATGATATCGTTTTCGCTATTGTTAGTTCCAGTCATAACGATAGTAATATCGCCATTTTACAGAATTTATCAAAAAAAATAATGTCATTCTATGCTATAGCGATATAGTTTCGATATGAATATGTGATATCGTTTTCGCTATCGAAATTTCCAGGAATGACGATAGCATATTTGCCTAAAATTTGAAAATGGTATTATAATTTTAATTTAAGGTGATACCATAATCAGTATCATACAGATGATACTATTTTTGGTATCACTTATCGTTATTTGGTTTATTGGGCTGATATTTCAAATTAAAACTCCTTGAATTTTAATTGTTAATGATTTAGTAAAATAAATACGAAAAAAATTCACAAAAACATTTCATCTTGCACAACATTCCATCTTTAAAATTTAATTCTTTAAAAAAATCATCGCATCATTATTTTTGTTAAAAAATTTTGCTTTTAAATTTTTCACAAAAATTACTAAAACAAATTACACTTTTTTCCCTTTCCAATTCAAAATTAACAACTACTCTTTCCCATAAAAAAAAATATAACTACACAGGAGGAGGTTAGTTATCAACAGTTCTAAAATGTTGTGTCCTTAACTAAATGTTCTCTATTTTAACAATGTTTTTACAATTTTAGAACAAATTTTTATTAAATATTGTTTTTCAGGTTCAACCAATTACTGGTGCTAGTGATGCTGAAATTGGTGGCATGTCGAATGGTCAAGGGGCTCATGGTGGCGGTGGTGCTCATCATGATGAAGAAGAAATGTCTGAAATATTTATACATCAAGGCATTCATACTATTGAATATGTATTGGGATCTGTTTCGCATACTGCTTCCTATTTACGTCTTTGGGCTTTATCGTTGGCTCATGCACGTAAGTTAATTAAAAATATACTATTAGGAATTACACAATTTTAAGTTGTCCTTATAATCGTGACGAAAAATCAGTATATTTTTCTTTCGGAACAAAATCTTTAGAATGTCAAAACTCTTTTTTCTTTGAAACAAAATTTTTGACAATCAAAATAATTTTTTTTTATCAGAAAGATAAAAATTTTAGTGAAAAAAAATTTTAAGAAAAAATATTTGAGTAGAAAAATGTAATTCCAAGTTGTACCCAGTTCCATTTTTTTTAGAAAATTAGAAAAAAATTATTTCCCGTTCTATTCCATTCCGTTTCCTGTTCCATTTTATTTTGTTGCCAGTGAAGACCATTTCCTTCCGTATAACATGAGTTAGAGAAATACAAAAATTTTACGGCCGTATTCAAAATGAAAAACGATTTCTAAACATCGAGGTTCTATCTTTTTTAAATCAAGTTTTCTAGAAGATGATGCTTTCCAAAAGATATCTTATGTTATATTTTTGTTTGTCACTATAATGATAAAATAATAGACTTTCATTTAAAGTCTTACTTTTTCCTTTTGAAAATTGCGATGTTAGGCACTCGTTTTTTATTTCGACTCCTTTTTTTGGCTCCTTTGAATCGAAATTTTCAAAAACTTTTTTTTAAAAAAGTTTTTTTAGCAAAATTAGACTCAAAAATTCAAGTTAGAAGACCATTATAATGGCTATAATTATTATATATATATTTTGGGAAATCAAAAAAGTACCGAAGTACAAATTTTTGGATCTTTTTACCATTTTAAAATCAGAAATTCCGAAGTCTTTTTTTGAAATGTTTTGTTCCGATGGAGAATTCTTCATTTTAAAAATCAAGTTTTTATATGCATTATTTCAGGAGATCGAAAAAAAATCTCAAATATTTTTTGAAGGAATATCCAATATTTTAAATTTTCAACTCTAAGATTTTGGGGGCATTTACCCATAGAAAAATCCTAGGATTCTAAGGACGTTTACAGAAAAATCATCAGATTTTTATACCCTTCACCCCTTTGTGGTACAGGGTATAATGAGTTTGTGCTGATGTTTGTAACTACCCGAAATATTGGTCCTAGACCTACCTTCAAGTATACCGATCGACTCAGAATTACTTTCTGAGTCGATTTAGCGATGTCCGTCCGTCCGTCTGTCCATCTATCGGTTTAAGCACGATACAGGTCACAATTTTCAATCAATTGACTTGAAATTTGAAACTTAAGCTTCTTTTGGCCCAAGGACGAAGCCTATTGAAATTGGAAAAAATCGGTCCATGTTAAGACCTAGCCCCTATACAAACGCCCCCTTTGAATTTCGCTTTAATGCCTCTAATAGCCATATTAAAGTAGATATCGTTTTGAAATTTAACAGGTAATACAATTTTATGTGCACAAACCACCATACCAAATTTCAAAGGAATCGGTTCAGTCCTTCTGGTAGTCCCCATACAAACCTCCCTCCTGGTATTCACATAATTTCCTCAAAATTCATAAAAATGGAAATATTTGATTAAAATTTTATTTGTAGGTGTTAAACGTGTACTTTGGTAACCAACTCAAATCGGAATACATTTGGACCATTTTTGGACCTAGTCCCTCATACACAAATTTCGACCGATATTCAGTTAATTCGGTCTATTGGCAAAAAAAAAATAAGCCAATTCCACTAAAATTTGGTTTGGATCTAACAAATGATAGGTCCAATCGGTCCATGTTTGGACATGGGGCCCATTTTCGGGAAAACACTGGTGTGTCATATGGTCGGTCTTAACCGACTATAACTTTCTTACTTGTTTTCTTCTATATTTAGAAAATTTGTCAGTTTCTCAGTACTTTCTCCGATTCTGACGATTTTTTCCATTAAAAATACTCGTTTACAAAGACTTACTCATTTTGTATATAAAAATCTTTAGATTTTAAAGGCTTCTCTTCCTAAAAACTCTTAGTTTCAGAAATACAGAAAAATCGTACTTTGGTACTTTTTATTAACAGTACTATTTGGTACTTTTTATTAAAAGTACTATTTGGTACTTTTTCTTAAAAGTACTATTTGCTACTTTTCACTAAAAGAACTATTTGATACATTTTATTAAAAGTACTATTTGATACTTTTTTATTAAAAGTACTATTTGGTACATTTTATTTAAAGTACTATTTGGTACTTTTTATAAAAAGTACTATTTGGTACTTTTTATAAAAAGTACTATTTGGTGCTTTTTATAAAACGTACTATTTGGTACTTTTATTAAAAGTACTATTTGGTACTTTTATTAAAAGTACTATTTGGTACTTTTATTAAAAGTACTATTTGGTACTTTTATTAAAAGTACTATTTGGTACTTTTGATTGAAAGTACTATTTGGTACTTTTTATAAAAAGTACTATTTGGTACTTTTTATAAAAAGTACTATTTGGTACTTCTTATTAAAAGTACTATTTGGTAGTACTTTGTTTTTAATACTTTTTTTATATGAAAAAGTACTAGTTTGGTACTTTTTAGTAACGAACACTATTTTGCTGCTTTTAAATTTATATTATTTGAAGATTTTTTTGGTACTTTGTAATAAAAAATATTTTTTTTTTTACTTTTTTACATTCTCAGATTCTTAGGACGTTTATAGATAAATAAGATTTTGAGGTCTTTTTTCTGTAGAATAATTATCAGCTTTTGAGTTATTTCTTTGATTCTTAAGGACTTTTCTTCAGAAAAATAAATTCATAGAGAAATATATAGTGTCCGACCGAATACGCCTTTTTTGGCCGAAGCTGAATATTCGGCCAAATTTTCACTATTCGGCAAACCGAAGTCGAATATTAAAAAAAAATATATTTATGTAGTAAAAACAAGAAAAAAATAAAACTCGACTCGGCGGGATACTGAAATGCATGAAAATGTTGTGTAGCATAAGTTTATTTTAAGTCAAAATTTTTTTTGGACATTATTGTGAAAAAATATATTTTAGAGTGTAAATTTTTTTCGACCGAACAATTTTTTTGAATGTAAAAAATGTTTTTAGTTGCAAAAACACTTAGTAAAATGTTTTTGTGCCTTACTAATGTGATTCAAAGTTTGTTTAGTGTGTTTTTCAACACATGAGCACAAATATTATACAATTATTTAGTATTCGGCCTATTCGGCCAAAATTGTGGCCGAAGCCGAATAGTGGCCGAATAGTGCTTTTTGGCCGAAGCCGAATATTCGGTCGGACACTAGAAATATAGAAACATTAGTGGTATTCAGAGTCTTGCTTGCCAGCCCTGGCACTGGTGGTAAAAGAGCACTTTTCAAAATTACTTTTCAAAATACATGTATTTTTTGATAGAAGTACTCTTTTGCTACATTGCCAGGGCTGGCAACAAGACTCTGAATACCTCTAATGTGTTTTGGTACCTTTTTATTAAAAAGCATTAATTTGGTACTTGTTAATTGAAAATATTTTCTTTTTACTTTTTATAAAAAATTACTATTTTGTCAGATTTTGTTAAAAAGTACTATTTCGGTCTTTGTTACTAAAAAAAATACTAGCGGTATTCGCTCTTGGTAGCAAACTACCCTTGCAGACCTTTCAAAGCTTGCAGATCTTGTATAAATACAAGATTATGCAAGACCACAACAACAAAATACATGAAATAAAAATATACAAGACTTTCATTTATATGCAAGACAAAATCCCATAGCATATTCTGGCCTTTCAAACCTTTCAAGCTTACAATACTTAACATCTTTTAGTTTTTTCGGAAAACAATAAGAAAAATTAACAAACTTTCATATTTTGTGTAAAAAAAAATTAACAATAGATTTTTAGAACGAATTATAACAAAAAATAACCAAAATTTTTTTTTTTTTTGGATTTGATGTGGCACTAAACCTATAGATTTCAAGTCTATAGTTTTGTTTAGGCCTGTTGGACCAGCTCAATGGCTGACATAACCAGGTTATTCAAAAAAAAATACGTCCAATCGTATTTTGTTAATATGTATGTATATATTTAAAAGTTGGCATACGTGCAAAATGCAACACCAGGTTAAAGTGACAATAGATTAGCAACCACGAAGAATAACGGGATATCCCGTTATTGATGATGACGCCACGCTAAAGCCTAGACACTCAAGTTGGCTTTGCACACAAAAAACGACCATTGCCTTTGCAATGGAGGCAGTGAAACAATGCTCCCAAGTGCCAATAGACATATAATCAGACCACAAGTGTCCGACGCAATGCCGAGTGAACCAGCAGGCTCAACAAAAAAACACGCGGTACAGTTTTGTCTTTAACTTAAATCAACTACAACGCCGCAGCTTACACGTCCTTAATCATTGACTGACCGATTACAACTGAACCAAAAATTAGAACAACACAAATGAAAAAATTAAACTATTTCACAGTGTTGCCACCAATGGAATTGGAAATTACACAAAAAATTATCCAAAATCTCACAAATTACACAAAAATTTTTATTTTGTTATTTCGTTTGTAACCCCTCGTCTACACCTGATTTTTATAGGTGGCAATAAGCAATAACGTATGCAAAATGAACAAAAAAACCGCTTTGCGTCTATTTTATTGAATTCCTAACAAAGATGGCGTACAATTTTGATGTTTAGTTGCCAGCAATAGTAGCTCAGAAAAATTGCCAAGCAATTATTGCTATAAAAATTTTGACGTTATATCAGTTGTGGACACTAAAATATCGAATTATCGGTCAGAGAGCCCTTAAAGTATATTTACATTATTGATCCTTGATCGATTCTAGGACATTCTCGGAATGTTCGTCCGTCCGTCTGTATAAAACATACTGCAGTCCAAAGTAAAAAAAAATCTAGACTCCTGGAGATTGGCACGAATTTGTCTTATGGTCATAGGTAGGATATGTTCGTAAATGGGTAAAATCGGTCCAAAATCGGGTGGAAAAATGTATCCCCTTGAAAAACTAAACTGAAAAACGAATGATTTTTTTGAATGATTTTTTTTGTGTTTTTGTTCAACAAATGAAACAATTTTCAGTCCGCCTCCTTTTGTAGGCGTGGATAAAAAAAAATAATTTTAATAATGATAAAATGGTTTTAATATTAATATAATTGTAATAATTAAGTGCAAAAATCATTATAAATCAACTTGCCAACATTTATCGCGTGGGGAAAAGTGTCCCACAATATGGGGTTATTAAAAGATATTGAATAACAATTTTCAGATTTGGGAATAGGGATTCTCCAGAACAATTTTTAATTTAAAAAATTTTAGAGCGTGGTTTTTCGACATCTAAGTCATAAAGAAAATTAAGGCTTTAATGGTCCAAATATTCATGTTCTTCATTTATTATCTTGTATTTGGTAATAAAAATTTTTAAAGTCGATGTTGTGAATGATTTTTTAAGCCAAAAATGTCGATAAAATGATAAAAAAAATTGGAACTTTATTGAGGTAAAACTACACAAAAATTACACAAAAAATATCATTATCCAAAAATTATCCAAGGATTTTGAAATTGTCCCACTTTTGGATAATTATCCAGAAAGTGGCAACACTGCTATTTCATCTTCTTGAACGCAGCACTGATGCCAACTATTCTTCTAACAGAAAGTCGCTAAATCCTACTAAAAAAATCGCTAGAAAAGCTTTTTTCGATAGAAAATAGCTATTTTGACAACAGCAGAATATAATAACAACAGCTGTTTTAAAACTCACAATAAAAACGAAAAAAGACGCTTCACGGGTTATCGTTTAATTGTACACGCAAAAAAAAACTTGTGTCGGAGTGAGCAAAAATCTGGCATAATTTTACCAAAAATATGCTAAAACTACAACCGACGAAGTAGTTTTCGTAATTTAGCCAAAACACTTATGTAAAAAATTTTGAAGAAAATGCTAATGCTATTTAAGTAAAAACTTGGTAAAATATACCAAAAGAGATGTGGTGAAATATTCCAAAATTATTAGAAAAGATGACTAAAAATAATGCTAAAAATTACCACATTTATGCTAAAATAAATTTTCAATAAATTTTTGTAAAAATTTGTATATTTGTTGAATTTAAAATTTTCACAGAATAAATCCATATTAATGTAATAAATGTTGTGTAGGATTTAATTTACCACCGACCAACTGACTCTTTTTGTACAATTTTCTCGAGTGACTGCTGCCTACGCTTCTTCTTGAAGTAAAGGATCCGCTATAGCTTCACGAATTTATTTAAAAGCATCCTGTAAAAATAGAAAATTATTACAAAACATAAATTTTTAATTTAAAAAATTGGTAAACCCCATTGGTCTCTTGGTAAGGAGGAACACTTACTTTGTCATTCCATTTGTAACTCAAAACAGGTATGCCCTCCCTTGGCTTTGGGTTTTTAGGTTTTAATTTTATACCTAAAGGCAGGATTGGTGTCCACGCTCTTTATTGTATTGAAGGATTCGCCATAGCTTCAAAAATTTATTTAGCAGTACCCTGTAAAAATAGAAAATTATTACCAAACACTAATTTTTAACTAAGAATCTATTAATCCTTATTGGTGTCTTAGGAATGCGGGTATACTCACTTTATCATTCCATTTGTTATTCATCGAAACATACGTCTGGGACTCCATTGGTTTTTCTTAATGAATGGTGTTTTAAGTGATGAAAGCAAAATTAACTTTAACATTCTTTTATCTTGCATTTATTTATCTTTTAGAAAACTAATTATTTATTTTTATTTATTAATTTATTTTTATTTTATTTATCAATTTCCTTTTTACGTTTTTATAACACAAAAAATAAACAAACAACGCACGCAAAAAAAATGAAAATGGCGGTCTGTATTTGTTTTTTTGTTGTTTTCTTTCGATAAATTTTTGTGCAGGTAATTTGCGTTATTGTGCAAGCTACTTGGTTATTTTACATAAAAAATGAATTATGTTACTTTAACATCGACAAGCATAACATTAGCAAAAATTTGGTAAAAATTTTTTTTTGGTATGAAAAAAGTTTTACCAAGTAGGATTGCTCAATCTTACACAGATTTTTTTTTTGCGTGTAGTTTATAAGTTACTTTTTATAACGTTTTTGGAAAAAAAGAAAAATTTATTAAAAAAAAAAAAAAAAATGTATGGAAAATAAGAAAAAAAAAATAAAATTAAGAAAAAAAAATAAAAAAAGAATGGAAAACAAAACAATTATACAAACAAAACAATCATACAGACAATTATACAAATTAACAAATACTTTGATAAAGACCATAAAAAAACATATGTTTAGCGTGGTCTTTTACTTATAGACGTTGTCGCTTGTATTGAGTGACATAAGAAAAAGAAGAAGAAGAAGAAAAAAGACGCTCACGCTTTGTAGTATAAAATCATAGCATTTATACTACCCTTGCAAAAATGCTATCAAGACCGAATACCGCTACTATTTTGGAAGTTTTTATTTATTAAAAATACTATTTGGTACTTTTTATTAAAAATCAATGTTTTTAATTTTTAACGTCTATTTTTCTATTTAAAAAGTACAATTTTAGTAATTTTTCTGAAAAAGAACTATTTTGGCTCTTTAAATTAAAAAATAATGATAATTTTTATTTAAAATTTCTATTTCGGTACTTTTTATGAATCGAACTATTTTAGGTACTTTTTGTAAATATAAAATAGTATTATTTTGGTAGTTTTTTACTTTTTTTACATTTTGGAAGACTTAAAATATTAGGCACAGCCAAATTTAATACTCCACTTTTTAACTATTTTCGGTTAAAAGCTCTCATTTTTCTCCAGTAGGCAATAGTCCTTATAAGATTTCAACTCTTGAAACATTTGTATTTTTTGTAGAAAATTTAAAATTTCTTTAACTCTTGATTTGTTTCTTTAATTTAGAACTTGCTGAAGTCTTATGGAATATGGTTTTATCGATTGGTTTAAAACAACAAGGCTGGTTTGGTGGCGTTATGTTAACCATTGTATTTGCCTTCTGGGCCATTTTAACTGTTGGCATTTTAGTATTAATGGAAGGATTATCTGCCTTCTTACACACATTGCGTTTGCATTGGTAAGTGTAATTATTTTAAATAAAATATTACAATTTTTTTAAAATAATTTTTTATTTTTTTCCATTTAACAGGGTTGAATTCCAAAGTAAATTTTATCAAGGTCAAGGTTATGCATTCCAACCATTCTCCTTTGATACAATTATTGAAAATGGTGGTGCTGCTGGACCCAATGAAACCGAGTAAATTAATATAAATTGAAATTAACATAAATATCAAATTGAGTCTCACATATAATCTTTAATGAATTTATTTAAAATGTTAATGGTATTTAGTCGTAATAGTTAAGAAAAAGCACACATTTGCTTCTTGTTGTGATTCTAAAAATCTTGATAACTAAAAAAATTAAAATTTTTCGATTTTGTTAAAAGTTAAAAGAATTTTAGAATCACAACGTAAATGTTTACCAAAATATTAATTATAAATATATTTATGTATTTTAAAAATCATTCAATCATCCAATATTGTATTTATTTAAAAAAAAAGAAAACATTTAGATTCCACAACTAAAAATATAAAACAATCTTTAAAATACACACAAAGAGATTATAAAAAAAACATATAAAAATATTTATGAATGTAATTATTTAAAAAAATATATATATTCCACTATATAGTTAAATTGAATTTGAGATTGTATTTCTCTTTATGAATTTAAATCAATTGAAATGGTGTAATTTTTAAAGGAGTGAAATTATGTTAAATAAATATTTCTAAATTTAAACTTAAAATAAAACTTATATATTAATCACATGAATTTATCTTAATAATAACTCATTATAATATTGTATTCATTACATGACATGAAATTTAGTAAATGTTGCTTTAAACTTGAAAAAAAATTATAATAAAATAGATGCTTGGAATATAAATACTATTCCCTTAAAAAGCTCAAATTTTGGTATTTTATTTACTTTACAAAGGTTAAAATTGAGTAATTTTTCCTTAAGGAGGAATTTTTACAAATCTTAAATTCGGAGTATGTTTTGTTTATTCAAAACAGGAGGATATGATCCAAAATTTGTCCACAAAAAATTTTCATTTTCAAAAGTTATCTTAACAAAAACTATAATTATTGTATCGCAAACACTGAAATAATAGTTTTTGTTAAGATAACTTTTGCAAATGAAAACTTTTTTGGCCGAATTTTTGGTCAGTTATTTGTTTAAGGTTCCCACATTATATACTTAAAGATGGAACCTAAAACCATCTCGTAAAGTAATGCTGGCATATACAAAAAAACAGGTTTTCGCGATTTTCAGGGCTTAAATTGAAAAGCTTTAAACCAAATTTGCATAAGAAATGTTGCTACAAGTCATATCTTTGTTTTCCATGTCATAAAATTTATAAAACATTTACTTTGCAAATTTTTTTGTTAAAAAACTGTCTCGAAATCAGCAAATCTTTAACGACATTTTACTGTACCATACATCGAAAAACGGAGTACGCCATTCGAATCAGCATATCCGAAATATATAGAAATGATGGTCGTAACTCTTGTTTATTTTTTAGTGTTCCGCAGTGTTATTAAAAAGTATTATTTAGGTACCTTTTATAAAAGTACTATTTTGGTACTTTTTATTGAAAAGTACAATTTTTCATTAAAAAGTTAAATTCTGGTACACTTTACTTTTAGAACTATTTCGCTACTTTGAGTTGGTCTACAATTTCATTTTCCTGTATTCCGTTGTGTTCTGGTACCCATAATAAATTAACCTGGATGAATTGACAACATCTGAAAATTCGGCTAAAGTGCTCTTTACGGGGCACTAATATTTTGGCAAAAAAAATATGACAACCACTTAAGAATTACAAAAAAAACTCGAAATTAAAATGTTAGGGGGCTGGGTCCGGCCGCATCAGGACGGTTTTTGGACCTAGAGGGGCATAGGGACCTAGCCCCCTTTAGTTTTCTTTTCTAATTACCTTTAATTTAATTACCCACCCAAATCTTTAGGTGGGTGGGGCGGTTTTTTGACTCCAGGGTTGTAATCAAGTTAAGTTCTATTTTTTTTAATTCCCTCCCCCCCTCCATTTTCCTTAAGAAAATTATCAGTAAACTCTTGCGTTAGTGAAAATTATATCGTTTCTATAAAAAATATTCTCTTTATTATTATTTTTAAATAATCAAAATTTATTAAATATTTAATTAACCATTAAATCATCCATAAACTCAACAAATTTATTCATATTTTTACCCGGTTCATATAATTTTCTATCCACTAAATTTAAATTTTCTAAACAATTTTTCAATTCGTCCACCGTACAGCATTCCAAAAATTCTTCCTTTTTCATATGCAATGCCAGCTCCTGTTGATGATTGTTCATTAATTGATCATTGATGACTAAAACACCTGGCTTTCGATTAGTCAATATGTCTAGGCAAGTACCTGCACCAGCATGACCGATAACGAGATCCGCATTAATGATATCCAAACGTTTGGGCTCAATTTTAAAATCATATTGTTCCACTTGTATGCCATATTTTTGATTAATTTCCTGTTCATTTACTTTTAAACCTTTGCCTACTTGTAGGATGAGATTTTTACATCCTTTAGTTTGCAAAATTTTTAGTACCTCATCAGTGGTTATTGTTTGGATTAGAGCGTCAAATTTTGTGCTTCCAACCGTAACGTAAACATTTTGGATTAAACTCATTTTGGAAAAGTGTAGACTTCTTTAATTGGAATGATTTTAGTTGTGTGAAAAATATTGACAAAAATATAAATAAACATTCGACAAAGATAAGAAAATTGATTTATTACATTTTAGTCAGCCTGTTTATGTAAACCAATGTAAACAGCTGATTTGTCTATGTTAAATCGGGTGGCAATACCAAATTTACCACATAGGGTTGCCGTTATTTCACAAACAAAAACTGTTAAATTTAAATGTTTTTAAAGAAAATAACGGTTACTTTAAATTTACGTTACATAAAATACAACAAACAATTTTGGCCCTATTTTCAATTGTATTTTAAAATTTTCCAAACAAATTTTCAAATTGTCCAAATATACTTTAAAATTTTATAAATATATTTTCCAATTGTCTAAATGTATTTTAAAATTGTCGATATTTTAAAATTGTCAAAATGAATTTTAAAATTCTACAAATGCATTTTAAAATTGTCCAAATATATTTTAAAATTGTCAAAATTAATTTTAAAACTGTCCAAACCCGAGTAAAAATAATTATATATAGACGAATATAATTTTATCCAATCATATAAAACATTATATGATTACATATAAGTTAACAGATTTTCTTAATTTTCATAAAGAGTTTGGATTTTTATCAGAGACCATAACAGTTACGAGATTTATTAAAAAAATTCCAATTTAACTGTTCAAAAATATTTTTTCAAATAAAAATTAAAAATAGCAGTTTGAAATGATTTATATTAATATCTGTTCAAAATAATAGAAATAAAAAACTTTTATTTTTTATAACTGTTATTAAAAACTCTTTGAGCCTTATAAAACTCGAGTTATTAAGCTACGTTCACAATGTTGGATTCACTCCACTCTCGACCACAGATTGAAATGTTAACTGTACAAAATGCAGAGTGGAGTTCTGTCACATTGTAGGTGTGTTCCAGAACGTTACCGCGGGTGCCCGCGGGTACCCAAACCAGCCCGAAAAGCGTTCCCGTACGCAAAAATTGGCTAAATGAGAGAGTTTTTGAGAGAATAAATTAGTTTCTCATTTTACCGAATTTACCCGCACTTTTTTTTCGGGTAAATTGGTAACAGTCAGATGTTAAAAAAACAGCCGTTTTTTTTGTGAAGCTAAATTGGAAATTTAAATCAAATAAAGAACTAAACCAAGGAAATGTGTTATTTCAATACAAAAAAAAAGATAATTTGTTATTAAAATAAACTTTTATAATTTGTTTTCTTGTTTAAAGTAATTTTTCTTACGAAAATATTTTAGCGTTATTGGTTTGTTTACATTTTCTATTATTTTGGGCTTGAAATATGGTTTTTAGCGTTCCCGTACTTTTGTCCATTTTTGTGGTATCGTGAGAGGTTTTTTGATTTTCTCTCATTTTACCGAACTTTACCCGGAAACTTCTGGAACACACCTTGTATTTGTCAGTTTACTTACTTGTGTCATAATTTGGCAAAATTATCCCACTAAATTTAGTTTAAGTTAGAAATTATATTTTTTATAGATAAAACCAAAAAAGAAAAAACAACCCTGTTCGTTCATTTTTGTATTATCAAGTTGGTAGCAATGCATTGCAATGTGAAATTTGTTTGTCTCTTATAAGGATTACAGACTTTGGCTCTGTTCGTTATGCCTTTATGATACTTGCTTGTTTCAAGTTACTTGTTGCTGCATTTATTAGGGTTTTTCTATGGGAATTTCGATAAATTCAAAATTTTTGGTTTAAGTTATCGAAATTTTTATAGAAAAACCCTAATAAATGCAGCAACAAGTAACTTGAAACAAGCAAGTATCATACGCACTTTAAAGTAAGTGCCAAGAGCAAGCACTGTGTTTTAACATCCATATAAACACAATTTTTTTAATGTGATACTCATTTTTATATTTTAGCATGTAGCGTATACAATTAGCGTGTATTAGAACAAGACGAATATAGTTCTAAGAAACATCTGTAAAATATCATATGGTTAATTCCAACCTTTCGATTGTCAAAAAAAAAAAGAAAAGACTCAATAAAAAAAAATTATTATTATTATTATTAGGGATGAGATTTCCATGCAAATGCATGTTTTTTGTCGATAGTCTAAAAACGATATCGACCAATTATCTTTGCGAATCAAGAAATTTGCGTTAAAATGGCATCGATTTGTTTTTGCATATTTTTGCATATTTTGGTGAAAATGCATATTTTTGCATATTTTGGTTTAAAATGCATATTTCCAACTTTTAAGTGCATATTTTTGCGTATTTTGGCATAAATTATCAAAAACACAAATTGAAATATTTTTGTTACAAAAACTGTTACAAATTTTAAAAAATAATTTTCAAAGTACACTCAACCGAAAATCATTGTATTCCCAAAGAAAATCGCTGTAAATGCAACAGAAATCATTGTTGATTTTGACCCTACAAATATTTATGTTGATTTCAATAAAAATTATTGTCAGTTTTTGTAAAAGTTGATCAACTCGCTTTTTTGTAAATCAACTCTTATTATTTATAAATTCAACTCATATTTTTGTTAATATAAGAAATTTTATTAATAAAAAAAACTTGTTATTTGTTAATATTCTTTTATTAAGCATAAATCACAATATTTTTGTATTATCGTCGGCTTTTTAAGCTGCAATATTTGAAGATTTTCACAAAGATTTTCACAAACACTTCGTTTATTCATGTTATGCACTCATAAGCTATTCTCCAGTTTTCTGATGATATCAAACAAAATCCTTAAAAAAACAAAAAAGTTTTAATATAGTATGAATACATAAAGTAATCAATGCATTTTTTTACTTACCAAATATTTACAAATCAGATCCTTTTTTTATTTATTTTTATAATATTAAATATTTTTATAAAAAACAAACACACAAAATAATTTTATAAGAGATAAACACGATTCACATTGCTACCAACTCACTCGTCACTCGTTAATAATAAAAAAAAAATGAACGAACAGGGTTGTTTTTTCTATTTTGATTTATCTATTGAATTCTGTACAAGCGTTGTAAAGAGTTGATTCAACTTTACTGATTATTTAACGATATCAACATTAATTCTTGTTGAATACGGCATTATTCTGTAAAACTTGATCTACAATGGGTTTACTAATTTGTCTACTAAGATATTTCTATGAGTGTAAGAAAAATTATTTTTTCTTTTTAATTTTTTTTTATAGATTGTCTGAATTTCTAACAAACATCTTTCTTATTTAAAGTTTCAAATATTACTATTTAAACCCGGCATTATTTTTTGATTTTTAAAAAGTTTTTCCTATGAAAACAAGATTTTTATTGCACACTTTTCACTTTTTAGTGCATATTTTTAGGGTTTTTAGTGCATATTTTGAATTTTTTAGCGCATATTTTAAGCGCATATTTTAGATTTTTTAATGCATGAAAATCTCATCCCTAATTATTATTATTGTCTCTTATAAAATTATTTTATGGCCTCTGTTCTGTCTTTCACAACTTTTCAATTCACATGAAAATTTCCGAATCACATGAAATCAAGTTTAGTGTTTTATTGATCACGTTTTCATTCGAAGTTGAAATCGAAAAATTAAAATTTAAAAAATTATATGGAAAAAAGTGCATTCGTTTTACTTTCACCAAATTTTATTTATGTGAAACAAAACGAAAAAGAAATTCGGATGTGAAATCTAGAACACCAAAAAAATTCGGAAATTTTCATTTTCACATTTTTTATGTGAATTACTTTTTTTGGAACAGCGGCCTATGTGTTTGTTTCTTATAAAAATATTTAATATTACAAAAATAAATAAAAATAGGATCTGATGATCAGATTCTGATCTGTAAATATTTGGTAAGTAATAAAATACATTGGTTACTTTATGTATTCATACTATATTATAATTTTTTTTTGTTTTTTTTTAAGGTTTTTGATTTGGTGTCATTAGAAAACTGGAGAATGGCTTACGAGTGCATAACATAAATAAACGTAGTGTGTGAAAATCTCGTGCAGCTTAAAAAGCCGGTGATAATTCTAAAAAATATTGTGATTTTTACTTAATAAAAGAATATTAACAAATAACAACAAACTTTTTTTTATTACTAAAATTTCTTATATCAACAAAAATATGAGTTGAGTTTACAAAAAATACGAGTTGATTTACAAAAGAACGAGTTGATCAACTTTTACAAAAACTGACAACAATTTTTATTGAAATCCACATAAATATTTGTAGGGTCAAAATCAACAATGATTTCTGTTGAACTTACAATGATTTTCTTTGGGAATACAATGATTTTTGGTTGAGTGTAGTGATGGCACTTTTACAGGGGTGTATTTTTTCCCTGTTAACGGTTAACATACATCTGTTAACTCCAGATTGGAACTCCAGAGTAGAACATGTCTGACTCTGGAGTGGATTGAAAAAGGATAGACAAATTCAAAAATATTAAAGTGCAAAAGGGAAAGATATAAAAATATCCACAGATTGGAGTACTCCAACATTTTGAATGCGGCTTTAAAATAAAACAACAATAAACACATGCAGAAGAATCCTATTGATATCTAATACTTCAATCATTGATTTAAAGATATAAACTTTGATTGATTTTTTTTAAAAATAACTGTTATAACAGTTATTTATTCAAATAAATATAAAATAAAAGTTTTTTTAGATTGTTTGAACAAAAAGTTTTTAATAGCTGTTATTTTTTGCTGTTATTGAAAAAATCAAAAAAATAAATGTTATTGCAAATTTTAACACGGGACATCTCCAGAAGTCTTTTCATATATAAAATACTAAGTTTAGACAACATTCGTTTCATGATTTTTTTAAAACAATATTTAGTAATTTGCTTGTATTTTCTTGTTTCAACAGAGCGTATGAGGAATATTTATGCAATTAATATTACTCATTCGCAACGTTAAAACAAGAAAATACAAGCGAATTACAAAATTGTTATGAAACTTAAAATTCAAATGCGATTTTCTCGAAAAAAACGAAGAACGTGTTTCTGAATTTTTTTGTGTGGATGGACAAACATCTAAACTTAAAAAAAAAAATAATTTAATTTAAAAAAAAAAAAAAAACATGGCTGGATTTTTGATAAATTGACTTTTTTAATAAATGGAAAATTTCAGAATGGGTTCTGAAAATTTTCCAAAAAAAAAAAAATTTTTAATCGATAGCCCATACAAAACTGTATAAGAATGTAAATTTTTGAGATTGTGGTGCATTCCGCTTTAATGTGATAAATATTTATTCAAGGCAACTTGCCACAAATTTTACCATTTCTCCAATATTTGACATGGCCTCCTAAGCCTAGTTTTTGAAAATTTGAAAAACCAAAAACACAATTTTCTTAGTTTCATATAGGGCTATCCAAACAACCTATTCAGAAATTTATGGAACACATGTTTTTCTGTAGCGGGACATTTGGTGTGGAATGCCTAATATATAGAAATAATCATCTAAAAAGTAAAACATCTCACAAGGAAGGTCTTTCACAGGGCACCTAACGATTGTCCTGAAATTTGAATATGGGAATGAGGGGAGATGAATAAGAGTTACCTGTTTTTTTTAGCTGCCCAATCTCAAATTTAAAAAAGGGTTGCCACTAGGGTTACCAGATACAAGAAGTCAAATAACTGGACAATTTAAAATTTTCAGCTGGATTTTTAAAAAAGTAACTGGACCCATACATATTTTTTTTCCAATAATTTGAAACACATATTCTTATTTTGGACTAAATGGCCGTCTCTATTTACCACGGCAAAATGCCTTTTTTAAGCAATTTTATTACTTTTTCGAGCATTTCGAAATGCTGGTGTTTAGCTCGTCATTGGCCTGAGGATAATTAGAGTATATTTTTCTTTTTAAATAACCCCACAAAAATAAGTACAAAGTGGTCAAATCTGGAAATCAAGAAGGATAGTTAAAATTTCCCGGACTTGCGAAGTTAAAAAGGGCAACAACAATTGAGCATCATTTGCAGATTTGACCCATCCAGACATATTTTTGTGGGGTTATTTTAAAAGCAAAAATGTACGCCAAGTATCCTTTAATCATCGACGAGCGAAATCAACTCTAGACTGGTCGAGATTCTCGAAAAAGTTGAAAAAAAATTGGCGAAAATGCAGCAAAAAGAGCACATTTTTCGTATCCAAAAGAGGCATTAATGTTATATTTATGATTAATGTTTTATTAAAAAAATAGTCCCAAAAAATTGTAAAAAATATTTAATAAAAAAAAATAATTGTTAAAATTGTGAAAATCCTTTTTCAACTGGAAAAATTATGTTTTAACTGGAAACTGGACCAGACCTCAAATAACTGGAAAATCCAGGCTATTCCAGGCCGTCTGGCAACCCTAGTTGCCACCTTATGAAAAAAATAAGGGCTTTCGGGAAAATCCCTATAAAAACCGAACTAGCAGGAATTTCGCCAAACGAAAAAATACGGGTCAGCTTAATTTTGATAGAGATTATTATATATCGCTCATTTACTTGTATAGTGTCATAACTCAAAATGTTTGATTTTACAGAAAACCTGCTTAAAGTTTACAATTGAAACTTGGTTTACATTGCAAAAGGCCCGTACGTAGAAAATGTTATAATGGCGTGATCTCTTCTCAAACGGTGAGTTTAAAAGATATTAATACGAATTTTTGACACAGTATAAAGCATGCTATAACAAATAATTCTGTATAGTTTACCCAAGAACGACATATTTTGAGTTATGACACTATACAAGTAAATGAGCGATATGATTTTGGCGTTCGTACGTATATACATCTTCATATAAACTACCCCAACAATTATACATTTTTGACAATAACGAACTTAACGAAGTCGAATTTGGACACTACCAATACACTATTGGATAGGTCTTCAAAAAAACTTTTCGACCTGTATAAAATGTTCATATAGTTTCTTTTGAAGAAATGGGAAAAATCCTCAAAAAACCAAACAAAAATTCCGTTTTCCCCCTCCCCTTTGACCCGCTAAATGTGAGATTGTGCAGCTAAGAAAAAATAGGTAACTTTTATTTTCCTCCCCTCTATCCCATATGCAAGTTTAAGGAAAATCGGTGGGTGCCCTGTGAAAGACCTTCCTTGTCAGTGATAAACATGTTGTAAGAGACTCTTTGGTATGATTGTCTACAACAATAAGCTGCCTACAAATACATGTTGTGTTGTGTTCGTTCGGGTTGTTGGCGGTTAGGGTGGTTCAAATTAGAGGTGGGTAAATGATTAGATTAAAGTGACTAAAACTCAATTTTACTTACGTAAGTGTGAGTGCAATCAAAATTGCGTGAGTCAATTTTTTGCGTGAGTTTACGGGATTTAGACTGAAAACTTTGTTTTCTGCTAAACCAAGGGATCGAGGGTCAGATCCTGGGAGGAATTGCCTTAACATTAATAAACAGGCGAGATTTGAGGGTGCAAGAGTACTTACAAAAGAAGTATACCAACCGTTATGAACCGATTTGTTTGAAACTTAAAATATATATAAAAGTGACGATTTTTAGGTTGGGGTGCATCGGCTTTTCGATCATATCAGTGTTTAAAAATTTGTAAAACAGTGTGGACCTTCGGAAATTCCGATAACTCCCGAACTAATAGGAATATCGTCTATTTCGAATTTATATGGAATACGATATAGCAGATAAGCGAGTCAAGGAAAAGGCTAGTTCTTCTACCCCAACGACGATCAAGTCTTAACTGAACCGGTTGATAAGGCTAACCTGTTAGCTAGTCTCTTTGTAAGAAATTCTTTCTTGCCGGAAAGCAATTAACCCTGCCCGAACTTGAGAGGGTATCCCATACCATGCCCAATAAATTTTTTGAGCTCGTGCAGTTAATAGGGTTCTGGCGGATCTAAACGTAAATAAGTCACCGGGGCCAGATAGTATACCAGCACAGGTGCTGAAACAGTGCTCTTTGACGTCAGCATGTTCACTGGCTAATGTTTTTATATTGTCGTACCGATACAATTCCTCACAATCCGGAACCTCAGACTGGAATAGACTTGACATGGATGATGCGTTGGAACAACTCTCGCGAGTCAACATACAAGAATACTAAACGTTTAGTGATTAAACCAGACAAGAAAGTGCCTTATCTACTTAGTCCTTGTAGAATAGACTTTCGCAGACTTACTGGCCTAATTACGGGACACAATGCCTGTGCTCGTCATATGACGAGTTTACGTATCAGACCCCTTGTGTGCAGCTTGTTTTAAAGATGAGAACACAACAGAACACTACGTCTGTTGTTGTCCAGCGTTCTCAAGACTGCGGAAAATGGGTTCTAATATTCTGTAAATAGACATGTTAACAATCTCTGAGTGGGGTCTTGCAAATAGGGTCAAGTTCAATACGGGTGGTACAAGTATCGAAGAATCGGACACTAATGATGTTTTGGGTATGAAAATTCAGTGTGATGTCCGTTCGAATAAGCACGATTTTCAAGTATTGAAAGAAGTATTTAAGTGTCTCGGTTTTTTAAGCCGGTGTACGAAGTACTTCACTTCATTCGATCTCCTTACTACTTATACCACCTACCTCCGACCGAAGATGGAATACAACTCTAATATATGGGCAGTCTATTTTGAAGCTCTTGAACCGTGCCCAAAGGAGGGCGTTGAGGGCTTCGCAATGACAATAGGGTCTCCAATTCTATTGACTTATTGGAGCATCGTCGAAATGTGTATTGTGTGACTCTGTTATATCGATATTGCCATGAAAAATGTTCTGCCATGATAAGTAAACTTATCCCCAGGGCACGAGTTTTTGCTCGCTGCACTCGGTTTTCTAGAAGATCACATCCCTTTGTTGTCGGTTGTGCAGTTGATCGCGCATCGCATTACAGAGAAGGTCGTTTATCAGTCGAACTAGTGTTGGGCTGGGCTGCTCTTCACATTAATTCGTATTTTTCTGTCTTCCTGTCCATGACGGTTTAAGTCCACACGTATGATTCATCAAATTTACTCTGCCTAATATATCTCAACATCTTCCACGGGTTGATCCCTGTAAGTTCCTACATAGTCTGAAAGTAAGAGCCAAAAAAATTAAAGCGAGTGCAGGGCACTGACAAAGAAAATGGAATGAATCTTCCACTGTCTCTTTGTCCCAGCAATATCTGCACAAGTCATCTCCAATCAATTTCAACATTTTCAAATGACCCTTCAAGCCAGTATGGGCTATAATTAAACCTACATACTTCCTTGGATCTGCTTTTTTGAACACTTTTTTACCCGCGAGTCCACAAAGCCTTCATTTGGATAAAGTCGCGTTTGCTTTCCTATTTGGAATCTTCTTGGCGTACAAATTTGTTCTTGATTTCCATATAAATAGCATCTAGGCTCGGATGCACGTCAGTCGTAATTGCGTTTGATGGAATATTTGTGCCTATACGAGCTAGGTTAGGTTAGAGGTGGCGGAGTCAAAGACTCCTCACATAGACCGGATGGTCCATAGCGAAACCACAATAATTCCTCAGCAACGCTGATAGAACGCGTTTGTCCTCATCGCGAATTGTACTATTTGCCTTAGGTCGACATTCGAAACCGTTTCCAAGCTCTCGAATTCATGTCTGCCTAAAATGTGCAGTCGGGTTCTGGCCAAAGCAGGACATTGGCAAAGAATATGTTCGACCGTTTCTTCAGTGTTATGTTCATCGCACCTTCTACAGCTTGCATCAGAAATAAGTCCCATCTTCTTTCTATGATAACCTATTAGGCAGTGCCCGGTGATCACTCAGTAAGTACACGGCAGTTCCATCTGGTGAGTGAGAGTAAGTATTCAGTTTTTCTTAGATTGTAGCACAATCTTCTACTGGTCGCACTTGTTTTTAGCTCTCTCCACTTTCTATTAGCCATTGCAGTGTTTTGAATGTCGCGTAGCGATCTGAAGTGCTGGATTGGTGGATCAATATGCACAGAAATACCAACACCATCAGCACCTTGTTTCGCGAGCTCGTCCGCTCTCTCTATACGAGCTAGCTCGTCCGCTTTTTCATTTCCTAGAATATTTTGATGACCCAGCACAGTCTTAAAAAGTATTGTTCGATGAGAGCCTGAAGCTCTTGGCGACATCGTCTGACTACCTTTGATCGTATGTCCCTATTTCCCAGTGCCTTTAAATTTGCTTAACTATCAATCTAAATAATGATCTCACTAAAGAAGATCGGTCTCATCGAAATGAGTTAAGCTGCCTATGAATGCAGTATCTGCCTGAAAAATATTACAGCCGTTATGTAGCTTTAAACTATATCCAATTCCCAGTTTCTTACAGTAGACTCCACTACCTGTTCCCTGTTTCATCTTTGATCCATCGGTGTAGACCTCTATTTGGATTTTCCCAAAATTCCCTAAGTGGTATTTCATTTTTAACTCTCTCATCCCATGCAATATGAGGAGTCATATAGTCAGTCACACAGTCCTCATATCGATGGTTTCGTATGAGTTTTGTGTGCCAGTAGCAGGGTTCGAAAAAAAACTCTAACGTACGGTACGTTAATGTTCTGTACGGAACTATGGAGCGACCGTACGTTATCGAAACGTACCGTTCCAAGAACACATTCACTAAAAAGTTTTTTAGTGGTTGTGAAGGTGTTAGCAAACAGAATTCCGAACGTTATGCCTGCGAGTTGAAGAACAGAAACTTAACGATAACGTACCGAACTAGGTTAGAAACAAAATAAAGTTCTTTTAGTGTTCTGTTTGCGAACTTTTGAGACATTTTTTAAATTTAAAATGGCGATATCTTGAAAACTAAGCAAGATAGAGCAAAACGGAGCACATTTTTGGTTCTTGGGATCCCCATAGTATCGCTAGGCCTCTACACATGGGTAGACCCCATTGGGTCCTTATTTTGAATCTAAAAAAGTTAGCATTCCGGGAAATTTAAAAATGCACATATCTCGCTAAATACTGCCGACACGATGAAAAGTCTAAAAGCATTTTTGTGGATCTTGTCTCGTAGTACATGACCGCTTTTAGACTTTATGTCGTGTCGGCAGTATTTAGTGAGATATGTGCATTTTTAAATTTCCCGGAATGCTAACTTTTTTAGATTCAAAATATGGACCCAATGGGGTCCACCCATGTGTAGAGGCCTAGCGATACTATGGAGATCCCAAGAACCAAAAATGTGCTCCGTTTTGCTCTATCTTGCTTAGTTTTCGAGATATCGCCATTTTAAATTAAAAAAAAAATGTCTCAAAAGTTCGCAAACAGAACACTAAAAGAACTTTATTTTGTTTCTAACCTAGTTCGGTACGTTATCGTAAAGTTTCTGTTCTTCAACTCACAGGCATAACGTTCGGAATTCTGTTTGCGAACACCTTCACAACCACTTAAAAAACTTTTTAGTGAATGTGTTCTTGGAACGGAACGTTAAATAACGTACTGTTTTTTTTCGAACACTGGCCAGTAGTCAGTCAACCTTAGCAAACGATTCTGTCCCAGTCTTAGCTGTTTCCATAGTGCATATTCCTGGATGCAAAGGTCCAAAGATGGCAGATCCAGAATCCTACATAGAACATGTGGGCCCTGCGTGCTCCAGTTGGCAATACAAATGATTGGGTTCCCCTTCCATTTGTCTTAGAATGCTGAAATTTTAAATTTTGTATTTCTTACGATGTCCTCTTTCATTATTTCACGATGAAATTATCCGCTTACTTGGTGTATTCCATCCATATGTTGGTGAACCACACTATTGGTGGTTGATTGATTGACTGAATGAATGTGACTGACAATGTGTGTGGCCTTTGCAGCAGAGATACTAAACGTCTGGAGCTTATACAAAATTTTTCAATGCAAAACTTTCAGTAGCTTGCCGGCCTTTGAGTTAAACACATCGTACTGTTCCAATTGTGTTGTTTTCGAAATAGCGATTATTATTTCAATTTTGTGTGTATTGAAAAAATAAAATTAAAAACAAAGTGATAATAAAAACGATTTAACTAACACGCGACGATTCCGAATTAAAAAAATAAAACTCATTCACAATATACAAAACCGAGTACAATCGCTAAAGAGTACGAGCAGCATATAAATATCCGCGAGATTTCATCTTCTCCATTTAGTTAGATTGGATGGAGGGATAGTTTTTAAATAGATATTTGTTGTTTTTTAAGAATGATGGTGTGCCAACGTTGCGTCGGCTGCTGTTAATTATTTGTTTACATTTTTGTTGTTGTTGTTTTGATTCAATTACCGAGTACTTGCTGTGCGAACGCAACGGTAGGTTGTTTTGGTTTTCCATAGTTGGTCGGTCAGTTGGTCACTCAATTTGTTCGTTCATTCGGTTGTTTCGTTGGTCGGTAAGTCGTTGTGTCACACAGCGGTAATCAAATCATATAAACGTAATAAGATTTAATATTTGCAAAGTGTTGATGACTTTTTGATTTTTGTTCTGTGAGTGAGTGAATGTGTATTGCTGCTGGATGCTATTTTTTTTTAGCATCATCTTCTTTCAACGCCAAACAAATAAGAAAAAATAATAATAAAAAAAAAGAACGTGAAGTGTATAGCAGTAGAGGAAGTGCAGAAAAAATACAACGTTTTTTGAAGTCTTAAGGCGCCTAAATTAGGTATGTTAATGTCAGAGATGACAAAGAACACTTTTTTTTTAATTTAAACTTGGAAACACAACATGGATTGTGAAACCTAATAAGGATGTCCAGAGTTTGGGAAATGTTAAGAGTCCGGAGTCCTGAGGCTCCGGAGTCCTGAGGTCTTTCGATGAGAAAGACCAGTTTTGATTAGTCTTTTCAAACCGGCTAAGTAGTTAACCGAAATTTTTTTCCCAAAATGAAGGGGTTACTCGATTAACCGAGATTACGGTTTTCCAAAATGCCGATTGTTTGGAACCACTAGTTTTGATAACATTTTTATTGAAGAGAACCCCGGTAATAGTGTTGGTATTTTTCGATTTTATCTGAGTCAATAAGTCTAAAAAAGTTTAAAATATCTTTAAACCACCGAATCTATTTTAATAATAATTTTTTTTAGATTCTGTCACAATTCTCTTAACAATTGAAAAAAAAAATACTTAAATTAGTATAGCATTTAACTCGTTAATGCACAATTTTCAAAATTCCCGGTATTCCTGCACAAATTTCCCCGGAATGCGGGAAATGAAAAATGGCAAATTTCCCGGGAATCCCGGGATGTGTTCTCTAATTATGACCAACAAGACTCTAAAAATCGACGATAGTCAACTATAGTTTTATGCAAGGATATAACAGTTACAATTTTTATTTGAAAAAATTACTTACTTTTGGATACTTTAAAACTTTTAAATTTCAACAAAAATCAAACAGTTTGGTTACGATTTTTATTTTAAAATTAAAAATATTCAATCAACATTTTGATTTTTATTATTTGAAATATAATAACGGTTATTTAATAATCGAAAATAAAAATCAAAAACAATCCAAAAAAAAAAAAACAAGTAAGAAAGTTATAGTCGGTCAAGACCGACCATATGATACCCTACACCAGTGTTTTCCGGAAAATAGGTCCCAAGTCCAAACATGGACAGATGGGATCTGTCCTTTGTTAGATCTTTATTTAGTGTAGAGAACACACACAGATCAAATTTTAGTGAAATTGGTTTATTTTTTGTCAATAGACCGATTTAACTGAATATCGGTCAAAATTTGTATATGGGGGGCTAAGTCCAAAAATGGTCCAATTATATTTCGATTTGATTAGGTTACTAAAGTACACGTTTAACACCTAAAAATAAAATTTTTATCAAATATTTCCATTTTTATGAATTTTGACGGAAATATGTGAATATCGGGAGGGTGGTTTGTATGGGGACCAGAAGGACTGATCCTATCCCTTTTAAATTTGGAATGGTGATTCGTGCATACAAAATTTGATTACCTGCTAAATTTCAAAGCGATATCTATTATAATACGGTTATTATAGTCATTTAAGCCGAATCCAAAGGGGGCCTTTGTATGGGGCTAGATCTTAACATGGACCGATCTTCTCCAATTTCAATAGGCTTCGTCCTTGGGCCAAAATATGCTTAAGTTTCAAATTTCAAGTCAATTGATTGAAAATTGCGACCTGTATCGTGCTTAAACCGATAGATGGACAGACGGACGGACGGACGGACATCGCTAAATCGACTCAAAAAGTAATTCTGAGTCGATCGGTATGCTTGAAGGTAGGTCTAGGACCAATATTTCGTAACAAACATCAGCACAAACTCATTATACCCTGTACCACTGAGTGGTGTAGGGTATAAAAACAGTTTTTTTTTGTGAAACTTTCTTTTCTTTCTTTAAAAAATATATTTTAGTAGTACTATATTTTTTGTACCGCTACACTCAAAATAAATTCTCTGTCCAATCAGCAGAAAAATCTGCTGAAAATACACCCATTTTGAGCCATATGAGAAATCTGCTGATTTTAGCAGACACGGTTTGCTAAATATCTGTCATAAGAGGTGAATTAATATAACAAGAAAAAAAAAAAACATACGCCGCCAGCCACCTTCCGAGTTGAAAGTACACTTCTTAACCACTACGCTACGGAAGCTTATACTTTTATCTGGCATTTTAGTTATTAAACATGCGTGTTGTTCGACTGCAGAGGAATCTGATTTGAGCAGAAATATCTGCTGATTTTAGTAGAAAAATCTGCTGATTTTAGCAGAACAATCTGCTGATTTCAGCAGAATAATCTGCTGATTTCAGCAGAACAATCTGCTGATTTCAGCAGAGCAATCTGCTGATTTCAGCAGAGCAATCTGCTGATTTCAGCAGAACAATCTGTTCTGCTTTTTTTTTATATAAAAAAATTTCTTGAAAAAATAATGAAATTCAGCAAACAAAATCAGTATAAAATAGTAAAATGTCTGTTATTTCTTAAACGCAATGACAGAGATTTTACTAAAAATATACTTCTCAGCAGAACAATCTGCTAAAAGATTGCTTATTCAAATTGAAAGTCGTTTTACAGATTTTTTGACAGAGTTTTTCTTTTGAGTGTAGCAATTTGTGGCTGGATAGGGCCGAATAGGGTTTTGAGAAACTGGATAACTTAAAAACTATTACTTAAAAAACTTTCGGGTATTTGCGGGTCGTGTTCTACCTATTAAGAGCAACAAAAATGCATTTGAACTTTGTGTTGTGTCGCTAATATTTCAAGATATGAGGGTTTTTAAATTTTCGGATATGCCAACTTTTTATACCCTCCACTCTAGTGATAGAGGGTATATATAAGTTTGTCATTCCGTATGCAACACCTCGAAATATTGGTCTAGGACCCCATAAAGTATATATGAAGGGGGCTTATTGGAAAAACTTGATAAGCAACATTTTACTTTTTCGTGTTTTTCGCCTTCTGCTGATGTTCCATTTACAGATTTTTGGCAGAAGTCTTGCTTTAGCCCTTCGTACAAGTATATTGAGAATAAAAGTTCTGCAAAAGTTCTATTTTCTACATTATTTTAAAAGTTTTAAGGCAAAAACCACCATAAAATGAAGTGTTGCTTATCGAATTTTTACAATAAACCCTTCATATATTCATGATCCTCGATCGATTTTAAGACAATCTAGCGATGTCCGTCCGTCTGTTCCTCTGTCTGTCTATTGAAAACATGCTTACTTTTGAAAGACTTTACGGAGGCTCGTGAAGTTTGGCAATCGGTCCAGTGGTTCAAAAGTTGTAAACTAAAGAGTGAATTTGGCAAAGGTTTTTCGTGAATTTACAAGATAAAAACACGCTAACTTTTGAAAGACAATTCTGAGCTTGGCATATTCCACTGGTCTGGTTTGTATTGAATTTCAGCCAAATCGGTACAGTGAATCAGATGTTATTAGCAAAATCGTGAATTTCAGATTGGTTTCACTTTAAACTCATGTATTGAAAAATCCGAGCTTTAAAAAACAAGCTTTAAAACAACAAGCTTTAAAAAACAAGCTTTAAAAACATTGGTAAGCCACAAAATTACTTTGCAAGTATTTTTGTAACTCAGAAATATTTTTACACTAAACAAAATTTACACTCAAAAAAAAATAGTAATTTTTCTTTTTTGCAAAAATGACAACAAAATTTTTTTTTTACTTAAAATAAAAAATTTCTAATCAAAATTGTTCAGTTTTTTTAACGTTAAAAAATTTACTATCCTATAAAAATTGCATTGTGGAGGGTATTCATAGATTCGGCCAAATGATGAAAATTATTAGGTAATGGGTCTTCTTATTTTACAAGGCTCGAAAAGTTAAGAGCTATTTTTGTAATATTACAAGTTTTTTTAGTGTAGTCATTGGTAAAATTTTAATATTCATTTTGCTTCCAATTATAGAGAAGTATAAATATGTAGACTTTTTTATTTAAAAATTATACTGCGGTCATAAATACATATTTAGATTTTGTTTTTTTATTGTTATTTCTGTGAAAATTAAATAAAATTGCAAAAAAAATAGTACAATGTGATACTAAATACAAATGTTAACAAACTTTTTCACATTTCTTATTAACCCTATTTAGGTGCTTGGTTGGGAGTTAAGATGTATTTGGATAAAAAATTTAAACGTTTTTTTATGATTTTTTCCATTACACTCAAAATAATACATTAGTAGATTTACTAATTTGTTTTTGCTAATGCTAGTAAGCTAACCATTAGCAAATTTTTAGTTGAGATTAGCATGTTAGCAAACTTCATTTGTCGCATTAGCAGTTTTTAACAAAATTTGAACTAGTTTTTTTGCTAAATTTAAAATTGAGTTGACCAAATTTTTACAAGCTTTTTTGCTGATATTAGCAAAAATAAATTAATTTTTTTTTTTAAGAAAACTTAAAATGGCGCTATCTCGGAAACTAAGTCAAATGAAGCAAAATGGAGGCCATTTTTAGTTCTCGGGCTCCCCATAGTATTGCCGGTCCTCTTTACATGTGTGGACCCTAATGAGTCCTAACTTTGGATCCAAAAAAGTTAGCATTCCCGAAAATTTTAAAATGCTCATATCTTGGTAAATATTGCCGAAACAACAAAAAGTCCAACAGCATTTTTGCAGCTCTCAACACGTAGAACAAGACCGCAAAATAACCAAAAGCTCTCCGAGTAATATTTTTAAAGTTATCGAGTTTTTCAATTCTCAAAACCCCAGTGGTCCCCTAAAATCACGTATCTCAAAAACTATGCAAGGTAGAGCGAAACGGATACAAATTTTGGATCAAGAACTATGACGATATTTGAGGAACCCAACTAGGTCTAGGCCCATTGGGGCTGGACCTCCGAACCCAATGGGGTCCTCAAATGTGTATGAACTAACAAGGAAAGTCTCCCTAGTGTCACCCGTTGATCTTTACGGAGTTGGTTTTATTTTGCAGATCAGAAAAAATAAAGGGACACGTATTTTTTTTTTTAGCGGCCCAAATTCATATTTAGGGGGTAAAAAGGAGGGCCATTTTTCAGTTTTTTTCGTTTATCTCCTATATTATGCAAAGAAACCTAGTCATGTTACATACCAAATTAAAGGTCTTTGGAAAACCTATCTACGTGTGCTAAGAACGTGTCCAAACATGCACAACTTTTCGTCATATTGAGTAAAAAACAAAAATTCTAGGACATTTTTGTTAATAAGTCAAAAAATATTAACTTCTTTGGCCCGTTGTTAGCACCACGAGATAGGTATTTTTAATACCTTGAATCTGATACACCACATGCCTATATTAATTTTGTTTAAATAGGCGTGAATAGTAAAAAACTGAAAAAGGTCAATTTCCCCCCATACAAATCGACCAAAATGAGTTTGGGCCGCTAAAAAAATACGTGTAGAATTAATTTTCGTTCTTAACAACAAATCCAAATTTCATGAAGATCGGAGGGTGACACCAGGGAGACTTCCCTTGTAAGTTGAAATAAAAAAAATTTCAGTTAACAAATTTTTGGCAAAACATTTTTGCTAACTTTACCAAAAAAATTGTGGGTTCAAAATCAGCAAATTTTAACGTTACAGTTTTTTTTTTTAATTAATTTTAATTCCACTTCACACTATTTTGCAGTTTAATTTCATTAAAAACCCTAAGTTTGTTTTAAAAACCATAATATTTCAAAATGAAAAATAATATATTTCTTAAACTTGCACATAATTTATATCAGTAGGGATGAGATTTCCATGCAAATGCATGTTTTTTGTCGATAGTCTAAAATCGATATCAACCAATTATCTTTCCGAATCAAGAAATTTGCGTTAAAATTGCATCGATTTGTTTTGGCATATTTTGGTGAAAATTCATATTTTTGCATATTTTGGTTTTAAATGCATATTTTGTGCACACTCAAAAAAATAAAACTGTAAAGTTAACAATTTTTTTTTAGTTAAGTTGAGTTAACTGGCTTTTTAGCAAATTTTTAGTTAAAATCAGCGCTAGTTAAAATTTCTTGTGTAGCCTCCTATGCAAATCTCATAAGTTCTACACTCAAAATATTTTGTAGGCAAAAACAAAAGAAAAACACACTTAAAACCAGTGAATAAACAATTGAAAACCATCCCAGTAATAATTCATTTGTTTTAAAAACATCAACATTTATTTTTTACTGTTGGCAAAATTTTCTAAAATAAATAACACTAAACATTAAAAAATTACGGTTTTTTTCATTCTTTTTTACCAACAAATTCGAAAAAAATAACCTACGAAAACATTAAAAATTAATGATAGTTCTGTTATTTTTACCAACAAATTCCAAAAAAATAACCTACCAAAACATTAAAAACTAATGATTTCGTAGGTTATTTTATACAATTTTCCATTGAAATATATTTTTAAAATTTTTTAATAAAATTTTGGGGAATCGATCCCGCAATCAACTACATTCTGGCCAGACACTCTACCCATCGTGCCAAAGCCACTTGATACAAATATGTTTTTATATTTCTATAAATAATTTTTTGAATTTTTTTCTACAAACAAATTACTGACTTGTGCAGGTAAAAACTAATGATATATCATTAAAAAATACCAACAATTTAAAAAAAAATTACTTACACAAATCATTAAAAATTTAAAGAATAATCAGTAGTTTTTACTTACAGAACAAAAATAAATGACTTTATAAATTAAATGTTAGTGAAAGTCTTTATTTTTTAGTGTGTTATTTTTGAAACAAAGGACTGATGTAGTCATTAATAAAAACTGAACATCAAACAAATGTTTTTTCTTTTAAAAACGACTAAACGGAAAACTTTTTAAATAAACTACAAACAGTTAATGACATAATTTTTTGAGTGTACTTAAGCTGAACTTAATGCTGTGAAAAAATAGAAAAAAATAAGTGAAGTATTAGTGTTTAAAGTGTTCGGTGAAAAAAGAAAAAATGTCAACCTAAAAATGTAAAAAAAAATTACAAAATATTTTGTTAATTTTAGTTTACGAAAAGTAACAAAAATTTTAGCTGAATTCAATAATTTTTTTTGTAAATATGTACATAAAAATGTTACGAAATTTTCAGCTAAATTTTTAGTTAAAGTTACGGTTTTTTTGCTACATTAACTAAATATTTTTAGTTAAATTAACTAGAAATTTAGTAGGCCCAAAATCAGGTGCTTTTTTAGTTAAATTTAACCATCTTTACAGTTTTTTTTTTGAGTGCATATTTCCAACTATTAAGTGCACATTTTTGCATATTTGGGCATAAATTAGCAAAAACCCAAATTGAAATTTATTTGTTTCAAAAACTATTTTAAATTTTAAAAATTTATTTTGGAAATAAGAAAAATTATTTTTTTATAGATTGTGTTAATTTCTAAAAAATCTTGCTTATATAAAGTTTTAAATGTTACTATTTAAACCCGGCGTTACTTTTTGCATTTTAAGAAGTTTTTCCTATGAAAACAAGACTTTTATTGTAGGCATTTTATTTTTTAGCGCATATTTTTAGACTTTTTAGTGCATATTTTGAATTTTTTAGCGCATATTTTAAGCGCATATTTTCGATTTTTTAGTGCATGAAAATCTCATTCCTATATATCAGTATTTCCTTTTCACTTGAAATGGGCTTGTGTTTCTTAAAAAGCGGAAAACTTTTACAGGGCTAGAAATAAAATATTTAAACATTTTTAAAGTTACCAAAAATTAGTAAAGTTACAAGAAATCTAGTATTTTCCCTTACCAGATTGTTTTACAAAGATATTTTTTTTGATTGTGCAACTGTAGATCTTTTAGACCTGCATCACCTTTATTATACAAAAAATCACGTAACCTTTAAGGGTTAAATTCTTTGTGGTACAGATTAATATAAGTTTAGAATTATGAGTAACGCTCTTTTATTATGTTATATTTTTATCGACTAAAGAAGAACTTTGTTTATGTAAACGATTAATTTCGCAAATTTCAAAGAGAAATATAACAAGATTGCATACTCATTTCATATCTGATTTTCAAAATTTTGACATAGGTTTTTTGATCTAAAATTTCTGTTTTCTGAATTTTAGTCGAAAAAATTTTAAACTGAATTCTATTTCACTTTTTTGAAATTTAATTGTGCTTTTCGGAACTTCAATCGGGATTTTCTTCGCTAAAATAGGGCTTTTCTAAATTTTAATTGAAATTTTCTGAATTTCAACTTCACTTTTCTGAACTTAAATTGGAATTTTGTGAAATTTTATTGGACTTTTTTGAATTTCAAAGGAGGTTTTAGAACTGGACTTTTCTGAATAATAATTGGGATTTTTTGAATTTCAACTGAGTTTCAACAACTCTGCTTTTCTAAATTTCAACTTTACTTTTCTAAATAATATTAAGAATTTTTTAAATTAAAAATAGGAATTTTTAAGTTACTATTGAGCTTTTGTAAATAACAATTGGGTTTTTGTAAATTTTTAAAAAAAATTTTAACAAAAAAACAAAATTAAAAAAAACCGAAAAAATTTGTGAGTGTATAGAATTTTGGTTTTTATATCGATTGGACAGAAAAATTCAGAAACTTATTTTCCGAAATATCAGTTTTTAAAATTCAGATACATAGATCTAAAACCGCTTCAGAATAAAAAATGCTTGTCTTGCAAAAAAAAAATATATTTATTTCAATTTTTAGTTGCAGAAAATAATTAATGAACAGCATGTTTTAACAATAAACATGTTTGCTTTTGTAAAAATAAAACAATTATAAATATTTTTTTTTATTCTTCAAAACAACCGAAATTGAAAATTATAATAAAAACTAAGAAATATTAAACCAATTAAATATTAAAAATTATTACGCACATGTGTGTGCTGGTTTAAACAAAAGTTGAATGAATGCAATAAATTTAAACGTTCCATTATTAAAAAAAAAGAAAAAAAAAAAACATTATTTAGAAAAAAATTAATTTTAATAATAACATATTGTGCGTTGATATTCTACCAACACACCACACCACACACTTTTCTTGAAAATCATTAAATTTGCTAAATTTATTCAGATAAAACATGCTGTACCCTAATGGCAAAAATTATGTACAATTTCTACACTAAGGACCAGTATTTACCCTGTCTTTTCAGACTTTTCAAATTTATTTAAGAGCCCTAAAATATGCAACAAAAATAAAAAAAATATTTAACAACAAAATGCGTTGATCAGGCATTTGAAATTTTTTGAAAAATTTCAAATGGCGATATCCCGAAAACTGCTCGACCGATTTCAGAAATTGTTTGATATTCAAAATTCAGCATGCAAAAATTAATAAAAAAATAATGTATCACAAGTTTTTTTTTTATTTTTTTCATTTTTCACAAATCCAAAATTTTTTATGAAAATTTTTCAAAAATTTGATCGAAGGGTTCCATACACTCAAAATAATAACTCTGTAAAATACTCTGTAAAATGACTGTAATCTCAATTCAACAGATATTCGACAGAGTTTTCTGTCGAAATACAGAATTAAAGAAAATACTTTGTATTTTGTTGTGACTAAAAAACAAAGTTTCAACTTTGTAATCTTAATTTTACAGATAATTAAGAGAGTTTTCTGCTAAAATACAGATTTAAGCGAAATACTCTGTATTTTTTATAATCAAAAAACTAAGTTTTATCTGTATTTTTACTTATTCTATGTAATCTTAATTTTATAGTTAAAAACAGAGTTTTCTATAAAAACACCAAAATTTTATAAGTATTTTTTTGAGAAAATGTTAAAAAAGTACCAAAAAAAAAATCATTTCAAAAATCTTATAAAAATTTTACAAAATTGCATGTATTTTACTAAACTCTGTAAATTTACAGAGTATTTTTCTGTAAAATTTTAGTTGCATCAAATGCATTTTACAAATATATGTAAATTTACAGAGCTTTTCTTTGTTACATGGTGGTTTATTTAACCAATATTTTACTAGAAACTCTGTAAATTAACAGTTTTTTTTGTCAAAATAATTTTACAGAGTTTTATAGTAAAATTACCAAGATATGTTGCTAGCTGGAAAAGTATGGTGTACTCTGTTAAATTAGTAGAGTTTTTCTGTAATTTAACAGAGTTATTATTTTGAGTGTAGGTTAAAATGATCACATTTGCCTAAAATTAAGTAAAATGCTGTCTCAACCTCTTTGAAAGGGCCAAGGGAAAGACATTTTGAGATTTTTTTAGTGTTTATAAACCGGTTCACCGGTTAACCGAAAAACCGGGTTTTTCCTAAAATTTCGGTTTTTTTGCAAACCGGTTAACCGGAATTGAAGATTTCCGGTGCACCGAAAACCGGTTTTTTTCTGTCGGTTAACCGGTTTTTTAAATACATTCAAAAGGGAATATTTTCGCAAATATTAAGGGTTTACACTTATTTTTTTATGATATTTTCAAAAATCCGCGAGAAAGAACGTCTAAAATATTTTTTGTCTTCAAGAAACAATTTTCTAAATATAAATTTTATTCTGAAACTGATAAAAATTTGAAATACTAACCGTTGTAAGCGTTTTTTGAACATTTCATGAAAAATTTAATAAGTGACTGTTAACCAGATACTAAAATCGCTGTTAATGGCGAAAATGTCAATAAAAGAAAATAAAAATAAAATTCGGAACTGCAATTTACTTATAACGAATAAATGTATTTTTCTAAATAAAACCAGTACAAATTAAATTGAAGTTCTACTGAATATGGTCAATTAAAGTACATTTTTAAATATCGCTTTTTTATAGGGTAATAGTTGCAAACCTTGCTGAAAGAAACAAATATGTTAACTTAAGCTATATTCGCTTTATTATTTAATAAAAATAAGCTATTTTCAAGTATTTTTTGGTTTTTTCAGTTAAAGAAAAAAAACCGGTTAACCGGTTTTTTTTATTCCGGTTTAACCGAGAAAACCGGTTAACCGAAAAAGCTGATTTTCGGTTAACCGAGAAACCGGTTTTCCAAAATGTCGGTTTTTTATAAACACTAGATTTTTTTTATTCTTGAACGTAGGGAAAACAGTAATTTTTGCAAATTTCAAATAGTAATATCTCAAAAACCGATCGAAAATTTCAATTAAAATTAATTTGAATCAAATCCAATCGCTTATTTGGTTAAAATTAATTTTAAATGAAAGTTTGTCTCAAGCTCTATGAAAGGGTCGAGGGAAGGAATTTTTTTTTATTCTTGAACGCAGGAAAAAAACGTAATTTTTTGAAAATAGCGATATCTCGAAAACCGTTTGACCGATTTTATTTATTTTTTATTATGCACATCAAATTAAAAAATATGATGTATTGCAAGAAATATTTATTTTTTTATTTTTAAACATTTTCAAAAACTCAAAACTTTGATCGCCGGGTGCTACGGGTCATTAGAATACAAATTTGCTTTGACACTTGGGAAAATCAAAAGATGAAAAAAATTTCACTCTAATGGGGGATACTTCTAAACATGTACCGATTTGATTTTCTAATTTCAAGGTTTTGCTTTTGGATCAGGAGAAGCTACGTTTCAAGCCATGAAAATTTATCAATCTTACTGGCTTGAAACTTAATATATCGAGTAATTTTAGTTTATGGACTTGGGCTCTAAATCTAAAGTTTTTATACATAAGTTGTTCTAGTTCTTCTCATTATACCCTACACCACACTGTGGTACAGGGTATAATGAGTTTGAGCTGATGTTTGTAACTACTAGGGTATTCAATTAATCGAGGTTTTGGTTTAATCAGTTAATCGAGCAAATAATTAATCGGGGCTGAGATTTGATCGGTTAATAATAGGATATATTTGAATTATTCGGTTAACCGAATAATACAAATTTAAATTGAATATAAAACCAAGAACTGTATGTACGTTAAAGAATTTTATTAATTTTATTTAAAAGAAATCTTTATCCGATATGGCGAAGCTTTAAATACCCTCTATAATGTTAGCCCAAATAAAGATTTTTTGTATGGCACCCTGAAAAATTACCCCAAAATTGATACCCAAATTGATGCAGGGCTTAGATCCACCTCTAATAGAGTTTCGAATTCGATACTATAAATATAAAAAAAAATGGATGGTTTCCAAATTTGTTTTCTTTTATTTTTTAGGGCCGAAATTGCAATAATTTTATCTGTCGATATCTCCGTAATGAAAAAAAGATATCTTAACGATTGCAAAAGTATGTTGAAGAATAAGCGAAGTATTTTTAGATGTGCTGAACTACATCATAAAATAATTCGCGGTTTTATAAGGTCCCGAACATTTCGAATATCTGAGTTTATGCAGTACTGTCAATCGAAAATCTAAATATCTCAAAATGAGATAAATCACTTCTAAGGCCAGATTCGGATTAAGCGCATGAAAAACTATTAGAAAAATTTATATCGTTGGCAATCTATAAAAAATTGGCTAGGGTTACTAATTGTAATTTGTTTTTTTTTTTTACCGAAATATCGATTTAGGACCTCTATAAAATTTTTGCTAGACGAAGTTTTTACACATTGCAAAAAGAGAGTTTGATAAGTTTTTTAGACCTAAACTTCTTTCAGCAGAACCGTAACTTAAATTAAAAATGAAACATCAAAACGCTAAATAAAGCAAAAAAAAAAATTAGTAAAATTACTAAAAAAAGAGATTTCGGTTAATAGGTTAATCGACACAAATTAATCGGTTTATTTGTTATTTGAAAATTGACAATTTTAAATTATTCGAACAGTTAATCGACCTAAATTAATCGGTTAACCGATTAACGGTTAATCGATTGAATACCCTAGTAACTACCCGAAATATTGGTCCTATACCCACTTTTAAGTATACCGATCGACTTAGAAGTACTTTTTGAGTCGATTTAGCGATGTTCGTCCGTCCTTCTGTCCGTCCGTCTGTCTGTCCATGTAAACGGTGTAAACACGATACAGGTCGCAATTTTTAATCAATTAACTTGAAATTTAAAACTTAAGCCTCTTTTGGCCCAAGGACAAAGCCTATTGAAATTGGAAAAAATCGGTTCATATTTAGACCTAGCCCCCATACAAAGGTCCTCTTTAGTTTTGGCTCAAATGACTCTAATAGCCGCATTTTAATAGGAATATTTTCAAAATTTGGCAGGTAATCATGTTTCATCCACACAAATTACCATTCCCATTTTAAACCATTACAATTTTAAAGAAATCGGGCCAGTTCTTCTTGTAGCACCCATACAAACCACCTTCCCGATTTTTACATAAATCTCTCAAATTTCATGAAAATAGAAAATATTTAATTAAAATTTTGTTTGTGCATGTTAAACGCGTACTTTAATAACCTTATCAAATCTGATTATCATCGGACCATTTTTGGACTTAGGTCCCATGTGAAAATTTCGCCCAAAATTCAGTTGAAGCGGTTGAAAAAAAGAAGCCTATTCCACTCAAATTTGATTTGTGAGTGCTTTTAACACTTATTAAAGATTTGACAAAGTATAGATCTAATCAGTCCATGTTTCAACTTGGGACCCATTTCCCGGAAAACTCTGGTGTAGGGTATTATATGGTCAATCTTGACCGACTATAATTTTCTTACTTGTTAATAAATAAATTAATTTTACATCATTTAAAACAAAATCATAAAAAATATTGTCCTTTAAGGTGTTATGATACTTGCTACACTCATAGAAATATCTTAGTAGAAAAATTAGTAAACCCATTGTAGATCAAGTTTTACAGAATAATGCCGTATTCAACAAAAATTAATGTTGATATCGTTGAATAATCAGTATACTTGTTTCAACTATTACAATGGCTTCTACAGAATTCAATAGATAAAACAAAAAAGAAAAAACAACCCTGTTCGTTCGTTTTTTTTTATTATAACGAGTGAACGAGTGAGTTGGTAGCAATGTGAAATGTCTCTTATAAAATTATTTAATGTGTTTGTTTCTTATAAAATTATTTAATATTAGAAAAATAAATAAAAATAGGATCTGATCTGTAAATATTTGGTAAGTAATAAATTACATTGATAACTTTATGTATTCATACTATATTAAAACGTTTGTGGTTTTTTTTAGGATTTTGTTTTGGTATCATCAGATAATTAGAGAATGGCTAATGGGTGCATAACATGAATAAACGAAGTGTGTATGAAAATCTTTGTGAAAATCTTCAAATAATGCAGCTTAAAAAGCCGGAAATAAAAAAAAATATTGTGATTTATACTTAATAAAAGAATATTTACAAATAACAACAAGCTTTTTTTTAATAATAAAATTTCTTATATTAACAAAAATATGAGTTGAATTTACATAAAATACGAGTTGATTAACAAAAAAACGCGTTGATCAACTTTTACAAAAACTGACAACAATTTTTATTGAAATCAACATAAATATTTGTAGGGTCAAAATCAACAATGATTTCTGTTGAATTTACAACGATTTTCTTTGGGAATACAATGATTTTTGGTTGAGTGTAGTTTCTGTATTTTTTATATTTTGGAGAACAGTGCAAATATATTTTCATAGGAAAACTGACCAAGTGTAAAGAGTATGACAATATCATAAAAAAACTTAAAACGTCAAAATATATACGTGTGTTATCGATTTTGCAGTGACTGTCAAAAAAAAACATAAAAATGTTCAACTTGAAATTGACATTTCCAGAATAAAATGTTAACAGTGTTGCCAATTTTATTAGTTTTTGTTCGAATGAAGCGGTTTTTATTTGTTTTGGGCGTTTTTTTAGCTATTTTGGGAGAGTTATTTTGAAAATAAAAGTTGGGAATATTGTTTTTTTTTTTTTTGTTTTGTTTTTATTTTATTGTATTTCTTGTTCTTTCTCGCATTTGTTGTTTTATTCGATCAATCCAAAAAAAATCCAATACAGAAACTAGCAAGTGTCATACCACCTTTAGGAGGCTAATGTTTTTTTTCTTATTTTTTTTTTGTTGCATACCTTAAGGATGTGTTTTAAGTTCGAAAAAGCCTTACAAAACTTCGATTGACTGATTTATGCTAATAAGAGATTATTCACTCAATATTAATTTTACATTTGTAAAAATGGATGACCGATAACCTCGGATTAATTAGAGATATATTACAAAACCATTTAAAAATAAATTTAAAACTTAACCCTGGAGCATTTTAAATTGTTTCTTGAGGCACAAAAGGGTCAATATATTTAAATCTAAAAGTACTTGCATTTCCTGCTCTAGTAAGAAAATTTGCAGACAAATAGAATATGCATATCGTTTAACAAACCTTATTTAATTATACTTCCGATATTTAAATAATAAAATGTATTTGGTTTTTTTTAACAGTTCATTATTTTCTTTTGTAAAGTTTTTTTATTTTTAATTCATAAAAACATACAAACGTACATGTTGAATATATGAATTGTATATTAATTGACCACAGCTGTCACAACAACAGTTTTTTAACCTTTGAAATTGAATTATAGACTTTTTGGATAATAAAAATTAATAGCACCATTTTCACAGTGTCAGTAAGATTAAGTAAATTAATTATTAATATAATATTCATTGAAATAAAGAGATGAATGGCAAATTAATGTAAATATAATGTCCATAATATGTCAGTTCAGCAAACGCTTAAGGCCAATTGTCACGATACCAAAAATAATAAAAGAATTGCATATGTTAAGGCTTAAAGAAAAATTCATTCTTTTGATACTTACTCGTAAGCTTTTTAACGTAATATATATATGATTTTTGATCTGCAACTTGCCACAAATTTTACCATTTTTCCAATATTTGACCACTCCTCCTAAGCCCAGTTTTTGAAAATTTGAAAAACCAAAAACGCAATTTTCTTAGTTTCATATAGGGATATCCAAACAACCTATTTAGAAATTTATGGGACACATGTTTTTCTGTAGCGGGACATTTGGTGTGGAATGCCTCATATGTGTTACCATTTTAATGATCTCACTCCTTATCTACCCAGTATGCAACGTTTCAATGTAGTTCTTTATTTCGAACTTTTATCGAATCTCATACGAAAAAATTAATCACTTTCAATACGTCATCAAGTCTATTTATACCCTACACCACTCTGTGGTACAGGGTATAATGAGTTTGTGCTGATGTTTGTAACTACCCGAAATATTGGTCCTAGACCTACCTTTAAGCATACCGATCGACTCAGAATTACTTTTTGAGTCGATTTAGCGAAGTCTGTCCGTCCGTCTGTCCATCTATCGGTTTAAGCACGATACAGGTCGCAATTTTCAATCGATTGACTTGAAATTTAAAACTTAAGCATATTTTGGCCCAAGGACAAAGCCTATTAAAATTGGAGAAAATCGGTCGATGTTAAGACCTAGCCCCCATACAAACGCCCCCTTTGGATTCGGCTAAAGTGACTCTAATAACCGTTTTTTAATAGATATCGCTTTGAAATTTAGCAGGTAATCAAATTTTGTATGCAAGAATCACCATTCCAAATTTCAAAGGAATCAAGTCAGTTCTTCTGGTAGTCCCCATACAAACCACCCTCCCGATATTCACATAATTCCCTCAAAATTCATAAAAATAGAAATATTTGATAAAAATTTTATTTTTAGGTTTTAAACGTGTACTTAAGTAACCTTATCAAATCGGAATATAATTTTACCATTTTTGGACTTAGTCCCCTATATAAAAATTGGACCGGTATTCAGTTAAATCGGTCAATTGACAAACAAATAAACCAATTCCACTAAAATTTTACCTGTGCGTGTTTTCTACACTGAATAAAGATCTAACAACGACAGATCCAATTAATCCATGTTTTGACTTGAGACCAATTTTCCGGGAAACACTGGTGTAGGATATCATATGGTCGGTATTGACCGACTTAACTTTCTTACTTGTTTTTTTTTTATTATTTCAAGTTCTTTATTCAGTCGATAAAATGAGTCTATTTCGATCTAGTTATAAGGAATTTTTCGATGTCGATTTGCTTTCAAATCTAAATTTTTGATTTCTCGTTTTAGTTCGTTTTTAATTAAACATCGGTATTATTTTATAATTCAACGAAAATTCTTTAAATTTTATTTTTAAAAAATAAAAATAACTTTGTCTTAAAATAATATAAAAAATAAAAAAAAAAAATACGCGACCGGGAGTTAAACCAAGGTCAAAAACTACAACACGCAACACACATAAAAACCTTGTCAAATTACAAGAAAAAGTCTCGTAAGCCCATTTTATCGATATTTGACAGTTTTCCTTGTTTTTTAACAAATAATTTTCGATCGAAACTTAAATTTTTTTTACATTTACATTTTTTTTAAATTTTACGAAATTTACATTTTATTTTTACAAATTTCCAAGATTTTTTACAAAAAAAAATCTAGTAAATTTACGAAAATTTCTTGTAAGTTTTGTTTCGCCAAAAAAGTTGTAAATTTACAATTTTATTGGTAAAAATTTTGTAAAAGAACAAAAAAGCTCGTAATTTTTACTAGGAATTCTCGTAAAATAGGAGGTATCAAAAAATCTAGTAAAGTTACGAAACCTCCTTGTAAGTTTTATCGCGTTAAAAAAATTTAAATTTACAATTTTTTTGGTTAAAAACTTGTAAAATTACAAAAATATTGGTAAAAAGCTTGTAAAATAACAAGGAGGTAGCAAACAAAAGTTACAAACTTTTCTTGTAATTTGACAAAGTTTTTTTTTTTGAGTGTAAATAAAATGATTTTCGACATTGCATGAAAAACCATTCCACGAATTTTAAATGTTTAAAAATTTGTCGAATAATTTCCAAATAATACGAAAAATCTTATCCTGCCAATAGGCCTTAAGGGAGAATCCATTAAAACCCAATGAACTGAAAAAAAAAAATTGAAAAATAAGATAAACATTTGCTATCCAAAAAAATGTAACGTCGATTAATACTTCATTGAATTAATAAACCATTTAATCAAATCTGCAGTAATCACAATACCGCAGAATCTTACAAACGTCTAAACATGTATCAGTATTTTTCAAAAAGCTTTATTTTTGGATCAAAAGAAGCTTTAATTTCAAAATTTCATCGAAATATATTGATAATTGTATCGATTCAAAAAGTAATTCTAAGTCAATCGGTATGCTTGAAGGTTGGTCTAGAGCCAATATTTCAGGGAGTTATTAAACTTTAGCACAACCTTATTATATCATGTCCTCAGAGTGGTGCTGGCTATAAAAACCCTGTTAATAACAGTGTCAAAATTTCAACACTTAAAATTAATCACGTTTTTTTTTTATATTATCATATAATACAATTAGGGAGTTCACATGGGTATCGTATTTGTTGTATAGTTGTATTGTCCTATCTAAAAACAGAGTTGTAAAATATTATTTATCGCTCATTCGATAATTTTCTCTTAAATTCTCTTCTTGTTAGCATACTTTAAAATAGCACACAAAACAGAGGTATAAATGTTGTATCGTCATATCGTGTAAGTGTCGTATTAATAATTTAAAGTTTAACCAACCCTGTTTTCAGATAGGACATACAACATACAACACCAAATACGATACCCATGTGAATTCCCTAAATAAGTCTACCTAATTTTATTATGCAAAATTTACTAAATTACATCTTAAACATTAAAATAAAATAAACATCCGTTTTAGTTTTTAATGTGAAATCGAATACTTTTTAGCTGCGGGTAAGAAATTAAATCACATACACAATACATAATAAATACCACCCTGGCAGAAAAATACGAACGGAAGAGGACTGGCAAAGTACTTTATATGGTCGGCAATGACCTAGGAAAACATCAGAGTTAAGTACTTACTTTCCCAACGCCCAAAATGATAACCACGGTATGCCGTTGCTATTTATAAGCACTTTGAAAGAGCTTTAAAACCAAAAAATATAGTACTATCAAAGCATTTGTAGAACTTAAAAATAGCACTTACCAAAATTGTTTAAGTCCCGAAGACACAATTATTTTTTTTTCGGGTTTTTTTATGAAAGAAATAAATTAAAAATTATTTTAGGATAAAAAAAATTTTGGACAAATTTTGAAAAATTTTAACTTCCAGAAATATTTTTTTAAAAATTTCCCAGACACAATTTTTTTGGATTTTTTGTTTTTTGCGTTTTGGTGAAAAAAAAAATATGCTTTTAGGAAAAATAAATAGTTTTAGAAAGTTTTCGAAGTTCTAAAGTTCGCAGACACAAACATTTTTCGATTTAAAAAAAAATAGTAATAATAAATCCTTTTAGGAAAAATGGTTCTAACCTCGAAAAATTTGTTGGCAATGCGTTTTTGAGTAAAAAAATCGTTAAAAAAGCTTTTAGGAATTTTTTTTTTTTTAAATTTTGAAAAAAAATCTGATTTTTTGTTTATAAAAATAATAATAAATCCTTTCAGGAAAAATGGTTCTAAATTCGAAAAATTTGTTGGCAATGCGTTTTTGAGTAAAAAATTCGTTAAAAAAGCTTTTAGGAATTTTTTTTGAAAAATTTTGAAACAAAATTCATTTTTGAATTTTCCGGAACCATTTTTTTGTACAGTTGCCAGTTTCTGCCTGGGCACACTTACATATTTCTATAGTTCTTTGTGGATGTGTAGTTATATAAATAAATACTCCTTTATAGTTGTATATTAAACATAAGCTTAATTAGTTAGTGGGGTTAATAAAGTTTCAATTACCTTAGGGAAATTTTATACCAAATTACAAATAACCTACAACAACCGCATAATATAATACACTTGTAGTTTTACAATACAATTTCTGCTTTTTATTTATTTTTTTTGTTGTTATTTGGCAAGGATAATAAAATGAAACATTATAGTTTAATTTCCTGTTTCGATTAAATTTGATTTCTTTGTTATTTATATTTATAGGGGGAAATTATACAAATGAAATGTCTTAAGGACTTTTAAATATACAAAAGATTTTATTTTACCAATAAAAACAAGAAATAAAAAACATTTTAAATAAATTTCAAATAATTTTGAGTGCAAAAACGGTTTTATTTGATTGAAATTTCTTTTAACGTAACCCGGATACATCACTTGTGAGATGTCACGGGACCTGTCCTTGAGGAACACAATAATAGTTAATTGTATTTCAGATTTTTCAGTTTTTTTTTCAGAAATAATGAGCAACAACAAAGAAGTACTATAATGTAGTAACAGTTATTTAAAGTAGTTAATATTATTTTTTTTATATCTGAAAAATTTTCAAAGTTTTTTTCCAAAATAAATTTTCGTTTTTTTTTTATTTTTCACACCATTTAAAAAAAAAACAAAAAAAAAACTTGAAAAAATTTGGTCTAAAATTTTTTTTCTTAACATTTTTTGAAAAAAAAAAATATATATAGGGCATTCCATCTGAAATCGGACACTTTGAAAAACTTTTTTTTTAGATTTTCCCAATTTATTTACAGTTTTTAGTACCCTTCGAAAACCCCTTCGTGGTAAATTTTCAGATTTTTTTGATGACCCGTTCAAAAGATATCGAATTTTTAAAAATTGGTAGTTTGTTCCTTTACTCAAATTTCTTTTACTCATAACTTCTTCAATAATGGTCCAAATTTCAAATTTTTTTTTTCAAAAATTTTGTTTTTTTGCGTAATTAATGCGCTTAGTATGCGACTTTTAAAGCCTACTTAGGGAGTGGAGATAGGGCGTAGGTATGTTTCAAAAAAATGTTTTAGGGTAAAAATAAATGGTGGTCGGTCTCACAAATGACCCCTCTCGGACCAGACATGGGCGATACCAATTACATTTTTTTCAATTACAATTACATGTAATTAGTAATTGAGTTTTTTCAATTACAATTACATGTAATTAGTAATTGAATTTTTCAATTACATTTACATGTAATTAGTAATTGAGTTTTTTCAATTACTAATTACATGTAATTGTAATTGAAAAAACTCAATTACTAATTACATGTAAATGTAATTGAAAAATTCAATTACTAATTACATGTAATTGTAATTGAAAAAACTCAATTACTAATTACATGTAATCGTAATTAAAACGTTCAAATTACAGTGTTTTCCATTACATGCAAAAAAAAATCTGACAACTGACAAAGTTTTATTTTTAACAAATTAATAGTGACTGGCGAAATTCAACATCAGAAGCATTTTGGACAAGTTAAGTGATTGCGGTCGATTCTAAATATGATATTTAAAACTAGTGTAAAAAAATATAAGTCAAAAATATAACATAAAATTTGTGACATAAATATATAATTTGTGTGTATAGTTATGGTGGCAGATTCTAAAATTGAAACTAAACTAAACTTTTCTTTTTCCTACTACGTTACCATGGCTTTTACTGGTGACATGTCACATGATTTAAAACTAACACCGAAATTATATAATATTTATTTTAATAAAATAATTATATGTATTAATATTAATTAAATAATTTTAATAAAATATAATAAATAAGTGATACCAACTACATACAAAAACAAGTAAGAAAATTACAGTCGGTCAAGACCGACCATATAATACCCTACACCAGTGTTTTCCGGAAAATGTGTCCCAAGTCCAAACATGGACCGATTTGGTTTATCTTAGGTCAAATCTTTAATAAGTGTAGAAAACACTCACAAACCAAATCTGAGTGACATAGTCTTCTATTTGTTTTTAAATTAACCGATTTAAGTGAATAGCGGGCGAAATTTTCATATGGGACCTAAGTCCAAAAATGGTGTGATTATAATCAAATTTTGATTGGGTAATTAAAGTACGTGTTAAAAATAAACAAAATTTTAATAAATCATTTCCTTTTTTCATGAAATTTTAGCGATTTATGTGAATATCGGGAGGGTGGTTTGTATGGGGGCTACAAGAAGAACTGGTCCGATTGCTTTAAAATGTGGAATGGTGATTTGTGAATACAAAACACGTTTACCTGCCAAATTTCGAAAGGATACCTATTGTTATTGTTAGAGTCATTTGACTCATATTTTAAGGGGACGTTTGTATGCGTCCGTCGTTGTGTCAAAAGAAGCTTAAGTCTCAAATTTCAGATAAATCGGTTAAAAATTGCGACCTGTATCGTGCGCACAACGTTTACATGGACGGACATCGCTAAATCGACTCAAAAATTTATTCTGAGTCAATCTTGAAGGTGGGTCTAGGACCAATATTTCGGGAAGTTACAAACATCAGCAGAAACTCATTATACCCTGTACCACAGAGTGGTGTAGGGTATAAAAATAGTGTTGCCAAAATTGTAATGGTAAGTACCCAGGTAGAAAAATACAACCGTTAAAACGCTTTTAAAGCGCTTTGTATGGTAGTACGAATGCTCTCAGACCATACTGAAAACCATCCTCAGAGCGCTTTCAGACTGTCCTAATGATAACACCGTTAGACGGTTTATTTGAAGCGTTTTTAGAACGCTTCGTTATAGCGCTTTAAAAGCATTGCAAAAACCAAAAATGTATCACTTTTGAAACGGTATGTAAAGCAATTTTAAAGTGCTTTATATGCAAAAAAAAAAACAATTTACAAGCATTTTAGATACAAAACCTAAAGTAATTTTCCACCAATTTAGAAACCAAATGAAAGTTTATTTTTGTTTTAATTTTTATTGTTTTAAAAAAAGATAAATATATTATTTTTTTTATAAAAAATTACTGTTTTTTATACCAAAATGATAACGTATGCCTACTTAGTAATGGGAAAATTATAATAGTAAATCAAATTTTTAGTACAAAACGAGCTAAACACAAATCTGATAGTATGTTTTTGAAAGGCAATGTTTTCAATAAAATGAACGAGTTTTTTGATTATCCAATTTCATCAAAAGATATAGGGCTGTATAAGGTTAAACATTTGGATAAAAATGTAATTGAAATAAACATTAATATGGTAGAAGTTAAGTGTATTCTTTCTAAATTTTGTAACAAAACAATTGCTATAACTCTTTTACATAAATGATAATAAAACTTAAAATTATTAAAAATAAAGAAAAATGTATGTGAATATTATTTTATAAAAGTTAATAATTTCGAAGTGTAAAAATGTATGTAAAAAAATGTATGTTTTCCTAAACCAACATAAATTTGGCGAAAAAGTAATCTCAAAAGGCTTTTTCAAAACGTTCATAAAGCGTTATGAAATAATGCTTTAAAAATGCTTTATTTTTGATAAGTCACGACTTTTTTTTTACCGTCATGAATTTATACTTGGAAGTGCTTTAAAAATGCTATTTTTTTATTACCGTCATGAGTTTCTACTTTGGAGTGCTTTAAAAACGCTTTTTTTTATAACCGTCATGAATTTCTACTTGGGTAGTGATATCGTTTTTTTACAAGTAGTTACAGCAAGGGGTACTAATAGAAAATAATATATTAATATAATAAATAAATTCGAAAGAATTTTGTAATTTGGTGTTTTTTCGACTAAATTTTGCGTTTTTATTTGCATCTACCGGTCAAAAAATTATTTTATTTGTTAGCAGGAAATCTAACGACTTTATATTATCTTAAAAATAATTAATATTTCGCAGGTACAGTGAAATCAGAAAATACACACGCATTTGTTGGATTTTTTAAAGCATGCCAGCAGCAAGCAAAATCATACCTGCATAAGTGATCGCTTGCATAATTTAACATATAACAAAAAGGAAACAGCTACAAAGTCATAAAGACATAAAAAATCGGGATTTCCAAAAGGAATTTAAAAGACACTATTATTTTTTACAACGAAAAATATGTGAAGACATTGCATTGAAATTCAATGGAGTGGCTGTCAGTGAAGCAAGCCGGTCGGCGCGGCTGACGGCTGAGTCGCTAAGCCTATATTTTTCCACCAGCCGCGCCGCCGCCAATATCATCGGCTGATCGGCGGCTCAAACTCCAGCCGATTTTGGCGGTTTTGAAATTAAAAAGAGCATATTCCTCAATTTTGTTCTATTTGGATATTAAAATTTCTAAAAGTCATATTGGAATTCAAAAAAGTCCAATAAAAATATTGAAATCACAACTGCAATTAAAAAGTTCGCATTCTCAGAAAAACTAATTGAGAATACAATTTCTGAATGACTATTGGCCTTTTCTAAATTTCAAATGAAATTTCACGGTTTCAATACTTTTTTTCTAGATTTCATTTGAATTTCAACTAAACTTTTCTCAAATTTAATTGCAATTGCTGAATTTTAATTGTGTGTTTTATTTGTGTTTTATATTGTTGGGCTTTATATTTTATAATTTAATAGGTATATTAGTTCGGTTTGAGTCCCTATTATTTCTGAGAAATAATAACTCTTCTTTACAAATTAAAAAAAATTTTGCGATCCACGGCACTTTGCATTTATTTTCAATGTAAAGTCTTACACAAAATCCGAAAATGTTTTAATATTTAAAAAGTTTATGTATGTAAAAGTTATTCATATCTTTTTTATTCAAATTCCTAATAAAATTACCTAACTTTTGCAAGAAATCCGGAATCGGTACGATCAAGGAAACCATCAGGATATTATAAAGAAGTTCAAAATATCCTTTTTATGGTTATATCATTATAAGTATCCGAGGTTTGCAAGAAATTTCCTGTTCAAAACAGATGTGTTAAGTAGGCACTCCAATAAAAAGAAAATCTAAAATCCATTAAGTATATCCTGAAATATTTGCAAAAGAAGTCAAAATATTGAACCAAATTTGAATATTTTTTTCATACATTTGTTCGAACCAATTTTTATGATTTTTTTGGTAAAATTAAAAAAAAAAAAGATTAAATCACATTTCCTAAAAATGTTTGCCTCCTAAAAACGAATCTGACACCAAAAAATTGTATCAAATCGCCTTCTCGAGATATATTTTTAATTTTTGTGGACCAAGTTCAAATAAATACAAATATGAATAACTTTAACATACACTTTTTCAATATTAAAAAAATTTCCGTTTTGAGGGCTTAGTCCACAAAAAATGAAAATGCCTTTATCTCGAGAAGGTGATTCGATACAACTTTTCTGATGACAGATTCGTGTTTAGGAGGTCAAAATACTTTAGAAAATGTATCCAACATGTCTGTGCAAAAACCGTGTAGAGTAGTGTTAATGTTTATATATTTTTAACGAAAATAGTAGTTAACTTTAATTTTTTTAAATACCTTTTTTTGTGATTTCGTGTTATATGTATGTTTTTTAGCTTTGTTTTGATTTTTTATTGTTCGGAAGGGGGGGGGGGGGGCTTTTGCCCACCCCAGAATAATGGCCTAGATACGCTTATGCCTACACCACAGGCATAAGCTGTACAGGGTACAGATGGTCGCGTGAGTGACTTTTGACTCACACTCACGAGTACTCACACCAACTTCACTCACACTCACGAAACTTTTTTTTATAAAAAAAAAAATAGCTTTTTTTGGAATGAAAGAAAATATAAAGAGAAAACAAAGCACGCAAAAAAATGACTCACGCAAACTCACTCACGCAATTGTTTTTCCACTCACTCACAACCACTTGAGTAAAATTTAGTTTCAGCCACACTTAAGCGTGAATCACGCACAAATCTGCTCATGTGCCCATCTCAAGTACAGGATATTGTGAGTTTGTCTTAATGTTTGTAACTATCTGAAATATTGGTCCTAAACCAAACTTCAAGTATAGCGATCGATTTAGAATCACTTTCTGGGTCGATTTAGCGATGTCCGTCCATGTAAACAGTAATTAAACCATTAATTGATCCCTAAAGTTCTCATCTATGCTGAATGTTATATCGACCACTTGTTCGGTAGGGTATCGTGATTAATATGCCTAGATTTAAACCGTTTTTTACTATACAATAGCGGCGCAGCCGAATTTTTTTTTCAGCCGCGCTGTTCTAAAAAAAACGCGGCGCGCAGCCGAAACGCCGCCGCCGCCGAAAATTTTTGTTCTTTAGCCGCCGCCGAAAATTTTGCATCGGCTTGCTTCACTGGTGGCTGTACATCGCAATAAATATTTGAAAAATTGAAAATTTTGGCACGAAAAGGTCTACATTTTATAGGATCTTCTTTTATATGTGTGGTCATAAAAATCAAGTTGGGTTAAAAATATCGGGATTTCCAAAAAGACATTAGTATTTTATTTTTTTGCAACGCGAAATATGTAAAGAAACTACCTTTTAAAGACATTGCATTATCATTAAATGGAGCGGCTGCATATCGCAATAAATATTTCCAAAAGTGAAATTATTATTACAGAAAAGGTCTAATTTTTTTTATTATCTGCTTTTATATGTGCCATAAAAGCAGATCCTAAAAAATGTTGACCTTTTTTTTGATAAAATTTTCCCTTTTGCAAATATTTATTACCTGAATTATTTTATCTTTTAAAGCAGATTTGTGGTTTTCAGCCAAATTTATATTCTTTCAAAGACTTTTTGTTGTGCTTGATAAATAACACTGGTTTACAAAATAAAAAAAAAAATTTCTGCGCACGAAACGTGACTATATTTTTTTATATATTACAGACTACCAAATTAAAAAAAAAAAAACAAAATTTTTTTTTCACGGATTCAGTAATATTAAAAATTTGTTTAGCGTTTCTTTAAATTTTTCGACTATTTTCGTTATACCTCGCGTTGTTTACATCCGATCTACTCGCGATAAAATCCATGTTAAAGAGAATCATGCAACAAATCATTCAAACATCATTTTCCAATCAAATGATAAGATTACGTTTAATTAGCATACATAATATGTCATATTATAACAAAAATACGTTATTTGAGCAATTAAATCAAAATTTGGATGGTCGACAAAAATAGAAATCGTAACAAATTAATTTTATTATGATTTCTCTTCAGAGACCAAATATAACAGTTGTTTGTGACTTTTTGTTTAAAAAAAAATATTCTAATGTATTAACACCTGTTGTATTTACACTTTTTTTGGGACGCTAAAAAACGACAAAATTAATTTTTTTTTTAATCTGTGTAAATATGTTACAGATGGACGGACATATCATTGACAATATGTTGGTTTAGCTTTGAAAAATACTTAGGTAAAATTATATTAAAATTCACAGGAAAAAAAAATTTTTGATAAAATAATTTTTTCTTTCCAAATTGTAAAAAAACGGTTAATAATGTAAAAAAAACATAATAAATAACTACTTATAATATTTTTAAAGACAAAAAAAAACATACAACTATTCTTTTTCATGGTATTCGGATGCATAATAATAAAAATTAATTTGATTCATGTTTCAGTTGAAAATGAATACTTTAAACTTTATTTCAAAACTAAAAATTTAATAAATAAATTCATTGTATAAAAGATCTGGGTTTATTTAAACCCTATCAGTTTTAGATTTTTTGTCTATTTCAGTTATGAATTCAAATTTAGTTAAACGATTTTTTACATAAATATTTGTTAAATTTAATTTGTTTAACTAAAATCTTTGCATTCCAATTAATGTGGTGATTATTACTCGCATTGTACGGTCTATTTTGTGTATTTATTTTGTGTCGTCTGTAGTCATTGTTAAGTTTTTTTAAAGACTACCACAAAAACTCTCGTTATCTTCGTTTGACTTGGAGTTTTTGCTTCCAGTTTGTTGCGAATGACTACAGTATTGTGTGTTATTTTCAACTGCTGGCTTTTTTCAAAAACTATCAACTGAGGAGTTTAACAATTTCAGTGGCAGTTTAGTTATTTTAACTCTGTTTTGAACTGCTGTCAAATGGCACCCACAATTCTGTTTACAACTTGAGGCCAGCGCCACCTGTAGGGTCGAAAAAAATCAAATCTTTAAAACCTTGATCAGCATCTAATATGTATGTCTTAGGTTGGTAGCTCTTATGATTCCAGAGATCATGCGTTACAAACAATTGCACTAACGATTTTATGCATAAAGATTTTTGAATAAATATGTATGTGTAATTGACAATATTAGTAATTAACTACTAAATGTAATTATAAACATGTTTCTTACAATTACATTAAAATCAATTACATTTTTCAATTAGATGTAATTAGTAATTGAGTTTTTTCAATTACAATTACATGTAATTTGTAATTGAGTTTTTTCAATTACAATTACATGTAATTTGTAATTGAGTTTTTTCAATTACAATTACATGTAATTTGTAATTGAGTTTTTTCAATTACAATTACATGTAATTAGTAATTGAAAATTTTCAATTACTAATTACATGTAATTGTAATTGAAACTGTAATCAATTACACAATGTAATCATTAACCCCCATGTCTGTCTCGGACGCACCATTGGACCGGTAGAAACTGATTAAATAAAACAAATTTACAAAAAATAAAAAAAATTGTATGGGGACTTAAAAATTAGAGATAGAGGGTAGGTGTGTTCAGAAAAAATGTTTGGACTAAAAAAATATTATGAGTCGGTCATACATTTTATTGCTCTAAGGGCACTATTAGGGCAGTTAGAGCGGTTGGAGCAAATTTTAAAAAATGTCGTTTTGTGTGGGAGCCCCCTCAGAAATTGGAGATAGGGTATTAGTTTGTTCCAAAGAAATGTTAAGACGCAGAAATTAATGGGGGTCGGTCTTATAAATGACCCCTTTATGACTCACCATTGGAGCAGTAAAAATGATTTTAAGATTGGAAAATTACAATAAAATTTTTTCAAAAAATCTTAAAAAATAGTAATAATCGTTATCCCACGATCCTCCTGGGCAAAAAAATTGTAGAATCGATTGAAGTTTTACACAAAAAAATTTCAAAAAAATCGAAGAGTACAAAAATTTTCAAAAATGAGATTTAAATTTTAAAACTTAAAAATCGCAAACTAGAGCGCTTTTAAGAATTTTTTGGGATTTTTTTTTAAAGTACGTAAAAAAACAAAAATTTTGAAGAAAAAAAATTTAAATTTGGACTATTATTGAAGAAGTTATGAGGAAAAGAAGTTTGAGTAAAGGAACAAACTACCAATTTTTAAAAATTCGATATCTTTTGAACGGGTCATCAAAAAAATCTGAAAATTTACCACGAAGGAGTTTTCGAAGGGTACTTAAAACTGTAAACAAATTGGGAAAATCTAAAAAAAAAAATTTCCAAAGTGTCCGATTTGACATATGAGGCATTCCACACCAAATGTCCACCCGAGTAAAAAAATTGATATGACACAATATATAATTTAATATGGGTTCGTGTCTATTTTGATATAATCTTATACGAAAAATGGTTTCATAAGATTTGATCGAATAATATCTAATAATATCAGTTTATATAACTTTATATCGACTTTGATACGAGTTTTGGTCTAATCCAATGATATAAAATTATATCCAATTATATTAAAATTTATACAATTTTAGAAATCGGATGTTTTTTTTTAGTTTTTAATAAAAAGTTGAAAAATTAAAATAATACAAATAAGTTGTTCTTTGAAAAAAACTTAGAAAAATTTCAAAAAATGGAGTCATGTTAAATTTTATATAAAACACTTAGAAAATATTTTCAAACAAATTTGTCCTTGGAAAAAACTTAGAAAAATTTGAAAAAATGGAGTTATATAAAATTTTATATAAAACACTTAGAAAATATTTTCGATAAAAAAAATGTTCCTTGAAAAAAACTTAGAAAAAATTTAAAAGATGCGAGTCATATAAAATTTTATATAAAACACTTAGAAAATATTCGTGATAAAAAAGTGGTGCTTGGAAAAATCTTAGAAAAATAAAAAAATATGAAGTCATATGAAATTTTATATAAAACACTTTGAAAATATTAAAAAATAATGGAGGCATATAAAATTTTATATAAAACACTTAGAAATTTAAAATTATGCATGGGACCAGATGTTGCAACATATAGTTATGTATGGCGATATCTTAATAAAATCCCACATCAAAATTTATTATATAAATTTATCTTGCAATACATAGTGTCACACATGATCATATATCAAATAATATGACTATATAAAAGTATATAAGATCATATTAAATTATTTTTACTCGGGCAGCGAAAAAAAACACGTGTACCATAAACTTCTGAATAGCTTGTATGGATAGCCCTATATGGAACTTAGAAAATTGCGTTTTCGGTTTTTGAATTTTTCAAAAACTGGGCTTAGGAGGTGTGGTCAAATATTGGAAAAATGGTCAAATTTGTGGCGAGTTGCCTTGATTAAATATTTATCACATTAAAACGAAATGCACCACAATCTTAAAAATTTACATTCTTATATAGTTTCGTATGGGCTATCGAATAAAATTTTTTTCCAAGAAAAATTTTCAGAACCCGTTCTGAAATTTTCCATTTTTTAAAAAAGTCAATTTATCAAAAATCCGGCCACTTTTTTTTCTTTTTTTTAATTTTTTTTTTTTTAAAGTTTAGATGTTTGTCCATCCACACAAAAAAAATCAGAAATGTATTTTTCGTTTTTTTCGAGAAAATCGCATTTGAATTTTAAATTTCATAACAATTTTGTAATTTGCTTGTATTTTCTTGTGTCAACAGAGCGTATGACGAATATTTATGCAATTAATATTACTCATTCGCAACTTTAAAACAAAGAAATACAAGCAAATAACAAAATTGTTATGAAATTTAAAGTTCAAATGCGATTTTCTCGAAAAAAAAGATGAACGTGTGTCTGATTTTTTTTGTGTGGATGGACAAACATCTAAACTTTTAAAAAAATAATTAAAAAAGAAAAAATAAAGTGGCCGGATTTTTTATAAATTTACTTTTTTAAAAAATGGAAAATTTCAGAACGGGTTCTGAAAATTTACCAAAAGAAAAAATTTTAATCGATAGCCCATATAAAACTATATAAGAACGTAAATTTTTGACATTGTGGTGCATTCCGTATTAATGTGATAAATATTTAATCAACGCAACTCGCCACAAATTTTACAATTTTTCCAATATTTGACCACGCCTCCTAAGCCCAGTTTTCGAAAATTTGAAAAACCAAAAACGCAATTTTCTTAGTTACATATAGGGCTATCCAAACAACCTATTCAGAAATTTACGGGACACATGTTTTTCTGTAGCGGGACATTTGGTGTGGAATGCCTCATATGTATATTATGGGTTCCCCGACTGACATTTCAATGCGTTACAAACGGAATGATAAAGTGAGTATTCTGTGGTTGGAGGGTACAAAAACAAATCGGAACTTGGAAATTTAAAAAAAAAATCCTTAAAGCATTTTTAATGATTTAGAGTCCAAACAAAATTGCCAAACTTTTTTGAAACGGGATTTTTAAAAGTTTTACAAACTTAAAAAAAAAAAAAAATTGTTTTGCTTTAAAATACTTTTCATTCCAAAACTCAAAAAAATTGTATGTTCGGAACTTTCCTAAAATCATTTTTAATGAAATTTTTACTACAAAACGCAAAAAATGTGACTGGAACTTATAATATTTTTAAATTTTGTTCGGGACTTTGTAAAATTTAGTTTAGTCTTATTGTCTCCGATCACGGAATAAGTATTTTTGAGACAGCTTAGTGATAAGTCCAATTTTCATCTGTCACTTGATAGACATTTTAGTAATATGCCCCATTTTCACCAGTCACTGGATAGGTGATTTCGGATCGGGAGACACAGCTTTCCTGCCTCGTTGAATTGAGTGAGCGACCCCTTTCGTTGAAACAACTGTTTTTTGTAGTCGTTTAAAAAAAATACAAAAAATTACTACATTGCAGTAACAGTTGTTTTATGTAGTTATTTTTAGTTTCTAAAAAAACTTTTTTTTTAGAAAAACGAATGTGTTGAACGAGTTGGAAGTGTCAAGCGCACAGGAATTATTATTATATATGGGGCATTCCATGTCAAATCGGAAACTTTGAATATTTTTTTTTTTAGATATACCCAATTTGTTTACATTTTTTTGTACCCTTCGAAAACTCATTTGGGGTAAATTTTCAGATTTTTTTTGATGACCCGTTCAACCTTAGAATTGCTTCTTTTATATATATTTTACGTTTAATGCAAATCGGTTCATAAGGGTTGAGATACTTCCCTTGTTAGAGGAATTGTCCACACTATCAAAGCAAACATTCAGTGCTGACAATGTAAGGACATGTCATCAAGGATTACCTATGATTTGTCAGAACCTGAAGACATTTCCTCAAGGAATCACTGTGGAAATTTCCTCAGTGACACATTTTCCAACTGGGAAACCTACCCTCTATCTTTAACTATTAAGGCGGTCCCCATACAATTTTTTTTATTTTTTGTAAATTTGTTTTATTTAATCAGCTTCTACCGGTCCAATGTTGAGTCCGAGAGGGTTCATTAGTGAGACCGAGCCCCATTTATTTTTACCATCCAACATTTTGTACAACATACCTACGCCCTACTCCCTATGTTTGCTTCCATTCAAAATTATAAAATTTGCTCCAACTGAAATTTGTATGGGAGCCTACTTAGGGGTGGAGATAGGGCGTAAGTATGTTTTAAAGATAGTTAAAGATAGAGGGTAGGTGTGCACAGAGAAAATGTTTGGACAAAAAAAAAAATTGTGGGTCGGTCATACATTTGATTGCTCTAAGGGCACTCTTAGGGCAGTTAGAGCGGTTGGAGCAAATTTTAAAAAAATTCATTTTGTGTGAGCCCCCTTAGAATTGAAGATAGATAGTATGTTCCGAAGAAATGTCTAGACGTAAAAATTAATGGGGCTCGGTCTTAGAATTTTAAGATTGGAACCCATAATGGGATAACTATAAAAAAAAATTGTAACTTTGGAACACAAAAAAACGGTTTTTCAATTTTTAGCATATTCACTATTAAGCGTACACAGAAAGAATTGAAAACGAAAGTCAATTAACAAAAACGCGGATTCAATTAATTTTTTTATTGAAACTCCTCCGATAAAGAAAATTGTTATATCAATCATCAAATTGTAGGTGATTAATTGATTTTTATTTCAATTAATAATTTTTTCGATTTTGATCAAAAATTTGATTGATTTTTTATTTAAAGTCAATTAAAATAATTATTGATTTAACAAATGAATTTCACGCTTATGGAAAAATTATGAAGAAACTCATATTTTTTGCTTTCCAATATGTATAAATAAAAAAAAAGTAAAACCGTAGTAAAAAGTATATTTTTAAATTAATGTATTCAAATGAATTTAAGCGAAAAAAAATCTGGTATGTTGAAAATTTGTAATTTGATAGTTAAAGAATATAACAAAAATGTTGATCAAAACAATAATTGACTCATTTAAATTTTGTTGATCAATAGATGTAATTGAAATTTTTTAGCCAATAATTTTTTGTGTGATAGGATAGTTCACCAGTTTTCGATTTCTAATTTTTATAGGATTGAAAAAGAGGGCGGTGTGGTCGGGCCATATGGCCCCTCTTCGGATTAAAGTTGGGTGTAGAGGTAAAAATTCTCAAAAAGCCCCACAACTGCCCTAGAAACGCCTCTGGAGGGGTGCAATGTGAGACCGACCTCCATTAACTTTCTGCCCCCCAACATTTTTCCTGAACATACCTTACCTCTATTTCTACTTCCTAAGGAGGCACCCAAAGCTCGCTTTTTAAATAAAAATTAATAATTTGCTCCCTAACCCCTGAACAATTTCGCTAAAATTCAATACCTCCTGAGCAAGAAAATTAAGAATTTGGGATTTTTATTTCAAAATTTCAAATAAATTTTTATTCCATTCATGAGTTAACATTTTTGAATCGTATTGTATCAAAAAATATACAATTGCAACAACTGTTTCATTCATGTGCTTAAAAAATACATATCAGTTTTGGGCTACTAAATAAATAACCGTTTTTTAAGATTTTATTTCCATAAATATGTCATTTAAATAATAATACAAAATAAACAATCCATCATATGAAAATATGTACTTATTTTTAAAATTTATTTGCGTCTGTCAAAAAAAGCGCAGTTAATTTGTTGTACCAATATTCAATTAACACACAAGTGCTAAACAACTCCCAAAATTATTAATTATTTTGTAGGAAAAACAAATACAAAAAATAACGAGATAAAAACAGTCATAACAAAATTTAGTAAATGTTATACACATTTAAAAAAATTTAATTCCATTTGTTTTTTGACTATGTTAACTTCTATGTAGCTAAAGGCCTGTTTACATCATTCTGCTTAGTTATTAGACTTGTCAAGAAGTCATTTGTTAGTATTTGTTATTAGATTTTGTTGACAGTTCAATACGACTTTTCATTGAAATATTTAAAAAAATAGTTGTATTTTAAAAGTCTGTTTAATTTTGTGTACGATTTTATGACGGTGTTAAAACTTTCGTAATATTTTACTGGCCTAAAATGTAAAGACTCATTGTCAGTGGGATGATGTAAACAAAACTTAAAACAATTTGACGAGTATTTTAAAAGCAATTAAACAGCTACTAAATTCAAATGATTTAGATGAATTTTAGATAATAAATAAAATTAAAAAATCTAATTTTGAAAATTTGATTTATTATTCAATTTTTTTCTCTGAGTGTTTAGATTTTGACCAATTTAAATTTTAAAAACAAATATTTATTATTGATTAGTATGTTCTCATACTAACAAATATATAAATTTTATATTAAATAATCTTGTCTGTATTAATTTAATTGATTAAATCAATAATATAAGTCATGATGATGGATAATTAAGAAATGTAGAAAAGAAACGGCTTTACATACTACAAAATGTTGCTAATTTTATGTTAAACAATTCCTATATTAAATTAACAAAGTAATAATATATTAATTAAAATTGTGTATGTCCGTACTGGTCATCTACTATATTCGTTCATGCTATTTGTACGATATAGAGTGTTCTGAAACAATATTTTTTCGGTTAATTACAACACAGAAAGAATTGAAAACGAATTTCAATCAACCAAACCGCGGATTCAATTAATTTTTTAATTAAAAAATGAAGAAAATTGTTATATCAATCATCAAATTGTAGGTGATTAATTGATTTTTTTTTTCAATCAATCACTTTTTCGATTTTGATCAAAAATTTGATCAATTTTTTATTTAAAGTCAATAAAAATAATGATTGATTTAACAAATGAATTTTAAGCTTACGACAAAATTATGAAGAAATTCATATTTTTGCTATCCAGTATGTTGCCGACAGTAAAAAAGTAAAACCCGAGTATAAAGTATATTTTTTAATTAATGTATTCAAATAAATTGAAGCGAAAAAAATCTGGTATGTTTAAAATTTGTAATTTGATAGTTAGAAAAAATAAAAACAAGTAAGAGTGTTAAATTCGGCTGTGCCGAATCTTTTATACCCTCCAACATGTAAAAAAAATCAGGGGCGTATTTTTTTGGGAGGGGGCAGTGGGGGACACCTCCCCCTCTCGAAAAATGTTTATTAATTTATTTGTTATGCTTTTTGCACTAAGTAATACAATTTTATTATTATTTAAACTATTTTTTATATCAACGCCCTAAAAAGAGGGGCGGGCAAAAAAAAACTAAATTTTTTAGTCCCCACGGTCCTAGTGCAGTACTCTGAACTTTTCTTGCATAAATTTGTTTCATTTGTTTAACAAAAATATAAAAAAACACGTAAAAAATCGTATTTTTCAGAGGTTGGTTTAGTTCCTTAAGGGGGAACTTTTTTTCCCTTGGTCCGATTTTGCCCATTTACGAACTTAACCTGCCTAGGACCATAAGACATATTCGTGCCAAATTTCAGGAGGCTAGCTGGACTGCATCGTGCCATCTACAGACGGACGGACGGACATTCACAGAATGTCTTAGAATCGATCGTGGATCAATAATATTTTATTATATTATTATCGAAATATCGGTTGGGGACCCCATAAAGTATATATTATATACTTTATGGGGTCCCCGACCGATATTTCGATGCGTTACAAACGGAATGACAAAGTGAGTATACCCCCATACTGTGGTTGGAGGGTATAAAAATGTTGATCAAAACAATAATTGACTCATTTAAATTTTGTTAATCAACAGATTTAATTGAAATTTTTAGCCAATAATTTTTGTGTAAAATAGAGTCAAGATTTTTTTGTAAATTTTATTTTAGTTTTATCAACTGTAGGCCGGATCTATTTGATTTTTTTTTGTCGATTTTCAAAAACGGATTGGGTGGAAATGTGAACAAGGGATGTAAAAAAAATTTTTGTAACGGTTTTGGTTTAATCAAATTTAAATTCAGCAAGCGCTTTCCATTTGAAAATCGGTCGTTAAAAAAAATTCTAAAAATTTTTTACTTAGACGGTATTTATACACAGCCTTTTTTGTTTGCAATAAAGTCTTGCAACTTTTTTTTGTAGGCAAACAGGGGTGAAAAGAAAACGGGATAGAAAAACAATCACAAATTCTCGTTGCCTACAAAAAAAAGTTGCAAGACTTTACTGCAAGCAAAAAAAGGCTGTGTATAAATACCGTCTTATCAATTTTGAAACCGAAATACTTTTTCGACTGAAATTAATTTTTTTGTCAATAAACTAAAAATACAGTACAATATGTACTTATGTACTGTGTTATTAACCCTTAAATGGCTCAAGAAATAAAAAGATTTGGTCAAAAAATTATTATTATTAATAGTTTCAAAATCTGACTTTGTCTTTAAAAAAATGTCTCAGAATTTTTTTAAGAAAAATATATATAAAATATATAGGAATAATGTCTTAAAATATGAGCCTTTTTCTCAAGATCTTAGAATTTTTCTTTATGAAAATGTCTCAGAACCTAAAATTACTTGCTATATAAAAACTGTCTCAAAAAGACTCCAATTTTGAGACGTCTCAATCTAACACATTTTTTTATTAAAAAAAAATTAAAAAGCAGAGACTTTTAGAAAGAAATTTCTCAGAATCTGAGAATTTTTTTTTTCAAGATTTTTTATAGGAAAAATGTTTCAGCATCTGAGACTTTTTCTATAAGAAAAATGTCTCAGAATCTGAGACTTTTTCTATAAGAAAAATGTCTCAGAATCTGAGACTTTTTCTATAAGAAAAATGTCTCAGAATCTGAGACTTTTTCTATAAGAAAAATGTCTCAGAATCTGAGACTTTTTCTATAAGAAAAATGTCTCAGAATCTGAGACTTTTTCTATAAGGAAAATGTCTCAGAATCTGAGACTTTTTCTATAAGAAAAATGTCTCAGAATCTGAACACTTTTTGTAGAAATAAAGTCATTGAATCTGAGAATTTTTCTCAGAATCTAGGAAAATATCTCGAAATCTGAGACATTTTTATTAAAAATGTATCAAAATCAAAGACTTTTTCTCAAGGAAAAATATCTTAAAATTTGAGATTTGTGTGTAGGAAAAATGTCACAGAATCTGAGACACAAGCTGAGACTTTTTGTATAGTAAAAATGCTTAAAATATGATACTTTTTGTATAGGAAAAATAACTTTTTCTATAAGAAAAATGTCTCAGAATCTCCGTATTTTTCTATGGGAAAAATATTTCAAAATCTGAGACTTTTCTATAGGAAAAATGTCTCAAAATCTGATACTTTTTCCATATGAAAAATATTTCAGAATCTGAGAATTTTCTATACACTCAAAAAAATACGTTAGTAGATTTACTAATTTTTTTTTTGCTAATGCTAGTTAGCTAACTTTTAGCAAATTTTTAGTTGAGATTAGCATGTTAGCAAAAAATTCTTGTAAACTTCATTTAGCACATTAGCAATTTTAAACAAACGTTGAACTAATTTCTTTTGCTAAGATTTGAAATTGAGTTGACAACATTTTTACAAGATTTTTTGCTAACATTAGCAAAAATAAATGTTAATTTTTTTTTTATTTTCAGAAAACTTAAAATGGCTCTATCTCGGAAACTAAGCCAGATAGAGCAAAATGGAGGGCATTTTTGGTTTTTAGAATCTCCATACGGGTCCACTTCATATGTGTGGACCCCAATGGGCCCTAACTTTGGATCCAAAAAAGTTAGCATTCCCGAAAATTTTAAAATGCTCATATCTCGGTAAATATAGTCAATATTTTTGAAGTTATCGAGTTTTTTAATTCTCAAGACCCCAGTGGTCTGCTATAATCACGTATCTCAAAAACTAAGCAAGGTAGAGCGAAACGGACACAAATTTTGGATAAAAAACTATGACGATTTTTAAGGAACCCAACTAGGTCTGGGCCCATCGGGGTCTGGAGCTATCGGGTATGAACCCAATGGGGTCCTCAAATGTGTCAAAAAAAAATTTTTGTTAACTAATTATTGGCAAAACATTTTTGCTAACTTTAGCAAAAAAATTGTGGGTTCAAAATCAGCAAATTTTCTTGTAGGTTTACAAGCTTTTTTTGCTAACATTACAGTTTTTTTTTTGGAGTGTAGGCAATATGTCTTAAAATCTGTGACTTTTTCCATAGGGAAATTGTCTATTGAAAAATTAAACTTACAAAAGAATGAAGAATCTGATTGAGGAGAAGATCGTAAAAACTCTAAAACGTGTGCTGTTATGTGATTTTTTGTAAAAAAAAAATTGAAAAAAATGTTGGGGTCCCCTCCGAAAAAAAAGCCTGGATACGCCCGTGGTATGAATAATAGCAGACCTGTAATGAATTAATTATTTTTGTAAAGAATTCAAATTATTGTATTAATTAATGAACTAGTTCCAAGGTACATTTTGTACACATTTTGTTAACCAAATAACCAAAAATTTTAAATTCAACAAAATAATAGTTTTTTTTCTAACTACTCTAATGTAAACATAGATAGACGAATGGTTGGACGGATGGCAATGTAGTTTAATTACATTTAACCCTTAGACGTAACTTTGACATACATTTAAATGAAATTTAAAATCGTGGTTTAATTGCTCAAATTGGCGTAGTTTTTTTTTATACTTTAATTGAGTGATTTTTTTTTTTTTAATTTTGTAAAAAAGATGCTTGTTATAAATATATTTTGTTAAGCACAAAAATACAATGTATTTGAATTGCAATAATGTATGTAATATTGGTAAATGGCATTTAATTAAAATCCAAAAAGAAATTTTATAATAAGTACATTAGACTGCCATTTTTCTGTATAGCAAAATTTTTTCTTCTCCGATTTTCAAATTCCGGGAATTCTTTTATTCTACTAGGCCTAAACCTCATGTGGTACCAATTTGAGGCCAATCGGTTCAAATTAACCCGTGGATTTTTGAAAAATTAAAAAAAAAATAAATAAAAAATAAATATATATTTCGACACATCATATTTGTTAATTTTGATGTGCTGAGCACGAATATCAAAAAAAAATTAAAACCGGGCGAACAGTTTTCGAGATATGGCTTTTTGAAATTTGCAAAAAATTGCGGTTTTTTCATACGTTCAAGAAATTTTTTTAAAAAAGTCTCAAAATTTCATTCCGCCGACCCTTTTGTAGAGCTTGAGACAATCTTTCATTTAAAACTAATTTGAACCAAATTCAATCATTTTAACCCGTGGCGCCCTTCGATCAAAGTTTTGGACTTTTGAAAAATTTCCACCAAAATTTTGGATTTTTGAAAATGAAAAAATAAAAAAAAAAATATCTTGCGATAGATTATTTTTATTAATTTTATAAAATCGGTCGAACGGTTTTCGAGATATTACCGTTTAAAATTTGTCAAAAAATTGCAAAAAGGGGGGTTTTTCCTACGTTTAAGAATTTTTTTAAAAAACTCTAAAAATTTCTTTGTTTTAACCCTTTTATAGAGCTTTATACAATCTTTCATTTAAGCTTAATTTGAGCCAAATCCGATCATTTTAACCCGTGGCACCCTTCGATCAAAGTTTAGGGTTTTTGGAAAAAGTTTCTAAAAATCCAAAACTTTGATCGATGGGCGCCATGGCTTAAAATATTCGGATTTTTTTTTTAAATTTCTTGAACGTAGTAAAAAACCGCCATTTTTACAAATTTGAAATGACGATATCTCGAAAACCGATCGAGGGATTTTAATTTTTTTTTTGATATTTGTGCTTGGCGCATCGAAATTAAAAATATGATGTGTCGAAAGATAAAATTTTTTTTAATTTAATTTTTAAAATTTTTTCAAAAATCCAAAACTTTGACCGCCGGGAGCCATGGGTCAATTTAATCCGATTGACCTCAAACTTGTACCGCATAAGTTTTAGACCTAGGACAATAAAAATTTGCCCGGACACTTGGAAAAATCGAAAGTTGACAAAAAAAAAAATGCCAGTCTAAAGTACATACCACAGTACAGACTAGTATGCAAACACTGGTGCTAATTGCGTACTTTCCAATATGGTGGTATGGTTTTTAGTACAGAATGATCATCGCTGCCTAGTTTATGTGTGCCTGTACGTGTGAGCTTTTGTGTATGTATTTATGATGTTTGTTTACGTTTTGTATGAAACGTCAAAAGTTACACCGTGTGCTGTCACTAATACTTACACCCATCAGATGCAACTCTGTGATACTACTACTCATGTACTGTGGTACATACTTAGGTCACAGACTAAACAGACGCGACACTTATGACAGATGTAAAAATAAAGGAATTTTAAACCATATGTTTAATATTTTTTATTTTGTGTAAGAAAAAGTAAACTAATATAACGCTTCATAAGAAATAATGTCAGATTTGTTTTCATTGTGTCACTCATTCAAAAACGGTAGAAAGAGTTGCCATATTTAATTAAAACTAAAAAATTATTACTTTTTTTCCTATAATTGTTTTGATTCCGTATGCGAATTCATTACTGTAATCCTTGGGGACTGCCCGAGAAGTGAAATAGTCGTTCTAGGGGACTTTAATGCGCATAACTCGTCTTGGCTATGTCATTCTAGCCATACGACTTCCGAGGGCTTATACGTTGAACTCTTCGGTGCCCACAATCACCTTATGCAACTTGTGAATGACCAAGGGCAGTTTTGTAATACCCTCGATATTTTTCTCAGCTCGAATCCTGATAAATACGAGGTTAGGCTACTTGTGCATCTCGTAAACTCAGATCATAACCTCGTTTTTGCATCCTTTTCATTTTCTAATCTTCGTAGTGCTTCAAAACCAGCGACGAAGCGCCCTATTTTGTATGTACGAATCATCACGAATTTTGTATGTACGAATCATCATTCCAAATTTTAAAGGAATCGGGTCAGTCCTTGTAGGCACATACAAACCACGCTCCCAATATTCACATTATTCCCAAAAAAATCATAAAAATGGGAAGCATTTAATTAAAAGTTTGATTGTAGGTATTAAATGTGTATTTTGGTAACCTTATCAAATCTTAATATAATTGGACCATTTTTGGACTTATAGTGCATTCACATTGGCGTCGAAACCCCGTTTAACGAGGTTTCGAGCCAAACCTCATTTGAAAATACGTATTTTCCCACACAAATTGAAACCTTTTTGTATCGAGGTTTCAACGAATGTACGATCGAAACCTTTTAAATTTCATAGTTCTCCTTTTTTTTACAACTGTTATAATACAAGAAAATAAATTAAAGAAAGTGTCAAAAATAAAAAAATTAAAAATATTTAAATATTTGAATAAAAAACAACAATAAACAAAAGATTTTAATAAATTAATTTAAAATATCCCGTAAATTAATTAATTGTGTGTTTTTTAAGCCGGTATAGTCGCGAATTTTGTTCGGTAAATTTTGAAAACGTAATAAGTGTAAAATTTTTCAGGTGTGAACGGCTGAGTTTTGAAAATGAAAATACGTATTTTCAACGAGGTTTCAAAGTCAGTCTGAATGTACTATTAGTCCCCATATACAAATTTCGCCCGATATTTGTTAAATCAGTTGGCAACACAAATAAGGCAATTCCATTCAAATTTGGTTGTTGTGTGGTTTTTACACTTATTAAAGATCTAACAAAAGGTAAATCAAATCGGTCCAAGTTTGGACTTGGGACCTTTTTTCCGGAAAACACTTGTGTAGGGTATCATATGGTTTTACTATTATTAAGGCCATTTGCATTCGGTCGTTAGACAAATTGTAAGATTTGTCTGATTGGCGCTTTACAAATCAGATGAAAACTGCAGTGCCGTTATTTTTGTGTTAATTCTCTCACGCTTGGTCAAGTTTCTTTCTTTCCGTTGTGCATCCTAGCAAAGTTCATCAATCAATTCCAAAAATATAAACAATTTTTTTTATTGTTTACCTTTTTACTCACGCGTTTAAACCATTTAAACACATAAGCAAATAAACAATTTAAAATTTATTCACCTACTTAAAACGTAAATTGTATTAAAACAATTCCTCTAATAAAAATTTGATACAATTTTTAAACATTTTCTTTTTTTTTTCTAAAAACCAAGTGCTAAAATTAAATATTTATTATTTGCATTTGTAAAATACACCATTTCTATCTAATAGTTACAATCAATATTTGCACTGCATATTTAATTATTAATTTCTTTACACACAGTCCAGACGAACAAAAAACTTATAATTACTGTTTTAGAAATAGTGTATGTAGATTAATTAGTTCTTTACTTTGTTTATTTATTAATTTTGTTTACTATTTAAATAGTAATTGCTAGAAACATACATATTAATATTTATACCAATTAGGTAAAATTGTCTTAAGAAAAAAAATTTTTTTTTTTGCTTAATTAAAAAATCCCCTTATACAGCCAAAACGAGTAAGAAAATTATAGGCGGTCAAGTCGGACTATATGGTATCCTACACAAGTTTTTTTTTTAAATATTTGGAAAATGGTTTCAAATTTTTATATTATTACTTATTTTTTCCTGTCCCAAACATCTTTTCCAAGTTTTTCTTGAATTTTTTAAAATTTAAGGATATATTAAAATTTTGTATGAGAAAACTGAAATCTATAAAAAAAAGGTGAAAGTGTATTTTTCTACCTTGTCTTTGTGATTTTTTAGATTTTGTATAAAAAACAAAGGGAGACTGCCTTGTAAGCCGAATATAAGACTATCGCTTCTTTAATTAATGTCTGTAGGGGAGGTCTTAAATGAATTATGTTTCCCAAAGATTATTTTGTTCTAAAAAAAAGTACAACATATTTTTTCATAAACAAAATAATAAGATTTACTATAGAATTGATAACCTTTGCTTTAAAATACCATTATTTACTATCAGATGATGTATGTGTCATTTATTTAAAATTTCTGCATTTCTATCAGCTGTTTCTTCATTCCCAGCAAAGCTTGGTAATGGTTTGGGAAAATAAATGATTACCACGTACATTACAGCGCTGTAGGAAAATGGGTATCGATCGATCTGAAATCATCCATTACGTGATTGACGAAAACATATTACTAAAATGTTTTAAAATACTTATCACGTCACAGGTTAAAAATTGGTCTTATAAGTTATAACTAAACTGGCTCCAAATTAAAATGTAAAGAGTTTTATTGTAAATAGTTTTATTCAAAACTATTACAAGTTCCTGACCAGTAAAAATAAATCGAGATTTTGGCGACACAGCATCTTTTTATATCATACCAAAGCGCATCCAAAGAGCGCTCTTGTGGATGCAGTAAAAGTAAGGGGAAAAAATTTAAATTTAAGGGGAAAAAAATTAAATTTTTTTGTTAAGATTTTTTATATAAAACTTAAAATATAAAATTATATTTTCCCGAGTAAAAATAATTTAATATGATCTTATATACTTTTATATAGTCATATTATTTCATATATGATCATGTGTGACACTATGTCTTGCGAGATAAATTTATATAATAAATTTTGATGTGCGATTTTTTTAAGATATCGCCATACATAATTATATGTTGTAACATCTGGTCCCATGCATCATTGCAAATTTCTAAGTGTTTTATATAAAATTTTATATGCCTCCATTATTTTTTAATTTTTCTAAGTTTTTTCCAAGAACATATTTTTATCGCAAATATTTGCAACGTGTTTTATATAAAATTTCAAATGACTTCATATTTTTTTATTTTTCTAAGTTTTTTCCAAGCACCACTTTTTTATCACGAATATTTTCTAAGTGTTTTATATAAAATTTTATATGACTCCATCTTTAAAATTTTTTCTAAGTTTTTTTCAAGGAACATTTTTTTATCGCAAATATTTTCTAAGTGTTTTATATAAAATTATATATGACTCCATTTTTTAAAATTTTTCTAAGTTTTTATAAGGACAAAGTTTTTATGAGAATATTTTCTAAGTGGTTTATATAAAATTTAACATGTCTCCATTTTTTTGAAATTTTTCTAAGTTTTTTTCAAATACAACTAATTTTTATTATTTTAATTTTTCAACTTTTTATTAAAAACTAGAAAAACATCCGATTTATAAAATTGTATAAATTTTAATATAATTGGATATAATTTTATATCATTGGATTAGACCAAAACTCGTATAAAAGTCGATATAAAGTTATATAAACTGATATTATTAGATAATATTCGATCAAATCTTATGAAACCATTTTTCGTATATATACGAAAAAAAAAAACTGTAAAGTTGGCAAAAAATTTAGTTAAATTTAACTAAAAAAACACCTGATTTTGAACCTACTAAATTTCTAGTTAATTTAACAAAAAATATTTAGTTAACTTTTCGTAGAATGAATGTAGCAAAAAAACAGTAATTTTAACTAAAAATTCAGCTGAAAATTTCGTAACATTTTTTATTAGGTGAATTCAGCTAACCTTTGTTTTTAAATAAAAAAAAAAAATATATTTTTCACAGCGTTAAGTTCAGCTTAAGTAGGACAAATGAGATTTGCATAGGAGGCTACACAAGAAATGTTTAAAATTTTCGACTTGACAAAAATGTTACAAAAAATCAGCAAATTAATTAGTAAAAATTCGTAAACTCAGTTTTAAAGTCAACAAAAAAAATTAATTCCAAATTTGTACAAAACTAGTATTTTCGTAAATCGAAATTAACTAAAACAAGTAAAAAAGTTAAATTCGGCCGTGCCGAATTTTAAATACCCTCCATCTGTATCCCAGTATTTATAAATTAATACGATTTTCTAATGCACGTTCTTTAAAAATTTAATATCAATGGCACAGATTAATACAGACTCGACAATTATAACAAGTGTCAAAAAAGTAGTCTTTAACCATATAGTTATTTTTTTAAAATTATTCTACTAATTAGGTTAGAGAGAGAAAACCAATATAAGATAATAATCACAATTGGAGCGGGAAGCGTTTTTCCGCAACTGTTCACATACGTTTTATATGACAACAAAATTCAGCCGAGTTTTTCCGCCAAACTAGATTCAATTCTATTTTTATGAGGACAATTGCGTTTTTCCGCTTCCCGCTCCAATTGTGATTATTCTCTAACACGCCATACGAAAAAAAAGGTAGAACGGCTTTTATTGTTTTACTCACTTCTAACTAGTAGAAAGTGTTGCCATGCTTTAAACCAGCTAAAAACCGATCTGTATCTTCTAAAATCGCTAAGTTTTTACCCATTTTTGTTTTACAACTCTACTGTCTAGTCTGTATATAGTCTGTGTCTATGGTGTTTAGAAAATATTTTTTTTGCCCATTACCAGGGCTGGAAAATCTCTAAACACCGTTTCTGTTAAAATAGCGTGTTTTTTTTAAAATTTATATGAATATGTATATCAAAGTTGCTACACTCAAAAAATTATAACGGTAGATTCCACTACAAAAGACACACAGTAAAAAGTTTTGGGTTAATTTTAATTCCTAGTTGGTGTGTATATATAACAATGCCAAAAATAATTTAATTTATTCCATAAAAAGTTTACTTTTAAAGAGATAAAAAGAGAGTGAGAGAATGGATTTTGAATTTATTTTTGGGTGTTATAATAAAACCAAAATATGGAAATAATTTTACACCTAAACAGGTGTTTATTTGAACAAGGCAGGACTTAAATTTCTCCAAAAATAAATAAAACAAATGTAAGGTTATGTTTTTAATATTTTTGTGTATTGAATACAAATACAGACCAAATACATGAATAAAGTTAAAATCCAGAGGACTGTTGATTTGTCACCCAAACTCAGCACAACTCTGCATAAAACAAACTGCTACTGCTTCTATATAAGAAATTATTCCTGGGGGTAGGCACCGTCATGATCTAAAAATTCCATCTCTCTGCCTTCTGCATCAAGATTCAGCTGGCCTAAAAGTAAAGTTAACCAAAAATCAATTAAAATGATTGATAAACGTTTGTAGTCAATACTTACTTAATATTTATATTTCGGTCGGAGTAAAATCTTCACTTTCTGGACCACAAATTTTGATAATATAAAGATTTTACTTTTGTGTACATTGCTAACCTCTTTTCTCGCTTTCATTGAATTAATAAGCATTTTTTGTTCACTCAATATGACAGCTGTTTTTAATTCATTGTTAAGTGTTTATCTTAAACTTGATGAAATACAATTTTTTGATGACGTTTGACGTTTATTTTTTATAAGTTTTTCAAGAGAAAAATTTAATTATTTTTTGGCATCAAAATAAAACTAAAAAAAATGACATAAAGATAATTAAATTTTTAATCCCTATGTGGTTTACCATATAATCCATTTCGGATTTAACTTTGAGTTTAATTCCAAAGTAGTTTAAAATGTGCTCCGCTAGGTTTTAAATATAACTCAAAACTTTTTACTGTGCAGTTAAAACAACTACATTTGTTGTTGTTTAGACGTCTACGTTGTTGTTTTTAACTATTAATTAAAACGTCTCCCTATTGTCACCCGCGGATCTTTATGGAATTGGTTTTATTTTGTAGATCAGAAAAAATAAAGGGACACATATTTTTTTTAGCGGCCCAAATTCATATTTAAGCTAAGTACTCTGTTTCTTACGGTGAAAATTTCACTTAAACTTTAAACGCCTCAAATTGCAATAAAACATTTAAAAATCAAGAACTTTTGACAATGATAAGAAAGAAACGATCATAACAAAACTGAAATGTCACTTTTTCACGGCAATTTAAATTGTCTTATATAATAAAAATGAGTGAAAACTTTTTTAACAATTTCCCTATAATTCCTCGCGTTGCCAATTTTTTTTTTTTTTATATGGAGTTTGACAGATTTTTTCCCGTGAAACCGAACAGAGTCAGTGGCGTATATGATTTCACAAATTTCACGATTTGGTATCAAATAAAAAGTACAATGTTAAAAAACTTAATAAAAAAATCTAAAAACATTTAAGAATCTAAAATTTTTTGAAGAGAAATGTTTTGAAACTGAAAATTTTTCTGTTAAAAAATCTCAAAATCTGAAAAAAATTTTTTAGAATTTAAAACTTTTCAACTTAGGATTCTAATGAAAAAATAACTTAGAACCTGAAGTATGTAAACAAAAAATGGACCTAATTGTAAGTAAAATGTAGTCAAATCTTAAAATGCGACTTTGTCATTTAGAAAAATGTCTCAAAACGAGACTATTTCTTAAAAAAAAAAATTTCTCAGAATCTAAAACTTTTTATAAAAAAATGTCTGAGAATCTAACTAAGACTTTTTCTATAGGAATAATGCCTTAAAATATTAGACTTTTTCGCAGAATATAAGACTTTTTCTATAGGAAAAATGTCTCAGAATCTGGTACTTTTTCTATTAGAAATTTTCAGAATCTGAGGCTTTTCTAAATGAAAAAAGTTTCAGAATCTGAGGCTTTTCTATATGAGAAATGTTTTAGAATCTGGGAACTTTCTATAGGAAAAATTTCTCAGAATCTGAAAAATGTCTCAAAATCTGAGATTTTTTCTATCAAAAAAAATCTTAAAATCTGAGGTTTTTCTATATGAAAAATGTTTTAAAAGCTGAGAACTTTCTATAGGAATAATGTCTCTGAATCTGAGAATTTTTCTTACAATCAGGAAAATGTCTCAGAATTTTAGACTTTTTTTACGAAAAATCTTTCAGAATCAACGAATTTTTCTTAAGGAAAATTATCTCAAAATCAAATAAAGGAAAAATGTCTCAGAGACACAAGGTGAGACATTTTGTATAGAAAAATGCTCAAAATCTGAAACTTTCTATTTTAAAAATATATTATAATGTCTCAAAATTTGAGTATTTTGCTATTTGAAATATATTTCAAATCTGAGACTTTTTCTTTAGGAAAATTTTCTCAGAATCTGAGGCTGTTTTTATATGAAAAATGTTTCAGAATCTGGCAATTTCCTATACTCAAAATGTCTCAGAATCTAAGACTTGTTCTACAGGAAAAGTGATTAAGCATCTTAGACTTTTTCAATAGGAAAAATGTGTCAGAATCTAAGAAATTTTCTGTAGAAAAAATGTCTGAGAACCTGAGACATTTTCTATAGGAAAAATGTCGAATAATCTGAGACTTTTTCTGTAAGAAACATGTCGAAGAATCGGAGATTTTTTCTATAAGAATCTGAGACTTTTTATAGGAAAAATGTCTCAGAATTAGAAACTTTTTCTATAGAAAAAATGTCTGAGAACCGGAGACATTTTCTATAGGAAAAATGTCGAATAATCTGAGACTTTTTCTGTAAGAAACATGTCGAAGAATCGGAGACTTTTTCTATAAGAATCTGAGACTTTTTCTATAGGAAAAATGTCTAAGAATCTTAGACCTTTTCTATAGGAAAAATGTTTTAGAATCTAAGACTTTTTATACTGTTTTCTTTTGAAAAAGTTCTCAGAATCTGAATCATTTTATTTATAAAAAAAGTGAAGATTTTCTCAGAATCTAAAATTTTTTGTGTGAAATGTTGTAGAATCTGAGAAAATGTGCTAAACTAGAAATATCTCAGATTATGGGAAAATGTCTTACAATCGGAGTCTTTTCTTTTGGAAAAGTATTTTATGAATATGTTTATAGAGTCAATTTCTAAACTAAATTTTTCGAGAAACGTTTTCCATTGGAAATATGATTTAGAGTCTTTGACTTTTTCTATTACAAAATCTGTCTTAACTGCAAATTGTGATAGAATCTTAGACTTTTCTTTGAAAAAATTTCAGATAATCTTCTTTGTAAAAATGTTTCAGCATCTAATAAAATTCGCACTTTAAAAAAATGCTTGAGTGTCTCAAAAAATTCTAAAATATAAAAAAAATCTTAATTTCCCCCCAAACGGTGGTAAACTTACACGAAAATGAAGATTCTCATTGTGTTACATTCAGTTCAAGGAAAAGATCGGGAAAAATTCTAAAACATGTGCTGTTATGTAAATTTTTTATAAAAAAAAAAATGTAAAAATAATGTTGGGCCCCCACCGAAATAAAATCCTGGATACGCCCCTGAACAGAGTACTTAGCTTTAGGGGGTAAAAAGGAGGGGGAAGACAAGGCAATTTTTAAGTTTTTAATTCAATTCCATTTTTATGAGGACAATTGCGGAAAAACGCTTTCCGCTCCAATTTGTTAACATTCATCAAAACAAAAAAAAACAAAAAAAAAAACGAAACGAAACGAAATGTTAACTTCCATTAATTTCTCAATTTAATTTAGCATCGTTTGGAATAGTTTTGTAAAATATTACACATTTTCGATGAAATATTGATAAAATTAGCTTATTAAGGTACCTACAGACGACGCAATATTATGCACAATATTTTTGACGTTTTCCCACAATTGGCATACATAAAAATACTGAAATCGATTTGATTTGTAAAAATAATATTTATAAAATTTATTCTTAATGAATAAAATTTATTTCAAATTTATAAATTAAAAAAATCAAGTAACTCAAAATAAAACTTATTAATGGTAAAATTAAAAAAAAGCAACAAATGAAAAAAAAAAAAAAAAAATTATACTCTCGGTCAAACCGGGAGACGAACCTGGTGCCCCCAAATTAATATCCGACGACACTACCATTAGACCACCGGCAGCATAAAAAATGCATGTCAAATTCGCAATTTTGTTTGATTATAACACAGCAATGCTTAAAATAACTTTCCTAGTGGTAGGTATACCCAGTGGTAAGTATACCCAGTGGTAGGTATACCAAGTGGTAGGTTTAAAAATATATTCCTAGTTTTTTATAGGGATCATACTACATATACCATAAGCTAACAAAATTAACCGTTACTAACAGTGTTGCCAGAAATCGTCAATAGGCAAAAATCGTCTGTCCGTTTGTAAGAATTGGACGCAAAATATAAATATATTGAATGTGTTTGATATTGATCTTATCCAAGAAATTATCAAAAAAAAAAACAATCAAAACACAAATAAAGAGTGGATGGTATAAAAAAAAAAATGTAGAAAATATAATTTTTTTTTCAAAAATTATTTCATTAGCAATTTAACGACTATCTTAAAAGAGATAAACAAAACCGGGCAAATTACAACAAACCCTCTACTGTTGTGTATAAAAGAAGTTTTGTTGAATATACCATATTTTTTCCACCAAAATTCAATTTCGCTTTAAAAGAAAAACAAAACGACATTTAATTAATAATTAATTACAGCACATTTATATATTTGCAAAAACTGAGAAAAATCAATGACTCGATAAATATAATGAAGGGTATAGATTTAGGTGATTTAAATAAAATTATAATAATAAACAATATTAACAAAAAAAAAAAAAATCTTGAGTCCTAACATGATTCGAACCCGGGACTCCATGTATGAAAAGCCAACACTCTAGCCATCATACCACAGACTGGTTAAAAGCTTTACAATTTTGCGGGTATGTTAAAAGAACGAGAACCAAAACAGATAAATAAGTGTTGCCAGAAATCGTCAATGAAATCGTCTGTCCGTTTGTAAGAATTGGACGCAAAATATAAATATATTGAATGTGTTTGATATTGAACTTATCCAAGAAATTATAAAAAAAAAGAACAATCAAAACACAAATAAAGAGTGGATGGTATAAAAAAAAATGTAGAAAATAAATTTTTTTTCCAAAAATTATTTCATTTACCCAATGACAAAGAATACAAAAGATTGTTAGGCCGAATATAAATTATTAAGGGGATTTTAATAAATTGTAATTTTAGGGAATTCACATGGGTATCGTATTTGTTGTATATGTTGTATGTCCTATCCAAAAACAGGGTTGGTAAAAATTATTTATCGCTCATTTGATAATTTTCTCTTAGATTCTCTTCTTGTTAGCATACTTGAAAATAGCACACAAAACATAGGTATAAATGTTGTATCGTCATATCGTGTAAGTGTCGTATTATTAATTTAAAGTTTAACCAACCCTGTTTTTAGATAGGACATACAACACCAAATACGATACCCATGTGAGTTCCCTAAATATTGAAGCTAAAAAAAAAAAAAAAAAAAAAAAAAAAAAAAAAAACTTCATCCCGACCGTGACTCAAACCTGCGACCATATGAATGAAAAGCCTACACTCTAGCCATCATACCACAGACTGATTAAAAGTTTTACAATTTAGCGGGTATGTTAAAAGAACGAGAACCAAAACAGATAAATTAAAAAAAAGCATTTAAGTAAACTGGAGTTATAACTCTTAAAAAATAAAATATTAACAACATTTTTCAAATGTATTTAAATATGTTTATTAAAGGCCAAGATAAATCATCTTCTAAATGTGCCAATTTTGCTCCAAATTTGCTCATATTTTCTATATAGGCCACAAAGACCATATTTACACTCCATGTTAAAATTTGTTTACATACGTTAATCAGAATTTGAGTTATAGTATTTTACATGCTAGGTTTGTATGGGGGGTGTTACACCCCTTTTTTCTATTCCGCCCAAATTTTACATAGAAATCAGACATGCTAAAATATCATTCTATACCAAATTTCATTCGAATCTGTTAAACAGAAGCCGAGTTATAGCATTTTGCATGCTAGGCTAATGTGGGAGGTGCCACACCCCTTTGTCCAATTCTTCTAAAATTTTACACAGACATTGTACATGGTATAATATTATTCTGTACCAAATTTCATTTGAATCTGTAAAGCAGAAGCTGTGTAAACGCATTTTGTATTTTCAAAGTTTTAGAGGTGTCGTTAAACTTTCACTCATAACTTTTGATCGGCTGGGCCGATTTCGCTCAAATGCAATACCAAACTTCTCGGGAGAACTTCCAATAAATATGTTAAGTTTCAGTCATCTCTGTGCAATATTTTGTCCGCTACAGCATTTTCCACAGACAGACAGACAGACGGACAGACGGACAGACGGACAGACGGACATCGCTAGAATGTCTTAAAATCGATCGGGCATCATGAATATATATACTTTATGGGGTCCCAGACCGATATTTCGATGAGTTACAAACGGAATGACAAACTTATATATACCCTCTATCACTAAGTGGAGGGTATAAAAAGTAGTTAAAACGCTGATTTTAACTAAAAATTTGCTAAAAAGCCAGTAAACTCGAGTTAACAAAAAAAAGTTTGTTAACTTTACAGTTTTATTTTTTTGAGTGTAAGATTATATCAAAATAGACACGAACCCATATTTAATTATACAGTTGAACCTCGATTAACCGGGTTGCACGGGACCGGTCTAAGCACGGATAATCGAAAAACACGGTTGAATGAGGTTATATATTTTTCTACATTTGTATATGTTCGTGAATATATTGCACGGATAATAGAGGTAAAGCACGGTTAATAGGGGTAAAAACAATAACAAAAAATACAATATGTACGGACATGTATGAATTGCACGGATAGTAGAGGTAAAGCACGGATAATAGAGGTAAAAAACAAACGCACAGCCTGACGGTTAATAGAGGCACCGGTTAATAGAGGGCCGGATAATCGAGGTTCAACTGTATATTGCGTCATATCATTTTTTTTACTCGGGTTGATAAAATTTTAAATATGCTTTCCTTATAAATGTATTTAAAACTTTTTGAATAAAAAACCAAGAGTTTTGGACAAAGACACATGATTTCACTGCATCATTATTGCGCATTAATCCGCACTGCAAAGAGTGCTTCAATCATAACACCTTTAACACATTTTGAAAGAAAAAAAAATTAGTACACCATTTCCACTTACAAATCATATTACAAAAAATGTCCAATCATAGCAGTAAGTCAACTGATTTTCAGAATTAGTCAATTGTATTTAAGATTTTCCAATTGTATTCAGAAATAGTCAATTGTATTTCAGATTTTGTAATTTGTATTTCAGAAATAGTCAAATGTGCGTTATGTGCACTTTATTCTGCTTAAATCAGCTCTAAAAAGATACATGAATTCACTGCATCTTTATAGCGATTTTTTCAGCGCTCTAAAGAGATGTGAATTCAGAGCATCTTAAGAGCGCTTTTTCGGTGTATCCAACTAGCGCTCTAAAGTGTGACATCGCCTTAGAGAATCATGCATGAATTCAGCAGGTTTGGAGGCGCTCCTTGACTCGAGTTTCCTTTCCAAAAGCTGCTGCCAGTTCAGCAAAATTTAATATGAAAAACATAGATCCGTAACAAACTTTTTCCATTCGAATCTATTATGAGCTATGGCTTTGACCTCTCTCCAGCTGAGTCGGACTTTTTTTATTTCTTCTTGGATTTGCCATCTCCATGTGGGAGCAGAACTTCCTCTACGTCTACTTCCCTGCGGATTCCATTCAAGTGCCTGCTTGGCAACATCATTTTAATTTTTATGGAGAGTATGCCCTATCCATTTCCATTTAAGCTTGCATATCTCGCTTTAAATGAAAATCTGCTGCGTTTCAACTTGTATTGGGCCAGAATATTTTTAGTAGCCTACGAAGACAGTTGGTTATGAATACTTGTATCACATTAGTATCAGAATTAGCCGCATTCCACCCTAGTCGTCAAAAAATCACTCCTGACATACTGCTGACTCTCCCTTTACAAAATTGCTGACATCTTTATACAATTTTTCCAAATGTCCCCAAGGCCAAGTCAGCAGTTGGTTAGAGGTTGTTTAAACGTGTTGTTTGTAGCCACCGATACTGGTGGGTACTGCAGAACAAACTGCTGACATGGGGAAATTTGGAAAAATTATATGAAGATTTCACCAATTTCATAAGAAGAGTGTGCAGTAGACCGGGTCGAAAAAAAAAGTTCCCACTGTGCGGGCTTTATTTTAAAGCTTACCTCGAAAAAGTTCCATAGCCAAAATATTAGATTTTTAGGTCGCGATTTGGTACCGCCGAAATCGTTTTTTGTTCATAGCTTTGTCATTTGATGTCCGATCGTTGTAAAAAAAAATTTGTTTGAAAGTCCTCAGCGAGTACTAAATTTGACCCATATCTGGTTTTGACCTCTGAGGTCATCTTCGTGTTATAAGTGTTAGTTTCTCGGCTTTCTACCCACCTAAATGATCTTTATTTTTCCATTAAATTATAGCATTAAATAATTCATGAAATTCTTTCCTTAGAAGTACCCTCTTAAATTAATTAACAAAAAAGTTACATTCAATTTTAAATTTCCATAGAAAAAGATTTAAAACACTTGTTCGTATGTATTTAAATACAAACTAAAAAAATTAAATATAGTTTAAAGGCATAATAACAAGTGTTTTTTCTTATTTTATTTATATTGTATATGAAAATCTTAAATCAAATGTAACTTTTTTGTTAATTAATTTAACAGGATACTTCCAAGGGAAGGATTTTATGATTTTCTTAGTGCTATAATTTAATGGAAAAATAAAAATCATTTAAGGGGGTAGAAAGCTGAGAAACTAACACTTATAACACGAAGATGACTTCAGAGGTCAAAACCAGATATGGGTCAAATTTAGTACTCGCTGAGGACTTTCTAACAAATTTTTTTTTACAACGATCGGACATCAAATGACAAAGCTATGAACAAAAAACGATTTCGGCGGTACCAAATCGCGACCTAAAAATCTAATATTTTGGCTATGGAACTTTTTCGAGGTAAGCTTTAAAATAAAGCCCGCACAGTGGGAACTTTTTTTTTCTCCTTTATGGTCGACCCAGTCTAGTGTGCAGTATGCCAGCGATGATTTTATTTTGCCAACTGGGACGTTTCACACCCGAAGACTTAGCGTTTGAGATATTAAGTTTTGTCCCTATTGAAATGATTGAAGACTTCCAAACTTTGTTAAGCCTTCCAAACGCCTATCGTCCTTTCTTTACCCTATCTAAAACATCAGTACTAGATCCATCCTGCTTATCAATAATACTGCCAAGGTAACAAAATGATTCTACTTCTTCAAGTTGGATTCCATCGATGTAGAGAGGCGGATTGTTCGGGATATGAAGGCGCAATAATTTTGTTTTGACATGGGGAGATGACATCAGAAAGTATTTTTTTAATGAATTGGACTATTACTTTGAGCAGTATATTCAAAAAGCCTTTTCGGGATTTTATCGGTGACACTTTAAGTCAAGTTCATTTGGTAGTTGACTGGAAGATCAAAATCTTTTTATAAGTGGATGTAAAAGTTTCGAGCAGATCATTGGATCGATCAGCGATGAACATGAGGTAAAGTGGGGATCTCCATTCTATGGATTGTACAAATATTGTCCTTAGAATATTGACATGATCAACACAAGCTCGTCCTTGGTGAAAATCTGCCTGTTCTTCGTAGATATGGGGAGATGACATCAGAAATTATTTTTTTAATGATTTGGGCTTTTACTTTGAGCAGCATATTCAACAGCGTAGTACCCGTCCAATCGCTACGTTTGTATAGATATCCCTTTTTCGGGATTTTAATGATGACACTTTAAGTCAAGTTCATTTGGTAGTTGATTGGAAGACCAAAATCCTTTTGTAAGTGGATGTAAAAGTTTCGAGCTGATTATTGGATCGCCCTGCGATGAACATGAGGTAAAGTGGGAATCTCCATTCTACGGATTGTTTAAATATTGTCCTCAGAATATTGACATGATCAACATACGCTTTTCCCCTCCAATTGCTACGTTTGGATAGATTCTCTTTTTCGGGATTTTGACGATGACACTTCAAGTAATTCACTTGGTAGTTGATTGGAAGCCCGAAATATTTTTTTAAGTGGATCTAAAAGTTTCGAGCTGATCATTGAACAATTCTGCGGATTGTTCAAATATTGTCCTTAGAATATTGACATGATCAACACAAGCTTTTCCTTGGCGAAAACCTGTCGTTCTCTTCGTAGATATTGAGAAATGACATTAAAAAGTATTTTTTTAATGATATGGGCTATTACTTTGAGCAGCATATTCAACAGCATAATACCCCTCCAATTGCTACATTTGGAGAGATCTCCCTTTTCGAGATTTTAACGATGACACCTTCAAGTAATTCATTTGGTAGTTGATTGGAAGACCAAAATCTTTTTATAAGTGGATGTAAAAGTTTCGAGCTGATCATTGGATCGAGCAGTAGCAGCTCGGGTGGGATGTTTTCTAATTCTACAGATTTGTTGTGTTTTATAGCACCATACATGACTCCACTATTATTGGTTTCCGCCGGCGTTTCGGCTTCTTTTGTAATATTTTCTGTCCATATTTTTTGTCTCTTCGTGGACTTTTCTTGACTTCACGGTCTAATCTGACTGGAACTCTTATCAGTGCAAGTTTTGGGAGTGTTTATGTTGTTCTATAATCTTCCAGGTTTTATCTGACATCCGACTTTCCGATTTTTTTCTTTATAGCCAATATGTCGGACGGCAGAATCGGCAAGCAGTTTAAAGTACCTTCAAATTTCTAGGTGTAGTTCATATTGTCCGCCACTGCATTTTTCCCGAGGAATAATTTTTGGCTTCAGTCCTTGTTTCATAAATCTCATCGTTTTCGAGATAAGCTTAAAATGACAATTTTTTGACGTTTGACCGCGATTTTTTCAAAAACGGCTCTGGCGAAGATTTTGATTTTCATCCAAATATAGTATCGCGACACCCCAGATTCATAATCAAGAAACACATTTACAGTGTTCGCAATTTCAGGCTAAAGTTAGTTCGGCCGAGGCGTGGTTAATTTATATTTTTTTCTTTGAGAAAGAAAAAAAAATACATAAATCTTTTACTTTGTTTTCGCTTAAATGAATGAAAGATAACCTTTTGCAAATTAAATTAAATAATTAACAAAACAGTGTTAATTTTACAATAGAAACTAAATCATCAATTAATTATATATTATTTTTCTAATGGAATATTTTTAGTTATTTAATGTGAATCCATGGACAAAAACCTCTACAAAAGAAAATAAACAGTAATCATAGTTTAAGGACATTTTGATTCCGACTCACGCAAACACACCAGCTTGGTGGTGACTGTTATGGTTACCCATACCCATGAAAATTTAAGTATGGATTCCCAAAGATCAGTGGGCAATAATAGAACAACAAGCCAATTAATAACCCAGAAACGTGGTTACACATTATCATGTAGTACATTGGTGCTGCTGGGTGCATTCTTCCTGTGTACTTTAGTTACCGTTTCCTTTGTGGTCTATAATTTTGCTACCTGTTCTCTGCCAGGCGAAGATGAAGATATTGTATGCACCGCAATACATTTACATAAACCATCTGATGATAATTCCAGTGAGTCTACGCAACGAATTTATGAGAAAGATGTCCGCTTGCCAACCTCAATTAAACCCTTAAAATATAATATATCATTGGAGCCATACCTGTATGAGGGTAATTTTACCTTTGATGGTGAAGTTCAAATCAATATTCTAGTACTGAAAGATTGTTATAATATAACAATGCATGCCATAGATTTGAATATTTTAAAAAATGATGTTACCATACGACCACTTCAAAGTAAATCTGATAAAAAACCCTACAGCACTACAAAGAGGCCAAAGGATGGAATTGTAGGAGCATCCGCAGCATCATCCGAATTACGTATACGTAAACAATATTTATTAGAAGCTAAACAATTTTTCATTATTGAATTGTATGACAAACTTTTGGAAAATACCGAATACGTGATTAATATTAAATTTAGTGGCTTAATACAAGATTATTTACAAGGATTCTATCGCAGTTCGTATAAGGTGGGAAATGAAACAAGGTGGGTGTTAAATGGCTGTATGGAAAAAAGGATTTGTTTATTATTATTATTATAAAATACTAATTAAACATGTTTTTATTTTATTTTATCTGTAATAACAAAAGGTGGTTGGCCTCTACACAATTTCAAGCTACTGATGCACGCCGAGCATTTCCTTGTTTTGATGAACCCGCATTAAAGGCAAATTTTACATTAAATATAGCAAGACCAAAAAAACTATCAACGGTATCAAATATGCCCATCATTGCAACCAAAAAACAGTAAGTAGACATTTTTTAAAAGTTTAATGTCTTTTTAACCCTCTAATGCGTAAGGCCGCATTTTGGCGGCCTTGTGGACTTGTTTGACAACAAAATAAAGTAGTGCAATGTGCAATGTTAGCTTTTAAAATCGACTACTCTCTTGTTTGTAAGTGAGACCAATCAAAAGTTAAAACAAACAAGTAGAAAAGTTAAATTCGACTTGGCCGAATTCATGAATACCCTCCACAATGCCCTTTTTAAGTGATAGTAAATTTTCTAACGTGAAAAAATTTAACAATTTTGATTAGAAATATTTTATTTTGCATTAAAACTTTTTTTTTGATAATTTTTGTTAAAATAAAAAATATTTTTTTTTTTTAGTGTAAAATTTTTTTCGAGTGTAATTTTTTTTAGTGTATTAATATTTATGAGTAAAAACTCAAAATAAATAAAAAAAAAAATTTGAAAAAAAAAATTTTCGCGTAAATAAGCAGTCAAGATATTGATTTAAGCAGTTTTAGAAATCTCGAAGAATTGAGCAGCTAGAACTTTAATGTTAACAGCCTTACCCAGGCAGAAACTGCCAACCGTTCCACAAAAAAAGTCTCCACAAAGCACTTTATTTTTTGTGTATAAGGTAGTATGAAAAAAAGTGCTTTGCAAGCGCTTTGCCAATGTTTTCTATTTAAATCCGTTCAAAGCATAATTTGTAATGAAAATTTATTAATTTTCATAACAATTGGAATATTTTTCATTTCCCTGCAGTATTAGTTATTGGTCCTTGATAGCTCTCGTGATATGTCACTTAGACACAATGCCTATCACAAACTTGACACCTTTTATATAAAAATGTCTGCGAAGTTTGTACTCGTGTCCAAACCATTGAATCATGATAATGTTTTGCTGTATTAGTAGGTGTTCTTTCCAAAGCAAAATTTTTCTAGGAAAAATAACGCTATATTAATTTGTCATTATATGCAAAATGCATTGAAATATCGGTCGAGGACCCCATTATGTTTTTATATAGTATTGATCCGTAAAGCTTTCTAAGACATTTTAGTGATATCCATCTATCTGTTTGTCTATGTTTGTCGATAACAAAAAGTTTTTGATGAAAAAAGAGTTTTAAAGAAAAAATTTTATTGATAAAAATAAATATTTAATAAAAAAAAAAAAATTATGAAAAAAAATATTGATGAAAAAAAAATATTGATGAAAAAAAAAATATATTGATGAAAAAAAAATATATTGATGAAAAAAAAAATATTGATGAAAAAAAAAATATTGATGAAAAAAAAAATATTGATGAAGAAAAAATATTGATGAAAACAAAATATTGATAAAAAAAAAAAAAAAAATATTTATGAAGAAAAAATATTGATGAAAAAAAAATATTGATGAAAAAAAATATTGATGAAAAAAAAAATATTGATAAAAAAAAAAAAAATATTGATGAAAAAAAAAAAATATTGATGAAAAAAAAATATTGATGAAAAAAAAAATATTAATGAAAAAAAAAATATTGATAAAAAAAAAAATATTGATGAAAAAAATATTGACGAAAAAAAAATATTGATGAAAAATAATTATGTTACGTGTTATTCACCAGCTGGTGAATATTTTTGTTATTCACCACGAGGTGTATTATTATCCAAGTTACAAACCCAAGTTAGTAAAATTTTTGGTTTTAAGAAAATGAAAACAGTAATTCCAATTTTCTTTTTTGTAAGTCGTTAGCTTATATAGTCAAACTGAGGTGGCGTCCTGCAACTTTTTTAAAATTAAACACCAGCCTAAAAACATTATCATGTTAAAACACGTTTCCTTTGTGAGGAAGTGTCTTAAACTCCGAATACATCACATGTGAAATGCCACTGGGTCTATCCCTTTGGAAAACAACACGTTTCGGTTCAATACATCACTTTTTTTCGGGACCTGCTAAAAGGTTAATCTAGTACAGTGGTCGGCACCCATTGCACCCAGGTGCGTAATGAAATTGGCTATTTGCACGTAGACAACGCGAATGTCAACGAAACCCACAACTGTGAGATTTAAAAAAAAATTATTTTATTTAGTGTCATGGTAGCATTTAAAAAAGCGGGTAGATGAATCTAAATATGTTTTAGAAAAATGTAAAAAGGTTCCCTCTTTCTGCCGACCACTGATCTAGTACTATTATTTCGGGTTGTTTCAAACATAAGCATAAACTCGTTATACCCTGTACCACAAGGCGCTTTAAAATAGCAACGGCATACCGTTTACCGTGGTTATCATTTTGGACGCTGGGAGAGTACTAAACTGTGATGCTTTCCCAGCACACAAGCCACCATAAAAGGTACTTTGCCAGCGCTCTCCCGTTTGTATTTTTCTGCCTGGCATTGATCAAAAACAAGTCAAACTGCGTTTTGTGTTTTCAACAATATAAAAGAAACTTCTTTTATTAATAAAAACAAAAAAAAAAAACACACAAAAAGTTTTTTTTCGCTATTTCTCGCGAAAGTGAGCAGCTGTGATTTTTTGTGGGCAGTTTTAATTTCTTTCAAAATTTTCGAGTAAAGCTGCATACTACGTTTTTACACAATTTCTAAAGAATCGGTGTAAAAATAAAAACAAAAAATTAAAAAAATATATATTTTTGCGATATCTCGCTTAATTTAACACTACTATTTCGATGTGAACAGCTGTGTGACCTTTGATCAAGTACAATGTTTTTACGAAGATTTAAAGAAACCTATCTAAAGATTAAAAACGAAAATAAAAACAGAACAAAATTAATTTCGCGATATTTCGCGAACTTAAAAAGGTAGAATTTTGATGTTTACTGGTTTCTGTCCTTTAAATAAGTACAACTATGGGGCCATAAGGCCCAAAATGTATGGTCGTTAAAGGGTTAAATTAATACGTTCTTAAGGGGGCCTCGTAGGCTAGTTGGTAGTGTGCTAGCCTTTGAAAGTGGGGGTCGTGGGTTAGATTCCCACCAGAACCCTTGGTTTTTTTCGCTACAACGAGACGACGGCCATCGTTACCAGTTCTCGGTTAGGTTGAATTTAAATAAACTCAAATGAGTTGTAAATAAATAGAAAATAATAAATAAAAATAATTGGTCATGTGATCAAAACTATTATTATTATAATACGTTCTTATCAGAGAATAGTTCAAGTCTACGACCTGTCATTTATGTTTAGAACCGGTCACATGACCGGTTCCATTCCCCATAGTCCATAGGGTTGTTACATCTGCTCGGAATATCGTTTTAGCATCCGACGTTTTGTTGCGTAAGCTTTATCGATATCAAATTTTAAGTGTGTAGTAGTGTATCTTTCTAACTAAATCTTCGATTACGGCTTAAGGGGGTCTACTGCGTAATTCGAATCAAAAGAAAGCGTTCGAATTCGGAAATTTTTAACGCTTTAAAAACAATACAACCGTGTATGTAAATTTTTATATTTTTCTCTTTTACATTGTCTGGAGAAGCGTTTACAAGTTCCAAGTAATTTTTCTTGAATAAAAATATTTTTTATTACATTATTTTAGAAATAAAAATTCTGTTCGAATCGATTTTCGTTTCGAATTGAGTTACGCAGTAGACCCCAAGGATCCATTTAAAAATATTATTTTAATAATTTATTTATCTTATGTTATTTTTTTATTTATCAGTGATACTTTACCTGACTATGAATGGGATTACTTTGCGGAATCTTTGCCAATGTCTACATATTTGGTGGCCTATAGTATATCCGATTTTAGTAAATTGTCCGATGGTAACTTTACAGTATGGGCAAGACATGATGCTATACAATCAGCTTCGTATGCCCTGAGTGTGGGACCAAAAATATTAAGATTTTTAGAAGAATTTTTTGATTTAAAATTTCCGCTACCAAAAATTGATATGATAGCTTTGCCAGATTTTCAAGCAGGAGCAATGGAAAATTGGGGTCTTATAACATATAGGTAAGTTTTTCGTCATAAAATAAAATAAATCCTATAACAAAAAAATATTTATTTTAGAGAAACTACCATGCTTTTTGAAGAAGGAGTCTCTGCCTCGACCTACAAACAACGTGTTGCTTCGGTGGTGGGCCATGAATTGGCCCATCAATGGTTTGGTAATTTGGTTACGCCTAGTTGGTGGTCTGATATATGGTTAAATGAAGGTTTTGCTAGTTATATGGAATACTTAACAGTGGATGCTATAGAACCAGAATGGAGAACTATGGATCAATTTGTGGTCAATGAATTACAAAATGTATTTCAGCTAGACGCCTTGTCAACATCGCACAAGATATCAGTACAAGTTGGTAATCCAGAGGAGATAACCGAAATTTTCGATCGTATTTCATATGGCAAGGGTTCAACTATTATACGAATGATGAGTCATTTTCTAACATCAACCATATTTCGTAGAGGTTTAAATAAGTATTTAAAGGAAATGTAAGTACAGTATATACAAAATGTTTTCGTATACTAAAGTAAAATTAACTATAAATGTAGTTGTTTTAAGGTTTATAACATTTTCTGTTAAAACTCAATATATTATGATCCTACTCTATATATGGGTCATTCCATGTCAAATCGGACACTTTAAAATTTTTTTTTTTAGATTTTCCCAATTTGTTAACAGTTTTTAGTACCCTTCGAAAACTCCATCGTGGTAATTTTTCAGATTTTTTTGAGGATCCGTTCAAAAGATATCGAATTTTTAAAAAATTGTAGTTTGTTCCTTTACCCAAACTTCTTTTACTCATAACTTATTCAATAAAAGTCCAAATTTCAAATTTTTTTTTCAAAATTTTTTTTTTTTAAGTACTTTAAAAAAAAAATCACAAAAAATTCTGAAAGGGCTCTAGTATGCGATTTTTAAGTTTTAAAATTTAAATCTCATTTTTGAAAATGTTTGTACTCTTCGATTTTTTTTAAATTTTTTTGTGTAAAACATCTATCGATTCTAAAAATTTTTTGCCCAGGCGGATCGTGGGATAAGGATTATTACTATTTTTTTAAATTTTTTGAAAAAATGTTATTGTAATTTTCCAATCTTAAAATCATTTCTACTGCTCGAATGGTGCGTCATAGAGGGGTCCTTTATAAAACCGACCCCCATTAGTTTTTACGTCTTAACATTTCTTTGGAACAAACTAATACCCTATCTCCAATTTCTAAGGGGGATCCCACACAAAACGATATTTTTTAAAATTTGCTCCAACCGCTCTAACTGCCCTAATAGTGCCCTTAGAGTAACAAAATGTATGACCGACCCACAATATTGTTTTAGTCCAAACATTTTCTATGAACACACCTACCCTCTATCTCTAATTGTTAAGGCGGTCCCCATACAATTTTTTTTATTTTTTGTAAATTTGTTTTATTTAATCAGCTTCTACCGGTCTAATGGTGCGTCCGAGAGGGGTTATTAGTGAGACCGACTCCCATTTATTTTTACCCTACAACATTTTTTTAAAACATACCTACGCCCTATCTCCACTCCCTAAGTAGGCTCCCATACAAAATTACATTTTTATAAAATTTGCTCCAACTGAGTAAAAGAAGTTTGAGTAAAGGAACAAACTACCAATTTTTAAAAATTCGATATCTTTTGAACGCATCATCAAAAAAATCTTAAAATTTACCACGATGGAGTTTTCGAAGGGTACTAAAAACTGTTAACAAATTGGGAAAATCTAAAAAAAAAATTTTCAAAGTGTCCAATTTGACATGGAATGCCCCATATATATATAAAAGAGTTGGATAACTAACTGAAGCTAGAGACTTCAAAATTTGAAATATAGGTTCAGCTTTAGGAAAAGGCAAAATTTTTTTTAGAAGTTCTGAGGAGGTTAAAAAGTGTACTGAAATAATTGTCCTAAATACATGAAATTTGGAATGGAGAATCTTCCTGGGGGAAAAAAATGAAATTTTTTATGAAACTCCGATTATAAGATGTCAAAATTGGGAAAAATTGTGTATTTTGGCTTTCTTTCTTCCTGCTGAAATAATGGTCTATGAAATTTGAAATAGGTATAGGACATTTTAGCAAAAAGGTCCAATTTTAATGGGGTTAAAAATTTGTTCATGGTACTTTTTCTATATCCAGAAATTTGGAATGTAGGATTACCCAACAAAAAGAATCGTTTTGATAAAAGTACTTCTGAGAATTTCTGAAATTTGACATATTACACTCAAAAAAAAACCTTGTAAAATTACAAGAAAAACTTGTAACTTTTTTTTGTTTGCTTCCTTCTATTTGACAAAAATTCCTAGTAATTTTACAAGCTTTTTACCAATAATTTTGTAATTTTACAAGTTTTTTACCTATAACATTGTAAACTTACAGTTTTTGGCGCAATTGAAATTACAGGGAATTCTCGTGAATTTACTAGATTTTTTTTTTGTAAAATTATCTTAGAAATTTTGTAAAATTACAAAAAAAATGAAAATTTCTATCCAAATTTGTTTGTTAAAAAACAAGGAAAAGTGTCAAATATTGGTAAAATGGGATTACGAGACTTTTCCTAGTTATTTCACAAAGTTTTTTTTTTTGTGAAGTAAAAAAATGAAAAAAGTACCTTTTAGGAATTCCGGTTTTAATAGGATAAAAATTTGTTCTTTGGTACTCTTTCTATCTCCTGAGACATGAAATTTTGAATATAAGATCATACTTTTAAGCATTTCATGAAAAATGGTCTTAGATACTTAAGTTCGGAATATAAAATCCTATAGAAGAAAAAAAGCGAAAAAGTACTTTTTGAAAATTCCGATTCAAAGGGTTAAAATAGTGTACTTTGGTACTTTTATCTTCCTCCTGAAATAATGGTCATTGAAATTTGAAATAGGTATACGACATTTTTGCAAAAAAAGGCATCTTTTAGGAATTCCAATTTTAATGGGGTAAAAATTTGTTCATTCCTACTTTTTCTATCTCCTAAAAAATTGTTTCTGAAAATTGAAACTAAGAATGTAGGCGAAAAAACGTTCTGAAAAAAAGTACTTTTTAGATTTTCCTGAAAAATGGTCGTAGATACTTGAAGTTTGGAATGTAAGATCCTCTGGCGAAAAAAAAATTAAAAAAGTACTTATTGGCAAATTCGATTCAAAGGGAGCAAAAAGGGGGAAAATAGTATACTTTGGCACTTTTATTTCTCGACTTATATAATGGTAATAAAATTTTTTAATATGTATAGAAAATTTGCATGAAAAAGGTTGCTTTCAGGATTTCCTATTTTAATGGGGTAAAAATTTATTCGTGGTACTTTTTCTATCTCCTAAAATAATAGTTTCACAAACTTAAAATTTGGAATGTAAGATCATTCAGCGAAAATAATCGTTCTGGCAAAATAACTTTTTAGAATTTTCTGAAAAACTTTCCTAGACACTTCAAATTTGGAACGTAGGATTCTCTGGCAGAAAAAAAACTTGAAAAAGTACTTTTTGGAAATTTCGATTCAAAGGGACAAAATTTGGAAAAATATTTTACTTTGATATTTTTATCTTCTACTAAAATAATGGTCATTAAAACAGGTATAGGTCATTTTAGCAAAAAAAAAGGTACCTTTGAGTAATTCCTATTTTAATCGGGTATTTTATTACTATGAGAAAAGGAACATGGAACAAAAAGAGACAGGGAACGTAATGAAATAGAATGGGAAACAAAATGGAATGGAACAGGGAATGAGATGGAATGTATTCTTTTTACTCCGAAACAACTATACTCAATTGATATTTCCAACCAAATACACTCAAAAAATTATGACAGTAAATTCCACTACAAAAGACAGTTAAAACAACTACATTTGTTGTTCTGATTAATTTTTATTAAAAAATAAAAATAGTTTTATTCGACCTTTAAAATATTATATTTTGAGGATGTTTATTCTGGCTCGAGGTCATTATTTTCTTTACTAATTAAAACCATGATATTCTCATAGTATAATTTTCAAGAAAATATTTTTTTTTGTTTTAAATTTATTTATGTTGGTCATTTTTGCAATATTAAATCGACACGTGTTTCGGAATTTGTCAAGATTCCATTGTCAAGATTATTTAGCAAAAATAGAAACGATTTACTACAAAGTAGCAAACGAGTCTAATAACAAATCGTTTGTGCACAAACTAAAGTATTAATACATATTCGACTCTATCCACAATGTGAATTAGAAAGACGAAGAAATTGTACTATACTACATAAATAAATTTAAAACAAAAAAAATAATTTTCTTGAAAATTATACTATGAGAATATCATGGTTTTAATTAGTAAAGAAATAATGACCTCGAGCCAGAATAAACATCCTCAAAACATTTGTTGTTGTTTTGGCGTCTACAACATTTTAGGTCTACTACACTCAAAATATTTTGTAGGCAAAAACAAATGAAAAACACACTTAAAACCAGTGAATAAACAACTGAAAACCATTCCAGTAATTATTCATTCGTTTTAACAAACATCAACATTTATTTTTTACTGTTGACAAAATTTTCTAAAATAAATAACATTAAACATTAAAAAATTACGTTTTTTTCACTCTTTTTTACCAACAAATTCGAAAAAAATAGCCAACGAAAACATTAAAAATTAATGATAGTTCTGTTATTTTTACCAACAAATTTCAAAAAAATAACCTACGAAAACAATAAAAATTATTGATTTTGTAGGTAATTTTTTACAATTTTTTATTGAAATGTTTTTTTTTAAATTTTTAATAAAATTTTTGGGGAATCGATCCCGCAATCAAGTACATTCTGGCCAGACACTCTACCCATCGTGCCAAAGTCACTTGATACAAACAAGTTTTTATATTTCTATAAATAATTTTTTGATTTTTTTTCTACAAAAAAATAACTGACTTGTGCAGTTAAAAACTAATGATATTTCTTTAAAAAATACCAACAATTTAAAAAAAAAATTACTTACACAAATCATTAAAAATCAAAAGAATAATCAGTAGTTTTTACTTACGGAACACAAATAAATGACTTTATAAATTAAATGTTAATGAAAGTCTTTATTTTTTAGTGTGTTATTTTTGAAACAAAGGACTGAAGTAGTCATTAATACAAACTGAACATGAAACAAATGTTTTTTCTTTTAAAAACGACTAAACGGAAAACTTTTTAAATAAACTACAAACAGTTAATGACATAATTTTTTGAGTGTACAATTACAGTTGTTTTTGCTGTAACACAAATTGTCTGAATTTTTTTATTAACAAAAAAATATTCTAAAACGGAAAATTGTTAAAAAAACAAAAAAATATTTTTATTACATTTTATAAATTGAACAGTTCATGCGAATAACAAACACGTTTTTTTGCATAAATGCATTTTATTAGCAGAGCCCTACAATCCTATGCAGAAATTTTGGGAAAATTTTGACTTTTAAGGCTAAAAAAATGAATTTCAAAGTGCAACAATTCGTATATTTTTATATTTTTGTTTAAATTGGGAGTGAACTAACGCACAATTTTGATTAAATACAACACAAAAACATACAAAAATTTTACTTTCGGTAACAATGTGTTAAAAGAACATTACGAGGAACAAACCACACTTGTTATATTGGTAAAAAATTTTACCGTTCTTGAGTTATAAAACTTTAAAGTGTGGAAAGCAAAAAGGGCGAATATCCAAATATTATATACAAATTATTTAGCTGCGAGTTTAAAATTCATATTACCCGGCTAAAAATAATGTATACAAGCTCATGTACGATCATATATGATAATTTATGTATAGGGTGGGCCAATATATGATCGCATATTATCATATGTTTTACCATATATGGTCATATATTGAATAAGCGCTAATTTTAATATATGTTCATATCTGATCATATATGTTTTCGAATTAATGATGTATGGTCAGATGTGTTCATATATGCTCATTAGGGCTATAACCAAATTTTTGGCATAGCACCACGTAATGGACAATGTTGTTTTATTAAACAAAATCGCCTTCTCCGATCATTTTGCAAAAAAAACCACACGCACCAAATGCATTTTCTAAAAGTCCTCAAGATTTTTTTTTATCATCACAAAATTTATGTATTTTTTATTTAACAACAAGTAAAAATGTTAAAAAAATTCTAATGTCTATTTATTGAAGGAAATAAACTTTAGATTTAAAGTTCGTGCTGATTTACATAAAGGATAAATATCCTGGACCACCATAGTGCCACATTTCGCGCAAATATTACTTCTTTGCTGGTTTGGAATTATTGATTCTTCATTTTCCCAATATCTTAAGAAGCATCTGAGCGTTTTTAAATCTACCTAGCGACTCCTCCAGAGATTTAAAGTCATCTTCCCAAAATCAGTGATCTGAGAACTATATGTCAAACTATTTTCCACAAATAAATGCACATATTGGGTAAAGCTTAGTTTGTTGTTGGGAAGGTGGGTAGTACCCCATGGGTACCTTCCCCGCCTACCTTAGTTTTAGTTTCGTACTTGATTGAAGCGGAATCATAGTTAAAATAGCTGCATTATGCTATTAAAAAAAAAAAAAATACAAAAATAGTAATTTAAAACTTCATCGCGTTTGGTGCGTGTACTTTTTTAACATCCGCGAAAAAGTGAAAACATTTTTCTTTATAGTTTTTCACGGTCTATATGACTGTGCTATGCCAATTTTGATATTTTCAAAAAATGTAAAAAACGTATAGCCCTAATGCTCATATACAATTCATTTTTAGCCGGGTAGCTAAAATTTGAAATTGTACACAAAAAAAACAATCTTAGCACATACAAACAAATTAACCAGATTTGCGAAAAAAAAATCTTCAGTGTTACCGCGTAATTAAGATCATATAACAGCGAATACATGGTCTAAGCATATTTTAACCGTCTTTTGAATTATTTTATTTCGGAAATCAAATCTTTAAACATATTTTATAGTTACTTTTCTTCGATACCCTACCTACAAATATTTGGTAATGTTGTTTTGATATAAAGTATGTAAATAAAAATTTATTTATGATTCATTGAAATATATAAAAATATAATATGCAGTCAAGGGTTAATATTATAATTGCTAAAAATGTATTTAGTGTCATAAAGAATTACTACTACATCAAATGGCAGGAATATTAAAAACAAAAATTAACAAAAAAAAATTTTTTTCATGTCCTTGCAATCCTTAAAAAGTGTATCACTGAAGTCCTTAAAGTGTTACAAACAAATACCAACCATAGTTGGAAATTGAAGTCCAATTTAAGGCAAGTTCTCTTTCGAATACCTTACTAAAATTTTGTATATAGGTAGATGTGACTTAAATCTTTAAGCTTATACCAAAAAGTTGACAAAAATATTATTTTTTAACCATTTCCTGCGTTTTTATTGTCCCTTTAAAATTCTACAAATGGTCTATTCGTCTTTATTCGCATGGACTGTTCAATTGTAATAAAATTAATTTAGGTATTTATTTGGTAATAGTTCCTGCTGCACTCCACACTTCCAACTCGTTCAAAAAATCCGGTTTACTAAACATTTGTAGAAAAATACAATTTTTTATAGACTAAAAACAACTGTTACTACAATGTAGTAATTTTTAGAATTTATTTTTTAAAACGACAAAAGTTGTTTGAGATTTTTCATACAAAAACAACTGAAATTGTAGTTGAAAACAACAACTACTACTTACTACACAAAACACCATCATGTAGTAACTGCAATAATTTTCTAAGTGTATGTTAAGTATTCTCTAGAGCTCTAAATTTAATTTTACAGGGCTTACAGTTCAGCTGAACAAGATGATTTATGGCGTTTCTTGACTTTGGAAGCTAAAGTAGAAGGATTATTAGATAGAAATACTACTGTTAAAGATATTATGGATACATGGACTCTACAAGTAGGCTTCCCGGTAGTTCATATTTCAAAACATCCCAATACAAATGTTATACGTTTAGAACAACAACGCTTTGTATATGAAAATTCCGAAAATAGTACAAAAGAACATAAAGACGAAGAAGATCCTCTCTGGTGGATACCTGTCACTTATACAACATCTGAGGAGCTTGATTTTGAAAATACCCGTCCCTTAACATGGATTCCTAGATCGAAAATTTATGAAATTGAAAATCGTAATTTAACTATGGCCAATTGGTTTATATTCAATATCCAACAAAGTGGTTATTATCGCATAAATTATGAGCTAACAAATTGGCAAGCTATTACCAATCATCTGCTGGATGTTAAGAAATTTAAACAAATTGCACCCTCCAATAGGGCACAACTTATAGATGATGCTATGAATTTGGCCAGAGGTGGTTATTTAAGTTATGAGGTGGCCCTGAATCTGACACGTTACTTAACGCATGAAGATGGTCATGCTCCTTGGAAATCGGCTGTTAATGCTTTTCAATTTATCGATTCGATGTTTGTTAGCCAAGGAGATTATGATGTATTTAAGGTAAGGGATGAATGAAAACTGTTTTTTTGTAACTATTTTCATGTTTTATTTTTTTTTTCAGAACTATTTACTGAAATTGGTGGATAATGTTTATAATGCTTTGGGCTTTACGGATTCAGTAGATGAAAATAATATGCTGGAACATTTTAAACGTGTGGAAATTTTAAATATGGCTTGTCATTTGGGTCACCAAGGGTGTATATCTGAAAGTGTTAGACATTTTCAAAATTGGATTCATGTTCCCAATCCAGATTCAAATAATCCGTAAGTAAAATAACATTTAAAGCTTATTATTAACCCCTTTCGTGCCTGATTTATTTTTTCCCCCAATACAAAAAATATTTTTATTAAGTGACCTATTGTATACAATAGGCATTAATGCGATCTTCTCGACGAGGGTCACACCGCGTAATTATTAAAAGTAAAAGAGCTGTAATCGTATATTGTTGTTTTTATAACCTCCACTTACAATTAGTGATAGAGGGTAAAAATAAGTTTGTCATTCCGTTTGTAACTCATCGAAATATCGGTGTGAGACCCCATAAAGTATATGGGGCATTCCATGTCAAATCGGACACTTTGAAAAAAAAATTTTTAGATTTTCCCAATTTGTTTACAGTTTTTAGTACCCTTCGAAAACTCCTTCGTGGTAAATTTTCAGATTTTTTTAATGACCCGTTTAAAAGATTTCGAATTTTTAAAAATTGGTAGTTTGTTCCTTTACTCATAACTTCTTCAATAATGGTCCAAATTTAAATTTTTTTTTTTCAAAATTTTTGTTTTTTTACGTACTTTAAAAAAAAAATCCAAAAAAATTCTTAATAGCGCTCTAGTATGCGATTTTTAAGTTTTAAAATTTAAATCTCATTTTTGAAAATGTTTGTACTTTTAGATTTTTTTGAAATTTTTTTGTGTAAAACTTCTATCGATTCTAGAAATTTTTCGCTCAGGAGGATCGTGGGATAACGATTATAACTATTTTTTAAAATTTTTTGAAAAAAATTTATTGTAATTTTTTAATCTTAAAATCATTTCTACTGCTCCAATGGTGCGTCATAGAGGGGTCATTTTTAAGACCGACCTCCATTAATTTTTACGTCTTAATATTTCTTTGGAACAAACTAATACCCTATCTCCAATTTTTATGGGGGCTCCCACACAAAACGACATTTTTTAAAATTTGCTCCAACCGCTCTAACTGCCCTAATAGTGCCTTTAGAGCAACGAAATGTATAACCGACCCACAATATTTTTTTAGTCCAAACATTTTCTCTGAAAAAACCTACCCTCTATTTCTAATTTTTAAGACGGTCCTCATACAATTTATTTTATTTTTTGTAAATTTGTTTTATTTAATCAGCTTCTACCGGTCCAATGGTATAAAACAAATTTACAAAAAATAAAAAAAATTGTATGGGGACCGACTTATCAATTAGAGATAGAGGGTAGGTGTTCAAAGAAAATGTTTGGACTAAAAAAATATTGTGGGTCGGTCATACATTTTGTTGCTCTAAGGGCACTATTAGGGCAGTTGGAGCGGTTGGAGCAAATTTTAAAAAATGTCGTTTAGTGTGGGCGCCCCCTTAGAAATTGGAGATAGGGTATTAGTTTGTTCCAAAGAAATGTTAAGACGTAAAAATTAATGGGGGTCGGTCTTATAAATGACCCTCTATGACGCACCATTGGAGCAGTAGAAATGATTTTAAGATTGGAAAATTACAATAAAATTTTTTCAAAAAATTTAAAAAAATAGTAATGATCGTTATCCCACGATCCTACTGGGCAAAAAATTTGTAAAATCGATAGAAGTTTTACACAAAAAAATTTCAAAAAAAAATCAAAAAGTACATACATTTTCAAAAATGAGACTTAAATTTTAAAACTTAAAAATCGCATACTAGAGCACTTTTAAGAATTTTTTTGGATTTTTTTTTTTAACGTACGTAAAAAAACTAAAATTAAAAAAAAAAAAACAATTTGCAATTTGGACCATTATTGAAGAAGTTATGTGTAAAAGAAGTTTGAGTAAGGGAACAAACTACCAATTTTTAAAAATTCGATATCTTTTGAACGGGTCATCAAAAAAATCTGAAAATTTATCACGAAGTAGTTTTCGAAGGGTACTAAAAACTGTCAACAAATTGGGAAAATCTAAAAAAAAATTATTCAAAGCGCCCGATTTGAGATGGAATGCCCCATATATTATTGATCAGTGGTCGATTCTAAGACATTCTAGCGATGTCCGTCTGTCTGTCCGTCTGTGGAAATGGTGATCACGGCCAAAGTACTAAACATGACTGAGACTTAGCATATTTACTTGTTGTTGTCCTAAGCTGTTTGGTATTGCATTTGAGCAAAATCGGTTCAGAAGTTATGAACGAAAATGTAAGAACACCTCGAAAATTTTGGTACATTCTACATAACCTAAAAATACAAAATGCTTTAAATTGGCTGTTGGTAAGCATATGTGAACAGAATTGGACACAGATTGGTATTTTTATAAGAACAACCCTATTTTTTACAAAAAAAAAATCGCGGAATGCTTTTTTCACCAAAAAAATTTTTCCGCGAATTTTTTTTTGCAAAAATCTTTTTTTAGATTGCGAATTTTACTTTTTAACTTGTTTTAATTGTTAACTTCCATTGAGTTTTACAAAAAAAAAAAAATTTGCTCAAATTTCCTTCCCTTTTCCAGTATTTCACCAAATTTACGTGGCATAGTTTATTGTACAGCTGTACAATATGGCACCGAGGCGGAATGGAATTTTGCATTTGAACGTTATTTGAAAACTACAGTTTCTACAGAAAAGGAAATTTTACTAACCGCCCTAGGATGTTCTAAAGAACCATGGATACTTTCGAGATATCTACGTTATTCTATAGTGGGAGATAATGGCATACGAAAACAAGATGTTTATCGGGTATTTGCAGCAGTATCATCGAATGTAGTGGGTCAAAAGATGGCATTTGATTTCATACGTAACAATTGGGAAGATATAAAAGTTTAGTAAGTAATTGCAAAAATTTATTTAAGTTAAAACAAAATTTTAATTTATAACAATTTTTTGTATTTTAGTTTGGGTTCTTCAATGTCTAATTTCAATACAATTTTGAAATTTGCTACTAAACGCATTAATTCTAAATATCAATTGGCTGAATTGGAAAGTTTTGTTAAAAATGAATTGAAAGATAACAGTCGTTTATCTCAACAAATTGTTGAACATGTCCAAGTTAATGTCAACTGGATGACCAGAAATTACAGAACAATTTTTGAATGGTTACGAAAAGAAACAAATTTGTCAACATAAAAAGAAACTCTTATTTTTTCGAAATATAAATATTTTAATGTCCAAAGTTTTTTTTTTAAATACAAATATTTTTAAGTATTAGTATATAATTTTTTAATTTTTTTTTTTATTTTCAAAGAAAATTTTTAAACTAATGCGCTTGATTTTTGCTTTTTAACATACAGTGGCTTCCACTTACTTCGTGTGGTAGTAGTAAGATAGAAATTTGTTTAAGACAAAGATAACAATACTAAACCTTGTAGTTATCAAAAATTATTGTAAAAAATACTGGTTAGGTAACTTATCAAGCATTAATTTAAGCTTAATGGCGTCCAGTACCCGATTTCTGTAACTATGCGAGAAGTTTTCGCATCGAAAAAAATAAATAAATATTAGAGTCATCTTATACTTAACAGAGTGATTTAAAAAAATAGCTTTGCGTTTTTTTCGTATTCGATGTTTTTTACATTAGCAACATTGTACTCACCCTGTAAAAAACTAAATGACTGCAATATTGTTTTATTTTTCTCGATGCGAAAACTTTTCGCATAGTTACAGAAACTGGGCACAGATTAAGTAAATATTAAATGTGCTTACGAGGGTGAACTAGAAACTAAAATTATTGAAGAATATTTTTAGAATATTTTTAAAAAATATTTCCAAGTTTTTTAAATACACAATTTCATATTTTTACTAAAGGGCTAAAAGTTCATATTCATTTATCAAATAAATTTCCAAATAATCTGGATACCCATCAAGCTTAAATTTAAACTTAATAAATTACCTTTAGCGTTTTTTTATCATAATATTCGTTTGATATTTAAAGGGTATAATATATTGCCTTTATCTAGAACGATTTGCTATCTAATGTCTACCACACGAAATATGCTTGGATCCACTGTAACTCATAAAATGTAATTGCATTTGATTTTCAATGTATTTTAATATATTGTAAAATGTTTTAAGTGTCAAATCATAAATTATGTATAAGATGAATCAAATATGTTTAATGTAAATTTATGTTTAAGTTTTAAACCTCCAAAGAATTATTTAAATATTTTAATAAATGTATGTATTTATGTACGATGTATTTTGTTAGTAAAGTACTTAAAATGAAACTATACAAAAAAAAATCTTAAAATTGCTTTTTATTTAATACAGGCCCGCCCGGAACTTCGTCATCATTAATACTAAATACCGGATTGAAGAAGGATCTGAATTAGAGACCCCAGTTCTAAAATTCTCCATTACAGAACCTTTATTTTATTTAATTTTTGTCGTTGAAGTTTTTCATAAAAATTATTTAGAATAACAAATTAAATTTAAAACAGCCCCGTTAAGACCGGAATCCTGTTTGTTCCGGTAAAAAATGTTCTTGAACATTTTCCAGACCAATCATTTCATTGCCCGTGTCATTCCATTTCGTTCCCCGTTCTATTCCATTTCGTTCCTGATCTATTCATTCGTTCCCTGTTTTATTACTTTTCGTTCTGAATTCCAATTCATTCGTTCCATGTAGGCTTCATTCCTTTCTGTTACCCTCCACATTTATTTTTACCCTCCAACATTTTTGTAAAACATACCTACGCCCTACCTCCACTCCCTAAGTAGGCTCCCATACAAATAACAGTTGGAGCAAATTTTATAAAAATGTAATTTTGAATGGAAGCCTACTTAGCGAGTGGAGATAGGGCTGTGGTATGTTTTACAAAAATGTTTGAAAAATAAATGGTGGTCGGTCTCAATAATGGCCCCTCTCGGACGCACCATTGGACCGGTAGAAGCTGATTAAATAAAACAAATTTACAAAAAATAAAAAAAATTGTATGGGGACCACCTTAACAATTAGAGATAGAGGGTAGGTGTGTTCAGAGAAAATGTTTGGACTAAAAAAATATTGTGGGTCGGTCATACATTTTGTTGCTCTAAGGGCACTATTAGGGCAGTTAGAGCGGTTGGAGCAAATTTTAAAAAATGTCGTTTTGTGTGGGAGCCCCCTTAGAAATTGGAGATAGGGTATTAGTTTGTTCCAAAGAAATGTTAAGACGAAAAAATTAATGGGGGTCGGTCTTATAAATGACCCCTCTATGACGCACCATTGCAGCAGTAGAAATGATTTTAAGATTGAAAAATTACAACAAATTTTTTTCAAAAAATTTTATAAAATAGTAATAATTGTTATCCCACGATCCTCCTGGGCAAAAAATTTGTAGAATCGATAGAAGTTTTACACAAAAAAATCGAAGAGTACAAACATTTTCAAAAATGAGATTTAAATTTAAAAACTCAAAAATTGCATACTAGAGCGCTTTCAAGAATTTTTTGGGATTTTTTTTTTAAAGTACATACGCAAAAAAACAAAATTTTTGAAAAAAAAAAATTGAAGTTTGGACCATTATTGAAGAAGTTATGAGTAAAAGAAGTTTGAGTTAAGGAACAAACTATCAATTTTTAAAAATTCGATATCTTTTGAACGGGTCATCAAAAAAATCTGAAAATTTACCACGAAGGAGTTTTCGAAGGGTACTAAAACTGTAAATAAATTGGGAAAATCTAAAAAAAAAAATTTTCATAGTGTCCGATTTCACATGGAATGCCCCATATATAAGGAATATGTGGTCACTACATGTGAGACATTTCTGTCTTTTCTATGCAAATAAATAGAAAGATGATAAAGTCAATCGTTAGACGCAACGACCACAAACGCCTGGTATAATTTAACCATTACGAAATTAGATTTCAAAAGGACTTACCTCTATTTCCCTGAGTGTAAATCAGGTTCCCAGTATAATCCTTTAAAAAAAAGAAAAAAACATAAATTAGTGTTACCAAACCGTTTAACCAAATATCAAAGTTTTTAAAAAATTCCGTTTATTTTTTCGATACCGATTTAGTTGCAAATCGGTAAACTGAAAAACCGTCAGAAAAAAATAATTAATAACACAATCCGACACACTTTTGTACACATGGATCAGACCGACAAATTCTGAAAGTACGTCCGAAAATAAAATACACGTGTTTCCCAGTTTTTCTAGATCAATTCACGATTTCGCGAAAAACACCAATAAAAAAAGTTGTTACCTATTTTTTGTAAAAAACCTGGACTCGATATTATCAGGGATACCATTAGGACATGTAAGGAAGTTGAAAATGTCCTTTTTCCGTTTTATCCTTATAACTATCCAAATTTTGAAAGAGATTTCCCGTTTAACGCAGATATGTAAAAAAGACAATCCAATAAAGAGAACGTGGGGCTAAAATCTAAAATCCGTTTAAGTATATCCAGAAATATTTGCAAAAGAAGCCAACTTTGTTGGTTTTGAGGGCTTAGTCCGCAAAAAATTAAAATGCCTATATTTCGAGAAGATGATTCGATAAAATTTTTCTGATGGCAGATTCGTGTTTAGGAGGCCAAAATACTTAAAGAAATGTGTTTTAACCTTTTTTTTTTAATTTTGACAAAAAACCATAAAAATTGGTACGAAAAAATGTGAAACAAAAAATACGCAGATTTGGTTAAAAATTTTGACTTCTTTTGCAAATATTTCTTGATATACTCAATAGATTTTGGATTTTAACCCCAGGTTCTCTTTATTGGAGTGTCTACTTTACATATCTACTTTGCACAGAAAGTTTCTTGCAAAATTCGGATAGTTATAAGGACATAACCAAAAAAATTAAATTTTGAACTTCCATAGAATGTCCTGATGGTGTCATTGATCGTATCGAGTGTGGATTTCTTGCAAAAGTTAGGAAATTTTATTAGAAACTCAAATAAAAAAATATGAACAACTTTAACATACACTTTTCCAATATTAAAATTTGTTTCTGTTTTGAGGGCTTGGTCCACAAAAAATTAAAATGCCTATATCTCGAGAAGGCGATTTGATACAATTTTTCTGATGACAGATTCGTGTTTAGGAGGCAAAAATAATTTAGAAAATGACGATGGGGTAATTTATATGAAGGGGTATATACGTACGACTGCTAAAATCATATATACCCAGCAAAAACTTGGTAATGACACATCATTACCATTCTAATTACTTAGTAATGACAGAAAATTACCTTTAGCATTATTTTGAAATGTAAAATAAGGACTTATTAATAATGACTTACATAAGGCATTATAATAAAATAAAAAAAATTCAGAACTAGATTTTCACTTTTTGACTCACTGTACATTATTTTGAATAAAAACAAAATAAAATTAAATATTTTTTTATTTTTAAAATTTTTTTTTTAAATAATTTTTTCATTACCTATAAGTATATATGTAATTAGTTATTAATATTGGTTTGATAATCATTACATTTGGCACATTTGCTTGTAAATGTAATGGGAAAGGTAATTCGAATCAGAAGTAGTTATAACTTTTGAATTTCCCATTACACATTTCATTACTTGGTAATGCAAGTTTTTGCTGGGTATTAATATCCATTAAAATTAAGCTGACCCGTAGTTTTGCTTTTGTCGAAATTCTTGCTAGTTCCGATTTTATTCGGATTTTCCCGAAAGTTTCAGGACAATCAGTGGGTGCTCTTTAAAACCCCTCCCTTATTAGTTCTAATTATTCATTTCAGCAAAAACAAAACTGTTAAGATTTTGTTAATTCAAATTGAAAGTTGTTTTACAGATTTTTTTACAGAGTTTTTCTTTTTAGTGTAGTAAATGGTTAAAAAAATATTTAATCAACAAATTAAACTCAACCCCTGTAAAATAAAGACAGGGTTACAATGAAAAGTATTAAAATGATGTTATCAAGCAGCCTGTAGTTTTAAAATTACGAATATGGAGAAAAAGAATGTCAAAAATGTGCTCTCTTAAAAATACAACACTACATACAGCACAGTTGTGGCAAACGCCATAAAAAATTCAAAATAAAAACATTCTAAACATTTTTTATTTAAATAAAAAAGCAAAAAAACTAATTTTTTAATAAAAATGTTAAAAATAATATAAAGCTTCTCATTGTCATAAATAAGCAATATATTTAACACAAAATTAAGTTAAAAATTTGGAAATTTTCCTTCAAATCTCGGCAACTCTATATTTGTTTACGAAAACAAAGAACTGAGCAAAAAGACAAAAAAAAATAATGTACCTTAAATTATACTCTCCAAATAGAATAAAGATATATAAAAAGCGATGGAGAAGGAAACAGAATTAAAGAAAAACTAAAAAGAACTACATGTTGTACACCAGTGTTGGTATTTAAGAATTTTCAATTGGTGCCAAATTGAAGGCTAAAAAGGGACAAAAAGCGTTTGGAAATTTTTAAAATACAATTGGACAATTTTAAAATACATTTGGAAAATATTAAACTACATTTGGACATTTTTAAAATACATTTGGACAATTTTAAAATACATTTGAAAAATTTGTAACTAAATTTGGACAATTTTTAAATACATTTAGACAATTTTAAAATTTATTTGGACAATTTTAAAATACATTTGGACAATTTTAAAATTCATTTGGACGATTTTAAAATACATTTGGAGAATTTTAAAATTAATTTGGACAATTTTAAAATACATTGGAAATTGTTCAAATACATTTGGACAATTTTGAAAAAACGTTTGGAAATTTTTAAAATACAATTGGAAAATTTTAAAATACATTTTGAACATTTTAAACTACATTTGGACAATTCAAAATACATTTGGACAATTTTAAAATACATTTGAAAAACTTTAAACTACATTTGAACAATTTTAAAATACATTTGGACAATTTTAAAATACAATTGGACAATTTTAAAAAATATATTTGGACAATTTTAAAATACATTTGGACAATTTTAAAATACATTTGGAAAATTTTAAACTACATTTGAACAATTTTAAAATACATTTGGACAATTTTAAAATTCATTTGGACGATTTTAAAATACATTTGGAGAATTTTAAAATTAATTTGGACAATTTTAAAATACATTGGAAATTGTTAAAATACATTTGGACAATTTTGAAAAAACGTTTGGAAATTTTTAAAATACAATTGGAAAATTTTAAAATACATTTGGACAATTTTAAAATACAATTGGACAATTTTAAAAAATATATTTGGACAATTTTAAAATACATTTGGACAATTTTAAAATACATTTGGAAAATTTTAAACTACATTTGAACAATTTTAAAATACATTTGGACAATTTTAAAATAGAATTGGACAATTTTAACATATATTTGGACAATTTTAAAATACATTTGGACAATTTTAAAATTAATTTGGACAACTTTAAAATACATTTGGATAATTTTAAAATACATTTGGATATTTTTAAAATAAATTTGGACAATTCTAAAATACATTTGAACAATTTTAAAATACATTTGGATATTTTTAAAATAAATTTGGACAATTCTAAAATACATTTGGACAATTTTAAAATACATTTGGAAAATATTAAACTACATTTGGACAATTTTAAATACATTTGGAGAATTTTAAAATACATTTAAACAGTTTTGAAATACATTTGAACAATTTTAAAATATATTTGACAATTTTAAAATACATTTGGATAATTAAAACATACAATTAGACAATTTTAAAATACAATTCGAAATTTTTAAAATACATTTGGACAATTTTTAAAATACATTTGGAAAATTTTAAACTACATTTGAACAATTTTAAAATATATTTGGACAATTTTAAAATACATTTGGACAATTTTAAAGTACATTTGGACAATATTAAATTACATTTGGATATTTTTAAAATACATTTGGACAATTTTAAAATACGTTTCGAAAATTTTAAACTACATTTGAACAATTTTAAAATACATGTGGAAAATTTTAAAATACATTTGGACAATTTTAAAATACATTTGGACAATACTAAAATACATTTGGACATTTTTAAAATACATTTGGACAATTTTAAAATACATTTGGATATTTTTAAAATACATTTGAACAATTTTAAAATACATTTGGATAATTTTAAAATACATTTGGACAATTTTAAAATTAATTTGGACAATTTTTAAATATTGGACAATTTTAAAATACATTTTGGCAACTTCAAAATTCATTTGGATAATTTAAAAATATATTTGGACAATTTTAAAATACATTTGGACAATTTTAAAATTCATTTGGATAATTTTAAAATTAATTTGGACGATTTTTAAACATATTGGACAATTTTAAAATACATTTGGAAATTTTTAAATTACATTTGGACAATTTTGAAAAAAACTTTTGGAATTTTTTAAAATACAATTGGACAATTTTAAAATACAATTCGAAATTTTAAAATATATTTGGAAAATTTTAAACTACATTTGGACAATTGTAAAATATATTTGGACAATTTTTAAATACATTTGAATAATTAAAAAAAAAAAAAAAAAACATTTGGACAATTTTAAACTACATTTGGACAATTTTAAAATACAATTTGACAATTTTAAAATATATTTGGACAATTTTAAAATACATTTGGACAATTTTAAAAAACATTTGGAAAATTTTAAACTACATTTGTACAATTGTAAAATACATTAGGACAATTTTAAAATACATTTGGACATTTTTAAAATACATTTGGACAATTTTAAAATACATTTGGACATTCTTAAAATACATTTGGACAATTTTAAAATATATTTATATAATTTTAAAATACATTTAGACAATTTTAAAATTAATTTGGACAATTTTAAAATACATTTGGGCAATTTTAAACAACATTTCGGAAATTTTAATTTACATTTGGACAATTTTAAAATACCTTTGGACAATTTTAAAATACATTTGGAAAATTTTAAAATACATTTGGATAATTTCAACATATATTTGGAAAATTTTAAAATACAATTCAAAATTTTTAAAATACATTTGGAAAATTTTAAACTACATTTGGACAATTGTAAAATACGTTTGGACAATTTTAAAATACATTTGGACAATATTAAAATACATTTGGACAATTTTAAAATACATTTGGAAAATTTTAAACTACATTTGAACAATTTTAAAATACATTTGGACAATTTTAAAACACATTTGAAAATTATTAAACTACATTTGGACAATTTTAAAATATATATTGAGAATTTTAAAATTAATTTGGACAATTTTAAAACATATTTGGACAATTTTAAAATTCATTTGGACAATTTAAAAAAAAAATTGGACAATTTTAAAATGCATGTGGACAATTTTAAAATACATTTGGACAATTTGAAAATACATTTGGACAATTTTAAAATACATTTGGACAATTTTAAAATACATTTGGACAATTTTAACATACAATTGGACAATTTTAAAACACATTTGGAAAATTTTAAAATTAATTTGGAAAGTTTTAAAATTAATTTGGACAATTTTAAAACACATTTGGACAATTTTAAAATACATTTAGGCAATTTTAAAATACATTTGAACAATTTTAAAATTCATTTGGACAATTTTAAAATACATTTGGACAATCTTAAAATACATTTGGAAAATTTTAAACATTTGAACAATTTTAAAATACATTTGGACAATTTTAAAATACAATTTGACAATTTTAAAATATATTTGGACAAATTTAAAATACATTTGGACAATTTTAAAACACATTTGGAAAGTTTCAAACTACATTTGTACAATTGTAAAATACATTAGGGCAATTTTAAAATACATTTGGACATTTTTAAAATACATTTGGACAATTTTAAAATACATTTGGACATTTTTAAAATACATTTGAACAATTTTAAAATACATTTGGACAATTTTAAAATACATTTGGACAATATTAAAATACATTTGGACATTTTTTAAATACATTTGGACAATTTTAAAATACATTTGGACATTTTTAAAATACATTTGAACAATTTTAAAATACATTTGGATAATTTTAAAATATATTTAGACAACTTTAAAATACATTTGGACAATTTTAAAATTAATTTGGACAATTTTAAAATACATTTGGACAATTTTAAAATTAATTTGGACAATTTTAAAATATATTTGGACAATTTTAAAATACATTTGGACAATTTTAAAATACATTTGGTAATCTTTAAAATACCATTTGTAAAATTTTAAACTACATTTGGACAATTTTAAAATACATTTGGATGATTTTAACTACAATAAGACAATTTTTAAGTACAATTCGAAGTTTTTAAAATACATTTATACAATTTTAAAATACATTTGGACAATTTTGAAATACATTTGGAAAATTTTTAATTACATTTGAAAAATTTAAAATACATATGGACAATTTTAAAATACATTTGAACCATTTTGATATTGTTAAAATACATTTGGAAATCGTTAAAATACATTTGGAAAATTTAGAAACTTTTAAAATACATATAGACAATTTTAGAATACGTTTGGAAATTGTTAAAATACATTTGGAAAATTTTAAAATACATTTGGACAATTTCTTTTATTAATACATTTAGACAATTTTGAAAAAACGTTTGGAATTTTTTTAAATATAACACTGTGCAACAAATTTTGGGTCATCGCATTGAGCGTCAATGCCTTCAACGCCATATAAAAGTAGACCATCAAGTGGAAAAAATCACCAAAGGGTTTTGCAAAGTCAGTTCGGATTTCTTTTTTATAGCCCACTGAAGTTTTAATTTTTTTTATCAAAGGTGTTTGGAAAATGTCAAAAATACTATAATAAGAACACATCTGAGCTTCAAAATATGATTTGATGTCTGCAGTGAAATTTTATGGCGGTTCTTTTCTTAGAACATTTTAACCCTCTAACTGCCATTTTAAGGGGTCATTTTGGTCCTTTTTAAAAAACTAAACACAGAAGTCTAATAAAACGTCCATTTAGAGGGTTAAAATGTTCTACAAATATTTTCCTCATAAAATTTCACTAGGGGTTGTCAAATGGTAAAAGTTTGTGCGACATGCGCAAAGTGCTTAAAAAGGGTCAAGTATAAATAATCAATGTTTGTTATTTTTTTTTTACCAAAGCAGTGTTAAAAAATATCGACAAAAAACAGTGCAAATATACTTTTGAGCTTAAAATTATGTTCTGATGTGTTTTATAAAATTTTATGATGATTCTTTTCTTTGACCAAATTAACCCTCTAGCTCCCGTTTTAAATGGTAATTTTTGTCCTTTTTTAAAAGAATTACAAAAAAGTCTATAAAAAAAGCAGTTAGAGGGTTAAAATGTTTTACAAATATTTTCTGCATCAAATTCTACTAGGGCACGTCTAAGACAGAAAGTTCGTCCAGCATATAGAAAATGCTTAAAAATTTTAAAGTATTCAATTTTTTTATTTTTTGGGCCGAAATAAAAAAAAAAGTAGTTTGGTATTGCATTTGAGCGAAAACGGTTCAGCGGTTCAAAAGTTATGAACGAAAATATAAAAATATCTCGAAAATTGTGGTACATTCAACATAACCTAAAAACACAAAATGCTTTAATTCGGCACATGTGAACAGAATTGATCACCGAATGGTATTTAAACAAGTACAAACATATTTAAAAAAAAAAAAACATTTTCGTCGATTTTTTTTTTTATCAAAAATTTTTTTTGCAGTTTTTTTTTGTTTTTTTTTTTTTGCAAATAAACTTTTTATATCGTGGAGGGTATTAATCCATTCGACAAAGTCGAATTTAACTTTGTTACTTGTTTTTTTTTATATTTCGGCCCAAAAAAAATATAAAAAAAAATTGAATACTTTAAAATTTTTAAGCATTTTCTATATGCTGGGCGAACTTTCTGTCTTAGACGTGACCTAGTAAAATTTGATGCAGAAAACATTTGTAAAACATTTTAACCCTCTAACTGCCTTTTTTTATAGACTTTTTTCTATTTCTTTTAAAAAAGGACAAAAATGACCCTTTAAAACGGGAGCTAGAGGGTTAATTTGGTCAAAGAAAAGAATCATCATTAAATTTTTTAAAACACATCAGAACATAATTTTTAGCTCAAAAGTATATTTTTTAACACTGCTTTGGTAAAAAAAATAACAAACATTGATTATTTATACTTGACCCTTTTTAAGCACTTTGCGCATGTCGCACAAACTTTTACCATTTGACAACCCCTAGTGAAATTTTATGAGGAAAATATTTGTAGAACATTTTAACCCTCTAAATGGACGTTTTATTAGACTTCTGTGTTAAGTTTTTGAAAAAGGACTAAAATGACCCCTTAAAATGGCAGTTAGAGGGTTAAAATGTTCTAAGAAAAGAACCGCCATAAAATTTCACTGAAGACATCAAAACATATTTTGAAGCTCAAATGTGTTCTTATTATAGTATTTTTGACGTTTTCCAAACGCCTTTGATAAAAATATAAAAACTTCAGTTGGCTATAAAAAAGAAATCCGAACTGACTTTGCAAAACCCTTTGGTGATTTTGTTCACTTGATGGTCTACTTTCATGTGGCGTTGAAGCCATTGAGGCTCATTTTTCTTGTTGCACAGTGTAATTGGACAATTTTAAAATACATTTATAAATTTATAAAATACATTTGGAAAATTTTAAACTATATTTGAACAATTTTAAGATACATTTGGATAATTTTAAAATAAAATTGGACAATTTTAGAATATATTTGGACAATTTTAAAATACATTTGGACAATTTTAAACTACATTTGTACAATTGTAAAATACATTTGGACAATTTTAAAATACATTTTGACAATTTTGAAAAAACGTTTGGAATTTTTTAAAATACAATTAGACAATTATAAATTTATAAAATACATTTGGAAAATTTTAAACTACATTTGAACAATTTTAAAATACATTTGGACAATTTTAAAATACAATTGAACAATTTTAGAATATATTTGGACAATTTTTAAATACATTTGGACAATTTTAACATACAATTAGATTTTAATTTTAAAATACAATTCGAAATTTTTAAAATACATTTGGAAAATTTTAAACTACATTTGTACAATTGTAAAATACATTTGGACAATTTTAAAATACATTTGGACAGTTTTAAAATACATTTGGAAAATTTTAAACTACATTTAAACAATTTTTAAATACATTTGGACAATTTTAAAATACATTTGGACAATATTAAAATACATTTGGACATTTTTAAAATACATTTTTACAATTTTAAAATACATTTGGACATTTTTAAAATACATTTGAAAATTTTTAAAATACATTTGGACAATTTTAAAATATATTTACATAATTTTAAAATACATTTGGACAATTTTAAAATACATTTGGGCAATTTAAAAATACATTTGTTAAACTATATTATATATACTATATTATTAAACTATATTTAGACAATTTTAAAATATATTTGGACAATTTTAAAATACATTTGGAAAATTTTAAAATTAATTTGGACAATTTTAAAACACATTTGGACAATTTATAAATACATTTGGACAATTTTAAAATACAATTGGAAATGGTGTAGTCGCATAGTAATCTTTTAGATCACTTGACACATTTTAACCGGTCGTATAACTAGTATTCAACGACCAGTCCGCGTTGAACCAGTAGTAGGATATGTTTTTCGGATCAATTTTTCCTATAGGACCAATCAATGTCCCGCAGGAATTAAACACTTGTATTACCATTCTTGTTAAAATTTTAATTTAAAGAAAACAAAAACTTACATTGTGTCAAAAAAAATTGTAGGATTCTTTCTGTCGTTTTAGTAATAAATAAATTTTAGTAAAAATATTTTTTATTTTAAATAAATATTTGGAAAGAATAAAAAAGGACCAAAACTGTTATTTTTGGTGCCACTGACTGGCACTATTGTGCCACATTTCCCAACTATGTTGTACATTGGGGTGTCGCCGAAACAAGATAGAGAATTGAAGAACTAATCAAAAAAAGAACAAAAAAAACTAAAAGAAAAAAATTTCAGATCAGATTTTCAACAATCCTTCTTGTCGTCTGCTTAATTAAATGCACTTAAATAATAAGAAAAATGTGTTTTTTGTTTTAAAAATATTTAAATAAAAAAACAAAACTAATAGTTTAAAAACCGAAAAAAAATAATTTACTTGCAATATATTCAACTATTTATAAAAGAAATGAATGTTGTATGAATACACTACGATAATGATTGATGTTTGTGTAAATGTGTTGTGTTTTTTATTAATTTAAAAATTATAAAAAAAAATATTAAGTTAAGATACGAAAGAAAGCAACAAAAGTTAAATTAAGTTGATAATTTAGTGAATTGAATAACTTTTATCATAAAAGAGGTAAATATTTCAAATACAAAAAACAAGAGGAAACTCAATTAATTTAAGCAAAAAAAAAATGCACACTTTATTATATACAATTTTTGTATGTTCTCAAGTGGATTGTGTGGTTGATACGTTGGTTATTTTAGTTGGATAAGTGGAAATAATGAAAGAAACGCCATTTATTTTAATAGTGTGTTTAGGTTTTTTTTTAGTTTTAAGCATTTTATTTAAAAATGTAATGTGTAATGCATGTTAAGAGTGCGATGATGGATAGATGCAATAAATAGACAAAGAACGACTTAAAAGTTTTTTAACTGAAAATTCAAAATCATATTAATAAAGTTATTTTTGCAAATTGATATTGAAAATGAAAAGACTCCCGGAATAACTTTTTCGTTGGTATACTAACAGAAGAAAAAAAAAAAACGACAAAAAAAAAGAAAAATAAATGTATGCATACATAGTGTGTGAGAAGTAAGTTAAGTGAGTGAGTGCGTCGTTGTTTGGTTTGTTTTTTTTTTTTTTTGTTATGCCGTATTTTTGTTGTAATCGTAGTTTGTGGTTAGTGTTGTTTTTGTATTTGGTGGTTTGTCTGTGGTCAGTCAGACACGTCTATCAGTGGGTCCGTCGTCGTCGAAGGCGGTCGATTTGCTAATTTACAAAATGTTATCTTAATAAATAATATTTTGTTTCTTTATGAATAGCATACCAGTTACTAGGAATTTTATAGTTAATATTAATTAATTTATATTTTTTTTTTCTGTTTAATCACTAATAAAGTTTAATGGATACATTTTCGATGAATATAAAAAAAGTTGTAAAAAATTTGTAACCAAGGTCAACTATTTATAAACGTTTATGATATCTTGGCAATTGACCTTTTTACAAAGTGCATTTATTTTTAGTTTTGAATTGTAACTATATATTTTATTATATTGTTTAGTTTTCGTCAATTTAAGGATTCTTAGCGCGAAATAATTTTTTTTTATTTCCATTTAGATGAGGGCTTAAATGAATTTTAACTCAGACTTTCCAACGATGCTCGATGCCTGTCAGAATTAAAAAAAAAACAAGACAACTAAAAATTGAGAAAATTTTTTCTCCAAAATATGTAGTTAAATTCCCCAGCAAAAAATAAAGGAAGTAGTCCAAATCAAACCACTTCTGAAGTACTCCAAAAAAAGCAGTTAACCCCTGATTTATTATTCAAATGGAGATACTTTTAAACAACTTCCAAAAATTGATATATAATGTCATAAATTATGGCTTGCACCACTTCCAAATATAGACATTAGTATTCACTTCCTCACTAAAGAAATCTCCACTATAAAACTTCATTAAAAAATTTGGAAATTATCAATAATTATTTAATAAAAATTGGTTATTTTACAAATGCTTTATATTTAAAAATGACATGAAATAATTCAATTAAGGAATGTATTTATAAATTATATTAAGCTTCTTACATATAGTAAGGAAATATCATGAAAATTCAGAATATTAGGATTGCTTTTTGTTTTCTATAGCTTTTTCCTACAGCTTTTTTTTTTTGTAATATCCAAGTTTATGACTATTATAAACTCGGTTTTAGCAATAGCACTGTTTTCGCATAACCGTATATACGCTTACCTATACAAATTTTAAACTATCCACGCTTATTTTTAACTTGTATAATTATTGGCATTAAATTTAAGTTTCGATAAAAAGTGAAGCCAAGTTCGCATTTGAAAACAAAAATGTTTTTTCCGTGTTTGCTTAAATAAACTTTGACATTCAACAAAAGTGGTGCCAAAAAATTTTTAAATTTTAATGTTAAAATATAAACGGTTATGCGAAAACAGGGCTAATGTTTCTTGCTATCAAAATATATGGTTAAACGAATCATAAAACAATGTTTCAACTAAACCGTGTTTTACCATAGCAATGCGAATGCGCTATAATCCCGTATTCGCATACACGTCTTTTAATTTTAAATTAAACGACTCGTTTAGTATTTATTCCATTACAACGAAATGACACTTTATGGTAATAGAATGATGAGCTAAAACGAGTCGTATGCGATTCCTACTTTTTTGCTTTTCCTTCCTTTTTCTTTCTTTTTTATTTTTTTTTTATTTTTGAAATTTGGTCTGGGGGGGGGTAATTTCCCCTTCCCCCCTTGTACCCGCGCTTGTTATTTTATTTTTACTACATTTTTATTGTTTTGACTACAAATGTTAGTAGTTTTTACTACATAAGTCAGTTGTTTTTTTGTCATTGTTAGTTGATTTAACTGAAAAAGTAGTTGATCCCAACACAACTTACAAAGTAGTTATTTTAGACCACTTCATATGTACTGAAAAACGAGTTGAAACAACTACTTACTTGCTGCGACAACTATATGAAAATGTAATGAGATATTCAGTAGATATTCACTACTCCAGAAGCAGTGGAAGTCCTTTTTATCATTGTTCTAAGTAATGTTTTTTTTTGCTGGGTCACCACAATTTAGTAAAATTTTACTCAAAAATGGGAAATTACACTGTTCGACACCAAAAACATCCCAGTAAAATTTATAATTGATTCTTATAGATTTTGGTCTCCTGATTCCAAATCTGCCATCCAAATTTTTCCAGAAGGTACCGTTTTTGAGATATTCGCTGCTAAAAAAAGTAAAACAAAAACAATATTGTAGCACTTTTAGGGGTATACTGTTACGAAAAGATTAATTGCAATTCAAAGATTCCAATTGTAATTCGTAAAAGATCAATTGTAATTTGTAAAAGATCAATTGTAATTCGAAAAAGATCAATTGTTGTTCGAAGATTCTACTTGTAATGCGAAAATTCCATTTGTAATTCAAAGATTCCATTTGTAATTCGATAACCAACGAGTACATCAAGTGGTTTTTACGCCATTAAACCAACTTTTTTGTTGATTTACTCGTTCGTTTTCGAATTACAATTGAAGTCTTCGATTACAATTGAAATCTTCGATTACAATTGGAATCTTCGAATTACAAATGGAATCTTCGAATTACAAATGAAATCTTCGAATTATATTACAAGTGATATTTTACGAATTACAATTGATCTTTTACGAATTACAATTGATCTTTTACGAATTACAATTGATCTTTAACGAATTACAATTGATCTTTTACGAATTACAATTAATCTTTTACGAATTACAATTGATCTTTTACGAATTACAATTGATTTTTTACGAATTACAATTGATCTTTTTCGAATTACACTTGATCTTTTCCGAATTACAATTGATCTTTTACGAATTACAATTGATCTTTTACGAATTACAATTTATCTTTTTCGAATTACAATTGATCTTTTACGAATTACAATTGATCTTTTACGAATTACAATTGATCTTTTACGGATCTTCTTCGAATTACAATTGATCTTTTACAAATTATAATTGGAATCTTCGGATTACAATTGATCTTTTTTTGAATAACAATTGATCTTTTCCGAATTACAATTGATCTTTTACGAATTACAATCGATTTTTTACGAAATTGGAAAAATAAAAAAAAAACTGATCATTGGATCAAATTATTATTATTATAAGGGTATGGCATGCTAACCATTTTGTTTAAAATTCTGATAAATTTTTATTAAAAAATAAAACTGATTTTTTTTTTGGCCTTTAAAATATTATATTTGGTGTAGATTTATTCTAGCTCGAGGTTGAATGACCTTCAAAGAGAATTAATTCATGCTTGAATTAATTCTTTTAATTAAAATTACATTATTCACAAAATGAATTAATTCTTTTTTTATATAATTCAAATTTAATTCAAAGAACTAATTCAAGCATGAATTAATTCATTATTTAAAATTTTTGATTTCAGAAAATGAATGGTGAATTAAAATTTCGAAGGTCTGCTTGTGACATGTCACTGAATCTGTCCCTTAGGAACATTTTAAACGTCCGGTCAAGTTTTTATTCTCCTAGAACTAAAAATTACGTGGTACAAATTTAAAGCCAATCAGATTAAATTAACCCATGGCGCCCAGCAATCAAAGTTTTGGATTTTTGAAAATTAAAAAAAAAATATATGTCTTAAGATATCTTGAAAACCGGTCGAACGGTTTTCGAGATATCGCTTTTTGAAATTGCAAAAAAAAATCGGGTTTTAATTATTGTTAGTCCAATTAGTCCAAATTCAGACAGGGCAATTTTAATTGCCGCAATTCTAATTTTATAGTGTATCGGAGAGAGAGGGAAGAATCTTATCTCTCTCTCTCTGATACACTAAAAAAATCAGAATTGCTGCAATTAAAATTGCCCAATGTAAATTCGGTCTAAATTAAAAAAAAATCAAAAGTTCTTTCTTTTGACTTGACGTTTTTAATAACCCAGGAAAATTTTTTGTTACAAATTCCTGGTTCAATAGATTCTTGAATACATTCTACGGTAATCACAACAAAATTTTCTATGTAAAATTATTTTTCAAAAAAACTACTTGCTCTAAAAAACGATTGCTTTCGGGACAATTTCAAACAAAAATCATTGATTCTGGAATGTTAAGTAGAAGCGGTGGCAGGGTAGTTTGATGGGTTCCGGAACCGATTATTTGGAACAGAAAATTTTGCTGGGAAGCTTAATACAATCTTTCAAACTTAATTTGAGCAAAATCAGACTATTTTTATAGCCTCCACTTACAAGGAAGGTATCCCATAGCTTACACTCCGATTGTCCTGAAATTTTTATATGTTATAGAGGACCAAAATCTTAGATTTACCTGTTTTTTTATCGGTTATCGTGAGGGTTAAAGGGGGGAAATGGGAGGGTAAAAAACGGATTTTTTAAGTTTTTTTTTAGATTTTTTTAGTATTTCTTCCAAAGGAACTATATGAAAATATAGTAATATATGGAAAGGTTTTTTTGGGACCTATCCAACGGTGTGTCGGACTTGGCACAATAAGCAGAGGATGTGTCGTGGCATGTGACACTGGAGATCCGGGGTTCAAATCCCAATGTGGCCAACATATTTTTTTATTCTGATATTTTTTCTTTTATTCAATAACGTATTATTTTTTATTAAATGTTTTTTTTTTAAATAATTAAAAAAAAAAAAATCGACTAAATTTGTTTTTTTATTTTTGGTATTTTTTTTAAGTTTAAATAATTAAAAAAAAAATAATTTAAAAGCAAAAAAAATATGTGATGGCCATCGTCGGGAATCGAACCTGAGCTGCCGGCAATATAAGCGAAAAAACATCCATCGAACCAGCAAATCAGGGCAATTTGCGTACAAAACAGCATTTTTTGTGTTCCTTTCTGAGTGTAAAAAATGCAACATCGTTTCAGGGCCATGTCAACATTTTAAAAGTACACATCTTAACAATGCACATTTTTTTGTTCAGAAAAGAAAACACCATAAGTTCTCGGTACTTATTAACATACGATGGCTCGCAGCTTATTTCGTGTGAAAGATATTAGTTAGCAATTCATTCAAGGCAAAGTTAACCAAAATAGACCTAATTATTATCAAATAAGTATTTATGTAAAAAGTCCTGTGTATGTAATTAATCAAGCTTACGTTCAGATTGTCTAAACATTAACTGGGCTATTCATAATGAGTAAATTAAATCTAATGTAGGTTAATTTGACTGATATTGCATGAATATTTGTCAAATAAACCTACTTTAAGTACACTTTAAGTATTATGAATAAAGGCCTAAATGTGCTACGAGGGTCGAACTGGAAATTGAAATTATTGAAAGACCTTTTTTATAAAATTTCTTAAAAATATTTCTAGATCGATTTAATCCAAGCTCAAACATAAAAAAATTAAAAAATAGTCCAATATAAAAAGTTTCTTGAAAATTGTTACTTTGACAATATCATCGTAACGATTAGTAAAAGAAATATGACCTTGAGCTAGAATAATCTTTCTCAAAAATAGTCCAATAGTTAATATTCATTTATTAAATAATTTTTCCAAAGACCTAAACAAAAATCAAAATTTTTAAAACACAGTAGAAGAAATCCGAATTTTTTGACCTCCAATTTTTTGACCACCAATTTTTGGTAAACAAAGAAAAGATTTAATTGTTTAATAATTTTAGTGCACCTAAGTATATAGTAATGAGATATTAAAATAATTGAAATTTCCTTTGTTTACAAAAAATTGGTGGTCAAAAAATTCGGATTTCTTCGACTGCATATTAAAAATTTTGATTTTTGTTTGGGTCATTAGAAAAATTATTTGATAAATGACTATATACTATTGAACAATTTTTTAAATTTTCAATGTTTGAGCTTGGGAAAAATCGACCTAAAACTTTTTTTAAGAAATTGTGTAAACAACTTCTATCAATAATTTCAATTTCCATTTCGACCCTCGTAGCACGATTAATATTTACTCAATCTGGGCGCCATTAAGCTTAAAATAAAGCTCGATAAATTACCTACACAGCACTTTTAACAAAGATACTCGTTTGATAATAATTAGGTGTATTATTGGAAACTTTGTCTTAAATGGATTGCTAACTGATATCTCACACACGAAATAAGAAATAAGCTGCGAGTCACTGTATATAAATTGCAAAGCAATCGGAGTGTAAGCTATGGGTATTATTCAAATTAATTCTAAATGCAAGTTTGCCTCAAGCTCTATGAAAGGGTCAAGGAAAAAAAAATATTTTTTTATACCCTACACCACCACTCTGTGGCACAGGGCATTTTGGCATTTTGAAACGCCCTAATGACTGATTAATTGAATTTTTTTTAAATTTTGGTCTCAAAAAAATACGTGTCCATTTATTTTTTCTGCTCTACAAAATAAAACCAATTCCATGAAATTCAAATGGTGCCACCAAAGAGACTTCCCTTGTAAGTGGAGGGTATACAAATATTAAAGTTTTCTACACTTCCTTGCATTTAAATTATTTTTTTCTTGTAACTTACTTCCACACAGATACCACTTTTTTAATTTAAAATACTATCTCCCACACTATATTAAATATTTATACTAATTTATCTCCATCTATATAATTCCAGAGTTGAACAACAACTATATCAACCTAAAAAACAACAGAAGCAACAACTAAAAAGCACAAATCATTAAGCCTGTAGTTAGTTAATCCAGAAGAATAGCACAAGGCAACTAAAAACAAAAACAAATAAAAATGGATGAAAACGAACAAGAATTAAAAAGTCCTATGAAACGAGTTGGATCCACCCGTAAGGTGTTTCTTTTCAATAATATACGACAACAATTAAACGAACATTTAAGGTGCTTAGATGCCCGTGTCGAATCACAAGTATCACTCATACAAGAGCTACAAGATCTCTTTCGTCGAAGGGGTGAACTGGAATTAGAATATAGTAAAAATTTGGATAAATTAGTACGAAGCTTACATGCCAGACATAAAGAACAAAAACAGAAACGTGAACAATGGCACATATTTTCCGCTTTTTCATGTTGGTCCCACCTGCTCGACCAGACACAGTCGTTGAGTAAAGATCATGCCACACTATCCGAATTATATTCCGTTAATATAGTATCATCGCTACAGACGACCATCGAAGATGTACAGAGGATATATAAAAAATGTCGAGCCATTGGCTATGATATACATGAAGAGATTTTAAGGGTGCTCGAGGAACTATATGCCACAATGAAAACTTATCAGAAATATGAAGCTGAATGGAAAGCTGCTGAAGTTAAACTAATGACCGCTGAAGCACAACAACAGAAATTAGAACAAACTATACAGAAAGAAAAACTGCGTAGTAGTAAGAAATATCGCATGATCGAAAAGGAAGTACTAAAGAGACGCACAAAGTATTCCGATGCTCGCATGAAGGCATTAAAGGCTAAAAATGAGTATCAACTCTGTTTGGAATCATCCAACACAACTATACACAAGTATTTTATAGATGATTTAAGTGACTTGATTGATTGCATGGATTTGGGTTTCAGTTCGATGATTTCACGGTGTCTAGTAATGCATGTCACCGCCGATCAGGGAAGAGCCAGAGCCATACTCAGTCAAGCTGATAATTTGGCTCATGTCATCCACCTAATCGATAGCCAACAGGATAAACAAAAATTTATGGAGCAATATTCGGCTGCCTTTATGATACCCAAACGTTTTGAATTCCAAGGTCAGTTTAGTAATGACCTCTTAGAACAGAGTGTCCAAAAGGAGTTGTATGTTGATATGGAACATCGTCTGCAGTTGATTGGACAGCGACTAAATTCGTTACGCACAGAATCGGAAGAGATCTGGAAGACTTTAGAAATGGCTGAAGTAAAGTTGTTGGAACATTTCAACAGCAAGGACTGTGATGTTAGCCCCGCTTTTACGGAGCATAATAAAAGCCTTTTGCAAAAGGGCGGTGCCACAATGGCATTTAATCCCAAACTCAAGGCTGAAAAAGAAGAAGTCGAAGACTTTTATATCAATAAGATACGAGAATATATACGAGGTACATCGCGCATAGCGCGTTTAGATGCCAAGGCCAAGTATTTAAGAGAAATGTTGTTGACAGACAATAATAAGGCCTTTACTACAGAGATTTTGGAACATCCCATCAACAGCAAACGCAAACGAATAGGTAGAAAAAATCAATGCGGCAGGCCGAAACTGTTTGGTGGCTCCTTGGAAGAATATCTAGAATGTACTGGTGAAGATATTCCGTTGATATTGCGCAGTTGTATACGTGTCATAAACCTGTACGGGTTGCATCATCAAGGCATCTTCAGGGTGTCGGGTTCACAAGTAGAAATAGCCAACTTTAGAGAGTCCTTCGAAAGAGGTGAAGATCCATTAGCCGATACTAACGATGCCTCTGACATTAATTCCGTGGCTGGTGTTTTAAAGCTATACTTAAGAGAATTAAGAGTGCCACTGTTTCCCAAGTTCTACTTTGAAAGTTTTATAGCAATATCCGAAATGCAAACCAAAGGTGACATGGTCAAGGGTATACGACAATTTCTACAAAATCTACCCAATTCGGTCGTCATAGTCATACGCTACATTTTTGCTTTCCTCAATCATCTATCCGAATATGCTGATGAAAATATGATGGATGCCTATAATTTGGCCATTTGCTTTGGTCCAACACTGATGCCAGCACCCGAAGATAAAGATCAAGTTCAATATCAAAATCAAGTGAATGAACTGATTAAACATATGATCATCTATCATGAGGAACTGTTTCCCAAGGAACTAGGCGGTTTGGAATATGAAAAGTATATATCACCCCACACTCTCGATATGGATGTGGGCGATTCGCCGTCTGAAGTGCTGACCGAAGATCCTGAATCTGATACCTATCCCTCGGAAGATGAATCTGAAGTTCTAGAGGCCATGGCTCAATTCGATTTCAACGCACGCTCGTGCCGTGAATTGTCGCTGACTAAGGGTGATTGTATTATTTTAAGAAAACAAGTATCAAATGATTGGTGGCAGGGTTCGGTTAATGGTAAAGAGGGTTTAGTACCCGATAAATACATATCGCTTAAGCTTAAAGATGAATCACGTCTACCCGCACAAAATTCCCAATCTATGGAACATTTGTACTTAGACAATTCATGCTCTTCATCCACTTCAATGTTAGTAGACAATAAAGATATCGTAAAGTATGTTGTTAATGATGTTTATTTTAACAATGCCAATAATTCCGCTTCTTCCACTCATGCTGTTGCCATCGCCGCCACTTGCTCCTCATCTTCCAACTCCCAACAAAACAATATGACAACAACAGGTGGTGGTAGTTGCAGTAGTAGTATTGGCGGTGGCAGTGGTAGCAGTGTTGGTTGTAGTGGTAATAATGGTACAGGTGCAACAACAGTAACACATCATTCAATTGGTGGTAGTGATGATGGTGGTGGTAGTAGTGTTAGTGGTATTCTTGATACTACAACAGGTGATTGTTGTTTAGATGGTGCTTATTCTATTTTAACAAATGATAGTCATTTACATAATACTTCTCCTGGTCATCTTCCTACTCCTGCTCCTACAGCAACACAAACAACAAATGCAGCTATTAATAATTCATTAATTAATTATATTAAAAATAAAAACAAACAATATCATGATGAACCACATTCCTTTGAGAATGCCATAGAATTTCAAAATGCTTACGATGAACAGATAGAAAAGTTCGAAACAACTGTATAGAAGTGGAGAAATATGATAAATAATGCACAAAGATCAAACGCACATTCGAAACGCATAAAAAGTCTTGATAAGTAAAAAACAAAACAAAAAATTATTTAAAAAAAAAACAATAATATGGTAACAAATGCTACTCCCCTTTTAAAGGAAATGATAAAAAAACAGAAACTAAAAATATTGGAATTTTAAGATTTTGTTGAAATTATAAAATTTATTCAGCAATGTCTAGAACAAACAAACTTGAACATGTTTCCTTAACTAAAATATTAAGAAAAATGGTCTAATTTGTAATTTAGTTTGGAATTGTATAGAGTTCTTAGAGTAGAAAAATACTGGTTTTTGAGCAGCTCTAAATTTTAGAGATTTTGTTAAAATTTTAATAAACATCCTGAGTTTCTGAAAAGTAATTCCGAAAAATGGTATAATTTGGAATTTCTTTAACGAAAAAAAACAATGGGTTTAAGCAGCTCTAAAGTTCAAGAGATTTTGTTAAAATTTGAAAATTTTCAATTATGTTTTATATTGTTGCACTTTATATTTTATAACTGAATTTTTTTTTTAATAATTTTTGTTATAGAATGAGAATTTTGAAAGAAAAAATATTGACAACACAGGCTAAGTGGAGATGACAACAGCTTTCGAAAGAACCCACTCTTCCTTTGTCAGCACTCTTTGGTTTGTCACACTCAAAGAGTGTCATTAAATTCAGCTATTTAAACGAACTTATAATGAGAAAGAAAATCAGTATTACCTGTATTTAAGTTGAACACTAGGTACTGGTTTTTAACTGGTTTTTGGAAATATAAAAATACTTAGAAAAGTATTTTTATATTTCCAACTATATTTTCTGTACTTTAGCGAAAATTTCAAGAAAAAATGGGTTAGGTTAGAGGTGACAGAGTCAAAGACCCCTCTCATAGACCGGATGGTCCATAGCGAAAAATGGGTTGGAATGAAAATTTTTTAAATTTCAAATGATTTTAGTAAAATTTTGGCGAGGTTTTAGAAAAATACTGGTGCTTTAATAAACGTCCGTCAACTAAAAGTAGCATGTGTTTAAAATTACATTTAAATATGTTTACACTTGTCACAAATCCTTTGTATTCCATAGCATTAAGCTTGGAAGTGGTAAAAGAAGTTTTGATTTTTGAAGTAACCACGATTTCTTCATGCATGAACAAAAAAATAAAGTTGTAGAATAAATTCTTTATAAACAAATTTGGAACCTAAAATTGAGTAGCAAAAAAATTTTTATAGGTTATCCTAGTATTTGATAGAAATCAATTTTTAAATCTTAAAAAGATCAATAATAATAATTGTGACAAATTTCTTTTGAAAATTTAAATCAGACTTTTCTTAATGGATTCTCTTTTTCGAATTATGTTTTAGGAAAAAACGTTATCCAAATATCACAATGTGTCCTCAAAATTAGTTTTGAATACAACTTCGTTAGAATTTTAGCGTATTCATGAAATAATAGCTACGTTTGGTTAAATTTTTTACGTACAAATACTAGTTTACTAAAAACCAGTATTTTTTAAAAACAGTTGAGGCAAAAGGTACAGAAGCTAAAACCCTTATTTGGAAAGGTAATAGTGCAATATTTTTACTACGGAAATTCAAAATTACACAGAAAAGCTAAAACAACATATACAACACTAACGCAAATTAAGAACCAACTCTAATCGCCCGAAAAGATTTTTGAATATTTTTCATATTTTTGTGGAAAAACATTAAGAAAAACAAGTGAGAGTGTTAAATTCGGTTGTGCCGAATCTTTTATACCCTCCAACACGTTAAAAAAAAAACAGGGCGTCTTTTTTTTTGGGGGGGGGGGGGTTTCGGTGGTGGGAGACAACCTTCCTGGATCCAACAACAGGACTTTGAACTTCTTCTGACACACAAAATGTTTCGTTTGCTAAGCAAAAGTACAAAAAATCTATAAAAAAATGGCGTTTTTTCAGAGGTTGGTTTAGTTCTTAAAGGGGGAACTTTTTACCCCGTGGTGCGATTTTGCCCACCTCCGGACTTAACCAGCCTATGGTCATTAGACATATTCGTGCCAAATTTCAGGAGTCTAGATCTATTATTTTGGACTGTATCGTGTCCTCCACAGACGGACGGACAGACAGACAGACAGACAGACAGACAGACAGACAGACAGACAGACAGACAGACAGACAGACAGACAGACAGACAGACAGACAGACAGACAGACAGACAGACAGACAGACAGACAGACAGACAGACAGACAGACAGACAGACAGACAGACAGACAGACAGACAGACAGACAGACAGACAGACAGACAGACAGACAGACAGACAGACAGACAGACAGACAGACAGACAGACAGACAGACAGACAGACAGACAGACAGACAGACAGACAGACAGACAGACGGACAGACGGGCATCGCTAGCATGTCTTAGAATCGATCACTGATAAATAATATATATACATTATGGGGTCCCCGACCGATATTTCGATGCGTTACACACGGAATGACAAAGTGAGTATACCCCCATACTGGTTGGAGGGTATAAAAATACTATGATTTTTCTACAATACGCGAATATTGGATGATATTGCCTCGAATATATAACGGTATCGTTTGGTCTATCTGATCTTTCACGAAATTAATTCAGATTAGAAATCTATCTTACAAAATACAGTTGCGTTAAAAAAAATGAATACATTCGGCCTTGTATTCATGCCCTCCACAATGCAAAAATTATTATTGCCAAAAACTTTATTTAAAAAGAAATTACTTTTGAGGAAAAAAAAAATTGAAAAAAATTTTCGCAAAAATTTTTTTTTGGAAAAACAAATTGGCGATTTTTTTTATTTGTAAAAAAACATGTTCGAACTTGCTTAAATACAATTCGGTGTTCAATTCTGTTCACATATGTCAACCATTTTGTATTTTTAGGTTATGTTGAATGTAACAAAATTTTCGAGGTGTCCTTACCTTTTTATTCATAACTTTTGAACCACCAAACCGATATCGCTCAAATGCAATACCAAACTTCTTGAGGCAACAACAAGTAAATATGTTAAGTTTTAGTCATATATGTGTAATATTTTGACCGTGATCACCATTTCCACAGACAGACGGACATTGCATTGAATATATGTACTTTATGGGGTCCCCGACCGATATTTCGATGAGTAACAAACGAACCGACAAACTTATATATACCCTCTGTCACTAATTATAAGTGGAGTGATAAAAAGTAAAAAAGTTAAGTTTCGCCTTGCCGAAATGCTGATCAGCGATTTTGGTCCAAAGATGCTGATCAGCATTTTTGGACCAAAATCGTGTTATTTATATTTTTTGCATAACATACTTAACGTTTTCTAACTTTTAAGATCAATTTGGTTAAAAAATAATTTATATGTTTAAAAGTTAGCATTTTTTTTTAAATATTTTTCCATAAAATACGCATAAATTTCTAACTTCTTAGAACGTAGCGCCGTATTTGCAAGAACTCACTTCAAAGTATTTAGTTTAATCCGGTTTTCATACATTTTTTTTTTAATTTTGTTATAAAAAATAAAATACAACTTTTTCGATTGGCGCCCAACATGGGGCCAATACAGAAATTTTGCATTATGAGGCGTTTCACATGCTTTTTCTTGTATTTTGCAATAATCTTTTTTATAAACGTAAATGATTTAGAAATGACTAATAAAATCTAGGATGAAAAATTGAAAATTCAGATAAAACATTTTTTTTAATAATGCCCAAGCAGAAATCGACGACGGTTCTAAAAAAAAAGCGTTCTGAAAGCACTGTAACAAAAAAAAAAGCATTCTCAAAACGCTTTTTTCAAACGCTTTGCGAGCGTTTTTAAAAAGTGTTCTGAAAGCTCTTAAACAAAAAAAAAGCAATCTTAAAACGTTTTTTTGGAACGCTTTGCAAGCGTATTCGAAAAGCGTTTTAAGAGTTCTTTAGATTTTTTTTTTTTGAGAAAAATTTCTGAGTTCCGAAACTATTTTTGAATAACAATTTTTTTTTTGTTTTTTAAGTAAAAAAAAAATCATAAAAAATGTTTTTAGATTTTTTTTTTTAAATTTTCGAAAAATTTTTTGAAAAATTTTCTAAGTTTCTTGGAGTACAATTTTTTTTTTTCGGATTTCACTTTGTATCAAACAAATTATTATAACCGAACTAAAACAGAAATTCTTTACTTTGGGTTTTTAAAGCGCTTTGATGACTTTAAAAAAAACGTTCTCAAAGCACTTTTTTACATCGCTTTTAAAACGCTTTAAACCTAGCGTAGATCGATGTTATCATTCGGATCATCTGAAGGCGCTTTAAAGATGGTATACAGAACGCTCGTACAACCGTCCACAACGCTTTCACAACGCTTTTGCGATTGTATTTTTCTGACTGGGTGGCTTTTTATAACAAATGCTTTTCGCAAGAGTGTTAAAGATAAAAAAATCTATTTTTGACTTGCCAGTGCTACAAAAAAATTGTCATATTATGATAGAATATAAAGCTTTAGCTTATTGGAAATTATAATTTTAATTAATTATAACTATCATTGTGATGTAAAAACATTAATATAATGTACAAATTATGCAGGGTTGGGAATAAGAAAACATCATCTCATAACCACTAACAATATTAATATTTAAAATTTGTATTTAACTAATAAATTCAGTTATAATTCCATTTAACCAAAAGCTTTGTCAATTTTACACAAGTCACAATTTGTAATCCTAAAACATATTTCTGGTTTAACTAAAAAAAAAAGTTGCTCAAAACAAATACATAAACTTATTAAAAAAACAAATTACATTAATAAATATTAAATACAATTTTAACAACTCAGACTTAACCTTTTAAAGTTAGAATCAAAGATTAAAAAGATATTTTTTGAATAAAACTAAAAATCAAAATAACTATTAAAAATATTTTTCTACTATTAATAATAACTAACAAAATAAAAATTAACACAAAAAAAAATATTTAAAAAAAAACTATTACATCATTAGCATTTAAAGGAATTTTAATTAATGGAAAGAAAAAAAAATTAAGTAATTTTTTCCTTCGTAAATATTTTAATTATTATAAATGTGTGTATTTAAAATCAAAGCCATAATTTTCTGTTAATTTTTAAAGATTTTGTTCCACCAAAATCCAACAGAATTGATATTTTATTTTTGATAGATTTTTTTTTAATTTTTTAGTTAGGTTTCATTTTTATAATTCATTCATCAATATTAACAATTATAATTATTCATAATCATCATTAAGAAATCATGTTCATTATTATCATTTTATAAAAAAACGTTTTTAAAATTGTATGCATTTGAGAAAAACAAAAGTCTTTCATCCGCATTTTGTGTGACTAATTTTAAAAATATTATATTTAGGAATTGTTTTTTTTTTATATATTGATGATTGTATTTTTATGTATAATTTTTGTGTTTTTTATTAGTTTAGCAATTTTGATCCTTAGGTTTCGTTTACTACATACAAAATATTTAATATAAATAATATTTTTTTATAAAATTACTCATGATAACTCAAAGAGTGAGAAGATGACGTTTTTTTTCGAAATATAAAATAAACTTTGCTTTTAATTTATGTTTTCGCTGTAGTGTTTTTATTTAATTACATAGTTGTTTATTTTTTTCAATACCATTTCCAATTACATTTCAGAAATCTTCATTGGAGTTTAGATGTATAAATTCATTTAAAAAGCATTAAAGAGATTTTATTCGAAACTCTTTAAAAAGTTTTAAAAAAGATCAATTGTAATTATAAAAAGATCAAGTGTAATTTAAAAAAGATGAATTTTAATTAAAAAAAGATCAATTGTAATTCAAAAAAGATTAATTGTTATTAGAATAAATCAATTGAAATTCAAAAAAGATTAATTGTAATTCGAAAAATATCAACTGCTATTCAAATATTCCAATCGTAAATTACACTGTGCAACAAATTTTGGGTCATCGCATTGAGCCTCAATGCCTTCAACGCCATATGAAAGTAGACCATCAAGTGGACAAAATCACCAAAGGATTTTGCAAAGTCAGTTCGGATTTCTTTATTATAGCCCACTGAAGTTTTAATTTTTTAGTCAAATGCGTTTAGAAAACGCCAAAAATACTATAATAAAAACACATCTGAGCTTCAAACTATGATTTGATGTCTTCAGTGAAATTTTATGGTGGTTCCTTTCTTAGAACATTTTAACCCACTAACTGCCATTTTAAGGAGTCATTTTAGCCCTTTTTCAAAACCTATACACAGAAGTCTTATAAAATGTCCATTTAGAGGGTTAAAATGTTCTACATATATTTTCCTCATAAAATTTCACTGGTGGTTGTCAAATGTTCAAAGTTTGTGCGACATGCGCAAAGTGCTTAAAAAGGGTCAAGTATAAAAAATCAATGTTTGTTATTTTTTTTTTACCAAAGCAGTGTTAAAAAATATCGGCAAAAAACAGTGCAAATATACTTTTGAGATAAAAATTATGTTTTCATGTGTTTTATAAAATTTTATGATGATTCTTTCCTTTGACCAAATTAACCCTCTAGGTCCCGTTTTAAAGGGTAATTTTTGTCCTTTTTTAAAAGAAATACAAAAAAGTCTATAAAAAAGCAGTTAGAAGGTTAAAATGTTTTACAAATATTTTATGCATCAAATTTTACTTGGGCACGTCTAAGACAGAAAGTTCGTTCAGCATATAGAAAATGCTTAAAAATTTTGAAGTATTCAAATTTTTATTTTTTTTTTTTTTTTGTTTATAAAAAATAAACAATTAAAAAAGTTAAATTTGACTTTGGCGAATGTATTGATACTCTCCACAATGTAAAAAAGTTTATTTGCAAAAAAAAAAAAATTTGTTTAAAAAAAAAAAAATCGCGAAAAAATTTTTTGGTAAAAAAAAAATTCGACGAAAATGTTTTTTTTTTTTTATAAAAAAATATAAAATATGTTTGTACTTGTTAAAATTCCATTCGGTAATCAATTCTGTTCACATGTGTCAACCAGCAGCCGAATTAAAGCATTTTGTGTTTTTAGGCTATGTTGAATGTATCACAATTTTCTTACATTTTCGTTCACAACTTTTGAACCGCTGAACCGATTTCGCTCAAATGCAATACCAAGCTACTTAGGGCAACAACAAGTAAATATGCTAAGTCTTATATATCTGTTTTATCTGTTTAATACTTTGACCGTGATCACCATTTCAGATATCTTGGGAAAAAGTCGCGTGATGCCGTTCTAGCGGAAATTTGTTGGTGGAGCAAAAATATATTTGAGGACGAAAAAGAATTAGGTGGGGAAGAGACCTAAGCTTTCTTTTGAGTCAAAAAAGTGCCCGACATAACCTAAAAACACAAAATGCTTTCATTCAGTTGCTGGTTGACATTTCGCTCCATTACTTGTATAGTGTCATAACTCAAAAAATGCGTTTTTTGAGTTAATGATGCAGAATTATTCGTTATATCGTGCTTTATATTGTGTCAAAAATTCGTATTAATATCTTTTAAACTCACCGCTTGAGAAGAGTACACGCCATTATTACATTTTCTATGTACCGGCCTTTTTCAATTAAAAACCAGTTTCAATAGTGAACTTTAAACGCGTTTTCTGCAAAATCAAATTTTTTGAATTTTGACACTATACAAGTAAAGGAGCGATATGTGAACAGAATTGATCACCGAATGGTATTTAAACAAGTACAAACATATTTTTCGCGGATTTTTTAAAAAAAAAAATTTTTTAATTTTTTTTTTTCAAATAAACTTTTTTACATTGTGAAGGGTATCAATACATTCTTAAAAAAGGACAAAAATGACCCCTTAAAACGGGACCTAGAGGGTTAATTTGGTAAAAGGAAAGAATCATCATAAAAATTTATAAAACAAATCAAAACATTATTTTTAGCTCAAAAGTATGTTTGCACTGTTTTTTGTAAATTTTTTTTAAAACTGCTTTGGTAAAAAGTAATAATAAACATTGATTACACAGCTCAACATGAAAATGCGTATTGGATTCTGGTAAGGGATTTAGGTAGTGTTTGTTGCGCTGATTCCAAATCTGCAACCCAAATATGTCTATCACGTCAGGATTTTGAGTTATTCGCGGTTAAAGTGCCGAAAAAGGCCATTTTGGACCCTTTTTGAAGGCTTATAATATAAGATCCTGACATGCGATTGACTTGGTATCAAGCTCATTCAAAAGTATGTGATTTTCTCTATAAGACAAGATAAAATGTTCTTCAAATTTAATTTTCTAAAATGGTAAAAAAATCATTAACAAAAAACATTCTATTTTTTAAATATTTAGTTTATTTACACAGTGTTTTTTAACAAATTTCCATACAAATACACACGTAAATATTAGATTTAAAGCACTTGTAGCTAATGATTTTTTCGCCATTAAAAAAAATTTAATTCCAAGAAAATTTTATTCGGTCTTAAAGAGAAAATTACGCACTTTCGAATGAGCTTAATATTAAGTCAATCGCATGTCAGGATCTAATTTTATAGGCGCCCAAAAATGGCCAAAATAGGCCTTTTTGACACTTAACCGCAATTTTCTCAAAATTGTGACGTGATAGAAAAATTTGAGTGACCGTTTTGGAATCGGGGCACCAACCCCTATCAACTTTTTTTGGTTTCATTCAAAACGCAGCGACAAACCTCAGATTTGTAGAGCGGTGTTATTTATACTTGACCCTTTTTAAGCACTTTGCGCATGTCGCACAAACTTTGAACATTTGACAACCCCTAGTGAAATTTTACGAGGAAAATATTTGTAGAACATTTTAACCCTCTAAATGGACGTTTTATTAGACTTCTGTTTTTAGTTTTTGAAAAAGGACTAAAATGACAGTTAGAGGGTTAAGATGTTCTAAGAAAAGAACCGTCATAAAATTTCACTGTGTTCTTATTATTTCAGATGTGTTCTTATTATAATAATGGAATTCACGTCAGGAATTTTAGTCTTGCAAAATTGCGCAATGTCAAAATTGCAACTTTTTTTGCTTGTTTCTTTGTGAATAAAAGCAATTGTATTTATATTAAAATAAATTGCAAATCTTTTCTTGCAACTACGCATCATATAAAAGGTAATAGAATAATAAAAAAATTTATTAAAATTTTTTTTAAAAAAAATGTTGCAATATTGCACTGTTGCAAGGGTCAAAAAATTCTGAAGTGAATACCCTGAATATTTTTGACGTTTTCCAAACGCTTTTGATAAAAATATAATAACTTCAGTGGGCTATAAAAAAGAAATCCGAACTGACTTTGCAAAACCCTTTGGGGATTTTGTTCACTTGATGGTCTTCTTTCATATGGCGTTGAAGCCATTGAGTCTCATTTTTCTTGTTGCACAGTGTTATAAAAGATGAATTGAAATCATACTTGGGACCTAAGCATTGAGGCATTAGTTTTTAAATTAAATTAAAAATTAGAATTTTCGATTTACAATTGATTTTTTCCAAATTACAATTAAAATTACATTTAATCTTTACCACAGACCTTATTCTAATGATTTGTTCCCAAATCTAAGAAAAATCTTGCTGGTTATTTTGGGGAGCTTCAGGGAAATTATTTTATTATATGGGAATGAGGGGAGCAAAATAACGTTTCCTGTTTTTATAGCTGACCAACCTCAAATTAAAAACGGGTTGCCAACTTGTGAAAAATATGGTCTTTCAGGAAAATCCGAATAAAAGCCAACTAACGCAAAAACACGGGCCAGCTTGATTTTAATAGAGATTATTATATCTGACTTTGGCAGTCGTACGTATAAATATCTCCATATAAACTACACGAAAGTTTTTACAATTTTGACAATAAAAATGTAACGAAGCCGAAATTGAACACGAGCGATACGCCATTGGATATGACTTTCGCTATAACTGTAAATTCGAAGAAAAATTGAAATCTATGGATTTTTTCAACGTACGATTTTCAAATCCTAAAGGCGTGATTAAAGTTTGAGGAACTAGAGGTTGTTTCCGCTTATTTTCCTGATATTAAAGATATTTCCATATACATAGTGCCTTCTAGCGGTTTATTTTGTGATAATAATGCTAGAATGTTACATCCATCTCTGTTACATGTGCTTTGCAATCTAATAGATTTTGATTGCCGTTAAGTTCGTTATCTTTACCGTTCACATATTGGGTTTTATACAGTTTGATAGATTAACTGTCTGCATTCATAAAACGTGACGAATAAATCGTCGGTGAATTTATGTTAAATGTGATTATAAAAAATATAAAAAGTTATATTTAATTTTCTGACTAACGAATTTTTAACATAATTTGCTTTAGTAAATCCTCCAAAGAGAAAAAACAGGAATAAAATGACGGTTTCAAACGATATAACGGATGTTGACAGCGTCAAAAGGTTGAACAAATAACTGACAGTGTTTTAGAGGATAAAAGGGCTATTCGATTTAAAATTGTTACTTTTTGTGGACAATGTATTAGATTACAATTAGGTTGATCTCGATAAGCCATTTATGGACTATAAGTTTTTCGGAAAGATTATACATCGGTAAAAAAAATTTTGTTCAAGAATTTCTAAAAATTAAGAGATCCATCGTGTATCAAATTTGTTAACGTTTAACCCATAAAAAATTCAATTACTTTTCATATTTTCTACAGATCGGTCAGTGAATTATATATATAAGAGATTGATTTATTATTTTCAAATGATTATTTCTGTAAGTCAAATATGTGGATATGGTGTAAATTTTTTAGTTTGTATGATGACAAATTATTTTAATTTCAATAATTTTTTTAATTAAATACCGACAATATAATCTCATTATCGTGATCTAAACTACAAACATCATCCTCATTATTATTATGTCATTTAAGTAGAGAAGTGAAATCGATTATTGTTTTGCAGTCAGACATTATATAATAACTAGACGGCTCAATGCGCCTTTAAAAAAATAACTACATTCTACGGTAATCACAACAAAATTTTCTATGTAAAATTATTTTTCAAAAAAACTACTTGCTCTAAAAAACGATTGCTTTCGGGACAATTTCAAACAAAAATCATTGAATCTGGAATGTTAAGTAGAACCGGTTGCAGGGTAGTTTGATACGTTCTGGAACCGATTATTTGGAACAGAAAATTTTGGTGGGTTTTATATCAAAAAGTTAAACTACTGAGAAATTAATTGAAGGTATTTACAGTTAAAGGGGTAGTCTGGCTTAGGAGTTTTAAAAATTGTTTTAAATAAAATTCTTGAAGAATTTTTCAATCATTTTTGATTACAGCCAAGTAAAGCATTCTTTACTTGCTTATTTTAAAACGAAAAAAAAATCTATAAGCGATGTAATCTTTGAATTACGTGAATTTTATTTGTTAATGGCGTAGAGAGGCGTCGCAGAAAATCATAATTTTTATTGCCAAACTAAATTTTTGTAAAGGATTTTGTTAAAATAAAAAAATAACCTTCCCTCTAAAGCAAGCTCCTCTCTTAAAGTGATAAGCAAGCTAAAAACATTACAAATTTGTGTGAATTTAAAATTTTAATACCACATCATTCTCATTTCGCATTAAAATATATCACATTATATTTTATAATTTTAACTAAAATTCCTTCATTATAATTATGCTCTTTAGTTTTCAACAGTTTTTATTTTTTTGAATTTATTCGAATACAATTCATTCATTGAAACAGTTTTTATTAGAATTTAAATAATTTATGGTAGTTATATTACGTATGAATATAAAATTATTATTAATAAACAACAACTACGATTACGATTAATCATTACAAAAAAAAAATAAATAATAAAAAAACTTAAAGAAACCCATAACTTATCATTGAATTAAACATATACATTCATAACTATATATTTTTAAATAAAAATACATATTAAATATACTTTAAAAAAGTTTAAAAATAAAAAATACAAATAGTTTTATTAATGATAAGAACATGTCAATAGATTCCTTTAAACTCATACTAACCAACTTCATTATCATGGTCTATAACACCGTTCGACAGCAAATATTTAACATGAACCGGATGATAAACGTCTGAATGTAGAGATTAAATGAAATAAAACTGCATTTACAGTTTTTCATTTAATGGTCATGTTTTCTTTTAAAAGAACTTTAAAGTTTTAAAGGATTACATTTTGTAAAATATTTATATTTGTCTTCTAATATTACTATTGATGGCTTATGAAAGAGAAGAATCTTCGCTAATTTTTCCATACTTTATTTTACCATATCAGGAAAAAAGATGTGAATAATGTTCTTTCAAAACTTTATCAAAGTATTTTGTTAAATATTTTAAATGATATTGAAGGATGAAGTTTTGAAAGGACATTACTTACCTCCCTCTTTCCGATAGGTCAAAATAATAAATGGAAAAATTATTGGAAATCCTGTGCTTTCATTTGTCATCAATAGTGGCCTCCTAGGACAATTACAAATATTTAAAAAAATATTTTACAACAATGTAATCCTCTAAAACAGCGGTTACCAACATATGGTACGCAAAAATGTCCGCGGGGTTACGCAAAATTTTAGTAATTTAGACATTTAGATTAAGATTAACCTTTGAATGCTGGTTCTGCGTATTTTTGTGCAATATAGAGAGCATTTTTTTTTTTCGATATTTTTGGATGATATTTTGAGATCTGACCACTGGTTTTCGATTAACCTTTCGATGCTGATTCCAAATATGGTTTCCAAAATTTTCTATGATATCAGGTTTTTGAGTAAATTATTGTCAAAGTTCTCAAAAAACGTGTTTTTGGGCATTTTTGAGACGGGTTGTGATAGAGTGGAAATTTTGGTACCATTTTGTTAAGCTCAAAATGCCCTTTTATTGTAAATACGAGGATGTTTCTTTCGAAAAGTCACGGAATTATAGATCTGCCCTCGTATTAATAAAAAAATTATTAAAAAAAGATTTTTTTTTTTAAATTTAAAACATTATATTTTCGCTCCCTGTGATATGTTTTTAGAACTTTTTTTAAGAGTTCCAAAAATCCGTTGTTTTAATTTTTGTGTAGAATCGACTGGTGAATTCGGATTTGCAATATTTTTGCCGTTTTTGCGCTGCAGAAAAATTAGCACAAAATCCGCGATTTCAGATGCATTAAACCACTCCAAGAAACACAAATTTTCCCAACAAAATACCACCATTCTTTTGATCTCCCCTAAATTCTTAAAAAATCATAATACCCGCAGATCAAAAAGTTCGAAAAAACTCTAACTCTTTAAAATTAGGGGTACTCGAGGCAAAAAGGTTGGCAACCGCTGCTCTAAAACTTTAAAGTCCTTTTAAAAGGATAAAGGAACTCGAAATTAAAAACTGTTAAAGCAGTTTTACTAAATTTAGTCTCTAGTTTTAAATGTACGTTATCCAGTTTGTGTTTAACGACTTTTTGTCGGATGGTGTAATAAATAATTCGTAGCATAATCTGGCATCGTTACTGAAGAATGTTTATTACTTTTTTCGTTAAAAGATTCTCAGATACTCAAATTCTGAAACTTTTATAAAAGAAATTATGTCTCAGAATCTGAGAATTATTCTTTATGAAAAATTTTTAGATTCTGCGATATTTTTCCTTTTTGCAAAAGTTTCAGATTCTGCAACATTTTAATTTTAGAAAAATTCCAAGATCCTAAAATTCTTAGACGATGAAACATTTTTCATAAAGAGAAATGTTGATTCACTTGATTTCATATAAAATGTACCTCCTGATTCCAAAACTGCAATCCAAATTTTTCTAGCATGTTCCGTTTTCGAGATATTAGCGTAAGAGAAATTCGCGTAAAAAAAATCAGACGCGAATATCTCAAAAACGGAACATGCTAGAAAATTTTGGATTGCAGTTTTGGAATCTGGAGGTTAATTTTGCATGAAATCAAGTCTTACTTATTAAAGCAACGTAAGAATATGTAACAGTAGATCTTTATCCTCTTTGCAGTGGACCCCCAAAAATGTTAAATTATTGCTTTTTGACTTTTAACAGTGAATATCTCAAAAACGGTACATGCTAGAAAAAATTGGATGGCAGATTTGGAACCAGGAGAGCAAAATCTATAGGAATCAGTTGGATATTTGACTGGGAGGTTTTTGTCGCCGAACATTGTGATTATTTACCAATAACTCGTAAACAGGATCAGCTGGGATTTTCGTGTTAACGATTGTGGTAGTTCTGAATAAATAGGAATGAAAACCCATTACCCGATTTCGTCACCATTTTTTTAAAAAATAACTTAAACTTGCTTGAAAGGGTGTGACCAGAGCTTCGAAGAATGAAATCCTTTTCGAATGAATTCTCAAAAAAATCCATTCCATTTTCATAGTCAGTGAATGCATTCGATTTCATAAATCAACATGGAATGCAGTCTTTGGAATTCATTCGATCGAATGGAAAAAAAATGAATGCATTCGATTTCTTGTTCATTCGATTTAAAAAAATCGAATGCATTCGATTTTTTATCATTCCACTGCGAATGCAATCGATTTTTTAAATAGATAGACCAAAACGAATCCAAATTTTGGTCCATATTATCGCCGACTCTCTTTATATACGATGACCCCAATGGGCTCTAATTTGGAATCCAAAAAAAATTGGTGTTCCCGAAAATTTAAAAAATGCACATATTAACTGCCTACACGACAAAAAGTGTAAAGTGTGTTGGCGATACTATGGACAATAAATTGGCTCCATTTTGCTCTATCTTGGTTAGTTTTTTTTAAGTTTTTTTATGCAATGAATGAATAAGCCATTCGATTTTTCAATTTTTTTTTTTTTATTATTCTCGAACGGATTGAATGAAAAGAAAATCGATTGCATTCGCAAGTGAATGCATTCGATTTTTAAAAGTCGAATGAATAAAAAATCGAATGCATTCGATTTTTGAAAGTCAAATGAAAAATAAATCGAATGCATTCGATATTTATAAATCGAATGAGTCTAAAGTGAATTCATTCAATTCGCTAAAATGTGATTGGGGAATGCAATCACTAAATTTTCATTCAGAATGCCAAATCGAATTAAGGAATGAAATCCTTCGAAGCTCTGGGTGTGACCTCTGTGGCACAGGAGAGCTGAATCGTCATCGTTAGCTCATTATTCTATTACCACTATATGGTAATGGAATAACGATGGAAACGATACGATTGACGACTATCAAGTTACATAATTATCCCCTGATATTTGCAACAAGCCTAGTTGTTGCCAATTTTCACAAAACCTTGATTTGTTTAAAAGGGTTGTGAGGTGTAGACGTAATTACTATCAAGCCAACAATTAAGTTATTAAAAAAAAACTCCATCAACTTTAAAAATTATGGACCGACTTGGAACTCTGCTACAATCTGCTATTGATGGCTTAGTTTAATTGAGATAAAAAAATCTGAAAAAAGAAACTTACCATTTTTTCGCAATCAAGCGGGAGCTCAATGGAAACAGCAACACTTTTTGGGGAAGACAAAATTTGTCTTAATTTTAATCTTAATCAAAAACTAATCTAAATACCACATCAATTATCTTTCTTTAACATCCGAATTGATCCGAATACACCTTCTTTTTAATTTTTAGCACAAATGTTTTTTGTAATGTTTATCAAAGTGACAAATCACAGATCACAAATTTGGACGCCAATGAAAAACTTTATTAAACACTTTTTTTTTAAATTATTATGTATACTTTAGATCGGTATTTAATAAAAAAAATCAAGTATTTTTTTTATTATTTAATTAACTAATTAAAAACATTTTTTAATCAAATTTACGAAGTTATTATTGGATAATTTAAAAACTAACTGCATTTTATAATTTATCAACAAATATTCACCACAGTAATCTATTACAATTAATTTAGTACTAAGCCAATTGCCGTCAATTTGGTGTTTTTTTTTCTTGCTAAATCTTGCGTTTTTCATTTTTGTCTAGCAAGTAGTGTTTGGGGTCCGGGAATTCCCGGGTCGGATTTCCCGGAAACGGGAATTCCGGGAATTTTTTTTTTTTCCCGGGAAATCCGGGAATTTTATAAAATTAACCTTTTTACAAAAAACGCTTATTTTAATTAAATCTTTAATATATTGTACCAAAAAAATTGTTAAATTGTTTAAAAAGTGTCCACTCAAAACAGCATCTTTATAAAAATATGCAAAAGAAGAGTTTGGAAAAGAGGACTAGGTACACGCAAAAAAAAAATCTGTGTAAGATTGAGCAATCCTACTTGGTAAAACTTTTTTCATACCAAAAAAAATTTTTTACCAAATTTTTGCTAATATTATGCTTGTCGATGTTAAAGTAACATAATTTATTTTTTATGTAAAATAACCAAGTAGCTTGCTCAATAACGCAAATTACCTGCACAAAAATTTATCGAAAGAAAACAACAAAAAAACAAAACAAATACAGACCGCGATTTTCATTTTGTATTTTTGTGTGCGTGCGTTGTTCGTTTATTTTTTGTGTTATAAAAACGTAAAAAGGAAATTGATATATAAAATAAAAATAAATTAATACATAAATAAAAATAAATAATTAGTTTTCTAAAAGATAAATAAATGTAAGATAAAAGAATGTTAAAGTTAATTTTCCTTTCATCACTTAAAACACCATTCAATAAGAAAAACCAATGGAGTCCCAGACGTATGTTTCGATGAATAACAAATGGAATGATAAAGTGAGTATACCCGCATTCCGAAGACACCAATAAGGTTTAATAGATTTTTAGTTAAAAATTAGTGTTTGGTAATAATTTTATATTTTTACAGGGTATTGCTAAATAAATTTTTGAAGCTATGGAGAATCTTTCACTACAATAAAGAGCGTGGACACCAATCCTGCCTTTAGTTATAAAATTAAAACCTAAAAACCCAAAGCCAAGGGAGTCCATACCTGTTTTGATGAGTTACAAATGGAATGACAAAGTAAGTGTTCCTCCTTACCAAGAGACCAATGGGGTTAACCAATTTTTTAAATTAAAAATTTATGTTTTGTAATAATTTTCTATTTTTACAGGATGCTTTTAAATAAATTTGTGAAGCTATAGCGGATCCTTTACTTCAAGAAGAAGCGTAGGCAGCAGTCACTCGAGAAAATTGAACAAAAAGGGTCAGTTGGTCGGTGGTAAATTAAATCCTACACAACATTTATTATGTTAATATGGATTTATTTTGTGAAAATTTTAAATTCAACAAATATACAAATTTTTACAAAAATTTATTGAAAATTTATTTTAGCATAAATGTGGTAATTTTTAGCAATTTTTTTAGTCAGCTTTTCAAATAATTTTGGTATATTTCACCATATTTCTTTTGGTATATTTTACCAAGTTTTTGCTTAAATAGCATTAGCATTTTCTTCAAAATTTTTTACATAAGTGTTTTGGCTAAATTACGAAAACTACTTCGTCGGTTGTAGTTTTAGCATATTTTTGGTAAAATTATGCCAGATTTTTGCTCACTCCGACACAAGTTTTTTTTTGCGTGTAGACTATAATTCAATTAGTTTTTTTTAAATAATTTTTATTGAAATTCTTTACTCCAAACAAATATTTTTAGAAAGTTTTTCGGGACTTGAAGTTTTTAATGAATTTTTTTCTTCAAAAAGAAACAAAAAAAATTGTTGCGGATCCTAAAAAATTTTAAAACATTTTTCGGTATTTGGAAATTTTTCCAATTTTAATTTTTTTCCTAAAAGCGTTTTTAATAAAAATTTTTACTCCAAAACCCAAAGACACAGATAAGAAAAAATGGGGAAAAACTAAGCGATTTTAGGAGAAAACACAGCGGTTTTTAGTCCGTTTTACGCTAACATGGCAACATTTTCTACGACTTAGTGTCTCTTCACAACACAGCAGCAAGCAGCAGACAGAAAAATTTCCACATGTATTTTGTTGTTGTGCCAGCAACAAAATACATGTGAAAATGTTGCTGTCTGCTGCTTGCTGCTGTATTGTGAAGATACATTTAGGAGTGAGTGAAACAACAAAAACCGATATGGCATCCATTTTTCTTATGGCGCGTTATATCAGTTTTCTCTTTCAAACCTAATTCGTAGAATAATTTGAAAATATTAACCATATGGTTAAAGAATACTTTTTTGACACCTGTCACTTATGTCGAGTCTGTATTAGTCTGTGGCAAAGAATTGTGAACAAATGTTTGTGCTCTTGAACACTCACTCTTGAACACTTCATGTGTGAATGCCACATAAGGTGTCTTTAATACCAACCATGTTCAGGTAAGTTTTTCCATATGTGTGATTTGCTATTAATCTATTTTAATTTTCCTCCTGCATTGATAAGAAACCCTACATTTTTTCAAAGCATATTTAGCGGGTTTTCATAGAAAATAGTTGGCATCAGTGATTCACTGTTGCCAACTATTTTTAACCAAAAACCTCTAAATTTCACTAAATAAGCGCTAGAAACCGACAAAGATAAATTTAGTTGGGAAATTTTAAAATTCTCCCGCTAAATTACGAAAAAAAGCGCTAAAAACCGAAAAACTTGGCATTTTTGATTGACAAAAAAGAAAAATTTAAAAAAAACCTCCAAATTATTTTTTCTACGAAAATTTACTTTTCACTAAAAACGCGCAAGAAACCGCCGAAAAAAAGTTACAAAAAAAAGCGCTAAAACTCGACAAACTTGGCGTTTTCGATTGAAAAAATTGGAAAAAAACCTAAATTTTTCCCACTAAATCCAAACAAAAAGCGCTAAATTTTCCCGCTAAAACCAATTTTCCCCCGCTAAATCTAAACAAAAAGCGCTAGATTTAGCGGGAAACCTCCAACTTGGCAACAGTGCAGTGATTAGTTCTAAAACAAAATTTCACATTGCCAGATTTTTCAAGTTCTTAAATTAACGATATGGCATCTTTGTATACAAAATGTAAACATAACCAAACAATAACAAACGTTTGCAATATAAAAAAAATAATTTGTTTACAATTATTTTATTCGATTTTCTTTAATTACTTTGTTTAAAAAATGGATCCAAATGATAGTAATCTAGGTAAATTAACTGAAGAATCTATAAAACGTAAAGAACGTTTGAGACAATTAAGGGAAAAAGCTGGAAAATCCGATGCAAACAACCATGATCCAAAAGATGAAAAGTTACCCAAGTATGTTCAATAAATAAACATTTCCAAAATGTGTTTCTGTATTTGTCCATTTCTTTTAGACCGATTTTTCGCAGTTATAAACCTCAAAATGAAACTACCACTGGAGAAATACTGCCACAAGAACCTTCCGGAGATATTGAAATGGCTGTTGAAGATCAATTAGAGTTATTGAAACAACCAATAATTATAGATGAAATTGATATTACAAATTTAGCACCACGCAAACCAGACTGGGATTTAAAGAGAGATGTCTCAAAGAAGCTTGAACGTTTGGAGAGAAGAACACAAAAAGCCATAGCAGAATTAATACGGGATAGACTGAAAAATAACCAAGAGGGAACTGATATATTTCAAGCCGTCAATGTGGGTACAGCTCATGCTGGAGAAGCTATAAGAACGGAAGATGATTGAATAAAATGTGTAAATTTATTTACAAAAAAGCACTTAAATTTAAATATATTGTATAAAATTATTTTTATAAGTTTTAAATTCACTTTTTATTTAAATTTAAGTTAATTCTAAAGTTCAGAATACTTCATTTTAGAAATAATTACTGCTCTAAAAAAAAAATATAAACTCTTCGTAAGCTAAAGAATTTTTTTAAACCGGAATCTTGTTTGGCCGTATTTTTTATAAGGACTTTTAAAGTTGCAAACGTGACATATGACACGGACGCAAATAAAATGTCACAAAAATACACTTGCAACATGTCGCGGGGCCTGTCCCTTAGGAACACAACCCGTGCCGGTGACATTTCACAAACGTGGAGAACTGATTTGCCTGAAACTTAAAATATACATACAAGAGACGATTTTAAGGTTGGGCTGTTTCGGCTTATGGGCAATATCAGTGTTTAACAATTTGGTTGCCCCATTTTGAAACATTGTAGACCTTCGGGAAAGTTCGGATAACTCCCTTATTCTGACTCTTTTACCCACAAACTCGAATGCAGTAGCAGACATGCAAAGAAAAAAGTATGTGTGTAAAGTCCATCTTAGAAAACTTTTGTGTCCTGGAGTTAGAAAATTTTTCCAAGTTTTTTTTTCGGAACTTTACAAAAAAAAAACAGTTTTTTAAATTTGTCGAATTTGTTTTTTCAGAATTGTAATTTTTTTTTTTTTTAATTATTCGTAATAAAATTTTTAACTTCAAAACACAAAAAAAAAAATGTTTAAAGTTTTAAAATTTTTTTTCGCGACTTAGAAAATTTTTAACCTATCCTTTTTTTGTAATTACAAATTTAAATTTTGTATGTATAATAAGTATCATGAAACTTCTTTAATTAAAATTTGCCTTAATTTAAAAATAAATATTTATTTAAAATTTAAGTACAATACACAATTTTTTTAAAAATAAAACAAACTTTAATAAAAAAAAGTTTTTAATACAGTTAACGTCTACTTGATCTAGCAATATCCTTACTCGGCTTTATATTTTCCTTATCCAATGGCTGAAGTTTCATTTTAAGGGAATTAATTTCTGCAATGATAAAAAAAATATATTACATATAATTCAGTTTTTCTTTTTATTTCTTGTTACTAACGTTCTGTATATTTTGTTTCCAAAGAATTGGCAAATTTTCTCATAGAGTCCAGCTCTCGAGGTATTTCTCTTCTCAATGAATCAACCGTGGCTTTAAGAAACACAAGTTCATCCTCCTTTTCTTTTAATGCTAAATCCTTGTGCTTAATAGCTTGTTCCTGTTGTAAAGCCACCTCGGTACGCCAACCTATAGTCTTTTTAAGTTTATTTAACTCTTGTTGTTGTTTCATTATAATTTCATTAGCCTTTGAAATTTCTTCAGTGGCCATTTCTAAAGCCTGTCTCTTGGTTTGACTAATTTTCTTTTCTGCCTCCAGCTCTGCCAACAAGTCTGCTTTATTTTTATCATATTTTTTTAACTTTTCCTTTAGATCAGTCATTTCTTTTCTAGCATCCTGCAAATGCATATCATGTTTACGATCAAGATTTTTTAAAGTGGATACTTCCAAGTGTAATTTTTCATTTTGTTCTTTTAAATTTGATATTCTTGCTTTCGAAGCGGCTAATTCTTCATTTAAAGTTTCATTTCGTTTATGTTCTTGTCTGTGAAAAAAAGATATATATAAATGGAATTCACGTCAGAAATTTTAGTCTTGCAAAATTGCGCAATGTCAAAATTGCAACTTTTTTTGCTTGTTTCTTTTTGAATAAAAGCAATTGTATTTATACTAAGATAAATTGCAAATCTTTTCTTGGAACTACGCATCATATGAAAGGTAATAGAAAAATAAAAATTTTATTAAATTTTTTTTTTTTTAAATGTTGCAATATTGCACTGTTGCAAGGGTCAAAAAATTCTGAAGTGAATACCCTGATTAATTAGATCCTTTCAATATTATTTTTCCAACTTACACTTTTTCATTTTGTATTGCACTTTTTTCGTTTACCAATTTATCTATTTGTTGTTGCAACGCATTCATTGTTTTACGATTTCTTTCACTATCTTGTTGCCTTTGTTCTGCTGCTTTGCGTAGACTTTCTTGCAGTTGCATTATTTCTTCAGAATGTTTTTGATTAAGATTTCTCGTCGACTCTAAAAGATTTTCACGCAGTTTTAAGCATTCGGCATCTAATTTATCAATGCGTCGTATATGATTATGGATTTCATGTTGTAACTGTTGCGTGGTTTGATCTTGATTTAAACATTTTTTCTATAAAAAATATAATGAAATAAAAAATAATGTAATTTTATGTTTTTTTCTGTAGTAAAAATTATTGAGAAAATCTGTAAAATTCAGAAAATATAAGAACAATTTAGGAAATTAAGAATAAAGCTGAATTCACAATGATGAAGTACTGTGCACTAGAGATAGGATCGTGAGTGACTTTTGACTCATACTTACTAACGACGGGAATTTAACAATCTTAAACGCCCACTTACACTCACGTGCACTCACGCAAGCTCGAAAATCTAACAAATTTTTCAAAACTTTTTTGTTTTTCGGGACGAAAGGCAATATGAACAGAAAATAAATAACAAAAACTTACGCAAAAGAATCGTCTCACGCACACTCACTCACGCAAAAATCTTACTCAAGCAATTTTTTCCACTGACTCTCACGCAAGTAAAATTCAGTTTCAGTCACACTCACGCGTGATCATTCGTGAAGCACTTAAAAATCTGCTAATTTGCCCATCTCTACTCTGTACCATTTACAAATGAAATTTTAAAAAGATCAATTGTAATTCGAATATTCCATTTCTAATTCAAGGATTACATTTGTAATTCAAAGATCCTATGCCTAAATGATCTTTGTAATTTAAAGAATCTACTTGGAGTCTAATGGAGTCTTCGAACCCATTAGTAATTCGAAGATTCTACTTGTAATTCGAATATTCCATTTGTATTACAAAAATTCCAATTGTAATTCGAAAAAGATGAATTGTTATTTGTAAAAAAAATCAATTGTAATTCAAAAAATATAAATTGTAATTCGAAAAAGATCAATTGTAATTCGAAAAAATCAATAGTAATTCGAAAAAATCAATAGTAATTCAAAAAATATCAATAGTAATTCGAAAAAAATCAATAGTAATTCGAACAAACATCAATTTTAATTTGAAAAAAATTAATTGTAGTTCGAAAAACATCAATTTTAATTTAAAATAAATCAATTGAAATTCGAAGATTCCAATTTTTCAACAAATTTTAACTGAATTTCAAAAGAGCAGTTGTATTTCGAAGATTCTACTTGAAATTTGAATTTTCCATACGTAATTCAAAAATTATAATTGTAATTCGAAAATTCATATTTCGAAAAAGTTCAATTGTAATTTGTAAAACATCAATTGCAATTTGAAAAAGTTCAATTGTAGGGGCATGTCACAGACTCAATTCCGTTCGGATTTGAAAAAGTGGTTTACTCGTAAAACGCAAAACGAATATTATTTTTTTCGGAATGAAATCACTTTCAAAAATCAAAGTGGAATTGAATTGCATAAAAGTGGTTTCATTCCGAAAAAAAATATTCGCTTTGCGTTTTACGAGTAAACCACTTTTTCCAAATCCGAACGGAATTGAGTCTGTGACATGCCTCGTAATTCGAAAAAGTTCAATTGTAATTCAAAAAAATATCAATTGTCATTCCAAAAAGATCAATTGCAATTCAAAGATACCAATTGTAATTCAAAAAAGATCAACTGAATTTCTATTTAATCAAAATTTTCAACAAACCTGTAAAACATCCAACATATTATTCATATAGAATAAAACAACATTTAATGGTGCCATCCGGCAGGGTAAGCTTAAATGTACTAAATTCTTAAAAGGTCTCATTTCCACAAATTGTAATTGATAATTACAATTTGATTGTATGCCTCCATCACTGACCATACCGCAACCACTTAATCTGGAATCTTGTGTTTGTAACTGTACCAAATAGATTTCTAGTTTTCCTGCTTGACAATCTTGTAAAATATGTATCAAGTTTTCTATGAAACCAGCAAAAGTAACATGTAAGGATTGATCCTGTTTTAGCTCTTGAAAAGATGTACTATCCACTGTAGTTATATACATTTTACGTTGATCACATTTTTCGGTTAATCTTAATTGCTAGGAATACAACAATACTCAAAATAAGATGATGGTAATGGCTAAATATGTCTTTTACTTACGATTAATCCTTTAAAATCCAATTTTTCGGCATAAATAAAACAAGTTTTTTGAGCTTTCATGCCATTAGATTTAAAGTTTATCATTATTTCGGCCGTAGGCAATATGCATTCTATATTTTTACTATAATTAATGTTTGCAAAGTGGTCATCATCAGTATGTGGTGTAGTATATGGATTAAACATGCTTAATTTATTGAATTTTATTTAAAAATAAATTAAAAATGTAATTTGAGCCAAGTTTTGTTTAAAATGCTTCTTCTTTTTTTTTCAAATTGGTTTGTTTTCAGTTTCTGTGTAAAAACGGCTTGTTTAATGATGCCAGATTGTTTGAATTTTTCAGATTAAAATGTGGAATGAATGTATTTCTTCCCAATTCAGCAGCAAGCAGCAGACAGCAACATTCATAGTGACATAGTAATCCATCGACCGTTTTGTAGATCTGGCATCACCAAAGATAGTTGGAAAATTCTGGCAATGCCAAACTAAAGTTCAAACGCAAAGCAAAGAGAGACAAAAAACAATCTGCATTCTCACTGTAAAACTGGTATCTTCCATCTCGCTCACATTTCGATTTGTGATAAAATTTCGTAAACAATACCATATGGTTTTTGTTTACTACTTTTTCAAACGCCATTTGTTGGACTACTCTATGACTCTGGCAACATTTTCCATATACAGTCAAACCCGGTTATAACGCACTGGGTTAAAACGAAATCTCGGTTTTAACGGCCTGATTCTAAAGTCACGACGTTTTGGCATCAATCTTCACACAAAATACTTTTTTTATAACGAACTCGGTTATAACGAATCCTCGGTTAAAGCGAACTGATTATAATGGTCCAACGAATACAATTTCATGTTTATTTACCTTTTTATAACGAACTCCCATAAATGTTTTTTAATATGCGGCAATCATGTTTATCGAACTCACAAAGGTTGGACATTTTTGGTTTATATTACAATTTTGATAAAATTTATTTATATTTTTTAATGTTTTCTTCTCAATTAGTGGTTTATTTACGAAAAAAACATCAAATAAAACAAAATTCGATCTACTTTTTTGGAAATAAAACTAGGTTGATAAAAAAAATATGCCCATCTTATAGCGAACTTCGCTTATAACGAACTATTTTTACTGTTCCCTCGGAGTGCGTTATAACCGGGTTTGACTGTATTTTTGATTTTGTGTCCTTTAAGGTGCCTTCAGACTATTAATAATATCTGTCAAAATGTTGTGTAAAATCTATGAAATAGTATAAAACCAAGAGAAATACGGATTGAAAAATGAGAAGCGGATACGCACGTATTCTCATTATTAGAAATTTCTCTAAAAATTAAAAAAAACGTATACGCTTTTCATCAAAAACTTAAATATATAGACTATGCAAGAGTCAATTCTTTTTGACGTTTAAAGGTGGTGTTAGTTTTACAAATGGTATCTGGGAAAGCTGGAAATTTTGTTTACCTTTTTTGTTTTCGTTTAATTTTCACTGATGCCAACTTTTTTTGACAAAAACCCGCTAAATCAAGAAAAAAAATCTCCAGAAAACACCAGATTCAAAAACAGAAAAAAATTTAGCTATTTAATAGCTAAATAGCATGAAATTTGAAATGTAACGGTTTTTTGAAAAAAAAAAAAAAACTTAAAGGTTTTTTAAATAATGTATGTATTAGCTATAGAGTTTTTCACGGGAATTCCCCTAAATTTTCGATCCCGAAATCCGGGAAATAGAGCGGGAATTCCCGGGAATTTTCATTTCATTGAAATTGTCGACTTCTATTGATCATTTTGTATGTGAAATTTGAAATGTAACGGTTTAAAAAAAAAAAAAAAAATCTAACGGTTTTTTTAATAATGTATGTATTAGCTATAGAGTTTTTCACGGGAATTCCCCTAAATTTTCGATCCCGAAATCCGGGGAAATAGAGCGGGAATTCCCGGGAATTTTCATTTCATTGAAATTGTCGACTTCTATTGATCATTTTGTATGTGACTAAAAAATATCATAAAATCTGAGACATACGAAATGAAAAAAGTCTCACAATATCTAAATCTTCGATAGGATATAATTATCAGAACCTGATACTTTTTTTCAGAAGCTGAAAAATGTTCTTATTGAGACCTGCATTAGAAAAATTTGCAGTATGATTATTTGTTTCTACAAAAAATATTTATGTCTCTGGGCATGATTCTTTTTAAATCGATAAATTTATATAAAACCTATGTAAGGAATGACTCTGAAATTAACGGATTTTTCTTTTAGATACCATGACTGTGATCATGTAAAACGATAGTTGACTATCGTCGATTTTTGGTGCCTTGTTGCTCCTAAACTAATCAAAATGTTTCCAAATTTTTTAATGATTCTGGACAAGAAAACACTCTTTAATAATTTAATAAAGAAAAACTTTCAAATTTTCCTTCAAAACGATATGTATTTTGATGTCGTTTATGCATCGTCTATCGTTTTCGTTTTACGTGATTAGCCTCCAGAATTTTTAAATTTCTTTAAATTTCTGTAATAATTTTTTGCAGTAAATTTTCTTATAATTTCATTTCTCTGAAACATTTACATTCAGTTTCAGAAACATAATTGAGAACTTCCTCTGAATCAGTTTCGTTGTGTTTTAGAGACAAAGCGTTGAAAACGAATTGTAAAAATGAACTGAGATGAACTGGAATAAATCGAATACGTTTTCACCTTTCACCTAATTTTTAAAAATTTGATATTCTTTCGAATTTGAAGATTTAAAAATTTGTTTCTTCTTAAAATTAAAAATATAGTTAATACCTTTAATAATTACAAGAACAAATTTAAAAATCTTAAAATTCGAAAGAATATCAAATTTTTTAAAATTAGGTGAATGGTGAAATTCGTATTCGAGAATCGAACACAATGAATTTTTATTATAAAAACAGATAAAGCGACTTGAAATAACATATTCCCTTAAAAATTCTTTTAAAAGACTTCGACATAATATTATTACGGCCGTTTTTTTTTTTTAAATAGTTCTTTTTTTCTTCCCGGGATCCCGAGAAATTTAAAAATGAATTCCGCTTTTCCGGGAAATAAAAACAAGATTTTTATTCAAAAATTGTTGACTGGTCGCTTTACAAGTCTGCTCGTCTAAACGGCTCTTTAATAATACCAAAAATTTAAAAAGTGTGGAAAATTTCAAGTTTTTTTTATTGTTAGGTTGTGGCTGGTGAAAACCGCTAGATTTCCCGCTGCCCGCTAAATCACTTTTTTTCCCGCTAGACGGAAAATAAAAACGCTAGTTTTAGCGGGAAAAACACCAAATTGGCAACAGTGTTAATTTTGCTGGTTGTTTCGATTTAATTATATTCATTTCGTTTTTTTATTATGTATTTTTTTATTTTCAAGTGACACAACAATAATTTTCATTCATAATTTTAAAATTTTTTAATGTTTATTTTTCGTTATTCCCAAATCGTTCCCAAAAAAAAGATTGCCGTCTATATATAACGACTTCGTTATTACTGACTGGTATACCAGAAAATTTCTGGTATACCAGAAATACCAGAATACCAGAAAATTTCTGGTATTCTGCCAAAAATGTCTATAATTATTAGAAATTCAATTTTCTTTTACATTTTTCAATTTGAACGCAATTAAATTTAGATTATTTTTAATCAATTTAAAATTTAAATTTGAAATATAATTTGTGTAGAAAAAACAAATAAAATTTTTCACTAGTGCCATTTTTTGCCGTCGCCGGCCCCCATCATTGTTTTGGGCAGAGCTTCGAAGGATTTCATTCCTTAATTCGATTTGTCATTCTGAGTGAAAATTTAGTGATTGCATTCCCCAATCACATTTTAGCGAATTGAATGAATTCACTTTAGACTCATTCGATTCATAAATATCGAATGCATTCGTTTTATTTTTCATTCGACTTTCAAAAATCGAATGCATTCGATTTTTTTTCATTTGACTTTTAAAAATCGAATGCATTCACTTGCGAATGCAATCGATTTTCTTTTCATTCAATTTGAAAAATCGAATGGCTTATTCATTCATTGCATAAAAAACTTAAAAAAACTAACCAAGATAGAGCAGAACGGAGCCAATTTTTTGTCCATAGTATCGCTAACACTCTTCAGATTTTTTTTGTCGTATAGGCAGTTAATATGTGCATTTTTAAAATTTTCGGGAACACCAATTTTTTTGGATTCAAAATTAGAGCCCATTACGGTCATCGTATGTAAAATGAGTAGGCGATACTATGGACAAAAATTTGGCTCCGTTTTGGTCTATATATTTAAAAAACCGATTGCATTCGCAGTGAATTGATAAAAAATCGAATGCATTCGATTTTTCTAAATCGAATGAACAAGAAATCGAATGCATTCATTTTTGTTCATTCAATCGAATGAATTCCAAGGACTGCATTCAATGTTGATTTATGAAATTGAATGCATTCACTGACAATGAAAATTGAATGGATTTTTTTGAGAATTCATTCGAAAAGGATTTCATTCTTCGAAGCTCTGGTCACAGACTAATACAGACTCGACATAAGTGACAGGTGTCAAAAAAGTAGTTCTGAACCATATGGTTAATATTTTCAAATTATTCTACGAATTAGGTTAGAAAGAGAAAGCTGATATAACGCGCCATAAGAAAAATAGATGCCAGATCGGTTTTTGTTGTTTCACTCACTCCTAAGTCGTAGAAAGTGTTGCCATTTTAGCTTAAAACGGACTAAAAACCGCTCTGTTTTATCCTAAAATCGCTTAGTTTTTCCCCAATTTTTCTAATAAAACTCTACTGTCGAGTCTGTTTATAGTCTGTGCTCTGGTTTTGGGCCTATATTCTCCGTGCCGTGCTTGTTCTTGTTCTATTCTAAAATAGTTACTTTTAATAATTGAGTACTCTATAAAATAGGCAGTATTGAGTACTCGGTACTTAAATACTCAATACTATTACAACTCTATTCAACACCCAAATACTCAATACATTTGCAACACTAACACCACCATTGTGAAAAAAAGCCGCGTTCTAAAAAATAGTGGTAGAGAAAAGAAAAAATTATTTTCTATTAATTTTTACACAAATCGAATTAGCATTATTTTATTGCAAGTAACTAATACACACCGATTAAAAACATATATTAAAAAAAGAAATGGCGGTAAGTTCATATTTTAATTCATATAATTTGCAAAGTTCATTAATTAATCTTAAGAAAAATCAAAGAGAAAAATGAGGCCGACTTTGGTTAGCACATTTTTTTTTTCAAACTGCAATAACCAAATTAGAAAGTTAAATTGTATTTTTATAAAATTTATAGCAACCTACCAAAGTATTTGTTGGTAGTTTACCTCCTGGTACCAAACCAGAAGAACTACGTCGTTTATTTGAAGATTATGGTGTCGTCGTGGAATGTGATGTCATGAATCGATGCGGCTTTGTACACATGAAAAATGCCGCGATGGCGGATAGCGCCATTGTTGCTCTAAATGCCACCGAATTCAAAGGCCAAAATATCGTTGTGGAACATGGTAGACCCAAAGAAAGAAAACAAGGTGGGGGTGGTGGAGGCGGCGGAAGAGGTGGTAATCAAGGAGGTGGCGGAGGACCTCGTGGCGGTAGAGGTGGCGGCGGTCGTGGAGGTGGAGGCGGTAAGTTGAAATATATATTCTTTTTATATCTGGAAATTTTCCGGATTTCCATACATGTATATATTTTGGAAGGCTTAAGGGAAGTCAACTTAAGCTTTGCTTTATTTAATATACAAATTCTATTTGTTTTTTCGGTTTGTTTTCCATTGACAAAAAAAAGTTGGCTTCCCTGGCAAGCAAAACAACAGTAATTTCAATTCAGCGGCCACTTTACAATTGGCCGGTGCCATTATGGAATTACTAGCTGACCCCCAAAATCAACTCGATGATCTTTCAGGTGGCAACATGATTATAAGCGCAGCTGGTGGTGGTATTGGCGGCGGTGGAGGCTTCCGCAGAGGAGGTGGTGGTGGAGGACCACAAGGCGGCGGTGGTCGTGGCAATTTCCAAGGTGGTAATCGTGGAGGCAATCAAAACATGAATGGTCCTGGTCCCATGAGAAATCAAGGTGGCTTTAAAGGTGATAGACCTACACCTTACTCCCAGGGAATGAATATGGGTAATCCTCAAGGTGGCGGTGGAGGCCGTTTCAGTAATCAACAAGCTAATGGTGGTCGTGGCGGCAATTTTGGAAATAATCAGCGTGGCGGTAATTTTGCACCAAAAGACGACTTTGGTGGCAACGATTCCTGGAATGATGATGTTCCCATCGGTCGTGGTGGTGGAGGTGGTATTCCACCCCAGGGAGGACGCAGTTTTGCTGATGACAACTTCCTTGGTGGCTTTAGTGGTAATATGGGCAATGCTGGTGGCGGCGGCGGTAACTTTGGAGGACAACAAGATAGACGTGGTTTTGCCTTACCTTCTAATCAATTCCAACAATATGGTGGCGGTAATCAGGTTGGAGGCTATGGCAGTGGCGATGGTGGTGTTAATTTCAGTGATGATTCTATTTTCCAAAGAAGACCCAATAACAATGCAGCCAATATGTAAGTAGGATAAAAAAAATGTTTAATGAACGTTGCTAGTTTTTTTTAATTATATTTATGATTAAGTAATACAATATAATTAATATTATTTTTTATACCCACGCCCACAAAAGAAGACGGGCCGAAATAATTAAAGATTGATGAACATCTGTCATAAAACTTTTTATGTGTTGTAGTAAAAAAAACATGTAAAAATGTATTTTTTAGATATTGTTTTAGTTTTTTGACGGGGATCTTTTACCCTGGTCCGATTTGGTAAATTAACAAACTACTTTAGACAACTACCATAAGACAAATTCGTGCAAATCCTTAGCAGTATAACTCCTTTAGATTGGACAGCATCGTTCTTTCCACAGACGGACGTAGCTAGAATGTCTTAGAATCGATCATTCATCGATAATAAATGTAAATATATCTGTCATTCGTGGGTACAAAAATGTCGGAGAAATTTTGAAAAATTTTCCAAGTCCCAACCATAAATATTTTGTGATATGTCACTTGTGTCCAGGTGACATGTTACGTGACCTATAAAGGAACGGACCGGTCACTTTTCCTGCAGAGATATGAAATAAAGTCAAATGTTATGAACATTTTTTATTATAATTTTAAATAATTTTTAATTACAAAAATAAAACTGCGTAAAATAAAAACAAGTGAGAGTGTTAAATTTGACTGTCCCAATTCATTTTTGACGAGTAAAACGACATTTTCTTTCTAATCCCCTGGGCCCATGTGCGGAAGACTTTGAACTTCTTCTAGCAAAATATCGTTTCATTTGTTTATAAAAATACAAAAAACATGTAAAAAAAAATTGCATTTTTCTGAGGTCTGCACCGGTTTTGCCCAATTATGAACTTAAGATGCAAAAGACCAGTAGTGCGATTCAGTAACTTTTTTAACGAAATTATCGATATCGTTAACTAACGAGAATTGTCGGTTGTTTTAACGAATATGTGATTCTATAAATTTTTCAATTAACGACAAGAAATAACGACAAAAATAGTTAATTTGAAATTTGTTTATTTTGAATTTGTATTGAGAACCGAAAAATTTCGTTAACTTTAACTTTAAAAATTTATTTGTTGATAAGTTAACGATTTTCAATAACGACAAAATTCGGTGGAAAAATGTTTTAGAATCGCTTTTAAAGACAATTGTCGATAAGTAACGATTATTGACAATATAACTACCGATTTTTGTCGTTAAAAAGTTAGTGACTTGCGCTACAGGAGACATGTTTGTGCTAAACTTCAGGAGTATAGCCCTTTTATATTCGACTGCATCGTGTTATATACAGACGGACGGACGGACATTCATAGAAAGTCTTAGAATCAATCATGGGTCAAAAGTTTTTATACTTTACCACGGGGTTATCGACCGATATTTCGATGCGTTAAACATGGAAAGAGAAAATATGTAAAAAAACGTTGGTAAAGCGCTTACTTACACTTTTTTGAATTATATTTTAAGTAAAATAAGTGATTGAACCACACAACTCTAGTTATGACAAACTATACCGTATTTTCTCTTTAGGGGTGGTGGTGGCAATGCTGGCGGCGGCGGTGGTGGTAATTTCAACCGTGGAGGTAACACTGGAGGTCGAGGTGGTGGCGGCGGCGGTGCTGGTGGTTTCCAAAATAATCGTGGTGGACAAGGTTTCCAACAAGGAGGTGGCTTTAAACGTGGTGGCCCCGGAGGTAATAATATGAATTCAGGTGATAATAATTACCAACAACAATTTCCACCTCTAGCAGGAGGAGGCGGTGGTGGACAAGGTGGTTTTGGCAATAACCGAGGCGGTGGTGGAGGTGGCCGCGGTGGTGGTGGTGGCGGTATGAATCGGTAAGTTTGTTACTATTTTTTTTTTTTAATATAGAATTGAAATAAGTGATAGGAATTGAAACAAGTAGCAAGAAATATTAAAATTACTCTTAAATGCTGGAATTTTTGTTCAAAATAATTAGCGCCAAAAGATTAAATGAAAAAAGGAATAAACTGTTTTTTAATAGCAAAATTTTTTTTTGCATTTTTTTAAAATATACAAATTTTCTTGAAAAAAAAAACAGATTTTATGGAGTTTGACAATCAATTATTTGCGATATGATGCATGCGAATATCTCTTAAAACTTTTAAACTGTAAAAAGTAACGTTACGAAAAATGTTTAAATTACATTTAAAAATGTTCTGTTACACTTGTTATATTTGTTATATAAAAAAAAAATACAGAACAAATTCGAACGATGCGAAAAATTATTTAAACTTTTCGATAAAGGAAAAGGTTTTCGCAGTGTAAAAAAACCCACTAAGGGATATTTTTCTCAGTGTATAAAACCCCGCCGACAGAAATTATGTCCCATATATGGTCTCTAGCATCTTCGGATGGATATCGCTTAATCGCCTCTGAACCGATCAAGATTCGATCGAACCGATATTTCTTCGTATAAATAACTCACAAAATAGAAAAAGCTTAATTTTTTAAATTAAGGTTTAGACAATGTCAATAGATGCACAGAAAATAAATTTGTTTATTTTAACGTTTTCATAGCGTTAATATTCTAAATCCACAGTACAGAAACGACTTTCTGACATTTGGAAAAGTCATTAATCAATTCATAATTTTTGAATTACAATTAAAAAAGGTGTCGTTGTTAAGAGCACGTATCCAGTGTTAAAAACATTGCGGGACAACCTTTTTTTCCGCAAAATATAAAAAAACAACTCAATAGAAATTTACTTCTAAAAAAATATCGTCTTGAGTTGTATTACTGTGTCCAAAAATTTGGGGTCACCGAGGGTATCTAGAACAGGAAAAAAACAATTAAAGTATACCATTAGTAAACCAATACTTCTAAAAGGTTTTGAAAACTTAGCTCGAGTTTTTTTATGGCCCACTGAAGTTTTTAATTTTTGTTTGAAGGCGTTTGGAATAAGTAAAAAAAAAAAAATAAATCTACTTCTAAGCTAAATACTGTTAATAGATTTCTTTAGGGATGGTGGTTCCTTTCCTGATACATATAAACCCTCTATTTCTCATTTTTCAAATAACACCACTTAAGCATGCTTTTAAACGGTTAATATGTTCTGCAAATTCTCTTTATCAAATTTCAATTGGGGTTGTGGAAGGCTAAAACTTGATGTGCATTTAGCTTATATCGTACGAACTTTAATCTTTTCGACCTCTAGTGAAATTTGATGCCGAAAATGTTTGTAGAACATTTTAACTAGAGATGGGAGCGTGAGTGATTTTTGACTCACACTCACTCACGCTGATAACAGAAATGTTTGAATCACGCACACTCACGAGCATATTTTTTGTACTCACACTCACTCACAATCACGTAAGTAAATTAAATACAACTCACACTCACGCAAGCTTCACTCACACACACGTTGACTCACACTAACGAAACTCTTATTTATACAAAAAAAAAAATCAAAAACTAAAATTTCAAATGCTGTCAAAATTTTCAGCAAAATTTAAAGTTCAGCGAAATTTTAAATTTTTTTTTGCTTTTTTCGTTACGAAATCTTAAGTTAAGCCAAATTTTTCAATTTTTTGTTTGCTTTTTTTGTCACGAAAGGAAATATGAAGAGAAAATAAATCACGCAAAAAATCGACTCACGCAAACTCACTCACCCAAAAATCTTACTCACGCACACTCACTCACGCAATTTTTTTTCCACTCACACTCACTCACAATCACGTGAGTAAAATTGAATTTAGTCACACTCACGCGTGATCACTCGTGAATCACGCTTCAATCTGCTCATGAGCCGGTCTATCCTTATAACTATCCGAATTTTGCAATAAATTTCCTGGGGTTGAAATCCAAGATCCATTTGAGTATATCCAGAAATATTTGAAATAATTGTATCACATCGCCTTCCCAAAATATGGGCATTTCCGATTTTTATGGATCAAGCCCTTAAAATCGATTTTTTTTTAATATTGGAAGAGGTGATGTTAAAGCTATTCATATTTTTTATTCGAACTCCCAATAAAATTACCTAACTTTTGCAAGAAATCCGAACTCGATACGATCAGGGATACCATCAGGACATTAAAAGGACTTTTGAGGGATTGGTCCACAAAAATTGAAAATGCCTATATCTCGAGAAGGCGATTTGATACAATTTTTCTGATATCAGGTTCGTGTTTAGGATCCATATTAACACTTTGTAAAGAGTATAGATATTTAGAGACTTCAACTCGATCATAACAGTTAAGATCTATGATCTATCCACATTACGAGTATCGTATCTAGCTCAGAGTTAGATTAATAAGATTTTTTGACTTATTCCAAAGGCCTTTGAAAAAAAAAAAAAAATACAAACTTTTGTGGGCCATTAAGAACAGCTCGAGCTAGGTTTTCAAACCCCATTGGAGTGTGTGGTCTACTAATGGTATACCTTTTTTTGCCCCATTCAAAAAATCGTGTTACACATTTATAAAAAAAAATATTTTAATAATCTTAAAATTTTAATAGTTTTAATTATAGTTTAAGAAATCCATTTATATATTTTGTTTACAAAAAATACTAATTGAAAACATTTATCTTCTTTAAAACAGCAATGGGCCACGACAAAATATGCCAAATCGACGTTATTAAAATACATAGAAAAACATAAAAACTCCCTTGAAAATACTTAAGCAAAAAATTTTATTAAAAACTTGCGTACATTTTTGCTAAATGGAAAAAAAAACATATGAAAAAAATCATCAAAATAGTATTTTTTTAAGTATACAAATAAACTATGACTTCTATTTTACGTAAACGCGATTAAACGTAAAGTTTTCATATTTCAACACAAGCGTTATTTTTTAAGTTTTATAAAATTGATTAGAAATGCCAACATATTCTTGATACAAATTTGCAATAAAATTATGCGTTTTAGTTAATTTTCTCATAGAAATATAAAAAGCACAATCAATTTAAATGACTAATTAACAAAATTGTAAACAAAAATTAATTTAAAATCCTTTTATTCATAAAATTTCCATAACATAAAATTAATTATAAACAAAAAAAATATGCGTTAGTTTTTAAAAACAACCCTTACAAAATACATAAAAAAAAAACAAAATAAAAAGTAACAACAAAATGCGTTTTATTCAATATTTAATTCAATGCTGTGTTTTTAATCGAAGGGTTAACGTTTACCCTTATAAAAACTTTATGAAATACCCGGTTTGTTGTAGGGTTATATAGTCGAAAAGTCGATTAATCGACTGAAAAAGTCGAAAAGTCGAAATCGACTTTTTTGTTGTTAAAAAGTCGAAAAGTAGACTTTTGCTTTCGACTTTTTTCAACTATTTTTGACTTTATGGACTTACTTGTTTTTTTTTTTTTTAACTTTTGCCAGATGAAAATAATTTCTTCTGAAAAAAAATCTCAAATGACAGCGGAGTTTAACAAAAACTGAAGCTATTGGCATTTCGTTGTTACCACGTATTTTGTATGTGAAGCAAAAATGCCAAATTCATTAGTTAGAAAGTGTTAAGTGCAATATTTACCAATAGTTTTGATTATTGTAAAAACTTTAGTGATAGGGTTCTATAAATCACAAGTCGACTTGTGCAGAGTTCGAACGAATTCTATTGAGAATTAATTCCCAAAAAGTTCAATTCTGATTTAAAAAGTTTTGAATTATCATTCCTTACTAGCATTCAACACGAATTAAATAAAAGACTTAATTCTCAAAGCTCAAATCAAATTGAATTAATTCCCAAGAGAATTAATTCCTTGCAAGCTAATCATTCAATTGAATGATCAAAATTGTTCAACATTCAAATCTATTACAAATTGAATGATGATTTTTTTATTTCATTCCCTTTATATTTTTTTAAAAATGTGTTGCTTGTGTGCCTTTTAATCATCTTCGTGTGTAAACGATCGTCTCGTCTGCTGCTTCCCACACAAGCATAAATGTGTGTGTGTATGTGTGTTGCGCTTCACTGTTTTAAATTGAATGATAAGAAAATTTCATCATTCAATTTGAGGTGGATTGATTTGGATAAAAAAATAATGATTCAAGTTGAATGATCATTCTTCAGGAATGAATTCTTGAAAGAATTAATTCAGTTGAATGATTTTAGGGAATGCCAAATTCTATTTTTTTAATTCGAATTAAAAAATTGATTAAAGAGTTAATTCTTTCGAACCTTTGGACTTGTGCTTTTGATTTTTTCAACCTTTTCCACTTTTTAGATTTTTTTGACTTTTTTTTAACATTCATTACTTTGGTACCGAATATTGTTAAATAAAATGCAATAAAAAAATAGCACCTAAATGCTTACAATAAGTCAAAAATTAACTTTTATTTACAAAACAATCGACTTTTAAAAAGTTGTAAAAAGTCGGAAAAAGTCAAAAGTCGAAAGTTCGAAAAAATTCGAAAAATCTACTTTTTTTGAATTTGAAAAAAGTCGGAAAGTCGATTTTTAGAAATTAAAAAAAGTCGAAAAGTCGACTTTTTGTTGCGACTATATAACCCTAGTTTGTTGATGTTCCTTTTTAACCCTCTAACCGGCCATTTTTGTTTTCCAATAAAAAAAAATATTTCTATGGTAATTTGGGCACGAAAAGTCCATTTCTGCACTCAGAAATATTAAAAACTTAGCGGTTTTCATCCAGATGAAATTGTTGGTACCCCGCCTAGAGGCGGTCTTGCCAAGTAACGGATAAAAAAAATATATAAAAAATACTTTAAAAATTAAATTTTTTTCTAACAATTTTTGTTAAAAAATATTTTTTTTAAGTGCATTTTTTGTTTTCATATAAAAAATAAAGAGAGCAATAAAAAATAGGATTATTAAAGAAATTTTGTAGAAAGAGAAAAAATCAAAATGAAAAAAGTATCAGAAATAACCAGAAAAAAGCACCCTCTAATGGGCAAGACCGCCTCTAGACGGGCTATCCTTCTATGCATCTCCTGGAGTATCCTTGTAAGTAATCCATTGACCGAACTTGCAAAATCATTCTAGAGGCTTTAATCTATGCACCTGATTTTTTTTAAAGCTCTGGATCAATTGAAAATATATTTTTTTAATTTTTATAAAATCACGTTTTTGCAAAATATTTAATTTGGCAATTTCCCTTAAACTTGCACTTTTGATTGACAATAACTTTTTAACTATACGTCTGATCACAACAGTGAAAACATGAACGGGTCAATTGAAGTCTAACGAAAGTCCCCATTAACCCTTGAAAAAAAAAAAAAATAATTTGATGTATTTTGGGTCAATTTAGTATACCCCGTCTAGAGGCGGGGCTGCCGGTTAGAGGGTTAATAACATCTATTGTATACCTTAAGGCGAAAAATGCTAAAACGTATACTAAAGTGCGTATGATACTTGCTTTTTTTCAACTTTTCAACCCACTTTATACGGGGTTTTCTATTATATTTTCGAAACTCTACAGAAAAATGTGTATTTATCGAAATTCTCGTAGAAAAACCCTGAAAAAGTAGCTTGACATGTTGAAAAACAAGCATCATATAGGCATAAGCAGCATGTAGACTAGCGCCGTCTAACATATTTAACTTGAACAAAGTGCGAATTTAATAAATCGAAATGTCAGTGGATTTATTAAATCAAAAACAAACGATGGTTAAGATATTTATGAAACACCCGGTTTGTTTATGATAATTTTTAATAGCATCTATTGTATAACTTAAGGCGAAAAATGATAAAACGTATGATACTAAGCAGCATGTAAACTAGCGCCATCTCACAAATTCAACTTGAGCAAAGTACGAATTTAATAAATCGAAATGATTAAAAAATCACAGAAAACATTTTATTCCAACCATTCAGCATTTGAAAATTTTTCATCGTAATGAAATTTAAGCAAACGAAATCATTTAATCTAAAATTAAACATCCAGCATTAAAAATAAAATTTCATCGTCATGAAACGAAATATTGAAATTGATTCTGAAAACTTTGCGACATCGAATGGACAAATCTTCATAAAGAGACATTAAAATATTGCTCCATATTTTGCGGATTGTATATAAAACTCGAAAGTTTCTCGTAAGTACATACCAAAAAACTTTTTTAATAAATCTAGAGACTAATCATGCATTTTTAAAAGCTAGAATTAAAAAAAAAACTATATTGAAATAGACTTATCACGCGAACAAATATTAATATTATCACAATTGAATAACAGTAATATTTTCTGTAAAACATTTAAAATAAATCCATATTGAAATTAATTTAGGTGTATACAAATCGTTTTTACATTTGTGAAAATATTTGCGATTTTGAATGTAAAACAGTAAATTGTACAGTCAAAAATGAAATCATTGAGTTTCAAGTTTGCAGATTATATAATACGAAACTTGTAATTTTAAGATTAACGATTTTTTAATTTATCGCAAAGTTTTGTTTCGACGATTTTTGTTTTTTAGTACAATTTTTTAAAATCCTACATTTACTTTTCAACTAATATATATTTTTAATAATTTTATTTACAGGCAACGTTACTAGAATCCAATCCATCATCAGGAAAACAAAATGGGTGCCTTTTATTTAGTTTAATTTTAGTATAAATACTCTCAAATGCAGTTATTATTCATAAGACTGTCTTCCACTTCCATGATAATTTTTAAGATTTGTAATTATGATTTAAAGTTGACCAATTTATTTTTTTAAATAAAATTTATTATGACAATTTTTAAATAAAATATGTTTTACTGTAATTCTCGTATCGGCCAGATTTGACGATTTATTGGTTAAAAAAAGCTAATTGTAAAGTGTTCTGTGAAATGTTGCTATTTAGCCGCCACGGGTTGGGTTCATAAGGGTCTAGTGAAATGTCATAATCAAGGGTCATATATTCAGTGTTGAGACATTTTCGTGTGAGGTCCTTGAGGATATAATAAACTCTGTGGGGAAATATAGTCTGAATATTTAATCTATATACCAGCTAATAGTACAGTACAATTTTTTATAATCAGATTTTCTGAATTCCAATTGATATTTTTAGAATTTTTATACCCTACAATACTTTGTGGTACAGTGTATAATGAGTTTGTGCTGATGTTTGTAACTACCCAAAATATTGGTCTTAAATCCACCTTCAATTCAAGCATACCGATTGACTCAGAATCACTTTTTGAATCGATTTATCAATGTTCGTCTGTCTGTCTGTCCGTATGTGCATGTAACGGTGTAAACACGATTCAGGTCGCAATTATCAACCGATTTGGCTAAAATTTGAAACTAAAGCTTCTTTTGACCCAGCCTATTGAAATTGGAAAAAAAATCGGTCCATGTTTTTTTAGGCTTAGCCTCATACAAACGTCCCCTTTCAATTTGCCTCAAATGACTAAAAGATATCCTATTCAAGTTTGGCAGGTAATCGTGTTTTTTATTCACAAATCACCATGCCGAATTTTAAAGGAATCGGATCAGTTCTAGCCTGCATACAAACCACCTTTCCGATATTCACAAAAATCTCAAATTTCATGAAAATATTTTATCAAAATTTTGTTAACGCGTAATTTAATAAGCTAATGAAATCTAATTATAATCGGATCATTTTTAGACTTAGGCCCATATAAAAATTTCGCCCGATATTCAGTTAAAGCCGTACATTTGCAACAAATAGAAGCCTCTTTTACTAAAATTTGGTTTGTGAGTGTTTTTTACGCTTTTTAAAGATTAAAAAAAAGATAGATCTAATCGGCCCAGGTTTGAACTTGGGACCCATTTTCCGGAAAACACTGGTGTAGGGTATTATACGAGCGGTCTTGACCAACTATAATTGTTTTCTTATAGAGTAAATTAAAATTTAGTATAATTTACTTAATTTTCCTACTGGGATCTTTTTAGCTTCTGCGCTCTCTTCGAAACACTCTCTTTTAAATATACTCTTTTGTTACCAGAATTGCCATTTCATTGAGTTTAATTAACCAAAATGGGGAAAAATATGTACCAATTTAGAATATTTGTCCACGCTCACTCACTATTCACGTGAGTAATAAAAAACTTACTCACGCTCACTCGTGACTCACGCCAGATTCAATCACGCTAGGGCTGCCAATCCCGACATCCCGGGATTGTGTCTTAAAATAAATCCCGAATTCCGGGATTTTTAATATCAATCCCGGGATTTTTGAAATATTAAAAATATTAAAAAAATACAACTTTGTTCAATTATTGTTACATTTACATAAACAAATTACATTTACATAAACAAATTAAAAAAACTAAAACTTTTTTTAATTTTCAACGTAGCTGGCCACGAATTTGGCCGAGCTGAGAATTCTACCCAGGCTTGCTGAATATAAGTTCAAAGCACTAACCATTAATCCACAGTCACGGAGCCCTTTGACCAAATTGTGCAGGTTTTGGCGAAAATTTTCTAAAAACCCGAAACTTTGATCGAAAGGCGCCACGGATAAATTTAATCCGATTGGCCTAAAATTTGTACCACATAAGTTTTAGGCGTAGGAAAATAAAAATTCAAAATTGGAAGAAAAACCTTTTTTATACAAAAAAAAATTTCTCCTTTAAATGTTTTTATTATTTTAAGTTTTCTTTAAATTAGTTTTAAAAGTATACAGTGCAACAACTAAAATCGGAATGGGATGAAACCAAAAGCAAATAAAAGTTGTCATTTTCCATAACAAACCCCTTAAGGATTTTTTTAGTTCATTGCTAAATATTTAATAATAATAATTACTTGAAAACTGCATAAGTGGCGTATACTTAATTTTTTAATTGGCTTTAAATAACAACCAGAATAATTAGAAATCATTTGTTTAATAATTTCGTTGTAGCGAAATCGACCCAAGGGTTTTCGTGGGAATCAAACCCACGACTCCCTGCTTAATAGGCTAGTACGCTACCAAATAACCCACAGTAGACCCTTATACCCTATTCACACTTACAGTTTTAAACCGTTTTTAGCAATTATTTTTAGCATTTTCTGTCAATATACTGTAATGGAATAAAGAAAGTGCTAAAAATGTTGATGCTAAAAACGATTTAAAACTGTACGTGTGAATAGGGTATTAATATGCACAATAAAATTGAAACATAAAGAATCTACTATTTTTTTATAATCAAAAAAATTTAATCCCGAAAAATCCCGTGATCCCGAAAAATACCGGTTCGATTTTCAAATCCCGAATCCCGGGATTTAAAAAAAAGATCCCGTTTGACAGCCCTAAATCACGCTCACGCGTGAGTCACGCAAAATCTACTTACGCAATAAAATTTTCTTACCAAAAAAAAAAAAATAAACTCCAAAAATTTTTTTACAACAAATTGGGCAAATCAAAAAATCTAATCACGCAAACTCACGCAAAAAATGAATGACTCACTCACTAATCACTCACTTAAATTTTTTTTCAACTCACGCTCACGCTCACTCACAATCACGTAATTGAAATGAAAATCACTCACGCATGATTCACGTGAATCGCACAAATCTCTTCTTCCACCGACTAACTTTTTTCCACTTAAAAATCTTTACCTTAAAAACGCTATATTAATGGAACATGGCAACACTAAACCATCGTTTTCTTCTCTTCTATTTATAACCTACACTACTATGTCAAATTAAGTATAATTAGTTTGTGCTTAAGTTTGTGACAAAAAAAAATTATTTAAAATTTAACAAAAAAATCTCTCAAAAATGCACAACACGTTTGAGAAAAAAATTATTTTGACCAAAATCAAGCTTTTTGTGAACTTTGACCTTAATATTTAAAAAAAACCTGACGTAAAGTAAACATATGAAATCAGCATCGAAAGGTTAATTGAAGACCAATCAAACATTAACACGTTTATTGTGAACTTTAACACCAATTTTCTTAACAGCCTGACGTGATCGAAAGATTTGGAAACCAGAATTGAAATAAGCATCAAAATGGTTATCAAAAATTTCATAAGAAAAACTCTAAAAAACGCCCAAAAAACATTGTGAACTTTGGCTCAATTTTCTCAAAACCTCACTTAATAAAAAAAATTTGGAAACCATAATTGCAATCAGCATCGAAAGGTTAATGAAAAACGAGTAGTTCCAGATGCATCCCGAAATTTCACAAAAAAAGCTCTTAAAAATGCCCAAAAGCAATTTGTTGTAAACTTTGAATTGAATTATTTCAAAAACCTTTTGTGATGGAAAAATTTGAAAACCGGATTCGTAATCAGCATTGAAAGGTTAATGGCAAATTGTCGTAACTGTGAGTGAGTGTTAGGCGAAAGTCATTTACACGCCCATCTCTAGTACAATAATACCTTTATAATTTTAGAGTTAGTACATTATAGGGTAATAGAAACCGGTCTTGACCGACCATAATTTTCTTACTTGCTTTTAGTGTACTTTTGTTTTATTTTTTTTTTTGTGTTTATTTAAAAACAGAGTATAAAAATTCGCAAAAGTAGCGGCAGTTAAGTGTAGAGGAAGAACTCGACGTCGGTTCGGTTGGTTTTCTTGGCTTCCATTTGGCATTTTCTTGCTAAAATTAAAAAACAAAAAAAAAGAAATAAGAAAAAAATCTAAAGTTGGAAATGAAGTAACAAATTACAAATTAAATTTACACTAATTTAGTCAATACCTTTTAACAAAAGAAGAAAAATTGAATCACAAAAACCTCAAAGTGGCTGCCTAAAATATAATTTCATAAGTTCAATAAAATCGTTAAAAATAAAATAAATATGCAAATTCAAGTTTTTTTAACATCTACGACAACAAAAACAACAATAAAATGTTTAAATTGTTGTTGGTGTCTTAAAAAATATGCATTAATAATTTTTTTAGTGTTTTCAATAACATTTAATGCATTGGAGGTCACAGCCACAATTAATTCGCAGACATCATCATCAACATTGGAACAACCAGATATACAACAAAATCCAACAGCTGTTGATTTGAAAGGAAAATTAGTTTTTGCACATGTGGTAAGAGGAAGAGGTCATTTACATATAAAAGAAGTATTAAAGAGAACTACAAATTTTTAACTTTTTGCCTAATTCAAGATATATCGCCATGGCGATCGTACTCCCATTGAGCCATACCGCACAGATCCTTGGAATAAATTGGAATATTGGCTTACTGGTTGGGGTCAATTAACTAATGTAAGTATAAAGAGTTTTTTTTTAGGAAACATATGGATACTTTTGCATACTAAATACCTTTTTAATTACAAATTGATTTTAATTTATAATTTGCTATCTTTGTTAGGTTTAAAACCTTTAAACAAAGAAATTAGTTGATTTAGCAGTATTTTTAATAGACGATAATCATAACGTGACCAACTACTTACATTTGTGTAATACAATGGTTCCCAAACTTTGATTCTCGCCCCACTGGGGGCAATTTGCAGGTTCCAGGGGGGCAACGAGCAAATTTTCAAAAAAAATTTTAGTCAAATTAACTACAAAAACTATTTTTTTTAGCAAAATTTACTGCAAAAATTTTGTTAACTGTAAAAATTTTTACTAAAAAAACTTAGTTTAAATGCTTACTTTACAAAAACTTTGCTGAACCTGTAGTAATTTTTCATTAGAAACGAAAATTAGAAAAATTAAAAAATTTTTCTTGAGTGTATGGGGGACAAAGCAATTTTTTAAACTTAAAAGTGGGGTTGGGAACCATTGGTGTAATACCACTAGTATTAACTTTTAAGGAATTGGAAAAGTTTATATGGAAATGTCTTAGAATTTTACTGCGGGAAATTCAGAAATTTTCTTAATGAAAAATGTATTTATACCCTACACCACACTGTGGTACAGGGTATAATGAGTTTGTGCTGATGTTTGTAACTACCCAAAATATTGGTCCTAGACCCACCTTTAAGTATACCGATCGACTCAGAATCACTTTTTGAGTCGATTTAGCGATGTCCGTCCGTCCGTCTGTCTGTCTGTCTGTCTGTCTGTCTGTCTGTCTGTCTGTCTGTCTGTCTGTCTGTCTGTCTGTCTGTCTGTCTGTCTGTCTGTCTGTCTGTCTGTCTGTCTGTCTGTCTGTATGTCTGTCTGTCTGTCTGTCTGTCTGTCTGTCTGTCTGTCTGTCTGTCTGTCTGTCTGTCTGTCTGTCTGTCTGTCTGTCTGTCTGTCTGTCTGTCTGTCTGTCTGTCTGTCTGTCTGTCTGTCTGTCTGTCTGTCTGTCTGTCTGTCTGTCTGTCTGTCTGTCTGTCTGTCTGTCTGTCTGTCTGTCTGTCTGTCTGTCTGTCTGTCTGTCTGTCTGTCTGTCTGTCTGTCTGTCTGTCTGTCTGTCTGTCTGTCTGTCTGTCTGTCTGTCTGTCTGTCTGTCTGTCTGTCTGTCTGTCTGTCTGTCTGTCTGTCTGTCTGTCTGTCTGTCTGTCTGTCTGTCTGTCTGTCTGTCTGTCTGTCTGTCTGTCTGTCTGTCTGTCTGTCTGTCTGTCTGTCTGTCTGTCTGTCTGTCTGTCTGTCTGTCTGTCTGTCTGTCTGTCTGTCTGTCTGTCTGTCTGTCTGTCTGTCTGTCTGTCTGTCTGTCTGTCTGTCTGTCTGTCTGTCTGTCTGTCTGTCTGTCTGTCTGTCTGTCTGTCTGTCTGTCTGTCTGTCTGTCTGTCTGTCTGTCTGTCTGTCTGTCTGTCTGTCTGTCTGTCTGTCTGTCTGTCTGTCTGTCTGTCTGTCTGTCTGTCTGTCTGTCTGTCTGTCTGTCTGTCTGTCTGTCTGTCTGTCTGTCTGTCTGTCTGTCTGTCTGTCTGTCTGTCTGTCTGTCTGTCTGTCTGTCTGTCTGTCTGTCTGTCTGTCTGTCTGTCTGTCTGTCTGTCTGTCTGTCTGTCTGTCTGTCTGTCTGTCTGTCTGTCTGTCTGTCTGTCTGTCTGTCTGTCTGTCTGTCTGTCTGTCTGTCTGTCTGTCTGTCTGTCTGTCTGTCTGTCTGTCTGTCTGTCTGTCTGTCTGTCTGTCTGTCTGTCTGTCTGTCTGTCTGTCTGTCTGTCTGTCTGTCTGTCTGTCTGTCTGTCTGTCTGTCTGTCTGTCTGTCTGTCTGTCTGTCTGTCTGTCTGTCTGTCTGTCTGTCTGTCTGTCTGTCTGTCTGTCTGTCTGTCTGTCTGTCTGTCTGTCTGTCTGTCTGTCTGTCTGTCTGTCTGTCTGTCTGTCTGTCTGTCTGTCTGTCTGTCTGTCTGTCTGTCTGTCTGTCTGTCTGTCTGTCTGTCTGTCTGTCTGTCTGTCTGTCTGTCTGTCTGTCTGTCTGTCTGTCTGTCTGTCTGTCTGTCTGTCTGTCTGTCTGTCTGTCTGTCTGTCTGTCTGTCTGTCTGTCTGTCTGTCTGTCTGTCTGTCTGTCTGTCTGTCTGTCTGTCTGTCTGTCTGTCTGTCTGTCTGTCTGTCTGTCTGTCTGTCTGTCTGTCTGTCTGTCTGTCTGTCTGTCTGTCTGTCTGTCTGTCTGTCTGTCTGTCTGTCTGTCTGTCTGTCTGTCTGTCTGTCTGTCTGTCTGTCTGTCTGTCTGTCTGTCTGTCTGTCTGTCTGTCTGTCTGTCTGTCTGTCTGTCTGTCTGTCTGTCTGTCTGTCTGTCTGTCTGTCTGTCTGTCTGTCTGTCTGTCTGTCTGTCTGTCTGTCTGTCTGTCTGTCTGTCTGTCTGTCTGTCTGTCTGTCTGTCTGTCTGTCTGTCTGTCTGTCTGTCTGTCTGTCTGTCTGTCTGTCTGTCTGTCTGTCTGTCTGTCTGTCTGTCTGTCTGTCTGTCTGTCTGTCTGTCTGTCTGTCTGTCTGTCTGTCTGTCTGTCTGTCTGTCTGTCTGTCTGTCTGTCTGTCTGTCTGTCTGTCTGTCTGTCTGTCTGTCTGTCTGTCTGTCTGTCTGTCTGTCTGTCTGTCTGTCTGTCTGTCTGTCTGTCTGTCTGTCTGTCTGTCTGTCTGTCTGTCTGTCTGTCTGTCTGTCTGTCTGTCTGTCTGTCTGTCTGTCTGTCTGTCTGTCTGTCTGTCTGTCTGTCTGTCTGTCTGTCTGTCTGTCTGTCTGTCTGTCTGTCTGTCTGTCTGTCTGTCTGTCTGTCTGTCTGTCTGTCTGTCTGTCTGTCTGTCTGTCTGTCTGTCTGTCTGTCTGTCTGTCTGTCTGTCTGTCTGTCTGTCTGTCTGTCTGTCTGTCTGTCTGTCTGTCTGTCTGTCTGTCTGTCTGTCTGTCTGTCTGTCTGTCTGTCTGTCTGTCTGTCTGTCTGTCTGTCTGTCTGTCTGTCTGTCTGTCTGTCTGTCTGTCTGTCTGTCTGTCTGTCTGTCTGTCTGTCTGTCTGTCTGTCTGTCTGTCTGTCTGTCTGTCTGTCTGTCTGTCTGTCTGTCTGTCTGTCTGTCTGTCTGTCTGTCTGTCTGTCTGTCTGTCTGTCTGTCTGTCTGTCTGTCTGTCTGTCTGTCTGTCTGTCTGTCTGTCTGTCTGTCTGTCTGTCTGTCTGTCTGTCTGTCTGTCTGTCTGTCTGTCTGTCTGTCTGTCTGTCTGTCTGTCTGTCTGTCTGTCTGTCTGTCTGTCTGTCTGTCTGTCTGTCTGTCTGTCTGTCTGTCTGTCTGTCTGTCTGTCTGTCTGTCTGTCCATGTAAACGGTGTAAACACGATACAGGTCGCAATTTTTGATCAATTGACTTGAAATTTGAAACTTAAGTCTCTCTTGGCCCAAGGACGAAGCCTATTGAAATTGGAAAAAATCGGTCCATATTTAGACCTAGCCTCCATACAAAGGTCCTCTTTAGTTTTGGCTCAAATGACTCTAATAACCGTATTATAGAAGGTATCGTTTTGAAATTTGGAAGGTAAACATGTTTTGTCTTCACAAATCATCATTCCGAATTTCAAAGAAATCGGACCAGTTTTTCTTGTAGCCCCCATACAAACCACCTTCCCGATTTTCGCATAAATGTCTCAAAAGTCATGAAAATAGAAAATGTTTAATTAAAATTTTGTTTGTGTATGTTAAACGCGTACTTAAATAACCTTATCAAACCTGATAATCATCGGACCAGTTTTGGACTCAGGCCCCTTGTGAAAATTTCTCCCGATATTCAGTTAAAGCGGTTTATTGTCAACAAATAGAAGCCTATTTCACTCAAATTTGATTTGTGAGTGTTTTTTACACTTATTAAAGATTTTACAACATATAGATCTAATCGGTCCATGAGATCCATTTTCCGGGAAACTCTGGTGTAGGGTATTATATGGTCGGTCTTGACCGACTATAACTTTCTTACTTGTTTTTATATGAAAAAGTCTCAGAATCTGATAATTTTTTTATATGAAAAATGTCTTAGAATCTGAGAATTTTTCTATTTGAAAAATGTCTCAGAATCTGAGAATTTTTTTATATGAAAAATTTCTCAGAATCTGAGAATTTTTCTATATGAAAAATGTCTCAGAATCTGAGAATTTTTCTATATGAAAAATGTCTCAGAATCTGAGAATTTTTCTATATGAAAAATGTCTCAGAACCTAAGAATTTATCTATATGAAAAATATCTCAGAATCTGAGAATTTTTCTATATGAAAAATGTTTCAGAATCTCAGAATTTTTCTATATGAAAAATGTCTCAGAATCTGAGAATTTTTCTATATGAAAAATGTCTCAGAATCTGAGAATTTTTCTATATGAAAAAAATCTCAGAATCTAAGAATTTTTCTATATGAAAAATGTCTCAGAATTTGAGAATTTTTCTACATAAAAAATGTCTCAGAATCTGAGAATTTTTCTATATGAAAAATGTCTCAGATTCTGAGAATTTTTCTATATGAAAAATGTCTCAGAATCTGAGAATTTTTCTATATGAAAAATGTCTTAGAATCTGAGAATTTTTCTATATGAAAAATGTCTCAGAATCTGAGAATTTTTCTATATGAAAAATGTCTCAGAATCTGAGAATTTTTCTATATGAAAAATGTCTCAGAATCTGAGAATTTTTCTATATGAAAAATGTCTCAGAATCTGAGAATTTTTCTATATGAAAAATGTCTCAGAATCTGAGAATTTTTCTATATGAAAAATGTCTCAGAATCTGAGAATTTTTCTATATGAAAAATGTCTCAGAATCTGAGAATTTTTCTATATGAAAAATGTCTCAGAATCTGAGAATTTTTCTATATGAAAAATGTCTCAGAATCTGAGAATTTTTCTATATGAAAAATGTCTCAGAATCTGAGAATTTTTCTATATGAAAAATGTCTCAGAATCTGAGAATTTTTCTATATGAAAAATGTCTCAGAATCTGAGAATTTTTCCGAATAATATGAATCTGAGAATTTTTCTATACAAAAAATATCTCAGAATCTGAGAATTTTTCTTGATGAAAAATGTCGCAAAATGTCGAATCTGAGAATTTTTCTATATGAAAAATGTCTCAGAATCTGAGAATTTTTCTATATGAAAAATGTCTCAGAATCTGAGAATTTTTCTATATGAAAAATGTCTCAGAATCTGAGAATTTTTCTATATGAAAAATGTCTCAGAATCTGAGAATTTTTCTATATGAAAAATGTCTCAGAATCTGAGAATTTTTCTATATGAAAAATGTCTCAGAATCTGAGAATTTTTCTATATGAAAAATGTCTCAGAATCTGAGAATTTTTGTATATGAAAAATGTCTCAAAATCTGAGAATTTTTCTTTCACAACTTTTCAATTCACATGAAATTTTCCGAATAATATGAAATCGAATTAATTGTTCACGTTTTCATTCATAGTTGAAATCAAATAATTAAAATTTAAAGAATTAAAAGGGAAAAAGTGCATTCGTTTTACTTTCACCAAACTTTATTTTTGTGAAACAAAACGAAAAAAAAAATCGGAAGTAAAATCTAGAACGCCAAAAAAATTCGGAAATTTTCACTTTCACATTTTTTTTGTGAATTACTTTTTTTGGAACAGCGGCTTAAACAGTTTAATTTTTTTTTTTTGGATTAAGAAAATGGAAATAGCTTAATGTCTCCTGTCAGGGGAAATGTATTTTTGAGACATTTAAGGGATATGTCCCGTTGTTACCAGTTACGTGATAGTTAATTTTTCTTGCAGGGTTTATATGAAATGAAAATTTCTTTAGGGGCATGTCACAGACTCAATTCCGTTCGGATTTGAAAAAATGGTTTACTTCTAAAACGCAAAACGAATATTATTTTTATACCCTCCACTTAGTGATAGAGGGTATATACACTCAAAAAATTTCATAGGTAAAATGTACGAAATACTTCGTACATTGTACGAAATATTTCGTGGTTTTGCCGGAACGAAATATTTCGTAATATTTACCTATGGCATTTCGTAAATATTACGAAGTTTTTTTTAGTGATATTTACGAAATAAATACGAAAATATTTCGTAAATTTACGAAATATATAGTATAACTACGAAATATTTCGTAAAAATACTAAATATTTTCGTACATATTACGAAGTTTTTTTTTTGTTAATACGAATTATGTTTATTTTTACGAAAATATTTCGTAAAGTTACGAAATATTTTGTATAACTACGAAATATTTTGTATAATTACGAAATATTTCGTAAAAATACAAAATATTTTTGTACATATTACGAAGTTTTTTTTTTGTAAATACGAATTATGTTTAGTTTAACGAAAATATTTCCCGAGCAAACATTTCCATTTCTAAACGGAATTGACTCGGTGACATGCCCGTATAACTTTTCACTAATGTCGCAACACCTAACAGACTGCATTGAAAAATATATCTTGGGTGATTTGACTTTGTGTTATGCTGAAAATAATTTAAAATTAGAAACCGTAAACAAAAATTAAAAAGAGAAGGAACAAATTTTTGTTATTCCATTTTTTTAATTGTTAAATCTGTTAAATATAGTAATTCAGATAAATAAATCAAACCCCTTGATCTTGATTTTTTTTTTCCGAAAAATATTTTGTTAAATTACGAAATATTTCGTTAAGATACGAAGTATTTCGTATTTTTTTGGCTACGAAATGTACTTTGTAAAATAAACGAAATTTGTATTTTTACGAAATTCTAAGTTTTCGTAAAATTACAAAAATTTCGTAATATGTACAAAAATTTCGTAATATGTACGAAAAAAATTTTACGAAATAATACTTCGTATTTTTATGCATGAAATTTTTTGAGTGTATAAGTTTGTCATTCCGTTTGTAACTCATCGAAATATCGGTCTGGGACCCCATAAAGTATATATATTCATGATCCCCGATCGATTTTAAGACTTTCTAGCGATGTCCGTCTGTCTGTGGAAATGGTGATCACGACCAAAATACTACACGGATATGACTGAAACTTAACATATTTATTGGAAGTTCTCCCGAGAAGTTTTGGTATTGCATTTGAGCGATATCGGGTCAGCGGTTCAAAAGTTATGAACGAAAATGTAAGGACACCTCAAAAATTTTAGTACATTCAACATAACCTAAAAATAAAAAATGCTTTAATTCGGCTGTTAGTTGACATATGTGAACATAATTTAACACCAAATGGTATTTAAACAAGTACGAACAAATCGCTGATTTTTTTTCGCAGAAATTTTTTTTCCAAAATTTTTTTTTTTAAAAGTTATTTCCTTTTAAAAAAAGTTTTTTTGGAATTATCTTTTTGAAATTGTGGAGGGTATTACAGTAGAATCTCGCAAATTAGAACCACTTTGTTCCTCGGGTAGTTCTAATTTCTGAAAAGTTCTAATTTCTGGACATTTTTTTTTTTCAAAGAAAATGATAAAATAATAATAAAAATAGTTACGACTGCTTTATTTTAACATAAAACTATTTTTTTGTTAATATTAAATTACTATAACACATTAAATTTGTAAAAAAAAACACTTTTAAGGGCTTTGAAATGAGAAATAACAGGCGTTACATCGATTATATCATCGTCAGTGCTATTTGATCCGTCATTAAACCCATCGTCATTCCATTTTTCGATTTCTCTTACACTTATGGAATTGTGAAAATAAAAACAAAAAAAAAGTCCAGAAATTAGAACCACTGGTTCTAATTTTAGAGCGTTAACTACATACAATTCGGGTTTTCCCCTATTTAGTTTAAAAAAAACTATAAAAAAAATATTTGGTAGTGTAAATAAAAACAAAAAAAAAAAACTTCCAGAAATTCTAATTTTAGAGCGTCCAATACATTAAAATAGCCGGTTCTAATTTCTGGACAGTTCTAATTTGTGAGAGTTCTAATTTGTGAGATTCTACTGTACTACATTCGGCAAGGCCGAATTTAACTTTTTTACTTTTTTCGGAATGAAATCACTTTCAAAAATCAAAGTGGGATTGAATTGCATAAAATCAGAAAATATATATAACAGTTATATGTATCTTTTTGTTTTAAAAAAATCATGAAATGAATGTTGTCCAAACTAAGTATTTTATACATGAAAGCACTTCTAGAGATGTCCCGTGTTAAAATTTGCAATGCCTTTAATTTTTTTGATTTTTTCAATAACAGTAAAAATAACAGTTATTTAAAACTTTTTGTTCAAACAATTTAAAATAACTTTTATTTTATATTTGTTGGAGTTAATAACTGTTTTAACAGTTATTTTAAAAAAAAATCAATCAAAGCTTATATCTTTAAATCAATGATTGAAGTATTAGCTATCAATAGGATTCTTCTGCATGCGTTTATTGTTGTTTTATTTTAATTACTCAAGTTTTTATAGGGCTCAAAGAGTTTTTAAAACAGTTTTTTAAAAATAAAAGTTTTTTATTTTTGTTATTTTGAACAGATATTTATATAAATCATTTCGAACTGTTATTTTTAATTTTTATTTGAAAAAATATTTTTGAACAGTTAAATTTGACTTTTTTCAATAAATCTCAAAACAGTTATGGTCTATGCATAAAAGTGGTTTTATTTAGAAAAAAAAAAATATTTGCTTTGCGTTTTACGAGTAAACCACTTTTTCAAATCCGAACGAAATTAAGTCTGTGACATATCCCTTAAATTTGAGAATTTTTCTTTAGATCAAATAATGTTTGCTGAATGTTGGTCACGTTAAGGTCTTGTGATTGATATGCTAACAATTGTTCTTATCTTTTTATCAAGTTTTATTTTTTGAATTAATTATTTTTAATTACATTTTTACGTTTAAAAATGTAATACATTTTTTTATACACAATTCAAATTATTTTAAATAGAATTTTGTCTATAGTAGAGATGGGCATAGGTGTGACATTCGATTCGCACTCTATAGTCACACGATATACATTTTTCAATCACCCTCACTCATACATATTTAATCGTTCAGAAAGTTTGGTTTTCAATTTTTATTTAAAATGCATATATGTGACAGCGCATAGAGAAAGGGACCTAAGGGTAAAAAAAAAAATCAATTTTCACTTTTTTTTTGATGTGGACAACATCTGAGCATCGAAAGAGACCGATCCCATGCCCCAAAAGTGTTCCCTCCCAGAGATATGCGCGTTTTATGAAAGTGAAGTACACCAAAGATACACGTATTTAGATCTTTAAAATGGCTCTCCTGAACAAAACTTAGGTCGCTTTAAGCAAATAAAGTTGCAATTTTGACATTTCGCAATTTTGCAAGACTAAAATGAAGTGAATTCGATTATAATGCATAATTCTTTTACATTCGTTGTTGACCGATTGTAGTTTTCCTATGTAATTTTCTTAAAAAAAGTTTTTTGATTTTTGAGTAAGAAACTTCTAAATATTTTTTACTTTATCTTTTATATCTAATCAAATATAAATATTTGTATGCGCATACATTGTAGGGTACTGTTTTAACAAATGTTATAAAACAAATTTAGATAATTTCTCATATATTTTGCCACGTTTCTATCGAATACTAAATAAATATTTAACCATTTTTTTTAATAAATTCATAAATAAACAAGTTCACACTTTTTTCTAGTTAATATTCAAAAAGTGTTAAAATTAGGAGCTTTATATTTCTTGTGTTAAATTTCGGTAAAGAAAACAGAATTTTTGGTTTTGTATTTAACAACAAAATAATCAGCAATAGTAAAAAATCTGCAAATATTTAAATATTAAACAATTTAGACAAACTGGTTGTATAAACAACTTTAAAGTAAAATAATACAACATGATTAACACATTTAAATTGAGTAGTAATATTAGATTTTTAATATTTATTAAAAATAATTGAAGTAAAATTTTACACCATTTCCTAATATAGTTCTAAAATTTTGAGTGGCATAGAAATTTTAAAAAAATTTCTAAAATATTCTAAATTTTGGCGATATGAGTTACACTTACAGTGCCGAACAAAAGTATTCACACAGAGCTATAGTAGATGAGATAGTTTTTTTTTTATCAAACGAGTATTATTTAAAAATGAAGCTTTAATTTAATTTTTCATTAATAAGATATGAAAATAATTTAAATTTTTCTTTGTTTACTAAAAAATTGATGATCAAAAGAAAATACTGTATTTAAAAAATTTTAATTATTGTTTTGGGCGTTGAAAACTGAATGTAAATAATAGTAGAATATAAACTACTGGACCATTTTTAAAATTTTTAATGTTTGAACTTGGTAAAAATCGACTTAGAAATATTTTTAAAATTTTTTTGTTTGGGTCGTTGAAAAAGTTATTTGTTAACTGCAGGGTTGGCAACCGAAACGAATAACGGTATCGGTAACGGTATTGGTATTACATATTTTTTATATCGGTAACGGTAAAGGTAACGGTATTTCCGATTATTTCGGTAACGGTAAACCGTTACCGAAACATCAATACCGGTACGTACCGGTATTTTAAATAAAATGTTAACAAGTCGCAAATTTGTTAAAAACGCGTAAAAAAAAAAAAAAAATTTAAAAATTAAGAAACTGCTAAATTCTGTACATTTTCGATACATAATTATATTTGTACTAGTATTAAATACTATGAATTAACTCAGAATAAAATTATCACATGCAATTTTGTAATTCAACAAATGCAAACTCATGTTCGTAGAAACACCTTTGTGCAATTAGCAAAAAATTTTGAGCCATATGAGAAATCTGCATTTTGAGCCATTTGAGAAATCTGCTGATAATAGCTGACGCGGTTTGCTAAATTTCTGTCTGGATAATCCAGATAGAATATGCTGATAAAACCGTCAAGACAGCAGAAAGATCTGCTGATTTTAATAGAGAAATCTGCTGATTTCAAATAAAAAGCCTGAACTTTTATTTGTTTTTAAGGCGGAGGACGGGCGGTATCGGAGGAACCCCTTTCCTCTCGCCATAGATGTTAAGAAATTAATAGAGTCCGACCGAAACCAGTTTTTGAGGCCGAACCGAAACCGAACCGAATATTCGGCCGAAAAAGTAATATTCGGCCGAAACCGAACTGAAACCGAAACTTAAAAAAAATTAAAAATGGCATGAATAAAATTATTAAAAAGTTGTTAAAGATTAATATACAGCATATAATGCTTTTAAACCATAGGAATTGTTTATTTTTGAAAAAAAAAAAATGTTTTTTAAAAAACTTACAAAAAAAATGTGTATTTCATTTGCAGATTAGGAGAAAATAATTTTTGAACTGAAACAGTTTTACATTTATTGCATAAACTTCTAACATATTCTTCAATTGAACTGAAACAAGTGTAATGAAATACGAAATCAAAAAATTCACCGACTTTTTTACATATTTTTTAAAATACCAAAAAGTTTCGGTTTCGGCTAATATTCGGCCAAAATTTTGCCGAATACCGAATAGAGGCCGAAACCCCATTATTCGGCCGAAACCGAGACCGAAACCGAATATTCGGTGGGACTCTAGAAATTAATTTAATTTATATTTACGCGTAAATAATACAATTTTACCAATATTTAATTTTATTGATATAGCCAAGCCCCCAAAAGGCTCGAACCGAAAAAAATCGCATTGTCAAATCTTGGTCAATGAACTTCACACGGCATAAAAATAATTAATTAAATTAATTTTAAGCAAAAAGACAAAAAAATTAAATAAAATATGTTTTTCTGGGGTTTTGTAAGTTTTTCAGAGGGAAATTTTTTCATCTGGTCCGGTTTTCCCATTTCGGAACGTAACCAGCCTATGACCATAAGACGTATTCGTACCAGCAGACTAACAGGTTTATTTTGGACCGTATCGTGTCTTCTACAGACGGAAAGACGAACGTTGCTTACAATCGATCACTGATCAATAACATAAAATCTTTATGAGGTCCAAGACCGATATTCGAAGTTAATTGCGAATGTGATCATTGGTTGGATTGGAAATGAACAAAAATTAGTTTTTTTATTTTAAGTACATTAAAAATATTTTAATATGTTTTTCATCCACAAAAATTTAAAATAAGTAATATTAATGCAACCGAAACAAAACCGATATAATACCGGTAAAAATACGAATAAAGGTAACGGTTTTTTATCGGTAACGGTATTTAAAATTTTTTATTTCGGTATTGGTAACGGTAACGGTAGTCAATATTAAAGGGTTTTTAATCGGTAACGGTATTGAAAGGGTAACGGTAGCCAACACTGGTTAACTGAATATAAACTATTGGACAAGTTTTTAAATTTATAATGTTTGAGCTTGGCAAAAATCGACTTAAAAATATTTTTAAAAAAATTTCTAATGATTGTGTATAAATAATTTCATTTACTTGTTCAACACTCGAGCACATCTATTATTAACTCAATCTGTACGCAATAAAGCTTAAATTAAAGCTTCCCAACAAAAATTAAACGAAGTGGTTCAAAAAGAATTAGTGGTTTCACTACATACAAAGTAGCGATAGGTGCCGAACTTCATATTCTGTAGGAAGTATTTTTAAAATCACTTCCAAAAGTGCTACAAAATAACAATAAAAACATCTTTCATACATATATTCTTAGAATTCTTAGAAATTTCGAAATTAAATCAAATTAAATCCAATCACCACAACATATGAACTTCTTTTTCAACTGAAACACTTAGAATGGGGGTGATACACTGATTTATATGGATTTTATTGTGCTGATTCCGAATCTGTTATCCAATTGTTTCCATCATCTCGCGTTCGCGAGCAAATCGATGTTAAAGAGTAGAAAAAGTGCGTTTTTTACCAACTTTGCTTGGCTATAATTTCCAAAAAAAAATTTAGTGCCTCAGTTTTAAACATGAACTTAACTATATTGGATGCCAGGATTCCAAAACTGGTATTAGCTTTTTTCTGACAGCTTTAGTTTTCGAGTTATTAAAAAGGGCATAAATATTCAGACAAAATTAAAGAGGTCATAAATTTAAAAATTTTATTTTAGCGATATCTCAAAAACTAAAGATGACTCAACAAAAGTAAGAGCATTTTTGGAATCAGCATATCTAACATACCTAAAACCGTCATTCACTTTTTGGATGTAAGACTAGTGTTGGTAAATATAGACTCACAAACATGCCAAAAACAGCCTATTTTCAAAGTTTCCTTAGGCTATATCTCAAAAACTAGAGCTGACCCAAAAAAGCGGCAGCCAGATTTGAAATCAGCGTACACCTAATACCCAAAATTAGCTATCAGAACCTGGGCAAAAAAAAAAAGTGTTGCTCTGTGTTATCAATGAAATTAATTTTTCTATCACGTAAGGTTTTAAAGATATTCGCGTTTGAATATTGAAATATTTGGGTCTCCTCTGTAACGTATTCTTAAGTTGCTCAAACACAATAGTACTTGATTTAGTAAAAATAAAACATCTTTATTTCAAATCTGGTATCCAAATTTTTCTATCGCGTACTGTTTTTGAAATATTGGCGTTTGAAAAACTCAAACTCCACTATTACGTACTTATATTCTTTATAAATAAAATTTGTAAACGCGAATATCTCAAAAACAGAACATACTTGAAAAATTGTTATTGCAATTTTGGAATCAGGAGGTCCATTTTATATGAAATCGAGTCTTATTTGGTGGAAGCAACGTAAGAATACGTAACAGTGGACCCCTAAAAGTACTTTTTTTACTTTTTAACAGCGAATATCTCAAAAACGGTACGTGCTAGAAAAATTTGGACGGTAGATTTGGAAGCAGGAGACCAAAATCTATAAGGACCAGTTAGAAATTTCACTGGAAGGTTTTTGCTGTCGAACAGTGTTTTTAGTGCAAATATTACAAAAAAATACTCTTTCAATCTTACAAAAATAAGTGAAAAAATAACTTCTAATTTAGAAGTTCTAAATCACCAAATAAAAATGACATAATCACACCCAAAATGCCAAGAAATATGTACTTCTAAAGAAGTGATGATAAAAGTGCTTCCAAAAGGTCAAGTTATATTAACATCCTGATCACTACTTCAGAAGTTATGATAAAAACACTAGTGATATCTGTTATACTTAATTGTCAATCTTTCTCCACTGAAAAGTGGCTATAAAAAGAACATACTTTGTGTGTCACGCCCATATTAAATTCATCAATGTTTCAGTTGAAGAAGAAGTACATCTGGTTCATAAGTTGTGGTGAATTTTGTAGTGAATGGTAAGCTCTTTTTTGATGGGTTATTTTCAAAAATTTTTCTGCCCCGTATCAATATAAACTTTTTAAAGTCGATTTGCAATAATCTGCGGAATAAATTCTAAATTCAGGTTATTTAGACAATTTTTGTGTTCTTTTTTAATAAAATACAAAAAATTCCTATAGAAGCATATGATCACCAAATGATATCAGCTTATTTTTTACCCCAAAATCTGAATTTAATATTTATTAAATTTTATTATATTTTTAACAAGTCATGCAATAAATCAATGCCAATGAACCTTTAAAGAAATTATTGTATACAAAGAAAGTACAAATAGTAAATAATACAAGTTAAAAAAGTTAAATTCAGCAGTGGCGAATATATGGATACCCTTTACAATGTAAAAAAGATTATTTGCAAGAACTTTATTTGAAAACGAAAATTGATAAAAAATATTTAGCAAAAAAAATGCAAAAAAAATTGCTAAAATAAAAAAAAAATTCTTTAAATTTTTGGCGATTTTTTTTGTTGTAAAAAAATTTTGCGCTTTTCGCGTATGCCCACCAAGCATTTTTATACCCTCCACTTACAAAGGAAGTCTGTTCCCTGGTGTCACCCTCCGATCTTCATGAAATTTGGATATGTTGTTAAGAACGAAAATTAATTCGACACGTATTTTTTTTTTAGCGGCCCAAACTCATTTTTAGGGGGGGGGGGTTCGATTTGTATGGGGGGAAATTGACCTTTTTAATGTTTTTACGATTTACGCCTATTTAAACAACATTAATATAGGCATGTGCGGTAACAGATTAAAGGTATTAAAAATACCTATCTCGTGGTGCTAACAACGGGTCAAAGAAGTTAATATTTTTTGACTTATTAACAAAAATGTAATAAAATTTTGGTATTTTACTCAATGTGACGAAAAGTTGTGCATGTTTGTACACGTTCTTAGCACACGTAGATAGGTTTTCCAAAGACCTTTCATTTGGTATGTAACATGACTAGGTTTATTTGCATAATATAGGAGATAAACAAAAAAAAAACATAAAAATGGCATTGTCTTCTCCCCACCTTTTTACCCCCTAAATATGAATTTGGGCCGCTAAAAAAAATACGTGTCCCTTTATTTTTTCTGAACTACTAAATAAAACCAATTCCATAAAGAACCGCGGGTGACACTAGGGAGACTTCCCTTGTTAGTGATAGAGGGTATACATATATAAGTTTGTCATTCCGTTTATAACTCATCGAAATATCGGTCTGGGACCCCATAAAGTATATATATTCATGATGCCCGATCGATTTTAAGACATTCTAGCGATGTCTGTCTGTCTGTCTGTGGAAAATGCTATCACGGACAAAATATTGCACAGAGATGACTGGAACTTAACATATTTATTAGAAGTTCTCCCGAGAATTTTGCTATTGCATTTGAGCGATATCGGTTCAGCGGTTCAAAAGTTATGAACAAAAATGTAAGCACACCTCAAAAATTTCAGTACATTCAACATAACCTAAAAATACAAAATGCTTTTATTCGGCTTCTGGTTGACATATGTGAACATAATTAAACACCAAATGGTATTTAAACAAGTACGAATATATTTTTTGACAAAAAAAAAATCGCGGATTTTTTTTTTACCAAAATTTTTTTTCGCGGAAATTTTTGTTCAAAAAATTTTTTTTTTTTAAAAGTAATTTCCTTTTAAATAAATTTTTTTGCAATAATCTTTTTGAAATTGTGGAATGTATCACTACATTCGGCAAGGCCGAATTAAACTTTTTTACTTGTTTATTTTAAGGTTATGTAAAATATACCAACATTTTCGAGGTTTCCTCAGTTATGAGTTACAATAAAATATTTAAAAAAAAATCCAAAAAGAATTGCTAAAATAGTTTTGTTTTTTAATTTTCGCCGAAATTTTGGCAATTTTTTTTTTGTAAAAAATGTTTGCACTTTTCGTGTATGCCCACTAACAGCCGAATTTAAGCATTTTTTTATTTTTAGGTTATGTTAAATAAGTATACCAAAATTTTCGAGGTGTCCTCAGTTATGATTTACAAACGGAATGACAAACCCTCTACCACTAAGTTTAGGGTATAAATACCTAATCAGTTATTCCATTTGTTGTTATCACAAAATCTATTTAGTTCATGTGTTTTGATTTCGGCTAGTACTAATATTTTAAGTCCCTGCACTGCGTATATGAGGAGTTCCGGCTAAGACTTAAATTTTTAGGTAAAAAAGATGTGATTTTTGTTTTGATGGCACATCGATGAAAGTTGGCATAAATATTAGAAGCTATTTAAGAATAAGAAATTCGTTCGCGTCAATTAAATCGCGCAAGGGGGTCAAAAGTTAGGGCGGTTTTAAGATTTAGCGGTTTTAAAAAATCTTAAAAATATTTTAAACATTTTTTTTCTACACATTTGTTGCATGCGTTATTAAAACATGCCAGGATATATCATTTCTTCTAAAACATATGATATAAATTTAACCCTTTAATGACCAAACGATTTAAAAAAAAAATATCTATGTACCTAAAATCGCGATTAATTCGCGGTAAAAGAAAAGTTTCATAATTTTTTATAACATATTTAGGCAATGCGCGTTGGTATTACTGAAAAAAAAAAATCACGGAAAATCGTATCATTGTACCAGTGTTTAAAAAAATCGGTGATGCTTTTTTATAACAAGAAAATTTAATATGGTCCAAAAAATCTATAATCATCAAAATTTTTTAACCCGCCTCTGATTTTATGATGACACATCAAGTGGGCTTTCATTTAAAAAAAATTTCATCCGATTTCGTGTAAAGCCTTGGATGTGCCAGATCAAAACAGGTTTAGATAAAATCATAGCGCTTTCCGCTCAGAATGGCTTAAAGTAAAAAGTCAAAAAGCAAATCAGTTCTACCCGTTAAGGCACGTCTTTTGGTGTATTAAAATGAACATGATGCATTAATTGCTACTAAAAAAAATTGGAAACAGATTTGCAAATTTCGCACAATTTTCAAAAATGCCATAAAACTTTTGCAATTTATTTTTTATAAACCCGCCAGTGATTTTTTTATGTAAACTGCTAAAAAACTCGGTTTACGCAAGAGTCCACCAAATTTCGAATGAAACCGCGAATGTGCCTCGCGAAAAACTGGTATTTTAAAAAAATTACGTTTTTTCTTTCGAACTTTGATCTGCTGAAACTCCTTAACTGTTCGTGGCACATTAACGGGAGTAATTCCAAAATGTTAAGAATTACAACAGCTACCAACTCTAGTTCAACTTTTTTCATTTTATAGAGGGGGCCGAAATCCCTGATCAAAAAACCTCGAAAATTTAAAAACTCCTAATTTTTGATTTCAAAACTTAACCGTCTTATAACTTCTTACCAAGCGATGAAGCATCTATCAAGCCAACATTAAAATAATCACTTATATGTACTGACTTTGTGTTATGCCGGAAAAGATTGAAATATAAGGAGAACTTAAACAAAAAAGCGAAAGAAGGTAAAAACTATGGATTATTTCAAGCCATTTTTATCGATTTTTTAAATTTAACCCTCTGTAACTTTTACGGACACAGTGGGATAATCCTTAAACGTTGCTCAGTGACGGTTCAAGGTCTTTTTTACACAACTGCATTTACAGTTTTTCTAAATTCAAAAAACTGCCGGTTTTTTTAAACATTTATTTAAGTTTCACTGAGTTGAAATTTAAAAAAGATTTCATGATATAAAAACTCATTGAATTATCGGTGTGGGACCCCAAAAAGTATATATTCGTGATAATCGATCGGCCAAAATATTACACAGAGATGACTGCATCTATAGCATATATGAAGCATACATTTTTGTATAGTTTTTTTATGGGCTATTAATATATATTTTTTTTTTTGAAAATTTTCAGAGTCCGTTCTGAAATTTTTAATTTTTATAAAAGTTAATTTCTCAAAAATTCGGCCTCTTTTTTTTTTTTAAGTTTAGATGTTTTTCTATCCACACAAACAAATTCAGAAGTGCGTTTTTCGTTTTTTTTTCGAGAAAATCGCATTTGAATATTAATTTAAATAATAAAAGGGAAAAAAGTGGCCAGATTTCTGATAAATTGACTTTTTTACAAAATTAAAAATTTTAAAAAAAGTATTCAATAGTCCATTAAAAAATATAAATTTTTGGGATTGTAGTGCATTTCGTTTTAATTTGATAAGTATTTAATTAAGGCATCTCGACAAAAATTTTACCATTTTTTTTAAATATTTAGCCACACCCAGGTTTTTAGCTAAGCCCAGGTTTTGAAAAATTGAAAAATCAAAAGAATTTTCAGAAATTCATGGGACACTTTTTTTCGCTGGACATTTAGTGTGAAATGCCATATATATGTGTTGTTGCTTCGAGATGTTTGGTGTTTTCATTTAAGCTATATATCGGTTTATATCAAAAGTAATAAGGGAAAATGCAAGGACACCTTAAAAATGTTGGTACATTCCACATAACCTAAAAAGATAATTTTTTTATTCGGTGGCACAAACATTTTCTTTTTACACAAAAACTTTTTTGCTAAAAATTTTTGTGTTTACTAAAATAAGAAAAATTTGTTCAAAAATTTGTAGACGCTTCTAAATTTCTTGCCGTAGTCATGTTATATAACCTTGATCTTGCAGTTGGATCCAATCTTTTACAACTCTTGTTTGTTTACGTTACATTCTCTTATCATAAAAAGTATAAATAATATTTACGCAGTTCTTACTGTACTTGCAATGATTAAATTATAAAAAAAACAAGTTCTATTTTTATTTAAATTTGGATTATAAAGGCCCCATTTTTACAAAAAAAAAAAAAAAAAAAATCAATGACTCTAGTTATGAGATTATTTCCCTTGGCTGCACTTCTTTCAGTTGTGTCTGCAACCAGCAAAATTATACTTTGTACCCCTGTGTCATTTTTCAAATAAAAAATTTTTCACAAAGACTTTAAAATTAAAAATAACTCGTACTTTTTTTCTTTCTTTGTTTTCTTGATATTCAATATATTTCTAAAATATATTTATTGATAAATATTTGCAAAGTACTTGTTTACATTTTTAAAGAAATAAAATATAGACAATTAAAGTAAATATTGCTATTTAATAAGTTAAACCGTAAGTTAAACCCCCTCTCAACTACACCATTTACGGGTGTAATTCGAAAAATATTAATTGTAATTCGAAGATTCTACTTGTAATTCGAAAATTTTATTTGTAATTCGAAAATTCTATTTGCAATTCGAAAATTTTGTGTCTGTCTGTCTGTTGAAATCACGTTAACTTTTGAAAGGACTTTACTGAGGCTTCTGAAGTTTGCCGTATATGTTGGTCATGTAGGTGGTCAGGTTGGTTTTGCAATTCAGCGAAATCGGTCCAGTGGTTCAAAAGTTATGCGTAGGGATGAGATTTCCATGCAAATGCATGTTTTTTTGTCGATAGTCTAAAAACGATATCGAGCAATTATTTTTCCGAATCAAGAAATTTGCTTAAAAGTGGCATCGGTTTGTTTTTGAATTTTTTGGTGAAAATGCATATTTTTGAATATTTTAGTTTAAAATTCAAAATTTGTGCATACTTCCAAAAAGGGGATATTTTGGCATAAATTAGCAAAAACACAAATTGAAATTTATTTTTTTAAAAAAATCTTTTAAATTTATTTTTTTTTTTTTTTGAAAATAAGAAAAAAATATATATTTTTTTTAATTTTTTCATAGATCGTCCTAATTTTTAAAAAAAATCTTGCTTATATAAAGGTTACTATTTAAACCCGACGCTATTATTTGCTTTTTAAGAAGTTTTTCCTATAAAAACAAAATTTTTATTGCGCACATTTTATTTTTTAGTGCATATTTTTAGGCTTTTTAGTAGTGTTTATAAACCGGTTAACCGGTTAACCGAAAAACCGGTTTTTTCCCAAAATTTCGGTTTTTTTGCAAACCGGTTAACCGAAATTGAAAAATTCCGGTGCACCGAAAACCGGTTTTTTTCTGTCGGTTAACCGGTTTTTTTTAAATACATTCAAACGGAATGTTTTGCAAATATTAAGGGTTTGCACTTTTTTTATGATATTTTCAAAGTTTCATTAAAAAGACCTTGAAAATCCGTGAGAAAGGAAGTATAAAATTCTTTTTGTCTTCAAAAAACAATTTTCCAAATAGGAATTTTAATCTGGTAAATGTTTGAATTATCCCCGTTATGAGCGTTTTTTGGACAGTTTCATTGAAAACTTAATAAGTGACTGTTAACCAGGTACTAAAATTCTTATTAATGGAGATAATGTCAATAAAAGAACATTAATATAAAATACGGACTACAATTTATAACGAATTGATGTATTTGTTTTTTAAATAAAACCTATAAAAATTTAAATAAAGCTCCGGTGAATATAGGAAAATAAAGCACCGTATTTAAATACCACTATTTTCAAAGGATAACAGTTGCTAACTTTGCTGAAAGAAACAAATATGTTAACTTTAGTTACATTTGATTTTTTATTTAATAAAAATTAGCAATTTTAAAGTATTTTTTGGGTTTGTCAGTTAAAGAAAAAAAAACCGGATAACCGGTTTTTTTATTCCGGTTTAACCGAGAAAACCGGTTAACCGAAAAAGCTGAATTTCGGTTAACCGAGAAACCGGTTTTCCAAAATGTCGGTTTTTTATAAACACTACTTTTTAGAGCATATTTAGAATATTTTAGCGCATATTTTCGATTTTAAAGTGCATAAATATCTCATCCCTATTTATGAGCAAAACAGTGAATTTTGGCTAGGGTTTTTCGCGAATTTACGATATAAAAAACACGTTAACTTTCAAAAGACAATCCTGATTCTGTTGAAACTTTGCAAAATTGGTTTAGTGGTGAAAAGTTTTAATAAAAACTCTGAATTTCAGATTGGTTTCACCTTAAATTCACGTGTTGAAAACCCGTCAAACATTGGTTACTTACCAATGTTTTTGAAAATTGTTGGTAACTTACCAATGCTTTTAAAACTTGCTTACCAATGCTTTTAAAACTGGCTTACCAATGGTCGAAAAGTCACAAAAATATTTTACAAAAAAAAAAAATTACACTCGAAAAAAATTTTACACTAAAAAAAAATGTTTTTTGTATTTTTTTTTAAGAACGATGGCCACGTAATAGCTGATTGTGGAAAAATGTATGAAAACAAAATTGCAAGGGCATCTTTAGTCGGCAACCAGCGGTTAAAGTTTAAAAATTACGTTTTTGACCAAAATTCATGTCCGAATTTTTTAGTCAATTTTTGCGTACTTTGTGGGAAAAATATTTAAAAAATTCCAAAATAGCGATTTTGGTCTACAGATGCTGATTTTTTATTTTGTTATTTTGGAAATTTTCGGCAACCAGCAGTCGGCAACCAGCGGTTAAAGTTTAAAACATTACTAGGGATGTCGCGAATAGTGTATTCGGCATTTTACCGAATATTTACTATTCGGTATTCGGTTGGAACCGAATACGAATATTTGCCGAATAATTTAATTATTCATACGCCTGTATTTTACCTATGTAAAATATTTTAAAAAAGTACCAGATTAACAGACAACAACGCTATTGTTGACACTATTTTTTCTGGTACCTTAACAATTCGAATTTTAATCAAGTGCTCAAGTTTTTTTGTATAAAAACAAACTATAATTACTACGAAAAAGAGTCAAACGTTAATAAAAAGTGTTTTTTTAACTAATTTAAATTTTGCCGAATATTCGGCAAACTGTTAACGAATATTTATTTAACCGAATATTCAAAAAACATGCCGAATTTGCCGAATACCGACGAATATTCGCGACATCCCTAAAAATTACGTTTAGACCAAAATTCATGTCCGAATTTTTTAACCAATTCCGGTTTAAAAACTAGAAATTTTTGCGTACTTTGTGGGAAAAATATTTAAAAAATTCCAAAATAGCGATTTTGGTCCACAGATTCTGATTTTTAATTTTGTTATTTTGGAAATTTTTAAATATTTTTTTTCATAAAGTACACAACAATTTCTAATTTTTGAGTCGGATTTGGTTAAAAAATTCGGACATAAAACTTTGACCACTGGTTGCCGACTGAAGATGCCCTTGCAAAATTTTTTCATTAATTTTCCCACAATCAGCTATTCCGTGGCCATCGTTCGGCAGGTATTGCGACACGAAATTCGAGAGTTTAAATTTGACGGGACGCCCTTTGTATTCATGGATTCAGCCAAGTCGATTTTTTCTACTTGTTTGAATTACAATTGATCATTTTCGCATTACAATTGATCAATTTCGAATCACTATTACAATTAATATTTTCCGAATTGCAGTTTTTTTTGAATTACACCGATATTTTTCAAATTACAATTGATCTTTTTCGAATTACAATTGATCTTCTTCCAATTACAATTGGCCCTTTTTCAATTACAATTGATCTATTTCGAATAACAATTAATCTTTATCGAATTTCAATTGATCTTTTTCGAATTACAATTTATTTTCTTCGAATTACAATTGATCTTTTTCGAATAACAATTGATCTTTTTCGAATAACAATTGATCTTTTTCGAAAATCTATTGATATTTTTTGAAGTTCAATTCGAATTACAATTAATATTTTTCGAATTGCAGTTTTTTTCGAATTACAACTGATCTTTTTCAAATTACAATTGATCTTCTTCGAATTAAAATTAATCCTTTTCCAATTGATCTATTTTGAATAACAATTGATCTTTATCGAAATTCAATTGATCTTTTTCAAATTACAATTTATTTTCTTCGAATTACAACTGATCTTTTTCGAATAACAATTGATCTTTTTCGAATAACAATTGATATTTTTCGAAGTACAATTGGAATTATCGAATTACAATTAATATTTTGCGAATTACAATTGATCCTTTTCGAATTAGGATTGATATTTTTTAAAATACATTTGAAATTATAGAATTACAATTGATCTTTTTTGAATTACAATTGATTATTGATTTAAATTTACAAAAAAAAAAAAATTACTAGTAAAATTTCGAACTATAAATAGAAATTTCGAATTACAAATGGAATTTTCGAATTACATATGGAATCATCGAATTACAATTGATATTTTTCGTATTATATCTGTAAATGGTGTTGTTGCATGTGACTTGTAATCTTTTGTTTAATAATATTGTTTTACATGCTGTACATAATTTTTATTAGTTCATTGTAGTTTAAATATAAATAAAAAAATTATTTTTAGAAATATTGATAATTATTCTATTTATTTAAATAAAGCTGTTGTTTATTATTATGCAGTTACTAAGAAAGACAATTAATTATCTATAATCTATGCTAAATGCAAATAAACGTTTTTAAAAATAAACAATTGATGTATCTGTTTAACTAAATGAACGTTTTCTTAAGTGATTAAATAAATTAAAGTCACGTGATTGTAGTTTTTTTTTTAAAGATTTAATTTAAAATTTTTATTTGATGATTTTATTAAAAATTCTAATTGCGATTTGAGTTTTTAAATTTAAAAATTGAATAAATTAAAATTTGTAAAAGATTATTTAAAATTTGAAAGAGATCAATTTAAATTCAACAAGTAAAAAAGTTAAATTCGGCCTTGCCGAATGTAGTGATACCCTCCACAATTTCAAAAAGATTATTCCAAAAAACTTTTTTTTAAAAGGAAATTACTTTTGAAAAAAAAAAAATTTTGAAAAAAAATTTTCGCGGAAAAAAAATTTTGGTAATTATTTTCTTTTTTTTTTTTGTCAAAAAATATGTTCGTACTTGTTTTAATACCATTAGGTGTTCAATTATGTTCACATATGTCAACCAGCAGCCGAATTAAAGCATTTTGTATTTTTAGGTTATGTTGAATGTACTAAAATTTTTGAGGTGTCCTTACATTTTAAATCATAACTTTTGAACCGCTGAACCAATATCGCTCAAATGCAATACCAAACTTCTCGGGAGAACTTTCAATAAATAGGTTAAGTTTCAGTCATAACCGTGTAGTATTTTGGTCGTGATCACCATTTCCACAGACAGACAGACGGACATCGCTAGAATGTCTTAAAATCGATCGCGGATCATGAATATATATACTTTATGGGGTCCCAGACCGATATTTCGATGAGTTACAAACGGAATGACAAACTTATATATACCTCTATCACTAAGTGGAGGGTATAAAAAAGATAAATTGAAATTTGAAAAAGATAAAAAAAGGTTTTAACATGTGAGAGTGTTAAATTCGACTATGGGGCCCGGAGGCCCTATATAATTGTAATTGATAAGATTTGTCAAACATCGAATTTGATCTCCAATTTCGGTATCTGTCTTGATTTTTGATTAAATATAGGGGACCAAAGGGATCTGATTAAAAACAATAAAAAAATATGATATGAGCAGATCAGACCACATTTAATTAATTTTTACACATGAATGCAGTCAATATGCTTTCTGCTTTTGATGTCATTAAACTTTTAAGCTAAACATTTAAATTCTGATTATGATGAAATATTTGTTTGTTTCTTTCTTAATTAATTTTAGATTGGTAAACAACAACATTATCATTTAGGACAATGGCTACGCAAACGTTATGGCAGCCTTTTAAGTGACACCTATAATAAGGATGAAATTTATGTACGTTCCACCGATGTAGATCGTACACTAATGAGTGCTTTGTCAAATTTGGCAGGTCTATATGAACCAATTAAAAAAGATGTTTGGGATCCAGTTATACATTGGCAACCAATACCGGTACATACGACACCAGAAAAATTGGATGCGGTAAGAAATACAATAAATATTTCAGAGAAAATATAAAACAGGAAATACATTTGTGTTTTTCTTTCTTTCTAGGTTCTTGCTGGCAAAGCCGCCTGTCCTGCCTACGAATATGCTCTATCTGCTCTTCGAGATTCTGCTGAATTTCGTAAACTTAATGATCGTTATGCTTACCTATTTAATTATCTTACTAAGTACGCTGGCGATCCTGTTGAATCTCTAGAAGCCATTCAACGTATAAATAATACCCTTTTCATTGAGGGACTTTATAATAAAACTTTACCAGAATGGACTAAAAAAGTTTATCCCAGTACTGATATGTCACATATATCTGATTTTACATTTGCCATTAGTACCTATACACGACAGATGGCACGCTTAAAAATGGGTCCTTTGATCAAAGAAATCTTGCAAAGATTTGCTGAAAAATCTAAGGGAAAATTAAATCCAGATCGTTCGTTATGGGTTTATTCGGCTCACGATACTACAGTGGCCAGTGTTTTAAATACTTTAAAATTATTTGATGTAAGTTTTGTTTTTTTAAGTTTTTTTTAGTTATTAAAATGCTTTAAAATTGATTTTGTTTTATTTATTATAGGTCCACAGTCCTCCTTATACTGCTTGCATTATGTTGGAATTACGTTTGGATGATAAATTACAACCTTTTGTTTCTATATTCTATAAGAATACCACAGCGGAACCGGAACTAATGTTTATACCAGATTGTGGTGTGGCATGTCCTCTTAATAAAATGTTTAATTTATATAGTGATATTTTACCACAAGACTGGGATAGTGAATGTAAACTTTCCACCTTAATGATGACTTATGAAGAAGCTAATATTGGTACGGCCATGGGTAAGTTGATTTTATTATTATTATTAGCTGCTAAACGATGGCCACGGGAAAGCTGATTGTGGAAAAATTTATGAACAAAATTTTGCAAGGGCTTCTTCAGTCGGCAACCAGCCGTCAAAGTTTGAAAAAAATTACATTAATCGACCAAATTTTGTGTCCGAATTTTTTGAAGTCCGGCGCAAAAGTTAGGAATTTTTGCGTACGTTATGGGAAAAAATATTTAAAAAATTCCAAAAAAGAGATTTAAAAAATTCCAAAAAAGAGATTTTGGTCCACAGATGCTGAGTTTCAAACATAAAAATATTGCTTATCCAAATTGGTCATACAAACAAGTTGGAAAATATTTTATAACACAGTGATTCAGCGTTAAATTTTTTTTACACGCATTTAAAGTTGGTGGTTTTAAAGCATTTATAGTTTTTGTGTACTAGATATGTCCTACTGTAGGGGCCCCTGGTGGTGCCCTTATTGGACATGTGGGGACCAGCGTCAAAACTTAAGCTCGAAATTACGTTAGCTATGACGAGTATGAATTTCGCTGCAATCGGTCCAGTACCTACTTACTGAACAGTTAAATTATTGAAAATAAACCACTGGGCATCGTTACGTATGATTGTTGTTTAAAGGCACCCAGTCAGAAAAATACAATCGCAAAAGCGCTGTGAAAGCGTTGTAAACGGTTCTACAAGCGTTCCATTTACCATCTTGAAAGCGCTTCCAGATGATCCGAATGATAACATCGATCTACGCTAGGTTTAAAGCGTTTTAAAAGCGTTTTAAAAAAGTGCTTTCAGAACGTTTTGTTAAAAGTCATGAAAGCGCTTTAAAACCCAAAAGTAAAGCACTTATAAAGAACTTAAATACAAAAATTAAAGATATTTTCCAGCGATTGTTAACTCTTGGAACAATCCTATTGCTGAAATTCAACGAAAATTGCATGTTTTTCACACCGTTAACTCTCCAAATAAAGCTCCATTGGTATATCCTCTCTTTAAAAACAAAAAGTATTCTCTTGGCAAAGTAATGGAATCCACTGAAACAAAAGTTGTGTTTTCTTTTATTAATATTCATGGTTTCAAAATTACTGCATCCCATCCTGATAACGCAATTCTACTTAGTAATTTAAATATTATGATAGTAAACCAAATTTTTAGTACAAATCGATCTAAACCAGAGATCCCCAAAACACCTCACATGTGAGGATGCTCTCATAAAAATTAAGTGTGCTCTCACACCGACATGCGCTCATACATTGAACAAAAACAATTCTCTCTTCTCTTCTTGCTCAAAATATACTTAGAGAAATAATCATAAAGAAATTGAATGTAAATATTTTGTAAAGTGAACATTTTTGATAGACCATAATGCTTAGTTTGGCACGCTATGTTAAGTGTAACATAGCTTGACATTTTAACCAATGTTATTAATTATATTTTTTATTTTTGATATGAATAAATGTATTTATATTTTTACTTTAAGTTTCTCTAAGTGCATTGAGTAACAGAGAGCTCAATCTTACTCATACAAAGACAAAATATGATTGTGTGTGTTTGGGGACCACTGATCTAAACACACATGTGATAATATATATTTAAAAGGCAACATCTTTAATGAAATAAACGATTATTTTGTCTATCCAATTCCATCAAAAGAAATAGGACTTTATAACGTTGAAAATTTACGTGAAGATGTTATTGAAGTCAGTGTGCATATTGTAGAAGTTAAATGCATTTAGGGAATTCACATGGGTATCGTATTTGGTGGTGTATGTTGTATGTCCTATCTAAAAACAGGGTTGGTTAAACTTTAAATTAATAATACGACACTTACACGATATGACGATACAACATTTATACCTATGTTTTGTGTGCTATTTTCAAGTATGCTAACAAGAAGAGAATCTAAGAGAAAATTATCAAATGAGCGATAAATAATTTTTACCAACCCTGTTTTTGGATATGACATACAACATATACAACAAATACGATACCCATGTGAATTCCCTAATTATTTGTAAATTTTATAACGAAACTATTGCTATAACTCTTTTGAATAAATGATAATAATAAAACTTAAAATAGATTTACAAATTAAAAAATGTTTTATGTTTTCAAAATTTTGCGTTTTCAATGTGGTGGTAGGGAAAAATTATTTAATTTGATTTAACAAAATGTTTTTATAACAATTTGTTTAAAATTGAGTATAATCTAAAAAAATACTATACTTGTATGTACTACGAAAAAAATTTAAAAACGTTTGCAAAAACTGCTTTAAAACCATTTAATTTTGAAACCAACATGTATTTTGTTAATAAAGTGCTTTCAAAACGCTTTTCGAAAACGCTCTCAAAGCGTTCGAATAAAGCGTTTTGATAATGCTTTTTTTTTGTTACAGTGCTTTCAGAACGCTTTTCGAAAACGCTCGCAAAGCGTTCGAAAATAACGTTTTGAGAACGTTCTTTTTTTGTTACAGTGCTTTCAGAACGCTTTTTTTTTATAACCGTCGTCAATTTCTGCTTGGGCAATTACAACATTAATCATACGCAACTTACATATACAGTTTTTTAACTGCTGACCGAATAAAATGGGTTCTAGCTTCATTCAAACCATACAAATCACTAGTGTCCGACCGAATACACCTTTTTTGGCCGAAGCCGAATATTCGGCCAAATTTTCACTATTCGGTCAAATATTAAAAAAAAAAAAATATATATGTAGTAAAAACAAGAAAAAAATAAAACTCGACTCGGCGGGATACTCAAATGCATGAGAGTGTTGTCTAGAATGATTTTATTTTAAGTAAAAAATTTTTTTGGACATTTTTGTAAAAAAATATATTTTAGAGTGTACATTTTTTCGACCGAAAATTTTTTTTGAAAGTAAAAAATGTTTTTAGTTGCAAAAACACTTAGTTAAATGTTTTTGTGGCTTACTAATGTGATTCAAAGTAAGTTTCGTGTGTTTTTCAACACTTGAGCACAAATATTATACAATTATTCGGTATTCGGCCTAATCGGCCAAAATTGTGGCCGAAGCCGAATAGTGGCCGAAGCCGAATATTCGGTCGGACACTTCAAATCACCTGGACCTGACGGCATTTTTCCGGCAATGCTTCAGAACGTCTCCAATATTTTAATTCTGCATCTTTTATCGATTTTTACTGCATGCCTGAAATTTTGCTATATACCAAAAGGATGGAGGAAAGCAAGTATTATATACTTGCCCAAAAGCGGTAAACTGAACCACGCGACGGCAAAAGATTACAGACCAATCCGTTTGACATCTTTTCTTTTAAAAACACTGGAAAGGATAATTGATCTATATATACGAGAGCATTTAGGTACAAATTTTCTATCGGATGCACAGCATGCTTACCAGCAGGGTAAATCCATAGAGACTGCGCTTCATTCACTTGTACAGAAGGTAGAAGTATCCTTGGAGTATAAGGAATTTGCTCTTGCAGCATTTCTGGATATAGAAGGGGATTTTAACAATGTAAATACAAATTTGGACAAGGCTTCAACTAACAGTTGTTTGAGTTAATGGATAGAGCAAATGCTTTCCTCTACTAGAGGAACACCACAAGGTTGGGTTCTGTCAAAACTGCTCTGGCTCCTGGTGTTGGACCCCATTTTAAAGGAACTAAAAACTTTAGGAACCACAACAATAGCATACCCTGATGATGTGGTTATTCTATCATATGGCAAATGTCTGGATACTGTATCCGAGATAGAGGGCTCACTTAAGGCTATGTGAAAGTGGGCTTCAGTAAATGGACTTAATGTCAACCCGCAGAAACCGGAAATGGTCCTTTTTACTAGAAAATACAAAATCCCGGAATTTAAAAGGTTCTAGTGGGAGGAGTTGAAATTCCAATATCACCGCATGCCAAATTTCTTGAAGTGTTTTTGGACAGTAAGCTGTTCTGGAACAAGAACTCTGAAGAAAGAGTAAAAAAGGCAAACAACGCGTATTACGCGTGTAAGAAAATGTTCGGCAGTACCTGGGGTCTAGAACCTAAAGTCACTTACTGGATTTATACTTCAATCGTAAGACCAATCTTACTTTATGGAGTTTTAGTAGGGCATAAGGCACTCGAAAAGGATGTGACGCTTAAAATGTTTCAGAAGCTTCAACGGCAAATGGGACGGAGTATCATTGGCGCTTTGAGAACAACATCAGTCGACTCTATCGACACTTTATTGCACTTATTACCAATTGATCTCTTTGCTAAGGGCGAGGCTTACAAAGCTTGCCTCAGACTCAAAGAGTCAAATTGGTTAAAGTGTCGCAACTTTGGACACAGTAACATTGCTAATATGGACCGTATTGACTCTGATTACACAGTGCCTAAACTATTTTTCGACCGGAAATATGAAGTTAGATTTCCGGATCGAGAATTCTGGTCGACCTGGCAGGGCCCTCCTGCGAACTCAATAAATATCTTTACTGATGGATCGAAGCAATCGCATGGTATGGAAGCTGGTTTCACGATACTGGAACTAGACCAACACTTATCTTTTAAATTACCCGTAGACTCGAGTATCTTTCAGGCTGAGATACCTGCTATATCAAAAGCTGTGGAATATATGACAAAGGAAAAAGGTGCAACCCTTAATTTCTACGTGGATAGTCAAGCTGCTCTAAAGGCACTCTTGAGCTACCAAATTAAATCGAAAACGGTTTTAAAGTGTTACGAGAATTTAAAACAACTTTGCTTAAATAATGAAGTTACCTTATTATGGGTACCAAGGCACGAAGGAATAGAAGGTAACGAGAAAGCAGATGAACTCGCGAAACTTGGAGCAGATGGCATAGGTACCACCATAATGCTTTCACCGCCACTCCAGCATTACAAACTAAAAAGAAATACCCTTACTGTCGCCAAGGCAAATCGAAGATGGAAGGAACTTGGGACAGGTCGTATAAGCATAATTTTATGGCCACGCTATGATTTAGGAAGAACTAAATTCTTACTTACACTTACGAGAATAGAATATCGTATGTTGACAGGTTTAATAACGGGACACTGTCTTGTCGGAAAACATGCCAAGAACCTGAATCTTATTACGGACGCAAGCTGTAAAAGGTGCGAGACACCTGACGTCGAGGAGACCATTGAACACATCCTGTGTCACTGCCCGGCTTTGTCACGAACTCGACTATCAATTATAGGAAGTTCACAGTTCGAGACTTTAGAGGAAATTACGAGGATAGACCTGAAGAGCTTGAAACAATTCGCAATGAAGGTCAATGTATTTAGTTTTCATCGATAAGCGGAAAAAGTTTTGTGGAATCGCTATGGACCAATTGGTCTATGCGGAGTGCCCATCTGGCACCGCCACCCTAACCTAACCTATACAGTTTTCAAGCAATTATTATTGTAATTATAATAAAAATCACCGACTTAAATGCGTGAAAAAAATGTAGCGCTGAACTAAAAAGAAACCATTGAGGGGTTTGTTATGGAATATGTCAACTTTTATTTGCTTTTGGTTTCATCCCATTCCGATTTTAGGTTTTGCACTGTGTAAAGTATTAAAATAATATAAAAACACGATTTTGGTCCAAAAATGCTGCCTAGCAATTTTGGTCCACAGATTTTAGTCCACAGATTCTGATCAGCATTTTTTAATATTTTTCACATAACATAATCAACGTTTTCCAACTTTTAAGACAAAACAAAGACCAAAAATCAGCATATGTGTACCAAATTTTAAAATATTTTTCAGAAGAAAGAAATTATTTTCATCTGGCAAAAATAAAGTCCAAAAAAAGTCAAAAGCAAAAGTCGACTTTTCGACTTTTTAACAACAAATAATTCGATTTCGAGTTTTCGACTTTTTATATACAAAAAGTCGATTTATCGACTTTTCGACTATAGAAAGAACCCTAAGATGTCCTTGCAAAATTACAAAATGATTTCATTGTAATTTTTCTTTTATATCGACTACTTTAAAAAATTCTTAAATATTTTTTTTTGTTCTCCATTTCAGGTATTTTAGTTGCCATTATAACAATTATGTTATTCCTTTCCTACGTTGTTATGATTTACTACCGACGACGCAGCTACAAAAATCACTTCTCCTATATACAGGTGGCTTAAATTTTATACATATTCTTTCTTATAATTTTAATTTCATTCTATAATCCGAAATAATACAACAAAGTTTTCTTTTTTTTCTATCAAAAAAATTCTTCCAAATCTATTAAAAAAAATTTCAGCAACACAAATTGGATGCCTAAAAAAATGCACAAAAATATGTCCTAACAAAAAATCTCACTCTACCCTAAACAAAAAAAATCTGAATGCCTACATCCATCCACCTTCATACTGATACTCAAAATTATTATACATATTTTTTTTTAGTTGAATTTTAGAAATTTATATCATTTTTTTTGTTCATTATTTAATTTGTTGTCTCTTTTGTTGAATGTAGCAATTATAAAAAAAAAAAAAAAAACAGAAAACGTTAATGCATTTGTTAAAAGTACATTTATTTTTAAAACTCATAACCGTCATTTACTAAAAGGCTATGTTGAAATTAAAAAAAATGATTTTTGAGGTTATAATGAAGAATTATTTTTTTTGTTTTTGTTTGTTATTTAAGGAATTATGCCATAATTTCGATGGTAAGATATTTTTAATTGTAAATTTTAATTTTTTTCCGCAAAATCGTATTTTTAAGTTATTATAGTCTTTTAGTAAATGAACGTTATGCATATTGTTAAAGCATTTTGCTATAAAAATCAAAAAATTAAATCCAAAAATCATAAAACATAAAACTTTAAATTAATAACACTGTCCGACAAAAAGAAACAAATCGTTTAACACGAACTGGATAATATGCGTTTTAAACTAGAGGCGAAATGAAGTTAAACTGCATTTGCAGTTTTTTATTTCATGATCCTGTTTTCTTTTAAAACGACTTCAAAGCTTTAGAGAATTACATTTTTGCAAAATATTTTTTAAATATTTGTACTTGTCCTAGGATGCGACTAGTGACTAGTGATGAAAGTGGAGGATCTCCGCTGATTTTCCCTTTTCATTATTTTGACATATCAGGAAAAAAAAGTTATTAATGTCCTTTCAAAACTTTATCCTTCAATATGATTTAAAATGTTTAACAAAAAAAATATTTTGATAAAGTTTTAAAAGGACATTATTAACATCCTTTTTACTGATATATCAAAATAAAAAACTGAAAAAATTAGCGAAGGTTTTCCTCTTTCATTTGCCATCAATAGTGACATTATAAGACAAATACAAATATTACAAAAAATGTTATCCTTAAAACTTTGAAAGGAAACAGAATCCCGAAATGTAAAACTGTAAATGCAGTTTTACTCCATTTAATTTCTATGTTTAATATTGGCTGTCGGACGGTATAATAAAAAAAAAATCAAACAAAAAATATTAACAAAGTCATTTACATTGTGATTCACATTTTCAATCTTTGTAAACAAAACATTTATTAATAAAAAAAAAATCAAATTATTAAAAACAAAACTTTATACAAATATAAATTTAAGATTAAATTAATTAAAACAAAACGTCTTAAAAAAAATTGTTATTTAAACATTTTTTTTATATAAAAAATAATTTATTATTATTAAATGTCTTTAAATCTTTATATTATTAAAACAAAAAATTAATTGTTATTCATTGCATTTTGTAATATAGGAAAATTTAAATCAGCAAAGATTTTGGTATATGTAATTTTACACCATTTGCAGATGAAATATTAAAAACAACGACCGTAGAGGCCGCCGCGCATATAATGATACCAAAAAATTGTGGAAGGTGGCCAAATTCAGGCTGCCAAATTTGGCTTCCAAATTTCGTGGAAAGCAAATCAACGTTTATTTAAAATGTTGGGCAGAATGGCACAAAATACCCGCTACTACTTAAAAAAGGTATTTTTTTAGAAATATTGAGAAAACGTCAGAAAAATATCAGAAACAATTTAAAATTAAACAAGTGAGAGTGTTAAATTCGGCTGTGCCGAATCTATTATACCCTCCAACATGTAAAAAATGTTGACAGGGGCGTTGTTTCAAGGGGGGGGGGGGGGGGCAAGGAAGGGGGAGGGGTCGGTGAGCTGGGGTGACTCCTTGGCCCTCACGGTATATGTTTACAAGTTCATTTTTGTCTGCTTTGTGCACTAAAGTATTATAGTTTTATAATTATTTAAATTATTTTGTTATCCACGCCCTTAAAAAATGGGCGGGGCAAAAAAAGCGACATTTTTTAAATCCCCTGGGTTGAATAGCAGGACTATAAACTTCTACAAACATAAAAATGTCTCATTTGGTTCACAAAAATGCAAAAAAAAAACGTCAAAAAAGTTAGCATTTTTAAGAGGTTGGTTCAGTTCTTCAGGGGGGGACCTTTTTCCCCCCTGGTCCGATTTGGCCCATTTCCGAACTTAACCTGCCTAGGAGCATAAGACATATTTATTCCAAACTTGAGGGGTCTAGCTTCTTTATTTTGGACTGCATCGTGTTAACTACAGACGGACGGACAGACGGACGGACGGACATCGCTAGAATGTCTTAGAATCGATCACTGATCAATAATATATATACTTTATGGGGTCCCCGACCGATATTTCGATGCGTTACACACGGAATGACAAAGTGAGTACACCCCCATACTGTAGTTGGAGGGTATAAAAAAATATTAATAAAATAAAAAAAAATTATTTTATTTTTGAAAATAAAAATTGATTTCAAATAAAATAAATACAACAGAATTCTGATTTTGTTGTTTTTATTATTTTTTCACAATAACGGTATTTATACCCTACACCACACTGTGGTACAGGGTCCCAGTCGGCAAAAAAAATTCACACCTGACATACTGCTGACTCTCCCTTTATAAAATTTCTGACATCTTCATACAATTTTTCAAAATGTCATCAATGACATGTCAGCAGTTGGTCAGCGGTTGTTTAAACGAATTGTTAGCGACCACCGATACTGGAGGACACTGCTGACCAACTGCTGACATGTCATTGATGACATTTTGAAAAATTATATGAAGATGTCAGCGATTTCATAAAGGGAGAGTCAGCAGTATGTCAGGTGTAATTTTATTTTGCCAACTGGGGTATAATGAGATTGTGCTGAAATATTGGTCCTAGACCCACGTTTAAGTATACCGATCGACTCAGATTTTATACCCTACACCACACTGTGGTACAGGGTATAATGAGTTTGTGCTGAAATATTGGTCCTAGACCCACGTTTAAGTATACCGATCGACTCAGAATCACTTTTTGAGTCGATTTAGCGATGTCCGTCCGTCCGTCTGTCCGTCTGTCTGTCCATGTAAACGGTGTAAACACGATACAGGTCGCAATTTTTAATCAATTGACTTGAAATTTGAAACTTAAGCCTCTCTTGGCCCAAGGACGAAGCATATATAAATTGGAAAAAATCGGTCTATATTTAGACCTAGCCCCCATACAAAGGTCCTCCTTAGTTTTGGCTCAAATGACTCTAATAACCGTATTATAATAGCTATCTTTTCGAAATTTGGCAGGTAAACATGTTTTGTCTTCACAAATCACCATTCCGAATTTTATAGAAATCGGACAAGTTCTTCTTGTAGCCCCTTATCAAACCTGATAATCATCGGACCAGTTGTGGACTTAGGCCCCTTGTGAAAAATTCGGCCGATATTCAGTTAAAGCGGTTTATTGTCAACAAATAGAAGACTATTTCACTCAAATTTGAATTGTAAGTTTTTTACACTTATTAAAGATTTTACAACATATAGATCTAATCGGTCCATGGGACCCATTTTCCGGGAAACTCTGGTGTAGGGTATTATATGGTCGGTCTTGACCGGCTATAATTTTCTTACTTGTTTTTTATATAAAAAACAAAAAAAAAAAGTTGAAAAAAATTTAAAAATGTACTATTTAAATATTAAAAAAATGTACTAAATGTTTACACGGTAGGGTCCAACATTTTACGTAGTAAACGTTGATTTGCTCTCCACGAAATTTGGAAGCCAAATTTGGCAGCCTGAATTTGGCCACCTTCCACAAATTTTTGGTATCCTTATAAGCGCGGCGGCCTCTACGTTCGTTGATTAAAAAAAATCAATTGTATTACGAAGATTTCATTTGTTATTCGAAGATTCCATTTGTAAATTGAAGATTCTACTTGTTATTCGAATATTCAATTTGTGATTCGCAAATTCTTATTGTAATTCAAAAATAACAATTGTAATTCGTTAAAGATCAATTGTAATTAGGAAAGATCAATTGTTATTCAAAGACTATCAATTGTAATTCGAAAAAGATAAATTTAAATTCGAAAAAGATTAGTTGTAATTTGAAAAATATCAATTTTAATTCGAATAAGATCAATAATCATTTTCTATTCTTTTCCGAATAACAAATGATTATTTTCGAATCTTTTTTTATCTTTTTTGAATTACAATTCTGTGGACGTTTGACAAAAGCACTTATTTTTTTGAAAAGTTTTTTTTGAGCTTTTTTTAAGAGACTGAAATGGCAAGAACTGGCCGATTTTCTCTACATTTTTTAAGAGATCTGATAAGCAGATATTTCAAATTGTGGAGATCTTTAAAAATAATCATGTTAAAAGTTTTTGTTGTAGCCAAAAAAGTCTATCTTAATATTTTTTTGACAAAAGAACTTAAGTCGATTTAAATGCTTTTGTCAAAACTCCACAGAATTAATCTATTACGAATTACAATTGATATTTTTCGAATTTCAATTGAAATTTTCAAATTATAATTGATCTTTTTCGAATTACCATTGATTTTTTACAAATTACAATTGATCTTTAACGACCCGAGTAAAAATTTTGATATTGCACCATATCTATTTAGATCTGGACAAAGATATAACCAGATCTTATTAGATCCGGAAATTGACCCGATCTTATTATATCAGTTCTGATACAAACTGATCAATTTAGATCTCGTTGGATCCGATATTTGTCCCATACATATTTTGATCTTATTAGATCTGAATTGATCAGAATTGATATTATAGTAAATGTAATAACATTTAGTTTTGCAAAATGCCTGTTGTTAAGTCAAAATAATAAATGCATTTTTATTTAAAATTGCAATTATTCAATTTTATTTAGTATTAATAATGATAATAATGTTTTTACATATAATAATATAATTAAAAAAGCATTTAAAAAAAATTATAAAAAAGATAACAAATCTTCAGGCTCATTTAGTCTTGATGTAAAGGTATAAGGCAATGGTTCCCAACCTTTGATTCTCGCCCCACTGGTTGGCAATTTGAAGGTTCCAGGGGGGCAACGAGCAAATTTTCAAGATTTTTTTTAGTCAAATTAACTACAAAAACTATTTTTTTTAGCAAAATTAACTAAAAAAATTTTGGTTATTGCTTAATATTTTTACTGAAAACTTAGTTTAAATGCTTATTTTACAAAAACTGTGCTAAACCAGTAGTAATTTCTCATTAGAAACAAAAATTAGAAAAATTAACAAATTTTTCTTTAGTGTAGGGGGGACAACGCAATTTTTTTAACTTAAAAGTGGGGCGTGGCGTAAAAAAGGTTGGGAACCATTGGTATAAGGGAAATACAGAGTATTGCTTAATTATATTGGATATTTCACCCCCCACATTTAATGTTATTTGGTGCAAATAGCTTTGCCTGATTTTTTTAGATTTTTAAAAACAATTTTAAAACTGTTACAAGCATCATTTTGCATCCATTTTGCATTGGGGAAACAAAAAATCATTTTTTTCGGTCTCACCATCCTTTTAATGTTATTTGGTGCAAAATACTTTGCCTGATTTTTTTTTTTCAGATTTAAAAAGTTTTTGGAGGTGTTTAAAGCATCACCCAAATGCAGTAAGAATGTAAAATGTTGCTTGAAACATTTATTTTTTTTAAATTTGAAAAAATCAGGCAAAGCCTTTTCCAGCAATTAATATAAAATTGGAGGGGAGGGGTGCAACCGCCAAAAAAAATAATTTTTTGTTTCTCCCATGCACAATTGATGCAAAATGATGCTTGTAACAATTTTTTAAAAATCTGAACAAATCAGGCAAAGCTTTTGCACGAAATAACATAAAATGAGGGGTGAGAAGCCCAAAAAATATTTTCTTTTTTAATCACTCTAGTGAGTACACTTGCCAGTTACAATTTTGTTAATGTTGAAAATATCCACATTGAGTTATACTCTCTATAGGTACCTAAAATCTTGATTTACACCAGGACTAATTGAGCCTTATTTTCATGTATCCAAAACCCAATTTTTTAATGTAATTTGGAGTAAATATCATATAAACATCCGTGGTTATTTAAAAGAAAGAAGAACACTTTAACCCTATTAAATTTTTAACAAATGGATTCTTCTGCAAATTTTCTTTATTCCAGGGAACTTTTTAGGCATCTTATGCTACTGATAAAACTTGTTGCTTTGCCTCAATCTCCATGCTCATAAAACGTTATGGAATTTAGCCCCATTTTAATATTTCAAAAAGCCTGGAAATAGAGAGAAATCGTTAATGCATTTATTTCTAAATTTTCGTGGTCATTGGTAAAATACTTACATCATCGTTAAAAAGTACTGAAAACTGCATTCAAATTGATTATCCCATGTTTTGATGAAAGTACATAATAAAAATTTCATGACTTTTTTCCAAAATACAAACATGAATTATTTTATTTGAAACATTTTTTTTATTTGACAGAGAAATCCATTTTTTGTTTTGTATTTTTCATCAACATATTTTATTTTGTTTTCATTCGGTATCAAAACAAATAACAATGATGAAGATTTTCAAAATAGAGGGTGTTTATTTAAAATCAAATTCTGTGAAAAGCTTAGTTGTTTAATTGAATTTATAGATGATACGGATATAAATCTTCCTATAGTGACAGATATAATAGAAGATATAACCAGATATGGTAAAAGATATCCTTATATATTGCAACAGATCTAACATATCTGATTATATATAATTTTATCTTGTATGAGATATAAATATATACTATCATATCTTGTTAGATATAATTATATCTAAACATTTTTACTCGGGGAATTACAATTGTTCTTTTTCGAATAACAATTGATCCTTCACGATTTACAATTGAAATTTTCGAACCAAAGTTGACCTTTTTCGAATTACAGTTAAGAATTTTTCCAATTGGAGTCTTTCAATTGATCTTTTTAGCATTACAATTGATCTACTTTGAATTACATCTGTAAATGTTGTAGAAATCCATATTTCCAAACAAGTTTGAAGTTTTTTATTTGTATTTTATTATCTCGTATTTAAGTATTTGTGTGATTGTTTTGAATTTTTTCTTTATAATAAATTAAATTAAAATCTCAAATTTTAAGGTTATTTTTTTATAATGTTAAACTTAACTAATTTTTATTAACTTTTTATATAAAATGGTTAGTTTAAAATTATATCAAAAACCTTAAATTTTTGATCTATTTGTATTGTATAATCATTTAGTGTAATTTTAAATCATTTTGTAACTCACTTTTATAAAAAAAAATGAAACACATAACCTCAAATTGTCACAAATTGTTTTTTATTTTTTCTTTTAAATATTCATTTCATTAATAAGACTGTTGTTTTTATTATTAAAAACATACACAAATTTTTTTCTAGATATTAATCAAATTTTTAAAAATAATTCGAAACGTATAAAAATAATATTTAAAATATTACAAAGTTATTTAACAAAGTTTTATTCAACAAAAATATAAATTTAATTGAAAATTTTAAAATAACGTGTTTTAATTGGTTAAAAATATAGAAAACGTTAAACAATTGTCTTAAACATTTGTCATTGTCATTAAGGTACAATTATTCATAATTACATACGTCACCCAAAACCCATAAGGATGTGACTAACGAAAAATCCTAAAACGATTGATTATGATGCACTAGACTAAACTACACCCACAAAAAAAGTTCGATTTTATTTATCAAATTAAAAAGGACGTAATTTAATCTACTTAAATTTTATAAATCATAAAGCTGCAACTGGAAAATCGATTGTGTTCTGAGATACCATATATACATTTATTACCAATGAAATTTGTTGGCATTGGCATTTGTTTTTACTAATGCCAATGAAACGGCACAAATGCCTAAAAAAACTATTTACAATTAAACAGTTCATGAAAATAAGGACGAATAGACCACTTTTTCGCAAACACGTTTTTTTTGGATAAATGCATTTTATTAGCAGAGCCCTATGCAGAAATTTTGACTTTTAAGGCTAAAGAAATGACTTTGAAAGTGCAATAATTCGTATATTTTTATATTTTTGTTTAAATTGGGAGTGAACTAACGCATAATTTTGATTAAATACAACACAAAAACATACAAAAATTTTACTTTCGGTAACAATGTGTTGAAAGAACATTACGAGGAACAAACCACACTTAGTATATTGGCAAACAAATTTACCGTTCTTGAGATATAAGACTTAAAAGTGTGGAAAGCAAAAAGGGCGAATATCCATCCTTAACAAAATATTATATAAAAATTATTTAGCTGCGAGTTTAAAATTGATATTAGCTAAAATTTGAAATTGTACACAAAAAAAAAAAAACAATCTTAGCACATACAAACAAATTAACCAGATTTGCATGTCCTTTTATGTTACGTCGTAATATGCAGTCAAGGGTTAATATTATAATTCCTAAAAATGTATTTAGTGTCATAAAGAATTACTACTGCATCAAATGGCAGGAGTATTAAAAAAAAATTAACAAAAAAAAATTTTTTTGTTCTTGCAATCCTTAAAAAGTGTATCCTTGAAGTCCTTAAAGTGTTACAAACAAATACCAACCATAGTTCGTCAAGTTTTTCAAGTCTTATGAAAATGTAGTCAAAATCTGCTGCAAAATAACACATTTTTATTCAAATTTCAATACATTTTTTTGTATATTCGCCCTTTTTCCATTTAAGCAAAAATTGAAGTCCAATTTTTGGCAAGTTCTCTTTCGAATACCTTACTAAAATTTTGTATATAGGTAGATGTGACTTAAATCTTTAAGCTAATACCAACAAGTTGACAAAAATATTGTTTTTTAACCACATGAACTGTTCAATTGATAAAAAAAGCATTTTTTTACAATAAATATACTTTTTTTAAAAACTTAAAATGGCGATATCTCGAAAACTAAGCCAGATAGAGCAAAATGGAGGGGATTTTTGGTTCTTTGGATCGCCATACTTTCGCGGGCCCTCTTCACATGTGTGTACCCCGTTGGGTCCTAACTTTGAATCCAAAAAAATTGGGATTCCCGAAAATTTAAAAATGCTCATATCTCGGTAAATATTGCCGACACAAAAAAAATTCCAAAACATTTTTGTAGCTCTTGGTTCCTAGAACTCGTCTGCTAATACTCGAAAACTCTCAAAGCAATAGTTTTTTAGTTATTCAGTTTCTAAAATTCTCAAGAACCTAATGGGCCCCTAAATTGCGGTACCTGGAAAACTAAGCAAGATAATGCCAAAGGTATATGAATTTTCAAATTTTCGGGAGTGGCAATTTTTTAGATTCAAAATTTGGACCTATTAGGGTCCACACATGTGAAGAGGACCGGCGAAACTATGGAGATTCAAAGAACAAAAAATTCCCTCCATTTTGCTCTATCTGGCTTAGTTTTCGAGCCATTTAAATTTTAACCAAAAAAAAATTTCACAACTTGCTGACGTAAATACAATATTTAATATTGCTAATGCTTTGTTTTCAATAAGGCATTTATAAATGCCAATGAATTTTTTTATAATTGGCATTACTAATGCTACTAATTCCTTAACGAGCATTGCCATTGATTGAAACAATGCCAATGCTAAAAATTTCATTGGCATTAGTTTTAATATAATGCCAATGAAATCGTCAATTAATTAGTCCATTTATTTAAATAGTCCCATGTATGTGAGATTAGACTTGCATTTTTTTCTCAACTTTCGATTTTCCCAAGTGTCCGGGCAAATTTTTATTGTCCAAGGTCTAAAACTTATGTGGTACAAATTTGAGGTCAATCAGATTATATTTACCCGTGGCGCCCGGCGGTCAAAGTTTTGGATTTTTGAAAAATTTAAAAAAAAAAAATAAAAAATTTAAATTTCTTTCGACACATCATATTTGTTAATTTTGATGCGGTGATCACGAATATCAAAAAAAAAATTAAAATCGGTCGAACGGTTTTCGAGATATCGCCATTTGAAATTTGCAAAAAATGGCGGTTCAAGAAATTTTTTAAAAAATATCACAAATTTTTTTCCCTCGGCCATTTCATAGAGCTTAAAAAAAATTAGATTTTTTAAAAATTAAAAAAAAGAAATGTTTTTGATACATTATTTTAATTAATTTTGGCATGCTGAAAACGAATGTCATAAAATTTCTTGAATCGGTCTAACTGTTTTCGAGATATCCCCATCTGAAATTTTCCAAAAAATGCCCAAAATGGTGGTTTTTTCCTACGTTCAAGAAATTTTTTAAAAAACATCACAATTTTTTCCTCGGCCATTTCATAGAGCTTAAGACAATCTTTCATTTAAATCTTATTTGAGCCAAATCCGATCATTTTATCCCGTGGCGCCCTTCGGTCAAAGTTTTGGATTTTTGGTGGAAATTTTTCAAAAATCCCAAACTTTGACGTAGGAAAAAACCGCCATTTTTTGCAAATTTCAAATGACAATATCTCGAAAACCGTTCGACCGATTTTAATTTTTTTTTTGATATTCGTGATCACCGCATCAAAATTAACAAATATGATGTGTCGAAAGTAATTGAAATTTTTTTTTTTTTTAAATTTTTCAAAAATCCAAAACTTTGACCGCCGGGCGCCACGGGTTAATTTAATTAGATTGACCTCAAATTTGTACAACATCCGTTTTAGTCCTAGTAGAATAAAAAAATGCCCGAACTTTAAAAATTGTAGAAAAATTTTTTTGGCCATACAGAAAGATGCCAGTCTAATGTGAGAAATTGAGAAATTTGCTTACAATAGTGACAGGTGTTTTATAAGGAAGGTGTCAAGTTTGTGATAGGTAAAGGATCAGTTTTCAGATTTTAAGCACATTTTTCCTATAGAAAAGCTCTCAGATTCTGAAACATTGTTCCAATATAAAAATTCTCAGATTCTAAGATAAAAAACTTTTTGCACTCTAAAACATTTTTGATTGAAAACAAGTGGGAGTGTTTTATTCGGCTGTGCCGAATCTTTTATACCAGTGGTGCGCACACACATACTATAACATTTATGCTTGTGTGGGTAGTAGCAAGCGAAAAGTCAACAAATTTGCTCAAGCAACAGAATTTTATAGTGTACGTGTGTCGACAGCGCACAAGCAGCATTTTTTAGCCTATTCCCGCGGGAATAGGAATTACATAAATGCCCATCACTGTTTTATACCCTCCAAAATGTAAAAAAAAAATCCGGGGATTTTTTTTGCGGGGGGGGGGGGGTTTGGTGGGAGACCCTTCTTCTTGCGGTAGATGTTATCAATTGGATTTATTCTGACTCTTGCAATTAATTAATCCAATAAATCATTATAAAAAAGTATATTTTTTATATCCACGCCCACAAAAGGAATCTGAGACTTTCTATAGAAAAAATTTTAATCTGACAGAATTTAAAGCTTTTTCTGTAAAAAAAATATCCAAAATCTGAGATTTTCAGTGATAAAATTGTTCAAAATCACAAATGAATTTGATTATATTTTTTGCGAGGGGAAAGGTGTCCTCTTACTTTTTGAACAATTTTTTTTGAGTGCGTCGTCTTAAATAAAACAACTTCTGTAATTAATTCTGATATTTTAAAATATTAATATTTTTTATTTATAATATTTTTTATTGTACTTAATTATTTGCACATAAATCCATAAGATTAAATTATTTTATACACAACATTTTTATAAATCTAATTTTTTTCATTTTTGTTTAAAAAAAAAAAACTTAAACTTAAATTTTAAATTAAATTTGCAATTACTAACTAAAAGAAAAAAGAAATTTAAATGATTTATTTTAAAATCTACTTTAAATTAAAAATTAGTCATTAAAAAATCCAAAACTATTAAATTTTTTTAAATATTTAAGGTCAATACAAAAAATAACCGCAGTTCTAAAAATACATGACAACAATAATACAAATTATTAAAAGCTTTTTATTTAGTTGTTTAATTATAAAAAAGCTTAAATTGTAGTTTATTGTCACTGTCATTTGTCATTAAGTTTAGCATCAGCTGATTAATTTTATGCTTAAAATAATAAATCATACTCATATTGACTAAATTAAATAATATACTAATATTTTTTATTATTTTTTTTTTAGATAAAAGTAATGGATTTATAATTTACTACAGCTTAAAATTATGTACAAACGATTTTTTATTTAAATATTTTAAAATTAATAATCTAAAATATTTTTAATTTTAAAGCTGAATTCACAATGACGGAGTATTCTGTGCTAGAGAGCGGATTTTGTTCCTTTTTCTTTCGCACTTACACAATTTTTATATAATGTCATCTCTATTTTTAGAGATAAAACTCTGTAGTACAGAGTACTCCGACATTGTGAAACCAGCTTAAATTTTGTAAATATCGAAACTTTAGAAAATTCGATTGTTTTTTAAAAAAATAAATCGAATTAAGAAAAAAGAAAATAATAGAAATGTCAAAAAGCGTAAATGTTACGCCTGTAAGACTGACTGTTTATGTTTTGTAAAGTACAACCGCTTAAGTTTTTTTTTAATGTTATAAGCGCCATCTACAGAAAATGTTAAGAAAAATAAAAAAAGCTTTTCTTTCTTACTTTAGATATTTTGTTAAACTTAAAACGCTTTTGTTTTTTAACAGTGAGAGAATTTTTGTTAAAGCTTGTAGAAATGTAAAGCTTAAAGTTTAAATTACACATAAAAGAGCATTTACTCTCAATTAGATTCGTTTTTAGATTTTATACGCATTTGGCGCGATGTATGTTAAGTTTTAAGTTTGGATAGTAAAAATGCTTAACATTTCATTAAAATAATTAAAAAAGCTTTTTCTGTCATTTGTTATTAATACACTAGCTTTACCATTTACTTATACATATTGTTTATTTTTCTCTGGTCATTTAAAAAATCTTAGATAAACATAAAAAAGCTTTTCAGAAAAGACAGTTTCAGTTTTAAGCATACAAAAAAAGCTTTTGTTGTTTTATTGAATTCTGATATTAATAAGCTTTGAACACAGAACAAAAAGCTTACCGCTTGATAAGTAAAAGAAAATGACTATCAAAAGCTAATGATTAATACCAATCATTGATTACTTTCATATAAATTTGACGTTTGCAAACATATATTGTCATGAGTTACCATCCCTTAGAAGATTTTTTTAATGGCTTTCCTTATCTAAAGAGTGGATACGAAAGAAAGATTACAATCTCAGAGTCTAAGCGTGACGTAAAGCGTCTGAATTCACTTAAAACCTGTATTATAATCTTTTAAAGAACCTAGAGCTTTAAACTTATCTCATGAAAAAGCTTTTACGATTTTATTTATAAGCTTTTTCACTTAACTTTAAGTTGTCTTGATGTTATCTCTATATCCATTTAGTGGTGTCTATGAAGAGCTAAAAGTTTTAAGCTTTACGCTTTAGTTAAATGCAAGCTTTATCCTTTTTGATACCAAAAATCTTTTTAGTAAAATATAAAAGTCCTCAATGTAATAAGAAAATTATTAAAAAACAAAATTTGTATCAAAAAGCTTTACAAATTTTCAAGCTTAAAGTTTGATTAATAGAAAAATATCCTATTTTTTTTAACTATCTCTTTACGTTATTTGCTGCTGAAACAAGCTTTTTCTTTTTGCTTAAAGATTAAGTAATAAAAAAGCTTTTATTATGTTTAAGTTTTCTTTTTCGAAATAGAGCTTTTAACCCTTATATTATTACACAAGCTTTTGCTTAAAGATTGAGTAATAAAAAAGCTTTTATTATGTGTTTTAATTTTCTTTATCGAAATAGAGCTTTTAACCCTTATACTATTATATTCATTTAGTGCTGTCAATGAAGAGTAAAAAATTGTAAGCTTTAAGCTTTAGTTAAATATAAGCTTTTACGATTTTATTTATAAGCTTTATCACTTAACTTTAAGTTGTCTTGATGTTATCTCTATATCCATTTAGTGGTGTCTATGAAGAGCTAAAAGTTTTAAGCTTTACGCTTTAGTTAAATACAAGCTTTATCCTTTTTGATACCAAAAATTTTTGTAGTAAAATATAAAAGTCCTGAATGTAATAAGAAAATTATTAAAAAACAAAATTTGTATCAAAAAGCTTTACAAATTTTCAAGCTTAAAGTTTGATTAATAGAAAAATATCCTATTTTTTTAACTATCTCTTTACGTCTCTTTTTAATTTTCTTTATCGAAATACAGCTTTTAGCCCTTACACAAGCTTTTGCTTAAAGATTGAGTAATAAAAAAGCTTTTATTATGTGTTTTAATTTTCTTTATCGAAACAGAGCTTTTAACCCTTATACTATTATATTCATTTAGTGCTGTCTATGAATAGCTAAACATTTTAAGCTTTAAGCTTTGTTTAAACACAAGCTTTTGCCATTTTAATACCAAAAGTCTTTATATTGAAACACAAAAGTCCTCATGGTAATATGAAAATAATTAAAAAACAAAATTTATAAAAAAAGCTTTGCAAATTTCTAAGCTTAAAGTTTGATTAATAGAAAAAGATTATTTTTAGGGCAAGCTTTAGCTTTCCTATATTTATAAAACAAAATTTTAACAAAAAGCTTTACAAATTCCTAAGCTTAAAGTTTGATTAATAGAAAAATATTACTTTTAGGGCAAGCTTTTGCTTTCCTATATTTATAATCGAAATATCAACTTGAAAAACTTAAAAAGGTTTTGCTTAAAGCTTGAGTTATAAAGAAGCTTTTATTAAAATTCGTTTTAATTTTTGAGTTTTTTTGTCTAATGAGTGCTTTTATTTAACCCTTAATATCCTGATTTAATATCGAAAAATCTCACCCTAACCGAGTATACAGCTGCCAAATTTAGTTGGTTTCAACATAAAGTTGTTAACAAGAAACACTTTTAAATTTGAAACGGAAAGTTTAAAAAATCGTTAAAGTAAGTTTTAGTTTTTTTGGTTGATTCCTCACGGTACCAGTAGGATACTAAGAGTTAATAGAAAGAATTTAAAAGCTTGAGAAAAAAAAAACAATTTTTTTTATTTCAAAACAACTTTTAAAATTGTAAAGCTCAAAGCTTGGTTAATAGAAAAAGCTTTTACTACTCTATTCCTCTTTTAATTTTTTTGTTGTTATGTTAACTCAAAAGCGCCAATTATAAAAAACTTCAAGAGTTTTAAGCTTAAAGAATAAACAATGAAAAAAAAAGCTTTTTACTCCTCCCCTATCTCTTGATTTATCTATAAGCTTTATCATCTGAGTATATAATATAAGGTTGATTATTTGAAAGATTTGAAGCAGTCTGTTGCTGTTGCGGTGTAGAACCACCAAAGTAAGACATCCTAGAAGAATAGGTGGCCTGTTGTTGCTGTTGTGCCTGACGCGCGGAAAGATTTTGATTAGATTGATGTATAGAGGCCGTCTTATGTGGTAAGGTAGCATAATTTTGTGTAGCATATGGTGGTACAGCATATAAAGCTGCTGTTGGTTGTCCCTTATAACTAAGCGGTACACTACCCGGACCCATAGGCATAGGAGGAATACCAATCATAGCCGGGCCATTATGATACTCGGCATTACTCATGCGCAAGCGTACAATGCAGATGATTATAATGAGGATAGCTATAAAAGCTACTACCCCGCCTACTATACCAATAATAAGAGTATCATCATTTGTCATTATGGGAGCTTTCATAAGAGGAGCTTTTGTTTTAATTTTCATGGGTGGTGCTTGTGTTGGTTCCATACTCCATATTATCATGGGTGGTTCTTCAGGTGTGGTAGTAGGAGGACGGGTTACTAATCTTGAAGAAGATTTTAAAACATTTGTAGAAGAGGTGCGAGCTGTGGTTGAAGTCATTTTACGTGGATCACAGGTGAGTTCATCATCGCCTACTTCTATGAGTTTTTTCCCCGCCAAATAATCGGGAGAATGACATTCTAATTCAGTCATATGCGAATTGGGCAACCATCTTCTTAAAGCTCTAGCGTTACAATCACAATGTATGGGATTTGAAGAGAGACCCTTTAACTGTAAACTTGATCTACGATCTTCTAAAGCATTTAGAAATTGTGGTACTAATACTGATACCTTAGAACCTTCAATATCCAGAGTTAAATGAGATGATCGGGGTACCGGGAATAATAAAGCTGGCGGTAGAGCTGAGAGTGAAGTATTTTGTAGTTTTATAGTTAAATCGCTGGATTTTAAACCAGCCAATGTACCTGAGGATATAGATTTTAAACGTTCTCCTCTAATGCCTATAGATTTTAATCTAGGATGCTTAGCCGGTTGTATTTGTTCGGTGCCTATAGTAGAGTCTTTTACTTCAATGTCTAACATTTCCAAACCTGGCAAAAGCTCTAGAATACCTTGTAGATCTAGATAACCTAAGAGAGGCAAATCATAAGCTTCCAAAGAGGCCAAATTGGAAGTATGCTTAAAAGCATTTTTCTCTATACGATTACACTTTGAGAGACCATTCAGTTTTAAGGTTCTTAACATTTCCAAATTTTCAAAATCACCCTGTTGTATAACCTCAAAACTATTATTAGAGAGATCTAAATATTGCAAAACTTGTAATTTAGGCCAGGCTGCTGATAATTCAGTTAAATTATCCAATTGATTATTAGATAAATCTAAAGTTTCCAATGAAGTAGTACGTTGAAAAATATCTGGTTGTATGGTTTTTAAAGAATTTCCAGATAAATTCAAATATTGCAAGAAAGGTGTTTCCAAAGCTTCTAAACTGTCTATGCCACATCCGGCTAAATTCAATTCTCTAACAGTCTTGGGTTCATTTAAGATATTTCTAACGGCATCCATGGTTAAAGGATTAAAAGATAAATCCAAATTCTTAATATTAACCATAATGCTATCATCATTGGGTATGGACTTGATTTTATTGTAACTTAAATCCACCGAAGAAACAAAGAAATATTGTCTTTGTAAAGCTTTGAGAGGAGCATATTCAAAACGATTTTTTGCTAAATTTATATTTTCCAACATTTGTAGTTTGGATCTTTCGAAAACAGCATCAGAAAGCTCATTAAGCTTATTATTTTCCAAATTTAAATATTCCAATCTTACTAAACCCTCAAAAGTTCTTTCTCCAATACGATCCAAACTATTGTGTGATAAATCCAATATCTGCAACTGGGTAGAATTATGGAAAGCCATTTCACTTAACATATCCAATTGATTGTTGGCCACTTTTAATACCCGTAGTCTCGGCAATCTAGCAAAATCTAATTCTTCTATAGATTTCAATTGATTTTCCGATAAATCTATATATTCCAAATATTGTAAAGTGGATATAAGTTCAGCTGGGAAAAAACTAAATTTATTATTAGCTGCTTTTATTTCCCGGAGTCTAGGATGTATACGGAAGGAGGAAGGGAATAAATAACTCAAGTGGTTATTTGATATATCTAATTCTTCCAAACCAGTACCGGTATTGAAAAATTCTCCTTTAAAAGCTGATAATTGATTGCCACTTAAATTTAATTTCTTTAAATGTCTAACATTAACAAAAGCTCCCGGCCGTATGGAAGTTATCTGGTTATTAGATAAATCAATTGACGTTATATTCCATAGATCCACAAAACTGCCATCATTTATCTCTTGTAAATTATTATCATTTAGGAAAATCATTTTTAAATCCTGTAAAGTAGCAAACAAATCTCCAGATAACTGTTTTAAAGAACAAAAACTTAAGTCAACTATCTGCAGACGTGATAAAGGTCGTATTAAAGCTGCTGGTATGGGTGTTAAATGATGATTACCACTTAAATTTAAAAACTGCAAATTCTCCAATCCTTGCAAGATATTTTTAGGTAATTCCGCTAAATTGTTGTAACTCAAGTCCAAACTTCTTAGTTCTCTTAAAGCCAAGGGTATATTTCCCAAACCGGTTATACGATTTTGTCCCAATTTCAATTCATTCAAAGAAGTCTCCAAACCCATAAAGATTTCAGCATTTATAACTGCCAAGGAGTTGCCAGATAGATCTAAAGATCTTAAAGTGCTAAACATTTGAAAACTGCCAGCTGGTAATTCTCTTATAACATTGCGTGCCAGCGATAAAGTGGTTATATCTGAAGCTTGTATTGATCCTAAAATTTCGGAGGACAAGGCTGCTACACGATTGAAATCCAAATACAGAGAATTGAGATTTGATAAACGTCCCAAAGCACTGCCGGGTATAAGGAGTATATTATTATCACGTATAATTAAAGTTTGAAGATTTTCTAAACCCTCCAAAGCATCATCTTCAATCTGGAAAGAGGATATAATATTAAATTATTTAAAAAGAAACAAATTAATAAGAGCGAGAGAGAAAGAAATAGAAATAGAGATATATTAAGAGAGAAAGGAAGAATGAAATTTTAAAAAGTACAAAAGAGAGAAAACCAGTGTTGCCATAAGACAATTTTTCTATAAGAAAAATGTCTCAGAATCTAAGACTTTTTCTATAAGAAAAATGTCTCAGAATCTGAGACTTTTTCTATAAGAAAAATGTCTCAGAATCTGAGACTTTTTCTATAAGAAAAATGTCTCAGAATCTGAGACTTTTTCTATAAGAAAAATGTCTCAGAATCTGAGACTTTTTCTATAAGAAAAATGTCTCAGAATCTGAGACTTTTTCTATAAGAAAAATGTCTCAGAATCTGAGACTTTTTCTATAAGAAAAATGTCTCAGAATCTGAGACTTTTTCTATAAGAAAAATGTCTCAGAATCTGAGACTTTTTCTATAAGAAAAATGTCTCAGAATCTGAGACTTTTTCTATAAGAAAAATGTCTCAGAATCTGAGACTTTTTCTATAAGAAAAATGTCTCAGAATCTGAGACTTTTCCTATAAGAAAAATGTCTCAGAATCTGAGACTTTTTCTATAAGAAAAATGTCTCAGAATCTGAGACTTTTCCTGTAAGAAAAATGTCTCAGAATCTGAGACTTTTTCTATAAGAAAAATGTCTCAGAATCTGAAACTTTTTCTATAAGAAAAATGTCTCGGAATTTAATACTTTTTCGAAAAGAAAAATATCTCAAAAAATTTATTACTCACCGTTCTCAAAGAATTCAAGCTTAAATCCAAATATTTCAATGATGTCAAATCCCGGAAAGTGCCTGGTGGTATGGTAGTTATACCATTACGACTTAAATCCAAAATTTCCAAAGATCTCACCACTTGCATATGATTATAATCCAATTGCTGAAAAAATGTGGGGGAAAAAATTAACAAAATATTATAAATATTATTAATCTTCTAAATTAAACTAACCTGCAACATATTTGATGATAAATTTAAAGACTTCAAATTACTTATAGAACCTAAAGCCACTGTGGGGAATTTCTGTATAAAATTCTCGGACAAATCCAATTTTTGTAATGAGGGTAAATTTTCGAAAACATCACTATTTAAGGTGTTAATACGATTGCCAGATAATTTAATTTCACGGATTTTACGTAAACCCTTAAAGGTTAAACCTTCAATGGTTTTAATTTCATTATAACGTAAATCGATAATCTCTAACTGGGGTTGGGCTATAAACGATTCATAGCGTAAAGTAGCTGAAAGAGAAAGAGAAACAGAAAGGAAAAGAAGAGAAAATATTATTAGAAAACAGTGAAAAACAAGAAATTACTTTCACTAACGAAATTTGTTGATTTAATAACTAAATTTGTTGATTTAATTAAAACAAATAATTGATTTTTTGAATCAACAATCAAACAACAAATTGTGTTTATCAATTAAAACCAAAAAATATATTTTAATTGAGATTTTTTAAATTTTCACAACAATTTATTTCAACAATTAAATAGTTAATTAAAAATTTAATTAAAAATTTAATTGAGTCAATTAAATAGTTATTTAGCAATTGAATTAGTACACAGAAAAAAATTTAGGGGAAAAACTTTTAATTAAAAATTTTAAAAGTTCATATTAAATTTAAATTATTTTTTTAATTCATATAATTAAATTTTTTAATTGATTTCGCAAATATCCGTGATTTGAAAAAAATGCAATTTTTGCTTGTTAAACTTTTACAAATTTTTATAATTGATACTATTACTTTCGTGATAGGTACAAAATCAAATAAAATAGTAGTTGATATAATCATTTTAGTGATTGAAACTCATTTTAATTTTTTTTGTGTGTACTTTATAGGAATTTAATCAAAACACACAAAAAGTTTAGAAGTTTTTGGAAAAATTTCAATTGACCAAGTGCGTTTTGCACAATAACATAAGTTTTTGCACTCAAAAAAAACCTTGTAAAATTACAAGAAAAGTTTGTAACTTTTTTTTTTTGCTACCTCCTATTCAACAAGAATTTCTTGTTATTTTACAAGCTTTTTACCAATAATTTTGTAATTTTACAAGCTTTTTACCAAAAAAAATATGTAAATTTAAAATTTTTTTGAAGCGATAAAACTTACAAAAAGGTTTCGTGACATCACTAGATTTTTTGCTACCTCCTATTTTACGAGAATTCCTAGTAAATATTACAAGCTTTTTTGTAACTTTACAAGATTTTTACCAATAAAATTGGTAATTTACAACTTTCTTGGCGAATTAAAACTTACAAGGAATTCTCGTAAATTTACTAAATTTTTTTGTAAGAACCCTTGGAAATTTCAAAAATTACAAGAAGAGCTGTAAAATTACAAAAAAATTTAAATTTCGAGCGAAAATTTTTTGTTAAAAAACAAGGAAAACTGTCAAATATTGGTAAAATGGGATTACGAGACTTTTTCTAGTAATTTGACAAGGTTTCTTTTTGAGTGAGCTCTAAAAAACTTAGGTTATTTATTCAATAGCACTTCTTTGCTTAATTTTTATTGATTGATGAATTTTTTCTTTAATTAATAGGTAATTTAATATTTTTTTGATTCAATTAACACTAATTGTTGCAAAAATAGATCATTAATTAAATTTGTAATATTAACAAAGTTAATATCAGTTAAAATTTTTTTGAAAAAAAAATAGGTATTTTTTTCTTTAAGAGTATGTACAAGGAAAAAATCTTCAAACAAAAAATTGTATAAATTTAGTCTAACGTATGACTGGTGTATTAACTTTAAATTCAGTTTTTTTACCTAAGTTTTTTAGAGTAAAACATTGGAATCTATGCAAAAAAAACATTTGTCAATTAATTTTTCTTTTGCTAATTTAACTGTTTACATAAGTTACCTAAGTTTTTTAGTTTAACAAATCTTCAAAATATATAAATTTTGTTTAACGAATGACGACTTGTATGACATTTAAATTCGTTTTTACTCAAAAAAAAAAAAAAAAAAAACGCGCATGAATAAATTACCTAAGTTTTCTACAGTGAAAACTTAGGCAGTTTATGCAAAAACAATTTGTTGGTTACAGTTTTTTGAGCTAATTCAACCAACCAAGTGTGTTTGCATAAATTACCTAAGTTCTTAGTGTAAAAAATAAGGCAGATTTTGTAAAAATCACTTTGTAGGTGGTAATTAACCTGAAAACTTGGGTGTAGAAACCACTAGGTTAAACTACAGACTAATACAGACTCGACATAAGTGACATGTGTCAAAAAATAGTCTTGAACCATATGGTTAATTTTTTCAAATTATTCTACGAATTAGGTAAGAAAGGAAAGCTAATATAACGCGCCATAAGAAAAATAGATGCCACATCGGTTTTTATTGTTTCATTCACTCCTAAGTCGTAGAAAGTGTTGCCACGTTTGCTGTTAACTAGCTAAAAACCGCTCTGTTTTCTTCTAAAATCGCTTAGTTTTTCCCCAGTTTTTGCTATTAAACTCTACTGTCGAGTCTGTATATAGTTTGTGGTAAAACATTGGAATCTATACAAAAAAAAACATTTGTCAATTAATTTTTCTTTTGATAATTTAACTGTTTACATAAATTAGTTTTTTAGTTTAACAAATCTTCAACATGTATAAATTTTGTTTAACGAATGACGACTTGTATGACATAAAACCGTTTTTACTCAAAAAAAAAAAAAAAACGTGCATGCATAAATTACCTAAGTTTTCTACAGTGAAAACTTAGGCAATTTATGAAAAAACTATTTTTGGTTGTAATTTTTGGAGCTAATTCAACCAACCAAGTGTGTTTGCATAAATTACCTAAGTTTTTAGTGTAAAAACTTAGGCAGATTTTGTAAAAATCACTTTTTCGGTGGTAATTAACATAAAAACTTGGTTGTAGAATTCACTCTATCATAGTTCGAATCAACTTCATTTCATTTCACTCCATTAACTTATTTTCTATTAATTAAATTAAACATTTCATCTTACTTATGTAGTTATGCCTTAAGGATAAATGCCGCAATGCAGTAGGTCCATTAAGAGAATTCGAGGGTACTGTTGTTAAACTATTACGATCCACATAGAATTCCTGGAAATAGAATGAAAATCAAAAGATGTTTTTAATATAATGTAATTAAAATTATATATTTCGTTTTTTTAAATTTATATTTTCAGTCTTCTACCAGCAGCAGTGAAGTGGAGAGAACACCTTTGAGAGTTCGTCGCAAACCGACCAAAAGATCTACTAGTGAGGGTCCTCAGTTAAGAAAGAAGAAATAAAGTGTTGTTTTTGCAGTGAAAAGGGAAGTTTTAATTTTACTAGAAAAAAATAGCATGTTTTTGGTTTAATTACAGCCGACAGTATGTGTTTTACATAAAATACCTAAAAAACTTAGGTAAATTATTCAATAACACTTTATTGGTTTAGTTAAACAAAAATTATGCATAAAACTTTATTTATTTTTTTTTGGGTGAAGCTTATGAGTCTATTTAAATCTAAAAGTGGTTGTGGTCGATCAGGGAGGATTTTCTAAAAAATGTATTTATAAAATTTTAGCACAATTTATTTATTATTTTAGCTTAAGATGCTTATTTTACTTAGTAAATAATATTAGTAAAATTTAAAAATAAAGAAATCTATTTTTGTGGCTTTTTAGAGAAATTGTTTAATTTTTAAATTTTTAGAAATTACCAGAATTTATTCCAAAGAAAAATTTCAGAAGGTTGAATTTTTTTCTGACTTAGGCGAATTTTTACAAACGCGATTAATGTAATATTCTTGTTACATTATTCGATTATTCGATGCAATATAAAATTTATATTTTCTTGACACAAAAAAATTGTATGAGTTTTTAATTTAATTCCAGCCTACGAAGTTTGTTGTGTTTGCTTAATTACATAAGTTTTTTAGGTAATTTATCCAATAGCATATAATAGCTGGAATTATATCAAAAACGTACACAATTTTTTAGGTATTTGACTTATAACAGACTTTTTTTTTAAATCTGTATCCTAAAATTGCGCTATTCAAATATTAACTTAGCATTCAAAATCCTCTTTTAGGAGTATTAAACTCGTGTTGAAGATTAATTTTATAAAAATAAAATTATTACAACTTATAATTACCATCAATTTTTTATTATCTAAAATTCATGATCTTGATGAAAAATTTTAATTGCTTGGAAAAACATCAAAATAAATTAACTTAAGCAAAAAAAAAAATCAAAATTCCTAAATACCAGCTATTATATTTTCTCAGTCCATTACAAATCAATGAACTCTACAATCAATAAAACTAGATAGATTAAAAAAATAAAACTAAAAATACTAAAAAACACGCAATAATTTCATAAACATGAGGTGAATTTTTAAAAAAATTTTATGATTTAATGGTCTCAACGTACTTACAGACTATTAATGTGTAATTTTAACGCATAAACGACTATGGAACGCTTAGTACGGGCAACTATAACGCATAATGTGTGGAATGGTAGCGATACCACACTAATAACAAAAAAAAAAATTACACTTAACGCCAAGAAAAATAACAGGGATTCTTAAATGGTGGAAAAAATTAAAATTTAATTGAGCTTGCCAAAAGTACGAAAGCATTTAAGTGTTTAATAAGTACATTTTTAAAAAAGTACCAGAGTAAATATAAAAAGTACCAAATTTATAAATTGTGGACTTTTTTTAAGGAAATTTTTAAGACACAAGAAAAACTAAAAATTTAATCGAGCTTGCCAAAAGTACGGCAGCCCCAACTCTAGGATCGGAAGCTTTGGCCTAATCAGTCAATCTTCTTAAATTCAGAAGATTAAAGAAACGTCAATAAATTTAAATTATGATCCCCCCACGATGACGACTTTTGGCTTCAAACAACGGTTTATGATTGTTACATGGAATGTAAGAACTCTCTCTGAAACATCGAGACTCGAGCAAGTTCGAAAGGAAATAGTCTCCTACAAACTAGACATTCTGGGTTTAAGTGAAGTTCGATGGCTAAACAATGGCACAATACAGCTGCCTTCTGGTTACTATTTTATTTACTCCGGTAACACCACCTACAGGATAAACGGCGTCGGTTTTTTGCTGTCACCAAAGGCCAGAGATGCACTATTAGAACACCGGGCAATCTCAGAACGTATAGTTACTGCACGATTCAACTGCAAATTTCGCAAAATATCTATTGTGCAATGTTACGCACCAACCGACCCGGATGATGATAGCGTTAAGGATGATTTTTATGGTCAACTTGATTACGTGATAAGTTCTTTGCCAGCAGGGGATATAAAGATATTTTTGGGTGACTTCAACGCCAAAGTAGGAAACGAAAACGACAACCTACAAGCGGTTATGGGCAAGCACCGACTTTTTATTGGTGGAACGAAATTCCCACACAAAAATATTCATAAATATACTTGGGAATCACCAGACGGTCAAACTTTCAACCAAATTGACCATATAATTGTTAGTCGACTTTTCTTGGGCTCCCTTATGGATGTAAGAGCTAGACAAGCAGCTGACGTTGCCAGCAATCACTCCCTACTCGTAGCTGTTTTTCGTCTCCGACCTGCGGCAGTTAACAGAGCGATAGAAAAGGTTGATAAATTCAACACAGCTCGGTTCCACGATTCAGTCGTCTCAACGGTATATAACCAAAGGTTAAGATCCAACCTTACAAACAATGAGCAACATACGTGGTCAGACGTAGTTACAGCCTGCAAAGATACGGCAAAGTCAACTCTTGGAGTAAAACTAAATAAAATTAAACCGTGGATTAGCTCTGAATCCTGGGATGAGATTGAAAATCGAAAACGTCTTCGTAAAGCATGGTTGCAAGCCAAAACAACTGCTGCAATAGAACGAGCTAAATTCGAATAACGCCAGTCTTCTCGAAAAGTAAATTATATGGTACGGGCTGATCGAGAAAAAAATTTTAATGGTATAGCGCAACAAGCCGAAAAAGCGTCCAACACAGGCAATCTGCGTGCAGTTTACTCTGCCATTAAGCAGATGAGCGGCAACAATATACGAGGCACTATGTCGCTTAAAGCAAATGATGGTACAGAGCTAACAACCACAGATCAACAACTAGGACGGTGGCGCGAACACTTCTCATCACAGGCATCAACTGAAAACAACAACTACAACCAGGCTGATTTGGTAACGTTTTCTACACGACGCAATCCAAGAAGGGATATTTCTACTGATCCCCCGTCATGTTCCGAAGTTGCAGCGGCATTAAAACAGCTGAAAAATTGTAAATCGTCTGGTCCCGACAACATACCTGCCGAGCTCTTAAAATATGGTGCTGATACATTAGCTGAAGTTCTGACTCCACTGATAAGACGTGCATGGCTCCACAATCAAATTCCTGCAGATTGGAAAGAGGGTGTAGTAGTCACAATCCCTAAAAAGGGTGATCTTACTCAGTGTAAAAACTGGCGCGGTATTACCGTGCTTAACGCTATAGGGAAAGTGATGGCAACTCTACTACTACAGCGAATTTCACCAGTGGTAGAACAAACTATTCGTAATGAACAAGCTGGTTTTCGGCCTGGACGATCTTGTGTCGATCACGTCAATACTCTACGCATTATTATTGAGCAATCGGCAGAGTACAACAGACCCCTATACCTGCTTTTCGCAGATTTTGAACGTGCTTTCGACACAATATCCCGAAATTCTTTGTGGTCTGCATTAATTGGTAAAGGTATACCTGAAAAAATCGTCACTCTAATACGCGAGCTGTACAAAGACACAGAGTGTAAGGCCCGATTTAAAGAAAGGCAAAGCCAACCTTGCACAACCGTTACAGGAGTAAGGCAAGGCTGTGTCCTGTCTCCCACATTATTCATTCTTCTTTTAGACTGTGTAATGGAAAAGACAAATAGTGAGGCCCCTACCGGCATTCGATGGAATATGATGGAGTACCTAAATGATATAGACTACGCAGATGACATTTGTCTAATGGCGCATCGCTTTGCAGATATTGAAGCTAAGATAAAGAGACTCTCCGAAAACGCCAAACAAGTAGGATTGAGAATTAACTTTAAAAAATCAAAGCTGATGCGTATCGGTACCAATATTTCATCGCCCCTTATTGTTGATGGTACCGTAATGGAAGAAGTAGAATCTTTCAACTATCTCGGTTATAAAATCGCAAAAGACGTTGGCTCTGTAGCCGACATTGGTGACCGAATTAACAAGGCCCGTGTTGCGTTCCTCAAACTGCACAAAATTTGGCGCGCTAACAACATATCCCAGAAAACTAAGTTACGTATATTCAACTGTAGCGTAAAATTTGTGCTGCTTTATGGTTGCACTACATGGAGCCTTACAAAACTGGCCATGAAGAAAATACAAACTTTCGTGAATCGGTGTCTGAGACAAGTTTTACGTATATACTGGCCAAATTGGGTATCAAATGAAGCCCTTTGGAATCTGGCAGATTGTTGTCCCATTGAATTTGATATTAACAAACGTAAATGGACATGGATCGGCCATATTCTCAGGCGTCATTACAAAAAGTACCAAATTTAGAAAATCAATTGTGGACTTTTTTTAAATAAAGTTTTAAGACTCAAGAAAAATTGAAAATTTAATTGAGCTTGCCAAAAGTACGAAAGCATTTAAGTGTTTTATAAGTAAATTTAAAAAAAAAAATCCAGAGTAATTATAAAAAGAACCACATTTTTAAACTCAATTATGGACTTTTTTAAGAATATTTTTAAGACACAACCAAAATCCTAATAATTATGGGCTTTTGTAAGGAAATATATTAGTCTTTAAAAAAGTACCAAAAATTATCAAAGTCTTTATGAAAAATTTTGAATTCAATCGTGGATTTTTAAAACAATTACAAGAGGTTTAAGTCTTTACAAAAAAGTACCAAAGTATATTTAATTTTTTGAATTTATAAGAAATTTGCTAAGAAAGTTCCAACGATTTGTTTTTTTAAAAGTACCAAAAATTCAACCATGATTTTTTTGAGGAAATTTAAAAAAAAAGTATTGAATTTTATAAAAATTACCAAAATTTTAGTATCTTTAATTTAATTAACTTAGAAAATGTACCAAAATCTCGTAGTTTTATTATTATTCTGACCAAGGGCTTTCCGAATTTTATTTTGTAAATGTTTAAGAATCCCTGCAATCCAAATAATTATAACAACAACTTCAACACCACCGACCACCACAAAAACAACTTAAAAGGTGGTATTTAAAAAAAAAAAATTATTATGTGAAATAATAAACAAATTGTTTAAGACAGAAATATAGAAAACTAAAACTGGTTAAACATGCAGTTAACTGCATTTTTAGTTTTGCTACTTCAAGACTATTAAATGAACTAATATGGTAAGTATTAAAAGTAAAAGACCTTTAAAAATGTTAATAAGACATGACTGAAATTATAAATTTAATGTTTATATACAAAGTGTTATACAAGATGATATTATTATAACAATACTGACCTTCAAATCAACACAACCTTTTAGAAGACCCTCCTCAATGGATTTAATTTTATTTGCTGATAAATCCAAAATTTTCAAATTTTTTAATGGATGAAATTCGGGTGTAGAAAATATTGGATTTAAACTATCGCCCAATAAATTATTGGCCAATCTTAATTCACTTAGAGTTTCCTTAAGGCCAACAAATGATTTTTCCGGTATACGTCTGATGAGATTATTTGATAAGTCCAATTCTTCCATGGGCAATTTTAAGGTACCAAAGTGCTGAAATTTATTAAAAAAACGAAACAAAGGTCAATTAATAATATAGTTTTTAAAATTTTCACTTTCTTGTGTATTTTTTTTTAATTCTTTTAAGTTTATTATCAAATAAAAGTACTTTTTGTGTTGGTTTTTTTATATTTAGCCCAAGTGAAAGTGTTTTCTTGTGTATTTTACTTTCTTGTTATTATTTTTTTCTCATTTTTACTTTGTATCTTTAAGATACAATATCTGTATTTTTTTTTTATATTTTAAAGTACTTGTTATTTATTTAAGATCATTGTGTAGATATTTTGTTTAAATAGTAAGGGTATTCTCTTTTTAAGGGCATTTACTGTTAATTATACGAGTTTTTAGGCAATTAGAAAACATTAAGTTAATATATTTTAGTAAATTCTTTAAATAAACATTAAAAAAATTTAAGTAAAATAATTATTTTACTAGTATTTGGTCCTAATCAATTAGCGCCCCATGTTGGGTGCCATTCGTAGACTTGTATCTTCGAGATTTGCGGTTCGCAAAAATTTAAATTTCCTAATTCTCTTGCTCCAAGTTCAGAGATAATAACTTCTTATGCCGTAAAAATCTTTATTTAATTATAAATACTTAAATACTTGAGCTCGAGGTCTTTGGTTTTTCATATATAATTTATTTATTTTCCGATGCTTTTCTTTGAAAAGCATCATCAGGGATTGTATCTTTATTTAATTATATTAATAAAAATACTTGAGCTCGAGGTCTTTATTTTTGCATAAATAATTTATTTATTTTCCGATATTTTGCTTTTCTTTGAAAAGCATCATCAGGGATTGTATTTAATGTTTATCACAAAAAAACGTTAAAATTTATGTTTAGCTTCCATCGTCTGAGTTAATGCTCAACATCTTATATATCAAGGGCGAATATTCAAAACTTGCTATCTGCAGTGTAATAACACAGCAGATAGCAAGTTTTGAATTTCCGTCCTCGATATTTAGTTAACAAAAGACATTTTTAGGGACCACTTATAAAGTGCTAGTGAAATTATTTTGAAATTTTGAATTCAATCTTAGTCTTTTATAATGAAATGTTTAAAAAAATTTTAAAGACTCTAGAGAAGATAACAAACTTTTTGAACTTTTACAATAAAAATATAAAAAGTACCAAAAATTACAAAAAGTACCAATAGCATTAAAAAATGGAATCTGGATTTGAATGTTTGAATTTGTTAATAAAAATGATCAAAATATTAAATTCAATTATTAGAATATAATAAAGGGGAATTTTTAGGAAAGTACCAGCATGTTGACAAAAAGTACATTAATGTTAAAATAAGACGTTGGCTTTTATAAGGAGTTTTTTTTTTTTTTCAAATAGTTACAAAAATTACAAAACTGTTTTTGCTTAGTGCAAAAAGCAAACAAATATGTAAAAATTTGTAAATATTTATCGTAAAGAAAAAGGTGTCTCCGAAAACCCCCACCGACCCATAAAAAATTCAGCACAATCGAATTTAAAACTTTCACTTGTTTCAGTTATTTTTGTTGGGATTTTTTAGAACTGTTTAGTTCTTCAAGAAGCAATCTTTTTCCTTTTCAGACGGACATCGCTATATAATCTTAGAACTGGTCAAACATCAATAATATATGGGGCATTCCATGTTAAATCGAACACTTTGAATTTTTTTTTTTTTAGATTTTCCCAATTTATTTACAGTTTTTAGTACCCTTCGAAAACTCCTTCGTGGTAAATTTTCAGATTTTTTTGATGACCCGTTCAAAAGATATCGAATTTTTAAAAATTGGTAGTTTGTTCCTTTACTCAAACTTCTTTTACTCATAACTTCTTCAATAATCCAAATTGCAATTTTTTTTTCAAATTTTTTTTTTTTACGTACTTCGTAAAAAAATCCAAAAAAATTCTTAAAAGTGCTTTAGTATGCGATTTTTAAGTTTTAAAATTTAAATCGCATTTTTGAAAATGTATGTACTCTTCGATTTTTTTGAAATTTTTTTTGTAAAACTTCTATCGATTCCACAAATTTTTTGCCCAGTATGATCGTGGGAATACGATTATTACTATTTTTTAAAATTTTTTGAAAAAATTTTATTGTAATTTTCCAATCTTAAAATCATTTCTACTGCTCCAATGCACAGTGGCCGAAACACCCAATCTAGCGGCGCTTAATTCGGAAATGTAAAATAATAAAGCCCAATGCATATTTGTGATTATAAAACTTATAAAGAATTTAATTTTTAACCATATTTATTTATTTCAGTGTTTTTATGTATTTCGGGAAATTTATGTGAATATCGGGAGGGTGGTCTGTATGAGGACTAGAAGTTAAAATGTTCCGATTCCGTTAAAATTTAGAGTGATTATTTATGGCTACAAAAAACATTTAACAATCTAATTTCAAGAGGATATTTGTTAAAATACTATTGTTAGGGCTTTTTAAGTAAAACTGGAAGGGGAAATTAACATGGGGGCTATGGGATAACATGGACCGATTTTGTCAAAAATTTAATAGGTTTTGTTCTTTTGATAAAAAATCTTAAATTTCAAATTTTAGCCAAATCGATTGAAAATTGTGGTCTGTATCGCGTTTATACTGTTTATTTGGACAGGCAGATGGACCCAAAAAATCGAACAACTTGCGCGAACTAGCACGCCATACTGAAACGTCACAACAAAAATAACCCAAAATAATAAACAAAACAGGAATTGGACCGAATACGATCGAATTTCAAAAGTTGCAGTCCATGAAACTATAGTTTATATTACAAATGTAAACTTCTATAATGAACTAATAATAAACTAGACACAAACAGGCCACAAACATTTACTTTCAATTAAAACTTTTTGGCTCAAAATGTATAAACAATTGACTTAAAAGTGTCAAGAAAAACTTACTGAGTAATTAGGCCCTAAATTCCTTTAATACACTTGCTGCAGAAAATGTATATTTGATAGCTTACAGCTGTGCGAATATTGAAAGCAAAACAAAAGTAAAAACGTAATTTTTTTCTGTAAAGTATAGGTAAACGAAGCAGTGCAAAAACATTTATCGATCTTAATTTTTAAATTTTGACTTAAGCGCCGCTAGATCAGTGATTTCGGCCACAGTGCAATGGTGCGTCATGGAAGGGTCATTTATAAAACCGACCAACATTAATTTTTACGTCTTAACATTTCTTTGGAATAAAAAAAACCCTATCTCCAATTTCTAAGGGGGCTCCCACAAAAACGACATTTTATAAATTTTGCTCCAACTGCTCTAACTGCCCTAATAGTGCCCTTAGAGCAACAAAATGTATATCCGACCCACAATATTTTTTTAGTCCAAACATTTTCTCTAAACAAACCTATCCTATATCTCTAATTGTTAAGACGGTCCCCATACATTTTTTTTTATTTTTTGTAAATTTGTTTTATTTAATCAGCTTCTACCGGTCCAATGGTGCGTCCGAGAGGGGTCATTATTGAGACCGACCCCCATTTATTTTAACCCTCAAACATTTTTGTAAAACATACCACAGCCCTATCTCCACTCCCTAAGTATGCTTCCATTCAAAATTACATTTTTATAAAACTTGCTCCAACTGTTATTTGTATGGGAGCCTACTTAGGAAGTGGAGATAGGGCGTAGGTATGTTTTAAAAAAGTTTTGGATGATAAAAATAAATGGGGGTCGATCTCACTAATGACCCCTCTCGGACGCTCCATTGGACCGGTAGAAGCTGATTAAATAAAACAAATTTACAAAAAATAAAAAAAAATGTATGGAGACCGCCTTAACAGTTAAGGATAGAGGGTAGGTGTGTTCAGGGAAAATGTTTGCACTAAAAAAATATTGTGGGTCGGTCATACATTTTGTTGCTTTAAGGGCCGTATTAGGGCAGTTAGAGTTGTTGGGGCAAATTTAAAAAAATGTCGTTTTGTGTGGGAGCCCCCTTAGAAATTGGAGATAGGGTATTAGTTTGTTCCAAAGAAATGTTAAAACGTAAAAATTAATGGGGGTCGGTCTTATAAATGACCCCTCTATGACGCACCATAGGAGCAGTAGAAATGATTTTAAGATTGGAAAATTACAATACATTTTTTTCAAAAAATTTTAAAAAATAGTAATACTCGTTATCCCAAGATCCTCCTGGGCAAAAAATTTGTAGATTCAATAGAAGTTTTACACAAAAAAATTTCAAAAAAATCGAGGAGTACAAACATTTTCAAAAATGAGATTTAAATTTAAAAACTTAAAAATCGCATACTAGAAGGCGTTTTAAAAATTTTTTGAGATTTTTTTTTAGAAAATACGCAAAAAAACAAAAATTTTGAAAAAAGAATTTTTAAATTTGGACCATTATTGAAGAAGTTATGAGTAAAAAGAATTTTGAGTAAAGGAGCAAACTACCAATTTTTAAAAATTCGATATCTTTTGAACGGGTCATCAAAAAAAATATGAAAATTTACCACGAAGGAGTTTTCGAAAGATACTAAAAACTATAAACAAATTGGGAAAATCTAAAAAAAAAAAATTCAAAGTGTCCGATTTGACATGGAATGCCCCATATATATATATATCAGAAAATAAGGCAACTTAAAACTCATTTTTTAGTAATACGTTTATTAAACGTCGTTTAGGTATTCTTACAATTTTAAAATCAAAAGACCTAATAGTTTTTGGAGGCCCCACGTTGGGCGCCTAATGATAAATTTAAAAAAATCAACGAACACGAACAAATTATTTTAAATGATTAAAAATTCTTTTTATAAACAATTTTTTAGGTTTGTCTTTGCTACTATTAATTAAATTTCGTAGTTTCCCTTCTATTGTGAATACCCTTACTTACTAATATGATATATGAGCATGACTAAGCTCAAAGTAAAAGTTTTTTTTTCTTTTTTTCAAAAAGACATTATATTATTCTTTATTACTTTATATGATCATGTTAACATTATAATTACAAATTAAGTTGTAAGTTACTTTTAAATAATTTCACTTAAAACACGCCTTTATATTATTTAATTTTTTTTCAATTTTAGTTTTTTTAAAAACTTTGTAAAAAAATTTATCTAAATTTTTGGTTAATTTATTGGTATCTTAAAGATTTTGAAATGTATTTTGCACAATCTTGTTTTATTGCTTTGTAACCTTGACTTTATTTCTTATATCAATTTGAAAAAATCTTACAATAATATTTTTTGTTTCTCAGCATAATAACTGCAGAAAACCGTTAAATTGTGGTAAGAGATACAAAAGAAATATTTATACTAGCATTATTTTTAAGTATAGACAATTTGTTGGATTTTTGTTATAACCAATTGTTAAAACAATAGCGGACATGATAATAAAAACATTTATTTGTTAAGTGTTTTATAAGGTTTATTGAGATAGTTTTTTTGGGGGGAAATACACTTGAAAGACTCATAAAAAATAAAATCACTTTGAATTTTTTTAAATTTGAAATTGGGAAATTTCCTCAAAAAGAAAATTCTCAGAATCTGAGAATATTTCTAAATGAATCTAAGAACTTTTCCATACATAATAAAATTGTGGTATGAAAAAAATTTGTGATTGTAAGAGTTTTTTTAAAAAGAAAAAATTTATAGAATCTGATAGTTTTCTATGAAAAAAATTTTCTGTTAAAAAAATTTCTATAGAAAAAATTTCTTAAAAACAAGTGTTTTTTTCGGTTTAAAAAGTATCGACTTCTATATAAATCTGTTTTAGATAGTACCGAAGTCTTTATAAAAAGTACCGAGTTCTTAAAATCATTTGAAAGGACATTTTTAAAAAGTACCAAAGTACTTTAATAGGAAAAAAAGGCTTCTGTATTTTTTTTTTAAGATAGTACTAAAGTCTTTATAAAAAGTACCGAATTCTCAAAATCACTTGTACGAACATTTTTAAAAAATTATTACGAACATTCCCAGCAAAACTTAGATTACCAAATAAGGTATAAAATAAGGTATAGGATCTCTTATTTTATACATTGCAGCATTGATGATTTTAACAGGCGATGAGACTCAAAGTAATGCATCCACATTATCTCAAAGAATACCAGTAAGGTATAAAATAAGTCATAAATTTATAACGAAGAATACGAGTAATGTGTAAAATATATGATATTTTATAGGTTACGAGAAATGAAATAATATAGCATACCAGAAGATAATATATAAGGTGTTACGAGTAGTGAAAAAGTAATTTTGTATTAAATTTACTCACGTGATTGTAAGTGAGTGTAAGTAGATAAAATATGCTCGTGAGTGTGTGTCGTTAGAAATTTCCTGTCGTGAGCCCATCTCTAGTTTAAACTTGTGCATTTTTTTATAAAATAATTATTTTTTATGTCATTGTAATGCATTATGCATCCAATTATAAATAATGTATTATTTCAAACTTTCAAATAATACATAATGTAACCAAATATAAGTCATCCATGATTTAATGTTTAGAAATAATAAATATGAAATACATTTTTTCCAATAATCATGCATTACACGTAGCAAATTATTAGTAAAGCATTATTTTTCACTTGAAAATAATACGTTGTGGAACAAATGTTTGGTAAGACATCCTAAAATAATGCTACAAATAAGGTATATACATTACCTGGTAATGTGTTATATAATCACTACCCATTACCAAAGTTTTGCTGGGTTTTTAAAAATTATTAAAGTCCTTTTATTGGGGGGAAAAAAACGAAAATGTTAAAAAATGCAAAAAAAAATACTAAATGCAATTGTTGACTTCTACAAAAATTTGTTTAAGATACAAGTACCAAAGTCTTTATAAAAAGTACCAAATGCTCAAACCCATAAATCAAATTTTTTGTTAGAAAATGTTTAAATACACCAAAAAGACTAAATGCAATGGTTGATTACTATAAAATTTATTTTAGATAATACCAAAGTGTTTATAAAAAGTACCAAATTCTTAAAATCATTTGTACGGACGTTTTTAAAAAAGTCCCAAAGTATATTAATTCGAAAAAAGTTTTCTACGAAAACATGTTTAAGATAGTACCAAAGTGTGTAACAAAAGTATCGAGTTCTTAAATTCATTTGTACGGACATTTTAAAAAAAGTACCAAAGTACTTTTATTTCAAAAAATGTTTGTAAATCGTAATTTTTTGTTAGAAAATACCAAAAACACCTAATATAATTCACTGCTATAATTTTTTTAGATAGTACCAAAGTCTTTATAAAAAGTACCGAATTTTTAAAATCATTTACGGACATTTTTAAAAAGTACCAAAATACTTTAATTGGAAAAAAAGTTTTCTATAATTTTTTTTAAGATAGTACCAAAGTCTTTAAAAAAAGTACCGATCTCTTAAAATCACTTGTGCGAACATTTTAAAAAATTTATAGAGTCCTTTTATTGGAAAAATAAAAAAATGTTAAAAAATACCAAAAACAAAAATACTAAATACAATGGTTGACTTCTAAAAAATTTGTTTAACATAGTACCAACCCTTTTTATAAAAAGTACCGAATTCTCAAAATCATTTGTAAGGACATTTAAAAAAAAAAAAGAACCAAAGTACTTTAATTAAAAAAAGGTCTGTAGATCGTAATTTCTTGTTAGAACATGTTTAAATATACCAAAAAAAGACTAAAGGCAACAGTTGATTTATATTTTTTTTAGATAGTACCAAAGGGTTTATAAAATGTACCAAATTTTTAAAGTCATGTGTACGGACATTTTTAAAAAAGTACCATTGTACTTTAATTGGACCAAAGTACCGAAGTTATAAAAAGTTCCGAATTCTTAAAATCATTTGTACGTAAATTTAAAAAAAAGTACTTAATTACTTTAATTGGAAAAATGCCTGTACCAAAATTATTTTATTGGTAAAAATGTTGTAGTCTGTGAGTTTTTGTTAGAAAACGTTTAAAAATATAAAAAAAAAAAAATACTAAATGCAATTATCAACTTCTATAAAAATTTGTTTAAGATAGTTCCAAAGTCTTCATAAAAAGTACCGAATTCTTAAAATAATTTGTACGTCAATTTTTAACAAAGTACCTTAGTACTTTAATTGTAAAAAAGCCTTTTATAAAAATTTGTTTATGATAGTACCAAAGACTTTATAAAAACTACTGAACTCTTAAAATCATTTGTACGGAAATTTTTAAATAAGTACCAAAGTACTTTAATTGGAAAAAATCAGTATAAAAAGTACCAAATTCTTAAATTCATTTGTACGGACATTTTTATAAAAGTACTAAAGTCCTTTTAAAAATACTAAATTTTTATATTCAATCTATAAAAGTCAGGCGCTGATCTAGAATTGGACCTATAATTTTTAAAAAAGTCATTTTAAAAAAAGTACCAAAGTACTTTAATAAATAAAATTTCTGTATATCTTAATTTTTTGCTAGAAAATGTTTAAAACATATGCAAAGGTTGATAACAATTAAATTTTTTTAATATAGCACTAAAATCTTTATAAAAATTACCGAATTCTTAAATTCATTTGTACAAAAATTTTTAAAAATAGTACCAAAGAACTTTTATTTCGAAAAATGTCTGTAGTTCGTTATTTATTGTTAGAAAATGTTTAAAATTACCAAAATATACTTAATGAAATTGTTGACTTCTAAAAAAATGCTGAAGATAGTACCAGTCTGTATAAAAAGAACCGAATTGTTAAATTCATTTGTATGGAAATTTTTAAAAAAGTACCAAAGTACTTCAATTGGAAAAAATTTGTATAAAAAGTCCAAAATTCTTAAATTCATTTGTATGGACATTTTTATAAAAGTACTAAAGTCGTTTTAAAAATACTAAATTTTTATATACAATCTATAAGAGGCAGACGCTGATCTAGAATTGGACCTATAATTTTTAAAAAAGTCATTTTTAGAAAAGTACCAAAGTACTTTAATAAAAAAAATTTCTGTAGATCATAATTTTTTGCTAGAAAATGTTTAAAACATATGCAAGGGTTGATTACAATTAAATTTTTTTAATATATCACTAAAATCTTTATAAAAAGTACCAAATTCCTTAATTCATTTGTACGAAATTTTTTTAAAAAAGTACCAAATAACTATTATTTCGAAAAATGTCTGTAGTTCGTTATTTGTTGTTAGAAAATGTTTAAAACTACCAAAATATACTTAATGCAATTATTGACTTCTAAAAAAAAATGCTTAAGATAGTACCAAAGTCTGTATAAAAAGAACCGAATTGTTAAATTTATTTGTACGAACATTTTTAAAAAAGTACCAAAGCACTTTTATTAAATAATGTTTGTAAATCGTAGTTTTTTGTTAGAAAGTGTTTAAAAATACCAAAAAAATTACTAAATACAATCGCGGTCGTCTATAAAAATTTGTTAAAGATAGTACCAAAGTCTTAAAAAAAAAAGTGTACCGAATTTCTAATATCGTTAAAAAAGTACCAAAGTACTTATATAAGAAAAATGTCAGTAAATAATAATTTTTTTTCGAGAATGTTTAAAAATTTTTATTAAAATTATTACTTCATTAAAAATATTTTTGAAAAAAAAACCCACGATTAGGTTTTAGCTGTATATATTAGGATTTTGGTACTTTGTTCAAATTAGCTTACTATGAATTAATATTAAATTTCCTAAAAAGTTTCTAAAATCTTACGAATAAATTTATTTGTAAGGACTCTGGAGATTTTCAAAAATTTTCTCACGAAAATTTGGGACTAAATTTATGAATTTGGTACTTATTCTTAAAATTATGGTACTTTTTTAAAAATATCCATATTCTGGATTGTATTTAAACATTTCATTAAGATATTGGTCCTTTCTTTAAAATTTGCTCATAAAAGTTCAGTATTGAATTTGAAAATTTTTAAAGACTCTGGTGCTTTGCTTAAAATTTCTTAAAACATTTTGCGTTTTGGAACTTTTTATAAATATTTTGGTACTTTCTATGTATATTTTTAAAAAAGTACCAAAGTACTTATATTAGAAAAAATGTCTGTAGATAATAATTTTTATTAGAAAATGTTTAAACATTTTTATAAAAATTTGGTACTTTATTAAAAATATTTTTGAAAAGGATTAGGATTTTGGTACTTTTTTTTCAAATTAGCTCAAATAAAGTTTGAATTTCCTAAAAAGTTTCTAAAATCTTACGAATAAATTTCTTTGTAAAGACTCTGGAGATTTTCAAAACTTTTCTTACGAAAATTCAGGACTAAATTTATGAATTTGGTACTTATTATTAAAATTTTGGTACTTTTTTAAAAATATCCATACAAAAATCCATGAATCCTGAACTTTTATAAACTAATTTTTTAAAAGTAAAAAAATCGTAATCTTTGATCTTGGGTCACAATTATTAATCCCATTCAGGATTGTATTTAAACATTTCATTAAGTTAAGCAATATGTGTTAAGATTTTGGTAAAAAGTAAAAATTGTTATTTAAAATATTATATTTTGAGTAGGCTTATACTAGCTCGAGGTCATTATTTCCTTTACTAATTAAAACTATGTTATTCTCATAGAATTATTTTCAAGAAAATTATTTTTCTGTTTTAAATTTATTTATCCTGGTCATTTTTTGCTAGACTTAATCGACACGTGTTACGGAATTTGTCAGATCCCATTGTCAAGATTATTTAAAGATATGTCTTAACATAATCAGATTTAAGACTTTTTTTTGACTTATTCAAAACGCCTTCAAAAAAAAAAAAAAAATTAAAAACTTCAGTGGGCCATAAAAAAAGAACTCGAGCTAAGTTTTCAAAACCCTTCGGGTGGTATACTTTAATTTTTTATTTTTTTGGTCCCGTTCAAGATACATTCGAAGACTCCAAATTTGTTGCACAGTGTAATTTAAATATTTATGAAAAAACCCACAATTGAATTAAATAATTGGGTATATTTCACATTCATAAAATTGTTTTAAAAAGATCAGAATTGAATTTAAAAATTTTATTAAAATTTTGGTACTTTTTTTTAAAAGTTTGCTCATAAAAGTACAGGAATGAATTTAAAAATTTTATTTTAATTTTCGTACTTTTTTACAAATTTTGTATAAAAGACCGTGAGTGAACTCCAGATTTTGGTACTTAAAAAAAAAACTTTGTATCTTTCTTAAAAATTGTTGTGCAATAAATTAAAAATTGCTTATTGTTAACCTCTCTGGCGCTTTTTGAAAAATTTTCTAACAAAATATTGCTACCAAATTTATGATTTTGCTACTTTGACTTTTAGATTTTAGTACTTTTTCTAAAAAAAAAACTTTGGATCTTTCATAAAAAATTGCTTATTGTAAATAAAAAATTGTAAGTTGTTAACGACTCTGTGGCTTTTTTAAAAATTTTCTAACAAAATATTGCGACCAAATTTATGATTTTGGTACTTTGACTTTCAGATTTTGGTACTTAAAAAAAAAAAAAAAAACTTTGTATCTTTCATAAAAAATTGCTAATTGTAAATTGCTAATTATTAATGACTCTGAGGCTTTTTGAAAAATTTCCTAACAAAATATTGCGACCAAATTTATGATTTTGGTACTTTGACTTTTAGATTTTGGTACTTTTTTTTTAAAAAAACTTTGAATCTGTTATAAAAAATTGATTATTGTATATTAAAAATTGCTAATTATTAATAACTCTGGTACTTTTTGAAAAATTTCCTAAAAAAATATTGCGACCATGATTTTGGTACTTTGACTTTCAGATTTTGGTACTTTTTAAAAAAAAAAAAAAAATTTTGGATCTTTCATAAAAAAATTGCTTATTAAGTATAAATAAAAAATTGCTAATTGTAAACGAATCTGGCGCTTTTTAATTTCCTAACAAAATATTGCGATCAAATTTATGATTTTGGTACTTTGACTTTTAGATTTTGGTACTTTAAAAAAAAAAAAAAACTTTGGATCTTTCATAAAAAATTCCTTATTGTAAATAAAAAATTGCTAATTGTTAACAAGTCTGGCGCTTTTTGAAAAATTTTCTAACAAAATATTGCGACCAAATTTATGATTTTGGTACTTTTTATTAAAACTTTGTTACTTTCTCTTTAAGGGCTATGGTAGTCATAAAATTTGCTCATAAAAGTTCAGACTTGAATTTTTTTTTTTAATTTTGGCACTTTCTTACAAATTTTTTTACAAATTTCCACGATTAAGCTCAATATTTTGGTACTTTTTAAAAATTTGGTACCTTTTGTAAAAACTCTAAGAAATCTGTGGAAATTACAAAAAATACCTTAAATACATATTTTGAATAATTATAACAATTATAATATTTACCTGTGATGGTAATACTTGTTGACCACTATGACGTTGTGTATATGAAACGATAGGGGCACCATAAGGTAACTGTGGCGCTTCACCATGAAATACAACACGATCACAATCCATGGCCACAGCACCAAGTTGTCCCGTTGAGCCAAAGGCAACAACATTGCATCTGTTTAAGAACAACAAGAGGAAAGAAAAAAAAATTACAAAATATTCTTAGTCATTGTAAAGAAAAAATAAAAAAAAAAAAAATTGTTCAATGGATTATAAAGCAAGCAACAAAAAAAAAATTAGAAAAAAAAATCTCAATGAAAATCAATCTGCCATAGGCGGAAATTGTTTTGTAGTGATTCGTTTATTTTTTTTTGTTTTATATTTCTTCTACCACCAAGTTGTTTAGAATTTTTATTGCTTCTATTAGCATAAATAGTTAGTTAAGTAAGAAAAGAAAACAAAAAACTGTGACATTATCAGACAGAAAATTTATATATGAAAAAAAAAACAGTTAAAAAAACAGTTGGTTTCTTATTCCATTATTTTTCATTTTGTTGTAAATATTCCATTGAATGTTTCGTTTTTAATATACACACCTGCAGGGTAAACGCAAAGCTGGACTTAATTCTGGACATGGTCGCCAAGCTTTAATTTGTGACAAATAGAGTAACAACAGTAGAAATATACTTAAGTGTCGTATTCGTTGTATATGTTGATTGTGATAAAACATCTGTGGGAGATAAAAATAAAAAAAAATTATATGAATTAAAAATTTTAATAATTTTTTTTAAATAATAAATTAGATAAAATTAAAGTTATTGGAGATAAAATATTTTAAAATAAAAAAATAAATTCTGTTTTACATCAAATTTACCAAAAAAAAATCATAATTGTCTGCAGAATATTTTTACAAAATTTTAAAAATTTTCAAGGACGTGTGGTAAAGTGCTATATTTATGCATTTTGTTTTTGTCCAAGAAAATATATTTTGTTAAAGAAAATATATTTTTTTTAGTTTATACAATTTCTGGTTTAATCTTTGTGTAATTATTTCAATTAATTTAAATTTTTCTAACCAATAAGTCTAATTGAAGGTTGTTTAATGCATGTTTAATTATTTGAATTACTTAAACTATTTCTGACCAATATGACCAACTGAAGGTTGTTAATAGAAAATATGACTCATTTTATGAAAAAAAAAATCTGCATATTGCATTAATTTTAAGTGGCGTGAAGTATGGAAATAGTTAAAGGTGTTGCTAGAAAAACAAAAGACTTAAGAAACGAACTTGTTATTGAAAAAAAAAAATTGAAAACTAATACAGCATAATATGTTTAAAATAATTAAATTATATTCAAATAAATTTCTTTAAATTGAATTTAAATCATGTTATATATGGTTTGAATTGAGAAAGGTGTGAAAGAAAAATTGATTTTTCTAAAAATTTAAGACATCCTGGTTCGTTTTTTACTAGTTTCATATAACCCAGTTATTGTAATCATCAGAAAAACTTTTAATGTCAAATTTATTCAGTTAATAGAAAATTTTATTCAATATGTGAAAATTATTAACAGATCGCAGCCGCCAAGGATTGAACCCATGATCTGTAGTGTTTTTGCTATTAACTGCCTCTTAGGTACGATCACTCTAGACCGATACGCTAAGTTGGCTGTTAAGCAAGTATCAACTAAATCATGGTTTTTCAATTCTTGTGTGGTTGTTGCTGTTGTTTTTTCGTACAGAAGAAGGTGAAATTGCATTATGGTGAATAAATTAAATTTTTTAGTAATCATCATTCGTCCTCCTCTCCTTCATCAACTCTGATCTAAGTACTTATTTTGCAACCTTGCCAGAACATGATCTATATTTTGTAGACACAAATGTTAGGTGTTGCCATTTTCCAAAGATACTATATTGCCACTTAGGCCGACTTAAAGTCGTTATTTTCAAATTTTTATTTTTCTGTAAATCATTTTATAAAAAAGTTCAGCCTTTGCATACATTTTAAGACGAACTCCAGACAATTGCCTAAAAACAAAAGACTTAAGAAACAAACATGAATATCAATGAATTTGAGGGCAAAAAACACTTTTTTAGTTATTGAAATTTTTTTAATGTAAAAAAATAATTTAAATTTTAATAGAAAAAAAATTATGTTGAGTAAAAAACTTTTTTTTAGAAAATTTTGAATAGAAAAAATTTTATTTTGAATAAAAACGTTTCTTTAATAATTTTTGTACACAAAAAATTGAAGTAATTTTTTTTTTGTTAATTTTTGTATTTTTTTTTGTTGTTTTAGAGAGTAACAATTTTTTTAAGTGTAAATTTTTTTGAGTGACTTTTTTTTTAATTTAAAAACTTTTTTTGAAAGACAAAAATACTGCTTTGAATATATGTAGTTTTTGCTAACCACTGTCATTTGAAGCGTGTTAAGCGTATTTTTTTGACATGTAATCTCATGATTAAAAATCTCGGTTTTGCTTATGTTTTCTAAACCTCTTGACCGATTTTGCTTAAAACTTTTTGAAATGTGATCGGAAATACATGTGTGTGTCATTCCTTACTCTGATTTAAAGTTTTAATGACAACATTTTCATGAAATAGAAAAAGTACCAAAGTAAATTTTTTCCCATTTTACCAAATTAGTATCAGATTGTCTTAAAAGTAATTTTTTCCCATTTGTCCTATTTTTGGCACCTTAGAACCAAAATTTCTAAAAATTTCTTTTATTTAGTTTTTTTTTTTTGCTGGATGATCCCAGATTTAAAATTTCAATTATTTTAGGAAATCAAAAAAAGTACCAAAGTTCAGTTTTCTAGCCCATTTTCCCCTTTTCGAATGACACATTCCTAAAATTCTATGTTTCAGAATGTTTTTTTTTTTGGCGGAGGTCCTTACATTCAAAATATGAAATATTTACACAATTGTTATTTCAGGGGATCGAAAAAGTACCAAAGTACACTTCTCTCTTCTGAGAATTCAAACTTTCCAAAAAGTGCTTTTGTAAAAATGTTTTTTTTTCGCTGGATGGTCCTTTATTCTAAATTTCAAGTTTGTAGAATTATTATTTCAGGAGATTGAAAAAGTATCACAGTTTACTTGTATAGTGTCATAACTCAAAATATGTCGTTTTTGGGTAAACAATACAGAATTATTTGTTATATCCTGCTTTATATTGTGTCACAAATTCGTATTAATATCTTTTAAACTCATCGTTTGAGTAGAGAACACGCCATTATAACATTTTCTATGTACGGGCCTTTTGCAATGCAAACCAAGTTTTAATTGTAAACTTTAAACAGGTTTTCTGTAAAATCAAACATTTTGCGTTATGACACAATACAAGTAAATGAGCGATATATTCTCAAAAACTACCTAAGTACAAATTTTGGCCCCAAAAAGTATCTTTTTCAGAATGTTGTTTTTCTGCTGGAGGATCCTACAATCCAAATTTAAAGATTCTAGGACCATTATAAAAAGTTCCAAAGTACACTATTTAACCTATTTTTGTCTTAACTTAAAATCGAAGCTTTGTAAAAAGATTACACTAGTTTACAAAATAAAAAAAATAAAAAATCTGCGCACGAAACGCGTCTGTATTATTTTTATGTACTATAGACTAGAGATGGGCGCGTGAGTGATTTTTGACTCACACTCACTCACGCTCACGACAGGAATTTTTGAATCACGCACACTCACTCACGAGCATATTTTTTCTACTCACACTCACTCACTCACAATCACGTGAGTAAATTTAATTCAACTCACACTCACGTGCACTCACGCAAGCTTCACTCACACTCACTTTGACTCACGCTCACGAAACTCTTATTTACACAATAAAAATTTCAAAAACTAAAATTTCAAAAATCTTTTAAAATTTTCAGCAAAATTTACAGTTGATTGAAATTTTAAATTTTTTTTGCTTTTTTCGGGACGAAATCGTAAGTTAAGCCAAGTCTTACAATTTTTTTGTTGCATTTTTTGGTACCAAAGGAAATATGAAGAGAAAATAAATCACGCAAACTCACGCAAAAAAATCGACTTACGCACACTCACTCACGCAAAAACCTTACTCACGCACACTCACTCACGCAATTTTTTTCTCTACTCACACTCACTCACAATCACGTGAGTAAAATTGAATTCAGTCACACTCACGCGAGAATCACGTGAATCACGCTCTAATCTGCTCATGTGCCCATCTCTACTATAGACCACTAAACTCAAAAAACAAATTCCAAAAATTTTTTTCGCGGATTCAGTCAATTTTATTTTTTTTTTCGTTTTTTGAGGTTTTTTTGACAATTTTCCTTATATCTCGCGTTGTATACTTCCGAAAACAGAAAATAAAAATTTGGGTGATCGGAAAAAAAGAGATATCGTAACAAATAAATTTCTTTAAACCTTAACAAAGATAAAAAAGTCAGTTTGATGAAAATCTATGGGTTATCACCAGGGAAACCAAAAATATGCAGTATCATGTTTTTTCCTGGGCATTTTATTGATAAATGGGTAAGGTATTTATTCGTTTCAGAAGTTTTTAAGAAATCTGGCATCAATTTGTTAGAGCATATTTTTGCATATTTTAGCCGTAAGAGCATATTTTTGCATATTTTAGGTTTAAGAGCATATTTTAGCATAAGAGCATATTTTTAGAGCATATTTTCAATTTTTAGAGCATTTTTTAACTTTTTAGAGCATTTTTTTACATTTTTAGAGCATTTTTTTACATTATTAGAGCATTTTTTTTTCAATTTTTAGAGCATTATTTTCCAATTGTTTTTATGACACCATTTATTTTTATATTTATCCAACAAGGATGTTTTTACGGAATTGTGACGATTGATTCTCCTTTGTCATGTTCTTGCTTCATACACTATGTTTCTTTAGATTCAGCAACTTGGTAGAAAATATTAAATATTAACAGTATTTGGAGGGTCTATTCTCTAACAAATTGTAAAAAACACCGCAAAAAAGTGACATAAATTTTTAAAGAGCATATTTTTATTGTTTTTAGAGCATATTTTCCGTTTTTAAGGGCATTTTTTAAGCGCATAAAACGTGTTTTTTAGAGCATATTTTTGGTTTCCCTGGTTATCACTAAAGTTATGGCTAATTATATGAAAAAAAACACACAAAACACTAAGGTATTTAACGAAGTTTTTTTTTGTTGTATTTAAAATACAAAAAAAAAAAAATTAATGCATATTTTCATAAAATTCTATATAACTTTGGTGTTTGCCCATAGATTTTTATAAAACAACCCACTTTGCAATCTTTGTAAAGGTTGTGTCTTTAATGTGCATAAGTTGTTCGTGTTCACGTGAAAAAATCTGTCAAATGATTTTAAGTACATAAAACCGCATTTCTTTTGCAATAAAATGGACATTTAAGATTTGTTATGATTGTTTCTTTCTTCTAATATTTAAAAGTTTTCATTTTTAATAGTTTTTGTTACGATTTTAGGCGTTTAAAAATTTTTCACGTGAAAAACAACTTACTTAGCTTTAAAGTAAAATAAAAAACTTGTTGTTTTACAACGATTTATATTTAAAAAAATGTTTAAAATGAGCTAAAAAATTGATTAAAAAAAATATTCGCGGTTATTGCGCAGATTGGTTGTAAGCTAGTGTTATCTAAAAAGATTTTTTTAAGTTTTTTTTTAGCTGGAGGATCCTTTATTCCAAGTTTCTGGAACATTATTTCAGAAAATAGAAACAAAATGCGCCAAAGTACAGTTCTTTCCCCTTTTTACGAAAAGGCTGTTAAACTCTTTCCTGAAAAGAAAAGACTTAAAAAACAAACATTTAAAAAAGTAATAATGCGAAACAATAATGTCTTAGAACCTGAGACTTTTTTATGTAGAAAAAATGTCTCAGAATGTGAGATTTTTTCTATAAAAAATGTCTCATTGTCAGAGTTTAATATTTTTTTTCTATGGGAAAAATGTCTCAAAATTTGAGAATTTTTCTATGTAACAAATATCTAAGAATCTAAAAATACATTTTTAAAACTAAATTTTAAACTCTTGTCTGAAAACAAAAGATTTAAGAAACAAACTTGGTTTTAAAAAAAAGTCTCAGAATCTGAGACTTTATAGGAGATTTTTTTTATAGGAAAAATGTTACTGAATCTCAGACTTTTTCTATAGGAAAAATGTCTCAAAATTTGAGAATTTTTCTATATAAGAAATATATTATATATTTTTTTACATCTTACAAGTCTCAGAATTTAAAAAAGTTTTGAATGAAAAATGTCTCTGAATCTGAGATCTTTTCTACGCCATCGGCAAAATATTTAAGATCTTATAATTTTCTAAAATAAAAATGTCGCAGACTTTTTCTATAAAAGCAAATTATCTCATGAGCTAAACAAAATTAAAATTTAGAAAAGAAAAACAAAACAAAATAATACCCTATTAAATTTCATTTTCTTTTCTCCCCCACTTCTACTTCTTTCAATTATTATTTTTATTAAAGAAGTGTTGATTGTAGGTCTGTACACAATGTGAATTACTATTGTGTACAAAGTCCCCCCTCTACTTTATTTTCAATTTATATCATTAGTATTTGGTTTTCAATACAGTTATTTTTTATAACTTTTATGTGCTTTTTATTCACATTCACTATAATATTTTTTTTATTATTATTTTAAAGTTGATTTTGCGCTTGACGTATCAAAGTAATTGTATGTTTGAAATTTGAATGAAAACTTAAACTAAAAAATTTAAAGTGATTTCAAAGTATAATTTAAATATTTGTAACTAATTGATGGTCAATGGCGATGAGTTACAATTTTGGAAAGTAATTGAATGGATATTATTTGAATACGAGCATAATTAAAATTTTATGAGTAGATTCAAGGGAAACAAAAGAGTTGAAAATGATCTACAATTAACGGTGTCTTTGTTAAGGTTATTAATAATTTTAATATACGTAAAACAAATTGTAATTAAAAATTAAATTAAAGCTTAAAATCTGAAAAAAAAACAAAAGACTTAAGAAACGAACTTGTTTTTATATCAATGAGCCATTTTAAATATTTATTCAATATGATTGCTTCGCTTAAATCATACAATTTTATGCTTATTTATTTTAGGTTTTATATTCACGCCCGAAAATAAACGGAAGTGAACAAAAAAAAAGTTGCATTTCTTAATCTCATTGATCCAATTAGAGAACTATGAACTTCTTTTGGTATAAAAATGTTACATACCTAAGACAAATAATTATATGTGCACTGTATTATATTGAGTTATAGGAAAGAAAACAAAATATTTTTTCAAGTTTGGCTAATATTTTGTTATGTTTTTAAGTAAGCTTTAAAATCATAAAAACATGAATTTTAAACTTTATTTTTTAATACAGAAAATAAGGAATGAAAATATTCTTCATAGAAAATAATTATATGTGCATAAAGGATAATTCCTATATTTTCTTTTTGATATACAATATAATTAGGTTGTATGAATATTTAATGAATATTTATACTTGTTTAAGACTGCGAGGCATAAAACCAATCAAGTTTTTTAATGTGCCAATACCATTTTTCCCTCGTTTCGTGAATATCGCAAATTTAAGTCCTTAGCGCGTAGTGTACCGCTTTGACCTTGAAACGACCTTGGCAGAAAGGGTCCTAAGGAGGAATTTAGTTAGGTTTATGTCAGGACTAATGCCTGGCCACTTCAATACTGGTATGATGGGCGCATTAAACAAGTTTTTTGTCAAACAAGTGACATGGATTGGGGCGTTGTCTTGGTAGAATGTCCAATTATCTCCACACAGTTCGCTAGCAAAGTCTATTAAATGTTCCCGAACAAGCAAAATTATATTTTTGCATTATTTTCAGTATGGGCAAATCATATTCGGAACCGTCCTCTTCATCCAAATGCACCCCATACCATAACGGATTCGCAACCGTGATTTTGCAAATAGCACGTTTGGCGCGGCTGTCTTAAATCTCTCCAATATTGGTGTTGACGATCATTACCATCCAAATTAAACTTTTTTTATCACTAAATAAGACGAAAAAAAGCTAAATTAAGACAGCGCTGATGGTCACCACTTCTCTTGTAGAGATTTAACACATTTCCGTCAAACGTGCAATTTTCGAAAGCACAGTTTCGAATCCGTCATGGAATAAGATGCATTTGGATCATGAAGAAGGGTTTGAATATGATTTGTTTCCAATAAAAATAGTGCAAAAATATATTTTTACTTGTTGGGGACCATTTAATAGACTTTGCTACCGAACTGTATGGAGATAATTGGACATTCTCACAAATAACGCTCAAATCCATGTCACTCGTTTGGCAAAAAACTTCCTATATGCGCACAACATACCAGTATTGAAGAGGTCAGCCATTAGTCCCGACCTTCACCCAATTAAATTCCTCTTTAGGACCTTTTGTGCCAAGGTTATTTCAAAGTCAAAGCCGTACAAGACCATTAAAGGACTTTAACTTTAAATACTGTCAAAACGGGGAACAAGGGGTATTGGTACATTAAAAACCTTGGCGGGTTTTATGCCTCCTAGGCTTAAAAAAGTTTAAATACACAAGGCGAACACAAATTTTCACAAAATACTTAATTACATTGCAAATCAAAAAGAATATATTGGAATTTTCTTCTATGCACATATAATTATTTTCTATAGAAAATATATGAAGTATTTCCTTTTTCGTTATTTTCAGTTTTAAAAAATAAGGTATAAAATTAAAATGTTTATGATTTTAATGCTTATATATAAACATAATAAAATAGTAACCAAACATAAAAAAATAATTTCTTTTCTTTCCTATAACTCAATATAAAAAAATGCACATATAATTATTTGTCTTAGGTACGTTTAAGCCCAAACCACAGAAGCTGGAATTTGGAGTATAGATTCACCTACACTCAAAAAAAAAGTTTGTAAAATGACATAAAATCCCCGTGATTTTACGGGGCAGGTTTTGTAAAATATGTACTAGCAAGAATCCCCGTAAAGTTACGGGGATAATTTGTAAATTGATTTAACAAAAGAAAATGTAAATTTACAATTTTTTTTTGTAAAATATCATCTTCGAGGTGAAAATTTTTTTTTGTAAATTTGGAAAAAATTTGGTAAATTTACAAAACAAAATTGTAAACTTACAGAAAAAGGTAAATTGTAGATTAACAAATTATTTGGTAAAACTACTGTTTTTTATGCAAAAAAACTTGTATATTTACAATAAAAAGTGGTAAATTTACAATTTTTATTGTATATGTACCATTTTTCCTTATTTATTTGCCGTAAAAACAGTAGTTTAACCATAAAATTTGTAAATTTACAATATTGTTTTTGTATTTTCTATTTCATTTTTGTAAAATTACAACTTTTTTCGTAAGTATACAATTTTGTTTTTTAAATTTTCATATTTGTTTTGTAAATTTACAAAAAAATTGGTTTATTTACATATTGGTTTTGTAAATTTAAAGGGTTTTTCCATTGGTGCATCTTATTTTTCCTTTTTCGGCAGCTGGAGTAGCACTTCAACAACCTGAAAAGATTTTTTTTCACTTGAGCACTTTTAACAAACTTTTTAATGTATAACACTGCACTTTTTTATTTTTTTTTGACATTTCGTTTTTCTTAAGTAGAACATATGAGAATTGCGAAGGAGGCTACACAAGAAATTTCTTATATTTTCAGGAAAAATTAGTCAAAAAATAACAATTTTTTTTTGAATTTTTAATTATTTTTACAAGTATTTTTAAAAAATCGGAAAAAAATTTTTTCGATATTGTAGATTGGATGTTTAAGTACCAGTTCAAATAAGAAAAATTTGATAACTGAATTTTTATTTAGTTCGGTTTGAGTCCATATTAATTATTTCTGAGAAATAATAATTGTTGTACAATGAGAAAATCTGAAAAAAATCAAGTGACAACACAGGCTAAGTGGAGATGTCGACAGCTTTCGGAAGATGCCACCCTTCCATCATCAGCACTCCTTCGATTGCCACACACTTAATGTGTGTCAGATTAAAATTAGCCATTTAAATGAAACTTTTGAAGAAATTAAGAATTGGAATTACTCCTCTTTGTGTTGAATAACCCCTATTCACCATTAATTCGTGTTGTATTCATTTGGCAGAAACTTAATCCATCTTAACTTTTAACAGAGTTGTATTTTTCCCATTGTTAACCCTTAGTAGGACTTTTCAAATCTTGAAAAATGTCCGTTAGGTTTGAATTTTTGTTTCATATTTCTAATTCTTAGAAATATTACTAAATTGCAATGTACCTTATGAGTTGTGTATTATTGTGTTTATATATTGTTGGACTGTATATTTTATAACTGAATTTTTATTTAGTTCGGTTTGAGTCCATATTAATTATTTCTGAGAAATAATAATTGTTGTACAATGAGAAAATCTGAAAAAAATCAAGTGACAACACAGGCTAAGTGGAGATGTCGACAGCTTTCGGAAGATGCCACCCTTCCATCATCAGCACTCCTTCGATTGCCACACACTTAATGTGTGTCAGATTAAAATTAGCCATTTAAATGAAACTTTTGAAGAAATTAAGAATTGGAATTACTCCTCTTTGTGTTGAATTCCAATTCTTAATTTCTTCAAAAGTTTCATTTAAATGGCTAATTTTAATCTGACACACATTAAGTGTGTGGCAATCGAAGGAGTGCTGATGATGGAAGGGTGGCATCTTCCGAAAGCTGTCGACATCTCCACTTAGCCTGTGTTGTCACTTGATTTTTTTCAGATTTTCTCATTGTACAACAATTATTATTTCTCAGAAATAATTAATATGGACTCAAACCGAACTAAATAAAAATTCAGTTATAAAATATACAGTCCAACAATATATAAACACAAAAATTTGATTTTTCATAATTGGCAGCTTTCTATTGACATTTTAGGTACCAAATTTAAAAAAAAATTACCAAAAAAATATGGTAAAATCACCAAAAAAATGGTAAAAATACAAAAAAAAAAAAAAACTAGAACAATTTTATAGTAGAAACTCATAAAAATTGTGGTATTTTACTTAACGCAAATTACCAAAAAAATGGTGTAAAAATTATTTTTAACTAAATTTTTTATTCCAAAACGCAAAAAAAAAATCTGAACTTAGAAAATTTTTGCGTGTCCTATTGTTGAATAATTAATTTTTTTTTTGTAAAACAACATTAATTCTAGTAATAAAATAAGTTTTGTAAAATTATATTGAAATTTTGTACTTTTCAATACATACATATCAAACTGAAAACTTTGTAAACGATCTTAAAAAAAAAAAATGTTTGTAATAAAACATTTTTTTGGTAAAAAGACTAAATAACATCAAGTAAAATTATGTTGTACAATTACAGTTTTCTTTTTTTAATTTGTAAAATAATTCAGTTTTTTGTAAATTTACCTAAAAAATTTGTAAAATAAATTTACCAACATATAATAGTAAAATTACAAAGCAAACTGTAGTTTTCGTTTTATTAAATATACAACAATTTTTGTAAAAAGACAAAAATATTAGTAAAATAGAATTACAAGACCTTTTACTTGTAAATTTACAAACTTTTTTTTTTGAGTGTACCGGAGAATAGATTTTGAAAATATTTCCGGAAATAATGGTACTAGAATATAAAACGTTGCGGAAAAGTACTTTTTGGAAATTCTTTGGCGGCAAAAAGGTGTAAAGTAGTGTACGTTGGTACTTTTATATCTCCTGATATAATGATCATAAAAACTTGAAATGTGGGATTCTCCTTAAAAAGTAACTTTTAGAAAATCAGGTTTTATTGGGGTAAAAAATTGTACTTTGGTACTTAAAAAAATTTTTTTTTTTGGTACTTTTTTGATTTCTTAAAATATGGTCTTAAAAACTTAATCTTTGAATCAATGATCATCCCACATTAAAAAGTAACTTTTGGAAAACCAAGTTTTATTTGGGGAAAAAAAGGGTAAAAAATTGCACTTTGGTACTTAAAAAAAAAAAATTTTGGTACTTTTTCGATTTCTTAAAATATGGTCTTAAAAACTTAAACTTTGAATCAAAGAGTTTTTGGAATTTTCGAATTTAAGGGTATAAAAAGGAGGTGACAGGACATAATCCCTACGGACATTACCCCCATAACGGAAATGGGGATTATGACCGAATTCATTACGGTCATAATCCCCATAATAGTTGTGGGGACTATGACCGTTTCCAAAACGGTCACAATACCAAGGGGGATTATGTCCGTTCCTTGTTGGGATTACGACCGAACTTTTTTCGGTCATAACCCCCAATCACATTATGGGGAGTAAGTTCAAAGCAATTTTGGTCATAATTCCCGTTTTCTGCAGAGAGGGTGGGTTTAATGCATGGAGTTTGTAATCCCTAAGCCCTAAGGCTATGCAGAAAAACTTTTAAGTAAAAAAAAATCTTTTAATTTTGGGATTATGACCAACTAGTATAGAAAACATAATCACCATAATGGGGATTATGGCCATCTGTTACGTGGTCATTATCCCCATAAATCTGGGAATTATGTCCGTTTTTATTGGGATTATGCCCAAATAATTTTCGGTCATAGTCCCCACTACCATTATCGGGATTATGACCGAAATGAATTTGGTCATAATCCCCATAACGGAAATGTGGATTATATGCGTGGGGATTATGTCATGTCACCTAAAAAGGAAGAAAAGGGGGTAAAAGGAAAAATTGTACTCTGGTACTTTTTCTAGCTCTTGAAATAATAGTCCAAGAAACTTCCAAATTTGAAATGTAGGCTCCTTCATAGAAAAAAAAAACATTCTGAGACAAGTAGGTGCTTTATAGAAAGCGTAAATGCTAAACTTTCAAGAATTATACTTTGGTACTTTTTTTTGAACTCCTGAAATAATGTTCATAAAGGGGGAAAAAGGAAAAAAATTACTTTGGTACTTTTTCTATCTCCTGAAATAATAGTCATAGAAACTTCAAATTTGAAACATTCTGAGACAAAAAGGTACTTTATAGAAAGCTTAGATGCCAAACTGCAATAAAAATGTACTTTGGTACTTTTTTGATCTCCTCAAAATAATGTTCATAAAAACTTAATCCTCAATCGGAAAAACATTATAAAAAAAGTCTTTTAGAAATTTCTGATCTTAAGACGGTAAAATAGAGGCAAAAAATTGTACTATGATACTTTTACGATTTAAATGGTTCTAGAAACGTGGTGTATTAGATCGTCCATTGAAAAAATCAACATTGTGACAAAAGTACTGTTTAAAAAGTTTCGACGAATAGGGGATACAAAATTTAACTATGGTACTTTTTAAATCTCCAGAAATAATGGTCATAAAAACTTATTTTTTGAAATGTAGGATTTTCATCCGCACTTCATTGTGAAATGACGCTTTAAAGAATTTTTGATTCTAAGGTAAAATAGGATAAAGAATGGTACTTTTTCTATTTCCATAGAATAATGGTCTTATAAACTTTTAATTGTGAATTTTAGATCATCCAGCAAATAAAAAAAAATATACGGAAAGGAATAAACTTGGTACTTCTTCAATCTTCTGAAAAAATGTTTCTAGATACTTGTAATTTGGTTGTAAATTTTTCTAAAAGTACTTTTTAGAAACTTTCGATGCTAAGAGGGTAAATAAAGTGTACTTTGGTACTTTTTTGGATCTCATGAAATAATTGTCATTAAAACATGTTTTTTGAAATGTGGGATCCATTTTGAAAAGGCACTTTTCAGACATTCACTTTATAATGGGGTAAAACGGGTAAAAAATTGTACTTTGGTACTTTTTCTATATCCTGAAATGATCATAAAAACTTAGTTTTAAAATGTAGGATCCATCCATCGAAACAAAACATTCTCAAAAAAGTTTTTTAGGAATTTTTGATTTTTTGGTCAAATGGGGTAAAAAATTGTACTTTGGTACTTTTACGAATATCATAAATAGGGATGAAATTTTCATGCCCTAAAAAATCGAAAATATGCGCTTAAAATATGCGATAAAAAATTCAAAATATGCACTAAAAAACCTTAAAATATGCACTAAAAAATAAAATGTGTACAATAAAAATCTTGTTTTCATAGGAAAAACTTCTCAAAAAGCAAAAAATAACGCCGGGTTTAAATAGTAACATTTAGAACTTTATATTATCAAGATTTTTTAGAAAGTAGCACAATCTATAAAAAAAAAATAATTTTTCTTATTTCCAAAATAATTTTTTAAAATTTTAAATAGTTTTTGAAACAAATAAATTTCAACTTGGGTTTTTGCTAACTTATGCCAAAATATGCAAAAATATGCACTAAAAAGTTGGAAATATGCACAAAATATGCATTTAAAACCAAAATATGCAAAAATATGCATTTTCACCAAAATTTGCAAAATATGCAAAAACAAATCGATGCCATTTTAACGCAAATTTCTTGATTCGGTCGATATCGTTTTTAAACTATCAACAAAAAACATGCATTTACATGGAAATCTCATCCCTAATCATAAAGTAATGACCTTATAAACTTGAAATTTAGAATCTAGGGTCTTTCAGCACAGAACTACAAAAAATTGGTTCTAGAAACTTAAAATTGATATATAGATTCATACTGATATTAAAACGCACATACTTTTTTGAAAGTTTCGATGCTAAGAGGCTAAAAAAGTAAACTTTGATCATTTTTCGATCACCTGCATCAAAAATTAATTTTTAAAGTGTAGTATCCTCCATGGATAGAAAAAGTTTCAAACAAAGACTTAAGAATTTCTGATTCTAAAAGAATAAAATGTACTTTGGTACTGTTTCGATTTCCTAAAATAATGGTCTTCCAAACATTTTGAATCTAGCAAGAATCATCCAGAAAAAAAAATCTTTTTGAAAAAAAGGGGTAAAATGTGGAGAAAATTGGTACTTTTTTATAATTATTAACTCAAAATTTGGTACTTTTTTTATCTATATAGATAAAGACCTTTTTATTTATTTTCTGTTATACGAAAAGGAATGAAATTTACATGGAACGAAATGAAATGGAACTGAGAACGAAATGGAATAGAACGGGGAATGAAATGGAATGGAGCAGGGAACAAAATGGAAAGAAATTTTGTAACTCTAATTTTTTTGAACTTAAATTTTTTTTTGTCACCCAAATTTTTTTTCACTCAATCTTTTTATACCCTCCAACTACAGTATGGGGGTATACTCACTTTGTCATTCCGTGTGTAACGCATCGAAATATCGGTCTAGGACCCCATAAAGTATATATATTATTGATCAGTGATCGATTCTAAGACATTCTAGCGATGTCCGTCTGTCCGTCCGTCCGTCTGTGGAAGACACGATACAGTCCAAAATAAAAGTGATAGACTCCTGAAATTTGGCACATATATGTCTTATGTTCATAGGCTGATTAAGTTCGGAGATGGGCAAAATCGGACCAGGGGGGAAAAGTTCCCCCTTGAAGAACTAAACAAACCTCTGAAAAATACCATATTTTTACATGATTTTTTGTGTTTTTGTTTAACAAATCCAACATTTTTATGCCACAAGAAGTTCAACGTCCTGCATTTGGACCCACAGAATTAGAAAAAATCGTTTTACGGTCCGCCCCCCCCCCATTTATGGGCGTGGAATAATTTTTTTTTAAATAATGATAAATTTGTATTTCTTTAGTGAAAAAAGCATAAGAATTATTTTTTTAACACTTATTCGGGAGGAATTGTGCCCCCAATTACCACTACTAACCCCCCCCACAAAAAAATTAAGACGCCCCTGCAATTTTTTTTTTTTATTTATTTGCATGTTGGAGGGTATAAAAGATTCGGCACAGCCGAATTTAACACTCTTACTTGTTTTTCATTAAAACTTCTCTTTTCACTGAGTTTTTATACACTTCAACCACAGTATGGGGGTGTCATTCCGTTTGTAACACATCGAAGTATCGATAGGGGACCTCATAAATTATATATTTTATTGACCTCTGATAGATTCTAAGACATTCTTCACACAAAATAAATTCTCTGTCAAAGCAGCAGAAAAATCTTCTAATAATACACCCATTTTGAGCCATGTGAGAAATCTGCCGATTTTAGCAGACGTGGTTTGCTAAAATCACGTTATCCAAATTGGTCTTAAAATTTGGAAAATGTTAAGTGTGTTATCTAAGAAAAATTAAAAAAATATGAAAACGCGTTTTTGTAACAAAAACCCTGATCTGCGATTTTGGTCCACAGATGCTGATCAGCATTTTTGGACCAAAATCGCATTTTTAAATTTTTTCTGTCCGTCTGTCCGTCTGTAGAAGACACGATACAATCCAAAATAAAAGAGCTAGACTTCCGAAGTTTGGCACGAATATGTCTTATATTCCTATGCAAATTAAGTTCGGAAATGGGCAAAATCGGACCAAGGGAAAAAAAGTTCCCCCTTGGAGAACTAAACCAACCCAAGAAAAACCGCATTTTTTGCAGGGTTTTTTGTACTTTTGCTAAGCAAATACAACATTCTTATCTCAGAAGAAGTTCAAAATCGCAAGGTGATGGTGCCCCCTAACGTCTCCCACCAACCCCCCCCCAAAAAAAAAAAAAAAAAATAAAGACGCCCCTGGATTATTTTATATTGTTTTTTTTTTTACATTTTGGAGGGTTTAAAAGATTCGGCACAGCTGAATGTAACACTCTCACTTGTTTTGATTAAAAAAAAATTTTAAGTTTAAAAATCAGCATCTGTGGACCAAAATCAGTTTTTGATTTTTCTAAATATTTTTCCGGATTAGGTAAAAAATTCGGACATTAATTTTGGTCAAAATACGTAATTTTTTCCAACTTTGACCGCCGACTGAAGATGAACTTGCGAAATTTTTTCATACATTTTCCCACAATCAGCTTTAACGTTGCCATCGTTTCGCAGGTATTACGGCATGAAATTCGGAAATTTAAATTTGACGGACCAGGGGGGAAAAGGTCTCCCTTCAAGAACTAAAACTACCCCATAAAAATTCCATTTTTATGCCATATGAAGTTCATCAAACTGCCAAGGGGATCACAAAAGTCAACGTTTTTTTTCGGTCTGCCTCTTTTTAGAGGCGTGGATATACAAAAAATTATGTAAATATTCATTTAATTGTATTGATTAAGGGCAAAAACCATAATTTATCTTTTTGACAACATTAATCACGAGGGAGGTGTCCCTATTCCCCCAAAAAAATAAAAAACTCCCCTGCCAAATATTTTTTTTTAAAGATTTTTTTAACACTGACTTGTTTTTCACTTCAATTTTTATACCCTCCAACCACAGTATGGGGATATACTCACTTTGTCATTCCGTTTGTAATGCATCGAAATATCGGTCGGGGACCCCATAAAGTATGTATATTATTGATCTATGATCGATTCTAAGACGTTTTGTGAATGTCCGTCTGTCCGTCCGTCCGTCCGTCCGTCCGTCTGTCTGTAGATAACACAATGCAGTCCAAAATAAAACAACTAGACTCCTGAAGTTTGGCACAAATATGTCTCATGGTCATAGGCAGGTTAAGTTCGCGAATGGGCAAAATCGGCCCAGGGGGAAAAAAGTTCCCCCTTGAAGAACTGAACCAACCTCTGAAAAAATGCACTTTTTTTTCATGTTTTTTTGTATTTTTTGTTAAATAAATGAAACATTTGATATATTTATCGCGATGGGAGGGTGCTCTCAATGTCCCCCCCCTGACCCCATCACCCCCCCCCCCAAAAGCGCCCCTGACAAATTTTTTTTTGATTTTTTATACATATTGGAGGGTATAAAAGATTCGGCACAGCCGAATTTAGCACTCTCACTTGTTTTTAGTCAATTTTAGTTTTTACTTAAAATTTTCCTGATTTCTATTACGATATAAGGGTTCGACATTTTCGAAAAAAAAAATCATCTCAAACGTCTATAAAGAATTTTAGAAATGGGGGCTCTAATCCTGACTATTTTATTATCCGAATTTTAATACTCTCAATAAAACAAAATACTTAAGAAACGAACTTAAATTGGATTTTACTGATTTTTATAACCAAAAAGTTGAAATAATTAACAAAATAATTATCTTAATGTTAAATTATTTTAACAAGTAAGAATAAAAACAAAAGACTTAAGCAGCAAACTTGATTTTTTTTTAAAAAATTTATAAATTTGGTAAAAACTGATTTATTTTAAATTAATAAATTTTTTTTTAAATTAAAACTAAATTATCTGTTTCTTTACCTGTTTTTCATTAAAAAATTTGCCATTTTTTGTTTATTATTTTTTTTTTGTAAAACAATTAATCATGGTAACTTGAGTTTTTGTTAGATGTTGTGAAACTTATTAACAAAAAAAAAAAAAAATACTCAGTTATTGTATTTAAATTTCCCACGAGTTATTTTGTGGGGTTATTCACATAAAATCATGTCACATCTTTGTTTTGAGATTTTTTGTAATTAGTACAAAAGTGACAGTTTTAAACAAAAGAAATGAAGATCATAATAAGAAATAGAAAAAAAAAGTTCAGGGGAATTATTTTCTTACTACAAAACAATGAACGGCTTTCAAAAACTATAATTATAAAATTGAGAAATTTTGTTTTTAAAAAATAAAACATGACTAGCACTATGATTAGCAGTTAAATTTTTCTTAAAAAAAATAACAAAATCATAATTTTAACATCTAGATTTTTTTTGTCATGTGCTTTATTCTGTGCTTTATTTATATTTGTCATTATCCCAAAAATTTATTTATTTTAGATTCTTTCAATCATCGAGATAAACCAGTTTATTAGCATATTAATTATCTAGTCAGTTTTTTTGTTGATATAAAGTAAAAAATTTTTAAAATATTTTTTGTCGTACTCTTAAAAAAATTACACCATTTTAAAGCAAACAAAGTTTTGGAGAAGACCTGGTATACAAAATTTATAAAAATGTCTACATAGAATAATTTTTTGACATGGTGTAATATAATTTTTTTATATTCATCTCTTTGGACATGATATTATATTTAAAATATTTTTTTTTATTTTCTTCTTCTTTTTCTAGCTGTTTAGTTAGTTATACCTTATTATGTTGACTCATGTGATAAATTACATTTTTTTTGAGTTGTGGTAATTCTATACAAATGTATGTTAAACATTTATATTGTCATAGCGGTTTAACTTTGCATACGAGTGTATAACATTTTTTAAAAATAAAATTAAATTATTTTTACGAACTTGAACTTGACAAACGGGTATTCTTTTTTTTTTGCGTTTAAATATCTGTCCATTAAAAAATTAAACATAATGTTAAGCATGTTTAAAAAATATAAACATTTATTAGCAATATAAAAGGTGTGCGTTTTGTTTTATTAATTTAATAAAAGAAATTAATAGATTTGAATTTTTTTTTTAATTTTGGGGATTTCGTTTTTAAAGTTTTGATAAAAAAGTTTAGATTTTTACCATTTTTATTTATTTTTGTTACGTAAACTATTTAATAATAGGTTTTTAAAGTTTTTTTTTTTAATTTATGAATATTTTTTGTTTGCAAATTTTTATATATTTATCTTATTTTTTTTTTAAGTTAATTGTTTTTAAGGCGTGAAATTAATAAAAAGAAATAAAATTAATTTGTTAAATATTTATGATACCTCAAGCCATTTTTATATATTCGAACAAAAAAATATCAGTAAAAATTTTAGGCAGAAAACAAAAGACTTAAGCAACAAACTTGATTTTTTTTGTTAACAGCTCTTAACACACAGAATGAAACAATTCTTTAATTATTAAGTCATAGCAAATCATAGGCGGATATTTTTAATATTAAAAGACTCTAAAAACATTCGGTTTACGTCGAAAAATACAATAAATAGAAGTGCTGACAAAAATGTCGCTCGTGTGAGCATTTTACTTTAACTATGTGTTACTGTAGTTTGAAGAACAACAAAATCTTCATAAAGTAAATGAAAGATTAAGAAATTGATGTTGTTCTCTAGATTAAATGCATTGCTTGGATTAGAAAAAAACTTTTACGTCACATACAAACCTACTATGAGTTAAACAAACTACGTGTCGCCACTGATGTTTGTATAACCGACAATAGCCTAAGCTCTTAGTCGTCTGTGTTACAAACCATGAGTGATTTAGAAGCACAGGTTCTGTTGATAAAAAACATATAAAGAATTTTTCTAGCAAATATCAAATAATCAATTTCATAATTGCCTACTAAAGACGTAGAAGAAACCATGGTCTAGGGTAAATCCACATTTAATTTAATCTTTAGAAGACACAATCAAAGATTTCTTATTCATGAAATTTTTTTCTTACAATTTTTTTTTTTTTCATAAATTTTTTTTTGATAAAAAAAGTTTTTGATGGAGAAAAAAAAATTTTATCGAAAAAAAAGTTTTTGATAAAGAACAAAAAAAAAATTTAAAGAAAATTTAAAATTTGGTGCTTACCTTACACTTTTATACTTTTCCAATATACAAACGTAATTTCATGTTAGGGAAATATTTTATAGAAATTGTTTGCCGGAAATTGTTTACTTATTAGATACGACCAGGTTTCAATCAACCAGGTTTCAATCAAGCGGCAGCTGTAAGATTTTTTGTGGATTTTTACCCTATTACGCCCAACTTTAACCCCAATGTGGGGCCACATGGCCACTAGAAAAACTACTTATATTTTTCAGATAGAGGATCCTTTATTCCAATTTTCTTAAACTATTATTTCAGGAAATAGAAAAAGTACCCAGCAAAACTTAGATTACCAAATAAGGTATAAAATAAGGTATAGGATCTCTTATTTTATACATTGCAGCATTGATGATTTTAACAGGCGATGAGACTCAAAGTAATGCATCCACATTATCACAAAGAATACCAGTAAGGTATAAAATAAGTCATAAATTTATAACGAAGAATACGAGTAAGGTGTAAAATATATGATATTTTACAGATTACGAGAAATGAAATAATATAGCATACCAGAAGATAATATATAAGGAGTTACGAGTAGTGAAAAAGTAATTTTGTATTAAATTTACTCACGTGATTGTAAGTGAGTGTAAGTAGATAAAATATGCTCGTGAGTGTGTGTCGTGAGCCCATCTCTAGTTTAAACTTATGCATTTTTTTTATAAAATAATTATTTTTTTATGCATTATGCATCCAACTATAAATAATGCATTATTACAAACTTTCAAATAATACATAATGTAACCAAATATAAGTCATCCATGATTTAATGTTTAGAAATAATAAATATGAAATACATTTTTTCCAATAATCATGCATTACGTAGCAAATTATTTGTAATGCATTATTTTTCACTTGAAAATAATACGTTGTGGAACAAATGTTTGGTAAGACATCATAAAATAATGCTACAAATAAGTTATATACATTACCTGGTAATGTGTTATATAATCACTACCCATTACCAAAGTTTTGCTGGGTACCTAAAAAAGTACAAGAAAAAGTAATAAAGTACACTTTTTTTTAACCTTTTTAACCCATTAAAATCGGAATTTTAAGGGGTTAAAAAAATACTTAATTTTTTTAGAATTTTCTTTAGTGGTTTCGGCTGGGCGATTATATATAAAAAATCTGAGATTGTTTTTTCATAGGGAAAATATATCAGAATCTGGGAAATTTTTTATATAAATAATGTTGCAGAATATGTTTTAGAAAATTTATATATGGGAAAAATGTCTGGGTTTCAAGTGACTGCTGACATTTGAAGTCAGCACACATAGACTCTGAGGTCCGCACTGTGGTTCCGATTCCAAAACTAGGTGGACAAAAGTATTTAACCATTATATTTTATGTTTTTGGAGTCGCTGATTTCAAAAAAAATATTTAAAAAATGGTAGCTCTAGTATTTTTGAAAATACAGTGGGTTTCACTATAATAACTACAACTAAAGTGGACTTTTCGCTACAACTAAAAAAGTTAAATACATTTTGCTGCTTTTGGTATCTAAATTTAATGGAATTATAAAAAAAAGATATAAAAAGCCATTCTGAGTTTTACAGTAAAGTACAGCTATGTCGAACTACTTTTAATATGTACTTTTTTTCTAGAATAGTCGAATTTAATCATTTTTTTGCTTCTGGAGTTGCGGGAAAAGAAAAATGTGTGATGTAGCTATTGTAGAAAATACTGTTAAGTTATTTGTTACAAAAATATGTGCAGAAGATCTTGAACATTAGTCCCATTTTTTGGTGAGTTCTAAAAATTGCATAAAAAAATCGCTTTTTTAAAAGCGCTATAAAAAATACAGCTGGACGCCGCTGGATGAGATGAGTGATAAAACATACTCTCTGATAGTTACTTTTAGAGATGTATATAGTGGCTTGCCCGCAACTTGGAGCGGTTTTTTTCGGCAAGCTTTGAAGGATTAATAAACTATTTTTTTTTTTATTTACTTATGACCCTAACTTTAAAAACCGATATCAAGATAACACGAAAGATTTACGAACCTATGAAAATTTTTTAAATAAGTATATACCCATGGCTGTATTAAATATAATCCACGGAAATCTCCTGGAAATAATTCACTTGTTATAGGCTACTTAGTTTTGTATTGATTTCCTTAATTTTCAAATACAAAAATTTCGGTGAACAAACATTGATGTTCTAGTTCTGCTGAGACAAAGTTAAAGACCTTATATAATGAAATTATTTTGCGTTTAGTCTAGGCACGTTGTTAGCTATTTAAAACACCTACCTTTTTTTAATTTAAAGATTCAAACTTTTTAGACTTTTGTCCACCTAGATTTGGATTTGGAACCACAGTGGTCCGTTGTGATTTAGGTTAGGTTGTAATGTCTAAGAACTTAAAATGATAATTAGAAAAAGTATCTTTGATTCTCAGGCCAAATTAGAATATTTATATTTTTCGAATTTTTTTAATCGAAAAATTTTTCTACACGAAAATTTTTTGACAATGACGAACAATGGGCAGCATCGAAGGTATTTTAATGGGCACCCACCGATTGTCCTGAAACTTCTTGTATTGGAAAGAAGGGATAAAAATAAGAAAGAAAATATCTCCCATGACAGAATTTAAGACTTTATCTACAAGAAAAGTGTTTAAAATCTGACACTTCTTTTACAAGAAAAATGTCTCAAATTTGAAACTTCCGAGTCGGCAAACAAAATCACCCCTGACATGCTGCTGAATCTCCCTTTATAAAATTGCTGACAGCTTCATACAATTTTTCAAAATGTCCCCAATGACATGTCAGCAGTTGGTCAGCGGATGTTAAAACGAATTCTCAGTGTGCACCGATACTGGTGGACACAGCTGACCAACTGCTGACATGTCATTGGGGACATTTTATAAAAATTGTATGAAGATGTCAGCGATATCATAAAAGGAGAGTCAGCTGTATGGCAGGGGTGATATAATTTTGCCAACTGGGTTTTTCTACAAGAAAATTTTTTCAGAACTAAGGTTTTTTTTGCAAGAAAAATGTTTTAGAGTCTAAGACCATTTCTATAGGAAAAATAACTCAAAAGCATGTAACTTTTCCATTAAAACAAATAAGAAAGTTTTAGTCGGTCAAGACCGACCATATGATATCCTACACCTGTGTTTTTCGGAAAATGGGTCCCAAGGTCAAACATGGACCGATTGGATCTATCTTTTATTAGATATTTATTTAGTGTAGAAAACACACACAGATCAAATTTTAGTGAAATTGGTTTATTTTTTTCCCAATAGACCGATTTAAATGCATATCGGTCGAAATTTTTATATGGGGGACTTAGTCCAAAAATTATCTCATTATATTCAGATTTGATTAGGTTACCAAAGTACACGTTTAACACCTAAAAATTATATTTTTATCAAATATTTCGGGAGTGTTATTTGTATGGGGACTATGAGAAGGACTGACCCGATTGCTTTGAAATTTGGATTATAATACGGTTATTAGAGCCTTATCCAAAGGGGGCGTTTGTATGGGGAATAGGTCTTAACATGGACCGATTTTTCCCAATTTCCAATCGACTCAAAAAGTAATTCTGAGTCGATCGGTAAACTGGAAGGTAGGTCTAGGACCAATATTTCGGTTAGTTAAAAACATCAGCACAAACTTATTATACCCTGTACCACAGAGTGGTGTAGGGTATAAATAAGTAACTTGGAATCTGAAAATTTTATGTCTAAAAATTTATGACTTTTAAATAAATGGTTGTAACAAAAACTATTTATTTAAATTTATTTTGCTATAATAAACATTTTAATAAATAGATCTTAAATGTGACATTAAGGCTTTCTACTACTAAAATTAACATGAAATT